>CM059576.1:103209297-106049726 GCA_030386875.1 Morinoia aosen | reverse complement strand
TGTGGTTAATCGGCTAGCGGGCAAGTTAATGGGCGAATGTGGATAGTTAATGGGGTATGCAGTACAGAATTGTGGCTAAAAATTGTGTGTGTGTTACGCTGTGTAAACCATTAAGTGGGTCACGCCCATTAGGTTGAGGACAACCATTACCATTATTTAGTGTCCATGTGGCGTGTGTGGATGTTGAAAATACTTTGATATGTATTCCCATTACTTTTTTAAAGTCCGTCACTTCTATTGAGTCTGTTGTATATTGCCATTAATGAGACCATTACCTCTGTCACGTCCATTACCCATGTCTGTTACTTCAATTACGTATATTACTTCTCCATTAAAGCCACTAGCCCAGCCCATTAAAACCATTACCACCATTAAAACCATTACTCTTATCGTTCATATACTGCATATTCTCCATTACTTCTATTACACCCCTTAGCTCTTTACCCCCGTCACCTTCATTACCCCTTAACTGCATTAACCCTTACCCCTTAACTCTAATACTCCGTCAACTCCATTACTCTTTCAACCCCTTGACTCCATTACCACCTCAACTTCATTACTCCCTAGACTCCATCACCCCTTTGCCCCATCACCCCTTAGCCCCATCACCTTTTAGCCCTATCACCCCTTAGCCCCGTCACCCCTTAGCCCCGTCACCCCTTAGCCCCGTCACCCCTTAGCCCCGTCACCCCTTAGCCCCGTCACCCCTTAGCCCCATCACCCCTTAGCCCCGTCACCCCTTAGCCCCATGCACCCCTTAGCCCCATGCACCCCTTAGCCCCATCACCTTTTAGCCCCATCACCTTTTAGCCCCATCACCCCTTAGCCCCGTCACCCTTTAGCCCCGTCACCCCTTAGCCCCGTCACCCATTAGCCCCGTCACCCCTTAGCCCCGTCACCCTTTAGCCCCGTCACCCTTTAGCCCCGTCACCCCTTAGCCTCGTCACCCATTAGCCCCGTCACCCCTTAGCCCCGTCACCCTTTAGCCCCGTCACCCCTTAGCCCCGTCACCCATTAGCCTCGTCACCCCTTAGCCTCGTCACCCCTTAGCCCCGTCACCCCTTAGCCCCGTCACCCCTTAGCCCCGTCACCCCTTAGCCCCGTCACCCCTTAGCCCCGTCACCCCTTAGCCCCGTCACCCCTTAGCCCCGTCACCCCTTAGCCCCGTCACCCCTTAGCCCCGTCACCCCTTAGCCCCGTCACCCCTTAGCCCCGTCACCCCTTAGCCCCGTCACCCCTTAGCCCCGTCACCCCTTAGCCCCGTCACCCCTTAGCCCCGTCACCCCTTAGCCCCGTCACCCCTTAGCCCCGTCACCCCTTAGCCCCGTCACCCCTTAGCCCCGTCACCCCTTAGCCCCGTCACCCCTTAGCCCCGTCACCCCTTAGCCCCGTCACCCCTTAGCCTCGTCACCCCTTAGCCCCGTCACCCCTTAGCCCCGTCACCCCTTAGCCCCTTCACCCCTTAGCCCCTTCACCCCTTAGCCCCTTCACCCCTTAGCCCCTTCACCCCTTAGCCCCTTCACCCCTTAGCCCCGTCACCCCTTAGCCCCACTATCCCCCTCATCTCCATGACCCCTTAATTCCCCCCTAGGCACGGTGCTGGAGGGCGCTACGCTGGACGAGGCAGTGGCTGCCCTTAAGGGTGCACCTAAGGGTCCTGTCGAGATCGCGGTCGCCAAGCCCATTAGCGTCCTTGAGTCTCCTGGCAGGGTGAGTATTGTGCCCTTTGTTGTCTTTAGTTGTCCTTAGTTGCCCTTAGTGTTCCTTAAATGTCCTTAGTGTTCCTTAGATGTTCTTAGTTCCCCTTAAATGTCCTTAGTGTTCCTTAGATGTTCTTAGTTGCCCTTAGATGTCCGTAGTGGCCCTTAGATGTCCTTGGTTGCCCTTAGATGTCCTTGGTTGCCCTTAGATGTCCTTAACTTCCCCTAAAGGCCGTATCAGGTATTTCTCAGTGTATGTTCGTGTATAATAATAATATACACACAGGATGCCCTAAGCATAGTACATAATATATAAAATGATATACACGCACACACACATACAGGGTGCCCTAAGTATAATACATATTATATATAATAACATACAAACACACATACAGGGTGCCCTAAGTATAATACATATTATATATAATAACATACAAACACACATACAGGGTGCCCTAAGTATAATACATATTATATATAATAACATACAAACACACGTACAGGGTGCCCTAAGTATAATACATATTATATATAATAACATACAAACACACACGTACATGGTGCCCGAAAAATACGCACTCATCCTTTGACTGCGGATTATTCATGTTTTCTTTGTTATTTTAAATTAAGGCGTAACTAAGTTTTTTTACGGTAATTAGTTTTCTCGAATTCAAAGCTGTTTTCTTTGAGTTAACTCACCTAATTAGTACCTATATCCATAAACACCTACGTCACACCTGCCCACTCATAGAGGAGTGCGCCTTGTGTATAGATCAATTTTTGTGAGTACTCCATGTGTATAAATATATATATATATACTCCCATGTGTGTGTATATATATACTCATGTGTGTATATATACTCATGTGTGTAAATGTACATATATATCGCCAGTTACGGTACAAAATCGCTAGTTTCGGTACATTGTCGTCGATTATGGGACCATATCGTCGGTTACAGTACAATATCGTCAAAAACATCGTTAATTACGGTAGATTAGCGTCGATTTTTCCATATCATCGAAAATATTGTTGGCTATCGTCGATTAAGGTATGGTATCGTCCAATATGGCATAGCGCAGCATCACGTACATAAAATTGTTTAATATCTTGCGTGCAATATTGATTTTTTATGTATTTAATTATTTTATTAATATTACTGATGTCCATTATACTGATATTTTATATCTTTACGATATTTTTATGCCACACTTTGTGTTGAAATTTTTAGTTTTCCGTCTGCTCGAAATACCTTTTTTCATGATTATTTTCAATTATGGCGCTGTGTTGACATAGGGTGTTGTCATGAGGTGTTGCCATGTCGCCATGAGGTGTTGCCATGCCGCCATGAGGTGTTGCCATGTTGTCATGATGTGTTGCCATGTTGTCATGATGTGTTGCCATGTCGTCATGATGTGTTGCCATTTTGTCATGAGGTGTTGCCATTTTGTCATGAGGTGTTGCCATTTTGTCATGAGGTGTTGCCATTTTGTCATGAGGTGTTGCCATTTTGTCATGAGGTGTTGTCATGTTGTCATGAGGTGTTGCCATGTTGTCATGAGGTGTTGCCATGTTGTCATGAGGTGTTGCCATGTTGTCATGAGGTGTTGCCATGTTGTCATGAGGTGTTGCCATGTTGTCATGAGGTATTGTCATATTGTCATGAGGTGTGGCCATTTTGTCATGAGGTGTTGCCATTTTGTCATTAGGTGTTGCCATGTTGTCATGAGGTGTTGTCATATTGTCATGAGGTGTTGCCATGTTGTCGTGTGGTGTTGCCATGTTGTCGTGTGGTGTTGCCATGTTGTCGTGTGGTGTTACGTTGTTGCCATGTTACCGTGAGAGGTTGCCACGTCGCCGTGAAACATTTGCATGTTGCCATGATGTATTGCCATGAGGTGTCGCCATGTTGCAATGAGGTGTTACCATGATGCCAAGGGATGTTTGACATGATGTCATGAGGTGTTGCTATGCCTGTGAGGTGTTGCCATGTCTGTGAGGTGTTGCCACGCAGCCATGAGGTGTTGACATGTTGCCATAAGATGTTGCCATGTCGCCACGAGGTGTTGCTATGTTGCCATGAGGTGTTGCCATGCTGCCATGAGGTGTTGCCATGCTGCCGTGAGGTGTTGCCATGCTGCCATGAGGTGTTGCCATGCTGCCGTGAGGTGTTGCCATGCTGCCATGAGTTGTTGCCATGTTGCAGGATGCCATCACGCCACACCGCTGACGCAACTCACCGACACAACGGATTAATCCTTCACAAAAATCTGCACTGTAATCGCCTATGTAATCCCTTCACTAAACATGTATCTCAGCTATTTAATGTCACAGTGCCTTAACAAAAATATCTACTATCTTCTAAAGATATCAATTATTTAGAGTTTCATCATATACGCGTATAGATATAGGTATATACTTATACACATAAATTACTTTTACTTATATATATGTACATGCATGCTTACATGTACCGCTAGCGTATCATTTAACACAAAAAATTATTAAGTATTTTTTGCGTGCAGGATTTTATTGATTTCATTTATGTTTGGATTGATGTTTGAGATATATATATATACACTTATACATGTACGTATATATGTAACAAGTTATTCATTACCCGTGCTACATATGTATTTTTCACACATACGTTAGGTTAGCAAAGTTGAACATAATCAATATTACCTAGACACTACTTGCAATTTCAATAACTGAACTGTAATTGAATTATAGTTCGATTAGTTTAATTTTATCAAGTGAAAGACTTAACCTAATTAGTGACCCAAAGATTGCCTATACCTATCGTTAAGCGGCCGGGCGTTCTGTGCTACCACTCTCATCTTATGAGGGGGTTCCAGCACGGGTAAGACGCTCGGCCAAAGAGAGGGAGGGCTGCTGGAACCCCCACTTGGGGGATTCAGCTAGCTCAATCCATGATTACCTAGTGTAAACTAGGGGGGTCCATAGTTGCAAATTGCTGGTGACCCTGGTGGAAACTCATCCCTAAATTTATTATTATTATTATACCTATCGTATGTGTAGTGACATGCGTTATCTGTTCGTTAGACTATACCCTTTGTTTACGGTCCCTGCGAATTACATGTACCTTCTACACTATATATATATATATAGATATATATGCCGTATATGCATTCCCTGTATATGTTGTCTCTTATAACTAGAGCCCAAGTTTCTAGTCCTAAAAAAGTGGTCAAAATAGCGCTAAAAAAGTTGGTATTGCAAGTATTATAGCAAAATAGTTATCCATTCTAGCAAAATAGTTCTTATTTGTAGCAAAATAGTTATCATTTCTAGCGAAATAGTTCTTATTTCTAGCAAAATAGTTCTTATTTGTAGCAAAATAGTTCTTATTTCTAGTAAAATGGTTCTTATTTCTAGAAAAATAGCACGCAAAACTTTGCAAGTTTTAACTACACTTCAACAGTTTTCGTTCATGTGCAGCTACAAAAAACGATAATATTTTTCGCAAGCCGGATTTGCTAATGCAAATGAAAAGATAACCCCCTCAGGGGGATACAACTGTTGTATCTATGGGAATATGTAATATATATAATACATATTTCTATTTTATATATATGACTATGTGAGGGCTCGAGCTGAGAGTCAGGTTGGCCTTCTTCTGTTGAAATAAAATAGGTTTTTGTTGTGTTACGGACCATCTTTTTTTCGGTTCTCTGCTGTCCTGTTTTTCAGCACCTACTACTTTCTTCTTCAACTTTTTCTTGTTTCATGAAATTCTTTCTTTGCTTACTGTTCCTGTGCACCTTGTGCGTAGATTCCGCGTTCCCTCAACTCCATACTAAATGGTGCCCTCCTCCTTCCTCTCGTGGAACATCTTTGTCGTAGTTAAGGGAGGCTAAAACTTTCTTATATAATAATGATTATAATGCCTAGGTAACGAAGAGAAAGCGCATCGGACACATACTCCTAAAGATCAGCATGAATTGAGGCCATTTTTAGCACCTCGAAAAGTTTCCATTGTTCTAAATTATCCTCTTCTTCGTCTACTACTACTTTGTGCAGGTTTTGTATTCATTTGTTGCATTATGACTACGTTTTGATTTGTGCCTTTGTACCCTAAAGAATTTATTTCTCTTTTATATGATGCTTTTTGCAAGGCATGCACCTTATTTTAATGCACATGTTTGGTGTACAACATCGTGCTTGTTATTTCATCTCTTATGTTTCTAGCTTTTTCCCATTGTAATGAGTTTGGTTTTCTGTTACATTGACCCCTCAGGGGGATACAACTATTGTATCTATGGGAATTAGCGCTCCCAGGGGAAAAATGTGAGGGCCCGAGCTGAGAGTTAGGTAGGCCTTCTTTTTGTTGAAATAAAATGTTTTTTGTTATGTTAAGGACCACCTTTTTTCGGTTCACTACTGTCCTGTTTTTCAGCACCTCTGACTTCCTTCTTCAACTTTTATCTTATTTCATGAACTTCTTTCTCATCTTACTGTTTCTATGCCCTTTCTGCATAGATTCCTCATTCTCTTATCTCCATACTAAATGGTGCCTTCCTCCTTCCTCTCTTCGATACGCTCTATTTTTGTAGCGGTTAGGGAGGCTTAAACTAACTTATAATCTAATCTAATCTTCTGTTACATTGATATTTTGAAGTGTATTGTTTATCCCTTAAATATATTTTTTTGCCAACCATCCCCGGTTTTTGAATCCTGTTTTTCCAAAACTCGAAAAGAATTTCCGTTGCGAATGAACTGTGAAATTAAGTTTGCTTTTGAGAGTTATTTGTGAGTAATTTGAATTGATTTCGCTAGGTTATTTTTGAGGTATTTTCACTGTTACCCCTAAGTTATTTTTACTATGTCACTCCTGAGTTATTTTTACTAAGTCACCCCTGAGTTATTTTTACTAAGTCACTCCTGAGTTATTTTTATCAAGTTATTTTCTAGTTATTTTTAACAAGACACCCCGTTGTCAAAATTTACGCTACGTCTTCTTCGGTTGCATAAAATGACGTGATGAAGTACTTACAGCTACAGCAAGAATTACTTTCGATACTTTTAATTACTCTCGATTCGTAAGACCAAGGGTCCTCAAAGTGGGGTCCGTGCCACTTTGAAAAGGGGTCCGCAAAATTTTACGAATTCTACAGTGACAACAATGTACAGTCGGCGCCACAGGTATTGGCGCGGTATGTTTTTCTCTTGTAACACTTGAAAAAAGAACAAAAATATTCAAGGGGTACTTATATATATATATATATATATATATATATATATATATATATATATATATATATATATATATTAAGTACATTTTGAATATTTTTTTGTTGATTCTTTTTCTAAGTGTTACAAGAGAAAAACATACCGCGCCAATACATGTGGCGCCGACTGTATATAAAACAATGTTCAACTATATATATATATATATATATATGTATAAGCATATTTATATATATATATATATATGTTCCGATACAGAGAAGGGGTGGGTTTAGGACCCCCTTTCCATACGCTGAGGGAATTCCAACCCCCGTACACATTTTATAATATTGTCCTTCATGCTTGCGTACACCTGCATACCAGACATGGAGAATAAAAGGATTGAAGATTTACATGAATTTATTTGGAAACACGTGGATTTGAATATGACACACATAGTATTTCAATGCAATGATTAGAGCACAGGGAAATGTTAAAGCAACATGAGCATAAAATGAGCGGGTTAACATGAGCAACATAATGAGACACACAAAAAACGAGAAGTTTGCTCTCCTTATCACAATGAACGCTAGCCCAACAATTTCAGGATTACTACAAAAAATAACTTTCCGCACTGTGCAAAAATCAGGAAACATAATCGATGAATGGGCTAGCATGAACACGAAACATTCGGAAATAATGCAATATAAAATCAAAGAACTTTGCTTACCACAAGGTGTTCAAAAATTAGTAAACACTTCGCATCATGTACCATCTGAACTCTTGCTTTGTAACCGAAACACATCCTCCTGCTAAGTGCACAACATCATAGCAAACACAATTTAATCCTATAATTAGCACGCCCAACAATAACTCGACACTTAATACAGGAAAGGGGCCATTTACGAAATTTAGCGCGTTGAATTTGAACACACTGCTTTCACTTATTACTTGACTGGCGATTCACTGCATGGATAATTTTCAGAGTCCTATAAACCAATTATTTCGTGCTACACTTTCTTGCAGCATGTAGATTTCGATGACCTAATATGTTTCCAATACTGCCTGAAGAATACACGTATAGTTGATCCGATGCCGACCATCTTCACCGGTCTGCTACCTCAGTGTTGTTACTCCCGCCCAGCGCTCTAAATTGAGTACCGCCTGCCGCCTCAGTAGTGTTGCTCTCGTCCAGCGCTCCAAATCGAGCACCTCTCGTTTGAGGGCCAAAGGAGATCGAACTCTGAAGGTCTCGTTGCTGCGTAGCATCGTTGCAAACTTCGTCATTGAGCAGTTATTGCTTGCATGTGGGAGTTATTACGATCTTGGTGTTGAAGTCGAAACATCTCTTGAATATCCCTCCGTAGAATCGTTGTGGAGCGGTCGTCAACGAACATCGCCGCGGTGCTAATATGCTTCAAAGAGATTATTTGTTCTTGACACTTCGACGTTAACTTTCCTCTGATGTAAATTTGCTGTTTGTGTGAAATGCATGTCGGCGACGGCCGACACGCCACGTTCGCCTGCCCTCAGATCACGTGTCCTTCTCTCGCGACTTCGAAACAAAAAGACTCCACCAATGTACTTGTACGCCGCTTATATCTTCTCGCTTGGTTTCTTTTCCAGAGTTTTCTCGAACCTTCCCAAATTATTCGAGCTTCTTCCAAGCAAAGATTACGTGTTTCCCTTAGGATTGGTGGAAATCTTGCCTGCTTCGGGTTGCCGAAATGTAATTGGTGCGTTCTCTGCCACACCCATGCGCTTGATTCGTTCCAGAGCGCTGATTGGCCGGCGGGATGTGTTCCCCTTCGAAGCTGAATCGTCCGGGCGTTCCCACGCAACGCATGTGTGTTGTGTGCTTGTGTTGTGTGTGTCTTGTGTTGTGTTGCCTAAATGTGTTTTGTGTGTTTATGTGTACGCCTGCGCCAGCTCTCTCGTCGAAACGCTACCCACTTGAGCTCGACATATTTATAGCCAGACTCATGTCGAAACCTGAGAACAACGCCGTTCTTGTAGAGTTCTGCGGTTACAACATCCTGTCCACTGTCCCTGGCTCAACAAGATATTGTATTTCCCCAAGTAAAGTATTTTGAACTGGAGTCTTTCCTCAAATAAAGTATTTCCCAAATTTCCCCGAGTAAAGTATTTCCCAACAAAGGTGAATTATCTCCTGAAATAAGGTATTTCCCAAATTTTCATACTTCTTCGAGTAAAGTATTTCCCAAATTTCCCCGAGTGAAGTATTTCCCCACAATACCCGCTTCGCCCCAGAAAAATTTGTGCCAACTTGCAAAGTTGGTGCAAATTTTCATCCGTTAATTTCAATTATAACCGTGACTTACCCCTTACGTAAAAAATTTAGAAAATATTCGCGCCCCCCCTTATTCAATCCCCTCGCTCTTCCCGACATCAAAATATCCCTACATATCACCTCATGATTTACGCCGATGTTGACGCATTTATAAAAAGTTCATTAATACCTGACACACACCTAATACTTGAAACGCACCTTCTTATACACATTATTATAGAACGCAAGGAGAAGAGAACACATCAAAGATAACGCATAAATCGGACACTTCAACGCATAAAATAAAACACACACGACATATTATTCTCGACTTGCTCTCGGCAATTCATCGACATAGATAAACATATCAATTAGAGATCCAAAAATCGGCGAATTTGTTACAAGCAGAGACATCCTTTCAGCTTTCTCGGTTGCAATCCACCTAAAAACACAATCTCAAATGGAGGTAATTTTCCAACCTCAAGTTTTCTTCCTCATAATTATCATTTCATCCTGTGATTCAGAGTAGACGTATTTCTTGCAACAAAAACTTGCTGTTGCTCCTCCTGTGCACCTAGCTACAGCTTGTTGTTGTTGTTCCTGTGACGTGCTACTCCTCTTCGGCTTGCGACTGATCCTGGCTTGCTACTGATCCTGGGGAGGGCCCCCTGCTGAGAATCGAAGTTACTGAAGCTTTTCCATAAAAAATTCATCCTTGGCGTCACGTGAACTCGTGGAAAATTCCGTAGATCCTCGTTGCGTCAAATCGCGGACAAATCCTGTAGATTACGGCGTCAATACGCATTGGACTCCCACGTTGGAGCTCATCAGCTCTTTCATCATAATTGTAGAAAATGAAGCACATTTATTTGCGAAGACCTTCAGGTTTTGGTTCTCAGTTTGCTCGTCGACTAGCATAACATTGATCCCTGAGGTTCGCGTTAAATTGCTAATGATCTCCTTCCGTAAATACGCGTTTGATTGTCTAACATGGTTACTTTGTAATCGAGAGACAGCGCATTACATGGTCGATCAACGTAAGAATTGTTCCTCGGTTTCCTTCAAATCTCCCTTGAGTGAGGCGGACGTGAGCTACGCGAAGAATTCCTACATACATACATAAAATAGTTAATTTCCGGTATCCTCAACCAACTCTAGACAAAGCCGAAATTCGTTCGACGGTGTTACTAATTAGTTGAATCACCTAAATATTTCGAAGAAAATGAAACATTCTTGCTCATGACGTACGAACTAGCAGGAGAATTGCCTGTTAGGCCAAAATCCCGAATCCGCATCAATAAAAAAAAACACATATCCATTGGGTATTGTCAAGGCGTCTAACTTTACGTTATACTCTGCCGCGAAGGCTTTTCTAACGATCAGACATTACGACAACACCGACACATAAGATAGAAATGCAGAAATAGACAAAATGTAGTGTTATCAACCCATCAAACTTTACATCTTACTACGCCGAAAGGCTCTTCAGACGATCTGACATTGTGATACCACTGACACAAAAATGCAAAAAAAAAACAATAGACATCACACAAAATTTTATACGATTCTCAGCCCCAGAGACAGTGCAGCACATTTAAATTATTCCACCTTGCTCGACGACATCGTTCGTACACACGATATTTATATACTCATTCTGTTTCCAAAGTTTTCACTAACGTCGGTAAACAACGGACTAAGGTAAATTTATACCCTAATAATTATCATGCCTACATGACAATGAACGAAAATGAAATTAATCACGTATACCAATGATGTTTGAGAATGACCAGTGTCAGCCTCAACAACATTATGGGGAAAGAGTGATCAAGAAATTCCCACACAACGGCGCTGACACCTTCACCAGTTTGACTCAAATAACTCGTCATTTTTGATACGACACATTTATAAATCAATGTTACAGATCATACTCTCTCAGACGTTCCCTACTTTCATATCCTACATTCCAACCTCACGTAATACCACACCTAACTTCACGCACAAGAGAATTTTATAGTCTTGGCTTAGGACAGCCATAAATTACATAGCTTCGCTGCACCGCAGACTGTCACACTGATTCTTATTGTTAAGATAAATTCCATGTATTCACTGCAATGCTTTTCATTTCAATTCTCACGCTGTATTAAATCCGTCTAACAGGAAATAAAGTCTCCATCTCGAATATTGTACATTTCCGACAATGTGAAACGCTCATATTTCCGTGAAGCTAACTCATTAACTTTGCCTAAGCAAGAACACACTCTCAGTATTACACAATAATTCAGTTTGAATTACCGACGAGAATGGACAGCATCATTTAAGTGTTAATAAAAATATTGAATGGAGATAGCTAACTTCAAAACGAAGTTTATACATCGAGTATTGCAGCTGACTTCATGAAATTCTCAATTTGACATAGAAAAATTCTTCCTTTACCCATCCGTAACACCTTAGGAATAACTCCACCTGGGTTGTATATTCCAGTGTTAACAAAATTATCAAAAGTTTCAATTTATCATGGTGAGTATTAACTTGAAATTCCTATTTGGGCAATCAACGAAAAGAAATCGCAAGCTCAGAATTCAATGCGCGCTCAAACTGACAAATAAAAATTATTTTATTGACGACATGTAACCGTTTAGACTACAAAAAATTGCATTTAATCCACGTGTTCCCTTAAAATCTACAGACACTTAATATAATAAAATTCCTTCCCACCTGAAGGCAGCTAGGATTGAATAATCTTAAATTACCACGCTCTACCGTCGAATTCACATCAAAAGGAAATTCTTAAACATCATGAATTTATAAAAGTTAAGGAAGCAAAATTTTTTATGCTCAGTAAATTTGATATAAAGGTATAGATTGACTCATGTCAGGGTCGAAATGGATTGTATACTTGGCACATGGGATAATTTACCCAAAATATTTAATGATTTTAGTGTATTATTATTGAGGCAATTACTTAAATTCTCACTCTGATGTACTGGAGCTTAGCACAATGATCTTGTGAATAGAAACGGAGGACGAATTTACTTTACTTAACACACGAGCAGCGGCGTCATTTATATCTAAGTGAATAAAATTAGACCACGAACTGAATGTGCAGCATCGTTGGAAACCATCACTTACTTTAAAACACTACATTTAATTTTTATCCTAAGCACCGCCACTTAATTCATTCAACAGTTTTGCAACAAGAATTTGCCACCCCTTTGATAGCAAGGAAATTGATTCTCGAAATTCCCATTACTACTTCTCAGCAGATGTCAATTTACATAATTGAAGCACTCAAATATCAACGAATGAAAATATGAATTATGTTGCTAAAGCTGATTGGAGAAGCTTGACGCACACGAGGCCAAAAAAATTTTTGCAAATCATTTATAAGCGAGGTATCATTTAAAATGAAAATTCCAACTAGATTAATTACTAAATGTCTCAAAGCCCAGAAAATGTAAACTTGTTTCAAAGATTCACTTGAGATAAGGCGGCGTTTGCTGGGGTTAAGGCGTTATTTCCACAGACAATGCTTCACACCTCAATTCAGTTAAACCTGATAATTGTACAGATCATAGAAAAATTCAACCAAAAATTCAGCACTCGAGAAAAATTTTAACGAACACATTGTCAAGAAAATAGAGCAAGTATTTGATGCAATATACACTCAGACAATATTAACTAGATCAACTTAGCGGCACAAAAAAAATGAGCAAAGATTCCAGAAGGTATAAATTTCTCGTAGCATTTCGAAAACTTAATGGCTATGGATTACACACAGTTAAATACACTTCAAATTAGGCGTTCAGGAAATGGTCCGACTGCAGCTGCAAGGATCTCAACTTTTATTACTCCGTCCTCTCACGCATTTATGACTCAAAGCAGTGAAATGTCATTACAAGCCGACTCACTCAGTCTCAGCAGCGGACCATTTCTGGCCGGAATCAGTACCAAAATTGGGCGGCACCAAAATAACTCGCAGAAATTGGCACATGACGAACATTCTGCTGCATATCACGCACCTACACGACTGAATCTAATCCTTGAGAGATTGTAACACAAACAAAATTTTTTAGGCATTGAATGATTACCAAAAAAATTTCTCCCATGATGAACAAAAATATTTTAATAATGCCGGCTGCACTTCAGAGCTTGCAAATTTTATAACGATTAGCACGGCCAAGAAAATAAAATGCTCTCAGAAGATTCAACACTGTTATTTTTTTTTTAAATTTGTTGTGAAACTCGCCAAGAAGACAATATTCAACTTAATCAATTTCAACATTATAACAAAAAAAAGCTGGTCTACGCCGGCAATATTGTCAAATGAACTTCTCATTATTCCTGAGAAACTTAATGCCAGAGAATTACACAGCTTTACAGAGTTCAGTCAGGCTTACTTCAAATTAGGCGCTCAGATATAGTCTGACTGCGGCTCAGCTTTACCGCCACAAGAAATTTCCGGTCTTTTATTACCCTTCCAACAGCTCGCCCGGTCTCAGGCGACGGCATAGATCTCTAAGTTAGAAATTACTCCCCAAGAATTGGAGCGTACTTGAAATGACACGGGGTGAATTGTACTTGCAGAAAATTCTGCTTAATTATCGAGCGACTGTGACTGAATTAAAAGCAACAGAAATTTTTAGACAACTGAAAATGAATTCCTTTGAAATTTCCAAGCTGATATACAGACAGTACGCTTGCATAGGACAATTAATATATTTCTCCTGTTGCGATACAGAGAAGGGGTGGGTTTAGGACCCCCTTTCCATACGCAGAGGGAATTCCAACCCCCGTACACATTTTATAATATTGTCCTTCATGCTTGCGTACACCTGCATACCAGACATGGAGAATAAAAGGATTGAAGATTTACATGAATTTATTTGGAAACACGTGGATTTGAATATGACACACATAGTATTTCAATGCAATGATTAGAGCACAGGGAAATGTTAAAGCAACATGAGCATAAAATGAGCGGGTTAACATGAGCAACATAATGAGACACACAAAAAACGAGAAGTTTGCTCTCCTTATCACAATGAACGCTAGCCCAACAATTTCAGGATTACTACAAAAATAACTTTCCGCACTGTGCAAAAATCAGGAAACATAATCGATGAATGGGCTAGCGTGAACACGAAACATTCGGAAATAATGCAATATAAAATCAAAGAACTTTGCTTACCACAAGGTGTTCAAAAATTAGTAAACACTTCGCATCATGTACCATCTGAACTCTTGCTTTGTAACCGAAACACATCCTCCTGCTAAGTGCACAACATCATAGCAAACACAATTTAATCCTATAATTAGCACGCCCAACAATAACTCGACACTTAATACAGGAAAGGGGCCATTTACGAAATTTAGCGCGTTGAATTTGAACACACTGCTTTCACTTATTACTTGACTGGCGATTCACTGCATGGATAATTTTCAGAGTCCTATAAACCAATTATTTCGTGCTACATTTTCTTGCAGCATGTAGATTTCGATGACCTAATATGTTTCCAATACTGCCTGAAGAATACACGTATAGTTGATCCGATGCCGACCATCTTCACCGGTCTGCTACCTCAGTGTTGTTACTCCCGCCCAGCGCTCTAAATTGAGTACCGCCTGCCGCCTCAGTAGTGTTGCTCTCGTCCAGCGCTCCAAATCGAGCACCTCTCGTTTGAGGGCCAAAGGAGATTGAACTCTGAAGGTCTCGTTGCTGCGTAGCATCGTTGCAAACTTCGTCATTGAGCAGTTATTGCTTGCATGTGGGAGTTATTACGATCTTGGTGTTGAAGTCGAAACATCTCTTGAATATCCCTCCGTAGAATCGTTGTGGAGCGGTCGTCAACGAACATCGCCGCGGTGCTAATATGCTTCAAAGAGATTATTTGTTCTTGACACTTCGACGTTAACTTTCCTCTGATGTAAATTTGCTGTTTGTGTGAAATGCATGTCGGCGACGGCCGACACGCCACGTTCGCCTGCCCTCAGATCACGTGTCCTTCTCTCGCGACTTCGAAACAAAAAGACTCCACCAATGTACTTGTACGCCGCTTATATCTTCTCGCTTGGTTTCTTTTCCAGAGTTTTCTCGAACCTTCCCAAATTATTCGAGCTTCTTCCAAGCAAAGATTACGTGTTTCCCTTAGGATTGGTGGAAATCTTGCCTGCTTCGGGTTGCCGAAATGTAATTGGTGCGTTCTCTGCCACACCCATGCGCTTGATTCGTTCCAGAGCGCTGATTGGCCGGCGGGATGTGTTCCCCTTCGAAGCTGAATCGTCCGGGCGTTCCCACGCAACGCATGTGTGTTGTGTGCTTGTGTTGTGTGTGTCTTGTGTTGTGTTGCCTAAATGTGTTTTGTGTGTTTATGTGTACGCCTGCGCCAGCTCTCTCGTCGAAACGCTACCCACTTGAGCTCGACATATTTATAGCCAGACTCATGTCGAAACCTGAGAACAACGCCGTTCTTGTAGCGTTCTGCGGTTACAACATCCTGTCCACTGTCCCTGGCTCAACAAGATATTGTATTTCCCCAAGTAAAGTATTTTGAAGTGAAGTCTTTCCTCAAATAAAGTATTTCCCAAATTTCCCCGAGTAAAGTATTTCCCAACAAAGGTGAATTATCTCCTGAAATAAGGTATTTCCCAAATTTTCATACTTCTTCGAATAAAGTATTTCCCAAATTTCCCCGAGTGAAGTATTTCCCCACATATATATATATATTTCATGCTCTATATATAAACATTTATATATATTCAACGATATATTTAAAACAACTGGAAGTATGATGAGTGTAACTGAGATTCCTGAGTTAGTTTGTGTGTGTATCTGAAGGATTAATATATTTATCCCGGGATTCATATACTAGTTTGGTGTAGGTATCTGAAGGATTAATATGTTTGTAATAATACCTGAGATTAGTATATTATTAGTTTGGTGTTGGAAAGTGAAAGGTTAATATACTTATATAAATATCGGGCATTTTCAGAACCTACCTCATATATTGTATGCCAAATAAATGATAAAATTTGCAAATTGACCTCCAAGAATTTAATGTTTTATTCAGGGAATAGTTCATTGGATTATAATCACTCATTTTATCGATAACAAACCCTCCTTAGGAAGGGAATATGTGAGGTCCCGACCTGAAGATTAAGTAGGCCTTCCTTTAGTTGAAATAGAATAGGTTTTTGTTATGTTGCGGCCCACCTTTTTTCGGTTTACTGCTGTCCTGTTCTTCAGCACCTACTACTTTCTTCTTCAACTTTTATCTTGTTTCATGAACTTCTTTCTCAACTTCCTGTTTCTATGCGCCTTGTGCGTAGATTCCGCGTTCTTTTATCTCCACTCTCAGTGGTGCCTTCCTCCTTCCTCTCTTTAAACGCCTTGGGAGGTTGAGACTAATTCTCACATTAGTTTAGTCCAACTTACAAACGTGCAAAAACAACGGTATTAATAACGTTGTAAATAACAGCATTAATAACGGTAATAATAACTATGAATAACGGTATTCAATTTTTAGGAATAATAGTTTAAATAACGGTGTGAACAACGATTCAGATAACCTTTCAAATAACAGCCTTGGTAACGGTAATAATACAACAAATAACATTGTCACGAGAAAACGGTCCCGTCTCCTCTTGTTAACATTTCATCAACAAGAAGATCAGGCTCTCGGAATTGAGGAATTGGCCCACCTCCAGGGAATACACATCCAAGACAAAAATTCATGGACAATAATTGACATTACAGTACATATACTAAAAACAAAGCGTCACTCACCAATGATGGTTGACTCGACTTACATCAGCGCGTTTTCTGAGCGCCCTCCGTGGTGTTACGATCGATCGCTTCTAATATTGGGGGCATGATACACAGGATAAAATATGCTTAACATTTATGATTTCCAGCTATACGTCATACAAACATCAATGAGCGTACACACGATGAATGGTATTAGGAATAATGTCAATTAAGTAATGGAATCAAAATAGCATACGTCAAATGAGTTACATCACTCAACTATACTGTTTGTTTCGGCTGGCCAGCCTTACCTAAGTTACAAGAGCTACACATGAGACATGGTAAATTCTGGTCTATTCTCATTTCATTTTCCAGCAGCACAGTGGGCAATGGTCACTTCAACCACAAACATTCGTCCGCGACTCGCTTCAGTTCAAAGGCCTGTCTCATTCACTATTCAGAAAATGTCTAGTGATGACGTTATATTGTTCATTCCGCTTCAGTATGTTCACACGTCGATTCCCTTTCATTCGAGCTTATCAATCCTCAGATATATGACTCCGTCCCACCTGTCAAGACAAAATTTTAACTTGTTACTTTTTAAGCGCGTCAATGACGTTCCCTGAAATATCTCAATTTTTTACTTCACTGAATGACATGGAAACTTCACAAAAT
This sequence comes from Morinoia aosen, assembly GCA_030386875.1. Taxonomy (NCBI): domain Eukaryota; kingdom Metazoa; phylum Arthropoda; class Malacostraca; order Amphipoda; family Talitridae; genus Morinoia; species Morinoia aosen. The sequence continues at coordinate 106,032,126 of CM059576.1, read as the reverse complement.
TTATCTAAAAACATCTTTTCCAAAGGAAACTATATTTCCCTTACCCTCCCATCTAGTGTGGCATCTCCGTTCCATCAAATGATTCATACAATTTGGTCGATTTGGTCATCTCCCCTTAGTGAACGTGGTAAAAGGAACACGTAAAATTTCCTCTCTGCAAGTGAAACGAAAAATGTATGAATTTTCCGGATTTACATTATAACGTAAACTTTAGTATAATTTTCAATATAGCCACTTTTCATTATTTCTTTAAGCACGTTTGTTCCAGCGAACACACCCGCGTTTTATTTCTTATACTTCGCGTCGCGGCGTCGGTTGTCGAACTCTCTATTGTTCATCGCATGTCCAGCTCATTTTCTTGAGGGTTGTCCGCTCTCTCCTATTCGACCTATAGGCTTCTTCGGACCTCGACCGCGACCGCCTACCTCTTTTCTAATTGGTAGTTCCGTAGCTCGCCTTTATTTCTTTCTTAGCCTCATTGTTTCTCACGCTCAAGCCCCTTCGAAACCGACCGTTGGTTTGCCACCTCTCTCGGCTTAAGTGTCTCGATTTATGTTTGACCACAAGGCGACTTTTGTTTGCGCATGGGTAGGCATTTTTCCGAACGTCTAAAGTTTCCAACGGCTCGCCCGAATGAAAAAATTGCTAACACCACAAAATAGACCCCTCCAGAAACAACACACAATGTAAACAGCCTTCGTTCGAGCCCTTACATCTTATCGCTCCACCTAACATTTGCTGAGTCCAAACATACAGGCATAAAAACATACATGTTGAAGCGACCCTCCTGTGCTGCTGGGATTTACTGAGATATTTCTAAGTAAGCACAAAATTTATTTCACACAATTAAAAATTTTCCCTAAATCCTCATTTTTTAATTCACAAAATTGGTTATTCTTAACAGATTCTCGACAACATAATAAAACATTATAAATAACGGTATAAATAACCAAGTAAATAACATCCATTAGCTGAACTGGCTAGTAAAAAAAGGCTGTAATACGAAGCAATAATTCATTTATGTATTTTACATTTCTTTGTTTAGATAGGGAGGCTTATACTAACTCATAATCTTATTTCTTTGTTTGAAAGGATTCCATCCTTAGGAGAAAAGAAAAGATACAACGTAGGATATGTATATTTCCTTATCAAAAAGTTCTATACACTAACTGTAGGACTAATTTATCTTGCAGTGCCGTTATGTACTAAATGATCAACTGTAACGGTTTACCGTTAACCGTTTAACCGCGACAGCTTATGGTTAACGGTTCAATTTTGGCTTTTTACCATCAACTGTTGAACTGCAACGGTACACCGCTACCGTTTAACTGCAGCGGTAAACCGCTGCCATTTAACTGCAGCGGTACACCGCTGCCGTTTAACTGCAGCGCTACACCGCTACCGTTTAACTGCAGCGCTACACCGCTACCGTTTAACTGCAGCGGTACACCGCTACCGTTTAACTGCAGCGGTACACCGCTACCGTTTAACTGCAGCGGGACACCGCTACTGTTTACCTGCAGCGGTACACCCCTGCCGTTCAACTGCAGCGGTACACCGTTACAATTTAACTGCAGCTGGACACCGCTACCGTTTAACTGCAGCGGTACACCGCTACCGTTTAACTGCAGCGGTACACCGCTACCATTTAACTGCAGCGGTACACCGCTACCGTTTGGGACACCGCTGCCGTTTAACTGCAGCGGGACACCGCTAACCGTTCAACTGCAGCGGTACACCGCTACCGTTTAACTGCAACGGTACACCGCTAACCGTTTAACTGCAGCGGTACACCGCTACCGTTTAACTACAACGGTACACCACTACCGTTTAACTGCAACAGTACACCGCTAACCGTTCAACTACAACGGTACACCACTACCGTTTAACTGCAACAGTACACCGCTAACCGTTTAACTGCAGCTGGACACCGCTACCGTTTAACTGCAACAGTACACCGCTAACCGTTGAACTGCAGCTGGACACCGCTACCGTTTAACTGCAACAGTACACCGCTAACCGTTTAACTGCAGCGGTACACCGCTACCGTTTAACTACAACGGTACACCACTACCGTTTAACTGCAACAGTACACCGCTAACCGTTCAACTACAACGGTACACCACTACCGTTTAACTGCAGCTGGACACCGCTAACCGTTTAACTGCAGCTGGACACCGCTACCGTTTAACTGCAACAGTACACCGCTAACCGTTTAACTGCAGCGGTACACCGCTACCGTTTAACTGCAACGGTACACCGTTTAACAGTAACTGCACTACAATTACTGCAGACTGTGGTCGTACTTCTATATTATAGGACCCGTATTCCTGTATATCATTTGTATTTCTATATATCCGTATATTCCTATTGAACCGTAAATTTAGACTTGTATTCTTATTGGTTTGTCTATATGGCCTCGCATCCACGGGAATGATAGAATATAGGAGAATCATTGTTCATAGCTAAAGACAAACCGGTTTCTTAATAATGCCACCTGTTCATTCCCTTTGCAAATTTATATTTAGTTCATTTACTTGTAGAGTAGAGAAAAAAAATATAAAATAACTTTGCTTTTTTAACCATTCTCATTGTAAATTTCAGTTATGACTTACTGATGATGGAGCTGGACTCCGAAACGTTTAAGAAAAATAGGACTACTAGTTTTTAGTTTCTTCACTTTTATAGATTAGGTGTGTAAAGTAAGAAGTAAAATTAAAATGATTTCACTACGTGCTGTGTTCTTCGTTTTCAAGTTCCTGATGAACATTCGTCTGAAAAATCATGAATTTCCTGAATATAGGAGAAATAATAAATGAATATAGAAAATATAATTTGAAAATATGGATTGGTTCGATACCGCGTGTTTTTTTTTTAATTTTTTAGCGTCTATAGGCCGCTTGTATATAAGTGAACTTCAGAACATTTCTCCGTGTGTTTGCGTACATTTTAGTACATTTCTCTGTAGTTGTACGTGATATTTCCGTGAATTTTAGTACAATTCTGCGTATTTCTTTCAACTTTGATGATTTCTTCGTACATTCCCGATAATTTCAATACATTTCTGGGTATTCTTCCGTGAATTTCAGTAAATTTCTGGGCATTTTTCAGTGAATTCCAGTACATTTCTGGGTATTTTTCGGTGAATTTCTTCACATTTTTCTGGGGATTTTAGCCGTGAATTTCAGTACATTGCTGAGTATTTTTCCGTAAATTTCTGTACATTTCTGGGTATTTTTCCGTGAATTTCAGTATGTTTCTGAGTATTTTTCCGTGAATTTCAGTACATTTCTGAATATTTTTCCGTAAATTTCTGTACATTTCTGGGTAATTTTCCGTGAATTTCAGTATGTTTCTGAGTATTTTTCCGTGAATTTCAGTATATTTCTGGGTATTTTTCCGTGAATTTCAGTATATTTCTGGGTATTTTTCCGTGAATTTCAGTATGTTTCTGAGTATTTTTCCGTGAATTTCAGTATATTTCTGGGTATTTTTCCGTGAATTTCAGTATGTTTCTGAGTATTTTTCCGTGAATTTCAGTATATTTCTGGGCATTTTTCCGTGAATTTCAGTATGTTTCTGAGTATTTTTCCGTAAATTTCAGTACATTTCTGGGTATTTTTCCGTAAATTTCTGTACATTTCTGGGTATTTTTCCGTGAATTTCAGTATGTTTCTGAGTATTTTTCCGTGAATTTCAGTACATTTCTGGGTATTTTTCCGTAAATTTCTGTACATTTCTGGGTATTTTTCCGTGAATTTCAGTATATTTCTGTGTATTTTTTCGTGAATTTCAGTACATTTCTGCTTATTTTTGAATGAATTTCAGGGCAATTCCCTGTATATTTTCGTATGTTTTAGTACATTTTCCTGAGTATTCTCGTAAATTTCAACATTTTCTCGCTTCAGTGAATTTTTAATTGTACGAATTATTGGCGCTTGCATTTTTCACATTCCCAGCCATTTCTGAGTCGACATTTCTGTACATTTTTAAAATTTTTGTCAACATTTGCACGTGTTTTACTATGTCAAATTACCTACATTGTTCTGTATTTTGCGAACAGTGAGGTATTTATACGTGTTGTTTTGTTGACCGTATTGTATATTTCTGTACATTACCGTATATTTCCGTACATTTCTGTCCATTACCGTATATTTCCGTACATTTCTGTCCATTACCGTATATTTCCGTACATTTCTGTCCATTACCGTATATTTCCGTACATTTCTGTCCATTACCGTATATTTCCGTACATTTCTGTCCATTACCGTATATTTCCGTACATTTCTGTCCATTACCGTATATTTCCGTACATTTCTGTCCATTACCGTATATTTCCGTTCATTTCTGTCCATTACCGTATATTTCCGTACATTTCTGTCCATTACCGTATATTTCCGTTCATTTCTCTACATTACCATATATTTCCGTACATTTCTGTCCATTACCATATATTTCCGTACATTTCTGTCCATTACCGTATATTTCCGTACATTTCTGTACATTACCGTATATTTCCGTTCATTTCTGTCCACTACCATATATTTCCGTACATTTCTGTCCATTACCGTATATTTCCGTTCATTTCTGTCCATTACCGTATATTTCCGTACATTTCTGTCCACTACCATATATTTCCGTACATTTCTGTCCAATACCATATATTTCCGTACATTTCTGTCCATTACCGTATACTTCCGTACATTTCTGTCCATTACCGTATATTTCCGTACATTTCTGTCCATTACCGTATACTTCCGTACATTTCTGTCCATTACCGTATACTTCCGTTCATTTCTGTCCATTACCGTATATTTCCGTTCATTTCTGTCCATTACCGTATATTTTAATACATTTCTGTCCATTACCGTATATTTCCATACATTTCTGTCCATTACCGTATATTTCCGTTCATTTCTGTCCATTACCGTATATTTCCGTGCATTTCTGTCCATTGCCGTATACTTCCGTTCATTTCTGTCCATTACCGTATATTTCCGTGCATTTCTGTCCATTACCGTATATTTCCGTGCATTTCTGTCCATTACCGTATATTTCCGTTCATTTCTGTCCATTACCGTATATTTCCGTACATTTCTGTCCACTACCATATATTTTCGTACATTTCTGTCCACTACCATATATTTCCGTACATTTCTGTCCATTACCGTATACTTCCGTTCATTTCTGTCCATTACCGTATATTTCCGTGCATTTCTGTCCATTACCGTATATTTCCGTTCATTTCTGTCCATTACCGTATATTTTAATACATTTCTGTCCACTACCGTATATTTTAATACATTTCTGTCCACTACCATATATTTCCGTACATTTCTGTCCACTACCATATATTTCCGTACATTTCTGTCCATTACCGTATATTTCCGTTCATTTCTGTCCATTACCGTATATTTCCGTACATTTCTGTCCACTACCATATATTTCCGTACATTTCTGTCCATTACCGTATATTTTAATACATTTCTGTCCACTACCGTATATTTCCGTACATTTCTGTCCACTACCATATATTTCCGTACATTTCTGTCCATTACCGTATATTTTAATACATTTCTGTCCATTACCGTATATTTCCGTACATTTCTGTCCACTACCATATATTTCCGTACATTTCTGTCCACTACCGTATATGTCCGTACATTTCTGTCCACTACCATATATTTCCGTACATTTCTGTCCATTACCGTATATTTCCGTACATTTCTGCCCATTACCGTATATTTCCGTACATTTCTGTCCACTACCATATATTTCCGTACATTTCTGTCCACTACCGTATATTTCCGTACATTTCTGTCCATTACCGTATATTTCCGTACATTTCTGTCCACTACCATATATTTCCGTACATTTCTGTCCACTACCATATATTTCCGTACATTTCTGTCCACTACCGTATATTTCCGTACATTTCTGTCCATTACCGTATATTTCCGTACATTTCTGTCCACTACCATATATTTCCGTACATTTCTGTCCATTACCGTATATTTCCGTACATTTCTGTCCATTACCGTATATTTCCGTACATTTCTGTCCACTACCATATATTTCCGTACATTTCTGTCCACTACCGTATATTTCCGTACATTTCTGTCCATTACCGTATATTTCCGTTCATTTCTGTCCACTACCATATATTTCCGTACATTTCTGTCCACTACCGTATATTTCCGTACATTTCTGTCCATTACCGTATATTTCCGTACATTTCTGTCCACTACCGTATATTTCCGTACATTTCTGTCCATTACCGTATATTTCCGTACATTTCTGTCCACCACCATATATTTCCGTACATTTCTGTCCACTACCGTATATTTCCGTACATTTCTGTCCATTACCGTATATTTCCGTACATTTCTGTCCACTACCATATATTTCCGTACATTTCTGTCCACTACCGTATATTTCCGTACATTTCTGTCCATTACCGTATATTTCCGTTCATTTCTGTCCATTACCGTATATTTCCGTGTATTTCAGTCCATTGCCGTATATTTCCGTACATTTCTGTCCACTACCGTATATTTCCGTACATTTCTGTCCATTACCGTATATTTCCGTTCATTTCTGTCCATTACCGTATATTTCCGTGTATTTCTGTCCATTGCCGTATATTTCCGTACATTTCTGTCCATTACCGTATATTTCCGTTCATTTCTGTCCATTACCGTATATTTCCGTGTATTTCTGTCCATTGCCGTATATTTCCGTACATCTCTGTCCACTACCGTATATTTCCGTACATTTCTGTCCATTACCGTATATTTCCGTTCATTTCTGTCCATTACCGTATATTTCCGTGTATTTCTGTCCATTGCCGTATATTTCCGTACATTTCTGTCCACTACCGTATATTTCCGTACATTTCTGTCCACTACCGTATATTTCCGTACATCTCTGTCCACTACCGTATATTTCCGTACATTTCTGTCCATTACCGTATATTTCCGTTCATTTCTGTCCATTACCGTATATTTCCGTGTATTTCTGTCAATAGCCGTATATTTCCGTTCATTTCTGTCCATTACCGTATATTTCCGTTCATTTCTGTCCATTACCGTATATTTCCGTTCATTTCTGTCCATTACCGTTTATTTCCGTACATTTCTGTCCATTACCGTTTATTTCCGTACATTTCTGTCCATTACCGTATATTTCCGTACATTTCTGTCCATTACCGTTTATTTCCGTACATTTCTGTCCATTGCCGTATATTTCTGTACATTTCTGTCCATTACCGTATATTTCCGTACATTTCTGTCCATTACCGTTTATTTCCGTACATTTCTGTCCATTACCGTTTATTTCCGTACATTTCTGTCCACTACCGTATATTTCCGTACATTTCTGTCCATTACCGTATATTTCCGTACATTTCTGTCCATTACCGTATATTTCCGTACATTTCTGTCCATTACCGTATATTTCCGTACATTTCTGTCCATTACCATTTATTTCCGTACATTTCTGTCCATTGCCGTATATATCCGTACATTTCTGTCCATTACCGTATATTTCCGTACATTTCTGTCCATTACCGTTTATTTCCGTACATTTCTGTCCATTACCATTTATTTCCGTACATTTCTGTCCATTACCGTTTATTTCCATACATTTCTGTCCATTACCGTTTATTTCCGTACATTTCTGTCCATTACCGTTTATTTGCGTACATTTCTGTCCATTACCGTTTATTTCCGGACATTTCTGTCCATTACCGTTGATTTCCGTACATTTCTGTCCATTACCGTTTATTTCCGTACATTTCTGTCCAATACCGATTATTTCCGTACATTTCTGTCCATTACCGTTTATTTCCGTACATTTCTGTCCATTACCGTTTATTTCCGTACATTTCTGTCCATTACCTTTTATTTCCGTACATTTCTGTCCATTACCGTTTATTTCCGTACATTTCTGTCCATTACCGTTTATTTCCGTACATTTCTGTCCATTACCGTTTATTTCCGTACATTTCTGTCCATTACCGTTTATTTCCGTACTTTTCTGTCCATTACCGTTTATTTCCGTACATTTCTGTCCATTACCGTTTATTTCCGTACATTTCTGTCCATTACCGTTTATTTCCGTACATTTCTGTCCATTACCGTTTATTTCCGTACATTTCTGTCCATTACCGTTTATTTCCGTACATTTCTGTCCATTACCGTTTATTTCCGTACATTTCTGTCCATTACCGTTTATTTGCGTACATTTCTGTCCATTACCGTTTATTTCCGTACATTTCTGTCCATTACCGTTTATTTCCGTACATTTCTGTCCATTACCGTATATTTCCGTACATTTCTGTCCATTACCGTATATTTCCATACATTTATGTCCATTACCGTATATTTCCATACATTTATGTCCATTACCGTATATTTCTTTTCATCACCTTATATATCATCAACATATATCCGATCACTGTCCCAGTTCGGCATCTTGGCTGCAGTTTCAAAGCAGGGTGAATTTTACCGTGTCCTATGACTTTTACGTTGACTTTTAATATGACTACGTAGGTACCAAATATAGGTACCTAATATATAGGTACCAAATATAGGTACCTAATATATAGGTACCAAATATAGGTACCTAATATATAGGTACCAAATATAGGTACCTAATATATAGGTACCAAATAAAGGTACCTAATATATAAGTACCAAATATAGGTACCTAATATATAGGTGCCAAATATGGTACCTAATATATAGGTACCTAATATATAGGTACCAAATATATAGGTACTAATTATAGGTACCAAATATAGGTACCAATTATAGGTACCAATTATAGGTACCGAATATAGGTACCAATCATAGGTACCAATTATAGGTACCAATTATAGGTACCGATTATAGGTACCAATTATAGGTACCAATTATAGGTACCAATTATAGGTACCAATTATAGGTACCAATTATAGGTACCAATTATAGGTACCAATTATAGGTACCAATTATAGGTACCAATTATAGGTACCAATTATAGGTACCAATAATAGGTACCAATAATAGGTACCAATAATAGGTACCAATAATAGGTACCAATAATAGGTACCAATTATAGGTACCAATTATAGGTACCAATTATAGGTACCAATTATAGGTACCAATTATAGGTACCAATTATAGGTACCAATTATAGGTACCAATTATAGGTACCAAATATAGGTACCAAATATAGGTACCAATTATAGGTACCAATTATAGGTACCAATTATAGGTACCAATTATAGGTACCAATTATAGGTACCAATTATAGGTACCAATTATAGGTACCAATTATAGGTACCAATTATAGGTACCAATTATAGGTACCAATTATAGGTACCAATTATAGGTACCAATTATAGGTACCAATTATAGGTACCAATTATAGGTACCAATTATAGGTACCAATTATAGGTACCAATTATAGGTACCAATTATAGGTACCAATTATAGGTACCAATTATAGGTACCAATTATAGGTACCAATTATAGGTACCAATTATAGGTACCAATTATAGGTACCAATTATAGGTACCAATTATAGGTACCAATTATAGGTACCAATTATAGGTACCAAATATAGGTACCAAATAAAAATATATAAATTTCAGGGTTCTGCTGCCGTTTTGTTTTCAAATATCCGTTCATTGTAGCAAAAGTTATGCCTGTCGTTATTGTCTGTATCCCGTGGGGTCTATCCCGTGGGGTCTGTACCCCGTGGGGTCTACCCCGTGGGGTCTGTATCCCGTGGGGTCTGTATCCCGTGGGGTCTATCCCGTGGGGTCTGTATCCCGTGGGGTCTATCCCGTGGGGTCTGTACCCCGTGGGGTCTATCCCGGGGGGTCTGTATCCCGTGGTGTCTGTATCCCGTGGTGTCTATATCCCGTGGGGTCTATATCTCGTGGGGTCTGTATTCCGTGGGGTCTGTATTCCGTGGGGTCTGTACCCCGTGGGGTCTGTACCCCGTGGGGTCCATCATGTGGGGTCTATATCCCGTGGGGTCTGTATTCCGTAGGGTCTATACCCCGTAGGGTCTATACCCCGTGGTGTCTGTATCCCGTGGGGTCTGTATCCCGAGGGGTCTGTATCCCGAGGGGTCTGGTTCATCCTGAGGGGTCTGCATAGGATATAAGGGTCTTCAGAAGGTGTGGGGTCTGCAGGTCTGCCGGCAGTCCACAGGGGTCTCGGTCTGCCAAGGGTCTGCACGTAAAACAACAGAATTAGTCTAGGCTACATTGATATATTAACGCCGTTTCAATTTTACCATTCAATTATTTCCGTATAATTATCAAAATTACAATTTTCAAGCAGCAGCAAATAGACGCAAAATTTGTACATTTGTTCTGTATGTTGAACTAAATACATCTTATATACACACTAAATACAACTTGAAACACTTTCACACATTTGAAAGCCAGGTTTCCTTGTAAAAGTTCATTTTATCTACACTATACGCTTTTTAATCGGCATTGGCAATTCCTACGGACCCTGTCCTTTGTTAAGTATAAAGTATGTTATATTATTATTAGTTATAATTAGGATTGTTTTATTTACAAAGTCTGCTTCTAACTTTTCTGTGCGTCCCAATTGACCCGTAGACGATATGGTTCATTTGCAAGGGAACCTCCATTAACTCCATACTAAATGGTGCCTTCCTTCTTCCTCTGTTTGGATCGCCTGTGTGGCGGATATGGAGGCTTAAACTAACTAATAATTTAATCTAGTCCTACAAGGGGAACTAGAGGAATAGAAGGCCGTGTTAGAACTGAACTCTCCCTGCTAGTTCCCCTCAGGGGGATACAACTATTGTAACCATAGGAATTAGCGCTCCCTGGGGGAACATGTGAGGTCTCAAGCTGTGAGTTAGGTGGAACTTATTTTTGTAAAAATGATTATTATTTTTTTTTTGAAGAACCATATATTTTTTCGGTTTACTGCTGTCTAATTCTTCAACTTCATCTTTTCTCTTGTATCATGAATTCCTTTCTCAAGTTACTGTTTCTATGCACCTTCTGCATATATTCCGCGTTCCCTTAACTCCACACTTAATGGTGCCTTCCTCCTTCCTCCCCTGAGGGGGATACAAGTATTGTATCTATGGGAATTAGCGCTCCCAGGGGGACTATGTGAGGGCCCGAGCTGAAGGTTAGGTAGGCTTTCTTTTTGTTGAAATAGAATAGGTTTTTGTTTTGTTACGGACCATCTTTTTTCGGTTCACTGCTGTCCTGTTCTTCAGCACCTACTACTTTTCTCTTGTTTCATGAATTTCTTTCTTAGCTTGCTGTTTTTATGTCCCTTGTGCGTAGATTCCGCGTTCCTTTAACGCCATAGCAATTGGTGCCTTCCTCATTCTTCTCATCGAACGTCTTTGTTGTGGTAAAGGGAGGCTAAAACTTAACCCTTTAACGCCCAAGTGGACTGTACGGTCTTCTTTCAAAAATAACAATAATATATTGTATTTCTTATGCAATTTGTTCACTAATGTGTCCTTTGAACTTCACTGCCGAGTGGCAGTTCCTTCCCCATCTTGATAACAGTCCAGTGTCGGTTTAGTGATAGTGGTTGTCATAACGGTAATATGAGGATAAAAATGTGGGCGTTAAAGGGTTAAAATCAATCTTCCACTATTCATTTTTTTATAACGCTTTCGTTGGGGTTAGGGAGGCTCAAACTAACTTATCTAATCTAAAAATTCATCACGCAAAACGCATAAATGCTGTCCAGGGAATAATTCTTTTACTTACCTCTCAGAAAAACCGGCATCAGGGATGGTGCTTCTCATATTTCGCTTGTGATGAGACAAAAGTTATTACATGTATGTTTAGTAACAGCCCATGTTATATTTAATAAAATAAATCTCTGTCCCAGACTGCCAAAAGTGTTTATATTTGTATACATGTACATATTTTGTATACCTGCGTCAATGCCTCCCCAATGCTTGATGGACAACATTGGGGTCATCTTCAACTCGTTCTCCGTATAATATTAAAATATCATACATATTTATATATAAAAAATATATAGACGTACCGGTATAAATGAATGATATTTCATCTGTTTCACGACCGGTTTAAAAAATAACTGTCATACGAGGGGGAAAGTTATCGTGGAATTGTATTATTCGTTTTCTCAGAAAGGCTAAAATGTATGCGAGTGGTAAAGTCAATTTCTTAATTCTGCTACTTGAAATTTGACTGCGACTACTAACTATTAACTACAATGTCAAACTCAAATTCAAAGTCAATTGCAGTTAACTATTTTGAAAATAGCAAACATGAACTGGATCGAGCTTTGATTAAGTATTCATGAAAATTGAGTTTGCGACTACTGGTTGGTCAGCAGCGTTATGAAAATTACCTCCGTGTACCACCGGTGGCGCACGTCGCAGTCAAAGTGTTACAACCAACCCAAAGCAACGTTAACAATTGCGGAAACGTGGTGAACGTGTTGAGGCATTAATACTGCTTAAATGTTTTATGCAACGCGCATTGTATAACACAGCGTAAGCTTCCCCGGAGCATGGCCTCCTTCAAGCCCCGATCTCAACACGATGAGCTTTAGCGTTCTAACGGCGGATGCTTTCAAATTCACACGCTAGTTTTAACGCATTAACTGCGTTGGGTTGAACTGAAGTTCAATATATTCAGTTCAAATTTAAAGTTAATTGTGGTAATCAACTTTGAACATAGCTAACATTTAACTTGATCGGGCGTTTATTTAACTTTCATTTAGTATTAATAAAAATTATTCAGTGACTGAAGGTGGGTCAGCAGCACTATGAAAATCACTTAAGTGACCACCGGTGGGTCACTTCGCAAGAAATGAGTTAAATTAGCTTATAATGAAGACACACACCAGAATGGTCGTTTTCTTCTTCTTGGGATTGCTCTAACTAAAGAAAGAAAAAGAAAAAAAAGGTTTATTTTAAAAAAACGGTTATAAAGATATTGACAATTACATTTTGAAATTGAGTGGCATAGATGAATGGGATCATTCTATCTATGCCTTGAGAAAGAAATTCTTTAATGCATAAAGTGGGAGAGGCTGGAAAAATTGAACATGTATTCAAAATACAAAAAATACAGGGGTTGTTGCAGTACATGAACTACAACATATATACTACTTACCTAAACCTAAATAAGTTCTAAACCATAACAACATACTTAACTTGAAAAAAAATTGCACTCTCAACAGTCACGCTGGATTAATACAAACTTGGATTGAAATTATAAATCCTTATCTTCAACTAAGCAGAGCCATAAGCACAACATGCAGAAAATAATACTTGAAATTCATTAATATTGAATGAAGCCAAATGTATGTACAATTACATGTAACGCAATTCAGGAGCACAACTACGTTCCATACAACAAAGTTGAATAAAAATCGATTAATTGTTTCAAAATAATGAAACGAACGTGTTGAATAACAGATTATTGAAACACATCTGTCGCTTACCATACAATTAAACAAATAATATTATAAACAACAAAATCCAAGTATAATTCCATGATATGCAATGAAATTTGAATATATATGAGGTAGCATGCTACAAAATCAAACTCAAATTACGTGGCATATATGAAAATAAAAATACAACTTAAAAAGACCTCAAGGGGATACAACTATTGTGTCTATGGAAATAAGCGCTCCCAGGGGGAAAATGTGAGGGCTTAGCTGAGTTAGGTAGGCCATCTTTTTGCTGAAATGAAATGTTTTAGTCATGTTAGGGACCATATTTTTTTTAGGTTCACTGCTGTTCTGTTTTTCAGCACCTACGACTTTCTTCTTCAACTTTGATCTTGTTTCATAACCTTTTTTCTCAGCTTACTGTGTCTCTGCCCCTTGTACGTAGATTCCGCGTTCCCTTCACTCCATACTAAATTGTGCCTTCCTCCTTCCTCTCTTTAATTCGTCTTTGTGGTGGATAGGGAGGCTTAAACTAACTAATGAACTTGACTAAAACTTGAAATGCACCATAACGAAGCAAAACACAACCATGCTGCAGGCCATACTGCGTAAGTTGACCCACCGTCACTCGATAGCGACGAGTCCAGCGCGCTTTATTTTGTTCTATGTACCACGTATGAACAAATCCTCATATTATTCATTTAATTAATTACGCACGTTATTTGTTTGTGTACTTCTGACGCCAAAATTGACGGAGTCTTTTAGAAGTTAGAGCAGAAATTGCCGAAGAGAACTGTGCAGTCATTGTGTGGAGTTCAGTTGCAAAGTTTGCGAGAAGGAGTATGAAATTCATCTCATGTTGTTTATACCTTTATTTGTGGTTTATTTTTGAACGTGGAATAGACGCCAACTAACAAAATATTTTTTAGTGCGGGCATGTGGAGAATTGATGTAATTATAATGCCGGGGATTCATATATTAGTTTGGTGTGGGAATGTGAAGGATTGATATAAGAAAAATAAGAAAGGCAGGGAAGCCTGCACCACAGATACACTCAACACACTCCTAGCTCGTCAAGTAATCTGGAAGTAATTACTGCAATTTAACTTGAACAGAAACAATATCCGCGTGAAATGTACATACTTATTTTCAATGTTAGTATAAAATATCTAGAATACTCTCCAAAATTTTTATGTGAATATGCATTTACATAAATTTTACCAATACAGAAGTGAATCTCAACGCACGTTTTGACGAGCCGTTTTACTTGCGTTTTGACGAGCCGTTTTACTTGCGTTTTGGCGAGCCGTTTTACTTGCGTTTTGGCAAGCCGTTTTACCTCGCGTTTTGGCGAGCCGTTTTACCTCGCGTTTTGGCGAGCCGTTTACCTTGCGTTGTGGCGAGCCGTTTTACCTTGCGATTTGGCGAGCCGTTTTACCTTGCGTTTTGACGAGCCGTTTTACCTCGCGTTTTGCGAGCCGTTTTACCTTGCGTTTTGGCGAGCCGTTTTACCTTGCGTTTTGGCGAGCCGTTTTACCTTGCGTTTTGCGAGCCGTTTTACCTTGCGTTTTGGCGAGCCGTTTTACCTTGCGTTTTGGCGAGCCGTTTTCCCCTTGCGTTGTGACGAGCCGTTTTACCTTGCGTTTTGCGAGCCGTTTTACCTTGCGTTTTGGCGAGCCGTTTTACCTTGCGTTTTGCGAGCCGTTTTACCTTGCGTTTTGGCGAGCCGTTTTACCTTGCGTTTTGGCGAGCCGTTTTACCTTGCGTTTTGACGTGCCGTTTTACCTCGCGTTTTGCGAGCCGTTTTACCTTGCGTTTTGGCGAGCCGTTTTACCTTGCGTTTTGGCGAGCCGTTTTACCTTGCGTTTTGGCGAGCTGTTTTACCTTGCGTTTTGCGAGCCGTTTTACCTTGCGTTTTGGCGAGCCATTTTACCTTGCATTTTGGCGAGCTGTTTTACCTTGCGTTTTGCGAGCCGTTTTACCTTGCGTTGTAACGAGCCATTTTACCTTGCGTTTTGGCGAGCCGTTTTACCTTGCTTTTTAGCGAGCCGTTTTACCTTGCGTTGTAACGAGTCATTTTACCTTGCGTTTTGCGAGCCGTTTTACCTTGCGTTGTAACGAGCCATTTTACCTTGCGTTTTGGCGAGCCGTTTTACCTTGCGTTTTGGCAAGCCGTTTTACCTTGCGTTTTGGCGAGCCGTTTTACCTTGCGTTTTGGCGAGCTGTTTTACCTTGCGTTTTGCGAGCCGTTTTACCTTGCGTTTTGCGAGCCGTTTTACCTTGCGTTTTGGCGAGCCGTTTTACCTCGCGTTTTGGCGAGCCGTTTTACCTCGCGTTTTGGCGAGCCGTTTTATCTCGCGTTTTGGCGAGTCGTTTTATCTCGCGTTTTGGCGAGCCGTTTTATCTCGCGTTTTGGCTAGCCGTTTTACCTTGCGTTTTGGCGAGCCGTTTTACCTTACGTTTTGGCGAGCCGTTTTATCTCGCGTTTTGGCGAGCCGTTTTATCTCGCGTTTTGGCGAGCCGTTTTATCTCGCGTTTTGGCGAGCCGTTTTACCTTGCGTTTTGGCGAGCCGTTTTACCCTGCCCGTTGTACCTCGCGTTTTGGCGAGCCGTTTTAATCCCGTAAACCTCTACCGTTTTATATCGCTTATCACCTCCGTTCACGTGCCGTTTCACCGAACTTGTTTCACGGTTAAGATGCCCCGTTATGAACCCGTTTCGGCAACCGTTAACATTCCGAATTATTGGCCTACACGGTTGATTTTAATATTGCTTTGCAATAAATTTTGCTATTGCTTTTGTGGTTGTGTTAGACGCGGGTTGTGGTTTCTTGTTATTGTTTTTGTCACAACCATTACCAACATCCACAATAACACCACCATCACCAACATTCACAATAGCACCACCATCACCAACATTCACAATAGCACCACCATCACCAACATTCACAATAGCACCACCATCACCAACATTCACAATAGCACCACCATCACCAACATTCACAATAGCACCACCATCACCAACATTCACAATAGCACCACCGTCACCAACATTCACAATAGCACCACCATCACCAACATTCACAATAGCACCACCATCACCAACATTCACAATAGCACCACCATCACCAACATTCACAATAGCACCACCAACATTCACAATAGCACCACCGTCACCAACATTCACAATAGCACCACCATCACCAACATTCACAATAGCACCACCATCACCAACATTCACAATAGCACCACCGTCACCAACATTCACAATAGCACCACCATCACCAACATTCACAATAGCACCACCATCACCAACATTCACAATAGCACCACCATCACCAACATTCACAATAACACCACCATCACAAACATTCACAATAGCACCACCATCACCAACATTCACAATAACACCACCATCACCAACATTCACAATAGCACCACCATCACCAACATTCACAATAACACCACCATCACCAACATTCACAATAACACCACCATCACCAACATTCACAATAGCACCACCATCACCAACATTCACAATAGCACCACCATCACCAACATTCACAATAACACCACCATCACCAACATTCACAATAACACCACCATCACCAACATTCACAATAACACCACCATCACCAACATTCACAATAACACCACCATCACCAACATTCACAATAACACCACCATCACCACTAACCATCACCACCATAGTAGTCCTAACACCACAATGCCACCATTCTTCTTTTCAACACTAATCAGTCACCACACCTCTCACAACACCATCGACATCAGCACTAACACCAACGCCACTAAAACCAATACTAACACTAACACCACAAAGCACCACCATCACCACAAACACAAAACACCACCAACACAAAACACCACCAACACAAAACACCACCAACACAAAACACCACCAACATAAAACACCACCAACATAAAACACCACCAACACAAAACACCACCAACACAAAACACCACCAACACAAAACACCACCAACACAAAACACCACCAACATAAAACACCACCAACATAAAACACCACCAACATAAAACACCACCAACACAAAACACCACCAACACAAAACACCACCAACACAAAACACCACCAACACAAAACACCACCAACACAAAACACCACCAACACAAAACACCACCAACACAAAACACCACCAACACAAAACACCACCAACACAAAACACCACCAACACAAAACACCACCAACACAAAACACCACCAACAGAAAACACCACCAACACAAAACACCACCAACATAAAACACCACCAACATAAAACACCACCAACATAAAACACCACCAACACAAAACACCACCAACACAAAACACCACCAACACAAAACACCACCAACACAAAACACCACCAACACAAAACACCACCAACACAAAACACCACCAACACAAAACACCACCAACACAAAACACCACCAACACAAAACACCACCAACACAAAACACCACCAACACAAAACACCACCAACACAAAACACCACCAACACAAAACACCACCAACACAAAACACCACCAACACAAAACACCACCAACACAAAACACCACCAACACAAAACACCACCAACACAAAACACCACCAACACAAAACACCACCAACACAAAACACCACCAACACAAAACACCACCAACACAAAACACCACCAACACCGCCACCTTTACCCTAAGCACCCCTAACACCACAACACCAGTACGCAGTACCGGAAGGGCGTTAGCACTATGATGTACTAACTACCACCACCACCACCAGTACCCCCCTCCTCCCCTGTAGTACAGCTAAGGGCAACGCCCCTTAGATTATTTTCCCCCTCCTTTAACCCATTAGACATCTAATGCATCATTTAACACTTTGACTGCGACTACTAAATATTAAGTTCAACACCAAACTCCAATTTAAATTCAATTGTAGTATACTATTTTGAAAAAACTTGAACTGGACCGTGCCTTCATTTAGTCTCGATTAAGTATTTATGAAAATTGAGTTTGCGAATGCTGGTCGGTCAGCAGCATTGTGAAAATTACCTCCGTGTACCACCGGTGGCGCACGTCGCAGTCAAAGTGTCAACGCAGAGCCTCTCAACCTCTCCATTGTCGGGTACCCCCTTAGCTTACCCCTTTAACGCCCACATTTTTATACTCATATTACCGTTATGACAACCACTATCACTAAACCGACACTGGCATTAGGTAGTCACTGTTGTCAAGATGGGGAAGGAACTTGAAGTTTAAAGGACACATTAGTGAACAAATTGAATAAGAAATACAATATATTGTTGTTTTTGACCCCCCTCAGGGGGATACAACTATTGTATCTATGGGAATTAGCGCTCCCAGGGGAAGAATGTGAGGGCCCGAGCTGAGAGTTAGGTAGGCCTTTTTTTTGTTGAAATAACATGTTTTTTGTTATGTTAAGGATTACTTTTTTTCGGTTCGCTACTGTCCTTTTTTCAGCACCTACTACTTCCTTCTTCAACTTTTATCTTATATCATGAACTTCTTTCCCATCTTACTGTTTCTATGCCCTTTCTGCGTAGATTCCTCATTTTCTTATCTCCATACTAAATGGTGCCTTCCTCTTTCCTCTCTTCGATACGCTCTATTTTTGCAGCGGTTAGGGAGGCTTAAACTAACTTATAATCTTAATCTTAATAATTAAATGTACTTATATGGTCGTATGTATATGTATATATTGTACGTTCTAACATATGAAGTATGTTGGTTGGACCCCCGGCTGCGAAGCTCTGATATTTTGACACTTGAACCGCGGTTGGTTAAAGTGAATTTCAATAACCAACTCAAATTTGAAGTTATTTGTACAAAGTAATTTTGAAAGTAGCAAACGTTTACTAGGGTTGAGAAAGAAGTTCATGAAACCAGGAAAAAGTTGAAGAAGAAAGTAGTAGGTGCTGAAAAACAGGACAGCAGTGAACCGAAAAAAGATGGTCGGTCCTTATCAAAACAACAACAACAAAAAACATTCTATTTCTACAAAATAAGGCCTTCGTAACCTTTAGCTCGAGACCTCACATATTCCACCTGGGGGTGCTAATTCTCAATGAAAAAACAGTTGTATTCCCCTGTTAAAACGAAAGAAACCCTGTATTACGACTCCACGGTATTTTGTGTGTGTAACTGTGTATGTTTGTACCGTTGCCCTCTGGCCGTGCCTTGTGTGGGCTGTGTGGCGTCAGCTGTGTGGCACACAGCGTACACACTCCACAGTATCCTACACATTACACAACGCAACACATACACGTAACATAGCTTCTAACACACAACACACTCCTACACACCACACAACACACCCCTACACACCACACAACACACACTCCTACACACCACACAACACACACTCCTATACACCACACAACACACACTCCTACACACCACACAACGCACACCCCTACACACCACACAACGCACACCCCTACACACCACACAACACACCCCTACACACCACACAACACACCCCTACACACCACACAACACACCCCTACACACCACACAACGCACACCCCTACACACCACACACCACACACTCCCACACCACACAACGCACACCCCTACACACCACACAACACACACCTCTACACACAACACACACTCCTACACACCACACAACACACCCCTACACACCACACAACACACCCCTACACACCACACAACACACACTCCTACACACCACGCAACGCACACTCCTACACACCACACAACGCACACTCCTACACACCACACAACGCACACCCCTACACACCACACAACGCACCCCTACACACCACACTACGCACCCCTACACACCACACAACACACACCCCTACACACCACACAACACAACCCCCCTCCAGCCCCTGTATGGCTTCCCTCCGTTGAAGTCTTCCACTGGCTGTTGCATGTATTTTGTGTTTCTTGTATATTTTGCGTACTTGTATTTCCTGAGCGCAAGCAGCACACAGGGCACACAATTGTGTGTGTGGCAGCACACGTACACGCTGACACACGCACACGCTGACTCACGCACACGCTGTCACACGCACACGCTGACACGCACATGCTGACACGCACATGCTGACACACGCACACGCTGACAGGTACATGCTGACACACGCACACGATGACACATGCACGCGCTGACACATGCACGCGCTGACACACGCACACGCTGACACACGCACACGCTGACACACGCACGCGCTGACACACGCACGCGCTGACACACGCACGCGCTGACACACGCACGCGCTGACCCACGCACGCGCTGACACACGCACGCGCTGACACACGCACGCGCTGACACACGCACGCGCTGACACACGCACGCGCTGACACACGCACGCGCTGACACACGCACGCGCTGACACAAGCACGCGCTTACACAAGCACGCGCTGACACAAGCACGCGCTGACACACGCACACGCTGACACACGCACACGCTGACACACGCACACGCTGACACACGCACACGCTGACACACGCACACGCTGACACACGCACACGCTGACACACGCACACGCTGACACACGCACACGCTGACACACGCACACGCTGACACACGCACACGCTGACATACGCACACGCTGACACACGCACACGCTGACACACGCACTCGCTGACACACGCACTCGCTGATACACGCACACGCTGACACACGCACTCGCTGATACACGCACACGCTGACACACGCACACGCTGACACACGCACACGCTGACACACGCACACGCTGACACACGCACACGCTGACACACGCACACGCTGACACACGCACACGCTGACACACGCACACGCTGACACACGCACACGCTGACACACGCACACGCTAACACACGTACACGCTGACACACGTACATGCTGACACACGTACATGCTGACACACGCACACGCTGACACACGCACACGCTGACAAACGCACACGCTGACACGTACATGCTGAAACACGCACACGCTGAAACACGCACACGCTGACACACGCACACGCTGACACACGCACACGCTGACACACGCACACGCTGACACGTACATGCTGACACACGCACACGCTGACATGTACACACACCCGTACATGCAATTTATAATTCACACCGCCTGCCAGGGACCGTTCAAACGCCATCTGCGGGCCGGCGTGTGGGCGTGTGCAGCGGCGTGTGAAATGTGGCCAGTCGCTGTGTTTATACGCTTGTGTTGATACACTGTGTTGATACGCTTGTGTTGATACGCTTGTGTTGATACGTTTGTGTTGATACGCTTGTGTTGATACGCTTGTGTTGATACGTTTGTGTTGATACGCTTGTGTTGATACGCTTGTGTTGATACGCTTGTGTTGATACGTTTGTGTTGATACGCTTGTGTTGATACGCTTATGTTGATATGCTTGTGTTGATATGCTTGTGTTGATACGCTTGTGTTGATACGCTTGTGTTTATACGCTTGTGTTGATACACTGTGTTGATACGCTTGTGTTGATACGCTTGTGTTGGTACGTTTATGTTGATACGTTTGTGTTGATACGTTTGTGTTGATACGCTTGTGTTGATACGCTTGTGTTGATACGTTTGTGTTGATACGTTTGTGTTGATACGCTTGTGTTGATACGCTTGTGTTGATACGTTTGTGTTGATACGTTTGTGTTGATATGCTTGTGTTGATACGCTTGTGTTGATACGCTTGTGTTGATATGCTTGTGTTGATACGCTTGTGTTGATACGCTTGTGTTGATACGTTTGTGTTGATACGTTTGTGTTGATACGCTTGCGTTGATACGCTTGTGTTGATACGCTTGTGTTGATACGCTTGTGTTGATACGTTTGTGTTGATACGCTTTTGTTGATACGCTTTTGTTGATACGCTTGTGGTGTTGATACGCTTGTGGTGTTGATACGCTTGTGTTGATACGCTTGTGTTGATACGTTTGTGTTGATACGTTTGTGTTACGTTTGTGTTACGTTTGTGTTACGTTTGTGTTGATACGCTTGTGTTGATACGCTTGTGTTGATACGCCACACGCCGCACCAACACGCCACACGCCACACGCCACACGCCGCACCA
This sequence comes from Morinoia aosen, assembly GCA_030386875.1. NCBI lineage: Eukaryota > Metazoa > Arthropoda > Malacostraca > Amphipoda > Talitridae > Morinoia > Morinoia aosen. The sequence goes on along the minus strand of CM059576.1, from coordinate 106,009,622 downwards.
ACGCGCCACACGCCGCACCAACGCGCCACACGCCGCACCAACGCGCCACACGCCGCACCAACACGCCACACTCCGCACCGACACGCCACACTCCGCACCGACACGCCACACGCCGCACCAACGCGCCACACGCCGCACCGACACGCCACACGCCGCACCAACACGCCACACGCCGCACCAACACGCCACACGCCGCACCAACACGCCACACGCCGCACCAACACGCCACACGCCTCACCGACACGTCACACGCCGCACCGACACGCCACACGCCGCACCGACACGCCACACGCCGCACCGACACGCCACACGCCGCACCGACACGCCACACGCCGCACCGACAGGCCACACGCCGCACCGACACGCCACACGACGCACCGACACGCCACACGACGCACCGACACGCCACACGACGCACCGACACGCCACACGACGCACCGACACGCCACACGCCGCACCGACACGCCACACGCCGCACCGACACGCCACACGCCGCACCGACACGCCACACGCCGCACCGACACGCCACACGCCGCACCGACACGCCACACGCCGCACCGACACGCCACACGCCGCACCGACACGCCACACGCCGCACCGACACGCCACACGACGCACCGACACGCCACACGCCGCACCGACACGCCACACGACGCACCGACACGCCACACGCCGCACCGACACGCCACACGACGCACCGACACGCCACACGCCGCACCGACACGCCACACGCCGCACCGACACGCCACACGCCGCACCGACACGCCACACGCCGCACCGACACGCCACACGCCGCACCGACACGCCACACGCCGCACCAATACGCCATGGTCTCTATATTCATTAATGGATTTATATATGTAATTAATATACATAGGCCTATGTACGTTCATAACTTTATAGATTAAGAAACGTCGATGTACATGGTTATTAATAAGGATATTAATATATATTTATTTCACAGTAAAATATTTGTATGGTGTGTAGATATTGTATGATACACGCTGCTTTGATACGCTATACCTCAGAAATATATGGATATATATATATATATATGTTCTCAATATAGATTAATTAATATATACGGACGTGTGTAATAATACGTACGTTAACAAAGACATTTATTGTACTGTGAAATAAGCGTATAAATTACGTATGCGACATACCTGTAGAAACGGGATGTGTGTCACCTCCCCTGCGGGGTGTTGACGACCTGCGCACGTGACCTCCTCCCCTCACGGCCGCCAGCAGCACACTGTGGCAGAGTGTGGCTGAGCTCCGCGAGCGTACTTTTGCCCTGAAATGTTATGAAGTTACCCGGAAATTATATGAAGTTACCCGGAAATTTTATGAAGTTACCCGGAAATTTTATGAAGTTACCCGGAGATTATATGAAGTTGCCCGGAAATTTTATGAAGTTACCCGGAAATTTTATGAAGTTACCCGGAGATTATATGAAGTTGCCCTGAAATGTTATGAAGTTACCCGGAAATTATATGAAGTTACCCGGAAATTTTATGAAGTTACCCGGAAATTTTATGAAGTTACCCGGAAATTATATGAAGTTACCCGGAAATTTTATGAAGTTACCCGGAAATTTTATGAAGTTACCCGGAGATTATATGAAGTTGCCCGGGAATTATATGAAGTTGCCCGGGAATTTTATGAAGTTACCCGGAAATTTTATGAAGTTACCCGGAAATTAGATGAAGTTGCCCGGGAATTATATGAAGTTACCCGGAAATTATATAAAGTTACCCGGAAATTATATAAAGTTACCCGGGAATTATATGAAGTTGCCCGGAAATTAGATGAAGTTACCCGGAAATTATATGAAGTTGCCCGGAAATTAGATGAAGTTGCCCGGAAATTAGATGAAGTTGCCCGGGAATTAGATGAAGTTGCCCGGGAATTATATGAAGTTACCCGGAAATTAGATGAAGTTGCCCGGAAATTAGATGAAGTTACCCGGAAATTATATGAAGTTGCCCGGAAATTAGATGAAGTTGCCCGGGAATTAGATGAAGTTGCCCGGGAATTATATGAAGTTACCCGGAAATTATATGAAGTTACCCGGAAATTAGATGAAGTTGCCCGGGAATTATATGAAGTTACTCGGAAATTAGATGAAGTTGCCCGGGAATTATATGAAGTTGCCCGGAAATTATATGAAGTTACCCGGAAATTAGATGAAGTTGCCCGGAAATTAGATGAAGTTACCCGGAAATTATATGAAGTTGCCCGGAAATTAGATGAAGTTGCCCGGGAATTAGATGAAGTTGCCCGGGAATTATATGAAGTTACCCGGAAATTATATGAAGTTACCCGGAAATTAGATGAAGTTGCCCGGGAATTATATGAAGTTACTCGGAAATTAGATGAAGTTGCCCGGGAATTAGATGAAGTTGCCCGGGAATTAGATGAAGTTGCCCGGGAATTAGATGAAGTTGCCCGGGAATTATATGAAGTTACCCGGGAATTATATGAAGTTACCCGGGAATTAGATGAAGTTACCCGGGAATTAGATGAAGTTACCCGGAAATTACATGAAGTTACCCGGAAATTACATGAAGTTACCCGGAAATTACATGAAGTTACCCGGAAATTACATGAAGTTACCCGGAAATTACATGAAGTTGCCCGGAAATTACATGAAGTTACCCGGAAATTAAATGAGGTTTCCCTGGATGTATGTGAAGTTTCCCGGAAATTGAATGGAAAGACTCTCAAACGTGATGAAGATATCCTAAAGTTACGCAGTGTTACCCTCAAAGCGCTGGAAATAGTTGCTTCAGCAGCGTCACACATTCTGTAGTTTGTATATATATCGGGTATCAATAATCATTCTACAGGCGTGATATAGCAATAAACAAAAAGGTATATAAGACCCATATACTTTTTTCACCTACCTAACCATTCTACAGGCGTGATATGGCAATAAACAAAAAGGTATATAAGACCCATATACTTTTTTCACCTACCTAACCATTCTACAGGCGTGATATGGCAATAAACAAAAAGGTATATAAGGCCCATATACTTTTTTCACCTACCTAACCATTCTACAGGCGTGATATGGCAATAAACAAAAAGGTATATAAGACCCATATACTTTTTTCACCTACCTAACCATTCTACAGGCGTGATATAGCAATAAACAAAAAGGTATATAAGATCCATATACTTTTTTCACCTACCTAACCATTCTACAGGCGTGATATGGCAATAAACAAAAAGGTATATAAGGCCCATATACTTTTTTCACCTACCTAACCATTCTACAGGCGTGATATGGCAATAAACAAAAAGGTATATAAGGCCCATATACTTTTTTCACCTACCTAACCATTCTACAGGCGTGATATGGCAATAAACAAAAAGGTATATAAGACCCATATACTTTTTTAACCTACCTAACCATTCTACAGACGTGATATAGCAATAAACAAAAAGGTATATAAGACCCATATACCCTCACAGCTGGACGCCATACTGAGGGACCTGCCCTCGTCAGACAGCGACGCGACGCTCCCCCACACGGAGGACGAAGGGGAGGGGGAGGTGCCCCCCCACCGGGTATGGGGGGCTGGGTGGTGTGATGGGGGGTTGTTTGTGTTGTGTGCTGCTTGTGTGCTCTGTTTGTGTGCTGGGTTGTTTGTTTGGTTGTTTGTTTGCTTACTTGTTTAGTCATTTGCTTGTTGCTTGTTTGATTCCTTGCTTGTTTGATTCCTTGCTTGTTTGGTTGCTTGGTTGCTTGCTTGTTTGGTTGCTTGGTTGCTTGCTTGTTTGGTTGTTTGCTTGTTTGGCTGCTTGCTTGTTTGGTTGTTTGCTTGTTTGGTTGTTTGCTTGTTTGGTTGCTTGCTTGTTTGGCTGCTTGCTTGTTTGGCTGCTTGCTTGTTTGGTTGCTTGGTTGCTTGCTTGTTTGGTTGCTTGGTTGCTTGCTTGTTTGGTTGCTTGCTTGTTTGGTTGCTTGCTTGTTTGGCTGCTTGCTTGTTTGGCTGCTTGCTTGTTTGGTTGCTTGGTTGCTTGCTTGTTTGGTTGCTTGGTTGCTTGCTTGTTTGGTTGCTTGCTTGTTTGGTTGCTTGCTTGTTTGGTTGTTTGCTTGTTTGGCTGCTTGCTTGTTTGGTTGCTTGCTTGTTTGGTTGTTTGCTTGTTTGGTTGTTTGCTTGTTTGGTTGCTTGCTTGTTTGGTTGCTTGCTTGTTTGGTTGTTTGCTTGTTTGGTTGTTTGCTTGTTTGGTTGTTTGCTTGTTTGGTTGCTTGCTTGTTTGGTTGCTTGCTTGTTTGGTTGTTTGCTTGTTTGGTTGCTTGCTTGTTTGGTTGCTTGCTTGTTTGGTTGTTTGCTTGTTTGGCTGCTTGCTTGTTTGGTTGCTTGCTTGTTTGGTTGCTTGCTTGTTTGGTTGCTTGCTTGTTTGGTTGTTTGCTTGTTTGGTTGCTTGCTTGTTTGGTTGCTTGCTTGTTTGGTTGCTTGCTTGTTTGGTTGCTTGCTTGTTTGGTTGTTTGCTTGTTTGGCTGCTTGCTTGTTTGGTTGCTTGCTTGTTTGGTTGCTTGCTTGTTTGGTTGTTTGCTTGTTTGGCTGCTTGCTTGTTTGGTTGCTTGCTTGTTTGGTTGCTTGCTTGTTTGGTTGTTTGCTTGTTTGGTTGTTTGCTTGTTTGGTTGTTTGCTTGTTTGGCTGCTTGCTTGTTTGGCTGCTTGCTTGTTTGGTTGTTTGCTTGTTTGGTTGTTTGCTTGTTTGGCTGCTTGCTTGTTTGGCTGCTTGCTTGTTTGGCTGCTTGCTTGTTTGGTTGTTTGCTTGTTTGGTTGTTTGCTTGTTTGGTTGTTTGCTTGTTTGGCTGCTTGCTTGTTTGGCTGCTTGCTTGTTTGGTTGTTTGCTTGTTTGGTTGCTTGCTTGTTTGGTTGTTTGCTTGTTTGGTTGTTTGCTTGTTTGGCTGCTTGCTTGTTTGGTTGTTTGCTTGTTTGGTTGTTTGCTTGTTTGGCTGCTTGCTTGTTTGGCTGCTTGCTTGTTTGGCTGCTTGCTTGTTTGGCTGCTTGCTTGTTTGGTTGCTTGCTTGTTTGGTTGTTTGCTTGTTTGGTTGCTTGCTTGTTTGGTTGTTTGCTTGTTTGGTTGCTTGCTTGTTTGGTTGCTTGCTTGTTTGGTTGCTTGCTTGTTTGGTTGTTTGCTTGTTTGGTTGTTTGCTTGTTTGGTTGCTTGCTTGTTTGGTTGTTTGCTTGTTTGGTTGCTTGCTTGTTTGGTTGCTTGGCTGCTTGCTTGTTTGGTTGTTTGCTTGTTTGGTTGTTTGCTTGTTTGGTTGCTTGCTTGTTTGGTTGTTTGCTTGTTTGGTTGCTTGCTTGTTTGGTTGCTTGGCTGCTTGCTTGTTTGGTTGCTTGCTTGTTTGGTTGCTTGGCTGCTTGCTTGTTTGGTTGCTTGCTTGTTTGGTTGCTTGCTTGTTTGGCTGCTTGCTTGTTTGGCTGCTTGCTTGTTTGGTTGTTTGCTTGTTTGGCTGCTTGCTTGTTTGGTTGCTTGCTTGTTTGGCTGCTTGCTTGTTTGGTTGTTTGCTTGTTTGGTTGCTTGCTTGTTTGGTTGTTTGCTTGTTTGGTTGCTTGCTTGTTTGGTTGTTTGCTTGTTTGGCTGCTTGCTTGTTTGGTTGTTTGCTTGTTTGGCTGCTTGCTTGTTTGGTTGCTTGCTTGTTTGGTTGTTTGCTTGTTTGGTTGTTTGCTTGTTTGGTTGTTTGCTTGTTTGGTTGCTTGCTTGTTTGGCTGCTTGGTTGTTTGGTTGTTTGCTTGTTTGGCTGCTTGCTTGTTTGGTTGCTTGCTTGTTTGGCTGCTTGCTTGTTTGGTTGTTTGCTTGTTTGGTTGCTTGCTTGTTTGGTTGTTTGCTTGTTTGGCTGCTTGCTTGTTTGGTTGTTTGCTTGTTTGGCTGCTTGCTTGTTTGGTTGTTTGCTTGTTTGGTTGCTTGCTTGTTTGGTTGCTTGCTTGTTTGGTTGCTTGGCTGCTTGCTTGTTTGGTTGTTTGCTTGTTTGGCTGCTTGCTTGTTTGGTTGTTTGCTTGTTTGGTTGCTTGCTTGTTTGGCTGCTTGGCTGCTTGCTTGTTTGGTTGCTTGCTTGTTTGGTTGCTTGGCTGCTTGCTTGTTTGGTTGCTTGGTTGCTTGCTTGTTTGGTTGTTTGCTTGTTTGGTTGCTTGCTTGTTTGGTTGCTTGGCTGCTTGCTTGTTTGGTTGCTTGCTTGTTTGGTTGTTTGCTTGTTTGGTTGCTTGCTTGTTTGGCTGCTTGGCTGCTTGCTTGTTTGGTTGCTTGCTTGTTTGGTTGCTTGGCTGCTTGCTTGTTTGGTTGCTTGGTTGCTTGCTTGTTTGGTTGTTTGCTTGTTTGGTTGCTTGCTTGTTTGGTTGCTTGGCTGCTTGCTTGTTTGGTTGCTTGCTTGTTTGGTTGCTTGCTTGTTTGGCTGCTTGCTTGTTTGGTTGTTTGCTTGTTTGGCTGCTTGCTTGTTTGGTTGTTTGCTTGTTTGGTTGCTTGCTTGTTTGGTTGTTTGCTTGTTTGGTTGTTTGCTTGTTTGGCTGCTTGCTTGTTTGGTTGCTTGCTTGTTTGGTTGCTTGGCTGCTTGCTTGTTTGGTTGCTTGCTTGTTTGGCTGCTTGCTTGTTTGCTTGTTTGGTTGCTTGCTTGTTTGGTTGTTTGCTTGTTTGGTTGCTTGCTTGTTTGGTTGCTTGCTTGTTTGGCTGCTTGCTTGTTTGGTTGTTTGCTTGTTTGGCTGCTTGCTTGTTTGGTTGCTTGCTTGTTTGGCTGCTTGCTTGTTTGGCTGCTTGCTTGTTTGGTTGTTTGCTTGTTTGGCTGCTTGCTTGTTTGGCTGCTTGCTTGTTTGGTTGCTTGCTTGTTTGGTTGCTTGCTTGTTTGGTTGCTTGGCTGCTTGCTTGTTTGGTTGCTTGCTTGTTTGGTTGCTTGCTTGTTTGGTTGCTTGCTTGTTTGGTTGCTTGCTTGTTTGGTTGTTTGCTTGTTTGGTTGTTTGCTTGTTTGGCTGCTTGCTTGTTTGGCTGCTTGCTTGTTTGGTTGCTTGCTTGTTTGGTTGCTTGCTTGTTTGGTTGTTTGCTTGTTTGGCTGCTTGCTTGTTTGGCTGCTTGCTTGTTTGGCTGCTTGCTTGTTTGGTTGCTTGCTTGTTTGGCTGCTTGCTTGTTTGGTTGCTTGCTTGTTTGGTTGCTTGCTTGTTTGGTTGCTTGCTTGTTTGGTTGCTTGCTTGTTTGGTTGCTTGCTTGTTTGGTTGCTTGCTTGTTTGGTTGCTTGCTTGTTTGGCTGCTTGCTTGTTTGGTTGCTTGCTTGTTTGGTTGCTTGCTTGTTTGGTTGTTTGCTTGTTTGGTTGTTTGCTTGTTTGGTTGCTTGCTTGTTTGGTTGCTTGCTTGTTTGGTTGCTTGCTTGTTTGGTTGCTTGCTTGTTTGGTTGCTTGCTTGTTTGGTTGCTTGCTTGTTTGGTTGCTTGCTTGTTTGGTTGCTTGCTTGTTTGGTTGCTTGCTTGTTTGGCTGCTTGCTTGTTTGGTTGCTTGCTTGTTTGGTTGCTTGCTTGTTTGGTTGCTTGCTTGTTTGGTTGCTTGCTTGTTTGGTTGCTTGCTTGTTTGGTTGCTTGCTTGTTTGGTTGCTTGCTTGTTTGGTTGCTTGCTTGTTTGGTTGCTTGCTTGTTTGGTTGCTTGCTTGTTTGGTTGCTTGCTTGTTTGGTTGCTTGCTTGTTTGGTTGCTTGCTTGTTTGGTTGCTTGCTTGTTTGGCTGCTTGCTTGTTTGGTTGCTTGGTTGTTTGCTTGTTTGGTTGCTTGCTTGTTTGGTTGCTTGCTTGTTTGGCTGCTTGCTTGTTTGGCTGCTTGCTTGTTTGGTTGTTTGCTTGTTTGGTTGCTTGCTTGTTTGGCTGCTTGCTTGTTTGGTTGCTTGCTTGTTTGGTTGCTTGCTTGTTTGGTTGCTTGCTTGTTTGGTTGCTTGCTTGTTTGGCTGCTTGCTTGTTTGGTTGCTTGCTTGTTTGGTTGCTTGCTTGTTTGGCTGCTTGCTTGTTTGGTTGCTTGCTTGTTTGGTTGTTTGCTTGTTTGGTTGCTTGCTTGTTTGGTTGCTTGCTTGTTTGGTTGCTTGCTTGTTTGGTTGGTTGCTTGCTTGCTTGCTTGTTTGGTTGCTTGCTTGTTTGGTTGCTTGCTTGCTTGTTTGGTTGCTTGCTTGCTTGTTTGGTTGCTTGCTTGCTTGTTTGGTTGCTTGCTTGCTGACAAGCAGACAAATATACAAGTAAATCAAAGTTAAATATGTATATACGACATGTACACTGAGGCTTCATTGTTTTTAGGATATATTTCTTAACCCTTTAACGCCCACATTTTCATACTCATATTACCGTTATGACAACCACTATCACTAAACCGACACTGGCATTAGGTAGTCACTGTTATCAAGATGGGGAAGGAACTGCCACTCGACAGTGAAGTTCAAAGGACACATTAGTGAACAAATTGAATAAGAAATACAATATGTTATTGTTATTTTTGAAAGAGGACCGTACAGTCCACTTGGGCGTTAAAGGGTTAAAATTATCGTCTGAAAAAACACACAATAATGTGTTCTTTTTGCTTAGAATAAGTTTCAGTTGTGAAAGCGGTATTTTTATTAACTTTGAGACACAATAATGCAAATTATATTACTTTTTTCTTCTTTTTTAACTTTTTCTTGTCTTAAACGCGTCTCAATCGTGTTTCAGACGAGTTCGTTCCCCGTCCACGGAGCTGAGCGCCTATTGGACAGCGGGAAAGCCACGCCCACGGCCACCGACGCTCCTATTGGTCAGTCGGCGAGCGCCTCAAGTGGTTCCCCCGCTAAGCCCTCTGAAAGCTCGCCTGTGATTGGCTCCTGCCAGGTCACTGAGCCAGGCAAGATAGTATCGACGTCCTCATTGGCTAACGTCAAGTTTGCGCCGCTGCCTACTGAGCTCCATAGGCCTATGCGCTTCAAAAAAGGAGCTGTGCCCCTCGGTGAGAACTGCCGGAGATTTGGCAACATTTATTTTTCTGAGATTTGGCAACATTTATTTTCTGAGATTTGGCAACATTTATTTTTTGAGATTTGGCAACATTTATTTTTTGAGATTTGGCAACATCTATTCTTTGAGATTTGGCAACATCTATTTTTTGAGATTTGGCAACATCTATTTTTTGAGATTTGGCAACATCTATTTTTTGAGATTTGGCAACATTTATTTTTTGAGATTTGGCAACATTTATTTTCTGAGATTTGGCAACATTTATTTTTTGAGATTCGGCAACATTTATTTTTCTGAGATTTGGCAACATTTATTTTTCTGAGATTTGGCAACATTTATTTTTCTGAGATTTGGCAACATTTATTTTTCTGAGACTTGGCAACATTTATTTTTCTGAGATTTGGCAACATTTATTTTCTGAGATTTATCAAAATTCATGTTTTATTTGAAATTCTTGCTAAATATAGCATCATTTTACAAAAAAAATTCATACATTTGGTTACACTTACAACAATCTTCAGTGTCTGCGCACGTTACTTGGTACATCGTTTCCCCATCTATCTAAAAGGCCCTGTCTCTTTATTCTCTTGGGAACACCTTTCCTCAGGGGTCTAGAGCTCACCAACGGTCACATTTTGGGTCTCGATCTCAACATCTCTTCCCTCTCTTGGGAACACCTTACATTAATGAGGTGTCTCGAACTAACCACCTTTCCCAGGTGTCTTAACCAACGGTCACTCCTCAGGTCTCGATTCCTCTTTCCTCTCTAGGGGACACCTTGCACTAGACAGGTGTCTCGAGGTAAACAACGGTCATTTCGATTCCTCTACCCTCTCTTGGGAACGCCTTTGCACAGGTGTCTCGAGCTAACCAACGGTCATTTTGATTCCTCTTCCCGCTCTTGGGAACACCCAGATGTCTCGAATTAACCACCATTCACTATTTAAGTCTCGAAATCTCTACCCTCTTTTGGGAACACCTTTCCCTAATGTGTCTCGAACTCGCCACCTTTCCCCATGTGTCTCGAGCTAACTAACGGTCATATCAATTCCTCTTCCCTCTCTTGGGAACATCCTGGTCTCGATTCCTCTTCTCTCTTTTGGAAACACTTTTCCCCAGGTGTCTCGAACTAACAAACGGTTATTTCGACTCCTCTTCCCTCTCTTGGGAACACCTTCAACTAACCGCCGGTCTCCCGCAGGTCTGGACCTGGACATCTCGGGGGGGTGGGCGATCGTGACGGGGGTCGTGGCGGGGGGTGCGGTGGACCAGCTCAACAGGGAGGCTCCGGCCCCCCAGGGACCCCGGGGGGTCGGAGGTCTCGACGGTCTCGCCAGCGCCGTCCTGGGGCCGGAGAAACCCAACGTGGTGATGACTGCCACGGGGTCCCGTGTTGAGGTGAGGGGGTCTCGTTGGGGTCCCGTGTTGAGGTGAGGGGGTCTCGTTGGGGTCCCGTGTTGGGGTGAGGGGGTCTCGTTGGGGTCCCGTGTTGGGGTGAGGGGGTCTCGAAGCTTATAATGGAAATCAACGCGGAGTAAGGCGCGCTGTTTCCGTAGACTTTTGTTGCTGTGGGGCGGTGCTCAGTCCTGTTGGAAGATTTGGTAGAAGTTATGCATGATATATTAATATTTACATATACAAACTACGAATATTTAATATGGTCTGGAAGTCATGTTTACCAACATTTAACACGGTCTTGAGGCTATGCTTACCAATTTATTACATTCTTTAAGTTATTTTTACCCATATTTAGTACAATCTTATGGGTATGCTTACCGATATGTAATAGGTTCTTGATGTTGCGCTAGCGAATACTTGATGTAATTTTAAAGTTTTCGGGGGCATTTGAAGTTAGGCGTGAAGTTAATCGGAGTTTTGGCGTATATGTTGTGAATAAAAAAGTTATAAGCTCTTTGTTATAGTTACGCTATCTTAAGACATGAGCTAGGGGAAGTTATATCTATTTAAAGTGTCAATCTGAAATTGGTTTTAGTTGATTGTAGAAAGGGTCAATGTTAGTGGGATAGCTCAACTCCTATGTATATATTAACACATTTCCTGCGAAGTGACCCACCGGTGGTCACACAGGTGATTTTCATGGTGCTGCTGACCCACCTGCAGTCACTAACTCGTATCTTATTAATACTTAATCAAAGCTAAATAAAAGCCCCATCCATTTAATGTTTTCAATTTTCAAATTAGGTTACCACAATTAACTTTAAATTTAGATTGAATATTGAACTTTAGTTTAACCCATCACAGTTAACGCGTTAAGCTACGTAGGTTAAATTCTGTATGATCTAAATCTGATTTTTCTTTTGGATTACCCATTGAATTAACATCTTTACATGTCTTTCATGTTTATTTTAACTAGGTTCCTATCTATTGCTTGATCATATACGTATATTGTTTGATCATAGACGTATATTGTTTGATCATATTCGTATATTGTTTGATCATATTCGTATATTGCTTGATCATATTCGTATATTGCTTGATCATATTCGTATATTGTTTGATCATATTCGTATATTGTTTGATCATATTCGTATATTGTTTGATCATATTCGTATATTGTTTGATCATATTCGTATATTGTTTGATCATATTCGTATATTGTTTGATCATATACGTATATTGTTTGATCATATTCGTATATTGTTTGATCATATACGTATATTGTTTGATCATATTCGTATATTGTTTGATCATATACGTATATTGTTTGATCATATACGTATATTGTTTGATCATATTCGTATATTGTTTGATCATATGCGTATATTGTTTGATCATATTCGTATATTGTTTGATCATATTCGTATATTGTTTGATCATATTCGTATATTGTTTGATCATATTCGTATATTGTTTGATCATATACGTATATTGTTTGATCATATTCGTATATTGTTTGATCATATTCGTATATTGTTTGATCATATTCGTATATTGTTTGATCATATTCGTATATTGTTTGATCATATTCGTATATTGTTTGATCATATTCGTATATTGTTTGATCATATTCGTATATTGTTTGATCATATTCGTATATTGTTTGATCATATTCGTATATTGTTTGATCATATTCGTATATTGTTTGATCATATTCGTATATTGTTTGATCATATTCGTATTTGTTTGATCATATTCGTATATTGTTTGATCATATTCGTATATTGTTTGATCATATTCGTATATTGTTTGATCATATTCGTATATTGTTTGATCATATTCGTATATTGTTTGATCATATTCGTATATTGTTTGATCATATTCGTATATTGTTTGATCATATTCGTATATTGTTTGATCATATTCGTATATTGTTTGATCATATTCGTATATTGTTTGATCATATTCGTATATTGTTCGATCATATTCGTATATTGTTTGATCATATTCGTATATTGTTTGATCATAGACGTATATTGTTTGATCATATTCGTATATTGTTTGATCATATTCGTATATTGCTTGATCATATTCGTATATTGCTTGATCATATTCGTATATTGTTTGATCATATTCGTATATTGTTTGATCATATTCGTATATTGTTTGATCATATTCGTATATTGTTTGATCATATTCGTATATTGTTTGATCATATTCGTATATTGTTTGATCATATACGTATATTGTTTGATCATATACGTATATTGTTTGATCATATACGTATATTGTTTGATCATATTCGTATATTGTTTGATCATATTCGTATATTGTTTGATCATATTCGTATATTGTTTGATCATATACGTATATTGTTTGATCATATTCGTATATTGTTTGATCATATACGTATATTGTTTGATCATATTCGTATATTGTTTGATCATATTCGTATATTGTTTGATCATATTCGTATATTGTTTGATCATATTCGTATATTGTTTGATCATAGACGTATATTGTTTGATCATAGACGTATATTGTTTGATCATAGACGTATATTGTTTGATCATAGACGTATATTGTTTGATCATATTCGTATATTGTTTGATCATATTCGTATATTGTTTGATCATATACGTATATTGTTTGATCATATTCGTATATTGTTTGATCATATTCGTATATTGTTTGATCATATTCGTATATTGTATGATCATATTCGTATATTGTTTGATCATATTTGTATATTGTTTGATCATATTCGTATATTGTTTGATCATATTCGTATATTGTTTGATCATATTCGTATATTGTTTGATCATATTCGTATATTGTTTGATCATATTCGTATATTGTTTGATCATATATATTGTAATGTCTAGGGGCACCCATAACATGCTCTATGCTCATAGCGATGTTCACTATATGTTTAAAAAGGCTCTTTACTATACATATATCCAGGTGTACTAAGTAATCACCTTTGAATATACGTAGTGTGAAAATTAATTTTTATTTTTTATACATACGTACAAAATTCTAAAGATATGTATACACTTTAAATACATACCAGCTTCATTTTGCATATATACGAATAACGCAACCTAACCACAACTCCACCCAAGTAACGCAACCTAACCCAATAACGCCCAACTCCACCACTGGACAACCCAACCAAATGACGCACAAACAAACCAACCTCACCCAACCCCACACAACCCCACCACAGGACAACCAAATAACACAACCCTGCCTAACCTCCCCCAACCCCACCACAGGACAACCAAATGAAACAACCCCACCTAACCTCCCCAACCCCACCACAGGACAACCAAATGAAACAACCCCACCTAACCTCCCCCAACCCCACCACAGGACAACCAAATAACACAACCCTGCCTAACCTCCCCAACCCCACCACAGGACAACCAAATGAAACAACACCGCCTAACCTCCCCCAACCCCACCACAGGACAACCAAATAACACACAACCCCATCTAACCCCACACAACCCCACTCAACCCAACCTAACCCCACCTAACCGCACCTAACCCCACACAACCCCACCTAACCCCACTCAACCCCACCTAACCCCACCTAACCCCACTCGACCCCACCTAACCCCACACAACCCCACCTAACCCCACTTAACCTTGCCTAACCCTACTTAACCCCACACAACCCCACCTAACCCCCCTCAACCCCACCATAGGACAACTAAATAACAACCAACCCCACCTAACCCCACACAACCCCACCCAACCCCACTCAACCCCACCACAGGACAACCAAATAACACACAACCCCACCACAGGACAACCAAATACCACACAACCCCACCTAACCCCACACAACCCCACCACAGGACAACTAAATAACACACAACCCCACCTAACCCCACCTAACCCTACCTAACCCTACCTAACCCTTCCTAACCCCACACAACCCCACCTACCCCCACCTAACCCCACACAACCCCACCTAACCCCCCACAACCCCACCTAACCCCCCGCAACCCCACCTAACCCCCCGCAACCCCACTTAACCCCCCACAACCCCACCTAACCCCCCACAACCCCACCTAACCCCCCACAACCCCTTCTAACCCCCCACAACCCCTTCTAACCCCCCACAACCCCACCTAACCCCACACAACCCCACCTAACCCCACACAACCCCACCACAGGACAACCAGATCAAGGAAGGTGACGTCATCATCTCGGTGAACGGCCTCCCCCTGGGGGATCTGGGGGAGGAGGAGGTGCGGGAGGCGCTGGAGGCGGCTGGAGGAGCGGTGGGGGAGGTGACGGTGGTGGTGGTCCCCCGTGAGGACGCCGAGGTCTTCCACCACACCCAGCAGCTTATGGGGGAGCACCAGCGCCAGCTCAAGTGGGTGTTGGGGGAGTGGGGGAGTGTGTGTGGGGGGTGGTGTGTCTGGGGGAGTGTGGGGGATGTGGTGTGTCTGGGGGAGTGTGGGGGATGTGGTGTGTCTGGGGGAGTGTGGGGGATGTGGTGTGTCTGGGGGAGTGTGGGGGATGTGGTGTGTCTGGGGGAGTGCTGGGGATGTGGTGTGTCTGGGGGAGTGTGGGGGATGTGGTGTGTCTGGGGGAGTGTGGGGGATGTGGTGTGTCTGGGGGAGTGCGGGGGATGTGGTGTGTCTGGGGGAGTGTTGGTGCGTGGGAGTTATCATTATTCCAGTGTTATTGTCATGTTACAATAATATTGTGACGTTACTGTATGTTATTGTGGTATTACTTTAGTATTGTTTCCTACATTGATATTGATGTTACAATTATTGGTACAATTCTCTTAGGATAATAATCAAAAAATGCGGTTAACATCTATGCTAAGTGAACAAACTATATTGAATTAGATGCCATTGGATCGTGTTCAGTGTTGGATTGATTTAGAAGGGAAAATAGTCAAGTTAAACACTATCTCTGTTGGTAGTTTCACGATTTAAGACTGGTTGACTAGTGATCGTGAGGTGAAAGTTCTAGAAAGTGATGAGTGGCAATCATATCCATTTAATTTTGTCGTATAAGTGACTTGTGAAATTCTTATTGAAGTCAACTAGTGAAACGAAAATACATTTTTAAAAATTTTTTATTTATGAAAAAAAAATATTTCATTTTCGAAAACAAATATATTATACCGAGACATGCCCACTGATTTTATGCTAATGCACAGCATTTATAATTACATTTTCTTCAGATGATCATCGCTAAATTCTTAGACAATTCCCTAAAACGTTAAATGCGAGAAAACAACAGCCGCATAAAGTCGTACCCTACGAGTCAAAACCCAATCTTTTCAAATAACCAGCTATAACTTAACAATTTAAACAATTTAAACAATTTAAACAATTTTAAAAAATTTATTTACCACAGGTGATACAGAGATAGAATGTCTTAAGTCTAGTACAATGGTTAAATTTGAGTATAGCTACCTGTGGGCCCGAATAAGTTCAGTGACTTCTAGGGCATCCTACCACAAATTATACAAATACTTTGTGAAAAGCAAGAAAACAATTTGTATAAAACCTTCCCAAATGCGTCAACACTTGGGTAAAAGCCAAAAACTCATCTCACCATCGAGTCAATCCTTGGGAAAAACCTAAAACTCATCTCACCATCGAGTCCATACTTGAAAAAGAAGCAAAAATTCATCATACCATACAATTCAATACCTGGGAAAAAGCGAAGATTCTCGTAAAATGCAACTCTAGACGTCAGGTGGCGGCGGTTGTTCTATTTAAAGAAACGACAGGATTTGGTCGTGTTCTATACATGTAAGCTGGCCGTCCAGCAGCTGTGGGGCTTCAGCAGCCAATGAGGGGCTTCCTTGCGTCAGGGCTCAGTGCGTGTCGGGCTGTTGGGGGGGACGGTCGTGCGCCGCTCTCTATATTTTTAGCCAATGGGCGGTTTGAGATTAGGTTAATGGGGGATTTTTTCATATTGAGAGTGTTGAAAGGTTACTTATGTGTTATTTCAGATTAGGTTTATGTAACACGAAATGATAAGGAGTTGGTAGTGTGTTTTTTGGCGTTGTGAACACCGGGGTATATAAAAAAGAACTACTTGTGATAGGTACAATTATGTGATGCACAATTCATAAAAAGATTCCTGTTTATTATGAATTTGAATCATCGAGAAAATATTCTGTATTGGGCGTCATTTTTATACACAAAATTAATAAAACCATATTCATTTTCCCCTCAGGGGGATACAACTATTGTATCTATGGGAATTAGTGCTCCCAGGGGGACAATGTGAGGTCCCGAGCTAAAGGTTAGGTAGGCTTCCTTTTTGTTGAAATAAAATAGGTTTTGTTACGGACCATCTTTTTTCGGTTCACTTCTATCCTGTTTTTCAGCACCTACTACTTTCTAATTCAACTTTGATCTTGTTTCATGAACTTCTTTCTTAGCTTACTGTTTCTGTGCATCTTGTGCATAGATTCCGCGTTTCTTCAACTCTATACTAAATGGTGCCTTCATCCTTCCTCTCTTTGAACATCTTTGTCGTGGTAAAGGGAGGCTAAAACTTTCTTAAATAATAATTAAGAAATTCATTTATTGACATAGCGCGTCATTGCCAGCGTGCATGGCCCATCATAAGTGACAAAATTCAGTGATGTTCGATACGAACCATAGTTTTCAACGAAAATCGGTGGGTTTGAAACCATAATCTTCGTAAAAGAGCTAAATCCTGAATAAAATGCTTTAATGTTCGATCGAAAAGGATAACGTTTGTTATAAAATAATTTTTTCATGGTAAACGAAAATGTTAAATAAAGAACACGGATAATGATCTATAAAAAACATCTTTTTCGTTAAGTTACCTTTTACCTTTAATGTTCGATTAAAAACGAAAGTTTTTGAGGAAAAATCATAATGTTAGATAGAAATTGATAACATTTCAAAGAAAACGAAAATGATTGATATAAGTGACATAGTTTGATATGATATAACCCAAACTATGAAAATGCAGTAGTCGAAGAAAAAATCACGAACATCGAGGAAAAGCTTGAAGCAAAATGATTGATATTTTCTTACTTAGTACTGAAATTTTCTTGGTACAGAAATTTTCTTAGTACAGAAATTTTCTTACTTAGTACCGAAATTATCTAACTTAGTACCGAAATTATCTTAGTACCAAAATTTTGTACCTAGTACTGAAATTTTCTTACTTAGTACTGAAATTTTCTTTTTTAGTACCGAAATTATTTAACTTAGTACATAAAGTTTGTACTTAGTACTGAAATTTTCTTAGTACTGAAATTTTTTTACTTATAAGTATCATTTTCTTTATAAGTGTCATTTTCTTACTTAGTACTGAAGTTTTGACCTCACTGTGACCTACACTGTAACGGCCGTCGTGTATATATCTATTCAAGGTTTGTCCAAGGTTCCCCCCACCATAAAAATGTGCTCATATGCTTATCCTTTGCACAACAATTACTTCTGTATTTTGTGTTTTGATTCTAGGTGCATTTAAGTTTTCTTCCTTTACTGGCATCTAATTTTCTTGAATAGGATTTTTTTTTCTTTGGTGGAACTCACCAGACTCAGGGGGACACAACTATTGTATGTGTGGGAATTGGCGCTCCCAGGGGGAATGTGTGAGGGCCCGAGCTGAGAGTTAGGTAGGCCTTCTTTTTGTTGAAATAAAATGTTTTTGTTTTGTTAAGGACCACCTTTTTTTGGTTCACTGCTGTCCTGTTTTTCAGCTCCTACTACTTTCTTCTTCAACTTTTGTCATGTTTCATAACCTATTTTCTCAACTTACTGTTCCTATGCCCTTTCTGCATAGATTCCGCATTCCCTTTACTCCAAACATAATGGTGCCTTCCTCCTTCCTGAAGTACATTTCAGGGTTTCACCCTTTATATATATAGATATATATAAATTAATGAATTTGTGTACGTAAGTAGATATGTAGATATCAGTTTTAAATGTATTTAGAAAGACATTTTATTTGATGTCCTCATCTGAAGGAGTCATGTAGGCAAAATTGGCGAGGTAGTGAATGCTGCTTCTCTCACGGCTCTCACGGGATACATCTATTGTATCTGTAGGAATTAGCGTACCTACGGGGGAAAATGTGAGGTTCCAATTCGAAGATTAGAAAGACGTGCCTATGGTGGAATCAGAATAGGATTATTTTTTTAGTTTCGAACGATATTTTTGTCAGTTCACCGTTATTCTTAGAATCTTGCTTTTTCTGTGGACAATGGTTAAAGACACTCCATGTGCATGAATTCCCCTTTCCCCTAATTCCATTCTGAATGGTGCTACCCCCATCTCCTGGGAGTGGCACTTCTTCCCACCCACTTCACACACTCATAGCTCACACTTCCCCACGTTCCACATCATTTCCCCATTCTTTCCCCATCGTTTCCACTTCATTCCCCACGCCTCCCTTTATGTTCCCCTCATTGCCCACGCCTCCCCATGTTTCCCCATTATTTCCCCATGCTTACTAGCCGTTCCCCACCATTGCCCCCAACACTCCCCACGTTTTCCCACCACTCCCCCATCACTCCCCACGTTTTCCCCCCATTCCCCATGCCTCCCCCCATGTTTCGCCACCATTCCTCAGCACTCCCCATGTTCCTCCCATTCCCCACGCCTCCCCATGTTTCTCCATCATTTCTCCATGCTTGTCTATTCGTTCCCCACCACTCCCCACGTTGTACCACCACTCCCCACTCCCCCCAGGGCGCGCAAGCAGGACCCGACGCAGGTGCCCAGAGACGGGGAGGTGCACACCCGCACGGTCCCCATCAGCGAGTACGGCCCCACCCTCACCGCCACCGTCCTGCACACCCCCACACCCGCCTTCCTGCTCCCCCACGTCGCCAGCTGTGCTGACCTCGCAGGTGTGTAGCGGATGTGTTCATGTGTGCTGGGTGTGTTAATGTGTGCTGGGTGTGTTAATGTGTGCTGGGTGTGTTAATGTGTGCTGGGTGTGTTCAATGTTGCCAGCTTCTCTGACCTTGCAGGTATGTAGCGGTGTGTTGAGTGTGTAGCGGTGTGTTATGTGTGTTGTAATATGTGGTAGGTGTGTAGCGGTGTGTTAGGGGTGTAGTGGTGTGTGATGTGTGTCACAATATGTGGTAGGTGTGTAGCGGTGTGGTAGGTGTGTAGTGGTGTGTTATGAGTGTCACAATGTGTGGTAGGTGTGTAGCGGTGTGTTAGGTGTGTCGCAATGTGTGGCAGGTGTGTAGCGGTGTGTTCGGATGTGTTGTCTGTGTTGGGGCGTGTAGAGGTGTGTGTTAGGCGCGTGTTGTGAGAGCAGATTATGAGTATAAGTTGTGTTATCCCTATTAATTTATCCAAATACGAGGTAGGTATACGTTGACCGTTTTGCCATCGTATATTTTCTGTGGCGTCCAAGTACCTCACTTCGCGTCTGGGGGTCAAGGGTTCGAGCCCCGTCCCGCACCTCCTGTTTTTTTAACAGGGAAACGCAGCTCGTCTGGTAATAGTAGAAAATAGTGAAAACGGATTGGAAACTTGATGGGGAAACTCTACTATTCATGAAAAACATTTTACTTCCCTCTTTACGACAAGGAACAGTAAAACAACGTATTTGTAGTACGGCTGCGGCTGTCTGGCCTACAGTGGTGCCAGATTTAGGGCTAGCAGTGTTGCCTGATGCAATCTGAGCGTTGCTTTGGTTCGACGCCAATAGTGATGCCAGATTTGGGGCTAGCAGTGTTGCCAGATACAATCAAGTGCTGCTATTGATTCACTTGGTCACCCTCAGGAGACGGTCCCCCATCTGAGGGGTCCACAGTGATTAGCATCCAGCAACCTCGATCGGGGGGATCCGACCCTCCGTTGTCCTCTGTTGTGATCGCCACCACCGCGCAGGGTGAGGGGGTCCCCATCTTGGGGAACATGTGGGGTCCCCATTTGGGGAACATTCGGGGTCCCCGTTTGGGGGACATTCGGGGTCCCCATTTGGGGGAACATTCGGGGTCCCCATTTGGGGAACATTCGGGGTCCCCATTTGGGGAACATTCGGGGTCCCCATTTGGGGAACATTCGGGGTCCCCATTTGGGGAACATTCGGGGTCCCCATTTGGGGAACATTCGGGGTCCCCATTTGGGGAACATTCGGGGTCCCCATTTGGGGAACATTCGGGGTCCCCATTTGTGGGAACATTCGGGGTCCCCATTTGTGGGAACATTCGGGGTCCCCATTTGTGGGAACATTCGGGGTCCCCATTTGTGGGAACATTCGGGGTCCCCATTTGTGGGAACATTCGGGGTCCCCATTTGGGGAACATTCGGGGTCCCCATTTGTGGGAACATTCGGGGTCCCCATTTGTGGGAACATTCGGGGTCCCCATTTGTGGGAACATTCGGGGTCCCCATTTGTGGGAACATTCGGGGTCCCCATTTGGGGAACATTCGGGGTCCCCATTTGTGGGAACATTCGGGGTCCCCATTTGTGGGAACATTCGGGGTCCCCATTTGTGGGAACATTCGGGGTCCCCATTTGTGGGAACATTCGGGGTCCCCATTTGGGGAACATTCGGGGTCCCCATTTGTGGGAACATTCGGGGTCCCCATTTGTGGGAACATTCGGGGTCCCCATTTGGGGAACATTCGGGGTCCCCATTTGTGGGAACATTCGGGGTCCCCATTTGTGGGAACATTCGGGGTCCCCATATGGGGAAACATTCGGGGTCCCCATTTGTGGGAACATTCGGGGTCCCCATTTGTGGGAACATTCGGGGTCCCCATTTGGGGAACATTCGGGGTCCCCATTTGTGGGAACATTCGGGGTCCCCATTTGTGGGAACATTCGGGGTCCCCATATGGGGAACATTCGGGGTCCCCATTTGGGGAACATTCGGGGTCCCCATTTGTGGGAACATTCGGGGTCCCCATTTGTGGGAACATTCGGGGTCCCCATTTGGGGAACATTCGGGGTCCCCATTTGTGGGAACATTCGGGGTCCCCATTTGTGGGAACATTCGGGGTCCCCATATGGGGAAACATTCGGGGTCCCCATTTGGGGGAACATTCGAGGTCCCCATCTAAGAAAGGGGTTGACTTTGACCATCTATGAGGGAAATGAGCAGTACCCTACTGGATGGGGCTAGAGATTTCCCCATCCGGGAGGGGGGAGAGGGTGGGGATAAAGGAACACACCCCCACTTGATGAGGTTAGATGCATCTAGCCCCTATCTTGAGGGCTATGGGCTTTCCTCCTCTGGGGAAGTGAGAAGTTTCCTCCATTGGGGGGATCAGTTTCCCCATCAATGTTTCCCATTGGGGAATAGTTTCCCATTTTTCCCCTGTGCGGGGGAAGAACGGGTTTATCCTTTTCTGGAGAATTGATTTTGTTTTTCTTCGTGGGGGATGTGAGGGATTCTTCCCCAAATGGGTGGGGTTGTGGGGAAACTCCCCTGTGAAGAGGAAGGGCCTATCCCTTCTAAGGGTTGAAAAAACTACTTCCCCGTCAGGGGGTTGACGAAAGGTAATCCCCCATCTTTGGGGAAGGAAGGGGGGGGAGGGAAGGAGCATTTGACTAGTGTTTCATAGAGAGAATAAAACCCATGAATTATATATATTTCTTATGTTATTTTTTCGATAAATAACGAAATAAAAAGTAGCACTAAGGATATTTTTTCAGTAATAACGAAATATCAGAAATCGGTTCCTGTTCATTACGTTGGCACATATCGCTCTACTAATCACTACTAATCACTCTACTAATCACTCTACTAATCACTCTACTAATCACTCTACTAATCACTCTACTAATCACTCTGCTAATCACTCTGCTAATCACTCTGCTAATCACTCTGCTAACCACTCTACTAATCATTCTACTAATCACTCTACTAATCACTCTACTAATCACTCTAATAAACACTCTAATAAACACTCTACTAATCACTCTACTAATCACTCTACTAATCACTCTACTAATCACTCTACTAATCACTCTACTAATCACTCTACTAATCACTCTAATAAACACTCTAATAAACACTCTAATAAACACTCTAATAATCACTCTACTAATTACTCTACTAATTACTCTACTAATTACTCTACTAATCACTCTACTAATCACTCTACTAATCACTCTACTAATCACTCTACTAATCACTCTACTAATCACTCTACTAATCACTCTACTAATCATTCTTATAATCATTCTATTAATCATTCTATTAATCATTCTACTAATCTCTCTACTAATCACTCTACTAATCACTCTACTAATCGCTCTACTAATCGCTCTACTAATCACTCTACTAATCACTCTACTAATCACTCTACTAATCACTCTACTAATCACTCTACTAAAATCGTATTTCCATAACTTAAAGTTGATTAAAAAATCAATTGAGTGTGATTTGTGGAAACAAATTATAGCACATTTCTTCTATCACCCAAATCACCCTCTCACCAGTCACTCAAAACACCCGTCACCCTAATCACCCATCATATCAATCACCCCTCTCCATTCACCCAAATCACCCTTCGCCCATCACTCAAATCACCCTTCGCCCATCACTCAAATCACCCCTCATCTATCACCTTAATCACCCCTCACTTCACCCAACCAAATCACCCCTCATCTATCACCTCAATCACCCCTCACTTCACGCAACCAAATCGCCCCTCATCTATCACCTCAATCACCCCTCACTTCACCCAACCAAATCTCCCCTCATTTATCACCCAAATCACCCCTCATTTATCACCCAAATCACCCCTCATTTATCACCCAAATCACCCCTCACTTCACCCAACCAAATCACCCCTCGTCTATCATCCAAATCACCTTTCACTTCACATAACTAAATCACCCCTCATCCATCACCTCAATCACCCATCACTTCGCATAACCAAAATCACTCTTCATCTATCATCCAAATCACCCCTAATCCTCTACAATCACCCCCAGCACCCCCCGCGGACGACGCGTTCACCATCACCTTCAGGAACGTGGCAGAGGCGCCTCTCAGCCGGCCTCCCTCTGCCCTCACGCGCCAGGAGGAAGTTGGTGAGGGTCATGAGGGTAGTGAGGGTCACGAGAGTTGTGTGGGTAGTGAAAGTCACGAGAGTTGTGTGGGTAGTGAGGGTCGTGAGGGTAGTGAGGGTCACGAGAGTTGTGTGGGTAGTGAGGGTCGTGAGGGTAGTGGGGTCACTTGAGTTGTGTGGGTAGTGAGGGTCGTGAGGGTCACGAGAGTTGTGTGGGTAGTGAGGGTCGTAAGGGTAGTCAGGGTCACGAGGCTTGTGTGGGTAGTGAGGGTCATGAGGGTAGTGAGGGTAATGAGGTTACTGTGAGGGTCATGAGGGTCACGAGGGTTGTGTGGGTAGTGAGAGTCATGATGGTAGTGTGAGGTTCATGAGGGTTGTGTTAGGATTGTGAGGGTAGTGTGTGGCTAGTGATGGTAGTGTGAGGATAGTGAAGGTAGTAAGGGACACAAGGGTTGTGTGGGTAGTGAGGGTCATGAAGGTAGTGTGAGGGTCGTGAGGCTAGTGTGAGGAGAGTGAGGGTAGTGTGAGGATAGTGAGGGTAGTTTGGGTTGTGAGGATAGTGAGGGTCACAAGAGTTGTGAGGGTCATGAGGGTAGTGTGAAGTTCATGAGGGTAGTGAGGGTAGTGTGAAGTTCATGAGGGTAGTGAGGGTAGTGTGAAGGTTATGAGGGTAGTGAGGGTAGTGTGAGGGTCGAGAGGGTAGTATGAGGGTCATGAGGGTAGTGTGAAGGTCATGTGGGTAGTGGGGGTAGTGTGAAGGTCATGAGGGTAGTGTGAGGGTCATGAGAGTAGTGTGAGGGTCATGAGAGTAGTGTGAGGGTAATTGAGATAGTGTGAGTAATGAGGGTTGTGAAGTTAGAGGGTTGTGAAGATAGTGAGGGTAGGATGAGGAAAGTGTGAGCGTTGAGTTAGAGGAGTGTGAGGGTAGAGTAAGGGTAGTGAAAGTAGTGTGAGGGTAGGTGGGTTTATTTGTTTGCAGCTAATATATGTATTTTCTTGGTAATGTTTTCAAGACAAGCAGTGTAATGTTTATCTGAGGTTAACGTACATCTTACATATACTTCAACATTGGTTCTACTTTTTATCTAAAAAGTTGTTTACATTGGTTTTCCTTTTTATCTAACATCTTCCTTTCATCTGAAAAATAACCCTTTTCACCCCAGGATCGAATTCGACACCCGGCTCTACCCACAGCCCCCCGGAACCCCGCAGTGGGGTAAGTGGCGCCCCAACCCACGCCGGACCCCACGTAACCCACTTCAACACACACGACCTCCTTTCACACGACCTCCTCACGGAGAACCTCCTCACACAAAACCTCTTAACCCACAACCTCATAGCTCAAAACATCCTCACAAAAGACGGGGAGACCGAAAGGATCGTCGAAGAAAGTCTCCTCACAAACGAGCTGCAAACCCGGGAACGACTTGACTATTTAGGCAGAGAAACGTCTGGGCATCATCAGCAAGTTGGGTCTAGACGCAAGTTGACAGAGGGTAGTGTGACCAATAGAGCTACCAGTGACTGTTCCGACTCCAGTGGTGATAGGTCCAGTTCTCTGTTCGTCGAGGTTGATTCTGACAGACATTCTGTCTTTAGTGACGGCGATAGGCAGTCTTTACCAGACAGGCAACCAGAGAGACGGGTTCTGGAAGACCACGTGTTGAACGGGGTTGATTCGATCAGAGAGGAACGCCAGTTTTTGAACGGCGGAGGTCTTGCGCATCACAGACGGTCTCTCATAGGGTCCCAGTCTTTGGACGAAGGGGTAGGCGACGACTCTGACCACCGACAAAGATATATCATTCCCAAACAGCTGAGCGAAATCATTCCAGACTCGGCATATCTCAGCCAAACCTTCCCTGGCCAGATCGCCAAAACCGAAGCCCAAAGGCCACTGATTGAGCAAACCCAAGAACCTAAGCCTAAACTAACGACACCCTCTCAGAAAAGGCACACATCTTCCACAAGTTCCACCCGGTCTTCCACCCACCGACGGGTACACGTGTCAACCACAACAAACGGCACCCCGACAGCCGGCCGTCGGACCATAGAGTGCCAAACTGACATTATCATAGCCGATGTGAAAGCTGCGTCTGGCATTTTAGCCTCTTCTCATCCTCGGGCCACCACGCAATCTGGCACCCAAACCTTGCCTGTCACAGAGACGTTGGCTTATCGCACTTCTGCGTCTTCCGATTCCGATTACTACCAAGACGCGGTGTGCGATGACTACGCTCGTGCTTCCGCGTACGGTTTAAGAACTAAACAACCACCTCCTAGTGCTGGAGTCACCAACGGGGTTTTGAACGCAGCATCAGCGTTTTCCACCCCGACGCCTCCTTCTAATTCGAACGCTTCGTCTACTTCGACTGTCGGTTCTGGATGTTCTGTGTCGACTTTACCTTCCACCGCCCGTAACATAGCGGCTTCTAAACACGCTCCACATTCTGTTGCATCTGGAACGTCTTTGGCTCAGTCCACAGGATCTTTGACCTCGGTTTCTGGAGTTGTGTCTGTTTCTACTGGTGCCACTACCACCAGCTCTTTCCTTCAGACCACTGGCTCCAGTGTTGTTGTCCATACTTCTTCTTCTAATCTGATACCCACGTCTTTACACCCTTCTGCTACCACCTCCATACCTTCCTTACCGCCCTCTTCTGGAGCTCTTCCTATTGTTTGTGGCCCTACCTCTTCTGCTCTACCACCCACTTCTGGGTCTTTATACCCTACTTCTACTACTCTACCGCCCACTTCTGGGTCTGTGCATCTTATTTCAACTACTCAAACACCCACTTCTGGGTCTCGACCGCCCTCTTCTGGTTCTCTACCTCTTACTTCTACTACTCTGCCACCCACTTCCTCTGTGTCCCGTTCTTCCGTTTCTTTGTCGTCTTCCTCTGTCCCCTCCACACAAAGCTCTCAAGGAAGGATGACTATCGCCCAGGTATTTATTTGCTCCACACACCCACTTCTCCCCCGCCTTATGTTCCTTTTCGTTCGCTTTATTTTCAAGTTCTTTTTGTTTCTTCAGTTCACATGGACGGGAAATATCAGAGTGCGGAAATTGAAGTATGGCGTTATTATGTGGTCCGTAACTGTATGAAGTTCGACATCATCTGAGATTCTTCTTTTTTAAATGGGTTAAAAAGGAGATTTGGATAAAATTTCACTTTTAACGTGAAAAAAAGAGGTGAATAAGGCCAAAAGATCGTAATATGACCCCTTTTCCAAGAAAATTTCACTTTTAACGTGAAAAAAGAGGTAAAGGAGGCAAAAACGCCGTCACATGAACCCTTTTCGAAGAAAATTTCACTTTTAGCTTGAAAAAAAAGAGATCAATAAGGCAAAAAGACCTTAACATGAACCCTTTTCCAAGAAAATTTCACTGTTAGCGTGAAAAAAAGAGGTAAATAAGGTCTAACGACCGTAACATGTACTCTTTTCCAAGAAAATTTTACTTTTAAGGTATGAAAGCTACGTAGGTCGAACTATTTTGTTACGAACCATCTTTCTTTGGTTCCCTTCACTTTTATTTAAAAAAACAAACTTAGCTAAACATATCACACATAGAAGACTGTTCTGTATAACATAAGTTTCTTTTTTAGTATTGGAGCGTCCAAATTTGAACATTAAAAAATCTAAGGCTAATTACATCTCGAATAATGTGAGTATTTATTTATTAAAAATTATTTCAACATGGGTATGCAATTATTGAACGTATCTACGGGAGTAACGCCCTCTGGGGGAAAATGCGCGGTCCCGAGCTGTGGGTTAGGTAGGCCTTCCTTCAGTTGAAATGGTACGTTATTTTGTTACGACCTTTTTTCGGTTCACTTCCGTCCTTTCTTTTTCAGCACCTTCTACTTTGTTGAACTTCTACCTTGTTTCATGAGCTACTCTTGATCTTGTTGTTTCTATGCGCTGGGTGTGGGGGCACACCTTGTGTATAGACTCTTCGTTCCTTAAAATCCATTCAACATTTCGCTTACCTCTTCTCTCTCTTACGAACGCAATTTATTCTGCGATGGTGTCTTCAGCTGACTAACAATTTGCACTTTGGGTACAACTCACAGGAAGTATGAGTAGGTCTCCGACATTTAGGAAATTTTTTATCGATCCTTCGAGGTTTCGATGATTTTTTTTACAAAAGCTGCTTTATTTTAGGTTTCGATCAATTTTTCTACAAAAGCTGCTTTATTTTAGGTTTCGATCAATTTTTCTACAAAAGCTGCTTTATTTTAGGTTTCGATATGCTTTTTTACAAAAGCTGCTTTATTTCAGGTTTCGATATGCTTTTTTACAAAAGCTGCTTTATTTTAGGTTTCGATTAATTTTTCTACAAAAGCTACTTTATTTTAGGTTTCGATTAACTTTTTTACAAAAGCTGCTTTATTTTAGGTTTCGATTAGCTTTTTTACAAAAGCTGCTTTATTTTAGGTTTCGATTAACTTTTTTACAAAAGCTGCTTTATTTTAGGTTTCGATTAACTTTTTTACAAAAGCTGCTTTATTTTAGGTTTCGATTAATTTTTCTACAAAAGCTACTTTATTTTAGGTTTCGATTAACTTTTTTACAAAAGCTGCTTTATTTTAGGTTTCGATTAACTTTTTTACAAAAGCTGCTTTATTTTAGGTTTCGATTAACTTTTTTACAAAAGCTGCTTTATTTTAGGTTTCGATTAACTTTTTTACAAAAGCTGCTTTAGTCGAACTTGGTTAACATTTTGCGGCGACTTCAGTACAAAATACGATGCGTGACAATGAGAAATTCTAATCGTGAAACATAAAATTGCCAACGCCAAGTCACTTTTCAGCACCATGGTAGCCGCCTGTTACCGAAATCCATTTTTATTCCCCTCAGGGGGATACAACTATTGTATCTATGGGAATTGGCGCTCCCAGGGGGACAATGTGAGAGCCTGAGCTAAAGGTTAGGTAGGCTTCCTTTTTGTTGTAATGAAATAGGTTTTTGTTTTGTTACGGACCATCTTTTTTCGGTTCACTGCTGTCCTGTTTTTCAGCACCTACTACTTTCTTCTTCAACTTTTTCTGGTTTCATGAACTTCTTTCCTAGCTCACTGTTTCTGTGCACCTTGAGCATAGATTCCGCGTTCCCTTAACTCCATACTTAATGGTGCCTTCCTCTTTCCTCTCTTGGAACATCTTTGTCGTGGTTAAGGGAGGCTGAAACTTTCTTATATAATAATAATAATAATAATAATAATAATAATTATAATCCTTTTTTAGTATTATTTTATTACAGTTGTTATTGAATTCTGTTATTGGTTATTGGTAATTACGCTCCATTTTGTGTCATTTTTAGTTATATCATTTCAGTTGTTGCATTTGAGCTCCCATTTTTTTCCCGTATGCATGCTTTTAAAATTTCGATTGTTAGAGTATCTTCCCCGTATGTTACATTTATGGTATATTGTATGATTATCTACGAAAAACATCACTGCACACATGATCTTCTTGTATAAATGTTTGTGTTAATTAATACACATATTAATGTATATTATTGCAAAATTATCAAAAAGAACCTGGGTGATCACCACACAGAAGATACATGAACGTATCTTGTGTGTTATGTTGGAATGGGCGTTTGAGTTTACACATACCTGGATATGGCACAAATTTATGTGCATTTCAAAGCACTAGTTTCAACAGAATGTTAATATTCGAATAAAATTAATTTTCGAATATATTCGAATAAAATTAATTATATTCGAAAGTTAATATTCGAATAAAATTCATTATATTCGAAAGTTAATATTCGAATAAAATTAATTATATTCGAAAGTTAAAATTCAAATAAAATTAATTATATTCGAAAGTTAAAATTCAAATAAAATTAATTATATTCGAAAGTTAATATTCGATTAAAATTAATTATATTCGAAAGTTAATATTCGAATAAAATTAATTATATTCGAAAGTTAATATTCGAATAAAATTCATTATATTCGAAAGTTAATATTCGAATAAAATTAATTATATTCGAAAGTTAAAATTCAAATAAAATTGTTTATATTCGAAAGTTAATATTCGAATAAAATTAATTATATTCTAAAGTTAATATTCGAATAAAATTTATTATATTCGAAAGTTAAAATTCAAATAAAATTAATTATATTCGAAAGTTAATATTCGAATAAAATTAATTATATTCGAAAGTTAATATTCGAATAAAATTAATTATATTCGAAAGTTAAAATTCAAATAAAATTAATTATATTCGAAAGTTAATATTCGAATAAAATTAATTTTATTCGAAAGTTAATATTCGAATAAAATTAATTATATTCGAAAGTTAATATTCGAATAAAATTAATTATATTCGAAAGTTAATATTCGAATAAAATTAATTTTATTCGAAAGTTAATATTCGAATAAAATTAATTATATTCGAAAGTTAATATTCGAATAAAATTAATTATATTCGAAAGTTAATATTCGAATAAAATTAATTATATTCGAAAGTTAATATTCGAATAAAATTAATTTTATTCGAAAGTTAATATTCGAATAAAATTAATTATATTCGAAAGTTAATATTCGAATAAAATTAATTATATTCGAAAGTTAATATTCGAATAAAATTAATTATATTCGAAGTTAATATTCGAATAAAATTAATTTTATTCGAAAGTTGATATTCGAATAAAATTAATTATATTCGAAAGTTAATATTCGAATAAAATTAATTATATTCGAAAGTTAATATTCGAATAAAATTAATTTTATTCGAAAGTTAATATTAGAATAAAATTAATTATATTCGAAAGTTAATATTCGAATAAAATTAATTATATTCGAAAGTTAATATTCAAATAAAATTAATTATATTTGAAAGTTAATATTCGAATAAAATTAATTATATTCGAAAGTTAATATTCGAATAAAATTAATTATATTCGAAAGTTAATATTCGAATAAAATTAATTTTATTCGAAAGTTAATATTCGAATAAAATTAATTATATTCGAAAGTTAATATTCGAA
Organism: Morinoia aosen; assembly: GCA_030386875.1. NCBI lineage: Eukaryota > Metazoa > Arthropoda > Malacostraca > Amphipoda > Talitridae > Morinoia > Morinoia aosen. The sequence goes on along the minus strand of CM059576.1, from coordinate 105,979,238 downwards.
TAAAATTAATTATATTCGAAAGTTAATATTCGAATAAAATTAATTTTATTCGAAAGTTAATATTCGAATAAAATTAATTTTATTCGAAAGTTAATATTCGAATAAAATTAATTATATTCGAAAGTTAATATTCGAATAAAATTAATTATATTCGAAAGTTAATATTCGAATAAAATTAATTTTATTCGAAAGTTAATATTCGAATACAATTAATTATATTCGAAAGTTAATATTCGAATAAAATTAATTATATTCGAAAGTTAATATTCGAATAAAACGAGCGCATCACTTAGCAGTGCAACTCAGGGTACTGCCCATCATGTTTTGTTGAACATCAAACTGCAAAATGGGTGATTATTATCAGCGGCTTTGAATACGCGAGATTTACTTATTTATATTAGCTTGGTGTGGGCATGTGGAGGATTAGCGAATTTATAATATTACCAGTGATTTATAAATTATTGTACCTGGGGAAGAAACTTTGCTGGAGATACACCTGGGGAAGAAACGTTACTGGAGTTACACCTGGGGAAGAAACGTTGCTGGAGTTACACCTGGGGAAGAAACGTTGCTGGAGTTACACCTGGGGAAGAAACGTTACTGGAGTTACACCTGGGGAAGAAACGTTGCTGGAGTTACACCTGGGGAAGAAACGTTACTGGAGTTACACCTGGGGAAGAAACGTTTCAGTAATCATGAGAGGGAAAATATTCTGGGTGTTCATTTTTGCTTGGCGATTTGCAGGACAGCGAAGGAGCCGCGTCCCCATCCGAGGGGGAAGCGTCTAGCGCTCCCCAGGCGGCGGCCAAGCATTGGGGACCTGAGCGTGTGGTGCAGGTGAGGGGAATTTGAGGGCAATTCCCAAGTAGGTGAGGGGAATTTTGGGGCCAACTCCAGGCTGTAAGACTTATAAATACCTCAATTTAGGGGTGAAGTAAATACCTCGGTTGTTCGTAAGTCGAGTCGTTACTAGTTGTAAGTCGAGTTGTATCTCGAGTCGTGATTCGAGCTGTAACTCGAGTTGAGATTCGAGCTGTAACTCGAGTTGAGATTCGAGCTGTAACTCGAGTTAGGATTCGAGTCGTAACTCGAGTTGAGATTCGAGCTGTAACTCGAGTTGGGATTTGAGCCGTAACTCGATTTGTGATTCGAGTCGTACCTCGAGTTGTGATTCGAGTCGTGGCTTTGTGTGCTAATGATGAAGGCCTAAATTATCTGAGTACCGTGTTTGATATCATAAGTTTTCCAAATTCTAATAGTGTCTATTGGTTGAATTTACGGCACCAACTCTTTCAAATTAATTTTTAGAAATTTCTCATTACTAAATTCGTTGAAAATAAGTAGTTGGTTTACTTAATTTTTTGTGTTTTATCGAAATTAATAAGTAAAATTTTTCCCGGTGTCAGGTGTACCGCGACAACAACAACAGCCTCGGCATCAGCATCGTAGGAGGGCAGGTCGAACTGAACTGGACGGGATCCTTCGTTAATGGCATCTTCATCAAGAACGTCCTACCGTCCTCCCCTGCCGGCAAAAGTGGCCTCCTCAAGGTAGTAGACGTCTCCTGTCGTTCAAATTCCATGTTGTAGTAATCACCACTGGTAACTGCTGCTAGATATAAGACAGCAGTTTGCAACACCATTTCTATACCCTCTGATGACCCTCGCTATCCTCTGATGACCCTCGCTATCCTCTGAAGACTCACTACGCTCGGATGACCTTCACTACCCTCTAATGACCCTCACATGACCCTCACTACCCTCTGATCCACCTCCCCCCAGACCGAGGAAGGTGTAGAGATCAGTAACAAGGCCCTGCACATACCCTAGATCAGTAACCATCGATAACCAATCCTCAATTATCCCCAACAATCAATCATCAATCGCCCTCAAAAACCTTAACAACCCTCCATATCCAACCATGAATAACCCCCAATAACCCTCAATGACCCTGAATAACCCCAATAACCCCCAATAACTCCAAAACCCCTAATAACCATCAATAACCCTCAATAACCAGCCCCCAACAACCCCCCCAGACGGGTGACCGCATCCTGGAAGTCGAGGGCTCGGACCTGCGCAACGCGACACACGAGCGCGCCGTGGAGGTCATCAAGAACACCGGCAACCCCGTCACCTTCGTGCTCCAGAGCCTCGTCAGATGGGTGCGTGGGGGGGTGTGGGTGATGGGGGGATTTGGGTGATGTGGGGGGGGTGTGGGTGATGTGAAGTGTGGGGGGGGTGTGGGATGGGGGTGTGTGTGGGGGGATGGGGGGGTGTGGGGGATGGGGGGGGTGTGGGTGATGTGGGGGGTGTGGGTGATGTGGGTGGTGTGGGTGATGTGGGTGATGTGGGGGGATGTTGGTGATGTGGCTGATGAGGGGGAGCGGGGGTGATATGGGTGATGTGGGTGAGTGATGTGGGGCAGTTTGGAGGACGTGAGGGGAGAGTGAGGACTGGGTGAGTTTGAGTGTGATGACGGGAGAGAATGAGGGGGGATTGGGGGCTGGAGAGTGGGAGGCGTGGGGATAAGTGAGTTAGGGATGGGGAGCGGGTGTACCCTAACTGCTGTCCCCCACTGCAAATATTGCATTTTACATTATTTACTCCCGAATATAACTTGCATTTGACGTCTATGCATTGCTATTTTCTCTCTCCTACTCCTCCTCTGGTGCCTGCGCGTGATGGGTGTCAGACGCCACAGACATTGAGCAGCAACTCCAGAATACGGCGCTGGTGGCAATTCTCTCTGATGGGTATAGGGGAAAAATTCCAAGCACAATACCCCACTCTACCCAGGTGTCTGAAATGGGTACCGGTCGTGACCGGGGGAAAGCGTCATGGCGTCCTGGCGCCCTGGTGTCAGTTGTATGGCATTTGAAAATCCAATGTACAAGGTGATATGTATCAGGCTTGAATTGGAAAAAAGTATCCTTAGAAGCCGAAGTTTGTTAAATACGCCGCTTGGTCCCGCACTGCTGTATTAGTTATCGTTGTTCGTTATTCTACTTTTTTCCTTCTCAGGGGGTACAACTATTGTGTCTATGGGAATTAGCGCTCCCAAGCTGGAAGGTCCCAAGCTGAGGGTTAGGTATGCTTTCTTTTTTGTTAAACCTTGATAGGATTTTGTTTTGTTCCGAATCATTTTTTTTTCGGTTCACTGTGGTCCTTTTTTTCAGCACCTACTACTTTCTTCTCCACCTTTTATCTCTTTTCATAAACTTCCTTCCTAACTCGATGTTCCTATACGCATGAGATCTTGCATGGGGACACACCTTGTGCATAGATTCAGCATTCTTTTAACTATATACTAAAATGAAGCCTTCATCCATCCTCTCTTTGGAACACCCTTGTGGCTGGAGAGACGAATTAACTTACCTAATTTTCCATAGACTCATGCTGATTCGGGCCATCATCCATCCTCTCTTTGGGACACCCTTTTTGTTGCTTGAGAAGCCTGAACTAACTTACCTAATTTTCCCCAGACCCCCGCCGATTCCGGTCCAAGTTCCCGAGACTCGAGCCGTTTGGGGGTCCGCCCCCCCACCACAGTGCCCCCCGTGGCCCGCACCCCCACACCCGAGCTCATACAGGTAAGGGACCAAATGGTACCGGACTGTGATACCGACCACCACCAGACGGTACCGGAGTTTGGTACCGGTCGCAGCACGCAACAGTACCGACCGCACCTGCCTCCAAACAGCGTGATGGTTTTGCCAGTGTCTGGTGTGCGTAGATTCCCTGCGACCAGCGTGGAGACGTACGATAACATAAGAGCTCAAGACGTGTACGGGGTTCCTCGCAGAGATTTCGACCCTCCAGCGTTTGGGGAGCCTCGACCCAGCAGCACGGCGGCCCTGTTTCGGGTCCTGCCCTCGAAAGGATTCAACAATATCTGGGCGTCGTGCGACATCGATGCTCTGGAAGACGCGGCTTCCTGGGGATCCCAGGGGACTAAAAGCGTCCCCAACTTATCGGGAGGCGGTCAGCAGCGGTTTGGAGAGGGCCGGGGAAGCATAGCGGCGTCCCTACACCTCGAGGCTTCCCCAAAAAATAAAAGTTTGGGTCCTCTTTCGGCGGCTCCGGACATTTCAAACTTACGTCAATCGTGGCATCCTCAGGGCCGGGAAGCGTCTGATTTTGTTAGGCCTCGTGGGAGCGAAGGCTATGAAATAACTTCCACGTGTGCCAAAGTGACCTCTAATAATTTGTTGACCAATTGCGACTGTTCCAACTGCCAGGTCGAAACGGTGTTGCTCAGTCGAAGTTGCCTTGCTACTAACGCCTTTACTGCTGGCACTAACGCCTATGCCACTGCTACTAACGCGTATACTACTGCTACTAACGCGTATGCCACTGCTAGTAACGCGTATATTACTGCTACTAACGCGTATACTACTGCTGCTGCTATCTTGCACTCATCTTCACCTTCTCCTCCACCTAAGCTCCCACCTAAAAGTAATACTAGCATCACTCAATATAAAAGCGCTAGTATTGCTCTCACTCACGCTTGTACAGCACCTCCTTCTAGTGGTTTGGTCTCAGAGGCCACTTATGGTAGCACTACTTCTCACCTTCCTGGCACTAGCACCTCTACTGGCACTTGCACTACCATTGTCACTAGCACTACCATTGGTACCAACACCGTAGCTGCTTTTGACACAGTGGCTGATCCGCCGAATTTTCGGCATCCGTCGTCAGTCTCGGACGTAACTGGCTTTGAAAGCCGAGACTTGGCGACTACAGGATTCTCAACCCACACGATCAGGCGAGGTAACAGAAAGGGGGCGACTTCCCATCAGGATTTTCGGTTAGGCACGGGTCCAACAGACCCAGGTAGTCAGCTGCCGGTGTCCAACTCCTATGTTGATCTTGAGAGACAGGCTGACGAAAACCACCCACCACTGACGACGACCACCATCACCCCTGATGTCAGTACTTGCGATTGCTCCACCCTGACTTCCCCTCCCATGTACCCTGACGCGTTCACGGACCCTTATTTCTTGTACGCAAGTTCGGCCCTGGAGCAATGGAACAGCAAAGCATCTTCGGGCATCGTTTCTTCCACTGCCGACAGTGCTGGACCAACTGATGCTACTGACTCACAGCCCGATGATGTCAAGAAATTAGAAACCACAAAAACCGAATCTGACAGTAGAGTAGGTGAGCGCAAAAAGTCAGTTTCAGTTTCTCTGACTGTGGAATCTTTGAAACCCCGAGAGCCTTTGGATAGCAGCAGCAGTGCAGACTATGACTTGAGCAGCAATGGGGATCTGATTCCCGCATCAAATCCTCCCAAAGAGGACGCTAAGTCAGTCAAGAGCATGAGGGTGGGTAGCACGACTTCTGGTTCTTCTAGTGGGTCTCCAGAATTTGACGCTGATGCTAGCAAGAAACCTGAAACGGCTCAATTGGCTGAGCCACCGCCTGTGGTTGAGGAAATAGTAGAGGTTAACACTGCTGAAGAGGTTGAGGAGGTACAGGAAAAGTCTTTGGATGAAAGTGAAAAGCAAGAAGAACCCTCTACTACTGCTGCTGCTTCAACGTGCGATAAGCCTATTGATGTTATTGAAGTAGAAACTATTGAAACTGAACCTAGAGTTGTCCAAGCTTCTAAATCTGAAACTTCTGACGTGGATGCTTCAAAAACTGAAGAAACGAAGACTCCTAGTGACATAGAAGGTGTGGAAATTGAAAGTAGCGACATTGATGTAGAAGTTGAGAGAGTCGCTGAAGATCGAGTCCAAAGTGACCACGATCAAGAGGAAGGTGAAAACGAAACTGCATCGGGTGACGATAGCGAGGGTCAACAGCCCCTTTGCCCCGTGGATTCCATTCGCGGTCGCGATGTTGACGTTTCCAAAATTCTAGATGAAGATCTGCAGCACCGCAGATTAAGCCAATCCCTGAGTCGCAAAACCGGCAGCACCGATTTGGATGAAATTCGAGAGCTATTGCAGAAGGAAGCGTCAGAATACACGTATCGTTTGACATTACGTGACGTATCTGGATCGGTTCATTCGAGTGATGCTGGTTCACTCGACAGAAGAGAATGCATGTTCGACAATGAATACGGTACGAAGCCTACCCTCCGCGGCACTGCATCTACCTCTCCTCGCCGAACTCCTCAAACAAACCACTTGGCCTCTCAACTTACAGATCCCCGGCCTCTGGATCTTCGGTACGATGCTTTTGACGGCTTCCGAGGCCGCAGTCGAAGTATGGACTCCACTTCTTTGCTATCGACCATGAGTCACCATCCTTCTAGTCAAATGAGACCTTTGCCTAGCGACACCGCTGATACTCCTCCTCCTGCATCCGTTTTGTTTAGCCACGTCCTTCCGACCAGCAGAACATTTCCTGTGACCACAACTTGCGCAGCAACCGCGCAACATCCGATACGAGAGACCGTGCCTGCTTTTGAAGACCTCCAGGGTCCAGGCATTGACCATGCCGACTCCTGGTCGGAAGAGGAAAAGGAAGCTGACGAGGCCAACGTTCTGAGGTTCCCAGTGTACTCGAGAAGCTACGTTCGTCCTCTGACGCTTGAGAAAACTCCTGGAGATCAATCGTCTTGGGTGCGCCCTCCGCCTTGCTCTCCCGCTTACGACGAGGTGTCCACGAGCTTCAACCTTCGGGACGACTTTGACGAGGAAGACGAGGATGAGGTTGGAGATATGTTGCCTTGCATATCTCAGCCTCCTCCCACACGAGGTTCAGGCCGGTATCCACTGCAGCGGACCGACTCGGGCATTCCGGAAGACGTTCTCAAGATGGCCTCGGAGGTGTCGACCATAATGCAACCTTGTCTGGGGTCCATCATCCACTCTACAATCGCGGAAGAATCGTCTTCCATCATAGAAGGCACATCCTCGTTGAGTGAGTCGTCCAGCCACCCACGCAGCACCGCAGAACCTTTGCCCAAAGACCCAGCCGTTGACTTTGGGTCTGACCGAGATAAAGTGCTTATCCAAAGACCTCCTGACCCAAGAGTTTCGCCAGAGGTTGCGTCTTCTTCTTCTTCTCGCGAGACTCTCAATTCCACCGATTCTTTTTTATGGAGTAGCAGACGGACGTTGGTTGTTGCCCAGCGTCCGTCTGGTTACAGAGCCCCGCCTTCTGCGCAACAGCAATTGCAACACCTTGAAGAGCAGAAGCGACAGCAATTTTATGAACAGCAGCAGCAACAACACTATGAAGAACAGCGACTACAAGAATACGAAGAACAGCAGCGACAACAACATTATGAAGAGCAACAGCGAAAGCAACAGCAACAACAATACGAAGAACAGCAGCAAAAACAGGAGCAACAATACAAAGAGCAGCAGCGACAGCAGCAGCAGCAACAATACAAAGAACAGCAAATGCTCGAAGAACAGACACAAATGCAGCAACGAAAACAACAACATTACGAAGAACAGCAAAGGCTCGAAGAACAGACGCAAATGCAGCAACGAAAACAACAACATTATGAAGAGCAGCAATGGCTCGAAGAACAGGCGCAAATACAGCAGCGAAAACAACAACATTACGAAGAGCAGCAAAGGCTCGAAGAACATGCGCAAATACAGCAGCGAAAACAACATTACGAAGAGCAGCAAATGCTCGAAGAGCAGGCGCAAATGCAGCAGCGAAAACAACATTACGAAGAACAACAAAGGCTCGAAGAAGAAGCGCAAATGCAGCAGCGAAAACAACAACACTACGAAGAACAGCAAAGGCTCGAAGAACAGGCGCAAATGCAGCAGCGAAAACAACAACATTACGAAGAACAGCAAAGGCTCGAAGGACAGATGCAAATTCAGCAGCGTCAACAAGAGCTTTTGTCCTACGAACTCCAATTGCAGCAGCAGCAGCAGCAGCAGCAGCAGCAAGAAATGCAACTGGAACACCACATGCAGCCACAAACCCAGTCACAGGAGCAACAACAGCAGCAAGAAGAGCTTCATCAGTTGCGTCAACAGTTGCAACTCCAACAGCAAGTTCACGACCAGAAAATTCAGCACCAGCTGCAGCTGCAACTTGAGTGTCAGCAGCAGAGAGTTCGAGAGCAGTACAAACAACAGCATTACGAACAGCAATTTCAGCAGCAGCAGTATCAGAGCCTGCAGCAGGAACATCACGAGCAGCAGCAATTTCTCCAACAGTTCCAGAAGCAGCAACAGGAACGGCAGTTGCACGAGCAGCATCAGGTGGAGAGTAGACTGGATCACCAGAGACAACAGATGGAGCTGTTGCAGCAACAGAGGCTGTGGATACAACAACAAACTACTCATCAAGAGAAACCAGAAAACACGCAATGTTCATCCTTGCCACAACAGGCTCCGTCATCGGCCACCGTAAAGAGATGGAAGCTTGCTAGAGCCCAGTCCGTCGATGTGCACCCTGGAAATTCTGGCGTAGAGATGCGCCAGTCCAGAAGTGCGGACGATGCCGATGAAAGCAAGGACCAAAAGACCACCAGAGAGCATCAGTCGAACCAACCGTTTAAAGAGCAACTTGCTGGATCAGATCCTCGAGATCCAAGTCCCACATCTCCTGATGTAGACTCTATGGCGTCTGGAGCTTCTAAAGACAATTCGAAGCCTTCCAAGCCGCCGCGAACGAAGCAGACAAAGAAACGGAAGTCCCGCGGTCGTTTGTCGGCGTCTATGCGGTCACGAACTGTCGTTGAACGAGCGGTTGAACCATCTTCACCAGAGGGCAGTGCTGTCCCGCCTAATACAGGCGCACCTCCGCTGCCAATGCGTAGAAATCAAAGCTTAGACTTCGATCACTCCAATAACTATCGCAATCTACAGAACGTCGTGAGCGATAGCCAAGGAGTGTCCATCATCACGACCCCTACGACGTCGTACATATCGGCATCGTCAACAAGATCCGAAACATCGTCGTCGCATCATGTCTCCCATTGGGCACGTTTGTCGTCCCAGAACTGCATGGCTTCACTGGTGCAGGACATCACGTCGTCGGCTCTGTGTCAACGGATGGCTTCTGGAAGAACCGCCTCTTCCAAATCCTCAATTTCCTCACAACCTCCTGCCATCCGCAATTCGCCAGACCCTATACCACGGGTCCCATCTCAAGCCCTCACTGAGAAGCGGACAACTGTCAAAATAACGGACCTTCGGACGACAGTAGCTGAAATTCGGTCTGGAACTCCAGACCTTGTTTATGCTAGCCCTACCACAGGGTACGACTGCCGTTACGACCCGCACTTGTGGCCTGGCTGGTACAAGGGTGTCCTTAGTCAAAAAGTGGCCGCGACCGTTCCTGTCCAGCCTGTTTCTCCCAATGACAGCCCTGCTTACTCAAGGCAATGTTTCCCGCCGGGTGGGGCTTTCCCTTGCACGGACGGCATCCATTGTGGGGAAGAAGACACATCCTCCAGCGACCAATCTTCGGTGTCCTGCACTGACGGTCTCCACTGTGGGGAGCACGATGCAAGCGGTTCAGCACAACACCATAGCACCGTGAGCACTGCACTACTACTCTCCAGTGCACCAGTGTCTCCTATGCATGACCAGGCTTTCTTTTGCTTGGCTTCGGCTATCCATAAGCGGGTTGACTCCTCTTTCTTTCCAGTCTACTGCAGTGAAAAACTACCCCCGTAATAGAATTCCTTGTTCCTAGTGTTAGGTGATTCCATGCTCGCCAGATTTGATCCCGATTCCTCTCATCCTCCATGTCTGAATCTCAATTCTATTCATTTTGAATTTTCTTCTCGGAAATTAAATGTACCCGCCTTTTCAGTCATTTTTCATCGGCGATATTTGTAAACATTTTCGTTGCAAAGGACTCCATTGGGGTACGTCCACTTTGAGTGAAATTCAGGGTCTTAGAACCTCAGCAGAGACCTTGCTTTGCGTTGCTAGATAACTTAGAGAGGTGGACCCCTCTGGAACTTTTCCACTGTAGACCCTTAATTTTTTTCCTCGTCCTATTTTTGACCTATGGGTTTAATGGCGACAGTTCTGCATCCACTGGGGTTTTACGTCACTTATTACGTCCTCATCCACGGGCTTTACGTCACTCATTACGTCCTCATCCACGGGCTTTACGTCACTCATTACGTCCTCATCCACGGGCTTTACGTCACTCATTACGTCCTCATCCACGGGCTTTACGTCACTCATTACGTCCTCATCCACGGGCTTTACGTCACTCATTACGTCCTCATCCACGGGCTTTACGTCACTCATTACGTCCTCATCCACGGGCTTTACGTCACTCATTACGTCCTCATCCACGGGCTTTACGTCACTCATTACGTCCTCATCCACGGGCTTTACGTCACTCATTACGTCCTCATCCACGGGCTTTACGTCACTCATTACGTCCTCATCCACGGGCTTTACGTCACTCATTACGTCCTCATCCACGGGCTTTACGTCACTCATTACGTCCTCATCCACTGGCTTAACGCCCTTATTCACTTGACTTTGTCAAATTTTAAGAGGATCAACCTGATCTTGCTAAAACCAACATCCGTCCTTTTTTCCCTCCCACGCATCATTTGCTGGCTTCCTGTTCTGGCGTTGCTGCTTCTGAGCCACTCAACGTTGTCTTGTGTCTGCGCACTGGAAAACTTTTTTTGCCCTTCCTTGATAGAGCAAAGCGCACGGGTAGTATTCCATAGCCTTGTTTTCCACGCGCTGCTTTAGTATTTGAGCGTTCAGCTTTGGTGTTTACTTTAGTGATCCGTAGAGAATTGACGTTTTTTTTTTTGGTCCTCTGCCCTCCGGAAAGTTACACAATTTTGTTCAAAAACATTTGAAAAATTAGGAAAGATAAATTCCAAATAATATATATATATAACAAAAGTTCTATAAACTGGATTTTTGTGCCTTGTTTGTTATAGAAACTGAAGAAAGGATTTGTTGTCTTTCTTCGCTGCGTAATAGGATGAATTACAAACATATATAATATATTTGGTCGAAATTTATCCGGAACACTACACAATTTGGTTCAGTAGCGGCTTCTGTACCTGATGTTCTGCATGCTACAAACCTCAGCCCTGGACGTGTGGAGACAGACGTTCAATGTAGTCCAATGTTTGGAGTCGTTTTTGTGATCTTTGTTCCACATTTGGTATTTCGTTCATCGATTATGTGTACCCTTACCTTATTTACTTATGACATTTTTTAACAGGTTTTAGTTTTTAATGAAAAAACATGTACATTCTTGTTTTGTGTTCTTATTGGAATCTTCTAATTTATATTTTGTTGGAATGTTCTAATTTGCGTTTTTATTGGAATCTTCTAATTCGCATATTTTTTAGAGTGATCATTAGGCATATAGACTCATTAACATATAGACCTATCAATTGGTTTCCATCAAATTATACTGATCAAAGTCGGCTTTATTTACTCATATTAACGAGTCACGCTCATTTGGTTTACGTACAATTATATGTGAGAGGTCTTACCTGCATCTATATCATTAAAACGAACATTTCTTTTGTTTGGCGTTTGATATGAGACTCGTGTAAATTTTAGGTGTTGTCACTTTATATTTTTCCGTGTTCCGTAAATAAATTTTAATGTAGCCGATTGCATTATGCTTTGTGTAGATAGATACATAAAATGCATGCGTGCCTTTGCTGTTTTTATTGTATTTAATAGAGACACAATGAATGTTGTTCATTATACTAGAATGTATGTATTTAGTTGAGCCTGTTGGATGCCTTAGTTAATTAGATAAAATACGTTTCAAATTAAACGTAAACATTAATAAAATCTAATATAAACTGGATTTTTGCACCGTGTTTATTATTATTGAAGCTGAAGAAAAGACTTCATTTTTCTTCGCTGCATAAAAAAAATTACATATATATTTAGTCCAGTCATTTTACTAGCAAATAATTATGGCCATACGTTTTTTCAAAACTTACATATAGTTTGTCCATGTTATCTATGTGCTTGATGTTAATGCACATACTTATTTCGTGTCCCAATGTGTAACACAGATACTGTGACATACAGACTTGGTTCACACGGCACGCATTGTGTTGATGTGAGTTTCTGGTGTTCTGTGTACTTGTGTGTTATGTGTACTTGTGTTTTTTGTGTTTAGTGACTTTTGTGTTACTGTGTGACATGTGACCTCTATAACACCACCATTACCTCCGCAATATCATGACCTTCATCACTTCACCGTGACCCCTACAACCTCACCATGACCTCCATCACACCCAGCACCTCAGCACAACTTCACCACAACCTCACCCTGACCCCCATCACCCCTGAACCTCACATGACCTCACCATGACATCACCATGACTTCTACAACCTCACCATGACTTCTACAACCTCACCATGACTTCTACAACCTTACCATGACTTCTACAACCTCACCATGACTTCTATAACCTCACCATCACCCTCCACGACTTCCATGACCCCCATTACTCTATCATAACCTCACAACCACCTTACCATGACCCCCCACAACCCACCATAACCTACCACAATCCTCCATAACCCTACAACCCCCCACCCCACAGCCCGGGCTGACAGACCGGCAGAAGCAGGAGCTGCAGGCCCTCCGTCAGGCCTCCGTCGGGAGGTCGTCCTCCAGGTCCTCCAGTGAGGCTGAGGAGGCGGCCAGTGAGGCAGAGGAGGGCAGTGAGGCAGAGTCCTCCAGCGATGACGAGCGGGGCGACCAGGGGCGTGTTGAGACTGAGGCTGGGACTGAGGTGAGGCTGGGACTGGGAGGTGAGGCTGGGACTGGGGGGTGAGGCTGGGACTGGGGGGTGAGGCTGGGACTGGGGGGTGAGGCTGGGACTGGGAGGTAAGGCTGGGACTGAGGTGAGGCTGGGACTGGGGGGTGAGGCTGGGACTGGGGGGTGAGGCTGGGACTGGGGGGTGAGGCTGGGACTGGGAGGTGAGGCTGGGACGGAAGTGAGGCTGGGACGGAGGTGAGGCTGGGACTGGGAGGTGAGGCTGGGACGGAGGTGAGGCTGGGACTGGGAGGTGAGGCTGGGACTGGGAGGTGAGGCTGGGACGGAAGTGAGGCTGGGACTGGGAGTTGAGGCTGGGACTGGGAGGTGAGCCTGGGACTGAGAGGTGAGGCTGGGACTGGGAGGTGAGGCTGGGACTGGGGGGTGAGGCTGGGACTGGGAGGTGAGGCTGGGACTGGGAGGTGAGGCTGGGACTGGGAGGTGATCCTGGGACTGGGAGGTGATCCTGGGACTGGGAGGTGAGGCTGGGACTGGGAGGTGAGGCTGGGACTGGGAGGTGAGGCTGGGACTGGGACGTGAGGCTGGGACGGAAGTGAGGCTTTGACTGGGAGGTGAGGCTGGGACGGAAGTGAGGCTGGGACTGGGGGGTGAGGCTGGGACGGAGGTGAGGCTGGGACTGGGAGGTGAGGCTGGGGCTAGGAGGTGAGGCTGGGACTGGGAGGTGAGGCTGGAACGGGGTGTGTGTTACACCCCGTAACACACACCCCGTAACACACACCCCGTAACACACACCCCGTAACAAACACCCCGTAACACACACCCCGTAACACACACCCCGTAACACACACCCCGTAACACACACCCCGTAACACACACCCCGCAACACACACCCCGCAACACACACCCCGCAACACACACCCCGCAACACACACCTCGCAACACACACACCCCGCAACACACACACCCCGCAACACACACACCCCGCAACACACACACCCCGCAACACACACACCCCGCAACACACACACCCCGCAACGCACACACCCCGCAACACACACACCCCGCAACACACACACCCCGCAACTCACACACCCCGCAACACACACACCCCGCAACACACACACCCCGCAACACACACACCCCGCAACACACACACCCCGCAACACACACACCCCGCAACACACACACCCCGCAACACACACACCCCGCAACACACACACCCCGCAACACACACCCCGTAACACACACACCTCGTAACCTGAGATTCCTGAGATATAGTTTGGAGCACAGCTCCAGGCCACGATGAGTCGCCGCCTCACGACGCCGCCAACCTCCCCGCAGCGACGGAGCCCCAGGTCCCCAGCAAAGGGAGCCAGCAGCTCCACCACAGCCGAGGCAGGCCACGACGCCGCCAGAAAGAGCGGCGTCAGCCGTCCTTCCCTTGCCGGGGCATGGTTAGCGGGCAGCCGCTCTCATATATGCCAGCTGCTGCAGGATACTATTACCCTCAGCAGGCTGGTAGTAATAGGGCAAGGGAGGCTTGTCCGGGATCGTCCTCAAAAATTCATCGAGTCTCCCTTTGAACGACTCCAGTGTCCCCTCAAACTCCCTGGTACCAGCCGGAAGACAGTTGAACAGACGAGGTCCTATAACAGAGAACGAGCTTTCATGCCTCGTTCTGATGCTCGCCAGCGCCCTGCTGGTAAAAGCTGGGATGTTACAAGTTTTCCCTCGCCGAATGTGCCGCTGGGCTGTTAGTCGCATTGCCTGGTCCCTGAAGTTCGGAGCCAAGCCATTCAGAACCTTCCAGGTATATATGATGAGGTACCTTTCACGGCGACGCTGTAATGAAAACAGGGACAGGTGTGATAGCCGTTTCCAGTAGTCAAACGACTGCATTCCGTCGATCCTTGCAGTGAAGGTCCTCTGTACACCCTCCAACTTCTGTACTTCGCCAACAGTGCTCGGACCCCAGAGCTGACAACAGTACTCTGCTAATGGGAGGACTAAGGATTTGAACAATTTCAGCATTAGTGGGGCTTCCCTTGTCTTAAAGGTTCGCAGGATCCATCCGATCTGGCGTCTGCACCTAAGCACCACCTGGTTAATGTGCTCTCCGAAGCCACCGCCATCTGAGTTACGACCCCCAGATCCCTGACCAAAGACTTGCGGTCGATCGCTGAACCTCCAGTGGGGCTGTACGCATAGGAGGCGTCAGGGTGCAAACCGTACCGCACCAACTCAAATTTATTTTCATTGAAGGTCATGTTGTTTCGCGTTGCCCACTCGCAAATCTTCTGGAGGTCACTCTGTAGAGCCTCACAGTCCTCCACCGTAGCAATAGTTTTCAAGACCCTGGTGTCGTCAGCGAAGGATGAGGCCCGTGAGTGCAACAGATTGACATCGATGTCCGAAATGTGGATCAGGAAAAGGAGCGGACCCAAAACGGATCCCTAAGGCACTCCACTCACCACCACCGACTCCGTCGAGCGGCTCCCGTCCACTGAGACAACACACACACACACACCCCGTAACACATACCCCGTAACACACACCCCGTCACCCCGTAACACACACCCCGTAACACACACCCCGTAACACACACCCCGTAACACACACCCCGTAACACACACCCCGTAACACACACCTCGTAAAAAACACCTCGTAACACATACCCCGTAACACACACCCCGTAACACACACCCCGTAACACACACCCCGAAACACACACCCCGTAACACACACCCCGTAACACACACCCCGTAACACACACCCCGTAACACACACCCCGTAACACACACCCCGTAACACACACCCCGTAACACACACCCCGAAACACACACCCCGAAACACACACCCCGTAACACACACCCCGTAACACACACCCCGAAACACACACCCCGTAACACACACCCCGTAACACACACCCCGTAACACACACCCCGAAACACACACCCCGAAACACACACCCCGTAACACACACCCCGTAACACACACCCCGTAACACACACCCCGTAACACACACTCCGTAACACATACCCCGTAACACACACCCCGTAACACACACCCCGTAACACACACCCCGTAACACACACCCCGTAACACACACCCCGTAACACACACCCCGTAACACACACCCCGTAACACACACCCCGTAACACACACCCCGTAACACACACCCCGTAACACACACCCCGTAACACACACCCCGTAACACACACCTCGTAACAAACACGTCGTAACAAACACCCCGTAACAAACACCCCATAACACACACCCCGTAACTCACACCCCGAAACACACACCCCGCAACACACACACACACACCACGCAACACACACACCACGCAACACACACACCCCGCAACACACACACACCCGCAACACACACACACCCGCAACACACACACACCCGCAACACACACACACCCGCAACACACACACATCCGCAACACACACACACCCGCAACACACACACCCCGCAACACACACACCCCGCAACACACACACCCCGCAACACACACCCCGCAACACACACACCCCGCAACACACACACCCCGCAACACACCCCGTAATAAACACCCCGCAACACACACCCCGTAACAAACACCCCGCAACACACACCCCGTAACAAACACCCCGCAACACACCCCGTAACAAACACCCCGCAACACACACCCCGTAACAAACACCCCGCAACACACACCCCGTAACAAACACCCCGCAACACACACCCCGTAACAAACACCCCGCAACACACACCCCGTAACAAACACCCCGCAACACACACCCCGTAACAAACACCCCGCAACACACCTCGTAACAAACACCCCGCAACACACACCCCGTAACAAACACCCCGCAACACACCTCGTAACAAACACCCCGCAACACACCCCGTAACAAACACCCCGAAACACACCTCGTAACAAACACCCCGCAACACACCTCGTAACAAACACCCCGCAACACACCTCGTAACAAACACCCCGCAACACACACCCCGTAACAAACACCCCGCAACACACACCCCGTAACAAACACCCCGCAACACACCCCGTAACAAACACCCCGCAACACACCCCGCAACACACCCCGCAACACACCCCGCAACACACCCCGCAACACACCCCGCAACACACCCCGTAACAAACACCCCGCAACACACCCCGTAACAAACACCCCGCAACACGCACCCCGTAACAAACACCCCGCAACACCCGCAGATCGACAGGGCGTCAGCGGGCGCGCTACGGAAGCTGGCGTCCGATACAGAGCAAGAGGACCAGTTCGGCTACACTGCTAGTGAGTTGTTATTGTTGTCTTCGTTATTGTCATTGTCATCATCATCATACTGATCATCATTATCGTCATCATGTTCATCATTTTCAAACTCATCATTTTCATACTCATCATCATTATCATACTCATCATCATTTTCATCATCATTTTCATACTCATCATCATTATCATACTTACCATTATCGTCATGCTCATCATTATCATACTCATCATCATCATCATACTCATCATCAACATTATCATTATTATACTCATCATCAACAGTATCATTATCATACTCATCATTATCATTATTGCCGTTATCATTGTTTTTGCTAGCATTATCATTTGATCGTATTCATTACTATTCTCATTGTTGCTACTGTTTTTGTGATATTTGCTTATACTTCGTAGTTATCATTCCATCTGTCGCGCTAGTTTTCTTATCATAGCTATCATTCCATCGTCATAGGTATCATTCCATCGTCATAGGTATCATTCCATCGTCATAGGTATCATTCCATCGTCATAGGTATCATTCCATCGTCATAGGTATCATTCCATCGTCATAGCTACCATTCCATCGTCATAGGTATCATTCCATCGTCATAGGTATCATTCCATCGTCATAGGTATCATTCCATCGTCATAGGTATCATTCTATCGTCATAGGTATCATTCCATCTGTCGCGCTAGTTTTCTTATCTTCATAGCTATCATTCTATCATCATAGCTACCATTCCATCGTCATAGGTATCATTCCATCTGTCGCGCTAGTTTTCTTATCTTCATAGCTATCATTCTATCATCATAGCTACCATTCCATCGTCATAGGTATCATTCCATCTGTCGCGCTAGTTTTCTTATCTTCATAGCTATCATTCTATCATCATAGCTACCATTCCATCGTCATAGGTATCATTCCATCGTCATAGGTATCATTCCATCTGTCGCGCTAGTTTTCTTATCTTCATAGCTATCATTCTATCATCATAGCTACCATTCCATCGTCATAGGTATCATTCCATCTGTCGCGCTAGTTTTCTTATCTTCATAGCTATCATTCTATCATCATAGCTACCATTCCATCGTCATAGGTATCATTCCATCGTCATAGGTATCATTCCATCTGTCGCGCTAGTTTTCTTATCTTCATAGCTATCATTCTATCATCATAGCTACCATTCCATCGTCATAGGTATCATTCCATCGTCATAGGTATCATTCCATCGTCATAGGTATCATTCCATCGTCATAGCTACCATTCCATCGTCGTAGGTATCATTACATCGTCATAGGTATCATTCCATCGTCATAGGTATCATTCCATCGTCATAGCTACCATTCCATCGTCATAGGTATCATTCCATCGTCATAGGTATCATTCTATCGTCATAGGTATCATTCCATCGTCATAGCTATCATTCTATCATCATAGCTACCATTCCATCGTCATAGCTACCATTCCATCGTCATAGGTATCATTCCATCGTCATAGGTATCATTCCATCGTCATAGGTATCATTCCATCGTCATAGCTACCATTCCATCGTCATAGGTATCATTCCATCGTCATAGCTACCATTCCATCGTCATAGGTATCATTCCATCGTCATAGGTATCATTCCATCGTCATAGCTACCAGTCCATCGTCATAGCTACCATTCCATCGTCATAGGTATCATTCCATCGTCATAGGTATCATTCCATCGTCATAGCTACCAGTCCATCGTCATAGGTATCATTCCATCGTCATAGCTACCATTCGATCGTCATAGGTATCATTCCATCGTCATAGCTACCATTCCATCGTCATAGGTATCATTCCATCGTCATAGCTACCATTCCATCGTCATAGCTACCATTCCATCGTCATAGCTACCATTCCGTCGTCATAGCTACCATTCCATCGTCATAGCTACCATTCTATCGTCATAGCTATCATTCCATCATCATAGCTACCATTCTATCATCATAGCTATCATTCTATCATCATAGCTACCATTCCATCATCATAGCTACCATTCCATCATCATGGCTATCATTCCATCATCATGGCTATCATTCCATCATCATAGCTATCATTCCATCATCATAGCTACCATTCTATCATCATAGCTATCATTCTATCATCATAGCTATCATTCCATCATCATGGCTATCATTCCATCATCATAGCTACCATTCCATCGTCATAGCTATCATTCCATCATCATAGCTACCATTCTATCATCATAGCTACCATTCTATCATCATAGCTATCATTCTATCATCATAGCTATCATTCCATCGTCATAGCTACCATTCCATCGTCATAGCTACCATTCCATCATCATAGCTACCATTCTATCATCATAGCTACCATTCCATCATCATAGCTACCATTCCATCATCTTAGCTACCATTCCATCATCATAGCTACCATTCCATCATCATAGCTACCATTCCATCGTCATAGCTACCATTCTATCATCATAGCTACCATTCTATCATCATAGCTACCATTCCATCATCATAGCTACCATCCCATCATCATAGCTACCATTCCATCATCATAGCTACCATTCCATCATCATAGCTACCATTCCATCATCATAGCTACCATTCCATCATCATAGCTACCATTCCATCATCATAGCTACCATTCTATCATCATAGCTACCATTCTATCATCATAGCTATCATTCCATCATCATAGCTATCATTCCATCATCATAGCTATCATTCTATCATCATAGCTACCATTCTATCATCATAGCTATCATTCCATCATCATAGCTATCATTCCATCATCATAGCTACCATTCTATCATCATAGCTACCATTCTATCATCATAGCTACCATTCCATCATCATAGCTACCATTCCATCATCATAGCTACCATTCCATCATCATAGCTACCATTCCATCATCATAGCTATCATTCCATCATCATAGCTATCATTCCATCATCATAGCTATCATTCTATCATCATAGCTACCATTCTATCATCATAGCTACCATTCCATCATCATAGCTACCATTCCATCATCATAGCTATCATTCCATCATCATAGCTATCATTCCATCATCATAGCTATCATTCCATCATCATAGCTATCATTCCATCATCATAGCTACCATTCCATCATCATAGCTACCATTCCATCATCATAGCTATCATTCCATCATCATAGCTATCATTCCATCATCATGGCTATCATTCCATCATCATAGCTACCATTCCATCATCATAGCTATCATTCCATCATCATAGCTATCATTCCATCATCATAGCTATCATTCCATCATCATAGCTATCATTCCATCATCATAGCTACCATTCCATCATCATAGCTACCATTCCATCATCATAGCTACCATTCCATCATCATAGCTACCATTCCATCATCATAGCTATCATTCCATCATCATGGCTATCATTCCATCATCATAGCTACCATTCCATCATCATAGCTATCATTCCATCATCATGGCTATCATTCCATCATCATGGCTATCATTCCATCATCATGGCTACCATTCCATCATCATAGCTACCATTCCATCATCATAGCTACCATTCTTTCATCATAGCTACCATTCTTTCATCATAGCTACCATTCCATCATCATAGCTACCATTCCATCATCATAGCTACCATTCCATCATCATAGCTATCATTCCATCATCATGGCTACCATTCCATCATCATAGCTATCATTCTATCATCATAGCTACCATTCTATCATCATAGCTATCATTCCATCGTGCATTCCCTCAAATATTATCATTCTAGTTAGTAATTTAAAAAACCTTTGTGCTTTTTTGTATTGTAGTAATTTTTTATGCTAAAATTTTTTGTTTAAACAAAAGAAGCAATGACATTATTATTTGTGAGGTGTGGCGTTGTTGGCGAGTTGTTGCGTTATTAACGCCTAATACTTTTTCTTTAACTTTTATTGGGTTCCATGAACTTCCTTCTCAACGTACTGTTTGTGTGAGCTGGGTGCGGGACCCCACACCTTGTGTGTAGATTCTGCGTTCCTTCAACTACGTACTAAACGGTGCCTTCGTACTTCCCCTCCTTGGAACACCTTTGTGGCGGCCAAGGAGGCGTAAACTAACGTATATAATCCAGTCGTATATTTCTATTTTTATTTTCTAAGTGTCGCTAAAATGTTATTTTTTCTATGTTATACAATGTCATTATGTTATTATATAATTGTATTCCCATTATTATATTGTATTTTCATTATTATTGTACAGGTTATATTGATAACTGCTCACATTTTTTTAAAAGTGATACTAGTTTATAAGATTAAACTAGTATCAATTAATAATATCAATCCAACGATGTTGATTTCACCGTCATTTTTGGCGGTGCGCGTTGTGCTGTTATTTATTGTAGTTATAATTCATTTATTCCTTATGTATTGTTAGTTATACTGTTATTATTTATTGCTCTAATAACTGTAATGTGACCTATGCGTATGGTAAGGACAAGTCTTATTCTTTTATAAACATCAATATCATCTCTCCGGTCCTGTTGTTTTCTTAAGTATTCCGAGCTTATGAATTTAATTAATTTTATTTAAACTACGATAAGGAATTGAACTAACTATATTGAAAGTATCAATTTCCTGATAGGAATTCGGTTTACCAGGTTCAAGCATTAATTTTCTGCCGCTTGGTAGCGCACAAGGTTAAAAGTACTGCTTTTCTTTCTTTTCTCGTGCTCGCCATAGCCGTGTGTCTATAAACCCTGCCTGCCGTGCGGGAAACGCGGGTTCGAGTCCCGGCGCTGGATGGCGATTTTCTCTGTTGGGTATAGGGGTAAAATTCGAAGCACAATACCCCACTCTACCCAGGTGTCTGAAATGGGTACCGGTCTTGACCGGGGGAAAGCGTCATGGCGTCCTGGTGTTAGTTTTAAGGCATTTGAAAATCCAATGTACAAGGTGATATGTATCAGGCTTGATTGGAAATAAAGCATCCGTAGATGCCGTTGTTTGTTGTCTTGCGCTGGAAGCCTACAAGGCCAAAATTACAAAGCTAGGAAGCCCACAAGGTCAAAAGTATCAACTTCCTGCGGCCAGGAAGCGCACCAAACTCGCTCGTATTTTTGGTATCCGTGATACGCTGTCGCTGCGAGGGTCCGAGGGAGAGTAGGCCTGGGGCAGGCTCGGCCCCTCAGTCACCCGGCGGCTGCGAGGGGGAGAGGTGCGCCGCTCCGCCGCGCCGTCCTGCCATCGATTGCTGCAGCTGATGCTGCTTGTTATCTGGCTCGTTGCGTGATGTGTTTTTTTTTGACAACTCGAAACAGGACAAAGTTTTCTTGCGGATCGTGGCGTGTTGAAATAAAGCGCGTTGTTTTGAAAGGAATTTTTAATTGTTTTGAACGTATGGAAATTTGCTTCTTTCCAAAAAAAAGAACACGGCAAAGTGAACGTTGAAAAGTGGATGTACAGTTTGAATTTTGCTGGAGTCTATGAACTTTTATTGTTTGCTTCTGTGCAATAGTTTTTGCGGAAGCTTCGTGAAATTATTAGTTAATTATAAATACACATGTGCACACACATATACACAGGGCGTCTTAAAAATATGTACTCATATTTTTACTGAGAATTGTTTTTTTTTGTTTTGGTTTCAGATAGAACCTAGTTTTCTTTTTCTATAGCATTTAACTTTCTCAAATGTAATTTTCATCCTTAGCTGTAACCACACGTACATCAGAACTCAGTACAGGGGCACTGGCCAGTCAGAGGGGGAGTACGTTTTTTTAAGGGTGTGTAGGTGGGCCTTATATATCTTCCTTGTGTGTAGGTGGTCCTTATGTATAATGTATATATAAATAGGTGGAATGTATATAATACGCTAATTTAAAATTCCTTGAGTGGAGGAAAGGAATTTGTAAGGGGATGATGAGAGGTATCAAGTTATTATTAAAATTATTACTTTCAAAATTAAGTTATTACTTGCAAAATTATTACTTTCACTTTTTTAAGCTCGAACAACCCAATCGTAAACAACATAAAGTAACAATAATACATAATATGATAAGTAACAATTTGATTATGTAAATAAGTAACTGGAATAAGTAACAATTTGATTATGTAAATAAGTAACTGGAATAAGTAACAATTTGATTATGTAAATAAGTAACTGTTAAATAACATCAATAAATAAATAGTAAACAACGTGAATGAGTAACTGGTAAATAACGTGAATAAGAAACTACTAAATAACTAACTTGTAAATTCTGTAAACATTCAACTAGTGAATAACTAACTGAACATAACGTAAATGACTAACATAAATTATGTAAATAACTAAATAATAACTACACCTAGTGCAGCAAAGTTTGGGCAAATCAATAACCTCAGCTACTGCAATTACTTCATTATAGTTAATTGCGTCTAGTGCGCCTTGATTGGGGCAGAATATAACGCTAGCGCTGAGGCCGGAGTTGGCATCGACTAGTGGACCCACGCCGTCAGAAACGATACAAATAAAAAATCTATTTTATTTTAACTAAAGCCATCTTTTGTTAAAATAAAATAGATGTCTGTTTTGTTACAGAACATTTATTTCGGTCGTCTGATGTCCTGTTTTTCAGCATTTATTATTTTCCTCTTCAACTTTCATCGTTTTTCGAAAACTTCTTCCTAAATTTACCGTTTCTCTGCGCCTTGTGTATAGATTCCGGGTTATCTTGACTCCACACTAAATGGTGCCTTCCTCTCTTTGGAACGCTTTTGTCGCAGTTAGGGAGGCTTAAACCTACTCACCTAATGAAATTTAATTTTTTGCTGCTCCATTAGACGCGTTAGCATTTCGCAGAGAGAGAAACAGACAAAACAAGGGAACAAAATTTGACAAAAACACAAAATCATGGAACAAAATTTGACAAAAACACAAAATCATGGAACAAAATTTGACAAAAACACAAAATCACGGAACAAAATTTGACAAAACACAAAATCACGGCACAAAATTTGACAAAAAACACATAATCACGGCACACAATTTACCAAAAACACAAAATCACGGAACAAAATTTTACAAAAACAAGCGTTATCACACTTTAACTCCGTCACTCACAGACTGCGGATGACCAGCGTAACGCTGATGCCCATAGCGTAATCTTGGGAGTACGCAACATAATGTATTTTGTAGACAACAAAAGTTAGAGGTTTTTGAACTTAGTGAGTTTGGTCTAAGTGAACAGCAACAAATGTCAGGGGTTGTTGTGATGAGGGAACATTGTTGGTGATGGCGGTGCGGTGAAGTGGTCAAGTGCAGCCAACGAACTCGAGTTAGTCAAGCACAGCGAAGGTGCTCGAGGTGGTCAAGGGCAGCCAAGGAACTCAAGGTAGTCAAGGACTGCCAAGGGACTCGGACAGCCGAAGGCAGCCAAGTGTTTCAAAGCTGTCACGAGCAGTTGGAGGCTCATGAAGCAGCCAAGAACTAGTCAAGAGTTTCAAGACATCCAAGAGAAGCCAAACACTAGTCAAGAGCTTTAGGACCATCAAGAGCAGCCAAGCCTAGTCAAGAATTTCAAGACAGTCAAAAACAAGGCAAGGGCTTCGAGACTTTTAAGAGCATAGAAACAGTCGAGAACTAGTCAAGATCCTCGAAACAGCTAAGAAGTAGCCAGGAGCTCCAAACCATTCAAGCCCAACCAAGAACTAGTCAAGAGCTTCAAGAGCAATCAAGAACTAGTTAAGAGCTTCAAGCTAGTCGAGGGCAATCAAGAGCTTCAAGCCAGTCGAGGGCAGTCAAGAACTAGCCAAGAGCAGCCAATAGCTAGCCAAAAGCCTCAAGCCAGCCCAGAACTAGTCAAGCCAGCCCATAACTAGTCAAGACAGCCCAGAACTAGTCAAGCCAGCCAAGAGCAGCCAAAACCCCGCCACGAGGGGCCGGCCCCCATGCCCCCACCATGCGCAGCATACACCCCGACACAGAGAGTCTCGACTCTGCTGAGTGTAGCTCGCTTGACGCTGCAGACTGCGACGTCGGTAATGGTCCCTATACTGTGTGTCTCCCTTGCTACTTCTGCGTAGTTGGACTGTGTGTGTGGGTGGTGTGGTTATTGCTGGGTTATTGCTGTGCGGAATTTATATTGGTGGTTAAGTTATTTCTATGTTTATACTGAATGTATTTAGACGGTTAGTAGTAAATGCGTCGTCGGTAATGGTCCTTATACTGTTTGACTCCCTTGCTACTTCTGCGTTGTTGCACTGTGTGTGTGTGTGTGTGTGTGTGTGTGGGTAATGTTCTTATTGCTGTGTTATTATTGAACTTATGTTGATGGTTAGTAAATGCGACGTCGGTAATGGTCCTTATACCGTGTGTCTCCCTTGCTACTTCTGTGTAGGTGGACCTTATATATCTTCCTTGTGTGTAGGTGGGCCTTATATATCTTCCTTGTGTGTAGGTGGGCCTTATATATCTTCCTTGTGTGTAGGTGGGCCTTATATATCTTCCTTGTGTGTAGGTGGGCCTTATATATCTTCCTTGTGTGTAGGTGGGCCTTATATATCTTCCTTGTGTGTAGGTGGACCTTATATATCTTCCTTGTGTGTAGGTGGGCCTTATATATCTTCCTTGTGTGTAGGTGGTCCTTATATATCTTCCTTGTGTGTAGGTGGTTAGGTTATATGTCTTTCTTACTTCTGTCTTATTTGTTATTACTCAATATGTGTGGATGGTTAGGTTATTTCAATGTTATTACACAATATATGTAGGTGGTTCAGTTATTTCTATGTTACTGAATTTATGTAGGTGGTTATGTTATTTCTATGTTATTACTAAAGATATATAGGTTAGGTGTCTTTCATCTATGTTTTTGCTGAACATATGTACGTGGTTAGGTTATGTGTCTTTCTTACGTCTGTTTTATTACTGTTGATAAAAATAGATTGAGTATCTTTCTTACTTGTGTCTTGAATATCATGACTGATAACAGAGAGTTAAACCTTCTTTCTTACTGCTGTGTAGTTTCGCTATATATGTAGGTGGTTAGGTTACTTCTCTCCTTACTATCTTCTATGCCATTGCTCATTATATGTAGATGGTAGGTTATATGTCGTTCTTACTTCTGTCATGACTCAATATATGTGGATGGTTTGGTTATTTCTCTGTTATCTTCTACTTCTACGTCATTTCTCAGTATGTGTAGATGGCTAGGTTTCATGTATTTCTTACTACTTCTGTCATTACTGAATATGTGGATGGTAAGGTTATTTGTCTGTTATACATCACGAGTCTGTCGTTACACACTCAATATATGTTGATGGTTAGGTTGTGTGTCTTGATATACTTGTCGTCTGTGTTATTACTGATAATCGATAGTTAGGGGATCTTTCTTGTGTCTTGAATGCAATTACTGGCAACAGAGGGATAAGGCTTTGTTCCCAACATGCCGGGTTTTTGCCTTAGTAATCCTTAATTATGGTATTTTTAGCAGATTTTAGTTTTTACTGAGAGAACAACATTTTTCATGGAATCTTCTTGATTTCCGTTTCATTAGAATTTATTAAATTGCTCTTCTGTGAGAATCTTTTTCATTAGAGTTTTTTGTCCCCTCAGTGGGGTACAACTATTGTACCTATGGAAATTAGCGCTCCCTGGGGGAAAATGTGTGAGGTCCCGAGATGAGAGTTTATAAGGCCTTCTTTTTGTTCAAAAAATATGTTTTTAGTTATGTTAAGGACCTCTTTTTTCTGTTCAATGGTGTCCTGTTTTTCAGCCAAACTGTGTTCTTCAACTTTTATATTCTTGCTTCATGAACTCCCGTCTCAGCATACTGTTTCTATACATCATGTGCATAGATTCCGCATTCATTTGTCTCCACACTAAACGGTGCCTTCCTCTTTTCTCTCTTCGGAACGCTCTTTTTTTTGTAGCGGTTAGTGAGGCTTGAAGAAACCTCTAGTCTAACCTCAAAACAATTCCTGATAAAAAACACGCAGTGCTTGTGGTGTATATTACCCAATTTCAAATAGAACAGGGAATTTAACCCCTTTGCTTTCCCCTCATGGTATCCAGCTCCTCAACGTGGGGGAGTGCGTGGGGGGAGGGGGGAGAGAAGGGGGGCACCGCGGGGGCGGACGCTCCCTTAAAGCTGACCGTCTACGACGGAGCCTTCGGAGGGGTCACAGCCCCCCTTTTCTACATGGGGGATCCTCCCCCCTTTCCTGTGGGGGGCGTGAGACCCCTCTTGCCTAAGGGGGTCTCCGCCCCCCAATGCCATAGGGTCTGCACCACACCCTCGCTCCAGCGCATCTTGCGTTCTGTCGAAATCCGTTTCCGTGTTGCGCTCACTAGGGTTCTGCTATTTTTGTGTTGGGTTCTGAAGAGGTATGAATGATAATTCCTCGTAGTAATTTTCCTCAATTATAATTCTGCGTTTATACGGATTCTTTTATTTTTATCGTGGGTTCTAAAGAGGTCATGAAACCTGAATAATAATTCCTCTTCATTTATACGGATTCTGTTATTTTTATCTTGCGTTTTAAAGTCATTAGACTCGAAAAATAATTTCTCTTCAATTTTATACGTAGACTTGCCGCCTTGCAGGGAGGTTTTTTTTTGCGCAAGGGAGGATGATCTGAACGAATCAGCAGTTTGTTTCAGTCGTAACCTTGTCAGATACTTAACCCTTTAACCCGCGCACTGTAACTGGTCGCCTCATTTACCAGGCTCACTGGTTGCCAGACGTAAGGCATAACCCCAAGTTGTTATACACCAAAATGATCGTCTCAGCGAGTGCTACACAGCTGGAGCCAGAAACCCCCACATTGTGGGGGTTAAGGCAGAGCTCCAACCACTTGGAAGTTGGGAGGGGTAAGCACAGTCAGTGTGGTAAATGAGGCGACCGTGAGAGGGTGTGCGTGCGAACAGTCAGTGGCAGCCTCAGTTACCAGCGAAACTACTCAGGGCCTTATTTCGCCTTATTTCGTAAAAATGGCAAATAAGACAAATCTGAAGTCAGTAGCGTGTAGAGCAGTATTTTATTCATATTGTGTGAAAATTACAAGTTTCGAAACACTATACTTACAGTAATATAACCAGACATGCAAACATGCATTTATGTAGGAACTAAAACGAAGAATGGATAACACCTAGTAGACATAAATGGTCATAACTTTTTTTCTAATTGTTGTAGAGGAAAAATAAAAACATCAGCAGGTTTGGAAGGATTTTCTGCATAAAATAGCAGTGAAAAACATTACATTGTTCCCAAAACACAAAAATGGCCATTGATCTCTTTGAAGCAATGTTGTGCAAAAATCTACGGAGTTTGACTCCATATTACAAAGAAACGGTTCAAGTTATCAAAAATCTGACAACATCAAAGTGTAAAGCAACATTTTTTACTCATTACTTCATATTTTTACATCTCTGCCTATTACGGTAAGTGAACAGGGAACGGCAGAGTAACGCGGGTAAATTGACTACTTTTCTGAGGGATGCGCGACCGTGCGCGGGTTAACGTCCATATTTTCTAATCATCTTACCGGTATCACAACCACCATCGTTAAACTGGCACTGGCATCAGATATTTATCGATTTAACGATAAGGAAGGAACTGCCACTCGACAGTGCAGTTCAAAAAACACATCAGGGAACTAATTTTACGAGAAATGCAATATATTGAGGCTATTTTCGAAGGAGGACCGTACAGTCCACTTGGGCGTTAGAGGGTTAAAAATGAAGACAACTCCTGGAAATTTAATCATCATAACTAAGAAAACGTTTTGGAGTTGAGCTCCATCATCAGTTCATAAAACAAATCAGTTCTGTATGTCTCATTAAAACTTGCTGAAGGGAAGAGCAAAAGTTTTAAAAAAGTCGCTTGTTTCCTTTATCAAGTTTTAACACTTTGACTGCGGCAACTTAATGTTAAGTTCAATGCCAAACTCAAATTTAAAGTTGATTGTAGGAAACTATTTTGAAAATACCAAACATGAACTGAATCGTGCCTTCATTTAGTTTTGATTAAGTTTTTTTCAAAATAGCATTTGCGACCACTGGTCGGTCAGCAGCATTATGAAAATTGCTTCTGTGTACCACACGTGGCGCATGTCCCAAAACAAACAAAAACAAACAATCATCGGCATCTTTGGGATGCTTTATTTCCAATCAAGCCTGATACATATGATCTTAAGCATTGGTTTTTCAAATGTCTTATAACTAACCCTATATATAGGACACCATGACGGTTCCCCCGTAAAGCCGGTACCCATTTCCGACACCTGGGTTGAGTGGGGTATTGTGCTTGAGCTTTCCCTTATACCCAACGGGGAAAATCTCCGCGCCAGCGCCGGGATACGAACCCTCGTCTCCAACATACAAAGCTGATCTCTTAACCACTGTACCACAGGTGACGCATGTCGCAGTCAAAGTGTTAAAAGACTTTCACTGTTATCACCAAGTTTTACAGAGACATAATTATTTGTCCTGTAAGTTTTAGATGAGCTGGACTACGAAACGTTTTCTTGGTAAAGATAACAAATTTCCTCGAAATCTTCATTTTTAATTTAGTGAAAAGGAATGATGATGTTCCGTGTTTTTGAGTTGAAGATTGCGGATAAGATGTTTCTATTTTTTTATTTTATTTGTTTTTATTCATCAAATTTTGCGGTATACTAACTTAACAGCTGCGAATTTAAAGCTATTTGATTAAGATAGTAAATTATTTGGATGACTATAAACATCCCTCAGGGGGATACAATTAATGTATCTATGGGAATTGGCGCTCCCAGGGGGATAATGTGTGGGCCCGAGCTAAAGGTTAGGTAGGCTTTCTTTTTTGTTAAAATAGAATAAGATTTTGTTTTGTTACGGACCATCTTTTTTCGGTTCACTGCTGTCCTGTTTTTTCAGCACCTACTACTTTCTTCTTCAACTTTGACCTTGTTTCATGAACTTCTTTCTCATCTTACTGTTTCTATGCCTTTTCTGCATAGATTCCACGTTCCCTTAACTCCATACTAAATGGTGCCTTCTTCCTTCCTCTCTTTGGATCTCATTTGTTGAGGATAGGGAGGCTTAAACTAACTAATAATCTAATCTAATCTGACTATAAACATTCAGGATATCCCAGGGGACTATGTGAGGGCCTGAGCTAAAGGTTAGGTAGGCTTCCTTTTTGTTGCAACAAAAGAGGTTTTGTTTCGTTACGGACCATTTTTTCGGTTCACTGCTGTCCTGTTTTTCAGCACCTACTACTTTCTTCTTCAACTTTTTCTTGTTTCATGAACTTCTTTCCTAGCTTACTTTTTCTGTGCACCTTGTGCATAGATTCTGCGTTCCCTTACCTCCATACTAAATGGCGCCTTCCTCTTTCCTCTCTTGGAACATCTTTGTCGTGGTTAAGGGAGGCTAAAACTTTCTTATATAATAATAATAATAATAATAATTCAATGATAACATGAACATTTTCATAACAAACCACTGTATTATATAGTTATAACATCAATGCTGAAATAGATAAACAACTGAGAGTTTGTAAAGTAGCTTAATTGCGACCGTCGATATAAGAGGACGTTCATATAACAAAAAAATCGGTGGAAAAAAATGCGTCTTTTTTCCGTACCTCGAGTCTGTTGTGGGTCGCGTTTTGCCTCGAGTCTGTTGTGGGTCGCGTTTTGCTTCATTCTTTTGCTTTTTGGTTGCTTTTGTTTTTATGTCTAATAAATTAAATTAGTGTTAACGGACAACAATTAAATTTTTGTGAGAACCTAATCGTGATGATTAGAGAAAGCTTTCTTTTGTACTTTTTGTAGTTTTTTGTTCTATTTTCTGATGACAAATTAATTTGAAAGAAAAATAATACTGTTTTGTGTGTAAGGGTAGATTTGAGAACTTGTAACTGTCGTCCTACCTATCCCTGTTATTTAGCGAAGACGCCTGCTACTAGTCTACTACTACTAGTATCTAGCTATACCACTTTTTCCAAAAGAGAAGTTACAATCAAAATTCAAACAACTACAGGGTAACTAGTGTGAAACTAGTCTTCGGTAACTACGCCTGCCCCTACTTCGTGTCACTTGTCACTAGTCGACTACTAGTAACTAGTACCACTTTCTCCCGCGGAGACGATACCAGCAAAGCTGAGACAACCACAGGATAACTAGTGTGACGCCAATCCCTGGTAACTACAGTGGACTCCTGCCACTACTAACTAATGCCACCTGTCACTAGTCAACCACTAATAACTAGTACCTCCTTTTCCCACAGAGAAGATACCAGCGAAGTTCAGACAACTACCGGGTAACTAGTGTAAGTCTAGTCTTCGGTAATTACTGTGGACGCCTGTTACTACTTCGTGTCACCCGTAACTAGTCGACTACTAGTAACTAGTACCACTTTCTCCCACAGAGAAGATAGCAGCTAAGTACAAGCAACTGCCGGGCACAGTACACCTAGTCACGCTACAGAAAGGCGCTGAGGGACTGGGTATATCCTTGTCTGGTGAGTGTGTGTGTATGTTGTGTTGTGTGTGTATTATGTGTATGTTGCATGTGTGTTGAGGATATGTTGAGTGTGTGTGTTGAGGATATGTTGAGTGCATGATGTGTGTGTTGAATGTATGTTGTGTGTTGAGTGTGTAAGTTAAATATATGTTGAATGCATGATGTGTATGTTGTGTGTTGAGTGTGTATGTTAAGTGTATGTTGTGTGTAAGGTTTATTCTTGATTTTGTTGATTGAGGTGAGAATATATCGGGAGATATCGGCTAAATGATGGTTCTTGACATTTCGACCGTGACATCAGCCACCGGTGGTGCACGGTAGTTATTTTCATAATGCTGCTGACCGACCAGTAGTCACACACACAATTTTCTGAAACGCTTTATCAGAGCTAAATGAAGGCACGATTCAGTTCGTGTTTGCTATTTTAAAATTTGTTTAGTAGAATTGATCGTGTATTTTAGTTAAATATTGAGCTTCATTTTAACTCATGGCGGTTGAAGTCAACGCCTTGACCGCGGTTGGTTAAACTGAAGCTCAATATTCAGCTTCAATTTGAAGTCTGTTGTACTTGGCGTGTTTTGAAAATAGCAAGCATGAACTGGATCATGCTTTCATTAATCTCTAATTATAGTTTTTACTGAGGTGTCAAGTATTAAATTGACAAAATATAATTGAAAATGTTTTTTCTCAATGTTAAGGGATATTTCGTAAGTGGTTAAACTTTGTGAGATTGTAAAAAAATTTACTTCTAGATCGAGCTATCAAATCATAAACATGTGTGACCACCCATAAAAGAGTGATGTCGATTTTTGGGTAACAACGTTTTTCTGAACTTTTTCGTTGTTACATCAGAGTTTCAGTAAAGGGAATATTCTGCTTAACTTAGCTTTGGGTCTGTGTGTAGAGACGAAAGTTCTACGTTAATTAAATGTGTAAATAAAATTCCAGTCAATCCTAAAATTACGCTCGTAATACGAATTTCAACTTGAATGATAACAATTAGCCCCAGTTATTCAACTAATTCAATTGGACTCAAGTTATCAGTAAATGGGATTAATCTCGATACCCATATCGTGAATTTTGTATAAGATGTATAATTTACAACTCGACTGTAACTATGACAGGTCCTAGTTATTCACCTAACTCAACTCAACTCAAGTTTTCTATGATTGGAATGAATTTTTCTGCTCATAAGTTGAATTTTGTACAAGATGCAAAATTCACAACTTGACTATAACTCTAAGGGATTCTAATTATTGAACTAATTTAACTCGATTTAAGTTTTTAATAAATGGGGTCCATTTTTGCGCTCATAAGTCGTGTTTTGTACAAGATTTATAATTCGCAACTCGACTGTGACTATGAGATATATGCACTACAGGTCACAAGGACCGCAACAGAATGAGTGTGTTTGTGTGTGGCCTCAACCCACGTGGCAACGCTCACCGGGACGGGGGCATCCAGGTCGGGGACGAGGTGCTCGAGGTTAGTATAATTTTTTTAGATTTGTTGTCTTATTGTGTAAAATTTATAAATTATTGCATTGGAAACAGGAATTGGAACAGGTTGTGTTTTTATGTTTGCTGGATAATTGGGTGGAATCTTAAAATTCTTGCCATGATTACGAGAATTGCGTTTTTTAGATTTGTTGTCTAATTGCGTGGAATTTTTAAATTCTTACCCGGAAAAAAGATTAGCGCTTTTTAGGTTTATTAGCTTCTGGTAAGGGATTTGTAAATTTAAGGTATCCTCGATGACTAGGTGCTCGAGGCTAGAGCCCTTTTTAGATTTATTATTTAATTCGGTGGGAGTTTCAAAATTCAAAGTGTCTAGTTGTAGAAGCAAGAATTGAGCCCCATTTAGATTAATTTTATAATGTGCAAACCTGGGTATTTTGAAAATAGTTCTAATTGTATCGTGAGGAAATAGGTATTATATTAATGTATAAGGGTTTTGGAATACAAGGTGTCGACTTCGGGTGTGAAGCTCTCGAAGTTAGTTTTGTCTCATGTTTATTTTTTAATGATAACGAAATTTTAAATTAATGTTATTTTCTTTTTATATGTGATTTTTATTAAAGTGTAATGCATTTTGAAGTTGAAGGAAATTTGTTTTCTACATCAAATTTTTGCTTGATTTTTGAGGTCCATTAATTTACATCAACTTTCAGTTTTTTTTAAAGGAAGAATTACATTTTTTATATTTGTCATTTGTTGCTAAGATATTTTTTAGTTTAATGTTTCTTCCTGAATTATGCTTTTATGCTTTCCAGAATCTAACTGCACTTCCTAAATCAGTTACCTAATTTCGATCAAATTCAATGTTTTTATTTAGGAAAAAAATGACACATTTTTTAGTTATACGTTAATTTTTTCAGTTCATCACGCCTTAAAATAAACAAAGAAAACTGCTTTTCATATTTACTAAAACACTCAAGCTATAAAATTTTAATGGCTGTCTGTTTATAAAAAGCAACGTTTCGATGTACAAACATCGTCTCCAGGTAGTGATGGTAAAATGTACTCAGGATTTTTCAACCTGAAGTTGATGATCGATTGTTCTTTAAATTCTCTTTACGTTCGCCTACTGTTTTCCCATCGTTCTTTCTCTTTCTTTCTCCTTATATCCTTTCCCCATCCTCTTCCACCCTCCATATCCTCTTTTCCCCATCCTCTTCCACCCTCCATATCTTCCTTTCCCCATCCTCTTCCACCCTCCATATCCTCTTTTCCCCATCCTCTTCCACCCTCCATATCCTCCTTTCCCCATCCTCTTCCACCCTCCATATCCTCCTTTCCCCATCCTCTTCCACCCTCCATATCCTCCTTTCCCCATCCTCTTCCACCCTCCATATCCTCCTTTCCCCATCCTCTTCCACCCTCCATAACCTCTTTTCCCCATCCTCTTCCACCCTCCATATCCTCTTTTCCCCATCCTCTTCCACCCTCCATATCCTCTTTTCCCCATCCTCTTCCACCCTCCATATCCTCTTTTCCCCATCCTCTTCCACCCTCCATATCCTCTTTTCCCCATCCTCTTCCACCCTCCATATCCTCTTTTCCCCATCCCCTTCCCCCTCCCCCCTCCACCCCAAAAGAAAACAAAGGCGAAATCTAAGGTCTAAGGTCAGGGTCGTTTTCGTTTTCTATTTGGTGTGTAGAAAATTTTTCAGGGGAGACTGAAACAATTCTAGAAATGTTTCAGGGAAGTCAGATCAACTTGCTGGTTGAATTTCGTGTGCTAGTTGTAAGATGGGCCGGGTGTTCTGTTTTAATGTATTAGATTGTTTATGAGTTTTTCCATTTTAATTAATTGAATGTTCACACAACGCACCATCAACGTTTTATACACCCCTTCTATCTCCCCTATAGCCTCTAGCCCCTCCCCCCTCTCCTGTAATTGGCACAATTAATGTACCATATGGCTATTTTCCCCAATTAATACCTATAATTATCACTCGTAATGATCACCTGTATTGGTAACCCTTCTACCCCATGTAATTTCCACCTGTAATTACCATCAACACCTTTATCCAACACCTGTAATCACGACGTCAGGTAAACTGTCACGTGGTGTCAGGCTGGTAACACCTGTTCTTAACACTTTAATCACCTGTAATCAACACCAAGTAATATCACCTGACCAATCAACGCTCTTAAATAACCAAGACCTGTCCACAACGCCAGGTAAACAGTCACGTGGTTCAGGTTTATAACACCTCTAACCAACACCTGTCCTCAGAACACCAAGTAATATCACCTGACCAATCAACACCCCTAATTAACCAACACCTGTCCACACCGCCAGGTAAACAGTCACGTAGTGTTGACCTAACCTAACCTAATCTAACCTAACCAACACCTGCAATCAACAGGTAAACGGTCACGTGGTGTCGGGCCGGTGTCACCTGAACGCCTCGTCAGTGTTCAAGTCGGTGCCGGGGGGGGAGGTGCGCATCGTGGTGCTGCGGCGCAGCGGCGGTGTAGCCGACATGGCTGTGCGGCCCCTCACACACTTCCCCGTCACCCTCGAGGACGAGGTGTGTTAATGAGACTGGGGTGTGTGTGTGTGTTAATGAGTTTGTCTTAATGAGACGTCCGTGGTAATGAGGTGTATGTGTTAATGAGACGTACGTGGTAATGAGGTGTGTAAAAATGAGGTGTATGTGTTAATGAGACGTCCGTGGTTATGAGGTGTATGTGTGTAAATGAGGTGTATGTGTTAATGAATTTGTCTCAATGAGACGTCCGTGGTAATGAGGTGTATGTGTTAATGAGTTTGTCATAATGAGACGTCCGTAGTAATGAGGTGTTTGTGTGGGTTAATGAGGTGTATGTGTTAATGAGTTGGTCTTAATGAGACGCCCGTTTGAAATGTGTCCGTGTTAATGAGGTGTTTTTGATGGGTTAATGAGACTGTGTTAATGGGATGTGTGTGCTGATGAGGTGTTCGTGTTTAGTTAATGGGATGTGTATGTTGATGTCTTCGTCACAATTAGGCATTTTCCATGTTCTCATCAGGTTGCCACATTCCACCGCTACAGCACCAGTTATTTTTACGACCGAAATTCTGCTTTCTATTAAGAATTATTTCAGTAGGATGTTTATGATATGCTGCCACTTATCTTTAATGAGACAAATTGTATTGATATATTATGTGAAACAGTTATTGAAACATATGTGTAAATATTTCTTTATTCCTTTCGTTGAAGTAGAATGTTTATTTTGTTACGGACCATCTTTCTTCGGTTGACTGCTGTCCTGCTCTCTTACTTTCTTATTCAATTTTTGTCTTGTTGCATAGACTTCCTTCTTAGCTTACTGTTTCTGCGCGTTGTGTTGGGACCCCACACCTTGTGCATAGAGTCCACGTTCCCTTAACACTTTGACTGCGGCAACTAAATATTAAGTTCAACACCAAACTCGAGTTAATGTCAATTGTAGTAAGCTCTTTGGAAAATAGCAAACATGAACTGTGATCGTGCCTTCATTTAGCTTTGATTAAATGTCTCTGAAAATTGTGTTCGCGACTACTGGTCGGTCAGCAGCATTATGAAAATTCCCTCCGTGTACCACCGGTGGCGCACGTCGCAGTCAAAGTGTTAATTCCATACTAAATGGTGCTTCCATTCTTCCTCTCTTCCATGGCATTTTTGGAACACCTTTGCTGGGGTTAAAAAGGCTTAAGCTAACTTGTATAATCCATAGTTTCCATGAGACGCCTTAATAAAGGCGTTGTATTGTTTCTGTGACAGCTATGCATTCAGTTTAAAAATATTTTCTTTAGACGATTATGAAAAAATTAATCCATTTTCCTGTACTATGCATCCTTTTCAAAAATATATTGTTTAACACGTTGACTACGATTGTGCGGTTGCTACGGTCAGTTTGGTTAGGCTAGAAGAAGTCGTTTTGAAAAACCGGCTTTTCTGCTCTAAAAATTGTTTAACCTTTCTGAAAAGTGTAAAGAACACACCTGAACCTTAATGTGTTGCCTTTTACTGTAAAATGTATTTCGGAAAAAAACGCAAAATAGTTGAAATGTTATTTGTATGTTCCGGTACGTATATGATCAATTTCCCCTCAGGGGGATACAGCCATTGTATCTATGGGAATTAGCGCTCCCAGGGGGACAATGTGAGGGCCTGAGCTAAAGGTTAGGTAGGCTTTCTTTTTGTTTTGTTACGGACTGTAGTATCGTGGTTTTTCATCACGATACTAGGATTAGTAATTGTAGCTGCAAACTACAGTATCGGTAGCAGTAACTACCGTAACTGAAGCGTTAACTTCAGGAGTAGGAAAAGGAAACTCTTTGCTAGGTTCCTATTCTTGTACTGAATCATCCATACACCGACTCTGCTTATAAGCTATAGCGCTCGGAAGTTAAACAATGCTCTTCCGGTGCATACCAATGCGATGCGCCACGAAGGCACAGCTTCCGGCGGAGGTCCCATAAAGACATCTGACCTGAACGCGATATGGCTTCCGGCAAGACGCGCAAACCTCCGCTCCGGAACTCGTACTCATAAAACCAGTATCACATTATACGATGCAAATTTTAATATACAACAATTTCCCTCCCTTTTAGATGAATATATGACACACGGAAGGAAAACTTAGCAACATATTAGCATTACAGGTTTAGTTATTTTACCTGATATACAAGATACATTTTGTACAGGTAAACTGCTGACCGGTGTCAAAGCAGGAGTCTTTTAGTCTTACTAGAACACGGCGTGCTTTAAAAATACAGGAACTCCATCAGGCAACACATCTAGATGAACGGTATCTTTAACGTTAGACTGAATCAGATGACAAGTAAGAATCATTAAACAGATCATCAGAGAATTGAGTTACATACATAGACTTAGCTCTGGACAAAGAATATTTGAATTAACTCTATGATTGTTGAGCGCAACAGAGGGAGCAAGTTTTGTGACACTTTGAGGAATACAATGTGACTGAAATAACGCGTAATTAGTTTGTACATCAGAGAAATTATGAACATAGTTACCGTCACAAGTATCGTTCCTAGGCTTTTGTAGAATGACTTCGTTCTTATGCTGTAGAGGCTTACTTGAACTCTTCATTGACACATCTTCTCTTCCGACGTTGCACTGAGAACCGCTCCTTTCCAGCTGCACTATGTAAGTGCGAGCTGCGTCAAATTCTTCTCGTGTAGGTCCCCTTCGTGTAGGCTCAACAGGAGGAGGTCGTGCTGCAGTCGTAAATTGCAAACTTTAGAAATGTTGCCTATTTTCCACATTTTTTGCATTTTATTAATTTAATTTTAGGGCATAGCAATTCTTTGTAAGGTGCTTCTGCCTAGTTCTGCAGCGAATACATATGTAATTCGGCTGTAGTTTTTCTGTAGTGAAAAACGATGAAGATGAATCCTCACGAATAATATCTGGAGCGTCGAAGCTTTACTGTTCAATGAGTTTTGCATGTTCAACGCATTCGTTGAAGGACTTGCTGTCACACTTCTGTAGAACCGCGCTGAGAATTTGCGCTGAATGTAGACCAGCCACAAGAGCATCTCTCAAGAGACGATCGCGACCGCAATTTTCGTAGTTGCACGAAGATGCTAAGTCATTTAACGTTTTAGCATAACTTTGTATGGATTCATTAACACTTTGCTCTCTGTTTAGAAATGTAACAGATGCGCCAACAGTGGATTTCTTGATTTTAAATTGTTGTATTAACTTTCCTTCAAGTTCCTAATATGTAGCATCAGTGAGTAACATAGGTTAAATTCTTCGTTGTAGATCAGTAATGATGTTTACAGGCGAAGCTTCAACTATAATACTAGCTTTGTTACCAACATTGTTTCCCGCCTTCTGAAGAACGTCTGCACACTGTACTTTAATCTTTGTAGATATTACTCACTGTTTCCACTTCAACGTCGAATGGAGGACAGCAAACTGTAGAATGCGCCATCTTAATTTCGGAGCACTTGTAACGTTCAAATTTACTTTGTAGATTCGAAGTCTCGTCGCCATTTGTAGTATCTTGGTTTTTCATCACGATACTAGGATTAGTAATTGTAGCTGCAAACTACAGTATCGGTAGCAGTAACTACCGTAACTGAAGCGTTAACTTCAGGAGTAGGAAAAGGAAACTCTTTGCTAGGTTCCTATTCTTGTACTGAATCATCCATACACCGACTCTGCTTATAAGCTATAGCGCTCGGAAGTTAAACAGTGCTCTTCCGGTGCATACCAATGCGATGCGCCACGAAGGCACAGCTTCCGGCGGAGGTCCCATAAAGACATCTGACCTGAACGCGATATGGCATCCGGCAAGACGCGCAAACCTCCGCTCCGGAACTCGTACTCATAAAACCAGTATCACATTATACGATGCATATTTTAATATACAACACGGACCATCTTTTTTCGGTTCACTGCTGTCCTGTTTTTCAGCACCTACTACTTTTTTCTCAACTTTGATCTTGTTTCATGAACTTCTTTCTCAACTTACTGTTTTTATGCCCTTTCTGCATAGATTCCCCATTTTATGATCTCCAAACTAAATGGTGCCTTCCTCCTTCCTCTCTTTGATACGCTTTGTTTTTGTAGCGGTTAGGGATGCTTAAAATAACATATAATCTAATCTAAATGAGGAATTTACCTAGTGGCACACATATGTACTTTGCAGTCAACGGTCTAAAAGATAATGCAAAAATCAAGTCATTTCTTCCTGTACTACGAATTATCATGAAAAAAATAATAATTCAAATTTTCGTTAAAAGTTATGAAAGAATCAAGGGATTTTTTTCCTGTACCATGCATGCCCTATGAAATATATTTTTTAAAAGGTGTAAACTAATTACTTTATTTCTTCCGGTACACAGAAGCCTGAAGAGAAGTACGCTCGCTTCAAGGGCCTGAGCAACGTAGTCGTCAAGAAGGTGCGTTGTGTGTGCTCGTCATAGCCGTGTGGCTTAAGGACCCGCCCTTCCATGAAGGCATCAAGGGTTCGAATCCCGGCGCTGGTGGCAATTTTCTCCGTTGGGTATAGGGGAAAAACTCTAAGCACAATACCCCACTCTACCCAGGTGTCTGAAATGGGTACCGGTCATGACCGGGGGAAAGCGTCATGGCATCCTGGTGTTAGTTATAAGGCATTTGAAAAAACCAATTTACAAGGTGATATGTATCAGGCTTGGTTGGAAAAATAAAGCATCCGTAGAGGTCGATGTTTGTTTGTTTGTTTGTTTGTGTTAGGTTGGATCCATCTGCTTACGCTCGGTGAAGGAGTTGAAATTTCTCGAGGATATTTTTCGTTTACTCGATGATTTCGACTAAGATTTTCCCAAGATTTATTTCGTTTCGTTGATTTCGGTTGTGATTTTTCTAAAAAAATCGTTTTTTCGTAGATTTCGATTAAGATTTTCCCAAGATTTCTTTCGTTTCATCAATTACAATTGAGATTTTTCTTAAGAAATCGTTTTTTCGTAGATTTTGATTTGGATTTTTCTGAAAATTATTTCCTTTGTTCGCTGAATTCGAATGGGATGTTTCTAAGATTTTTCGTATACATTTTGATTTAGGCTGAGATCTTCAGAGGCTTTCTTCCATTTACCTTTGTAGCGAAACTTGGTAAAGTAGCGCAGAATCCTCGTCAGGAACCGTCAATTTTATAAACATAGCTCGTTCTGGAATCGAAAGGAGTCATTCAAAAACGCAGTGTGACGGACAAAAATTATAAACATCCTCCAATTAAGGCACCTAAAACATGTCAACTTCATTCTGTGTTCAATTCAATGAACTGAAAAAAGGCGTACAATTGAATTCTAAGCAACATGTGTTTTGTTGGATATTTTCTAGTGCGAACCTAGCGTAAAATTAGAAACCTGCATTTTCAGAGCTACGATAATCATCATAATTATTATTGCTAGGTCGCATGACTAGCTGCTAGTAATGGTTGACTAGGGGGTCGCATGACTGGCTGCTAGTAATGGTTGACTAGGGGGTCGCATGACTGGCTGCTAGTAATGGTTGACTATAGGGGGTCGCATGATTGGCTGCTAGTAATGGTTGACTATAGGGGGTCGCATGACTGGCTGCTAGTAATGGTTGACTAGGGGGTCGCATGACTGGCTGCTAGTAATGGTTGACTATAGGGGGTCGCATGACTAGCTGCTAGTAATGGTTGACTAGGGGGTCGCATGACTGGCTGCTAGTAATGGTTGACTAGGGGGTCGCATGACTGGCTGCTAGTAATGGTTGACTAGGGGGTCGCATGACTGGCTGCTAGTAATGGTTGACTAGGGGGTCGCATGACTGGCTGCTAGTAATGGTTGACTATAGGGGGTCGCATGATTGGCTGCTAGTAATGGTTGACTAGGGGGTCGCATGACTGGCTGCTAGTAATGGTTGACTAGGGGGTCGCATGACTGGCTGCTAGTAATGGTTGACTAGGAGGTCGCATGATTGGCTGCCAGTAATGGTTGACTAGGGGTGGCATGACTAGCTGCCAGTAATGGTTGACTATGGGTGGCATGACTAGCTGCCAGTAATGATTGACTAGATAGTGGCATGACTAACTGCAAGTAATGATTGACTAGGGGGTTGCATGACTAGCTGTTAGTAATGATTGACTAGCTGGTGACATGACTAGCTGCTAGCAATAATTGACTAAGGGGTGGCATGACTAGCTGCTAGTAATGATTGACTAGGGGGTCGCATGACTAGCTGCTAGTAATGAGTAGTTGCCGTGTATGTATTCCAATATGCTCTTACTTTCATTCTAATATGCATTTCATTGCACACAATCGTCAGTAATACATCAGTATGGTATTCTATTATCACTTCAATAAATCATTAAAATGCGTTATGGCTCGAATATCGTGTTGTTATAAGTCTTCCGTGCTGCCTATTCCTACTTGCTGTAAAACCTTTTCCTCCTTTGATTATGACCTTTCCTACCTTACTTTCCTTTCCTACCTTACTTTCCTTTCCTACCTTACTTTCCTTTCCTACCTTACTTTCCTTTCCTACCTTACTTTCCTTTCCTACCTTACTTTCCTTTCCTACCTTACTTTCCTTTCCTACCTTACTTTCCTTTCCTACCTTACTTTCCTTTCCTACCTTACTTTCCTTTCCTACCTTACTTTCCTTTCCTACCTTACTTTCCTTTCCTACCTTACTTTCCTTTCCTACCTTACTTTCCTTTCCTACCTTACTTTCCTTTCCTACCTTACTTTCCTTTCCTACCTTACTTTCCTTTCCTACCTTACTTTCCTTTCCTACCTTACTTTCCTTTCCTACCTTACTTTCCTTTCCTGTGTCCGCGTATGTACCATATTTACAGTGAATATAATCTACTTTTTTCTAATTATCGCCGTTTTTTAATTACCTACATTTTCCGTATTATCACCATTTTCCTAATTACCTCCGTCTCCTCAATTACCTCCATTTTCCTCAACACCTTCATTTTCATCATTACTTCCATTTTCATCATTACCTCCATTTTCATCATTACCTCCATTTTCATCATTACCTCCATTTTCATCATTACCTCCATTTTCCTCAACACCTTCATTTTCATCAACACCTTCATTTTCATCATTACTTCCATTTTCATCATTACCTCCATTTTCCTTATCTCCATTTTCATCATTACCTCCATTTTCATCATTACCTCCATTTTCATCATTACCTCCATTTTCATCATTACCTCCATTTTCATCATTACCTCCATTTTCCTCAACACCTTCATTTTCATCAACACCTCCATTTTCATCATTACTTCCATTTTCATCATTACTTCCATTTTCATCATTACCTCCATTTTCATCATTACCTCCATTTTCCTTATTATCTCCATTTTCATCATTACCTCCATTTTCATCATTACCTTCATTTTCATCATTACCTCCATTTTCATCATTACCTCCATTTTCATCATTACCTCCATTTTCCTAATTACCTCCATTTTCCTAATTACCTCCATTTTCATCATTACCTCCATTTTCATCATTACCTCCATTTTCATCATTACCTCCATTTTCATCATTACCTCCATTTTCATCATTACCTCCATTTTCATCATTACCTCCATTTTCATCATTACCTCCATTTTCATCATTACCTCCATTTTCATCATTACCTCCATTTTCATCATTACCTCCATTTTCATCATTACCTCCATTTTCCTAATTACCTCCATTTTCCTAATTACCTCCATTTTCCTAATTACCTCCATTTTCCTAATTACCTCCATTTTCCTAATTACCTCCATTTTCATCATTACCTCCATTTTCATCATTACCTCCATTTTCATCATTACCTCCATTTTCCTTATCATCTCCATTTTCATCATTACCTCCATTTTCATCATTACTTACATTTTCTTATTTACCTCTAATGAGTGAGGTATTTTTTTATTTTTTTCAAATTTTTCAACAACTAATGACCATCCTTACCTCCTTATATACCTATAATCAGGAATACCTATCTTTCTATTTGAACAGCAATCCTGTAACTATTTTTTCACTTTTCACGCAATATCAAATTGTTTTTCCTTTTTTCAAGTGAGACTTAATTTCCAAACCACTTCCAACCTCTAATTATAGTTACCATTTCTTCAATAACATTTAGTCTTCAGTGCCCTAACCACCTCCAACCTTTACTTATGATCACCCTTTTTTGGAATACCACTTAGTCCTTAGTTTCCTGTAAGTTTTGACTTTTACTTGTTTATATTCTTTTTGGACCAAAACTATAGTCCTTAACTTCAAATTGACCTCTGGCTAATTCGTTTTAAACAATTTTTTAAGCAATTTTTAAACAAGTTTTAACACTCATTTCAAATCACACTTACTCCTTACTTTACCTCTTTTCTTTTAATCTATTCTTCT
The DNA here is from genome assembly GCA_030386875.1 of Morinoia aosen. NCBI lineage: Eukaryota > Metazoa > Arthropoda > Malacostraca > Amphipoda > Talitridae > Morinoia > Morinoia aosen. The sequence continues at coordinate 105,935,444 of CM059576.1, read as the reverse complement.
TATGACCTTTTCAAAAAACATTTCCAATCTTCATTTTCGTATTTACGTTGAGCTATTCCTGCCATGTCCTTTTCAAAAACCCTTATTCCTTCAACTATTTACCTTCAACATATTCGTCTTACACTCTTTCGAACTTATACTTCTAATCTTTTCTTTTTTTTTCTTCCCAATTCTTCATATACTCCTATTAAAACAAAACTTTAATCTTTACCTACTTTTCGTCCCCCTATTCTTCTTAAACCCTTATTGAAACTACCCTTCCTATCTTTACCTCAATAAATACGGTCAACCTTCACGCGCTACCACCCTATTTCCAAAGCACCCTATTCTCGCGTATACCTAGTGTCAATAAGATTAACCTTGTCCCGAGGGGGCGAATCCTAACCTATTTTGTACCCTCTTTTGTCGCCTGTTCCCCAGCCTATCCTTGCCGACACCCCCAGTGTGCAGGTCTGTATGGAGCTTGTGTGTGTGTTGTTTTTGTGTGCCTTTGAGCGTATGTTCAAATTCAACATACGTAATACTGATTACACAATCGGTACTAACGCTAAGAGAGCTGTGCAGCATTTCATACCTACAAGCAATGCTCTAGAAAGCCGTTATTTCCGTGTGTTAATGTTGGTGTGTGTGTGTGTGGTTGTGATCTGATATACGTTGGTATATGTGTTATTACATGTGTTAACACGTACACATTGGTATATGTGTTGTTAAGTGTGTTTACACATACATTTGTATGTGTGTTATTTGTTTTAGCATATACGTTGGTATCTGTGTTACCATAAAAATTTATTGCACTACGTATGTTGGTTGTCGTGCCCCCACAGCATGCGCTTAAACCTCACCCTCTTTTACCCCTACACCCCCTGTCCTCCTCCCTACATTATTTAACCTTGTGCAGCCTGATTTTTGTAGAATATTACCTTGATAACAACCCCCACCATGATGAAATCTTACCATGCACGACCAAATTTGATGTGAAAAAGTAGCAAAGCAATTGAAATGCTACACAGTTGTGCCGGCACTTAAATGAACTGTGTACATTGGAACTATGTGCCAATAATGGTAAACTTGTAACTATATACCCAGTGCTTTACATAATCAAAATATCTTGTGGGACTAGGATTATATAATTTGTCACGTTTTGCGTGCTTCTGTTCAATAATCCATATATGTGTGAATTGTAGCAAGATGTAGTGCAAGGAATGCGAGCACCTGTATAGTTAATGTAGCTTTATTTGTTTCATGTATTTTATGGTAATTGCTTGTACCTTGCGTGTCTCTTGATGTTCCATTTCTCACACCAACATTTGTTACGTTCTTGATGTATTAACGAAAGGTGTACGAGCATAGCCGTAGTTCGCTATAGGCCAACTAGGGTGTTCCTCAAGGATCTGTACTGTGCCCTCTATTGTCAATAGGCGCAATGTCTTTTGAAATCACTATTTTCAGAAGAATCGGTGCAATATCTACTATGTCCTTCAGGATCAATCCTACATCTAGGATCGATGATATATTGTTAAGAATCAATACTACCTGATCTTAGATAAAAACTATGTCATTAAAAAGCATTAGGATCAAACTATGTCCTGAAGGTTCACTGACGTAATCTTCATGTGGATTATTACCGCTTCTATAATGAAGTTAGTAGTTAAATTATCCCTTCTGTTATTGATTCTATCATAATGACAACGACATTACGTTTTTTCACTGAAATAACGTAATGTAAGTAGTTAATTATCCCTTCTGGTACTGATTCTATCATAATGAAAACGACATTACGTTTTTTCACTGAAATAACGTAATGTAAGTAGTTAATTATCCCTTCTGGTACTGATTCTACCATAATGACAACGACATTACGTTTTTTCACTGAAAAATTTGGCCTAAAATTGAAGGATCTGTCTAACTCAACTTTCAAGTCGGCCACTTCATACCTACAGCGGAGAGCCAACTTTGATTAGCGTCTAATCAACAATAAATATTCTCACCCAAAATATATTTGGATTTATATTTTCTGCTTCGCTAAAGGTTTGAATTTTTCTTTCTAACATCTTGCCAGGCATAAACAGTGCCCCGAAAATCTTCTCTGTACCCTTCAGGGGGAAGAAGTGAGGTCCCGATGTGTGAGTTAGGTAGGCCTTCTTTTTGTTGGAATAGAATAGGTTTTTGTTTTGCTGCGGACCAACTTTCACGGTTGACTGCTGTCCTGTTTTGCAGCACCTGCTGCTTTCTTCTTCAACTTTTTTAGTTTCATTATTTTTTCAATCTTGCTGTTTCTGCACGCTGGGTGTGTACACCCGCCTTGTACATGAATTCCACGTTCCCTAAACTCCATACTAAATAGTACCTTCCTATCTTTGGACCACCTTTGTTGTGGTTAGAGACGCTCGAATCAACCAAAAAGTTCAACTCGATTGAGTTGCTCCGGTCTCGTTAAAGAGTACCAGATGAAACCCAATATCAACAAACGCTACCATGAACCTAAATTTTCAAGATTTCGTACTGGGCAAACCAACAAATTGTGTTCGAACTTCAAAGCCTATTTCCATGAGGAACTTGCAATTTTTTTGGAGCAGCGTTCACTCAAACGCTGCGTTCGACTATAATACTTCGTACAGGTGTAGATCAATTAAGGTGCTGAAATCGCATCTCTTTCTTCGTATATTCCGCCGAAAACAACACGGAAAAGCACTCTTTGTTTCTTATATTCCACCGAAATGGCACGAAATCTCATACATCACGTCGGTTGTACCCTTCAAAACAGCACAAAACATGTCTTGGTTTTATCATTCCACCTAACAGCACCTTACGTCTTTTATTCTACCAAAAGAGCTTGAAAATTGACAATTTACTTCTTTTATTCGACCTAAACAGGACAAAACAAGCAGCAAGGTAGTTACTGCTCTCCTCATGGACTACAAATGTAGAATAAATAAATTATAGTTTATTTATAGTAAATAAACTACGCTTATTTACAGTTAAAAACAAGTTCTAAATGCTTACAAAAAAGTCCTAAGTAAAAGGATAGCTAAACAATGTTTATTCGCAGTTACAAACAACTCCTAAATAGTTCCAAATAAATCCTAAGTTATGAGGAATACTGACTTGTTTTGAGCTATAAATAGGTATAGTTCATTGATGCTGTCTTTTACAGGGTACGTCGGGCCTGGGCATCATGATCATCGAGGGCAAACACGCAGAGTACGGCGAGGGCATCTTCATTTCGGACCTGCAGGAGGGCTCTGCGGCCGCTGTGGTGCGTTGCTGCTGGATGCTTCAAATGTTGTTGTTTAATGTTGTTAATGATTTTTAATTTTAACTGTCGTTTGATGTTTAATTTCTTCAAATGTTGTGAAATGTTCTGGTTTAATTTCAAATTTTTGATGTTGTTTAATTTCAAATGTTGTTTAATGTTGTTTAATTTCAAATGTTTGATGTTGTTGTTTAATTTTAAATGTTGTTCAATGTTCTTGTTTAATTTCAAATGTTGTTTGATATTGTTGTTTAATTTCATGTGTTGTTTAATGTTGTTTAATTTAGACTGTTGTTTAATGTTGTTGTTTTATTTCAAATGTTGTTTAATGTTTAGTAATTAGCACTCCCAGGGGGACATTGTGAGGGCCCGAGCTGAGAGTTAGGAAGGCCTTCTTATCGTTGAAATAAAATGTGTTTGTTATGTTAAGGAGCATCTTTTTCAGTTCACTGGTGTCCTGTTTTTTAGCACCTACTACTTTTTTCTTCAACTTTTATCTTGTTTCATGAACTTCTTTCTGAACTTATTGTTTTTATGCGCTTTTCATGGATTCCGCGTTCCTTTATCTCCATACTAAATGGTGCCTTCCGCATTCTTCCCATTGGATCGAATTTGTGGCGGATAGGGAGGCTTAAACTAACTAATAATTTTATTTAATCTATTGACTAGCCAAACAAGAGGTGTATTTCTCCCCGATGGGAATGACTTTATCTAGTTTTCTCTACCGTGACTAACCTCTACTATGACTTACCTCCACCATGACTTACCTCCACCATGACTTACCTCCACCATGACTTACCTCCACCATGACTTACCTCCACCATGACTCACCTCTACCATGACTCACCTCTACCATGACTTAACCTCTACCATGACTTACCTCCACCATGACTTACCTCCACCATGACTTACCTCCACCATGACTTACCTCCACCATGACTCACCTCTACCATGACTTAACCTCTACCATGACTTACCTCCACCATAACTTACCTCCACCATGACTTACCTCCACCATGACTCACCTCTACCATGACTTCACCTCTACCATGACTTACCTCCACCGTGACTTACCTCCACCATGACTTACCTCCACCATGACTTACCTCTACCATGACACACCTCCACCATGACACACCTCCACCATGACACACCTCCACCATGACACACCTCCACCATGACACACCTCCACCATGACACACCTCTACCTCTACCATGACACACCTCTACCATGACACACCTCTACCATGACTTACCTCTACCATGACTTACCTCTACCATGACTTACCTCTACCATGACTTACCTCCACCATGACTTACCTCCACCATGACTTACCTCCACCATGACTTACCTCCACCATGACTCACCTCCACCATGATTTACCTCCACCATGACTCACCTCCACCAAGACCCACCTGTACCATGCCCCACCTGTACCATGCCCACCACGACACCAAAATGAGAACTTCCCATGCCCCCAGGCCGGCCTCCTGGTGGGGGACATGATCCTGAGCGTGAACAAGGAGGAGCTGGTGGGTGCTGACTACGACACCGCAACCTCCGTGCTGCGCAACACGGAGGGCGTCATCGACATGTGGGTCGCCAACGGGGCCAGGGCTGCCAAGGACGCATCCAAACGTGAGTTGTGGTGTAGTATTGTGGGGTGGTGGTGTGGTAGGGTGGTGGCGTGTTGTTGTGGTGGGGTGGTGGCGTGTTGTGTTGTTGTGTCATCGACATGTGGGTCGCCAACGGGGCCAGGGCTGCCAAGGACGCATCCAAACGTGAGTTGTGGTGTAGTATTGTGGGGTGGTGGTGTGGTAGGGTGGTGGCGTGTTGTTGTGGTGGGGTGGTGGCGTGTTGTGTTGTTGTGTCATCGACATGTGGGTCGCCAACGGGGCCAGGGCTGCCAAGGACGCATCCAAACGTGAGTTGTGGTGTAGTATTGTGGGGTGGTGGTGTGGTAGGGTGGTGGCGTGTTGTTGTGGTGGGGTGGTGGCGTGTTGTGTTGTTGTGTCATCGACATGTGGGTCGCCAACGGGGCCAGAGCTGCCAGGGACGCATCCAAACGTAAGGTGTGGTGTAGTATTGTGGGGTGGTGGTGTGTTGTTGTGGTGGTGGGGTGGTGGCGTGTTGTAGTGGTGGGGTGGTGGCGTGTTGTAGTGGTGGGGTGGTGGCGTGTTGTTGTGGTGGGGTGGTGGCGTGTTGTAGTGGTGGGGTGGTGGCGTGTTGTTGTGGTGGGGTGGTGGCGTGTTGTAGTGGTGGGGTGGTGGCGTGTTGTAGTGGTGGGGTGGTGGCGTGTTGTTGTGGTGGGGTGGTGGCGTGTTGTGTTGTTGTGTCATCGACATGTGGGTCGCCAACGGGGCCAGAGCTGCCAGGGACGCATCCAAACGTAAGGTGTGGTGTAGTATTGTGGGGTGGTGGTGTGTTGTTGTGGTGGTGGGGTGGTGGCGTGTTGTTGTGGTGGGGTGGTGGCGTGTTGTGTTGTTGTGTCATCGACATGTGGGTCGCCAACGGGGCCAGAGCTGCCAGGGACGCATCCAAACGTAAGGTGTGGTGTAGTATTGTGGGGTGGTGGTGTGTTGTTGTGGTGGTGGGGTGGTGGCGTGTTGTTGTGGTGGTGTGGTGGCGTGTTGTGTTGTTGTGTCATCGACATGTGGGTCGCCAACGGGGCCAGAGCTGCCAGGGACGCATCCAAACGTAAGGTGTGGTGTAGTATTGTGGGGTGGTGGTGTGTTGTTGTGGTGGTGGGGTGGTGGCGTGTTGTTGTGGTGGTGTGGTGGCGTGTTGTGTTGTTGTCATCGACATGTGGGTCGCCAACGGGGCCAGAGCTGCCAGGGACGCATCCAAACGTAAGGTGTGGTGTAGTATTGTGGGGTGGTGGTGTGTTGTTGTGGTGGTGGGGTGGTGGCGTGTTGTTGTGGTGGTGTGGTGGCGTGTTGTGTTGTTGTGTCATCGACATGTGGGTCGCCAACGGGGCCAGAGCTGCCAGGGACGCATCCAAACGTAAGGTGTGGTGTAGTATTGTGGGGTGGTGGTGTGTTGTTGTGGTGGTGGGGTGGTGGCGTGTTGTTGTGGTGGTGTGGTGGCGTGTTGTGTTGTTGTGTCATCGACATGTGGGTCGCCAACGGGGCCAGAGCTGCCAGGGACGCATCCAAACGTAAGGTGTGGTGTAGTATTGTGGGGTGGTGGTGTGTTGTTGTGGTGGTGGGGTGGTGGCGTGTTGTAGTGGTGGGGTGGTGGCGTGTTGTAGTGGTGGGGTGGTGGCGTGTTGTTGTTGTGGTGGGGTGGTGGCGTGTTGTTGTTGTGGTGGGGTAGTGGCGTGTTGTATTGGTGGGGTGGTGGCGTGTTGTAGTGGTGGGGTGGTGGCGTGTTGAGTGGTGGGGTGGTGGCGTGTTGTAGTGGTGGGGTGGTGGCGTGTTGTAGTGGTGGGGTGGTGGCGTGTTGTAGTGGTGGGGTGGTGGCGTGTTGAGTGGTGGGGTGGTGGCTTGTTGTTGTTGTGGTGGGGTGGTGGCGTGTTGTTGTTGTGGTGGGGTGGTGGCGTGTTGTAGTGGTGGGGTGGTGGCGTGTTGTAGTGGTGGGGTGGTGGCGTGTTGAGTGGTGGGGTGGTGGCGTGTTGTAGTGGTGGGGTGGTGGCGTGTTGTAGTGGTGGGGTGGTGGCGTGTTGTAGTGGTGGGGTGGTGGCGTGTTGTAGTGGTGGGGTGGTGGCGTGTTGTAGTGGTGGGGTGGTGGCGTGTTGAGTGGTGGGGTGGTGGCGTGTTGTAGTGGTGGGGTGGTGGCGTGTTGTAGTGGTGGGGTGGTGGCGTGTTGTAGTGGTGGGGTGGTGGCGTGTTGTAGTGGTGGGGTGGTGGCGTGTTGTAGTGGTGGGGTGGTGGCGTGTTGTAGTGGTGGGGTGGTGGCGTGTTGTAGTGGTGGGGTGGTGGCGTGTTGTAGTGGTGGGGTGGTGGCGTGTTGTAGTGGTGGGGTGGTGGCGTGTTGTAGTGGTGGGGTGGTGGCGTGTTGTAGTGGTGGGGTGGTGGCGTGTTGTAGTGGTGGGGTGGTGGCGTGTTGTAGTGGTGGGGTGGTGGCGTGTTGTGAATTGTTGTGTCATCGACATGTTGGTTGCCAACGGGGCCAGGGCTGCTAGAGACGCGTCCAAATGTGAGTTGTGGTGTGTAATGTAATGTTCTCAAAGTGGTGTTTTGTTGTGTTGTCATTGTGTGTGTTCCAATGTTGTGTTATCAAATGCGAGTCACTGTTGCTGTGTTTTTTTGCGTTTGTTTAGTATGTGTGGGGTGTTGTGTTGTGTGTTGTTGATGTGCAAGGGAGATAATTACCCTCTTTCTCCACCTGTTGTGTGGTACCGCGTCAGAAGTGTCGGGCGAGGCACGGGTTCGACTCCAGACACGCAACTTGAGTATTTTCTCGAGGAATTGCAGCTCCTCCGGCTGTTTGCAGAAAGCTTAACAAAACAAGCGAGAGGGGCAGGGGGAAGTGCTGTGTACTCGTGGACCTCGCGCTTCCCTTGCGGAAATCGGAAAAAAAGAAAGTGATAAAATTTGAGAAGAAAGTGAAGAAACATCAATTAGAAAGTTAAAAAAAGAGAAACTAGAGAAGGAGGAGAAATTTAGAAAGCTGAAAGTTATTGTAAATACAGCGCTGGTTTGTTGTAGAGTGATTAATAATGATTTAATGGAGCTCTTTATGTGTTGTGTTATGTTGTGTGTTATGTTGTGTCTTGTGTTTGCTATTTGGGGTTCTGTTGTGTGTTATATTACGTGTTATGTTGTGTGGAATTTTGTGTTGGGTGTTATATTATGTGTTATGTTGTGTGTGTTATGTTGAGTGCGTTGTGTCGTGGGGAATGTTGTGTTGTGTGTTATATTATGTGTGATGTTGTGTGCGTTGACATAATTATACTCATCTTAATCACACATGTTAACTACATATGTTAGACTTCGTGTTAATTGTGTCAAGTTCTCGAAGTGCCCCCTAGTAATACCATTAGTCAGTACCAGTACACTACCCACCATACCAGTCGTGCTGTTCACTAACTCCTCCCCCCGCAGTGGAGGAGCCCCCCACCCCCGGCGGTGGCCCCCCTGGGGGACTGACTTCTGCCCCCCGCACACCTGCGAAGAAAGAACCCAAAAAGCCTGGTGCGTGATCATCTCCATTTCCATTATTTTTATTATATCTATTATTATTTTATCTATTATTATTATATTGCTATAATTTTTATTTCTACATGGACATGTTGATCTTTATTTCTATTGCCATTATATGAGCTAAATCTGTATTATTGTTTCTGTTTGGCTGTTCGATTTTCTTTCCTTCCATACACTACTCGCAACCATTCACGACACAGGCACAACCATTTACAACATGGCTCAAATAACAACTATTAACTTGTTAACCACCGTTTACGTTTCAGCCATTTACGACATCGCTCTAATTACGGTAAATAGCACATAAACTACCTTCATACATCTCCTAACGTTAATTTGAACCTCTCAACTTTCCTCGTGTATGCTGTACGAATAGTGCCAATGTCGCACAGTCTTGCACGTCACAAAACAGTCTTTACTTTGTAAGAAATCTTTGTAACTTATGATGGTAAGAAATGTGTTATTAAAAAACTACTTTTTTATATACTTACATTTTGTATGTTTTTGTTTTCTTATGAACTGGTATTGTCTTTTTTTTCCTTTTTTTCACAAAAACATTGTCCAATTACCCTTCGTGTGATCTTTTCCACGCCGCTATGATGCTCTCTGGGGTGAGTTGTGTGGCCCCTACACATGTGTGTGTGTCCTGGCTGTGTTAGACCTTGTGTTGTGTGTGTTGTTTTGTTTGTGTGGGTTTGTGTTATTGCGTCTGTGAGTTGTTTTGTGTTACTGTGTGTGTGTTGTTTTGTTTTATGTGTGGGGTATTGTGTGTTTGTGTTATTGTTTCTGTGTGTTTTGTGTGTGTGTTGTTTTGTTTGTGTTACTTGAGTGTGATTGTTTTTCTGTTTGTGTTATTGTGTATGTGTGTTGTTTTGTTTGTGTTGCGTCTGTGTGTTGTTTTGTTTGTGTTACTTGTGTGTGTGTTTTGTTTGTGTTGTTGTGTCTGCGTGTTGGTTTGTTTGTGTTGTTGTCTGTGTGTTGTTTTGTTTGTGTTGTTGTCTGTGTGTTGTTTTGTTTGTGTTGTTTTGTTTGTGTTGTTTTGTCTGCGTGTTGTTGTGTCTGCGTGTTGTTGTGTCTGTGTGTTTTGCTAGGGTTATTGTGTTTGTGTGTTGTCTTGTTTTAGTTGGTTCGTTTGCGTTACTTGTGTGAGTGTTGTTTTGTTTGTGTTGTTGTGTCTGTGTGTTGTTTTGTTTGTGTTATTGTGTCTGTGTGTTTTGTGTTATTGTGTGTGTTTTTTGTGTGTTATTGTGTATGTGTGTTGTTTGTGTGTTATTGTTTGCGTTATTGTATCTCCAAAATTGTTGTATTGATGTGTGTCCAGCGTTGTGTTATTGTTGTGTTTTTGAAATAGCCCGGAGAGAATTTTCTGAACAGACAAGTCGCAGAATGTTTGTATCTCTTGTATCATTCTTGTATCTCTTGTATCATTCTTGTATCTCTTGTATCATTCTTGTATCTCTTGTATCATTCTTGTATCTCTTGTATCATTCTTGTATCTCTTGTATCTCTTGTATCATTCTTGTATCTCTTGTATCATTCTTGTATCTCTTGTATCATTCTTGTATCTCTTGTATCATTCTTGTATCATTCTTGTATCATTCTTGTATCTCTTGTATCTCTTGTATCATTCTTGTATCTCTTGTATCATTCTTGTATCTCTTGTATCATTCTTGTATCTCTTGTATCATTCTTGTATCTCTTGTATCATTCTTGTATCTCTTGTATCATTCTTGTATCTCTTGTATCATTCTTGTATCTCTTGTATCATTCTTGTATCTCTTGTATCATTCTTGTATCTCTTGTATCATTCTTGTATCTCTTGTATCATTCTTGTATCTCTTGTATCATTCTTGTATCTCTTGTATCTCTTGTATCATTTTTGTATCTCTTGTATCATTCTTGTATCTCTTGTATCTCTTGTATCATTCTTGTATCTCTTGTATCATTCTTGTATCTCTTGTATCATTCTTGTATCTCTTGTATCATTCTTGTATCTCTTGTATCTCTTGTATCATTCTTGTATCTCTTGTATCATTCTTGTATCTCTTGTATCATTCTTGTATCTCTTGTATCTCTTGTATCATTCTTGTATCTCTTGTATCATTCTTGTATCTCTTGTATCATTCTTGTATCTCTTGTATCATTCTTGTATCTCTTGTATCATTCTTGTATCTCTTGTATCATTCTTGTATCTCTTGTATCATTCTTGTATCTCTTGTATCTCTTGTATCATTCTTGTATCTCTTGTATCATTCTTGTATCTCTTGTATTATTCTTGTATCTCTTGTATCTCTTGTATCATTCTTGTATCTCTTGTATCATTCTTGTATCTCTTGTATCATTCTTGTATCTCTTGTATCTCTTGTATCATTCTTGTATCTCTTGTATCATTCTTGTATCTCTTGTATCATTCTTGTATCATTCTTGTATCTCTTGTATCTCTTGTATCATTCTTGTATCTCTTGTATCATTCTTGTATCTCTTGTATCATTCTTGTATCTCTTGTATCTTTCTTGTATCTCTTGTATCTCTTGTATCATTCTTGTATCTCTTGTATCTCTTGTATCATTCTTGTATCTCTTGTATCATTCTTGTACCTCTTGTATCATTCTTGTATCTCTTGTATCATTCTTGTATTTCTTGTATCATTCTTGTATCTCTCGTATCATTCTTGTATCTCTTGTATCATTCTTGTATCTCTTGTATCATTCTTGTATCTCTTGTATCATTCTTGTATCTCTTGTATTATTCTTGTATCTCTTGTATTATTCTTGTATCTCTTGTATCTCTTATATCATTCGAGATCATAGCGTCGGATGTTATGAACAACTTTGTGTCATTCGAAGCACATTTTTCATGTGTTACAATGTATGTATATGACTGTACCTCGGTGTAAGGTTTGGAAGTTGAAAAATGTTGATAATGTTGTTCATGAGCTACCAGGGGGAAAATGTGTGGTCCCGAGCTGAAAGCTAGGTGGGTTATCTTCTTGTTGAAATGAAATGTTTTTGATTTGTTAAGGATCATCTTCTTTCGGTTAACTGTTGTCCTGTTTTTCAGCACCTACAACTTTCTTCTTCAACTTTAGTTTTGTTTCATGAACTTCTTTCCAAACCTACTGTTTCTATGCACCTGGTGCATAGATTCCACGTACCCTAACCTCCTTACTAAACGATGCCTTCCTCCTTCCTCTCTTCGGAGCACCTTTGTTGCCGTTAGGGAGGCTTAAGCTAACATGTAATCTTTGTTAAAGATTTTTTTTCGGTTCACGGTTGTCCTGTTCAACTAACTAGGCTTAAACCAACCTAGCCAGGCTGAAACTAATCCTCTAAATTTGTATCCAGTAATGATTTTGATTTAATTTCTTCACTATTTTGCAGACGTGCCGCCCAAACCGACAATTGGACCAAAACCCTCCATCGCCACTCGACCATCTGCTCTGCCCCTCATTATCACCACAACCACCACCATAACCACAACCGCCACCAAAACGCCGCCGTCTCCCGCCACCCGAAAACTCCTCCCCGCCACCCCCGCCATCACAATGGCGGCGGCTGCAGATGAACCCCCGCCGGTGAGTGTGGGGTGGTGCACTGTCCTGTTGGAAAAATTTTCGTAACGGTTTTTTGCCGATCGAGTTGATTCATGTCATGTTGAGCTTCAGCTTTTTGAATGCCAATATAACGATTATCTTCCGTGTCTAATTCAAACACATTTTTAAGGAAGGGGATTGTGGCTAACTTTTTATTTTGCTATAGGGATGAAACATAGCGCTTTACGAGAATTTTGGACTTTCGTCACGAAAGCGTTGACCGCTATGCTATAATGGCCGCCAGACGATATTTCCAAACACAGAATAAGTCAAAAAAAACTATTGAGAATCAAGAATTAAATCAATTTTTTTATTTAAATGTATTTTTATCATGAAGTATTAGTTGTATAAACTGCAAAGGGCATCGTAGGCGAATCATTAATGAAACTTAAAAAACGTAGGTACAAAATTCGGTTATTGTTTTGTGATTGAGCTTCGTACGGAACTGAAGGCATCAATCGGAATTATAATGTCAATCTTTTGCGCTTTGATGAAGATGAATTGGATCCTCGATCCATGAGTGATACCCCTCAGGGGATACAACTATTGTATCTTTGGGAATTAGCGCTCCCAAGGGGACTATGTTAGGGCCCGAGCCGAGAGTTAGGTAAGCCTTCTTTTTGTTGAAATAGAATAGGTTTTTGTTTTGTTACAGATCATCTTTTTTCGGTTCTCTGCTATCCTGTTTTTCAGCACCTACTACTTTCTTCTTCAACTTTTTTCTTGTTTCATGAACTTCTTTCTTAGCTTACTGTTTCTGTGCACCAAGTGCAGAGATTCCCGTTTCCTCAACTCCATACTAAATGGTGCCTTCCTCCTTCCTCTCTTGGAACATCTTTGTCGTGGTTAAGGGAGGCTAAAACTTTCTTACATAATCTAACCTAATAATACCCGTCGTGTGTTTATTTATATATTTGTTTTGTGTCCGCTTCTTAAGAAACATAGGATACCTGAGTTTGCGGTATCATGGATAGCGTATTCCTCTCAGTATAACATTAAAAGATGGCCTTTACATGCATTGATATGTTTGAATTGTATCAGGATGTGTTCGTTTAGGATAGGTTTGGTTAGATTAGGATCGGATAGGTTAGCGTAGGTTAGGTAATATTGACAAATTTGTATAGGCCTACGGGTCCACCTGGTAATTTCGACGGGTCCTGCTACTCCCTAAAGATACCCTTGGTTTATTTGTTTGGAGTCCGCTTCTTCCATTTCTCTGTCATGCTCATAAATGTATCCATAATGACCGTATCTGTGATGCGAGTTTCACCAGTGCGCAAGTACAGTAGTATTTTTTATCACAAGTGCTGTTAGGATATATTTGTTTATTATCCACGTCTTGAAAGTTTTTTCAAGAAAGGTATTGAATCCCGTCATTTTTGGCGGGCCGTGCACACTAGTAATGATAATAATAATAATAATAATAATGATAATAACCATGAATGATAACGACTGCCACGGTCAATCATTAGATGATGAGCTTGATGATTGCTGTTTCATATATGTTGATAATAATGATTATAGTTCCATGAATATTGATAATTATGCCATCGTAAGAAGAAGACGATGGTACGATTTATGAGATGTTCATTATAAATCAGAATGCAATAGAATAATGAATAAAAATATGACGATGGTACGATTTATGAGATGTTCATTATAAATCAGAATGCAATGTAATAATGAATAGAAATATGACGATGGTACGATTTATGAGATGTTCATTATGAATCAGAATGCAATAGAATGATGAATAGAAATACAACAAGGCGAGAAGCAGTGTGGCTAGTACTAGTGTTTTTGCCCGAGTTCCGTGTTGTAGGCACCAATGGCGCACAGACTCCATAGGAAGACAAGGGGAAAGATATCAGTTACCCTCAGTCTTCCCCTCAGTGTTCCACCTTTACGCACAGGCATCAGGCCGTTGTGAGTTGAGACAGTGGTTGTTGTGCTCGCTCGGGGAAAATATGAGGTCCCGAGCTGAGAGATAGGTAGGCCATTTGTGTTTGTTGGAAAAGAATAATTTTATGTTTTGTTACGGACCATCTTTCTTTCGGTTCAATGATGTCCTGTTTTTCAGCACCTACTTTTTTTTCTTCAACTTTAAACTTGTTTCATGAACTTCTTTCTCCAATTATTGTTTATATGCATATTGTGCATAGATTCCGCGTTCCCTCAATTCCAAACTCAGTGATGCCTTCCTCTTTCCTCTCTCTCCGAAACGCCTTCTTTTACGGATAGGGAGGCTTAAACTAACATCGAATTAAGTCTGTGCATAAATTCCACATTCCCTAAACTCCACACCAAACGGTGCCTTCACCCTTCCTCTCTTCGGTACCCCGTAGTTGCGGTTAGAGAAGCTAAAAATACACAGTTTATACATAGATTACCCATTCCCTGAACACACCAAACGGTGCCTTCCCCTTCCTCTCTTCGGAACCCCATTGTTGTCATTACAGAGCCTAAACTAACCTATTCAACTCCCCACAGCCCCCAGCGACGGCCCCCATCAAGCCTGGGGAAGAGACCACCATCGAAATCCCGAAGGAGAAGATGGGGTTGGGGCTGTCCATTGTGGGAGGCAGCGATACCTTGCTGGTGGGTGTCTGGGGAGGCTTCGGGGGAGCTGGGGAGGCATTGGGGGAGCTGGGGAGGCATTGGGGAAGCTGGGGAGGCATTGGGGAAGCTGGGGAGGCATTGGGGGAGCTGGGGAGGCATTGGGGAAGCTGGGGAGGCATTGGGGGAGCTGGGGAGGCATTGGGGGAGCTGGGGAGGCATTGGGGGAGCTGGGGAGGCATTGGGGGAGCTGTGGAGGCATTGGGGGAGCTGGGAAGACATTGGGGGAGCTGGGGAGGCATTGGGGGAGCTGGGGAGGTATTGGGGGAGTTGGGGAGACATTGGGGAAGCTGGGGAGGCATTGGGGGAGCTGGGGAGGCATTGGGGGAGCTGGGAAGGTATTGGGGGAGCTGGGGAGGCATTGGGGGAACTGGGGAGGTATTGGGGGAGCTGGGAAGACATTGGGGGAGCTGGGGAGGTATTGGGGGAGCTAAGGAGGCATTGGGAGAGCTGGGGAGGCATTGGGGAGCTGGGGAGGCATTGGGGAGCTGGGGAGGCATTGGGGGAGTTGGGGAGGCATTGGGGGAGCTGGGGAGGCATTGGGGGAGTTAGGGGAAAGAGGTACTCTAAAAGAACAAGACGCTTGCTTGCTCCCAAAAATTCTCAACACGATTTTAAGTATTTTTAGATTTTCAAGTGTGGAAATAGTTACTTTATCGTGGGTGTTTTTCTTTCTTTTTACGTAATGGTGGTAGTGTGTTGATGGTGGAAGTTGTGTCGTGTGTGTCAGAGGTGTGCCGTGCCTGGTGTTGTGTGTGCCGTGCGTGTGTCATAAATGTATTGAGTCGTCAACAGCTGAGGTTAATTAGGTTAATGGTTCTTGAGGTTAATGGTTCTTGAGGTTAATGGTTCTTGAGGTTAATGGTTCTTGAGGTTAATGGTTCTTGAGGTTAATGGTTCTTGAGGTTAATGGTTCTTGAGGTTAATGGTTCTTGAGGTTAATGGTTCTTGAGGTTAATGGTTCTTGAGGTTAATGGTTCTTGAGGTTAATGGTTCTTGAGGTTAATGGTTCTTGAGGTTAATGGTTCTTGAGGTTAATGGTTCTTGAGGTTAATGGTTCTTGAGGTTAATGGTTCTTGAGGTTAATGGTTCTTGAGGTTAATGGTTCTTGAGGTTAATGGTTCTTGAGGTTAATGGTTCTTGAGGTTAATGGTTCTTGAGGTTAATGGTTCTTGAGGTTAATGGTTCTTGAGGTTAATGGTTGGTTTTGAAATCGTTCGTAAAAATTCACGTTCATAAAAATTTATGTATTTAGTTATTGGGAAAATGGGAGTATTTGTGTACGTAAAATTTGAAATTTTTGGATTGATAGGAATAAAAAATTTAGATTTGTAGGAAAGTTCATTGATTTTTTAGGTTTTTTGAGAATCGAGAATTTTAGCTTAGTGAGATTTCTAGGTTTTTAGTTCTTGTAAAATTTCAAATTTTGTATTTTCAAATTTTGGAATTCGTGAAAATAAAAAATATCAAACTTTTGTTGCTTCGCTTGTGTATGTACGTCTTCAATTTACTGGGATTGACTGTATGTGTGTATGTGCTACAATAGAATTCATGTTTGTATATTGTAATAGAACACATGTATTTTATCCAATGTAATATTGCACGTGTATGTTACACCACACATATACGCGATATACATGTATACAACATGGTAATGCGTTTCAAAATGTACGCATATTTATGTATTTGCAATGTAACATGTAACAAGAGACATGCTGTGCATAACTTGCAATATTCAACACATACTCATGTACATAAAACGCGTGCACAACACACATACATATACTCAACACATTTCCGGATACACTACACACATATAATATATACATATACACAATACACATACATGTACTCAACACATTTGCGGATACACTACACACATATAATATATACATATACACAATACACATACATGTACTCAACACATTTGCGGATACACTACACACATATAATATATACATATACACAATACACATACATGTACTCAACACATTTGCGGATACACTACACACATATAATATATACATATACACAATACACATACATGTACTCAACACATTTGCGGATACATTACACACATACATATACACAACACACATACATATACACAACACACACTAACACACAACATACATGCACATAATACAATACGTGTGCGTGTACGGCCCATTTTCTTTGTATCGAATTTACGAATTCTCTTTTCTCTTTCGTGCTTATGCCGGTCTCCAGAAAGTGAGTAAAGTGTTCTGATGGTATATTGATTTGATGTAGTTCATGTGGTGTTGATTTGACCTCGACGTGTTGTTGGTTTGACGTTATTGGTGTGGTATTATTGTGTGACATGTTTAACTTGATTGATGGGATGTTGATTTGATGTTGTTCATGT
This sequence comes from Morinoia aosen, assembly GCA_030386875.1. Taxonomy (NCBI): domain Eukaryota; kingdom Metazoa; phylum Arthropoda; class Malacostraca; order Amphipoda; family Talitridae; genus Morinoia; species Morinoia aosen. Next base: position 105,918,452 of record CM059576.1, on the reverse strand, counting down.
GGTGTTGATTTGATCTAATTCCCGCGTTATTAACTTCTTGGTTTTAAATTGAATCATCGTTGTCAGTTTTTAGGTGCTATCGAAAAATTACCCTCATTCATTTTGTAGATTTTTATTTTATTTATTTTTATGATGAAATACACGTACAGTTAATATTTGTGAACAGCTCTTCTGTAATGTACTATAGTGTGTACTAACAAGTCGGTTTGCGAACCTTGTACACACTTGTGTGCATGGTGTGCTTAGTAGTACGTGCAGGTGTGCAACTAATGTATGAGTGCCTTACATAGTACATATTGTTGTAGTAAGGTACTAATGCAGGTTTTGATTATGTACCAATCGGGTATGATGCCGTGTTTAATTTGCATGTAGAGCATGTGTGGTATGAGAGCATGTGGAGACTTGGAGACTTGTGAGACTGAAGAGAGGTAGGAAACTCAGGAAGATTGGAGACTTTTGGAACTTATGAGACTGAAGAGACTTAAAAGACTTGGGAACTCAAAAGGCTCAGAAGAATTGAGACTTATGAAACTTGTGAGACTTGCAGACTTATGAAACTTATGAGACTTGGCGACTTATGGAGCTTATGAGACTTGGCGACTTATGGAGCTTATGAGACTTTGAGACTTATGGAGCTTATGAGACTTGGTGACTTATGAAACTTATGAGACTTGGAGACATCTTAAATTTTTATGCAGGAACTCCTAATTGTGGTATGTAGATGTACACTTATTGCTTTGTACGTCTAGGCGTGGCTCATTAGTGTGTCTTCAGTATTTAGAAATACAAGTAATAGCTGCAAATGATCAAATATTACTGAAAGAGTTCAGAAGTAAAAATCCGATAGCAGACGTAGGTTAGACTTGAAACTGCAATGATAGAAAATATTCAAGAATACAGCAGCCGATTCACATTCTGCCGAATCTTTTCCGTTGTGTTCACCAAAGCAGGAAAATAAAATACTCTTAATACTTGACAGGTTTATAACTGGTCATACTTCCCAAGGCTGAAAGTGTATTTGTTATATTTTTGGCATAATATATTCACAGAGTGAATATACAGTGTTGTTACCGTACAGTGCAAACAGTATTAATTTCACTTACATTACGTACTAGCATTCTGTATATTAATTTATTTAATAGATGAAATGCGTGGGTATCGCTTCTGATTTTAGATGTACTTTAAAATTTTAAAAGTTTGTTTGGAGTTCTCCGCCGCAGTTTTTTAGTGAGAAGCTTTGTCCCTATCGTTATTTGTGTGGTTTCTTTGTGCCTGCCGTGTTGCATGTTATTAACGAACGGGATCGTGCATATATGTGTTATTGACGAACGTCAATGTGCATATATGTGTTATTAACGAACGGGATCGTGCATATATGTGTTATTTACGAACGTGAATGTGCATATACTGTATATGCTATTTATGAACGTGAATGTGCATATATGTGTTATTTACGAACGTGAATGTGCATATATGTGTTATTTACGAACGTGAATGTGCAAATACGTGTTATTTACGAACGTGAATGTGCATATATGTGTTATTTACTAACGTGAATGTGCATATATGTGTTATTTACGAACGTGAATGTGCATATATACAGTTCCATCCTCACACATGTGTTATATTTAGAGTACAGTGTTATACAGTAACTGTACAATACTGTACCCACCTGCCCCACAGTATTGATTACACACACTTGTTTATATTTTATTTCTAGCTATCATTCACGTGTTATATTTTATTGTTATTTATCACGCGTGTGTTATATTTTATTGTTATTTAGCACGCGTGTGTTATATTTTATTGTTATTTATCACGCGTGTGTTATATTTTATTGTTATTTATCACGCGTGTGTTATATTTTATTGTTATTTATCACGCGTGTGTTATATTTTATTGTTATTTATCACGCGTGTGTTATATTTTATTGTTATTTATCATTCACGTGTTATATTTTATTGTTATTTATCACGCGTGTGTTATATTTTATTGTTATTTATCACGCGTGTGTTATATTTTATTGTTATTTATCACGCGTGTGTTATATTTTATTGTTATTTATCACTCCTGAATCACATTCCAACCCACGTTTGACATCTCATTCCCCCCCACCCCCCCTTCAGGGGGATACAACTGTTGTATCTATGGGAATTAGCGCTCCCCGGGGTTACTATGTGTGGTCCCGAGCTAAACGTTAGGTAGGCTTCCTTTTTGTTGTAATAAAATAGGTTTTTGTTTTGTTACGGACCATCTTTTTTCGGTTCACTGCTGTCCTGTTTTACAGCACCTACTACTTTCTTCTTCAACTTTTTTCTTGTTTCATGAACTTCTTTCCTAGCTTACTGTTTCTGTGCACCTTGTGCATAGATTCCGCGTTCCCTCACCTCCATACTAATGGTGCCTTCCTCTTTCCTCTCTTGGAACATCTTTGTCGTGGTTAAGGGAGGCTAAAACTTTCTTATATAATAATAATAATAATCATCCCCCCCCCCCCGCCCAGGGTGCGATCCTGATCCACGAAGTGTACCCCGACGGGGCAGCGGCACAAGACGGCCGGCTGCGGCCCGGCGACCAGATCCTGGAGGTGTCCGGCCAGAACTTCAGGTCCATCACGCACCAAAAGGCGCTCAGCGTCCTGAGACAGACCCCCGCCAAGGTGGGGCTGGGTCTGGCAGACCCCTGTGTATATGAGGGAGGCCTAACATATGGTTCAAGGCTTAGCCTAAGTCTGGCAGACCCCTGTGTATATGAGGGGGGTCTAACATATGGGTCAAGGCCTGGCCTGAGTCTGGCAGATCCCTGTGTATATGAGGGAGGCCTAACATATGGTTCAAGGCTTAGCCTAAGTCTGGCAGACCCCTGTGTATATGAGGGAGGCCTAACATATGGTTCAAGGCTTAGCCTAAGTCTGGCAGACCCCTGTGTATATGAGGGGGGTCTAACATATGGGTCAAGGCCTGGCCTGAGTCTGGCAGATCCCTGTGTGTATGAGGGAGGCCTAACATACGGGTCAAGGCCTGGCCTGAGTCTGGCAGATCCCTGTGTATATGAGGGGGGTCTAACATGCGGGTCAAGGCCTGGCCTGGGTCTAGCAGACCCCTGCTAAGGTATGACTGGGATCTAGTGGAATCCTGTGTAGAGAAGGGATCTAACTAACCCCTGCCTAGATAAGGGAGTCTGACTTGCGTGATACGGTCTGGCAGATATATGTCAGGGTCTGACTTGGGTCTAGCAAACCCCTGCTTAGAAGAGGGGTCAGACATACAGGCCGAGGTCTGAACTGGGTCTATCGAACCCCTGCTTGCATGGATAAAAGGGCCTAACTCGCGGGTTTTGTTTAAACCAACATCTAACCTAATCATTCAACTCCATTTTGAATGGTGCTTTCATCCATTCTCTTTTCGGGACTTATTTGTTGCTTGCGCTTAGGGAGGCTTAAACTAACTTCTTTCATCTAATCATTCACTTCTCTATGCAACGAAAAAGGTGTCGGAAACTGGAAAAGTTGACCATCTTGAAATATCTTAAACATCTTTGTCTTCAGCACAGTAGTACCACAGGACGTACAGCTTCCACCCATGGCTGTGTTTGCGTATGATTTTTGTCATCGAAGTTTTAATACAATTTTGGTTTGCCTGATTTTAACCTTTTTTCATTCTTTTTTTTTTGCACTTCCACAGGGAGTAAAGGTAATTATCGTATTTTGAACTTTGTTTGTAATGGCTAACGTTGCTATAGTAGAGAAAAGTATATTATTATTTAAAACCAAAGTAAATTATTAAAAATTGTTATCACTATGTAAGACCACGTAAATTATGCATTTTTCATTCTATGCGATAGTAAATTAATAATTATGATTATCGAATGAAAAACCAATTATAAAATATTATTAAAGAAGAGTAAGTAAATTATAAATTTTTATTGTAAAAGAAAAAGCGAATTTTAAATAATTGTTATAAAAGGATAAGTAAATTACAAATAATTATTATTATAAAAGAAGAGAGTAAATTAGAAATTATTATTATAAAAAAAAAGTGAATTAAAATGATCATTCAAAAGAAAAAATGAATTATAAATTATTGTCCCTACAATTCCCATTTGCCACTTCATTTCATGTTCACTCATTGTTTTAGTTTTGGGGGAATTAAATCAGAAAAAAAATATTAATTTAGAGAGAAAAGAAATACTCCTGTTTACTGTGCTTGTGAGTGTAGATATATGTAAGTTGTAGAATGTACTTGATGAACGCTGTTTATCTACCAATTGTATGTCAATATGGGGGAAAATGTGTGAGGGCCCGAGCTGAGAGTTAGGTAGGCCTTTTTTTGTTGAAATAAAATGTTTTATTTGCTATGTTTTCATCTTCATATGTTTAGATCTCTGCCCGTCACACGCATGTGTTTTATTTTTAATTTTTCACACACGAGTTTTATTTTATTGTTAGTTTCACACATGAGTTTTATTTTATTGTCCCCTGAGGGGGATACAACTATTGTATCTATGGGAATTAGCGCTCCCAGGGGGACTATGTGAGGGCCCGAGCTGAGAGTTAGGTAGGCTTCCTTTTTGTTGTAATAAAATAGGTTTTTGTTTTGTTATGGACCATCTTTTTTTCGGTTCACTGCGGTCCTGTTTTTCAGCACCTACTACTTTCTTCTTCTACTTTTTTCTTGTTTCATGAACTTCTTTCCTAGCTTACTGTTTCTGTGCACCTCGTGCATAGATTCCACGTTCCCTCAACTCCATACTAAATGATGCCTTCCTTTTTTCTCTCTTGGAACATCTTTGTCGTGGTTAAGGGAGGCTAAAAGTATCTTATGTAATAATAATAATAATAATAATTTATTTTATTGTTATTTTCACACGTGAGTTTTATTTTATTGCTATTTTTACAAGTGAGTTTTAAGTATTATTGTTATTTTTACAAGTGAGTAAACACATTTTTCGGTTCACTGCTGTCCTGTTTTTCAGCACCTACTACTTTCTTCTTCAACTTTTATCTCATTTCATGAACTTTCTCACCTTTCTATGCCCCTGCTGCATAGATTCCGCATTCGCTACCTCCTTACTAAATGGTGCCTTCCTCTTTCTCTCTTCTATACGCTCTTTTTTTAACGGTTAGGGAGGCTAAAACTAACATATAATCTAATCTGTATGTCAATATAACTTCGTAATTATGTAAATTTGTTTATCAAGTTTTTTGCGAGGACGTACATCATTGTTTCGACCGTATCTTGCAAGTAGATATATAACTATCATAGGCGCATAAACAAAATTGAAACATTCTGGATTGTGAAAATTATCGCTCTGAATTATTTCGACCAAATTCATATTCTAACCATTCACAAACCCTGAAATGAAATCCAATAATAACAGCGGTTAATTTTTAATAAATTGTTGGTTTATTGTTATCATTGGAGTAAGCAAAGGATAATAACTGAAATAATAACTGAAGGACAACTGAATCCTTACCAGCATAGCCCTCTTTCAACTACCTGACACGCGGTGAGCAACTTAGTGGGTTATTTTCTGAGCTTACATTGTACAACCTAACTCATACCCAATGTACAACTAGCATTTCGTTTTCAGAACTTGCTTTATGCACCCTTACACTCTGTAGACGACTAGTAGATTGTCCATAGAACTAGCATTGTACAAATTAACAAATACCCAGTAAACAACTAGTAGGTTGTCTTCAATGCTTACATTGTATAACCTAACTAATACCCAGTAGTCAACTTCGTATCTCTATGTGTATAAAATATCCAAGAAGTGATATTTAGACAATTGCTCTCAGTAACACAATTAGCCCCCGATACGACTAGAGTACGCCTCGTAAGGCTGTTGATGAATTATAAAGACCTCTATATTAAGAAATTTTTCAAATTCAATGTGTTATGCATATCATGTATTAACTTTTTTGGAAATACACTGTTTTTTTTTCTTTCGGAGGTTGTCCATAGAACTTCCATTGTACAACCTAACTAATACCCAGTGGACAACTAGTGGTTCGCGACCTAGGGACTACCACCCAGTCTAACTTTTTTGCTGGATCCTCTGTGATTTTAGCCTCTGGTATTATCTACATTCAGCCGCTCAAATCGCAGGGCACTTACGAAAAAGTTAAACTAGGGGCAAATGATCCTGGTAGGCACAAATGGTAGGATACATACAAGTTTTCATTGTTTCATCTAGCTGGTACAAATAAAACAATACTAACAAGTGGTACCTGACAGGTACAAACAAATAGGTACCTGGCTGGTGAAAATAAAGCGATACTAACAAGAGATACCTGACAAGCACAAAAAAGCAATACTAACTAGCGGCACCTGACAGGTATAATACACTCAAGTTTCCATAATACCATCTAGGTGGTACAAACTAAGCAACACTAACAAGAGATACCTGACAGGTACAATACACTAAAGTTCCATAATACCATCTAGGTGGCACAAACAAAGCTATACTAACAAGAGATACCTGACAGGTGCAATACACTTAAGTTCCATAATACCATCTAGGTGGCACAAACAAAGCTATACTAACAAGAGATACCTGACAGGTACAATACACCAAGTTTCCATTATACCATCTAGGTGGTACAAACTAAGCAACACTAACAAGCGGTACCCTGCAGGTACAAATGGTAGTGTACCGCGAGGAGGGGACAGGCGGTAACGGCGGGGGCGGTGCCCCCAAAGAAGAAGACCTGTACGAGCTGATCAGCGTGCAGCTCACCAAGAAACAGGGCAAGGGGCTCGGTCTCTCCATCGTGGGGCGCAAGAACGGGCCTGGCGTCTTCATATCCGACCTGGTCAGTAAAGTCTCGTCTGTCTGGGCTGTCCAGTTAGTGTTTTGTTCCTGGTCCAGTGTGTGTTTTGTTTTTGTTTCATTCTGTTTTTATATATTCCAGTCTGTTTTAGTCTGTGTTTTATCTTTGTACCAGTGTGTGTTTAAATTCTGAAGTTTACGTTGACTTCTTATTTGGGTTGCCTGAGAGATTTATTGGAATAATGCAGACTGAACTCATATTTAATTATCTCATCTCTTATCTTTTATCTTATTTAATTTATTGGAATAATGCAGACCACTACCTCATAACAATCATTTGTGCATGACAGACGAAGTAAATAATTACTGCAGTTGTGGATTAGTCACCTATTTTGTTTTAAATTGATGTGCATATCAGAATAGTCGAATAAGTTTTTTCTGCTGAAACTGGTTTGATTTTACCCTTTTTGGTCAAAGCTACTAAAGTTAATCACTTTTTGTTCAAAAGGAGCGCATATCACCCCTTTCAGATCTAAATGATTACAACTTTCAACTGGTCCAAGTCAGTGCATTTAACATGCATCTGGTACAAAAAACTATATCATGTTTTTCTCGTCAAAATAGCTAAAATTAGCGTTTTTTTATGTGAAATTCGACGAAATTTCTGATTTTGGTACGGCAAGGCGAGTCCCGTAACTCTATTGAACTTATGTGATCACAACTCGAGTAATTACCTCATCTTCACTACTGCGATCACCACCAAAATAAGGTTTTTAAAAAAAATCAAAATGTATCTTAAAGCTTCTGGTCTGATCGTAATGACTTAACGTAGGACTGATGGCAATGATGTAAAATATAATAATAGGTGTATTTTACAAATGTAGACAGTGTAAAAGAATGTAATATCATCTAATAGTGCAGTCATGATGAGAGTTCTCTAGTGTAGGTGTAATCATAATACGCACAACCACCACAAAAATGAAAAACACTACCACCATAAAGATGAAAAACGAAATACACAATCACCGCCGAGATCTAATGTATAAGCCCTAAAATTATAAAACACAACCACCACAAAAATGAAGTTCATAACCACCTCAAAAAGGATATATAAAACTACTTGAATAATGAAACGCACAGCCACCCAAAAGATAAAACACACAACCACCCCGAAGATATTCATAACCATAAAGATGAAATACATAACCACAAAGAGAAGAAGAAACACAACCACCACAAGGATGAAATACATAACCAGGGCGAAGCTAAAGCTCATAACCAATGCAAAAATAAAACACACGTCCCGCAATGGCCGTCAGGTGGAGGGCGGCGTGGCGCAGAGCGACGGCCGCCTCATGCAAGGCGACCAGATCCTCGAGGTGAACAAGACGGACGTGCGCAACGCGACGCAGGAGCAGGCGGCAGCGGTGCTCAAGTGCGCCCCTGGCACCGTCGACATCAGGCTGGGCAGACTCAAGCCTGGCAAGCGGGTCCAGCGGGACACGTGAGTGCGATATTGGAGTCCTGGAGTCGATATTGGAGTCCTGGAGTCGATATGGGAGTCCTGGAGTCGATATGGGAGTCCTGGAGTCGATATGGGAGTCCTGGAGTCGATATTGGAGTCCTGGAGTCGATATGGGAGTCCTGGAGTCGATATTGAAGTCCTGGAGTCGATATTGAAGTCCTGGAGTCGAAATTGAAGTCCTAATTGTGACTGTACAGGGGTAGATAGATGTTGGTGGGTCCGTTGTGACTGTACAGAGGCAGATGGGTCCGTTGTGACTGTAGAAAACAGATTTTCGTGGGGTCCGTTTTGACTGTAGAGGGGCTGGTGTTCGTTGTGACTGGATAAACCAGATGTTTATGAGGTCCGTTGTAACTGTACAGGGGCAGTTGTTGTTGGGATCCGTTGTAACTGTACAGGGGCAGTTGTTGTTGGGATCCGTTGTGATTGTAAAGTGGCAGACGTTGGTGTAGTGGTGTCTATTGTGACTGTGCAAAGGCAGACGTTGGTGTAGTGGTGTCTATTGTGACTGTGCAAAGGCAGATGTTGGTGTGGTCCGTTGTGACTGTACAGGGGCAGGGGTTCGAATGGAGGGGGGAAACTCGAGGGTTAGACTAGGATCCGGTGGGTGGGTTGACTCATGAGTTGTACAGAGAATTGCTGGAATGGAAGAGGGATTGGTAAAAATGTTGGTGTATTGGGGGTGTTTCTTAATTTGAAAACGGTGGGTTCATAAGTGTAGAGCTGCTCGCATGAAGAGTGGACGCGCAAGTAGTGTAACGAGTATGCATTAATTGAATGGAAGGATTTGTGTTAAGGTAGGCTAACGTGAAAGTCGAGGCACGAAGAGTTGCTGGAATAGAGGGTGACAGCTTTATTGATTTGGCTAGGAACCTTTGATTAATTTTGTATGCTGAAAAAGTGGTAGTTGGGTGGGATTCATTTGTGGAAATGTGCAGATAGCTCAAATAGAGGGGGAAAGACGAAAGGTTCAACTAATATCCGTTGACTAACAGGGAGGCATAGCTGGAAAAATGGGTGGATTCAAAGTTTATATTGCAGGAATGGAAAGTGCAAAAAGGGGAGGATTACTAGAGGCCAAATTGGTGAGATAAGGTTCAAGTATATCGCTCGATTCCACAGTGTAGAATGCGGCAGCTAGAACAAAAGATAGAGAGTTGAAGATTGTCACTCTTTGTTGTGGAAAATGTCACTCTCAGAACAATCTTGTTCAGGTTAAATTCTATCGACTGCAGTCGTAAAGTGACAGAGGGAAGTTTTCATTCAAGTTGTATTTTAACTATCAAGTTAATTTTTCCTCAAGGAATAAACTTGTTGAAGACTCTGGACACCGTATAGCAGACATTCCTGCATTTCTTTACCAATTATAAATTCTTTTTTCTTCACCAATTGTGAATTGTCTTTTCTTTCTTCGCCGATTGTAGATTGTCTTTCCTTTCTTCGCCGATTGTGAATTGTCTTCTCTTTACCAATTGCGAATTCTCTCTTCTTTACATGCCTACAGGAGATAGGAAAGTCCCGGTGAGTTCACGATTCGTGACAGTTCACGAACCAATTCACAACGACGGAATCCGTTCATTCGGACTGTTGTGTCCAATGTGCTATGTGTATTGGTAACCCCTTTTGAATTGCAGTGTAATTAGGTGACAATTTGCCTCAGCACTTTGACTGAGGCAGGTAAAATTGAAGTTTAATTTTCTACTCAAATTTAAAGTCAAGTGTAATAAGCAATGTTGAAAATATCAAGCATTAACGAGATCGTGTCTTCATTTAGCTTTGATAAAGTATTTTTGGGAATTGAGTTCGTGACTACTGGTGGGTCAGCAGCATTATGAAAATTCCCTCAGTGGCCACCGGAGGTTCACGTCGCAGTCAAAGTGTAAATGAGGACGGCTGACTGGTGGAGTATTGGCGATAATTCGCGCTAATGGGGATGTCTGTGATGATGGAATATTAGTGTTTAGGTGTTAATCTTTATCAATGGGGATGTCTGTGATGATGGAATATTAGTGGTTAGGTGTTAATCTTTATCAATGGGGATGTCTGTGATGATGGAATATTGGTGTTTAGGTGTTAATCTGCGTTAATGGTTATGATTGTGTTAGTGAAATGATAGCGTGAAGAAAGTATCACTAGGTATTTTTTTAATGGATAGCGAGGGGGAAGTGCAAAAAAATAAAAAAGAATTGTGAGCCACTGAAACGAAGGTTAGTTAATTGGGTTAGTTAATTAGATTAGTCATTTGGGTTAGTTAAGTGGATACTTCTCTGGCTGACCTAGAAATGTTTTTGCCTCGCTGGCTAATATTTGTAGCTAATTCGCTCCAAGAAAGAAGATGCTAAGTTCGGAGCTGTTGAGGGTGAAAAGGCCTTACCATTGTGAGACAGGATTGTATTTTTTGGTTGTGTTACAAGCCATCGTTTTTGGGTTCACTGCTGTCCCTTCTTCTACTTCAGTTTTGTTTCATAATTTTTTATTTATCTTGCTGTTCTCGTAGGAGGGATGTGGAGACACTTTTTGGATATATACATACATACATACACCCCCATTTGCTTCATTCAATACTGAATGGTGCCGTCCTCGTTCCTCCCTTGAAGCCCCTCTGTTGCGGTTAAGAAGGTGAAACTAGGTGACTAGTTCTCCGCCGCCCAGACTAGGTGACAGGCAAGTCTAGTAGCAGTCTCAATTGCACCAGTTTTGCATTGAAATTTCGTTTGTATGTTCGCATTCTGTATTGATTTATGGTTATATCTCATTCGTGTTTGATGCTTTATCGTCTAACCCAATAGCACAAGTTACTTTCTTCGCTTTTTAAACGAATTTTAAATTGTTTATAGAGATCTTGACTCGTAGCTAACAATTGACAATTCAGTGACGCTCCTATTGACCTGTTGTCTATTCCCCTCTTGACGACCATTTAAGTATAGAAATATTGCCACAACTTCTTGAAACCGATAAATTTCTCTGAACTACCATCTTTCCGATTCAAAATCTCAATAACGGTGAATGCTTGGATTCTCATTGTTTCTGAAAAAATTCGTTTTTCTTGTTTTTATATCTACTGTCAATGTTTTTGCTTTTTTTCGAACACCCTATTTTAAAGCAATTACAATTTTGTATCTCGTAGATTACACCTACACCAAGTCTCCTCTGCACCAAATGACCCCTGCAAGCACTAAAAACATAACATATAATCTGGAGTATTGGCAATATAGATTCGGATCTAATATTATAACCAGCACACGAAATCCTAAAGTTCTTATTTTTGCAGCACCTGGCCAGTGATGATCGACCAAACACCGTCGCCGCCGCCTCTGGACTCTCCCCCCTCCTTGCCCCACTCCAGCAAGTCCCGCACCATCATCCCCGTATCCCAACAAATAATACCTCCCCAGCAACTCCCCCCATCCCTGCCCGCGCAGCAGCTCCCTCTGGTGTCCCCGCAGCAACCCCAACCCATGGGCGTCCGTGAGATTATTTTGGAACGGGGAGAAGACGGTCTTGGGTTCTCGATTGTCGGAGGATTCGGGTCGAATTTAGGGGATCTTCCAATCTACGTGAAGAGCGTCTTTGAGAGGGGCTCGGCGGCGAGGGAAGGCACCCTCAGGAGAGGGGACCAGATCCTCAGCGTAAACGGCACTAGTCTGAGGGGTCTGACCCACGCCAATGCCGTCACGGTTCTGAAGGAGGCCAAGGGCACTGTCAAGATGCTCATTATGCCTGCCAAGTAGGTGAATTCTACCTGTCAAGTGGTGGTTTCTTCCTGACAAGTAGATGAATACCTGTAAAGTAGATGACCTCTAGCTGTCAAGTGGCTGGTCCTCTACCTGTCAAGTAGACGTCCTCTATTTGTCTAACAGACGGTCCTCTCCCTGTCAAGTACGTGCTCTCTACCTGCCAAGTAGGCATTCTCTACTTGCCAAACAGGCGTCATAGCCGGGCGTGGGACTGTACCTTGAGGAACAGTTTTCATGCCACCCAAGAAAGACACAAATGCTGACTAACAAATGTAACACTAAGCTATACTGTTGTTAAAAGGCTACACTATTTCGAATGCTAACAGTTTTGCATCAGAGGTTAGGTGCTGTTTCTAAAAAATCAAGAACACACGTGAAATCCGTTGAAGATCTCACTTTTTTCTATTCATAATTGACTTTCGATCTATAAGAATCATTAGATTGTTCAATATTTTTGGGATTTTAGGTCTTACGAAATGATGTATGCTTGATACTAAGCTGTAGTTCCTCTATTTTAAATTATCTTTTGAAAATCTTGCTGATATTGAGCCTGGCCATGATTTAGTTGTGGTGAAACTCACCTGGAAGTAATAATACGTATTTTGATTATTAAGAAAAAGATTCTGAAAGAAACAGAGCTTGATTTGTGAATTAGGTTAATTCTGTAAGTTACTTGATTTTTATTTAAGATATAACCTTTTTTAAGTTGGACACGGCTTGAGGAAGGAGTGATGGGCATCTATAACAAAATGAACGTGATTTAAGTTCTATTATAAGTGTGTATGATTCACGTTGGTGAACATTTATTAAATACACATGTACACGCTGTTCCACACTTCTGATTAACTCTATAAGGGGTGAAACTTCAGTTTTGAAATGCGATTTAAACAGAACTGGGCGCAATCTATCGTTAACTCAACTTTTAGACCTACGCAAAAAGTGAGCCGTGTAATATCGAGCGGCGTGCTGTGCATTGTATAAATGTATTGAAGTACACGACTGTATCTGTTCAAGTATTTTGAATCACCACGACTTGGAATCAATCGTTATTTATTCTATACGAATTTTAAAGGATCCTTGTTATAGTTTTCACAAGATTTTCGTCGAACTTTTCTATGTGTTCAGCAGTGCGACAATCAATTCCGTTTCTGGCTGTCTTTCTCAATTACAAATGTTTTGAGAAGCATTCGATCGAAATGTTGTTCAAAAACTGTTCAACTGTTGCTAGGTTCAAAAAACTCATCTCATTCTCTAAGCCAGCCCAAAATGATGCTATGGTCATCTCCGTATTTTTTGGATGCTTTGCATTTCATTTTATCAGTCACGAATGAGCTTTTCTCCCTACCTATAGGAAGTTTTTTTGAACACTACGGACTTCGTCAAAAAAATTGTTGCATTTCGGCTTCTGACGGACATTTCTATGCAATTTCTATTGTCTTTTCCGCGCCGTAGCTTTGATACAAAGAGCTCCGTAGCGGACAACCGCATCGGAAAGTTGCCGAATACGACTCAACCCTGGCGCGATTTAGCGTCTAAATACCTTGCAAAAGCGTATAATATAAGAGTGTTCGCTGTACTTTAGCTTGACATGCAACTGTTCTTAGCTAAAGTGCTATTTCAGCCAACGGTAACTCGTCTTCCCAAGGCCGGCGTGACAGCAACAGGCTGTTTTGAATCGATTTCGACGATGGAGACTTAAATGGATATATGAACTAGCAGCGCGCACTAGTAATTTAAACGTCATTGCGCTGCAACACAACCCAGTCTTACTCTTTCGCCGTCTGCCTGCATATTTTTCGCCGCCCAAGTAATTAATCTCTTTAACGCCTACATTTTTATACTCATATTACCGTTATCACAACCACTATCACTAAACCGACACTGGCATTAGGTAGTCACTGTTATCAAGATGGGGAAGGAACTGCCACTCGGCAGCGAAGTTCAAAGGACACATTAGTGAACAAATTTAATAAGAAATACAATATATTATTGTTATTTTTGAAAGAGGACCGTACAGTCCATTTAGGCGTTAAATGGTTAAATCACGTAGACGGTGGAAAACATGCGTGCTTCGGCGATAAACATGCATGCTCTGGAGAAAAAGTTTGGGAATAGAAGGAAGATGAAGGAGTTTCCAGACCAGATATTCAGCTGCGTTCAACAAGCTGATGCGGGTGTAGGTACAGTCAAATGTACATATTCCAATTGATGTATGTACGTCGATGTTGAGGATGAATGTTGTAGATTACATTGATGTTACGTTTGATGGAGCCCCATAGAATATACTGATGAAGATGTTCTCTTATTTGGAGCGAGAGAATGATTGTTTTTCTACTTATATGGTAATGATGGGTCAATCTACCCTCTACGCAGCTGCTAAGCTAGGAGTAGGTTTTAAATATGCTTTTGATGTGCGCTCTTAGTTTACATGGTGAGCTTGGGGCAAGCATACTGACTGGGTAAGTTTATCATATATTGTGTCTTCGAGATGTTACCAGTGTTATATTTCCGTGAAATTTAAACAGAGTTTCGTGGTTGCGTAGGTTATGCTCGTGGGTCATTGCGAACTGTTTGTTACTTCGTTGTTGTAAATGGTGTACAGTTTTATGGATTGTATCAGCAACCAGAATAATCAGATTACTTACGGTGGTTACTATTAAAGTTAGCAGCATTATCATGGTTATGATGGCACTACTGTTAAATTTGCATATGAATTTATTATGGAAAAAGTCCAGCCTAGTTTCAGAGTGAATGTATATGCTGGAAGCCTATAGTATGGGTTTATTACGAATTATATAGCCTTCTCCCTTATGACCGAGCTATTAATAATGCTAGCTTCCATTCCTTTACGCTTGTTTTTTATTTTTCTTATGCACACAAATCGTATTGCAAGTTTTCAATTTTTCCGTAGTTTTTTATAACTATTGCGTATCGGAACTTGCCAAAAATATTAAAAGCATACTACAAAGAATGAAAATTTTCTTTGCAGCTTGTGAACTTAGCCGAATTTTGACATTGTTTCTAAGGTAATCGTTTCCTCTTTTCTGCGTTCTTTCAATGTTTTCTAATGCATCCTGAGTCCTAACAGGTAAAGGTTTTTCTGCGGGCGAATTTCGCTAATTTCAAGAGAAAAGTGTTTTTTCTTGAGTTCTATGTCTGTACCTTTGATACAGCCACAGCTTAATTTACATTCTTCCGAAACGAAAAAATTATCTATCCCAAAAATACAGGGTGATGCAGTCAATCTTGCTATTTTAGGCTTCCACAGCCTTCTCGAAAATGCAGCGTTGACTGTGTAAGTTTTCCCATTTAAATGCTATCACAGATGACCACGGTAGAGGAAACAAGGTAGGTTCAAACCAGTCGTTTTTTCGTTGACGGTGTGGTTTAGCTGACGTCACGGTAACGAACCAATAGCAGCGCTCATATTGCGTCTGGTAGCACTGCTACCCCCAAATCTGGCTCTACTATTGGGCTAACGATATAGCGTTTTCGTGATGTCATAAAGTTTGTTTGAAATAAAAGATTTCTATAGGCTAGCCGAACTAGAAATTACTTTACCTTGTTTCCTCTACCGTGCAGATGACTGAACTTGCATTAGTACATGTTTTTGTGTACTGTTCAGTTGAGAAGAGAAGATGCCGTGGAATATTTGGACTTTATTTCACACCCGTGATTTATATTGCCGGTTGACGTATCCAAGTTACTGGACTTCCTTTCTTCCTAGAAATGTGGTTCCAACTTTTGCTTCCTTCTGAGGGTAAATTTTATATACAAGTTCATTGAAGACGGGCTCACCGTGTGAGATTGAGCGCTAGTTTCTTTACATTTACTTGATAAATACGTCGTAAAATCTTCCCATGGCATTATTAGTATCGTGCGTTCCTACCGAGGCTGTCCGATCCTCCCTCACGGCCAGATCTCAACCCTCTGATTTTTTTTCGCGTTTTGCCGATTTGATTTTGCGCTCGGAAAACGCGTAGAGTGTTAAATTTTTTTTGTTATGGGGTTTGTGTTATAGCTTTTAAAAGCTTTTTATCTTGCTGTGGGGTGAGAAAAATTTTTAAGGCTATGAATTCCACGAAAATTTGTTGGCTTTACATGAACACTAACCATATCCTGCCCGTCAGTTGGTGAGCAACTGATGTAAAAAGTTCATTTCTCTGCGATTTCCACGAAAATTGTTGACCATGCGAAAGGGAACCTCCTTATTTCTTTTATAAGTGTACCCTAAGGTAATTTTAGGTCAATATTATGTCCATTTCTTTCAAAATTATGCAACGCTTAGTTGAAGAATTTAGATGAAATGATGTTTCGTTAAGTACTAACGATACGTGAGACATATCCACGATATGCAACTTGAAATTTTCAGACAAGTTTTTCTCTATTTCTTCAGCTTCACAATTTCGTAAGTGGACCTCAAATTGAAAAAATGTATGAAAGTAAATTCGTATTTTGGGGAGCACGGGATTCATTTAACACGTTGACTACGTTTGTGCTGTTGCTACGGGTGGTTAGGTTAGGGTGTGAGCAGCTGATTTGAAAAACCAGTTATATTGCTTGCATGCATTTTCTATTCTTTCTAAAAAAATGGTGAAAATGTTTCGGACGTTTTAATCCATGTTGAAGAACGGGAGTGAAATGATTCAAATGTTTTTTATTAATACAGCATCGTAAATGAAAAAATTATCAGTTTGTCAACATGAGCACTAAAACGCAGTCAACTTGTTTAAACGAGCACACACGTGTTCAGAACGCGTCCATGCGTGTTCAGAACGCGTCCGCGCGTTTTCAGAACTTGTCTGCCGTTATCATTGCCCTCATTTTACGGATGTCACGTTTTCAAGAAATTATCTCCTGCCAGGTCACTTAGTTCGGGGCTAGTCATGCTCTATAGGGTGCCTCAAAGAAATGGACTCCCTCTATGATTGGTGTGTTTCCTTTTGAGGTCCGTGTTTATTAGCACAGAAAGAATTGCAATAAGCTAAATCGCATAAAAGAGCATTAAATTTTAGAAACTCTCACGCCAGATAAGAAAACTGATTTGCACATGGAACAAAAACAAAAAATACATTAGTAATCTTCAGTCAGAGGTTGAATACATATTTTTGAAATATTTTGTATTGTTATTTAGGATATTTGATTTTGGACTCACTTTGACTGCGACGTGGGCCACCGGTGGTACACAGAGGGAATTTTCACAATGCTGCTTACCAACCAGTTGTCACAAACTAAACTTCCATAAATACTTGAAGCTCAATAAAGGCACGCTCCAGTTAAAGTTCGCTATTTTCAAAACATGGTTACTTCACATAATTGACTTGAAATTCGAATAAGTTGAATGTTGAACCTCAAAATTTGAATAAGTTGAATGTTGAACCTCAAAATTTGAATAAGTTGAATGTTGAACCTCAAAATTTGAATAAGTTGAATGATGAACTTTAAAATTTGAATAAGTTGAATGTTGAACCTCAAAATTTGAATAAGTTGAATGTTGAACTTTGAAATTTGAATAAGTTGAATGTTGAACCTCAAAATTTGAATAAGTTGAATGATGAACTTTGAAATTTGAATAAGTTGAATGTTGAACCTCAAAATTTGAATAAGTTGAATGTTGAACTTTGAAATTTGAATAAGTTGAATGTTGAACTTTATTTAACTCATCGTGGTCAACGTGTTAGAATGTCCCCCATGTTGGCTTGTGTTCTCCCTATGCTCACACCCCCCGTTCCTGGCACCCCTCGTATAGGGGGGGGATATACCCCCACTTGATATAAGTTAACGATGTACCGATTTTTTTAGCCCCAAGATATTCCGAACTGCCGGCGCCCTCGCTGTTGAAAGAGCTTCTGACTCCTCATTGCTTACTCCTATTATTAATAAAGTAGCAAATCTTATTCTTTTGTCTTTCTTATTCCCTCGTACTATGGACTGATGCTCATCTAGGATAATTCTGCGATCGATGAACCAAAATTCAAGTTATGGATTTTAACCTACAGGTATACCTCCGAAGTCTAACACAGTCAGTTCTAGAAAACTGGTGGACTTCCTTACTAATTTCCCCAATAAACAAACATCGGCATCTAAGGATACTTTGTTTCCAATCAAGCCTGATGCATATCACCTTGTACATTGGTTTTCAAATGCCTCATAACGAACACCAAGACGCCATGACGCTTTCCCCCGGTCAAGGTAGGTACCCATTTCAAACACCTGGGTAGAGTGGGGTACTGTGCTTGGAATAATCCCTTTAGAAATAATGAGAGCGCAATCAATGTGTTCCAATTCGATAGTTACATATATATATATATATATGTGTAACACATATATATATATGTAACATATATATATATGTATATATATATATAAATAAACAATGTGTAGTTATTACTACACATTATAACTCAAAGTTAAACTGCTTCTCATTTATGAAGATCAGCAATAGTGTCTCCTCTTCATCCAAGATCTGGGGCCTTTTCTTCATCCGCTTCCAGGGGGAAAATGTGAGGTCCTGAACTGAGAGTTGGTTAAGCCATTTTTTGATTAAAGAAAATGTTCTTTTTTTTATCAAGGACCATCTTTTTTCGGTTCACTGCTGTCCTGTTTTTCAGCTCCTACTACTTTCTTCTTCAACTTTTATCTTGTTTCATAATCATCTTTCTTATCTTGCGGGTTCTTTGCGCACGGGTTCCCTTGCAGGAACACCCTTTGTGCATTGATTCTACGTTTCTTTAACTCCATACAAAATGGTGCCTTCATCCTTCGTCTCATTGAAACGCCTTTGTTGCGGTTACTAACATCTAATCTGGACACGTTGTGTGGCGAGGGAACTGGAAGACCTCACCCACACTCTGTATATTCGAGTACTCCGACAGTCACGAGGAGTCTTATTCTCGTTATACTCAAAACGTTTTTGTAGGCAACCTCGTTATCGTGGTAATAATTACGGGTTGCGAAGAATAAGAACCGTTTATTGTGGAAAAGTAATCCGTGAAATGCATTACAACCAATGGGATTTTAAATATTTCTTAGCATGAAAGCCCTAAATTGATAGGTAGTAACTAGACAATAGCCATACCAAGGGTTACGCATATTATTAGGATGGGATGCTGCCACGTGATGTACGTGATTAGATATTATGGAGAACAGATACTTCCATGCATTAGGTGTAGAACAAGTGTTTTAAAATGTTACGTCAAAAGTTCCCTCTATACAATGCATATATGTTCGACCTTCGAGCTTTCAACTTACGAGATATTACTATATTTAAAATTATCAACTTCAGTATTTGTTTACTCATACTACTCTTATCACAACTACCGCCATGACAATTACTGGTGAAGTTATTCTTAAAAAGACACTGTAAAATAATATAATCTCATTTCATTCAATGCCCACACAGGAGAGATGTGAAGTCCCGAACTGAAGGTTACCTCTACCAATCTTTTCATGGGATGAAAAATTATTTGTTTTGTAACGGACCATCTTTTTCGGTTCACTTTTGTCCTTTTTTCAGCCCCTACTACTTCCATCTTAAACACTCTTATTCTATCATAAATTTCTTTAATTCTTTTGGTTTCTGTGCGCGGAGTGTTGGGGACACACCTTGTGCCAACGTGCACCACCGGTGGCCACGGAGGGGATTTTCATAATGCTGCTGACAGACCAGTGGTCACAAATTCAATTGCCATAAATACTTAATTAAAGCTAAATGAAGGCACGGTCCAGTTAATGTTTGGTATTTCCAAATTTTCTTACTGCAATTGACTTTGAATTGGAGTTGAATATTGAACTTCAGTTTAACCACTAGCGTTCAAAGTGTTGAAACGTCAGCTGCGTTTCAGTCCATATGAGTACCTTACTGAAAATTGGCCATCTACGCACCTGTATAAACGAATGGCATTTCAGTTTTTTTCAACCTTTAACGCAACAAAATTTAGCGTACAAGGTGATGTATAATCATGTGATTGCCTAATTCACATTTCTAACGCGTTAGTACTAAAAGATACATCCCTCTTCCCTCTCTTAGGAGCACCGTCTTGTAGTTAGGGAGGCTTAAATGTGGTACTAGGTCGTCCCTTGCATCATTATTATTATTTTCTACATTTCTGTGAATAATTTCAATGTTCAGAACTTAAAGCTAACATAAAACATAACCTCAAAAAAAATGTTTTATTTCGATCAAGCCTAATACATATCATCTTGTACATTTATTTTTCAAATGCCCTATAACTAACACCAGGACGCAATGACGCTTACCCCCGGTCAAGCCAGTACCCATTTCCGACACCTGGGTAGAGTGGCGAATTGTGGCTGAGTTCTCCCTTTTCCCAACGGGGAGAATCACCAGGCGGCACTGCTGGGATTCGAACTGCCGACCCTTCCTGTGAAGGGCGCGCGCTCTCAACCACTCGGCGACGGTGACCACCCGAGCTCGCAGGTCAAAGCGAGGCAGCACATATTGTTCACAAACTTGCGTCCTGGAGAAACGCTTCTGGAATGTCGCTGTCAGATCCGGATGCTGGATGTTGACTTCGTCTTTTGCGGCCTGAAAACTGAAATGCAGTGTTTCAATTAGAAACATCTTCTTTTATAACATTACGAGTGCATATACGACCCGTCAAAAAAATGACAGGATTAGATATAGGACCGACTGAGCTTCAACATGGCTTTCCCATGATTTCCCATGCTATTCTATGGCTTTCCAATACTTTCCCAAGTCTCAACCGCTGATATTCTATACAACCTAATCTAACCTACCAATCCACGTGATATTCTATACAACCTAATTATACCTACCAATACACGTGATATTCTATTCAACCTAATCTAACCTACCAATACACGTGATATTCTATACAACCTAATCTAACCTACCAATACTCGTGATATTCTATACAACCTAATCTAACCTACCAATACACGTGATATTCTATACAACCTAATTATACCTACCAATACACGTAATATTCTATTCAACCTAATCTAACCTACCAATACTCGTGATATTCTATACAACCTAATCTAACCTACCAATACACGTGATATTCTATACAACCTAATCTAACCTACCAATACACGTGACATTCTATACAACCTAAACTAACCTACCAATACACGTGATATTCTATTCAACCTAATCTAACCTACCAATACACGGGATATTCTATACAACCAAATATAACCTACCAATACTCGTGATATTCTATACAACCTAATCTAACCTACCAATACACGTGATATTCTATACAACCTAATCTAACCTACCAATACACGTGATATTCTATACAACCAAATATAACCTACCAATACACGTGATATTCTATACAACCTAACCTAACCTACCAATACACGTGATATTCTATACAACCTAATCTAACCTACCAATACACGTGACATTCTATACAACCTAAACTAACCTACCAATACACGTGATATTCTATTCAACCTAATCTAACCTACCAATACACGTGATATTCTACACAACCTAATCTAACCTACCAATACACGTGATATTCTATACAACCTAACCTAACCTACCAATACACGTGATATTCTATACAACCTAATTTAACCTACCAATACACGTGATATTCTATACAACCTAATCTAACCTACCAATACACGTGATATTCTATACAACCTAATCTAACCTACCAATACACGTGATATTCTATACAACCTAATCTAACCTACCAATACACGTGATATTCTACACAACCTAATCTAACCTACCAATACACGTGATATTCTATACAACCTAATCTAACCTACCAATACACGTGATATTCTATACAACCTAATCTAACCTACCAATACACGTGATATTCTATACAACCTAATCTAACCTACCAATACACGTGATATTCTACACAACCTAATCTAACCTACCAATACACGTAATATTCTATACAACCTAATCTAACCTACCAATACACGTGATATTCTATACAACCTAATCTAACCTACCAATACACGTGACATTCTATACAACCTAACCTAACCTACCAATACACGTGATATTCTATACAACCTAATTTAACCTACCAATACACGTGATATTCTATACAACCTAATCTAACCTACCAATACACGTGACATTCCGACTCCCAATCTGCTGGGTTAAGACACCGTAAATTGTGGAGTTGATGAAGCTTGTATCACAGATACGCTCATCACACACTGCAGGCTGGTGGGTGTGGCACACACACGGACGGACGGGGTTCATTTTATAATATAGATAGATATAGTTATAAATAAGGGGCTTTAGCGGGCTAGTGTCGTAACTTAGATACCTATTTATTACTATCTTTTTGTTCTAGGGTTCTGCGGATACTTATTTCCATGAAGTTAATTTCGAAACTTGGTTACTTATTTAATGTCGATATTGTTTTAAGGTTGTAGGGATATGTATTTTCTGGTACGTGTTTCAAAATATATAGTTTGTGTTGTATAGTTAATATAGAAGATATTCACGATAATGCGTCGACTGATAATAAGTTACAGTATTGTCCATCAACGACACCGTATCACACTTAAATCCCCTCAGGGGGATACAACTATTGTATCTATGGGAATTAGCGCTCCCAGGGGGACTATGTGTGAGGGTACCCACTCCCCCTCCTGTACACTACCAAGTAACATCACCACTTAATATACCAAATACACCATCAGAACCACAACACCACCAACCAAAACCCCCACCAATCAAATTAAACCATGACCGAACAAAACCAAACTACCACCAAAATGAAAACCCCCCACCAAATCCAAACTCCACCAAAATCAACCCCTCACCAAAACCAAACCCCCCTAAAATCAAAACCCCCCACCAAACCCAAACTCCACCAAAATAAAAAAAAAACACCTACCAAAACTCCCCAAACAAGCACCACCGACACCCACACGACAACAACAGCTGCAGGAGACACCCCCACTGGAGCGGCGCGCCCTTTGCGCCCTCCTGTGGACCAGCGCCTGGCCCAGACTCCTGCAGGGGGAGCAGATGAGGAGGACCAGCACGACGGCACACACAATCACCATCGCCGTCAGCATCTCCAGGGTGCTGTTGTCTGCGTCTTCAGAGGACGTCTCGGACGTCAGGGTGACGTTCGGTCCAAGTCCGACGTTGTTTGATGCCTGCACGACCGCGACGTGTGATGTTGAGGTAACGAGTTGGGGTTAAGTGTTAGAAAGGAAGTAGAAAGACAAAAAGAGTGTATTCCCAATAAAGATGGTACATAAAACTCATATTTTGGTTTTTAAATATCTTAAAGTAAGGGTCCTTGCATGGTAGATTAAGCAGCATTATAGGAGTGCATTGCCCTCAATCATTTCTTTTCGACTAGTGACATGGGTATTACAATACTCATTGTCAGGCCGCACAGGGGTTGTCGAGCCTTTTTGTGTTAGTTACCCATAATCTTAAGTATTTTCTTCATGTGCCCAGCTCTCTGAACGCCAACTTATCTATTTCCCCGCGCTGATGTTGCGTTTGTGCATTTACTTTAGTTAGCCCTTGAATATCATTTGTATTACATGTCGATATTCCAATGTTTCTTGTGTTATCTAGCTAAATACGACTAATATTTTAAATGCAATTTTGAGTGTTGTACCCTGTTATGCAGTAGCTCACGTCTGTACGCACTATTTTTGCAATAGAAAATAAATCAATGTCTTTGTTAAAATATATCAGTGTATGTGATAGGGACTTCAAAGAGTTTCAGTATTAAACAAGTTACAGAATAAGGTCAAAAGAATTTCCTTTCTCCTTGTTGAAACAGGCTTTAGTCTTATACGACACCTCGCCTAATAAGGGGTTAAGGAGCCACTTCGGAAGGACGAACTATTTCGCATAGTTTGTCGATAGGGAGACACTGTCGCAGTTCGGGACTAACAGAATTCACTTCTGTTGCCCTAGCGGTCTCATACGGCGCAGACAGTTGCTCGTCTTCTTAACGGTACCACCGTAGTTCGGCACTAACAGAATTTACTTCTGCTGCCCGAGCGGACTTATTACGGCGTAGGTGGTACACACACACCTCACCCTAGCGGTACCACCGTAGTTCGGCACATAACAGAATTTACTTCTGTTGCCCTAGCGGACTGAATACGGCGCAGGTGGTACCCACACTAACCTCACCCCCACACACAACGGTACCGCCGTAGTTCGGCACTAACAGAATTTACTTCTGTTGCCCTAGCGGACTGATTACGGCGTAGGCGGTACCCACACGAACCTCAGGAAGGGCAGCTGCGAAGAAAAGCTAGCGCCCCGGAAAAGGTAGCTGTACAGAAGACAGCCCCTTTTCCACGAACCCTCACGTCGACCGCACGACGGTATCGACATATTCTGGCGCCCGAACAGGGACCCAGAAGCTTTGTGCGACTACCAACGTTGTCTGGGATTTCTGGGTTCTAATCAACTACGCGGACACCGCATCACTTAAACAAGATGAACCTCGTCGCTCAAGCTCGAGAATACGTCGAAGCCCTCGGCCTCACTCCCACCGATGCGGAGTACCGGGAAGAATTTACCAGCCGCCTGAGGCATTTGGAAGAAGCAGCGGAACGAGAAAAACGAGCAGCGGAACGAGAAGCCGCAGAACGAGCAGCGGAACGAGAAGCCGCAGAACGAGCAGCGGAACGAGAAGCAGCACAACGAGACCACGAGCTCAGACTCCGACAACTCGATGCTCAAATCGCTCCCCAAAATGCTAGAGTGAAGGTACCTCCACCGGCTCCATTCGATCCCACGAAAGAAAGGATGGACGAATTCTTGCAACGCTTCTGCACTCACACCACTGCGATGGGATTTACTGAAGTCGATGCTGTTGTCATGCTCCATAATTTGATCACACCGAAGGAACGTCGACTCATCGATACCCTGCCCGCAGCAGATCGCTTCAAGCTTCCTGAAATTAAATTGCTCCTACTAGATGCTCATAAAGTTACTCCGGCAAAACTACGTGCCAACTACTACGAATTGAAGCCAGAAGAAGGCGACAATATGTCACGTTACCTACGGCGACTCGAACAATCCTTTGACGCTTGGTTAAAAGGATGCAACATCGAAGCCAACTACAAGACTCTTCGTGACTTCCTAATTGTTGACCGAGCTTATTCAAGCTTGCCGCCCTTCCTCGCTACTCAGTTGCGTGACTGGGGTGGTAACACAGTCGCAAGCCTAGGAGAGCAAGGTGATAGCTTCTTACAAGCAAGACCTCATACATCGCTCCATCAGCTTTGTAAGGGTCGCACACTGACATCATCGACGGATGCGGGCCCTCCAGCACTCAAAGCATCAGGAGCACCAGAGCGACGCGCGACATTTCCTGTCCGAGCCCCGAGCACTCCAGCAAGATCACCCAACTCCAGCAACAACTCTCGAGGAACGCCGCCAAGAACTTCTAACACACGTGGTGGTCCCACCCGCTCAGGATCGGTCAACACTCCGCAGCGCGAACAACGAAGACCTTACAATGAATTTTACTGTACTTTTCATGGCCCCAACCAATCGCATTCCAGTGACGAGTGCCGCCAATTGCAGAGGAGGCAAGGTGATGGTCACAGTAATGGAGCAGCCCATGCAAGCCCACCTATCTCCAGTACTACCGCTCGAGTAAACAATCTAGCAACGCATGAAGAAGCAGATGAATACGACGATATTCCCCCAGTCGCATGCAATCACATTGCCTCGAACAAGTTGATCGAATTGGGACAGCTGAAAACATGCTCTGGCACCGTGAACCAACAACCCGTTCAAGTACTACTCGATGGAGGAGCAACGGCGGTCTTCGTCAAGAAGGCTCTCGTCCCAGCTGACGCCATTTTGAAGAAGGAAATTACCGTACGGCTGGCCAACAATCACTCTTTCGAAGCGCCTCTGGCCCGGGTCTCTCTCGTGTGCCCCTATTACCACGGAGAGGTGACAGCCGTAGCCATGGAAGAGCTCTCCCACGATGTCATTCTCGGCCGAGTTCCCGGAACCACCTCCTTCGAAGAACAGATGACCGACTATGAAGAGCAACCAGTCGCTGCAGAAGTCTCTCACGTTGTCACAAGGGCAGCAGCAAAAGCGATCGAAGATCCCACTACCGCACCAAGCACTGTTGATATATTGCAACACAACAAAGAAGACTTCAAGAAATTACAGCGGGAGTGCAAAACATTGCAGCTTTTATTTAAGAAAGTTGACACTGGCAAAGAAGAAACGCACAAGGATGGCAGAGTCATTACCTTTGAACTCCATGACGGCATTCTCCATCGGAAAACGTTACGAGACGGTCAGGAAACTCATCAACTTGTAGCACCTGCAAGCGTGCGCCCACAAATCTTGGAAATGGCTCATGACAATCCACTTGCTGGCCATTATTCCCAAAAGAAGACTCAGGCTCGACTAGAACGCGATTTTTATTGGCCGTCCCTAGCAAAAGATGTGGTCCAATACTATCACTCCTGCCATACCTGCCAGACGCACGCTCCATCTCGACCAAGAAAGGCACCTATCTCAACCCCGCCGATCACCACTCCATTCTCCGCGCTCAGTGTTGATTTGGTAGGCCCATTACAACCAGCTTCGGCACGTGGCCACCGATACATTCTCACCGTGGTGGACCAAGCAACTCGGTACGCAGACGCAGCCCCGCTCAGACATATAGATGCAGAAACAGTCGCCCAGGAGCTACTCGAAATCTGCAGCAGAGTTGGTTTCCCTCACACGCTAACAAGCGACAACGGCACTCAGTTCACAGCTGCAACCTTCGAAGCTTTCCTGAAACTCGTCGGTATCCAGCACCGATTGACGCCATTATACCATGCCCAATCGAACGGCATAGTCGAAAGCTTCAATGGTACGCTCAAAGTCATGTTGCGGAAGTTAGCCGTAGAACAGCCGCGAGATTGGGACCTGTATCTGCCTTCACTCCTTTTTGCTAATCGAGACGCTCCTCAGGCCTCAACCGGGTATTCTCCTTTCGAACTCATCTACGGCCATCGCGTCCGTGGACCTTTAACCGTGCTCAAGGAATGCTGGACCGATGGTAGCTTGCAAGACGACACGAGCACTGCTCAGTATTTGATGGAAATGAAGCACCGATTGAAAGAAACATGTAAAATCGCTCGCGAGAAGCTAAACAGGAGCCAAGAGAAAAGCGCCAAGTTCTTCAACAGACGTACCAAGATGCGAACTCTAAAGCAAGGAGATAAAGTCCTCGTATTTCTGCCCGATTCTCGAAAGAAGCTACTTATGACTTGGAAAGGTCCCTATACAGTGAAATCACGCCTGGGAACCTATACCTATACATTGGACGTGGATGGAAACAACAAAGTCTATCACATCAACCTCTTTCGCCAGTACCACGACCGGGAGCAGCAAAGTTCCGCCTCACCAAGCGAGACAGATCGCGAGGAGGACGACGAGAGAGTAGAGGAAGCATTTGCAGCGGTTGTCCTCGCCCTAGAACCTACCTGCGAAGAAGAAGAACTCGACCGGAAAGAACCAGAGATACCGTCACCCGTCGGAGAAACCATTGAAGACTGTCTCATCTCCTCTACGTTGACTACAACACAACGCTCAGAACTCCAAGAACTACTTGAAGAATATCGCGATCTTTTCACAGATACTCCCGGAAGAACCAGCACGGCAGTTCATGAAATAAAATTGAAGGACCCTTCCAGTTTTCGACTTCAACATTCGTATCCACTTCCCTTAGCGCTGGAGCCTGAACTGCGGTCAAGTTTAGAGAAGTGGATGAAGATGGGAATCGTGACGCCATCCACATCACCTTACTATTCACCGCTCCTTGCTGTCCGGAAGAAAGACGGAACCCACCGATTTTGTCTGGACTGCAGGCACCTCAACAGCCAGACAGTATTCGATGCCGAGCCGATAGCAGACACCACTGCTATTTTCACCAATTTAGCTGGCAAAACAATATTCAGCAAAATGGATCTGACCAGTGGATATTGGCAAGTACCTCTACACCCTGAGTCCCGCCAATACACCGCCTTCAAAACTAGGTCTGGCCTCTATGAATTCAACGTACTGCCTTTCGGCCTAGCAAATGCTCCAGCCACTTTTTCCCGCCTTATACGTCAAGTCACTGCAGGATTGCAAGACACCGAGGTCTACATGGAGGACATCTTAATCGCCTCGACAACCTGGGAAGATCATTGCACAGCATTAGCTAAACTGTTCGAAGCTCTCTCTCGACATGGCCTTAAGGCGAAGCCGTCCAAATGCGAATTCAGATTTGACAGCCTCCAGTATTTGGGTCATCAACTGAGCAGTAATCAGATCCAGCCTCTGGAGAACCAAGTCGAAGCCTTGAAATCGGCTCCACTCCCAAAAACCAAACGGGAGCTCCGAAGTTTTCTCGGTACAGTTGGGTACTACCAACAGTACATTCCTAACTACTCTCAACTGACATCTAAACTCCATGATTTCCTAAAGAAGAACTCCCCAGAACAAATACCTTGGACCGATACAACAGAAGATCTGTTCGAAAGTTTGAAGACAGCGTTAGTCAAGAGACCGGTCTTACAGTTACCAGACCCCAGATGTCCTTTCATTCTGAGGACAGATGCCTCCCAAACTGGACTTGGAGCAGCTCTTCTCCAGCCAAGCAAACGAGACTTCCGTCACTACGCGCCGGTAGCATATGCTTCACGTCGACTGAGAGGAGCAGAGATAAACTATTCTACCATTGAAAAAGAAGCGTTAAGCATCTACTGGGCTCTACAGAAGTTTGAGGTCTACCTGTATGGACGAGAATTTGTGTTACAAACCGACCATCGACCGCTCCTTTATTTGCAACAGGCAGACAAGTTGAACCCCCGATTGAAACGCTGGGCTTTGTATTTCAGCCTTTTCAGGTTCCGAGCCGAACACCTTCCGGGAGTCGACAACCACCTTACAGATTTCCTGTCTCGGCTATCGTAGCAGAGACACCCTCCCCCGAGCGTGTCAGGCCGCACAGGGGTTGTCGAGCCTTTTTGTGTTAGTTACCCATAATCTTAAGTATTTTCTTCATGTGTCCAGCTCTCTGAACGCCGACCTATCTATTTCCCCGCGCTGATGTTGCGTTTGTGCATTTACTTTAGTTAGCCCTTAAATATCATTTGTATTACATGTCGATATTCCAATGTTTTTTGTGTTATCTAGCTAAATACGACTAATATTTTAAATGCAATTTTGAGTGTTGTACCCTGTTATGCAGTAGCTCACGTCTGTACGCACTATTTTTGCAATAGAAAATAAATCACTGTCTTCGTTAAAATATATCAGTGTATGTGATAGGGACTTCAAAGAGTTTCAGTATTAAACAAGTTACACCCTAAGGTCAAAAGAGTTTCCTTTCTCCTTATTGACACAGGCTTTAGTCTTATACGACACCTCGCCTATTAAGTGGTATAAGGAGCCACCTCGGAAGGACGAACTATTTCGCATAGTTTGTCGATAGGAAGACGCTGCCGCAGTTCGGCACTAACAGAATTTACTTTTGTTGCCCTAGCGGACTTATTACGGCGTAGGTGGTACCCACACACACACCTCACCCTAGCGGGCGGACCACCGTAGTTCGGCACATAACAGAATTTACTTCTGTTGCCCTAGCGGACTGAATACGGCGCAGGTGGTACCCACACTAACCTCACCCCCCACACACAACGGTACCGCCGTAGTTCGGCACTAACAGAATTTACTTCTGTTGCCCTAGCGGACTGATTACGGCGTAGGCGGTACCCACACGAACCTCAGGAAGGGCAGCTGCGAAGAAAAGCTAGCGCCCGGAAAAGGTAGCTGTACAGAAGACAGCCCCTTTTCCACGAACCCTCACGTCGACCGCACGACGGTATCGACACTCATGTGTGTGTATAATCTAAGTGTATTAACTTTAGGATATTTTAAAAACCAATGATGGTACTTTTATACCATCTTTATTAGAAATAAACTGTTTTTTCTTTCTTTCTTTCTTTCTTTCTTTCTTTCTTTCTTTCTTTCTTTCTTTCTTTCTTTCTTTCTTTCTTTCTTTCTTTCTTTCTTTCTTTCTTTTTCTGATATACAGACATGAGTATCGTAATACCCATGTTGCCATTAATATCAGGGTAATAATAAAGCTTAATATTATTATTCAATTTAAGGCTGGTTCCGTGCGGCTAGCAATTTTGAAAATAGCAAACATTAACGCGTTGACCACCGTGGGGTTAACTGAAGTTCAAAATTCAACTTGAATTTAAGGTTAATTGCATGAAGTAAGCAATTTTGGAAAACCAAACATTTCCTAGGTCATGGCCTTATTTAGCTTTAATATAATTTTGATGGAGATTGAGTCTGTGACCGCTAGTCGCTCAGCAGCATAACGAAAATCCCGTTCGTGTACAACGGCGGCCCACGTCGAAGTCAAAGTGTGAATGAAAAAATATTTGCATTGTTGTGGGATATTTTCCCTGCTGCACCAAGTTCAAGGCTAGGTAGGCCTTCCATTTATTGAAATGGAAAAGTATTTTAGTTTTACTGTTGACCATTTTTTTTCGATTCACTGCTGTCCTATTTTTCAGCACTTGTTACTTATTCTTCATCTCACATCTTCTGCCCAGAACTTGTTTCCTAACTTACTTTTTGTATACGCATTAGGTCTTGTGTGGGAATACACCTTGTGAATAGATTCCGAGTTCCCTTTACTCCATACTCATCCTTACTTTCCTTACGTACATCCTTCTTTCCATAATTTACTCCATGCCATCATCCTTTCTTTCCTTGGAACGATTTTGTTGCGGTTAGGGAAACATAAACTAACTCATTTTACTAACTGATTTTATCAACAAAATAAGCGCATTTTTTTTATAAGGTTTTGCATACAAATAACCCACTCGTTTGTTTCACACTTGCTTTGATGGTGAGCAATATTTTTCTTAGTAGCTTTTGTGACAGGCAAAGTTACTTTACAAATAATATATTACACCATGTGGCCTAGTTAATGACCACCATTTCGTCAAATGAACGTCAAAAGACGACTTGAGCAAGACCCGACCTTTGGAGTTCAAAATATTCTATCAATAAAAAATGTTCTATCACCGAAGAGGTCAAAAGTATTAAATACAGCGTACCGTCGAGGCAAACATCATTTTATTCATTAACCCGAACCCAAACTGGAAAAAATTATTCCCACTGATTCGCAATATGCCCCCCAGTATCGTTTAATTTCAAACTAACATCTTATTTGAGACTCCCTTTTAAAGTTCTAGAACACCTCAAAGCCCATTTTACAAAGCGAGCAGCTCCTCTGATAATAAAGAAAACGGTGAAGACATTCCAACTTATTGACCTCACATTCCTCTCCCATCTCTCAAGGTTGCCACGTCAAAATAAAAATAACAGAAGTACGAATATAAAACCAGTTAATTTCCAAAAACACTGACTTTCAAGAGATGAGTACCACAACGAAGAAGTAAAAATCACATTTCTTAACTCTTGCCTGCGCAACGTGCCAGATATGGCACATACCAAATTACAGAAAGCAAGCAAAATATTCCATTTATACGCTTGTGCGTTGTGTCATTTTTGTTCAATGATATTTACCAATATTTTACTTTGTTAATAGAAGCACTTTACCCTATACTTCATGCTTCGTATTACTGCACGTTTGGGGTAAAAAATTTTCATTTTGGCTTTAAAAGCAAGGATATTTCCCCACCTGTAAAACAATGCAATAAACTGTGTTCGGTTGCAGTCCCGTCAATCGATACTCGATTGCTTTGCCCGTTGATTGCCCCGTCGAAATTGGGACGGTAGTGGGGATTTGCTGGTCGGGGTCGAGCGACGTTGGGGAAGAGTTGGGGAGGGAGCACATTCCCCAGGACAATAAATACAAGGTCACGTCCCCACAGCGTGCAGGTGGAACCCAGCGAAGCGTGAGGGAAGTAGGGCTGGAATTCACGACGGTCAGATTCTGGGGGGAACTTGGGGCTGTTGGGGAGTAAATGAGAACTTGGGGGCTGTTGGAGAAGGAGTGAGAGCCGTACTACAGATATACCCGGTGATATATACCAGGTGGACTCAACACCAGCAGATACACCGGTAGATTTAAGGCAAAATGTCGACTATCGTTCACAGTCGATTACACACCTAAAGCATTCAAGAAACTGCCCTCAATGCCATCTGTGATCAATGACATAGATAATAATGTTAGTTTGACTAATAAATAATGTAGTTTGACTGATAAACAATGCTAGTTTAACGAATAATTAATGCTAGCTTGACTAATAATAAATGAAAATTCTTCTCTCTAAATCAGTAGCTGATATAGATGCTTAGATGCGCCAAAGGTATTAAATATTTTTGCCAGAAGAGAATTTAGTTCAATTTGCGTGTGTTATCGAGACGTTTCGACTACGAGAACCGTATTTCACTTCACATGGGTGTTCTAATTGGCTAAATATAACAATAACACACATTGTGATAGGTTTTAAATGCTTCGGATGATTCCGGATGAGCTGTGAGTTAAATGTAGGGTGCAGTAACTCGTTAAGAAAATCGGAGAAGTCTTTTTTTAGTAATGGAATATCTTCAGACAGTTATATATGCCGTAGTAAGCAGCTCAACATTATGTAGAACTGTGTAGAACTTATTATGTTATGTGATGTACAAAACGGTGACGATAAGCTCTTTGAATCTACACTATCCCTCTCGAGTAAAACAATTCAATACAATGACCCTTTGGAACAAAATATATTATTGATGCATGAAACCATCAGTGAGGTTAAAAATGGATAATTTATTTTGTGAACGCAGCTTTGAATTGTTAATATTAACGTAAATGAAAGTTTATTACATCCAACTACACTTTGAACTCTGGCGATACTCCTCGCACATCATCTGTTGAACTCTATACTTTATATCTTCTCACCTCTTCCAATAGATTCATCACTCGAGAGAAGCACGTAAGTCGAGCCTTTAACAAAAAATATTTGTTTGGTGTAGGGACCGCAAGTTGATGAAGACGCCATCTTGCATCTCAGAGCAGGGCTGTCCACATGCAACGAATTATGTGCCACATCGTCGTATGTGGACGACGTGAACGCGCACCACTCAGAGCCGTCGGGGAAAATTAATTGTTCCAGGTAGAGAATTTGCATCTCATTCTGCCGTGTTTCTGCATAAAAAAAAGTTAATATATCTTTTTTGATTCATTTATGTTTACCTAATGTTGAGTTATACCTTAGAAATTCTTGCAATTTCTACCGTGTTTTTTTTTCAAATTTGTGTGTGCTTCATTAGTTACATCACTATATAGGAAAGATTAGTAAGTTACTGACTTGCGGTACCAAGAAATTCATCGAACAACGCTAAACGCGACGTTTTTTAGTTTTTCATGTTTTGGTTAGAGCTAAATTTCCATCTGTTTGGATTAAAGCTAAACTTCCACCACATTTGATCAGATCTTTAATGTACTTGATTTTTAGAGTTCTTCGAAGCAAACAATTCCCGCTCACGTCAAGCACTGAAAGATCAAGGTGCCAAGAGTGTTTTCTTATTAAGTAGGTGCCGTACAATCTAAACATTGTATGCATTATCAAATGAAATGAAATTAATTCACAGCTGGACGCAAGAACGGATCCCGTGGCGTATTTGTTTAAAAAGAAAAGTGCGAAATTCCGAGTAGGCTTCCTAACCCTAGGTAAAAACACTGCGTCCATCCAGAGACTTGAACTCACGATTTTCTGCCTGAAGAGAGAGCAGTTTACCACCAAGAATTTGTGAACGTGCTTTTTAAGTTGCAATTACGTTGCTGATGAACCATGTGCCGTATGTGAATTAAACATGAGCTATTATGATACCCATCTACGTTTACCAACTAAGGATCTTTATGTTAAGATATTTAGGAAAAACAATGAAGATTTGTGCATCAACTTAATTGGAAAAAACGTTTTTCTTTTCTTTTTCCCCGAAATTAGTGAATGACAAGAGCTTACCAATTCATGCGGACGTCCGAGTTTTAAGTTATGAGAACCGCTTTGTTGTTGTTGTGTCCGGTTAGCTTACAACATTTCGACTGAGTATGTTGTTTTGAGTTGTTTTTTAATGGTAATTTCCCTTTAAATTATCATGCAAAAAACATAGTGAGGTGTGAATTTTTCATCAACGAAGCATTCAGAATATACGAACGATGGAAGTGATTTCTGTCAATTAGAATGGACGGTTGAAGCCTTGACTGTTTGAAATGTGTGAACGCGAATTACGCGAGTTTTTGGTTTGTTGGAAGTGATCTATTCTAAAACCGTTAGTGCGTCCTTTTGAACTATAAATACGTCGTTTTTAACAGCCAGAACTACTCGAGAGAATGCCCAGAAAGTATCAGAGAAGCACCCGCATTGGAATTTTTAGTTCTACAACGCACAACCTCACTTTTTGACTTGAGGCCTAATTCAAGAAATGGATTTACTCCGCCTTCTGATAGGTAAGCTTTTAAGTTCCCTTAGATCTCGGGTTTGCACTTATATAACCTTATTTTGTAAATTATTTCGTTTGAAACCTAGAAAAACTTCTTCCACGCTCGTATGAAGTACTTGGGTGTACATTGGGTGAATATGGAGTTTAGCGCGCAACGATTTTGAATTTTTTTTAATGCTTAGATAATTGGAGAAATTTTGAGACGTTTAACATGAATGATATTGAACTCGCAAATGCTAAGTTTTTTAGATATAGCGTAAGTAACGTTTAGGTAAGAATAGCATTAACACTTTGACTGCGTCTACTAAATATTAAGTTCAACACCAAACTCAAATTTAACGTCAATTGTAGTAAGCTATTTGGGAAATACCAAACATGAACTGGATCTTGCGTTCATTTAGCTTTGATTAAATATTTATGAACGTTGAGTTTGCGACTACTGACCGGTCAGCGGCATTATGAAAATTACCTCCGTGTACCCCCGGTAGCGCACGTCGCATGCAGTCAAAGTGTTAACTGCAGTTCGATGCGGCTCTTGGGCCTTGGCTCTTCGCGCCATTGCTGCAATGTTGGAACTCGCGCAGTTTTTTTATGCGAAAACATGTCTCTGTGTGGCTTTAAGTTATGTTAGGTTTCCTTAGGTTAGTTCAAGTTAGCATATTTAACTAGCCTAACTTTACCTAACCTAACCTCACCTATCGTTGCGTCAATACAGTATTTCAGCTTATTTTCGTGTCCGTTTGTTCTATTTTATATTCAACGTTCTTATAACTTCAAAGTTAAATATTTCGAAAAGTAGGCATTTGCAAACAACATGTCATTCGTGTGAAATGTATCCAATCGCGTAAATATGACGACCAAATATTCTAAATCGTTGACGCGCTTAACTCAATATTGACCCAAAAAACTTCTTTCACGTCTGTATGAAGTACCTAGGTGTAAATTGCAAGTAGTATTACCATTAAATAACGGTTTTGGACGACAAATTTAACTCTGTTAAGGATTCCTGCGCAGGACGGTAACAAAATCTTGAAAATGCAATTAATTTCAGCCAGTCTCGCCCAGTTTGAATTCGTTTCTTCAATTTATATAATAACCTCCTGACGCGACTATTTATTGACTATCAATATAAGAGCTTTATGTAAGGAAGTATTGAAATTGTAGCGCGTTTCATGTATCAACATTTTCGGACATTTACTGTTTTCTTCTTCTATATTGACTCATTTCTTTCTTTCTTGACGCTTGGTAACCAAAAATGGCAGAATTCTATGCGTTTTAGCCGAAGGTTAGTGAAATTTTTCCTTCGTATCTCGAATGTTGGATAACAGTATAGGAGAGTTGAAATTCTAGGAGCATTTAAGTTCCAGAAGCATTGAGGAGTAATTAATTTGAACGTTGTAGAAGGTATGCCCTGGAAATTTCACAAAAAATTGAAAACAGAAAGAGGAACAAGTTTATTTATATTGAAGTGGATACAAAAGTCATCAGTGATTTACAAAATGCCTTAAGCGTGAAAATCTTTAGTTCGAATCCACATACTGGTATCAAAATACCAATGTGTGTTGTTGCATAAAAGCAATGTCTGTTGGTGAATATAGGGTTGAGAGAAAAACATGAAAATGCATTCTTTTGAATTTTAAAATGTTTCCCCGAAAGTATAAGTTTCAACTAGTTTAAATCAACTACAACTCCATATTGATGGAACAAAGTTGCACTTAAAATAATTTTATTTCTTGAATAGATCACCTAAAACCTTACTTCGTTGGTGCGTCAGCGCCTAATATTTGATGTTTAAGAACTTTTCAACTTGGAATTACTCGAAAACGGCAGAGTTATGAGATTTTTGTTACTCATGTAAATCGCTTCATTTTGCGAATTTCAATATATATAGTTTCATTTTTTACCTCTACATTGTTCTGAAACACCCTGTTTACCATACAAATGGTCAGTGTGTATGTATACCACGCTGCTTGCGAGACGACCCATCGATGGGCCGTTTGAAAAATGTTAATAACTTTTGAAATTATCGCTATTTATTGGACCCATTTCATGTTTGGTAGCATTAAAAATGCTAAAAACTCTTACCTTTAAATTTGATTTGAATATTGAACTTTAGTTTAACACATCGCAATCAACGTGATACATGCATAGAGGAATGAATATTGGCGCATTTAAAGTAAAATTGAAATACTATAATAAGAGCCGCGTCCGTGTGTCTCTCTGTCCGAAGCCAGCCGTAAGTGTGTGATGAGCGTATCTGTGATACAAGCTCGGCCTCATCAACTCTCGAGGGATTGAATTTATTCTTTCTTAAGGCCATGCTTTCATATCACCTTCTTTCTCATTTCAAATAAAAGGGGGGGGGGGGTGGACTGGTTAAAATAAAATATCTCCGTTAGGAAACTACAATGCGGGTCTCCACTCACGGTCACGTAGATTTTCCGCGCACGAATACGACACGGACGGGTCCCGTAGAATCGCTTTGCAGTCTGTTGGTATTGTACTAATTTCTTCAAAATTTGGTGCCGTGCTCTGGATGCTCGTTGTCAGCGCTTCTCTCTGCAAATTGTGCAACTTCTTTTTAATTTTTAACATTTTGACTGCGGCGAAAAATATTCGACTCAAATATTAGGTCAATTGTAGTGAGAGATGTTGAAAATAGCAAACATCAAGTGGATCGTAACTTCGTTTAGTTTTAATTATTTATGTATGGTGAGTTTGTGACTGTACGTTGGTCAGGAGCATTACGAGAATTCCTTCCTTGTCCTACCGGTTGCTCACGTTGCAGGCAAAGGGTTAAAGTCCGTGTCTTTTTAAAATAAAGCAGCAGTAAAAGCTTCGATCGTATTTTG
Source organism: Morinoia aosen (assembly GCA_030386875.1). Lineage (NCBI taxonomy): Eukaryota > Metazoa > Arthropoda > Malacostraca > Amphipoda > Talitridae > Morinoia > Morinoia aosen. The sequence continues at coordinate 105,881,114 of CM059576.1, read as the reverse complement.
TCATTGGAAGTTCAAGTTCGAAATTCTCCAATTTGTTAGCTGAAATCCCCATCAATGGAATGAACGAAAAAATTAATTTTTTTAAAAAAGGACACCTTTCATCTAGCAAAAAACTGTTGTATCCGTGGAAATTAACACTCTTTGGAAAAGATTTGAGTTCCCAACCAGCAGGTTAAATAGCCCTTCTTCATATCGAAATAGTTTGTTTCGTTACGATGTTGTTTGCTTTTTTCACCTATTACTGCCCCTAACACTAAACACATAAAATCTAACGTGGGAACGCAACTTGGGTATACATAGATTCCCTGTCCTCTTACTCCATACTAAAAATGGAGCCTTGCACCTTCCTTTCGTCGGAACACCTTTGTTGTGTTTTGACAGGCTTAAACTAACTCATAATCTACACATTTTGGCATGAAAACGAATGTGTGACTATGTGTGAACTGATTACTTTATTATAACACAGGTCACTGTGGTAAATAAATTGTTTAAATTGTTTATAAATTGTTTACAAATTGTTTATAAATTGATTATAATTGAGTTGCTATTTTCCCTCAGCAAATAGCTCTAAGGAGCATCAGATAGAGTCGGAAAAATTTTCAAAGAATTCACGCTGTTGTTGCTGAGCGATGGCCGATTTAGCACATTACGGGGTGCAGCTCAGACTTAGCATTATTGTTAAGCATATAACTTGGATTCATTATTCATTGTACTGCTCTTTTATTTGCTCATTCAGAAGAATAATAAAGGATTTTTGGGCTGAAATATTTAACACTTTGACCACGACGTGAGCCGCCAGTGATATGCGGATTGGATAGTACTGCTGACCGACCCGTAGTCACAAACTCAATTTTCATAAATAGGTAATCAAAGCTATTGAAGGCACCGTTTAGGTAATGTTTGCTAATTTCAAAATTGCTAACTAAATTTAATTATTTTAAAATTTCAGTTGAATATTGAACTTCATTTTAACACATAGCGGTCAACGCGTTGAGAGAAACCAAAGCTGATTTTTCTACCAGCTTCGCTGCAAAAAAAACCTCTTTTTTTTCTTTTTTTCCTATTGTTTAAATACTGCTCTTCAAAATAACCAGGGCTTCACTTTGGTGCATAGGGAATTTAATTAAATGAAAACTTCACATGAGGTTCAACTGGCCGCTTGGAAAGCAGGCCCACAACATTAGATTTCGTACCAGCCGATCTGTAAATTAACTATCCTATCTAATTTTCCCTCTTGCTTTTAACATGGTTGTTTGGAATGGTTTCACTATGAAATTTGAATGATTAAATGCAACTGACCAATTGGAAAGCAGAGACCCACAACATAACGTATATGATCATCCTGTGTAGAATTTTCCAAGCGAGTTTTCAGGTCACTGGTCACTCTGAACTTCGTTATACGACTGGCGTAACTCAACTCTTATCTTCCTTATCGGTCGCATTAGCCGCGCTATCGGCGTTTTCGTGTGGATCACAAGTTCTTGTGAATACAGAGAAAACTATACAAGTTTAAGTTACTATACTATAGGGGTTCCCAACCTGAGATGCTCGCGCCCCTTGAGAGTGCGAAACGATATTCCAGGGGGCTCGAGCATAGTCCAAGTAAATAATAGGATACTACACCTTTTTCACTTGAAATTAATCTAAGTCAAGTTCAATTTAATCCAAGTCAAGTTCAATTTAATCCGAGTCAAGTTCAATTTAATCCGAGTCAAGTTCAAATTAATCCAAGTCAAGTTCAAATTGATCCAAGTCAAGTTCAATTTAATCCAAGTCAAGTTCAAATTAATCCGAGTCAAGATCAAATTAATCCAAGTCAAGTTCAAATTAATCCAACCCTTAGTTGAGTTAAAAATGACGTAATAATTTTTTAATTTGAGTTTTTTTGAATATGGCTCTATTGGATGTGATGAGCAAAACTGGTTTCGAGGATTTATTTACACTCATAGATATTTATACACGTGAAATTCCACTTTACCACATATATGAAATCAAATCCAAGCAAGTATAAAAGATTATCATTGGACGATATGTAGATTTAATCTTTAAAAGAAATATTCAAGTGCGATTCACCGTTAAGACTTAAATATTCATAGAATGAATATTATAAAAGATATTGAAGTCTTAAAAGTATTATATATTGAATTGTGAACACACACAAATAAAATCTGTATTAAATTAGAAACAATGTTTCTTGTGTTATTATTGTGTATTGAAAATGGATCCTACATTTCTTCACTATGACTAACACGGAATTAGAATGGATGGCAACATTTATATTGCTAATGCAAGAATGTATCTGGGTAGTAATGTACAAGCATAAATTGTAATCAAACGGAATCGTACATTAGTACTCAGTGAATCGCACTTGTATATTTCTTTTAACGGTTAAATCTACATATCGTCCAATGACAATATTTTGTAAATGCATGTATTTGATTTCATATATGTGATAAAGTGGAATTTCACGTGTATAAATATCTATGAGTGTAGTTAAATCTTCAAAACCAGTCTTGCTTATAACATCCATATACTCAAATACTTATAACATATTCTTATACTTATATATACTTATAACATATTCAACAAAAAACTCAAATCAACAAATTATTACGTCATTTGTAACTCAACTAAGGGTTGGATCAATTTGAACTTGACTTGGATTAATTTGAACTTGACTCAGATGAATTTGAACTTGACTCGGATTAATTTGAACTTGACTTGGATTAAATTGAGCTTGACTTGGATTAAATTGAACTTGACTCGGATTAAATTGAACTTGACTTAGATTAATTTGAAGTGAAAAAGGTGTAGTCCACCACACTTTATTTGAAATAAGAAAGAAGGCGAAATGAAAGTAAGGCGGTTAGAAATTAAAAAAATTTCCCTCTCGAGAGTTGATGAGGCCGAGCTTGTATCACAGATACGCTCATCACACACTTTCGGTTGGCTTCAGTCAGACAGACGGACGCGGCTCTTGTTTTAGTCTAGATTAGTCCGCCCCCCTATATTTGAAATAAAAAACAGGGCGAAATGAAAGAAAGGCCGTAAGAAATAAAAAAATACAATCTCTCGAGAGTTGACGAGGCCGCGTGAACACGGCCCGTCAAAATATATAGGGCTGGAGCTTGTATCACAGATACGCTCATCACGCACTGCAGGCTGGCTTCGGACAGACAGAGAGACGGACGGACGCGGCTCTTATTATAGTATAGATTGGCTATTTGTTGGCATTTGTATTTCAAGGGGTGGTGCGAGGTTCGAATGGAATTTCTGTAGCGGTGCGAGACAAAAAAGTTAGGAACCCTTGCACTAGACAAAGCATCAATTTAATGATAAAAACGAGAGATTAACATGTTCATTTGATATGGAACGCCGACAAAATTTCGTGTCTGAATAAAACAAATGTAAGAGACGGCTTCCATTGGAGTCAATTGGATGGCTACTATTGGAGTATTGGAAACGTCCGTTCGTATTTGGAATCAAACTAGTGAAATGAATAATAGATTTCATTCTGATCAAGCCTGCATAAATCATCTCGTGCAATGTCTCTCCAATTTCTTATCAAGGGGAATATGTCACGTCTCGAACTGAGAGCTACGTAGGGCTTCTTTTTGTTGGAATAATTTTTTTGTTTTGTTTCTTAAGGATCTTCTTTGTTCAGTTCACTACTTTTCTGTTTTTCAGCACCGACTACTTTCTTCTTAAAATTTTATCATGTTTTCTAACCTTCCTTCAAAACTTACTGTTTCTATCTATGCACAGGAAATTTTGTGCTGGAACACACTTCGTGCATAGATTCTGCGTTTTTGAACTCTATTCTTAATGGTGCCTGCATCCTTCCTCTTTTTGGAATTCTTTTCGATTGGCGAAGGAGGTTTACACTAACTTCTACAGTATGTCCCACAAAAACAAGAACCGATTATTTATTTTTCCGTATCAGGAATTAATACCATGATATGAATACCATCAACATTTATGTTAATTTTGAAGGATAATTTTGTTAGAAATTAAATGCTTATGGTATTCTTATGACGGTATTGCTGATACGGGGTTCGGGTTTTTGTGGGGCGTATTGTATAATAATCGAAACACTTCGCTGAAGTATTATTTCCTAGTTATCAATTTCCTTGCACTTCATTTGCATTTTAAATTATCTCTTGTAGGGCATATGAGTGTTCTTTTTTGCTTCAAGTTCAAGCGTTCGCTTGCTATAACAGTCACAGTTTTAATATGTAATTAATAACAGAAATTGAATTAGAAATATCGCAAATACTAGCAAAATTTTAAATGGGAGCGATAGCGCAACACTGTGCCTCTTTTGAGTGTTTAGGTAGTAAGTTCAATAAGTCATGTAAGAGTATAATGTTACATACTAGTGTACACGACCCATCAAGAAGGGCGAAATTCAATATTTTTAAAAATGAAGTTGCCAGATGTGGATGACAAACAAATATATCCATCCTAAAGCGGCCCATAGACGATCAATTGAATTGTCAATATCATCGACTCAATATATTGATGAAATTTTTTTTTTCCCACTAAGTCAATTATTTGACGGTCGTCAATCGAGCCCACAGACAATCAATTTAATTGTCAATATTCATCATTGTCAATTATATTGACAATAAAATTGATCGTCTATAGGCCGCTTAATAGTACCCGCTAAAAAAATCTATTTCTTTTGCACTTGTAAGTCTCGTCCCACAGATACGGTCATTAAACAATCTTTCAAAGCGTGAAAGAGAGACGGACCAACCAACCGAGACGGACTAACCAATTCAATGTGTTCAATGATATTCCCATTGCAATAACACAGGAGAAATTATGCACAAAATAAAAAATATAAAATTATTTAAATTTTAGGAGAGACTTGTCATTTTATTATGTAGTGTTTATATTTAGTATAAGATCATAACCAATTTAATAGGTTCAATGATATTCCAATTCGAATAGTATAGGAGATATTATGCTCAAAATAAAATACTTGAATTCTTTTATTTATTCATATAAATTTTAGGAGAGACTTGACGTTTTATTATATAGAGTTGATATGTCATACATGAGCATCTAATAAGAGTCTTTAACGAGTGTATGTGGAATGCCGAGTCAAGAGATAATCTGTCATTGATCGCGAATATCGAAGAGATCATCGTATCGCTGATAAGCAAGTGTTGTCTTATCAGGATGTAGGAATTCGTTTAGTTTTTATTCTATAAAAGAGAATTTATGATGACTTTAGTTGCATGGCACTGGATATCTTACCGTATCATACCCGTGGTGTTTTTAGTTTATATGTTTGTTTGGTGTCCGCTTCTTTCGTCTCTCTGTCACGCTCTTGCTTATGACAGTATCTGTGAAACGAGTTTCACCAGTGCACAAGTACAAGAATATTTTAATTGCGGGTAATAGGATGGAAATATTTGTCATCCACATCTGGAAAGTTAATTCTTGGAAAATATTAAATCCGGCTTTTAACGGGCAGTGTGAACTATATAGTGATTAAATAAAACTTGCCCACGTCAACAACGTGACCGAAATAGGATTTTTTATTCGTGATTGGGAACTGTAATTAACAGTTGCGTGTATCTGTACTACGCTGATGGTCATGATTTAAATTCCTCCTCGAATTTGCTGAAAATTTGAACAAAGTTGTTCGTCATTTTACTGCAGGATAAAGTGATGGTTGGATCGCGTTTGCGCTAATGAACGTCAAAACGCAAAGATGAAAAATTGTGCTCTGATGAAATGTGCTATGATGAAATTAGTGTGTGCTCTAATGAGAACTATTCTTTTTTAATGAAATTTTTAAAAATTAAAAACAGGTTGGTGATACACTAAACGATTGCAAACTGAAATATAACATACGTCAACGACGTGTGTAGTTTTATTTCTCTATTGTGGTTTAGTTTTTGAGTTATTATTTCATTTTTTCTCTCTTTTTAGCGTATGTTGAATTTACCTCTATTCCCACTGGTGAGAGAGTTATTCAGACTTTGCCAGTCTCTGTGACACACGTAATGCTTTTCAGAGAATTTGTTAATGCTAAGAACATAAGCTTTCCTGAAATCTGTTGAAAATAAAAAATGCCTTTATATAAATTTAATAGCTTAAAGGATATTGCATTAGACTGTCATTAGCTAATTCGAATTCATTGACTGAAATCATGAAACATTATGTCATTGGTTTAGAGGTAACTCAACCAAGTGTGCTGAGTTATACTCGTATATATCAAATAATCCCTAGCTCGTTGAAACTCTGTACACTCACAACTTTAAATAAAACAGATTCACTATGTGTAAATGGCCATTTCATACATGAAACTGACATTCCACGGCAATGGTTGTACTCCAATAGGCGTGAAATAATACATGAAGCCCGACAGCAACAAGAGAAGAGAATGTGAGGAGAGCATGAATACCAGCAGGTGCCCCGCCACCGCACACCACTCCCAGTCACGGGTCGCATGACACCGGTCTCAGCTCCTGCGTTGCCTCGGGTAGCGAACACACGCCTTGAATTTCACACATAGTTTGTGTATCGACACTAGCGATAAAAAGTCATGCGAATGCATTAGATCAGGGGCTCCTCTCAGGGGACACAATTATTGGCATTAGCACTCCCAGGGGGACAATGTGTGAGGGCCCGAGCTGAGAGTTAGGTAGGCCTTCTTTTTGTTGAAATAAAATGTTTTTTTTTGCTATGGTAATAAGGACTCCCTTTTCGGTTCACTGCTGTCTTGTTTTTCAGCACCTACTACTTTCTTCTTCAACTTTTGTCTTGTTTCATGAACTTTTTTCTCAACTTACTGTTTCTGTGCGCCTTCTGCGTAGATTCCGCATTCCCTAATATCCATACTAAATGGTGCCTTCCTCCTTCCTCTCTTCGATACACCATCTTTTTAGCGGTTAGGGAGGTTTAAACTAACCTATAATCTAAACTAACTCAATCTGTGGTTACGTGCGAAAATAGTGAAGTGCTACATAGACTGTATCTCGTTTTTTATTCACAAATCTACGGTTGAAGTATTTAAAGACAGAATATGAAACACGCTAGTCACCTACAATAATTGTTGTACAGACGTAGCAGAATTCTGGCTTCACTCAAACCATTGGTACATCAATATCTTGGGATCCTAAGCGGTATTTCTGATATATTTAATTCGTATTGAAGCATCTCTCATTATTTTTCAAGGGCCAACAGTGCTTTTCTATATTTCGTCGCCAGACCAACCATGAGGTATTTCTTTCATCAATAATTTTCCATGTCTCTTCCTTACAACATTTAGTTCGCTGCCACAAACACATATACATGTGTTAACTGTTCCTGTTAATGATAACTTAACTATGTTTACCAATGATGCATATAGAAAATTTACGTGGGTAACATGGACCTAGTTCCGTGCCTAGAAATTCGTTGTGATTCAAAACAATCATCCCACTTCTTTTCAAAGCACTGAGGAGTTGATATAATCGTATTCGAGGTATATAATACACTTCCTGATGATGCCATTTAACCCGAAATAGAAGTAAATTCATGCTTCCTTATTATTCAAAGGCGCGGTCGCAACACAGTATCCTCTTCGTTGGAACTAAAACTTGGAACTCTATACCTGCGGAGATCCGTGAAAGTAATTCGTACGAAGTATTCAAAAGACATCTTGAATCTCACTTCCTATCAGAGTACTAGTCGTGTAAGATCACCATGTCAAATCTTGCCTCCTACATGTCTGGTCCTAATAATGTAACTTGCCATAGGTAAGATAACCGATCTTCAGTCTGCTCTTAAATCGTTTCATCGAACATACTGTTAAATGTAGCTGATTTGACCTATATTTTAAAATACAGCATAAAATATCGAGTTAATTATCTCATTGATTAGTCTAATGCGAAACTAGGTTAAGTGAATTAGATTAAACATTATTGTACACCTTAGAATAACGTGATGGTAGGATGCCCTAGAAATCTCTGAACTTGTTCGGGCCCACAGGTAGCTATACTCTAGTTTGAATATTGTACTAGACTTGAGAAACCTTCTACCTCTGTATCTCATGTAAATAAATTGTTTCAAGTTGTTTAAATATGCGTGACATTTTCAGTTAATGCTAGGCGTTCTCCTTCACGCTATGACCTATGAGTAATGAAATTGAGCTCAACAAATGATCCTGAAATAAATTATGATACTCAACTTCATACTAGTGGCCGCATATGTATTTTAGACAAAAACAGAAGAGTGCGTCTTGACACTCTGCGTTAAACTCAGAAGCCATGGAATAAGTGGCCACTTCGACTTAACTGCAGCAATGATGGTCACAAGATAGATCGTAACTTCAAGTGGGAGTGTTCAAACTTCAAATAGAGATTCATGACATCAAATCGAACCCGTACGTCACATGGATTTGTTGGAGAAAGCTGCGTTCAGAAGAAACGGCTCCCAGAATACTTGAAGTTGAGTGTAAATGAAATCGTAAAAAACTCGCTATAAATTACATCTCCATGTACGAACTTTGGCCGTTTTTGTAAGAGAATCAAAGTGATTAGGCAGGTCTGTCGCTATACTCGTACCATTGCGAAAAAATATTCGTCAGTAGTTGTGAGTTAGGAAATCGAATGAATATCTAAAATGAGTTTATTGCGGAAAATGTACTGTAACTCTTCCTTCATCCCGTAGAAATGTTAAATACCCCGTTTTGGTAGCCCAGCCCAAAAATTTGACCCTAAGTCCGCTTTACCGAAAATCTTTGCCACCAAGTCCGCTTTGCCGAAAATCTGTCGAAGCGTTAGCAGAAAGCTAGCGAAAGTATTGAAGGTGAAGAAATTGTCGTAAGTACAGTAAAAAGGCGTAAACATCTGGCTAATATTGAGAGGAAAAAACATTTGAACGACTGTTAGAACGTTTGAATAACCAAAGGCAACGCAATGGCCGAATGGCACTGCCCTGAGGGTGACCGCTCTGCACTTTGCAGCCAGTATTAGTGACTTATCATAACTAGGGAAGACATGTCTATAATGTTTCAGACTTATAGTGGTGTATTAGTTTGTAAGTTTTTAAGAAAAGCAATGATGTAAAACGGTGTCATGTGCGCTCTGGTGCTTGGTATCTTTGAACGCTATTTTCTCAGAACAAGTCTTCTAGATTTTACGGCTCAGTATCTCGTACAGTTTTTCACCTATCGAGGAGGTCTTTTTTGCATCGTGAAGATTAAGGTAGATATTATAAATGCTAGCTTAGGTTGTTTTGAGAAGTTGATTAAACATTTTTTCATTGTCCATAGAATTAGAATTATGTATTTAATATTCAAATATTTGTCAATATTTTTATAGAGCAAAAACAAAGCACTGCAGCTAAGAATTGTAAATATTTTCATTGTGAATCGAGTAAAAAAATTGTCTCTGTCAGATAATGGCTGAGGAATAGCAATTTAAATATTTTTCCTTTTGGCGAGGAGTGAGGTATGGGTAAATTCCAAAAATTTTATAAGCTATAACTGTCTATGCGAAATTGCGAATGTTATGAGCATGCTGTGAATACCCGAGAGCTTATTTCACTCCGGAAGCATTTTTTATGTATTTAAAAAAAATTCATAGCAAAAAGCGTTCGATTCCTTTAAGCATAAGAAACTTGAGGCGAGGCAAGTAGGGGAACTTGTCCGCCCCACACAACTATCTGGTATTTGTTTTTTTGCAGTAGCATCTACGACAGTGGTTCTTAACCTTTTTTGGCAGTGACCTAAAATCTTCTCAAAATAATTGCCGCTACCCAAGCCTCCATATTTATAAAAATTTTACTATCCTGGAGGTTGTAACAACAACAGGTTACACAAATGGCTTGGCGACCCGATGAAATGGCTTGACGACCCAACTTTGGGTCGCGACCCAGGGGTTAAGAACCACTGCTCTGCAATAATAGCCGCCCAATGCAGAGACTATACCTGGGAGGCTAAAATCTCAAATACTTCGGAGAAAAAAAGCTAGGTCAGACTCGGTATATGAGGTGGCTAGCGTTTGTACTGGTCACGCACATTGCATCCAAAGTGAAGCTCATGAAGTTTTATTGCATCAGCAGACATCAGTGAAGATGATTCCCTTAATTTATGTGATCCACATATGAAACAAAAAATATCTGTGAAATAGTTGCTCCCCCTACCATTTTAACACTGTTTCCCGTATAGAAAAAACACGAAAATTACATGAATGCAACAGCACATAAGCGGAGAAGTAAAAATGAGAAGCATCTAATAGCAATTTACTAGCATAATGGAAGAGGTCATGAAAACTACCAAAACGAAAGTGTGCAGTTAATTCATTTTTAATTAATAAATTAATCAATTACGTTAGTTTTAAACTCCCTTACCACAAAAAAGATGTTCAAAGAGAGGAAGGAGGAAGGCACCACTTTATACGGAGTTAAGAGAACGCGGAATCTATGTACAAGGTGTGTTCCTGCGCAGGATCCTGTGCGCATAGACACAGAAAGTTGAGAAGGAAGGTTAGGAAGCAAGATAGAAGCTGAAAAAGAAAGTGAGAAGTACTAAAAACAGGAAAACAATGAACCCAAAAAGATGGTCATTAACAAAACCAAAACAAAATTATCTCAACAAAACAAAGACATACCCTTCAGTTCAGGACCTCACATTTTGCCTTGGGACCCAAGAGAACATTACATGCAGCTAAGGCCTAGCATCAGGCACAGAATTGGCACCGAGTGTACTTCCAATCAATTCACCTTGGGGGAGCGTGAAAATATCGAGTTACTTTGCTTTAATGAGAGTCTCATGCAAAAGTAGGCATTATTTAGTAAAAAAATTACCGTACATTAATGTGCACTCGCATACGCTGACCGCGCATAAAATAGTAAATACATTTTATCGCCCGCATTTTTGTTTCGAACTGGAAACAATTTTTTATGGTCTCATGAGGTTCTATTAGGGTAATGGAACACTAAGTGTTATTTTTCAAAGCAACATTTTAATAAGGAAAATATTGAAAAAGGACAAATTTGTCCACTAGAACACGAATCAACTAATTCCAGACAAAACTTTTTTGTCCTCTTGGGCACACGAAGCAAGAAATAGAAAACCTTCATAATTCCTTTCTAACCAACAGACTTGTTAAGGCTATATCATTGTACAAGTTTTAAAGACATTTAACATGATATCAAGAGAAATAATGAACTACTCAACAAAATTGGTCTTAATTGACATGAAATTCCAAGAAGCAGTTGCTGTTTTTGTCACAACAAAGGTGCACATGACATTTTATACAGGACATGTTGACCCTTCGTGTACATCCTGGCTTCTTACAAGTTCCACGTTTTGCTGCTACAGCTGGAAAGTGACCAATCCCATCTGTCCTGACGTCACGTTCCGGCAAAGGTCTGGTAGCATTTCCCTTCTTTCTTTTTGCATTATAGTCCTGTTCTATATCTGCTGCTGAGAGTCCACGATTTCCTGCAACGTTTTTATTACTGAGCATAAGAGAAGATGCAAGCCTTAATTTGAAACAACACAGTGATTCTTGCTGGTTCATTTTCACGCGTGCTTCATCCTTAGCTCTGAGATACAGCATCCAACTGTTTATCACAGCCATGTCAATCAGATGAAATACCAGCCGTAGATAGTACTTTTTACAGCGAAATTCCATTCTGTAGTTTGCCATCATCTGATCATGTAAATTTAATCCACCCATGTGAGAATTATAGGATGAAACTATTTCTGGAATTGGTATTCTATCGTTTGTTTTTGTTTTTTTGTTGAACCTATTGCATGTTTGTACTGGATATGATGTCAAAAATGATGAAGTCAAGCACACAGATCTATTGTCAAACCACTTGAGAGCAGTAATAGTTATTCCTCCAGATTCAGTCTCATGCTCATCGAAAGAACCTCTCCCTGAGGCAGAAAGTTGCTCGTCTTTCTTGAGAGTTAATCCTTGCAGTTTCCTCTCTTGAACGGTACCACAGCACCAAATTTGGCGGGTTGCCAGGTGTTCTATGAGCTTCAATGAACAAAACCAGTTGTCGAAATATAACTTGTGATTTCGACCATCAGGGATACTTTCTGCGAGGTGAAGGACTGCATTTGAACTAGGTCCCAAGTCAGGAACACCTGAGCGATCGACAGCCAAAGTTTTTCCTGTAAAAGGAATGAAGTCATATACCGTACCCTTGGGATCAGCTAAAACAAATATTTTGTAGCCCCATTTCTTCGTTTTTTGGGGGATATATTGTTCAATCGAGGAAGCTCCTTTGAACGGGACAATCTCTTCACCTACACTCAAATGCTCTGTCATGGGTATTTTGCGAAATGCTTCCCGCAAATGATCAACGAGGAGCCGCACTTTGGCTAGCTTGTCTGTTGCATCAACCGTAGAGTTATCAACAAAATGCAAATTTGATTTTATTTTTTCCCATCGCTGTCTCGACATAATTGACTTGAAATTATCATATATACTGTAGCTGGACCAATGGAGGCGAGTGTTTGATATTTTGGAGATTGACATTTGTATGGCAATGCCAAGCCATTGTTCAAATTCTGCACAACTGAGGCTAAGAGGCTCGTTAGGATTTTTTTGCAAGGCATACAAGTTTGTCTGATCACAAATTTTTCCTATAAGGTTATCTGAAATAAAAGTCTTAAAATACTCCATTGGAGTCAGACTTTCTGTAGACACGTCAGCAAGAGGCTGATATGATGGATAATCATTTCCAGCTTCTCTATTTGATACACGTTTCCAGCAATTACGGTCAGTGCTGCTTTTCTTTGATTTCATTTCTACCGCTCCACGTTGGGCACTCTCTTCAATTTCCAATGCGCATAGTTCAGGATCAGTCTCTTCCTCGTATGCATCTTCTTGGTCACTATTGTGCAGAGGAAGAAGAAAGTCAGGGTCTGCCACACAGTCATCATCTGACAGCTCTTCTTCTGAACCACTGGAATAGTTTGTTTCTATCATACTCTCTAAGCGAGTAAACCTCATGTTTCTTGAATAAAATTGCCGAGTTGTCGCAGCAATTTTGCCATCTGGGAAAGAAAAGAGAATACTGTAGCTACATACTTTCCATATTTCAATGTGTGAACTTACCCTTCAGCGACCAATTTTTTCTAGTATGGAAAAAATAATTTGCAAGTCAATTCTTTCACTTGAATCATAACTATAGGGCTTAATAATATATCTAAAATCCAAAGTATATTTTAAATAGAAAAACTGTAAATATGGTCCACTTGGACATGAAGTAGTGCTAAACAAAGGAGGTCCATACAGTCCTATTGGACTACAGGAAAAACTTCAAACAAATTACTGATAAATATTTCCTTTCTTCGCGTAATATCTTGCGAAGTAGAATCTAAAACGGTACAAAGCTAAAAAAATTGAATTCGCTTATAGAAATTTCACTCAGACCTATTAATAGATATTTTCAATTTCTAAAACAATTTAGTCTTGATAGAGAGCTTCAAAAGCAGTTTCTGTTCCTCTCACAACATCGATGAGTAACGCATTTCTTTCAAAACATGGAAGAAAACAGGGATATTTCACATTTCTTAAAACTTTTCCTTTAAACATACAGTTTTTCTACCCCTTTCAGTAAATCGATCACTGTAAAGTGGTTACTGAACCGATTTTCAGAAAATTAAATTATTCGAAAAGGAAACAAAATTTACTACATTGTAAAAAAAGACTATTCATATGTATTTTTAAAATGTAAATTTAATCATTAAAAAGTCGGGGGCATCTTTGTGGGACACCTGGTATATATCGAAGGTTTCAAGATGAATTACAAGATGAATCAAGATGACACATGAATTTTAGTACTACATTTTGTATTTCTTAATCAAAGAATAACGAATATTTCCAAGTCCATGTACAGCAAATCAATTATAGTGATAGGATTGAAATAGAACATGTAAAAATACTTATGTATGGCGCACAGGTCAATGGCAAATAGCAGTAATTTGAATTTTATTTTCTTGGCTGATCTCTGATGAACAGCTTCTGGGTTGGCTCTCATCAAGCTCCAGCAATAATCCGCTATCACATCTCTTGGAGACCCAAGCAAATTCTGTCATAGTGTTAAGTAGGTTTTGAATTAAAATTATCGAAAAGGATACTAGTAAACATGTTTGAATAAAAAATACCTTTATTAATCGATAATGTGACAAATACAGCATGTTGATTATAGTCAACATCAGGACTGGATTCCAATTTTAAGCGCTGTAGAGTATATCAACATTAGGACTTGACTTTGAAAACATGATGAATCAAGGAAACCAAAATTTCATATGACCCGTTCAAAAAAATTCAAGACCCTTTTATGTGAATCCCTGTATAAACGTAATTAAAGAAAAATTTTTATCTGAAAATAAAACGTTTGATTTTAACTTGAACTACTTGTGAAAATCTCTGAAACAGTTGCGAGATGTATTTAAACAGAGAAAAACTTTGCATTTCTCACAGTAAGTCTTGGTAGATTTCGAACAACCGGGTTGGCGACATCGTTTGAAACGCTCTGAGCTGGGGATGATCACAGGAAGATGCTGTGCAGCACATTTCCTCTTTGCTGGGTGAGGAAGGGGAACGAACATATTTTGATTTGTGCTTTCAGTCTCAGACTCAGATGACCCTTCCTCTTGCTCTACAGAATTCAGGAGATCGTCAGCTAAATCAAGCTTGAATTCTAAATACTTGCGCACATTTTTAGCTTCTCTCCCTACGCGCTTACTGTCCAAGCAATACTCCCTCCAACTATTGGCACATGATAAATCAATGAAATGAAAGATAGTTCTCACAGTCCACTTCTTTGTCTTTGCACCCATACGATAGTTGGCTATCATTTGATCACTAACATCGATGCCTCCCATATTGTTGTCGTAATTTCTAACAACTTTGGGCCTACGAACACTGATGTATCGACGATCTTTCTTCGACCATCTGCGACACTCGTCTTCATCTGGAATACTCTCATGGTTTGAAGCCATATAAATTATTTTGTTATCTAACCAGGCAGTCACTGCCACATCTGGTGGGTTTTGCCTAACAATGGTCACTGAATGACCTCTTCGGTTCTTCTGAAAAGATTTTTCATCAATTTTTTCTTTAGCAGCTCTTGGAATTCTATTTTTTTGAATTGTGCCAGTTCCGTACATACTCTTATCGGTCAAACAGTCAAAAAGGTTCAATGTTGTAAAATACCTGTCGAAGTAGAGGCAAGTTCCTGGTGACAGAGATTGACAAAGTCTCAGCACTACAGCTTCGCCCAAACCAACGTTCTTCTCAGTGGGTATTTGATTCAGAAGAGAAGTTAAATGTTTTTTTCCTTGGAAGACCTCAAAATCTAATACTAGGCCATTTGGAGAAGCTAATACCCAATTTTTCAGGCCTTCTGGATTTGGTTTATTGAGCACATATTGTTTCAAGTGAGTATGTCCCGTAAATGGAACCATTTGCTTGTCTACTGAAACAGTTGCAGAACGAGGTAGTTCCAGACATCTATTTCTCACAGCAACTAGAAGAGGGCGTACTTTCCAAAGCCTGTCATTTTCCTTTTGCTCTGTACTGATAGCATTGTCTTCAATTATTTTCAGATGATTCCTTAGTAAAAAGAACCTGTCACGTGTCATTATTTTAGAAATGGGATTATAACCATGCCGGCGACACCAATACAAGCGCATCCATGGAAACTTCACGATTGACATCAATAGACTCATTCCAATAAATTTACGCATTTCTACTTCTGAAACATTAATTTTCTTCCCAGCTAATTCGCCATTTTGATTAGTGCAGTTAGTTAGTTTTGATACAATTCCATCAGTAATGTATTTTTCAAAGTAAGTTATGGGTTTGCTTACTGCAACTGCGCCATTTTGGCTAGCATTTAGTGTCTGAACAGCCACATTAAAATTGTTGTTGATTTTCCAAAACACACGTTGATTTGGCGATTCCATTTCCTCAGCAGTTTCAGATGTTTCAGCGTCTGCATCACTTTCAATTTGAGCTTCCATAGGCGGATCCTCTCTCTCTGGTTGGTAACTTTTATCAGCAACTGCGTCGTCATCAGACAGATCAAGGTCGGAGTCGTCAAAGAAATCATCTTTCTCTAACATTTGTTGAACCTCATAATCAGTCATCACTCTTGTCATACGAGAAGACCTCCGACAAGCTGAATTTGATTTTTCACTTGTATCTGTTGAAATAAACAAAATATAAACGTAAGTTTTAGATTTATGACGCACATAGTATTGGTATGTAAAATTGATGTTGCATATACTCTACAGACACAATTGGAACCAAACCTGGTGTAGAGTACGTCAAAAATAACATGAAATAATATTTATCGCAGTTTGATGTTTGCTAATCCGTTGTTAAGATTTAATGCTGCCAATCCAACACCCAAAATATAGCGAAGGTTTCATGATAGAAACACGTGATTTTTAGTATTACATTTTGTACTTCTTAATCAAAAAATAACAAAGATTACAAAGTCCACGTACAGCAAGTCAATAATAGTGACACGATTTAAATAAAACATACAGAAAAACATGTGTATGGTGCACAGATCAATGGCAAATATCAGTTACTTGAACTTTCTGTTCTTGACTGATCTCTAATGTACAGTTTCTGTGTTGTCTCTCATCAAGCTCCAGCAATAATCAGCTTTAAATAAAGCACCGGCGTGAGTCCCACCGGCCTTGATACCATTCTTCGATTGTTTTAATGTCCTGATGAAAACACTCCCCTTATTCCCAAGGGTCTGCGAAAAGATGTCTAAATGGTTGTGAAGTGAATTTTGATACTCATATACAGCCAAGATCTCGCAGACTCATTGGTAGCTCTTCCACAATCTCTTCTAAGATGTCTGTTTTCTTATTCCTTAGAAAATTCTGCATAACATCACGAAATGCATTCCAAGCTCTTTCTCGTTTCATTCATTGATGTAATAAAATTTGGATCTCTCATAAGTGTTCTTATTTGAGGTCCATCAACTATTCCAACCTTTTTCTTTTCTTCACTGAGACCAGGAAAAGTTGTTCATTCATAGCTGAAGCATTCTCCACTGCGATCAAGAGTTTTGACGAACTGCTTCATCAATCCAAGTTTTAAGTGCCAGGGAGGAAAAGCAATATTTTTCCTTTCCACTAGAACAGGGGTTTTCAAACTACGGCACGCGGGCTGAATCCGGCCTGCCAGTGTGATCAATCCAGCCCGCGACAGTTAAATCCCACCGCGTACTGGGCGACTACTCTAGAAATTATGGATAATGGCAGTAAAATTAAAACGGTTTTGGCCCTTGGGACTTACTGGAGTAATCAGTATGACCCTAAGACTATTGAGTTTGGAGATCCCTGACCTAGAGGATTGTTGATGGCACTCTCACCGTCAGATGCCAAACTTTGACGCTGAGGCAGCTTCATTTTTACCTAATGCTGTGCTGTATCTCTGCTGTCCCAGTAACACAGAAAACATGGATATTTTGACTTGAAAAAAAGTTAACCTAGTTTTTAAACCGACACAAATTTACCACCATTGAACATGGTATTGCAACCTATCGAGAACAATCTTGATGTTATATTTCTTCTCAGGTTTTACAGATTGACCTATTGGTACAGAGTCATACTTCCATTGTGTAACAGAACACATTTCAAACTTTTTTTGGAACTGTCAACAAAAAGCCTCCAATCCCTTGGATCATATGGTAGAAGTCCCATAAAGAGAAGTAGCCCTTCTTCTACATCAATACAATAGACAAGCTGGTCATCTGAATGGAAGTACTTACGCAGTTCTGCTTTCCTGTTACGATATAATGACACTTATGCCGGGTTCCAACATTTGATTCTCTCGTAGTCTTGAAGCCAAGAGTTCAGCAGACTCTTTTGGTAGATTAAGATCTCTAATCAAATCATTCAAAGCAGACTGAGTGAACAGAATTGGTTTGTCACTATCCTCATCACATGGCAGAAAAATATCTGTAGTGCCTTCTTCATCACCAGAAGCGCGTGAGCAGAGATCTGCGTCAGCAATTTCTGGAAGCTCAGTAAATATTGGTACAGGTATTTCTTCACTATGGGCAACTGGTCGAATAGCAGTAGGAATGCTTGAGTATTGCAAATATTGCTTGTTTTTCTTATTGAAACCTTTTACATTGACAAGGCAGAAATAGCAGTCATCGAAATGATTGCTTGGTTCTTTCCAAACCATCGGCACTCCAAACTTGAGTTTAACATTCTTGCCTTGGGACCATGATCTCAAGGTCTCAACACAGGTTTTGCACACTTTGTGAGGAGCCCAATGCTTGTCTTGGTCTCCAAGCGGTACTTTGAAGTAAGCAAAATACACCTTTTTAACAAAGTTAGTAATGTTACGCCTCTGAGTCTTCAAAGTAAAGCTTCCACAGATGTAGCAAAATATACTTGGATCATTTGAACACTGTCTTCTGTGAGATGCAGGGGCCATTGTTTGATCAGCAGCACATCCTGCAGACAAATGCAAGAAAAAAGTTGCTAGTTACCTGAAATGTTCCTTGACCCATTTCTGTCTTAATTATTCTTCATTGCACCAAAACTTTTTATATTGCCATTTTTTGAAAGATTGTGATGATATTAGTCAACACATTAACTGCGATAGGTTAAACTGAAGTTCAATATTCAATTCTAATTTAAAGTCAATTGGGGTAATCCACTTGGAAAATCGCAAACATTAACTGGATCACGCCATCATTTAGCTTTCATTAAGTTTTAATGAAGAATGAGTTAGTGACTATAGGTGGGTCAGCAGCACTATTAAAATCACCTAAGTGACCACCGGTGGGTCACTTCGCAGGAAATGTGTTAATATCTATAACCATTTTCATAATTTTGTATCCAGTATTGAAAAAGATTAGTGCGACTACTTCTTCACAATCGTCATAAAAGGGACTCTATACTGTCATGTTTTTTCAATCAACCAGCAAAAATTCAAGGGATTGAAAAAATAGTCTCAGTTTTCAGTTTATTAAATATAGCCTTTCAACAATACTTGAATACAATGAAAGCTATGAAAATAATGATTAACTCGATAAATAGTTTTTTCCCAATTACTAAGAAAGAAAATAATTACAATTCAGTTCCTCATAAAATGAAAACATATTGCTGATAATTTAAACTCTAACTCAAATTGCCATGATACATTGCGAAACAATTCTTTCGAAATGTGAAACATAAATTGGCATTACATTTCTTGCAGTATACATTAGTTTTACCTGGGCAATCATTGTTTTTGCATCTATTTCTCTTCTTGTCTATGGCGGGCACATGAGCTACTTGGTCAAACCTTACATCGCTTGATGGCCCACTGAATCTTCTTCTCTTGTTTTCATCGGGCTCTTTTGTTGTCGGTCGTCCTCGTTTTGCAGGCTCACATAATTTTCCACATTTTGTCAATGATACAGCAAGATCAAGTTTATATTCAGCAAGAGAAAGAATATCTTTTCGGGGGAACGACAGTTGGTCAGCATCACGACGATACAACAGCCATGAATTAACAATTGTCATATCAATGAAGTGATAAATGAGCCTGTGGTAATTCTTTTTTGACCATATGCTGATGCGATACAGAGCAAGAAGTTGGTCGGCAAGGTTTACTCCACCCATGGACTTGTTATATCTTTTCACAATGTCCGGGTAAGGAACGTCAATCACCTTTTTCTGCCGCGTGTCAAACCTTTTGACTGTAGTCACAGGATGCGCTTTGGCAAATGTTGACACAAGGTTCACTACCTTATCATCACGCCAACGAACAAGAGTAAGTTCTGAGTTCTCTTGAGAGAGAATAATCTCTTCAAATGAGCCTCTTTCCTTCTTCATCAATCTCTTGTCATCTTTCATTTCTTTAGAAAGTCCTGTCAAGCGAGGCACTCTCACAGTACCGCAACACCAAATCTTTCTACTGGTAAAATGTTGTAACAATGGTATTGATGTGAACCAGTCGTCAAAAAATAGAAGAAAATTTTGGCCAGAAGGGATGTTCTGTGCAAGATGTAACACAATGTTTGAGCTGGCTTTCAAATCAGGAATGGCAGGATCATCTACAGGCAATATTTTTCCTGTGTATGGTATGAAGTCATAAGTAAACCCCGCTTCATCAGCGAGGACAAAAAGCTTATAGCCAATTTTTTGGGGTTTGTTAGGGATATATTGTTTTCGTTTTGATTTGCCCTTGACCGGAACCATCTGTTCATCGATGCGCAAATTTTGCTTCTTTTCAAATCCCTGAAATTTTGTCCTGAGGTGATCTATGAAAGGCCTCACTTTGTAAAAGGGATCACAGTTTTCCTCCCCATGATTTGCTGCACGTGTGTTATCTGCAAAATGAAGATTGGATTTTATCGATTCAAATCTATCACGGCTCATACATTCAGCAGCAAAATCTGAAAACGGTGAGAGTTTTTTGGCCCAATGCATTCTTGCATTTGGCAACTTTGAAATAGAAAAATAAATTAGAAGGCCAAACCACTTCTGCAACTCTTCTTTTGTAAGGTTTAAAGGGTTGCTTATGTTTTTCTGAAGTGCATACATGTTTGACTGTTCAACAATATTATTCAAAAGTGAATCATCTATAAAAGTAGAAAAGTATCTTAGAGGTGACAATATTATTTCTTCACAAATCCAAGACTGAGGGCCCTCAAATGGAGGAATTCGCGATTCTTCATTGTTGATTGAAAACATCCATTTCTCTGGAAAGTTTCTTTTCTGCAGTCTGCCTTTACGAGCTCCATCATTCATCATACTACAGTCTGCTTCTGTGTCTGTGCCTGTACATTCTGTTTCTCCTTCAATATGAATCACAACTGTGTCATCCTCCAAAACTTCTTCCAGTTGTTCAAGTTCCATGAGTTCATCTGGTGAAGTAAGATTTTTCAATTATTTACAATTTTTAACTACTCATAAACAGCAGAAACCATATTTGATAAGATGACGACAAGCAAGTTAATATTTATTTATAGTTTTTTCCAAAAGCTAAATATAATTCATAAAAACTTTTCGTTTTCTTCAGGTTATTGTACTCTACATTGAGCTCAAGACTGAATACCAGCCTGCATTACTTTTTTTGCTGCCAAGTAATCAAGAAACTTTTGATTATGATCTAAAGTTAACCATGACTAACATTCTACATCTGAAAACTTGGTGATAAGTTATGCTCACATTATTGCAAAAGTTCAGTATTATCAAATTCTAAATTTTACAGAAGTATGACACATGCTCTGGTTATATTGTGCTAATGAAACAGCTCTACTTACCATTGTTGCTATTTAGAAGAATATAATCCGAATCCTGTGCATCATCATCATCATAGTCAGAATGTTCTTCATCACTGTCAACAGCAACTATAGTCACATACGATGCTGACTTCGAATTACAGCCATTTCCATAAAAAAATCGAGGTTTTATAACTGTAAAAGAAACAAAAAATAAAGCTCACTCTCCACTTTAAAGTTATAGAGCTATAAGTGCAGGGTATCAGTAAGAAGTTTTCAGCCTACTCCAGCCTCTGAGTGTCCAACAGTCATAAACATGTGCTTCACATGACGAATGTGACCAATGAGTCACTCTTCCTATTTTCCTTGAAGATAAAATTTTAAACTACATGCAGACAAGTGTTGTGTAAGTTGAAATTTGTTCGTTCACTTTGTATAAAAAATGGGAATCTAATGCATGTTCAAAGAAAACGAAGATACTTTCTAGGTTATTGGGAGACTGAATTAAAATTAAATTTACCAAAACAACGAAATAATCCGGCGCTGTTGCTACACAATTGAATAGAGGGATTTTTTTTATTCATGAAGATGGGATATATACATATAGTGCAAAAAATGTGATGTGATAGAGAACATTAATCAGTTATGAATTTAGAACCCTCAAATTAGTCCAAGACGACTCTTGAATCCCATGCCAGAAAAAATTTTGGTCAATATGCAGTTTAAGCCTTTCACGGAAATTACTAATTCCGTTCCAAAAAATCACAAACGGAACACATTTAAAACATTTTACATGAATGACATTCTGCTCGCTGATGCTTTATTTTCGAGTTATTCAACTTTGAAATTTTCGTGTTCCATAGCAGTTCTAGTTAGTTGCGCGCTTGAGCTGGAACTGTTCGAGTTCGCTTGGGTACTTTGTAAGTTATTGTTAGCCAACCTCGCGAAGCCTGAACCCACTTCTAGGATCTATTAGTTAATAACACAAAGGTTATCACCCAAAAATATTACTGGGATTGGAATAGTGAATTCTTAAATCTACAGTATTCACTTCTACAGTTTTGCTAATGTTATACGGTGGTAGCCATATTGAAACTGATGTCAACTGCATATCGATTTCAGTATTCACTACCCCAGTGCCGCTAATATTTTTGGGTGATAACCTTTATTGTTATTAACTAAAAGATCCTAGAAGTGGGTTCAGGCTCCGCGGGGTCAGCTAATAATAAATTATAAAGTACCCAAAGCGTACTCTAACAGTTCAAGCGCAGATTAGATTAGTCATGTAGTTTTAGCCTCCCTACCTGCAGCAACAAATGCGATCCAAAGAGAGAAGGAGGAAGGCACCATTTAGTATGGAGTTAAGGAAACGCAGAATCTACGCAGAAAAGGCATAGAAACGGAAAGTTCTGAAAGAAGATTATGAAACAAGGTCAAAGATAAAGAAGAAAGTAGTAGGTGTTGAAAAACAAGACAGCAGTGAACCGAAAAAAGGTGGTCCTTAACGTAACAAAAACATTTTATTTCAACAAAAAGAAGGCCTACTTAACGCTCAGCTCGGACCCTCACATTGGCTCAAGCGCGCAACACAACTGCTATGGAACACGAAAATTCAAAACTTGAATAACTCGAAAATAATGCATCAGCGAGCAGAATGTCATTCATGTGAATTATTTGGAAATGTGCTCCTTTAGTGATTCTTTGGAACGGAATTTTTAATTTCCGTGAAAGGCTCAAACTGCATTTTGACTAAAATTTTTTTCAGATACCAGTGTTCAGAGGTAAATATGTTGAACAAGTGCGTAGCATGCAGATGACCACCCTCGACAACAGTGGGGCTGCCACTGCGCACCAGAGGCAGTTCAGTTAGAATATTGTTGTTTACCTTGAAGCTGTAACTTGCCCTCTGACAGGAATAACAACCAGTCTATTACCGACAGTTCCAATATAATTACAACTATTTATTATGGTCCCCGTGAGTGACATACGACGGTAGACGGATTAAGATGTACTACCAACCATAGAAGTAGTTTAATAATAAGTGCAAAGCGGTAATAGTTTTACTCACCAGACGCTGTTCTCCGACATTGTATAGTGTCATCATCAGAGTCGTCTGAACATGGTCCAGGTTGCTGCTTTTTGCCTTCCTCTTCGTCCAGAAGACTGTGATGTTCTAAAAATTCCTGTAACCATGTTAGTGTTAGTAATAGGCCTCGAATTTAAAAATGTTTCATCGAACTTCAAGCTCAGCAATCTAGAATCGTTGCACAATATATATATATATATATATATATATATTGTGCAACTGAACAACAAATTTTTTTTACTGGAGATGTGTAAAATGATTAAGACTAATTTGGGTACGCTGATTTCAAAAATCATAACCGTTTTGCTGTATCACGTCAGGATTTTCAGTTACAGAAATATTCCCATTGCCTAGAAGTCAGGATTTCAATGAAATTTACAAAAATTCATTTATTCTTTTATTACATCATGAATGCTTCAAAATTATAGAAATTGCAGAAAAACGCCATTAAAATGTAATTAAAAATGCTTTAGGCATTTGGCTTTGCGTTTGTGCTGCTCTGTGTCAGTTTCACGATGCAGGAACCAGCAGAAGTCGCCCATCATATTCGGGTTGTGCCGCCCTTGGTAACGTGTCTCCATGAGTGAAATCTCTTGGTGGAATCGCTCGCCGTGCTCGTCCGAGACAGCTCCCAAGTTGTCAGGGAAGAAGTTCAGGTGCTGGTGTAGGAAATGGATTTTCAGGGACATCCTGGAGCTAAGTTCCCTGAAGGACTCCAGCAGCTGCTGCACTATTTCTTCATAGTTGTCCGCGCGCTCGTTCCCCAAGAACTTGTCCGTCACAGCTTTGAAGCTCCTCCACGCTGCCAGCTCTTTGGGGTTTAGGGTTGTCGGAAAAGTTTCGTCCTTCATAATCTGTCGAATTTGTGGTCCAACAAAGACACCAGCCTTGATCTTGGCCTCCGACAAGGTGTTGCCAAACTTCTCCTTAAGGTATAAAAACCCCCGCCCATTCAGATCCATTGCCCGTACAAAACTTTTCATTAAGCCGAGCTTTATGTGGAGTGGTGGAAGGAAAATCTTGGCTGGGTCAACAAGGGTGACATGTTTTACGTTGTATCGACCAGGTACATGCTCCTTCCGCTCTTTCCAATCTTTCTTCGTCCAGTGATTCTTGTTGTCTCTGCTATCCCAGAGACAAAGGAAGCACATGTATTTTGTGTAGCCTGACTGCAGCCCTAACAGCAGCGCCACCACTTTCAAGTCTCCGCAGATGTGCCACTTGAAGTCATTGTACTTGATGGAATGAAGCAGCTGCCGCATAGTCTCATAGGTCTCTGTCATGCCAAACGCGTGAGCTAGTGGGACTGATGGTTTCTCGTTGCCATTGTGGAGCAAAACAGCCTTCAAGCTGTTCTTCCCTGAGTCGATGAAGAGGCGCCAGTCTGCAGGATCGTGATTACACCCAAGTTCTTTCAACAAACCGTTGATGTCACTGCAGAATGTCATCTTGTCTTCCATCTCAAAGAACTCAGCCATGTCTTTGTGACGTGCTCTGAACAAGGAAATCTTGGTGTTAGGTTGAAGTAGATTCCACTGCTGCAGCCTTGATCCAAGCAGCTCTGCTTTCGCCTTTGACAGCGAGAGATCTCTTACAAGATCATTCAAGTCTCCCTGGTTCAGAAGATGTGGTTCTTGAGTGTCGGGTTCAAAAGGTTCATCATCACCATCCTCTTCGCCACTGCTTACAGGTATGTTCGGATCAGCTGGAGGTGTCGGAACGGGGTTCTCGTCGTCATGAGGCACAGGTTTACGAGCAGAGACGCAGTAAGCGTACTTGATGTGGCCTTTATTCTTCTTGTTGAAGCCGGCGATGCTTGTGCAGCAGAAATAACAATCATCATGATGCTTCTGTTGCTCACGCCATATCATGGGCACCGCAAATGGCATGCTCGCGCGCTTGCCCACCAACCACTGAGTCAAGCCTGTGTGGCAGCTTGTGCAGCATATGTGTGGTGCCCAGCTCTTTTCTTGGTCCCCCACCTTACACCCGAAGTAGTGAAAGTAGGCGGCCTTCATTTTCACGGCTGTAGATATACGTCGCTGTTGATCTTTTTTGGTATACCGACCACAGACATAACAGAAGTTGTCTGGATGATTGGCACAGGAACGCCGACTCATGTTGACCTGAAAGAAAGAAAGAATCAAACATTAGTATTTTCTAATCATTTTACTAAAAACAAGTATTCTAATGACCAACCATATATATATATCAGGCGGAAGGCTAAAATGAGGAATTAAATTTTAAATGAATCCCATGTTCAGCAAACCTAGTTAAATATGGTGCATGAATACGATTAAAAAGTATGCATCATTTGAATTAACACAGGTGTCATAATCTGAGTAAAGATTTACAAAAGAAAAGAATTTGAACACAAAGGAAAATGAATAGATGAGGCCCTGAGCGCCCGTTCGTCTTCAAAATTTACAGTGATTCTAAAATGCGTAGGTCTGTCAGAGGGACGGTTCGGGTCAAATCCAAACTATTATCGATTTTCTGTTTTTAGCTCATATTATAGAGTATTTTCTTACGAAACTAACGATATGCTTCCGTCACTCGTGTGTACGCTCGTCAGCTACAGCTTGCGAAAGGCCAGTCACTTGCGTCATTACACGGCCAGGTAACGAGTTTGTCATTGTCAGGCTTTCCTGAAAACTTGAACTTGTTTAAGTTTGAAATGCCGGTTCTCATAGTTTGAAGGTACAAAAACTGTAAATATAGCAATCGATAGGGCTAAAAACGGCTCAGAATTGGTGAATGTTTTTTTTTAAAAACTATTTAGCTTGAAAATTATAACAGAAATAAGATATCAGAGTGAAAAAAATCATTACTTTCACAAAATATGATGAATAGAAATATCAAAAAACAACCCAACCAAACAATAGATAATAAATGTAGCTTTCTAAAACACACGTCGTCAATTCTGTAAATTCAAAATTTAAGGAGATAAAATTTCCGAAATACTCTTTTCTCAGTGTTTAAAAAAAAATTGAATTTAAAACAAATTACGAAAAAACGCACGAAATAAAAAATTTCGTTGCATTGTTTTTCACATGTGGTGAAAATTTCTACAAAAATCCGTTAGAAAACGCAAGACACGAGTTTTAACCCAGACGGTGTCAAAAACCCGCTCTCCGATTTCCCTATTGACGAAGCAGGCCTGAGCGTTCAGCAGGCGAGACTAAGCCATACAGCTCACGGTCGAAATGTTTTAAAACAAAAATAAAATATTCCGACAAACACAGTGAACAAATTCTTGGTTAGGTTGAGCAGCAAATCACTCACTGCTGCAAGTTTATTAGGCTCTCCTGAAAACAGTCAATCACGTTTGAAATGTATCTTCTCCCAGTTTTCAAGGTAAAGGAATGGCAAATGTATCAGTCGATAGAGCTTACAAAATGCTAGAGAAACTATTGCCCTATTGTACACCAAGTGCATTAGTGTACAATCAAGTCAAGCTAAGAAATGAGTAAATTTGTCCAGATAGTTCGTATTACGTCAAATCAGAAAGTCAAAGAAGAGGAATCGAAAAATCTCATTTGACCTAATTGATGGCACATCAGTTGTACATACCCACGGGCTCCTCCAAAAATACTGTAAGAGAAGTAAGATGACTCGGCGAAAGTTTACAGAACCTTTAATTCTGTCGATCGCTACTGGAAAGCCCATTGAAGAGAAGATATAAAATTGATTATAAGAAAGTTTTAGCCTCTCTTTACCACGACAAAGATTTTCAAAGAGAGGAAAGATGAAGGCACCATTTAGGATGGAGTTAAGGGAATGCGGAATTAATGCACAAGGTGCATAGAAGCAGTAAGCTAAGAAAGAAGTTGATGAAACAATAAAAAAAGTTGAAAAATGTATAGTAGGTGCTGAAAACAGGACAGCAGTGAATCCAAAAAAGATGGTCTGTAACGAAACAAAAACCTCAATTTCAACAAAAGAAGGCTGACCTAACCATTAGCTCGGTGCCTCACAAAATCCCCCTGGGAGCGCTAATTTGACGACATAAGATGCGGGAAATGGAATGTCAGGGTGAACGATTCTGTTTCTGGAATTCATGTGCTCGCTGAAGTGGATAGGCCTAAGCAGAAATCACGTAGACGATGTAAAGGGAGCTATGAGAAAAATTCTCAGTGAAGATTGTAAGATGGAAAGCAGCAAAGATCGAGGAGTCTTCACTTATTGGACACATGTGACGATTACCCTATCTTTTGCTAGCCATCTTTCAATGAAAAATATGCACAGTAGCTACTATTACGTTCATTTTTATCTTCATTGCGGCTTTCATGTTGAACTGATTTTATTAGTATATTAAATTTTCTTGTTTTCCTGAAGCATGTGGAAGGCGACCGAACGGCGTAAAAATTAAGTCATTTTTTCAATGACTTGGAAGTGCTACATTTTGTGTATGAAAATAAAATTTCGGTTCATTTATTTATTTCATTTGAACGTAAACCCTCATCCTACATATGATTTAATAATAGTCTCAGTTCACTAGCTAAGTAAGTATTTATGAACATTTTATCAAAATAACTTGGAATATTAGGTTTGATAAATCGGTGTACCAACACCAATAGCGGAATCTTATTGTCGGTACGATATGGCCTGAATCGCGGGAACGTGTTAAAGCTAAAAAATCATATAAAATTGACTTCATCCACGACATATCAGTGTGAATACTGAAGATTTTATTCATTTAGTTTTATGAATGAATGGAATAATTATATATATGTATTTGGATTAAAATTGTCCTCAACGCAAAATAATTAAATGAGCTTTTCAGCGAATTTATAGAAACTACTCATCTTAAATTAAAAGAGCAAACCAAGCTAAAGCCAACTTACATTAAAGGCTGGAACTTATCAACCTATAAATTTATCCTAACACCATGTCACGGATTCTTAATTAAAACGCTCTCCATACTGGCGTCAGGTAACGAAGAGGGGATTGAAGATTAGATTAGATTCATAGAGAGGAAGAAGGAAGGCACCATTTAGTAGGAGTTAAGTAAATGCGGAATCTATGCAGAAAGAGTACAGAAACAGTAAGTTGAGAAAGAAGTTCATGATACAAGATGAAAGTTGAAGAAAAAAGTAATAGGTGCTGAAAAATGGTCCTTACCATAACAAAAACATTTTATTTCAACAAAAAAGGCCTACCTAACTCTCAGCTAGGGCCGTTACATTTTCTCCCTGGGAGTGCTAATTCCCATATATATAATAGTTGTCTCCCCTGAGGGGGGAGGGGATTGAAACCCTTGATATAGAAAGAAATGGAAAAATTAGAGAGGAAAGTTAGACAAAAGTTTAAAAATAAGAAACAGAGAGCGCTCTTCCTACTCTGCATTTTGCTTGATTAACATAGGAATAGTAACAACTAGCTAAAAGATTTAAATTATTTTATTTACAACAAAGACATCAGTAATACAAAAATACTAAGTGAGCACGCCCCCCTAGCACAGTCATCTAATGAATGCAAAATCTCTAGAATAATACGTTGACACAAGGTAAAACACCACAGCAGAGTATGGGCTTGGATGTAATTTTTCAATTACCACAACATAATATTAATACGCGTCCCACTATAAGAAAAACACACGCAGAATTCTGAAAAAATTACACGCAATACTTGAACACTCATACCGTACGTTTTTTGCGTGCAATCGTAACAACACAAGATACTAATATCCTTTGAGTTCTAATTGAAACGAAACCTTGAATTCCACTCTAAACTTCATCCTTCCACGTTTTTCTTCGTTCACGTCTAACTTGCCCCTTAGTTTCTTTTCTATTCCGACTCCTTCAGTTGTCGTTGGAAGTGGGGCACCACTCTACAATCCTCATGCTATGCCGGAGTTGTAGTGTTGTGATGCTAGGATATCCTGGTGCTGTGATACGCATGACACATTGGTTCTCAGCTGCTGTTGCGCATTGTACTCTGATACGTTGGTTCCGCAGGGCAAAGGTGCGCTGTGATAAGCTGGTGCATTGTGGTACACTGGTGCTGGGTACTGGTATTGTGATGCACATAGTGTCCGGGTATGCCGGTGCGCTCCACTAGCTGCCGAACACTTCCTGTTTTCACCAAGCTCTTCACTGCAGCATGTAGCACTTGCAAGTACTCTTTCAACAATAGATCTCAGTTGTTAGGAGCCAACTTATATTTCTTCTCGTGTACTTTCTTCTGGATTCTTCTCAAATGTTCAAAGCTCATTCCTTCCCGCTTTCAAAAAACCCTTGTGCCATCCCCACATTATTTTGCTATAACATCTAGACTTTACAATCCTATCTATCACCCTTATCTCTTAGCATTGTATACCCTCAGTTTAGCATTGAATTTACAACACTTGAATTAGCATCACTATTACTTAGACATCTAGATTCAATCATACCCACAAAGTGCGTTTAAGGAAGCTTTTCTCCCATGTTCAACCCCGGAAAGCCTCCCCAAACATGAAGGCAGCTTTTCATTCTCCCCTCGAGAGGCGTGAAGATGCTCTCATTCTCCCTAAGCAATAGCGTTTTTCGCACGCTTTCACGCGCTGTTCAGATACACCATCGAAATTTAGCCTTAAGATACATTACAGCGGTTAGCAAGGCAATGGTGGAGAATAATAATGTACATTCAATTCGGGAAAAAAATTGAGAGAAACAATTCAGATGCTAACTATCATTTGGTTTTATTTTAAAGAGATAATAGCAAACTTTTATCTGTCAATCAGAAGGTGAAGATGCTCAGTTTCAAAAGAACATGTTAGTTAGAAAAATTGAGAGAAACAATTCAGATGCTAACTATCATTCGGTTTTATTTTAAAGAGATAATAACAGACTTTTATCTGTCCATCAGAAGGTGAAGATGCTCAGATGCTCATCAGAAGATGCCTGGTCAGTACTGGTGATGGTGGAAGTGGGATTTCTGGGCACATCTCTTTGAAACGTTGGACTCTATGTGGGGCTTTCACGAAGATGCGTTTTCCTGACGATATAAGTCTATTGACTTCTGGGTAGGTACTGCTTACCAATTCTGCTACTCGGTGCAACACATGTGCCAAACATGTAACGTGTATCATATTAGGGTATTGACTGCTTACTTCGTCCATAGCTTTTACCATGAGGTGCATCGTCAGTAACAACAAGAAACACGTTTTCGTACTTCATTTGTCCACCCCATAAACACTGCAGAGAGTCATTAAAGAAAACCGCAATCGTGCTGTGATTAACCTTTGGAATAACTGCAATATTACGCAAATAACATTTCATTCGTTTACCTTCCACCCCTAATATACCGAAAACAAAGCAAACAATATTGCCTTGTTCAATATCCGTGGTTACATCAATTGACACCCACAACTTTTGTCTATATGCATTCTTCCTTAGTTTTCTCATGGTGTTCTCATACATGCCACGAGCATATTTCTGAAGAGTTGATTGGTTTGGTATAGTTCTGCTGGAATATTTCTTGAATAAGTCTCTGAAGGATTCTATTGTGACATTACTGAGAGGTATGTCACAAGCCATAAATGCAGAGCATAAATCCTCATGGAATTTTTGTGTTTCGATTCTCCTTTTAGTGGTTACCATTTCACTCATCAGTGGCTCACAAGTTTTTTCCCAACTGCAGACTTCCTTACTCGACCCTCCTAGACTGCAGACTTTCTTACTCGGCCCTTGCTGCCTTGAGCATTCCTGACTGAGGCTTCCCTCACTGATGTCTGCCTGACTTGAGCCTGTCAGACTAGACGCTCTCTGACTCTGCTGAGGCTCTTTTGATTGTGGAGGAATCAGGCTTTTGTTTTTGGCAGGTTGGGCTGTTTGTGAATGTTGAGCGGCCAGAGATTTCCGTAAACATGATACCTTGGGAAAAAATTACAAAAAAGCTTGAAACACTGGACGTATGACGCCACTGAAGACGTAATCTAAGATTTATTCTAGGAATTTAGATTATCGATCGCCTTATTATAACTTACACTCTCATAACTTACGCTCATTTTCAACAGTTCGACTAGATAACATACATTGTCAGCAAATTCAAACCACGCCAAAATTTATTCACTTCATCCTATAATTTTCTCAGCTTTTATTTGGATTCAATCAGTCGAAATCTTAACTCACAATCCTCTTTTAGTGTTATAGGAAATATTGTCATTTAACACCTTCTTGCAAAATTAATAATATGGCGTATCTTCAACAATTTCATAGTCTTTGAACTCCTGAACATACTCTATTGATCTCTTTTGCACTGAAATTTTTGGCATATTTGAGAAGTTCTTAAGAGTATTTAAATGGCATGCAAGACTCTACTGCAGAGATAACACCATCTTGACTCATCAAAAACTACTGTTTCAATAATGTTTAAGATCTGACAAGTAATTAAGTCTTATACAATATGTAATTCTATGCATGCCGTTACTTCTTTGTAAGTGGTACTTCAGGTTACGAATGCCTTCCTTTACGAATTTTGTGGGTTACGAAGTGATGCCTTCGTATTGGGTTAAGAATTTAAATTTCTCTCCCATGCGCCCATTTCTTTGTGGACAAGTCTTTATGTCGAGATTCATGATCGCGTTTTTCTTGGGAATGACTTAACCCCGGCCGACATGCTGACATTACCGAAATAGCGCGCAATATTGCCTTTGCTATTTTACTTCCAGCACGCTTATTATTGTAGATAATTGTTTGAAAATACATGTTTAAGTAGAAAAATAGCTGCTCTCTGCATTGAACAAAAACAATTTCGAAATACCTTGTGCCATTTGTGCGATATAAGGTGTAAAAGTCCATAGACTTTTTAAGAAATATATTTTTTTAGAAGTTGTGCCATTTTTTTATCTCGACACTTTTGTAATATTTTTATGCTGATTTGTATAGAAAAAGACCTGCTAAATCCAATGGTGTCTTTATTTTTTCCTGTGACAATTAGATCAGAAGATATGGGCATTTTTGTTTGAAAAATACTCGTTTTTAACTTTGCAAAAACACAACCATTTTGGTCTTTACTATTTTACTTGTTGTATACATGCTTATTATGATAAATGTTTGAAAATGAATGTTTTTGTAGAGAAATAGGTACCCTTCACATTGGAATAAAAGATTTCGAAGTAGCTTCCGCCGTTTGTGTTATGTAAGGCGTCAAAGTGCATAGATTAAAAAAAAAGTTTTTTTTTTAAATCGTATTTTATTTTGTTGCCATTTTGTCATATTTTTAG
Organism: Morinoia aosen; assembly: GCA_030386875.1. Taxonomy (NCBI): domain Eukaryota; kingdom Metazoa; phylum Arthropoda; class Malacostraca; order Amphipoda; family Talitridae; genus Morinoia; species Morinoia aosen. The sequence goes on along the minus strand of CM059576.1, from coordinate 105,848,595 downwards.
GCAGATTTGGATAGAAAAAGACTTGCTAAATCCAATGGTGCTTTTATTCTTTTCTCTGCGATAATTAGTTCAAAAGATATGGGCATGTTAGAATGTGAAATCAATACTATTTTGTACTTAGCGAAAAACATAACTAAACATGTGTTCTACTCTACAAAACAGTAAACTTTTATAGTTTGACCCATTTACTCGCACAAAAAAATCCACCCAACCACCACACTAAACTTTTTTTACTAACAACACAGTACAGCTATACGCTCACAGAACAAGCATATGGTAAAAACAGTAAGCATACTAGCTAGCTAATTATTTATCGATATGGTTGATGACACTCTATTGCGGGGTCCGAGGAGACTTTCTGGCCCGTTTTTCAGGGCAAGGAGTCACCGGAGCTGGCAATGTCCGCTTAGCAGCTCGCCGCGGATTGACTCGGGGCTGAGCTTGTGGTGCTGGATCTTCTTCAGCTTCAGCTGGAGCTTCCGTTGCTGACTCCACAGTACTCCTGTCGCTGGTGTCCTCTGATTCTGCTGCTGTCTGCACCTGCAAGTTCTGGTGGTAGATTAGAAAGCACTCTTTATCAGGCCTCATGCAGAAGCACTTGTTGCATTCGATGCAGTAGATGATGGACTTCTGTTTGCATCCTTCAAGCTGACACCGGTGGAGCTGCCTCTTCAGTTTACCTGTTGCTGCATCCGGGTTGCTCCTTGCCTTTTCCAGCTCGCTTTGCAGTGGAGGGTAAACTTTAGGCAGATGTCCCAAGCCGACAGGAATTGGAGCTCTGATAGCATACTTCTGAGCAGGGCGGGTGTCCTAGAAATAGAAAGAAATGGAAAAGATTACATTAGTATTGTCACAGATAAACATCTATAGATAGCCAGTATTATTATAATTATTACCTATTATTACTTTATTGCACACACTGACAAGACATTGGGCACTCGAGTGCACAGACTTGAGTCGGCGCAATCCTCACAGTGAAAGCTGGCTACTCGAGTAGACACCAGCCTGCGCAGCACACAACCTACCCTGTGCACTCGAGCGCACAGACTGAGTTGGCGCAGCCACAGAACATTTATTCAAGAACTTAAAAACTACGGTGGACCCCAAGCCCGCTCTAGGCAAACATACGCACGCATGCTAACCAATCAGCTGCCAGCAGTCACGACTGGCCGCTGACGTCGTCACGGCCAAAGCTTCCAATTGGCTGCGTATCCAGACTTTACTATGCTACTCGTTTGGATTGGAAGTCTAATTTTCATGCTCAAGTTATAAACGTTTCTGGGCGTAGTAAGGATAGTGATAGCCAAATTAGTGAATTGCGGTTACATTGACAACACTTTTTATTATTTCATTCAATATACATACACGTGAATGCGCATCTTGAACAGATTTGCAATTCATATATAAAGACTAAGGCACATTTAGATTAGACTAAGGTGCTGAATGTGATAAAACGTTGGTGACGTATATTAAAAGTTTTAGGAAAGGGTTCATAGTCTTTTTAAACCATTCAATATCAGATTCTTATAGTAGTCAAACCAATACGATAATAAAGAATTTAAGTTATATGAGCGATAAAAACCTTGCTAATAATATGTAGCGATGTTATTTATATTTATTATACGTAAAGATTACTCAAATAGTTACATACAAGAAATGGGAAGAAGTTTACGTTAACGTAACGTTTTTTATGTTACGTTCATTGATGAATGATTCGTGCGTACGTTGCTTGATTGATTATAGATTAGTTTTAGCCTCCCTTTACCACATTCTGCAAAAAAGAGGTTCAAAGTGAGGAAAGATGAAGGTGCAGTATGGTATGGAGTTGAGGGAACGCTGAATCTATGTACAAGGTGAGTTCCGGCACAGGATTCCGTAAGCATGGAGAGTCACTTAAGAAGGAAGGTTATGAAACACGATAGAAGTTGATGAAGAAAGTTAGAGGTATTGAAAAACAGGTCAGTAGAAAACCCTACACAAAACTACGAACATTTTACTTCAACAGAAAAAAGGCTTACCTAACTATCAGCACAGTACCTCACATTTTTCCCTTGGGAGCGTTAATTCCCATAGATATAATAACTGTATCCACCTGAGGGCGCGAAAGTTCTTTCGTAACAGTAATGGAGAATATTGAGGAAGGAGAGTCCACAATACCGCCACACACACTTTGGATTAGGGTTTACAAGCATCCAGTTTTTGGACGAGGCTCAACACACGGCATTAACTAGTATCAGAAGTGAACTACAGTACTAAGGTGGCTAGGTGAGCTAATAACTGAAGCCTAAGCACAGCCGTCGGCATGGCTTTTCATTACATTTTCCAGTTGCAGCATACCAGCAGTGAGTGTAAACGCTAAATAATAGAAGGGTAAAAACGCTTATGTATACAAAGCAATGAACTACGCATGAAGATTTAGTGCAATTAAAACTCTCACTATGTGCACAAGCGTGTGCTAAGAAACAAAAATATAGATATGAGACATTAAATCCAATCTTTGTGTCTGTTGAAAGCTTGCACTGTCACGGTTGAGGACACTGCAAATTACGAGCTAGTAACAGTAAATGAGAATCCTACCATAACGCACTTCAGAAATACTATAGCGATATAAGCTTATGAACAAAATTTATACATTAACAATAAAATATACTTAGGTCAATCAAAAAATATACCTAACTTGCTACCAGATGATAATACTACTCATGAACAATTTTCTCAAGTTTTTCAGCACAACTTTTGGAGGACATCAGTCTGTTCAAGTGTCTCGTGCATTGAAGCGTTCTACACACAGCAAAAAATTGTTTCAACTTGTCAGTGACCTGAACACAGCAGAAATTACAGTGATGCTGACACAAATCTAAGAACTTAGACTAGTTTACAAAATCCTGAAAAGTGCCGATAATTGTGAAAGCAATACAAAAATACTCTCTCGTGCAAAATAATCAGGTCAATAAACTCCTTGCTGCAGTAGGTGAGAGACTGGTCACACGATTCTACATATTCTTTAAAGGTAGTGAACAAGTGAAAGTTCAGATCTTGCTTTGTTAGTATTTGAGAACAAGCGTCACAAGAGGATACAGAGGAACCTTTCAACTTGATGTGGAACTGATTGACCTTATGGTTGTACGATAACCCTTACCTGAGCGACATCTCATCCACTAGAAGGAAACAAAGTTTATCTCTAGCACTGACGGGTTTTACCTTCATTTTCAACATGGACACACTTTTAGCACTAGTACCAGGACGTACTTGGAAAGGTTTCATCAGTGCACGCACAGTCGAAAATGAGGTTAATGGTATCAAGTTCCTCATCAGTTGATAGTGGGTCTCTGATGAGCTTACAAGAATGTTCACAGCGAGCCACTTGTGATACATGGAGTATGATCTCTTGCCCCTTAATTTGTGCTTGACAAATGCATTGAGATAAGGACCAAGTCTGCCACTTACACTTCCCAGGAAATTATCGGTGTTTAACCGCTTGTACAGTACCTTTGATTTGCTCTTGAGCCTTTTCCTAAGTTTTCTCTCAGGAGCTGGTCTGCTGTTTTCAAGGGCAATTGTCGTTCCAGAAGGAGAAGCGAACAACCGTCGCTTACAAGGTACCACTGGAGGACCTGTGTCTTCCAACAAATAACTGCTTCTTTTGCCACATGAATTCTGCAATAAATTGACGAAAATTAGATTGTATGTATATATTATATTTACTTCCCCAACTTGTAGAAAGTATTAATTGTACATATAAATCTAACTTTAGAGTGATTGAAAGTTTAGGTTTTGAACACAACACATCTGATTAAAAATATGCCTCATTCAATCTACATGGATCAGAATCACAGTTCCGGTCAGTATTCTTTTTCCAAGGTTTCTAGTATTAAACTATGAATGAGTTCAAACAACCAAACGGTATAAAGTGAGTACCAATGAGAGACAGGATAGCCCTGTTCAGTACCCAAGAAAGTCAGCGAGCACTGCGAGCCCACCCTTCTAATGAATCAAGCATTATAATTGGAAGCATTGTGCAAAGAAGCAATACCAATACCTAATTCAATTCCAAGGAAACAAGAAATATAGTTCAGAAATATGCTACGAGAATCACAACTTAATTATATTTTTTACCCAAAGATAATTATCAAATTTCATGATAGATGCATTAAATCGAGAAGTGGAATGATCAGAGAGGTAAATGAGTGAAAGTGAAAATGGTATTGACACTGATGGAAATGACAGAATGTAGTTCTCACAATAATTCTTCAAATGCTGCTGTGTCTTGAATAATGTGTATGTGATAACTTTTCGGCAATCTTACGCGCTTTTGTTGCTAGCACTCATCCAACGCTGTCCAATTCTGGCTTGTAACTTGAAAACTTTATCTTGCTACAACTCAAAGACACTTCAATGAAGTCTGAACTCTGTTTATTTCAACACGACTAACCTGTGTCATTTCCCTTCACGAAGATGAGCAGCATTGTTTGCTGGAAGCACTGGTGGCAGGCCTCAAGGTGCCATGAGTGGCAGCTCTCGAGGTGCCAGGAGTGGCAGGTCTTGTAGCACCAAGAGCAGGAGGTACAGTACCAGCAGCTGATGGAGAAATAAGGGAATAAATTGGGAACAGTGATATGGCATCTCAAATGAAATTGAAGCACACTACAAAATGAGTGGTATTTTCAAAATATTTAATTCTTCCAGAACCTCTACTTCATGTCATTCAGTTCTTACTCATTAGGAGAGAAGGCAGTTCAAGGCTCCACCCCATAACATAATTTCACAGAGCAAGTGGAAGGAAGCATCTAGTATGCAAGGTAAACATTCAAGTACAAACAAAAAAGAAAGCCTACCTCACCATCAGCTCAGGCCCTCACATTCTCTTTCATGGAATACTACTTCCAATGGATACAAAAGTTTTATCCCACTTATTGGGAAATCACCAAATGTAAGTAATCCTTCGTAATGTAAAGTAGGCAAGGCCTATTGGTAAATTAAAGTTCTGCTGCACTGTAGGGGTAAATAAGGAATTAAACACTGGAGTACAGAGGAGGCTCATCAGAAACTGAAAGAGCTCATCTAATTAAATTAAAACAAAACCTATTTTTTGACAACCAAGACTAACCTGTCAACACAAACACTGCACTAGGTATTTCTCATTCATGAAGCTCCTGAGTTATCTCAGGATTGTAGTTCAGATCATATTAATTAACTTTGGTGTTGGTAACATTTTTGAACATTGCAATTATTTTTCTTAATTCAACACTAAATGTACATGAAATAAGATTGTTAGTAACATTTTGACCCCTCTATTATGTATCAAATAATTTCCAATTTAATGCTGAAGTTTGTTTCCCTACAAAAAACTTTCTTCGCTATGTTTCATTGAGTGTAAAATGAATTGTGTAGCATTAATTTCCTGGATAAATGCTTCACACTTTAAAGCATGTGTGAATACCATTCTCAAAAGTATTTGGAAATGTACTACCTTTTCTTTGTGTACACTAAGGGGCTTCATAAGTGACAGCCATGCACTATCTAAATAAGTGTAAATTGAGCTTATGGACTTCAATTTTCACATGGGATGAATATTTCTTCAAGTGGCTTTGACTTTTTAAAAAATTTCAATACATTAAACCCAATGTTAAAATTCTTTTCATTCATTTCAATATTCCTCAATTGGATTGGGGAATCATCCTTTAAATTGTAAACCTACTTTTGTTAGGAGTGGCAAGCATTGCATCACCAGGCATTGTAGCAAGAGGTGTGGCAGCCTTTGATGCCCCCAGGAGTACCAGTGCTCGGCACACCAAGAGCAGGAGGTACAATACCAGCAGCTGATGGAGAAATAAGGGAATAAATTGGGGACAATGATATGGCATCTTGCATGAACTTGAAGCACACTACACCACGAGTGATATTTCCAACAACCTTAATTTTTTCTGAACTTCTAGGTCATGGCATCGCCTAGTAATACTTTAGGAGAAAATAAGTCAGTTTAAGGCTCCAACACCAAAACATAGTTTCACAGAGCAAGTAAAAGGGAATGAGTAATATACTCCTAGAGCTAAGTACCATTCAATATTAATCCCCACAAAAAAAAGTCATTAAGCTCCTGTTCTCAACTCAAATTTACATTAGACTCATTTCATAAGGTGCTCCCAACTGTCCCGACTTGGTGTCCCGAATTACCTGTGGTTACCAGACGGGCCGCATTTTGATCAGTAGTGGAAAAGGTCTGACAATGGAGATATGTAATAAACATTATATAAAAAACAGAAACAGAATTCAGAACATCCAATTGGAAAAAATGTATATGTATATTCAAAATCTTCAGCATTTTTGGAAGAACACACCTTTTGGGCAGAACTCAAGTTTATAGTAGAACTTGAATTATGCTACCTATTCCTGTTGACAAATCATTTCTGCATCAACTGAAAGTAGAATAAAGTTTCTACAGAGAGTGACAGAGCTTTTGTTGAACTCAATATCAATAACTCACAGAGAAAAGGGCTATTGGAAAATTGCCAAAATTATCTAGCAATACCTGTAGATTATTCAATGAATGCATATTCCATGTATGGCTCAGGGAATGTTGGCTTCTGGAGTACCATTACTATTTTCAAAACACAGCCTTTGAGATGCAATAAATAGGTTCTTTTCACCCCTTCAGTGTAAAATTAATTATATGAATTTAGACCTTTTATTCAAGTAAATCAACTCACTACCCAGCTTCTAAACTCTATCTTGTAAACTGTTGTACTGATCCTTATGAAATTTCAATTTATTATCATTATTATTATTATTATTATGTAAACTCCCCAATCGCAATGTGAATGCTTTCGATCTCAATAAGCTCTATTCCTTTTAACTAGATTTTTATTCATAATTTAGATGAAATTATGAATAAAAATTTAATTTTAGTAAAATTTCTATTTGAAATTGAAGTTCATAATAATTGAGATTCCATGTAGCCTACTCTGAATTTTTTTTTTAAGAAAGACCCATTGATCATGTTTCTGGACCTTGAATTAACCAAGAGGAACCCTATGTAAACTATGTAAACTTTGTATGATAATCTTTGGTGGCCAACTCTACAAGGCCACCTTTGTGAACAACTCTGTCTGATCACTGTTCATAGTATTAAAGGTCACCTTTGAACATGACTAGATATAAGATCAAAAGCTGACTTATTCAAACCTAATCATTTATTTTGAAGCTGTGTAAAGTCAGAGTAGATATGCTACTATTTTCCTACTGAAGTAAAGAAGCCTGCATGATGTTTCTTTTCATTATAATAAAGGCAAGGAGCGGTGAGAAAATGACTGTAAATTTTAAAGAGCAAACAAAATTAGTTGAAATGGATCATTCATGCTCATTGAGTGCAATCAAGATATCACAATGATTACTTCACACAATAGCCATAAATAAATTATTTTAGATACCTTATAAGTTGCAAGAAAATTGAAAGAACTTAGATAAAAAACATGGAATGATTTGTAGTGTATAACCATCACTTCACTTATTCAAAAAAATACTAATGAGAGATTTTGATTGTGTTAAATTTTAATACAATACAAGCAGTGACTGCCTTACTGCCAATACAAAATTGTAACCTATTTCAGACAATTTAAATCAGCCTTTATTTATCTATTGAAACATTACTTTTAGAATAGCATTTGCAACTAAATTTTAAATGAAAAGCATAGCATTCATTTTTCTAAATGTAAATTAAATTTTGGGGTTATCTACTGCATTATATATTTCAGCTAAAGCTACCAACAATATTTCTTATTATATTTTTGATAAAAATTTGAAGCACATAAAATTTCTACTCTTGATGAACACACTGCGTCAATCCAACAGCCATTTTCAAATGGCTGTTGGATTGACGGATTGACAATTATTTCAAAAATCATAATCAGTGAAACTTTGATTTACTGGGTTAACTTGGAATAAACAAAACAACTAAAAGTCTTACATTACCTTGGTCTTGCACAGCTCTTTTTGGAACTGCTGAAGATTTTAATAACTTTCACGCATTTTGAATGGAGACAAAATGAAGTTATAGTCTGAACGAGAGAAGCGCTGGGCACACACATAGCCCTCTCCGGCTTTTTGGCTCTCTTGTCCATCTCCAATGTTACATTATCGCATGCTGCCATCCACTCGTCATAATTTCCTTTTGGAAAAACCACAAATTTGGACATTAACGGTTTTCATTTCTTCAATTTTTCATCAAGCACTTTTTAAAGCATATGTAAATTTCTGCAGCAATCACCGTTACACCTCTGTCACAGCTGCTTTCAGATTCAAACGAGTCTCTTACCGATTTTTCGTCACGTCAAAATTTCTTGGCTCCGTCATTGGCCAATTGGCACCTACGTCATCGCGGCCGGCGCTCAAACTCGCTTAGTGATAAGTTGCGGATCTTCTAGTATCTGGTCTGTGGTGCAGCACTCTTTATTTTATTGCCTTATCACCCCTTACCCTCCCTTACCACACGCTCTATACTGTGTTCATTCAATAGAGTTTGTGGAGACAATTCTAGTGGTATATGGCAACCCTATATTTCATTCCTTCACACCGCGCCGGCATGCTGTCTACTCGAGTGCCCAGTTAGTCGACGAGGGTTAACCCGTCTCCACATGGTCGACCTACCAAGAGGTTTGAAGAAAATGGGTAACTGTGCAACTTACTGTACATTCATTAATCATGTTAGAAGTTTCATTGGGGGTTCATTGTAAAGAGAGAGTTGCTCTTTCTGTCAGTGGGGAAAAAAATACTGCTACCCCAATGAAAATCTACGAAATTCGAGTTTTTATTTCGGTAAAAAACAAAAAACAGAAATCAGAAAATCACTGGCCATTTTTTATTTATTGCACTTTTATGTTTAATTATGATGCATTTTCATAGATTCTGAGTTGCTGAATCTTGTGGTATGTGAATTTTTTTCAGGTCTAATATTTCCGGAGTTATGTGCATTATATGTAAAACACAGTTTTTATTTTTTAGTTCATTTTGTGTACAGGCTGTTATCAAGCAGTTTCATTGCTTGTAAAGAGTTTGATCCCACCACCTACTAAACCCCTTTATTACCCCTCCTCTTGTTCATTTTCTCAGTAGCAGCTCTCTAGCTATCATTACTTAGTGAATTTGCGCACAATTTCATAGTGATTTTTCAAACTTAGTTCATGATTTGAGTACTAAGAATACTGTGTACCGTATACTATAGTGTAAAGTCACAACCTTTTATTCCTTTATTTAGCAGCTTTTCATATTAAAATTTAAGAGTTAATTTTCATACCATATTTTTGTATGTCAAATTATGCTGGTGTACTTTATTTAGGAATTATAATCATGTAATTTTTTCGTTAAATGTGTGATGTGTAAAGAAAAACTAATGAAAATGGGCTTTTATGGACAGGTGGAACAAATTATTTTGTTTTAATAACATTCTTATGGGGAAATCGTTTTCAGATCTGAATTTTTTGGGTGGGGTTACGAGTAACCACTCGGATCAAACTAAATTTGTAACCCGAGGTACCACTGGCATTTCAATAAAACACACCTAAGTCAAAACATTCATATGCATATTATCAAGAGCATATGCATTTCATTATTCGCATATGTGTAGTATATGCGTACACCAATTTTTAAAAGCATATGCTTTCAACGTTTCTGCATATTGATCTCATATGCAAATACATCATCCACAATGTCACAATCCTAGTTAAAACAAAAATCCAATTGAAGGCTCATTTTGGAGCAAATTACTTCTTCAGTTAGATTAGATATTAGTTTAAGCCTCCCTAATTGCAAAAAAGTATTTTGAAGAGAAAAAAACTATTTAGTATGGAGATAAAGGAATGCGGAAACTATGCAGAAGGGGCATAGCAACAGTAAGTTGAGAAAGAAGTTTATGAAATAAGATGAAAGTTGAAGAAGAAAGTAGTATGCACTAAAAACAGAAGAGCAGCAAACTGAAAAAAGGTAGTCCATAACATAATAAAACATTTTATTTTACCAAAAAAGCCTAATTAACTCTCAACTCAGCCCTCTCTGGGAGTGCTTATTTCCAACTTCTCCAGTTAGAAATCTTTGCACATCATTGAATACCTATCTCAGAGTACATGAAACTTCAAACAAGCTACGTAAATAGAAAACACCTACAGCACCATATGGGCATAGAAATAAATGCCTCATTTTACCATCCACTCCATCAATTCAAAGTAACCACATAAATAGAGGACACCCTGTGATGACTAGTGACATACCTCATGTTGCTGACAGTCAACGACTTCTTCTTTTATGGTGATGTTCTCAAGCTTGAAGTCAGGAATTTCATTTTTGATGGTTGCTTCAGCATCCTCTGCAGAATGTGGAGTCTCAACTGCAATAAGTAAAGATGCAAATTTGTGACGAGGAATTTAGAGAAACATGAACAGTGTACGCAACACTTCTTGAAATAAAATATCTCTCAAGAAAATTTGCAACTTCAACACCTGACTTAAAACCATTTGAAATAATGGCTTTAAATGCTCAAATAATTACTTTAGATGCATATCTGAGGCCTCTAACAAATAAATAGCAAAAAAGAACTACACGCATCTCTACCCACCTTCCCATGAACTGTCCACAGGATCTTCCTGCTTTATTATGACATGGACCCCATTTCTGTTTGTTTCAGCCTCTGGCAACTTGAGTTCTCCAGTCACAGAACGTTTCATGATGGTTGGCAAGTCAGCAACAGAGGAGTGTGACGTGCAGTGGAATGCGTTATTGGTTCAGTAAACAAACAACAGCTTGACAACAAGTATTAACAAAGGTGAATTATATCAACCTCAACATATAACTTCTGAAACAAAATAATTGTAAGAATTATGAATCATGCAACAAAAAACAATATTGACCTGATATTAGATGAGGTAGTCAGTATCTGATATAATAACAGCATGGTTACATGGCCTGCATGACTACCCCACATCAACTACAATTACCAATATACAAACTCCGTCTGCAGGTAGTGTAACAGTACCCTTTGAATGAATAGCTAATCAAATAAGCAGTAAATTTAAAAAACTCATGATTCAAATTTAAAATTCAAAACAAGTGCTCAAAAAGGAATTATATTTGAGAGCAGCAAGGAGACCTGAAATTTACATTTTCAAACATTATTTGGTAAAGTTGATGACTTGAATAATATAAAGCAATTCACCTTCTTAGAATCATATACTTAAGAGGTAAATTCGTTTATTAGGTTACAAACACAGAAAAGGAGTCATCAATTCTGAGGTAGACTTGAAATTATTTAATATGTAAAGGCCCCCTCATACGCGCAAATATTTCTGCAGACATATCTGAACTGGTGCTGAATTAGTGCGTTTGTACGCTCATTTCAGGTTGGCACAGACTGTATGAGGCAGATGAGCCATGCTTGATAATTTTGGAGCGACCGGCTGCAAACCTTGACACCACTGCAGTGTCACGCCAGCCTTCGTGTTTGGTGCACGACTGTACTCCGCCTCTCTACCTCCTTATGCACTTTAATAAGCAATTTCTTATATGAATGTTCACTACTTTTTAGGAACTATTCTTTAGCCCATTTTGAGCGAGCTTTAACATCTCTTTTATTTCTTATTCATTGCAACTATAGCAAATCCTATCAATTGTACAAACTCGCCGTCTGGAGTCGCTATTCTTGTGTTTACTATCCACCTAGCTGCCACTGGTATACTGAAGCGTGCGCCAGTCTTTGTCAAGTTTGCAGTGTGTTGTTTGCATTGTGTGAGGGGCCTTGAGACCGACAAACCAAATTCAGTTCAGATTGCCTGCCAACATATTTTCACGTGTGAGGGGGCCTTAAGACAAGTGTGGTTATCAATTAGTGTTCAGAAATCTGCAGATACTGGTACAATCCTGAAGATTACCAAATTTTTAAAATTCCAAGGCAGAAAAAATGCAATTCTAGAAAAAAGGAAGAAAAATACATTTTAAAAAGAGAATTTATGCACATAAAATGTTCCCACGCAGAAAACCCTGCACATTGGAATACCCTTGAAATGCAGCAGAAGAACATACAAAAAAAGAGAGATAACAAAGAAATGAGCACTGATTTAAGCAGTGTGGGCACAAGAGATTTGAGTCTCAGATGCTTGTCTACAGCCAAGGTGACTCATAGTAAACCACAAGGGATGCCAGTCCCCACAACATATGATTGACAAACTTGACACTTTGACTGCAACTACTAAACATTAAGTTCAATGCCGAACTCAAATTTAAAGTCAATTGTAGTAAACTATTTTGAAAATACCAAACAAACTGAATTGTGCCTTCATTTAGCTTTGATTAAACATTTATGGAAATTGAATTGGTGACTGCTGCTCGGTCAGCAGCATTATGAAAATTACCTCCGTGTACCACCGGTGGTGCATGTCGCAGTCAAAGTGTTAACTAACCTATACATAACCTATGTACTTGGAGAGGACCCTTGCAACCAATCAGGGTAACAACTACAGTACCTGATCTTTATCTCTTTTTCAAATGAAATTATCAGTGTGAGAATAAGAGCTGAAAAAATCAATGCAGCAGAAAAATTAATAAAGTAGTAAAATAAAATGTATGTGTGAGTTTTTTAATAGGAGTGATTGTTTAGCAGATGAGGCCCCAGGTTTTGGCACTTTCAATTAATATTCAAATAAATTGTTACACGATCCCCAACTTTTCTCAACCAGAATCTAACCATCAACTTATTAAAATAATTCCTAACTGAAATTTCTCAGCAGGGGCCACCCTAGAATGGTCATCAGAATACAGGTGCATTAAGGTTTATTATTTACACACAATTAACTCACAAAAAACTGTTTTCGGGAAGTTGATGATGGATATTAATGTAGTTCTTGGATGAAACATACCAGTAACTGATGTATAGTATAGGGTATTTGCATACCTATTTTATGCATAACTGTCAGTTAGAGAAGGTGAGGGTCCATGAAAAAGCCATCAATTTCAGACGTCCATTTACTGCTGCCAAGAACTGACAAAACTATCAACAAAAGACTTGAGAAGAACGTACTACCATTGAAGATTTGAATTTTGAATGACCAGTTCAAATTTCCATGATATTGCAATGATCAATTTAGATACCATGATAATTTCAAATACTTTATCACCACAGAATTTTCCTTTTTAGGAATTCAGTTAAAATTTTTCAATTTTTAAAGCTCAAATAATTATATCACTTCTTAGCCCTAACTTAATTATTCCTAACAATACCAAATCTCATCTTTGACATGAATTACTCAACACAGAATGTTTCAATCTCAACCTCAACCCCCATCTCAACCTCACCACAGCAAAGCTCATCTCGACAAACCTCATCTCGACAAACCTCATCTCAACCTCAACATGGCACATCTCACATCTCACCTCTACCTCAACATAACATATCTCAATGTCATTGCAACACATTTCAACCTTAATAACACATATCTTAAATACGCACATTTCTCTCGGTAATAATGCTCTTTTCACTAAAAAAAATGCTCATGAACCCATCATTGATGCTCTTCATAGAATTAATTTTCCAGAACCCAGAACTCGTACTCACTGAGCCAGAATTCATACTCACTGAGCCAGAATTCATACTCACTGAGCCAGAATTCATACTCACTGAGCCAGAATTCATACTCACTGAGCCAGAATTCATACTCACTGAGCCAGAATTCATACTCACTGAGCCAGAATTCTTACTCACTGAGCCAGAATTCATACTCACTGAGCCAGAATTCATACTCACTGAGCCAGAATTCATACTCACTGAGCCAGAATTCATACTCACTGAGCCAGAATTCATACTCACTGAGCCAGAATTCATACTCACTGAGCCAGAATTCATACTCACTGAGCCAGAATTCATACTCACTGAGCCAGAATTCATACTCACTGAGCCAGAATTCATACTCACTGAGCCAGAATTCATACTCACTGAGCCAGAATTCATACTCACTGAGCCAGAATTCATACTCACTGAGCCAGAATTCATACTCACTGAGCCAGAATTCATACTCACTGAGCCAGAATTCATACTCACTGAGCCAGAATTCATACTCACTGAGCCAGAATTCATACTCACTGAGCCAGAATTCATACTCACTGAGCCAGAATTCATACTCACTGAGCCAGAATTCATACTCACTGAGCCAGAATTCATACTCACTGAGCCAGAATTCATACTCACTGAGCCAGAATTCATACTCACTGAGCCAGAATTCATACTCACTGAGCCAGAATTCATACTCACTGAGCCAGAATTCATACTCACTGAGCCAGAATTCATACTCACTGAGCCAGAATTCATACTCACTGAGCCAGAATTCATACTCACTGAGCCAGAATTCATACTCACTGAGCCAGAATTCATACTCACTGAGCCAGAATTCATACTCACTGAGCCAGAATTCATACTCACTGAGCCAGAATTCATACTCACTGAGCCAGAATTCATACTCACTGAGCCAGAATTCATACTCACTGAGCCAGAATTCATACTCACTGAGCCAGAATTCATACTCACTGAGCCAGAATTCATACTCACTGAGCCAGAATTCATACTCACTGAGCCAGAATTCATACTCACTGAGCCAGAATTCATACTCACTGAGCCAGAATTCATACTCACTGAGCCAGAATTCATACTCACTGAGCCAGAATTCATACTCACTGAGCCAGAATTCATACTCACTGAGCCAGAATTCATACTCACTGAGCCAAAATTCATACTCACTGAGCCAGAATTCATTCTCACTGAGCCAGAATTCATTCTCACTGAGCCAGAATTCATACTCACTGAGCCAGAATTCATACTCACTGAGCCAGAATTCATACTCACTGAGCCAGAATTCATACTCACTGAGCCAGAATTCATACTCACTGAGCCAGAATTCATACTCACTGAGCCAGAATTCATACTCACTGAGCCAGAATTCATACTCACTGAGCCAGAATTCATACTCACTGAGCCAGAATTCATACTCACTGAGCCAGAATTCATACTCACTGAGCCAGAATTCATACTCACTGAGCCAGAATTCATACTCACTGAGCCAAAATTCATACTCACTGAGCCAGAATTCATACTCACTGAGCCAGAATTCATACTCACTGAGCCAGAATTCATACTAACTGAGCCAGAATTCATACTCACTGAGCCAGAATTCATACTCACTGAGCCAGAATTCATACTCACTGAGCCAGAATTCATACTCACTGAGCCAGAATTCACACTCACTGAACCAAAATTCATACTCACTTAGCCAGAATTCATACTCACTTAGCCAGAATTCATACTCACTGAGCTAAAATTCATACTCACTGAGCCAGAGTTCATACTCACTGAGCCAGAATTTAAACTCCTCAACCCAGAGTTCATACTCTTCAACCCAGAGTTTATACTCTTCAACCCAGAGTTTATACTCTTCAACCCAGAGTTTATACTCTTCAACCCAGAGTTTATACTCTTCAACCCAGAGTTTATACTCTTCAACCCAGAGTTTATACTCTTCAACCCAGAGTTTATACTCTTCAACCCAGAGTTTATACTCTTCAACCCAGAGTTTATACTCTTCAACCCAGAGTTTATACTCTTCAACCCAGAGTTTATACTCTTCAACCCAGAGTTTATACTCTTCAACCCAGAGTTTATACTCTTCAACCCAGAGTTTATACTCTTCAACCCAGAGTTTATACTCTTCAACCCAGAGTTTATACTCTTCAACCCAGAGTTTATACTCTTCAACCCAGAGTTTATACTCTTCAACCCAGAGTTTATACTCTTCAACCCAGAGTTTATACTCTTCAACCCAGAGTTTATACTCTTCAACCCAGAGTTTATACTCTTCAACCCAGAGTTTATACTCTTCAACCCAGAGTTTATACTCTTCAACCCAGAGTTTATACTCTTCAACCCAGAGTTTATACTCTTCAACCCAGAGTTTATACTCTTCAACCCAGAGTTTATACTCTTCAACCCAGAGTTTATACTCTTCAACCCAGAGTTTATACTCTTCAACCCAGAGTTTATACTCTTCAACCCAGAGTTTATACTCTTCAACCCAGAGTTTATACTCTTCAACCCAGAGTTTATACTCTTCAACCCAGAGTTTATACTCTTCAACCCAGAGTTTATACTCTTCAACCCAGAGTTTATACTCTTCAACCCAGAGTTTATACTCTTCAACCCAGAGTTTATACTCTTCAACCCAGAGTTTATACTCTTCAACCCAGAGTTTATACTCTTCAACCCAGAGTTTATACTCTTCAACCCAGAGTTTATACTCTTCAACCCAGAGTTTATACTCTTCAACCCAGAGTTTATACTCTTCAACCCAGAGTTCATACTCTTCAACCCAGAGTTTAAACTCTTCAACCCAGAGTTTATGCTCTTCAACCCAGAATTTATGCTCTTCAACAAAGAGTTTATGCTCTTCAACCCAGAGTTCATGTTCTTCAACCCAGAGTTCATGTTCTTCAACCCAGAGTTCATGCTCTTCAACCCAGAGTTCATGCTCTTCAACCCAGAGTTCATGCTCCTCAACCCACAGTTCATGCTCCTCAACCCAGAGTTCATGCTCCTCAACCCAGAGTTCATGCTCCTCAACCCAGAGTTCATGCTCCTCAACCCAGAGTTCATGCTCCTCAACCCAGAGTTCATGCTCCTCAACCCAGAGTTCATGCTCCTCAACCCAGAGTTCATGCTCCTCAACCCAGAGTTCATGCTCCTCAACCCAGAGTTCATGCTCCTCAACCCAGAGTTCATGCTCCTCAACCCAGAGTTCATGCTCCTCAACCCAGAGTTCATGGTCTTCAACCCAGAGTTTATGCTCTTCAACCCAGAGTTCATGCTCTTCAACCCAGAGTTCATGCTCTTCAACCCAGAGTTCATACTCGTCAACCCAGAGCTCATACTCGTCAACCCAGAGCTCATACTCTTCAACCCAGAGCTCAAACTCTTCAACCCAGAGCTCATACTCGTCAACTCAGAGTTCATACTCTTCAACCCAGAATTCATACTCTTCAACCCAGAATTCATACTCTTCAACCCAGAATTCATACTCTTCAACCCAGAGTTCATACTCTTCAACCCAGAGTTCACACTCTTCAACCCAGAGTTCATACTCTTCAACCCAGAGTTCATACTCGTCAACCCAGAGTTCATACTCGTCAACCCAGAGTTCATACTCATCAACCCAGAGTTCATACTCGTCAACCCAGAGTTCATACTCGTCAACCCAGAGTTCATACTCGTCAACCCAGAGTTCATACTCGTCAACCCAGAGTTCATACTCGTCAACCCAGAGTTCATACTCGTCAACCCAGAGTTCATACTCGTCAACCCAGAGTTCGTACTCGTCAACCCAGAGTTCGTACTCGTCAACCCAGAGTTCACTCTTCAACCCAGAGTTCATACTCTTCAACCCAGAGTTCATACTCTTCAACCCAGAGTTCATACTTGTCAACCCAAAGTTCATACTCCTCATCCTAGAATTTAAACAAACCCAAAGTTCATACTCCTCATCCTAGAATTAAAACAAACCCAAAGTTCATACTCCTCATCCTAGAATTCAAACGAACTCAAAGTTCATACTCCTCATCCTAGAATTCAAACAAACCCAAAGTTCATATTCCTCACCCTGAATACATTCTTCTTAACCCAAACAGTACGGTCTAGATAAATTCCAATAGACCTTGTGCTAGTGAGCCTTAACAACTTGACTCCGATTTTGCCGTTACTTGCAGTAAGTTTGGTTAGACTAGAAGAGGTCATTCTGGTAAAACTGGCTTTTCTGCTCTAATGCATTTTTAACCTTTTAGAAAAGTGTAAAGAAAACACTCTTCACTGAGCCAGAATTCAATTCAATAAACCATAATGGTTTACAAACCATTATACAATAACCAAATGTTACCTTTTACTCCAAAATTCATTTTGGAAAAAGTAGCAAAATAGTTGAAATGTTATTTGCATGTTCCAGCACATAAATGAGCAATTTACCAAGTGGTACACATATGCACCACTTCAGAGTCAACGAGTTACTAGCTTATATGAAAAAACTCTTAATTCATAACGCTTGAGTGAAAACCACAGTAAGCTTTGCTCACAAACTGGACTGGCAAAGGTTTATCTTTAAATATAGTTTTCTTGCACTGCTTAAGATATGTTGTAACAGTTCAGCAAGAAAATATTAGTTTTCCTGAAATTAAGAAAAGGCTTTTTTTGAATTTCTATTCCTAAAATTTTGCTTGTCACTGACAATTGTTCACAGAGAATGATCTGTTCTATTAATCATACAGAAGTAGGTACTAGTGTGTGCTAGACTTCAGTTTTTGATCTAAAGCATTCGTGACTTTGGAAGTGGTTAAATTTTATTGCTGCATGCATCAACAACTCAGAACCGCTGGCTTCAAAGTTTGAATATCTGACAAAACTGTGAAATACTTGTTCTGTTGTACCCACTGTGAAATATGAATAACTGAAGGGTAATACTATCTAAATTCCACAAGCTTGAATAATGATCTGAATACTATCTTTTAATTAAGCAGCAGACATTAAAAGTGAAATACATGCAAGTGATACACTGTGATTTAGTATACTTGGCTTTAAAAATTGAGTAAAATTAGTATATTTTGTGATCCAGTTAAGTTGGTTTTATCATCTTAGATTTCAAAACTAATAAATAGAAGTCCTTTAATTAGATTACATGTTAGTTCAAGCCTTTTTAACCACATCACAAGTATCCATAGAGGAAGGATGAAGGCACCATTTAATATGAAGATAAGGGAATGTGAATCTATGCACATAGCGTATAGAAACAGTAAGTTGAGATAGAAGTTCATAAAAAAGATGAAAGTTAAAGAAGTAGTAGGTGCTAAAACCAGACTACAGAGAACTGAAAAAAAGATGATTAACACTGAAAAAATCATTTCAACAAAAAGAAGGCCTGCCAGACTGTCAGCTCAGGAACTTATAGTTTCTCCACACGGAAGTTTTTTAGTACAGAGGTATGAGCGTACAGTGCAAAATATATTGCCAATATTCAAGTTCTCTGGTTTTCCTGCAATGATGAATTACTTCTTAATTAACTTTAATGCTGTCTCAATTTAGAGAGCATTGAGAATTGGCTGTTTAGTACTGGAGCAAAGTAGAAAACTGCTCCCCCTTCAAAGCTCAAATCACCAAAAAAATCAAGCAACCATCATTTCAACAAGAAAAAGCAGTAGGATATGCCTGTACAGGGAAGTGGAACACAATAAATGCAGTTGTACATTACCTAAGTGAAGGCGTTGACTTTATATTTGTGACAAAGAAATGAAACAAAATAATGACATTCTAGTAACAAAACATAAACCTATTCAATTTCAACAAAAAGAAAGCCTACCTAACCTTTAGCTAGGGCCCTCACATAGTCCCCCTGGGAGTGTCAATTCCCATAGATACAACAGTTGTATCTCCCTGAGGGGTTACACCTCTGGTACACTGCAGAGCATATTCAAGGCTCAACTGTATTCCAAAGTTGCAATAAAGGTCAAAGAGAAGATTTATCTTGAAGAAATATAATTCAAACAGTACAAGCCTCTGCTCATTATCAACAAATGATCTGGGAATAAATGAAAATATAATTTGGCAATATGAAGTGCATTACAATGTGTTGAGATGAAAATATATATACACAAAAATTTGTCAGAAAAAACAAATCAATTTTGTAATTATTATCTCTGGATTTTGGCACACTTAGGTTGGCAGTTTTTAGCAAAAAAAAGCTTATGCAAAGAATTTTCCAGGTTAAAAATCTTTCTATGAAAGTATCCTAGCACTAATCTAACCTCATTTTCCAGAACTTGAAAATAAAATTCTACAAGAAAAACAACAGTTTGAAATACATACTATAAAACCCATTAAATTTTAGGTTAATGTTGAGCAGATACAACTAATCAATTTTCAGAATTTTGTTGCCTGTATCATAGTTATTACATCAAAATAATGTAATGACCCAATATGCCTGGGGATGGTGTTTTGACACACTGGCTATCCCAGTGACGCCATCCAATGGCAGCTTGTGACGAGGATTGGTAGATCCTGAGTAGTTTAGTGGACAAGTCTGGTACCAGACGCTGAACTCTTTGTGTGATAACTGTGGAGGGAATTGTAGGCCGTTACAAAGGCCCCGACGCTGTCGGCCCTCAATTTCAAGTTCAAGTTCAAGTTCATAAACAACTTTTCTTCCAAGCACTTTTTGGGGCAAATAAGTATTTAACGAGTTTTAGTGGTAAATCACTTGCCGTAACTGTAGCGCTTGAAGTGCGAAGAAATTGTTCTGAACGGAAGACTACAATGGACTCTCCCTTCCCACGCGCTCCAATGATCAAGCCCATTCCAGCCATCAAAGACGAATATTAACATACCGCTATAACTCATTAAATACTCATTTTCCCCAAAAAGCAAATGGAACAAAAGTTGTTTAGTTTGATGTAATTACTATGATACAGGAAACAAAATTTCGAAAATCGATTAGTTGCATCGCTTTTACATTTACCAAGTTTTAATACGAAAATCTTATATTACTTTAAATTTTTTTTCAACTGATTCAATTGAAATAATTCAACTACATGACAATCGATACATGTAAACATCCATCAGTCAAATTTGAAACAGGATTTTAGTTTGATTAATACATATTCAAAAGAATGAAACAAAACTACACTTTGTTTACCATCTCAGAATTAATGATGAAATAGCCGAGTAGATTTCTATGCACATAAAAGCATTGAGAGAAGTAAAATAAAAAATAAACATTAAGGAATGGACAGTAATCAATTTTCCACTTTTTAATGCCCAAACATAGTTAATTAGATCAAAATAAACACGTTTTCTTCTATGCACTTTCCGTCTGAAATGAGTATTATACGAGTTATAGCGGTATGTTAATTTTTGCCTTGGATGACTAATACGAATAAACAGATATTAATCTATTTTCAAATTTTTGTTGCATGAATCATGGCAATAACATCAAAATAAAGTACTTTTCTTCTATACACTTTTTACGGCAAATGAGTATTTTAAGAGTTATTGCGGTAGGTTTTATTTCTTGCATGATTGAACTGTGAAAGTACGTTCAAGTACTTTGTAATTTATTATTTCCCAGCCCTGTGGAGCCTGATGCCACTTCTAGGATCTTTTAGTTAATAACACAATAGAAATTTTCACCCAAAAGTAATAAGTTATAGCGGTAAATTAACTTTCATCTTAGATAGCGGGAATCTGGTCGATCATTCAAGCGTGTTGGAAAAGAGAGTCTATTGCAGTGTTGCCATACAACACGCTCAATGAATTTTTTTCAGCTTCAAACACTGAAGTTGGGGTAAGTCATTTACCGCTATAACTTGTAAAATACTCATTTCAGACGAAAAATGCATAGATGAAGACTTGTTTATTTTGATATAATCAACTATATTTTGGCAACAAAAAGTGGAAAATCAATTCCTGTCCATTCTGTCACATTTATCATACAAAATAATGAGCATATAAGATGGAACTCCAGCATAAGAATATAGTGGATTAGGCAGAATTTCTTGGGCAAATTTTTCAGATGCTTCTAGTGATCATTACATGGAACATATTTTTATTGAGCTACAATTCTTCCTTCCACTATTCTTACATGTGTTGTTTGGCATCAGCTTTATTTATGGATTAGATAAATTAGTATGGGCCTTTCTAACAACAACAAAAGTAGAAAAAAAGATGAGAGGCACTATTTAGTATGAACTTTAGGTAAACTGTAATCTATGCACTAGTTGTATTGAAACAGTAAGTTAAAAGAAATAAAAAAATGGTGTGCAACAAGACAAAAAATTTTCCATTTGAATGAAAGAAAATTTATAACATAAGCAAAAAATATACATGAATAAAAAAAAAGACCCCAAAAAAAAAAATGTGGCAAAATAAAAAATCGTACATTTAATTAAAAAGGATGGTCTGTCACAAACCAAAAATATTAAAAAATATACGAAACCAACAATAAAATAGCCTACCACTAAATAACTTTTAGCTTGGGATCTCACACATTGCTTCTGGAAATGCTAACTCTTATAGACACAATAATTGCATCTCACAGAGGCAAAAGCGTCAATATTATTTTGTTGAGATTCCAATCGTAGCTCTGCCGTATAAGGCAATAAGCAGGCTGTTTCAATACGGTAAAGAGCTTCTGCTAATAAATTTCTTAAACAATTCAACAAATAAAAGAATGCAATAATTAGGTAAAATCAGTCAAATAAACAGAACTATGGTATTGGGGAACCTCACATCCATGGTAAATTGAACACCTAAATAAATTACTAATTACGGTAAATGTTGAGGATTATTTGGGAATCAATAATCCACTTTTCGATTGCTCAACATAGTAAATTAGATCAAAATAAACAAGTTTTCTTCTATGCACTTTCCGTCGCAAATGATTATTTTACGTATTATAGCGGTAGGACTAGTTTTGTCTTCGATGACGAATGCGCTCAAATAAACAGCTACTCATTGATTTTCAAATTTTTATTGCTTGAATCATGGTAATAACATTGAAATAAACTACTTTTTTGTCAAATTAATATTTTACAAGTTAGCATAGTAGGTTTAGTTTTGTCTTTGATAACAAGAAAACCGGAAGCGAGACGCAATAGCAACGTTGCCATTCGCTGGGCCAAATGAATGACTTCCCACTGCAAACACCTGAGTTGCGGTAACGAATTCACCGCTATAACATGTAAAATACTTATTTACGACGAAAAGTGCATAGAAGAAAATATGCTTATCTTGATCTAATTAACTATGTTAAGGCACCTAAAAGTCAAATATTGATTCCCGAATAATCCTCAACATTAAGGGCTCCGTCTAGTCGAAAATCCAAAATCCATCATATTATTTTTTTATTGCTCTATTCGATTGAGAAAGTCCTAAACTTCATTCCTGCAAAGCGGCAGAACGATCCGTCTCACCAAAGTAGGTCAAATGGGGGTTTGAAAGGAGGGTGGAGGGTAGCTCGCTCGGCCAGCTCGTGCAGATATGCCACGTCAGCTCAGCTGGTTGGTGCTGAGTGTCGGTTTGTTCATAATTAGGTATGCATCTATCTGCTTGCAAGTCAAGACTTTTGAGATTTGGCATGTTGAATTCTCAGTACCTCTACCCCTCCCTCCCTCGGGAGTAAGAAAGAGGGTGGGGGGAAGCTCGCCCGGCCAGCTAGCCCAGATGTGCCACACGAGCTTGGCCGGTTGCCTCTGACTGTAGGTTTGTTCATAATTAGGTATGCATCTATCTGCTTGCAAGTCAAAACTTTTGAGATTTGGCATGTTGAATTCTCGGTACCTCCACCCCTCCCTCCCTCGGGAGGAAGAAGGAGGGTGGGGGAAGCTCGCTCAGCATGCTAGTGCACATGTGCCAAATAAACTGAGTTAGTTGTTGCTGACGGACGGTTTGTTCATAATTAGATATGCATTTATCTGCTAGCAGATCAAAATTGTTGACATTTGGCAAGTTGAGTTCTCGGTACCTCCACCCCTTCCTCCATCGGGGGAAAGAGGGTGATTGGTAGCTCGCCCGATCTGCTTGCGTAGACATGTCGCGTTTGCTGATCTAGTTGTTGCAGACCGACCATTTATTCAGATTTAGTTAGTTGTTTCGATAGCAGATCAAGATTTTTCTGGATTTGACGTTGATTGCTCGGTACTAATGTAGTGATATAAGCGTTTGGCGCTGCGTGGCGCTACCATATCCTATAAGAGGAGCCTACGAGGATGCCAAGGACGCCCCAGCTTATGCTCCTGGTGCGTTTTAGACATTTTTGGTACCACTTGTGGTACTGGTTCCTTCAAGGAACCACAATAACTTCCAGAAATGATATTCAAAACGTCAACACTACCAATTTCACCAAGAAATGTAGCTTGCAAACAAAAAAAAAACTGTCTCGGCACTAAAATGCGTTTTCTGAGCAACACAAATGTCAATATTCAAGCTTCTTCTTCTCAAAAAGTTGTTATTGCAGAGCAATGATTTTGGTATCATTAGATGCGCAAAGAGTTGCTGCATAAAGAGTCAGAGGACTATAATGAAATTAACAGAGGATTTTCAGTTACATTAAAAAATCTACGGAAAAATGAATGACACTTCAAATTTTTTTTTTAAATTCCATAACAAATAAATTATTGGGAGTTCCAATATAATCCTCTGACTCTTTATACAGCAGCTCTTTTCGCATTCAATGATACCTAAACCATTTCTCTACGATGACTACTTTTTGAGAAGAAGTGGCTTGAATATACCTCATTTTTTCATTCCATTTTTTTCGTTATCTCCGGAATTATGGCGAAAACGGAAAAAGTGTCCAATATCACCCTTATTCATTTTCTAAAATACATACGTATGCAAAATTTCATAGATCTAGATACCATACAAAAAAGGGGACGGCCATTTTCTCGATTCTCAATAGACGGTTCCCTTAACCCTAATCTTCCTGAGTCTGAATGCTTCAAAACGGCTTGAACTTGAAATTTAGGGCCAACAGTGTCGGGGCCTTTGCAACGGCCTGCAATTCCCTCTTTAATACTCACACAAAAAAATTCAGCGCCTGTGTACCAGACTTGTCCACCAGACCAGAACTTGAAATTGAGGGCCGACAGTGTCGAGGCCTTTGTAACGGCCTACAAATCCCTCCACAATTTTCACACAAAGAGTTCAGCGCCTGGTACCAGACTTGTCCACAAAACTACTCCAAGGATCTACCAATCCTTGTCACAAGCTGCCATTGGATGGCATCACTGGGATACCCAGTGTGTCAAAACACCATCCCCAGGCACATTGGGTCACTACAGCCCACTCTACCTGACTGGCTCATTCCAGTCACTGTCTCTTACTCCAGGCACGCACAAGAAATACTTTCATAGCCTCAATTATACTCACATTACACTCCTGATCCAATCCAGCAAGACAGCTCATACTGCAATCATCTTCAGCACATCTGGCATTCCACTCATTCTCTCCATACTGCTCAAACACCACATTCATAAAACTCTCTCTCTCTCTTGCTCATACTTACTACATTCCAGCACAAAATGCTCAATTGTTTCCTCCACTCCACTATCACACTGCTGACATAATCTGTTATTATTCTCATTCCATCTCCATGTACGTCTGTTCACACTCAATGACTTACATCTCACAGCAAACAAGAGTTGACTTCCAAAACTACCATCATAGAACATCTCAAACTTAGGCGCTTCCTTTTTTGTATACCAGTTAAGTGTAGGCTTCCGCATCATGCTAAGCTTCCACTTATTCAATCCATACTCTTTTGTTTGCCTCTCAATCTCTCTCTTCTACCTCTTGCAGTCCCACTCAGGCCCTACACCTCCAACAGTTATTAAACTCCAGTTGTCCACAGATCTCTCAATTCTAACATGAATAATTTTTTGCATACTAAGTTTCCTTGCATGCCCCCAACATACTTTCTCCCAATAGCTTACACTCAGATTCCATTCAAAAATTTGCTTTACCCACCTGCTATTCCGCATTCTTTTAATTCTCACCTTATAATTCAGCACAGCTTTTATCATTCTTTCTGAAAATAGGCTCCACCCTAGGTCACCTCTAATGGCTTCTGTAGCTGTCCATTTTGGAGCACCCAATGCTACAAGTCCTACCTTATTTTGTATCACATCCAGCTTTTCAAGATCACTTCCATTCCAAGCAAGAGCACTCATACCATACATGACACTAGGTACAGCAACATACTTCCACATTCCTCTCACACATTTGTATCAGTTTTCTCTGTATCTGGCCACACTACCTAGCCGTCCACTTCATTGCATTGCTTTTACCACTTTCTCACCTTTAGTTCTAGTACATCCATCTTCACTTATCATACAACCAAGGTATTTGTATTCTTTTGTTCTACCTATTCTGATTTCTCCAATATTCCACAGTCTGTTTCTATCAGTCTCATCACTATTTATAACTATGACCTTACTTTTATCGGCACCAAAGTTCATCTTGAAATCTTTACTATATCCGTTCACAATGTCAAGCATCCTTTGTAGTTCATGACCACATTCACTAACCACAACCACATCATCAGTATACAACAAGCAGCTCAGTCTCTCATTACCAACTTTCAGTCCTGAGCCACTCCCTCTCAGTTGAACTGCTAATTCTTCTGTGTACAATCTAAACAACAGGGGCGACAGAGTACAGCCCTGTTTCACTCCTCTAACACTCTTCACTTGCCCTGTTTCCAAATTTCCTAACCTGTAGATAGCACTTGTGGGTAAATCTGAAGGAGATGACAGTTGTCGATTTTCCACTTTTTGGTGCCTGAACCTAATTAATTGAATCAAAATAAACAAGTTTTCTTCTATTCTTTTTTCATCTCAAATGAGTATTTTACGATTTATAGCGGTAAGTTTAGTTTCGTCATTGATGACGAATGCGCTCGAATAAACAGCTACTCATCGATTTTCGAATTTTTGTTGCTCAAAACATGGTAATAACATCGAAATAAACAACTTTTATTCTATACACTTTTTTCGTCAAATGAGTATTTAACGAGGTATAGCGGTAGGTTTGGTTTCGTCTTTCAAGACAGAGCGCTGGAAGCGAGACGCCATTGCAGTATTGCCATACAACTCGATCAAAGAATTTCTTTCCGCTTCAAAGACTGGAGTTGCGGTAAGTCATTTACCGCTATAACTAATAAAATACTCATTTGAGACAAGAAGTGCATAGAAGAAAACTTGTTTATTTCGATCTAATTAACTATGCTAAGGCATTGAAATTTACGAAATCGACAAGTGTCATCTCCTTCAGATTTACCCACTTGTGTTCTCATACAGACTCTGTACAATGTTCACTATTTTTCTGCTAAAACCAACTTTTCTCAAAATTTGAAACAGCCTAACCCGATCCACTCTGTCATACGCCTTTTCGATATCCAGGAATGCTAAATATACTTTCTTATTATCCTTCTTCATTTGCTCAATTATTTCACTCACTTGAACTTGAACTTGAACTTGAAATTGAGGGCCGACAGCGTCGGGGCCTTTGTAACGGCCTACAATTCCCTCCACAGTTATCACACAAAGAGTTCAGCGCCTGGTACCAGACTTGTCCACTAAACTACTCAGGATTTACCAATCCTTATCACAAGCTGCCATTGGATGGCGTCAATGGGATAGCCAGTGCGTCACAACACCATCACCAGGCATATTGGGTCATTACTGACCATTCTACCTGACTGACTCATTCCAGTCACTGTCTCTTACTCCAGGCACGCACAAGAAACAATTTCATAGCTTCAATGATACTCAAATTGCACTCCTGATCCAATCCAGCAAGACAGCTCATACCGCAATCATCTTCAGCACATCTGGCATACCACTCATTCTCTCCATACTGCTCAAGCACCACATTCATAAAACTTGCTCTCTCTTGCTCATACTTACTACATTCCAGCACAAAATGCTCAATTGTTTCCTCCACTCCACTAATACACTGCCGACATAATCTGTTATTATTCTCATTCCACCTCCATGTACGTCTGTTCACACTCAATGACTTACATCTCACAGCAAACAAGAGTTGACTTCCAAAACTACCATCATAGAACATCTCAAACTTAGGTGCTTCTTTTTTCATATACCAGTCAAGTGTAGGCTTCCGCACCATGCTAAGCCTCCACTTATTCAATCCATACTCTTTTGTTTTCCTCTCAATCTCTTTCTTCCACCTCTTGCAGTCCCACTCAGGCCCTACACCTCCAGGATTTATTAAACCTAGTCATCCACAGGTCTCCCAATTCTAACATGAATGATCTTTTGCATACTAAGCTTCCTTGCATGCCCCCAACACACTTTCTCCCAATAGCTTACACTCAGATTCCATTCAAAAATTTGCTTTACCCATCTGCTATTCTGCATTCTTTCAATTCTCACCTTATAATTCAGCACCGCCTTCATCATTCTTTCTGAAAATAGGCTCCACCCAAGGTCACCTCTAATGGCTTCTGTAGCTGTCCATTTTGGAGCACCCAATGCTAACCGTCCTACCTTATTTTGTAATACATCCAGCTTTTCAAGATCACTTCCATTCCAGGCAAGAGCACTCATACCATACATGACACTAGGTACAGCAACATACTTCCACATTCCTCTCACACATTAATACTTGTTTGCTATGTATCTGGCCACGCTACTTAATCGTCCACTCCACTGCATAGCTTTTGCCACTTTCTCACCCTTAGTTCTAGTGCATCCATCTTCACTTATCATACAACCTAGATATTTGTATTCTTTTGTTCTACCTATTCTGATTTCTCCAATATTCCACAGTCTGTCTCTATCAGTCTCATCACTATTTATAACCATAACCTTGCTTTTGTCGGCACCGAAGTTCATCTTGAAATCTGTACTATATCCGTTCACAATGTCAAGCATCCTTTGCAGTTCATGTCCACATCCACTAACCACAACCACATCATCAGCATACAACAAACAGCTCTGTCTCTCATTACCAACTTTCAGTCCTAAGCCACTCCTTCTCAGTCGAACTGCTAATTCTTCTGTGTACAATCCAAACAACAGGGGAGACAGAGTACAGCCCTGTCTCACTCCTCTAACACTCCTCACTTGCCCCGTTTCCAAATTTCCTAACCTGTATATAGCGCTTGTGTTCTCATACAGACTTTGTACAATTTTTACTATTTTTCTGCTAAACCCAACTTTTCTCAGAACTTCAAAGAGCCTAACCCGATCCACTCTGTCATACGCTTTTTCAATATCCAGGAATGCTAAATACACCTTCTTATCATCCTTCCTCATTCGCTCAATTATTTCACTCACTACAAACAGATTATCTTCCCCACATCTATCCTGCCTAAAACCATTCTGTTCTTCACCTAGGACTCCTAATTCCTCAACTAAATTTTTCATTCTCTCATTCAAAATACCACAAAATATCTTACATACAGTGTCACCCAGTGCAATTGGTCTGTAATTTTTAAGTTCTTTCATACTCTTATGTCCACCCTTATGCAACAGAACTACATTACACTTGTTCCAGTCATCCGGTACTCTTTCACTCTTCCATATCTCGTCAAATAAACATTTCAACATACTGACCACACTCTCTCCTCCAAATTTATAGAACTCATATGGGATCTTATCAGGGCCACATGCCTTTCCATTTTTCACTTTCTTCAAAAAACTTACAATCTCTTCACAAATGATTTCGTCTTCCATTTGCAGTTCACGTTCATCAATCAGAAAATTTATGTCAATCACTACAAACAGATTATCCTCCCCACGTCTATCTTGCTTAAAACCATTCTGTTCTTCTCAAAGGAGTTCTAATTCCTTAACTAAATTTTTCATTCTCTCATTCAAAATACCACAAATGATCTTACATACAGTGTTGCCCAGTGCAATTGGTCTGTAATTTTCGAGTTCTTTTATACTCTTATATCCACCCTTGTGCAACAGAACTACATTACACTTGTTCCAGTCATCCGGTACTCTTTCACTCTTCCATATCTCATCAAATAAACATTTCAACATGCTGACTACACTCTCTCCTCCACATTTATAGAACTCATATGGGATCTTATCAGGGCCACATGCCTTTCCATTTTTCACTTTCTTCAGAAAACTTACAATCTCTTTACAAGTGATTTTGTCTTCCATTTGCAGTTCACGTTCATCTATCGGAAAATTTACGGGTTCATCATCTGTAACCTGCTCATTCGTTCCACCAATGTCCTCCCAGTATTCTTCAACTGCTTTCACCATTTGCATCCTATCTTGCACACTGCGACCATTGACTACTAATTCATCAACTTGAACTTCACTACCTCTATCATTACCTTGTATAAACCTATTATACCTATACCAATCTTTTATTCCATCTGGACCTTTCTTTCTTAGATTTTCAACTTGGTGTCGAGGTCGAGTCGGGCCAGGCGGCCAGCGCTTTGCTCCGGATGACCGGACCTCAGACGGCTTACCACTGACGCCCGACAAAATGGAACAATTTCGTTTCTACAAATTTCTTTCGGAACCCATGGTGAGATCCTCATTTGAAATGCCTGCTCTGTTTGTATTCGACGGTAGAACTTGCTTGATTCATTAACCTTTATAAATCGAGAATCATGGCAAATATACCAGAGGTGTCCATAATTGCTTGAATAAAAAAAAAAATAATAATGAAGGCATCTACGGATGCTTTATTTCCAATCAAGCCTGATACATATCACCTTGTACACTTACTTTGGTCCAATTAGGCACATCACCAGTCACAGGTAAGAGTGCCAGATGTCATAGCAACTAGAACGTGGGGCATTTAGATTTGATTCATCATCCCAGTATTGGTAATGAATTTAAGGACCAGCTCAGCACTGAATCCCTCACCAAGCACACTACTTGCATCAAAAGTCACTCTTTGGTCCCTGGCAAGGTCTCTCATTGCCTTCCGCTGAAGTTCAAATGCGGGGCAATCAATCAATATATGACAAATATTCAAGTCACACCTACAGTTGCTACATTTAGGTTTTGTTGCTTTGGTAAATAAGTGTTTATGCGTTAATTCAGTGGTAAGTAGCCTTAACCTGATCAGAATGACCTGCTTTCCCCTTGAGACCTCAGTGTTCACGGTAGGTTTTAGTATATGTTTTATTTTGTGGTACAGGGATTGTTCCCTATCCCATTCTTTTTTGACATTGCCTTCTACAGTGCAAGTTTATGTATCCTCTCAGATCTGTGTATTGTATTAGGTTAGAACTATTCGTGTTTAGAAGACAAGCTGTTCTTGCCAGCTGATCTGCTTTGTCATTTCCCATAATT
This sequence comes from Morinoia aosen, assembly GCA_030386875.1. NCBI lineage: Eukaryota > Metazoa > Arthropoda > Malacostraca > Amphipoda > Talitridae > Morinoia > Morinoia aosen. The sequence continues at coordinate 105,817,689 of CM059576.1, read as the reverse complement.
CCTACATGGCTTGGTATCCATTCAATGACTAGTTTTCTGGGAGGAAGGCTTTGAAGTATATGTTTAATTTTGGAAACTAGATGGTGTTTAGATGGAAGCAGTTGATTTATAGCCTGAATAGCGCTGAATGAATCTGTGTACAAAATAAAGTCTTCTATTTGGGTTTCTACAAACTTCAATGCGTAGTAAATAGCGGTAAGCTCTGCTGTGAGGATTGTTGACCTATCAGGAATTCTAGCCAGCATGCTAACGTGTTGGGACCAAATTCCTGCTCCAGCTTTAGAACCCTGAACTGAACCATCTGTGTACAATGCCCTTCTATCTTTGTATTCTTCGTGGAGTTGGTTGTATAGCTGTTTCCAATGGTTTTCTGGTATGCAAGTTTTTTGATAGCACCCCAGATTGACTTTACAATTTCCGCTGATAGTTTGGTATTTACATTTGTTTGGGATGAGGCCAATGTCTTCCATTTTAACCCGTATCTCTTGAAAGAAGTTATATATTCGACCAGTAACTGGGAGAGGCTTGTTACTGTTTTGGAACAGCTGGTATGGGTAGTACTCCAAACATATTGATCGGACTGGATGGTTTGGAACACTAAGTACTCTCAATGCATATTGACACAGTTGGATTTTCCTTGCATGTTTAAGTGGTAGTATATTTGCTTCTGCTTCCACGTTACTAACTTTTGTACACCTCAGTGCACCCAGCATCAGGCGAGCAGCAGCATACTGGACTCTGTCCAAGGACAACAGGTGGGTTGCACAGGCAGTGTCAAAAAGAAAACTTCCATATTCTAGTTTTGGTAATATAATGGTATAGTAAATAGTTTTCAGAATGTTATATTCTGCTGACCATTTCAGATTGGATAAAATGCGCAGAAGCCTTAGATCTTTTTGGCACTTTTGTGTTACTTCTTTGATGTGTAAACCCCATCTCAGTTGCGAGTCGAGGGTAAGTCCTAAGAACTTGAACTTCTTTACATATTCTATATTTGTGTTATATTTTAGTTGGAAGGAAGGTTTTGTATGTTTATGAGTAAACACCATGCACTTGGTTTTTTCAGCAGATATTTGAAAGCCCCAGCGTTGCGACCAACTTAAAAGAATGTCCAAAGCTTCCTGTAAGATACTGAGAGCCTGAGTTAAGGTTGGGTGTATAATCCAAAAGGCTCCATCATCTGCATAAAGAGATGTTTCCAGCATTGGGGGAAAGTCATGAAATATATCATTTATCATTACATTGAAAAGTGTAGGGCTTACCTTGTACATTGGATTTTCAAATGCCTTATAACTAACGCCAGGACGCCATGACGCTTTCCCCCGGTCAAGACCGGTACCCATTTCAGACACCTGGGTAGAGTGGGGTATTGTGCTTGGAATTTTTCCCCTATACCCAACAGAGGAAATCGCCACTGCCAGCGCCGAGTTTCGAACCCGGGTACCGGCCGCACGGCGGCGGAACCTATAGCACACGGCTAATCTTCGAAATTGGTTGGGATAATTTATAGCTAAAAGCAGCAGACTTCAGCTACTATTCTAAGATTACTATCAATCCCCTTAAAATGAGCTATTTCCTCGTATCGTAATGTATAAATTTGGAAGAATTTATACGTCTTCCATTGAATTATTGTCTTGTTGAAAAATATCAGGACATAGCGCTCAAATAATGGTCTCACTTTTAGAGTCAAAACGATTTACTGTGATCAAAAGCTCACCTTTAGCAAATGTAAAAATCATATTTACCACTCGGATGTCATACCACTGCAAATATTTGGTTTTACGAACTATTAGATCAATTAAATCATCCGATTTCGGCTAGAAATATTGCAAAGAAAGTAGAATATCTTCAATAAACGTAATGTCAGGTCCTAAAAAAGACATTGTTACTGATGTATCTCGGTGATGAGTCAACCATCGGCTGCGACGGTAGCGCTGTTTTTTTACAGAATCAGATACTGGCATTTCAATTACAACTGCAAAACTTTTCTCAATTTCTGACTGATCATCGAAATCAATTGCCGTGTCCAAATCTGCAATGAAATACAACGCTTTGGTCGAATGTCAGAACAGAAAGTAAGCAATTATCGAGGAAATTAATTATAATACAGGCATTAATTTTGAATATTTTCTAAACACTGATTAGCAAAGTACATTGTTCCTCGTCCTTATTGGATTCAACAATAAAGTCACAATCAAATACGAAATTCTCATATTCCTCTTCCGATTCATCACTTGCATCTCCACTCACAAAAACAACTTCAGCACCATGGTTGTTCTTACCATCATAGAAAGATCTTGAGGGGAATGATGATCTTGTAAGAGATAAACACAAGTATTATATGAGATTAATTCCATTTGCATAAATAAATAGTAATTTACTATAACAGTTTCCAAAAAATTGCATTGTTAATTAGTTCTATAGCTATTTTTAATAATTCTCTACTTAAACCTGGAGTAAATAATATTAAGTCTGCCTGCTTTCCTCACCTTGTATACAAACATGGTACCAGCAAATTCCCTTTTTGGCACTGATGTGGCGAAAAAGTCACTCTGATATAACTCACAATTTATTCTTTCTAACCATTAAATGCCCATTTTCTTTTGATAAATACTTCGTACAGGAATTATTGACATTTCAGAATTTTTACACCCATGTAACTTACCCGAGATTTCATTCACAACGTTCTTGGTATAGCCAGTAAGAACGATGCGAATAACACGTCACCTACGCACGGAGTTCAACAACTAATGGTCCTGATACACTCGGCAAATACCACGGTGATAACCGCGGGTTTGTCTCTCAATGTGCCCTCCCGCCCCCCTCCAATCCCTTCACACCATCCAGTCGGCGTAGCGGCCACCGAGCTTTGCAGCAATCCGTGCATGTTGGATGCAGACGGTAGTCACTGCGATGAGTAGTACCGTTTTGTTCGTTGACGTGAGGTGTACAAGCAGTGTTTGTCATGTTCCGCAGTTGAGAGTCGTGAACCTTGAGATATTTCCTGCCGTAGCCTTATATTTTTCCGTTGTTTAATTGGCCTATGTTCTCCAACAAAATCATAAAATATTGAAACAGGCATTCTTTCGAAATTTTGGAAGTCTTCCTATTGGGATTCAATTTCAATTCCTGACCTGTGTTTACAAAACTTCTTTTTTCCATGCATCTTTATGGCTTAATCCATATCTTCTTCCTTCATTTCTGCTGCATTTTCTCGACGAAAAGTACAGAACAATATGCGCTTTTTTCATCCTGCACTTAACGCAGCTGGTCGCAACAGCACACTTACGCTTGTGATACCTATGAGCATACTTACGCCTTGCAATGCTTACCGAGGTACTTAATCTAGCATACTGAGTAAATCATGCCGCCAGTTCTCACCTCAACTGGCTGCAGGATGCACTGCCGCAATGACTGCAGTCATGAACGGAAGTGTATCAGCGCCTGAAGTGTAGTGACATATCTTGCGGTTGCGGCAGCGGGAAACTGTTACCGCAATCGCGCGCGGTAGAAACGCATTTGTAGTTTAGATGATACATTGAAGCGGAAACCGTGAAGGTTGTCGCGCGTTTTTTCGTTCAGTGCTGTTTAGAAGGTTGTCGCGCGTTTTTTCGTTCAGTGCTGTTTAGAAGGTTGTCGCGCGTTTTTTCGCTCAGTGCTGTTTAGAACTCTGAACAGAATGGAGGTTTCGCATTCCATAAATGTTGCAACTGTATGCGCCGCTGCAGGCGAAAGATTATTGGACATGCCTCGTGTACGCAGATATTCCGTGCACCCATACAACCGAGGCCGAGACAAGTTTCCTGTTTGTATGAGAACGTCAGAAAGCACTGTGATAAATTCTTCACTTATTACCGAATAACATTGTCATCCTTCGATCACCTGCTTAGAAAGCCACGTCCTTTTATCACTAAACAAGATATTTCTTCCAAAATGGCAATATTTGCAGAGAAAAAGTTGACCATCACCATCAGTTAAAGACCTATTAACCCTTTCGTTAAATTAATTTTGTCAAACCTCTTCAGTCGTTTTATATTTTTCTCCTTTACACACTCTTATGGCAAACATTATTAGATTAGATCAGTCGTTAGTTTTAGCCTCCCTACCTGCAGCAACAAATGCAATCCAAAAAGAGGAAGGAAGAAAGCACCATTTAGTATGGAGTAAAGGGAACGCAGAATCCGTGCAGAAAGGGCATAGAAACAGTAAGATGAGAAAGAGGTTCATGAAACAAGATCAAAGTTGAAGAAAAAAGTAGTAGGTGCTGAAAAAACAGGACAGCAGTGAACCGAAAAAGACGGTCCGTAACAAAACAAATCCTATTCTATTTCAACAAAAAGAAAGCCTACCTAACTCTCAGCTCGGGCCCTCACGTTGTCCCCCTGGGAGCGCTAATTCCCATAGATACAACAGTTGTATCCCCCCTGAGAGGCGGAAGGGTCAGAATCGACACGGAAGGGTAAGAATCGACTCGGAAGGGCCAGAATGGACCTGAATAGTCAAAATTGACTCGGAAGAGTCAGAATCGACTCGGAAGAGTACTATGCGGTTCACATCATCCAAAAAATTGTAGAAATGAAAATTTTCGTTCTTAATACAGAGAAGTAAATCATAACGCGCAGTAAGGAAATGGAGGAAAACATCAATAGCTTCATCCAGATTTAATCGTAAGAGCTGAATTATATGTTAGTTTAAGCCTCCTTAACCGCTAAAAAAAAAGAGCGTTTCAAAGAGAGAAGAAAGGCACCATTTAGTATGAAGTTGAGGGAATGTGGAATCCATACAAAAAGGGCATTGAAACAGAAAGTTGAGGAGGAAGTTTATGAAACAAGATAAAACTTGAAGTAGTAGTGACCGAAAAACAGGACAGCAGTGAACCAAAAAAAAGGTGGTCCTGAAAAAAAAAAATTATTTCAACAAAAAAAAGGCCTAACTCAGCTCAGGTCCTTACACATTTCCCCCTGGGAGTACTACTTCCCATAGATACAATAGTTGTATCCTCCTGAGGAAATCCACTGTAAAAATATCCATAATTTTTATTGAAATAAACCAAGTTTCAACGCATAATAGTAACATTGGTATACACCCCAGAAAATTCACATCAGTAAATACAGGTAAACACCGAAAAAAATTAATCACACAGGGAAATCGCAGGTAAACGTTCCAAAAAAAATAACTAAATATGCAAGCGCAGGTAAATGCTCAAAAAAATAAACCATATAGGGAAATCGTGGGTAAACGCCCGAAAAAGTTATCCACATAGGGTTAATCATGAAAAAAATGCCAATGGATGCACGTTTTTCAAACGATCCATCGATGGGTCGTTTCATGGCAGAAAGAACTTAAGCACGATACATCGATGAGTTTTATCGCAAACAATGTTTTCATAAACAATAAAACTTTTAAAAAACTAGCACAGGGTTTATTGTTAACGAAATAAACCAATTTGAACGTGCAACTATGGAAAAATATGCCCAAAAAGTTGATAATTTTACTTATTAATTAATTACGTGGAAGATCAGATTAGATGTTAGTTTAAGCCTCGTAACCACAAAGAAAGACATTCCAATGAGAGGAAAGAAGAAGGTACCATTTAGTATGGAGTTGAGGGAAAGTGGAATCTCTGCACAAAGTGCATAGAAATAGTAGGTTTAGTAAAAATTCATGAAGCAAAATAAAAGTTGATGAAAAAAGTAGATAGTCCGTAACAAAAAAAAAATACTCCATTTAAAAAAAGAATGAAAGCCTACCTAATTATTAGCTAGGGACCTCACATATTCCTTTTGGGAGTGCTGATTCCCATAGATTGCATTAAAATTTCCTGCACTTCCTATACTTCAAATAGTTCAACTTATTTTTTATTTTAACAAAATTGAACTTTTCCAAGATACGCCGACCTTCTTTAGATGATCGCAGGAGGCGGATAACTTTTTCTTTTTTCATTACTTTACCTTTAGCAAAGAATCCCTGAGCAGCCAAAGACAAATATTTTTCCTCATCCTTAGAGAAATGATTAAGCACAAAACCTCTGGAATTGCTCAACTCTGCGCTCTTCTCTACAGGGGTCTCTATTGACGCTACAGCAGTGGGTTCTTGCTTCTGGTGCTTCTGAGGACTGAGTTCAATCTTCAGTGACTGGGTGCATTCTTCAGGCTCAGGTTTCATTAGGTTCGCTGGCGATGGCGGATTTTCTGTAGGTTGATGGTAGACGGCTGATGAAGTTGACGAGTCTTTTGAGGTTGATGGTTTAGAAGCTTGCTGGACCGATATATTCCGGAGCTCTCTGGTAACATCTTGGCAGTTTTTTGGCAGGTAGCTCCGGCTTGCTGTAGATTCCAAACGGTACACTTTTGCTGCCAGAACTGCCTTTTCGTCAGGGTGGGAAATGTGCAATTGACTTACAGCCTTTTTTCCAATTAAAGGAGGGTCTATCTGGGATTTCATCCCTTCGTTGTTCCAAAATGCTTGCATGTGAAATCGTAGACTGGATGTGGACAGTTGTGCACCACTTGCCGTTAGGAAGAGGTTGCGTGGAGACGAGGGGGTGGCAATGACTGGGCGTAGGAATTTTACATACGCGTCCATATAAGTGGAGAATTCAGGACTCAAATACAGTGGAGCATGGCCGACGATGTTTACAGTCTTGCTTCCATCCATACCTTGAGACGCCGAAGTGTATTCAGTCAAGAGCATGTGGTGCACTTCATCCGCTCTGTTGGCATTACCAAGGCTTATTTCAATAACAAAAAAGGCGTTTATTTGCATCAAAAATTTCTTGGTTAAGACAATTGAATTTTCAGCCGATACATCACCAAGAACATCCTTTACCTTCTTCCTCAGCTTGCTGTCCAAGTACTTCTTCAGATCATCTTCAGACGGTAGTTTTTTCTGGTCACGCATTATTAAATGCCAGTTTTTCTCCGTGCAGTGTTTTTTCATTCCACGAGAAAGGCGAGTCAGATGTTGGTTAAGAGTTTCAAGCTTGGTCATGCTAATTTCTTTGTCAAAATTGGGGTATACTCTGAAAAATCTGACGAGATGTTTCAACGAAGAAATGTACCCCCTCAGGGTTTCATGACTCAAGCCTTTCCGCCCATCCGCTCCCATCGACTTCAAGTCTCTGAAAATTTTATTGACTTGGGTGACGTCTAATAGTTTGTGATAATCATTCCAGTCAGATTCCACGCAGGACATCATTTTTTTTATTCGCCGCGAATGTTGAAAAATTAGGCCTTTGTTAAGCTCATCGCACATTGGGCTCGCCAAAAAATCGCTGAACGACCTTAATAATTTTGGTGGGCGATGCTGTCTCAATGATTCATATCTGTGAGAGGGGCGCGTGTCTTCATCAAAGTATCCCTCATTTGAGCATACCCCGTTCTCTATGACTTGTTCTTGAAGGGTCATTTTATGGCAAGTTCCGAGATGGCGAGTCAGATTTTTTATAACAGCAGAGCATCCGTCGACAGGGCAAGTTTTCTCTTTGTGGTAATCTCGTGTTTTTCTGTTGTCCTTCATTTTATAATGCTTCTTCAAATTATAATTCAAGACTGCAAACTTAGCCTGATTAGAAGAATAATTGTGAACCGAGCGAAGATGGCGAGGCAGGTCAAGTAGCTTCTTCGTACAATAAGGGCACTGAAAACGTCGTCGAAGCTTCCGTGCTTGTGAAGGCCTTTTCGTGCTCCCATCGTCGCTGTCAGTAGTTTCACCGGATGTAGCAGAAGCGGTGGAATCCCAGACTTCGTCGTCGTCATCATCATCATCGCTCGACGAATACTCCACCAATCTTGATTGTTTTTTCTCTTCCGTGCCACCCATTGCTGTGCCGTAAGCAGCGCACCAGTCGAGCTCTTTAAATTCAAAAGAAAAATACAAAAATTATAAGTTTCAGTTCTGCATAATCAATGAATGAGAATCAAAAATAATACACTCATTATATGGATTTCCCCATTCTTTATGAAACGGCTCGTACTAGAGTAATTTTAGAGAGAATATGGTAGCGTTGAGTGTGGCTGATGTAAATCGGTCAAGTAGTTTTGCAATTAAAGTAATGCAGGGTTCAAATCTTGTTGAAAAGATGTTGCACTCGCTTCTAATTAGAAGTTTAAAAAGCTACAAAGTAAAAATTTCCAAAAATGGGATAGGAAAGTTTTACTGCTAGGTGGGGCATTGACACAAGCAGCTGCGCCAAAAAAGTCCCATCATTAGAGACAACACAAAGCAAACTGTCCAAGAAATTTCTTTCGGTTTGAATGTACTGCCAAATTTACGCTTGCTCATGTTATTTTTATCCTTAACACGTTGACTACGATTATGCGGTTGCTACGGTCAGTTTGATCAGGCTAGAAGACGTCGTTTTGAAAAACTGGCTTTTCTTCTCTAATACATTTTTATTTTTTTCAAGTATAAAGAATACAATTGAACCATAATGTGTTACCATTTACTCTAAAATTTATTTCGGAAAAGGTAGCAAAATAGTTTAAATGTTATTTGTACATTCTGGTACGTAAATGAACTATTCACCTAGTTGTATACACATTATTATAATTACTATTATTATTATATAAGAAAGTTTTAGCCTCCCTTAACCACGACAAAGATGTTCTAAGAGAGGAAGGAGGAAGGCACCATTTAGTGTGGAGTTGAGGGAACGCGGAATATACGCATAGGGTGCACAGAAACAGTAAGATGAGAAAGAAGTTCATGAAACAAGAAAAAGTTGAAGAAGTAGTAGGTGCTGAAAAACAAGACAGCAGTGAACCGAAAAAAGATGGTCCGTAACAAAACAAAAACCTATTCTATTTCAACAAAAAGAAAGCTTACCTAACCTTTAGCTCGGGCCCACACATAGTCCCCCTAGGAGCGCTAATTCCCATAGATACAATAGTTGTATCCCCCTGAGGGGAGTGGTACACATATGTACTACTTCGGAGTCAAAGTGTAAATATCGTATTTGTAGACCCAATATAATAAAATTTGCTATGCCTTTTTTATATAAGCATTTTTTAGCTTATAAAAGATGATGGTGGTGACAACACATTTTATCACTTGTGCAGTTAAACACAGAGATAAATTTCAGTATTTCTTACAAAAAACAGCTTCATTTTGTTTACTCTAAGCATTCTAGAAAAATTACAGAAGGATAGAGCTTGTCGTACACTGCTTCAGAACGGAACCGCCGCAGAAGCTCTCGAAGCCTCAAAACAGAACAGAAACGACGTTTAGCTCGCACACTGGCGCAGAAGCCATCAGAACGGAACCGATACAACCGACATAGCCAGTCTTAAATTATCTTCGGCAGAAGAAAGCGTGCTTTGCGCTCTTCAAAATCATAGAAAATAATTTAAGCATTACCTTAATTCCGTTTACATAAGATGAGCGACTCACCGCTCAGCAGTGATGAAGAAGTACTAGTGCCGTGTCTAGCACTAAAAGATGAAGAGAAGAAAGAAAAAGGTGCAAAAAAAACAAAGTGGGAGCACGATATATGCAGCTCAAAAGAGGAAGAAGGGGAATACAAAACATTGTGTCCGCATTCAAAGCAAGACAATATTAAATTCTTTCAATAATTTCGCATGCATAATAATAATAATAATAATAATGAAGGCATCTACGGATGCTTTATTTCCAATTAAGCCTGATACATATCACCTTGTACATTGGATTTTCAAATGCCTTATAACTAACGCCAGGACGCCATGACGCTTTCCCCCGGTCAAGACCGGTACCCATTTCAGACACCTGGGTGGAGTGGGGTATTGTGCTTGGAATTTTTCTCCTATACCCAACAGAGAAAATCGCCACCGCCAGCGCCGAGAATCGATCCCAGGTCTCCCGCATGAGCCATGAAAAATTTTGTGAACACCGATCGCATATAGAAGGAGACATTACCAAGCAAGATACAACGTTTAGAAGATAAATTTCACCGGATGAACACTAGCTGTAACTCTCAGGTAGGGCAGGTAATAAAAGTGGGTTTTTCCATAATATTTAATGTCATCCATTTCATGAATGATTACAATGCTTCCTAGAATGCTAACAATTAATACAGGTAGCAAAATTTATAAGTTTGTTTACTGAATATTTTTAGTTTCAGGCGTCGTAGATGAGAAAGCTGGCTTGTTTCCGAGAGTAGATGGCGATACGAGCGGGAGCTGTGATGAAGCATAATCTGATGCATACGTTTGATTATAACCTGATGACGATGGTGATGTAACATGTGTTGAACTTTAACCTGAGAAGGTCGGTGATGCATTGGAAGAGTGGTGTGATGGAGCTGAACTTAGGTTTTTGTATTCGTATTCAGAGAGCAAAGAACTAATACGAGATTTAATTTCAACTTGTTGAAGAGGGGAGAAAGTCCGAACAGTTTCCTCCGCCATTTTGAAGTATGCTGTTAAATGGTCTCTCGCCGAACTTTTCCTCGCAAAATATGTTGAAATTATATCGTGAGCGGAAGCTGTAGGAGTGCACTTTCTTTTCTTAGAGGGTGTTGTCATAGCCGTTGCTTTCGGTGTAGAGGGCGGAATACTGACTTAGTTTGAAAGCGCGGCAGCGTCTTTTTCCTCAAACCCACGTGATGTGATGTCTCCCGACGCCCGTTCATCATAGGTTCCTGTGTCACAGTTTTTGTCCTGGGTCCCAATGTCTTCCAAATAACTTGTTTGAGATCTTTTCTGAGATACATGCGCCTTCAAAAACGACATTTGTTCCTCGTGCTTCCATGAAGCGACATTGACTGTTTTTTGGCAACTCACTGGCTTTTTTCTGTTCAATGCCTTTCGAGAACAATCCCACGGTGTATTACATCTCTCTTTCACCACTGGCACTGAAAAGATATAAAAATCAAGCATAAGCCTCTTAGGTGATTCATGAATTATATGTAAAGAGTGGTTATATGAACATGTAATTATTGTAAAATTTTAGTTTCAAGCACCCGTGTGTCAAAATCATTCTGAAAAAAAAAAACAGTTCTCGGATTCAATCACTGCCTCTGGAAAATATATAAATCTCATGATAATTTATCTTTGCCATAAATTTCATGAAAAACAGATCCTCGAACCTATATAAAGTGTAAATTTGTCAAATACTAATTCCGGACCTACCATGCAATTTTACCGTTTATTTTAACCATAATTCAATGTGCATGTTTCTCTTTTCCAGATTCCTGGGCCATGGTGGAACTCACAGGATACTGGCATTTAGCTACAAATAGGGAGATTCAACTGTTAGAACCATCGTTTACTCCACTTGTAAAGCTATTTGTGAGAAATTACGGCAAGTAGTTATGGCCCCACCCGACGTCTTTAAATGGGTCAAATTAGAAGAAGGCTTTGCAACCAAATAGCAGTATCCAAAGGTAATAGGTGCAATAGATGCAAACATGTAGTGATTACAAAACCAAATAAAAGTGGCTCACTTTATTTTAATTATAAGAAAGAGTTCAGCTTTGTGTTGATGAAGTTAGTAGATGCAGATTGCAATTTCATTGTAGCAGATTTTAGAGCCTTATCCAATGATGAGTGACACACTAACCACCCATCTCCTCGGCAACCCCCTCAAACACACCCGCAGCAGCCGTTCTGCGCATGCGCAGCCTGTCAGATGCTTCAGAACCTTCTGAAAAAAAATCTTATAAAGAATTCTGAGGCAGTTCGGTTCCGATCTGAAGCTTCGCTTTGGTTTAGATCTGAGGCAGTGAGCGTTACCAGGTATAAATGTTCGTTTTGGATTTCTTTCAGACATTTTTCTGATCAGACGCGCTAATTCTGAAACAGTGTGCGGCATGTTCAACTCTAAGATTTCATTTCATCCAATTTGTTTGACATTTGGCCAGTATATGTATTTGTTGGGAGTAAACTTTTATTACCCGTTAGTTTTTCGAATTAGGCCTTATTTTTTCGAAAAATACGAAAAATCAGTTTTTTCGTAGCCTACATTTTTATGGATATTTCATGAGAATAGAAGTCATTGAGTTTTCATACTAGAACAAAATCAAAGACAGTTTTAAAATCCTGTGAGCATTTCTAACAGAAGTATGGTAGCAAATTATCCATTTGTAACTTTTCGTTTTTTTTATATGCGATATTTGATCACTAACACAAATATACACTAATTTTGGATTTTGAGCTTGATGAAAAAAATCATTTGTACAATTGGGAAGTTTGCTTCCATACTTTTGTTAGAAATGTTCCAAGGATTCCAAAACTGTCTTTATTTTTTGCCTAGCATGAAAACTCGCCGACCTCTATTCCTTTGAATGTTGAAAATTAAAGGTTTTGGGTATAAGTCATAAACAAAAATTTTGGGTAAATGTTGAGGACTTGACCATAATCGATTTTCCACTCTTTGATCAATAAAGATTGTTGATGAGACCAAAATAAACAAGTTTTATTCAATGCACTTTCCGGCGGAAATAAGTATTTTAAAAGTTATGGCATTAAATGAGTTACCGTAACTCCAGTGTTTGAGGCGAGGAAAAATACACCGCGCGGTCCGACGTGAAAGTAAACAGGCGTTCCCGCGCGCCAACCAAGCCGACGAAGAGCAAACCCCCTATTACAAACGTAAAGAGGTTGGGTCGTGAGGGGTAGCAACAGTTCTTTTAGTGAAAACAATAAAACTAAAAGAACTGTGGCTACCCCTCACGACCCAACCTCTTTACGTTTGTAATAGGGTGATGCACACTGGAGTTCCGGTAACTCATTTAACGCCATAACTTTTAAAATACTCATTTCCGCCGGAAAGTGCATTGAAGAAAACTTGTTTATTTTGGTCTCATCAACAATCGTTGTTGATCAAAAAGTGGAAAATCGATTATGGTCAAGTCCTCAACATTTACCAAATTTTGGTTGAAGTGTTATAAAATACACAATTTGTGTAATTGAATGCAGTTTTCATTTTTACCTTGAATATCTCAATGATATTAAGATTATAAGTTAGTTTAAGCCTCCCTATCCGCAACAAAGGCAATCCAAAGAGAGGAAGAAGGCACCATTTAGTATGGAATTAAGGAAACGCAGTATCTGTGCAGGAAGGGCACAGAAACAGAAAGCTAAGAAAGATCATGAAACAAGAAAAAGTTGAAGAAAAAAGTAGGTGCTGAAAAACAGGACAGCAGTGAACCGAAAAAAGATGGTCCATAAAAAACAAAAACCTATTCTATTTTAACAAAAAGAAAGCCTACCTAACCTTTAGCTCGGGCCCTCACATTGTCCTCCTGGGAGTGTTAATTCCCATAGATACAATAGTTGTATCACCCTGAGGGGGAGGTGCTGAAAAACAGGACAGTAGTGAACCGAAAAAAGGTGGTCCTTAACATACAAAAAATCATTTTATTTCAAAAGGCCAACCAAACTCTCAGCTCAAGCCCTCATATTTTCCCCCTGGGAGTGCAAATTCCCATAGATACAATAGTCGTATCCCGCCGAGGGGACGCTAATCTCCATGCATAACTTCATATGCACACTGAATAGTAATTTCTCCAAAAAAAATGATTTTTTATAGACATTATGAAATTTTAAATGTTTAGTCTGATTCTTATGAAATTTGACTATGGTATGTAACTTTTGAAAAGAAACAATTTCATCAACTCATTTTTTCGATTCAGGCCTTAGTTTTAAAAAAGTTGGACATATTGGTTTTTTAGTTCATTTATATCGATATTTCAAAAGAATAGAAGTCATTGAGTTTTTAATGCTAAAACAAAACCAAAGAGTTTCAGAATCCTTGAACCATTGTAAACAAGTTACGGTTTCAAATTTTCTACTTCACGTTTTGTTTTCTATTTATTTGCGATCGAAATGGGGTCGAAAATTCAGGATTTTTAGTCCCCTTACCCTCCCCCCCCCTCGCTGTACTAAGGGGGGGTCTAGGTCCTTAGCGCCATAACATTTTAGGACCGATTAGTCCACCTGATGCAAATTTTGGTCTGAGGCAACAATGGGGATAGGTGTTTTTTGCTAACTTGAGTGTGCTCAATTCAAATTTATGAATAGTTTTGCTCTATCACCTCTAGTTTTATGGCTTTCACCACGTTTCCTGCGATGGGTTAAAATGACGTCCAATATTCAACTCAAATTCAATTGTATGAAACAATTTTGAAAACAACAAACATTAACTGGATTGTGCCTTTATTTAACTTCCATCAAGCATTTATAATAATCGAGATGGTGACTGTAGGTTTGTCAGCAGCATTATGAAAATCCCCTCAGTGACCACCAGTGGGTCCCTTTGCAGGAGGCGTGTTAAATAGGCTCATTTTAGTATAAACAGCGAATATATGTGCACATTTCAAGAGTTGCAGCAGCTTATAACAGATAAAACAGGATAGATAACGAACACTGATTGAATCAACATACCTGGATGACACAATTTACACAATTTATAGTACCACAGACAGTTAAAAGTGTGTTTTCTTAAAAGATCTGGTGCATTTTACTTCCGGGATGTCACGCAAGAGCATCCAGCAGAAGTCTATCATCATGCTGGGGTTCCATTTGCCTTGATAGTTGTTCTCCATCTTTGTAATGTCTTGGTGGAATCTTTCTCCATGTTCATCACTCACTGATCCAAGGTTTGGCGGGAAGAAGTTGAGGTGGGAATGGAGAAAATGAATCTTGAGTGACATTCGGCACCCCATATCTTCGTAAGACTTTAGCAACTTTTCAATACAGGCTTGGTAATCTGGTTTGCATGTGTTACCAAGGAAGCTACTACAGACTGACTTGAATGCTTCCCATGCTCTCAGTTCCTTTAAATTAAGAATCTCCTCTAAATCAGTATCCTTCAGAACTTCTCGGATTTGAGGTCCAACAAAGATGCCCTCTTTGAGTTTAGCAGCACTAAGACCTGGGAACACAGTAGACAAGTGATGGAAGGCAGCACCATTTTTGTTCAACGCCTTCACAAAATTCTTCATCAAACCAAGCTTGATGTGAAGAGGAGGAAGAAGCACCTTATTCATGTCCACCAGAGGATTCTCCTTGACGCTGTGTTTGCTAGGAACAGAAGTGCTTCTAGACCCCCAGTCTTTCTGTTTGTAATGCTGGGATACAGCTCGACTATCCCAGAGACAGAGAAAACAACAGAACTTCGTGAAGCCCGCTTGCATACCCATAAGAAAAACAATGACCTTGAGGTCCCCATACACACTCCATTGGTACTCGCTGTACTTAATAGCTTCTAAAAGAAGCTTCATATTGTCATAGGACTCCTTTAGATGTACGAAGTGTGCAATGGGAATGCTGGGATAATCATTCCCGTTGTGCAGAAGCACAGCCTTGAGACTTCGCTTGGAAGAGTCTATGAAAAGACTCCAGTCTACAGGATTATGTGGCAAACCAAGGGACGTGAACAAGCCATGTATGTTTGTGCAGTGGCACAACTTGTTTTTCATGTCGAAAAAGGAAGCAAGGTTTTTGTTCCGATTCCTGAAACTGGTGATCCATACATTATCCTGGACTAGGTTCCACTGTTTAAGCCGAGAAGCCAAGAGCTCTGACTGCTGTTTTAACAGATACAAATCACGAGCAAGATCATTCAGGTCTTCTTGCGTGATTCTATGCGGCTTGTTGCCACTTGTTCCTGAATACCTAGACTCAATACCTTCCAAAGATACTGACTCGGCAGAATCCTCCCTTAATGCATTTCTTCATCTGATGAGGAAAAGAAGATCCTTATTTACTGGAGGTGTGCATACATACACCAGGCTTCTCCTCCCTATGGGAGGGTAGCCGACAGCAGGCCACAATCATCAACCCTAGTCACTAGGAGGTGAGAGAGGCAGCACTGCCAGGATCAGCAGCAGCCCAGCACAATCATCTTCCCCAGTCATACCTGAGAGCCATTGCTGGTTTACTCCGACCGCTTCATTGAGTGCAGCCCCTCCCCCCGCACAGGACAGGTCAACCCCATCACTTGCAGGCAGGCTTCCAGTACCGCGTTAAAAAAAATAAAATTACTTTCTTATGCACTGATCCACTCCTGTCCACGGTAATCCCTCTGCTCCGTCCACAGTCAGACACCTTTCGTACAATGCACGTTTCACGCTATCCATCCAACTCATCCGTGGTCTACCTCGCGCTCTAATACCACTCACTTCCGACGTTTAAATTTTTTTTACCAGCCGCTCAAAATTCATTCTTTCAACATGCCCAAACCATCCTAGCACTCTTTCATCCACCCAATCTGCTCAAGTTTTTGACAATCTGCCCCTAACCAACTTATTTCTGATCCAAGCTCTTCTTGTTACTCCACACATGCTCCGCAAACACATCCAACTTCCTCCTCTCAAACCCCGATTCTACTCCATACAACAAAACTGGCTCGATCAAGCTTTCATACAGTGCCCTCTTAGCCCTCATACTCAAACTCCTGCATTCAAAAACACTTTCCTCATTGCACCCAATGTCTTGCAGCCTTCCCTCACTCGATGCCTTACTTCTACTTCCATAATATCCTTCACAGCCCCGTCCAACCCGAGGTACCTGAAATGTTCCACCTCCTCTAACACTCCACCATTCATCCTCACGTCCAAAGTTCCAAACACTCCACCTCTTGAAAATCTCATCACCTTAATTTAATTTCTATTTACCCTCAATTTATGCCTTTCGCTCACTCAACTTAACATTGCAACCAGTCTCCGCTGTTTATCCTCTAAATCAGCCACAAACACTGTAACATCTGCAAACAACAGCTGACACACTTCTCAATTTAAACCATTTAGTTCCATTACCTGTGCACCTTTTCCAAACACTCTGGCATTCACTTCTCTCACCACACCATCCGTAAACAAATTAAACAACCACGGCCACATCAAACATTCTTGTCTCACGCTTGTCATAAATGGGAACCACTCACTCACCTCATTCCCTACTCTCACACATGCTCTGCTATCAATGTAGAAACTCTTGATCGCATTCAACAGTCTTTCACCCACTTCGTACAAGCTTACAACTTGCCATAAAGCCTCATGGTCTACTCAGTCATACGCCTTCTCTAGATCCATAAATACCCAATATACTTCTTTTCCTTTTGCAAAGTATTTCTCATTTACCTGCCTCACAACAAACATTCGATCCCCACAACTTTTACCACTTCAAAAACCACATTGTTCTTCAGCAAGCACACCATCCGTCATCGCTCTCACTCTTCCAATTAAAACTCTTCCATACAGCTTCCTAATGACACTCCGTAAACTTGTACCTCTGGAATTACTGCACTCACACCTGTCACCTTTCCTCTTGTACAAAGGTACTACACACGTGCTACTCTAATCTGCTAGCACTTTACTAGCTTCAAAAAACACATTAAACAAACGTACTAACATTCTCTAACCACATTTCCTCCTTTCTTCAGACATTCAACCGTGCAGCCATTGGATCCATACCTGGAGCTTTCCCATTTTTCATCACATAAAATGCACCTTTGACTTCTACACTTCTTATTCGACTTCCATTCACTTCTCCAAACACAGGCATTCTAACATCACTTTCAACAGCTACCACTCTCGGAACCCTATCATCCTTCACGTTCAGCAGTTCCTCAAATTACTCCGCCCATCTCTTCCTCACATCACAACCCTTTACTAGCAGCCTACCATTTGTATCCTTCATTCTTGCCTCACTCTCCACCTGTCTTTTCCTAATTCTCTTCACTTCCTTCCAGAAAACCTTCCTTCTCTCCATGAAATCCCCTCCCAACTTCCTCCCCCAATCCTCATACGCCACCCTCTTTGCTTTCCTTACCATTCTTTGTCTTCTTCCTTCTTCTCCCGATACTCTTCAAAATTATGCTGGCTGCTCCTACTGGCTGGCTGGCTGCTCTTATGCTCCTACTTCTGCGTTCCACCATTCACTCCCCTTCCTAATCTCCTCTCCAAACTTCCTTACCCCACACACTTCCCTTGCACATCTCTCCCCCACATCTTTAAAAACCTTCCATTCCCATTCCACTCCACCGACCTCACTTACTTTCACCCTCCCATACTCTTTCACCTTCTCCTGATAATCACACTCCGCTCAGATTCATGCAACTTGTTTGCATTTAACACCTCCCTTCCACTCCTTTTTACACCTCCCCACACTCCACTTACTCTCAACTTTCCTTCTACCAAGTAATGATCCCATATCCTATTCATCTCCCACGGAACACATGCACGTTGAGCAAACGACCAATCACTCCCCTGCAAACCAAAATATAATCCATCAAAGTTCTGCTCTCTCCACTAAAACGGCTTTCACACGATTAGTCATTCCGTCAGTCACACTCACAGACTGCAGTCAAAACACTTGCTTTCAAACGAACGTTCTCTTGGTTGAAGTGGCGCGTAGCTGGCACGCTTGGCAGTGCTTCACTATGCATTGTTGGGAGAGGTTTGTTGCAGTCAAAGTAAGCTCACTCATCAGCTTTGCGGTCAAAAAGATGAAGAAACACCGCAAATAGGTAGTGGGTAAAACATTGGCTTGCTAAACATCCAGGAAACGGGAGTTATAACCGGATTTGCAGAGAGTTAGGGCTAAATATATAAATTTCATTCATTGATTATAATTATTTGTTGGATTCTTCCTTCCTCTTTTCAGCAGTTGAAAAATTTGATCACACCAAATTTAACAAATACTACAACTACACAAATGTAATAATCTACTCTATAATAACCTCATGTGCAGGTTATATTTTCCGCCAATTCTACACAGTTTTGCATGTACCATTTTTTAGTTCAGCTCATAAATCGAATTTTTTAAAGAATATTTGTTCATTTCCCAACAACACAGTGACAAGGATATAGAAATAGCTAGTGGTTGCCGCGTTAACTTTTTTTCAACTTGCGATAACGATAGAATGATAATTTTTCCCCAATCTGCGATAAACAATAAACGATAAAAAATTTCAAAACCCAACCTGCGGTAAGCAATAAAGGGTAAAACGATAGCGATAAAAATTTTTCTACTTGCGATAACAAAAGCGATAAATGATAAGTACCTTTATTTAGTTGATATATTAAAAAAGCATACAAACTATTTTTCCACAGTGAAAATTAATTAAACTAAACAAAAATTGTCACTGGAACCAGTCTATGGCCTACAAGTTCTATTTCACATAAGTATCTCTCTCTGAGTCAGACTCTCCCTCCTCAAGACAGCATCCAGGAGCTGCATGTTTCTCCTCGTGAAGACCAGCTTCTCAAACCTGTTGCTGGTCATGCTTGCACGCTTGGGCCTGAGGACGTCACCAGCAGTGGTGAACATGCACTCCACAGCAGCAGAGCTGGGCAAGGCCGTGTTGTACTTGATGAACAGCGAGATCCACTTCTCCCTGTGCATGCTGGGGAATTGCCCAGGCTTCACCTCTGCCACCTTGCTCCTGCCCCAGGTGTCCACCTCCTTCTTGATGAGTTCCCAATGTTGGGCCCATCCTCCTTGACAGTGGGGCTCTCCAGGAACGCAAATGGGTCGTCGCTGGCTTCCTTAGGCTTTTCTGTCACCATTTCCTGGCTCTGGCTGGAGGGGAGAGGGTCAGGTGTGAGGGAGGTGAGGATCTCCCTGATGAGCCTCTCCTTGATGTCTTCTTCATGGGCAGGGGTGGGTCAAAGTGGCCATTAGGAGGTCCTCATCAGCAAAGAGGTGCATGAATCTGGGGCAAAAAAGACGCAAATTTGAAATTTTAGCTTTCAAATATAAGATACAACTGATTTTTTCATTTATATACCCATTAATATTTTACTCTGAAAATGATGCAACATACAGTACATACCTGTTGTTAAACCCATGGACAGTGCCATCCTGCGCTAACAAGGCATCCACCAGGGGGCCAGCATAGCGCAACTCGCCCTCCCTCTTGATGATCTGTAGGTCTCTCTTGAGGAGCATCAGGTAGGGCAGAAGGATCCCCATGTAGGCGTTGACCTCAGCCTGCAGCCTGTCCAGGCAGATTGCAACAGGCTTCATCACCTTGCAGTACTCCTGCAGAATTTCTTTGTTCTCCTCAGTGAAGACAGGGGCTGCTGCCCTCTTCCCAGCTGCCTCGCTCTTTATGACCTCGTTTATGGCCTCCATGGTCTCTGGGTCCTTGAGAGCCGTCTTCAGGAGGCACACTGTCGCATCATACAAGGTATTCCACTTACAAAGAAAAAATGTGTTTCGATAATATTATGGTAATTTTGAATTGTTTTGAAATTGTGTGACTTTTGTTATTTAAGAATTGTTATTAGAAAAAATAGAAACCTGAGAGAAAATTAGATTATGCTCACCTAGTTAGGCAGGGTGTATTCAGCTTTCTGCTCACCACATTCCTGATCTTGTTGGCCACCACAGAGGACCTGTTGTGCAGGTTCCAGAGGCCCTGGGCCTTCTTGGCGGCTTTGGTAAACGGTTGCCTGCCTGTTCCATAATTCCATCCCACCACTTTGGAGACGTCTGTTGTCGCCAGCAGGTTCAGGTTGAGTGTGTGGGCAGCTTGGGCAGGTCCTCATCCTCCACCTCTTCCTCCAGCAGATCTTGAACACTGACAATGGCGACATCACCACCATCAGGATCCTCGTGTTCTGGCGCGACAGCAAACGGGCCATCTTGGTTGTCGCCAAAATGCGCAAATGCAGTACAGTAGTTGGCACCATTGTCAGTTGTAGTGGCGACAATCTTCCTGGTGATGCCAAAGTCACTGTTGATCTTGTATATCTCGTTTGCCAGGAGCTCCTTTGTCTGGTTGGACTTTAGCTCTTTGCAGGAGAGCGTGCCATGCTTTCTGCGCAAAGTTTCTGCATCAATCCAATGCACAGTGCAACCCAGGAATGCGCGGTGGTATGCACTCCAGCTGTCAGCTGTGGTGGCAACATATCTTGCCTCCTTCAGGATGGACATCAGCTCTTTCTTGGCCTTTCTTGCCTGGTCATCAATCGTGTTCTTCATAGCCGAGTGGGAGGGCAGATTGAACTCTGGCCTGAAGACGTTCATCATTTCGCGAGTCGCTGGATGGGCAGAGATGCTTGGTGCAATGCAGAGTGTGGTGAATTTCTGAAATCCACTTTTTCTCCGATCATTGAAAGCAATTATCACTGTCAAAACCAGAGATGTTTTCCATAGGAATATTTCTTTTCTCAAGAGAACCATCCAAGGACCCTGTCAGTCCGGTGAGCTTTTTCATGTTTTTGTTGGAAAAGAACCCTTAACCCTTTAACGTCCGAATTTTTCTACTCATATTACCGTTAACACAACCACCGTCACTAAGCTGGCGCTGGCATCAGGCAGTCACCAATATCAGGATGGGATAGGAACTGCCACCTGGCAGAGAACTTCAAAGAACACATTAGGGAACTAATTGAACAAGAAATACAATATATTGAGGGTATTTTTGAAAGAGGACACTGGTGTCCTCTGGGGCGTTTAAGGGCTAGGTGGTGGAATATTCAGTCCTAAAACTTTATGACGCTAAGGACAATAGATTCCCCTCCCCAGGGAGGGGTAAGGGGACAAATCTTGAATTTTCGACCCCACTTCGACCCCATATAAAAAGAAAACAAGAAAACAAAACGGGAATTGGATAATTTGAAAATGTACTTTTGTTAGAAATACTTCAAGGATTCTAAAACTGTCTTTTTAGTTCTAGCATAAAAACTCAATGAGATACGGTTTGAAATATCCATAAAAATGAACTAAAAAACCAATATGTCCAATTTTGTTTCAAAAGCTAAGGCTTGAATAAAAAAAATGAATAGAAGACATTGTGTTTCTTATTGAAAGTTACATATTTGAGTCAAATTTCATATGAATCAGACTGAAAATGAACAATTTCTATATTGAAAAAAAAAAAAAAATTTTGTTTGGAAATCACAACTGAGAGTGTGAATATGAAGTTATGTATGGAAATTATCAAAATAAAAATAAAAACTGCATTCAATTACATAAATTTTCTATTTTATTACACTTTAACAAAAAATTTTGTTATGGCTTATACCCATAACAAATAACTTTCAACATACAAACCGTATCTACTCATTGAGTTTTGATGCTAGAACGAAACCAAAAGCAGTTTTAGAATCCTTGGAACATTTCAAACAAAAAATACAGGCTTTTTTCAAATTTGAGAAAATAATGTCGCAAAACGAGAAAAGGGTTACTAATCACGCACGCAGGGGGAGTCTCAACCCCCAAACATCTTAAAATACTGTCCATCATGCTTGCGTACACCTGCATACCAGACATGGAGAATAAAAGTTATTAAGATTTACATGAATTTATTTGGAAACACGTGGATTTGAATATGACACACAAAATATTTCAATGCAATGATTAAAGCACAGGGAAATGTTATAGCAACAAGCGCATGAATTTAACGACATGGCAATCCCACACGACACAATGAGGAAACCACATCTTGGCTGTCTAGGCCGATGACTGCCATAAATCGTGCTTTGCACACGCTTCGTGGCGGCATAACTGGGCCAACCTGAGCACCAAATGAACGCACTAACATGAGCAACGTAATGAGCCACACAAAGAACGAGAAATCTACTCTCCTTATTACAATGAACGCTAGCACAACAATTTCCGGGTTACGACAAAAATAACTTTCCGCCCAGTGCAAAAATCAGGAAACATAGTCGATGAATGGGCTAGCATGAATACGAAACATTTGGAAATAATGCAATATGAAATCAAGGAGCTCTGCTTACCACAAGGTGTTCAAATACAACATACCTCGCATCTTGCACAACACAGAATTCGAACATGAGCCAATTTTCTGCATGACACAAATTACATTTGATTGCTCGCCGCTCGGAGCGCACTATTACACTTTGAAGCACTGTTCCAAAATACTCTATCTGACGACATTAAACATTTCTGTGATGCGCGATCGCTGAATGTTCGGTGAAGAATCTTTCCAACTTCGCGGGCTTTTCAACAGAGAAAGTTCCATCGCTGCGGCGGAAATCTTCAGGCTCTATCGGGAAGGTGTTACTGTTCTCCATTCTTCGCACATCTGAGTTTTGGCTGCGTTGAAAGGCTGGCTAACTGTATATCTTTTCTTGCTTCCTTCCGCATTGTTGGTGAACGCGCACTCCAGATTTAATACTGCGGTTATTGTGAGCTTATGATAAGCGTAGAAATTCTTCTTGGGTGTTTCTCTTCACGCTGGATTGTTGATGTGCTCAGGCCGTAATTCTTCGAGCAGATTTCGTAGCCGGTTAAAGCTTCGACGATACGCCCGCAGTCTCCTTGAGCTTTCGTAGAGATTATCAGCATGTACTTCGAGCAGGTGCTTGTTGCCCAATCTTGTTGTTCTTGAAGAAGTTAAACATCAGTGTCAATTTTTTTCAATGGAGTTTAATTTTGAATTGTAAAAAAGGACCGGGGAGCCCCGGCATCGCCGGCTTTTCGTTGTGGCGCTCACTTTTGTGCGTCTCTCTTGTCACGAGTCCGAGAGAAAAAATCCTCTCAAGGCTTCATCTACCCTCCTTATAAGCATTTCGCTTCCTTGTTTCGAGATTGTTCTCGACGCTTCCATTCTACAGAGGCAGCATCTGCATCCTGATTGGCGGAATTCTTGTTTGTTCTGACGTCTGGGACTCCCATTGGTGTGTTCTCAGACACACCTTCTTGCGTCATTCCTTTCACGAGCGGTGATTGGCTCAGGTTGTGTGGGCCTCTGTTCATACGTCACGTCAGCCTCCTTGCCCTCCAAAGCCTCGGCTTGAGTGTGCTTGTGTTGTATGGACGCCTGAACTGTAGAAGTTTGGACGAAGCGCCAACCGCCTTGTGGCACCTTGCTATATGACATCCTGTTTCAAGCACTTGAGAGCGCTGCACAAAGAGCCGACCCTCGCCGACACGACACACAACACATTACAATGTTTGTAGCCCCGCAGAATGTTTACCCTTCTTTAAATGTTATAGCTTCACGTAATTTAGCCCAAAAATAAAATGTGATGTGATTTTGCCAAATATATATGCCTAATTTATTCTATTTCATCACACTAATATATATATAGCTCTAAACCCATAAATAATTTTTTTTAAATATCAATAGTTACGTTTTGAAATATCATTAAAAATGAACTAAAAAACCTTTATGTCCAATTTTGTCAAAAAACTAGGGCCTGAACCAAAAAAATGAATAGAAGAATTTGCGACTCTTTTCCAAAGTTACGTATTATAGTTGAATTTCATAAGAATCAGACTACAAATTCAAGATTCCATAATTTTTATAAAAAATAAATAATTTAATTTTATTTTTTGTACATTACAAATCACAGTGTGAATATGAAGTTATGCATGGAGATTATCGAAATTAAATTAAAACAGCATTCAACTACATAAATTGTCTATTATATATATTACACTTCAACAAAAAATGTTGTTCATGGCTTATACCCAAAACCTCTAGCTTTCAACATTCAAAACATACCAACTCATTGAATTTTGATTCTAGAACAAAACCAAAGACAGTTTTAGAATCCTTGGAACACTTCTAACAAAAGCATGTTGGCTTTCTTCCAAATTTGAGGGAATAAAAAGTTATATAGCTCTAAACCCAAAAATAATAGAAACACTGAACCTGTTTCCCTGTTACACGGCCACTGAACGTGGGTAGTTTATACCCGATTTTGGAAAATTAAAGAAAAATAGTATATATACATATTTATTAATCTTATCCCATACACACTAAATATAGTCCTCAATCTTAGTAATGAACTATTAAATAAGAAAACTTACTTTAAGAAACTTAAATTAAAAAGCAAAAAGAAAGGAATTTAAAAAAGTGAAAAATTTGGAATTTTTTTGCAAAAAAATAAGCAAAAAGAAACCCTTCCATAAAAATCGCTCAGATGCTCTCACACGCTTCCAAGGATGTCAGGCTCTCATCCCAGGGATTCATCAATGCACAGGAGATGCGGGAACTGTAGGGAAGAGAGTAGGAAAACACCCTTTCATTAGTGCACCAGAAATGACAAATTGTGGAATATAATGTGTTTTTGCTCATAAAACCCATTGAAACTGTGTATAAAAGGCTACTAAAATACAATAAAGGCTTAGCCTGATGATTGCCCACACCAAGCATCTCCACTGGTGTCTATCCCTTGCAACCTCCTGTCATTGATGTTGAAACTTCCCACTTTTTTGAAGTACTTATTGAAATTGTTATTATATATTTTTTTACATAACATAAACACTTTATTACACATCCGCACTCAAAATCTTAGTTTTATATTTATTACCTACCTCAGCCTTAGAGGCAATCGCAGCAGTAGGGGAAGTAGTGGCTCGGGCAGACAGGTTGGTGGCAGCTGTGACACCTGAAACGTGTCTTCTTGTCTGCCTTAGAGTCACACTTCGTGCAACGGACCATAGGGTTCCTCATCTCGGCTGCTGATGCTCCAGCATCTGCAGCTGTGCCAGAGGGGAGGATG
Source organism: Morinoia aosen (assembly GCA_030386875.1). Taxonomy (NCBI): domain Eukaryota; kingdom Metazoa; phylum Arthropoda; class Malacostraca; order Amphipoda; family Talitridae; genus Morinoia; species Morinoia aosen. The sequence continues at coordinate 105,792,281 of CM059576.1, read as the reverse complement.
AGGGAGCACACCTGTCTTATGGCCAGCTTCACCTGGCAATGCTGAGACGGGTTGTTCATCCGTTCCCGCGCTGAGGGCTTGATTAGTTGCAGGGCCAGTCTATGCATGAATTTTCTCCTGTGCAATTCCTTGCGTCCTAGCGTTGGATTATTTGCCTTGTATATAATCCAGGAGTTAATGACACTTGCATTGACCATCCCAAAGAAAACACACAAAGGCCACCTATTTGTTTTTCTGCTGCAAGTATATGTTGCACACATTTGATCAAACGTGTCGACCCCTTCTTTTGTCTCATTATAAAATTCAATGATGTTAGGCTTTCTGGTGACGTCATTCACTACTTGCTGTGTGTGCATACTTGAGAGGAGGAGCACATTCTTCTTTGTTGTTTGTGTGTTTGGCACGTATGATACGAGTGTCATATCGTCTGTGAAGAGGAATTCTGAACTCCCGGGTCTGCGGTCCTTCTTTTCCCTCATGATAGGTGGGATTTCTGGCTTGTTGGCCCTGACTGTGCCCACCAATGTCAGCCCATTAGTCAGGAGGTCCTGTATGAGGGGCACAGACGTAAACCAATTATTTGTTGTCACGTTCCTGTTTGTGTTCTGGTAGTGGCTGGTTAAATCTTTGGTGAACATGTGGCCCAGCGTCTGCCCATGCCTTGCTGTTGTACCTGTTTTTCCTAGGTAGGGAATAGCTTGCAACAGGTACTTACTTTGGACATCGTTCACCATAACGATTTTTATCCCATACTTTGCTGGCTTATTAGGAATGTACATTCTAAAAGGGCACTTTCCCCTAAAAGCAAGCAACTGTTCATCAACTGTGAGGTTCTCGTGAGGTGTGTAATTATCCTCACGGTTTGCCATGAACATGTCCCACATTTCCCTGACCGGAGCGAATTTGTCTGTGGCCCGCCTCTGCTCACGTGTGCCGATGTCGTCAAATCTGAGGCAGTATAGCAGATAATTGAATCTGACCTCTGACATTGCTGCCTTGTAGAACAAAGCCCCTACCTCAGTGCACCACAATTCCCTAGTACTTAGGTGGTTATCTTTGCGGTAGCCACTAAATATTAGTACACCTAGAAGGGCACGTATCTCTGCAGCTGTTGTGTGCTGAACAGTTGCTGTCTTCCTCTTGTATTTTGTGGCAACATCATCAATTTTCTTGTTATTGAAGTCCACAATAAGATCAACAATTGCAGTCGACATAAACAGGCGAAAACACTTCTCAGGTGTGGTGCATTGAGAAGCTGCTTGTGTGGGACCTGGCCTACTTGACACCACAATATTGCGAGCTGGTGTCCTTCTTGCGGCAGCCACCTGTGGCCTTGTGTGCCATGTATAACCAGAGTTACTTTTCACAGTTGCCGAGTTAAAAGTAACTAGCAACTCCCCATCGTCCGCACGTCGTCGCCGTTGTCCTCGGGGAGCAGCAGGAGCAGTAGCAAGGATTGCAGCAGGAGCAGTAGCAGGGACAGCAGGAGGGGTTGCAGGGACAGCAGGAGGGGTTGCAGGGACAGCAGGAGGGGTTGCAGGGACAGCAGGAGGGGTTGCAGGGACAGCAGGAGGGGTTGCAGCAGGAGAAGCAGGAGTAGTAGCAGGGGTTCCAGCAGGAGCAGGAGCAGTAGCAGGGACAGCAGGGGCAGCAGTAGAAGAATGTGGATCAGAATCACCAACGGCAGGTGAAACAGAGTAGCCACTAGGGCCAGGAGTAGAGGTGGCAAGGCCAGTAGAGGGGGTGGCGATGTTATCAGGTGAGATGGTGGAGGGGAGGTGCCTGGGCCTCTTCCTCTTCTGAACAGCTGCCTTTGTTTCTATGCGGCGGCGTTGGACGTCTTCTTCTGAGTCACTGTCAGAACTTTCTATCATTTCCTGACAACTAGGCATATATTCTTCGTCAAGGTCACTATCATACAGTACCTCTGCTTCAATACAGTCAATTTCACTCTCATTATCTGAGGCAAAAGAAAGACAATTATTGGTACACCAACACTTATAGCTTCCATTTGTAACTATTAACACTGAACCCGGGTACACATTACCCAGTTTTTTCTATATACACTTATTATTGAATGTGGGTAAACGGTACCCAAACACGTCTGTAGTGCAAAATCCAGGCAGAGGAGTGGAGCGACGCGACTTCCCCCTATAAACCCATAGGGTAGAATGAAGCTATACGGAGTCCCAGCACGCTGGCTTGTGGGGAAGAGGGTGGAACATGAATGACGTCACCTACCACGGGTAATCTATACCCACGTTCAGTGTTCCAGGGTTCAGTGTATCATGTTCAGTGTATCATGTATCATACAATATTGCTTATCACAAAAAAATTTTAAAAATGTTAAAATTTTAAAACGAACTTTTGTTAGAAATGCTTCAAGGATTCTAAAACTGTCTTTGGTTTTGTTCTCGCATCAAAATTCAATGAGTTGATACGTCTTGAAATATTCATATAAATGACCCAAAAAACTAATTTTTCATAAAAAATAAGGCCTAAATCAAAAAAGTGACACGAGTAAAAAAAGTCCTTTTAAAAAACACATAAGCTGGCCAATTTTCAAACGAATCAAACAAAAAAAGTTGAAAAATCCGGATGGTACCCTTAATGGACATTTTACAGCAACATACAAGCCTGAAGTTGTGCCAGTTTTAACAAAGACACTGTCCAATAGGGCATCAACAACGTTTCTTTTGTTGAATCTAAAGTACCTAACCACTTCTGCTAAAATTTGAACTACTGATATGTCTGTGCTTTCGTCGATCGCAGTCGCAAACTTCTGATTCTTGCAAATGCCTGCAACAATGCGAGATTCATCAAAGGCTATTCCATCTTAGATTACATGGAAAAGTTTTGTTCACTTTATCGACATATTTTCGGTTATTTTACTGTCAGGAAATGCAAGCTTACAGACCTCTATGAGATTAGGGTGGTTCTAAAACAAAGGAAAATATTTTTTTTCAAAATTTTTATGGGGCACCCTGGTATATTGTTCCATTTATAGAGAAAACATGTTAAAAATTTTATTTGAATATAATAAAATTTACTGGTGGCGCCGGTCCATCAAACTCTGAACCCTGGTAATCCAGGTCCCCCCCCGGTCTTGACCGAGTATTAGCTGCTCAAAGGCAGGGGTTTCATGGTGCCCAATCCACTCATTGTAGCCTGTTCTGGGTCAGAGTAGACTTCAGGGAATCAGGGAAGGCACCTGCCATTGATCCTCTCCTCCCTTTTTCGCGTTGTGCTATCAGAAACTCCTTATCTTCCACGATGGTATTCATGTCCAGTGCATCCTGATGAGCCATGTCAAAGAGGTTGTCTAGGTCATCCTTAAAATCTTTTTCCTTTTGGGATTGCACGGCGGACTTCTTTTTTTTTTGCTCTTACTGAGACCTTTCCACAAGTTGAAGAGGACCTCCAGCTTCTTGATCAGGTGTTTCTTTAAGCGCACAGGAATTCTTGCCTTTTCCCAGAAAGGCAAAGCTTCAGAAATTGCTCCTGAAGCTGCTTCCCGAATGGTCTTCTTTTCTTCATTGTGAAGGTGAAAAAACACTTGAAGAACCTGTCTTTTAGATGGGAGTTTGTTTCCAGTGACAGTTGGAGAAGGCTTTCCCAACAAGTAGATCTCGTCTAAACGCTTTGATGGCATATCTGGAAGAAAAAATGTTTACTTTTAGAGGAATTCAGTACTCACTTTGAAAACAAAAATATTTTATGGTCAATACGAAACTGCCAATGCCACTAAACTCACTATATTTTCAAATGTTTTGAGTGATTAGAATTGTTTCAAGGTCACTTACGTTTGGTGATAGCAGTGGTGGTTATATGATGGTTATTCTTTTCAAAAACTTCATAAAAAGCTCCAATCTAATACTCTGAATGCAATTAAATTAATTTACCCTGAAAATAAAGTAAAAAAAGGTTAAAACGTAGGGGGAAATATATCTAATTTCCTTGTTAGGAGCCACAGAGACTAGCAGTGGGTGAGACACTACACTATACAACACACCACCTCACTCTACGGCGTCCAATGCAACACTGATTCAACAACAAAACAACAATTCACCAGATAGTTTCAGCGTTAGTTGCTATGCAGTGAGCCGCGCTATGAAATTGGGTTTAAACTTTGTACCTCCGGCGCCACCAGTAAATCATAATGGATTTGCATAATATTTTGGGCATGGTGTTTTTACACCTAAAGGAACAATTCTGGAGGGTGCCCAGTGTTCTTTTCAAAAATTCGAAAATAAGGGCCACCCTACTATGAGATGGTCAATGTTGGCAAAGGGTAGATTGTGTTCCGCAAAATACGCTGCAAACCTTAGCTCACTCTTCGCTATTTGTTGGCTTGCTGTTTTATTTTAAAGAAATTGAGTATAATGCTTGTGCTACCTTTAGCCATTGCAAATTTTATTATTTGATGTTCAACAGAATCTTTATGCTTCAACAACATAAATTTACCTGCGTTTTTTTAGTGTCACTTTACATGCCTTGCAGTAACTGGAGTCTTTATCATTGCTGTCCTGCTGAAGCCACTCTTTAAATTCCTTTTCACTGAGCCATTTTTTCTTGAAGCACTGAGCATATCACTTCCTCTTCTTTGTTGGCGTAATTTCATGAGCCGTTTTTTACTTAAATGAACAGAGGTCTCAGGAAAACAATCGCCTTAAAGTCTGACCACAATCAAATAATGCGCACAGATTTGCAAATCGAACCATGGGCCAAAATCACTTATCAAATGCAATTTATGCGCCAGCACACGCCACACATTCCTAAAGACTGAGTGTCTCAGGGCGCGAAATGATTGTGATTTGTGACGGGTATGAAACGCGTTCATAAGGGGTAAGGTGAGCAGGCAGTGGCAGCGCGCGCTCTTAGAGTCAGTGACATGTATGAAACGCATTTCAAATGAGTAACAAAACTTTCAAGCCTAATAAAGTATAGGCATTTGTACGTAATAATTTGAATTTGACAAATTTTTCTATACTATAATGAAAGTATGTGGCTCAAAACCCAAGATTATCAATATACTCAAGAAACAAAATCTAAGAACCCAAGGCATGTCCCAAAAACCTGAGATCTTGGGTTAAAACCCAAGCATTGGCAGCCCTGCCACTGAGTGTGGATTGGGACCTGCTGCCCAAACTGCTAAAATCCGCCTTGATATATAATTATATTTATAATGTAACGCTATCACATTTAGTTCATAATGACAAAAAAATAAGCCATAAATCTCACAATATTAGGATTAACCCTGAATGCATATACACCTTTATGTACCGTATATGCACAAAACCCACACTATGCATATCTAAAAATCTCGAGGTGATGAGTAAAAATGGATTTTAAATTTGAATTCAGCGCCCCCATTAGGTAAAAACGGGCGTTTTTTTGCTTGCCTCAATTTCTTTGTAAAACAGTGTATTATTATTAGTGAGCGAAATATGGATATTTAGCCCTAACTCTCTGCAAATCCAGTTATAACTCCCATTTTCTGGATGTTTAGCCAGCCAATCTTTTTCCCACTACCTATTTGCGGTGTTTCTTCCTCTTTTTGACCGCAAAGCCGATGAGTAAGCTTACTTTGATTACGATGAACCTATGCCGACAACGCATAGTGTAGCACTGGCAAGCCTGCCAGCGACGCGCCACTTCAGTCAAGAGAATGTACGTGTGAACGCAAGTGTTTTGACTGACGAAAAAACTGATAGTGTGAAAGCTTCTTTAGCTGTGTACATCAAGACAACTTTATTTACAGCCAATACATGTATACATCGAATTTTAAAATTGCCATCTTATTGGGTCACATGTAGGGTTAAGGAGATCGTCCCAGGCCCCCTTCGGTCCGGTGAGCTTCTTTTGTTTTGTTGTTGGAAAAGGACCCTTAGGTGGTGAACTCCAAAAATTTTATGAGGGGGACAAAAATTTTATGAGGGGGACAAAAATTTTGAATTTTTGACCCCATTTCAACCCCATATAAAAAGAAAACAAAACGAAAAATGGATAATTTGAAAATTTAATTTTGCTAGATATGTTTCAAGGATTCTAAAATGGTCTTTATTTTTGTTCTAGCATAAAAACTCAATGAGGAGATACAGTTTGAAATATCCATAAAAATGAACTAAAAAACCAATATGTCCAATTTTTTTCAAAAACTAAGGCTTGAATAAAAAAATGAATAGGAGAAATTGTGTTTCTTTTTAAAAGTTATATATTAGAGTCAAATTCCATAAGAATCAGACTGAAAATGAAAAATTTCCATATTGAAAAAAAAAATTTTTGTTTGGAAATCACAATTGAGAGTGTGTATATGAAGTTATGTATAGAATTATCAAAATAAAAATAAAAACTGCATTCAATTACATAAATTCTCCATTATATTAAACAAAAAATTTTCTATGGCTTATTCCCATAACAAATAACTTTCAACATACAAATCGTATCTACTCAATTAGTTTTGATGCAGGAACAAAACCAAAGACAGTTTTAGAATCGTTGGAATATTTCAAACAAAAAATACAGGCTTTTTTCAAATTTGAGAATTTTGACACCATTTCAAACCCAAAAATAATTTTTTGTTATGTAATCCATAAAATATCGCTTTTCACAAATTTTTTTCTCAAAATATCAATATTCTCCTTCATTTTCTTGTTAGAAATGCTTTAAGTATTCTAAAACTGTCTTTGGTTTTGTCCTAGCATCAACACTCAATGAGGAGATACATCTTGAAATATATAAATGTACCAAACTAATTTTTCTTAAAAAAAACTTATGGCCTAAATTGAAAAAGTGACACGAGTAAAAAAAAGTTTATTTTCAACATATACATATACTGGCCAATTTTCATACGAATCAGACAAAAAAAGTTGAAAAATTGGGACAATCTCCTTAAGCTCAGCAGATTTGTGTTTAGACAGCCAGCAAGGCGTCTCTCTTCCCAATAATTCTAATATGGTTAGAATTATTCATCATGTTTACAATGAACGACATACAACGGTAGAGAGACTGAATGTAAAATGTACTATCAACCATAAAAATGGTGTAATAATTGCACAATGGATATTTATGTTCTACTCACCAGACGCTGTGCTTTGCCATTGTGTAGTGATATCTTCAGAGACCCCTCCAGATTGTTCAGGTCGCTCTTTCTTCTCCTCCCCTTCAGCCAGAAGGCTGTGATGTTCAAACACTTCCTGTAACCATGTTAACATTAAAAATGAACTTTGAATTATAAAATGTTTTATCAAATCACCTCGGCAATCTGGAATCTTTGCACAATAACAAGCGGAGGGTTAAAAGAGAAGAATCAAATTATGAACATTTCTACAAAATATTTTGGGATAAATCCACCGATCTGCAGAAAAACAATGTTAAACATGGTGCATGAATAAAATTAAGAAGGATGCAGTACATGAATTAACACTTTTTATAAGCAAGTAGAGATTTACAAGCAAAAAAATTTAAACAGAAGAGAAAAGGATTGGATGAATCATTGTGAGTCCATTTGTCTTTCAAAATTTGCAATGATTCTAAAACGAAAAGCCATAAATTTTATCCATTCCCTAAAATAGGAAAATTTTCAGGTGATTTTCAACTTGCAGTTCAATACATGGATACAAATTTCAGAGAATGGAGGCTGACCTAGCATTCCAAAACTATGATAGCTGAATTTTCTTTCTTGTACTTTGCAATACATTGTCCCAGTGTATGGCTGGTGCAACTGATGTACTGCAAGGATGACTGCACAGAAACATTCATGAATGGTTGAGAATAATGCTGCCCTGGGATGTTTTAGATTAAAGCTAATTTTTTTCTATAATTGACTTCATCCCCAGGATCTCATGCAAAACATATCAGTGAAAAAACAAAGATTTCAATTCATAACGATTTTGAATTGAGGGAATGATAGTCAGACTAAAATTTCATTCAGTATAAAATAATTGAATAGGATATTTTATGGAAGCCTAAAAACTACTCACCTGAAATTGAAGTAGCAAAGTTGAAGCCAATTTTCACTAAAGGTTGAAAAAAATCAACTCATTAATTTATCAAAAAATTTAATTGTGCCTAAAACACCCTCTTACTGGTGTACAGAGAGCATCAAGCGACAAAGGGATTTAAACTCTTGATAGTGGAAAAGATAGAAGTGGAAAAAATAGAGGGGATAGGTAAACTTAAAGAGAGAAATCAAAAATAGAAATAAAGAATAGAGAGCCCTCTTCTCACTCTGTATGAGGTTGATCATCATGGAGAGATCATAATAACTACCTAAAAGATTGATCATTGTATTTAACATAACCACATGAGTGGTAAAAAAAACTGAGTGAGCACGCCCCCTTGCACAACCCCCTAGTGAATCCTAAATCCTCGCAATAGTTCACTAACACAAGGTAGACCACAGCTGAGTATGGGGATTGGAGATTAATTTCTAAATTACCACAACATAATTTAAATACTTGTGTATTCAAAAATATGTTCCCATTGCAAATGATAAATTCATACTATCATGTGTACATAAGCTAACATATGAACATCATTTGGTGTGATAGGCAATGAAACATGAAACACAAACCAACATCACATATAGCAAACTCAGGGTCCAACACTTTTGCAGCTTGTCACGGCACAAAGTCGTCTCTTATTGCATCAAAATTTTTACAAAATGAGACAGCTGATCATATTGTAAATGTTATGCAAGATGAGCAGCATGATTTCCGTCCAGACCGTTGTGAGGGGACACCATATTGTTTTAGGTAGTACAGTACATAGCAATCTCACGACGGAATTGCTTTTGAGAAATTATTCCAAGTTGCACAAAGAGATCCCAAGCATTTTGAATAGCAGTATCTAAAATACAAGTAAAAAAACACCACCACTATTTTTTACCACAAAACCTACTCTATACTCATATTTTTGGCCATCTGATTGGTGTCTCTCATGTTTTTGGTATAAGTGTGAATCGAATCAGGTATTGCTACATCTCTTATAGCTTTTTTGTCTCAACACCAATATTTACACAATTACAGTTCCAAGAAGAAGGGATAACTGATGACACAGTTTCAACTGAATTGTCCTTCTAATGAGTTCAAAGCACTTACTTTTGTCATAGGTAAAATCAGTGACTTTTTTGTAGAAACCCTGGTTTTATTTTTTGACATTTACCTATCATCAGATAACTTGCAATCTATAGGAATATAAATGGTTTTGAATGTTCCTAAGCAGTTGTACCTTTGAGTTCAATTTAAGCAATAAGGCAGTGTGGTAAATAAGTTGTCACAGAAAATTGTATAAGGAACGGTGATTTTATCTTCTCTGTACTGAATCAGGAGCCTTAGAAAAGTTGCAGTATAACTGCAACTTTTCCAATGCACAGTCTTTCCAACTGATCTGTTTCATCAGCTGCAGCACAGTTGCCAGCTTTTCACGGATGTGGTTCAGAATTTATAAGATATTCTGATGGTGAATTTTGACACTATATCATATAACCAAATCAAATTGGTTGGTTTTGGATTGACTGCTTGCAACCATGCTTCCCAAAATATTCCACCATGGCTTTGTAGGCATGGCCCTGAATATTTCTTGTGCATCTGTTATATCCACCTTGCATCAATCTGAATTTGTTTTGTTTACTCTGGTCTTTTTGAATGATTTTATATATCATGTGTAGATATAGTTTAAATGTGTGTTTTAATTGTTTATTGGTTGTTTTGTGTTCTTGATTTTGTTGTGTTTTTGTGTTTGAATAGTATCTTAATGCACTGTCTTTCCATCACTTTCAGTCACTCAGATTTACTGTAATACTAGTGTAATGTTATTTCTTGGCAGAGCTATTCCTTCACCTTATAAAACCAAGTGTTGATTTGGTGAGTGTTGGTTCATTGTATAGTTTGCTATACTTGTATATATTTTTTATTGCTCTAGGCTAGGATTTACTTTATGTAGAGCATGTTCTCTTTTGGTATATTGATTCTTTCATTTCTTTTTGTTGAAAGATAAATTTTTTCAGTTTTGCTAGGTTTTGAGACCATTTTTGTAATAATATTTTTCCTGAGTTACTGTTTTGAAATTGTTGTTGAATGGTTTGATTTGAGTTCCCTTTCATTCATTTTATAGTCCATTTTTTCAGTTACTTTATTTCATTTTAGTCAGTGCATTCAATTTATTCAGCATGAATTCATTCTCAGCATGATTTACTTTGTTCTGCTTCTTTCTTCATTTTAAAGTTCAATTTTGAGGAATTAACACGTTAAGTGCGGCGTGACCCACCGGTGGTCATTTAGGTGATTTTCATAATGTGGCTGGCCGACCAGCAGTCACTGACTCAATTTTTATAAATACTAAATGAAAGTTAAATGAAGGCATGATCCAGTCAATGTTTGCTATTTTCAAATTTTCTTACTACAATTGACTCTAAATTTGAGCCGGATATTGAACTTCAGTTTAACCCGCCGCACTTAACGTGTTAAAGGACTGGTAAGATTTATTTTCTTTTTTCCTGCATGTTATTTTCCTGGTTTCAGGGTTTTATTATAATGGATTCTGATTTGTCATCAGTGTTTCTGAGTGCTGTCACCTATTGCATGTAAAATCACCTGTTCAAACCAATCACAATAAACCATCATTAATCAAAACCAGTTTCATTACTCCCTATGTGGGGTTCACATACAGCAACTTGTAAGGATGGGTAAATGCTAGTACCCCATCCTCTTACAGCTTCATCAAGAGAAAAATTTTGAAGTGGCACATAATTTTCTATGAAAGGCTTCATTAATGCTGAATTGTTGAGTATTTACCACCGTAATCAAGAAACAAATTGTCTTGGAAATGAATCACACTCATTATTTGATCAGATCTGTTCCAATGCATGGAATTGTAAATTATATAATTTCTCAAATCCTCCCCATGACACCTTTACTGAATGAGAATGCATAGCCAGGTATCAAAATATCATCAAAAAAGCCGTATCATCTCTAATAATTGCAATATTTGGGAGATTATTTGTAGAGCATACCAGTTGGTTTGGTTGACAATGTGATCAATTACCTCCTCATAAAAAACAGCTCAAAAAGTTCTTTTGGTAAAAAATCTTTACAAGTATTTGGTCAAGTTTGCTTTGGGGAATAGTAGGCAAGCAAATTTAACAGATATATAATTTTTCCAAACAAATTTGTGCACAACCTTTTTTCCCCAAGTTGTGCACACAGAAACAGAAATCTTCCCCATTCCAAAAGACAGAAACGGCAAAATTGAGAAAGTTTATGAGTCAATGTAAAAGTTGGCAAAGAAATTGCTGAAGAACTTGCTCACCAATCACTGGGAAATAGCCAATTTTTAAGTACCCACTCACCAAATAGGCACTTTCTCATGGTGTTACAACTTGTGCACATGTTTTCCATGTGCACAAGTTGTAAAATGTTTTCCTGTTTGTGCACATTTCATTAATTAGTGCATAAACATGTCAAATTTGGAATTTTGCTTTTTCATTCCTGGTGCTCACAAATATTTAAAACAGAGAAAAATGAGGCTTTGCTATGGTACCATTGTCATCTTGATTTGTTGACAATGGCGTCAGTTTTTGCAATGCATTACAGTAAATGACTGCAGATATTTGAAAACTGCAATAAAATAAAACACTCGTTTACTCTGTGGTGTTAAAATTGGAGTAAGCCATCGTTATTCACACACGATTTTAATCCATTAAAATATACTTTATTCATTGATTTTCTGTGTGCATTATATCCTAAAAGGTCTCACTTGCAAACAGTGTGAGATACTGGAGTTTGGAGGAAATGCTCACTTCAATCTGCTCAAGAGAATGGTGTCACTAAAATCCCAGACCAAGTGGTGCTCCCCAATAGTGACAGTTTTGACTTTCGTTTTTGTAGCAGATGATGCCTTCCCTTTGACCACCTACATGCTAAAACTGTACCATTTCAAAGGCCAATCTGATTCTGAACAAATATTATTGCATAGATCATCAAGAACTTGTATGGTGATCAAAAATGCCTTGGGAATCCTCTCTCTCTGCCAATATTTGAGTCCTCAGAACAATCAACTTGAGATTAGAAAATGTGGACTAAGGGGTAAAGCCATGTTTGGTTCCCCATAATAGAAAAAGGTGAAGGGGAAACAAGGCAGTCGACCGGGAAGACCAAGTTACGGGAGAGGTAATTTTAGATGCGTTGAAAAATGAGGACCCTATGCTTAACCTGCAAACTATTCCACAGAGACAGGCACAAGAAGCACAACACATTTGTGAAGAATTCAAGATTTAATTTTTGAACAAAAGCCAAGTGCCTTGGCAGAGATAAATGTGTCAATCATATCACTATGTAACACAATTTTTGTTCCTGGTTTCTAAGTGTTATATTTCAACTGCTTTTGTCTTTCTATAATTGACTTCATCCCCAGGATCTCATGCAAAACATATCAGTGAAAAAACAAAGATTTCAATTCATAAAGATTTCGAATTGAGGGAATGATAGTCAGACTAAAATTTCATTCAGTATAAAATAGGATGGAAAGTGGCTAAATTCAGCACAAACTTTCATTTTATGACCACAGCACAGAAAAATTTTGTATTTATTGCAACAAAACAAGGATATCTTTATATTTATGTTCCTGCGGTCCAAAAATAAACAACATTTGCTTTGTAGTTAAACAAACACGGTAAAAATCACTCGGACAAGTTTAGAAATGAGCACGTTTTCTACATTTGCGAGTGTACTGAAAATCGCTTTCTTAAAGAAGCCCCCAAATGTTGTCCCCCATCATGTTTGCGTTGCACTGTCCTTGGTAACGACGTTCAAAGTCCAATATATCTTGATGAAAGCGCTCGCCTTGCTCCTCTGAGTAAGCTCCCGTGTTCTCCTTGAATTTGTCAAGATGAGCGTCAAGGATATGGATTTTGAGAGACATTCTTCATCTCATTTTGGCATAATTTTTTATGAGAGTCTGAACTAACTGCACACAATTTTCAGCCTTGTGATTGCCCAGGAGGCCATGAACAACTGCAACAAAACTGTTCCAAGCCATTTTATCCATCCTGTTCAACAGCTTGGCAAACTCCTCACATTCTATGATTTTCCTAATCTTTAGTCCGACAAAGATACCAGCCTTGCCCTTTGCCTTGGACAGCTTTGGAAAAAGATCTTGGAGGTACTTGAAAGCTGCTGACTCCTTGTCAAGAGCAGTGACAAATTGTTTTATGAGGCCTAACTTGATGTGCAGTGGTGGCATCAGCACCTTCTGAGGTTTTATCAGCAGCTCCCACTTGACATTCCTCTTCCCAACAGAGAACTCGGCCCGTTGTGGCCAGTCCATTCTGTAATAGTGCGCCGTAGTGTCACGGCTGTCCCAGAGGCTAAGGAAACGAAGGAAATTTTGTGAAACTGCCTTGAAGGCCCATCAGGAAGGACACCATTTCAAAGTCTCCGATGACCTCCCATCCATAGTCGTCATACTTCAAGGCACTCAGCAACATCTCGACACTGGTGTAGCTCTCTTTAAGATACACAGAGTGCCCCATAGGGAGAGACGGGTAGTTGCTTCCGTTGTGAAGCAGCACAGCTTTGAGGCTCTTTGATGAACTGTCTATGAATAGGCACCATTCACTCGGGTTACAAGTAATACCTATAGCCTCGAATAGACCGGCTACATTGTTGCAAAAGCACAGGCCATCTTGCCAACTGAAGCAGTTAGAAAATGTTTGGTGACGCTTTCTCTGATCTGACTTGCACGCTTTCATCCAGCAAGTTCCACTGCTTGAGCCTGGATGTCAGAAGCTCAGCATTTGACTTGGTAAGACCAAGGTCTCTGATCAAATCATTGACATCTTTCTGGTTAGGGAAGTATGGTATTCTCTCTTCAGCCGCATCTGGATCTCCAATATCTGCCTTGCTGCTGTCTCCTGAAGATGGTTGATCCTTGTTTGGGGGAATGGGAACAGGCAGTTCAAGGCAGTGTGGTACTGGGGCAACGGAAGAAGGAATGTCTGGATAAACTAGCTCAGATGCGTTCTTGCCACTGCGGCGTTTGGTGGGATCCACCATGCAGAAGTAACAATTGCTCGAGTGGTCAGTTGGCTGCCGCCAAATTCGCGGGATAGCAAATTTCACGGCCCTCTTTTCTCCCCTGTACCAACCTGTAACATAGCAGATAAAATAAATTATAATTTATTTTCTCTGCTATGTATTTCCGTTGTGAAGCCTAAATAATATTTTAAAATAAATAATAATTACATAACGTAGAACATATTATTCTATAGTACATTGACATGCATTAAAATTTTCCCAATTGAAACTGCTTTAACTGTACTAGATCTAAATCTCTGGAATTCTACAAAAAAAGCACAACCATCTTATCGAGCAGCAATCGTTCACTTTACCTTCAAGAGTTTTCTTGCAATACTCGCATGTGAAATGAGGTGCCCAGGACTTGTCTAGATCCCCGACAGGCATGCCGAAGTGTGCCTTGTAGGCCTCGCACATCTTACGACATACTTTCACGGAAAACTTTCTAGCTCTTGTCTTTATAAATTGTCCACACACATAGCAAAATGCATCTGCTGGGTGCAAACAGCCTCTTGATGCCATCTAAAACAAATAATTATATAAGTGAATAAGACCACACCAGACATACCTTCACACCCTACGATAATCTGAACTCTACTTAGCGTCAAACTAAATTTATTTGCTTTATTGTTGTTTGTACGACAGCAGTAACATATACTGTCAGAGTTCTAGAAAGCTCTAAAAGTTTCTTGAAAGTTCTAAATAATTCAGGAAAGTTTTTGAAACTTCTGAACAGCTATAACTACTCAGTATTAAATGTGAATAGAGAATTTTCTCAAAAACAGTCAAATTTTCAAATATCATTGGCCTCATCACAGAAGCAAAGTTTTTGTGAGAAAACAGTAATTTTCTATTTGTTTTAGGTATAACGGGTTAGGAAAACACACTTTGTACCCAGGAACAAAAAATAATTAGAATTTGTTTCATAATGCAATTTTTTATGAAACTATCTGCTGTGAAATTGGTTCAATTTTAGGTTTGAAATTCATAAAATTATGAAATTTATTTCTTTATAAATTTTTTATGAAACTTCTTATTTTCCTGTCTTTTGACTATTTATAAGGTTTTGTTACATAATATATTTAATTTGGTTTCAAATTAGTTGACTGATGTAATAATCAAATTAATTCACAATGCCTTACCTCCATAATATAAACAGATAAAATTTTACTTATTATGAAGAAAATTCTTCATCTGTTTGACATTGATCAGGTTATCATTCAAGTATGAAATCTATTTCTACGTCATACAACTACTTTCTTCAGTTTCCCAGTAGTGAGGATGAATGGACAGAAATAGCTGTCAATTTCCAAGGTAGAACTTTCCCAATTGCATTGAAGCAATTAACACCAAGCACGTCAGTATCGTCCCATCATCGAACGGATCCTACTACTTCAACTACAAGGGCACGCATGGTATGATTCTCTGGGCAGTTTGCCACCTAAACTATGATTTCAACTACATAGATGTTGTCAGAAATGGATAAGTTTGGCATTGCTGGAGTTTGGGGGAATTGTATGCTTCAATCTGCTCTAGAGAACGGTGTCATTAAAATTTCAGACCTGGTAGTGCTCCTTAATAGTGACAGTTTAGCCTTTTGTTTATGTAGCTGATGATGCCTTCTCTTTGATCACCTACATGCTAAAAACGTACCATTTCAGAGGTAAATCTGATTCTGAACAAATATTTTAGCATAGACCGTCAGGAGCTAGTAGGGTGATCAAAAAGGCTTTGGGAATTTTATCTTTGCCAATTTTTGAGTCCTCAGAACAACAATCAACTTGAGATCAGAAAATGTGGACTAAGTGGTAAAGGCACGTTTGGTTTCCCATAATAAAAAAAGGAGAAGGGAAAACAAGGCAGTCAACCAGGAAGGCCTAGTTACAGGAGAGGCAATTTCAGATGCGTGGAAAAATGAGGACCCTATGATTAACCTGCAAATTATTCTTCGGAGGCAGGCACAAGAAGCACAACGTACTCGTGAAGAATTTAAGAATTACTTTTTGAACAAAGGCCAAGTGCCTTGGCAGACAAGTGTGTCAATTAGACTAGTAAAGAATTGAGGTGAACCAATAAAACTTTGTGCGGATATGGTCTTTTATTTAATCATAATGCTCGAATTTAGATATAATAAAAAATGAGCTTGCCCAGCAGATATCTAAAGAAAGACAAAACTAATTGAAATATTCAAGATAGAATATGATTACAGTAAAGGGATATAAGTTGTAAAAATTAAATCCATCTCACTTCTATCATGAACCATCCTGTGTTAATTATAGCATAGAAGCAAAAAAATTGCGTAAACAGATACTTTAAAAACAAACAAGAATAACTATATGCGCAACAGATCATTTCAAAGTAGGCAACATAGAAGTAATATTACTTAATAAAGAAATTATCGTTATAGACACAATAGTTGCAATTAAACTGATGCTTATGACTTTGTCCAGCCTTACTTTTTTTGTACCTCTTAAATTAACCGACCAGCAAAATCGAAAGAAAAATAAGATGAAGAATTTTATATAGAACAAATCCTTCTTACTCCAATCACCAGCCGTCCTCTTAATAGATGAAGATAACAGCAAAGAATTTGTATTCCAACCATTAAAAGAAACTTGGAACTTGAACCTAAACCTATATATGAGAAAGAGATCATTCCAAATCAGACAAACTTCAAGCAATACTACTCAATTAGAAATGTGCATTTACTGGCGCAATGGCTAAAATTTGATGGTCACTTGTAAGCTTCTCTTGCCTTGCTAGCCTAAGTATATTTAAAATTAATTGTTCAGCTAGCTCTCTCTGGTCAATATTTAGGTTTGCCGTTCTCTCACACACCAGACGACTAAAGCTGTCTGAGACCTTTTCTTCCCTCTGCAATGTCTCTAATGTGCGTTGAACAACATCGTCTATAGTCTTTCGTGGTTTCTTCTCTTTGATGCCTTTTTTGGATGATGTAGAAGGTGGTGAAGATCTCTTCTTTTGCACTTCTTTTTGTTGCATATCTTGGACAATACCCTGAAAAAAAAAAATAAATTTCATAATTAATAGATAAATCTTTGCTGATGTAACTGATTTTATTAAAATTTGGAGCTTGATCATGCACACATTATAATCAAAGTCACCCACAACATAGTTTATTTGATGCAACGGTCTTCATAGAATATTTCAATTATACATTGGTAATAAGATAAAAAGAGTTCTCAGCAAAATAGGCCTGCAGCCTAGATGAGGACTGAAATAACAGTCAAAAATATTAATTGAAAAATAAAATTAAGTATAACATATTTTATTCAATTAAGGCAATTTCAAATACACCACCTGCAACATTTTTCTTGCTAATGCAACAAAGATGTGGAAGAAATATAGGCTATTGTTTTATTCAGCTTACCTCATTGAACTTGTAATTCGTTGATGAATTTCTGGGAAGTTCGCAATCCTTCAAGTTAGGTACTCAAAGTACCACACTTATGGGACATCATAAATGTTGTCACATCCAATGCCTGACTAAGATGATTGTGTGATGTTTTGGCTCTCCTCCCTAAACTGAGACCTCAAAGTATGAATTTATTTTGTTCTTCATTTCTTTCTTGTGAATACTGCTCCAACTTGGTTTCTATTTCTTTCATTGCTTTTTCTCTGCTTGCCTTGTTCTTAAAGTCTTTACTTTTGCAGTTCCAAAGCCCTTCCCTTGCTGCCAATAGATCTATCAATGTTGAAACTTTGGACCCCCTATCTTTTTTTCTAGATTAGGAGAAACTTCTGGGGTTGGGATTACGCAAGAGGAAATGACAACAGAGCAGCTGAGAGATGCAACAGTAGCGCAATAACCTTGCGCGCTCACGACTGCCAGTAGCACACTTACCTCGACAATCACTCGTGTTTTTTCCAGCATGAAGGGTGTTGGCGACAACACATTTGGGGAACGGCTGGGAGGCATTTGATCGGGGGTCATTTAAAGAGGTGGGTAGGGTGAGAGGGCGCTTCCCTGGGAAGGAACTCTTGGTCTAAATACAGCTTTAGGGAATGCGGAATCTATGCAGAAGGCACATAGAAACAGTAAGTAGAGAAAGATGTTTATGAAACAAGATAAAAGTTGAAGAAGTAGTAGGTGCTAAAAACAGGACAGCAGTGATATAAAAAAAGGAAGTCATAACGTAACAAAAAACATTTTTTGAGAAAAAAGAAGGCATGCAAAACTCTCAGCTCATACCCTCAAACATTTTCCCTCTGGTAGTGCTTATTCCCAACTTCTCCAATAAAAAATCTTTGCACACCATTGGATACCTACCTCAGAGCGCAAGCAGCTTCTGACAAGCTACGTTAACAGAAACAACACCTACAGCGCTAAAAGCGCAAAAAATTAAATGCTTCATTTTGCGACCCAGTCTATGAATTCAAGGTAACCACATAGATTGAGGACACTCTGTAATGACCGGTTACATACCTCATGCTGCTGACAGTCAATGGCTTCTTCCTTTATGGTGATGTTCTCAACCTTGAAGTCAGGAATTTCAGTGTTGATGGTTGCTTCAGCATCCTCTGCAGAATGTGGAGTCTCAACTGCAAAAAGTGAAGTGTGAAGTTGCAATTTTGTCACTAGGAATTTAAAGAAACATGAACATTTTACTCAACAACTTCCAGAATAAAATAACTGGAAGGAAACCATGCAATTCCAACACTTAACTTTTTACCTTTTGGAAATAATTGCTTAAAATGATCAAAAAATTCACTTTAGATGCAAATCCAGGGCCTCAAAAGATCATACAGCAATAGAGAATTACAAGCAACTAAACTCACCTTCCCATGAACTGTCCACAGGATCTTCCTGCTTCACTTTGGCATGGGCCCCATTTGAGTTGGTTTCAGCCTCTGGCAACTTGAGTTCTCCAGTCACAGAACGTTTCATGATGGTTGGCAAACAAGCAACAGAGCAGTGTGACGCAAAGTGAAATGCTCTATAAGTTCATTAAACAAACGATAGATTGACGACAGTCAACAAAGGGAAATTATATCAATCTCAGCAAATAACTCCTGAAACAAAATAAATTTTTAAAATTAGAAAGCATGTGAGAAAAAACAATCTTGACCAAACCTCATTTAGTAGTGTCTCTTCTCATGAAAGAATAGTAATTTGTTGGTAACTTACATGTCCTGCATGACTACCCCAAATCAGCTGTAAGTACCAATATACTCAACTCAGTCTGCAGGTAGTGTCAGTGCTCTTTGCAATGAATAGCTAATCAACTAAGCTATAAATTTAAAAAAATTATCAGTTGAATGAAAAAATCTAAAGCAAGTACTTAGAAAGGAATAATATGTAAGAGCAGAAGAGTAACCTGGAATTTCCATTTTTAAACATAAGTCAGTGAAGTTGATGACTTGAATAATATGAAGGTTAATTTTCCTTCATCTAAGAATCGTATATTTACATATTGACTGCAGCAACTCAAAATTAAGTTCAACACCAAACTCAAATTTAGTCAATTGTAGTGAGCTATTTGGAAAATACCAAGCATGAACTGAATTGTGCCTTCATTAAGCTCTGTTTAAATTTTTATGAAAATTGAGTTTGTGACTACTGGTCAATCAGCGGCATTATGATGAAAATTACCTCCGTGTACCATCGGTGGCGCACGTCGCAGTAAAAGTTCTAAAAGGTGAATTTGTTTTTCAGGTAAAGAACCCAGATTATGATTAATATTATAAGTTAGTTGAAGCCTCCCTAACTGCAACAAAAAAGAGCATATCAAAGAGAGGAAGGCACCATTTAGTGTGCGGATAAGAGAATGAGGAATCTATGCAGAAGAGGCATAGAAACAGTAAGTTGAGAAAGAAGTTCATGAAACAAGATAAAAGTTGAAGAAGAAGGTAGTAGGAGCTGAAAAACAGGACAGCACTGAACCGAAAAAAGGTGGTCCTTAACGTAACAAAAAACATTTTATTTCAACAAAAAGGCCTACCTAATCTAAGCTCGGGCCCTCACAACTTTCCCCCTGGGAGCATTAATTCCCATAGATACAATATTTTTATCCCCCTGAGGGGTAAAGAACCCAGAAAAAGTAATTAATTCTGAAACACATTGAATTGATTTTTCTAAGTTTGACAAGTGTGGTTATCCAATACAAGTGTGCTCACAAATTTGCAGATGCTGGCACAACCCTCAAGTTATGAGAAATTCTAAAGTCTTTGCTTTTGGAATTCCAAGCCAGACAAAATGCAATTTGAAGAGAATAATAAGAAAGGACAAATTCAAAAGAGAATTTAGAGTCAGAAATTGTTTCCCCACAGAACACCCTCATTGGAACACCCTTAAAATGAAGATGATTAGATTATTAGTTATTTTAAGCCTCCCTATACGCAAAAAATGCAATCCAAAGAGAGGAAGGAAGAAGGCACTATTTAGTATGGAGTCAAGGGAATGCTAAATCAAACTGAAGAGGAAGAAAATTCATAAATGCAATAACAAAGAAGAATTGAATACTGAAAGAAGCTGAGTTGGCATGAGAGATATAAACCTAGAATGCTTATCTACAGTTGAGATGACTTTATAATAAACCACTGGGGGAGTCAGGCATCACAACAGATGATATAATATAATTTATAATAAACCACTAACCCAAGCCTACTATGCCCTGGAGAGGACTCTCGCAACCAACCAGGTTAAGAAACAACAGAACTTGACCTTTACCTCCCTCAAAATGGCATCATTAGTATGAGAAAATGAGCTGCAAACAAAACCAAAACGTAACTCAGTCAAATAATTCATTAACACTACATATTGGTACATATATGTACCACATGGTAAATTGCTTGTTTATGTACCAATAACAAAGGCTACCATTCCACTGATTCCACTATCTTTATTTGAATTAAATTCTGGTGAACAAGTTAAAATATTGTTGTGCAATTAGGTTTTTACTCCTTGTTAAAAAGGATAAGAATGTAATCAAGCAGTTAAGATGGTTTTTCGTTCTGCTCCTTCCAACCTAACCAAACCGACCGTAGCAGCAGTGAAACCGTAGTGAACATGTTAAGTAGTATAATAAATCTTAGAGTTTTTGAATAGATAGTCATTATTTAGCAGATCAGGCCACATACTTTTGCACAAAGGAACTTTGAATTCATATTTTAATAAATTATTGCAGTCCCCTGACTTTCCTTACCCACACACAATCTAGCCAATAACTTATTAAAATGCTTCATAACTGAAAATTTTCAGCAGGTGGCCATCAAAATGCAGGTGATTGAAGGTTTATAATTGGCACACAATTTATTTACACCCAAGAATTTTCTTAAGATTTATGAGAGGCATCAAAATAATTCTTAGAAGTTACAAACCATAAGTTGATGTATACAGGGTATAAACTTTTTCTTAGCATAATTATCAGTTACATAAGGTGAGGTCTAAAAACCCTCGATTTCAGATGCCCATTTACTGATGCTAAGAGCTGTCAAAAAATGTAAACCACTAACTTGAGAATAATAGACATTACCATAAGAGATATATGATTCAAATCACTTCGAAATTTTCATCAATAAGCTATGATCAAGTTTGATAACATATTTTTCTATATTCAGCTCTAAAATTTCAACAATCAAGTTAGCCTTTAAAGAAATTGAAAAAAATGATTTTTCAAGATCATAAATGACATCAATTTTCAAGCCTAATTTAATACTTAATCACAATACCACATCTAAGTTTTGACCCCAAAAAACTCAACCACAGCATGTTTTAACCTCAACAGAACCTCACTCTATGTCAACACAACACCTCATATATCAATCACAACATGACACTTCTTGTTTTAACTTCAACATGACATACCTCATATCCACCTCTCGGCACACATCTCTCCTCAACCTAAACATGGTAAACATCTCCTCTCAACCTCAACATGGTAAACATCTTCTCTCAACCTCAACATGGTGAACATCTTCTCTCAACCTCAACATGGTAAACATCTTCTCTCAACCTCAACGTGGTTAACATCTTCTCTCAACCTCAACATGGTAAACATCTTCTCTCAACCTCAACGTGGTAAACATCTTTTATCAACCTCAACATGGTAAACACCTCATCTCAACCTCAACATGGTAAATATCTCATCTCAACCTTAACATGGTAAACATCTCCTCTCAACCTTAACATGGTAAACATCTCCTATCAACCTCAACATGGAGAACATCTCCTATCAACCTGAACATGGAGAACATCTCCTATCAACCTCAACATGGTAAACATCTCTTATCAACTTCAACATGGTAAACATCTCTTATCAACTTCAACATGGTAAACATCTCTTATCAACTTCAACATGGTAAACATCTCTTATCAACTTCAACATGGTAAACATCTCTTATCAACTTCAACATGGTAAACATCTCTTATCAACTTCAACATGGTAAACATCTCTTATCAACTTCAACATGGTAAACATCTCTTATCAACTTCAACATGGTTAACATCTCTTATCAACTTCAACATGGTAAACATCTCTTATCAACTTCAACATGGTAAACATCTCTTATCAACTTCAACATGGTAAACATCTCTTATCAACTTCAACATGGTAAACATCTCTTATCAACTTCAACATGGTAAACATCTCTTATCAACTTCAACATGGTAAACATCTCTTATCAACTTCAACATGGTAAACATCTCTTATCAACTTCAACATGGTAAACATCTCTTATCAACTTCAACATGGTAAACATCTCTTATCAACGTCAACATGGTAAACATCTCTTATCAACTTCAACATGGTAAACATTTCCTCTCAACCTCAACATGGTAAACTTCTATCAATCTAAACATGGTAAACTTCTATCAACTTCAACATGGTAAACATCTCCTCTCAACCTCAACATGGTAAACTTCTATCAACCTCAACATGGTAAACATCTCCTCTCAACCTCAACATGGTAAACTTCTATCAACCTCAACATGGTAAACATCTCCTCTCAACCTCAACATGGTAAACTTCTATCAACCTCAACATGGTAAACATCTCCTCTCAACCTCAACATGGTCAACATCTCCTCTCAACCTCAACATGGTAAACTTCTATCAACCTCAACATGGAAAACATCTCTCAACCTCAACATGGTAAACATCTCATCTCAACCTCAACATGGTAAACATCTTTCAACCTCAACATGGTAAACTTCTATCAACCTCAACATGGTAAACATCTCCTCTCAACCTCAACATGGTAAACATTTCATCTCAACCTCAACATGGTAAACATCTCCTCTCAACCTCAACATGGTAAACTTCTATCAACCTCAACATGGTAAACATCTCCTCTCAACCTCAACATGGTAAACATATAATTTCAACCTCAACATGGTAAACATCTCATTTCAACATCAACATGGTAAGCACTTCCTCTCAACCTCATATGGTAAACATCTCTCAATGTCAAAACAACATACATCTCCACCTCAACATGATAAACCTCTCAACCTGATATGGTAAACAACTCTCAGTGTCAAAACATACATCTCCACCTCAACATGGTAAACATCTCATCTCAACCTCAACACAGCATACATCTCAACCTCAACATGGTAAACATCTCATCTTAACCTCAACACAACACCCATCTAATCCTAACCTCAACACAGCACAGCTTAATATAATTGCAACAAAATTCAGCCTC
This sequence comes from Morinoia aosen, assembly GCA_030386875.1. NCBI lineage: Eukaryota > Metazoa > Arthropoda > Malacostraca > Amphipoda > Talitridae > Morinoia > Morinoia aosen. The sequence goes on along the minus strand of CM059576.1, from coordinate 105,768,538 downwards.
AAGGGAATGCAACAATTTTTTCTTATAAAATTTCAAAAGTTAATACAACATACTTCTGGAGTGAAATTAGCTTGGAGGTATTCACAACATATTAAGAACATTCGAATGGATGTTTAGAGTCCCAAAATGTTTGTAATTTCTCCTATCCCTCTCCGCCCTCATAGGAAAATTTCTGAAAAAAATTAATTTCTCTGTCAATATTGTACATAGAGAAGATTAGTTTTTGTTGTTTGATTTACAATGAACTAACTGGTCTACAAAAACTAAATCCAGTTTTTTGATATTGCTTCAAAAAAAAACTTTAAGAAAGGTTTGAATTATTGCAACATGATATATTTATTTTTTAGTGACCACTTTACATAGCAACAAAAAATTTTATAATCAAATTATCAAAAAATTACTGCGTAAATTTATACTACACACTTTGATCTTCACGATGCAAAAAAGATCTTATCCATAAGTAAAAAACTGTGAGAAATAATGGAAAACCTGGAATGCTTTCTTCTCATAAGTTCTTTTTTGGCTGTGTGGCTCAATTTCTCCTACAGTTTTTCACTCATGAAGGAGATCTTTTCAGCATCGTAAAGATAAAGATGACTAGTATAAATTTTTAGTAGTAGTTTTTGATAAGTTGATTAGTAATTTTTTATAACCATGTGAAGAAAAAAATTGAATTTTTTTATTTCAACCCCGAACATTTTTACATTTTTTTTTCAAACGATATCAAAAAATAAGACATTTTTTGTAGACCAGTTCATTGTGAATAAAAAAAAAACTAATCATCTCTATCTACAATATTGAGAGAGAAATTAGGTTTTTTAGAAATTTCCCTTTGGGGGGGGGGAGGAGGGGGTATGGGCATATTACAAAAATTTTGGGATTCTGAACATCCATTCGAATGTTCTCAACATGTTGTGAATACCTCCAAGCATATTTCACTCCTGAAGTATTTTTTATTAATTTTTTAAATTTTATAAGAAAAACTGTTACACTTCCCTTTACACTTCCAAAGTACAGCATATTTCTCAACTTAGCAATAATGCATTTTACACTCATAAATATCGCTCCTCAATTCATAAATAATGCTCATCAACTGACAAGTAATGCTGCCCAACTGACAAGTAATGCTGCCCAACTGACAGGTAATGCTCCCAAACCCACAAATTATGCTCCCAAACACAAAAAATGCTCCCAAACACAAAAAATGCTCCCAAACCCACAAATTATGCTCCCAAACACAAAAAATGCTACCAAGCCCACAAATTATGCTCCCAAACATACAAAAATGCTCCCAAATCCACAAATTATGCTCCACAACCCACAAATAATGCTCCACAACCCACAAATACTGCTCCACAACACACAAATAATGCTCCACAACCCACAAATACTGCTCCACAACCCACAAATACTGCTCCACAACCCACAAATACTGCTCCACAACCCACAAATACTGCTCCACAACCCCCAATACTGCTCCACAACCCACAAATACTGGTCCACAACCCACAAATACTGCTCCACAACCCACAAATACTGCTCCACAACCCACAAATACTGCTCCACAACCCACAAATACTGCTCCACAACCCACAAATAATGATCCACAACCCACAAATACTGCTCCACAACCCACAAATAATGCTCCACAACCCAGAACTCATTCTCCTCAACCCAGAACTCATTCTACTCAACCCAGAACTCATTCTCCTCAACCCAGAACTCGTTCTACTCAACCCAGAACTCATTCTACTCAACCCGAACTCATTCTCCTCAACCCAGAACTCATTCTCCTCTACCCAGAACTCATTATCCTCTACCCATAACTAATTCTCCTATACCCATAACTAATTCTCCTATACCCATAACTCTTTCTCCTCAACCCAGATTTCATTTGCCTTGACCTATAATTCATTCTCTCAACCTATAACTTACTCTCCTCAACCCAGAATTCATTCTCCTCAACCCAGAATTTGTTCTGAACCCCATAATTCATTCTCCTCAGCCCAAAATTCATGCTCTTTAATCAAAGTTCATACTCCTCAATTCAAACATAAGTCTATAAGAATTCCATTAGGCCTTGAAGTTAAATGATTTGCATGAAAAAAATTGAGTTTGATAGTTCAGTTAAAAATTATCAGTATTACTCATATATTGAATTTTTTCTTAATTCTTATTCACTGAATTTTCACCATGTATGTCACTGACAATTTTCCAGAGTAAAAATTCATTTGATGAAGTCATGCAGGAGTACATACTTGTGTATGCTGTACTTCACATTAAGATATGCAGCATTCATGAATTAGGAAGGGGCTAAATATTGCAGCTGTGTGCAACAATGACTCAGACTAACTGGTTTGAAAGTTAAAATATCCATCTGGAAAAACTGATAGTTATTGTTCCATTGAATCCCCTATGAATTACCTGAGTGAGATCAAAATTTCACAAACTAGAATAATGAATTAAGTACTATTTTTCCATTAAGCACTTAGACAATATAGGTAAAAAACATTCAAGTAATTCACTCTGATCCAGTAAACTTTGCTTTTAAAGGTCAATATTGATTTTAGGGGCCTCACAGTAATTGAAAATTCTGTTCCAAAGAATCTCTTAAGGAACCCATTCAAGAACGTTTTACATGAACGACATTTTGCTTGCTGATGCGTTATTATCAAATTATTCAACTTTGAAGTTGACTTTCGCACGCTAAAGGAAGCGAGCGCGCCAAGCGGAATTAAATAAATAACGAAAGCTAACCCCCTATTACAAACGTAAACAGGTTGGGTCATGAAGAGAAGCCACAGTTCTTCTAGTGAAAAATATAAATTAAAGGTTCTAACCTACCATTTAGGGTGACGTCCGTTTACATCAGCTCCAAGATGACGGCGACCATACCAGGTGGCCGTTATCTTGGAGATGATGTAAACACAACTGCAGATGTCATTCTAATGGGTGGGCTAGAACCTTTATTTATAATTTTCACTAGAAGAACTGTGGCTCCCCTCACAACCCAACCTGTTTACGTTTGTAATAGGGGGTTAGCTTCCGTTATTAATTAAATTCCGCTTGGCGCACTCGCTGCCTTGTTGGAACATCCTGTCCTTTGGCGCACGAAAGACAGCTCATGAGCGACGCTACTATAACTTCAAAAGTTAATAACTTGGAAATAACGCATCAGTGAGCTGAATGTCATTCTTGTAAAACGTTTTCAAATGTGTTCCTTTGGCGATTCTTTGGAACGGAATTATTAATTTCCGTGAGGCACCTAAAATCAATATTGACCCTTTTAAAACCCATTAAAATTAGTAAACTTAGTGATCCACTAAACTTAAGCTTTTCACATATTGTAAGTATTCAAAATTGAGCAATGAAAATTTCTTGGTACAGTAGTATGAGTGTACTATTCAAAGTATTTTTTCACTCACATTCTGCCTTTTTACATTAATCAATTCTTTCTGACTTGATTGCAATGCTTTCTCAATTTATGAAGCATCGAGAGTTGGCTCTGTTTAATACTGCAGCTAACTACTGCAGCTAAATACTGCAGCAAACTACTGCAGCTAACTACTGCAGCAAACTACTGCAGCTAACTACTGCAGCAAACTACTGCAGCAAACTACTGCAGCTAACTACTGCAGCAAACTACTGCACCTACAAATTTCAAATAACTGTTAATGTGAAGGAGATGCAACTAATCAATTTTCAAAATTTTGTTGCCTGTATCATGGTAATTATATTGAAATAAGCAACTTTTCTTCTATGCACTTTTCGGGGCAAATGAGCATTTAACGAGTTAGAACGGTATGTTAATTTTTGTCTTTGATGATGAATGCGATTGAATAAACATCTAATAGATTTTAGAATTTTCGTTGCTCGAATCATGGTAATAACATCAAAACAAACTACTTTTCTTCTAAACACTTTTGGCGTTAAATGAGTATTTAACGAGGTATAGCGGTTGGTTTGATTTCGTCTTTGATGATGAGCGCGCTGGAAGCGAGATGGCATATCAGTGTTGCCGTCTGACGCGCTCCTTGAATTACTTGCCGCTTTAAACACTAGAGTTGCGGTAAGTAATTTACCGCTATAACTCGTTAAACACTCAATTGCCCCAAAAAGTGCATTGATGAAAAGTTGTTCATTTTGATGTACTTATGTTTTAGGTAACAAAGTTTCAAAAATTGATTAGTTACATCTCCTTCACATTAACCCAAATAACCAAAAAATCATTGGTCAATGTGAAGCGTGATGTGATCAAAGGAAATGGGAATTTTTTTTCCCAAGAATCACTAAAGGAACCCATTTAAGAACGTTTTACATGAATCACATTCTGCTCGCTGATGCGTTACTTTAGGATTATTAAACTTTGAACTTGGCTTTTGCGTGCGAAGAAAGCGGGCGTGCCGAGCGGAATTTAATAACGGAAGCTAAGTGAATCAATAACGGAAGCTAACTCCCTATTTCAAATGTTAAGAGGTTGGGTCGTGAGGGGAAGCCACAGTTCTTCTAGTGAAAATTATAAATAAAGGTTGAAAGCAACCCATTAAGGTCAAGTCAACAATCTTGTTAACATCTGCTCAATGATGGCGGCGTCCGTACCGGGTGGCACCATCTATGAGCTAACTGTACAGGTGATGGTACCGGGTGACGCCATCTATGAGCTGACTGTAAAGGTGACGACGTAATGACGACTAAAAAAATACGTCATAAGCACCACGTACAAGAAATAGTGTGTTAACTTTTTTGTGTTATTGACTGATAACAATATTTCTTATATTTTATTGACAATTTCTATCATTCTTTCATTTCTACAAAGTTCTGGCAAAAACTTTAACCCCCTATGATCCAAACTTTGCCTTTCCCGACCCTACCTGGTTGTCCTCTGTGTTTCACATTTTGCGCGGGAAAGCAATTTCACATATAACTTTAAACCTGAATAATTCTAAAATAAAGCATCAGCAAGCAGAATGTCATTCTTGTGAAACGTTCTTAAATGGATTACATTAGTGATTCTTGGTAATACAATTTCCATTTCTTTTGATCACATCACGCTTCACATTGACCAAATCATTTTTGAAAAGCAGTATGATGAATATTTAAAGGGAAGTGGAACACAACAAACACAGCCACACATTACTAAAGTGAAAAAATTACAAACATATGTGCGATAAAGAAATAAAAATAATAATTCAGGTTGGACATCACAATTCAACTTTTTATACCTCTAGTACATTTTTTGATGAAATATAAGGTAAATCTGAAGAATATGTCAGTTATCAATCTTCCCCTTTTTGGTGCCTGAAAGTAATTAATTGAATCAAAAGAAGGTCAATATTGAGTTTAATGTTGTCAACGATTTTTACAACTTTGTAGCTATAGATAGGTAATATAGTCGATTTTAAGACGTTTTACACGAATGGCAATGTGGCCGGAAAGGCTTAGTTTTTGAGTTATTTATTTAAGTTTGAAGTTATACTAACGGTGCTCCTGAATGGCCTTTTTTGCGCAAAAACAGGGTAAATGTGTAGTGTTGGTCAGTAATCAATTTCCACTTTTTGGTGTCTAATCGTAGTTAATTAGATCGAAATAAACAAGTTTTCTTCTATGCACTTTCCGGCGTAAATGAATATTTTACAAGTTATAGCAGTAAATTACTGACCGCAACTCCAGTGTTTGAAGCGGGAACTAATTCAAACAGCACGTCGGACGGCAACACTGCAATGCCGTCTCGCTTCTAGTTCGATCGTCATCAAAGATGAAACCAAACCTACCGCTATACCTCGTTAAATACTCATTTGACGAAAAAAGTGTATAGAAGAAAAGTTGTTTATTTCGATGTTATTACCATGATTCAAGCAACAAAAATTTGAAAATCGATGAGTAGCTGTTTATTCGAGCGCATTCATCATCAAAGACGAAACTAAACTTACCGCCATAACTCGTTAAATACTCATTTACGACGGAAAGTGCATAGAAGAAAACTTGTTCATTTCGACCTAATTAACTACGTTTAGGCACTGAAAACTCAAAAATCGATTACTGACCAACGCTACACATTTACCAAAAACAGTCACTGTTTTTGCAATGAAAACGGACGCTAAAACCGAGGGGTAGGCACAGTTCTTTTAGTGAAAATTATAAATAAAGGTTTCTAGTGATGTTTGTTTACATCGACTCAAAGATGGCTGCCGCCATCTTCAGTACCGGTTGGCGCCATGGCGGCAGCCACCTTGGCATCGATGTAAACAAATTTCTCTAGAAACCTTGATTTATAATTTTCACTTAAAGAACTGTGCCTACCCCTTACGACCCAACCTTTTTACGTTTGTAATAGGGGATTAGCTTTCGTTATTAATTAAATTACGCTAGCCGCGCACGCTTCCATGGCGCGCACAAGCCAGCTTCAAAGTTTAATAATTTGAAAATAACGCATTGCCAGGCAGAATGCCATTCATGTAAAACATTCTTAAATGTGTTCCTTTATTGATTCTTTGCAACAAAATTATGAAAATTGTTGACAACATTAAACTCAATATTGACCCAAAAGAAACAAGTTTTCTTCAATGCACTTTCCGCCTCAAATGAGTATTTTACGATATACAGCGGTAAGTTTAGTTTCGTCTTTGATGACGAATGTACTCGAATAAACAGCTACTCATCGATTTTTTAATTTTTGTTGCGTGAATCATGGTAATAACATCGAAATGAACAACTTTTCTTCTATACACTTTTTTTATCAAATGAGTATTTAACGAGGTATAGCGGTAGGTTTGGTTTTGTCTTTGATGAGGATCGCGCTGGAAGCGAGTGCGCATTGCAGTGTTGCTGTCCGACGTGCTCCTTGAATTACTTGCCACTTCAAACACTGGAGTTGCGGTAATTCATTTACTGCTATAACTAATAAAATACTCTTTTGAGACGGAAAGTGCATAGAAGAAAACTTGTTTATTTTGATCTTATTAACTTAGCTAAGGAATCAAAATTTACAAAATCAATAACTGACATCTCCTTCAGATTTACCAAATATAACACAAACATTACCAGCTGCTGTTCACTATCAACTAATAAAGTGAGAATAAATCAAAATTTTTAATTCAATATTTTGATGGACACTACATATATCATTTTGGGTATATGTAAAGGACTTGACCATAATAGATATTCGAATTTTCGATGCCTTAATAATGTTAATCACATGAAAATAAACAAGTTTTCTTCAATGCACTTTCCGGCGGAAACGAGTATTTTAAAAGTTATGGCATTGAATGAGTTACCGTAACTCCAGTGTTTGAGGCGGGGAAAAATATACCGCGCGGTCCGACGTGAAAGTAAACAGGCGTTCCCGCGCGCCAACCAAGCCGACGAAGAGCAAACCCCCTATTACAAACGTAAAGAGGTTGGGTCGTGAGGGGTAGCAAAAGTTCTTTTAGTGAAAATAATGAAACTAAAAGAACTGTGGCTACCCCTCACGACCCAACCTCTTTACGTTTGTAATAGGGTGATGCACAATGGAGTTCCGGTAACTCATTTAACGCCATAACTTTTAAAATACTCATTTCCGCCGGAAAGTGCATTGAAGAAAACTTGTTTATTTTCATGTGATTAACATTATTAAGGCATCGAAAATTCGAATATCAATTATGGTCAAGTCCTTTACATTTACCTCATTTTGAGCTGAAAAAAATGTATGCAAAAATGTCAGATGAAAATAAATCACGACTACGTTTGGTATATCTGAAGGAGATGACAGTTGTCGATTTTCCACTTTTTGGTGCCTGAACCTAATTAATTGAATCGAAATAAACAAGTTTTCTTTCATGCACTTTTCGTCTCAAATGAGTATTTTACGATTTATAGCGGTAAGTTTAGTTTCGTCATTGATGACGAATGCGCTCGAATAAACAGCTACTCATCGATTTTCGAATTTTTGTTGCTTGAAACATGGTAATAACATCGAAATAAACAACTTTTCTTCTATACACTTTTTTCGTCAAATGAGTATTTAACGAGGTATAGCGGTAGGTTTGGTTTCGTCTTTCAAGACAGAGCGCTGGAAGCGAGACGCCATTGCAGTATTGCCATACAACTCGATCAAAGAATTTATTTCCGCTTCAAAGACTGGAGTTGCGGTAAGTCATTTACCGCTATAACTAATAAAATACTCACTTGAGACGAAAAGTGCTTAGAAGAAAACTTGTTTATTTCGATCTAACTAATTAACTATGCTAAGGCATCGAAATTTACAAAATCGATAACTGTCATCTCCTTCAGATTTACCCTACGTTTTTCCATGGATTTTGATAAAGTTAAGTTGGCAAATATTAAAAAAAAATTACACAAAGCATTTTTTAGGTAGCTGACTATGCCACGCAGGGACCTCTCGGCACTAATTAAGTTTTAATTTCTAGAACTTGAAAATAAAATTCTATAAGCCAATAACAACCATCTTGAAATACCTGTTTACTAAAACACAGAAAATACAAATATAATAAATTTTAACCTGATTAATTGTATTTCCAAACATTGAAAATTATTTAAACTGCTTCAAACTTGCTGAACTGATTCAACACTTCGACTGAGGCAGGTAAAACAAATTTAACATTCAAACTAAAATTTAAGGTCAACTGTGGTAGGCACTGTTGAGAGTGAACTAGACTGTGTCATTAACGATTTATGATAATTGATTTTGAGACTATTGGTCAGTCAGTAACATAGTAGAAAATCGTCCCCGAGTAACACCGGGGACTGACGCCATAGTCAAACTGGTAAACAATTCGCTCGATTTGCAGTTTAGGGGATTCACGGAAATTAGGAATTCCGTTCCCAAAAAACACTAAAGGCCCTTTTACATTGACGGTGTCTTCGCGCTCCACACCGTCGCTCCATCCCGCCAGCCAAATAAGCTCCGCCCACAGCAGAGCAAAATGACCCTTATTGCCACGCTCACGGTGAGGAGCGGCAACATTCTGCATGCTAAATATTTGCGGTGTGCACTGCCAGTAAACCAGGGCTGCCAGTGATAATAATCTGAACAATTTCTTTTCTAACTTTTCAGCCCTACGAAATAGTTCAATTTCTTCACGTGTAAGTTGATTAAGAAATGCACCTAACATTTTCGTACTAAAACACAGCAATTCGTTAAAATCTATATTTCTGTCTAATTATAAAATGCAACGTTTCGACGTATCAAACATCATCCTCAGGCTGTAAAAAAAAAAAACAGAATGATTTTCAGTCACATTGGAAAAAATGCATAAACTAACACTTAAGTAATATAGACTAGATAAGTAGATCACACAAGACGAAAGCGACTAGACAAAATAACCTTTTTTATCACAGAAATAGTAGTATAACTAGATACATTGTACAAAACCGATGTTCATCACACGAGAGACAAGAGCAAAATGGTCGAGCAGCCTCGTCGCACCTATGCTGTGTTTTAGTACGAAAATGTTAGGTGCATTTCTTAATCAACTTACACGTGAAGAAATTGAAATAATCTGAACAGTGAACAGTCTCCCCTCACTACTTAAATTATTTGATAATTATTCCTATATATTTATTTGTGAATTCATATATTTTCATCCGATTTTCTTCGGCAAAGGAGGCGAAACGCAGAAGTTCTTGAAGAATAAATACTTGTGTTGTTCAAAATTAAGAGATGTTAAAAATGAGTGGCAGGCCTTGTTTTCAATCAGTAACTTTCAACATTAATATTTTTTACATATCTTTTAGTAATTATTTTTCAACTTTGAATATTAACCTAACGTTTTAACATGCAAAACTGTAATTAATTTTAATGCTGATTTAATTCCCGTCTCTCCTAATTCTCTTCTGCAGCGTAAATTTCAACTTTAAGACGACTTTTCTGTTGTGCAATGCGTTTTTCATTACGCTCGTGACATACTCCGTTGATGACATCTCTTACCAATTTCGGCTCAGGTTTCTAACCGTGACAGGTTTTTCTTTTTTTTTATTAACCATTCTTCTTTGAACGACTGCGTATACCTCTTTTTAGACATCGTTTTTGGAGGGCAAGACATTTTTAATACTAGTGCGGCAATAATATGAAAATTTGAATGTTTAAAATAATTAATTTTTAGACATTCATTTAAAGGAGTGCACGACCAGTTTTACTATCAAAATGCGTGCCATCTCACTGCAACGTGCCAAGCAAATCAAAGCAACAGAAGTGGAGCGCCGGCGATTCCTGGCTTGGCCGGGCTTACAAGTTCGTAAGATACTCGTACGTTACGCGTTTTTAAGGTCGAGAAACAGATTGAAAACGTCCTACCCCATCCGATAGGCGTGGTTTTGAATCAGATATTCATTTGCATACGGTGTTAAACAATAATTCTTAAATGCATTATTGAATTTACTTCAGTTAATGATAAATTTACTGTCTGACTTGAAAAAAGACATATATAGCAATAGATCAAAAATTAATTAAACCTAGCAACCCAAGAGGGATCGAAAAAAACAAGATCTCGGTGGAAAACTATTATAGATTGGATAGCCCTACACTAGAGCACAGCAAGGGTTCCACATAGACACAACATAGTTATAGTACTGAACACAATACCATTCAATGACACAGCAAGTTAGGTAAATAGTTACTCACCTCTTGGATACCTTAACTTTATACTCCATTTTCAATACTGTGGCTAGCAAGAGTAGAGCGGAGATAGACGGGAAATGTATAGTATAGGGTAGAATAGAATTAGTACATTAGTTTAGAACTTAAGAAGTTAGATACCAACCACAGTAGTTAATTATGTACACACTCGGTCAACATTTACTTGTTGTTGAATCCGAGGCCAATAGCAGACTGACTCGCGAGTGTTGCCCTATCGAGCGTTGCCAACTTTCGGTCTCTCTAACTAGAACTTACACTACTCGCTATATTACACCCCTCCCTCCTTAATTAGAAACCCCTCCCTGTATCCCCAGTCCCCTTATTCAATATAGTCAATCCTAAAGGTCCATTCTCACCACAGGCTTCCGAGCCCGGGTAGACCTGCGTGAGATGTTAGCACTTGGAGGCTCGTGCATCCTAGCCTCCTGGGTGGGAGTCGGGTAATCAGGTGTTCCGGTGTCAGGTTCATTGGTCGGAGGTGGTGGGTATGAATTTTGAGCAGGTTGTGGAAACACGACGGTTTCCTCCGTAGGTTGTTCCAAGGGTTCAGGGATGGTGTTCGAGCGGGTAATAACTTGGTCCTGGTGTCGACGAACGACCTCTCCTCCCTTCAGTTGGCACTTGTAGGATACCGGGCCTGTTTTCTCAATGGTGGTAGCAGGGGTCCATTTTGGGGAACCCGGCGTGTATTGACGGACCATCACAGGAGACTCCGGCGGAATATCAACCGCGCGAGACCCTGGGTGGTATCTTTTCTGAGCGTCCTGGCGTTGAGCAACTTTGGACGCGATTGCTTCTGACGGCCAAAGCAGATCAAGACGAGAGCGAACTTTTCTACCTAACATCAGTTCGGCGGGCGTAACACCTGTTGTCGTGTGGGGTGTCAGCCGATAGTTGAACAGAAACCTGTCTAGTGCTAGGCGTAGGGGTTCCGTTGACTTTCGTATATTCTTCTTGAAAGTTTGTACCATGCGCTCTGCCAGTCCATTAGTTGAAGGGTGGTATGGTGCGCTCGTAATATGTCGCATACCACATGCCTTCACAAATTCTTGGAATTCGGCCGATGTGAAACACGTTGCATTGTCAGAAACAATTGTTACTGGAAATCCAAATGTCGCAAAAGTGTGTTTCAGGCACGAGATCGTTTCGCTAGAGGTTGTAGTAGATGTGGGAAAAATTTCAACCCACTTAGAGTGTGCATCCACGATCACTAGATAGTATTTTCCATCCATTGGGCCCGCGTAGTCAATGTGTATGCGATGCCAAGGCTTCGCAGGCCATTCCCACGGATGGAGTTCAGCTTTCGTTGGTGCAGCTCGAGTGCTCAGGCACTCGCTGCATGACTTAGTCGTTTCTTCTAGATCTTTGTCCAGCAGCGGCCACCATACATAGCTGCGAGCTAACTCCTTCATCCTGGATGATCCAGCATGGCCAGAGTGCAGTTCGTCCACAATGGCTTGTCTGAGAGCTTGGGGTACAATAATTCTTGCTCCCCAGAGTACACAGCCATTTTGTGTGGACAATTCATCTCGCCTCCTAGTAAACGGAGCAAGATCAGGGTCACCAATTACCGTCGAAGGCCAGCCTACTTGGCAGTATTTGTATACCTTTGAAAGTACGGGGTCCCTTAGGGTGCCGTCGCGGATGTGGGTGCTGGTGACTGGAGCTGACTCAAGGAAATTAACTAAGGACGTCCATTCCGCAGGAATAGGTGTGGCTTCCTCGGGAGTTGTCAAAGGTAGACGACTGAGAGCATCAGCTGTGCCCAACAGCACGCCGGACCGGTGACGCAAGGTGAACTTGTAGGACTGCAGTAGTAAAGCCCACCTTTGAATGCGCCCGGATGCCATCGGAGGAATGCTTCTACCCGGATCAAACAGTCCCAACAAAGGTTTGTGGTCCGTAACCACAGTGAAATCCTGTCCCCACAGGTAGCAATGAAATTTTCGAAGTGCGAACACCATAGCTAGGGCTTCTTTCTCAGTTTGAGAGTAGTTGCGTTCTGTTGCTGTTAGAGTTCGGGAGGCAAAATAGGCGGGGCGTTCAATCCCATTAATTAGGTGACACAGCACCGCTCCCACACCATACGCACTACTGTCAGCCACTACCACTATGGGTTTATGAGGGTCAAAGTGGACTAGAGTCTGAGAGTCCAGGAGGGCTTGTTTAGATTTCTGGAAGGCTCTCTCCTGACTTGCATCCCATTTCCAAGGGGTTTTGTCTCTCAGTAAGGTATTTAGGGGCTCTAGCATAGTTGCAGATGATTTTAGAAATTTCCTATAGAAATTTAGCAGCCCAAGGTAGGCTCTCAGTTGAGTTACATTAGTAGGGGCTGGTGCATTCTGGATTGCTGCTACCTTCTCTGCAGTGGGGTGCAATCCATCCTTGTCAATTTGGTATCCAAGGTAGGATACCTGTGGCACTCCAATTTGGCATTTATCCATTTTCAGTTTTAGTCCTGCCTCCTGTAGTTTAGATAAGACTTGATAGAGACGCTTGTTGTGCTCTTGCTCATTAGTGGCACTCACCAGGACGTCATCCAGGTAGCAGAACACTCCTGGGAGGCCCTGCAATAGTCCTTCCATGGCACGCTGAAAGATTCCAGGTGCGGACGCAATTCCAAAACTGAGACGGTTGTAGGCAAATAAACCTCTGTGGGTGTTTATTACCGTGAGTTCCTTGGAGTCTTCATCCAAGGGTAGTTGAGCGTATGCCTGAGACATATCTAGCTTGGAGTATATAACTCCTCCTGCTAACCCGCTAAATAGATCTTCCACTCTGGGTATAGGGTAGGTATCAAGCCTAGTGGCTCTGTTGACTGTTAATTTGTAGTCCCCACAGATGCGGATGCTTTGATCAGCTTCGAGCACAGGGACGATCGCCGCTGCCCATCTCGAGTATTGTACAGGGGTGAGGATACCTTCCTGCACCAGTCTATCAAGTTCTGCCTCCACCTTAGGTCTCAGTGTGTAAGGCACGTTCCTGGCCTTACAAAACTTTGGTGGTACAGCTGGATCCACTTCTATTTTGAAATTCCTTCCCTTAAAGCAACCTAGACCTGGTTGAAAAAGGTCAGGGAATTTATTTGCTAACTCTTCAGGGCAGGTAGTCAATTTGTTGACATTATTTGATACTATAGTTAGCCCAAGGGAATCAATCAGGTCCCTACCCAGCAAAGCTGGCCCCTCCCTGTCTACAATCACAATAGTTGCTAGTTGAGGAACCATATTACCAGATTCACGCTGGATGTTAGCTCTAATCTCTCCGCAAACTACTAGCTCCGCTCCCCCATAAGTCCTAAGCTTAACATCAGAAAGTCTCAGCTCAGGTCTTGACTGAGCTGGTATTTTAGAGTAGGTGGCCATTGAAAGGATAGACCTGGCAGCACCTGTATCTACCTCCATCTCTAATGGCACACCATTTAGTAACAATTTTATTTTGATTGGGGGTTTCATTTCCTCGGCTATTGAGAAAATCTCTCCATAACAGCCTAGATTAGCAACTGGATAGTCTGCACAGGCTGCGTTGTTAGTTCTATTAGGGTTAGGGTGGTGTTCCCTCCCCCTTTTCTCATGCATAGCACGCACAAAATTATTTTTGTTGTCTTTAGCAGAATTTTGCTTTTTCAATTTAAAGCAACACTTCTTAAGATGGCCTTTTTGGCCACAACCATGACAAACACTGTCTTTATAGGGGCAATCTCTACGCCAGTGCAGATTACCACAGCCGCTGCATGCTGATTTGGGGCTAGCTTGAGCCTGAGTTTTGCCCTGAGGCTTAATAGCAGTTTGCTTTACTCTATGCTGGCCCACATTTAGTATGGAATTAGGTTGCCTTAACACAACCGTCTCCCTCAGCTGAGTTTCTTTGGCAGTTGCCAGATCCACGGCTTTTTTCCATGTGAGGTCATTTTCATTAAGCAAACAATTTTGAACATCATTACTGGCCACACCCAGTATTAACCTATCAAGCAGCGTTTCTTCCAGAACTTCCTGTTTGAAATTACAGGTGTCTGAAAGGGCCTTTAAGCTAGCCACAAAATCAGCAATGCTCTCCCCTTGTTTCTGGTTCCGCTTATGGAACCTAAACCTTTCAAAGATCTGGTTGCGTGTCGGCTTAAAATGCCGTCTTAACGCCTCCATGATCTCCTCATAGGTAGCATCTAAAAGTCTTTTAGGTGACAGTAGATCTTTGGCTAACCTAACAATTTTAGGACCCACCAGAGCAATAAATGTTTTAGCTTTATTTGAATCTTCCACTTTATTAATACTAAGGAAGCAGTTTAGCCTGACTTCATATTCTGGGAATTCTTCCTCTAAAGGATTGAATTCTCCCACTGAGCCTAGCATTGGCATTTTTACCCAGCTGTACAGCTAATTGTCAGATATCTACCTGAAATAGTAGTAGCAACAATATCAGTTGCAAGAGTAGCCAATTCAAGAGGCTGTAATAATACCCCTTATTAAAAAAAAATCAGAAATTTACAGCATCAATACTCTAGTCACTGAATAATATAAATTCTGAGTTCCTTCATTAGTCTAGCCTCTCCCAATAGTTCTACAAAAAATAATCCTCGTCGCCAGTATTATAGATTGGATAGCCCTACACTAGAGCACAGCAAGGGTTCCACATAGACACAACATAGTTATAGTACTGAACACAATACCATTCAATGACACAGCAAGTTAGGTAAATAGTTACTCACCTCTTGGATACCTTAACTTTATACTCCATTTTCAATACTGTGGCTAGCAAGAGTAGAGCGGAGATAGACGGGAAATGTATAGTATAAGGTAGAATAGAATTAGTACATTAGTTTAGAACTTAAGAAGTTAGATACCAACCACAGTAGTTAATTATGTACACACTCGGTCAACATTTACTTGTTGTTGAATCCGAGGCCAATAGCAGACTGACTCGCGAGTGTTGCCATATCGAGCGTTGCCAACTTTCGGTCTCTCTAACTAGAACTTACACTACTCGCTATATTACAAAAACCCAGGAGGGTGAGCCCTGCGTGGCAATTTCTGTCTCTCGGGAAGGAGCGTTGTGTTGAGCGGCAATGTAAAAGCAAGTCGGTGTGCACTGACGCTCAATCCTCTCGTGGGAGGAGCTAGAGCAAGTCCACCGTCGCTCCATACCGTCGCTCCACACCGTAGGTGTAAAATGAGCTTAAGAAGTTGAAAGAGGAGGTTTAGAGATTGGCAATTCTGATGGTTGCTTTAGAGGCTGACTTGAAGGATGAAAGGAAGCTGAACGAAGGAAAGAATGAGAATGGTGCAAATGCAGTGAATGATGAGGTAAATGATGGTGCAAGGAGTGCAAATGCAATAGAAGATGAGGCAAATGATGGTGAAAATGAAGTGGATGATAAGGCAAATGATGGTGCAAGGAGTGTGAATGCAGTAAATGATGGTGCAAATGTGACAGATGAGAGTAGAAGGAGGAATGAGCATGATGAAAGAGGTACATATGGAAAGAGAGTGAATGAGCGACCTGTTGATGTGCCAGATGAGGTGCAGGAGCATGTAGTGGAAGCGAATGAAAGGAAGGTGAATGGAAAGAATGATCTGAGTGAAAGAATTGAGCAAAAAAGTAGCATGAAAGGGCGAGTGAGACCTATGATTAGAATATGTGGGGATAGCATGGTGAAGAATGTTGATAGGTTCATATGTAAGAGCGACAGTAGCGGATGTACGAGCATGAGAGAGAAAGGAGTGGAGGAGATTTGTAGGCATGCTGAGAGAGTGATAGATGGAATGGATGAAGGAATGGTTGTACTGCAAGGAGGTGGCAATCGGTTGCTTGAATGTGGGAGTGAACGTACGGTGAATGCAATTATGAAAGTTGTTGAAAGCGCACGGAAGCAGAATGTTAGAATGGCGGTGATCGACTAGCCTCCTAAGAAGGCCTGCTTGTGATGAGGAGTATGAAAGGGTACGGAAGGAGGTGAACAAGGAGGTGCATGAAAGGATAATGAGTTTGAAAGCTGAGAGTGTGAGAAAGCATGAGTTGGGTTCCAGCTTCCTAGACATGGATAGCGTGATCCAGGATGGGTGTTTTCTTAGAGATTGAGTCCATCTTACAAAAGGTGAGATGAAACTCACCAAGAAATATATCCGGTGGATCAGGTCTACTCATGTCATAATGGAAGGTGGAACTGGATGAATGAAAATCTGTCAGAGCAAAAGTGAGGAACGTCTTGAATTGTCCAATTGTGTTGTAAGGTTTGAAAGTATAAATGTGCCTGGATGGAATGCAGGAAAGTAATGTGACCTCGTAGTAGAATCTGAGAATGGAAAATTTTATTGTGTTGGTGTAGTAGAGACCCAAATGCGTGATAGAGTTAGTTTAACATGTTAGGAGAATAAGTATCATATGATAGGAAAAGGGCGTGTAAATTGGCAAAAATGAGGTGGTGGAGTTGGTCTGATTGTAAAGAATGCTCTAAATTGGAAATTAGAAGAACTTCCTGTTGGAAATGACCCTGAAAGTGAAGATTTGTTAGCAATTAAGTGTGAAAGAATGCATGCCAGAGAATGTATTGTTGTGATTGTATGTTATGTGACAACTGATGGGATTTTAGCTCATGAAGAGAATGTAAAAAAGTATGAACTATTAACATGGATTGTACGAGAACACTGCAGGTGCCCTCTGATTGTGATGGGTGACATGAATGGCCATGTTGGTATACTTGGCGAGCCGGTGAATGCAAATGGACAAAAATTTACAGATTTTTGTGATGAGAATGAACTTGAAAACCTGAATGTCACAATAGGAAATGGCTTGCATACATGGCCAAGCAGGGAATGGAAAACTGCAATTGACTATATGATTGTGAATAGAAGAGCAAGAGAGTGTGTCAATGAAATGTTTGTAGATGAAGATGATTTTGATATTGATAGTGACCGTAAAATGCGTGTGCTTGAATATAACTGGGGTAGAAAGGAGTCAATGCAGAGGGTCAGTAGTGTGAAAGAAAGTTGGCAGATAAAAATGGCAAACTGGGAAGAATTTAAGAATGAATTGAGTAGGTCTAACTGGAACAGGTCTGGAAATGTAAATGATCTTAATGGTGAGGTTGCAAGAACCTTGCATGATGTGGCAGAGCAAAAGATTGGTAGAATTAAATGTAGGAAAGGGACAGGGAATGCCAGGTCGTTTACAAGTGAGATAAAGAAAGAACGAATGAGAAGAAAGACTTTAAATAAGAAACAACGCAGTATGAGGAAAATGTATGAAAGAAACAGAATTACTGCGGATGAATGGCAGAGTGCATGGAATGAGTACAAGGACCAGCAGAAGAAAGTAAGGAGAATGATTAATGAGGCTAGAGTTAAAGAGGAGAAAAACCAAGCTGAAAATCTAAGAAAGAAAGGTCCGGATGGAATAAAAGATTGGTATAAGTTTATACAAGGTAATGATAGAGGTAGTAAAGTTCAAGTTGATGAATTAGTAGTCAATGGTTGCAGTGTGCAAGATAAGATGCAAATGGTGAAAGCAGTTGAAGAATACTGGGAGGACATTGGTGGAATGAATGAGCAGGTTACAGATGATGAACCCGTAAATTTTCTGATTGATGAACGTGAATTGCAAATGGAAGACAAATCACTTGTGAAGAGATTGTAAGTTTTTTGAAGAAAGTGAAAAATGGAAAGGCATGTGGCCCTGATAAGATCCCATATGAGTTCTACAAATGTGGAGGAGAGAGTGTAGTAAGTATGTTGAAATGTTTATTTGATGAGATATGGAAGAGTGAAAGAGTACCGGATGACTAGAACAAGTGTAATGTAGCTCTGTTGCATAAAGGTGGACATAAGAGTATGAAAGAACTTAAAAATTACAGACCAATTGCACTGGGTGACACTGTATGTAAGATCTTTTGTGGTATTTCTAAATGAATAAAATGCAATGAACGGTTTTTGAGTATAAAGAACACAAAAATAACTTCTATGTAAATCAATAAAATCAATTCCACAGATAATTCCAACATTGAGACATGTAATTGATTGTAAATTCAGTAGTTATTTGAGGTCCGATAAAATTACTCTACCCAAGTTTTTGCTGGATATTTTTCGATGAAGTTAGATGGCATAAGAAAGAAAGAAAGCAAACCCGTTTATTTCCAAAAAAGTGACACATGAGATGCACTACAACATATTGGGTTTTTAAAATCTCTTCATATTTAACGTCCCTAATTGAACTCATAACATTTCATATATCATAAAATTATGGATCACAATCATCGTAAAACAAAATATTCAACATGACACACTTGTGTTCAGTAAAGCCAGTCGATACATTTCCTTACATGATATTTGTAAGTTACGGTAATAGAAGATTTAAAAATTCAATTTTGAATGTTGTACGAAATATTTCCTTACATTACTGTTTTTTGTTGTTCAATGCCAGGGGAGAGAAATTGTTTGAAATAAAGACTCTAAATATGCTTTGCAATTTGCAGACACGAGTGTTCCATTTACAATTGTAGCCAGTGCTTTGACATTCAAGCAACCAACTAATCCACAGTCATTGCACTGACGCTAATTATTAAACCGTGTCAGTAAAATATTTAATGTTGAAATGTGCGGATGTGCTGGAGCGTTCCTACTTACTTTTATTTTGATTCGGTGAGTTAAATAATAGCAGTTTTTTACCTCTTTTCTTCGTAAATAACCGATGTTTTAAGCAGGGTTGCGGAGTCGGAGTCTTATGTTTTAGGGTGGAGTCGGAGTCACTTCTCTGAAGTGTGGTGGAGTCGGAGTAGCCGGAGTCGCATGTTCTAGGGTGGAGTCGGAGTCGCTTCTCTGAAGTGTGGTGGAATCGGAGTCGTTCATTCGGATGTGGTGGAGTCGAAATTGGAGTCGCTAATTTTTGGTGTATATGATTTTAATTTTTGTTAAGAATTATTTATAATTGTTTGGAATCGAAAGTCAACAAAACAGAGTTAGACTACTTTGCTGAAAATATAAAAATACGCAACGTTTTTGTTGATTATTTTGATTCAAGTTTGAAACAGAGTGTGTATACCTATTACCTAATACCGTCATGTTATCTACTCATTGTGGGTTTGCATACATATATATATATATATATATATATATATATATATATATATATATATATATATATATATATATATATATATATATAATATATCCGAGAAAGAAATATAATTTTAATGAAGTAATAATGCATATTTTGCTGTTAAAAAGCAAGAATTAGTAATTGAAAGCATTGCAAATTCGTTCTGTATACTTCTGTTTCGTTCATTTCCCCTTCAATTAATACATAGGAAGTAAAAAATAGTAGTAAATGTGATGCCAGTTACCTGTAGAACATTGCAGCTGATGCAATACATTGTACTCCATAAGGAGTGGTAACTCTGTACGCTCTTAACGATGCATTGATTGATGATGATTATTCTTTGCAGAAACTTAGTTATGTTGTGATCATAAATATTTCTAGTCTTTAAGTTATGATTCCGTGCCAATGAGTAGTCTTTGCCAAAACCTGAAGCTTTGGTCTGGTGCATAAAGACTTCTAGTTTTCAGGTCATGTTATCAAAACTGATATGGCTTCTTTGTCTTTAGGCCAAGCTAACATGTATTAATAATAAAAATTTCTGCTCATTTCTAAAGTTATTCCTTGAATGTTGTTTGGTTCTTTCAGAGTTATATTGTATTTCACCATACCACCAACAAAACAAAAATCTTATACGCTGAAATAGAGAATTTTAGAATTATGTTTATACAATTTTGAAAACTGAAATAGTATCCGTTTTATAGCATTATATAATCAATTAATTCTTCTTAAGGAAGATTTGGAAATGTTGTAAGGTATTTAACAACGGCATTGAGACATGTTAAGTTTGGCAGGTGGACGAGGTTTACTGCGGTATAATTATCGTCCCAGCGCACAGTCAAACGTGGAAGTTTATTTGAGAGGCGGTTGGAAGGAAAATTTATGCACACGGGTAACTCAGCTTTCATTTATTTAGGGGGTTGCGGGAAGGATCGTAGTGTCGCGGTGTCTTAACTGGAGTAGGCACGATCTTGGCTGAAGATATTTAGCAGCTCAGAAGATAGCTGACCGGCAGGCTGGAGATGTGTGTATGTTTGAATTATCAATGGTTTTCAGATGATAATAGTGTGGACGAACTATGGGATAACCACATGTGAAGCGGATGATATAGGT
This sequence comes from Morinoia aosen, assembly GCA_030386875.1. Taxonomy (NCBI): domain Eukaryota; kingdom Metazoa; phylum Arthropoda; class Malacostraca; order Amphipoda; family Talitridae; genus Morinoia; species Morinoia aosen. Next base: position 105,747,705 of record CM059576.1, on the reverse strand, counting down.
TAAGACTAAGGCCCAAAAAAATGTTTAAAAAAAAATGTTTATTTCCAAGTTGTTACATGAGATACATGCCAACATATTGGCTTTTAAAAGTTTCTTAAATATAGGGCATCCTAAAACAAATGTTCCAGAGGAGGAGATCTAATTGACAAACATTCCGAGGTGTACAAGTAGATAAGCCATACGAGGCATAATAATAGACAAACTATACGAGGTGTAAGGAAGCAAATGGAGAAGAAGACCCGTAAAAGCATTAAAATCTTTATCTGAACGTTTCGAGCCAAGGCTCATTTTCAACAGGAAATCTGCAAAGTTTAGAGAAAAAAATTTTTTTTGAACAGAGTTATCATACACAATTTAAAATCAAATGTCTAGGTACGGTAGAACTAAATTCTATGCGAGCCTAATGAAAACGGGTGAAAACACATGTAAGAAAAAAAAAACTGCGTAAAACATCAAAGCTATAAAACTAAGTAAAAGGTGGGTTATAATGGGTTACCGATTGACTATTTTCAGCGGATAGGAACTTTGCATTTCATTGAGGGAGGGCCTGAGTTTATGAATGTACAAAGACTCCAATATGCGGAGGTCAAAACTAGCTTTACATGAATCTAAAATTTCAAATTTGTCCATATTAATAACCTGATGACATGCACCCTCCAAAGTGTGCTGTCTAATGCTGGAATGTGAAGGGGAACATAAAATGCGACCTGTTCGATGGCTACGACCGGCATGCTCCGATACCCTCACGTAAAGAGCACGATGGGTTGACCCCACGTACTGTGATGCGCAATACGCACAACTAAATTTATAAATGAGGGACGAACGCATGCCAGCCGGCAGTACATCTTTAAATTTAAAAAAAGACCCAATAGTGCGCTTATTCACTAAAATAACACGAAAACTAAGAGGGAAATAATTTGAAATTAGTTTTAAGACATCGGTTCTTAGTTTCTCAGACTGATGTCCAAAGTATGGTAAAACGCAGTAGATGAAATTATTATTGGCGGGACCGGCAATTGGGGCAAATTTATTGGCCAGAAACTTACTAATTGAACGGGATATTACTGCTTTAGGGTAGCCATTAGTTGTGAAAAAGGTTTCAAGAAACTTAAATTCATTATGCATGTTGGTATAATTTGAACAGATGTTATATGCACGGTTAACTAGAGTTGAAACGCTATTTAATTTGAACCTTTTGCAACAATAACTAAAGAAACTTAAACCTAACCCAGAAAAAGATGGTTTTCTAAAAACCGATGTTTCAAAAATATTGTTGGAGCGGCAAACAGTAACATCTAGAAAATTCAGCTCCTTATTCATTTCTAATTCTAAAGTAAATTTAATATTAGGATGCTTATCGTTCAGGTATTTAAGGAAACGGTCTGCATGTGATTTATGCTTAAAAAGAACAAAAGGATCGTCAACATAACGTTTGTAAAAGACAGGTTTAAAATCATCAGGACATTGATCTAACCACTTCTGCTCATGGTGACACATAAAAATATTTGCAAAACTTGGCCCTAAAGGTAATCCCATTCCTAAACCTTCTATCTGCTTATAAATTGACCCATTAAAAAGAAAAAATGAATTATGAACACACAATTCTAAAAGTGATTTGAAATATTTTTTGCTCAAACCTATGACTCTATTGGAAGGACTACAAAACAGAGAATTAAGGCAAATATCTATTGTTTCGGTCAATGGTATGTTGGTAAAAAGATTTTCCACGTCCAAGGAAGCCATAAAAACGTCATTTGCACACGTTTGACTAGAAATAGATTGAACAAACTCATAAGAGTTAATAACAATATAATTATTAGAGGTCAAGGGACTAAGAACAGGTACATAGACTCCGCATATTGGAGTCTTTGTACATTCATAAACTCAGGCCCTCCCTCAATGAAATGCAAAGTTCCTATCCGCTGAAAATAGTCAATCGGTAACCCATTATAACCCACCTTTTACTTAGTTTTATAGCTTTGATGTTTTACGCAGTTTTTTTTTCTTACATGTGTTTTCACCCGTTTTCATTAGGCTCGCATAGAATTTAGTTCTACCGTACCTTGACATTTGATTTTAAATTGTGTATGATAACTCTGTTCAAAAAAAATTTTTTTCTCTAAACTTTGCAGATTTCCTCTTGAAAATGAGCCTTGGCTCGAAACGTTCAGATAAAGATTTTAATGCTTTTACGAGTCTTCTTCTCCATTTGCTTCCTTATTAATTTGCTTCGCAAAAAAGATGTGGTTTTACATATACGAGGTGTACTAATAGACAAACTGTCAGAGGTGTACAAGTAGATAGACCATACGAGGCATATTAATTGGCAAAATATACGAGGCGTGCTAATAGACAAACCATTCGTGGTGTGCTAGTAGTCTAACAAAAGTTCTATACTAGGAGTACTAATTGACAAACCATCCGAGGTGTACAAATAGATAAGCCATACGAGGCATAATAATAATAGGCAAACTATACGAGGTGTACTAATAGACAAGCTATCAGAGGTGTACAAAATAGATAGACCATACGAGGCATATTAATAGACAAAATACACGAGGCGTACTAATAGACAAACCACACGTGGCTTGCCAATAGTCTATCTCTGTTAAGGGTAGTTGAATGAGAAATGAAAAATATGCCCTAAAAATATGCAAAGCCCTATCACCACCAAAAACATATTTCATATCTTCTCGATATTCACCACATCATGCGGACATGGGTACATGGGATAAAATAGAGATACAGTGTAAGCCGGTTACCACTCATGATTGACAAATATCTACAAAATATTGGTAGAAATGGGTAAAGAAACATATATTCAATATCAAAATTCATAGCTTGTACAACATACGGACAGAAAGATAATTTTACTACGATTCATATGCTCAAATTGCACTTTATTTCATTAATTATATATGACATTAATCCGATTCACAGAAACGCCCTCTGGGGAAGTGATAGATCTATTTTTTCATCATTTCGCTATTGCAATAAAATCTATTAACCGAATGGTTTTTGCGTAAAGAAATGAAATAGAAACATGTATATCTATTTATGTAGATACATATGTATACCTACACACGTACACACACATATTAATATATATACTTTTATTGAAAATAAAATATTAGAAAAAAATACATATATAAGATAAAAGATAGAAGCAACCTACCATCTACTACACAGAAAATGACAGCTGAGCTCACTGTAATCCTAAGAAATTTTTCGAAAAAAAACTAAAAAGAAGAGAAGACTTCGAAAAACATAAAAATGAGCTGATGAGCTGGTTTTTAATTTCTTCACAGAAATTTTTAAGAAAAATCAGGTTATAGTCAAGAAGCAACACAACTCTTCAGCATTATACGGACATGTGTACGTGGGATAAAATGGAGTAACATTGTGGCCGGTTATCACATCTGAGTGGAGAATATTCACAAAATTGGCACATATAGGAAGATTAGGCCTTGATCCAAAATGATAATTTTAATTACAGAAATTTAGAATTTTTTCCGATTTGAAAGTTCAGTGCTAGTGTGCGCTGAACGCACGAAAAAAAAAAGACTAAATGCAATGCTTAAATTACCCCTTTCCCCCCAGCTCAGCCGAAAATCGATTGAAAACATCTTCGAGAATGATTTTGAAATAGCGAGACAACGTTAGCCAAAAATTTAATTCATTATAAACTTTGCACAACCCTCACATCTATAAACCTGTTTATTGGTGTACACACAAAATGTATTTCATGGTATATTTGTCATACGGACGTTGAATATTAATACAGAAAAGAGAAAGAAATAACAAAATAAAGGTGAGGAAATACTCCTAATTATGGAAAGAACGTTCGTTCTGCTGCACTGAACTGACGGCTGTGGTGCTCATTGTTGTCGACAGAAATAAGTAAGATGAATATACGAATCGCTTAGCAAACGTAAAATGAAATAGTTTCTAAATTTCTAACAAAAATTTCAGGAAAAATTAAAATTTATGATAGATGGGAAGTTCACACCGAGATGCTACAGGCCCTATGACAGAGATGCAAAATGACGTGACACATTTACTCTAAATTCTTTTCCAGTTTTAGAGTTTTTGATACGCTGGGGAAGCTTGTTCCACAAAAAAGCTCCAGAAACTGAGAGAGCTTTTTGTCCCACGTTAGATGAACGGTAACTGACTAAAACATCGTTCCTCCGGTTTGGTCTTTCGTTTGGGATATTAGATGGAAAAAATTTTACCACCTCTGCATTACTTTGGGGGAGGTACAGAGAGGAGAATACTCGTCGAGCTTTCTGGATCATGAATCTGTTCGGTATTGGGATCCAGTCGAGTTTTCTTAAAAGAGGGGTGACATGATCGTATTTATTGAAATTTCCTTTGCACACCACTTTGGCGGCGAAGTTTACACATTTTTGCAACTCTTCCTGACGACATTTAGGTTAGTCTCCCCACACAAGACTGCAGTAGTCCAGACGCGATAAAACTGAAGACTGAATCACTAATAATCAAGATTTTTCGTCAAGTGTGTTCTTTATACGATGAAAGAACATTAAGGTTCCGTTAATTTTGTTGCACATTGTTTCGACGCGTGAATTGAAAGTCATATTTTTGTCAAACCAAACACCCAGATTTTTAACCTTATCGACTGGTTTAATTGTATCGTCTCCAAATGTTAGCTTGAATGGTGGTAAATTTTCAGTCGCATTCTGTGATCCAAAAATAATGCATTGCGTTTTACTTGCGTTAAGTTTGAGGCCATTATGGTCATACCACAATTTCAGATTTCTCAGGTTATCAGCGTTGGCTTGTGTTTCTGTTAAATCCGCTGTTGAGCTTGTCATGGCAATTTGTACGTCATCAGCATACATTGAGATTTTTGTGTTTGCCGGCATGGTGGGGAAATCGTTGATGAAAATTGAAAATAGGAGTGGGCCGATGATTGAACCTTGAGGAACGCCAAAATTATTTGGTATGAATGATGACATTTTGTTATTCAAGCACACTGCATGAGAGCGGTTTCGTAGGTAGCTTTCAAACCACTGGGTGTCTATTCTGAGGTTTGAAATTTTTTGTAGAAGTTTCTTATGCTCAACACTGTCGAAAGCTTTGGAGAGATCAAGCAATAGTAAGAGAGTTAATTTTTTTTCGGTCAATATCATTGTAAATTTTTTCTGTTATGTTTAACAGGGCGTCCTGAGTACTGGTATTCCTCCTGTAAGCATATTGTGTGAGTGTGTGTGTATGTGTGGTTTGTAGCGCAGCTTCGGAGATCTGAAATTCACGAGACGCTGGATGACTTTGTTCGAGATGCAAGAAGCTACACACCCTACCACTACAATGACAGTTCACACCATGCAGCCCGTGGTTCTTTCTCCTTAGGTCACAGCTACAAATGTTCTCCTTGCAACTCAGACAGGTGAGAGAGTAAAATGGAAGTAAAATTCATGACAGCAAAAAATGGCATGTAATACTCTCACCTCAATTCAATATAATCCGAACAAGGCAAGAGAAAATTATTTCACATCCAGGACGTGTAATCTTAAACAGAGCAAGAGAATTTTTACTTGACATCGAGGATGTTAATCTGAATTTCCTCGCCAAATTTTCCTATTTATCAAGAGAAATTTAAATACATTACAATGACACTATATCTGTGCTGGCAAAATAGAGAGTCTTGACACGCAATTACCAAGCGCGCGCTATGCCACCACAAAGAACACCCGGATCGATTTTACGATCCTTCCATCTTAACACGGTACTGAGAAATGCTTAGGGTCACTTAAGAAATACCAAGAGACATTATTAGCACAGTGAAATGCTACCAACACATTCACAATTAAGAGTTTAAATTACTAACACGAATATTCACTTAATTAACTTACGCGAAGAGCTAAAGCACTTAAAAACACGGCGACTGAAAGCGGAATGCCCGAAACGAGTCTCAGCTCGTCGATGTTGCCACACGGTTCTCTAACACTGAATATGGCGAAAACGTGATTTTTCTTTAGTACTTGTGTGAGTCACATGAAACGTTGAGATTAATGATTATAATATTTAGGAATTTATTAGTAATAAATTACAGTAAGATAGTTTATGCAAATATTTATGCAAATTAATGCTAAATGCGAATTGTACTATTCATGTGGCGAATGCAACAGATACTTGAAAATAAAAATAAAATATAATGTGAACGAGTTGCAATGAAAATTATTACACACACCAGCAAAAAACTTCACTTATAGTCACCCACATATTGTAACTGAAGGCAATCCACTATCTCAGCTGCAATGGTTGTCGTAGTTATGCGATAGCACAAACTTTCTGCTGAAAACGTTTCAAATTTCTCCAAAAACACACGAAATGAGAAGAACATGGGCGTTTATTAAAATAAATAAGTGTCATATACAAAGTAAAAAGTTAGAAGAGAATAAGAGATAGTATCATATTGCACGCAAAGAAGCTAAAAGTGACTTATTCGTAAACAAAACGTTCCGAAAACGTCAGGCCCCTGCGACGAAAGCAGAACAACTTTTGCCTATTATAACCGAAATTTTACATAGTGTTGAGCAATAATGTGACACCTTTTCTGCATTGTTACCCTGCATAATGTAGATACAGAGAAGAAAAGGCAGTGTGCAAATCTGGCCTACCTTATGTAGCAATAGCTACAAAAATGTATTAATTCAGTGAAATTCTCATTAACATTTAAATAGCATAAGTATTGCCATTAAAAATCTTACTCTAAATTATCATTAACAATTTTCTACTTATAATTAGTAATCTTAGAAGTTTTTGTGTAAAAGCACATAAATAAAATAATACCGCCGATGGACGTTCGAGTCTTTGAATCGTTAGGATGGCAACAGCGCGGCTGACGCGGGTGCAGGTTCGTCACTTCTTGCTTGGTTGTCGCCCCGTGTGTTTTCAGCGCTTTGTAAGTGAAAATAAGTGTTTTCGACTTTAGAAAATCGTGCTTAAATATTAAGTGTTTGTCATTGTGTTTAAGATAAGTGAAGTTCCATCAGGTGCTGGTATTTTAAAGATGTGCAAAAATCGTTCGTAGATATTTCGTGCGAATTGCACGACGGATTGCCGATGTGCTCACAAAGATGGCGTAGCGTTAACAGGCTGTGTCATGTCATTTTTATGTCCAAGACTACCCTGTACTTATGTTTGAATATTTTCCTTTTACTACATGATATACTTGCAGTGTTTTTCAGTATAATTGACATGTGGATGGTTTAGGACTGCCTTTTGATTTTCGTACGGATATATCATAGAGTACGAAATTCATTCATTCATATTCCTGCATTTTTTAGCTGTTTCGTATTTCATTTATATTCCACGAATCGTGTGCTTAAATCACATGTAGTTTCCATAATTCCACAAAATGATTAACAGATTAAGACTGCTCTAAAATCACAAGTCTTGTACTGTCATGCTTATATGTGTAAATCAAGCATAAAGGAACAGCCATTGCCAGCTGTTAAACCTTTCCTATTTTTCATGAGCCTGTAATGAAACTAATAGCTTTGAGTTTAATCTGTGGAAGAAGGTCAAGGTTTTTCTCCGTGATGGGAAATATTTATTGCAATGCTAGGGATGAGTGTTGTGGATTATTCTTGGTGCCTCTTCGGAATATATAAATTCAGCGTCTTCGATTATTCCAGATTCATCGCCGTCAACAAACGCCACAACACATTATCCTTGGGCCTTGATGTTTTACCCTCGAGAGTTACACTCGACTTTAACACTTGAACCTTACACATGAGTTTTACGCTCACTGAGCATTAAGTCACCTTGAGTTATACTTACAACTCAAACTTCGAGTTACACCATTTAACTCGACCTTATTGCCTTGCATTTGCCTCGGTTTTGCGAGCTGATTTCAGCCTGGTATAATTATCCAATTTACTGGCTAGATATCCATCTGCTCCAACTACGGACATTTGTCTTCAGTGTGTAATAATTATTAAACTCCAAGACCAAGTAAAATTGATTGACCATCATCAATCACGGCTCAAAAATTAAGACTTGAAGCCATTCCTAAAGCCCGAATTCTCTGGCTTGTTAAATTGCCCGTACCCTAAAATTTACTTCCACCAAACACGCACACGTACCTCCTGTCAACGTCATCACTCGCCGGAGCACTTCGCCTGGGCGGATTCCTCCCATATAAGAGAAGATCGTCAGAAGTCAAGCACGCCATCGGTCCTACAGGCTTCCTCTAATAAAATATCCAAAGCTGAGTCCCCTAAAAGAGTCTTCATTATCCCTCTTTTCGCAATTTCGAGAACACTATCGAGAACGATTACGATTGGACGTTAATACCTATATTACAGTTTAACCGTACCCACCAAACGTAACACTTATCTACATGTATATCATAATTTTGGGGATTTGAAGGATAGTCATTGAATTAACTATTATAATTTCACTGAATTAGTGCATACTTAGTCATAAAACAACTGTTGATACATATCTATGCTTCTCTTTCTTTAACACGTTCTTTTCAAAAGTTGGCGAAGATGTCTTCAATGAAGTGTCTATGATAGTTTCAGATACATCTACAGGTGCAAATCTCAGCGATGTTTCATCCCCAAATAGTAGCAACAAATGGAGACCAAAGCCAGTTAGCGTAACAGAGATACAAAAAATCTTATACTCACTAAAAAATACTAAAGCGACAGGACATGATGGCATTAGCCTTCAATATATAAAAGACAGCTTCCCCGTCACAGCACCTCTGATTTGTTTGATCATAAATACATCTATAGCCTTAAACAAGTTTCCCGATCAATGGAAACTATCCATTATTAAGCCATTACATAAATCTGGTGAGATCGATATAGCGTCAAACTACAGACCAATCAGTCTCCTGCCTGTTATGTCCAAAATACTGGAAAAAGTTATAAAAAACCAGCTCTCTTCTTACTTAGACGAGTCACATCTACTTCACCGCAATCAATATGCTTACAGAAGAAACACCAGTACTCAAGATACCCTGCTAAACATAACAGAAAAAATTTACAATATGGACCAAAAAAAATCAACTCTCCTGTTATTGTTTGACCTCTCCAAAGCTTTCGATAGTGTTGAGCATAAAAAATTTCTACAAAAATTTCAAACCTCAGAATAGACACTCAGTGGTTTGAAAGCTACCTACTAAACCGCTCTCATGCAGTGTGCTTGAACCAAATAATTTTGGCGTTCCTCAAGGTTCAATCATCGGCCCGGTCCTATTTTCAATTTTCATCAATGATCCCCCCCCCCCCTATGCCGGCAAACACAAAAATTTCAATGTATGCTGATGACGTACAAATTGCCATGACAAGTTCGACAGCGGATTTGGAAGAAACACAAGCCAACGTTGAAAACCTTCAGAGAAATTTGAAATTGTGGTATGATCATAATGGCCTCAAACTTAACGCAAATAAAACGCAATGCATTATTTTTGGATCACAGAATGCGACTAAAAATTTACGACCATTTACGCTAACATTTGGAGAAGATAAAATTGAACCAGTAGATAAGGTAAAAAATCTTGGTGTTTGGTTTGACAAAAATATGACTTTCAATTCACACGTAGAAACACTGCAGTAAAATTAACGGAATCTTAATGTTCTTTCATTGCATTAAAAACACACTTGACGAAAAATCTAGGTTATGAGTGATTCAGTCTTTAGTTTTATCGCGTCTGGACTATTGCAGTCTAGTGTGGGGAGATTTACCTCAATACCGTCAAGCAAGAAGAGTTGCAAAAATGCATCAACTTTGTAGCCAAAGTGGTATGCAAAGGAAATTTCGATAAATACGATCATGCCACCCCCTCTTTTAAGAAAACTCGACTAGATCCCCATACCGAACAGATTCATGATCCAAAAAGCTCGACGAGTGTTCTCCTCTCTGTACCACCCTTACAGTAATGCAGATGTGGTAAAAAAATTTCCATTTAATATCCCAAACAAAAAACCAAATCGGAGGAATGACGTCTTGGTCAGTTTCCTTTCATCTAACGCGGGACAAAAAGCTCTCTCAGTTTCTGGAGCTTTTTTGTGGAACAAGCTTCCCCAGCATATCAAAAACTCTAAAACTGTATAAGAATTAAGAGTAAATGTGTCACGTCATTTCGCATCTCTGTCATAGGGCATGCAGCACTTCAATGTGAATTTCCCATTTACCCGTAATTTTAATTTTCCTGAAATTTGTTAGAAAGTTGGAAATTATTTCATTTTAAGCCATTCTAATATTGATCTTAACCATTTCTGTCGACTATAATGAGCACCACAGTATTCAGTTCAGTGCAGCGGAATGAAAGTCGTTTTTCCATAATTAGGAGTATTTCCTTATCTTCATTTTTTATTTTTCTCTTTTCTGTATTTATATTCAACATCCGTATGACAGACTCTGAAATACATGTTGTGTGTACAGGTTTATAGATGTGAGGGTTGTGCTATGTTTTTAATAAATTAAATTATGGCCAACGTTGTCTCACTATTTCGAAATCATTCTCGCAGATGTTTCAATCGATTTCAGCTGAGCTGGGGGAAGGGGTAATTAAGCATTTGTTTCAGGGCACACTAGCACTGAACTTTCAAATCAAAAACTCTAAAGTTCCGTAGTTAAAATTATCACTGTTAACCATTTTTTAATCTACCTATACGTGCCAAACTTTGTAAATATTCGCCACTCAGATGTGATATCCGGCCAGAACGTTATTCCATTTTATCCCATGTACACATGTCCGTACAATGCTGAAGAGAATACCGATAAGATGGGAACCCCGAGATGTTTTCTTCGCTGTTGTGTTGTTCCTTGACTGTAACCTGAGTTTTCTTGGGAATTTCTATGAGGAAATTAAAAAGCAGTTCATTTTTACGCTTTTCGTAGTCTCCTTTCCATTTAGTTATTTTTTTCGAATAATTTCTTACGATTACAGTGAGCTCGACTGTCATTTTCGATGTAGTAGATGGTAGGTTGTTTTATATCTTTTTATTTTATAAACGCATTTTTTTCTTATATTCATTTTCAATAGGTATATATATATATACATATCAATATGCGTGTATATGTATATCTACATAAATAGACATACATGTTTTTATTTCATTTCTTTACGTGAAAACTTTGATAGTACACCTCAAATAGTTTGTCTTTTAGTATGCCTCGTATGGTATATCTATTTGTACACCTCGGATAGTTTGTTTAATAGTACACCTCGAATGGTACAAAACCTAAAAATTAGGTAGAGTTTAGGTATTGATCAAATATCGCATATATAAAAAAAATTTTCAAATAGAAAATTCAGGCCTATCAGTTTGTTTGCAATGTTACGAGGATTTCCAAACTGTCTTTGTATTTGTTCAAGCATAAAGATTCATTGACTTCTATTCTTTTGAAAACATCCCAAAACTGAACCAAAAAACGAGTTTATAAAATAAAAAAACTAAGGCCTAAATCAAAAAATTTCTCGAATAAAATATGTTTCTCTTGCAAATATACGTATAGTGGCCAAATTTCTGACCAATCGGATCGAAATTCAATTTTGACAGGGGCCCCCTTCAATTGGAATACCAATTCATACATAGGAATAAAAATATATTTCTGAATGTCAACCTCGCTGCCTTAGACGCAGAATTATTTTGATCCAGCCGTTTGAATTTCAACAAATTACTAATATCGCAAGTCATAGAGCTCGTATATCACTGTCAGTGTGCACCAAAAACAGCATTCTTATTTATATATTGTGATGGAAATCGTGTTTTCTTTTCAAGCAGCAATTCACTACAATGTCCTCAATGATGTTTTTCGACTAGCGACATGGGTATTACAATACTCATGTGTGGGTGTATCACACATGAGTGTGATACACACATATTAGTAGTATTTTCCTTACTTTTAGATATTTTAAAAACGAATTGTGTTGTGTGCTCTGAGCGAAATCGCAACCCGGCTCTGGGTAGCGATTTTCTCTGTTGGGTTGGGGAAAAATTCATTGCATAATATCCAAGGAGGTTTAATGGAATGGAGGTGGCATCCATATCTTTTGCCAGTCAAGCGAGTGAAGCCACTTTTGCCGTCCCAAGCCCCGCCCACCCGGCATTTGGCCCCAGTGTAGAGGTGGTGTTGCAGTGGAGGGGTAGCACCACCTCCAACATCAAAAACTGAACACCGTGTGCAATTCATGAAATTTCTGTACGTACACGTGAACTTATGTCTGAATCTTTTTTGAAAGTAACTGCACATGTGTATAATGCATGAGCTCGGCATATAGGGAAAGTAGTCCTTGAACGGAGCATGGATAAGCTGCACCCTTCCACGCCGAGTGCCACTTACGAACTGAGCACGGAGCTAGGATATATGGAGGGAGCATAGCGCACTCCGATCGGGCTCAATTTGGCTGCAAAAGTTGAAACACTCGGGCACGCTCCATGCCCGATTCTGAGCCAACCACAGACGCTTGGCTCAAGTTGCTCCACCCACCTTCCCTACAACCCTTCCTCTCAATGGCTCTCATTTTCCAAAGCAAGATTAGTAACATGATTAGTACCTCACCACAAGTCAAAGGGTGAGGTGCGCGTGCAAGTCGCTCTAATTTGTTATAATCAAGGGCCTGTAATCTTTATAGTTTTCAACTCTTAATGTATCTTTGCTAGTAATTTTGATATTAAGTGTCTTCAAGTGAGGAAACACAATTTATTATCTTTCGGAGTCTTAGAATCCCAAATTAATCATTAACGACTGAATGATTAACTAAACAGCTGGAAGAGCATTCAGCGAGCGCGTGCGCACTCTAGCGTAGTTGGTAGGTAACTGGCTTCCGTGCTGACGTCACACTCGCGAGACGGCTATTGGTTACCACAGACACAGGAGAAATCTCAAAAACTGGTTCTCTTCACAGACGGCTATGCTCCCTCCATATATACTCCCTCCACGGAACTGAGCCCTATCTCCGTGTCTGGGGCCGTCTGCCTACAGCTACCAAAAATTGGCTTCACTTTAGAACGATGATGCCGGTTCCATGTATCCAACTTCCTTGACAATATCTCACCCAACTCACTCAACTCAGGTGTCTGAAATGGGTACCGGTCTGACCGGGGGAAAGCGTCCTGGTGTTAGTTATATATGGTACTTGAAAAACTAATGTACAAGGTGACATGTATCAGGCTTGAGTGGAAATGAAGCATCCGTATAGATGCCGATGTTTGCTTATTTTTGTTTGTTTGAAGAGAAACAAACCTGTCCAACGCTGATTTTCTGACAGAAAGACCGACACTCTTCGCGAACACAAAAATGGATGCATTAGTTGGTAGAACGCCCGGCGGGCCATGAGTTATAAATACTGTGTGTGATTTCAAATCATTCTTCACTTTTGTGAGAGAATGAACGAAAATTAGATAGTATCGATATTATCGGTGAAAGTAAAGAGAGCTAAAAATATACAAGAATGAGCAAATAACGATAACGAATGGGTTAAATAAACTCAGAGCTAATAACCTAGTATATATTTAAGAGGTTCAAAATGTCATATATACAGTTTTGAATAGCTTTATTAGGTTTCCTCAAAGCGTTACTGCAGAAATAGAAAGTTAGTATCAAGTTCTAAGTTGGAAAAGACCCCCTCCTAGAGAGTGAAGGGGTCTCTCTCATCCCTCTCAGGAAGAAGGAAATCTGTGACTGCTTTGGAAGGCTAGAGATAAAAATTCTTGCGCTCTCTTGGGGGGCAGGCAGCGAGGTCGGCCGATAAGTCTCATTTTCCGCTGACTCTAATTTCTAAACTATTGCACCTACGAACGTCAAATAGCACGGGTCATCGAAGACGAAATTATAATTTCTTCATCTACCGAGACGAGTTGATTGCGTGTCCTTTTTTATATCTGCCGCTTCTTCTCCGCAGCCCGTCGTTGTAACTGTTTCAAATACAGTTTTCATCTTGTGTAGTGAGTAGGCTTTATTTCCAGCCCCACTATATAGGCCAACTGCCAAAAATCAGCTGGCCGTAATAGTGAGGCTAAAATTTGGGCCGCACTGTGCCTTTATTATAACAAAGTAGATTCATTCCATGCTTAAGAATAGAAAGGCTCCTCAGATCCTGCCACGTAAACATGTTTGGTTACAAATTACGCCATATTTATTAAGGGCCAGTATTTTATGAAATTCTACAATATTTCTAAAAGAATTATGTCACAAACGATAGTTGAATACACAGAGACAAGGTTAGCCATAAATGAGTTATACTAAACACAACGCGCACCTCAAGAAACAAGCACACACTTAAGCCTGAACAATGCATTTCAGAGCTTGCTCATCTTATAGATGGCAATAAAATTTGTTTCAAAAACCTATGCTTAGCTTGAATATTTTTCATTCTATTTAGTCAAGTGAAACGAAAACATGTGAAGCTCACTGGGGCTAGCGATAATTCTCCTTTGAAGCAATAAGCATGTGTAATCTGGTTAGCGAAATATGTACTTAGTCCTTATTAAAGGTTCAGTGCTAAATATTATCAGAGCATTAATCTCCCTGACTCTAGGATTTAGTTTCTTCGACCAAAAATCTTATATAAAAACAAAAGTACAGAAAGTAGGATAAAAATTGTAATAACGCAAATGACCGCCGCCCTGCTTCCTTGAACTGACGGCTTCCCTGCTCTTAATAGTCGACAGAATTAATTCAGATATAAATTATAATGACTCAGGGAATGTAAAAGCTAGTTAATTTCTAATCTTATAAGTCTTTTCATGAAAATCAAGCTAAAGTTTTAGAGCAACAACTCCTTCATTCTCTCAATATTCTCATTAACAGACAGATATGGGTACGTGGGATAAAAAAGAGCCACTGTAAAAAAATTAATATGATTAATGAGTAACTAATAGCTAAAAAGAATTACGCATAGGTGAGGTATGAACCTAATTATGGTTTCATAATAAACAGAAATTTGCAGGCTAAGGAGCAGATATTTGCGATCTGAAGTGAAACATTTTCCTTTTCCTTACATTCTCTAGCAGTTTTGGTTTTTTATATGCTCGGGAAGAGGTTTGTATTCACGAGACACTGATGGATGAACTTGCAACCTAAGACATTTGATATTCGTTCGCCATAAATATAAATTACGATTCATAATTTGACTAATCTAGCTCATTTGAAGGAATCTCATAAGTAAATTATACTAGTTGCATGATATAACCTACACTATTGGAGAGATCAAAGTTATTTTTCTAGGCTAATTGTTAGACAGGTAATAACTTCCGGTCAGTGGAGTCCAATTGTTTTCCCCTCTTTTATCGTGAATTTTTTGCTTTTTTCAACGAAGGGAAGGGTATTATAGCCTTTTCTACAGGAAAATATTTGATATGGGAACGCATTTCCTCCTTCCCATAAGTGATGAGGCACGAGTTTTCTCTATTTACCACGGACGTCAAAAATGCCAGTGAGAATTGACCGCAACTCGCTCCATCCATTTGGTGTTGTACTCCTAGACACTCAATGAGAATGTGTCTTATGTTCTTCACGTTCGCGTATAATTTTTCCAAGTACTTTATCACATCATCACTTGTCGGACAAATTTATTCAAAGAGCACAGGTACTGGACGCGCGCTACGCCTTCTTCAGCTCGGTCGCGACAAAATGCATTAGTCACGACGATCCAATGACTCCCGGTCTCACTAGCTTCTTTGTAACCTTTTTTACGGACCTTTCTCGCACATAGCAAATACGAGGTATTTAATACTTGCACAAACTGTGTGACAACCCAGCGGCTTTGGTTCGAAAACCGCCAGGGGGGAGTGAATTCTGTATTGTTGGTTCTCCGTGGGAATAAGAGTACAAAAGGTATCAATCTCGTCACTGGAAAGCCAACACGTTGCTTGAATGATATTTTGTTTGTTTTTAGATGTCAGGTTCAAATCTTTGAGCCACACTTTCTTGCTTGATGTACTTCTATCTTCCGATTCACAAGTCCCGACACATATGAGGTCTTTTGTATTTCTTTCTTGTTCATTATCCGTATAGGATTCAGACTTAATGTTAGATATTTTTTTTCATTTTGGTTCGCATCAGGAGGCTCGGAGATGAGATCAACTGCAATTATTCCCTGCTGAGTGCAAAGACAGGTATCAGAACCTTGTTTTTCTGTAATGCATTACTTCGGTTATCAAGTGAGAATTCAGGGGCCAGGTTTTGTACAATGCTTTCGTGTTGCGTGTCATTGGAGAATTTCATTTTTTTGCAATATTCTTTTTGGGAGACATCGAAAAGGTTCTACTAACGCGAAATTTTTTGAGTTTCAAAATTGCATGGACACTTTTCAATTTCGTTTCGCTCGTGTTAGCGCCATCTTGGGATCGACCATGCAGAATTTTATTAAATTCATCTCCAGCTTTCTCAGGGAAAGATTGTGGCTGAGATCCCTGTCCCGAACAGCGCTCTTCATACTCGTCTTCGCCTTCATTCGCCGCCATCTTCTTGCGTTCCTTGTTATCGAGCGATGCTTCTTTCGCTCTACCCTCCGCTTGTGTATGCATAGTACGAATGAACTCTGCTGGTGTAGTTCGACTTCCTTGCAGTATATCCTGCTTCACTATCTTGTACCACCCTTCTACTAATCCATTTGTCTTTGTTCCACCATGCACTCCACACCAGAGTGGAGTGAATGGCATGCAAAACGTCAATACGTCCTGCAGCATCTCAGGGGAATACAAAGGATTAGTTATTGTTCCTTCAGTAGTCATGTTTTTATTAACGTCTTCCGCGACAGCCACGAATTTTTGACCCACTGCACACTTGTCGCGGTATCTTCCGGTGTCTTCTACTATCATTGCGTTAGTAGGCTCGACATCGTCAGGGTCAACGTCAATGGAAACATCACGAATCATGAGAGGTTTAATTCCCTCTCCAAGGAAAGGACTCAGCAATAGTTTACATAATTTCCTGAAGACTACGTAGATATGCTGTTTTGAAGGAGCTTCTGCCATATCGGCAAAATACTGCTTAATTATGCTGCGTTCCTGAGGCTTCATTTTTGGGAAGAATTTCTTAGATTTCTCAGCAATGGTCTTCATAAAGTGCGCGTGGCAAAGCTTGACCTGTGTATAATTCAGCTCCACCTCATCGGGACTCATCCACAGTCGGTCAAGATATGATGGTAGATCGCCGAGTTTTAGGGCAGCCGTAATTGCATGTAAGTGCGCAAAACTAAGGTCGACTACTATGCACTTCGGTGTGAACTCTTTCCCATTTACTTCTCTATAGTTTTCTACGAGGATTGAGAGCATACCTTCGATGCAGCTTGTAGAATTTTTTTTAGATAACATAGAGATGGCTGCTAATGGCGAATCACCTTTTTTTTTTTGAAAAACTACCGCATGATAGAGGTAGCTGTTCGATTCGCCACCTTGCACGATTCCACCAGTGCAATCCAAATGGAGAGTGGCATCCGGGCTTCTAGCAAGCTCGCGCAGCTCTTCTTCGGTTTGAAGTATTATTTTAGAGTTAATCGTATCGTATTCTTGCACAAAACTGGGGATAATTTTTTTGTTGGCCTTGTCAGAGGCTTTAAAGCGCTCGATGGTTAACTGTAAGTCAGAGTTGTCATCCTGAGAAAGTTTATTGCGGTTCTTCATCATCTGTCCAAGTTTCCTGATACGATTCAGGGATGAAATTTTCGTGGTATTCGTACCATTTCCCGTATTGGCAAATTGTTTATAGTAAACACTCGCCGCGCCTTCTAGTAAGACAGCCTGTCCAATACGACGTTTTTCCTCAATCTTTGCCTGTTTCTTACTAATTTTATGGTTCTTATTCGCTTCGTGTGCTTCCAGCAAATAGACTGTACATCTTCCCGCTATTTCTTCCTGCCCGTTGAAACAGACAATTTTTTGCTTCAGGCCACAAAGCGGGTCTTGGCAGCGAACTAAGAAACTGAACACGGGTTGTCCTGTAAGATGAGAGCTCGGATAAAATTTCCTCTTGTAAAATGTGCAATGACACTCTTGGTTGAGATTTTGGATGCCTTTCAACAGAGCAGTGTGCATTTCATGTCGTCGTTCAAAAATATGTTTATTATTGCAACCGTTCAGCATTACAGCAAACCGTTCCTTCAAACGATAAATCCGATTCTTCTTTGCTCTCATGAAGCTTTCGAAATTATCTTCAACTGTTATTTTTTGCGCTGCTAGTTGCCGTTCCATAAAAAAATTATTTGTCGTACTTTCGTAGTTTCGTTCACATTTTCCGGACAAGTTTTTTTTCTTAACATTGTCATCGGAGCCTTCATTCTGTGAAAAGTTTCCATCACTTTCATCTGCGTCGTCACTCGCAGAATCATTTGCGCACAGGTATTGTGTGTGGACGCTGTCGTCGGAGCCTTCATTATGTGAGAAGTTTCCTCCACTTTTATTGGTGTCGTCACTCGCAGAATCATTTGCGCACATGTATTGTGTATGGGCGTTGTCGGCGGAGCCTTCATTCTGTGAAAAGTTTCCTTCACTTTCGATGGCGTCGTCGCGTTGACGATTCCGGTCATTACAAAATGATATCCCCTGCACCTGCATTGGATAGAAAGAGCTGGAATTGGATTTAAGGGAAAACCCGCTATGCAGTGGATGGTTGGTAATTCTAAAAAAATATGTCCTGCTCATTTTGGACCCCATCATTGGTACAATTGCTAATGCTTATTTCAGTAAGAAATTCTCCAAGTACAATAGAGTAAATTAACTCACATATGAGGATTTCTCCGTAGCTACTGCTGCTGCTGCAAATTCTGCGTGGAAGAATTCATTCAGAGGGACCGCTCCTGCAGGGGTGTCTGGGAGAGCCTCGCACTGGCGCTGAAGAGGTAAAGTACAGAACACTAGCAACGTACAGGTTTAAGAACGGTCGTCATTTGTGACACTTCGATGTATCAAGCATAAAGAGAAAGCGAGAGGGAGGGAGACGGAGGTAGGAGAAGGAGAAAAGGGAAAAGTAAGGAGGGGAAGCGAAAGAGAGGAGTGAGAGAGGGAGCGAGGGAGGGGAGAGATAGAGCGAGAGAGCGAAATTGCGGAAGTCAGTGTACGATTAAGTGAAAAATGCTCACGAAACCAAAAATGCATGGTATTCCTGACACACTTGGAGTTTCGTATCCGATCTGATTTGTTTACCCTCGCCGCTCTAACATAATGTATTGTTTACACATTGGGCGGTAAGACGGCTGTCGCGCACCTCCGCGCAACAAGCTAGTGCTGTGTAACGTGAATCGAGAACAACTTCTCGCATTATTGTTATATCGTCGTCGATTAAAAAGAAAGCGAAAAAACACACTTATTTGCAGGGTTGCGGAGTCGGAGGAATAAATTAGCGACTCCGGCTCTAACTCAGACTGCACATCTTCTCAATTTTGGGACTTCAACTCTACCTATTCACAATTTACAAGATGAGTATTTCATTTCTCAATGTTTGTAGGTGTTGCAATCTGTACATATGTTTACTTTAATCTTTTTTTTTCGAACGACTTTTAAATTGGCAACAAAATTTTAAAAATCAAGTTGTACGTCCGTCGAAAATTCTTATACAATAAAATACTAAGTGTCTCCTTGAACAAATAATTTACTAAATAGGTTTAGGTCTTTCCAGTGCATAATTTCTCCTGTGTTATTACAATGGGAATAATAAAATTGGTTAGTCCGTCTTGGTTGGTGTGTCTCCCTTTTACGCTCGTAAAAGATGCTCAATGATCGTTTCTGCGATATACCGAAAGATCATTATATTGTGACATATCGGTATTGTCCCAATACCGATAATGTTTACCTTACAACATTTCAAAATCTTCATTATGAAGAACTTATTTATTATATAATGGCGAGAAAGAGATACTATTTCAGCTTTCCAAATCGTAAAAACATGATTATAAAAATCTAAAATTCAGGGTGAAGGAAAGTGAGGTGGGTGGAGTGGAAGGGGAATGGAAGTTGTTTAAAGATGCGGTGGAGAAATGTGCAAGGGAAGTGTGTGGGGTGAGGAAAGTTGGAGGAGGGATTAGAAAGGGGAGTGAATGGTGGAACGGAGAAGTAGGAGCGGCTGTGAGAAGAAAGCGGGGGGCGTTCGAAAGGTGGTTGCAACGAGGCAACCAGCAAAATTTCGAAGAGTATAAGGAGAGGAAGAAAGAGGTACAATGAACGGTAAGGAGAGCAAAGAGGGCGGCGGATGAGGAATGGGGGAGGAAGTTGGAAGGTGATTTCATGGAGAGAAGGAAGGTTTTCTGGAAGGAAGTGAAGAGAATTAGGAAAGGTCTGGTGTAGAATGAGGCATGAGTGAAGGATGCAAATGGTAGGCAGCTAGTGGACAGTTATGAGATGAGAAAGAGATGGGCGAAGTATTTTGAGGAAATGCTGAACGTGAGGGATGACAGGGTTGCGAGAGTAGTAACTGTTGGAAGTGATGTTAGAATGCCTGTGTTTGGTGAAGTGAACAGAAGTCGAATAAGAAGTGCAGAGGTGAAAGGTGCGTTGGATGAAATGAAAAATGGGAAAGCTCCAGGTATGGATGGCTGCACGGTTAAATGCGTAAAGAAAGAAGGATATGTGGTTGTAGAATGATTGGTACGTTTATTAAAAATGTTTCGAGGCTAGTAAAGTGCCGGTTGATTGGAATAGCGCGTGTGTAGTTCCGTTGTACAAGGGGAAAGGTGACAGGTATGAGTGCAGTAATTCTAGGTGTATAAGTCTACTGAGTGTTGTTGGGAAGCTGTACGGAAGAGTCTTAATTGGAAGAGTGAGAGTGTTGACGGATCGTGTGCTTGCTGAAGAACAGTGTGGTTTTAGGTGTGGTAGAGGTTGTGGGGATCAAATGCTTGATGTGAGGCAGGTGAATGAAAAATATTTATTAAAGGTAAAAGATGTATACTGGGCATTTATATATCTAGAGAAAGCGTATGACAGAGTGGAACGTGAGGCTCTATGGCAAGTGGTAAGCTTGCATGGAGTGGGTGGGAGACTGTTGAATGCGATCAAGAGTTTCTACATTGATAGCAGAGCATGTGTGAGAGTAGGGAATGAGGTGAGTGAATGGTTCCCAGTTGTGACAGGTGTGAGACAGGGATGTGTGATGTCGCCGTGGTTGTTTAATTTGTTTATGGATGGTGTGGTGAGAGAAGTGATGCCAGAGTGTTGGGAATAGGTGCGCAGTTGGTGGGACAAAATGGGATGTATTGGGAAGTGTGTCAGCTGTTGTTTGCAGATGATACAGCGCTTGTGGCTGATTCAGAGGAAAAACTGAGGAGACTGGTTACAGAGTTTGGTAGAGTGTGCGAAAGGCGGAAATTGAGGGTAATTGTGAATAAAAGCAAGGTGATGAGATGTTCAAGAGGTGGAGTGTTTGGAACTTTGGATGTGAGGTTGAATGGTGAAGTTTTAGAGGAGGTAGAGCATTTTAGGTACCTAGGGTCGGATGTGACTGTTAAGGATAGTATGGAAGTAGAAGTGAGGCATCGAGTGAGTGAAGGCTGTAAGACATTGGGTGCAATGAGGAAAATTTTTGAATACAGGAGTTTGAGTGTGAATGCTAAGAGAGGACTGTATGAAAGCTTGATTGTGCCAGTTTTGTTGTATGGAGCAGAGTCATGGGGGTTGAGAGCAGCTGAGAGGAGGAAGTTGGATGTGTTTGAGATGATGTGTTTGAGGAGCATGTATGGAGTAACAAGAAGAGATAGGATCAGGAATGAGTTGGTTAGGGGGCAGACGGGTGTTATCAAAAAGTTGAGCAGGCGAGTGGATGAAAGAGTGCTTGGATGGTTTGGGCATGTTGAAAGAATGAATGTTGAGCGGCTGATGAAAAAGATATATGCCGGAAGTGAGTGGTCTTCGTGCGCGAGGTAGACCACGGATGAGTTGGATGGGTGGGGTGAGACGTGCTTTGTATGAGAGGGGTCTGACTGTGGACGTGGCGAGAGGGATGGCTGCGGACAGAAGTGAGTGGGGGCAGTGCATAAGAAGGTGATTTTATTTTTGACGCGGTACTGGAAGTTGCCCGCGTGAGATGGGGTTAACCTGTCCTGTGCGGGGGGAGGGGCTGCACTCAATGAAGCGGTCGGGGTAAACCAGCTATGGCTGTCAGGCCTGACTGTGGAAGGTGGTTGTGCTGGGCTGCAGCTGATCCTGGCAGTTCAGGTGCAATCAGTGCTGCCTCTCTCGCCTCCTAGTGTCTAAGTGTGGTGATTGTGGCCTGCTGTCGGCTACCCTCCCATAGGGAGGATAAGCCCGGTATATGTATGTATGTATGTATGTAAAGTCCAACGTATTCTTAATTAGAAACTGGGCAGCGATCAAAAGATCAAAATTAAACATGAAAATGATATAGTGAAACAAACTATAACTCTCGGAGAACAAAGCAATACTCAACAAATTACGTTAGAAATGAGCAAAAATTTCAAGTATTAATACTTTTTACCTTGACCGAAATTCAATAAGTAAACAAAAAAATCAATTTGAAGTACGAAGGTATTGCATATTGTTGGAAAAATCAACTAATATTACAGTTATTATCAGAATAAGCTAATTGATTTTTATTATAAATACTGATAATATAATCTGGAAAGTATAGAAGTCTTGATGTATCAGGCCATAGCTTAAGGTGTTGGCAAGGACTAATAATTATTAATCAATACATCGAAGCAAACAAATACAAACTAGTAAAAATCGTAAGGAACCACTGGTTTACAACATAGACACATTAAGAACGTGCAGTGTTACCACTCTTTATGTGAGTGCAATGTATTGCTTCAGCTGAGCAGTTCTGCGAGTAACTTGAAACACATCTACTGCTAGTTTCTACTTCCTATGTATGAATCGAAGGGGACATGAATGAAACAGAAATAAGCCAATTAAGTTTGCAAAGTTTTCGATTACTGATTCCTGCTGTTTAACTACAAAATATGCATTATTGC
The DNA here is from genome assembly GCA_030386875.1 of Morinoia aosen. Classification (NCBI taxonomy): domain Eukaryota; kingdom Metazoa; phylum Arthropoda; class Malacostraca; order Amphipoda; family Talitridae; genus Morinoia; species Morinoia aosen. Next base: position 105,724,790 of record CM059576.1, on the reverse strand, counting down.
TTCAGTACGAAAATCATGTTTCGTACTCGTAGAAATCTAATATATTTGTTTGCGAACCCACCATGACTAGATATCAATGACAGTGTTAGGTAATAGGGAAAAATATGCTGTTTCGAATTTCGGAAAAAATAATCAGCAAAAACATTGCGAATTTTTTAGCTTTTCGGTCAAGTATTTTAACTCTCTCTTGTTTACTTCTTGTTTTAAACAATTGCAAATAATTTATAACAAAAATTAGAATCGGAGACACAAAATAGCAACTCCAACCTCGACTCCACCTTCGGAAAAGCGACTAAGACTCCGACTCTATCCCAAAACACGAGACTTCGGAATTGTATAAAACTGGTGGATATGCTGGGCATAACTTTAAGGTAAGTAAAAATATAAGGTTGCAAAACCTTATATTTGTGTACAGTACAAAACCACCTATATGCCACCATATCTGGGAAGGCGGTAAAAAAAAACCGTCGAGTGTATAGCAGCAGTGGGCGGCTGCATTGCTGCCATCGGCGTTAAATAATCCGCTCGTTAATATGTCCGCTCAATGTGTCCGAAACAATCTAATCCTTTGCGTTACTTCTGGTACGGCCACAACGGTAAGAAATCCAATCGAAAACAAAACGCCAAGTGTGTTACCGGCCTAAGAGAGCTGATTCATGTCACTTACATAATCAAAATAATTAAAGAAAGTTGGTTACAAAAATACTACCAAAAGATAACATGTATATGAATTCTTTTCACAAACTGGGCAGTAATCATTTAACATAGATGTACCTGTAGCTGAACTATGTTGAACAGAAAACGCAATAATTGCGGAAAATGGAATGATATACCAAGGAAAAAGATACATCAGAAATGCCTTCTATATGAAAAAGGGTCAGGAGTTTTTGAAAGAACGTACGGGATGACATCATTTCCTCTCAAATTAAGAAAAAAACTTGTGACAGTTTAATAGTAACATAAGCTTATCATTATGGAAGTATATTGAGCACAACTGAACTACTCTGAAGTTCCTAAGAAATCCTTTGCGCTCGAAAAAAGAAAATACTTTAAAAACTTATTTATTTCCAGCAACATTAGCGCCTTTTACGTACCCAATTACATGAAAAGCCTAACGCTGGGTTTTACGATGCTCGTAACATAGTTGTGCTAAAATTTAAGGAAAATTGTATTGAATTGCGCGATAGTTCTGCAATCTAAACTATAATAAGAGCCGCGTACGTCCGTCGGTATGTCCGAAGCCAGCCTGCAGTGTGGGATGAGCGTATCTGTGATACAAGCTCCAGCCCTATATATTTTGATGGGCCGTGTTCACGCGGCCTCATCAACTCTCGGGAGATTGTATTTCTTACGGCCTTTCTCTCATTTTGCCCTCTTTTTTATTTCGAATAAAGGGGGGTGAACTAGTAAATACAATATCCAAACAACATAATAAAATGTAGTCTAATGGGCAAATGAGATTGAATTTGAAGCAGCTGCTGAAGAAATATAGAACACTACAAATTTACATCCTATAAACTTGATGCATAAAATCTAGTGAAACATTTACTCTACGAAATCTCCTAAAAATATATCCTTAGTTTGTGAGTTATAATGCTAAAGCGGAGTATATGAGGTAGGTAGGCAGAGTACTTTTTAAGAAAAATAAACAGTAACAAAATTATACTGATCGAAGATTGACATTTTCGTGATTTTAATTTGTTTCAGCATAAGTCTTGAAAATGGTACTGTGAGGTTTATCATACCTATGCTCAGATTTAAAGAAGAAACGCCCTTTCTATTAGAAAACTATCGTTTGTCCTAACTAAATAAAGTGTGTAAAGCACGAAAGTACAAAATGGACTTAAAAATGGGAATATGAATTTCCGTGCTCATATAAATATGAAATCACCAATGCAGATCCTCAAAAGTTCACAAGAAAATATTTAAATCAATAAATGTAAGCGTGTTCGGCTAGGTGGAATAAAACATTCGATTTTTACAATTGGAAACTCTTCCACTAATAAACAAAAATAACATGGAAAATTAAGGGCACCATAGTTTATTAAGTGCACAATCGTTTGTTTCTGTGAGTACAAAAGCACTCAGAATATGCCCAGTTCAAGAAACACGAAAAAATGGAAACATTAAAGAAGACGCGTTATGAACAGCAAAGCCGTCGCATTTATCCATGAGCATTTACGATGGCACAGTTTCACTCGAAATAATAACCAATATTCAAAAGATTTCAGTGCAAATAGAAAAAGGTCTAATTACACACAATGTACCCCCTTCGCCACTACATTCAATGAGTACGAGCGTAACAAACACGAGCCATTGCGGAATACGGTAAGACTTTGAGACTTCTTAAAGCATATGCCAGTGTGAGTCATTCATAAAGACTCGCTACTGGGTTCACCGATGTAACTTACAACATTGAAGTGCTCTATACGCACGTTTAGAATTAAGAGAGCGACATCAGCCCGAAATAAAACTTCAACATGGACAATGCAAGTCACCCCATAAATTATTTATGTAGTGTGAATGGGTCAGCCAACAACACAGCGTTGCACACGCATCTAAAACGAAAATATTTTAAATTAAATAAGTATATTTATATGGCAAACAATAAAATTCATGGTAATCTTTTAGCTCGATCATAAGAGCCATATTACAAATTTCAATAGCAAGAGTACGATATGGTTCAATACGTGCGGCCCAAATGTTGTCTTTAGCTTTTCCATTGATATTTTCTCCCGCACAGATTAACGTAAGAAATTGAGAGAGAATGAGCGAGAAAGGTGAAGGGAAAAAAAGATATATAGAACAAGGAGACGATATTGCACCCTATGTTAGAAATTAAATTATAAGCTCTCAATGTTAATAACTCCACATAAAATTCTCTGAATTTGGAAATTGAATTCTGGGCTAGATTTCTCTAGCCTTTGGAATCGTTTTCTTTCTTTACTAGGTCTCCTATAACGAAATTGCGCAATATGTTCCCGGTAAATTTCTATTTTAAAATCGACACTATTGCCTTAAAGCGTTTTCAAATAGTATATTTCACTCTCCATCTTGAATCTTAAAATTCTTAAAAGATTGTTTTCTTTTTCCTTCCTAAATTTTTATGTCACTCTTTTAGAATTAAATAATTTGGACAAGTTGAACCTGACACTAAGGCAGCCAGTACCACACTAAAGATTAAGGACACCATCCGGATTTTTTCAACTTTTTTCGTCCAATTCGTTTAAAATTGGCCATTATATGTATTTTTTGAAAGTAAACTTCTTTTACTCATGTCACTTTTTCAATTTAAGCCTTATTTATTTTACGAAATTTTTTTTTTGTGCATTTTCATGTATATTTCAAGACGTATCAACTCATTGAGTTTTGATGCTAGAACACAACCAAAGACAGTTAGATCAGATTAGATTATTAGTTAGTTTAAGCCTCCCTACCCGCAACAAAGGCATCCAAAGAGAGTAAGGAAGAAGGCACCATTTAGTATGGAGTTATGGGAACGTGGAATCAATGCAGAAAGGGCACAGAAACAGTAAGATGAGAAAAAAGTTTATGAAACAAAATCATAGTTGAAGTAGTAGGTGCTGAAAAAACAGGACAGCAGTGAACCGAAAAAAAGATGGTCCTTAACAAAACAAAAACCTATTCTATTTTAACAAAAAGAAAGCCTACCTATCTTTTAGCTCAGGCCCTTACATAGTCCTCCTGGGAGCACTAATTCCTATAGACACAATAGTTGTATCCCCCTGAGGGGACCAAAGACAGTTTTAGAATCCATGAAGCATTTGTAACAAAAGTATAATATATAGTTTTAACATTTTGAAATTTTTTCTGTGATAAGCGATATTGTATCACTACATAAAGAAAATTATTGTTGGGTTTAGAGCTATATAACTTTATTTTTGTTCTCAAATTGGAAGAGATCCAATATACTTTTGTTAGAAATCTTCCAAGGATTCTAAAACTGTCTTTGGTTTTGTTCTAGCATCAAAACTCAATGAGTTGATATGGTTTGAATGTTGAAAATTATATGTTTAAGTATGAGCCAAAACAAATTTTTTTGTTGATATGTAATATAATGGACAATTTATGCAATTGAATGCATTTTTAATTTTTATTCCAATAATATACATGCATAACTTCATATTCACACTGTGAATTGTGATTTAAAAAAAAAATTGTACAAATTATCAAATTTTTTATTTTCAATCTGATTCTTATGAACTTTGATTTCAATATGTAACTTTTGAAAAGAAACACAATTTCTTCCATTCATTTTTTGATTCAGGCCTTAGTTTTTGAAAAAAATTGGACATATTGTTCTTTTTAGTTCATTTGTATTGAAATTTCGAAACGAATCTCCTTATTGCGTTTTCATGCTAGAACAAAACCAAAGACAGTTTTAGAATCCTTGGAACATTTTTAACCGAAGTTCCTTGAAAAAATTATCCATTTCCCATTGTGTTTTCTTTTTATATGGGGTCAAAAATTAAAGATTTTGTCCCTCCCTCGGGGGAAGGGGATCTAGTGTCTGTAGCGCCATAAAATTTTACGACCGAATAGTCCACCGTAAGGGTCCTTTTCCAACAAAAACAGGGACAAGGGCCTGGGAGGTGGGACAGCATCCCCCCTAGGAACCCATGTTTTTGAGATCACTTGAAAAACTGGGATTTTGGCTGCTATAGGAAGTGTACGAGGTCGGGTACATCCTGTGAAAAAATGAGACTCCTACGTTCACTCGTTCGCCCACTACGGGGGTTTGAAGAATGGGGGGAGGGGAGGGGGAACTGGTATTTTACCATGTCACACCTCATCCTTGGCTCTTTCTTAGAAATTAGAAATTCTAAAAATATTAAAAATTCCTATCAGAATGTGTGCAAAATTCCTTTTTTATTTTCAATGGCCGTATATATAAACAGATTGAAGGGTTAAGTATGGGCCTTCTTTTAGGCCCTACTTTTGCTAATATTTTCATGTGCCACAATGAACAGAAATAGTTAGGTCAGTGTCCGACTTCATTCAAACCAGTTTTCTATAGGCGCTATATTGACGATACTTTTGTCCTTTTCAAAAACAAATTTGATGCCAATTCCTTTCTTCAATATTTCAATTCCAGACATCCCAATATAAAATTCACTTTAGATCTGGAAAATAATAATAAATTAAATTATCTTGATATCAATGTGTACCGATCAGGCAATAAATTCATCACCTCAGTCTACAGAAAATTCACATTCTCCGGTTTAGGTTTAAGTTTCTTTAGTTTCTGTTGCAAGAGATTTAAACTTAATAGCATTTCAACCCTTACAACTCGCACCTAAAGTATTTGTTCTAACTACACTGACCTTCATAAGGAATTTACTTTTTTACAGTCTTATTTTACAACTAATGGTTTTCCACATTCATTTATTTCTTGTGCAATTAATAAGTTCCTGAATAGTAAATTTATTCCGAAACCTCATGTTCAAGCTTTAAACTACAGTTACTGCGTTTTGCCATATTTTGGGTATCAATCGGAAAAGTTGAGGAAAGACTTTTTATTGCTTTTGACTAAATTTTTCCCGGAAGTTTCTTTTCGTATTATTTTAGTTGACAAACATACCATAGGATCATTTTTTAGATTTAAAGATGTACTCCCGACCGGCATGCAATCTTCCCTCGTCTATAATTTCAGTTGTGCGCGTTGCGCATCGCAGTGTGTGGGTTCCACCCACCGAGCACTTTGCGTCAGGGTTGCTGAACATGCAGGTCAAAGCCATCGTACAGGTCGCTTACTTACTTCACCTACTCATTCTAATATAAGACAACATTGTAGTATTGGTTCCTGTGAACAGATAAGTGACATAAGCAAATTTAAAATATTAGATACATGTACTGCCAACTTAGACCTACGTATTTTAGAGTCATTATTCATTCATAAACTCAAACCTTCTCTCAACAAAATGCAGAGTGCATGCCCACTGAAAATAGTCAACCGATAAATTATTATGTTTTTGTTTGTTGTTTTCGTGCTTATATTCTCCGCTTCTATAATCTTGAGTGTACTGACATGTTTAATATTTTATTTGCAGAATTTTAGTTGAGAATGAGCCTAGGCTTGAAACTTTCAAAGTAAATGTTTTTAAAGTACTTCTTCTCCATCTCTTTTATTGTAAACTTGCTTTGCAAAAAAAGATTTTCCTTTGTAAATAGAAACAATAATTACAGCCACATAAGCGCAAAGAAATAAATGCTTCATTTTACCACCCATTTATCAATACAAAAAATAGAGGACACCCAGTGATGACCAGTTACATACCTCATGTTGCTGACTGTCACTGATTTCTTCCTCTATGGTGTGCTGCCAGTCAATGCCTTCATCCTTTATAGTGACGTTCTCAAGCTTGAAGTCAGGAATTTCATTTTTGAAGTTAGCTTCAGCATTCTCTGCAGGATGTGGAGTCTCAACTGCAATAGTTGAAGATACAACTTTGTCACAAAGAATTTTGAGAAACAAGAACAATTTGTGCAAAACATTTTGTAATAAAATACCTGAAAGGAAACCATGCAATTTCAACACTTAACTCCAAACCTTTTGAAATAATTGCTTTAATTTCTCAACAAATATTTACTTTAGATGCAAATATGAGGTCCCTAAAGAATAAATATCAAAAACCAAATTATAAGCATCTTCACTCACCTTCCCATGAATTGTCCACAGGATCTTGCTTCACTATAACATGGAACCCAGGTGTGTTGGTTTCAGCCTCTGGCAACTTGAGTTCTCCGGTCACAGAACATTTCATGATGGTTGGCAAGCCAGGAACAGAACTGTGTGACGTGCTGTGGAATGCTTTTTTAGTTTAGTGAAGGAACAGTATATAGACATCAAGGATTAAAAAAAGAAATTATTTTAATCTCAGCAGAGACCTGCTGAAACAAAATAAATTATGAAGAATTTGGGGTAAAGACAATCTTGACCAATCCTTATTCAATACAGTCTCCCTATTTGTAAAAGAATAGTAACTTTTTAGCTCCATGCACTGCGTGACTACTCCACATCAGCTACAAGTTTCAATTTACAAACTCAGAGTGTAAGCTGTAAATTTAAAAAATTATCATTTGAATTAAAAAATCCAAAGCAAGTACTCTGAATGGAATCATATTTAAGAGCAGCAAGGTGACCTGGAATTCCCAATTCCAAATATTTATTAGCAAATTTGATGAGTAAATGATATATAGGTAAGCTTTACCTTCTTCTAAGATTAGGTTTACAAGGCGGATTTGATTTTTAGGTCAGGAAAGAAGGAAAAGAGTTAATTATGAAGTGGATTTGAGTTTAATTTTAATAATTGAGAATTTTCATTACCAATTACTGCACAGTAATTTACAGGTACTGGAACAATCCTTAAGAATATAAAGCTTTTGGAACTACAAGCAAGATAAAATACAATCCAAAAAGTGTGATGAGAAAGGACATCTTATAAAGAGAATTTATGTTCAGAAAATGTTCCCACAGAGAATACTCTACACCAAGGAAGTGGCAATGGGTGGAGGTAGTAATTCCACCTTTTGCCAGTCAAGCCAGTGAAGCTGCATCAGCCGTCCCAGCCCTGCCCACTAGCCATTTAGCACAAGCTGTGGAGGTGGTAAAAGCAGTGGAGGGGTCTCATAGTCACCACCTCCACATCATTGACTGGACACCGCGCTTTGGAATGGCAGAATTGCGCTGTGTGCCATAGGTGGTTTTATTCTTACCCATATATTTCAATTGTGTTTGCTGAATGATTAGAACTTTTCCATAGAAACCTACTTGCAGTTATGGAAAAAATAAATAATTACACATGCTTTACATACACCATTTTTTTTCTGTGTGTTCCATGTTAGCAAAAAGTATTTTACAACCATACAGTATTTTAATTTTGTTGTACAGACCAAGTTAAATAGAATACAGGCATCATATTTACATTCCTGAAAATAAAGTTCATTTATTTAAAATCTGATGGCTGAAGTTTCTCTGTTCAGAAATGGTTTTGTTTAATTGTTTGCTAAAGTGATGACATCATAAAGTCATACATTCAAATACAACACATTTAATTAATAAAAAACATGATTCTGCACATGACCAATTTTGAAAGTGCACTCTACAAATATACTAGAATTATGGAAGATTTGCAATGCATTGATTCACAAGATTTCTTTGTTCATTAGCACCATGACCATCTATAAAGAAATATTCAACAGGTAACCTCCAGCTATCACTCAAAGAAACAACCATAAAAACTAAAGCTTTCTTTGCGACTGGTAAAGCATCATCATTAACCCTATGAGTACTGACGAGACTAGTGTCCGAGATGGCTAGTGCTTCCAGTTTAGGGTATTGAAAACAATTTTAAAGTAATTTAACTAGTAAGGGAATATTTTGAAGTAAATGGAAAAATCAGGGAAATAAAAAGCATCCATGAAACTATTTTTTAGACATTCCAGAGGCCTGCTTGCATGAATTACCATTGGTTACTTCCTAAGTTCACGCTACAGGGTCCGAGCAACATATTCAATAACCTTTCTATTTATCTTGAGCAAGTTTCTTTCTAACCTTTGTTCATTTTCCAAAAAGTTAGTAAAAAACTCAAAAATGATTAATGATTTTTTCTTAAATTCATAAACTTTATTTTCAATGTCGAAAATTTCTCTCGCCACGCTAAAAGCTTAAAACATTCATAATTTTCAATTAAAATAATTAGGCACTTGCTTAAGCAAAAAACACACCTAGGATAATTTCACTGATATTTCAAGATACTGACAACTTTTATCCTAGGAAATTTTCCCTAAGCCATTTGAATTTCCATACTCAATGGGTTAACACCAGCACCCATACCTACACAACCATGACCTGTTATTTTATCCCATTCAACTTGTCTGATAACAATCTCGTCCATAATAAGTGCACATGGTGATGCTTCACCTTTAGCCTTGGCTGATTGTGCTGTTCCTTGGAGTGCTTTAAAAGCTTCACGTGTAAATCCAGGTTTACCGTCTTTTATCAGACACCAATTTTCAATAGCTCTTAGGTAAGGCAAACAAGTATTAAATTTATTCCTGACAAAATCATATGATCAAGGGAATAAAAATGCAATGTTAAAAAGCAAGATAATGCAATATTCAGGAGAATATTGAGATTGTATTTTATTACCCAAAGTTTTTGTTGCCTTCCTCTGTAAAAGATCATGTACTCCTCTAACAGATGTTTTAATTATGTCAACAGACCCGCTATTCATTAAATTGAACCCCCTTAACATGTTCACTGCATTTCCGCAGCTGTTACGGTTGGTTTGGTTAGGTTGTAATTAGCAAAATAGGGAAATCTGTTTTCCAGCTTGAAAAAATTTTAATTCTTCCTCGTGAATATGAAAAATACAATAGCACGATAACATTTCACCTCGTATGACAATTTTTTTAAAAATGTCATGAAACAGATAAAATGTTATTCATTTATACCGGCACATAAATGGGCAATTTACGTGTTGGTACACATGTGGCCCAATACGCAGTGAATGTATAAATTCAGTTATTATTGAATTTAGTTAGCAGTTTTTTCAACAACCTTCTTTTGCTTTGTTGCAGTAATATGATTTTTTCCAGGCACTCGTTATTTTCTTTACAGCTTTACCTAAATTTCATTTCAACTTATGTTTACAGGGAATAATTTCTGAAGAAGGAAATTTGTGTGAACAAAACAAAAGAAACGCACCGTGATAGAAAGTGATGCAAAGACGTAGCAGCACATGATGAAGGTACAACCACGGTTGACGAAGGCTGGACTACAGACGATGGAAGCGCAACTTCAGATGATGAAGGTGCAACTTGGAATGAAGAAAATGTTATGCCTTGAAATATTTTTCTTCTTCTTCTAGGTTTGCAAATTTGCCCTCCAGCAGGAACACAACGGAATAGAGAAGGAATAGAGTCAGGAAGCAACCTTCTCATAGCAGACACATTGCTATTGAAATCATTAGGAGAAAAGTGTTTTGAGCAGATGTAAGCCTCTCTTGGCAACTCAGCATCACTGCGGCCGATCTGACTTAGCCATTTCTTTCTTCTCTCCTTATTTTTGGGTACACTGAAACAAAATAGAAGCGCTTATTTAATAAAGGTTAAAGTATTCCCGTTTCTGACAGAAATAGAAAAAATCACAAAACAATTACTACACCAAAAGTATTGTATTTTAGTATTAAATTCTACATGCCACTGCATTGAAAAGCATTTGTGAGAGACACTATATTTTCCACACTATAACAAGTTGGTAAATGTATCTTACATGTCTCACTTGATTTGTAGAGCAAAAGTTTGTGCATATTTTAACTCAAATTATGCAAGCTTCAAAAACAATATTACAGATAATATTTTTGTATTAGTTTCTATTGCATAATAACCAGTATATGCTTACAAGAACAATATAATATATAATACTTACGCGTGAAAACTTATGCGTGAATATTTCCTGCTTTTACTTCTGCACGTAAGCACAATGCATGAGCGCGGCATATTGAAATAGTACGTTTTGAATGCAGCATAAATAAGCGACGTCCTCCTACACTGAGTGCCAGTGACAAACAGCGTACCCCCTCCGTTGTAACTGCCTATCAGCCTTCACTGCTGCTGATTGACTTCACGTTAAAGCAATGACACCTGCTCAATTATTTCAACCTCCTTGTCCTGCACATTGGAACACTCTTGATACAAAATGGAAGCAAATACAAAAAAACAGATGACAAAGAAGAAATGAGCGCTGAGAGAAGCTGAGTGGGCATGAGAGATTCAAGTCCCAAATGCTGACTTTAGAGTAAACCACTAGTAACAACAACCTAAATGGCACATGAAAGGCAAAGTTAACTAACCTAGACCTATACTTTACCCTCAGAAATGTCCCTAATACCCAATCAGGTTAACACTTTGACAGCAATCGGTCAAACTCAATTTCAATATTGAAGTCAAATTTGAAATCAATTGCTGCAAGCCCTTTCAAAAATAGCACACATTAACTGAATTATGCCTCCATTAATAGTTAATCAAGTATACATGAAAATTGGGTTTGTGACTGCTGTTTAGTGAGCAGCATTATGAAAAAATTCTTCATGGCTACTAGTATTGCACATTGCTGTCAAAGTATTAAAAACTATGGTACTTGACTTTCATCTCCCTCAAAATAAAACTATCAGTATGAAATGAAAAAATGAGCTGCAAACAAAACAAAAAATTACCCCTTTAACCCTTTAAGGGAAGCATTTCCAAAAAACTGAAACTTTTTTTCTATTGGACTTATGTCTATGAAAATTTGCAGACTACTAGATCTCCACATTTGTAACAACTTTTGTTTATAAAAAATTTTTCCCCAGGGCATAGAAAATTATTTATTTATAAAAATAAATTTTATATATACATATATTATTCATTATATCTTCGAAATTTACAAAGCTAGAGCAATGCGGTTTGTTGCATTTGAAAGTCAAACTTATGCTCTATCAAACATATGGGGGGATTTTTGATTTATTTTTTTTCAGAATTTATATGAATTTTTTTGTAAGGGTCAGAGCAAAAGTTATACTTCTAGGGTAAAAAGTCCACGGAAAGCTTTACAGAAAAAAATTTGGAAATGCCCCCATAAGTTCGATAGAGCAAACATGTCACTTTCAAATGCAACAAACCGCATTGCTCTAGCTTTGTAAACTTCGGAGTTATAACGACAATCGTCTTGATAAGTTACTTTTCTTATAAAACCTATTTTAAAAAAAAAAATGCTTCTCCTCCTACAGTTTTTGAGCTACAGTGATGATTTTGGTATCATTGGATGCAGAAAAACAAGGGCTTTACAATGTATTGAGAAGTTTTTCAAAATTCATTCTTGTTTCAAAGTTATGACGTCATAAATTTGAATTTTCTTGAGAATATTTTCATTTTTTTTCTTTTTAATTTTTTAAATTTTTATATTGGAAATTTGAGGAAAAGCATTCAAGTTTTTGGAATTTCCACGTTATTCTGCATCCAATGATACCAAAATCATTACTGTAGCTCAAAAACTATCAGAGAAAAAGCATTTAGAAACCCCCCTCCAAAATGTCGTTTTCTATGATTTCCCATTTTCTTTTCAAGAAAATCGCATTTTGTCATAAATGATAAATGATTCTAAATTGTATTTCCTATCAGGATACCAAATTTCATTGCTCTAAATTCAATAATAAAAAAAATATTCGGATGGGGATGAGGAATATGAATGATGAAATATATAAAAAAATGAAATGGAAAAAAATTGAAAATTTCAGATTTTTTTTATTTTTATTTGTCCGCGTTATTCTGCATTCAATGATACCAAAATCATTACTGTAGCTCAAAAACTGTAGGAGGAGAAGCATTTAGAACACCCCCCGAAAAATGTCGTTTTCTATGATTTCCCGTTTTCTTTTCAAGAAAATCGCATTTTGTCATTGATGATAAATGATTCAAAATTGCATTTCCTATCAGTATACCAAATTTCATTGCTTTAGGTTCAAAAATGAAAAAAAAGGTCCGTAAGAGGGATGCCCTCCCCCCCCCGGGAGGGACGTTAGCTCTGGGGTAGGTTCCTGATATTTTTACAGACATTCGGGGACATGTCTCTAACTCATTTAAAGCAATAAAAACAAAAATCGGGAGAATCAACCTTTGGACTCAGATGCCCCCAAAATGCTTCCCTTAATGCCCACATTTTTATACTCATATAACCATAATAACAACCACTATCACTAAACGGACACTGGCATTAGGTAGTCACTGTTATCAAGATGGGGAAGGAACTGCCACTCGGCAGTGAAGTTCAAAGGACACATTAGTGAACAAATTGAATAAAAAATAAAATGTATTATTGTTATTTTTGAAAGAGGACCGTACAGTCCACTTGGGCGTTAAAGGGTTAAAGTCAGAATTTTTGTCCTCATATATTACCGTTAACACAACCACCGTCACTGAACTGGCGTTGGCATTAGTGATGCAAAAAAATGGTTTTATTTGATTGCGGTTTTTTTTGCAAAAAAAACGTGTTTTTTATGTGTTTTTTTTTGTTTTTTTTTGGTTTTTTTTTGCACACCTAAATTTTGTTAAGCATATGTCCGGGTTTTTTGTTTGGACACCTGAAATATATCAATATCCATGTTTTTTAGTCATTTCATTGTTACAAAAACATCAAAAAGAAACCATACAGTGAAAGTGGTGGCAGATAACCCACAATTACCTAGAGGCGTCTAAGAGGAACAGCAGGAGCCACAGAACTTATATTGATTGAGTCAAAATTCAGAGCTTACTATCTCTACTATGCCTGATTTTATTTTATGTGACCAAAAAAATCAGACTTTGCAGAGATAATAAGGGTAAATCTGAAGGATATGTCAGTTATCGATTTTGTAAATTTTGATGCCTAACCTAAGCATAGTTAATTAGATCGAAATAAACAAGTTTTCTTCTATGCACTTTCCGTCTCAAATGAGTATTTTATTAGTTATAGCGGTAAATGACTCCCGCAACTCCTGTAATTGAAGCGGCAAGTAATTCAAGGAGCACGTCGGACAGCAACACTGCAATGCGCACTCGCTTCCAGCGCGATCGTCATCAAAGACGAAACCAAACCTACCGCTATACCTCGTTAAATACTCTTTTGACGAGAAAAGTGTATAGAAGAAAAGTTGTTTATTTCGATGTTATTACCATGATTCAAGCAACAAAAATTCGAAAATCGATGAGTAGCTGTTTATTCGAGCGCATTCGTCATCAAAGACGAAACTAAACTTATCGCTATAAATCGCAAAATACTCATTTGAGACAGAAGGTGCGTAGAAGAAAACTTGTTTATTTTGATTCAATTAATTAGGTTCAGGCACCAAAATTTGGAAAATCAATAACTGACATATCCTTCAGATTTACCATAATAAGCTCTGAATTTTGACTCCATCAATATAAGTTCTGTGGCTCCTGCTGTACCTCTTAGACTCTAGGTAATTGTGGGTTATCTGCTACCATTTTTACTGTATGGTTTCTTTTTCATGTTTTCATTACAAAACAATGACTAAAAACCATAGATATTAATATATTTAAGGTGACCTAAAAAATATGCTGTTTTTTTAAAAACATGTTTTTTTTACAAAAAATTCTGGGTTAATGTGAGGTGTAATGCAATCAGAAAATAATAATTAGCGATCCCAGGAATCACTAAAGGAACCCATTTAAGAACGTTTTACACGAATGACATTCTGCTCGCTGATGCGTTATTTTCGAATGATTGAACTTTGAAGTTGGCCTTTGCGCCAAAGGAAGCGAGCGCGTAAAACGGAATACAATTAATAACGGAAGCTATTACAAACGTAAAGAGGTTGGGTCGGGAGGGGGAGGGACAGTTCTTCTAATGAAAATTATAAATAAAGCTTCTAACCAACCCATTTTGGTGATGACCGCAATCTTGTTGACATCGGCTCTAAAATGGCAGCGCCCATGGTGGTCGCCATCTTAGAGCCGATGTAAACAAGATTGTGGTCGTCACGTTAATGGATGGGTTAGAAGCTTTATTTATAATTTTCGCTAGAAGAACTGTGCCTCCCCCTCACGACCCAACCTCTTTACGTTTGTAACAGGGGGTTAGCGTCCGTTTTTAATTATATTACGCTCGCTTCTTTTGGCTCAGGAAGTCCAACTTCAAAGTTCAATGATTCAAAAATAAAGCATCAGCGAGCAGAATTTCGTTCTTGTAAAACGTTCTTAAATGGGTTCCTTTAGTGATTGTTTGGAATATAATTATTAATTTCCATGATTGCATTAAACTTCACATTGACCAAATTCTGACTAATAAAAATGAATATCAATATATTCTCTGGTACCAAATATAATTATGCTGTTTTTTTACAAAGAATCATGACTAAAAAACAATATATTTTATGTGACCTAAAAAGTCCCATGCAGTTTTTTTAAAAAACACGTTTTTTACTAAAAAATCATGACTGAAAAAACATGAATAATATATTTGAGACCAAAAAAATGTTTTTGTACTAAAAAATCACGAATATATTTATGAGACCTAAAAAACCCCACGCTGTTTTTTAAAAAATATGTTTTTTTTACAAACAATGATGTGTAAGAAAACCTGGATATGAATATATTTTATGCGACCAAAAAACCATGCTGTTTTATTTTATGATACCAAAAAATCCTTGTGTTTTTAAACATGTTCTTTATTAAAAAGTTAATATTATTCATTTTTTGGTCACGAATTCTTTGTAAAAAAAACACCCCTCAGGGGGATACAATTATTGTATCTATGGGAACTAGCGCTCCCAGGGGGACAATGTCAGGGCCCCGAGCTGAGACTTAGGTAGGCCTTCTTTTTTTGTTGAAATGAAATGTTTTTGTGATGTTAAGGACCCCCTTTTTTTCGGTTCACTGCTGTCCTGTTTTTCAGCACCTACTACTGTCTTCTTCAACTTTGATCTTGTTTCATAATCTTCCTGCCTCTCTTTGGATCGCATTTGTTGCTGGGTAGGGAGGCTAAAACTAATGACTAATCTAATCTGTAAAAAAAACATGGATATTGATTTATTTTATGTGACCAAAAAACCATGTTTTCTGAAAATTTTTTTTTTTACAAAAAACATGTGTTATTAAATTTTATCTGACCAAAAAACATAACATTTTAAAAACCATGTTTTTTTCATCAAAAGTCATTAATTTTCATGTTTTTTAGTCATAATTTTTTTTGTTTGGTTAAGAAAACATGATTTAAAAAAAACCAGCATGTCTTTTTTGGCACATAAAATATATTAATATCCACATTTTTTAATCATGATTTTTCTGTAAAAAAGATGTTTATTTTAAAAAATACAGCATGGTTGTTTATGGTAAAATAAAGTATATTAATATCCGTGTTTTTTAGTCATTGACTTTTTTGTAACAAAAACATTCAAAAAGCAGCATGGATTTTTAGGTCACATAAGATATATTAATATCCATTAGAACCGTACCAGGTCTTAGAATATAATATCCACAAAGAATCTATTCACTCTATAAAACCTTTTGGAGACTAGCTCCATCCTCAGTAAGTCATTCAGTCAAATGTTTTTCAAAGGAACAGTGAAAATTCATTGTCCATTTCACCAAATTTTACAGAATGACTGAGGATGGAGCTGGTCTCCGAAAGGTTTTATGGAGTGAATAGATTCTATGTAGATATTTTATTCTAAGACCTAGTACAGTTCTAATAAACATGATTTCAATATTAACAGCATTCTCTGTTTATAAGTTTCTAAAGACAATTCGATTAAAGAAAACTAACTTTCCTGATATTTACATCCGTGTTTTTTTGTCATGATTTTTTTTAAATGTTTATAAAAAAAACTTTTTTGGTCCAATGAAATATAATAGCCATGTTTTTTTAGTCAAGATTTTTCTGTTAAAAAACAATGTTTTAAAAAAACAGCATTGGATATTTAAGATCACATATATTAATTTCCATGTTTTTTAGTCATAATTTTTGTATAAATAACATGTTTTTTAAAAAAAACAGCATGGTTTTTTAGTCACATCTCTATCAATGACCATAAGTAAAGATATGTTATTACAGCACACCATTTTGGGAGTTTAAGGTCATTCACATGTATTGTAAAATAAATGAAATATCAAAGCATGAAACCGCAGAAAATGAAAAAGTTCATAAAACCATAGAAAACCATCAATTAAGAAGTATGCTGTTTTATATTGTAATTTGACATGAAAACAAATAATGTAATTTGTTTCTTTTTCTTGCTGAGTTATTTTCAGACAAAATATTAAAAAAAAAACCAAAATATCCACGTTTTTTTTGGCCACGGTTTTTTTGTAAAAAAAACGCGTTTTTTTTAAGAAAAACGGCATGGTTTTTTTGAGTCACATCTCTAGTTGGCATTAGGCAATCACCAATATCAGGATGAGAAAAAAAACTGACACTTGGCAGTGAACTTCAAAGAACACATTAGGGAACTAACTGAATTAGAAATTCATTATATAGAGCGTATTTTTGAAAGAGGACACTGGTGTCCTCTTGGGTGTTAAAGTGTTAATTCAGCAGACAAATTACTAAATTAGTAAAATATAAAAGAGATGCTTGAGTTTATAAATAGATAGTGGCAGATAAAAGCCCCATGCTCTAGCACAAACAAACTAGAAATAAATTTTGTAATAATAAATTGTTGCTTAGTCCTTTGACTTCTTCTAACCTGACACAATTTCACCTAAATTAATCTATTAAAATACTTCATAGCTGAAATTTTACAGCAGGTGACTCCCTAAATTGGTCATCACAATGCAAGCGTATAAAGGTTTATTTGCATGCAATTCACTTCCATCCCAGAAATTGTTAGGAAATTTATTAAGAGCATCAACATTGATTGTATGAGAAACATACGAGTAATTGACGTTGAGTATACACCTAGTTTTAGCATAATTATTGGTTTGAGAAGATGAGGGTTTGCAAAAAAGCCCATGATCTCAGATGTCCATTTACTGCTGCAGAGACTTAAGAATATGTATTTCAATAACAGATATGAAATTTAAATGAAATGTTGAAATTTTATTGAAAACCCTGATCAATTTTGATAAAATAATAATATCATGGTTAGATTCAGCTCAAAAACTTCATCAACACAGAGTTAGCCTTTAAAAGAATGCAAATTTTTCAAGCATTTCACTTCTAGCCATAACCATATTAAAGGGAACGTCTAGTCAGAAGTCCAAAATGGGCAGAATTTTTTTTATTGCTTAATTCGGTAGAGCAATGCACAATTGATAAGCAGTAAAAAATTTGGAAGCATCTGAAGCATCTGAGGCGAGTAAACGAAGGGAAAAGAAGAGGCTGGGGAGGGTCGCATGACGTATCAGCGCTCATGTGCCAAATTATTCCACTTAGATATTGCTCACCGACTGTTAATTTCTAAAGACATATGTATTTATCACTCAGTCTTCAAGAGCTTTTACGATTTGGCAACGTTGATCTTGGCACCTCTCACAGAGCTCTGCCCCCCCCCCCCCCTCCTGTGCCGTAGACATAAATAGGAGTGCTGGCCACACAACTGTTCAGTGTATGATGAAAGCCGACGCCAGTATGATGTCAAACAATTAGCTGAAGCTGCCTTTCAAGCTCAGTAGCTGGACTGCATCTGCTAAGCTTAGTTAGGATCGAAGCGCTCCTTTCCGGTGCACCTGAGTTTGCGTCCCCCCTGATCCTCATGCTTGGTACCTGGCCCCCGGTACCACTTGTGGTACCGGTTTCGACAAGGAACCACACAATACTACGATGAAAGATTGCCAAAGTCAAGAAAATATTTTAGAATTGCTTTCATAACGTTACCTGCGCTGATTTCTCAGTAATATAGCTTGAAAATGAAAAAACCTGTTTTCTGTACTAAAATGCGTCTTTTGAACAACTCAAATGTCAATATTCAAGCCACTTCTTCTCAGAAACTAGTGATCGTAGAGCAATGCTGTTGGTATCATTGAATGCGCAAAGAGTTGCTGCATAGAGTCAGAGGATCTCATTGAATTTCATAATGGTGTCTTAGTTACATTAAAAAATCTACGGAAAAAAGAATCACTCCTTGAAATTTTTTTTAGAACACCATAAAAACTAAACTATTATGAATTTCAAAATAATCCTCCGACTCCTTATTCAGCAACCCTTTGTGCATCTAATGAGATACTTAGATCATTACTTTTAATGACTTTTTGAGAAGAAGTGGCTTGAAAAATTTCCATTTCCCTGCCCACTTTCTCCCATTATCTCCGCCATTATGGCAAAAATGGAAAAAAAGTGTTAGATGCAGCCCCTATTTATTTTCCAAACTACATACGTATGCCAAATTTCATTGATCTAGATACCATACAAAAAACGGGACGGCCATTTTCTTGATTCTGACTAGACGGTCCCCTTAATAATCATAATATCACATCTCACTTTTTACATGGAATTATTCAACACAGTACCATATGTTTCAACCTTAACAAATCTTAACTCAATCTCAATACTACCAATCTCAACCTCAACTTGAGGACTTATCTCAGTCTCAACACTATCTCAATGTCATTGCAACACATTTCAACCTCAACACAACACATCTTGACTACAGCACATTTTTCAACCCAGCAATAAAAATTTTTTTACTCAAAATAATGCCCATTTTTACTCAAAAACAATGCTCTTCTACTAAAAAACAATGCTCTTTTTACTCAAAAACAATGCTCTTTTTACTCAAAAACAATGCTTCACTTCTCAGTGCCTAAACATAGTAATTAGATGTAAATAGGCAATTTTTCTTCTATGCACTTTCCGGGGGAAATGAGAATTTAATGAGTTATAGCGGTAAGTTACTTACCGGAACTCTACTGTTTGAAGTGGAAAGAAATTATTCTGAGGTGAAGACTACAATGGACTCTTCCTTCCGACGTGCCCGAATGATCAAGTCAGTGCAAGCGCAGGAGAAATAAGAGGAAGACCCCAAATGGACTCTGCGACATGGGGGAAGCCTTTAATGGATTCTCTCTTCAACGGTCAAGTAATGGTTAGGTTAAATGACATTATATTATCTAAAAATTGTTACTAATATTTCCTAGATATAAGTATTCACTACCCCTATCCTGCTAATATTTTTGGGTGATAACCTTTATTGTGTTATTAACTAAAAGATCCTATAAGTGGATTCAGGCTCCGCGGGTGGGCTAATAATAAAAGACGAAAATTAACATACTGCTACAATTCGTTAAATACTCATTTCCCCCAGAAAGCGCATAGAAGAAAAATGATTTATTTTGATTTAATTAACTATGTTTAGTCAGCAAAAATTGGAAAATCGATTTTTATCCGCTTCTTCACAAATACCAAAAAATTTGTTAAAATTCACTCTGACAAAGCAGCTGTGATATTTGCGGTTATTCTCAGAGTTGTTACATGGATTTTCAACATAGTATAGAAATCTTTAATTATTACAATTTCATGGCAGATTGTCACAAATTCAAATTGTAATTATGCATTCTAATCCTTGTTTGACCTAATCCATCGTTTGAACTCTAGATAATAAATAAATCATTTCATTTAGGTTGCATAACACACACAGAATTTAGATAGATGTAGTCATATGTTGACATTTGAAATCATATTCAATAATTATGCACATATCTTCAATAGATTTGAATAAATTAACTACAGCAAGTTCAACTGAAATCTAATTTTAATTCTGAAATTTGTCATTCAATACTGAACTTTGACCGGACAAAAAATAAATTGAAAAGTCCCATTAGCTAATACAATCTTTGACTACCTGCTGGTTTACACAAAATGATAATTCAGTCAGTACCCATCAATGATTTTCCAGTTATTATTTCAGAACACACTAATTGATTTATGAAATTTTAATGCATGTATAATAGTAATGACATCAAAATAAACAACTTTTCTTCTATACACTTTTCATCTCAAATGAGTATTTAACAAGTTATAGTGGTAGGGTAATTACCATCTTCTGTAACAGTTTTCCTCTTTCAAATGGCAGACATCGTGGCTTCATTGTTTTCCAAGTTGACGTACAAGTGACTGGATATTGTCATATAGTCGTCAGGTCAGGTGGCATGTCTCTCTTTATCTGTGTTGCTATTTGACCTGGGACCGTAACGTCATCGTCCCGCCTAGTCTCTTACAAAACCTGTACACCGTTACATTAGGTTGGGTCAAGTTAGATTAGATAGGTTAGTTAAGTTACGTTAAACTCATTAAATACTCATTTGTGATGGAAAGTGCATAGAGGAATAGTTTTTCATCTTGATGATCATTATCTTAATACAAGCAACAAATTTTAAAAATTGATTAGTCGCTTCTCCTTAACATTTACCCTCTAGCCTCATTAATCATTCTCTTACTTTCTTTTGCTGGTCCTTGTACTTATTCCATGCATTCTGCCATTCACTTTCAGTAATTCTATGTATCACACATTTTCACACATTTGCATCTTTCTTGAACTTAAACTTGAAATTGAAGGCCGACAGCGTTGGGGCCTTTGTAACAGCCTACAAATCCATCCACAATACTCACAATATTTACACAAAGAGTTCAGCGCCTGTGTACCAGTAGTAGTAGTAGTAGTAACAAGGGTTTGGTAGCGCTTCTGTTATTCAAACACTATTGCACCGAAGGTCAAACGCCTGTATACCAGACTTGTCCACTAAACTACTCAGGATCCACCAATCCTTGTCACAAGCTGCCATTGGACGGCATCACTGGGATAACCAGTGCATCAAAACACCATTTCCAGGCATATTGGGTTATTACTGCCCACTCTTCATGACTGGCTCATTCCAGTTACTGTCTCTTACTCCAAGCACATACAAGAAATATTTTCATAGCTTCAATGATACTCAAATTACACTCCCGATCCAATCCAGCAAGACAGCTCATATCACAATCATCTTCAGCACATCTGGTAAAGCACTCATTCTCTCCATACTGATCAAACACCACATTCATGAAACTCACTCTCTTTTGCTCATACTTACTTCATTCCAGCACAAAATGTTTAATTGTTTCCTCCACACCACTATCACACTACTGACATAATCTGTTATTGTTCTCATTTCACCTCCATGTGCGCCTGTTCACGCTCAACGCCTTACACCTCACAGCAAACAAGAGCTGACTACCCAAATTACCATCATAGAACATCGCATACCTAGACTTGAACTTGAAATTGAGGGTGGACAGTGTCGGGGCTTTGGAACGGCCTACAATTCCCTCCTCAATACTCTCACAAAAAAGTCCAGCATCTGTGTACCAGACTTCTTGAACTTGAAATTGGCACTTCTTTGGCACTACATTGTTGTTGTGGTTGTTAGGCTTGAACTTGAACTTGAAATTAAGGGCCGACAGCGTCGGGGCCTTTGTAACGGCCAACAATTCCGTCCACAATTTTCACGCAGAGTTCAGCACCTGGTACCAGACTTGTCCACTAAACTACTCAGGATCTACCTTCTTCTTCTTTATCGAGGATCCAGCAGTATCTTGAAAGTCGTTGGACTTCTTCAGCAGAAATCCGTGTAACCTGACAGCTTGAACTTTGGCAGCGTAAGCAGGGTTAAGCAAATCCCCCAATACTGCAGCACTTCTCTCTTGAGTCCTCAATATTGTTGGACTTTTTGAGTTGCTGCCTGCAGAAGCTGACAGCTTATTGTTTCAAGTTAATTTCATTAGACATATATGTAACACAGTCAAATTCAAACATTTATAGTAGCTTACATCTATTAGTGGCACCAAGGAAGTTCATCAAGGAGTGGAGAATTGCCAATTCTACATGGGATTTGTATTCACCAAATCCTAAAGACATTTTTCAGATTCAATTCAAGGTTAAATTTTACAAAAGGTAGACATAAATGCAGTCTATCAGCCTCATGTTGTGGACAGCTGAGTAAGAAGTGCTCAATGGTCTCTGGAACACCACACTCAGGGCAGAGAGGGCTTTGACACAGGTTAAATCTACTCAGATGAGAAAGAACACCAATATGACCAATTCTAAATCGGCTAATAATACACTGAAATTTTCTTGACATTGCACCACTCAATCAAAACTTTGGTCTGCTACACAATTCATACATAAATCTTCCCTTCCCAGATCCCCTCACTTGGTTTCCCTAAAACTTGCTCGAGTAGTCTAACATTTGGTTTTTCAGTTTGCTAACATGCTCCTCATAACTAAGATGAGTGAGTACTGATTTAATATTTTGGTAACCCATTTTTGTGCACCAGTCCACTATCTCATTTTCCATTATGCCTGAATGAGCAGGGATCCATTGTAACTGAATCCTGTTTTTCAATTGTACCACAATTTTTTTAATTCTTCAACTCAAAATCTCATAGGAGGGGTTATTCAAGTTTAATATAACATCCAGAGAACATTTAGAATCAACAAAAATTACCACATTATGATTTGACAAGTTATCAGTAATATAATTTACAGCCTGTAAAATTGCAAATAGCTCTGCTCCCACAATTGAGTGACCTGGATTTAGGAGCCAAGAAGTACATACTTTCAGATGTGGAACATAAATAGCAGCAGATGCTGATCCCGATTGTAGCTTGGATCCATCTGTGAAAATTCTGTAAGAATTACAAAATTTGGATGTTACATATTCTTCAAATTTATGATTTGCTTTAGCTGCAGTGGGAGATCTTACATCAGGAAATTCAGCAGACACATTAGATGAGATATCAATACATGGAGAAGTGAAATGTTTAATTTGGGATCCTGGAGGAGAAAAGTTAAACTGAATCTTGTTCATGATTTCCATACGTTTTAGTGCAAGCTCACCTTTTGGTGGAGATCTGAATAGCTCAATTTTAGCTGGAAACACATTGGGCTCAGCATTCAAGAAACTGCACCTCAGACACCACTTCAGAAACAGGAAATCAAGGTACAATCTCAGGGGCATAACAAATGCTTCAGCTTTCATTGAGGAAACTGGAGATGTCTTCCGTGCACCCAAGATAGATCGCAGAGCTAAGTTTTGAATCACATTAAATAAATTTAAACTACTTTCAGGTAGCTTTGTAAGGATTATATGACTATAGGTAAGTTTACTTCTAATGAATGATACCTGACGCAACAATTTTTGTGAAGATCCCCACAAGACGCCAGACAATGCTCCAAGAACCTGTAGCTGTCTTTGACACTCTATTTTAACACTTTGTATATGTGGTAAGAAGGTAAGTTTAGGGGAATCCAATGTTATTCCAAGTACACACTGTTGATCTGTTGTATTAATTGTTTTAGAGTTTAATCTTAGGTTAATTAATGGGACATACTTTTTACGTATGAAGATTTGATACTTTGTTTTATCAACATTTATGGCTAGTTTCCACTTATCCAACCATTGAGCAAGGCAATTCAGGTAGTTTTGCATCGTCCGCTGAATCTCGAATGAGGATCTCCCACTTGCAACTATAGTCACATCGTCTGCATATGAGATGCATTGGATGCTCTCCATCTGAGGCAAATCATGAAGCATTACATTAAACAGCAGGGGGCTCAGTACTGCAAACCACAAGCAAGAATCTTGTCAGATGAGATAGCATCTGCCACCCTCACCGTAACACGTCTATTGCTCAAATATGATTGTAGCCATAAGACCGTACGCATGTCACAGCCGATCTTTATTAGTTTATGCAGAAGTCCAGCATGCCATACAATATCATATGCATTTTCCAAATCAACATAGACAATCACACAATACATATTTTTAAGGAAGGCTTGTGAAATACAGTTTTTAATTAGAGCAAGAGCATCATATGTAGATCTCTTCCTACGGAACCCTGTTTGATGACAAGAGAAAACTTTATTTTTTTCCAAAAAATAATCAAGCCTGCGTTTAATAATTTGTTCCATGATTTTTGAGTAACACGAGAGCTAAGTGATAGGTCGATACCCACTGGGAACCGAATGGTCTCTTTTAGGCTTCTTTATTGGACATACAATCCCCTACTTCCATGCTTCTGGGAAATAACCACTAGAGTAACTTTTGTTAAATAAATAAATTACATGTTCCAAAAAATGACTGTGGTACTTTGGTGAAAAAAGCATAAGGAATTTTATCATGACCAGGGCTAGTATTTTTTTGTATGTTTTAAACTTTTCTGGAATTCGTGCAATTCAATTTGACAGTTAAGATGTGTCTCTTCTACTTTTACTGGTGTTATATTTGAAATGGTATTTTCAATTGTTTCAGAAAATTCATCACCTAATCTTATCTTGTGTCTACAAAAATGAGCCAGTAATAGTTGAGCTTTGTCTGCTATGCTGTCAGCTATGTCACCAACAGTTGGGCGTGGGTTTATATAACTGCTCCTCATTGACCGTATTAGTTTCCAAACCTTACCAACACTGGTATTTGAGTCCAAAGTGCTTACATAACTAGTCCAACTTTTGATTTTCTTTTCCTTCATGATTTCTTTGGCTTTGGTTTCACATGCCTTGTACAGATGTAAGTTTTCTGCAGTGGGATATTTTGACAACTTGTTGCGTGCTTTCCTTTGCTTTGCGACAGCCAAAGCGCACTCTCTATCCCACCATGGTGTCTTCCTCCTAGCACCCCGTGATGAGGAGGATTTGGGGATGTACTTGTTAGCTGCATCCTGTAGCAATTTTGTTAAAAATGCATTCAGCACGTCAACTGAAAAATGAGATAGCTGACTTGTATGAATTTGTGACAGTTCTTCTTTAAATCCAACCCAATTTGCATTTTTTATAATCCATCTACATAGATGGTTTTCAGATTTTTGTATTACAGTACCAAAGGTGCATTCAATGGGATAATGGTCACTCCCAAGGTCTGCACCTCTCTGAAGAGACCCACAAGCAAGGAGAGTAGGGGGAACAATGCACATGTCTAATGTGGAGCTTGTACCTACATGTGTGGGTAAGTTGGGAGGGTTGAGTACTCCAAAACAGTTCTCATCAAGCAGTCTACGTAGATTCTTTCCCGAAGCATTCTGTTGGCTTTTACAGTCCCACAAAGGCGCATGAGCATTCAGACCTCCAATGAATATAAACAGTTCACTAATCTGAGCATAATATTTATAAAATTCTTCATAAGTAATACACGCATTAGGATTATAAATATTACATATATCAATACCTACATCCTTAGGAACAGAACACTTTAATTGATGCAATCTCTAATTTAACATTTAAGTAACTACCTATATTATTCACACAAAAACCAATATCATTTCTAATAACAAAGCATAATCCACCTTTGGCCCCATTATGTCTATGGGACCACACACACTCATAGCCTATAAATTTAGGCTCCTTAGTTTTGACAAATGTTTCACATAAACACAGTATGTCAGGTTTCTTAGTGTACAGATAGAGTTTCACTTCTGACAATTTAGAAGATAATCCATTACAATTCAGTTGATAAACAAGGAGATTTTTTTTCAATGCACTACTTCTTTTGATTCTCTGATCACAGATTTTAAAGTTATGCTTTATTTCTTTCATGGGTTTGTTCCCAATTTTTTGTTTCCTTTAGAAAGAGAAAGAGGAATTTTAGAGGCTTGAGAATTTTTTCTAATTTAGCATTCTTTTTATCATTCCCATAAGCAGAAGGTCTCTCTCACGCTTGTTTTCATGGTTCAAGTTAGATGAAAAAACTTCCATCTCAGGGTCTACCAAACTACTACTCAGGCACTGCTTTAAATCTTGACCTTGAAATTGAGGGCTGACAGCGTCGGGGCCTTAGTAATGGACAATCCCCTCCACAATTTTCACAGAGATAGTTCAGCACCTGGTACCAGATGTGTCCACTTAACTACTCAGGATCTACCAATCCTTGTCACAAGCTGCCATTGGATGGCATCACTGGGATAACCAGTGTGTCAAGACACCAACTCTAGGCATATTGAGTCATTGCTGCTCACTCTACCTGACTGGCTCATTCCAGTCACTGTCTCTTACTCAAGGCATGCATAAGAAACATTTTCATAGCTTCAATGATACTCAAATTACACTCCTGATCCAATCCGGCAAGACAGCTCATATCACAATCATTTTCAGCACGTCTGGCATACCACTCATTCTCTCTATACTGCTCAAACACCACATTCATGAAACCTCTCTCTCTTGCTCATACTTACTACATTCCAGCACAAAATGCTCAATTGTTTCCTCAACTCCACTATTACAATGCCAACATAATCTGTTATTATTATTCTCATTCCATCTCCATATACGTCTGTTCACACTCAATGACTTACATCTAACAGCAAACAAGAGTTGACTTCCAAAACAACCATCGTAGAATATCTCAAACTTAGGTGCTTCTTTTTTTGTATACCAGTCAAGTGTAAGCTTCAGCATCATGTTCAGCTTTCACTTATTCAATCCATACTCTTTTGTTTGCCTCTCAATCTCTTTTTCCACTTCTTGCAGTCCCACTCAGGCCCTACACCTCCAACATTTATTAAACTCCAGTTATCCACAGGTCTCTCAATTCTAACATGAATAATCTTTTGCATACTAAGTATCCATGCATGCCCCCAACATACTTTCTCCCAATAGTTTACACTCAGATTCTATTCAAAAATTTGCTTTACCTACCTGCATTTGCATTCTTTCAACACGATCCCTGCAAAGGGACCCACCGGTGGTCCCTTAGGTGGTTTTCAATTTGCTGCTGACCCACCTGCAGTCACTAACTCATTGTTTATAAATACTTAATGAAAGTTAAATAAAAGCCCGATCCAGTTTATATTTGCTGTTTTTAGAGTAGATTACTACAATTGAATTTAAATTCAAATTGAATATTGAAATTCAGTTTAACCTATCACAGTTAACGTGTTAATTCTCACCTTATAATTCAGCACCACTTCCATCATTCTTTCTGAAAATAGGCTCCACCCAAGGTCATCTCTAATGGCTTCTGTTGCTGTCCATTTTGGTGCACCCAATGCTAAACGTCCTACCTTATTATGTATTACGTCCAGCTTTTCAATATCACTTCCATTCCAGGCAAGAGCACTCATACCATGCATGACACTAGGTACAGCAACATACTTCCACATTCCTCTCACACATTCATACTTGTTTGCTCTGTATCTGGCCACACTACTTAACCGTCCACTCCACTGCATTGCTTTTGCCACTTTCTCACCTTTAGTTCTAGTACATCCATCTTCACTTATCATACAACCTAGATATTTCTATTCTTTTGTTCTACCTATTCCAATTTCTCCAATATTCCACAGTCTGTCTCTATAGTCTCATCATTATTTATAACCATGACCTTACTTTTATTGGCACCAAAGTTCATCTTGAAATCTGTACTATATCCGTTCACAATGTCAAGCATCCTTTGTAGTTCATGACCACATTCACTAACCACAACCACATCATCAGCATACAACAAACAGCTCAGTCTCTCATTACCAATTTTGGAACAAGTCTCAAGAATGAAAATATCGATTATAACTGGAATTTGATGCTGATTCCGAATCTGCAATTTGTTTTGACCGCTCTCAATTTTTTGTGATTTTTTTGAATTTTAAATTTTTATACATTTTTAATGTTTCTTTTGGCCTGCACCACCTCATGATCCAAACTCTGTCATTCTCGACCCAACCTGGTCGGACTTGGCATACTTTGGCCTGCACCACCTCATGATCCGAACTCTGCCATTCTCGACCCAACATGGTCAGACCGTGCCTTGAAGACCTGAGTACCGGATAGGGCCGGGTTCGGTAAATCTGAAGGACTTGACAGTTGTCGATTTTCCACTTTTTGGTGCCTGAACCTAATTAATTGAATCAAAATGAACAAGTTTTCTTCTATGCACTTTTCGTCTCAAATGAGTATTTTACGATTTATAGTGGTAAGTTTGGTTTCGTCATTGATGACGAATGCGCTCGAATAAACAGCTACTCGTCGATTTTCGAATTTTTGTTGCTTGAAACATGGTAATAACATCGAAATAAACAACTTTTCTTCCATACACTTTTTTCGTCAAATGAGTATTTAACGAGGTATAGCGGTAGGTTTGGTTTCGTCTTTCAAGACAGAGCGCTGGAAGCGAGACGCCATTGCAGTATTGCCATACAACTCGGTCAAAGAATTTCTTTCCGCTTCAAAGACTGGAGTTGCGGTAAGTCATTTACCGCTATAACTAATAAAATACTCACTTGAGACGAAAAGTGCATAGAAGAAAACTTGTTTATTTTGGTGTCATTAACCATGTTTACGCATTACAATTTGCAAAATCGACAACTGTCATGTCCTTCAGATTTACCCCGGGTTCCACCCAGCCTGTACGGACATGGCATTCTTTGGGAACCACCCGAGTTGTTGCTAGCCGCCTTTCCAAAAAAAAAAAAAATTGAAAAAATCGAGAGCGGTCAAAACAAATTGCATATTCGGAATCAGCATCAAATTCCAGTTTTAATCGTTAATTTCATTCATTTCATTTTTATCTTGAGTCTCGCTGAGCGACGAAGCCGCTCAGCAAGACTTAAGCCCCAATTTTCAGTCCCAAGCCACTCCCTCTCAGTCGAACTGCTAATTCTTTTGTGTACAACCCAAACAACAGGAAGGACAGAGTACAGACTGCCCTGTCTCACTCCTTTAACACTCCTCTGACACATGAACTTGAACTTGAGGGCCGACAGCGTCGGGGCCTTTGTAACGGCCTACAATTCCCTCCACAGTTATCACACAAAGAGTTCAGCGCCTGGTACCAGACTTGTCCACTAAACTACTCAGGACCTACCAATCCTTGTCACAAGCTGCCATTGGATGGCGTCACTGGGATAGCCAGTGTATCAAAACACCATCCCCAGGCATATTGGGTCATTACTGACCATTCTACCTGACTGGCTCATTCCAGTCACTGTCTCTTACTCCAGGCCAGGGTGTAATTTCAGAATTGCAGGGCATAAATTAGAAAAAAGTTCAAAAAATTTTTGATCTAACGTTAAAATAGTTCACATTTTCCAAGTATCTATTTGGTTTTAAAAAATTTCAAAATCTGTTCGTGATGTATAGGGCCTAGTTCATTTCATTAAAAACCTTAGAAGTTATTCAAATATCAATATCATTGGATAATTTATAGGGCTACCAGGTACCTAGAAGTAAATGATTGGCAATTCCTGACAGCTTTCAAGTATTGAATTCAGTTGAGTTTTGAAGTAATATAAGTGTAGTGAAACTAGCCTGCTCACTAATTGTCTCACCACTAGGACGCCGTTCTGTCAGAATGCCAACCAGGCAAGGGTTAGCTATTCAGGCTAATTAGCTAGGTCCAGACACTAGGGTAAGGTGCGGGATGGACAACTAACAATGTATTAAAGCATGACAAGTATAATAGACATAACACGTATAATCTCAGGACGTGTCTTGCAAGAGCCGTCTCTCTATTACACGAGATCGTAGCTCTTCCGCCGACTAAACATTCCGCAAAAACACCTAAAGTACAATGGTAAAAGAGGGCGCAGGATTACCCAAGCACGGTATAGAGACCATGGTACCATGATAGAGACTAACACAAGCATCAGGCTGAATTCAGGCAAGAAGCTTAATTTAGCCTAATCGTAGTCAAGTGCACTGCATGAAGGTCCTAACGCAAGTTACGCAACAGCCGTGCAAACGTTAACTTTGGCTTTCGAATGGCTTAAGGAGACCATCCCAGGCCTCTGCCAGGCCCCTGTCGGTCCAGGGGTCATTTCTCATGTTTTTGTTGTAAAAGGACCCTTAGGTGGTAGACTATTCGTTCCTAAAATTTTATGGCGCTACGGACAATAATTTCCCCCCCCCCGGGGGGGGGTAAGGCGACCAAATTTTTTCAATTTTTCCGATTTTGACCCCACATAAAAAGAGAACAAATAAGAAATGGGAAAAAAACTCAATTTGAGTTTGTTAGAAACGTTCCAAGGATTATAAAACGGTCTTTTCTTTTTTTCTAGCATCAAAACTGAAGGAGGAGTTCCATTTTGAAATAATATGAATGAAAAGCACCCAAAATATTCCATTTTTTCCCGATTTTGACCCCACATAAAAAGAGAACAAATAGGAAATGGAAAAAAAGCTCAATTTGAGTTTGTTAGATATGTTCCAAGGATTCTAAAACGGTCTTTGCTTTTGCTCTAGCATCAAAACTGAAGGAGGAGTTCCATTATGAAATATCAATATTAGTGAAATATCAATATCTGAAAACCAATATGTCAAATTGGTCAATGTGAAGTTTCATGCAATCACGGAAAATAATAATGCCGATCCCAGGAATCACTAAAGGAACACATTTCAGAACGTTTTACATGAATGACATTCTGCTCGCTGATACGTTATTTTCGAATAATTAAACTTTGAAGTTGGCCTTGGCGCCAAAGGAAGCGAGCGCGTGAAACGTAATTTAATCAATAACGGAAGCTATTACAAACGTAAAGAGGTTGGGTAGTTAGGGGGAGGCACAGTTCTTCTAGTGAAAATTATAAATAAAGCTTCTAACCCACCCATTAGGGTGACGACCGCAATCTTGTTGACATCGGGTCCAAAATGGCGGCGCCCATGGTGGTCGCCATGTTAGACCCGATGTAAACAAGAGTGCGGTCGTCACCCTAATGGGTGGATTAGAAGCTTTATTTATAACTTTCACTAGAAGAACTGTGCCTCCCCCTAACTACCCAACCTCTTTACGTTTGTAATAGGGGGTTAGCTTCCGTTTTTAATTAAATTAGGCTCGCTTCCTTGGGCGCGCGACGGCCAACTTCTAAGTTCAATAATTCGAAAATAACGCATCAGCGAGCAGAATGTCGTTCTTGAAAAACGTTTTTAAATGGGTTCCTTTAGTGATTGTTTGGAATATCATTATCAATTTCCGTGATTGCATGAAACTTCACATTGACCGTCAAATTTTTGCAAAATCTAAGGCCTGAATCAAAAAAATGAATAGAATCAATTGTGTTTATTTTCAAAGGTTACATATCAGAGTCAAATTTTATAAGAATCAGACTGAAAATAAAAAAATTCATTTTGTTGAAAAAAAAATGATAATTTTTATTTATTTATTTTTTTTTGAAATCACAATTCACACTTTCAAAATGAAGTTATGTATGGAAAGTATCGAAATAAAAATTAAAACTGCATTCAATTACATCAAATGTTCATTATATTACACTTCAACGAAAAATTTTATTTTTTGCTATACCCAACAATTCTAACTTTCAACATTCATCCTGGGACTAGTTCTAGAGTTTTGATGCTAGAACCAATCCAAAGACAGTTTTAGAATCCTTGAAACATTTCTAACAAACTCAAATTCGCCTCTTTTTCAAATTCGAATTCTTTGAAAAAATATATAGCTCTAAACCCAAAAAAATGTTGCTGATTTTTGAAATATCAAAAAATTTTGAAAAAATAGAAAAAATTTGAATTTCAAAAAAAGCCGAATTTGAGTTTGTTAGAAATGTTCCAAGGGTTCTAAAACTGTCTTTGTTGTTGTTCTAGCATCAAAACTGAAGGAGGAGTTCCAATCTGAAATATCAATAAAAATATACCAAAAACACATTTTTCGTCAAAAAAAAAAAACTAAGGCCTAAATCGAAAAAACGACAGGAGTAAAAAAGGTTTACTTTTACAAAATACATATACTGGCCAACTTTCAAACGAATCGGACGAAAAAAGTTGAACAGCCGGGACGGTCTCCTTAAGCCAGGCGGTCGCAGTCAGTATGGAGCGCTACGTACCGTACAGCACTACCCGCAAGGTACAAAACACGCAGTGAAATAGTTTCACTACATAAGCTAGCTGCCGAAACAATAAATAGCTATTTTGAATCCATGTTGTTGATATTCTTTCTCGTTATTACGATGTTTAGTAATACCATATTGTAAACCTCTGTAGAAGACATATTTTTTTAAATAATGTTTTTAACCTCCGTGCACTTGGTTAAATTATTGTGCTTGTCTAAATTAGTCTCAAAATTAATTTACATAATACTCAAAATTTCGAATCTTTCTCCAGCAATACCAATCATTTGAGTTCTATGAGCTTCACGACAATGTTCTGGAAAATAAAAGCATCTTAGCTCCGTGGTACAGTGGTTAAGGGATCGGACTTGTGTGCTGGAAGTCGCGGGTTCGTTCCCAGCGCTGGAGCGGAGATTTTCCCCGTTGGGTATAAGGGAAAGCTCAAGCACAATACCCCACTCGACCCAGGTGTCGGGAATGGGTACCGGCTTTACGGGGGAACCGTCATGGTGTCCTATATATAGGGTTAGTTATAAGACATTTGAAAAACCAATGCTAAGATCATATGTATCAGGCTTGATTGGAAATAAAGCATCCCAAAGATGCCGATGTTAACCTTTTTTTTTAACCTTTTTTAGAACGAAAAGACCTGCAAAGCACTGATAATGATAGAATCTCAACTCTTCGATTACTCGGGCTTTTCGTGTGTAAACTTCAAGTTTGGTGGCTTAACTCAAGTTTTACTTTAGACCGGTTTGAATTCTATGATAATGTAGATTTTTGAAGGTTAACGGTTGAATATTGAGGAATTTAACGATTTCCCAAGATGTTCTTTTAATAATGGCGAGGTCACCAGTGCTTTTTCAAGCACACTTAATTGCTAATTGAATGATTTAAGGCCTCTGACTCCTAAGAAGTTAAGTGTCGGGAGTTCGGACGCACTATTTCTGGCGTCTTTAATCAAAATCAAAACACTATAATTTTCACCTCGGAACTAGACCATCAGAAGGATAAGAAAGTAGATATGTTTATTTATAGCTGGCCTTTATTGGGGTGGCTGGCAGATTGTCTCTTCAGGATGGGCTGATGTTGAGGTCCAATCTTGAGTAGGAACTGCAACAGGCCCGCAGCTGCGTCGGTATGCGGAAAGTGTATTTGTGGAGAAGGTCGTGTGCAAAGGTAACCAATGGTTAGAGACGGCAATAGCGTCTCTGATAAGTGAGGACGGCAAGGTAATATTCCTCCAGATTTGGTTGAATATAGACGTAAAGGTTAGGGAGCAGTTGGGTTAGCTGTAACCAAATGGGTCTCGATTCGGAGTGAGATGGAGGAGGAATGTGGTACTTGCGCTTGCCGTCCAGTAATTGATTGTTTGGTAAAAGTAAAAACAAGAAACCAAGGAAGGAGGTAGTTTTTTGTAAATCTGCCGAGTTTGGCTACCGGGTTATTTTACCCTTTTGATTTGTTCGGGCAAGGTAGGTGGCTTGGCAGTGGAATGTGAAAGTGTCTCGTGGCTTCCAGCCAGAAACACCTAGATATGCACGCTCTGTATGATATGAGACAATGGCGCTAGATCGCATACGATGTTGCTGTCGCGCGTCCGTGGGAGGTTCCGTTAAGACGCAAATGTGAATTCTTAGAGATTGAATTTTTTCGTTACACAATTTTGATAAAATTGAGGACAGAGATTAGTGAATTTCGTAATGTGATTTTATGCTAATGGTTGAATTTATTTTACTGAATTTTTAGATGATCATTCTGAGAATTTCGAAATTTCGACTGGGTTGCGGGATAGAGATTCACTACACGTGCACTGTACAACTTTGTCTTTCTCGTAAACCCGGACGAATCCTTCAAAAGTTCTCAGCTTTCTCTCGTCGTTGTGTGAAGCACAACAAAATTTGAAAATATTTGCATTTATTTTAAAAAATTGATACTGTGTTATTGACATTTAAACTGTTACTTACAAGAGCTTCTTGAGTACCAGACGTCAAAAATTACCTTTTTTAAAATTAAACTCTTATGCACAGTTAATCTTCTCGTAGCAAAATAAAACTATAGAGAAAGCATGGAAAATATGATATCTCTAAAATTCATGTTTTTCCGATGAAGCGCTGTTTCGATGTAACTCAAACTACTACGACTGACAATAATGAGTTAGTTGCGTGTTTTTCTAACAGGCCCTTTACGCGATAATATTTCATTCAAATCTTGTTAGATATTTCACAGGAATTGAAATAACTAGCAAGCAAAACCTCATTTGTATTGCGTGAGTAACCGGTAAAATAATAATAATAATTTTGTGGTCCTCAGAATGTTTGGCAATACACCGGCATGTGTATTTACTTATATAAAGACTACAAATCTTTAAACTAGTTGCACAACTGCGGCACATTCTGCCGAAAATCTCTTTAAAACATTGGTTACTTACGAATAAAAGAGGTAAAAAACTACAATTGGCGAAACCACCGAATCAGAATAAAAGTGAGTAGAAACGCTTCAACGCACCCACACTTTTCAACCTTCAAAATTTTACTGACACGATTCATAAATAGTTAGCGTCAGCTCAATGACTGCGGATGGATTGGTCACTTAAATTTCAAAGCACTGGTTGCAATTGTAAATGGAACACTCAATGTCTCTACAAATTGCGAAACATGTTTAGAGTCGTTAATTGTATTTTTTCAAACAATTTTGCTCCTCTGGCATTGATCGAGAACAAAAAACTGTAATATAGGAAATTTTTGCACAACATTCAAAATTTAAATATGTTATCGTAACTTACATGTATCAACTGGCATTACTGAACACAAGAGTGTCATGTTAAATATTTTGTTTTACGATGATTGTGATTCATAATTTTATTATATATGAAATTGTTATGATTTCAATTGAGGACGTTTTACATTAGGAAATTTTTAAACCCCAATATGTTGTAAGGCATCCCATGTATCATAATTTTTGGAAATGAATGGGTATTCTTTCTTTCTTATGCCATCTAACTTCACCGAGAAATATCCAGTAAAAACTTTGGTAGAGTAATTTTATCGGATATCAAATAACTACTAAATTTACAATGAATCACATTTATCAATGTTGAAATTATCTGTGCGATGGATTTTATTAATTTACATAGATGTTCCCTTTGTGTATTTTATACTTGAAAACCGTTAATTGCATTTTATCCGCAAACGTGAACAACGAAAGTAAATCATTTCAAAATACCTGTTCAAGACACCCACTGTCATTTCAAATGTCACGCTTCGCTCACATTACATTTTTTAGCCCTAATGCTTATTATTTGATTTCAAGCCATCAAATTGATTGGCAGAAATTGGTTTTCTCTAACTTCACGACGTATTTAATTAAAAACGAAATGTAAAAAGTATCATACAACTTACTCTAAGACAAACTAAAATAATGAAAAATAATGTGTGAATATTTACGCACTCTAAAGGAAAAACGGAATAACTGTCATGCCTTTCTCCGTCTTTAAGTCATTTGGGTTTTAGCCCGCCATTTAAATGAACCGTTTCTCATTTGACTGTTCCGAAATTTCCAGAGCAAATTCGTGATTTTGAAATTAGCGATTTTAGGTCAATAACTTAATTCTATCAGCGAAATTAATCGTTAATGTCACTAAATGTCGATTCATGAAGTCGATAATATCTTTATTTAAATTAAGAATAAAAAACTCCGATACTTATCAAACGTTCTAGTTCTGTTCGCGCACGTAGAAGTAATTGCTGGAGTTCTCTGCCAATCTTGATTCTAAGTCTGTGGGCTGCGCATTCTGGGGTTTTAACCACGGATCTGGGTTTTTATCTGTCTCCTGGGGTTTACAGCCACGACTTGTGTTGGCAAAACAATTAATTTCAAGGAGCTAAAATGATTGTACTATTTGATAACCTCGAAAACAATAGAAAAGTGTAAGAAAATTTAGTCATTTACGCCCTTTTCGTTGATCTGGGTTTTTTCCTTTAGCGTATGCTGGGGTTTTCTGGTAACATTCTTATTTGGCGTCCCCTGTGGAATAGCTTCCACGTCACTGTAGCAGAAGCTCTTCCGAGAGCAGGTGTGACATTTCGTGCTCAGGCGCCCTTCTAATTCTCTTGTGCCTGCGCATTAAACGTGTTTAATCCTTTTTTAAGTGATGATCGAACTTAATATAAATTAAGGAACTGAAGTGAAAGTGTGCCTTATATCTGTAAGAACGGTAGATAGCCATTCTACCTTTGCGTGTGTCAAATTTTCAAATGTGTGCTTCGGTAGCTTCAGAATGTTTTCACTGTGCGTTTTGTCTTGTTCAAGTGATTTTTTATTTCTCTGTAAGTTTTAACCACTGAGTCTCAAAATCATTTGTATGATCGAAGAAGTGCGTTATTTATTGAAGGGGCCGAGATGCTTTGATTTGCAGAGTTATGATAGCATTTGATTCTCTTGTACATTTACGAGTCATCTATATGCAGGTGTCTTGTATTACTGCGCCTCGAGCGCCATATAAAAAAATGGCCGACCTTGAGCCCTTTCGTGTCTTTGTAAAGTCAAGCCTAGTCTGGTCTGTAAATCTCGTGTGCGTTTGATAACAATTTAATGTGATTCCTTTTACTTTACAGGCAATGTAAAACGTGATGATTAGGTTAGGGTATGTGTCATAGCAGAGGTCTCGCATATAAAGATGTAAGTATTTTTAAGTGTAAGACGTACCACCTTGTTTTCCGTCGTGTCAAGTGATCTAAGCTCTAGTAATAAATCGAAGTCGATTAGAAACTTCTTATTTAATTTTACATTTGTTTTCTCGCAGTGCTTCCTATTTTTCTTGAAATCTGCGTTGTTTTCGAAACTGATTCGCTCCTCGTTGAAAACGATGGCTACTCTGTAAAGTTGCTGTCCTTATCGGTAGAGTATTTTTTATGAAATAATTTCGTAGTTGAGTAGAGTTTCTCTTTTGTATCGTTCGGGCCCCAAAATTAAGGTGATGTTTTTTAGCCCTTTTTAGGTATTTCATTTGTTCACGATAGAATTCATGAGAAATATTTTATAAATATACATACATTGATTAGGTTTTCGATTCCCCCTCTTTTTCTGTCTATTACGGAAAGTTTGCGTATCGTGTAACTCATAGCTTTGTTTTGTTGCTTTCGTCTCTATGACTCAACTTTTTAAGCCGTTTATCTCTTACTGAGAAGTCCATGATTGAACTTGTGTGCAACCTAAATTTCACACCCTTTCGATGTCATTATAATCTAATCTTTACTGAGTACGTGAGTAAAATTGCAGCAATTGGGTGAAAAA
This sequence comes from Morinoia aosen, assembly GCA_030386875.1. Lineage (NCBI taxonomy): Eukaryota > Metazoa > Arthropoda > Malacostraca > Amphipoda > Talitridae > Morinoia > Morinoia aosen. The sequence goes on along the minus strand of CM059576.1, from coordinate 105,687,202 downwards.
TCCTGACTTTGAAAGTAGTAATATATTGGTGGCTCTATTCTGAAATGGCTTACCTTGCTTCCGTCTGGTTTCTTTCAAATTTGTGTGAACATTGTGTTGTGACTACGACTCAGCATTCCGGTGCTGTTTCAACGATTCAAACCACTTCGAGGAAATATTGTATCTAATTGAAATCAGTGCTCCAAGGAAAAGATATAAAGTTCCGAGCCGAAGCCTAGGTAGTGCCTCCATTTGTAGAACTAAATAACTCTTGTTTTTGCAGTGACGTATTCAACCGCGCCCAATACAACCTCCTTCTTCTTCCGGTGTTTTTCTTACCTGGCGAAGGGGAACAAGGGCGCGACAGTCAATCTTTATGGGGTGGCATACTCCCGAGACCTCTGCTGACACACAGCTGCATCGCTCCTAAACGAAGTAAGTGCCATTAGACTTCGCGGCGTAGGGGCCGTTATTGATAATTATGGATTCGTGTAGGCCACGGCAGGACTCAAGAGTCGTGCGGCTTGATCGAATGACTCGTCTTCAGGAAATAATTGTATCAAAATTGTCAAGCGCCAGAAGGGAAGCCTGGACTGAAGAAGAATGGAACCAAGAATCCCTCGAGTGTCTTCACCAATTTCAAGATTGGCGAGGACTCGTAGAAAACGAGTTAGAATATCTAAGAAAAATTGGAGCCGGACAAGAAGCTAAAAATCTCATGGCTGACTACCGGCAATTAAAGAGGCAGGTAAAGTGCTTTCTCAACCCTCGTGTGAACGACCTTTCCAGCGAGAGTTCCACGTCAGCTCACTCAAGAAAGGACGGTCGAGGATCGGGGCCAAGGCGAAGCACCTCCTCTAGAGCTATGTCCGTGGCGGAGTTCACGAGGCTGGTGGACCTGGAAAGTTCTATAAAGAGGATCAACATTGCGCACCAAGCTCGAGTTGCGGAGCTCAGGTCGCAGTGTGAGCTCGCTGTGAAGCTTGCTGAAGTAGAAGCTAAGGCAGAGAAAAGTAAAATCTCACTTGAAATAGACGAGATCAACAACAGAGGTCTCTCCAGCCCCGACTTTTCGATCGGCGCAGTCAGCGAAACGGAAAAATCTAGGCACACCGAAGAATGGGTCTCGCAGAACCACGGCAGTGTGTTTTATTGCGCCCCTCCACCTAACCTTCGTGACTCTCAGGCACAGCAGCGGGACGCTGCTTCCCAGTTTCAAGACGAAAACGAAATAAGGCCTCCAAAATGCGTCAAAATGCCCCGTGCCCGTCGACGAGCTCCGACTCTAGTTTTTTGAGTCGTTCAGAGGTACGTCCCCCACCGAACCTGGAGAGTAGAGGAATTTACAATGCTGGACTTCGGAGTTCTCGCCCGCGGAGAGTTCGGGAATCAAGACCCACTCGAGCCGCTGACAACAATCAAGTGAACTCTACCAATTACAACCCTCAAGACCCGCTTTTGTGCTACCTAGAAAAACCATTGGCCAGCAGTGACTACTGCGCGGGAAATGAACTTAGGCTCGACGCCGCTTCAAGGCATCTAGTTTTAATGGAACTAAAAAAGTCACCTCCCAACCCATTCCGAGGCGAGCCTAAACGTTACCATACTTGGTTCGCTGAGCTTCGCAACGACTTAAAGAACCTTTCTTTAAATCCGAGCGACGTGGTCGGCATCCTAGAAGCGCGCACATCTGGAGAACCTCGCGACACAATCGTCGGATTAAGGACTTCATTCGGAAGTGATCCGAAGCGAACTTTGGACGAAATCGTCTTTCAACTAAGAGAACGATATGGCTCGTCGGAGCAAATCACGGCGGAGTTCAAGAAGATGATCGAGAGATTCGACCAAATAAAAACGACTGAATTTGATCCCAAAACCGCTCAATCGCTGCAAAAGTTGGGCGACCTGTGCTACAGCATCCAGGGGCAGATGAGGGAGGTGAGAGACTTGGAATACTACAATTACGCTCTGGGCCTCGAACCAATTTATGAGAAGCTCCCAGATTTTATTAAATGCCGGTGGAATAAATCCAAGCTCAACCACCAGAAATCTCATAAGCGCCATCCCCCTTTAGAGGAATTCTGCAGGTTCTTGCGCGAGAACGCTCAGCGCACGTACTCGGGAGTTCTCACCAAGTTGGACAACGACCAGCATACTGGACCTAAGGGCAAGTCCAGCAAGCGGGCCACCGTGCTTGCTGTCGAATCCTCGCAAGTGGAAAACACGAGAACCGAATGCCCCTTACACCATAGCTCCGGGCATTCTCTGGCGTCTTGCAATAGATTTTCGTGTTTGAATGCTGCGGATCGTAAGGGTATCGTTGTGGAGTGCAGTGCGTGTTTCCGATGTTTCGGAGCGCACCGTATAGCTCAATGCACCGCAGATCAGAGGTGCGAAGCCTGTGGTTCCAGCTCTCATCACACGCTGCTTCATTCGGACGGGTCTGAGGGGCAGAGGCGCAGCCACTCAGAAAACTTCGGCGTACGAGGAAGAGGTTTTGCTTCGAGGGGAGGACCAGCGCCTCGAGGACGCTGGGCCCGCAGGTCTTCGCCTCTCAACGAGAGACGCGACGCTCCAGAAATGGGAAACCTGTATACGGAAAAGTGACAACCATCGAAAAACCGAAGCTGCTCTAAGATGGTCTTGGTGGACGTGACGGCGCCCGGAAGAAGCAGTAAAACTCTCCGCACTTACGTCATCCTGGATGACCAAAGTACCAACTCTTTCGCCACATCTTCTTTGTTAGATTTCTTTGCATTACCTCACAAAAAGGAAACGTATTCCATCACCACAATTTCAAGTTCTAAAATTAAATCCTACGGTCGGACTACGGAGGGCTTTCGAGTAAAGGGCGTAAACCGCTCTGAGTCTTACGCTCTTCCCCCGCTATTCGAGCACGACGGCATTCCTCATAATAAGTACGACGTGGCAACGAGAGAAGACGTCTTGAAGAACCCCGACATCGCTCATCTTGCATCGGAATTTCTTCCTCTGGACTGCAATGCTCCCGTGAGTTTGTTGCTGGGCCGAGACGCTGAAGACGTATTAGTTGCAGATCTGGTCCACCGGAAGCCCCCTGTCTACAAAACACCTTTGGGATGGGCTGTTGTTGGAAGAGTCAACCCTTCAGAGCCTCACCCGTCGAACATGCAGATGAGTGTGTATAAAACTCAAGTCGAAGATCACTTTTCGGCTCAGCCTTGTTTCGGTCCTCTGGCTCCAGTCTTCGACACCAGAATGGACGACGAGAGTCCTGGACCGTCCGCTGAGAACAGGAAATTCTTGTCGCTGATTGACGAGAATATAGTTGTAAATGCTGAACGGCATCTAGAAACTCCGCTGCCATTCAAAGATCGCATGTCTGAGCTTCCAGACAACACGAAGGCCATCTATCGCCGCTCCAGAAACACTTTGACGCGGTTAGTCAAGGACCCCGCCAAATTACAGCAGTGTTTGAAGATAGTCCAAGACTACGTGGATAGTGGACACGTAGAGGTAGTGCCTTCCCAAGAACTTCAACCGGCCGAAGGACACTTTTGGTATCTCCCGGTTTTTCCCGTTACACATCCCAAGAAAAAGAAGGTGCGCATCGTCTTCGACTCTGCGGCGCAGTATTTCGGACGCAACTTAAACGGAACCTTGCTTCAGGGGCCAGATGCCAACAACAGTCTTCGTGGAGTGCTCCTTAGGTTTCGCGAGAACAAGGTTGGTTTCGTTGCCGACGTGGAAAAGATGTTCCACGCCTTCTATGTCCGTCCTTCCGACCGAGATTTTCTCAGGTTCTTCTGGTTCAAGGACAATGATCCTTGCAAAGCAATTGTCTCATACCGGGCAAGAGTGCACGTCTTCGGAAATCGATCAAGTCCGGCTGTCGCAACACACTGTCTGCGCCACGCCATTAGGGAAGCCTCAAGAGAGGAGAGAGAAAACGGAGACAGACTTGCCTGGAAGGCTCTGAGCTACGTCGAGCGCGGATTTTACGTTGACGACGGACTGGGATCCGCAGGTTCAGCTCAAGAGGCCGTCGACATTCTAGTCAAGACTCGAGAGTACCTGGAGACGTTCAAGGTTCGTCTTCACAAAATCTCTTCTAGTCATCAGGAGGTTTTGAACGCATTCCCGGAATCGGAACGCGAGGAAGGAAAGGTGGAGTTTTGGGAGGATGGTTGTAGTCAGCGCACCCTAGGAGTGACGTGGAATACTACGACCGACCGGTTTGACGTACATACCGAGGTGGTGAACCGCCCGTTCACGAAACGTGGTTTGTTAGCCACCGTCAATTCAATCTTCGATCCAATCGGCTTAGCTAGCCCCGTCGTATTGGGAGGCCGACTGATCATGCGCACCTTGATCCCTCCCGTAAAACAAGACCCAGAAAATTTGGCAAAGTTGGGGTGGGACGACCCTCTTCCCTTCGCTCATCTTGCGACGTGGGAATCGTGGAAAGAATCGTTGCGAGGACTCTCCGACCTGTCGTTGGACAGGTGCCTCATTCCTGGAGACTTCGGGGAGGTTCATTCACGAAGTTTGCATTCCTTTGCCGACGCCTCTGAACAAGCCATAGGACATGTCACCTACTTATGATCAGTCGATGTGAGTGGACGAGTACACGTGTCTTTTGTAAGCGCTGACAGCAAGGTGGCTCCCAGAGCTGCCACAAGCATACCACGTTTGGAACTCTGCGCGGCCGTCGAGTGCAGTGAGGCCTCCAGAAGAATATGCGAAGAAATAAGCGTCGAGATCAACGACGTAGTGATGTACTCAGACAGCAAGGTAGTGCTGGGCTACCTCAACAACGAAACTAAAAGATTTTCGAAGTATTTGACTAGAAGAATTGAAGCGGCTACGAAGGTTCGTCCCAAGGAACTCTGGCGGTACGTAGCCACAGAGTGCAACCCGGCGGATATGGCCTCTCGTCCTACAAGCGCAGAGAACCTGAAGAGGATACGCTGGTTGACGGGCCCTTCCTTTCTGTGGGAAGATCATCTGCCTGACGAGCAAGAAGGCGCAGATATCTCGCTTTCAGTGAGTTTGCCCGAGGAGAAACTCGTCCAGGAATGCTCGAATTTCGTCACCTCCCTTCAGACCCCAGAGCTTCAGCGTGAAGTTCCTGCCTACTTAACTGGTGACTTTGTCTCTGTTCGTAGAGCATCAAGACTGGCGACGAACTTCTATTTCAAATGGAAGGACCGAACTCAGCAAAGAAAAGGAGTGGCTCTGGCCATCAGACCCTTGGAATCACTAAACTTCGAGGGTGAGAAGTTGGCCATCTCTGACGTTCAACACGCAACCTTTCAAGACGTGATCAGTAATCTCAAGAAAGAAAAGGACATTCCTCTGCGCCACCCTTTGTCTTCTTTGAGCCCCTTTATTGATGCTGACGGTCTGTTTCGAGTAGGCGGACGCCTCAGGCGCGTCAACTTGCCCGGGTGTATAAAGCACCCCATTGTGCTTCCCGAAGACCACCCGCTCACCTCTAGCATCGTGTCTCATTATCACAAACTCTCCGGGCATCAAGGTGCTCACATTTCCCATGGAGCCGTACGAGATGCAGGCTATCATATAGTGCACGGAAAGAAGGTCATCCGTAAGTTCGTAAATGACTGCGTCGTCTGCAGAAAATTGAGAAGGAGACCCGAAGAGCAGAAAATGAGTGACCTACCGGAGGACCGACTTGCTTGCACCGCTCCCTTTACGAACACAGGTTTGGACGTGGCAGGCCCGTGGCAGGTCGTCGAGGGAATCTCTACGAGAAGCAATAAGAGGATTTCTAAGGTATGGGCCTTGGTGTTGACCTGTCTAACCTCTAGAGCGGTGCATGTGGAACCGCTGCCTGCCATGGACACTTCCAGCTTTCGAAACGCTCTCAGGCGATTCATGTGCGTTCGTGGATCGTGAAAAATCATAAGGAGCGACCGCGGTTCTAATTTCGTCGGCAGCTATAACCAGGACCTCGACATGAGGTCACTCTCCAAGACGCTGCAAGACTTCGATGTACAGTGGATCTTTAATCCCCCTCACGCACCCCATTTTGGTGGAGTTTGGGAACGTAAAGTGGGAGCTATAAAGAAGGCCATGTTGTTCTCGCTTTCCCAGTGCGGCATGCGAACGCCTAGTAGAGATGAGCTCTACACCTTTTTTCAAGAAGCAGCATCAATCGTCAACAACACGCCATTATGGTCCCTATCGAGCGACCCTAATGATCCACAACCCCTGACTCCAAACATGCTCCTAACGTTGAAAGAAGCGGGCGACAACCCTCCTCTCTGCGACACCTCCCCTGCGGACCTCATAGCCTACGGAAAGAAGCGCTGGCGTAGAGTCAACCATCTGGCAGAGGTCTTCTGGCAGAAGTGGAAAAGCGACTACATACAGGAGCTTCAATCGCGCTCCAAGTGGACGAAGAGGACAACCAACTTGAGCCCTGGAGACATCGTCATGCTCGTCGAGCCCGCTCCGAGAAATAAATGGGCGATGGGTAGGGTAGTCAGGGTTAAGAAGAGCGGGGACGGTCTAGTGCGTTCCGTAGTGGTATCCCGGGCCGCTGCTGCGGGAGGTACGATAGCGTGCGAACGTCCGATAGGAAAGGTAGTAAGTTTAGGTCTCCGAGGAGACAACTAGATCTCATAGTGTCAGATTCTCGAATCAATTTGATTAGTGTACTCTATCTATCGTGCCCGTCGCAACTGTGACGCGTCCTTCCAGTCTCCCTGTCGAGCTTACCTATTTTTTAATATGCTTATTTCAAGCGATCGGCGGAAGGTGTCTCACTGCTGCTGATGGGGGGAGGTGAAGAGCTGCAGACTTCTCCTTCCTCTCCCGGTAGTGGTGTGATGCGTGAAGCACTTTCGTTTTTCCTCTCCTATCTATCTCTCACTAAGTCAGTTTGCGGTTTGACTACTATAGAATATTAGATTTGAATACTGACGGGGTTCGCCTCTAATTTGTTGTATTATTCGCTCGTAACGTTCCTAACACTAGTCACGTGCGTTTTTCTTGTGCCTATCGGACTAAGGAAGAATGATCTCTATCTAGGTTTAAGAAATTTCGTATTGTAAACGGATTGATTTATGGTCTTTTAGTATAAGCGTAATGTTACTGATTATCGTGTACAAAGCTAAGGTACTCTTTACGTGCTCTCTTCAAGCCGTCGCAAGGATGTTTGCCTGTGTATTTTTCCAAAATAGGGGGAGTGTCATGCCTTTCTCCGTCTTTAAGTCATTTGGGTTTTAGCCCGCCATTTAAATGAACCGTTTCTCATTTGACTGTTCCGAAATTTCCAGAGCAAATTCGTGATTTTGAAATGAGCGATTTTAGGTCAATAACTTAATTCTATCAGCGAAATTAATCGTTAATGTCACTAAATGTCGATTCATGAAGTCGATAATATCTTTATTTAAATTAAGAATAAAAAACTCCGATACTTATCAAACGTTCTAGTTCTGTTCGCGCACGTAGAAGTAATTGCTGGAGTTCTCTGCCAATCTTGATTCTAAGTCTGTGAGCTGCGCATTCTGGGGTTTTAACCACGGATCTGGGTTTTTATCTGTCTCCTGGGGTTTACAGCCACGACTTGTGTTGGCAAAACAATTAATTTCAAGGAGCTAAAATGATTGTACTATTTGGTAACCTCGAAAACAATAGAAAAGTGTAAGAAAATTTAGTCATTTACGCCCTTTTCGTTGATCTGGGTTTTTTCCTTTAGCGTATGCTGGGGTTTTCTGGTAACATTCTTATTTGGCGTCCCCTGTGGAATAGCTTCCACGTCACTGTAGCAGAAGCTCTTCCGAGAGCAGGTGTGACATTTCGTGCTCAGGCGCCCTTCTAATTCTCTTGTGCCTGCGCATTAAACGTGTTTAATCCTTTTTTAAGTGATGATCGAACTTAATATAAATTAAGGAACTGAAGTGAAAGTGTGCCTTATATCTGTAAGAACGGTAGATAGCCATTCTACCTTTGCGTGTGTCAAATTTTCAAATGTGTGCTTCGGTAGCTTCAGAATGTTTTCACTGTGCGTTTTGTCTTGTTCAAGTGATTTTTTATTTCTCTGTAAGTTTTAACCACTGAGTCTCAAAATCATTTGTATGATCGAAGAAGTGCGTTATTTATTGAAGGGGCCGAGATGCTTTGATTTGCAGAGTTATGATAGCATTTGATTCTCTTGTGCATTTACGAGTCATCTATATGCAGGTGTCTTGTATTACTGCGCCTCGAGCGCCATATAAAAAAATGGCCGACCTTGAGCCCTTTCGTGTCTTTGTAAAGTTAAGCCTAGTCTGGTTTGTAAATCTCGTGTGCGTTTGATAACAATTTAATGTGATTCCTTTTACTTTACAGGCAATGTAAAACGTGATGATTAGGTTAGGGTATGTGTCATAGCAGAGGTCTCGCATATAAAGATGTAAGTATTTCTAAGTGTAAGACGTACCACCTTGTTTTCCGTCGTGTCAAGTGATCTAAGCTCTAGTAATAAATCGAAGTCGATTAGAAACTTCTTATTTAATTTTACATTTGTTTTCTCGCAGTGCTTCTTATTTTTCTTGAAATCTGCGTTGTTTTCGAAACTGATTCGCTCCTCGTTGAAAACTATGGCTACTCTGTAAAGTTGCTGTCCTTATCGGTAGAGTATTTTTTATGAAATAATTTCGTAGTTGAGTAGAGTTTCTCTTTTGTATCGTTCGGGCCCCAAAATTAAGGTGATGTTTTTTAGCCCTTTTTAGGTATTTCATTTGTTCACGATAGAATTCATGAGAAATATTTTATAAATATACATACATTGATTAGGTTTTCGATTCCCCCTCTTTTTCTGTCTATTACGGAAAGTTTGCGTATCATGTAACTCATAGCTTTGTTTTGTTGCTTTCGTCTCTATGACTCAACTTTTTGAGCCGTTTATCTCTTACTGAGAAGTCCATGATTGAACTTGTGTGCAACCTAAATTTCACACCCTTTCGATGTCATTATAATCTAATCTTTACTGAGTACGTGAGTAAAATTGCAGCACTTGGGTGAAAAATTCTGACTTTGAAAGTAGTAATATATTGGTGGCTCTATTATGAAATGGCTTACCTTGCTTCCGTCTCGTTTCTTTCAAATTTGTGTGAACATTTTGTTGTGACTACGACTCAGCATTCCGGTGCTGTTTCAACGATTCAAACCACTTCGAGGAAATATTGTATCTAATTGAAATCAGTGCTCCAAGGAAAAGATATAAAGTTCCGAGCCGAAGCCTAGGTAGTGCCTCCATTTGTAGAACTAAATAACTCTTGTTTTTGCAGTGACGTATTCAACCGCGCCCAATACAACCTCCTTCTTCTTCCGGTGTTTTTCTTACCTGGCGAAGGGGAACAAGGGCGCGACATAACCATATAATTTTTCAACAGCAAGTATACTCTACCTTGCATACAACTGCTAGGTAGCTGCGGCGCGGAAGGAACAGCTTTCCGGAGCAAGTTGAACTCTCGGAAGTTCATTTCTCGTGAACTAGCTTAATTTGTGTCTCGGACAAGGCCGAATAGCGAATCATTCTCGTAAGAATAGCATTAAGGGATTCTTCTCCGTCTGGTTCACAGGGAACAATAATGAATAACTATTACTCTGAAGGGGTTTTTGACTGAAAAATTTACCTTTTCCTAAAGCTGAAAGTTTCCTTTTTCCAACGAAATAACTTGAAGGCCATTTAAAGCAAGATATATGGTATAGAAATGTCTTTTAATACGATGAATGACGTTTTCTTGGAAAGCATTCGTTCATCTGCGCGGTCTCGCTTATCAGTTCATTACGAAACATGGTCTGAGAAGGTGTACGACGCTCCTATCACTCGATCCAGTCTACGTTGATTCTTTCACGTATAAAAAGAAAAATGTATATAATAACAATTATTTTATGATAAAAACCTTTTAAAAACCAATTTTAAGTTGTATTTGTTTCAATTTATTATGCCAATTTTGATTATAAGGTACTTCAAAATAGTTCACAGATATTCCCTGGATTGCTACATCAAGTTCCAATTTGCCATTGTGTCCAGGCATAAAAAAGTTCCCTGAAATTCTTCCCTGCTCCAGGCACGCACAAGAAACATTTTCATAGCTTCAAAGATACTCAAATTACACTCCTGATCCAATCCAGCAAGACAGCTCATCCCGCAATCATCTTCAGCACATCTGGCATACCACTCATTCTCTCCATACTGCTCAAGCACCGCATTCATGAAACTTTCTCTCTCTTGCTCATACTTACTACATTCCAGCACAAAATGCTCAATTGTTTCCTCCACTCCACTAATACAATGCTGACATAATCTGTTATTATTCTCATTCCACCTCCATGTACGTCTGTTCACACTCAATGACTTACATCTCAACATATAATCCCTCCACGCCACCATCTATTCATCCGAAGCAGTCCTAATATTTTTGACGGACGTGCGGATGCAAGTCGCACTGCGGCAAAAAATGTTCAATACTTAATTACAAGCTACCCACGTATAAAAACTTAACGATGACACGAACACAATCCAACATGTTCTAAGTTATGACGTGCAATTAATATCAATTAGGTATCTTGATGTTTAGCATTCTTGTAATCACTTGTCGGTTAGTATTTTTAATTAGTTTAACCAAGAAAATAATAGCGAAGAATAAGGCATTGATACGAAACATTTTATATTAAAAGCTTTACTGTTAAAATGATACTTTTCGACTCATTGGGTCATTCTCAACAAATTGCTCTTAAAAAATAAGAAATAGGAAACATGGAAGGTAAATGAATGTTAAGATTGGCGGGTATGCTAGTTATAAACTTCCAACCTTAAACGTTTGCTCAATAGTGTTTTTCGAAATAGTAAGAGAGGGATAATAAAGCATGGGATAACTCAGCTTGGTTTTTTCTTTATTGAGGGAGCCGTGATGACCGATGGCGTGCTTGACTTCGGGCGATCTTCTCTTAGATGGGACTTCTTCGTGCAGGCGAGGTCCGGCGAGCGATGACGTTGGTCAGGGGTAAGTGAGTGTGTTTGTGGAGATTCAAGGTCTGTTTAATCTTATTGACTGACAGAATATCAATTTACTCGTGACGTGATGATGAGTCACTATTTAAGAGATTTAGACTTTAGAATAAGTCTACGATGTGAAGAAGCAAGTTGTCGTTTGAGCGGGTAGATAAATTTGCCATTTGTAGTAATATACTAGGCTCTACAAAACTCCGACAAGTGGTTGCAGTCGAGAGATGACATAAGGTCAGAAACGTCTCACGTCACAATTAGGCAATTTACGTGGTGTGGTGGTGTACTCTATGGTGTAGTGAGAGATAATTTTTCACGTAAGTTTAACTTGTGAAGCTCAAGCGAATGTCCAGGGTAAAGGCCCAAGGAATTGTGTTTTGGCGTTTGGGTGCCGTCGAGGAATCTGCAATAATCGAAGTCGCTGAATGAAAAGGCTCTCGAAGAGGCATCAAGGAAAAATTCCACAACTGACAATCCCTACACTGCAAGGGTAAATTTCCCATCACGGAGAAACACTGAGTCTTCCTACAGATTCAACACGAGCTATTTGAATTGTTCTCCTTTTGTCAAACTCATGAAATAGGATAGATTTTAACGGCTGGCAAGCTTTTTTTAACTACTGCCCTTGCTTTAAAAAATACGAGGATGAAATCTATAAGAATTTCTGGCAATGACAATCGTTATTCATTATTGAAAGCTACATGCGATTAAGCACATGATTTACGGAATATAATGAAATATGAGACAGTCAAAAATGCCAAAAAATGAATAATTTTCGTACTTTATAATATCTCTATATCCGTACGAGAAAATAAAAAGAAAATAGTCCTAGTTTCATTAAGATATCAATCATACTGAAAACACTGCAAGTATATCTTGTAATAAAAAGAATAATATCTACACTGAGAAAAGAAACACTAAACGTATCTCTTGCAAAAAAAAGAAAGATATTTCAAAAACATAATACAGTGAAATTAAATAACAATGACACAGCAGTTTTTATGCTCCGCCATTTTGCAATCAACGCCGGCAAATCTGCCTTGCGTTCTCACGAAGTATTTGATGCACAAACTTCAATATCATAATGACAACTGCAAGTATATAATTTTGTAGTAAAGGAAGGACGTAGTTGAACCTCTATAAAATACTCTTGACACAAGAAATGCACATGACACGCAAAATTTACGCTACGTCATGTTGAGCTAGCACTTGAAATGAGCTATGCTAGTTTAACGAATTCTACGACTATTTACATGTTTATATATGTATCACGATCTGACCAGATCCTTATATTTAAACACAATGCATTCTAAGAAATGACACACTATACTTTACCAGCTTTTGCTCTATTTGTACACTTAATTTCTTCCACTTACAAGAACGGTGTAAACGCAAAGGCTAAGAAGGCACGGGAGAGAGTGACGCCTAAAGGGCCGTTTACACTGGTCTACATTTTGCTGCAGGCTCACGTGTACACGCCTCGTGTGGAGCTTCACAAGAGTCATGTGCGTTTAGACTAGACACCATTGGAGCGAGCCATATGGAGCGCGCGCTGCTCAACAGGGCTGCCACTCTAGATATTATATAGCTAGATCTAGATGTTTTTCCTGAAGCCTAGATGTAAAATTTCGAACCTCGATATTAGCTATAAAATCTATATAGTTTTTTCACCGTGCTAGAAATTTTCTAGCTAGAATTACAATTAAGCTATGTACATGATAGATTACTGTAAATTCGAATTAAGAATTCACCCTAATGGTTGGTTACTACTTCATTCTTATTATATTTGTTAATTTACTTAAGCAAATTGTCTGAATAGTGAAGCAACCATATTCTGATCATGTTATGTTCAGATTATGAATGACACCAAGACGGCTATTTCACGGTTCATAAGCTAAAGCACACTATCTCCAATTGCAAAAATAGTGATGATATAAAAAAATCATGGAATAAAATGCACATATATTATCAAGAATGTATTGTGACCTCATTTTGACGAAAAAATGACCAATGATATTGGTAACAATGAGTTCAGTTTATTGTTGGATGGAAGCAATGATATTTCTATCATGAAACTACATGGTCTATCAGTGATATACTAAAGTAATGCATCTAATAAAGTAGAATCAACCTACTTAGTAATTGCAAAATTATTAAAAATGATGAAGGTAGCGGTGTGAAAGCCTTAAAACAATTGTTGATAAGTAGGAATCTGAGCATTGATAATATGCAATGCAATAGAGACTGACCTTTCTACTCGCAACACGTGTGGAATTGAAGAATATTTGGATACCAAGCTTTATTAGGGTAAATATCAGGATACTAGATAATTTACAGTAAGATAAATTGCCTAATATAAAGTAATTTATGATATAAATATCCTTATATGCTATTGTTCAACTAATTTATTATAGTAGATAATTAATTTATTTCTAGATAAATTTTTGGATGTTTTATTTTTAAATCTAGATGTTTCTCGATATTTTTTGAGGTCACACTAGATTTTTTGGTCAAACACAAGTGGCAGCCCTGCAGCACAAAACCAGTCAGTGTGGCTTGCTGCTTTGAAATATGGATTGCTGTAGACGAGTTTGTGTGAATATTGTTGCTGCATCGTAGCTACGTAATCTCTTTTTTATTTGCATGAGTGTAATGTTACTATATTCGTTCATTTTCATTAAAATATAATGGAAAGCAGCCTCCTTATATTCACTGCTTTTAGTCTGCCAAAGGCATTGATGGGCTTAGTACATTTCAATTAGAAGCAGTGTAGTTTCTCGCGGCAGTGTCGAGTCAGCCATTACGGGTGAGCGAGAGGCGCCACCTCACTTGATGACTACTGCTTGCACACTGACCGGTCTAGAGCAGCGCCGCTCACACGTGCAGCCGCTCCACGGATTCAATCAAAGTGAATCGGGAACTTCGGGCTCACACACACAAATATGAGCCTCAGTGGTGAGCTTCGTCTACACGAGTCGCGCCTCACAGCCGAAATGTCTCCTAGTGTAAACACCCCTTAAGAACCAAGCGTACCGCGCTCGGTAATGCCAGTTCCAGAGGCATAAAACTCGAAAATGTCGATCGTTATTTCATCTCTCATGCATTTACACAAAAACTTTAAGGTTTACTAATTATAAGTAGAAAATCGTTAATAATAATTTAGAGTAAGATTTTTAATGTTAATAATTATGCTATTTAAGTGCGAATGAGGAATTTTATAATGTTACACTTTTGTAGCAAATGCTACATGTAAAAGAAAATAAAGTTAAATAAAATCGTTAAACTTTCAGCAAAGGAAAATCGGATTGAGAGTCATTTAAAAAAACATATCGTTCAACGATATAAAGAGATACCATAATGCGCAGATCAATTTGATTTTAAGCATTGGCTAAAATATGAAAATCGTCCAATTTTATTGGATGATTTTATCTTTCAGCATGGGTTCGTCTGGCTGTAAGTTTGTTTACGCATTCCTACCCAGTTAAAAATTCATGCCGTTTTTAGAGCGACAGGTAGCCGAACATAGTGAAACATGGCTGCACAAGGCAAAATATTTCTTTGTCGGCCGCTCTCGACCCAAATTTACCGTTCGACGGCTATGTTCGCTTATCAAATTAGGACGTTACAAGCTGGAAGAATCGAGCTCTTTCACAAGGGCGGTTTCAAGCAGTAGTCTCGGCCTGCGGTCGACTTAACGACCGGGAAGCATCCGGTATATATATACTTCGACTAATTTTTCTCCAGTGCACTTTCACACAGCGCCCGCGTAGAACAATTATTGTTACTCCCTGGCGTATTTATTTTACAATATGTAATATGTGTATGTAATATGTGACTTCAAATTACTCTCAAATGAAAGAATGAAACATTTCTCTTTCCATATTGTACAAATGACCCTAACGGTTTTCTAAGAACTACAGAAATTTATCGATAAGCCTCTCCGACTCATGAATGCGCCGTCAAAAAACTCAAGTTGACCCGCTGTTAACTTTTGAAAGAATGCCCTCAACGACTTCAAAGTACTCTCAAATGAAAGAGTGAAACATTCTCTTTTCCATGTTGTATACACGTCCCTAACGCTTTTCTGGGAACTACAGAAATTCATCGATAAGCCTCTCCGACTCATGAATGCGCCGTTAAAAAACTCAAGTTGACCCGCTGTTAACTTTTGAAAGAATGCCCCCAACGACTTCAAAGTACTCTCAAATGAAAGAGTGAAACATTCTCTTTTCCATGTTGTATACACGTTCCTAACGCTTTTCTGGGAACTACAGAAATTCACCGATAAGCCGACTCGCGTGCCGTGGAAAACTTAATGAGCTCCCAGCGTTTACCTGAGATTGAAGTTATTCAGCCAGCCTGTCATAACACAGCACCTGCTTATTGTTGCTTTCAATATCATCGCAGCCTCTGCATCCATCATGCATGAGGTCTCTTTTGAGAGTTCCCCTTGGAAATGTGATGGCCGAGCCTAAATGAAATGATCTTCTGAAATTTTAAAATGAGCTTTTCGTGTTTTTCCATGCTGCAGGCATCGTCAACTTCGTGTTGATATAATTTTTTTGTACAATTTTCGACGAATGTATTTCTTCCAAAGCATTTCCACCATGATTTTTGAGGAACTTCAGAAAATGAATAATTAGGTTATTTAGCTCAGTTGGTTAGAGCGCCGTGCTAATGTCTCTACGAACAGGATGTTTTATTCTTTTAAAGCCTTACAAATATGCATAAATGTCCACAAAAGTTATACGTGCAATTCTCATATGAGAAAAATACTTCATCATTCAAGCAAATGAGAAGATTCATTTTAAAAACATGTATTTCTGGATAAATAAAAAATTTCTGGATAAATCTATCCGCCTCGAGCGCCGCCATTACACATCAGTTCTTCCCCTCGTATCTATCGAAATAATGCGTCAATGGAGTTCAAATTACTCTCGAACGAAAGAATAAAAGAATCTCAAGGGAAAATCGTACATGCTAACATTCCTAAGCAAAATTATTTTGCCATGAAATCAAATTATACTTCCAAAGCTGCCGAGGGAAACTAATTACTAGTCAGAGCAGCCAACTACGAAATTGGTTAATAAACCTAAAAATTTTAATTTATGGATAGTTTTTATGTTATTCGAAATTTATAGGTCAATTTAATATTTTCTGCCAGTTTACTATGAATAATACTATCCCGCTGCTCAGCTGAGTCAATTCTTTTTCTTTGCATTCGAGTTGAGGGTACAACACACTGAGATGTTGGCGGCCCTGCGCGACGCTGAATTTCCCGCCAGTTTCGACCTTGATGTTGTGTGCGGCAGACAGGTGTCTTGAACGTGCTTCATTTATTTAAGTTTAAAGTAATGTTAGAGTGCATATCAGTGTATCAGTGCAAGTGTTTAGTACGTTAGAGTGTATTTTATTTGGAATAAATTTGTACCATGAGGTATAAGGTGTTTGCTCTCACGTGAGTTTTTAATTCCATTGATGACGTTAGAACTGGATAGTGTGAAACAAGTGCTGCTTGAGGGAATGCATTTTATAAAAGAAATAGCATCTTTGAAGTTTGGCTGTTTTGTTTTAAAAATGATAAAACATTTTACAGAGATAAAAAAACATTATATAGGTCTCTATGAACAGGATGTTCCAAATTATGGAACATCCATGATTAAGCATTGATAGTGCATGTTCATTAACTAGTAATTTAATTCTTATTTTACAGTGAGTCTTTAGTCTTCAAGCTTCTAAAGTGCAGCATGACTTAAGAACAATACAATGTTTTCTATAATTTACATTGCTTTCAGTAGAAATATTTTCAATGGAGATATTGCATGAGTCACTCCTCAACACCCCACAGCCTGGCGTTTTTCTCAATCGCTCGAGTAGAAAACAAGTGTGAAGAAAACTGAATAGCCGTGACTTCGAAAAAAAGTGACTTGTTCAAATTGTTACACATCGTATTAGTAATTTGAAACCACAAGTCTTCAAGTATTTTAACATTAATTGACGTCATCGGGAAGAGAAATCTTTCAGCATTTAATAATAGAAAACCTTGAAAAAATTAAGTTACTTTTAGAGTTAATCATGCAAAGAAGAAAACCATATTCAGTTTTATCAAAGCGCCAAAAAAAACGTCGGTTGGCTGCATTAGCTAGTCTGGCAAGAGCTTCCTCAGAAAATGATGCTGAAGCGCAAAATGAGTCGTTTTCTTCAAACATCTCGCCTGTTGTTGAGTTTGGACCCGTGACTTCTGACGAAAATGACGATTCTTCAGAAGAAACAAGCGGTGAAAGCGACATAGAATGCTGCTTCTCAGAGGCAACATTTCAAGAGCATGAACAGAGCGAGAATGCTCATAATAACCTTGAATTATCCGTTGAAACAAAAATCGAAACCGCCGTGACAAACTGGCTTATTGATTTTCCAAACGTTCCAAAGCTTGCTGTGACAGGCCTCCTAAAACACATGCACGTTTTTTTCCCAAGTACAGTAGTTTCAGCTGCTACGTTGATGAAAATAAATAGTGAAATTGAATACATAGAAATGTATTGTGGTCGGTACGCTCATTTAAACGACTGGAAAAAGAATATCACAACGTACTTAGAGTACATAAAATTCGACAGTGACAGTGTTACGTTAGATATAAATTGTGATGGGATCCCGTTATTCCACGATAGTAGAAGGCACCACGCGTATCCAATATTAGTCAAAATTTGCTCCATTCCATCGAAAATTGTTTGTGCAGGGATCTATGTGTCAGAAAGAAACATTTCCAATAAAATGCCAGATGTAAATATTTTTTTCAAAAAATTTGTACAGGATTTAAAACCTTTGCTTAGCGAAGGAATTCTAATCAATAGCAAACTTGTGACCGTTAAAATCCAAGCATTTGTATGTGATGCACCAATTAGAGCTGGACTTAAAAAAATCGTGAATCATAACAGCTATCATGCGTGTGAACGATGCCAAACAAAAGGAATCTATTCTGGCGGCCATGTTGCAATGCTTGATTGTTCAGCTTCACTACGGACCGATGTTGGATTTTTGGCTAAAGAGGATGACGCCCATCATCAGGAAGGCACGACATCCATACTAGAAGATCTAGGCGTTGGAATGGTAACTCAATTTGCGCTGGACTATATGCATTTAGTTTGTATTGGCGTAATGAAACGTCTTTTCAACCGATGGTTATCAAGTAAGAAAATGAGTAAAAAATCCCACTTGTCTGCTGACAAGAGAGAAAGCTTGCATTCACAACTTTTGATTGTGTCTCACCATTTACCATCAGATTTCAATCGCCGACTTTGGGGGGGCCTTAATTCAGCATCTCATTTCAAAGCGACGGAATGGCGGACATTTCTCTTATATCTTGGAGTTGTAGTATTGAAGGATATTCTAGATCATGGTAAATTCCTTAATTTCCTGTATCTAAGCGTTGCAATGAGACTCCTGCTCACTCCCAACCAAGAAAAAAACATCCCGACGGTTAAATCGTTACTTCTGCGTTTTCTTACATCAGCAGTAGAACAGTATGGTGAAGAATTTGTTTCCTACAACGTGCATTGCCTGCTCCACGTTGTAGATGATTATGCGAAATTTGGTCCATTGGACAATGTGTCCTGTTTCCCCTTAAAAAATTATTTAGGAATGTTGAAAAGACGCCTAGCTGGTCGCAATAGGCCACTGGAACAGCTTTCCCAACATGCCTGCAGGGAAAACGAAAACTACAAGACTGCTGTTCAAGAAACTAAAAGTAATGTCTTCAGTGTCAAAGGCACAAGATTCAAGTGTGGTGGAACAGGTGACCGAGACAATGGAGTGATGCTGAACAGTGGAAAAATTGGTATAATGCGCTCTTTCAATGCCGACTCGGTTGAAGTTGATGTTTTTGCAAAGACCAGTGATTTGTTCATGTTCCCAGTGGATTCGACCAAAGTAGGCATTTACAAAGTGACTGCGAGAACTCAGAAAGTATTTGTACGGTTTCAGGACATCTATACAAAAATGGGAATTTTCCCTACCAAAAATGAAAAGACATTTATAGCAGTAAAAATTCTACATCATTCATAAAGATGGCCGGCGAAGATAAAGTTGGTTTTCCAGCTTTATCAGCACTGTATAGCGTTATAATGTTAAACAAGAAATTAAATTAATGCCTAACCAAAGATTTCTATTGATAACAAAAATATTTATAAATAATTAAGAGAAAATATTGTATCTCAATTCAGGTAATATGGATAAATGTACGAAGTCGTTCGTTTGCATTTGCTTTTCTGGAGGAAAGTGGGCGGTAGTTCCTAAAACATGGATGCGGGAAAAAAACGGCAAGCTGTGGAGCTTCTGGCCCGATTCTGGTGATATACCTACCCTGGTGAAGTACAAAGTGAGTCCTATGGAATCTTGGAGGGAATGGAGAGTCACATCGGTTCTTGCTGCATCTGGTGAGTTTGAAAATGAAACACTCTTCATGTATGCACCTGTAATACATATATATTGAAAATATTGTTTGAATAAAGTCTTAAGAATTAGTGTTAATGTTGAGTAATATACGTCCCCTCATGGGAATACAACTATTTATCTACGCTTTCTGTGACTGCCTCAACAATTTCTATCGACGAGGGGAAGGTTCAGAAAAGTCCACGGATGATGCAAAACTTGTCTTAAGCAGCCATTTATTTGTACATAAATTTTCCTGAAATAGAAAGGTCTAGTTAGCACAAAAGTAATACAAAAAATATACAGTTTTTAGAGATTGCATATCTAAAAGTGATTCAGAGGGCAAACCAGAAAATAAGGACGCAAAAATTGGGGCAGAACTGCATCACTGGCACAAGAAAATCTAATTCAGAGAACACGGGTAATACTTCAGCGGCTCATTCAACACCCAAATCATTGGCGAGACTTAGTACAATTTTCATACGAGCATCCCAATGGCACAATCAGATATAACCAGTCAACCTAATGAGGCCCTCATTAAATACTAAGGTCAGGCAGTAGGCTCTACACACTAATGTCCAACCAGGTAGATGCTGAATTGAAGTTACACGGCTATTCCCATATAAAAATGCATGTCCAACCCGGTAGACGCTGAACTAAAGTTACACAGCTATTCCTACGTAAACAGTGCCTGACAACTTGAGTTGTTTCTGACTCACATGGCTAGTCACAAAAGTCTATCAATCTATAGTACCACCTGGGCATAGTTAAAACACACCCATCTACAAAGGTGGTTAATAAGTGAACAAGGGGGCACACTTAGACACCTCTGAACAAGTAAATAGTTACCTAACAGGCATGAACACGTCATCAACCAGGCAATATAAAATATCCGCAGCACAGTAAAAACCACACAAATAAAAATAGGCAAAAACCACCACACTCTACAGACTGGTAAAAATCACACAAATAAAAATAGGCAAAAACCACCACACTCTACAGACTGGTAAAAATCACACAAATAAAAATAGGCAAAAACCACCACACTCTACAGACTGGTAAAATAGCAACTTGAGTGAGGAATTACACAATTCTAGAGTCCAAACACCAGAGTTTAAATCCACTAACATTAATCGTGAATGATAACCAGGATCTATATAATGCAATGTGCTTAGATCAAATCAACAACTGAGCACGATGAATCCAGCTGTGAATTCCAGCAAATAAATTAAGTAGCACTGACAAGCACAGAACAAATCAGGCTCAACAATATCATCAAAACATGACTGATTGTTTGCAAGAAAGTCTCACAACCCTGTCCAACACAGGGCAAACCACTAGACAATTTGAGCCAGGTACAAATAGGTAAACACAGCATTCCATTATATTGGCACCGCGACTGAAGAATCAGTATCTAGAATTATAAAAGCACAAACAGAAAAACTGTGACAGCACACATTCTAACATCCCCTGAAATCTTTTAGCTTTTCTAGGACCTAAGAATTCACTGTCTAGTAGGAGACACAAAACAGACATCTATAGGGACCCAATGCACTTAATATTTAGCACTCTTTACTTACATTTCCTTCTCTGGAGTCTACACACTACTTCAACACAACTGGCGGCCTCTACTCAGCTCGCAGAGTTTAAATACCTAATGTACCGGAAGAGAGCGTTTCCGGAAAACGAGTGAACGTGCGGACTGGTTCCCTCAATATTCGAAGGCACAAATTTTCTACCGCTGTTTGAAAATAGAAATTTCCTAAATTGCTGCGAAGGCAGCACACTCCTCTCTCTCAACAGTGCTAGGTAAGATTACTACAATATCTTTAATCGATCGCTCACAACTTTTGGTACCTCCGGAATTGTCCGTCCGCCGCAGCGTCGCCCCACGCACGCGTCCGTCCGATCCCGAGCGATGCACCGACTCTACCCGAGCCAGGGGCCACTGACATCTTGGAGACTGCGAGTCTCGTACCAGTACGATGTCCCCCTGGGACAAGGGACGCCTTGGTGTCGTCCATTTTCTGCGACGACTGATTTCTTGAAGGTAGAATTGTCTCCATAGTTGCCAGAATTGGTCCGCCAACAGCTGCACTCGCCGCCATCTTCGTGGACCATAAGCGAGGAGGTCGCGATCTGTGAACGAGTCTGACGACTGTGTGCGAGAGGCGTCCCTCATGGTTAGCAAAGTGGAGGGACTGATAGGGAACACATCATTGGGGTCTTCGGAAGGGGCGTACAGGGGCGTAGAATTTACAATGGCCGCGGCTTCTATCAGGAGGGTGTGCATATCATCACGGTTGAGTGTCACCTTTCCTGACCTCCCCAAGGTCAGGTCGAGTACCTTTCTGATCGCTCCAATTTTTCTCTCCCACACACCTCCATGATGACTCGCTCCAGGGAGATTAAATTTCCACTCGCATCCCCTAGTCTCCATGTCCTTTGATACTTTGTTCAAATCGCAAGATTGAGACACCGCACCTGTAAAGTTGGTGCCTCGATCGCTTCTTATCAGCTGGGGGGTGCCTCGTACAGAGATGAATCTACGCAATGCGTTCATAAAGGAAGGAGTATCCATCCCACAGAGAGGTTCAACGTGAACTGCCCTGGACACAAGGCAGGTCACCAGTAGGCCATACATTTTCTTCGTGGCCTTTGTGATTCGGGTGCTCTGTCCGTCATGTACAGTGAACGGCCCGAAGACATCTAAGCCCACCCGGGTGAAAGGTGGGGTGGGGATGAGACGATCTTCCGGGAGGTCGGCCATCATCTGTTGCTCAAAGGGAGCTCTCAGCCTCCTACAAATCACACAGCTCCTCAGGAGTCGTTCTATTTGCTTTCTACCTTGCGGGATGAAGAAGCCCAGAGATCGCACCTTACCAAGGGTGAGGAGACGGCCCTGGTGAGCCACCAGCTGGTGTGCCCGTCTTATAATTATCTGAGTGAAGGGATGGTTCCTGGGTAGGATCAAAGGGTGTTTTTGATCCACTGGTAAGTCACTGTGCTTTAGGCGGCCTCCTACACGGATCAGACCCTCTTCATCCACAAAGGGGGCCAGTGGTGTCAGTTGATGTCCTTCCGGTAGCTGCATTGGACCTGGTTTCCCCGTCTTGGGTAGTATTTCGCTGTAAGATTCTTGTTGGACGGCCTTAACGAGGTACATTTCAGCTTCCTGGTCGTTCTGAAGTATACGTAGTGTCGGTTCCGAAGAAGTGTTGAGGTTAGATCTCGCTCGCATCAGCCACTTATGTGCCAGGTTGTGCACGGTGCGGGTAACCCCGAGAAGCCTGGTCCACCTACTCAGTCGGTCCATCACCGTACGAAATGGAGGTGGCGAACCGGTCAAGGTCGTGAAGGCTTTGGTCTCCGGCAACGATTCTGTTAGTTGCGCTTCCTCAAAAGGGGGCTGAGCGTCGACGACGCAATCTTCTAATATCCAGGCAGGGCCGGTGAACCAATGGCTGTGTACGAGCTGCTCTACATCCGTGGGACGAGTAGCCATGTCTGCGGGGTTCTCTTTCGTGTCTACGAAGTACCACTGAGTCGGAGAGCAATGCTTATTAATCAACTCTATTCTCCGGGTCACATATCTGGTGAAGCGTTTATCCTCATTTTTCAGGTATCCAAGAACAATTTGACTGTCCGTGTAGTATCTGACTTCTTGCACATTCACCTTGAGGTCGTTGAGGGTCTCTCTTGCTGCCAGTACTGCTTCGACTGCGGCGCACAGTTCCAACCGTGGTATGGTGGTAGCTGCCCTAGGTGCCACCCTCGAACTGGCGTTGATCAAGGTGGAATGTTTCTGCTCTCGGGTACTGGTCAGCCGCAAATAAATCGCATAGCCAATGGCCTCCTGAGAGGCGTCACAAAAAACGTGAAGCGAGTGCCGTGAAACCTCCCCAAAGTCGCGCGGCTTCACGCACCGACTGAGGCGTATTTCCTTTGATCTTCTCAGCCCGTCTTTCCACGATTCCCAATGCTCTTCCAGTTTCTTAGGTAGAGGTTCGTCCCACAGAGTGGAGCTTTGGTTAGTTTCGGCAGTGCTATCAGACAGCGCCTTTCTTTGTAGAAGTCTGCCACCCAAAATAAGAGGCGCAGCTAGTCCGAGGGGGTCAAAGAAGGAGTTCACAGTAGACAGCACACCCCTCCTAGTGAAGGGTCTGTCCGGGATATTGACCTTGAATATTAACAGATCTTCGGAGACGTTCCAATGGATCCCCAATGTTCGTTGGATAACGGATCCGTCCCAAGTGACAGTCTTTGGTGCGGCTAGTTCCTCGTCTGGCAGACCCACCGTTACCCGAGTGTCAGACGTGGCAACTTTGTGAATGTTCAACCCATACTCGTGCAACAGAGACCGCACCTCGCCAAGCAGCTCCCTGGCCTCGTCTGGGGAGTCCAAACTAGCAGACCCATCATCAACGTACGTCGCATGACGGAGAAAGTCAGTGGCCCGGCTCGGGCGTCCGGATGCATCGCCCAGGTCGGCAATATGGCGAAGGGCGAACGCAGCGACGGCCGGAGAGCTCCGCAACCCGAAGACATGGACCTTAGCTCTGTAGGGGACAATCTCGTTAGTAACCCGATTATCTTTGAACCAAAAGAAACGCAGATAGTCCCTGTCTCCAATCTTGACTCGAAAATTGTGGAACATATTTTTTATATCAATTGTAAAGGCTACCTGGTGGAGTCGGAATCTCTGCAATATTCCCCGAAGGCTGTTGTTCAAATCGGGGCCCGTCAACAACTCATCATTGAGGCAGTGTCCCTTGTGCTTTGCTGAACCATCGAACACCAACCTAACTTTCCCTTCTTGGGCTTGCCTTACCGGGGAGATAGGCAAGTACCATCCCACGCCTTTCTCAGGAAGTTCCCCTGCGACTACTTCCTCAACGTGATCATTGTCAATGTACGATTGCATTTTCTCGAGACTTAGTGTAGCACTTGAGGGATCTCGACGCAGTTTTCCCAACGTCGTGTTCGTTCTTCCCAATACAGACACGTAATTATTACACAAATTTGGTGGATCTCTAGTAAAGGGTAGGGGCGCAACAATCCTATCGTCTTTCACTTCGATACCAGCTCTCAAAATACTTACAAATTTATTGTCTAACACACTCAGACCCTGGAGCTCGTCGTCGACTCGCTCCTCAAAGACGTCGAGCGTCTGCCTCCCAGGGTTGGGCCCACGTATCTTGATCGAGAAGTGATGATCCTCGTGGTTCACGAATGACGTCCGCAGGGCAGTGGTCTGCTGGGTTCTCGCTCCTCCGTTCAATGGTCCCAACAGTGCCCAGCCCAGGGCGGTCTTGCAGGCAAGAGGACCTCGTACTCCATAGTGTCTAGGTGCCATGAGCGACACGGCATCTCTTCCGATGAGTATCAGTGACCAAGCCAAAGGATCCTGCTCATTGAAGTGCTTGGCCAGGTGCGCAACGTGGCTGAGCTTCTTCACAACGTCGGGAGTGGCTACTTCGTCAGTCGTGTCCGGGATATTTTCGTTGGTCCATGTAGTGGGTAGCTGATGCCATCGGTTCTCACCCACACCCCTTATCTTGAGCCCGGTGATGGCGTGTCCTTCCACCTCAGACGACAGACCACTCAGTGTTCTGAGGGCGTACTTCCAGGGAGTGGCCTTAAGATCGAGCTGTTCTATCAGAGAAGGGTCCGCAAAGCATCTTGAGCTTTGCTCGTCAATGATGGCGTAACAACGCACTTTTCTCTGGGTGGACGTCGAGGTGACATCTACTAACAGCGTCTTGGAAAATTCCCTGGACTCGAGACCGAGGCATCCCGTTCTGGTGCAGGTGGCGACCTCACCAGGGGTCACCGGTTTAGTGCTTGCCCGGTGCATGACCGTCAAGTGTGAGCCTTGACAGTGAGAACACTTCACTTGTTTGTCGCAGTTCCTGATGTAATGGGGACCAAGGCATCGGAAGCATACCTTCGCCTCGGTGATGAGCTTCTTCTTCTGGTCGATGGGTAGTCTTCCAAAGGACCGGCACTCCCAGGTTCCATGGGCGTCGACCTTGTGGAAAATACATTTGTTGATTCTATGGTCCGTTTCCGGAGGTTTTTTGTTGTGAGGTCCTTGCGCCTCATATCTTGACTCAGGTTTGTTGTAGGCCACCATGGACTGATCACCTTCACTAGACTCTTTCTTGGTATTCTGGTCAGCGCTTGTGTGCAGGACCCGAACGGGCTTGGGTCTTCCGCCTGACAGTGCTGGGTTGAAAAATGGATCCCTCATCGCTCTTTCTTCGTCTCTTAGGAACTGGTTGAAGAAGGAGAACGTTGGGCGCTGCCCACTCTTGGCTCGTAGGTCAGATGCTTTCCTATGCCATCTGCGTTGCAGATCTGGCGGGAGTTTGAGTGCCAAGAGCCTCATGCCTCTGGTAGTGCAAAACTCCTCCAGCTCGTCCGATCTTGCTGCGTTGGTAAGTGCGGTACTCGTAGAATCTAAGAAATCCTGGAGAGCGGTAAGATCCCCAGGAGGGATGTTTGGGAAGTTCCGAAGTTGGTCTGCCGTGTGTTCTGCTAGCAACCAGTCCGAACCATAACGCTCACGAAGGGTGTTCCATACCACCTGCAACACTGCCTCTGCATTGTTTCCGATGACTGACCTCATAGTTCTCTGAACGTACTCCTTGGGTTTACCCGCGGTATTGGCCGCCAAAACTTGTAGCTCTTCGATGGGGCCCAAAGCTAGTCCCTTCAGTCGATTCTTCAGATCAGATTCCCAGCAATGGTACAATCCGATGTCTCCTTTGAAGGGGTTGGCAGGGGTCTTCAACAGCTCGGCCCGGATAAGGTGAACAGAAGCTGCATCTAGAGTGCTTCCCTGCCTAGGAGCTCTCAGTCGATGGTTTGCCTCTACTCTAGGCTCTAGAATCGACCTGCGAGAGCTCACGGAAGCGTGTTCCATCAGCCCTGCCAGATCATCTAGGTTGCTTTCCTGCTCTTGATATTCTTCATCCTCTCCTTCTGAGATAGTAGAAACCTCAGAGGCTACCGACAGTGGTGTGGAAAAAGGTCCAACTTTTTCTCTTCTTACGGAGGTAAGTTTACTCATTCTCTCACTACGCAGAGAAGACAGGTCTTTGGGATCAAGGTTGGAAACCATGTCCCCTCCAAGCCTCTCCATCTGTTTGTTGAGCGTCGCGATGCGACCAAAGCAGTCTTCCAGCAGCACACGTCTCTTCAAAAATTGCTCATGGTACCGCTGCTTATGTCCTGCTCGTTCCAAGGAACCTTCAAAGGCTCTGCTTGAAGTGATGAACTGATCGCGCTTGACCTTAAGTTCAGCTATGAAGGATAAGATGGCCGACGTCTCATCCTCTCCTGGACTCTCCCTGGACAGGGCTTCATAAAGATCGTCATAGGTCTTTACGGCTTCAACTTCAGCTAGTTTAAGGGTTTTCTTTGAGCTTCTTTTGGCCATTTGAGACATTGCAGAGATGTTGTTGAAAATTTATTGTGACTGTCTCAACAATTTCTATCGACGAGGGGAAGGTTCAGAAAAGTCCACGGATGATGCAAAACTTGTCTTAAGCAGCCATTTATTTGTACATAAATTTTCCTGAAATAGAAAGGTCTAGTTAGCACAAAAGTAATACAAAAAATATACAGTTTTTAGAGATTGCATATCTAAAAGTGATTCAGAGGGCAAACCAGAAAATAAGGACGCAAAAATTGGGGCAGAACTGCATCACTGGCACAAGAAAATCTAATTCAGAGAACACGGGTAATACTTCAGCGGCTCATTCAACACCCAAATCATTGGCGAGACTTAGTACAATTTTCATACGAGCATCCCAATGGCACAATCAGATATAACCAGTCAACCTAATGAGGCCCTCATTAAATACTAAGGTCAGGCAGTAGGCTCTACACACTAATGTCCAACCAGGTAGATGCTGAATTGAAGTTACACGGCTATTCCCATATAAAAATGCATGTCCAACCCGGTAGACGCTGAACTAAAGTTACACAGCTATTCCTACGTAAACAGTGCCTGACAACTTGAGTTGTTTCTGACTCACATGGCTAGTCACAAAAGTCTATCAATCTATAGTACCACCTGGGCATAGTTAAAACACACCCATCTACAAAGGTGGTTAATAAGTGAACAAGGGGGCACACTTAGACACCTCTGAACAAGTAAATAGTTACCTAACAGGCATGAACACGTCATCAACCAGGCAATATAAAATATCCGCAGCACAGTAAAAACCACACAAATAAAAATAGGCAAAAACCACCACACTCTACAGACTGGTAAAAATCACACAAATAAAAATAGGCAAAAACCACCACACTCTACAGACTGGTAAAAATCACACAAATAAAAATAGGCAAAAACCACCACACTCTACAGACTGGTAAAATAGCAACTTGAGTGAGGAATTACACAATTCTAGAGTCCAAACACCAGAGTTTAAATCCACTAACATTAATCGTGAATGATAACCAGGATCTATATAATGCAATGTGCTTAGATCAAATCAACAACTGAGCACGATGAATCCAGCTGTGAATTCCAGCAAATAAATTAAGTAGCACTGACAAGCACAGAACAAATCAGGCTCAACAATATCATCAAAACATGACTGATTGTTTGCAAGAAAGTCTCACAACCCTGTCCAACACAGGGCAAACCACTAGACAATTTGAGCCAGGTACAAATAGGTAAACACAGCATTCCATTATATTGGCACCGCGACTGAAGAATCAGTATCTAGAATTATAAAAGCACAAACAGAAAAACTGTGACAGCACACATTCTAACATCCCCTGAAATCTTTTAGCTTTTCTAGGACCTAAGAATTCACTGTCTAGTAGGAGACACAAAACAGACATCTATAGGGACCCAATGCACTTAATATTTAGCACTCTTTACTTACATTTCCTTCTCTGGAGTCTACACACTACTTCAACACAACTGGCGGCCTCTACTCAGCTCGCAGAGTTTAAATACCTAATGTACCGGAAGAGAGCGTTTCCGGAAAACGAGTGAACGTGCGGACTGGTTCCCTCAATATTCGAAGGCACAAATTTTCTACCGCTGTTTGAAAATAGAAATTTCCTAAATTGCTGCGAAGGCAGCACACTTTCGTTTTCAAGATGACTACGAGCGTGCGGTAACAAAGGTAACATCCCATGGTGCGGTGACAACAGCGTCTGAAAACGAGGACGAAGAAACAATCATGAAGAAGCGCAAACTTTTTCGTGATGACAAGGATATTCCGAGTGTGACTGCTAAAGTGGCCAAACCACAAAGGTTTAAATCATCAACCGCTGCCAGAAAACTTCATTTTGGTAGTGGCATCCAAGGTAATACTTAAGAACCACTTCCTAGGACACGTGCGAGTGTCAATATCTAACATGCAATTGCATCAAAACGTTATATATGGTGTCACAAATATTTACTATCGATATATTAATAATATAAATAGTTTTATGTTTATTTTGTTTTTGGCTGCAGGAAACGACAGAATTAGTTCGGATAGCTCTGGGAGTGAACCATTTACAGCGTCTCCTCTGACGTTGCATGACACGCCGGAATTCGTGCCAAGGGGGTAAGTACTTGTAAAATAATAGATTATATTGTTCATTAGTTTAGGTCTGGCTATCCGGAGAGACGTGTCGTCTCCGTACATGAATTGCAGAGCATTGGGATGTCTCACTTTTGGTATTGAAAAATGAATACTTTGGAGCCGTCATTCAATAAATTCGTTTTCTCATTTAAAGTGTGCTAATCACGAGCTGTGAATGGTGTTTGAAGTTTCAATGTTTAGTTAATTAGCCCTTACTTATCATAAATTGTTAATGTTATGTATTACGTTCTTGTATGATCTAAACAAGTTCCTTTCCTGTATGTTAAGCGTTGCTTTCTCTTCCACGAATAGAAATGCTACGCTTTCGGTGGAGGATCGAAGTAAAAAAACGGAAGATGAAAAAACTGAAGAAAAAGTGACTAACAACTGTTTGAGAAAAGAAATGATGGCGATGACGAACGCCTTCAATGAAATTAAAGAACTACTGCTGGAATTCATGCAGCGACCAAAACCTCGCGCTCAAACCCCTACAAAATTCCGCCCCACTCCTGCTAAAACCAGTGAAGAACTTGAGATGTTGGCTAAATCACCTGAAATGGTATGTATCGTATCATTGTTTTTTAGGGCAGTTAGTGGTAGTTTGACTGCAATTTATTCTGGAATGAGTGTTACATACGTTGATAGCCCCTTATGTTACCATTTGAGAATTTTTTTAACACTAATTTCGAAACACTGCTAATGTTTTTTCTGGTGACTATTTAATGAACATGACCGTTCTCATCAGATGGAATTGTTGAAGGAAATCCAGGAATGTACCCTGACAAGGACAGTCAGCCACATGATGAAGGCTCTGATGTCAAAAGAACTTGCTGCGAAGTATTCCCTGACGGGGATGACACGGAGCAAGGAACATGCAAAAATCCGATTTAAAAACACGCTGGCGTATCAAGCAGTTGAGTGTAAGTTATTGTTCATCAATATCATGCATCCATACAGAAATGCCTTGCTGTAATGATTGCAATTCAAGTTAGATGAAATGGGAAACTGAAGTATTACTAACCACTACGAAATGATGAATTATTCAAAGGGATAAAGGAGAATCAATGTCCCCTGAAAATAGAATACGATACCTGTTTATTCGATTCCCTAAAAACATATCCACAAAAGTATTCATAGAGGATTTGCTTTTCGAGGAAGTCATGTCCTTAACAGATCATATTGTGGCTCTTTCCTTCTTTCTTTCTCTCGTTTTTCCCTTCCTCAAAGTCGACCTCCGAGTTTTTAACGCAGAATTACTTTCATTCGCAGAATTATTTAATCCAAACTTAATCTACTTATGTTGTGAAATGAAACTGTTAAGAGATAAGTTTTTAAGTGTACTAAAATTGCGAAAGAACTTGTGATGTTTATGAATTTCTTCTTATTTCAGCTGCAGTGTTGTCATCGAATTCTTTTCGATCTGTATCGCGAAAAGAAATATTCAAGGCCATCACAAGTGCGCTGAAAAACAGCAGCGACTGGGAGGGAGGACGCAGCGAGCGTAAGAAACCGCCCGTTGAAACCAAAATAGAGGTTGTTGATGAGCCTAAACCTCCTCAGCTCTCTGTCGCTGGCTCAGTTGAGTCCATCATATTTCTTTCTCACTTAAGTAAACTATCCATCACATGGAATCCCATCACCGTTCAAACTTTGAGATTTGGCTCCACGCAATTTCTTTTTATGGGGTTATTTGAAATCGCTGGTTTATGTCGATCGACCACGGACAATAGCTCACCTCAAAAACAACATTCGCGATGCCATTGCCAACATACCGATTGATATGCTGCAAAGAGTGGACACGCACTTCAAAAATCGACTTAATCAGTGTATGCGCAATGGGGGTCGCCATTTAGCCGATGTCATTTTCAAAACAGTGTAAAACAAAATTGGGATATTGTATTCTCAAATAAAAAAGACAATAAAACAATAACTGCAGTACTTTTGCTTTTATTGACCTTTCAAATAAGTAAGTTTCTCAGGCGCACCCTTTACAAGGTGATATGTATCAGTCTTGAATTGGAAATAAAGCATCCGCAGATGCCGATGTCTGTTAAGAGCGCTCGCTCTTCAAAGGAAGGTGTCGGCAGTTCGAATCCCGTTATTGCCGCCCGGTGATTCTCCTCGTTGGGAAAAGAGAGAACTCAACAACAATTCCCCACACTTTCCAAGTGTCTGAAATGGGTACCGGCTTTACCGGGAGTAACCGTCGATTGAATTGGATTGGATTTCCGATATCATTTTATATACAAAATGACCGCAGATTTTATGTACTGTACTGTTTTGTGTGTTTTGCTGTTTTATTTCTAACCCTTGTATAGCGTTTTATTTATTTGTTTATAGAATCATGTAAAAATTATTCGATGACAATCAATTTACTATTAGTAATGATACCTGGCTTTCATATTTTCACCTCCATTTTAATGCATGTAAGCCTATGCACAGACTTATACCACCATATACCAGTATCACCATATTTTAGTGTCAAAATATATGAAAAATATCTTTACATTATCCCATTATGACCCAGTATTGCACAGTCCTTCGAATCCCTGTTTACAGAAACCATGACTACATCCTTCATTGTAAAAAAAGAGTCACTTAGTGAATGACGGTATATACTCGTAACACTTTGCTGTGGAGCGCATCATTGTACATAAGTAGACGTAGATGACTTTATAACGAGTGCTCAATGCCGCATAGTTTCTTAACCTTTTTATTGACGTGTACCTCCTTAGCTTAATGGTGTATCTTCATGTACCCCTAGCATAGTTAAAGGTTTAAGAAATTATATATATACACTTAAAGGTTAATTATTATATACACTTATACGGTTGTATGTAAATATATATTGTGCATTTTAACATATGAAGTATGCTAAACGCACCCTTAAGGGTACTTGTACCCCTGGTTGAGAAGCTCTGGATGCCCGATGTTCATTGCTACCTGCCTGAGTATTTTCTTATACCAGACAGAAAGTTATTAACTAAGCCGTTGCTGTGGATGACAACGAAAGAATTGGATTTGAATAATCTTGGAGTAGTAAAGGATGAACAATTCGTTGATTTTTTCAGGTTTATTTTTTCCTCACGTGCACAGTTTGAAACTCGGTGGAAGCCGTTGGTGTGCTTTGTTACTATCGGCGTTGCTTCTAGTAATCAATTTGTTTTTGGGTGCCTTTAATTTTTCAAAGACGAAACTTGTAACCTTTAAACAAAACCAAGTGTGACGACGTTTTTACTCACACGTGCATTACCTTTTCCATTCGTATAAATTAAATTCACTTAGTTTCCATATCTGAAATTTCAAAACATTGATAACAGTTTCTGAACCCAAAAAAACGTGTAACAAGTCTCGAATACCAAAGTTGTATAATCTAAAGGATTTTATTATGTGCTGCAGTGAACTCAAAAACAAGCCAACTCAATCACTTCTGCATTTTTCTTTCCTATCGAAGTGAAACACAACTTTATAATGCTCGCCATAGCCATGTTGCTAGAGGTTTCTGCCGCCGTGCGGTAGACCCGGGTTCGAAACTTGGCGCTGGCGGTGGCGATTTTCTCTGTTGGGTATAGGAGAAAAATTCCAAGCACAATACCCCACTCTACCCAGGTGTCTGAAATAGGTACCGGTCTTGACCGGGGGAAAGCGTCATGGCGTCCTGGCGTTAGTTATAAGGCATTTGAAAATCCAATACAAGGTGATACGTATCAGGCTTGATTGGAAAAAAGCATCCGTAGATGCCTTCATTATTATTATTATCATTATTATTATAATTGTGCGTCGCACCTCTTTTTGTCTATGTGCTGTCATTTCTGTGGTCGGGCTCCCGCTGATGCACATTGGAATGTTTCCACTATGTTCACAAGGTGTGTTCGACTACAAGAATAGTCAGTCAGATGCTCTTCTTCGAGCAGAAAAATATCTCTAGTCCAAAACTCATTTCAGTAAACAAAAAGCACAAACAGCAAACAAACTTTCATTAACACATTGAGCGTTAAAACCATGAAACGGCGATATTTCAAAACTCATTTCAGCAAACAAAAAGCACAAACAGCAAACAAACTTTCATAAACACGTTGAACATTAAAACCATGAAACGGTAATATTTCAAAACTCATTTCAGCAAACAAAAATGTAGAACGGTTTCTGAAAAAATCCCATAAAATTTATTCATGACACCGACCTTGTCTATGTTAATTTTATGCCCAATTTTCAACGCGAGGCTGTTGAAAAGACTCCAATTCGCAAATAAATCTTGACCTTGCTATACGAAAGCAGCGTCACATAGAATTCTTTCCCATTTTTCCTATCGACTAGAGATAAAGTTCCCAGAAATGTGAGTCAGTTCTTACGTTCGAGGTACCAAAGGGGTTACCGCTCCGTTATTAAGCTCTAAATGAACGGTTTTCGAACATCATGACAATGCTTTCTCTTCACTATTTGCAGATAACTTTTTAAGTCATTTTCATGTGCCATTGCCAAATTAAAATCTGTACAACTTCACATTCAATTTCACATTCATAAATGATTTAATAATGAGCTGAAATCACTGCACTTTGTCTATGTGTGGCCAAGCACGTGTCGCTCTCATGTGGGATGGTTATCAGCTGAGAAGAATATTCACGGCCAACACCTCGTGTTTACACATCAAGAAGAATTCGTTCAGTGCATTTCATCATTTTATTCTGAGATACAATCTTAACAAATGATTTATACCATATGACATTCACAAGGAACGCTTTATCTCCACGGCTGTTTCTGCCTTGAAAACTACCAACTTCAGAACAAATCTACCAGTTTACTCGCGAGAGACGTTGTGGTCACAGCCAAATCATCAGTTACAAAAGGCAAATATGGATTTTTTAACCTATGTTGTCGTTCTTCTTATCCTGACATGTTCAGGAGGATCAGCTTTGAATGACGGTAAGAGAGAATGAAAATAGACGTTTTGGAATGTAATGCTGAATTGGATGAAACATTTAATTCAAATCGACTGCTGTGCCACACTCGAAAAATATAAGGAAAAAGGCAATTCACCGAAACTAAGGCATAACTCGTAGGTTATGTTGGCAAAGAGTAATCCTAACAACAATAAAAATAAAGGATTTTTTTTATAGAAACAACAACCGTAATAACAATATTTATCTACGAAGGAAAGGAAGAAATGATTGAAATCAGAAATTTAAATAAAAATATTTTTATGACCAGCTCACGAGCTACATTATGTACTGTACTCGTACTTTATATCTTTATGATACTCTGCTCTGTGTTGTGTGAGAGAAATATTGGTGGCAGACAACTCCCTGAAAAGGAGCAGTGAGAATTGTTTAGTTTGAGAAAGTCATTTTATTCTTACGTCTTCTTTGCGCATAGATTTTTCTGTTTCTCAACCTAAAATAAGGGAGTGGAGAGCGAGCTCGATGAGTAGACGAACTCCTCTCAAAACCTCTTCTTTTCGTCTCCTCCAATATTTGAAGTCACAAGAAGAGCTGCTTTTGCAACTTTGCCCCAGGGAAGGTGCAGCGATTGCTAAGTTGAATTGTAACTACTTTACTTGAATTAGACTGCTTTTAAAATTAAAATGAAATTTAAAATAAAATTAGACGGATTAAAAATTCGACTCCAACGACATATCAGAGAACTCAACGTAATTATGATGCAGGAAAGTAAATTTTTCAGATATTGAAAAAATTAAAGCATATACTCGGTCATTCACTAAGAAGGTTAATACTGATAATTAAGCAACAAAACATCGATTTCGATGCTTGATTTTCTGTACTTTATAGCTCATTGTCTTGGTCATTCATTTTTTATTGTTCAACATATTTATCATTTGAATTCACTGCTGCTCGTCATAGCCGTGTTGTTTCAGGACCTGCCTCCGTGCGGGCAAACGAGAGTTCGAATTCCATCGCTGGATGGCGATTTCTCGTTCTTGGTTGGGTATAGGGGAAAAATTCCAAGCACAATACCCCACTCTACCCAGGTGTCTAAAATGGGTACCGGTCTTGACCGGGGGAAAGCGTCATGGCGTCCTGGTGTTAGTTATAAGGCATTTGAAAATCCAATGTACAAGGTGATATGTATCAGGCTTGAATTGGAAATAAAGCATCCGCAGATGACATTGGTTGTTTGTTTGTGTGTTTGCAGCAAAGGCAGGCGACCAGAGATACTTGAAAGCCTACACGGAGTACCTAGAAGCCGGGGCCACTTACGAGTACTTGGACTACGCGTCTGATCTGAGCAAACAGAACATGGACGACATCATTGAGAGCATTTGCTTCGCGGGATTGTGAGTGCAAAAAATTCTCGTGTAGTTACGAGATTCTTGCAAAAACTATGTTGCATTCAATTGATATCATGGAGCTATATGTGATTTGTGATCTACCTTCAATTTGTAAATTTGAATCCAGGATTGAAAATGCGCCTTATTTCGAGAAAAATGATGTTGAGGAGTAATCGTGAACAGTTTTCGTCCACTGTATTGGCACAATAAGCTACGTACTCTTTCAAGACTACGAAATCTCCTTCATTGTAACTTTGCTCTTGCTCAGAAATATTTCATGGCTACCAAGAAGCCATTCTGAACACAAGAACGACTACTTGACTATGTTGCTGAGTTAGTGGGTAAAATAAACAGAAAAAAAATGCATCACTACTTTTACTCACGATTTGCGTAGTTGGTGTGAGACCCAGCGTTCAGATTTCATTTTTGTGAAAAAATGATCAATTTTCAGCAGAACTATATATTTTAGTCCAAGCTTTTGATTATCACAGCATAAATAGTTTTTAGACTTCAACGACGTATCAAAATAACAACGTAATTTTGATGCAGGAAGGTAAATTTTCCAGATATTGAAAAATGTGAAGCATATATTTTGCCATTTACTTGAAAGATTAATACTGGTAACTAGTGAATACAAAAACAAGTTCAAAATTTACCGTTAATATTTGAAGTTGCACTGTGTAAAGTATGATTACCATTCATTCCTTCCAGTTGGATGATATACGACGACACTAACTACGATGGTTTCCTCACGTGTTCATTTAAGGATGTCAGTCGCTGCAGAAACTTGCTGGAGAGTTGCGGTAGCATGGTGAGTGTGATCACTGCGATATATACTATCTTCACACGGTGTATATGAACATTATTAAGTTAACTTATCATACTCACAAAGCGTATTTAAAACTGCATAAAATGCCTCACGTTGACATGGTATATCTGACCATCGTTATACCCATTATTTTTTTTCGGCAAATTTGAATATTAGATTACCTCTCAGTCCATTGCCGCGTAAAAAGTTATCACTTTCACACGTATATCACATGACATCAATGAGTACTTTGATAAACGGGCCCATCATGCCCACATGGTAACAAGAGCGTTGTGAAACATAAGGTGAGCACATACTGCACTATGCAACATCATCGCACTTAATTCTTTTCATTTTACGTTAGGTGAAGTATATTTAGCTATGCCATTAACCCTCTTAGTTGTGTTATTTTAAAAACTTTCAAATTATCTAAAAAGTTATCGTCTCTGATAAGCTCATTGCGACCTCTACTTTCGTACAGATCCCTTTGGTAATTCATGAATCATTGGTGTGGAAATTTTGCTCAGTCTACTATCCAAATAAACGACACTTTACGGAGTCCCTCGCTGTACTGACTCCATAACACGAGACACTCTACCTTCCATTTTCCCACACAGGCCAGAAAAGTTCACTCTAGTTTAAGTTATTAATAAGTCAGTCAGATTGTTAATTAAACATATAAATCTTACTTTGTATGGCATTTATTTCTTTTTCTTATCTACTGTGTAAGATGAGCTGTAAACAATTCAGATCACATTAAATTTTCTGTTTACTTCGGTTTGACGATAGGCACATGTATCAGGTTCTCTGAAATACTGGCCTTTTTCGAATGTTTCACAAACTTTGTTCGTTGTTATTCGTCTGTTGTACGCTGCTTCTGCATCTACTTAAGCACGAAACTTAAATTTTTTTACGGATAGAAAGAAATATGTTATTCAAGCATTTCCTATACTGAGCGCCTCAACTCAAGCTGAGGAAATCGGGAAAAGTATCGAAAATAGCTCGAAAGGCCTCTAAGTTCTACTATAACTGAATATTTGTCCCCGAATCGGGTTCACATTTAACAGCGGTAGTAGTATTTCCGCTGCGATGCATTTTGTCCAAAGCAAACGGTAACGATGCACAAAGTCTTTGTCCTACATTTTGCTGAGAGTAGAAATCAACATGAGGCATGTCATAGGATTGAAACATTCACGTTTGTCGTGGCAAGCATTTTGTCGCGTCTGTAATATTTATGCTAGCCTCACGCGTACCTTCACACGGATCATAGTAATTTGATTAAAGTTACAAAAGACCCGAACAGCAAAATATATTGCAACAAGTTAGAACAGTGACTGATGAAATTACATGAGCAAGTCATGCAACTTGGACAACGCAGTAGAATATGTTGTAACAAATTATGATAATGACTGATGAAACTTCTAAAGTAAGTCATTCAACTCGTACGACACAGTACAATATGTTGATACAAATTATGACAATAAGACCATTCCATCTAACTTTTTCGCCGTTGCACCTACTGTAAAATTCTGGCAGCGCTATGCAAAGGCTATACTTGTACTGCTGAAACCATAGATGGCCTGGCAAAAAAGTTAGACTTGGAATTGGCAGAACTCATGAGACAGGCTGGCACGAGCAGGACGGACTCTGGACAAAATCACTGCATTGAAAAATATGAACTTTTATCTTATGACGTAACTATGGTTGACGTATACTTCGCAAAAAGTAGCCTAAAATTCGGCAATGTTTAAGAAAATGAGTTAAGCGGGGTACTTTGGTCCATGTTCCGTAAAATTTTATTAATTTCAGGCATCATCACTGAGGTACGCAGGAAGCCCTTTTGGCCTCAATGACAACTACTTCAACCTGTACGCGTCTGAGAATTTCATCGGAACAGAATTTCGGGGCAACACGGACGTCGATTTCTTCCCAGGATTAGATGGGGAGATTTCGTCTCTCATCGTCACAGGACAATCGGCGTGGACTTTCTACACGTAATTTCCTTTATTTATAATTATCAGTCTGCTCATATTTTAACTCTAACACAATACGTTCACACTTTTTACCCGCAATTTCATTCATTTGCAATCAGTCTACTGATTTTCTAACACTTAAATAATATATTTTCACTTTTTACCGGTATTTTCCGTCTTTTACAATTAGCCTACTGATATTTAAATTCAAATACATAATGTTTTCCATCTCTACGCGTAGTTTACTTTATTTATTTATAGCCTGATTATATTTAACTTCAGTTCTTTATGCTTGCCAGTTAAGTCAGAGATCTAATCAGTTAATCTGTACATACTGATGAAATTTGAAGGATCTCATCAGAGAGAATGTTTTTATATATGAGAATGTTTGTATATAATCGTCGGAGTGAATGTTTGCATATTTAATTTCGTATTTCCAAATCATTTGTGTGGATTAAAGTAGATACGTTCGTGTTATTTGAATGCAAACTAAGTTTTGCATATTTATTGGACTTACATGTCTGTGAACGTTTACCATTCTTATAAGTACTAGCTATAATTGTGAAATACTCTATACTCTATGTGGAATACTCTATACTCATGTGGAATACTCTATACTCCATGTGGATTACTCTATGCTCAATGTGTGATACTCTATACATTATGTTGAACACTCTATATGGAATACTTTCCATGAATGGAAAACTCCATACTCTTCATTATAACTCATGAAATATTTTGCTATTCATACAATTATCTGCGAACTCGAACAAATATATCAATTTATATAAATGAAAGCATAAACTGGTCACGATAGACTCGAACAACAAAACATATTGCAACAAGTTAGAACAGTGACTGATGAAATTACTAGAGTAAGTTATTCAACTCGGACGACACAGTACAATATGTCGTCCGAGTAGAGGGATTTACTCTAGCAGCTTCATCAGTCATCGTCCTAATTTGATATAATATATTGAACTGGTCGTCCGAGTAGAGGGATTTCCTCTAGTAGTTTCTACTAGAGTAAATCCCTCTACTCGGACGATGACTTCATCAGTCATCGTCCTAATTTGATATAATATATTGAACTGGTCGTCCGAGTAGAGGGATTTACTCTAGTAGTTTCTACTAGAGTAAATCCCTCTACTCGGACGACCAGTTCAATATATTATATCAAATTAGGACGATGACTGATGAAGCTGCTAGAGTAAATCCCTCTACTCGGACGACACAGTACAATATGTTGTAACAAATTAGGACAATGACTGATGAAACTGCTAGAGTAAATCCCTCTACTCGGACGACCAGTACAATATATTATATCAAATTAGGACGATGACTGATGAAGCTGCTAGAGTAAATCCCTCTACTCGGACGACACAGTACAATATATTATATCAAATTAGGACAATGACTGATGAAACTGCTAGAGTAAATCCCTCTACTCGGACGACACAGTACAATATATTATATCAAATTAGAACGATGACTGATGAAACTGCTAGAGTAAATCCCTCTACTCGGACGACACAGTACAATATGTTGTAACAAATTAGGACAATGACTGATGAAACTGCTAGAGTAAATCCCTCTACTCGGATGACACAGTACAATATGTTGTAACAAATTAGGACAATGACTGATGAAACTGCTAGAGTAAATCCCTCAGCTCGGACGACCAGTACAATATGTTGTAACAAATTAGGACAATGACTGATGAAACTGCTAGAGTAAATCCCTCTACTCGGACGACACAGTACAATATGTTGTAACAAATTAGGACAATGAGTGATGAAACTGTTAAAGTAAATCCCTCAGCTCGGACGACACAGTACAATATGTTGTAACAAATTAGGACAATGACTGATGAAACTGCTAGAGTAAATCCCTCTACTCGGACGACACAGTACAATATATTATATCAAATTAGAACGATGACTGATGAAACTGCTAGAGTAAATCCCTCTACTCGGACGACACAGTACAATATGTTGTAACAAATTAGGACAATGAGTGATGAAACTGCTTGAGTAAATCCCTCTACTCGGACGACCAGTACAATATGTTGTAACAAATTAGGACAATGACTGATGAAACTGCTAGAGTAAATCCCTCTACTCGGACGACACAGTACAATATGTTGTAACAAATTAGGACAATGAGTGATGAAACTGCTTGAGTAAATCCCTCAGCTCGGACGACCAGTACAATATGTTGTAACAAATTAGGACAATGACTGATGAAACTGCTAGAGTAAATCCCTCTACTCGGATGACACAGTACAATATGTTATATCAAATTAGAACGATGACTGATGAAACTGCTAGAGTAAATCCCTCTACTCGGACGACACAGTACAATATGTTGTAACAAATTAGGACAATGAGTGATGAAACTGCTTGAGTAAATCCCTCTACTCGGACGACCAGTACAATATGTTGTAACAAATTAGGACAATGACTGATGAAACTGCTAGAGTAAATCCCTCTACTCGGACGACACAGTACAATATGTTGTAACAAATTAGGACAATGAGTGATGAAACTGCTTGAGTAAATCCCTCAGCTCGGACGACCAGTACAATATGTTGTAACAAATTAGGACAATGACTGATGAAACTGCTAGAGTAAATCCCTCTACTCGGATGACACAGTACAATATGTTATAACAAATTAGGACAATGATTGATGAAACTGCTAGAGTAAATCCCTCAGCTCGGACGACCAGTACAATATGTTGTAACAAATTAGGACAATGACTGATGAAACTGCTAGAGTAAATCCCTCTACTCGGACGACACAGTACAATATGTTGTAACAAATTAGGACAATGAGTGATGAAACTGCTTGAGTAAATCCCTCTACTCGGACGACCAGTACAATATGTTGTAACAAATTAGGACAATGACTGATGAAACTGCTAGAGTAAATCCCTCTACTCGGATGACACAGTACAATATGTTATAACAAATTAGGACAATGATTGATGAAACTGCTAGAGTAAATCCCTCAGCTCGGACGACCAGTACAATATGTTGTAACAAATTAGGACAATGACTGATGAAACTGCTAGAGTAAATCCCTCTACTCGGACGACACAGTACAATATGTTGTAACAAATTAGGACAATGAGTGATGAAACTGCTAGAGTAAATCCCTCAGCTCGGACGACACAGTACAATATGTTGTAACAAATTAGGACAATGACTGATGAAACTGCTAGAGTAAATCCCTCAGCTCGGACGACACAGTACAATATGTTGTAACAAATTAGGACAATGACTGATGAAACTGCTAGAGTAAATCCCTCAGCTCGGACGACACAGTACAATATGTTGTAACAAATTAGGACAATGACTGATGAAACTGCTAGAGTAAATCCCTCTACTCGGACGACACAGTACAATATGTTGTAATAAATTAGGACAATTACTGATGAAACTGCTAGAGTGAATCCCTCTACTCGGACGACACAGTACAATATGTTGTAACAAATTAGGACAATGAGTGATGAAACTGCTAGAGTAAATCCCTCAGCTCGGACGACACAGTACAATATGTTGTAACAAATTAGGACAATGACTGATGAAACTGCTAGAGTAAATCCCTCAGCTCGGACGACACAGTACAATATGTTGTAACAAATTAGGACAATGACTGATGAAACTGCTAGAGTAAATCCCTCAGCTCGGACGACACAGTACAATATGTTGTAACAAATTAGGACAATGACTGATGAAACTGCTAGAGTAAATCCCTCTACTCGGACGACACAGTACAATATGTTGTAATAAATTAGGACAATTACTGATGAAACTGCTAGAGTGAATCCCTCTACTCGGACGACACAGTACAATATGTTGTAACAAATTAGGACAATGAGTGATGAAACTGCTAGAGTAAATCCCTCAGCTCGGACGACCAGTACAATATGTTGTAACAAATTAGGACAATTACTGATGAAACTGCTAGAGTGAATCCCTCTACTCGGACGACACAGTACAATATGTTGTAATAAATTAGGACAATTACTGATGAAACTGCTAGAGTGAATCCCTCTACTCGGACGACACAGTACAATATGTTGTAACAAATTAGGACAATGAGTGATGAAACTGCTAGAGTAAATCCCTCAGCTCGGACGACACAGTACAATATGTTGTAACAAATTAGGACAATTACTGATGAAACTGCTAGAGTAAATCCCTCTACTCGGACGACACAGTACAATATGTTGTAACAAATTAGGACAATTACTGATGAAACTGCTAGAGTAAATCCCTCTACTCGGACGACACAGTACAATATGTTGTAACAAATTAGGACAATTACTGATGAAACTGCTAGAGTAAATCCCTCTACTCGGACGACACAGTACAATATGTTGTAATAAATTAGGACAGTGACTGATGAAATTACATGAGCAGAGGCATAGAGCAAACAGAAGCAGCCGTATGCGTGTACCCGACCCTCCAGGAGACCGGAGACCACGGTATCTTCTTCACTTACAGCCACCATGCCAGTGTGAGTATTTCCTACAGTCACTATGCCAGTGTGAGCATTTCCTAGAGCCCCTATGCCAGTGTGAGCATTTTCTACAGTCACTATGCCAGTGTGAGCATTTCCTACAGTCAGTATGCCATTGTGAGCATTTCCTATAGTCAGCATGCCATTGTGAGTATTTCCTACAGTCAGTATGCCATTGTGAGTATTTCCTACAGTCACTATGCGAGTGAGAGTATTTTCTATATATACCATATGGTAGCGAAGGGTGCTTTAACAATTACAATAGTAATAATGAAAATTATAATCTCACCTACAATATACACGTAGTTTTTGGATTACCTAATTTTCATTCTATTTTGATTGTAAGTAATGAAGAAAACGTTAAAACAATGAAAACATCAATTTATGGTAGTTAAACTCTGAAAATCCCAACAAAAACTGAAAATTTGTGGAGAAAATTTTCCGCTACTGCGTTTTACCATAAAAAAATTATTTCAACTCTTGTT
Organism: Morinoia aosen; assembly: GCA_030386875.1. Lineage (NCBI taxonomy): Eukaryota > Metazoa > Arthropoda > Malacostraca > Amphipoda > Talitridae > Morinoia > Morinoia aosen. The sequence goes on along the minus strand of CM059576.1, from coordinate 105,644,114 downwards.
ACACAGATGCATGACTCTGTTGAATATAAAACGAAAATAACAGCTGCTGGCAATCATTTCAATTTAGACCTTAATTTAAAAAACGTTAGGAAATTCATCCGGTGAAAATAAACTTTCTTGTTGTAAATAATACACTCTAACTAGCGCAATGATTAATTGCACGTGTGCTCACACTCTACGATAAATGATTGCAAACAAATTGTTGAACCACTAGCCTACTGTTTTGCATGCATGGTTATTACTATCGGCTTGAAAGTGTTTACCGTCAGTAATTAAAACGCTATCAACGCCACCGTCAATGAATTTTCTGCTAGTTTGTCAATCACTGGTATGGCTCTGGTATGGAAGAATTTTATAGTAAAATATTATAAACATCAAATCTTGGTCTCACGTCAACTTTATTAGGAATATTCTGTTTTTTTCCAGCCTCGTCGTCCTTCTATTCACAATGGGAATTCACAATGAGATCCACAATGGGAAAGAACGAAACTGCTGTAAATCTCATTAGGCCTACTGTTTGATGCATTTATCAGAGCAGACAGCTCCTCCAGTCATAGTATATGGAAAACAAAGAAATGGAGAGAGACAACAATTATAATCAAGTTTTAAACATTTTATTTACCACAAGCAATACTGAGGTACATAGTTTCTTAAGTCTAGTACATGGGTCCAATTTGAGTATTGCTACCTGTGGGTCCGAATAAGTTCAGTGACTTCTAAGGCTTTCTACCACCAACGCTATTATAAAAAGTACAAAAGAAAGACAATAGAGAAAAACCTTTCTATGCGAAGAGCTTGTACTGTCCTACTTTTTTGTTAAACGCTGAATACCCGTTCTTATTTCATACACAAGTGCAAAACGTAGCGTTTTACGAAAATGTACTTTTTTCCAGATGAGCGAGCTCGGCCTAGCCGACAACTCGATCAGGTCTGTGGCACGAGGGTGCTTCTCTGACCGTGTGGTGGGGGCCCCGCTATCTAACATCACCCTGAACAAAGTATAAATTTTACGCTAACCAATTACAATTTCTTTAACCACCTTTTATTATAGTAGCATACAATGAAGGAATTTTTTCCTGACTGCCCATGTAATTTTTATACTCTTCTTTACTATTTCGTAAAGGGTTTCTGTACTCAACTTTTGCTCAATGGTGATAGAATTCTGAAAATCAAGAAAAACTCTAGAAATCAGATACCTAAAAATTGCAAATTGACTAGGAAGAGAGCATTTTATTTTTACTTCATTCAGCATTTGTTTTACGCCCACGAGGGTAAGAATAATCATCTTCTAGATCAGCGGTCTCCAAACTACGGCCCGCGGGCCAGATCCGGCCCGCCAGTGTGATCAATCCGGCCCGCGACAATACGGAATAGTAATTGAACTATCGAATGTATCAAGCGTATGTTCTCTCAATGCGGAAACTCGGCGACTACTTTAAAATTTATAGATAATGGAAGTAAAATAAAAATGGTTTTAGCCCTTTAAACTGCGAGCCCTTTGAAAATATGTTGAATTGCGAAATTCATGAACAATGAATTGACTTTTCTGAATTCTAAAGTCGAACTTTTGCTTATTTTAAACACAAGCAAAGCTAGCAGTACCGAGCACAAATATATATATATATGCTGCTAACCCAGTTAAAAATTTTAGACGTTTTCAAGTAGTTTCTATGCTGCGCGTTAACGGCAGTTTTTTTAAAGGAGAATGACTCAGAGGTTTTTGTAGTTCACTTTCAATAAGACCTATTTTAAATATAATACATGATTTCAGAAACGTTAAGAAAAACTTACCGGCAATATCAGAATTCTTGACACATCAAATAAGGATCAAGAAAATATTTCGGTATGGCAATTTTTACTAGGAGAATGTTTTAAGTAAACCCAGATGCTCAAGTTTGTCTCTCAATAAGGATAATTTAAATTCATTCAATGCGTACTCGACAGCAGAGCCAGTTTTCAAACGTTTTACGAAGAACGATTCGCACCAAAAAAAGAGGAACTTCAATGTTTTTTCAATTTATTTATAACACACTTGACAGAGAAGCTAAATTATAGGTGACTCAGTAGTAGTGTTTTCACGTTTGGACTATTGCAGTCTAGTCTGGGGAGATATGATTCAATGTATTGAAAAATAATGGCACAAATGAATGAACTGCGCAGCCAACGTGATGTTCAAAGCTAATTTCAAGAAACGCGATCATGCGACCCGCCTCTCTGAAAAACTCAGCAGGACCCAGATACCACAAAAATTTCGTATCCAGAACTCAGACACGTGTTCACATTTCTCTACCTCCCTTAAATGCTGCAAGTTTATTTCTTCCAATATTCCGAATAGAAAAAAGTCCGGAAATGCGTTACCGTTCGTGTGACATAGTGTTCCAAAAGCATCACTACTGAGATTTTTCTTTATTTATTGACTCTTTATAATGAATGCTCTCAAAGCATCGAAACTACAATTTCACTACAACACTTATGTCTTCCATCCTACCTTGGCCGAAGGACCATTGACATTTAAACTAGCATGGAAAATCCAAATAAATTACTGCAACGTGGAAATATATGTCACTCAAAATATGATTTTTGTCTAAAACTTTCTTTAGGTATGAACCATGGATTCAGCCCTTCTTCAGGCTGCGGTGAACAGGAATAATATCTTACGTTATGAAAAATATCGGTTCAAATTTCCGCTATTTCATGGGTACATTTTTTGACTAAATGAAGTAACGTAATTTAATTTAACCCTTTAACGCCCACAAGGACACCAGTGTCCTCTTTCAAAAATACCCTCAATATATTGTATTTTTTGTTTAATTAGTTCCCTAATGTGTTCTTTGAAGTTCTCTGCCGAGTGGCAGTTCCTTTCTCATCCTGATGTCGGTGACTGCCTGATGCCAGCGCCAGTTTAGTGACGGTGGTTGTGTTAACAGTAATATGAGTAAAAAAATTCGGACGTTAAAGGGTTAAATGAATTTCAGAAGTAAAATTTCTTCAAGCTTTGATGAACAAAGGGTAACGAGCATCGTAAGTTTTCTCATTAAAAGCTGATGTTATACCGCCTTCAAAATAATTCAATGTTGCATTTTTCAATCATTCTTCAACCTCATCATTGCTCACTCGAAACGGAAAATGAAAGCCTGGAAAATTTTCTCGGACGATGTTTCTATGATAACGAATGCTTGACAAGACAAAGGGACGCCTTCAATTTGAATATAAACCAGAGTTCACAGTGCACAGCAATTTCCTTTGCCCCACAAACTTTATTTCGTGTATCAACATCAATTGTAAATAAGATATACAAGACCTGAATTTTGGGAGAAGAATAATACAACTGAAATTGTGAAATGGGGACTGCTATCAAAATGATAACTAGTTGCTTGAGCTTCAAAAGTAATTAACACATAATCTTTGATGGGTTAAATTGAAATTTTTTATTCTGTTCTAATTTAGAGTCAATTGTAGTAAACAACTTTTAAAATAACAAACACTAACTGGATCGTGCCTTTACTTAACTTTTAGTGGGTATTTCTAAAAATTGAGTTAGAAACAGCAGGTCGGTAGCATCAGTATGAAACCCCCCTTACTGACCAACGTGGGGCTCGAGTGAAGTCCGCCCAGAGCTCCAGAGTAAGTCGGCTGATGGGTGTCCGTTGTGCAGGTCTGGGCTAAGTTCTGAAACGTATATTTGTTTCTTGACTAATCTAATCTAATCTTTCTCATTGTAATTCGTGTGCAGTTACTGTGTGCGGAGCGTGTCGTCTTTTCCCCACTCCGTTTTTTCAATATGGCACAGGACACCTTTTCACCTTTTCACAGGAAACGTGTTAAGTCACTGTGCCCAACAAAATCAATGAATAGAAGATATATATATATATGCATGAGTGAATAAGGAAGAGAATTCAAAGATTTTTAGTCTTCCTTTTATTCGTTGTGAACTTCGTCTAGTCTGACAGCGGGGTACCCACAATACGGTCAGTCAGACATCCCCTCGCGAGCGACCTGATGGAGTTGCCAGGCAGGCCGAGGTCACTAATCTGGTGAAGAGAGGTGAAAAGCATTGGGTTATAGCTCAATTTAAACAAACGCTTCACTTTTCTAATTTTCCTACCATGCGAAACTGTTCCAGTTCAACACGTGTTAAATTAGCGTTTATCTTCGTATTTTAACACATGTTGAACTGGAACAAACGCTTCACTCTAGCTAATATCTACTATTCAGTATGACAGCAGGCGTTCTTCCTATCAAATTTATCATACATGCTGGAACAAGACGAGTTCCTGAACAGAAATTCAAATTGAGCCGCTGCAACACTAATTAAGGCACCGGTTTGCGTTGGAGCCTCACGTATTTTGTTTCACAGAAATTCGTTGGTCGCATTATATTAAAATTGAAATTAGTTTGCTAATACAAAAAATTTTCAGCTCATATAATACGGATGAGAGAGTTTATTGGCTTGTACGGTTTCTCTATATCCCCTGTCCAGAGCAATATTTTCAAAAGAATACATTTTTATTTTTTTTGTCTCAATTAAATGTATATTTAACCGTGACAGAGCTCTTATCTACTTCGTACGGTTTATATATCAATTTAGGAGTTTTTTGTTTAGAAACATGTAAAACTAAAATTGGTTGTATTGCATTTCACGTTTCAACTTTTTAGGAAATAAACGTTTATTACTTCTTTCTCCTTCTTTGTCAGACGAGTGTTTTATTTTTTCACGTTTTTTACAACTTTCAGCAAACATGATTGTATATTTTTACAGCTTTACTCTAATTGGATTTGACCTCTTTTATAGGTTCTAGTAATTTCTTTTACGAATTAAATTCAAAGCCCTTTGTGTTAAAAAATTTCATGAAATCAATGTTTTAAATTTTGTGTAAACTTTTTGGAAACGCTGTTTTTCCCATTTTAATTCATTGTTTGCACCTTCTTCGTTTTCTACATCACCAAAATTGCCTACTTCTCCTCCAAATGTATTATAGCGTTTGAGAGAATCGAACTCGGGACTTTTTCAACAGAGGTGCAACGTTTTACATTTACATCACGAAAGAGATATATGAATAGCGAGGGCGAAAAAATAGCTGATTGGAAGCTGAACCTCGGAATGTTTATCTCGTTTGCTCTTGAGAGTTGTTCATAATATATATTAGTACTATCTCCGTACGTTATAGACTACTTTTGAAAGCTACGTTGGGATCACCGCAAGCTCAAAAAATATGCTCGTTATAATTACGAGTGTGATTAAGGCTTAACAAAGGATTGTTTCAAATACAATCCTATGTGAACGTTCTTGTTGGGTTACAAATGGTAGAGAATAATAAATCCATTGAAATATCCTTCAAATTCATGGTTTTAAGATATGTTTATCTGAAATGAACGCACAGGTACAGTTAAAATAATATGCAGCTGATTTTAAACACAATGAAAGTAGGTTACACTGATCGTTCAGTTTACCAATAAGAAGAATGGTAGACAACTTCAGTAATAACTTCACATGGAGGAGGGTTGTGAGTACAGTGATTATTGAACACATTGATTTCCAACGACCGGCCGCAGTGCCCGCGGGTAGGTTGTACGAATTTTTGCTCCAAAGTCGAAGTTTTGAAGTTTCAGAGCACACTTACGGTGGGGAAAGACGCGTAGTTCATGACCGTGCCGTCTAGAGAATCGGACTCAGTCGGGTAGACGCACACCGCTGCCCCAGTTTGTGATACGCCTCTGTGGATAGAATTCACCGATATTGAATTAAATAGTTAATTTTGAAGCCACATATCGAAATGATTTCCCAAAAAGAGGATAATTAACAGTGCTGTATTGATTTCAGTTTCAGCGTTAAATTTCATATAACGTTGAGTCATATTCAAAGAGAGACGCATACCCTTCTGCGCTCATTTTGAACATACCGAACAGCCCATTGTCTTGAAAATGCAGAACTTCGAACTAAAAGCTAGAGACATTCTTCCAGATCTTAAGAATTAACAGTTTCAGATGAAGTTAGATAAGTAAAGCTGTTATTTATTTCCTTTGAAGTTGCATTCATTGCAGTCGGTTGCTTTGGTAGTTTAGGTTCATATGAATCAATCTGACTATCATTTTAAACACGCTTAAAAGAGGATTTTTCGTTCCCGGAAAGTTATGCTTACAGAACCAAACTTTAGCAGACTTTACTTTTAGAATGGGACTAACTCACTAGTGGAAGCATTGAATTTTGATTAATGGCGCGGTCGAGTAACACAGAATGAGATGATAATCTCTACACCAAAACCTGTGTTATTTTGCTGCTTGATTTGAGAGGTTTTAAAGTGAAAATGAAGAGATGAACCACAACGACCCTGAAAGAGAATGAATTAATTTAAGTAACGTTCAGTACACTTGGAAAATCTATCTGTAATGGTATGAATTCGTTAAGAAGCATTATGTTAAAAAGTATTTCCTTGCTGAATCGAAAAAACATTGTTGTTAACTATGAACAATAACATTTCGCTTCGGGTAACTCTGTATTACATAAAAGTTGAAAGAAAAGAAAACTATACAATCTTAAAGTTATGTAGTGCTCTGCTCTGCTTCAAAGTAGTGCTCTCCGTGGTACAGTGGTTAAGGGATCGGGCTCGTATGTTGGAGTCGCAGGTTCGTATCCCGGCGCTGGCGCGGAGATTTTCCCCGTTGGGTATAAGGGAAAGCTCAAGCACAATACCCCGCTCGACCCAGGTGTCGGAAATGGGTACCGGCTTTACGGGGGAACCGTCATGGTGTCCTATATATAGGGTTAGTTATAAGACATTTGAAAAACCAATGCTAAGATCATATGTATCAGGCTTGATTGGAAATAAAGCATCCCAAAGATGCCGATGTTAACCTTTAACCTTAAAGTGCTTGTTATCAAGATATGTTCACGAAATTATTCGTTAATAGCTATTGAATATACTAATAACGAGGCAACATTGAGTTTTTAGTGAACAAATTCACTTCTGGTCATTACTACTCAACAGGTTTGTTTATACATCAAATTCCCATTTGATGGGTACGTTGAATTCCGAACTATCCAGAGATAATTCCCGAATTCAAATTCATTCTCTGATTTCTCAAATGGCATCATGAGCAGCAAAAAAATCATAATTAGCAACACTAATTAATGATCAGACAATTCTAAAACTCGATGTTACAATCGGTGCGATACTTTCGACAACTAGAGACTTTAGGGCGCTGTGAAAACATGAAAATTGTCTGTATCTAATGAACCAATCGAGATTCAAAGTGTTTCCTTTAACTGAATGGAAATTGCAACTTGTTGACTCATAAAATTGCAATTTCTGCTTTAAATAGTAATGTGGGGCGGGCAATGGACACTGCTTTGGCACCAGTAACAGAACAAGTGACTATTTCGGGCATTATATATGGATGCATGCGCATTGCTTGAAAAAAACGAGAAAAATGAAAATTAAATATACATGAACGAACAAAAGCAAACAAGATAACTCACTACCTGAAGAATATGTAACGAAGCAATTTCTCTAATCAGCAGAATCACCAGACGAACAAGAAAAATTTAAATAAATAAAAATAAAAAATAAAAAAGAGGATTTTTTGCTCATTTTTCATCACGCATGAGGACTGACATACCCCAGCCTTTGTTTAATGAGTGGCGTAGTGTAATTCCAGCAGTAGCTATGGTCAAATTTTTGATCTGGTTCAAAAGCTGCTCTCTTGGCAGTCCGTTTACTTTTCAGTTGAAGACTTCTCAGGTAACGAAGCTGAACACGTTATTCCATCACCTTTTTAGCTGCATTCTAAATTAACGGAGCCACCATTAATTTTTATTCACCGGAAGTGAAGGTGTTGAAGTGGAGTAAAGTATTGAATTAATTTTACATAGTTTTCATGCATACTCTGACCATATATTAATTTACAACTATTAAATATCATTGCCATAAAACTACGTGGTTACAAATCGGAGCATTTCATTTTAACCACGCATTTAAATTTTAGCATTTCAACTGAAAATGACCGTTCACCTTAGAATAACGTTGATTAAAGGATACCCTAAAGTTCACTGAACTTATTCGCACCTGCAAGTGGCTATACTGAAACGTGTCCATTATAATAGCCTCGAAACAATCTACTGATGTATCGCTGGTAGTAAATAAATTTTTAAATTGTCAAATTATTAAATAGTTACCCGTCGTACCGCCAGTCTCATTGTAAAATTAAGCAGACCGACAGTATGCGCCACACAAAGCAATCAGCAAACAAATTAAAGCTATAAAGAAAATTTTCTTTCAGTAGGATTCAAGTTTTATAGATATTTTGTTAACTCATTTTTTTGTACCTTCATGAACTTTTACTGTTACGAGGTTTTTATATTTTTAACCTTTAGTATGTTTTTCAGCACTGAAGATGGAATTAAAACATTACGGAACGTTTGTCATAAAGAAGAAATAGATATAAATGTATATTATTACGTTGGTTCTCCTTTTTATTTTTAACTAAAGCTATTTACGCGAAAAAAGTCCACGCAGACTGTCCACTGATGATAAGAGACGCTGTCCCATTGAAAATGTCCAAATTGTCTAGGTCTTCGTTGCCCTTTAGTTCCACGCCCCTGAAGTAGTCCATGCTGTACAAGTTGTAGTAGTTGTCGTTCAACCCGAAGGGGCTACCCGCGTATCGCAGTGATGATGTCTGTTGAGTGAGAAAACTCAATCGTATTATGTCCTCTGAATTACTGTTTCAGTAGAAATTTAAAGTCTCTAAAAGTGAATGAATTCATCTTAAAAGTGATGAAAAACATTATTTACATACTTGCAGGGCAATGATGATAAAACGGATGGTTTAATTAAATTGCTTATTTGGATAAAAAAGCTATAGGTAGGGATAATGATTGTGCAGCAGCTATGCTCAGAGATTATGTTTCGCAAAGTTTCTCTGGTCATGAAAACCTGGAGTGGACGTCCGCCTTACTTTGTTTAAAAAAAGTAGCGTGAGTGTTCTAACGTAGTCAGAGACGAAAACTTCCTTTCATGGTTGGTCGTTGCGCTGCATCAACTCGGATTGGTGACCCGTGATGAGATGATGCTAGTAATTGACTTTAAATTAAAAAAATTAACGCACCACCATTCATTGACGACGTGGCACTTTGAAGTCGAACGTCGGCTGCAAAGTGGGTTAGTCTGGGATACGCAACGGAACCAAATGCGCTGCCTTTGGCACTAACGTGACGCCAGCCAGAGAAAGACCAGATTTGATATTAATACTGTGAAGTAATATACACACACAAATTTGATTTGTCCTTGAGAAGACCCAACTTGTTTACAGGTCCTAAAAGCAATAAAGTACGGAATATTTGGATTTGTTTTCTTGAAGTGCACTGAACAGTTTGAGCCTACGGTGGCCTATATTGAAAAGATGAAATGGTAGAAGGAGCCTAGAAATTGGAAAAGTTTGAAATGGGCTGATCGGTGTTAATTGAAGTCCACACTTTCGAAAATGGCAAACTGGATCCTGAATTCAAATTACATTGCGTAAAAAAATGTTGTGTTCAAGAACAGAGAGCAAAAATACAAACCAAAAAATTAGGATTCCGCTCATGAACATTTCCGAGGGGTAAATCCATTCAGGTTCGTTGTTCTTTCTGAACGTTATTTTGCATGAAAAGTTTAATTAGGTTTAAAAATGATCAAAAATACAATGTTAGAAAGACTCAATTTGAAACCTAATTTCAATTGCAAAATTCATTCGATTCACTGCATTACGTGAGTTCATTTTGAGGAATGGGGTTGTATTGAATTAGATACGTTAGTTAAAACTTCATAACCACAATAAAGCTGTTCCAAAGAGAAGGAGAAGGACGGCATCATTTAGTATGGAGTTAAGGGAACAAGACTAACTCAAATTCCCGTGCACATACCCTAGAAGCAGTTAGTTAAAATTAAAGTTTATTAAACATGATAAAATTTGAAGAAGCGACGAATACGGGCTGAAAAGTGGCAGCAATAAATCCTGTTCTATTTCAAAAGGGAAGGCCTACTAGACCATTGGCCCGGGACATCATATCATCCCTCTGAAAATACTAATTCTCGTAGATACAAAAATTGTTTCCGCCTGAGGGAAAGAATGAGGTGAGGTACTTGAAAGTTTAGTTAAATTTATCTGGTATGACTTTAATAGTCATGGTGAAAATCATTGAAACTTAATGAAAGTGAAAAGAAATGATTAAAATTTTATAACTGTATTCTTTTCCCAATAAATATTGAAGTTGTGACTTAAATTTTGATACTCAGTGAAGCTCCTCACAAGATATACTAATTAATATCTCGAAGCAACGGAAAAAATTAATTAAAACTTCACGAAAATAATATTATGTTCCGATTAATCCCAAATTATCTGTGTTAACTTTCATTTCTCTTAAAACCAAAATATTTTTGCGTGAAAAACATTGTAACTTCCTTAACCCTTAACATCAGCATTTTGTACTCATATTACCGTTATTTAAACCCCACCATTACAACCACCATCAGTACAACCACCGTCATTCGACCGGCAGGCATCAGGTTGTCACCGACATCACGACGAGAAAAAACTCGCCAGAGAGCTCCGAAGAACACATCAGGGAAAGAATCTAATAAGAAATACAATACAGTAAAGTTCTTTCGAAAGTGAATCGTATAGTTCTGTGGCCTAAAGGGTTAAATTAGAACATTTAATTTTCAGCATTGTGCCATTATAATCAGGTTACGTACTTGATTCCAGTACGTGTCATCGAAGTTCCCACACTGGTCGAGGCCGGCAGATGTCGCGCCTGCGTCACCGATATAATTTGGCCCATCATAAAAGAGCCAGCTATGAAAAACAAATGAAGAATTGTTTAACATGGTAATAGAACAGGGGATTTCTTTTTGTGGGTTCTAAAGATATCAGTATAATATTATCAGTATATTATTAAGGCCAGTAAATTATTATAATTTCAGTATATTTTTAACTTATTTCGGGAGTTTTTATCAGTTGTGAACATAGAAAGGGTCACTTAATATTCAGCTGCACTAATAAGTGACGTTTGCTTAACAGATAAAATTTTGTAGTTTACACTTAACTGTCTAGATAGGTGCTAACAGCAAAAAATCTTATTTATAACATAAATACAGTGATTCATATGCTCTTTACTCTAAATAATTCAATTTACTGGAAAATAAATAGGTATTACGGTGAGCATGTACGTCTTAATTTTCCATGATTCACAGAGCATTGAAACCATTTGACTCAACACTAACAAGGGGAAGAAATAGTCCCCGGACTCTTTTTCACTTTCAGATGAAAGTTATTGATATTTGTTTAATTGAAAAAACTTACACTCTAATAATTGCTAATGTCTTGCTCTCACATTTCAGACAGAATTTGTAGTTTAAACCTTCTGCAGTATCCTAAAGTATTCTGCAGTATTCGTTATTGACCTTAATCGCACCAGAGTATCACAGTCAATAATCACTAAGCAGCCAAAGATCGCTAAATCCACTGCTCATGCTACATTGCCAGTTTTGCGGGAATTGGTAATGCTAAGGATCGTTCGAGAAGCGGGCGTCCTTGTACACCTCGTCCCTAAAGAAGGCATGGGACCAAACACCGCAATTGAAGCGACTTGTCTGTGTTCCGGAGAAAGACTTCAGAGGCAAATCAAAACCAATGGAGGGTTCATTGAAAAATGAGCTTCTAATTGGTTTCAAAGTAGTTACTATATTAATGTGCGAACAATTTTTTTTCATTCCACTATTCTACAGTAGACATATAACCAGTTAACTTAGGCCGAGAACATTTTTCCTTACCCTGTACAGTAAAATATGAAGTAATACAAGCACTCTACACCCTAATGAGAATTGAATGAGATTCTTTAATATAAATTTTCTTTGATGCTATCTTCATTTTATTGACAATATGCAGGTACAACATGTCGCGTCAGTTTTTTCTTCATCTTAAGTCAATATCGAAGTAGCTAAATCTGGTGAACCGAAATTGTAATGCTTTTGATAGTGGAGTAAGATTTTTTCAGAATGGTAACCGACAAGAGTAGGCAACAAGAAAGTATACTACATGAGCATCGTCTCTGATGGAGAAATAACAAAAGCCTTGATAAGGATTGGTTGAAAACTACTATCATTTCTCAACCTAGGAAGCTACAGAGTAAAAATTCATTCCCAGAAATTAGGATAAATTCTCCATAACTGACGTACCTGTATGACGTATTTATTTTTCTCAAGTATCACGGCAGAAAAATACATTATAAATTGGTCTGGGGATATCTTTATCAAATGATATGTTCAGAGTAATGAGAACAAACTGTTACTGGACTCACGAGTGAGGTGACGATACTGATATTTAAATATGGTTAAGCTATAAGGGCAAATTTCAGTTGCGCAAGATACAAGTAATAATCATTATTCAAATGAGCTGGATGAGTGATTTTTAGCGCAAAGATATTATCGCACAATATGTTTTATTTAAGGCTTCAGACGAGAGTGAGTACACATAAAAATTTGATTACAAAACCAACACACTTTTGTGCATCAACTTGCCATAAAACCGTCTCACAAAAGTGTGTTTTTGGGTGACATCGCACTTTTGCCTGTCAATTTGACGCAAAACCGTCACACAAGTGTTTCATTAATATATGCCATAAATCGAGGTATTGGGACACACTTGTGTGTGTCACGGGCTGATACGACACACAGAAGTGTGCCAACCATGATGCACCTAACGGAAGTCATACTATTTTACTTAAATGTTTCCTTTTATTTGACTAATCAGTACATAAAAGTATTGACTGAAAACATCTAATTATTTATTTTAAATTTAAAAGTTTCTGGAGAAATAAATTTAATTTGTAAATTCCAGTGATTGCTTTCATATTAACGAGAAATTTTTCATTATATGAAAAGTGAATATCTGATTTAACTTTCCCGATCGCTTGAACATGTGGTCACAGGTATGGCACCCACATGTTCCAAGAGTTCTCTGAATAAACGCGTGACTCATACAAGAGTGTAAAAAAAAAATTGCCGTGAATTGTAGAGATAATTATAAATCTTGCAGTCCTTCGTTTGCATTTCCTTGTATTTCGAATTATAAATAGAAATTGTGGAGTTACAGGCTTTTTGGATGAAATTTTATTCTAATCCCTATGATCATGAAGGAAGCCGAGTTTAATGTGAGGAATATCCATTCGTTTTTCTTTAAAGTTTTATGCTGTGAAAACTGTCCAGACAAGCAAATAAATACTTTTATTCTATGTCTCGCCAGGTTCATTTCTCATAATAATTTTTTATTTGATACCAACGTTACATGTTTTATGAAGTTACAACGAGCGTACGTATTTAGAAAATTCAAATATACCGCGCACAAGTGCAGGTATACATAACTAAAGTTTCGTTTGGTGTGAATATTTTATTTTTAATTAAACTCAGCATAATGTTGAATAATATTGATTGAGGTTGCATTATATCATAATTTAGATTTTTGTTTGATCTCTGACAGCTTCGTGAATTGCAGATTTTAGGGTGAGGCTTACGGGGAATCAAAATCGTGGCCGCAGGTTTCAACAAGAGAGTAGCGAATTTTCACGACTATTCCTAACTTCGGAGTTAACGAAGAGCCAATACTAAAAAATTTAACGAAGAGTAAATATTAAAAAAGTTAACGAAAAGCAACCTAAAAAAGTTAACGAAGAACAAATGCCAAAAAAGTTAACGAAAAGCAAATACTTAAAATCTTTAACCCAAGAGTGAGTTGTGGGCATGGGATAAAAAGTTTTTTGCCAGAAGTTGTAGCTCTGAAATCATGAACCAAATACAATTCACAGAAACATTGGGACCAACACAAAAGTGTCAGTTCGATGTGCTGGTACTCACAATCCCGATCCACAGTAGCTCAAACAATTTAAACAAATTTAAACAATTTAAACAATTTATTTACCACAGGTGATACAGAGATAGAATGTTTCTTAAGTCTAGCACAATGGTCAAATTTGAGTATAGCTACCTGTGGGCCCGAATAAGTTCAGTGACTTCTAGGGCATCCTACCATCAAGGTTAGTCTAAGGAGTACAATAATGTTTAACCTAATTCACTTAAAATAGAGACGCATTAGACTGATCAATGAGATAATTAACTCGAAATTAGATACTTCATTTTACAATATAGTTCATATGGACTAAATTTGACAGTATATTCGACAAACGATTCAAGAACAGACTGAAAATCGGCGAAATTAACCAAGGCAAATTACATTATTAGGACCAGTTATGTAGGGGACAAGGTTTGACTCTGTGATCTTGCACGACTAGTAATCTGATAGAAAGTGAGACTCAAGATTTTTTTTTTGAATACCTTATAAGAATTACTTTCACGGATCTCCGCAGGTATTGAGTTACAAGTTTTAGTTCCAACGAAGAGGATACTGTGTTGTGACCGAGCCTCTGAGTAATAAGGAAGCATGAATTTACTTCTATTTCGGGTTAAATGGTCGTGATGACCAGTTTGCGCAGTTAATAATTGTTTTAGGCTATTCTCGCCATCATTTGTTAATGTTTTGTAAATGAAATTGCAAATGGAGATTTTGTAGATATCCGAGAGCTTATGTATTCGTAAATTTTTGAATGAGTCATTTGTGTGAGCATTATATTCTAGATTCTTTACCGCTCATATGGCTCTTTTTTTGCAGGGTAAAAATTTTGTTGGTTTTATTTTTATCAGTTCTGTGGCATGCTTCTATTCCGTATTGCAAGTATGGTGAAATGAGCGTTTGGTAGAGCATTTGTAAGGCTGTTTCAGGCAGGAAATTTTTAACTTTATTTAGGATTCAAATAGATTTTGATAATTTAGAACTAATATGAGCGATGTGCTCTTTAAAGGTTAGATGTTTGTCTATTATGATGCCCAGGAATTTGATTGAGTTGGTTTCTTCGATTTCACCTTCGCCAATTTGAATGCGTGGGAGAGATATATTTTTCTTGTATGAGAATGTAATATATTTTGTTTTATCGATATTAAGGCTTATTTTATTGGCTTTAAAGCCACAATGAAACCTTATGAAGTTCATTATTTATACGCTCCGCCATC
Organism: Morinoia aosen; assembly: GCA_030386875.1. NCBI lineage: Eukaryota > Metazoa > Arthropoda > Malacostraca > Amphipoda > Talitridae > Morinoia > Morinoia aosen. The sequence goes on along the minus strand of CM059576.1, from coordinate 105,629,016 downwards.
CTAGCGAGATTTTGGTTTGGAAGGACCGCAGAAAGGGTACTGTCATCGGCAAAAAGTATGAATTTGAAGAATGATGCAGATTTAATGATATCATTGATAAAAATTAGAAATAGGAGAGGCCCAAGGACAGATCCTTGTGGAACTCCATGGCTAATTGTCTGTGGGTTTGATTTTGCGTCGTCAATGACAACGTATTGTTTCCGATTTGCTAAGTATGATCTGAACCAATCATGGGCAGCCCCTCGAATGCCATAACAATGTAGTTTCGAGAGTAATACGTTATGGTCCACACAATCGAATGCTTTTCGAAAGTCAAGAAATACGGAGAAAACAAGCTTTCCTTCATCTATATTAGAATAAAGGTATTACAAATGATTTAATACAGCTTGTGTCGTAGATTTCTTAGAACGAAAACCGTATTGTTTGTCGTAGAGGAAAGATTTTTGTTCAAAATACGAATACACTTTTTATACACAATTTTCTCGAATATTTTAAACGACATTGGGACCAACACAAAAGTGTCAGTTCGATGTGCTGTTACTCACAATCCCGATCCACAGTAGCTCACGATGATGTCATTCATGCCCTGCGCATCGAGATTTGCTGAGTCACCCGAAAACTCATAGACAGCACCCGACTGATCAACTCCAGTGTAAGCTTTCAAGTATCTGACGTCTTCTTTAGTAAGCTCTGCACATAGAAATTAGGGCAATATTTTATTGGTGTTTCAAGCACAATTTCTGATTAGTATCTAAAAGCTTATCTAAAATTCATGTGTGATTAATTTTACTCTTAAACAAATGACCAATTTGGAGACCAAGTCAAAAGAAATGCCCACAAGGCAAATTCTTGGGGCAACTTATCTAAAATTTAGTATGGGTAATTTTTCCCGTACAAATTGTCATTTGTAAACTACGCAGTTTGTTGAATTTCTTGTTAGTATTTCAAAGCTATTCTAAAATTCCTGCGTGATTAATTCTTCTGTAAAAAATAACAAATCTAAAGGTTATGTTATTATTTGTTAGTGTATGTATATTTCTAGTATTGCACAGAACTGGGCCACAATTATTCCGATATTAATTACTAAGAATAAGTTCCAATTTGCAAAGGTATATAGAGTAATTGTGATGCCAGTACCTCTTGAGAACTTTGAAAGTAAAACAAAGAAACATCTACTCATTTCCAGAGTGCTGAGCACACGATCAACATCTTAATATAAGTTTAAAGCAACAGGGCTATTCTATTATAGGAAGTTAAGGCAAATACTGATCAACACGGCTGCAGTTTCTCAAAATCCTTCCACTACTGTAATCAGATTATGATTTCTCACAACATTTCAAAATTTGCCTATACACATGCTCTGAATAAAGACCACTTCTGACTTAGATTCCAAAATCACTGCGAGCGGGAAAAATTGAGTGTACATAATGTTATAGCGAAAAAAGGGCGAAAAACCAATACTATTTTCATCCTTTTATAGGGTTCCACTTTCCAGTTACTGCAGTTCATATTTCAGGATTATAGCATTAGTAGAAATAATTGTAGCTTCATGGTGTGCAAAAACTTCTATAAAATAAATTTTGTAACCGACTTATTAGCCTTAATTATACCAAGCGGTACCGATTCCCCATGTCTTGATAGATAGTACTCGTATAAGCCACCGCTCCACACAGAACCGTCCGGATTACTATGAGTTAAAACTACTAATATACCATTTTCCAAGTGGCTGGACACTTGAACTACAGTAAAAAAAATTGTAATTGATATTGCATCAGTTTCCATTATTCAGACGTTATATGTTTTTTGTTTCTGCTGTATGACTTATCTTGATAAGGTAATTTGTCATGATTACCGACGTATGTCTTGAGTCTACTCCTGATCGTTTCTAGAATATAGCGTTGTCGTTGTCATTTATCCCATATCAACTATTTATGTAAAAATTAAGTATCGCATCATGAGAGAACCAATTTATTGATCAGTTTAGTATGCACCTGAGTTAAGTATATTAGGTTAAACATAACTCTATAGTCTAGACCTTAAAATGTGTTGAAGATTGGATGCCCTAGACGTCGCTGAACTTATTCAGGCCAAAAAATAGCCATGCTCTAATGTATTCATTTTACCAGACTCAAAATACAATCTATAACTAAACAACTTATAAATAAATTGTTTGATGTATGTAAACATCAGCAGAATTCCCTTGAAAACTCATATTTAGACAACACTGCATTTCATTTGTATAATACAAGATCTTCTGAGCTTATTCGATATTCGCATTCAACAAATACGAATCTTATCCCTTCGGATTTGAACGAATTGAATCTTATCCCTTCGGATTTTTCCATGCATCATGTTAAAGGAAGAGTTAATAAAAGAAACATCCGGCAAAAAACATCGCCAAGTAGTATAAAAAATTGAACAGCCCTTCACAACAACAGGCACAGGAAGTTAGTAACCTTAATTTACCGTTTAACATTTATTAGAAAGTTCCTTTTTGAAACACTGCAACTAGAAAATAGTTCTATCGATTGCCTTTTCCAGGATAATTGAATACACTTTCGAGGCCAAGTCAACTTTCTCTATTTTTTTAGTAAAATTTGAAATTCTCATTATTTCCTTTAGTAGAACAATCAACTGTAATCCGTCAATTTTTCAAACCACGAACGTACCTTTCTGGTTACCAGCAGATCGTGCCTCCGCTGCGACGATGATAAAACAAACTAAGGTGTAAAGCTTCATGTTTGTTGATTTTGAAGTTTCAACACCTTAGGCAATGGTGAGTGGTGACTGTTTGCCCAAGTGCGGAGGGACACTACCTCATGAAGAGCTGCCGAGACCTGAATGTGGAGTTAATGTTGATGATGTCATCCACGTACTAATGACAAGTGGTACGTTCTCAGCGCATCTGATAGCTGCGGATTTTTTCTGCACGTAAAAGGACAGCTGATCGACCATGCATGGTGTTGCATGCACCTTGTGAATGCCGTGGAAATTTTCCATTATTTGTCAAAAATAGCTTGATCTCGTGGAAATGACATCCCGAAGACAAATAGAGACACGATTCACAAAAATAAAGTTTTGATTCACGTATATGGGAAGAAAAATACGTTGGTGATTAAGAAGGCTTGTTTTGTAGTTTACCACACGGCGTTATCAAATCACTTCGGTTACAAAATACTAATATCCGAGGACTTATAACACTTAATTCCGGGTGCAGGAATTGTAATGAGTGTTGTAAAATTTCAGACATGGAAAATGAGTGAATGTAATTGAGACGAATGAAAAAGATCTGTATGTGTGAGTAAAAGCGTCGTCACATTCGGCTTCGTTTCACAGGTGCGAGTTTTGGGTTTCAAAAATTACCGGCAGGCAGAAAATCAACTAATTGCTTAGAGCAATACCAAAATTTTACGGGCCACACGAACTGACAACACCAAGTATAAAAATAACATGATGAAGTGTACATTGGGGAAAAAAAGAGCGTGAGAAAATCAACGAATAATTCATGCTTTACCACTCAAGATGATACAATTCCAATTATTTCGTAGCCATCCAGAGCGACTGCTTGGTAAATACCTTTCTGTCTGGTTGAAGAAGATGCTCATGCAGCAGCGAAAAATGGCTATGCCTTCTAGCGTGGAAACAACGACGTTCTAAAGACAACTGCGTCTACCATAATGCGATCTACAGCAAAGCGTTATCATGTATTACGTAAATCTTTTTTTACAATGGAGAATGTACTCATTTTTTTTTAAATCGGGAACACAATTAAAATTAAGGATTCAAGCAACGACTACCATGATGCAATCCACAACAAAGCGTTATCATGTGTTACGTAACTCTTTTTTTCACAATGGAGAATGTACTCATGTTTTTCTTAATCGGGACTACAATTCAAATTAAGGACTCCAGCAAGATTGTACCGTAATGGGATGATTGAAGATACTTTTTATATACTGCGACACTACAATGTGGTGATACTGGTCCAGGGGGGTACAAGTTGGGCAAATTTTCATTCTGAAATTCTTCGGGTTAAAAGATTGCCATTAAATAACAATTTTACGAATACTCTGGTTCCCGAGATAATTTAAGGGTGGAAAGCTTAGTGGACTACTTACAATGGATTTCCTATGCAAGTAGTCCACTAATCCTTTTCCACCCTTCAATTAAGAACTTTTTAAACCAAATTTTGAGCAGTGACAATAGTCCTGGATCTGATACACGTTATGTAAATGTATTTTAATAAAAATCAAATGAACCGGAACTAGAAAATTTAACCAATGCCGAACGAGTTTTCAGAACATTGTTAAAAATTTGTAAAACCTGCAGATCCTGAAACATGCTATTATAGTATGTGTATGTTACAAAAATCGTAAAATCAGTGATCTCCTGTTAAAGAATAACATTTCCAGATCCAGGGTCAGTGATTTAGAGAAAGCAAATGTGATTTATCAGTTAAAATATGAGAGAAGTAAATGTAAGTCTCTTAATAAAAGTTCCATTGGCATGACTAGGATGACCCGGAAACAAAGATTAACTGCGCACAAGTACCACGGATCAATTTTCAATTACTTTTTTATTGATCATAGTTCTAAGCCACTAAATGAAGATCTTTATTGTAAAACCAAAATTTTAAGTCATGTAGTTAAATAAGAACATATTCAAATAATAGAAACCTTACGTATTCATAAATTTAAACCGACCCTGATGAAAATATTACCGATATTTTTGCATTATTCAATAGGACTGTTGCTTAGATGTATGAAACCTCCACTTGATCGTTCATTTTGCCCTTGCCTCTGGTGCTACAAAAATGTAACTGATGTTCAATATCAACTAGTCATCTAGCGATCAGCATTCCTATTGTACAAATTATTCACCTAAACTCATTTAGTAATGTGATCTGTGTTAGGTTTTCAATATCGTCTGATTCTATTTTTGCATTTGATTTACATTTTTTATTGTTGTGACTGTAAAATTTACTCTTTATTTTTCAACCTGAAGATGATGTGCGTTCATCGAAACGTTACTTTTTATAAACAGACAGTGATATCGAATTTTGAAGCGAATGTTTTAGTAAATATGAAAAGCAGTTTTCTTCGTCTCTTAACGCGTTATGAACTGGAAAAATTCCGTAAGGCTGAGAAACTGGAAAAGTTGCACTTGCTACGATTCATGAATCTAGTATGTGTTCTAGTATGCACGTACTGATGCCTCCGCCACGCTTATTATTATTGCGTAGTGAGGGGTGGTTTTTATAATTTCGATTTGAATCATGTTTTTAGTTGAGTCAGCTTGCCAGCTTTCGGGAAATCTCTGAGCTTCAAAGTTCCCAATTAAGCTCAGTGATAGTATCTAATATTTGGTTTACTTTTTTTTTTTGCATAGAGTGATCAGCAGTTCCAACACAACAGTGAAAAATAACTGCGACTTATTCTCATCGATTCATCGACTTTTTAGCATCGTTGTGTTCAAAATTTATGGTTTCATTTAGGTGTGGATACAAAGTATTTGAATGAATGAAATATGGGGGTAATATCATCAAATGTATCATCATGATCAGCCATTAACTGGAAAAACAGTAGGTAACATTCAATATAATATACAAATTTATAATTTAAGGCCTCACAATGGTTAGTTTGCATCATGTTATAACTGTTTAGCCTGTAAAAAACATCTCTTTCTTCTCACCCCTAACTTTCATCATTTTAAAAGCCGTGAGAAACACATCTTGATAACGAAGGGGATATATATATGACTTTCAGTAAAGCATTGCATGGGAAAGTAGCCTGATGCTCTGGAATTGATCTCACACGCCTGTTGCCGCACTTTAAGTGATAGTTACCGAGTACTCTCTTATACCAGGAAATATTCTCCTATCAACGAATCTGGGAAGCACAAGCTTGATGTGAGATATTGAGATTTCCCAGTTATATTTCCTGGCTACAAAGACCTTTATAGTCAATTCATCTCTTGCGCGTATACCATTGTTTCTCGTTGGTAATCCGCGATGTTTAAGTTAATCAAAACACCTTTAGTGCTGTTTTTTGTGATGTTTGCAATCATCGCAGGATCAGTCATACAAGAACCAGGCACAGCCCGCTAGGGGCGAACACACAGACGTTCCTCTGTACACCACTAAGCACAACACAAACAGACATTCCTCTGTACAACACTATCATAATAATGATAGACACGCACACACGTTCAAACACACACGCACACACACTTATGTACACACGCACATGCACACACTTTTCAAATCAACACAAATCACAAGCAACACGCAATGAGATACACCATCGTGTCAAATGCCAAAATAATATATGTATCAAAATGCAATGCTATTTACTTCAATTTCTATGTTTAACTTTCAAACACCACAACCATTTCATTTTTCAACACTAATACCATTGCTGAATTTACGAAACAAATCAACACAATTCAGAAGCCACCCACGTACAGACAACATCGTCTCACAAAACAAACCACTATATATACCCAACGTCTTTCACTCTAAACTCTATGTCGAACTTGAAAACACCACAACAATTTCATTTAGCAAAAGCAATATCATTCACATATATACTAACAGTAATATCAACCTAACCTTGCCACCAACAAACTGGTGCGAAATTAGTTATCTAAACCATTCACATGAAAAACACAGCCTATCCAAAATGATGATACCCTCATTCATATAGTATTACACTGACTAAACGTATATCTTAAACAACCAACAAACTGGTGAAAAATCAATTCACCAAACCATTCCCATGCTCATAACAGCCTAACCAAAACGATGGCACCCTCATTCGTAGTATTTCACTGACTATACGTATGTGTTACAGCTCATCAAATCTTTAAATCTGTTTGCGTGTCACACTCTATCTAAAGTAATATAACGTACTCTAAGCCAACCTAACTCAAGGCAAAGTCACCTAACCTCAACTAACATAGTCTAAAATCACCTAAGCAAACCTGATTTAACGTAACCTACTTTAACCTAACTGAAATTAACCTATCTTGCTCCAAATATGACTTGAATTAACTTACTCGACACACACTTCCAACTAACCTACATACAACTAAACTTAAATAATTCAGGGTGTCCTGTCCTGTTCTATAGTTCAAATTTCGGTCCCACGTATTTTACCTTATTTAATTCTTATGTCTTTGCCATTATTCCTCAAGAATTCATAATCTCTTTGTACGCTAACATCCTTCCATCAAATTCTAAATAATAACCACTTAAAATCCTAATGGTCAAATAACGAAAATGCGTTCCATTACTATTTCGCCAGCAGAGACATTCTGGCTGCTATATTTTCTCGTTCAATTATATGGAATAGGGTCTGCTTGAATTTGTTCAAAATTTTACCTCACGAAATATTGTGACGAAACATTTCTTACATTTTGGTTTATTCATCGGTTCGCATCACTAGACTTTCCCTCTGTTTTGAAGTTGACAAGTTCACTTCGTTCTAATCGACAATTCATCAAATATCCAACCTACATACTCCAAAGAAATTCGATGTCACGAAGAAATGATGACGTCACAGCGATGCCAATTGGGAAATATTACATAAAATCTTTATTTTGCCAATAAGCTAATTTTCAAAATTCAAGTCTAAAGCTTTACGGTCCAAAAATCGTAATCAAACACTTATCATTAACAATTCATTATAGGGCTAGCAATCAAAGTCTCTTAACTGTGCATCACAAATCGGTAAACGAATATATACACACCGCGCTATCGCGCTAAGTTGAAGGCCCAAGAAATAAACTCTCCATTTTGGGAACGCTTGGCGAGACCTGAAGCTCTCGCCAAGCGAAAGCGTTTTTGTGTTGAAGTCAGTAAATACAAAGAAAGAACGCATTCACAGCAAATCTCTTGGAAACTTTCAACAATATTTGCGCATTTGGCCTTCAGCTACAATTTTGAGTGCACTTACAACTTACATTCCACTAAAAGCTTTCTAATGCATCATTGACAAGAAATTCATCTCTTCATATCAGAAATCAAACTTAGCAAGTCCACATTCATTACGACAACATCATATCCGAACATATTCCTCACATTTCTCAAGCAAATGAATCTGTCAACAACTGCGGCTATAGCTTAGAATCACTTATATTTCCCAATAGACATTATTTTCACCACAACAATCAATTCTTTCAGGAATGTGAACAATTTGAACCTCTCTCTAATCTTCTATTTCTATTATTCATCGATACAGAAACCTTCAATTAGGCTGAGTGGAATTTATAATACATTCTTGCAAATATATCACTTATACCATTTCGAATTTCATAAATAACATCATTCAAACATACAAAACCTGCAAAATATTTGGTTGTCTTCGGGGACAAATATTCATCAAATATTATTCATCAGTTAGAACCTCGTAATGTTGTCTATACTCACTCAAATGATGACTTCCTGAAACTCACGCATATGCAATGTGAGCGATTTTGAGGCCTTCAAACAACGAGTTTTAATTATTATTATTATTGGAGATCGAATTTTTCGTGAACACTTTACAGGTTCTTGGTCGTGAAGATCCAGCAATTTTACATCCCAACAATAAAAAGTTATGATACAAATATTCACTCAAACTATACCCTTCCTAGAAAATGCCTCGTTCAATCAAAGCATATATGTCGACATGAACCATTTTCGTGTTGTTTGAACCAATATACAGGGTGTTTCAAAAATACACGGCATAATTTCAGGTATGTATTTCCCACATGTAGACAATCAAAATAGTTCATTACAACATATGTCCGGAAATGCTTCATTTCCGAGTTATGGCCTTCACAACATTGAAATTCACCGGAACGTTTTTCTTTCCGCAGGTCGTTGCCATTACAGAAGATGTTCAAAATGACCACCTCCTGCTTGAATACAGACCTCACATCGATGTCTCATTGACCTGCGAACACGATCCCACACTCCAGGAATGTTGCGTATGTCCTCAGAGCGTGCCACAATTCGATTCCGAAGGGATTCCAAATCAGGCACCGGAGACGAATAAACCAATGATTTTAAATGGCCCCACAAGTAGAAATCGAGAGGGTTCAGATCAGGTGAGCGTGGAGGCCAAGCAATTGGGCCACCTCTACCTATCCATCGATCAGGAAATCTTCGATCCAAGTACCGGCGAGCCGTACGACTGAAGTGTGCAGGAGCGCCGTCATGCAAGAAGTGAGCGTGCTGACGATCGATCAGTGGAGTGTCGTCATAAACATCAGGTATGATGTTTTCCAGGAAGTTTGTGTACGCCTGCCCCGTAAGTCTGTTTACAAGTACATGGGGTCCAACTAACCGATCACCAATGATACCGGCCCACATGTTGAGGGAGAACCGCACCTGGTGATGAGATACAACAGTTCCATTTGGGTTTTCATACGCCCATACATGCTGATTGTCGAGATTTGTTATGCCATCTCGTGTGAACTGTGCTTCATCTGTAAATAATACTAAGGCAGGAAAGTTCGGATTTGCAGCACATTGCTGCAAGAACCACTGACAGTACCTAACTCGTGCAGGGTAATCTGCTGGTGACAGCGCCTGTACACGTTGCAAATGGTAAGGATACAATTGATACTCTTTCAGCAGTCTCCAGACAGTCGTATGGGGAACATTCACTTGCAACGCTAACCTTCGTGTGCTGATAGAAGGAGTTCTGTTCACAATCTCCAGAATCTCCTCCTGTTCTTCTGGAGTTGTAGATCTTGGTCGTCCCCTTCCCAATCCAGGAGAGTCAAATTTTCCATACTCGCACAGACGCTGATGGAGACTTACAAATGTCTTCCGATCTGGACATTGTCGCTGTGGGTACCTCTCCTGGTACAAACGACGAGCCAGCGCAGCATTGCCGTCTGCCTTACCGTAGATCAAGTGCATCTCTGCCAGCTCCTGATTTGTGTACATGACACACAGTCGAACGCCAAACACAACACTGAATTTAACCTTCGCCTAGGAATGATCTGTCAGAGTGCCCTCTTAATGTGTCCTTTGACGGCAACGACCTGCGGAAAGAAAAACGTTCCGGTGAATTTCAATGTTGTGAAGGCCATAACTCGGAAATGAAGCATTTCCGGACATATGTTGTAATGAACTATTTTGATTGTCTACATGTGGGAAATACATACCTGAAATTATGCCGTGTATTTTTGAAACACCCTGTATATCGAGAGATTCGTTCCTCAATGAGCTTTATTAATTTAGAAAATGAAAAGTCAAATTCTTGGACTATGAGCTCTTTCAATTTCAATTTTTTAACGTCATAAAACAAGTTTCAAACACTACACAAATAGCTGTGCCGAACGAAAAATATTTAGCCACTATACCTTTATACAAATGACTAATTTAAAGTGTATCACCTTTAAATTATAGTTCATTTACGAAGTTTTACGAATACGCCTTGTTTTGCGATGACACAATTTGCGATGTCGAAATATTATAGGATTGCTATAAAATTGTTCTCAAGAACGCTAGCAAAGTAGTTGCGGAATTTTTGGCGTCGAAAACTACTCGCTTTGCGTATTTGAACTCATACTACGAAGTAAGGTCGATGATGCTGACACCTTAAGGTAAAACACTAGATTGAACTTGTGATTTGTAACGTGATGGAGAGAGAGGACAACATATAATACGTCATAAAAAATAAATAAAGTCGAACTGAAATGAGCACCTCGAACGAATGAGCATCATTTCTGGTCAAAAACGCATCAAGAGCAATATTTACGCCTTTACGCAACGTTTGATTTGCGATTTATGTCACTTTGTATTACTTCAACTGGATAATTATAATACAATTATTATAAGAAGCTGAAAATTTATGTCTCAAATACTAAACCTCATTACTATATTGCAATTCAAAGTCGCCATACCTGTGAAAATGTGTGTCTGAAATTCATGGACCTTCTAGCAGCGAAAATAAAACGCGTAACCATCATTTATTCTCCATTGCAAAACTTGTTAGAAATAAAATAATACTACCTTAAGGTGAATGAAATATTTTAAACACATTTGTTCTCCATTAATTTCCATGTAAAACCAGTTTAAACACTTGAAAAGGATTATTTACTAGTCATGACTGCAAGTTATGCGAATCTAAAAGCGAAAGAACCGAGTTCGAGTATTGAGTTCCACGTCAAAATAAATTTATAATAACTTTAACAACACTGTAGACCTATGAAAAATTTGCAACACAGCCTCAAACGGTCAAAAATTGGTTGAAACTTTGAACTTTACCAATCACTCGAAATATATGGGATCAAATTCGACAAACGTGAAAACATAAGCGTCATGATGTTCAAGATCCTTATACAGCTCTCACAACTCAAGCAAGCTGGGGTGCCTCAACGCAGTCACCCATGGTTTTCATTGCGGAGACTTCAATGCCTTCATTGGAATAATCCATGTCAAAAATCTGCGGAGATTGAAAGACCTTTTCACTGGCACATTTCGCGTCCAGGGGAATTTTATTTCGAAGTTTTTTCCATTTTTCTCAAAAACTTGAGAAGCTACGACTTTGAGACAGGTATCATTATAGAAAGATGTCCTCGGGACGCATCAGTACAGAGTATTTAAAAGACCTCAAGGGTAAAGGAGGAGGCGTGAGAGGGGTAATAAAAGTCGAAATGACGTGAAAAACATGTTTTTTTCATATACATATGGAACGGTTGATGCGATCGTTCCACAAAAGTTATTTTGTATGTAGCGTGAAAAAACGAGCAAAAAGTGTTCAACAACTTTGCCTGTAAAACGAAGCGTTCTCCAATTTTTTTGGTTTAAGTGAATTTTCAGACAAAAAGGACTATTTTTAAATCGCTCATTTTGAGAAAAGTATCGCAATTGTCGCTTCATAAATTTGATAGATTTTAGAAAAAACTCCAATCTACATTCTATCAAATTTTGGGAGGCGAAAGCCCATCGAAAACGCCGCAACTGGCAGCCAAAGTGACACTTGAAAAACGGCCGATTTTTTAACCAAAAGTTTTTCATTCATTGAACATTTTCCCTAATACTTTTCGAAGTAACGATCACACCGTCTTAAAGCCCGACATTTTCTCTATCAGCTCCCACCAAGTCAGCTCCTCCGACGGCGCAATCAAAAAATTCTTCATGTTTGAAATGACCCTATTTTCGGTCGGTTTTCGACTTCTCGGGGGTCTCCTATGGGGTCTTGGGGCCTGGAAAGGGGTCCGTAGGTCTTAGAATTTTCCCTTGTACACGCTCACCAAATTTGAAAGCGCTGGCACCTCGGGAAGTCGGTTTTGGCTCGAGTTAGGGAGTGATTTGCTATATCTCCGATGCTCCACCTTTATGGCGACAAGCAATTCCGATCTTGGTGCCACTTAAAATTTTTTCACGGGTACTATTTTTAGTCTCTTCTCGCAACACTACTACAAAGTTCGCCCGCCGCAAGTAACGAGGTATGTCAGTCTAATGGTTGTTGAGGCAATGAAGTTGTCAACTGATTTGAAAGATAATATTTACTACCCTTTCTGAGTACACTACCTTGCCAAAAGCCAGAGCATAAACTCATTTGCTTATTTTAGTTACTGAACAGCAGGTTAAATTTTAGCGGACGTTTGAACTGGTGACAGTTTCCAGATGCAGCTTCATGGTGCTAATTCAACACTACGCCCTCAAGCTCATTGCTCAAAAAAGCGCAGAGATAATAAATATTTGATCTAAATAGACGGCAAAGATTTTAATGTGATCTACCAGGTTTCAAAGAACTTGAACTGCATTCCTAAAATGAGTGGTAGTCAACCAAAGTAAACTTGATGTTTTGCTTACAGTTTGAGCTGCATGCCTAAAATGAGTGGTAGTCAACCAAAGTAAACTTGATGTTTTGCTTACAGTTTGAGCTGCATGCCTAAAATGAGTGGTAGTCAACCAAAGTAAACTTGATGTTTTGCTTACAGTTTGAGCTGCATGCCTAAATTGAGTGGTAGTCAACCAAAGTAAACTTGATGTTTTGCTTACAGTTTGAGCTGCGTGCCTAAAATGAGTGGTTGTGAACCAAAGAAAACTTGATGTTTTGCTTACAGTTTGTGGGGCTCTTACGCTCAACTATCATTTCACATTTGGCTACGTGGATTTTTTGAGTACGTATGTTATCCTTGGGTATGTTTCAGTTCATAGTGGAACTAGAAAACGAAGGTATGTATAGTTTTCATAAATATGAGTTGCGCCGAATAATAACAAACAGAAAAAAAACATTTAAGAATCAATTAGGCCTTGTTTCCGAAATTCCTTCTACACGCCATTATTGCAACATACTTCTGTCAAAATTACAGTTTTGCTAGTATCTGATGTACTGTGTGTTACGCCAGTGTCAGGTTTGCTAATATGCTAGCTTTAATTCAATTAACCATGTTGCCAATGTTCAACCTACCATGAAGCTTGTCTCAGGTCTATTATCCTAACGTTGGATTTACTGACTTACCTACAGTAGGATCTTGTACAATCACTGGGTTTTTGAGTTTGTTCTTATTTGCAGGCTTATAAAAATTACTAAATTTATATTTTCCTATGATTTATTAAGTGAATTTTGTAATTTTTTTAATATATGATGAGTGTTAAATAAAAACTTTCTTAACAAAATGAATTGTTACTGTTTATCGTTGCTCTTCTTTCTTCTTTTTGTACAATTTTTGAGGTAAAATTAAAAAATTAATGAAAAAGGAAAAGTGTTGCCAGAGTCTCATTTATTGTAAGGTAGTTAACAAACCAAACAACAAGCAGATGATATCACTTGGATTGGAGCAAATTTTTCTTTATAAACATTCTTTGAACTAATTTGTTATCAATGAGCTTTTGAAAATTAATTTTCAAAGTTTTTGTCAATCATTGACTGTCCATAGTATTAATTTGGTTAAGTTTCCGTAACCGTTTATTTGGGTAATGAGCAATGAAAATTTAAGAAATTTAATTACAAGGTGCTGACAAATATCAAACAATATATGCGATCATTCAAATTAACATAAGAGTAAACCAATACAATCGACCCTAGCCCAACCTAAACTATTTTGGCCCAACCTAACCTAACCTCGCCTAACCTTACCTACCTAAAGAACCCTAACCAAGACAACAGTTAACTATGCAAGCACAAAACCCTTAAAAAATTACATTTTGAGGAGCTGATAGTTAACGTGTATACATGTGCCAAAATTTCCATAAAAGGAACAAGATAATTTTTTTTGCAGAGTTTGTAAAGGCTCGGGATCAGCGATACTATAGGGGTTACACAGGACCGTACGAGACCGGAGCTCATTATGAGTACCAAGACTACGCCCCTGACCTCAGCGAACAGGGCATGGATGATGTTATCGTGAGCACCTGTTCGTCTGGAATGTACGTTATATAAATGCTTTTTATATTTTTTGTTCTGTAATACTGGGTTCGATCAATATTGAAGCAATTCAACATATTTTTCAACACTTTGACCGCGATGTGAATTGTTGGTGTACACGGAGGGAATTTTCATTATGTTGCTGACCAACCAGTGGTCGTAAACTCAATATTTTATAAATACTTAATCAAAGCTAAAAGGCACATTCTAGTTAATGTTTCGTATTTTTAAAATTTTTAGCACTAAAATTTAAATTTTAGTTGAATTTCAAGCTTCAGTTTAACCGATAGTGGTCAATGTGTTAATCAATATGGTCTAAATTGTATCGTACTTTTTTAGTTCTGGCTCCCTGAAAAACGTTTCTGCCATGTGTCTGTAATCGAACGAGTGAGTAGATTTATGAATTCCAAAATAGTAAAGTGATGTCTTATGAAACTTTGGAAATTGGATCATCTTTCGACACGAGATCATTTCGTGTAGTTTATTGAAATATTTCTATGTCAATGATGCGTTGATGTTTTTATCGTGAATTTCATTCCAATTCACCTTTTCGCTTTTTCAAATCACGTGCAGTTTAAAAACAGTTTTTAATTATGAAAGGCTGAACATGAAGTTTCAAAGTCAAAGGCTTAATGCCCAATGAAGGATTTTTTGTTAGTGTTTCAAAAGGGTACATTGAAATGACTTCCAGTATGCTGCGTTATGGCGGTTTGGAGCAGAATGATATTTTCAAATAAACGACGATCTTCTTTCCTTCTTGAACCTAAAATCCAAAGGTCACAGATTTCATAGCTCTGTGCACCCCTTTTTTCAACATGGTGATCATCTGGGATTAGCGCAGAAAATTCAATTCCGTTTCTTCTACATGAGTTTATGTTTCGTTCCTCTTCAAAGCTTCAATTTTCATTCACACAATGTTATGATTTATTCTCGTCTTTTGGTGATGTTCAGATTATGAATTCGTGTAGGGTACGTGCAGTTTCTCATCCAATCGGCAGAGCATCTGTTAGCTAGTTATAATTACCTGCCACAACCAATAAAGAAATAGTATAACTAATTCAGTTGGGGGAAAACGACAAGTTCTCGAACATGAGAAAGCGCAGGAATTCAATTTAAAATGAGTATAATTTCAAAATAATTATTCAAAAGTATGTACCGAGATTTGAAGACGTCAAAATTTCTTTTGTCTTACCATTATGCAACCAAGAGCTAGATCACTTGTAAATTATTGTGATAAATTTACATGGAGACGACAGTCTATGTCATGTGATTTACTATTTTTCTTTAATAATTAGTCAGGAGGAAGATTTGGGTAACTTAGAAAAATCTTCAGTGGCCACAACAAACCTGGTTATTTCAGACGTTCAAATTCTCTTTTCACTTTTTTATTTTTGTGTCGTTACACATTATTATGGCAGAACGAGAGGAACTAATTTGGTGATGTATGGTAATTAAGAGCTTATTACAGTCTTGCCAGCGATCAATGAAAAATTTATAGATGTTGATATAATATGAGCCTGTTCCGTGTACTGATATGGAAGATCTACATCTTCAGATGATGTGAGGAAAATTGAGGGGGTTGAAGATGTGAACATTTTTTAAAGAAAACGAATATGTATTTAACTCTGCAGTCACTCGATATAATCCCAATTAATACTTCAGCGTTATCTAAATCAAATTTACACTAAATTACTGAAAAAAGAGGCTAAAATTAACATGCCCGATCTAAAAATTAAGAAAGGTTGTCACAATAATAGGATATTAAATTCATCGTAAATTGGGAACCTTTCGATGATACAAAGTAAAACTTGTAACACCGAGAAGGCAAAATAATGGTAGACAGTACAAAAGTTTTGCAACAAAATGACCCCGACAAACTTGCTACAGAGTATTTCTCGTTTAAAAACATATTATGTTTACACAAGCCAACTGAAAGAACATTCAACCATTCTTTCGTTGCAGCATCAAATAATTTCCGTTTGCTTTCTGCACAGATGGATCTTGTATGAAGATACGAATTATGATGGCACTTCCTGTCTCTCTATAGGGCGGTGGATTGGTGCAGAAATATTACTTCTTGTATCGGTACGGTGAGTTCCAATGTTCAGCGTCTTATAACTCTGCCCAACACCTCACCTAATATTCTTCAAAAAATGCTTTGTTCCATCTGGATGTCAAATGAAAAGTATTCGATTGAAGGAAAGGATTTTCCTTTTCCATTTGAAAATTTGTGATTGGAGAAAAATCTTCTGGTTATGGCGTTCACATTAATTTCGATATCCTGTATTGAATTTGCAATATTAATACTTAAGTAGAGTTTAAGTTATAAATGTACTTTAAAAACTAGTAATAATTTATTGCTGCATTGTTCAAATTTATTCCCTGTTTCCAACAGAAAAGGAAATTGAAATTCAATTTCCCCTGCTTTATTTTAATTCAAAAAGGATTTTGCAATTGATCAGAAGTTAATTTTTCTCTCATTTAAAATTTACATTAAAAATTGATCAGAGTTATACATACAATTGTTTCGTTTTCTCTTCAAAAGAGGTGGCTAATTAACAATTATTTTCTGTAACTGAGAGAAGATTACTGACTGCCTGTCTTGGGCTATTGTATTGGTGAGAGATACTGGAGCTTTGGCAGTACCCATTATCTTCAAACTAACCTCTTCAGCGACTTGTTCTAAGATGAATCCATGGTTTGATCTAAGAAATCATGATGATGTTTTCAAACAAGCGGTGTTTTTAAAACTGTATAGTCGTTACCACCGAAACCTTTACTGATCGTGACAGGGAAGATTAACTCCAATAATGATTAGAACGGACCCGGAAAAGAAAAAGGGAACAATGATATTTTCTAACAATAACAGTACTTGACTACACCTTTTTCACTTCAAATTAACCTAAGTCAAGTTCAATTTAATCCAAGTCAAGTTCAAATTAATCCAAGTCAAGTTCAATTTAATCCGAGTCAAGTTCAAATTAATCCAAGTCAAGTTCAATTTAATCCGAGTCAAGTTCAATTTAATCCGAGTCAAGTTCAAATTAATCCGAGTCAAGTTCAAATTAATCCGAGTCAAGTTCAAATTAATCCGAGTCAAGTTCAAATTAATCCGAGTCAAGTTCAAATTAATCCAAACCTCAGTTGAGTTAAAAATGACGTAATAATTTGTTAATTTGAGTTTTTCGTTAAATATGTTTCTATTGGATGTTATGAGCAAAACTGGTTTTGAGGATTTATTTACACTCATAGATATTTATATACGTGAAATTCCACTTTATCACATATATGAAATCGAATACATGCAAGTACAAAATATTATCATTGGACGATATGTATATTTAATCTTTAAAAGAAATATACAAGTGCGATTCACTGAGTACTACTTTCAAGACTTAAATATTCATAAAATGATTATTATAAAAGTTATTGAAGTCTTAAAAGTATTATGTATTGAATTGTGAACACACACAAATAAAATCAGTATTAAGGTAGAAACATTGTTTCTTGTATTATTATTGTGTATTGTAAGTGGATCCTACATTTCTTCACAATGACTAACACGGAATTAGAATGGATGGCCACATTTATGTTGCTAATACAAGAATGTATCTGGGTAGTAATGTACAACTATAAATTGTAATCAAACGGAATCGAACATTAGTACTCAGTGAAACGAACTTGTATATTTCTTTTGAAGATTAAATCTACATATCGTCCAATGATAATATTTTGTACTTGCATGTATTTGATTTCATATATGTGATAAAGTGGAATTTCACGTATATAAATATCTATGAGTGTAAATAAATCCTCAAAACCAGTTTTGCTCATAACATCCAATAGATACATATTTAACGAATAAACTAACTCAAACTCAAACTAACAAATTATTATGTCTTTTTTAACTCAACTGAGGGTTGGATTAATTTGAACTTGACTCGGATTAATTTGAACTTGACTTGGATTAATTTGAATTTGACTCGGATTAAATTGAACTTGACTCGGATTAATTTGAACTTGACTTGGATTAAATTGAACTTGACTTAGATTCGTTTTAAGTGGAAAAGGTGTAGTTCAGTAAATCTGACTTAGTTGCATCGTTCGAAATTTTCGTGGCATCACATTCAAATTCAAGCGACTTCTGCTCTTGTTTTGTGATATGGATGGCTTGCACAAAAGTTGTTTTCTTAATTTTGCAAATACGCCTGGCTATATACGAATCAAACTTGAATTAAACCTACACACGTGCATTTTTATAGTAACACACTTCCTCGAAAGAATTGTCGTCAGGCAAATTGCAGTGAAATCTTGACTATTTAATTTTGTTCGGCAGGCGTCCTCTATGCGGTACGCAGGAAGTCCCTATGGCCTCAACGACAACTTCTTCAACCTGTACGAGTCCCTGAGCTTCAGGGGCAACGAGTTCAGAGGAAACACGGACGTCGACAACTTGGGGGAGTTAGATGCGGCGGCTTCGTCTCTTATCATCACTGGACAGTCTGCGTGGACTTTCTACTCGTAATTCAAATGCTTTAAGAGTTATTGTGTACTGGGAAGGTCTGGCCTGAAAAAGTTTATCTCATGCTTGCAGGTCGGCGACAAAGTAAAAGTTCATAAATTCTAAAGTAGGCAAGTGACTTTACATACCACTCGACTTTACAAACCACGTCTAAACTTAAAACTAATATTTTGTGTGAACAAACAGCAAATATATTTTATAGAAATGTTAAGTAGTTCGAACTGTTTTTCATAATACACATAAACAATGGTACACGTCTATAAAGTTACAGAAAATTAAAGCTCACGAAGAATTATAATTCTAGGAAGAAGTTCGTAAGGCTTCGTGGTGTTATGATCTCCATTGAACCATTTGCTCATCAGTAAAACAGTTCTGATTCATGAAATCTGGATGCCCAACACACAGAAAATTCGAACAGCACATTCAGGCTTTTTCCCAGAGAAAGTGTGAATCGAGTAACACTGGGAAGAGGAGCAGCTATTTGCGAGTGGAAACTGCACAGTCATCGCAATGGATCGAGCTTGAGAAATCTTTGTCAGAGAATATAGTATTTATAACTAAGTCTTTTCTGTTAATTTATACATGTATTGTAATTCGTAGTTTCTGCAAGCATGCCAGTATTCGTAATTGTCTCTGATTCAGGTCCTTTATATGTATTTCAAAAAAGCTGCACTTTACACTTCACCACTTCACACGCTCACAATTCACGCCATAGTTTACGGCGGGACTTGAAAGGAAATGAATCAGATACATTTCATGGAAATATCTTACCTTGACCTCTGTTATATCAAACTAAGCCATGTCAAACGTTATGTCCTTGAGGGAGTAGAAACGATTAAGAAGCAATTGATGGTGATGTCGGGAACAAAACGATATTAAAATACACCTATTATGCCTCAAGTATGCCCAGTTGAAAAATTTAATTTTCCGCATTTTTTTTCCTTGGTTTTAAAAAATACTATACAACCATATATTCCGTCCGCTTCATTTCAATTGCTTTGCTCTGTTTTATTCAATTTTGAACATTAGAGATGTAATGCGCAACAGTTTCATGTTCATGGTACCAGAGAGACGTAAGTGTTAAATAGTTGTATTGATATAATAATTAATAAAAATGAATCTATAAAGGTTCAATAGGTATTGTCAAAACATAATACAAACATGGTTATAAACGAAATTTTTTGTAGCTACCTAGTCCAATGTTTTTTATTTTTTTATTTCAGCCGACTTAGTATGGTGTTGGCATTTTAACCCCCTTAGTATGGTGTCTGCTTTTTAGCCCCCTTAGTATGGTGTCTGCACTTTAGCCCCCTTAGTATGGTGTCTGCTTTTTAGCCCCCTTAGTATGGTGTCTGCACTTTAGCCCACTTAGTATGGTGTCTGCACTTTAGCCCCCTTAGTATGGTGTCTGCTTTTTAGCCCCCTTAGTATGGTGTCTGCACTTTAGCATCCTTAGTATGGTGTCTGCTTTTTAGCCCCCTTAGTATGGTGTCTGCACTTTAGCATCCTTAGTATGGTGTCTGCACTTTAGCCCCCTTAGTATGGTGTCTGCTTTTTAGCCCTCTTAGTATGGTGTCTGCACTTTAGCATCCTTAGTATGGTGTCTGCTTTTTAGCCCCCTTAGTATGGTGTCTGCACTTTAGCATCCTTAGTATGGTGTCTGCTTTTTAGCCCCCTTAGTATGGTGTCTGCACTTTAGCATCCTTAGTATGGTGTCTGCTTTTTAGCCCCCTTAGTATGGTGTCTGCACTTTAGCATCCTTAGTATGGTGTCTGCACTTTAGCCCCCTTAGTATGGTGTCTGCTTTTTAGCCCTCTTAGTATGGTGTCTGCACTTTAGCATCCTTAGTATGGTGTCGGCATTTTAGCCCCCTTAGCATGGTGTCTGCTTTTTAGCCCCCTTAGTATGGTGTCTGCACTTTAGCCCCCTTAGTATGGTGTCTGCACTTTAGCCCCCTTAGTATGGTGTCTGCACTTTAGCCCCCTTAGTATGGTGTCTGCACTTTAGCCCCCTTAGCATGGTGTCGGCATTTTAGCCCCCTTAGCATGGTGTCTGCTTTTTAGCCCCCTTAGTATGGTGTCTGCACTTTAGCCCCCTTAGTATGGTGTCTGCACTTTAGCCCCCTTAGTATGGTGTCGGCATTTTAGCCCCCTTAGCATGGTGTCTGCTTTTTAGCCCCCTTAGTATGGTGTCTGCACTTTAGCCCCCTTAGTATGGTGTCTGCACTTTAGCCCCCTTAGTATGGTGTCGGCATTTTAGCCCCCTTAGCATGGTGTCGGCATTTTAGCCCCCTTAGCATGGTGTCTGCTTTTTAGCCCCCTTAGTATGGTGTCTGCACTTTAGCCCCCTTAGTATGGTGTCTGCACTTTAGCCCCCTTAGTATGGTGTCTGCACTTTAGCCCCCTTAGTATGGTGTCTGCACTTTAGCCCCCTTAGCATGGCCTCTGCACTCAACGGCTAAAATCAAATATGCTCCAGCGAAAAATTTAGGTTGGATGACCTCGTTAGCAAAATAACTTCAGCGAACATATATATTTTCTGTGTGCACACAAACATTATTTAGACAGGGTGTTCCACAAAATTAAACTCATCTTTTCTTAAACAATATCTCGCGAATTTTCATTTTTGCGTCATGTACTAATTCAGTTTTCTTTCATTTCATTCAAATTTCTTACATTTTGATTTATGTGCATGTGTATTTTTTACCTATGCTTTTAAAATTTGATTGAACTCATAATACTTGTATTTATGTTAATAAACCCTCGTATCATAACAAAATACGTAAATGCTGGTCAATCAGTGAGCGAGTACGTTTTTTAGCACACCCTGTATTTATATAACAGAATTCGTCTCTGTAAAAACTTTCCAATTAAATGCTCGCCCCCATCTTAGGTTGTTATATATTTTAATGTTTTATCGAACGGTGCACTTCGCAACCAAAGGTTGAGTTTAGGGTGTAATTGGTATTGCCGAGTATCAAGCGTCTCAAAAGAGAAGGCCATACACAGAACGATGCTACATTTGCTCTTAAAATTAACTACCCATCTTATTCTTTTGCTAATACTGACAGTGGCACCCAACAAACTGGCTCGTCTGTGTGCGTGTACCCAAATCTCCAAAAGACCGGAGACGATGGCATCTTCTTCGATTATGCTTATTACTACACAGTGAGTGTCCCCTGGTCAAGATTTTTAAAACTTTGTGTTTTATAACGCGAAACATGTGCATTATGTTTGTACAGGGGGCGGAAGTCAATTCTGCATTTGTGAGAAGGCTGTGGAAGTCTAAAAATACAGGACTGAATGTCGCTACTTCTATATAGCAAGGCTTTGTATCTCACCGCTGAGGAGGAGATACCGGCAGTTCATGCGCTACGGTTTTCAAATCTTTCACCAAGCCTTCACAAGCTTTTTGTGAAATTGTATTATGATACTGTATATTATCTGGAGTATTGCCTTCCAATATCCATTTTGAGAATCTAGAAGGGCACATTTGCAATACTCACCGATATATTCTGATTGTTGAGCAGCATTCGCCCGTCAGTCTGATTAGTTGCAACACATTTACGCATGAAATTTTACCTCTTCAAAATGTCAATGAAAGTTATCCTCCACAATACAAAGAAGCCACGAAAAATTTTGACGAACAATTCAATTCTATTGAGGACAAATGAAACTCGCCTTTAACATTACACAATTCTAATAAAAAATAAAAATAAAAAATGAAAAAATAAATACCTTTCTCATGTTGCTCCTGAAAAAATCATAATGGTTTGTGAAAACCTTGAGGAAAACCCTCGTTGTACTTCTGATTTCAAGACTATGTAACGGCTGTAGGTGAAAATATTTCCGATGACTAATTTGTTTCGAGGCTCTTTCGCGTAGAATTTGCAAAGACAATCGATTGCTTTAATCACTGCACACACTTTCACGACCGTTTATAGAGGAGTAATAACGCGGTTATCGTTTTTTATGGATTTATTGTCCGAGGCTTCGATGTTTACAACACTTACGTTTGTGCGTCAACCCATTCCCGCCGCCGCAATGGAACTTGTAGAATTAATGAGTAAACTTTGACTTAATCAAAATTAATTTAAAGAGAAAAAATTATGATTTGAACAGAATTTTAGAGAAGGCAAAACTTTAATCTATTTTTAATCTAGCTTAAGTAAAATACAGAGTAACAAAAATTTCCACCTTCATGTTTTTCACATTTTTACCCAAAAATAATATTTCTATGCGCTCTTGTGTATATAGTTTTTTACATTCCTTGAAATTACGGTGCTGACCTTGCAATATCCAAGTAGTTATTTTCGAGCGTGGCATCACAATGAATTGCCAACCTCAGTAGTGTTGCTTCATGATGAGAAACAATCATTTGAAGTGGGTGCGTGAGGTTTAAAAATATTTTCAGATGAATACATACTAGTTTCACAAAGACCAAGAAGAGTATTGATTTATATGGAAACGTAGTATAAAAAGTGTATATGTGTGTAGGTGAGTGGCCCTAATCCTTGTGCCAGATAGAGACGCCGCCATAGTTGTAGAAAAATATTCAATAATCGTACATCTGCTCAACATATGTTTCAAAGGAACAGGTACTCGAAACAAACTTCACGAAAACTTAACAAATACTACCTAATTTCCTAAAATTACATAAGCGTCATACCCTGTTAGAAGCAATTTTCAACTGATGCGTTAAAGCTATCGCTTCATTGAATAAAGTTTCCGGGAAGGATATTCCATAATTGACTTTGCCCCCCCCCCCCAGCTGAGCGAGATCGGCCTGCCCGACAACTCGATCAGGTCGGTGGCCAGAGGCTGCCTCAGCGACCGCGTGGTGCGAGAGCCGCTCCCCAACGGCACCACAGTGCACAGCGTGAAGCTCTTCGAATGAATCCGTCCATGCTTTCCTCAGTGGCCGAGGATTTTGGGGGGATTTAGTTACTGAGTTACTGTTACTTATTGTGTGCTGCTCAAATGGGTTATATTTACTCTTATATTAAAAACACTGCATATTGCAAACACTGATTCAGCATAAAGTTATTTTCGTATCCTTTCGGTTGAAGACCTTTCAATCGGTGAATGTGGGGTTTCTATTCCTCATAAGGTGGTGAAATTTATAGATATTAGCTCGTTTAAAACTGTACTAGACGTATTTTGCTATGGCACCTAAGTTTCTTCGTGATTCCTTTATCAAATACTGACATGCCCTGTGTTTTGGCTCTAGAGCTTGGTTTTGTGTGAAAACTTTAAGATATTTTTCAGCTTATTAATGACGATCTTTTTAAAAGAGTACTCATGATATATTCGTCATCGAAATGTGAGGAGAAAAACGAAATTATACGCGTACCGCGATGCTTAGTAGTTTTAAACCGCTTCTAAGAACTATAAAAATATTTATTTATAGCTCTTTAGTTTTCGAATTCTCATTAACTTGCCCAGTTACTCATATCCATATATCGTGTACAAGTTCATACCGGTCTTGTGTATGAGATTTAAAAATGTGCAAGTTAAATGATGAAACATTGAAGAACTCTACAAGCGTTCATTGCACACTGAATTACTTTTGTATACTTTAATAGGTGCTGAGGAAAACTGCCTTTTTATGAGCAATATTATTACGATTTAATTGGTAATGCCTTATCAGATAGTAGCGTCAGTATGGCTAGAAGAAAAACGGTAATTTTGGTTTTGACATTCCTCTTAATGCGAAGAAAACTGTTAAATTGTGGGACCACGGTGTGCAAAACGGCCTCCTAATGAGACATTAGGTTGGCATGAATATACTGTTGCTGGTGCTGGAAAATTGATGGTTCTCAATGCATTTCATTGGTATCGGTGAGTGATTGGTGTCTAAAGACGCAAGACTCGGGAGAAACCCGAGATCAGGCCGCTTGGTTTGTGTCTGTTGCTCTTTCCATTCCATTTTACCGTGTTTCTCAGAGGTACCACCACTGTCGAAAATTATGGTGTTGATGGTCCTGTGTCAGGGCTGTATTTTGTTATATTTGTATCAAGAGGATATCAAAATTGATTTTTCTCGGTAAAATTTGTTACGATGAGCATTTATTTGAATTGAAAATACAAACTCCCAAAATGTCGTATACTACTTTTCTTTCGAATCCAGGTCTATCGTTGTTTCAAATTTTCAGTCGTTTCAAGTCAGACCTTCCAATCAAAGGTGTTATTTTCAGAAAGAAAACGCATTTCTTTACTGTGGCCACGTATTTTACTTGTTTCAATGAAGGATGAACACATAATTATGACAAGAGATTAATGGGACTAGCAAATTCAGGAATAACAATCGTTACAAAACCATCTCACGTAACTTGGAGTATGTAGCGATGACGAGGTACGATAGTAGGGTCTCGTATTTCACATTAACTTATTATGTGAAAATTAACACAATGTCGGAGTCTAATACGGTGTGCCAGCCGTATGCAAATTTAATAAGTTAATGAAGTGGCACCAGGAGACCTTTAAGTGACGAGTTCTCGGAATAGAATGATCCTTCTAACCGTCGTCGTACCCTTTAAATAACCCTCGCGCTGCTGGGGCTGCTGCAGCTTCTGCGTCCGTTACAGCAGGTGCGGGCACCGCTGCCGCAGCTGCCCACGTCGTCGGGTACTGCTGCTGGTCGCTGTTGCTGTTGCTGTTGCCAAGACCCTGCTCCTGCTGTAAGCTTGTGGCAGCGCTGTCGCCAGCCGCCGTTGAGATCACGCTGCCAGTTGCCGCAGCTGAGAGCACAGGCGTCGCCTTCCTCGGTTAGGCAGTTTTTTTATAACCGCTAAGCTGTCGCTGCGCAAGCGTCGCCTTCTCCCTCGCCGTGTTGTGCTGAATTTGCGGATTTCTTTTGGTAGCTGACCAGATGCCGGGCCCACGTTCAACGGTCCTCATTCTTTTTTTTTGTGGTGGAATTTAACGGTTCGTACTATGGACATAACAAAATACCTACCTAATCTTTTTATTTAATGTTAGACTCAACAAATTGCGTAACCTCAATATTTATTATGACGTTGTAAAATCTTAGTTATTTATCTCAGTGTCCAACTATACCTTTAAAATTACCTTAAATTACTCTAAGGTACTTATAGATGCTGAAAAGTTAACAATGAAATACAGGATAATATCCCAGTTGCGCAGTTAAATTATACTGAAAACATTAACCTTTAAACACTATCTTACCCTAAGCTTCCACGAAAAGTTGCTGATAGAGAGGAATTCCTCTGCATTTGCACATCTTACGAAGAAGTTCGCTTCCCTAAGTCAAGCTAAGATTAAAGAAGGTATCTTCATAGGTACCCAAATTAGAAAAATTGCGCTTGATGGAGCTTTCATCACACAACTCAAAAAGTAAAAAGCAGCTTCCATGAGCAAATCAAAGAAGTTTGTAAAAACTTTCGACGGAAACATCGTTCAGAAGACGATGTGCAAGTCGTAAATGATCTGCTGAGTCATTATCATGATATGGGATGTAGCAGGTCTTTAAAAGTTCATGTGATCCCCTCTCATTTGGATTTCTGGTGATCTCCGAAGAATCTGAGTGATGTGAATGATGAACATGGCGAGAGATTCTCCTAGGATATTTAAACAAACAAACAAACAACGGCATCTACGGATGCTTTCTTTCCAATTTCAAGCCTGATATGAAAGAAATAGAGAAGAAGTACTTTAAAAACATTTACTCTGAACGTTTCGAGCCTAAGCTCATTCTCAACAAAAAGTCTGCAAATAATATAATAAACAAGTTAGTACACCCAAAATTACAGAAGCGCAAAATATAAGCACAATAAAAACAAACAAACAAAATTTTGTTTTGTAATTTTTTGTTTGTTTGTTTTTATTGTGCTTATGTTCTGTGCTTCTGTAATTTTTGGGTGTACTAACTTGTTTATTATATTATTTGCAGACTTTTTGTTGAGAATGAGCTTAGGCTCGAAACGTTCAGAGTAAATGTTTTTAAAGTACTTCTTCTCTATTTCTTTCATTGTGAATTTGCTTCGCAAAATCGATTTTCCTTTGTACAAGCCTGATATATTTCACCTTGTACATTGGATTTTCAAATGCCTTATAACTAACACCAGGACGCTATGACGCTTTCCCCCGGTCAAGACCGGTACCCATTTCAGACACCTGGGCAGACTGGGGAATTGTGCTTGGAATTTTTCCCCTATACCCAACAGAGGAAATCGCCTTCTAGCGCCGGGATTCGAACCCTCGTTTGCCCACTCGGAGGCAGGTCCTGAAACACCATGGCTATGACGAGTGATGGAGGAACGATTCAAATTAATATGGAACTTTTTATGCTGCCAGACTACTGCTGGAATATAAAGAGAGAAGATCACACACCACTCAAGAGGCTTAGTAGGACAAATGCTGTTCAGGTGTGAGTTTTTCATTCATGACCAATAAAGGCAAAATTCGATTGATGGAACGGGGATTTGGTGTCAAATCTGGACGAATAACGATAAATTTCTGATTCCGGACCCTGATTCTGAAACAGGTCTTACTCTGAAAGAGGTCTTGCGCAACACGTGTTATTTTTATTTATTTATAACTTGCTTTACAGTGTAAGTTTTCGACCGATTATACAAGTCCTAATTATCCCATTTGCGATAATTTTTTGTAAGCTCTAAAATAGAATTGTTAAAATGTTCCCTTGTGCAGTAATATCGAGAACGAAATTGCACACGTCAACTTTCATATTTAAGCAATTTAAACAATTTATTTACCACAGGTGATACAGAGATAGAATGTTTCTTAAGTCTAGTACAATGGCCAAATTTGAGTATAGCTACCTGTGGACCCGAATAAGTTCAGTGACTTCTAGGGCATCCTACCATCAAGGTTAGTCTTAGGAGTACAGTAATGTTTAACCTAATGCACTTAAACTAGAGACGCATTAGACTGATCAATGAAATAATTAACCCGAAATTAGATACTTCATTTCACAATATAGTTCATATGGACTAGATTTAACAGTATATTCGACAAACGATTCAAGAACAGACTGAAGATCGGCGAAATTTACCAAGGCAAATTACATTATTAGGACCAGTTATGTAGGGGACAAGGTTTGACTCTGTGATCTTACACGACTAGTAATCTGATAGGAAGTGAGACTCAAGATTTTTTTTGAATACCTTATACGAATTACTTTCACGGATCTCCGCAGGTATTGAGTTCTAAGTTTTAGTTCCAACGAAGAGGATACTTGTGTTGTGACCGAGCCTTTGAGTAATAAGGAAGCATGAATTTACTTCTATTTCGGGTTAAATGGTCGTGATGACCAGTTTGCGCAGTTAATAATTGTTTTAGGCTATTGTCGCCATCATTTGTTAATGTTTTGTAAATGAAATTGCAGATGGAGATTTTGTAGAGATCCGAAAGCTTAAGTATTCGTAAATTTTTGAATGAGTCATTTGTGTGAGCATTATATTCTAGATTCTTTACCGCTCTTATGGCTTTTTTTTTGCAGGGTAAATATTTTGTTGGTTTTATTTTTATCAGTTCCGTGCCATGCTTCTATTCCGTATTGCAAGTATAGTGAAATGAGCGTTCGGTAGAGCATTTGTAAGGCTGTTTCAGGCAGGAAATTTTCAACTTTATTTAGGATTCCGGTAGATTTTGATAATTTAGAACTAATATGAGCGATGTGCTCTTTAAAGGTTAGATGTTTGTCTATTTTGATGCCCAGGAATTTACTTGAGTTGGTTTCTTCGATTTCACTTTCGCCAATTTGAATGCGTGGGAGAGATATATTTTTCTTGTATGAGAATGTAATATATTTTGTTTTATCGATATTAAGGCTTATTTTATTAGCTTAAAGCCACAATGAAACCTTATGAAGTTCATTATTTATACGCTCCGCCATCCTAGCGGGATTTTGGTTTGGAAGGACCGCAGAAAGGGTACTGTCATCGGCAAAAAGTATGAATTTGAAGAATGATGTAGATTTAATGATATCATTGATAAAAATTAGAAATAGGAGAGGCCCAAGGACAGATCCTTGTGGAACTCCATGGCTAATTGTCTGTGGGTCTGATTTTGCGTCGTCAATGACAACGTATTGTTTCCGATTTGCTAAGTATTATCTGAACCAATCATGGGCAGCCCCTCGAATGCCATAACAATGAAGTTTCGAGAGTAATACGTTATGGTCCACACAATCGAATGCTTTTCGAAAGTCAAGAAATACGGAGAAAACAAGCTTTCCTTCATCTATATTACAATAAAGGTATTGCAAATGATTTAATACAGCTTGTGTCGTAGATGTCTTAGAACGAAAACCGTATTGTTTGTCGTAGAGGAAAGATTTTTGTTCAAAATACGAATACACTTTTTTATACACAATTTTCTCGAATATTTTGATAATAATTGGTAGTACAGAGATAGGTCTATAATTGTTAATGAAGTTTTTATCACCATTTTTAAAAATAGGGGTGACTCTCGCAATTTTGAAAGAGTTGGGGAAGATACCTTGAGAAAGGGATTGGTTGATAATATAAGATATGCACGGTGCTATTATATCAGCTATAGCCTTAAGAACTTTAGCCGAAAAATTTTTCAATCCACTTGATTTATTTTTCAAGTTGTTTATGCACGTAATTACATCGGAGGGATTAGTTAGCTAATATAGACATATAAACTATATAGACCCGAAACTCTACATAAAAAAGAGTTATGAGGTATCTCTGAAGACATGCTGTGAGAATTTTATTGTTGAATAAGATAGAAATCAAGATAATAAGGCAATAAAGACAAGTTAAATAAAATAATGCAGTAAAGCATGAAAAATTGGTTCAGTTGTACTGTTATTGAATGCAGAAACCAATATCTAAAACCAAATATTGAGAGCTAAATGCATATATTCAGCATGAAATCGTGTAGCTTATAAACTTTCTCATTCTCAGATTCCAAAGCTTACAACGCAGTTCTGGTTTTCACGCGAAAGGTGCACAACGAATAAAGATTTACGTGGTGAAAATGTTTTTAAAAATTAACGTTAGGAACCAAAATGCTCGTAATTGTTTTTACATTTCAACTATCAGCACCTGAAGAACGTATTCATTACTACGCACTACAGGTGTTTGAAATCACTGTTGTCCAATCAAATCACTGTTGTCCAATCAAATTACTGTTGTCCAATCAAATCACTGTTGTCCAATCAAATCACTGTTGTCCAATCAAATCACTGTTGTACAATCAAATCACTGTTGTCCAATCAAATCACTATTGTCCAATCAAATCACTGTTGTCCAATCAAATCACTGTTGTCCAATCAAATCACTGTTGTCCAATCAAATCACTGTTGTACAATCAAATCACTGTTGTCCAATCAAATCACTGTTGTCCAATCAAATCACTGTTGTCCAATCAAATCACTGTTGTCCAATCAAATCACTGTTGTCCAATCAAATCACTGTTGTCCAATCAAATCACTGTTGTCCAATCAAATCACTGTTGTCCAATCAAATCACTGTTGTACAATCAAATCACTGTTGTACAATCAAATCACTGTTGTCCAATCAAATCACTGTTGTACAATCAAATCACTGTTGTCCAATCAAATCACTGTTGTACAATCAAATCACTGTTGTCCAATCAAATCACTGTTGTCCAATCAAATCACTGTTGTCCAATCAAATCACTGTTGTCCAATCAAATCACTGTTGTCCAATCGAATCACTGTTGTCCAATCAAATCACTGTTGTCCAATCAAATCACTGTTGTCCAATCAAATCACTGTTGTACAATCAAATCACTGTTGTCCAATCAAATCACTGTTGTCCAATCAAATCACTGTTGTCCAATCAAATCACTGTTGTCCAATCAAATCACTGTTGTCCAATCAAATCACTGTTGTCCAATCAAATCACTGTTGTCCAATCAAATCACTGTTGTCCAATCAAATCACTGTTGTCCAATCAAATCACTGTTGTCCAATCAAATCACTGTTGTCCAATCAAATCACTGTTGTCCAATCAAATCACTGTTGTCCAATCAAATCACTGTTGTCCAATCAAATCACTGTTGTACAATATCAAATTAAAACGTTACCATTTTAAGCTAAGGGTAAACGAAAAAATTAGGTAAGACAGTTGTAAAGTTTTGTGAACATTTAATATTTACGAGTTCGTTTCAAAATCTTGAATATGAACGAACATCTTGATTTATAACGTAAAAAGAATAAAGTTCCTTGGAAAATTTTACTTTTTCTGATTATGGATGAAACAATTGACAAAATGCGTTCTGTTCAC
Source organism: Morinoia aosen (assembly GCA_030386875.1). Classification (NCBI taxonomy): domain Eukaryota; kingdom Metazoa; phylum Arthropoda; class Malacostraca; order Amphipoda; family Talitridae; genus Morinoia; species Morinoia aosen. Next base: position 105,597,857 of record CM059576.1, on the reverse strand, counting down.
GTGTTGAATACTATTCAGTTACCACAAATTGGTCTACATTCTTGGTTCGCTTATTGTACATAGTTTACAAACATAAATATTTGAGCCCGACTTTAACGTAGCTTGACATCGACAGGTTTTTAATGAAACTCGTTGATGAACGTGTCTAGGAAACATGTGCTCTACCGTTAAGTTGCTTTGCATCAAAGGCTTTGTTCCAATTCCAGAGAAGTCTCAACTTGGTATAAGGCAAATTTTCTTTACTGAGTCCCATAAAATACTGAAGCTGGTTTTATGAGCAATGTATTGCGCTCATTTACCGAACGAAAAAATATTGCACAACGAACTTTGCTAAAATTGAATGACTGATCAACTCCAGTTCGTGATGGTAGAATTAAAGAGTAAACATTAGCGGGATAAACGAGGCAAATAATGTTTCAGGCTGGTATATTTCTCGTCAACGCTTAATTCTAGCACGGACTCTCGGTCTTCTTCCAAATATCAAATAGAAATATCAATGAAAAGCTTGAGTTACTTGCATAAATTTCATCTTAAATTGACAGACGCTTTTTGAAGATGACACTGCTCAACTCTAATTAGATTGTGAACAGTTGTCATCAAGCTATGTTACGTAGAGATATTGTCTGTGAAATGACGCAGTGTTTTTCATGGACAAGAATTTAATTAACGTTGCACGTGAAAATTTCAGAGCCCTAGAGCAAAAAATACAGTGAAGTCATATCTTAACAAGAATCCAACTAAAGCTAATCCTCATAATTCCAAATGCCCTAAAGCAAAAAATACAGCAAAGTCATATCTTAACATGAATCGAACTAACGTTTATCCTGATAATTCCAAATGCCTTAGAGCAAAAAATACAGTGAAGTCATACCTTAACATGAAACCAACTAACGTTTATCCTGATAATTCCAAATGCCCAGAGCGAAAAACTACAGCGAAGTCATATCATGTGGAGTTCCAAATCTCTCGAGATGCTGACTTGTTGACCTGAGCGCCACCCACCACACGGTCGCCGAAGCACCCTCGCGCGATAGACCTGATCGAGTTGTCAAGTACTCCAATTTGGCTCATCTGGCGTAGGGAAAGAGGAGGAAAATGCAATACCAAACAATTGCTAACATGCATAAATCGCTAAGGAAAATGCAAAATGCAGCTGTAGCCCAGTCTAACTTTTTCGCTGAATGCATGCACGTTTACGAAATTTTATAAAATTCATGCTATAATAAAAGATATTTGCTCCGTTTCCCTCGATTGGAATTCTGGTTTATACTGACTAGTTTACGCTGATATTTGCGCACATGCTTACTTGTGTAAATGTGTACGTGTCCACGCTATGCGTATGACACTCTGTAGAATGCGTATGTATTGCCTCGATGTATAGAAATGCATTTGCGTATGCTTACGAGTCAGGTGTAAATATGTGCGTGGGTATATGTGTGCATGTGTATGTGTAAATATTTACATGTATACGTGCATTTATGTGTGTACTAGACTGACAACTAGCATTTTACTAGAGATAATGGTCTTTTTTTCAGTGCACTCTCAACTTGTAACATTACCTAACTCGTCATATCTTTAGTATTGTAAAGCATTCATGTAAAAACTATACATTTGTTGTGCGATCATCCATTTATATTTAAATAAAATGCTTGTTAACTAATGACCGTTATGTTAAAATTGTTGAATCAGAAATACAAAACCTATAATCTTCTTGGTCCTCTTGCTTATATGTACACACGTGTGTGTCCATGTTAACGAAACCGGTGTTTTTCGTAACCTAGGCACACACATGGCCGTAAAACGCGTGTATATATATGTGTGTGTGTGTGTATGTGTGTGAGTGTGTGTATGGATATATACACACATGCATACGTATATGTACATATGTGTGTATGTGGGTATATATTTATATATATTTTTCTTTTTTTTATGCTTCCTCAAAATGACACTTGTAAACATTGACCGAAACAAGCGATTTCATATATTATTTCCTGGCGTAGAGAATTGCGAAGTCTTATGTCATGTACATGTAAACTGTCAAAAGTGTTTTCACCCCACAATGAAAATGCATCGTCCATGAAATTGTGTTATCTCTTACAATTTTCATTACATGTATTATCAGATGTAGATTAAGCTAGATTAGGAGTTCATTGCCCTCAATCATTTCTTTTGACTAGTGACACGAGTATTTCAATACTCGTGTGTGTGTATCATCTAAGTGTATTAATTTTAAGATATTTTAAAAACCAATGATGGTACTTTTGTACCATCTCTATTGGAAATAAACCATTTTTTTTTTCTTTTTTATGTGTACATATATGTGTATATATTTACATGTATGTGTGCACATATGTGTGTACTAAACTGACAACTAGCATTTTACTAGAGATAATGGTCATTTTCTGTTCACTCTCAACTTGTAACATTACCTAACTCGTCATCTCTTTATTATTGCAAAGCATTCATGTACCAACTATACATTTGTTGTACGATCATCCATTTATATTTAAATAAAATGCTTATTAACTAACGACCGTTATGTTAAAATTGTTGAATTAGAAATACAAAACTTATAATCTTCGTGGTCCTCATGCTTATGCGTACATATATATATATATATATCTGTATGTGTGTGTGTGTGTATGTATGTATATATATATGTACGTATATATATGTATATGGATTTGTATTTATGTATATTTTTTTTTTCATGCTTCCTTAAAATGACACTTTTGAACATTTGCCGAAACAAGCGATTCATATATTATTTCCTGGCATCAATAATTGCGAAGTTTTATGTCATGTACATGTAAACTGTCAAAAGTTTTTTCACCCCACAATGAAAATGCATCGTCCATGAATTTGCGTTATCTCTTATAATTATCATTACATGTATTGTCAAATGTAGATTAAGCAAGATTAGGAGCACATTGCCCTCAATCATTTATTTTCGACTAGTGACACGAGTTTTTCAATACTCGTGTGTGTGTATCATCTAAGTGTATTAATTTTAAGATATTTAAAAACCAATGATTGTAATATTGTACAATCTCTATTGGAAATAAAGTTTTTTTCTTTTTTTTTTTTCTTTTCTTTTCGCCACCTAAGTGATTCCATCGCTCAAGTTGCTAAGGTGGCGAAAAACATGCATGCAGGCGGCCAAAAAATTAGACTGGGTAGTGATGTCTGTTTATATAGTGGACTGAAAACCAACCATAAAATTCAACTACATTTATGACGTTATTAGAAGCACTGATGAATTTTGAGCCGTAATGAAACAAAAAAATGCATTAAAAAAATGTTTGGATAGTTTTTACATTCGATGTGCGAACAAAATGGTTCAGCGAGTGAAGAAAACTTTGTTTCTGATTGGTTTCATATTCTTGTTTTTCCTCCTTTTAGGGAACATATTTATATACACAGTGACTAGATGCGTAAAAATTTTATATACAAACTAATGCTATACATTGCTAATGTCAAGCAAGCTGCAGAAATGAAGTCCGCGTGAGGCTTTGCGTTGTTAAAAAAAAAAACGCTAGCCGTTTCATAACATGCCAGAGGAGAGTGTTGTTACACAGAGCGTAACTGCGAACATTTGTTATTGTTTGATTTCTTGGCATACCTTTGATAATTATACTTTAAGCCTTTTGAGAGCTTACGATCACCAGAATTTCGAGAATTTAAGAAATAAAGCCCTAATTACTTGGCAAGAGTCCGCTGTTCCCTGTGATATAGTAAGGTAATAAACATCACCTAAATTAGCCGTAATTGACTATTTCAAGTATGAATTCAAATTTTAAATTCCGTGTACAATTTTTGTACAGGAAACATATACATGTAATTTTGATGGAAAACTTTATTCATTGTTATTCAAGATGAGTTTGGGAGACACGTTTTTTCCTACGTTGCTATTTTTCTTTACATGATTACCTTTACTTTTCCTTTTCCAAAAGGAAATCAGGGAAATATTACACAAGTCGAGGGATTACACTCACCTGATTACACTCAGTTTGGGGTTTAATTCTTACCTAAAGCACAAGAACAATGACGAGCCCAGTCCCTTCAAAACGTACAATTCTCCTTTGCTCTGTCTTCTTCTTCGTAAATATATCAGGCAAAGCCGGTTCGTGAGCCAGAAAACTCTAAGTTTTAAATTGGAAAACAACCGAGAAAAGGGAAAACTTCTTCTCTCGATTCATTCAGAATTTCAAATTTTTTAATCACAAAGGAGCTTTTGAACAGTATGCTGCTCGAATTATACCGAGTAAAATCTATGTGGTAAAAGCATACTAAGAAAGGAGAGAAATGTTCCCGATGTTCTTTCCGCATACTCGCGTATAAATCCATCTAAATTAAAAGCGTTTTCCTATATTTTTAAAATATTTTGAACAGTATGCTGCTCGAATTATATCGAGGAAAGTCTATGAGATGAAAGCATAATAAGATAGGAACGAAATGTTCCTGATATTCTTTCCGCATACTCGCGTATAAATCCATCTAAATTAGAAGTGATTTCGTACATTAAAATATTCTGAACAGTATGCTGCTCGAATTATATCGGGGAAAATCTATGACATGAAAGCATAATAAGAAATGAGCGAAATGTTCCAGATATTCTTTTCGCACACTCGCGTATGATTTCTTTTATTAAACTATTATGCAATTTCGCCCTAAGTCAAAATGGAATTCACTGACTAGCTTTCGTTTTGTCAGTTCTTGGCTATGATGGTAAGCGCAGACTCACCTCCGAGATCATAGCGTAGTCAAAGACGACACCGTCCTCTCCAAACTCTTTATACATTGGGCTCACACACACTGAAGAACCCGTGTATCCTTCGCCTCTGTTGGGAGAGAATCATTAAAATCAAACGTCGTTTTTTGCTGAAAATATATGTACGACTCATGGCTATGGCAGGACTAATTCATAGTTAGACTGGGGGTTGTAATTCATACAGCGAAGCTTTGAAATTACAAAAATATGAATTTTTTTTTATGATCCAACATCACCGATAATTATACTACGTTAATAGAGTTATACCTGATCAAATTGTAAAGTCTTACGTGTACAAAGTCCATTCCGACTGTCCGGTGATGATTAAAGACGATGTACGAGAGTCAAAACCGCCGAAAGAATAGACGTCAGCGTTCCCTCTGAATTCTTCGCCTGTCATGTCTTCAAGATCGTACAAGTTGTAGAAATTGTCGTTCAGACCGTAAGGGCTTCCTGCATAGCGCAGTGATGACGCCTGGTGAACAAGATAACTTGATCGAAATTTTCCTGAAGTATTTGCATTACCAAGGTAAGGTAAGCTCATACCATAATCCTAAGCTAGTTTCATATCAGTTCAGAGAACCAATGTTTTGACAATTTTGGGGAATGTGAATGATTTTTCTAGCACGTCACGCCAGAAAATCCTATGAATTTTTTTATGAAATAGAATAGGAAATTTCAGAAAGGTAATCTGCGAAGGTTCAACTGATTTATTAGAATAATTCAGTATGTAACGTCGTGAGGTAAAACTGAACTTCGAAGTCTCTGAAGTCTCTTTCCTAATTGAAATGTCTCATTCCGCCTGAAGTACACTATGTCTTAATTCTCACCAGGAACACTTTTCCTGAAAATGGAATCAAATAAAAAGTTGAGTGTCGAGTGCTGGTCGCGAATTAAGTGTTTATTAAAATCTAAGTTTATTTAAAAGTCTTTTGGCTCGTAGTTTCTTGTTTACGAATTGGCATCAACATTGTATTTTAGACTGTATTTGAGCACAATGTGCGCTACTCCCAATGTTGCGCAACATTCAAGATCATGTCATAGGGATTTTAATCTTTATATGTACAGGAAATAAGATCATATTCTGTACGTATTAACCGACACTATTTTAAGACCAATCTGCGGAAAATGCCTCGAAAAAAGAGCGACAAAGTCCTTTTGCCCGAAGACGGAAATGAGAATTTTTTTTACGAGCATTAGGTAGTGTTACATCAAAAAAAATGCATAACAAGTTCTTAGTACATGAATTCACAGGCGTGGATGGAAAACCAGTATTACTTAAGACTTTAGAAAATTTAAATTCCTTATGGATAACTTGAAATGATGAGCATATAAAGTATTCCCTCGAAAACAAGGTTTTGATGCTGTTTTACTAAAATCGGGAGTACAACAGATGGAAAAATTGATTCCCAGCGCAGTTACTGTTTGCTTACGGAGAGCAGAATTTTGAAACTTACCAACTTCACGTGTTATAGGTGCATCTGTGAATGAAAGACTGATATTTTCGGTCGCCAGAGTAAATTTGATATTGCATGGGGTGTTGTGAATTCAAATTATCTAGAAGTACGTTGCAATGCGAGCTATTCAACAAAAAAAAGTATCATCAATATAACGTTCGTGAAACACAGGCTTAGAATCTACAAGACAAAAATCTAACCATCGTTGTTCATGAATCATAAAATATATTTATGAACGTAGGTTTCACGGGTAGACTAGCTTATAATAGACCGAGCATATTTAGTGAAAATGAACTCCAACTGAACATAAACTCAATAATTGGGAAAAACTGGCTTAGAAAAAAAAGCTTAGGGCTCCCAAAAGCCCAATTCTAGGGAAATTTAGCCGATGTTGTCACACGCTGAAACGATACAAAAAACATTTTACACAGAATATTTATCACTCGGATGTACTTCGTATAAGGCTGGAACCATTCAAACTAAATATTTACAAGCATAAAATTTCCAACGACGTTCTCTATCAAACTTTGTTGTACAATAAATTTCCACGGTAGTTCAGGGACTGAAAGTCTCTTTTCACACGTAGTGAACAGTTACATTACTGTTTGTTTTTCAAATGTGAATACAGGCCGTCTCAATGGCACTTCACCACACGTACACACTCAGTCACAAGGAGCAAAAATTTAAGTTATGTTCGAAATCGCTTCTTCATCTATGACAGCAACTTATCACAGAACCTCACCATCTGGGTGCAATGAGTCGTGTCCCAGGTGTAAGAGCGATCAATTCCAGCTATAGCGCACATGGAACCGCTGTAGTGTGTGTGATTGAACATGAACCAGCTGCGGAAAAATTAAAGAAAACTGATCAAGCCCACAGAGAGATCTAAAAAATATACTCACTGTTTGTCAATCCATATCTTGAACCAAACTTGACGTACGGGTAAGGTAATTTTTTTAAATTTAACTGACTTTCTTCTTCGTGTCTCCCACACCTCAGTCCCGAGATGTTCAGCCCCTCGCTAATTAACAAGTGATCTAAATCTCGGAGATGGAACTCCTCCATGGCGCATGAATAATAATAGTGCAACTCAATGAGGAAAGAACACACAGCATATACGTCAACGCACTGTATACACGTTACAATCACAAAATCATAACTGCTACTCACCAATTTTTGAAAATACCGGCTTACTTTTCCTCCATTTTCTTGCCGCACATCTCGGGCTCCTCTAGATGACGCTCATTTCCATTTAGATGGTAATTACACTCATGCAGGTTTTCACAATTTGTATTCTAGACAACCAATTACACTCTATTAGAAATGATGACGAACACACAATACAATTTCGGTAGGCAACAAAATAACAACCCCATTGAGAAAATAAGATCATCGGCATACAACATCGGCATACTTTGACGCACAATACATGAAATAACAGCAGCTGATATTAATATTGTTCATTATTGACCCGAGCAATTCCTACAAAGAACTGTCCGGTCAATTCTCCCCAACAGCAGCGCTTGAATTTCGATTAGGACCATCAATACTGCATCAACACTGCGGATTCATTCCAACGACGCACACGTCATCAGCCATGCAACGTAGCAGTCTCGACACCATGTCCTAATTTCTAAACTTCACGTCGGGAGGCTCATACTGTTCTTGTATTAGACATCAGTTCATATTTTATTGCGAGTATTCCCTTCGAAGTTTCAGCATTCACGGTGATATTTTTCGACTCGTGAATTAAGAAGCCCGCCTCTGTGTGGAAGTGAGAACTTATACCTACAATCACATTTACTTTGGTTCTTTAAGACACTGCAGGCACCGGTGGTTTGATGTAAGAAGAATTTGCCTTCTATCGGTTCAGTGTTTTGATTTCATCTCCGCGCATTATGGTGTCACACTCGTACAATAATCACTCTGACATTACATTCTTATCTCGGCGACGGTTTTCTACGGTTACGTTGTACGTAAATTCTAAATACAGACGTATTACAAATAGGTCATTATATATAGTTATCGACAGATTTCTACGCCTAACGTCGACATTTTTCATTTTTGAAAGTAGAATAATTGTTCAAGCGGAGATGATGGCTGTGAAGTTGGACTGATTAATATTTATTTTTCATGTTAAAGTTTTAAAATATCAAAAATTTCAGAATTAGCAGAACAATTTATCAGTCTAGTATACTTGCTTTACGTGATTTTTGTACCTGAAACGAAAAAATCTTCCAAATTTTTTGGGCTTAAAATATTTTAAATAATGACAGTTTTCGACGACTTTGAAAAATAACATTTTTTTCAATGACCTTGTTGAGTGTTTGAACATACTTTGAAAGCTATACAGTTCAGGCTTTCTTATTGTTGAGTGATCTGTTGAGGTGAGAAGAAGCATTCTTGAAGTAGAATGCTTCATGCCTTTATTTTTGTGTCCTTACCTGTAGCGAATATCCTCCTAGGCATTCTCCAGTAGTATTTTTATAGATTACTTTTGAGCTTTCAATCATCTTGCCTAGATAAAATATCCAAGAGAATATATTTTTATTGTTTCTCTTAATAAAATAATTAACCACTGACACCACTATTGCCCACTTCTCTTAGTTTGTCTATTAATTTAAGACTTGTATGTTAAGATATTTGAAGTCTAATTTGATATAATTCACTAATGTATTTTTTTTTAATTAATGAGTTCTATTTTTTCCTCTTTTTTCTTGTACCGTATCTTCATCGCAGAATGAATATTTCTTCATTTTCCGTCTAGCTTTATTCCCCTGATTCGATTCATTCGTCTGATCTGCCTTAATCACTGACATAGTTGCGAGTTTTAAGTAATTTTTCGCTGTTCTCAAGGAATAAATTTATTGCGTTTGAAATTTCAGAGCTAGTATATAACTGAAACCTTGAGCAGCCGTGATAGAATCGCTATTACAGCTCTACTCTAATGAAATGAAAGTTAAAGTTAGGAAGAATACCTTCTTCGACTGTATTTAGGCCAAGAATTGTCTGCAAGTTGAGGGGAAAGTTATTTCAAACAATTTGGGATCATAAATGAATTGTAAGTTAGGAGGGAAGGTCATTCAACCGTTGGGTAATCAAGGGTCAATAACTATTTCAATTGAGTCTTTTTTCCCCGTTTTGATACCGTTTGAGACCGTTTTGATAGTTTTTTTTGCGAGTTAAATGACCGGTTACATATATATACGTAACTTTTCCAATTTTTCGACCCTGCGAAACTGTTGCAGCTCAACACGAGTTAAAATACGAAAATAAACATTTATCATCTTTATTAAAAACACACTTAATTGTCTAATTGAATGTGTTTTTAGAAGAGATGATAAATGATTATCTTCGTATTTTAACGTGTTGAACAGGAATATATACGAATCTATGCATTAGATTTAGCATTGAATATGTTATCAATAATTATAATTACTAAACTCACAGTCCGTTGACAAAGGTGCTCGTAATGGCGTTGTCAATGTCCTCCACGCTGAGGTCAGGCGAGTACTCGGTAAACTCATGACTCAGTCCAGTTTGATTCGGGCCGATGTACCCTCGAAAGAAGCGTTGGTCTCCGCCTGCTGGGACCTCTGATGTCACCCCTGAAAATATACCCTGGTAGTCATCAGTTGCCTCAATGCGTTTGATACGTGGTTTTATGAATACTGCTAAATGAATTTTTCTTCAAAAACGTAATTAGTTTAGTGAACACGGTTAATCAGTTGCCTCAATGCCTTTGATTCGTGGTTTTGTGAATACTGCTAAATGAATTCGTCATAAAAAACTGGTAATTAGCTTAGTGAACACAGTTAATTGACGTTTTTGCAAACGCTGGTTATTGGTGGGGTTAGTGTGTCGTGATGTTGCTGGGTCTCAGTATTTATTTCAATTGAATACATATATCTTTTCTTCCGTGAGCAATTATCGGCGTGTGACCTCGCATTTATTTCTCTCTTTATTGGTCAATTTTGTCAATCAATGAGTCATCAAATCACCATTTCTTTTATCGAATTATCAACGAAATTATCGAATTATCTCAACGGTAGCAGCTACCAGCCATAAATTTTGGCAAAACATGTTTAGATTTTATATGAATCAATTATTTAATGATAGAATGATTCACTTCGGTCATCATAATCAAATAATTATCTTCGGTATACCTAATAATATTATTTAAAGTCATTGACGTACATCTATAATTATCGTTTCGACCACTCATCTTTTCTCCCTCTCTCTCTCTCTCTCTCTCTCTCTCTCTATCTTTTCTGGTGAGTTTTCTAGCTACAAAGGGCAATGAAAAGCATATTCATCCTACATTCCTATATATGAGAGTTACTCCGACTTCAACATTAAACTACACCTTCTATGTCCCTGGAGAGGGTGGAATGCGGGAACCGTTAGACAGTGATACTCAACTTAGGACAGATAGGATTCGACCGGCAGGTTACCCTCTCGTGTTGACGCCGCCATCTTGCCACGTTATGATACGACGATATATTAACGGAACAGAGTTCATCACTTTTGATAAAAGAGGCGTATTTAAGGGCGTGATAAGTGTGAATGGGATTCAAGGTTTGAGCTCGAGTTAGTTCAAAAGGAAGCGTCATCGGCCCAAGCGACCGACGACGCTGGGTGACCGGGGTTTTACTTTTAAGCGGACTGCTCGCCTGAAAAAAAGTCCAGCATTTTTTGACGGATTTTCCTGAAACTATCACCATAGGTGTAAAATGATGCAAATATTTTTTTGACTCGTGTGTTTTTTTCTATGTGGCGTGTTTTTTTCTATGTGGCATTAAATGAACTTTTTACTACCAAATCCCAACTCAATTTCTGCATTATACCGCATTTTTTCCTGAAGAAAAGAGTTTGTACGATAAATCAACAATTAGTGCCTTCGATAGGTTTCCTTGTGATGAACTGCGTTGTGTTTTGTTTCGAAAGTTATGTGCGGCGTGTATGGTCTTGGCACGAGTTATTACCACTTGTGTTAGGGCATTTTTATCAGCAGCTCGCCTCTTTGTACAATACTTGCCATGTTCCCACGAGTCGCACACTCCTAAATCTGTGCCTACATTGTTCCAATTGTTGTGAATTTTCTAAAAACGAAAACTAAATTTCCTACAATAAAGTCACATCGTAATTTAAGTTTCCGAATCCCGAGACACGTGTTTTGAAATGGGATTTTGTTTAAATCACTTAGAAAATAGAGCAATTCATCAGCAAACTTATAATTTTAAAAAATACATTTTATCGCATAAGAAAGAGAATTTTTAAATTACGCAAAACGTGTTTCTTAGTTCCAGCTCAGCGAAATTTTTAATATTATCACCAAATTTAAACATCCTAGCTAAATCTAGGGAACGAATAATTCCACGATAGAACGTGTTTCCTGGCATAACATAGCAATCGTTCAATTTCCACAACTGTTTAGAAGACGCATGCGTTCCATTATCAAATAACGCATATGCATCAACGTGTTAAATTCGCACTGACCTCTGCCATCTGGAACTACCGCTGAACAAACGGTGGTGGCGGCTAAAACTGCGTACATGGAAAGTTTCATTTTTATGAAGTTCACTAGACCACTTGCACGACTAGCTTAATTAATGTGTGCCTGCAACGAAAAGCGATCTCCTCTATTTCTCAGATGGGGCCAATTTTAGTCCTGACTTATCACCTTTCAATTCAGGTGCTAGTTTCCCATTGTATCTGATACAGGAATGAGATATTTTCTCCGTGATAGTACTGCATTTAACGTAATGGTGGATTAATTTTTTGCTCCCTAATTCCCGATAATAATTTTGTCATAAAGACGAGCTCCGGACTTGTGAAAAAGAAGCATGCGTACTGACTTAGTAGAAGCTTTACCAAGCATTAAGAAATAAGTTTAGACTTAAAAAATAGAAATAAAACCTCAAAACTTGTTTCGAATTACACACTGAATTCTTTTACGTATTAATACAGTCTTGTTCGGGGTGTGCGATCTTTGTATGTATTTTTCTGGAAAACAACACAACTCGTAAAACTTTCTGCTTCTGAGTTTGTTCGGAATTTTAGTATTATTCAGTGTTCAATTCTGATTTTTTCAGCATTCGTGATTGAAGCCAAGGTGCTCACCAAATGTATGAGTACAAAACAAGTGAAAAATGTTCCAGAAATAGGAGAACGTATGTAACTACTCGAAAAATGTGGTTTTCGGGACAAATCATTATGAAGTTAATTGTTTACACTGAAAAGCCCTCTGTCTTTTAATTTTCAGACAAATCATAGTGAAGTAAATTGTTCCTACTGAAAAACCCATTATCTTTTTATTTTTAGACAAATCATAATGAAGTAAATTGTATCCACTGAGAAGCCCTCTATCTTTTCATTTATTTTTCAAGCTTGTGATACTAGATAAAAAAATCGAATATGTTGGCTATTGAATTGGTAAAAAATGTTAGGAATTTTTCATTATGGATGTCTAGTACCTATCCCATCAAAGTACGACATCAATTACATATTCTAACAATATCGATTTATCAATTAATGTACTCGTGCAGAAAATCTTCAATCTGATTTTGATGATTCAGAGGCGAGGTAAAGGCGAATTATTCGCTGCAATAAACAAGTCATTTCACCTCTAATCTTTGATTAAACACTCATTTCACAGAATAAATGAAATGGATGTTTTTGTACCACCTTTTTTCTACTTCTGTTGTCCCAGGATTTACTCTGAAACTTAGTAAAGCACTCGTGCACAGTAGCCTTTCGATGTTAAGTAAAATAGGAAAAAACAACATCTCTTCGAAACTATGTTTACCGTTATCAGCACCATTCACTGCGACGAATTGAATTCAGTGTAGAAAGAAATTATTTATGTTTAAGCTTTCACAGTCCCTGTTCATATTATTAAAGTTTTAACGCAATAGGCGTGAAGAAATGGCAGAATGAATCTAACAGTGATTTCATTTTTCGTTACACTTTACTTAAGGATTATCAAGAGCTTTAGGTTTTTGAAAATATTTGCTGTGGAACCGTCGTGTAAATTTTAATAACAACATTAGAAAAATAAGAAGTGAATATTATAGCAAAGGCTGCTCATCACGTGATGTAAACGCATCACTAGTAAATCACATCATGCTTATCGTGATGTTATGGTATCTCGTCATGTGATAGCTATAATCATGCACGCAAATACACAAGTAACGATTTCAAGGTTAGAGAATTGGTAGTGTTTTTCATGGTACTATTCCTGGCTTACGCGGTAAGTAAGTGTTCAAGACGTACAAAGTTTTTCAAAAAATAAAACTCGTTGCAAAGAAATTAAGTTATGCATTTTCCCCTTCAAAGTGAAACTTGACTTAAAATTTATGAATGCATTCGTAAAGATAAAGTAAATAATAATATACGTAATTTTTTTGCTAAATTTTTCATTTTTTTTAAGTTTAAAGCATTTTTCAGCTAAGACCCAAGTTATTTTTCAATTTTAAAATAGTTTTCAAAGTTTCAATAACTTAAGAACTAACCAGCCATTAACAACATAACATCAGCTACGCTTCAACAATATTAATGAATACATTAGGAAAATTTTAGATAATCTATAGAAAATGACACTCATACTTAATATTCTTGAGGGATAAAATTAATATGACGACATAAAATAAAAGGAAACGAAGCAATTTTTTCCATCTAGATCAGCTGTCTCCAAACTTTTCAATGGGGCCACATTTATATTTCCCGCATTCGTGTGGGCCAAAGGAATTAAAAATGGAGGCCCCGGCATTGAATAATTCACCGATGACAGTCGTACAATAATTATTTTTTTAAGGCCACCCACAGGGATTTGTTTGGCGGGCCGGATGAAATTATGTGGCGGGCCGGATGTAGCCCGCGGGCCATGGTTTGGAGACCAGTGATCAATATTATTGGTGATTTTGCAAGGCGAAATATCGCTCGAATATCGTTGTGTCGTTGTTGTGTTGAGTTCCTTGGTAGCATTCGAAGTTTTGAAACGTGTCGTTGAAATTTAAGAGTAAATATACAGAAGCGTTAATCGGCATTTTTTCGATCATACTCCATAACGGTCATCCTCTAAAAAAAGCATGATTGAACTCTCACCCACATCATTACTTAGTATCCATTATAGCTTCTTATGGAGTGAAAGCGCTAGTTGATAAGGAAAAAACTTACAGGAGTCGATGACGAAGTGGTGATGAATGTGAATTATGGATATCCTCAGATTGTGATCGTTAGTGCATGAGACAAAATGAACAATTAGTTGTTTATTTAATTTTCTAAAAAAATTAAACTGTTTGTAAAAGTCATCTATATTTGTTAATGAAGTGTGACATATCGAGTTATATGTAATCACTTTGTATATGTAATGCACGACGTCTGGACCAAAAGAATCTTTATATGGTTTTGTCTTGTGAACTTCTTTTCATTCACCAAGCCAGGTAACTAGTACGTTTGGATGGGGATGCAGTGTTTATTACTAGTACATGGGGATGGGATTGACATCCAATTAACTATTTTTTGGTCAAATCCAGATCTTACAATCACGAGACAGGCTTCAGCTTTTAAAACTGACAAATAGCTGACAATTTTGAAATCTTTCCTACTGGGTTCCATTTATTTTTGTCATGAAAAATATGAAGAATCAAATGACATATCTTATTATCAATGGCTTCCCTCACTGACGACGTATTTTTAGTGGATCTCAAACTAAATCTCAAAATGTACAGTCTGCTTATTAAAATGAGTCTCCAGAAACTAAATGTTATTTAAAATTAAGAGCAAAATTAATTAGAACTCTAATGGATCGTTCAAATATCGTTCATGAGCCCCATCGATTTAGAAAATTTTTGACACACTTATGTGTGTCAATATTGTTCAGTGGAATTCTAGTACGCATGAGGGCATAATTTTTCACTCCATAGTCAAGCAATTGGGAAATTAAATCCAGTGTTCACGCTTCAAATAAAGAAAACAATTTTATTGAAAAGGCCTGTGTATCAAATTTTTGAAGTGATTATAATTCTGTGCCAAAATCTCGAGATATATGCTTTTTTCAAGGTTTGAAACACCGTCAACCATGTTATTCAATAAAAATAAAACGTTTTTTCGAGGCTGAGAAAAATTAATTATGACACTGTACTTTACCAACATCTTGGTTTTTAATCTTTATACAACAAATTTTTGGGTTTTAATACTCTGTACAAATATTGCTGATTTTTTCATATTCCTTGTCGTAGATTTTAGATAATCTTCTGTGCTCGAGTAAAAAAGTAGCTCACTACCTCTGAGTCAGTCAATCTTGCGTTATGTTTGGCAGGAACTCACGATAATTTTCAACCCGTGCGAAATTATGCCCTAGAAGTCGCTGAACTTGTTCGGGCCCACAGGTAGCTATACTCACATTTGACCATTGTACTAGACTTAAGAAAGATTCTACCTCTGTATCACCTGTGGTAAGTAAATTGTTTAAATTTCTCTTAGTGTTCTTAGAAATAAAGATAAAAATTTGAATATTACAACCATTTATGATCTTCGAAACTCAACGGTGTTAGCACTGGCCAATTTCAAAGAAGAAACACACTTTCGAATTTTAAAGTGTTCTAATTAATTTGTCAAGTCACATAGTGTCGGAACTTTGATGTGAAACTTTGAAAACTTCGTAAAAGACGCGAAAAACAGGGACTCGAAGGCAATAATTCAAGAACCACTTTCCAAAGAAGGCACCTGATTTGTCTTCATAATAATCCATGTTATCAAAGCCTAACTATTTCTTATAAAGATAAATGCGAAGTCTATAGTATTACCAATAACACATCCCTTGAAATTATTACAATAAAAGTTTCTCATGTTTTTCAGTAAAAATCCCTCCAGCAATTTAGCAGTGATGGAGAATGGTATGAGAATCAATATGACTCTTGAAAGACTCTCTGCTGTTGACTACAGGATACTGAGGACAGTAGCATCAAAAAGCTGCTTTTAAATCACTGAATAAAATCCTTTAAATTTAGAAAAGTTCGTAATTTTCGTAATAAGTGATGAAAACCAGAACCGTGTGGTCCCAACAGTGAGCCACTTGCTATCTCTGATTCACGTGTAATTTGTACTGCAGTGTCACTAATTTTCCGAGTTGACCATAGAGTCTTTTATCGTTTTATCGTTTTGGATGTGTATCACCGTTAAGTTTTTTCAGTGTTATTGATGAATTAAAAGCTCACACGATTGCCAATATTTTTATTTTCATTGAGTTCACAGGTTCGAACGTCAGCCATCACCATGGATCATCATCATATTTTTAGCTAATTTCATGATTCTTTGATTCAAGAACCAAAAGTATTGAAGGGAGGTTTGTGAAAGCGGGTTTCTCTATAACAATGCGTGCTGTGCCAGCGCAAACAAAAGAAAGCACAACGAGAATTAGTTTCAGTTTATTAGAAGATGAGTCATGTTTCTGATTAGAACAACCGAAGCAAATTGAATCCCGCGTCGCATACAAGACTGGTTACAAGGTTCTGCCGTTTCATCTTATCGCCTCAGAGATGCCAGAGAAGTCAGAGAAGTCAAATACAGTGTTAAAAGATTGAATGACTTTAAATAGTTCTAGGATGGTATAAAAGGTTAGAATTATTTAACGAAATGAAATGATATCTTTAGTTATGTTGGGAAAATCAAATTAGAGCATATCTATGATATATCTGCCAGCAAGTGCATCCGTCCGTCTAAATTTGAACCATTGATCGACTTCAAAAAATAAGCAGCAATATTCTTAGTATATTGGACATGCGCACGTAAGGTAAATGCTAAAATGTGGGCAGTGACTGCCATATTTGACAAATTTAGCTTAATTTTTGCTTTTAATAGCGTCACTCATGAAAATACATCGCTAAACTTCCAATAGTAGTTAATTAAACCATTGGACTCTGTTTAATCTTAATTGTTACCTAACTCTCTCTTTTTGGATCAAAAGTCCAATGCTTTTAAGAGAATATGAATGTGTTTAATATTTACGATCAAGTCGCCAATTCGAAAGAACATATCCCATGGGTTAGAAAGGACTTTTTTTCCCGGTGTTACTGGAAGTTAAGTGTATTGATAACCCAATAACTTGAGGTACAAGGAGCGACAAGGGTAAAATGAAGCTACTGGTACTCCATCAGTAAACCTAAAAGTGTGTAGGTAATAAGTTTTTTCATATGTGGCGATCAATTGATTGAATTACACTGACTCAGTAACTCAAAGCACGAAATGGGAAACCTAGAGGAGTAGGTAATAAGTTTTTTATTTGCAGTAATCAACAGAGTGTAGTGTATTGATGAATCAATAACTACGCTGTGGACAGAGTGTAAAATGAAGCCTCTGCATGGTAAAGTTATTGATGAGTCAATAACTCAAAGTACGAAGTGAACAGAGTATAAAATGCAGCTTCTGGTTGTCATCCAAGGACCTAGAGGCGTTAGACGACGGTCATGTTGGAGAGTGGGACGCCCACCACGCGTTCGCTGAAACATCCTCGCGCAATAGACCTGATTGAGTTGTCGGGCAGCCCGATTTCGCTCATCTGGTGAAGGGGAGAAGAAATAAATAAGATACTCGCATCTTTGTTCAGTGTGGTTGTTCAACAGACATTGATTTAATCCCTAAACTATACCTTTTCCTTCTAGTTCATTTGAAAAATTGCTTACACCTCCAATTATCCCACAGAATTTCAAATTAATAAGCCTTACATGTATTCATAAGTTGAATAAATGAGGTTTTTATCACATGTGCTTAAATTACTCTTAAATCCCCTATTTAATTACGATTCATACAATTTACCTTGAGTAAGAATGCTCCAAAAGACGATCTCAAAATCCTATCAATTACCAATTGACAGGTGTAGAAATATTTTAGACAACCAGAATTTAAACCTACACACATGAACAAAATTGATGTTCCTTAAAAACATTACTTTCATTATACCAAAACGCAAATGTTGGACCTGTCGTTCGTTTACGTAGAAAGACGGCATGCGAACATCTCAGGAAGAACCAAGCACTGGCTTCAAAGTCCAACTTTTTCAGCAAAATATCTATGATTTTCGCCACCTTATGAAGAAGCTGTATTTGGGTGGAGAAAACAAGAGACGGACTGTCAAAACGTTTGACTGGGTTGTCATTCCAATACGAATCCAAATACAAGCATCAGAGAAATCGCGCTGTCGTGACTAAAGGGTACTACTTTAGACAGGGCAGTTTTAAAAGTAACAGGATACAAACTTATCGAGAACCTGACATTTCACTGACATCAAACTTCCTTAATGATCAGTGCATTGTACATTTTTGGAACATGCATAGGATTTTATTCGGTTATTCATCAGACTTTCTTCTTTAATTTGATGTTACCGACTCAAATGATCATTTTGTGCTCAATGTACACAAGCCTTCAAAACTGCGGTGAAGTTTGTACCTTTATCATACTTACGAGTATTTGGTCTTCGATGAACATTCAGTTTTCTTTTCAATACTAAGTAGGTAGTTTAAAGGTTAGTGATTAAGTAAGTTAGTCAGTTAGTAATGAGGTTAAAATGATTTGAACGCAGTGTTCAAAAAGGAGCGTTTGAATCGAGGTCGCTTGCTATTATTGTTGTGGATCAAAATATTACTGTTCATGGGAGAGTCAGACCTTGTTAAGCTATTCTGTCAAGTCAGAAGCTGAAATTTTTATTGTGAGAGTCAGCTTTGGCAAGGAAGCCCCTGTCCATACGTATAAGCGAATTATTTTATTTCAGATCTAAAATTTAAAATGCTGGGGATCCCTATTCTAGCCTTCTTTTTTTCCTACACACACTAGAGAAGCATGGGTTTAGTAATAGGAAACCTTGAGAAAGGGACAGGAGTCAAACGATTGGACAATGCCTCATATGAAAGAAAACATGGCAGTTTGCTTGCCGGGCCTATTTAAAAACTAAGAAGTATCAGACCGTACCAATAAATTAATACTAAGTCGAATTAACCGAGAATGTGGAAGGCAAAAATCAGCGTCAGGTATTTCTTCCCAGAGAATGTAGCACCTGAAATCACTAGGTCTGCTGGTTATCTAATGTTCTGTATACTTCATTGCTGTGAGCAACTCCACGGTAAATTAGTTATTTGAAACAACATGTCATTCAGCGTTAAATAACTGAAATCAGCTTTATAAAATTAAATAAAATAAAACCTAACGTAAGTTGAAAAAATCAAACAGCGCATAGTATCTAAGCACAATTCTTCACCATGAAGAAGTGGAATGAAAAATTTCGAACCATAAAGCTATAATTAAAAATAGCGAGAATTATGAAGAAGAAAACAACCTGAATATCAAACTGCATTTCTCAGCTTAATATTCTCATATATGTCTTCTATGAATAACTAGTCCTAAGTCAAAAAAATTAGTACATTAAAAAATTTAATATGTTAACTGCAGAATTTGTTCATCTCTTGGTTCGTTGCAGCAGGAGCCTCGTAATTCATTTGATTCACAATGGCATAGCGTTGTGCGTTAGATATCAAGTAAATTCTTATTTCGTATTTCAACAATATACATGCTTATATTACATAAGTCATTGAAAAGTTTTAAAATTATGCCGATTTTGGACATGAATTAACATTAAAATGATGTACATCGACGTTTGTTATTCTTGAAAGTGAAAAGTGCTTATTCTATTCACTGGTGAGTTTAGTACTTCATAGACCTAAAAGTCAAGCTCACACCAACTGAGTTGACTTTTTTAGTACCGCAGTCAATTCTAACCACCAATGGCGTGGAATAAACTTACACATATGTTTCCAAGACTTTATTTTGAAAGATGTATGTGAGGAAAACCCAAAAAAAATTTTGTGAAAAATGCAAAAAATGTTTGTACACACTGCTTGCAGAAATTTTGAAACCATTAGATATAAGGTCAAAAAGTATGATACATAGCTATTGCTTCTAATATTAATATGTTCTTATTAAAAGGTATTTCACAGATGGTTTTTCCAGTTGAATTGAAAAACCTCCATATATAACAAAATACAAAAACAATATCAATTGCTAAATTACCTACCTCAAAATCTTATTGTCTTCTGGACAATACAATGCAACCTGATAAACCAAGGAACCTTGGAATGACAAGTAGGAAATGAAAATCGACATGGGCATGATTATAAAGAACCTTAAATGCTCTCTATTCCTTCACTTTTGGTATAACTGGTGTGTGCTTTACGTTTTTGAATCTCAAAAAGGATTACTAGGATGCTTCCCCATGACATGGGCTCTGCATAGTTTCAAATCGCGATTCATTCGTATTCATGAATATGTTTTGCTCCCCTTCCCAAAAAAGTTTTCGATAGGATTTAGATCTGGAGAACAGGAGGGAAAGCTCGAGAGTTTGATAGTGTTTATCAGAAAAAACCTCTTTTAATTTGCGAGCGAAATTAATGACTTTTGATTTCGTTGGCAATTGAAGGTTTCTTCCCAGATGAAGGCTTTCAGTGGAGAGGGGAGCACGTTTTACCTTTTTAAGATTCCAACGTTCCACTCGGTCACCTTCCAACTGCTGTGCCTGGATAGCTTCATTGCTGGAAAATGAACCCTCGACCAAAATTTGTTCTCCCTTATGTGTCTCTCTGAAAATTTTGCGCCTAACGTATTTGCGTCAAGTAAATAATGTTCAAACTCAGTGAAGCAATTAAGGAGGAATTTTACGTATAAGAAAATAGTACTTCCTTGCATTTCTCTTCAGCCCACTTTTGATGATCTGCAGTACATTATAGCAAGAGGTTTCATGGTGAGAACGAAGATTAAGTTTGTCATTCGTTTTAGGTGTCTTGATATTTTTTCTTTATACGCCGACGATTTATTCCTCAAGTGTGTTGGACATCTGTACTCACTTTTATTGAGTTTTATTTTAAATTCGTGTTTTCTCTGGTTCTCTTATTCATTCAAAGTTTTTAGTACCGGATTTATTTTCTTTAGGTCATCATTAGACATTTTTAGGTCCACTTGCGTCAGGATCATTAAGAAAATTGGTGATGTTTGTTTTTCTAAAGTTCCGCTCAATCGCTACGACTCTTTGACCATTTTGTTTTGAACGACCATTTTTTTGCTTTATAATTCTGGTCTTTACAAATCTGGCCAAAACTCACCATTTTAGCATTTCAGATTGGGAAAAATATTTTTCAAACGTTTGTTTGACTCTACCTGTTGTTACGCATTGTATGATTACGTATCAGTTAACGCAATAACTTCAAGCAATATTCTTAAGTTGCTACCTATTGAGTGGGACACATTTATTTGAAAGAAGCTAAAAGTTGAGGACTTTGACGAGAAAAACCAGCACTTAATTTAATCAGATCAACGTCGAAAAACGAATGCCAGCTATGAAGCTATGAAATTTCATGAAATATGGCCACATGACGCAAAGTAAATACAGCTGTAACTGAAACATTCAATCGAGGCATCACTTATTTCGAAGATGAGTTAAAAAGAGTTTAAATGAGTTCATTCATACGAAGTTTAATGTTAAGAATTCTGTTGTTATTTTCATACGTGTTTGCTGATAAAGATATTTTTAATAAACTGAGAATTATTACTTTTTATTTATAACGTTACATTACACTTTCCTGCTTTCTTGAAACCAGTTTTCATATTTTCCTTAAATTTGAAAACCTCTAAATAACTTGTTTTACTTAATGAATCCATTATATGCTCGACCACTAAACCAAGCTCTGACCAACCCACCTTTAGGACTCATCATTTCTGCCCTAGTCTAAAGCGGCACCTTAATTTAGTGGAATTTGTGAAACGCAGTGAGTCCGTAGTGAACGTCTCCACATCTCTTATGACATGTTTAGTTGAAGGTGATTTACTGAGAACTTATATTACTTTGCAGTTTTTAACTAAATTTAATTAAATAAAATATATAACGATAAAATGGTAATTTAATGAAGAAAGCTGATTTACTGATAACTTACATCGTTGACCAGTTTTACGGACAAACTATGTGGAAATTCTCACTGAAGAATCCCCACTTCTTTAATTTTTTTTAAGGTACAATTACGTTTGCTGCTAAAATGGAAGACAATCTAGTCCGATTAGGCAGCTGATGACGCAAGGATTGCTGTACAATCGGGCATTATAATCATTATCCTTGTTCTTAATTTTTTCGCTTTGAATGAATATAGTTAGTTATAAGTATAGATAGCATACAGTATATTCTTCCGTCAAACGGAAGGAATTTTTACCCAAGTCTTTTTCAGGACCTTGGCTGTAAGCATGCAAATAACATACGAGATGACGTACAAAAGATTCGAATAATTTTAAACGTAAAATAGTTCTGGAGCGTCTGAAGAGGTTGTCAGAATGGAGAAAAAGAGGGGTTTATTTGGTTCGAAAAAGAAATTCGAGGGACATAAATCAAACCATAATTGCTGGTGGCAAGTGATGAAGGCAAAGTCAATGCTCAGTTTCCGTGGGTAAAATTTTGAAGAGAGGAAAAACGCTTGCCCTTTACGACTTAGCTCACGACGATTGCTCGAGAGGATTCATTCACATCCTGTCAATTCCAGAATACGCCTCTTCACATATTCAGACTCACCGTCGTATAGTAAACGTAGTTAATATAAATTCCATCCTCTGATGATGATGAGTGTGCTGGAGTCACGCACACTGAAGGGCCGGTCATACCTAGACCTCTGTTGAAACAGAATGTTCGTAAGCTAAAGGGTGCTGAAGTTTAATTTTGAATGGGTAATCTTCGTATAAGGGCCAAACTCATTAACAGCAGTATTGCTAAATAATTTTTCTACCAACTATAACAAGTCGTGCACTTTCGCAATAATAAAAATATAAAACAATGATATCAAATCACCCTCAACAAATAGGCTCAATAAGCTCACAATTATCAGCTTGTTCGAATTGAAAGGTCTTACGTGTATAAGGTCCACTGTGACTGTCCTGTGATGGCAATGGACGATGTGCGCATGTCAAAACTGCCCAGATCAGCCATGTCAGTGTTGCCTCCGAATTCTTCTCCTTTCAAATCTTCAAACTCGTACAAGTTGTAGTAGTTGTCATTGAGGCCGTAAGGGCTGCCTGCGTAGCGCAGTGAAGATACCTGGTGTATAAAAAATCCTTTCATATGTATAGTAATCACCCTGTTTGATTCGTGTAATCCAACTCTGATAAACTCAGATCACTGCCCAGGAAATTATTTATGTTAAAGAGAAGAGCATTTGAAAATGGTGCTTTAATGTATATAGGTTTTGCACCACATGCATGCCCTATAGAATCATACAAATAAACGCAGTCAATATAACAAGTTTCTTGCAAAACTAATAAGACAATGGCCAAAACAGTTACGCTCAGCTTTAATATACTTTTGAAAATTTTATGATCAGTTATAATTTTGATCACTTTGTGGTAACCTTCTCAAACCTCTAAAAAAACTTGCAACCCGAACTCACTATGTTTACGCAATGTGAAACCCAGTTTTGTCATAGTTCTACTATGGAAGATTCTCGTCGTGTTCAAATAACGTTAAGAAAGGGGTTGTTTTGGCCAAGCAACCATCTTCTAGAAGACCCGACGTTGGATAATATGTTCTCGACAATAAGCACAGCATTTCTGAACTCTACAAACTACGCTTCGAGACGAGCTTCACCAACCGCCAAGCATCATTCGAATACCAGCCAGCGAACCTCACACCCTCTACGAAACCCACCATTGGACTTCGGACCCACTGCCACGTAGCCGACGCCTGTACCGGAGATCATTTCAAGATACTTCCATATTTCTTCATATATTTAAACTTCTTCGTGCGAGACCTAAAATGTTGTTCATTCTACATAAATTACTTGCTATTTGATTATAAAGCTTAATCCATTTGAATCATCTCCCAACGCTTGCTATTTTCTGCGGTATTTTAACGTAAAGCTCCAGGAAAGTGAACGTGTCTGTTCTCACTCGAAACGGCGTCTCACAGCCTCCTTCTGGGCAGTGTGCACAAGCGGCATTAGGACTGGTGTCGCCAATTGAGCAAGACGTGTAATCCCCGCTCTTGCCCTTGCGGGCAGAGTGGAGGAGGTTCTTTAGTTAAAGTTGTTTGAATTGTCAACCGCCAGTCGGAAGAACCACAGCTAAGTATCACGCCATATACTCATCTATATTCTCGTCAATACTCCGATGTAACTTCATGTGTAGGGATAGATTAACCTCGTTCGATGTAACTCTAGACGATCTTTGTTTCTCAATTAATTACTCAGCTCTGAGGCTCCACCTCATTTAAGATGTTCTTGTCAGACTTCTCAATGTGTTAATAATCTACGTCTCGTCTGTTGTTCACGTTGAAAGGCTTCACCTGCTTATTTGATGTAACAATGCGAATTCCAATAATTGTGTCACTTGATAGATCCGAATTAACCTAATCACCGAGATATGATGGTATTATTGTTCATGCAGATTTAGAATACGATGTATATATTGTGTGTTATTCAACTTCCCGAACGTGTCATCCATTTGCTAATTGAAAGACGTCATCATTATAACATTAAATTACGTTGCAACCATCTCGTCATTCACCTAATAAGGCCTTATTTGATTTGGTAACAATATTACCATTAATAGTAAAAGACATTGAAAAGTCTCAGCCTATTTGATCCGTATTATAAATAAAATAGAATAAGGGAGACCTTCTGTCTCGACCTTAAGAAAATGAAAGCAAAGAGAAAATGACGATAAATAAAAAAAGAAATGAATTGCCTCCTGAAAATTGGCCAACGAATAATACGACATCGATGAGAAAATTACGATCACGACTTAAATGGTGGCAGCAAATATAGGATCATGACACAGTTTAGACAATAATCCACTCCAATTATACGGCACTCGTTACCGAGATAGTTCGCCTCATCGTATAGGAACCACCTGCGAAAGAGTGTATATTAATCTGTACAAATTAATGATATAAATGAATTAGGTTTCTTTTGGTTGAACTTGTTAAGCTGTCTCCATATTGGTACACAAAAAAGAAAACAGTTCAATTCCCCCCAAAATTATTGAACATCAATGGGTTTTAATATATCTGAACACAAAGATCCTTAATTGGTGAATATTTTACAATGCCCACGTCTAATGTTGAACAAATGGTAGAGAGAAAAGCATAAAAATGTATTCGCTTATCTGTGTTATTCTAAATTTGGTGCTATACATACACACAAATAATATCTGTGATAGTAGTGTTGCAAATCGTTCTTGAGATGCAAATCGTTCCTCAGTTAACGCTATTTTGTACTTCTGTTCTAGGATGGTGTAGAACGAAAGAAATGTTGTTTAAGGCCTAGTTAAGGCAAAGATTTTTTTTTACAAAAGAAAAAAAGCACCGTATAGGGGCCCACAAAGGAAAATATGGAATTTACGCACAAGATCGGTTCCCCTGCTCATTGAAACAGTAAGTCAGGGAAGGAAGAAAAAACTAGAAGAGCTGGCGAGGACAATATGAAAAAGGAAGGAGGCAAAGTGTGTGTTAGGAAACAGAAAAAAATTAGAAGTGCAGAGCGTGCTAGAAGGAAACATACACAGGGTGTTTCAGACCAAGAGGTACAAAATTGCACACCAAGGAGAAAGAAGCCAATTAAACCCTTTTTCCTCTATGAAATTTTCCTAAAAAATTCGGGTATGGCAGTTATTATCTGTTTATTGTATTAAAGGATGAAATTTAATGACACAATTACTAGGAATATTTATTTTTAATTTACGTTACAAACCCTTCTATTGTCTGAGAGTTTAAAATATTAAAATTTAGTTTGGTGATTTCTCAATTTCTTTGAGTGCGGACACATGAAGAGTCTTGTTTATGCTACACCCATTGAATCTGGAGAAGATTCAGATTCATTGAATCTGAAGAAGGCTAAGATTTAAAAAGTGCTTTGATGTAGGTGAAACACATATTGAACAATTTTTATAAAGCGAATTCAAAATAAATTTTGCGAGTAATTGTGCCATCAAATTTCATTTTTTACACCAATAAACAGCTAATATCTCAGAAACACAAATTTCTTTCGGAAAATTTTATGGATGAAAAAGTGTTTATTTGGCTATTTTCCACTTGGTGTGCACTTTAGTACTTCTTGTTCTGAAACAAGCTATAAAATTAAATGAATGGGGTGATAAAAGACCAATAGCACGTGTGCAATATTGTCTAATTCTTCCTGTCATGGGTAGGGAAAAAGGGCTTGTAGATATCGAACTCTTTTGATAGTGTATCGGGCTAGAGATGAGACTTTATAGACATTGGACCTCGTAGATACTAGCTAGGCCTTGTAGACTTTGGGCCAGATATTGAGCTTTTTAGATATTGGATACAGATTGGACCTCATAGATATTAAGCCTGATTTAGACCTCGTAGATATTAGGCCTTGCACACAGTGGGCTGGATTTAGGACATTATATATATGTAGATATTGCGCTACATATTGGACCTTGTAGATATTGGATTAGATATTGGACCTTGTAGATTTTGGGTTAGATATTGGACCTTGCAGCCAACCAATTTTAAAACAGCGCCACTACTAAATTTCAGAGAAATTCCAACTTGTTGCCCATACAATCCAGATGAACAGCTGCTCTCGATGACATCACTTAAGCCTTGCTCGTTGAGGTCAGGGGAGTTGTCGGTGTACTCATACTGTGCTCCAGTTAGATCTGGGTCTGTTTAAACTCGCAGGCAGCGCAGGTCTCCTGCCCGCTCGAGAGCTGCAAGTTGGGAAAAGTAGGTTTAATCACAGGTGAATTGCAATCTAACCACAGGTAATTGTTCCATTGTTGATATGGTGATTGTTGTTCTAGCCGTGTGCGTTTTCTAGCGGCATTGAATTGGACTTTTTTATTATTTTATTTCCAAGCAATTTTTCTTCTACGTTAGATGCTGGTAAAAATTACCTAGGAGAGAAATCGTCACTGTACTTGAGAATCTTATATCCTAAGATGAAACTTTACCTTTTATGCATCCTTCGGCTGCGTCGCTCAGACCAGCATTTTCACCAAAGCAACTATGATTTTATGCATTAATGAATTCGCTATACTCGGGCAGCTAAAATATCACAGAGACTTGGGCGAAGAAGTTGAAGTAAGTGTATGATGTCACTACTCACTGTAGTCAGGCCTTCCACTTATCGAACAAGTGCTGTAGAATTCCTCGAATGCTTAAAAATCATTTTTACTTCAAAATTTGAAAGTTAAGTCAGAAATCCTGGGTTTTTACAGTGTACAGGTTTCGCCTCTTAAAGTATAGCTAGTTCTAGTGGAAGTGAACTGAGAGCTAGGCGAATTTTGTTCATATATATTATTGTTATTTTCTTGCAGTTGTCGATTCTTCCATAATATTGTATATATACACAAAATAATGTGGATTGACCTTCGTACCAAAGATGCTTAAAATCAGTGGAGACGTTTTCGTTGTCACCGTGCATGTGAAAATATGAAATTAGAAAGTGTGTGTTGGTACTTCAAGTGCTCGCTGTGAATTCGTCATTGTTCACTGTACTAACATACTACTAACACTGCCTGAAAACATATCCCATTATATTACGCCGCAGGGTTCTAGAATATATCATAGAAGACATTCAGTGTACGACACTTTTAAACCGAACTGTGAAAAATGACGTCAAACCTTGTGGTAAAAAAATCTTGAGATACGATGAAACTTTGAACAACTGAAACAAAGGGCATCTACTGCAGGAGTATTATTCTATCTGTTAATAGTCTATGAATCATTGTAAGTAAATCCATAATTATCCAAAAATTTGAATTACAAAATGTTTTCTGAAGAGAATAAAAAGTATTTAATTCAAAAGTACAACAAAACTACTCTTCTAAAGTCACAGCGAAAATAATTGGCAGGCACTACACAAAGTGCGAAATTTGAAATACATGAGGTCCTAAACTCTTGTAGTATTGAGCGCTAATATTTGCTCGGCCTTTCCCCTTAAGGGCTGCTTACCCGATCATTGAGTGCGCGCGTGAGCAGTGAAGAGTGGCGCAAGCCCCGCCCATTTGCTCTAGCTTCAGGCGCAATTGCTTGCTCAATGACAGTGCGGGCTTTGCTCGTCTTCATGGCGCTGTCCAGAGCCATGAAGACGAACATTGGGCAAGTAAATGCGCCTGTCATCGAGTAAGTAAATGAGCTTGAAACGAGATAAAGTAGGCGGGGCTTGCGTCTCTCTTCACTGCTCACGCGCGCATTCAGTGATCGTGTAAACAGGCTTTTACGGCGTATTTTCCTGAGGCCTGTTATCGGGGAAAATTTATGACATTTTTTGTATTCTGACTATCAGTATGAGGGATATAAGGATAAAAACCTTGAAAACACAAAAACTATAAAGGTGTACCTGAAATTCTACTAATTTATTAAATATGATCCCAGGTATAATTCTGCTCGTTACTGCCACTATAACATTTGCCACAATAGAGGGGAAAACAGAGTCCAATATGTTGAATGTCTGAAATATAGCTCAAAGTTTATCAGGGCTATTAACGAAATTAGCACACGGTGACACAGTGTTCACCCAGCAAGAAACAAAAACATTAGTGCACTTCATGAGAGCATCCGACGCTGGCCCCATGCTTGACGAAATTAATTTGAATTTCATGTTACATCGTATGAAAACAAAAAAGTTAGGCTTCGTAGTTACGGCATCAAAATTTTAATACCTAATTCTTTATTGTCATCCTAACATGTGTCAGTATAAATAAAAGATAATTCCAGTGAAAAGCAAATTAAATAAACAATTCAATCGCTGATACTTGCTTCAGAACTGATTACAAAACTTCGAAAAGTTTTTAAAATTTGTCGTGCAGACTTAGTTGTGATAAATATTGGTAATAATAATGGAGTTTTGTGCGCCCGTGATTCTGATGAATGTTTGCAATGATCTTATAAGTGTATGATTAATTTAGTTAATAATTTACCTTCTACATACAAAATTCTAAAAAAGTCAGACCTTTCTTTCTTCACTTAGTTAACTTCGCGACATATCAGTATGAATTATTTTCTTTTTAAAGTAACCAGCCTGCCACATAATGATGAATAGTAAACACAAACTTAATTTTTTATCTTTTACCTACCTTGGTCATCCAGAACAGCCCCAGTGCAAATCGTGACTGTTACTAACAATACATAGACAGAAGCTTTCATTTTCGAAATGGTGCCTTTGTGACTTCCATTGCAAAGAGAGACCGTATTTTCAATATGAGGTTGCCTACTCTTTTGCGGTGTTTGGGTGAAGTTCGGTCTTTAAATACCACGTACTGTATCCAGCTGCAAGCCTTAAATGTTACCTTACACATGATAAGTTTTCTTCCCATTCTACACGCTTCCCATATTCGCTGCACTATCATTCGCTGAATCATCTTTCTGAGAACTGGCGCTCACCAAAGTCTGTTCCATTAGTGGTGAACATAGGTATGACCCTTTAATTGCTTTAAGCTTGCTTGACAGCTGAATTTTTATATGCCTATACCTCTGCATTAAATCCCCCATTTATACTAAATTATGCTATCTCTAATTTTAATTTTTCACAGTTTGTAGGGTTTTCTGTGATGGTTTATCTTAACCCTTGCGTAAACTTAGTGAGTATTGACAGCGTGGAGCATAGAACAGATAATAAGTTTAATGTAGGGATAGTCTATCTTATGGTATTGGACTGGAGCCCCATAGGGGATACTGTTAGGTTACCTCAGTTATCGATTGACTTTCGTACCCACTTTGTACATTCTCGTTCTTATGTCTCCTCGCTGTCTTATTTGTCTGTTTTTATCCATTTCGTTCTTCCTTGTTTATATTGGCTGGGTATACTAGGTAGGAACACACCTTGTGCGTTGATTCTTTGTTTTCTAAGGTCCATATTAAATGTTCTCGTCTTTCATTCTGATGATTGTTTCTTTTTGTGAATAGGGAGATACAATAACTAGTATAATTGGTAACCATGCACTCTCTGATGCACTGACAAATAAATTTTGAAGTAGAATAAGAACGATGGTGATTCAAAAATACTCTAAAAAAAATTTCAACGAGCTCCGAATTTGAATGCGTTACAAAAGCAGAAAGTAAATCCAAATTGAAAGGAAACTTGCGACTTATCTTAACTCAATCATGGAGTATAAATGAACAACGGATGGCCCGGGGGTAATATTCAATGCGACCTAGTATTAATTAAAAGTCTGCAATAAATTTTTTGGAATGAATAATAGTTATAAGAACCGTTTTAAAATTTTGTTCTGCATTTATGTCAAAAATTCTCTGGGCAATCAGGATTACCACTTTAGAAAAAGCGATATACATACCTTTTCGTTTGCTTTTGAAAAGGCACACTACAATTGAATAGCCTTACTTGCTAAGAATCAATTTGTTACCTGACGTGCATTCTGTAAAAGCATTTTTCCCATGCCTCTGAATAATTAGATTGTTCAGCAGTTGATGAGTAAACTAAGAATATAAAACGCCGCTCTTTTGTCGGTGCAAATAAACAAATCAGTTGCTAATCATTTACTCTATAAAAATTCATTAATTTTTTTTTCACCGTGTTAATTTTCATATCGATCCTAGTATGCCAAATAGACAAAACTATTGAAGTAAAATAACACTTTAAATCCCTCTCTTTTTCATAAAACCTATTTCAGTGTTCTAGCACTAAATTAAAAACTGCAGCAGTTTTAAATTGACCACTTTTTTCGCGGACACCCTGTATAAGAAAAGGCATATTCAATAACGTAAAAGGTGTCTTTGATTTCAACTCATCCCACCTCCAAATTTTAACATTCTACTTAAATTTAGCCAACCAATCTAAATTCCGCTATAGAACTATAGAATTCCGCTTTATTTTAACAATTGAGACAAGAAGGATAAGATGTGTACAAAGCCTCCTGTGAATTTTGCGAGTGTCACGAACGCCTAGGAATTGCAAGGGAATAGTTCCGCTTCAACTTACGATGCAAGAAAAATGACATCATTCCTAAGTCGCTAAGGATTCGACCTCCAATTCGATCTGCTGAAGCCGTAGAATATTTTCGATAGACCGTCGCTAGAAAATGCTTAACGTTCATGATCAAATATGACCACAGAAGAATAAATTACAATCGGAAAAGAATTGAATGCATTGAGTTAGAACTACAAGGAAAAATTACTATTGAATTAGTAAACAGTCTCTAGTAAGCAGCAACGCTAAAACTGCAAAGAAAGTAACAATTTGAAAAATAACGTCTTAAAGAAAAGTATGATCAACTATCTGAATAGCAAAACCCTACCTTTTAAATGAATTGCGTAAAAAACTTGTCAAGCAAACATCTAACCGAAGATTAGCAAAAAATTTTGATGAAAAGGAAAAACTTTGCGCTCCCTAATTCTAAGAAAGATAAAATTGACTTCCTTGCCAACACGGAAACTGTAATTAGATAACTAACCGTTCCAGAGGAAGAAAAAGCCGTTCTTCGCTCGCGAGTAATAACTGCATTACAAAGTAGCTAGCGGGTCACGAATATATCTAGAAAAGAAAAAGTTGCCATTAAAGAATTAAGAGAGGATGACTCAATCGTCATCGCACCGCAGATAAAGGGAACTCGCTGGTAGTTATTGACCGACGAGATTATGAATAAAAAATAGCTGATCACTTAGCGAATAGTAGTACATATAGGATAATGAACGAAAATAAAACCTATTTAGCAGTAAAGAACGCGAACAAGCTAATAAAATAGTTGAGAGATGAAAATGAACTCACCGACTAATAGCGTAAAGCCTTGTGCGTAAACAAGAGCGTGACCCCCCTCTTTTACGAGCTAATCAAAACACACAAGAAAAACCACCCGATTTGTCCTATCGTATCTTCTATTGATTCACCAACTTATTAAGTTGCAAAATTTTTATCGGGAATCCTAACCTCAATTACAAACGAGGCATCGCAAAAACTAAAAAATAGCTTTCAAGTCAAGTAATTTTTGCAAGAAATCAACGTTCCGGACAATTATATCCTAGTTTCTTATGATGTGAAGAGTTTGTTCACTTGTATACCTCAAAATTTTGCTCACTAATGTGTCGCCGAAAAATTGCTGAACTTCAACTCACCTCTTCAAGTAACTCCGATTTCAACTGAAGCTTATTGCGGCTCCTCAACCTATGCCTGGAATCTAATCATTTTTAATGGAATCACAAAATTTATAAACAAGTAGAAGGAACACCGATGGGTTCCCCTATCTCTGTCGCGTTGGCCGAGATAACAATGCAAGCAATGGAGGATTAATTCCTATCAACACCCCCGTGCCAGCCACTGTTTTGGAAACGTTACGTTGACGATATATTGACTGCACTACCAGACGATATGCCTGATACATTCCTCCAGCATATCAATGGGTTCAACACCAACATATAATCTACTATGGAATTAGAAAGTAATGGATGCATCCCGTACTTAGATATATTAATTAATCGATTAACCAATAATAGACTATAATTCCAGGTCTACCGGAAACCAACAAACACAGGCAGGTACTTAGACTATTTCAGCTATCATCCCTTATCACAGAGGAGGAGTGTAGCGAAAAAATAAAATTTGTCTTTGCTGATCCCAAAATTTTGAAAAAATGGAAACTTCACAACCAAGACGGCCTTTATTTTAACAATTGAAACTTGTTTCCTGTCATACTATAGTTAGCATTAAATTTTCATCATTTTTTAGAATACTTAGCGTTACGTCACCTGATAACAAAATGCATAAGCTTGTCAAGCTTTCATCTGCACTGACCTCTCTCATCCGGAACTACTGCTGAACAAACAGAAGCGGCGGCTAAAACTGCGAGAAGGGAAAGTTTCATAGTTGTAAATTTTATTACACCGCTTCCACGACTACTTAACGTGTACCTTCAACGAAAAGTGGTCCTCTATCTAGCTAATTTGAGTCATGACTTATCACCCTTCAAGTCAGGTGCTAGTCTCCCAGTATACCTGATACGTGGATGATATTTTTCGCACGATATTGCAATCGACGCCCACTTGGAATTGTCTTGTTTGTCCTGATTTCCGAGAATAATATCGTTATAGTTATGAACTCTGTACATCTGAAAAAGAAGTATGCGTACGAACGTTGTGGGAGCTTATTCAAGTCTTAAGAAATAAGATCAAACTTAAGCTAAAGGAATTCAACTACGAAATTCCGTCGATTTATACACTTTATCTATTTATTTCTTACATACTCCTATTCGGAGTCTGCAATCCTGTGATGTATTATAATTCAGAATTCTGCGTAACTTGAAAAACTTTCCGCTCCGGTGTTTATTTCGAATCTTAGAAGTTTTCAGTGTTCAATTCTCATTTTTTAGCCCTCATGATTGGAAACAAGACACAGACCCAAATGTCGGAATAAAATCAAATGAAAAATATTCCAAAAATTGGAGCACTGATGAAACCACGCGTAAAATGAGGCTTACGGAACAAATCATTTTGAAGAAAATAAGTTCCACTGTAAATACCAGTGATGTATTTGAATGTTTTTTCGGGCTTTAAGGCTGGATAAAAAACTGGAATATTTTGGCTATTGACTTTGTTTAAATATCTGCAATTCGCAGTTTTTCTCTTCTTTTTATTTTGATTAGTCACATGCGAACGCAATGAGCAAGTTATTATACAACTCTTCTTCAATTCAGCTTAACTAACAGGAAATTAATTCAATGAATGTTTTGTGTAACTGTGTTTTTACTTCTGTCTTCCTCTAGTTTACTCAGAAGCCTAGTAAAGTAATCGAGCACAGTATATTAGACGAAAAAAATAAAGAAAATTAAATATCTCTTCGAAGCTGGGATTGCGTTTATCATACCATTGTCGACGACGAATTCGATTCTTCAAGTTAAAAAGAAAATATCTCTGTTCATACCCGCACAGTCTCTGCTCTTATTCTTGGGGTTTTGAGGCAGGATTTGCGAAGAAATGGCAGTATATGAAATGGCAGTGATTTCATTTTTTAATACACTTTGTTTTAAGATAAACATCAATTTTATACATTTTATAATGAGCTGTCATGGAACAGTCATGTTAACTTTGAAAATAATAATTGAAAAATAAGACGTAGAGAACATTAAAGCAAAGCCTGCGAACGACGTAATGTAAACGCGTCACAAGCAAATCAAATCATGCTTATCGTGGCGCTTTTGGTCCCACGTGATTAGATAGATATAATCATGCGCACAAATGAACAAGCAACGCCTTCAAGGTTAGAGAATTGATTATGTTTTATAGTATTATTCCAAGATTTCTTTAAGGAGACCGTCTGGGTAAAAAAAGTCCGTTATTTATGGATGGATTTCTCTGAAATTTTCACAGTAGGTATGAAATGATGCAAAGATCAATTGTTATTTTGACAAAATTTTTGTATCTGCACTTTTTTTTTAATTTTTTTTCGAAAAATATGAAAAAATAGTTTTTTTTTTAATCTATCTTCTTCTACAATTTTGAAGTTACAGAACCAGTACTTCGTTTTTAGATTGTTTATATGTCTATATAACCATAAGCAATAGGAAATTCCGATAACTTCTTTTTGTGGATTTTGGGAATTAAAAATAAAAAAATTGACTTTTTCTTCATTTTTTTTCTTTATGTCGTGTAATTTTCAAAATAATAAATGTATCCAAAAATGCCATTGCTTAACGATACTCCTTGCTAAGCCTTATCGAATGGTATATAAACCATTCTTGTAGCTCTAAAACTGTGGAAGAAGATACATTTGAGAAACCAATTATCATGTTTCCAGAAAAACGTGTTTTTCACACAAAAAAAAATTATCTTTCTTTTTATCTTTTGAACTACAGGATTTTCCACAATGAACTCTTGAGCGTTTGTAGCTCTTTTTAAGCCCTTTCGATTGATATATTTTACATTGCTGTAGCTCTTTAACTCTGGGAAAAAATATACAACAAAAGACAATACGAGTAATTCTTCAAAACAACCACTTTTTTATTTTTTCATTTTTTTCTAACCAAAATACGTTTTTTTTCAAGTTAACTCCTCTGTTTTGTAGCTCTTTTCAAGCCCTTTGAATTGGTGTGCTCGCCATAGCCGTAGCTATGATACTGCAGCTGTCATCGAGCTATGAATGAAAGCTGCGGCAGAACAGCTAAATTCTGAAATTGCCAAAAATTATAAAAAAGTATTAAAATGTTTCGTTTGTATAATGGGAGCACTTTGAGTAGCTCATGAACGAACTATATTGCCATTCCCGCAGAGAAACACGCTCAATTGACCCCAATAATGAGGGGGAAGGGTCAAGGTCACGCGACCCCCATCGCTTTCCCCCCCTCTGGTGCGCGCACTATTCGGAGTAGACGTAAACGGAAAGTACCAATGGAAGCGCAAGGAAATCCTCTATAAGATGCATATTAAAACAGAAAATCATTACATATCCCGATTTCTATCAGGACGGTACCCAGACGGCCTCCTTAAATGAGTCTTTATGATGAACGAAATCATTCAAAAAACATATGTCGTTGCAAAGAAACTAAGTTATGCGCTTTTCCCTTCAAAACGAAACCTAATCAAAAATGCTTGGGACATATTTGTTAATGTAATATAAATGATGATGTACAAAATTTTACACTGATTGGTTAATTATTTTAATTCCAAAGCATTTTTCGGTCAAGAAATATGCTTTTCTGAAATTATACTTTTTTGAGTCGGGATTGGGAGTAGTGTACGTCCATTTTTTGGAAAAAATTTTCAGTGTCATCGTAACGCGGAATATAAGTAGGTGAAGGGTCAGCCATGTTTTTCAATAAATACATTAAATTGATATTATGAAGACAGCCAAAAAAGATGCAACGGAACTTTATAGTTTTTAGATAATCTGCCACGCTTGATTAAAATAATAGCTCACTGTATCTCTGAGTCCGTCAATCTTTCGGTTTGTGTGATAGGATGTTACTATAATTTTCAATTCTCGAGAAATTTTCTACCAGTAGCCTTGAAGATATTAGATGTTTTAATATTGCCATCATTAATCATCGTTGAACTCAAAGAAGTTAGTACTAGTAAGTTTCAGGGAGTAAATACAAGTTGGAATTATCGAGTGCTTTCATTAGGTTGTCTAATCACTCAAGCTCTAGATATTTGTGAGAGGTTTTGAAAACTACAAAAAAGACGGGATAAACAGGGGACTCGAAGGCAATAATTCAAGAACAACTTTTCAGAGGAGGCACTTGCATGATTTGCTTTCATAAGCCCCTCAATTGTCAAAACTTATAAGGCTGAATGTAACGGCTATAAATATTGCTAATAACTCACCCCTTACATTTAAGAAAGATATCCGCGAATTTTTTAAGAAAAACTCCATCAGCAATTTGGCGGTGATGAAAAATAATATGAAAACCAATATGACTCCTGAAAGACTCTCTGCTGTAGGTTACCGGATGTTGAAGACAGAAGTCTCAAGAAGCGGCCTATAAATTCCAGAACAAAATACTGTGGACTTAGAAGACTTCGCAATTTTCTAATAAAAAATATGAATACCAGAATCGAGCGATGTCAACAGTGTGCCACGTTTTCTCTTTGATTCCCGTGCATTGTATAATAAAGTGTACTTGCACTTGTTATTTTTGATTCTCATGTATTATAAAATAGAATGTCACAAATTTTTCGAGTTGGCGATGCCTAAGGAGAACATCACCATTAAATTTTTCTTTATAATTCATGAGATGAAAGCCCAGATAAATTCGAATATTTTTTATTACCACTGAGCTTATGGCTTCACACATCAACCATTATCATCATATTTATGACTTGTTCGATGATTTACTGATTTAACCCTTTCGGTACGATAATTCAAATGGTTTGGGTAAAAACATCCAGGGAAAAAATTTGTCATTACCCTGAATGATCAGTGAAAATTTCCTAGTGTGGGTGCTTTTAGCTTAAGCAAGTGCTTACTTCTTTATTTTAATTTTAAAATTTTTTGAATCTTTGAAGCTCCATGCTTTGCGACATAAATTTGTGATGTTGATGATACAGTTTTGTATTTACGAAGAAATTATTTATAAGTTTTTGCCGGAATTTACCAGAAATAAAGAAAGTTCAGAAACAACTTGCTCAAGTTAATTGTAAAGGGTATTGAATGTGATGCACGGACCCTGTAGCAGGAACTTACGCGTGCCTATGCTATAGGGTCCTAATGTAGCCTATGGTAATTTACATTTGCAGGCTTCTGGAATTGTTCAAAAACTAGTTTAAAGAATTTTTGTAATTTCCCTAATTTTGTTATTTACTCCAAAATATTCCCTCACTAGTTAAATTACTTTAAAACTAGGTTAGATGCCCTAAACTGGAAGCACTAGCCAACTTGGCACTGGAGTAGCCGTTAGTACCGAAAGGGTTAAAAACAAAAATATTGAGTGTAGGTTTGCGAGAGCAGCTTTCTTCACGATATCGCGTGCAGTACCAACACAAACAAAAGAAAGCACAGCGAGAATGAGTTTTAGTTTATTAAAAGATGAGGCATGCTCCTGCTCAGAACAACCAATGCAAATTGTAATCTGCGTTGTACCTAAAATTGATAACAGGGTTTTTGCAGTTTCACCTCTATAGCCTTGGATGCACGGAGATCAATAACAGTGGTAAAAGATTGAATGACTTTAAATAGTTTTTTTGATAGTATCTAAGGTTAGATATTTATTACAATGGTATCTGCTGTATTGTTGGTGAATTATACTTGAAGCATACCTATGATCATCTTACTTCGAGTGCATCCGTCAATCTGTACTTGTATGATTGATCTATTCCAAAAAATAAACAGCAATATTCCTAGTATTTAGGACATACGCAAGAGGATTAAATTTTAAAACGTTGACAATGTCATATTTGAGATACTTAGCTTAATTCCAGCCTTTAACATCGTCACTCATCCAAATACTTCACTAAATTGAGAATAGTAGTAAATTAAAGCATTTTACTCTATTCAATCTAGTTACCAAGATCGTTTTTTTCCTGTCAAAAGTTCATTACTTCTCAAGGAATATGAATACGCAGGTAGGTAATTGTTCTTTTTATTAGCGGCATTCAATTGAGTGTACATAGTATATTGATGAGTCAATAGCTCAAAGTACGAAGTGAGAAGAATTTAAAAAGAAGCCTCTGGTAAAGATATTGATGAGTCAATAACTCAAAGTACGAGGTGAGAAAAATTTAAAACGAAGCCTCTGGTAAAGTTATTAAAGAGTCATGAACTCAAAGTACGAGGTGAGTAGAATGCAAAATGCAGCCTCTGGTTGTCATCCAAGGACCTAGAGGCGTTAGACAACGGTCTTGTGGGAGAGTGGGACACCCACCACGCGGTTACCGAAACATCCTCGCGCAATAGACCTGATGGAGTTGTCGGGCAGACCGAGGTCGCTCATCTGGTGAAGGGAAGAAGAAACAAATAACATGCTCGCATTTTTTTCAGTGTGGCAGTTCAGCAGACATTGATTTTATTCCTAAACTATAAATCTTCCTCCAAGTGCATATGAAAAAATTACCTATGTGCATCATTCCAATGAACATCTTTACAGAATTTTAAATCCACAAGCCTTTTCAGTATTCATGAATTGGATAAATAAGGTTTGTGTTACATATGCTTAACTATATTTCATATTTAATTATTATTCATATATATTACCTTATATAAGAATGCTCCAATAGACGAATTCAAAATCCCGTCAATCACTTATTGACAATAATGAATATATTTTAGATGACCAAAAATTTCACCTACACACCTCACCAAAATTGATGTTGCTTGAAAGTATTACTCTCATTATAACAAAAAGCAAAGGTTGAACCTGTCGTTCGTTTAGGTAGAATGATGGCATCCGAACATCTCATGAAGAGCCAAGCACTGGCATCGAAGTCCAACTTTTTCGCCGAAACATTTATAATTCTCGCCACCCCAAGGAGACGGCTTACTTGGGTGGCAAAAACCACAGATGGAGCGTCAAAAACAATAGGTTGACATTCCAAAGCATATCCAAATTCATACACCCAAGAAATCGTGCTTTCACGACTCAAGGGTATTGCGTTACATTATACAATTTCAAAAGTAACCGAAAACAGAGTTATCAAGATCCTGACATTTCACTGACATAAAACTTCTTTAAAAATCAATACATTGTTCATTCGTGACGCGTGCTAAGGCCTTTATTCGATTGGTGATAAGCTCACTGCATACATAGCTTCAAAATTGCATTGAAATTTATATTTTAATCCCTCGAGTGTATGATCCCTTTTGCAGTGCCGCTTATTTGGTCCTCAATGAACATTCATTTTTATTTCAAACCAAATAGTTAGTGTAAAGGTCAGTCTGTAAGGTAGTTCATTAGTTAATTAGTTAGTGAGTTCGCAATGAGTTCAAAAGGATTTGAACGAAGCGTATAAAAGGGAGCTTTTGAATTGAGAGCGCTAGTTGCTACTGTTGCGGATCAAAATATTACTGTTCAAGGAAGAGTCAGACGTTGGTTAAATATTGTCAGGTCAGACTCTGAAATCTTCATTTTGAGAATCAACGTTGCAAGGAAGTCTCTGTCCATAAGCTTAAGAGAATTCCTTTATTTTAGATCTAAAATTTCAAATACTGGGGACCCCTATTCCACTCTTTTTTTCCTACACGCACCAGAGAAGCAAGGATTTAGTGACAGGAAACCTTGAGAAAGGGACAAAAGTCAAACGATCGGACAATGTCTCTGGTGAAAGGAAAACATGGCAGTTTGCTAGCCGCACCTAGAATATTTCAAAACTACGACACATCAGAGCGTACTACTGAATTACTACTAAGTCGAAGTAACCGGGCTTGTGAAAGGCAAAAATTTGCGTCAGGTGTTGGTAACGCCTAACACCTCTAGGTCTGCTGGCTATCTAATGTTCTGTATACTTCAATGCTGTGAGCAGCTCGAGGGTAAATTAGTCACTCTAAACAACATGGTACTAATTAGCATTAGCTAACTTAAATCAGCTTTATTAACTAAAATTATACCAAACGTAAGTTGAGATATCAAACGATGCCTCGTGTCTAGTCACAATTCTTTACCATGAAGAATTGGAATGAAAAATATCGAACCATGATGCTACACTTAAAAATGGCGAGAATTCTGAAGAAGATCTGAAGAAGAAAACAACCTGAATATCAAACTGCACTTCTCGGCTTAATAATCTCATATTTATCTTTTATGCATAACTAGTTCAAAGTTAGAAAAACAAGTACAATAACCATTTAACATAGTTTACTGTAGAATTTGTTTATCTCTTGGTTCGTTGCAGTAGAAGCTTCGTAGTTTATTTGACTCACATTGACATATTCTTGTGTAAGATATATAAGTGAATTCTTATTTCGTATTTCAACAATATACATGCACGAAGTACATAAATCATTGAAATCTTTTAAAATTGTACCGATTTTGGACAAAATTTAAATTGAAAACTTTTCTGGCATCGACGTATGTGATTCTTGAAAAGTGAAAAGTTCTTATTCTATTCACTGAGGAGTTTAGTACTTCATTGACCTAAAAGTCAAGCTTACACCGACTTAGTTGGCTTTCTTAGCATCGCAGTTAATTCTAACCGCCAATTACGTAGAATGACCTAACATATATATTTCTAAGAGTGTGGTTTGAAAGAGGCCTGAAGGGAAACCCGTAAATATATCTGTGAAAAATGTAAAAAATGTTTGTGCACACTGTTTGTCAAAATTTTAAAACCATCAGATATAAGGTTAAATAAACATTATACATTACGATTGTCTCCAATATTAATTTCCACTTCGTGCGAGGTATTTCATAGATGTTTTCCAGTTGATTTGAAAAACTTCAATATGTTACAAAATATAAAAACAATATCAATTGCTGAATTACATCTTACCTCAAAATCCTCCCATTATTTTTTTAGTCAATAAAATAAGACCTGATAAATCGAGGAACCTTGGAATGACAAGTAGGGAATGAAAATCAACGTAGACATGATTATAAAGAACCTTAAATGCTTCCGTGGTACAGTGGTTAAGGGGTCGGACTCGTATGTTGGAGTCGCGGGTTCGTATCCCGGCGCTGGCGCGGAGATTTTCCCCGTTGGGTATAAGGGAAAGCTCAAGCACAATACCTCACTCAACCCAGGTGTCGGAAATGGGTACCGGCTTTACGGGGGAACCGTCATAGTGTCCTATATATAGGGTTAGTTATAAGACATTTGAAAAACCAATGCTAAGATCATATGTATCAGGCTTGATTGGAAATAAAGCATCCCAAAGATGCCGATGTTAACTTAACCTAACCTTAACCTTTCTATTCCTTCCCCTATGTGACAACTGGAGTATGCTTTTCGTTT
This sequence comes from Morinoia aosen, assembly GCA_030386875.1. Classification (NCBI taxonomy): domain Eukaryota; kingdom Metazoa; phylum Arthropoda; class Malacostraca; order Amphipoda; family Talitridae; genus Morinoia; species Morinoia aosen. Next base: position 105,556,258 of record CM059576.1, on the reverse strand, counting down.
CTGCTTCGCAAAAAGGATTACTGGGATGCTTCCCACGACGCGGGCTCTGCATGACTTCAAGTCGCGACTCATAACGTATGTATTCGAGAACGTGTTTTGACGCCCTTCCTCAACAAGTTTTCGATAGGGTTTAAATCTGGAGAACAAGAGGAAACGCTTAAGAGTTGTGTAGTGTTCCCAAAAAAATTCCTTTAATCGGAGAGCAAAGTTAATGACTTTTTATTTCGTTGGCAATTGAAAGTTTTCTTCCACATATTAAGACTTTCAGTAAAGAGATATGCACGGTTTTACCTTTTCAAAATACCAACGTTCCATTAGGTCATCTTCCAATTGTTGTGCCTGGATAGCTTAAAAGCTGGAAAATGAACCCTAGAACGTAATAGATTTCTGCCCTAGTTTAATTCGGTATATATTGTGAAACGCAGTGAGTCCGTAGTCAACGTCTCCACATCTCTTATGCCATGTTTAGTTGAAGGGGATTCATCGATAGCTTATATTGCTTTGTAGTTTTTAATCAGCTTTAATTGAGCAAAACAAATACAATGGTGATTTATTGATGACAAGTGATTCACTGATAAATTACAATCTTCACCAGTTTTACGGACAAAGTTTGAGGAAATTTTCATTGTAGAATCTCCACTTCCTTAATTTTTTGAAGGCTCAATTACGTTACCTGCTTAGGAAGAAAATAACTTAGTCTAATAAGGCAGCCTATGACGCAAGGATTACCCATTTTTTCCCATAATAAATAAATGATAAACAGATCACTGCATCTCTGTACTCTCCTTGTTATGAATTTTCTCATCTTGAATGAATATAGTTAGTATTACTTACGTACAGTATACAAGCTAGTATACTGTCGCCAAGTGAATGCGATTTATGACCTAATTCTGAATGCCAGGACCTTTGCTGTGAGTATTCAAATAACATGCGTAAAGAAGTGAAAAGGATTCGATTCATTTCAAGCATAAAATAGGTCTAGAGCGTCTGAACAGGTTGTCAGAGTGAAGAACATGAAAGGTTTATTTTTTACGAAGAAGAAATTCAAGGGACACAAAACTAATCAAAATTGCTGATGGCAAGTGTATGAAGGCAACGTTAATCCTTATTTTCCAAAAGTAAAATTTCGAAGAGAAAAAATACGCTTGCGCTTTACAACTGAGGTCATGACGAGCACTTGAGATGGTTCACTCACATCCTATCAACTCCAGACTACGTACCTTGACATACTCAGACTCACCGTCGTATAGTAAACGTAGTTCATATCAATTCCATCGAATGACGATGATTCGTAGGTTGGAGTCACGCACACCGAAGGGCCTGTCATCCCTAGTTCTCTGTTGAAACAGAATAATCGTAAACTAAAGGATGCTGAAGTATAATTTTGAACGGGTAATCTTCGTTTAAGGGCTGAACTCATTTGCAGCAGCACTGCGAAATAATTTCTATTCTAACAAAGACAAGTCGTGCACTTCCGCGTTAGTAAAACGTATTACAATGACGACGAATCACCCTCAACAAATAGGCTTGCAATCATCAGCTTAATAGAATCGCCATGTCTTACGTGTATAGAGTCCACTGTGACTGTCCTGAGATGACAAGGGACGATGTGCGCATGTCAAAACTGCCCAGAGAAGCCAGGTCAGTGTTGCCTCCGAATTTTCGCCTCTCATATTTTCAGACTCGTACAAGTTGTAGTAGTTGTCATTGAGGCCGTTTGGGCTGCCCGCGTAGCGCAGCGAAGACGCCTTGTGTAGAAAAAAAGTTCATAACTACCCTGGTTGGTTCGTATAATCCAAATCTGATAAACTCAAATCACAGTCCTGGAAATTATTTTTGTTAAAGCGAAGAGCATTTTGTAAATGGTTCTTTAATATATTTATGTCTTGCTAAGTCCTGTAGAATCATCCATCTAAACGCAGTCAATATAATAAGCTTCTGGTAAAACTAATAACACAACTACCAAAAACAGGAACGCTGAGCTTTAATATCCTTTTGCAAATTATATGATTAGTTATTATCTTTATCACTTTGTGGTAACCTTATCACGCCTGGAAAAAATGCAACTCGAACTCACTTTGTTGATGCACGCTGAATCCCAGTTTGTGCAACCATCAACGCCAATTACATAGCACCAGGTGCCGAGATAGTTTGTCTCATCGTATGCGAACCAACTGCGGAAGAATGAAAATCAATATGTACAAATAAGTGATTAAAAACAACATTAGGTTTCTTCTGGTTGAATTTGTTAAGCTGTCTCCGTGTAGGTACGCATAAAAGAAAACAGTTCGATTCACCCAAAAATCATTTAACATCAATAGTTTTTAATTTTTTTGGACATAAAGACCCTCCGTAGGAAGATATTTCACGGTGTCAACGTCAGTTGTAGAGGAAATAATTTACAGAAAAATATAATACTATATTCGATTCATTCGGATTTTTAAGTTTGGTATAACACATGAATAGGAGTAATATCAGTGAAAGCAGATTTGGTGAACACTAACTGTGATGGAAATTGGAATATTAACACTAACTGGTGATGGAAATTGGAATATTATAGTTTTTTGACTTATTTTTCTTTCTTTTTAGTTGAGTTCATAACGATAGGCACATACGTAGTCTACAGCAGAAGACAATCAATTTATGTACGTGACACATTCGTTAAAAAACGTGAGCTTTTCCAGCGTTCGATAATGATAACCTAATTCGAACGATAATTTGAAATGAAATGCTAACATAACACAAAAACAATATCGTAAAGCAAAGATATTATATGTTATTAATCATCGATTTTTCAATGACTTATCAGAATGTCTGGGGCAATGAAAAGAGAGTCGATACGATGGTTAGAAACGTCGAATAAATAAAAGTTCTGAAATTAGATTCAACGAGGTCTCGACCACACCAAGATGGCTTTGAAAAGCGCCGGAATGTTGCTTATGACCTCTGAGAAATGAAAATTTTGAGAATAAAATTTAAAGAATTAAGTCTATCAATTTGATATTTCCGGCACAAGGCTCATGTTTTGTTTCCAAAGATGCTTGAAAGTTTCTCATGAAAATTTAACCCGATCTAGGATATTTTGCTAAGAAAGAAAATACTCCTCATTGTTCAAAGCAAATGTTTTCTAAAATGTTATTAACGGTCGAGTTTGAATGTTAGAGTGTTTATCAACCGAATTAAGTTAACCAAATTCTTTGCTGAATTTCATACCTGGCGAAACAATGTTTTCCAAAATTGGTGAAATTATAACAAATTACTGTTATCTCGCCACCGTAATTCAAATTCAAATATGTACAAACCACCCAAACTCTTTCCTGCACCATTTAAAAACAAGAATGAAAAAATTTTGCCTTGAAAAGTGTGCTAATTTGAAACATGAAATATAGAGCAAATTACTTTCATTGATGAAATGAAATATCGGTAAAAAAGTAATGTTTGGGTTATACAAAAATGACATGGCGCACAAGCGTAGTAAGTGCAGTGAGTGCAGTGAGGCAGTGAGGACGTCTGTGTCTTTGCTCCGAAACAAAGTGCCCAACTGGTTAATGATCATGCATTTCTAACCAAAAAAGAGTGCCCACTCAGACCATGAGGATCCAAGAATAAATTTTATCTAACCAAATTCAAAAAATCGAACAAAAAGTGTGAATATTCCATCAGAACAAGCACTCAACCCTTGCTTCTTTTTGAGAGTGTCTCCCTTCTCACAAGATGGCGACAAGCTCAACCAAGGACAACAACAGCGAGGGTACGCTGGAGCTTGACTATCCAGATGTACGAGGCTTGCCAAAACCGAGTAAGCAAGTAGTTTCCATCCTAATTGATCTCTTCAAATCAGTAATGAAGAAATTTCAAAGCGAAATTAGTGAATTGAAACGATGATTGAAACACTAACGAAGAAAGAATCAAATCAAAATGCAAGAATTGAAGAACAAGATAAGAAGATGAATGACATAGTCTCTCGTCTAGAGCGACTCGAACGGAAAGAAGAGCGTGAAGAATTGGAGAACAAAAAACGCACTTTGGTTATATCAGGGGAACTGCCGCAATCACGTCCTGAAGAAAATTGCATAGAAACGGTTTGCCAGCTCATGAAGGACCAACTCAAAATCAACCTGAGTAACTCTGACATCACCACAGCGAGTAGATTGGGAAAAAAACCTCCACCCGGAAACGTCGATAAATGAAACATTTCTTTTGAGCTACGAAAATACGAAAAGAAGCAAGAAGTTCTGACAGCCTGCCGTGTGACAAAACCGGAACAACTCTACGTGAATGAATACTTAGTACCTTCGCGAGCAAGTATAATGTACACTCTGAGATTGGCCAAACGAAAATTTCCGGAACAAATAGGACCCGCAAGAAGTTTGGATGGCAATATCAACGTCTTCTCTCCAAAGATACCTGGCCAAGTAACTCAGAAACCTCTAACCATCAATACATCTGAAGAACTAGACAAGTACTTGTTGCAACATGTCGGCAAGTCCTCAGAGGAAATTATTCGTGATTAGTATTTTTTTAGACTGACGTATTGAGTTTAATATTATTTTGATATCTGTCCACATGTTTTCTTCTTGATTTTTGATTGAATTACGTTTACCTCTTCAAGGCATCCACGTCGACCTTGCAGCCTTGTTTTGCTGCTTACTAAATTGTTTTTCAATTTCTTTCTTTTCTCCTTTTTATCGAATGCTCATACCGAACTTGCTGCTCAGACTTGACTCGTGTATATGTTTCTAAATCTGGAAACAATTTAGATAGTCAAGATTTTTAAATTCCATAAATAACTTCACTGTCACATCGTTTTTAAATCCATTTCGTCCTTGCTACATCTTATAAGTGTTATATGCGGAAACCACTGGTACGACAGCCTTGTAACTACATTATTTGCCATTTATGATCCCTAATGTTCCTGCTCATGGACTGAATTTGCGCTCTCCTTATGAAATCATACTAGGTTTTAGACAATTTAGACTAATAATCTCTGTGTGTTTTTAGTTTCTCTTTTTTTAATTTAATTATAAGTAGGAATGTCCTTATTTTTACCTTGATCCTGTAGTTTTTATCATTTTTATTTTTACGTCACATTTTACTTACTGTCTCTTAATTCTAATGACTGACCATGTTGACGTATTCGACAATATTGATCCAGATCTCAATCATTTGAATAGACTGCACCCAAGCCTAAATGAAACTGGAAATTGTAAATACCTAAATATTAAAAAATTCAATGAATCGATGAGGAAGACCTGTAACGATTTTTCTCTATTATGTTGGAACTGTAGATCCATTTATCCGAAAATAGATGAAATATCTTGTACTATCACTGAGCTGAACAGCAATTTTGATGTTCTCAGTTTCACCGAAAGTTGGCTAGACGACTCATCTAAAGACCTGATTCAAATTCAAAACTATTATAGCCATCATTCACTCCGTAGTAACAAACGTGGTGGTGGCATCAGTACGTACATATCTAAACATATATCTTCGAAAGTCATTTTAAGTGCAACTATGAATCGTGAACATATTGAGACTTTATTTATAAAACTAACGAAAAATGATAAACGGATTGTGCTTGGGACAGTATATAGGCCCCCAACAGCTTGTAACGTCTCTTTCCTGAACGAGCTTCAAAGCATAATATCTCAATTCAACAAGTCTCTATATAATGACATAATAATCTGCGGGGATTTCAACTACGATCTTCTACAATATGATAGCTGTGAGCAAACCTCAAACTTCATAAATGTTTTTCAGTCTAGCTCCTTCCTTCCAATCATCACGAAACCTACCCGTGTTGCTTCTGAATCGGCTACGTTACTCGATAATATTTTTATGTTAGATCCGACTGATTTTCTTACCGGAATAATAACTTCTGACTTATCTGACCATTTCCCGGTGTTTCTCATCAAGAAAAATGTCTATAATCCTTGTCCCAGCCCACAGGCTGATACTTATTCATTTCGTTGTGTAAACGAATACAACTTGGGAACAATGCGAACTGTTCTAGAAGAATTAATGCCATCATTAGACATCTATGAACGGGACAATAATGCGATAAACATTGATGAAGCAATACTAAATTTAACTGAAATTATAACGACCGCATATAACCAGTGTTGCCCAATAATCACCCGCACAATTACGCCGAAAAATAGACAAAAGCCCTGGATTACTGAAGATATCGTGATCAATATAAAGAAACGTCAAGCGTACCTAGCCTTACTATACGAAGGGCGAATATCTAAAGTAACGTATAACCGATTCAGGAATCATGTGACAAATCAAATACGAACCTCAAAACGAGACTACTTCACGCGCAAATTTACTGAATACAAAACTGATATTAAAAAAACTTGGCGCCTGCTTAATTCATGCTATAAACCGAATAATAATACTACGAAAACAATTGAGTCCGTCGTTCACGAAAATGTAAAATACCACGAGAAAAAAGATATTGCAACTGTGTTTAACAACTTTTTTGTAAACATAGGAAAAAATATAGCCGATAGTGTCTTCAGTGAACCCAGAGACCACTTGCAATACATGGACCATGTCCGTGAACCTAACTCTTTCTTTTTCACGCCAACTAATCCCTCCGATGTAATTACGTGCATAAACAACTTGAAAAATAAATCAAGTGGATTGAAAAATTTTTCGGCTAAAGTTCTTAAGGCTATAGCTGATATAATAGCACCGTGCATATCTTATATTATCAACCAATCCCTTTCTCAAGGTATCTTCCCCAACTCTTTCAAAGTTGCGAGAGTCACCCCTATTTTTAAAAATGGTGATAAAAACTGCATTAACAATTATAGACCTATCTCTGTACTACCAATTATTAGCAAAATATTCGAGAAAATTGTGTATAAAAAAGTGTATTCGTATTTTGAACAAAAATCTTTCCTCTACGACAAACAATACGGTTTTCGTTCTAAGAAATCTACGACACAAGCGGTATTAAATAATTTGCAATACCTTTATTCTAATATAGATGAAGGAAAGCTTGTTTTCTCCGTATTCCTTGACTTTCGAAAAGCATTCGATTGTGTGGACCATAACGTATTACTCTCGAAACTGCATTGTTATGGCATTCGAGGGGCTGCCCATGATTGGTTCAGATCATACTTAGCAAATCGGAAACAATACGTTGTCATTGACGACGCAAAATCAGACCCACAGACAATTAGCCATGGAGTTCCACAAGGATCTGTCCTTAGGCCTCTCCTATTTCTAATTTTTATCAATGATATCATTAAATCTACATCATTCTTCAAATTCATACTCTTTGCCGATGACAGTACCCTTTCTGCGGTCCTTCCAGACCAAAATCCCGCTAGGATGGCGGAGCGTATAAATAATGAACTTCATAAGGTTTCATTGTGGCTTAAAGCTAATAAAATAAGCCTTAATATCGATAAAACAAAATATATTCCATTCTCATACAAGAAAAATATATCTCTCCCACGCATTCAAATTGGCGAAGGTGAAATCGAAGAAACCAACTCAAGTAAATTCCTGGGCATCATAATAGACAAACATCTAACCTTTAAAGAGCACATCGCTCATATTAGTTCTAAATTGTCAAAATCTATCGGAATCCTAAATAAAGTTCAAAATTTCCTGCCTGAAACAGCCTTACATATGCTCTACCGAACGCTCATTTCACCATATTTGCAATACGGAGTAGAAGCATGGTACGGAACTGATAAAAATAAAACCAACAAAATTTTTACCCTGCAAAAAAGAGCCATAAGAGCGGTAAAGAATCTAGAATATAATGCTCACACAAATGACTCATTCAAAAAATTACGAATACTTAAGCTCTCGGATCTCTACAAAATCTCCATTTGCAATTTCATTTACAAAACATTAACAAATGATGGCGACAATAGCCTAAAACAACTATTAACTGCGCAAACTGGTCATCACGACCATTTAACCCGAAATAGAAGTAAATTCATGCTTCCTTATTACTCAAAGGCTCGGTCACAACACAGTATCCTCTTCGTTGGAACTAAAACTTGGAACTCAATACCTGCGGAGATCCGTGAAAGTAATTCTTATAAGGTATTCAAAAATAATCTTGAGTCTCACTTCCTATCAGATTACTAGTCGTGTAAGATCACAGGGTCAAACCTTGTCACCTACATAACTGGTCCTAATAATGTAATTCGCCTTGGTTAATTTCGCCGATCTTCAGTCTGTTCTTGAATCGTTTGTCGACTATACTGTTAAATCAAGTCCATATGAACTATATTGTGAAATGAAGTGTCTAATTTCGAGTTAATTATCTCATTGATCAGTCTAATGCGTCTCTAGTTTAAGTGAATTAGGTTGAACATTATTGTACTCCTAAGACTAACCTTGATGGTAGGATGCCCTAGAAGTCACTGAACTTATTCGGGCCCACAGGTAGCCATACTCAAATTTGACCATTGTACTAGACTTAAGAAACATTTTATCTCTGTATCACCTGTGGTAAATAAATTGTTTAAATTGTTTAAAAATATTGAATCACTTTGATATTGGGCATTGTAACTATCGGGCTTGAGATAGGGCTTTATAGATATTCAATCAAATGTTAAGCCTCGTAAATAATAGGGCTTTTAGATTTGGGATAGAGTAGCACATTATTTATAGATATTGGGATACATATTGACTCGCGTAAATATTGAGCTATATATTGGATCTTGTGGACATCGGGCTCGTATTGGACCTTGTAGGCATTGGACTAGAAAATGGACCTCGCTGATCATAGAACTTGTTTATATGGTCTAGATTTTGTAGCTTATGAATATTTGGCTACATATTTAACTTTGTATTTAGACATTGTGCTTCACATTATACCTTATAAGGCTAAAAATTTAACCATTCAGATATTAAACTATATTGAGGACTCTATAGATATTGAGATACTCTCCTAGTAGCATTATGGTAAAAAGCCATTCACACTTTATTATCAGCGTTGACAGAAGCCTTAGAATGAAAAATTACTCGATTTCCGATTTTTGAACACATAAAAAATTTGTTGCCCGAACGTACGCTAAAACTGAAATTTATCAATACTCGAATTGATACTGGAATTAAATAATCAGTTATCTTAATGGGAATGTGAACTGTTGAATTCCTGGCTGATAATAAGTATATACATCACAAGTCAAACGAAGTGCCCATAAATCCGACGTATTTATTCCTCTCGCTCGTCATGGGTAAATGTTTGCGTGATGTTCAGTTTTAAATTTTTTTGTTTCCTAGTGTATCCACTGATGCAACACCCAATTCGATGTTAACAGATTTCAGTCTTTGGAAAACATTCTAAATAAAATGAAAATTGACTATCATAGAATTTTATGCATTTTTTTGAACGGTATAAACACCATAAGAAGTAACCATGTTCATAATTTTTAAATATCTTAGTTCATAAATTTCAGATTTTACCTGATGAGCTAAGACATGGTGAATTGGTCTTAAAACAAATTTTAAAAGAAAATTCAAGCTGGAGTCAATATCAAACAAAAAACTTAAGTTTCACACTCGAAAAATGTGCTGATTTAGCAGATGAAATACAGTACAGATTTTGTTATTGGAAGGCAGGAGACGCTCAATGAACGTAGGACTGATCTGTGGGGAAGGTATAGATTAGCTTCTTAGATTATTAGTTGTTAGGCAGACGCTCATCCGACCTCTTTACCCCCAAAGGACAGCTTCAGGTCCAGAAAGTGAAGTTTCTAACCAACTTAACAACAACGCCACCACTAAATCTTATAGAAATTCAAACTTGTCGCACACACATTCCGGTTGAACAGCTGCTCTGGATGACATCACTTAAGCCTTGCTCGTTGAGGTCAGGGGAGTTGTCGGTGTACTCATACTGTACTCCTGTTTGGTCAGGCCCTGTGTAAGCTCGCAGGTAGCGCCGGTCTCCTATACGCTCGAGAGCTGCAAGTTGAGAAAAGTAAGTTTAATCACAGGTGAATTGTAGCCTAAACACAGGTAATTGTTTCATTGTTGGCAAAGTTATTGTTGTTCTAGTCGTGTACATTTTCTAGCCGCATCGAATTGGAATTTTCATCATTTAATTTTCAAATAAATTTTGGTGCTATATTAAATGCTGGTAAAAATCACCCATGAGAGAAATCGTCTTTGTACTTGAGAATCTTAAAGAGTAGATTTTATTTATATCCAAGGTTAAGACTAGACATTTCATGCGTCCTTCTGTGGCGTTAGCTAGTCCAACATTTTCCCTAGAATATCTTTTGTTTTAGGCATTCAATGAGGACGCTATCCAAGGGCGGCTAAAATCTTAGATACTGTGGCGAAAAAGTTTGACTAAGTCTAGAAAGATTTTTTCACTACAGTCTGGCCATCTCCTTATCAAATTAATCGATTGCCTCGAACGTGTGCAATCATTTTTATTTAAAAATTTGAACACTAATGGGGAAAAAACATAGGTTTTCAGCGTTTACAGGCTAGACCTCGTATAGCTGAAAACCTCTAGTGCAGTGATTCCCAAATAGGTGCTATATACCGCCCTCTGGGGAGCACCCATCTTGGAATTTTTTTTATTTAGGAAATTCATCTTTTCGATAATTTGCTCTAAGAATTTAATATAATTAACCACTAGGGGCGGCAAGATCTCAAGGGAGGCGATAGGTAAAAAATTTCTTAAGAAGGGGAGGGTAAATTATAAAGTTTGGGAACCACTCCTCAATTGGAAGGGAACGAAGAGCTCGGAAGATGTTGTTCACGTTTATTATTAATATTATTATTATTATTATTACTAGTCCACCCCCTTTACATGAAAGAAAAAAGAGGGCGAAATGAGAGAAAGGACGTAAGCAATTAAAAAATTAAATCTTTCGAGAGTTGATGAGGCCGAGTGCACACGGCCCGTATCACAGATACGCTCATCACGCACTTTCGGCTGGCTTCGGACAGACAGAGAGACGGACGGACACGGCTCCTATTGTAGTATAGATTATAATCCTGGTTTTACCACCGCATTCAGTATATTATCAATATTTATCATTATTATTTATTATTAGTATTTGATTTCTGTTGTTGCGTCCTCCATGATATCATACATTAGTACATATGTAGAATAATGCGAAATGATATTCGTATCACAATGCTGCAAATCAGGGACAACTTTTTCGTTGTCGCCGTGCATGTGTAAATGTGAAATTCATTGTGTGTTAGCATTGTAAGGACTCGCTCTAGAGTCGTGATCGTTTACTGAACTAATATACAGGGTGATTAAAAAAGAATGACCATATTTCATGATTAAATAATTTGATTAGCATGATTAGCAAAAAATAAAACTTATAATACAAGTATTATACTAAGAGCAAAGTTTTATTTTACATGTTACAAGTGTATTATAAGTTTTAGTGTTTGTTAATTTTCCTTCATAAAATATTTAATCATGAATTAGGGTCGTTCTTTTTGAATCATGCTGTAATAATAACACGACAAGCACAAAAAATATAACCTAATGTTTTACGAGCAGGGTTCTCGAAACTTCAAAACCATTCAGTGTTAGACACTTTTCTGATCGAGCTATCAAAAATTATGTCAAATCTAGTGGCATAAAATCTTGAGATCCGATGAAACTTTGAACAAGTGAAGCAAAAGGCATTTACTACAGGAGTATTATTCTATCTGTTCGTAGTTAATGGATCTTTATAAAACCAACTATATCCAACTCTATAGTTATCAAAAAAATATGATATACAATTTTTTTCTGAAGTTACGATAAAGATATTCATTTCAGAAGAACAACAAAACATATTATGTCAAGTTACCGCAAAAATAATTGGCAGGCACTACACAAAATGCGAAATCTGAAATACATGAGGTCATAAACTCGTGTAGTATCGAGGGCCAATAGTTGTCCGGCCTTTCCTTTTACGTCGTATCTTCTCACACAATCTTCCTCTCCACGCACGTTTCATTTCGTAACGCTTATTGGATCCCCATGTCTGTCGCACGGTTGTCAGATAGTTGTTGGTCTCTTTTGTTCATGTAGCTTTCTTCTGTTTAATTTTCCTTCGAGTGTTGGTCTGTTCTGCAGTTTCGGCTTCTAAATAATGAGATTATATAATAATGATAACTCTGCTCCATTCTATCTAGTAATATTGAGATTATATAATAATGATAACTCTGCTCCATTCTATCTAGTAATATTGAGATTATATAATAATGATAACTCTGCTCCATTCCATCTAGTAATATTGAGATTATATAATGATGATAACGCTGCTCCATTCTATCTAGTAAGCATTCCATTGTCTTTCCTTGACTTGGACTACTGGTGTATGGGCTCTGTTTGAAGTAACCCTGGTGATCTTTGGAGATTCTCTCTCCCAAAAATATTCATTTGTACGTAATTCATAAATAATTCGTAGAAGATGGATGGAGTAAAACTAAAAAAATAATAATGAGTGGTACTTTCGATACAAATACTGCGTTCGAAATCCTGACCGTCACGGCCAACAATATCAATCCACAAAAATAACATAATGCTTAAATGGCGGTAACCGCGAAGTAGCGATAAATTTTTTGCACTTGGACCTCCGGTATTAAAGATGTAAGGATAAAATCTTTGCACTCAGAAAAAAAGGTGAACAGTTATTTTTCAAATGATATTTATTAGATTTTATCCCATATATTAATATGCTCGTCACTGCAACTAGAGCATTTGACACGGTAGAGTGCAATACAGAGTACATTACGTGGACAGTCTCATACAAAGCGCGAAATTTATCACGGTGTTCAAGTGTAGTAGGATTAATTATGTTAATGATTTGGTTTTTATTTAGAAAATTCTGAACAACACTAGCATCAAGCAACTAATCTAACATCAAATTTAAGAACAAGTCCTATCGTCGTTTTCATCTTAATTCATGTCATTTCTATTTCCACTTAGGAGCCATTCAAGCAATTTGTATTTCGCGACCAATCAGGATGAGTTATTTTTATATGAAGTAACCAGTATGTCACGCAATCACAAATAGTAAAAACGAACTTATTTCTTTAATTCCTACGTACCTTTGTCATCCAGAACAGCCCCAGAGCAAATCGTGGCTGTCACTAACAGTGCGTAGACGGAGGCTTTCATTTTTGAAAAGTTTCCTGTATGACTTCCACTGCAAAAAGGGATCGTATTTTCAACGCGAGGTTGTCTACTCTATTGCGTTATTTGGGCGAAGTTCAGTCTTTAAATACCACGTACTGTATCCAGCTGCGAACCTTACATGATATCTTACACTGGATTACTTTTCTTCCCAGCTGCACATGCGGGATATTTCCCTATGATATCAAAGGGAGTTTCTTATTTAGGACAAATACTAACGAACATCTAATGAGGTTGAGAGCGAAGGACAGAGCATGACTCTGACTCTGCAAAAAAATTATTCAGAGTAAAGTAATACGTAATTATTTCTTACTAGTACTATATATGGCAAAAAATAAACACCAAACGGGATGCATTGAAGTATTTGTTTACGAAAAAGAGGAGCACGATTTTCTTGCGAATACACAGACTGTAAAATAGATACCTGAGCAGTGCAAAATGACTGTTTCACTTGGAAAAACCGTTGCATGAAAATATGAAAAACCAACTCGTTTTGAATTTTGAAAATTATTTCTCCATTGTTTTCAAAAACTGCATGGCTCATCATCAATAGGAAGCTCCCAAAAAAAATTATTGCCGGTTATCGAGGACTAAAAGTCAGTCGTAAATAAACTCGGCAAAGAGTATGAATTATTGCTGGTTGGATTACATGTCACCAGTGAGTAACCATCGTGTTTAGTCTTCCATACTTTTCTCGAGCAGTCTCGTCACACTTTTAAATAGACTTTTTTCGCCCAGACGAAGAGACTGCGTAGGCTTTCTTCACTCTGATGAAAACACTTCATTGACTTTCCTCTCTTTGATTTAAACACTGAGTTAATTTTCTTCGCTGTAATGAAGAGACTTCATTTTTTACATTACTGCATTGGTTTGTTACTGTGAATCTACATAACATTCGAAGCTTTATTATCATTTGCTGAATCATCTTTCGGTGAGCTGGCGCCAACCACAGTCTGTTCCATTAGTGATAGGTATGACTCCCTAATTGCTCTACGCCTGCTTGCCTGCTGAATTTTTATGCACATATACCTCAGCATTAAAGCTCCGTTTATAGTAAATTGAGTTATCTATAGTTTCAATTTTCAACAGTTTTAATGGTTTTCGGTTAGGGTTTACCCTTGTCGAAACTTAGTGAATATTGACAGCGTGGGACATAGGACAGATAATAAGTTCAGGTTAATCAGGATAGTCTATTTCATGCTTTGGGACTGGAGCCCCAAAGGTTATACTGTTAGGTTACCTCAGCTATCGATAGGCTTTCAAAAAACTCTATCTTTCTCCCCCACTTTGCATATTATCGTTCATGTGTCTTCTTCGCTATCTCAATGATGATTGTCTTTCTATCCAATTCTTTACTCTTGTTTCCATAAGCCGGGTATACTAAGTAGGAACACACCTTGTCCGTTGATTCTTCGTTTTCTAAAGTCAATGTTAGATGTTTCCTTCTTTTATTCTTCATGATCGCCTTTTTTGTGAATAGGGAGACACTAACTAGCATAATTGGTAACCATGCACTCTCTGATGCACTGACAAATAAATCTCGAAGTAGAGAGAGAAGGCTGGTTACTCAAGGACACAATAAAAAAATTCAATGAGCTCCAAATTTGGATGCGTTACACAGTCAGAATGTACTACAAAATTTTGAGGGTATGTCCAAATTTTACTAGATTCACAAGAAACTTGTTTTAATTTATTAAAGAACGCAGAGTTAGTACGACTGTTAAAAGCAGACTTGAACTTGGAATATTTCCCGATATTTTTAAATTTGTGAAGTTCCATCGCTGGGCAGACCGATCGGAGCCGCCGACTGTAGAAAATTATGATGAAAGGTAACCATTTGGTCTCCGTGTGAGGGCGACCTTTACGTACCTGAACAATCATGCCCGATGCTGCGCAATGTTTGCGAAAAGGAGACTTCTTTTTTAACATTAAGTAATTAGTTTCACATATGCTACGCAGGTAGGAATGCACTATATTGCCCAGATTACCCTAAGTGGTACCTGAGTATTATATGTAAACAAAATTCTCATTCTGAACCTACTAATCGCAATAAACGACTTGAACTTTTACTTGAAAGTAGCACCTGTTTATAATCTGCGAAAACCGTTTTCTGATTATGTCATTAGGTTTCAGTCCGCAAAAATAGAGAAAATTCTGTCATCTTCCTAGAAGCCAGAAATGTGTTTGGGGAGCACCGATACTTGCTAAGAACTCTTAATAATGTTGCAAGCGAGAGCAGGCAGCAATAGGTTTCCACATGAAGACCCGTCTTCAAAGTCTCGTTCTTCAATGAGTTACTTTTTTCCTATTTCTTTATTTTAATGAGATTTTAATGAATCTATTTTGAGCTCAATCCTGAAGTTATCTTAACACGCAGAATTGAAAAAGAATTTGAAAACAAGTGAATATCTGCATATGTTCTAAGTCTCGACGTAATTGATCGACTTTGCGAATATTGTAGCTCATAAGTTCATCGCACGTCTCTTCCCAGAATTTGAATCACTTCTCGTAACATTTCCCAGCGTGTAATATCATTCATAGGTAATATTTTAAAAAACTGCCATCTGGAGTCCAAAAATTATATAAATCTGGTATCACGTAGATTGATTGATCGAAAATCCTTTTATTGTATGATTCATAGATTTTCTTACGGTAAGTGGCGCTGTGCAGCCTATTTTAATAATCTATCAGATGTGAAAGTTAAGAAATCTTTTAACGCAATACTCCGTATTATAGAGCATTTTAGTAATTCAGCTTTTTATTCATTCAGACAAATCCTAACTAAAACCTTTCAGCTTGAAAGCGTTAATTAAGTAGGGCTCTGCAGGAATTTTTCTTGATCATTTATATACCAGTTTATATAAGAAATATGAATACAGTTATCAATATAACTGATTTGCATCCTCAACTAATAGGTCATCGATTGTGAGTATATTAAAAATAAGCGCATGAAAACTTACGAAAATGGAAAAGAATCAGTTTATGCTTTTCATGCGATACTATGTAGCCTTAATTTCAATTAATTCCAATGTTTAAACCACCCGATTAGTTTGTCTCAGCATCCTCAATACCCGAGTGGCAGACGTGAATTTGGGGCTTCGAGGTGATAAAGCGTCAGTCAGATACGCCCGCTATCGTACTTGTGCATCTTATTTTCCTTCTAATAGTTATTGATTTGGTGGCTCTATCTGCATCGTTTCTTGTGTCCTCATTTCGAGTGTTGGCTGACCCAGAGACCTCACGTGCTTTCCCAATTGCTGAACACTGTGACCGCAACATGTGCGACCGGTCGCCACGGAGGTGATTTTCATATTGCTGCTAATTATAACCGACCAATAGTCACTAATTCAATTTTTAGAAATACGTAGCTGAAGCTAAATAAAAGTTTGATCCGGTTGATGTTTGCTATTCTCAAAATAGCTCTCTACAATTAACTTTAAATTTGGGTTGAATATCGATCATCAGTTTAACAGGTTACGGTCAAAGTGTTAACATAGTGTTGTAAATTAGTCACTAACTCTGTATAACGTACATTGGGTTCGAAGTAGACATTCTGTCATTCTTAGGCTTCATACATACGGTAAATTTGAACGCATTGTTACTTGTATCCTAATATCTGCCATTTAAAGTATTCAAAAGCCAGCAAAGCATCGACTTACTCCAATTTTTGATCCACATATAAACAGAGACACTTGCTTGAGTGTCATTTTGTCTTGCAAAACGAGCCCTACAGCTCTCAACCAACAGCTGCTTTCAGATAAGGAATAAACCTCAGAAAAATGAAGCCTGAATTCAGTTTCAAGAGTGTGTCATCAGTTAATGGGGTTAATTAATATTTTCATATTTATGATGAGACGTTAATACTGGGCTAGAATTTTTCTATAATATCGTTATTCTGCGTAAACAATCATCGATTCGTGAAGCAAAAAAAAAACATAATTTCACTGGTGTCATAGCACTCAACAACTGGCGGGTGTCGACGATTGGTGGAATGGGGTTAGATACGAACAAGTACGTTCGATTTGAAGATTACCTGATACAGTTCTCACCGGGTATTCCCTCTTTGATAATGACGTGGTGAAACTTGTTTTTTTTACATGATGAATAATTATAATTTTTAACCCAGCGGTTCCAAATACACTCCAAGAGAGCAAGCGATTGTCCTTCTAAACGTCTGTCACAATGATGTACACAAATTTGCGAGTACGAGTATATTGTAAAATTGAGAAAGTAAGAATGAACAAAGTAAAAATATTCTACCGCTTGATAGAAATTGCAGGATATTAAACTAAAGCTGCGAAACAAGTTTTGATAACTACCCTGGGGTGAATACACAAATCATTGGAAAAAATCGCATGCGAAAGCTCATTTGTACAGAAATTCTACTCCTCGAGGTCGCAGTATGAAGTTTTGTTTTTTATCCTGTTTCGATAGTCATGCGCGAGAGTTTACACAAACACTAACTTGATCGTACATTGACTTGTGCTTAAAATGTAAAATCAATCTGATCACCGGAATGAGGTACTTTGAACATCCATAATGTTAAAGTTATATTTTTGAGGTTGGGGTGGAATTCCACTTCACAATACCAGAAACAGCTGTTCTTTAGGGAAGCATTTAGTATCCTGAAACCTCGGTACTTTTGTTTCATACTAGGAAGCATTTAACCTACTCAATGATGGTATGCTTTAACCTAGGAGGAGCCATGCTCTTTCGCCTTCTTTTAAGCTGAAAGATAAAGCAACAAAGCTTGAAAAAAGGATCAAATCCTACACCTCTGCGCTACCTGACGTAAATTAAAAGCTTTTAGGGCGATAGGATGATAATTATATAATTATAGACAACGGAGAAGTCGGTGAGAGAATGTTGTCAGAGTAACCAGGTATCCACATCAGTATGTAACAACTTCCTCTCGCTTAAGTTAAGATGCCAAACAATCGTTGCAATTACAAAACAATTGCAAAAAAATAGTGTGATCAACAAAATCTATTTAAGTATTTAATGATAATAATACTCATCAATCAATTATCATGATGTGAAAAACTCATATTGATTTACAACAATTTGTACAGAGTGAACAATCTGTGTAAATATCTTCACGTTGCAAAGACCACTGATGCTGTAGGAGTAAATGCTAGTGATCCGCAAGTGCTCTATCGTGACCGGGAATCACTTCAGTATTGGTCACTTCATACAAAACGAACCTTTGCGATTGGGAGGGTAGTTTGAACTCCTATTAAAATCCCAATTCTTTCATAGTTTATGTAATCGAAAAGTTTCCATAACTTTCGATAATGAGACTCCCTCGCCATAGCTAGAAAGACCCAACTCAACTCAAGATTTAGTGTCTGGAAAATGATAAATGCTTGGACTTTTACTTATCCTTGAAAACATCGCTCTTACGAGGGTTTTATGTGTTAAAGTTTGTAATATTCAATTTCAAACACCCTGTTTGTATGCATCTTTATGATAAATCTAAAAAAAACCCTACTTAGTAAGCATAGGGACCCACGTAAGAGACTATGGCCAATGCCTCTACACTAGGTGATTTAGTTTTAAATAGTTGTACACTGCCCTAACCTAACTGAGCCTAATCGGACATATCTTAACCTAACCTTCAATAGCCAAATCTATCTTAAAACTACCTTCGCCCGCCTCAACTATCTTAACTTTACCTTCACTAGCCTCAACTATCTTGACCTAACATTCGCTAACTTTAACCTTTCATAAACAAGCTTTGTCTGGCCTAAAATAACGGAGATTGATTGATTAGAACTATTTATAAAAGAAATTTGACTTGAAGAGGGTAACTAAATCGACCATCGGGGTATACGTGTCTAAAGGCCATTCTCATTTGCGTGTAATTTTTTCCTTTGCTTTATATTTTGTCTGAAATTTGTAAGCGATTATTCAAAACAGGGCCACTATCTGAAATGCTTCAACTTCAGGAACGAACATTTCGTAAATATTATTTTAAATTAATTTATGGTAAACCGAGGAAGCTAAACTTAAATTCGTATCTAAATTAAATTAATTCAGGGTAAACCGAGGAAGCTAGACTTAAATTCGTATCTAAATTAAATTAATTCAGGGTAAACCGAGGAAGCTAGACTTAAATTCGTATCTAAATTAAATTAATTCAGGGTAAACCGAGGAAGCTAAACTTAAATTCGTATCTAAATTAAATGAATTCTGGGTAAGCCAAAGAAGACATCTGAACTTGAACTCGTATGTGATATAAATTAGTTCAAAGTAGACCAAGGGAGCTTGAACTCGTATCTGAATTAAATCAATTCAGAGTAAAGATGCCAACTTTACTTGACTCGTATCAAGGAAACGCTCTCTGATACACGCGTCCACCTGAAACCAATTACGGATAAATTTACAGTTATAAATCCTATGAGCTTCTCAGTGATGCTTAGTGTAAGATAGTGCTTAGGGGTTAATGTTTCTAAAATAACTTAACCACGCAACGTAGATACTCTCCTATATTTTATCGCTAATTTTTTCATTGCTAACGTTACGATCGACGTAAGTTTTATAGATGTTTGTTTACTTATTTTATTAAATTTTCCTGTATTTTTCAAGTTTGACCTTTTTGTATGCTTTCAACTATAAAGATGGAATTATAACATTCTGAATCGTTTATTAAAAAAATAAAATAAAAATGTTTATTTATACGTTGGTTCTTATTTATGTCTTACGCGTGAGATTCCTTAAGAATCGACCTAGTGGAAATATAACGTTATCTATCAGTACCTCAGATATCGGTTTTTCCACTTTGGGGAACGAAACAGTTTGAGGTTATTTTACAGTTACAGCTGGACACTAAAATAAATAGCTTAGGTTATGTAGAATCAAGAGGAATGTTCAGATTTTGTAATTTATTGAGTCTAATATTGAATGAAATAATTAGGCAGTTATTTTGGGAGCTTTATTTTGAATTTAAACATATGCTCATCGTACCAAGTTTTACAAATGAAATCAATTCAGGCATTCACTTGATGCAAATTATTTGTTAGAATCCTGAAGAGAAAGGAACCATGTTTGAACTGTTTATTTGAAACAACATACACAAATGTAATGTAATAGAGCCCTTACACAAGAACAACAACTCCATAATAATCGACGGTTGTTGTACCTCTGGAGAATACGTAAAATAGAGTGGAAAAAGTAACAGCAACAAGGCAAGTGGCCCGTCAGACACCAATCACGAGCGTTACCAATAAAATACAATGACAACCATCAATTTCCAAGCACTTACAACAGTATATTTATGCCAACATAATGTTTCATAGGAAGGCCATTTTGCAATGGGTGGTTCCACAACTCAACAATTTTCTTCACATTGATAGGAATGTTAGATGAAAAATTACCTTTTTTTCTTTTAGCTATGCAGCCGCTACCATCTGATATGGCATTACGAATGGAATAGTAAATGTATCGCACAAAAAATTGTTGTTTTCGTCATGTATACATAAGTAAGTATACATGAGTAATTCAATGTGCAATGAATGCATATGGATCTCTTAAAATTTTTACAATCCAACTTGCACATTTATTCATCTCATATACTAGACCGGTACTAGCTTTTGCATGAGTATCTGGGCAAGGTACGAGCTTGATGTATGGACATGAGTACCTGGGCAAGTTCATGGGAACAAAAAATCTATGATCTGTAAATAAAGTAAATAAATGTTTTTCAAGTTCTTCGAAGAGGTTTAAACTACGAAGCATCGTGGTGCGCGTACAATTTCGATTTTCTCTTAACATGCCGATGACAAATATATCGTGAGTATTCAATTAAAGATATCATCATTAATAAGCTGAAAAGTATCTCAGAGTTTTCATACCAAACCAAGCTTTAGAGCCAAAACTTGTAAGTAATGTAAGTAGTAAGGAATCACGAACAAAATAATGTACCATAGCAAGGGACGTCTAGTGCAGTTGTAGCAAATCTGATATCGTAAAACTTCACCACCTTTTAAGGACAGAAATAACCACATTTATCGATTGAAAGGTCTTTCGTAGAAAGGATACAAAAATAGCTTTATGAAGAGTCATGCAGTACTAACAGAAGATAAATATAGCCAATTTAAACAGCGCACAATAAGTAACAGTTACTACAGTTATATCCAAATCCCCACAAAATCCTCGACCACTGGGGAAAGTGTGGCCGGATTCATTCGAAGAGCTTCACGCTGTGCACTGTGGTGCCGTTGGGGAGCGGCTCCCTCACCACGCGGTCGCTGAGGCAGCCTCTGGCCACCGACCTGATCGAGTTGTCGGGCAGGCCGATCTCGCTCAGCTGAGGGAGGGGGCAAAGTCAATTGTGGAAAATACAACTCGGAAACTCAGTTCAATGAAGCGATAGCTAACTTAACGCATCAGTTGAAAATTGCTTTTAACAGGGTATGCAGCTTATGTAAATTTAGAAATTTTTGTAGGATTTTTAAAGTTTTTCGAAATTGGTTTCGAATTCATGTTCATTTGAAACAAATGTTGGCTAGATGTACGTTCATTGAATCATTTTTCTTCAACCATGACGATGTCTCAATCTGGTGCAAGGATTAGATCCACTTACTTACGCGCACACACATACACACTTTTATATTAAATATTTTCATACAAATCAAACCCTTGTGAGTCTAGGAGTGATTACTATGTATTTATCTAAAAATCTTTTTAGACCTCGTGTAACCATTTCAAATGACTGAATTTTTATTTTCATGGAACAACATTGGGGGTTATGACAATTCATTAAAATGCCAACCAAGAAAAAAACTACTTGGATTTTGCAAGGTCAGTACCGTAATTTCAAGGAATGTAAAAACTATACATACATAGAGCGCATAGAGTTATTATTTTGGGGTAAAAATTTCAAAAACATCCCTGTCTAAGTTTTCCTTGTTCTGTATTTTACTTTGGCTAAATTAAAAATAGATAAAAGTTTGGCTTTCTCTAGATTATATGCATATGTTAATTCATTCTCTTTAAATTTTTTTCGATTCATTCAAAAATTGCTCATCAATGCCATGAGTTCCATTGCGGCTGATGGAATGAGTTGACACACAAACATAAGTGATGTAAACAACGAAGCCTCGGACCATAAATCCATAATACGTCCAATAGCCGCATTATTACTCTTCTAAATACGGTCGTGAAAGTGCGTTCAGAGACTAAACCAAGCGAGAGCCATCGCTAATTCTACGAAGAAGAGACTCGAAACTAATTTGTTACCAGAAATATTTGCACATACAGCCGCTACATAGTCTTTAATATCAGAAGTACAACTTGGGTTCTCCTCAAAGTTTTGCAGAACCATTATGATTTTTTTCACGAGCAACATCAGATGGGTATATATTTATGAGTATTGGGGGATTTTAGATGCGAATTTTATTCGTCCTCAATATAATTGAATTGTTCGTTGACATTTTTCGTAACTTCTTTAGATTGTGGAGGATAATCTTCGTTAACATGATGAAGAGATAAAATTGCCGGCGTAATGAATTGCGACTAATCAGACTGATAAACAACAGCTTGTCAACAATGAAATATATTGGAAGGTATCATCCATGCAAATGTGCACCTCTCGGTTCTCAAAATGGGTATTGGAAGGTTTTGTGAGACACGTTAGCAGTAAAACTCGAGTGTAGCTCGATTGGGAACAAATGTTCACCTCATACCTGTTTTCAACATTAGTGAAATTTTTACACAATTTAAGCTGATGTTAAATGAGTCATTCTCTATGCTTGCGGGCTGCTGTTATTTAGCTTCAGATAATGTACAGTTCCATAATATAATTGCACCACAAGCTTCAGAAAGCTTGGCTGAAGACTTGTAAACTAAGTATCTGAACTTCCAATATTCTTTCTACAGCTGTGAAATGCAGTCTTTGCTAAATAGAGATAGCGACACTCAATCCAGCATTTTTAGACTTCCACAGCCTTCTCTCAAATGCAGGTTTGACTGCCGCCCCTGTACATTCGTGATGCACATGTTTCACGTCATAAAACTATAACGTGAAGAATCTCTACCAGGGGAGACTCACTCTGCAGTAATAAGCATAATCGAAGAAGATGCCATCGTCTCCTGTCTGTTGGCGATTCGGGTACACGCACACAGACGAGCCAGTTTGTTGGGTACCTCTGTAAGTATTAACCAATGAATAAGATGGGTGGTTAATTTTAAGAGCAAATGTAGCATCGTTCCGTGTATGGCCTTCTCTTTTGAGACGCTTGATATCCGGATATACCAGCCAACACCCAGGACTCAACCTTTGGTTGCGAAGTGCACCGTCCGATAAAAGATCAGAATATATAATCGCCTAAGATGAGGGTGAGCATTTAATTGGATTTTTTTTCAGATTGGAGAAAAAGATGCTACAGGGTGTCCTAGAAATGTATTCACTCAATGATTGACCAGTACTTACGTATTTTATTTCGATGTGAGGGCCTATTAACATAGGTACAAGTCGTATGAGTTAAATCAAATTTTAAATTTAAATGTAAAAATTTGAATAAAATGAAAGAAAACTGAGTCGCACCAGACGCAAAAATGAAAATACGCGAGTAACTGTCGGTGAAAAGCTGTGTTTAATTTTGTGGAACACCCTGAACTGTATATATCATGTCTGTGTGCAGACGGAAAATGTGCTAAGTGAAATTCTCTGCTCTTCATTCCTAATTTTAAATGGTGCAGGAGAGGGTTTGGCTGGAAGATCTCGGCAGTGGTTGTAACGATAACCCCTGCCGAGATCATCCAACCAAACCCTTTCCTGCGCCATTTAAAATTATGAATGAAGAGTTTTTCTCTGCTAGTGCTCTATTATGTAGCTTAAAGTACACAGTGTATTATAAGTAATACAAGTAAATACTTATATTACTTATAATAGTAAAATATGATATGTAATATTGTATTATCTTATATTATATAAAATACTGTAATATAATATATAATATTATTATTAAAAGTAAAGTGAGATATAAATAAGAAAGTGATATTTGTATTAATGACAAGTAACAAGTAGTGACATAAATATAAATGACAAGTAGTGATTCATTATTATTTTTTTTAATTTGGTTTGTGCCCTGACACGCGGTACAGAAAAGGTCTAAATTTCTCGCTGGAGTATAAATGACTTTAGCCGCTCAGTATAAATGCGTCTAAAATCAAAAATGTCCCAACGAAAACATTAGACTGGGTAGCTACAAAATGTCCGTTTTTAACAATGTGTGTTACATTTCGCACTCCCTGCTGAACGCTTATGGATTCATTTTTATAAATTATGATTTCAATACAACTATGGATGTAAGCGCTTAACGCTTACATCTCTCTGGTGCCATGATCATGTAACTGTTCTGCATTACGTCTATATTGTTCAAAGTCGTTGAAACAGAATAAAGTAATCGAAATGAAGCGGACGAAAACTATTGACATACAGTATTTCAAAGAAAAAACGTAAAAAATATAGGTAATTAACAATTTAAACAAGGTATTTTGAGGCTAACAAAGTATTGTTGAAGGTCACTTTGATCTCCAAAATATCCCCTATAGCTCCTGAGTTATTTCTGCTCTTTCAAGCCTATTAAGTTTGACAAGTTTAGTTTGATATAACAGAGGTGAAGATGGCATAATTCCTTGAATTTTTATTGCATCTCACTAATTTCTTTCCAAGTCCTGCCGTCCAATGGGGCGTGTAGGATGAGCGTGTGAAGTGTAAATAAAGTGCAGCTTTTTAAGATGTACAGGAAGAACCAGAACCAGAGATAACTAAAAACTCTGGCATTTATGTGGAAACTACGAATTATTTCAACTATATTAACGAACAGAATAGGCTTAGTCAAAAATGCCATTTTCACTGGCAAAGATTTTTCAAATTCGATCCATTGCGATGACTTACCAGTTTCCACTCGCAAATGGTTGTTGCTATTTTTACTGTTGCTCGAGTTATACTTTCTTAGTGAAAAGACCTAAATGTGTTACTCGAGTTTTCCGTGTGTTTGGCATCCATGTTTCATGAATCAGAACTGTTTTACTGATAAGCAGATGGTTTAATGGAGTTCATAACTCCATGACACTTACAAACCTTTTCTTAAATTCTTCGTGCGGTTAGATTTTCTTCAACTTTAAAGACTCGTGTACCATTGTTTTTGCATTAATATAATAACAGTTTGAACTGCTTTACATTTTTATAAAGAATATCTACAATATGAGTAGACACAATACTAGTTTGAAGTTTTGGAGTGGTGAGCTCAATTTTCACGATTGGTATCCAAAGTCACTCGCCCATGCTAGAATTTATGAACCCTTTAAACAAACATCAGCATCTTTGGGATGCTTTATTTCCAATCAAGCCTGATACAAATGATCTTAAGGATTGGTTTTTCAAATGTCTTATAGCTAACACTATATATATATATAGGACACCATGACGGTTCCCCCGTAAAGCCGGTACCCATTTCCGACACCTGGGTCGAGTGGGGTATAGTGCTTGAGCTTTCCCTTATACCCAACAGGGAAAATCGCAGCGCCAGCGCCGGGATACGAACCCTCGTCTCCAACATACAAGTCCGATCCCTTTAACCGCTGTGCCACCCTTAACCGCTGTGCCACTTTGCCGCCGTCCTGCCTGAAGTCACGAGATAAACTTTTTAGGGTCAGAACTTTCAAACACTATAACTCTGCAATAATATTAATTACGAGTAGAAAGTCCACGCGGACTGTCCAGTGATGATGAGAGACGAAGCCGCTGCATCTAACTCCCCCAAGTTGTCGACGTCCGTGTTGCCCCTGAACTCGTTGCCCCTGAAGCTCAGGGACTCGTACAGGTTGAAGTAGTTGTCGTTGAGGCCATAGGGACTTCCTGCGTACCGCATGGATGACGCCTGAGCGAACAAAGTTAACTAGTCATGATTTCATTGTAATTTGCCCGACAACAATTCCTCCAAGGAAGTATATTAACACTTTGACTGCGACTACTAAATATTAAGTTCAATGCAAAAGTCAAATTTAAAGTCAGCTGTAGTATAATGTTTTGAAAATAGCAAACATGAACTGGATCGTGCATTCATTAAGATTTGATTAAGTATTTATGAAAATTGAATTTGTGACTACTGGTCAGTCAGCAGCATTATGAAAATTACCTCAGTGTACCACCGGTGGCGCACGTCGCAGTCAAAGCGTTAATCTCTGAATCTTGAATCTCTTTTCCTATCGGAATACTAATCATGTAAGGTAGCCAAGTATTACAACAAAAAACGTGAAATTCTCTCTGCCTGCCGAGTAAATAAACCAACGTTCTATATAAATGAATATCTAATACCTTCACGAGCCAAGATCATGTACACCTTGAGAGTAGCCAAGAGAAATTTCCCGGAAAAAATCGGAACCCCGAGGACCCAAGATGGAAACATCTTCGCATTCATCCCAGGACAACCGGACTCGAGACGTCAGATTAACACGCCAGAAGAGCTCGACCAATACCTGATGCGGCAACTGGATAAATCATCGAATCAGGTCTTGGGTGTTCACCTTAATTAGGTATCAAAACATGTACCTGTGTCAAATTATATACTCGTATGCCAATAACGCCTAGAATTCTATAACTTTACACTAGATCTTCAAACTGCATAACTTCATGTCATGAATCAGTTCCAACCTCTAAAGATATATACGGCAGTTTTACCTCAATTTTGACAATCTTATGACAGATATATATGAACATTTATGACAACTGTATTGGAAATTGCAACAACACCATCAGCAATTTGTACCTACCAATGTTATGATGGGATATTGATATCCACCTTGTTCGCCTTTCCTCGTAAATTGTATCTAATTTTTAACCAACAAATTATTATTATGTGTAAAACATATTAGCTGATTAGATTATCATCGTCGCTAAATTTTTTCTATTTATTTTTATTTTTTTTTAAACTTATTACCTGTTGTATGTGAACTTTGTAACAACGCCTTCAGCAATTTGTACGCATCAATTTTGTATATTGAACTCCAATATTAATCGCTCTTGGCTGAGTATTGAGTGTACTCACGAAATCACGCTAGATTTCTTACTCTTTTCTATACTTTCTAAGCTAGTTTTTAGATAGAAATATCCTTTTAATCTTGACTCTGTATTTCGTTTTAAGTTATACAATAGTACTTACTGCCTACTGTTTACTAATTTTGAATGACTGATCACGCTGATATATTAGATGAAATCGACCCGGATCTCAATCATTTGAACAGAATATTTCCAAACCTAAACGACTCTGAAAACTGCAGATATACTAATATATCAAAATTCAACGAATCTATACGAATAACCCGGCAGGATTTTTCGCTACTGTGTTGGAACTGTAGGTCACTCTATCCAAAATTGGAAGAGATACAATGCACTATTACTGAACTTAAGTATACCTTAGATGTGATTAGCTTCACCGAAAGCTGGCTAGATGACTCGACCAAAGACATGATTAAATTTGAAAATTATCATAGTTACCATTCGCTACGAAAAAACAAGCGAGGCGGGGGCATCAGTACATACATTTCTAAGCACATGGATTCGAGAATCATAGCAAGTGCAACACTGAATCAGGATCATATAGAATCATTATTCGTAGAACTGTCTAGAGATGGCAAACGAATTGTGCTTGGAACGGTGTATAGGCCGCCTACAGCCTGTCCTATATCCTTCCTTAATGAGCTTAATCGAATTATTTCTCAGTTCAACAGGTCCTTCTACAATGACATAATAATATGCGGTGACTTCAACTATGATTTGCTGAAACATGAAAGCTATGAACCAATCTCTAATTTCTTAAACGCATTTCATTCTAAATCTTTCCTTCCGATCATCACAAAGCCAACACGAATAACCTCAGAATGTGCTACGCTGCTTGACAATATCTTTATGACAGACCCAAGTGATTTTCTTGCTGGAATAATTACTTCTGACTTATCAGATCATTTTCCAGTTTTTCTTATTAAGAAAAATGTCTATCTTGCGTGCACCAAAGTGTCACGAGAAATTGTTACCCTTCACCTCCTTGTTAACAATTCATTAACAAGAAGATCAGGTTCTCGGAATAGAGGAATGGCACACCTCCAGGCTATATACACAACACAAATTAAATGAATTATCATCGGCAATTACAGCACATATACTAAAAATAAAGGTACTCACCGATGAAAGCTGATACCACTTACTCAGCGCAATTTCTGAGCGCTCTTATTCTTCGGTGAGCTGTAATGCTAGTGCTGACGGGGGTTTTAAACACATTAAAATGTTAAGGAATTTCTTATGATGAGACCCTGGTACAAAGCATTAATTGACATCTACTGGAATTGCAAGTAACACATGTTTACGAACATCACCCTGCCTAATTGACCGGTCAATATCTTTAAGTTAATTACACTCGGGACATATACATGAAACAATGCCTAACTGATGTGTTGGCACATTCCAACTTCACGATGGCTTGCCATTCAGCCTCGGACCACAAGTTCGGTTAACCAAAAGCAGCTTCAGTTCAATTCCTGTTTCTCACACGGTGCATGTACTGTCTTTGGACGTTTTTATGAAGAAGTCGTGCTTGTAATCAATAGGAGCAAAAAGGAAAGCCGCCCTCCTGTGGAGCAACAAAAATTTTTAACAATTACTTTAATTCTGCAATTCTCTCACACATATATATATGCACATATTCCACATTTAATTCAACTGCTCCAATTTTCTTTTACGTTATATGAACCTATCGTTTCTAGCGGTATCTAGTGTAACAAAAGCACGAGCCTTACCCTCCCTTACGAAGTAATTAACATTTTTCTTTGAACAACCTCCACGTTACGGAATCTTCTTCTTTCTGCAAAAGTGAAAAAAAATGTAAACTTATAATTCGTTGATTCCCCAGAAAAGTATATATATCTCAACAGGTTTCGTTTCTCACTTATTTTCCAGAGTATCACATTTAATTCAACACCTATTCACGACGCAGAGTAACACAAATTTTTAGGTATAATAATGCCTAGCCGCGAAGCACCTTATTGAGAGGCCCGCAACACCTTACTGACTCTTGTTATCGTGTTAGCCAAAGTGTTCTTTTTGGGACTGCCCTCTTTCGAATAATGACCAATAGTCCCCCTCTTACTTCTTCTAAACAATCGTCTGCTCCGTACCATTGGCTGCTCTCGGGGTTATACACTTCCTATTCGCTGTGCGCAGAGCACGCCTTTTTCGCCCTTATTTAGTGTGTTAATTCTTGAAGTCTACGTCCGTTGGCGGGAAAGCTTTCTCACGCCTCAACCCTCTGGCCTAGGCCTCGCGGTCAACAAATTCTGCCTTTCGCTGTAACCCAACACTGCCTTCGTTGTTCGCACTCTTGAGTTTTGATTACGAAGCACAACCCTAGCCTCAGCTCGAGTGCCAACATAAATTTATGTTGACTGTAAACATTCAGTCCTACACACATGTTAGAGTGATCCCCTCGTTCCGTCGGAATGTGCCAAACACAGTTTTATAAACTCCCAATTTGAGTTAAAAAAAAAAAGCGCACAAAATTCGTCACACACAATTACAAGAATTTTTTTTTATTGATTAATTCGCAAAAATTGATCATTCTGAACCGATTCTCGACAGGACGGCCCTCCTAGAGTTAAAAAAAATTGGCCTGACAAATTTTTTTTTTGAATTAGCTTCAGCTATTTATTGAATAATAAGTACTACAGTATGCAGCCGATATAAGACACACATGGTAAATTCTACTTAAGCACATTATCATCTAAAATTTGTTCCGCAGAACCAGGGTACATTACACTTAATAATCTTATTCATTACAATACAATCAGCCACAGCGTAATATATTGTGTTGTCTTCACCTAACCGATGCATCTGTTGTTCCCCGCCGAAGTGAAGTGCGTACTTAGTACTAAGTACTTGAGTACTAAACCCTAATAACATTCACACAATTTCACGGGCATCTTTCCCACGCCTCAGACATCCTAAAGTATCGATGATTTAATGTCTCGTAGTTTCAATTTACGCTTGCGTTTTCTGTTCTCCAAATCCTTGCCGCTGTAGTTGACGGTTCGATGTTCTCTCCTTTGGTATAGCTGACGAATTTGCTCTCTTTTCATGCTTCTCTTCTGGCATTTCAATAGCTTCACACACGCGTTGAAGATGGGTACTTAGTCTCAGGAGGAAGTATTGCGAGCCCGATATCCAGACTCGTATAAAATTTCCATACACAACACTAACTGCACGACTGCGTTCTGTAAGATGGATCATTATTACGATTCAAATTACCACCCAATCATGTTAAGTGCAATGTTTCACATACATTTTATGACGTTTATCCAACTCAGTTTTTTTTTAATCGCCAGATTACTCATGAACGTCGCTTCGTTGATCAGACAAATCGATACGTCAGTAAGTTATATTGATCTGGAGGAAAATACGAGTCGAATCGTCGATAAATCTCATTCAATATGGTCTCCCTTCGCGATAGGGTTCTGCATCCTACGAAGTAATCCTGAAGAGTCCGAGGTATATCCGGCGGTGGTATCCTGTATGCGCGGTGGAATCCAGTAAAACTCCTCTCAGTATTCCTCGATTTCGACGTAGAATCTGGTAGACACTAGATAATATTTTATTTTTTTCCGAGTGAACACTCTTATTTATGCGAGAATTCCGCGGGTTAATATTCTTCGAAGATCGTACGCATCATTCAAAGGCTATCCGACGTAATCTCTATTAATTTTTTATTTCACGTATGAATAAAGATGCCTAAAATGCGGCTTCAATATTCCCATGTGATCGTTTTCCTAGTAAAAAAAATTCACAGGAAACTTGCATGCGAGTTTCAGGAATGCCTTTCTAAGCGTTCATGTCACAATGCAAATTCCAAATAAATCAAGTTAAATTTAATACTCAATAATATAAAAGCATTGTTATTGTTTCATTTGAGTGCCCACTGCATAAAAGCATTTTTTTTTTAAACGCTAGTACCTCTAGGCACCCAATAATATCTCATGCTTTAATTTCGTTTTTCTTCCTTCCTCACGATGATGCTGCGTCGTTCTGTGGTGTTTTCCACTTCGAAGCATAAGTGCTAATTAGTCGAGAATTCCTTCCTGCTCCAGCTTGTTAGTGGCCCGTTGGCTCAGCTCCAACTCAACCACAAGCGGCTCCGAGGTAATTACTTGTGTGTCCGGCGTCCTTTCTTAAGCATGATGTGACATTTCCAGATATACATTCGTCTTTATCGCCTCTCACTGCAACGCTTGAATTTGGGCAATCCTTTTAAACATCTCCAACGCAGGTGCAATGTGTCCCCCATGTCGTGTTGTAGTTCTATCTTCTTCGTTCTTGTAAATAATTACTTATATTCCACGTGATCCTTCCTTAATTTGCTGCTCATACGAGACATATTCGTGTTATGCAATTGTTCCGGCCTGTTCTGTGCTGAAGTACATACGACGCTAATCTACCAAGAAATTAATTCCTTAAGTCTGAAAAGAAATGTACTATACTTCTACATAGTAAGAGGAGAATAATTCCTTCCGGAATACCGTGTTTACGATATTCTTTCAGGGCAAGAGTAAGACACAGAGTCAGAAATTCAACGCTACAGTACAAAAGAATACGAAATTTTAATATGACGCTAAACTTATTTTCCCCGTTGTGAAAATGAACGGTCTAAAGGTATAGATAACATCAGCTAGCCTGAGATGGCCTCAGCCTAAGAACTTCTGATGAAACTTAATTTTTTCGCTAGAGCTGTCTCGTATGAAGCGCGCACGCTTCACGAGAAGCTGGCGAGAATATAAGCATCCTACAAAGGAAACAAAGTACTCCTCTTGAGAAACACACGACGTTAACCTAATAAACGCTCAATTTCCCCTTACTTAGCAAAAGAGGAAATGAGAATTAAGCACAGTGTAAGCTTAGATCACTCAACAAGATTTTCGTCCAGACGAAATTTCTCGTGAGCAAAGACAGTTGGAGTTACATAACCTATAGCATATTCCTATTGAACGAAGCATCACACTCTAGTGAGTGAGATTAGATTTAATTACAGCTAGAGTAACACAATTCTACTAAAGAACACATTTAGATTAAAGCAATACAACGCTAAAAACTCACTTCTACGCAAGAGTTTTCTTAAAATTAAACACACAAGAACACATCCCGCAAAGGCAAGTTAATGCATGATTTCAGTCCTCCGCAGTTCGTTTCTAGTTGGCGGTTCACCTACACCGAGAACGTAAGTTGTATTTTCGCTGAGTCACCGACGTAGCCTGTTCAGTCGCAGCGTTTTCTGGCATATCTTCGTCCTCGCTGTCGATAGCTTCACATCCGGCATTTGGCGGCGCCGCGGCATTCTGGTTGCAGGGGTAAGCTTCACCCCTCAAGTGTGCAATTTTCAATCTATCGAGGTGAACTCTTCTCTCGCAGTCACTATAGAGCGCCTTTATTGTGGCATTCGTCTCTGTTTTTACTGTAATCCGGTAAGGCCCGACCCAATCGGTAGGCCATGTATTTGCAACTTCCGCCTTTCCCGTCGGATTATGCAGCAAGACGATATCGCCCACTTGCACCTGACTGTTTTTCACTCCGCGCTCCTTTAACTGCACCGATTTATCGTGTGAGGCTTTAGATTTTACCTTCACCATGTTGAACGCATTGTGGAGTCGTAAGCTTACCTCGGCACTGTAATTGTCCCCAAGAGAATAATCCATGCGAGGTGCCTTCAGCCAGTCAACAACAGGAATTTCAGCGTCTCTACCAAAGAATAAATAATACGGTATTTCTTCAATAACACTTTGATAACTTGTGTTCAGTGCCAAGCATGTCCACGGCAAAGCATCATGCCACGATGGTTGATCGCTGGCTGCGAGGTGAGACAGAACTGTTTTGATGTTCTTGTTCTGACGTTCCGTCATCCCATTTGATTGCGGATGATACGCAGATGTGTTGTAGTATTTTATTTTCAATTTTTCACACACATTTCTGAACAAAGCTGACGTGAACTCGGTACCTCTGTCTGAGACGAGCGCTCTCGCAGGGCCATACGTGGTTACGAATTTAGTTAACGCTCGAGTCACTTCCTCAGTTGTCTTGCTTCTGAGTGGGAAAGCTGCAACATATCTGCTGAAGTGATCAACCACGGTCAAGATGTACTTGTGGCCCTCGTTCGAGACAGGCATTTCGATTAAATCAACGCCTATTCTGTCCAGAGGCTTGTCAATTTCAGGGAATGAACCCATGCTAACACAAATGCGATTGTTGATCTTACGTTTTTGACATTGCATGCACGAATCGACGTACTTGTTAACGTCACGCGCCATGTTAATCCAGTACCCGAATTCCATGAGCTTTTTCCACGTTTTAGCACGACCTTGGTGTGCACCAATTGTGCTATCATGCGCTAACGTTATTGCTGCTTCTCTCAGAGCGTCTGGCACCACGATCAGGTGCCTTGTTCTGTTAGGCTTTCGTTGCGTCTTCCTGAAATGCAAGATGCCTCCGTCAGTGAAGATTTCGGATTTCAGAGCGAGACTTGGAGCGTTCCCTGATTTGTCACCTTCAAGATACCTCAGAACTGGCCCCCAAACGGGATCTTTCAACTGTTCTGCTCTCACATTTTCTTTCTGCAACTTACTTTCCGCCTCTTGTACATTGGGAGTTTCATCTAACATCGTCGTGACGAACACTGTTTTAGGTGCTTCGTCGTCTGGATTTTCTTCTTCGTTGTCGTTCGCAATATTTCTCGACAATGCGTCGGGCACCACGTTCTGAGTTCCTGGCCGATACATCACCTCAAAATCATATTGAGAGAGTGTTAGGGCCCATCTCATAATTCTGTTGTTCTTGGTATTTTTACCTTTGAACAAATATTTGAGAGCTGTGTGGTCAGTAATTACAACAAATTTATTGCCGTACAGGTAAGGTGAAAAGTGATTTACAGCGGCGACCACTGCTAATCCTTCACGTTCAGTGATTGAATAGCGTTTTTCAGCATCATTGAATCTTTTGCTGAAGTATCCGATCGGTTGTTCCTTTCCGTCACATTTTTGCGCAAGGACCGCGCCAGAGCCCTCATTTGAGGCATCACAGCTCAAGTAATACGTCTCATTAAGAGAAGGTTTCTTCAGAACTGGAGCTTCTATCATGAGCTGCTTAAGTTTACAGAAGGCTTGTTCGTGTTGTTCATTCCACTTGAATTTTTGGCCCTTCTTAGTCAGTGCATTAAGAGGTGCAGCGGTTGTGGCAAAGTGCGGGATGAACCGCCGATAGAAGTTGAGCGCTGCTACAAACGAGCGGACTTTGCGTGCGGTTGTGGGCCTAGGGTAATTTTGCATGGCCTCAACGTTTTTGGGGTCTGGAATAAGTCCCTCACGACTGATGTAACATCCTAGGTACTTTACTTGTTTCTGTGCAAATTTGCACTTGTCCAAGCCTATTTTTACTCCGGCACATTGAAACTCGTGCAACACTTCCCTTAAATTTTCTAGGTGACTCTCAAAAGTCATAGAGTTAACGCACACGTCATCCAAGTAAATAGCGGCGAATTTTCCAAGTTGCCTTTTCAGAACATGACAAATTACTCTCTGGTACACTGATGTTGAGCACTTAAGTCCCATAGGTAGCCTAGAGAACTCGAAGTTGCCTTGTCGAGTCTGAAATGCCGTGTATTGCTTACTTTCTTCATCTAGCTCAATTTGATGGAAGGCTGATTTTGCGTCGACAATGGAATAGTATTCTTTGCCAGCCACCTCCTCCAGTGTCCCTACAATGTGTGGAATCGGATAATGCTCGTTTATCACCCGCATGTTTACAGCTCGCAAATCAAGGCAAACTCTGTGGCCTCCTCCTGGCTTCTTTACGAGTACGAGCGGGTTTTTCCAAGCACTTGTACTCTCTTGCACAATTCCACCTTCGATCATCTCCGAGACCTTTTTATCAATAATTTCTTGGCTGGAGTATGGAATACGCCACCCTTTCGTTTGAATTGGCCTGTAATCACTCAGCAAAATTTTGTATTTCACTCCTTTCACATGGCCAATATCCATCTCGTCTGCACTAATCGTCTTGTGATATTCCTTCAACAGGTTCCTAACTTGTTCTTGTTTTTCAGCAACCAAGTGACTGAGATTAAGCCCATCAATTTGCTGGAAGCGCTTCTCTCTGCGGTGATCTTCTGCTTCGCTATTTTCCGCATTGTTTTCTTCTGCAGTTGCATCTTCATTCGCGATTTCGTGGCATGTTGCAATTATTGCTCCTCGGTCAGAGCGATTTCTTCGGCAAAAGGGTTAAGTACAGGCATCAAAACATACCCGTTTTGTACCTTTGCAGCGGTGGCTCCGACGTACGGCGCCCACTTAATTCTAGGCTCTAAAATTACTTCCTTCCCATCAAACTTGCCATCTGCTCGGCACTTTACCATGGCTTGCGTGCGAGGCTTCACCGTAATGTCCTCAGCCAGAGTTACAGATGTTTCTTCCCGCGTTACACACAGAATTTTCGGAGAAGCGTGTCCTGGTGCTGAAAACATGTTCACGTGAGTTCCAAAGAAGGATGCCCTACATTTTCCGAAGTCTATCTTTGCGTTGACTTTGTTCATTACTTCCACCCCTATTAGCAGGTCTCCTGGGAATGCATTTTCCTTCACAACAAAGCATCTCTGTACAATTTTCTGACCGTTAACTTTGATTGGCACATTAATCTTTCCCAGCACCGGCACGGGTTCCTCTCCAATTGTTTTTAATGCAGTCGATGTTCCTTTCACACTAGCATTTTTAATTCCCGCAACCACACGCTCTTTAACCAAGCATATATTTGCTCCGGTATCAAGAAGTGCGGTAACAGGTTTACCATTCACTTGGAGTATCACGCTGGGATTTATTATTGGAGCTAACGGTCTCCTATTCCGTTTTTTGGCTGTCCTGCAAACTGTGGCACTCTGCAATTAGCTCTTAGGTGCCCAAATCTTCCACAGTTGACGCACGGCGGTGGCACCGCTTTATACTGTGCCAAGTCCATTGCAGGTGCAGGTGTTACTTCCGGTTGCGGCTGTGGTTCTCTTGTGTGGTAAATTTGGTGCTGATGACTCCTAAGTCTGCCTTTTTCGCTCCAGTGGGGTGCTTCATAATTTCCTCTTCGATGATAAGGAGAGTGTCGTATCTGTCTGTTCCTTTCTCTCCAGGGTGGCACTTCATGGCGGTAGCCTCTAGGCCGTTGTGGTGAATGCCGCATCGTATGGCCGACACGTGCAGTCTCATGCTGTGGCCTCCTCTCGCTTCGCTGCGCTCTTTCTCTCTCCGGTTCCCTCTTCTCTGTCGTTTCCCTTGGCACTGGTACTATCCGTCGATTTTCCACCTCGATTGCCATGTCCCTCAATTCTTGTACTGTCGTAGGTCGCGCATCACTTCGAAATGGTCTTGTGATGTTCTCCCTTAATCCGAGCCACATCAAATCTACAAGGATTCGTTCCGGATGTTCCAGATAATTCTCGTTGTACAGCCTTTCCAGGCGCGTCAGGTATTCTGAAACTCCTTCTCGGCTTGTTTGCTTCTTGGTTACTATTTCAAACAGCGCTTGAGTTGGATGTTCGACCTGGTCGTCGTAAGAGCGCAGCCAGTTTTCTGCTTCTCGTAGGTTCGTTAGTGTATCAATTATTAGATTGCATTCCTTCGCTTCTTGTGGACCTAGGCAAAGGAAGAAGGCTTTCACCTGCTCACTGTTATTCAGATTACCCGTCAAAAACTTCAATCTTGCCATATGTTCCCCCACATTATCGCCCCTCCTGAATTTAGCACCAATGGCCCCCACGCAACTCGTTACCACGGGCATGTTTACTGCTTCCTCTTCGGGTCGGGGTGGCGTTGCTGGCGCATTTCTGCGGTCGTGATTCCTTCTCCCACGGGCAGGCATATTGTCGATCTTCTCCTATTCACTTTCTCCAAAAACTCAAAAATTTGCGATCACTCAAATGTTTTCCACAGCTACTCACTGTAAAACTTTTACTGAAACTTTGAAATTAATCGAGTGAACCCACCAGAATTTTCTCACTCAAACTTATCACTTCTATAACCGCTTTCACTTTCTTGATCTATATGGCCGTGTGCTTGCTGGCTTCTCACACCGGAACACAGAAAATCATCACTATGAGACATGTACCTCTACTGAATTTCTGTACGTTTTGCACCTGAAATAACTACGCAAAAAAAAAATACAATGCAATACTACACTCACAAAAATATTACAAAGCGATCGTGTTGATCTCACCAAATTCGGATGTCACGAGAAATTGTTACCCTTCACCTCCTTGTTAACAATTCATTAACAAGAAGATCAGGTTCTCGGAATAGAGGAATGGCACACCTCCAGGCTATATACACAACACAAATTAAATGAATTATCATCGGCAATTACAGCACATATACTAAAAATAAAGGTACTCACCGATGAAAGCTGATACCACTTACTCAGCGCAATTTCTGAGCGCTCTTATTCTTCGGTGAGCTGTAATGCTAGTGCTGACGGGGGTTTTAAACACATTAAAATGTTAAGGAATTTCTTATGATGAGACCCTGGTACAAAGCATTAATTGACATCTACTGGAATTGCAAGTAACACATGTTTACGAACATCACCCTGCCTAATTGACCGGTCAATATCTTTAAGTTAATTACACTCGGGACATATACATGAAACAATGCCTAACTGATGTGTTGGCACATTCCAACTTCACGATGGCTTGCCATTCAGCCTCGGACCACAAGTTCGGTTAACCAAAAGCAGCTTCAGTTCAATTCCTGTTTCTCACACGGTGCATGTACTGTCTTTGGACGTTTTTATGAAGAAGTCGTGCTTGTAATCAATAGGAGCAAAAAGGAAAGCCGCCCTCCTGTGGAGCAACAAAAATTTTTAACAATTACTTTAATTCTGCAATTCTCTCACACATATATATATGCACATATTCCACATTTAATTCAACTGCTCCAATTTTCTTTTACGTTATATGAACCTATCGTTTCTAGCGGTATCTAGTGTAACAAAAGCAC
Organism: Morinoia aosen; assembly: GCA_030386875.1. Classification (NCBI taxonomy): domain Eukaryota; kingdom Metazoa; phylum Arthropoda; class Malacostraca; order Amphipoda; family Talitridae; genus Morinoia; species Morinoia aosen. The sequence continues at coordinate 105,518,052 of CM059576.1, read as the reverse complement.
GAGCCTTACCCTCCCTTACGAAGTAATTAACATTTTTCTTTGAACAACCTCCACGTTACGGAATCTTCTTCTTTCTGCAAAAGTGAAAAAAAATGTAAACTTATAATTCGTTGATTCCCCAGAAAAGTATATATATCTCAACAGGTTTCGTTTCTCACTTATTTTCCAGAGTATCACATTTAATTCAACACCTATTCACGACGCAGAGTAACACAAATTTTTAGGTATAATAATGCCTAGCCGCGAAGCACCTTATTGAGAGGCCCGCAACACCTTACTGACTCTTGTTATCGTGTTAGCCAAAGTGTTCTTTTTGGGACTGCCCTCTTTCGAATAATGACCAATAGTCCCCCTCTTACTTCTTCTAAACAATCGTCTGCTCCGTACCATTGGCTGCTCTCGGGGTTATACACTTCCTATTCGCTGTGCGCAGAGCACGCCTTTTTCGCCCTTATTTTGTGTGTTAATTCTTGAAGTCTACGTCCGTTGGCGGGAAAGCTTTCTCACGCCTCAACCCTCTGGCCTAGGCCTCGCGGTCAACAAATTCTGCCTTTCGCTGTAACCCAACACTGCCTTCGTTGTTCGCACTCTTGAGTTTTGATTACGAAGCACAACCCTAGCCTCAGCTCGAGTGCCAACATAAATTTATGTTGACTGTAAACATTCAGTCCTACACACATGTTAGAGTGATCCCCTCGTTCCGTCGGAATGTGCCAAACACAGTTTTATAAACTCCCAATTTGAGTTAAAAAAAAAAGCGCACAAAATTCGTCACACACAATTACAAGAATTTTTTTTTATTGATTAATTCGCAAAAATTGATCATTCTGAACCGATTCTCGACAAAAGCACGGGCTGAAACTTACTCATATCGTAAAATAAACGAATCAAATTTAGAAGAAATGCGCACCGTTCTAGAAGATTTAATGCCAACATTGCACATCACCCAACAAAACAATAATGCAAGGAGCATTGATGAATCAGTAGTAAAGTTGACTGAAACTATAATGCACGCATACAATCAGTGTTGCCCAATTGTAACTCGTACAGTTACCCCGAAAAATAAACAAAAGCCCTGGATTACTAGAGACATCGTGATAAATATAAAGAAACGCCAAGCGTACCTAGCCCTCCTTTGCGAAGGGCGAATATCTAGAGAAACATATAACCGATTCAGAAACTATGTGACAAACCAGATAAGAACATCAAAAAAGAGCTACTTTACCCTCAAGTTTACTCAATTCAAAGCTGACGTTAAAAAGACTTGGCGCCTCCTTAACTCTTGTTATAAACCGAATAACGCCGATAAAAAGAAAATTGGATATATCACTCAAGATAATGTAAAATACCATGAGAAGAATGAAATTGCTAATCTCTTCAACAACTTCTTTGTAAACGTAGGGAAAACTATAGCCAATGGTATTCCAAGTGAACCTACTGATCACCTGGAATTTATGGATCATATTCGAGAACACAACTCCTTTTTCTTTACGCCTACAAACTCCTCCGATGTAATTGCGTGCATAAACAACATGAAAAATAAATCGAGTGGGTTACAAACGTTTCCAACTAAAATACTTAAAATAATTGCTGATATTGTGGCCCCGCTGATATCCAATATTATTAACCAGTCTCTCTTACTAGGCACTTTCCCGAACTCCCTCAAAGTTGCTAGAGTAACCCCTATCTTTAAAAATAATGAAAAAACCTGTGTAAACAATTATCGACCTATCTCCATGTTACCAATTATTAGCAAGGTATTCGAGAAAATTGTGTATAAAAAAGTGTACTCTTATTTTGAACAAAAATCATTTCTCTATGATAAACAATACGGCTTTCGCTGTAAAAAATCAACAACACAGGCAATATTAAATCATTTACAATTCCTTTATTCTAATATAGATAACGGAAAGACTGTCTTCTCTGTATTTCTTGACTTTCGAAAGGCTTTCGATTGTGTGGACCATAACATATTACTCTCGAAACTTCATTGTTATGGCATTCGTGGGGTTGCCCATGATTGGTTCAGATCATACCTAACAAATCAGAAGCAATACGTTGTCATTGACGACGCAAAATCGGACCCACAGAAAATTAGCCATGGAGTTCCACAAGGATCTGTTCTTGGGCCTCTCCTTTTTCTGATTTTTATCAATGATATTATTAAATCTATATCATTTTTTAAATTCATACTTTTTGCCGATGACAGTACGCTTTCTGCGGTCCTTCCGAACGAAAATCCCACTACGATTGCGGAGGGTATAAATAATGAACTCCATAAGGTTTCACTGTGGCTTAAAGCTAATAAAATAAGCCTCAATATCGATAAAACAAATTATGTTACGTTCTCATACAAGAAAAATATATCTCTACCATCCATTAAAATTGGCGAAGGTGAAATCAAAGAAACCAACTCATGTAAATTTCTGGGCATCATAATAGATAAACATCTGACTTTCAAAGAGCACATCACTCATATTAGTTCTAAATTATCAAAATCCATCGGAATCCTGAATAAAGTTAAAAACTTCCTGCCTGAAACAGCCTTACTAATGCTTTATCGAACGCTCATTTTACCATACCTGCAATACGGAATAGAAGCATGGCATGGAACTGATAAAAATAAAACCAATATAATTTTTACTCTGCAAAAAAGAGCCATCAGAGCGGTAAAGAACCTAGAATATAATGCTCACACAAATGATTCATTCAAAAATTTACAAATACTTAAACTCTCGGATCTCTACAAAATCTCCATCTGCAATTTCATCTACAAAACATTAGCTAATGATGGCGACAATAGCCTTCAACAGTTATTAACTGCGCAAACTGGTCATCACTGCGATTTAACACGAAATAAAAGTAAATTCATGCTTCCTTATTATTCAAAGGCCCGCTCGCAACATAGTACACTATTCGTTGGAACTAAAACCTGGAACTCAATACCTGCGGAGATCCGGGAAAGTAATTCTTACAAGGTATTTAAAAGAAATCTTGAGTCTCACTTCTTATCAGAATACTAGTCGTGTAAGATCACAAAGTCAAATCCTGCCTCCTACATGTCTGGTCCTAATAATGCAATTTGGCATAGTAATATCGCCGATTTTCAGTCTGCTCCCAAATCGTTATCGAATATACTGTTAAATATTGTCCGTATGACCTATATTGTAAAATTAAACATCAATATCGAGTTCATTATCCTGTTGATCAGTCTAATGCGAAACTAGGCTAAGTGAATTAGGTTAAACATTATTGTACGCCCTAGAATAATGTAATGGTAGGATGCCCTAGAAGTCGCTGAACTTATTCGGGCCCACAGGTAGCTATCCTCAACTCTGACCATTGTATTAGACTTGAGAAACATTCTACCTCTGTATCTCCTGTGGTAAATAAATTGTTTAAATTGTTTAAATTGTTTAAATTGTTTAAGTCAAGTCTTTGCTATTACATGACTCATCCTGATATGGTAATTTGCCATGGTTAATGTCATTGATTAATCGTTTCTAAAATATATTATTAACATCTAGCCCATATAAACTATGTGTTAGAATGAAGCATCGAATATCGAGTAAACTAATTCATTGATCAGTCTAATGCGTAACTAGGTTAAGTAAATTAGGTTAAACATTTTTGTATACCTTAGAATAGAGTTAGTGGTAGGATGCCCTAGAAGTCGCTGAACTTATTCGGTCCCACAGGTAGCTATACTCAAGTTTGACCATTGTACTGGACTTAAGAAACAATCTACTTGTGCATCACTTGTGGTGAATAAATTGTTTAAATTGTTTGATATAATAAAATGCAGATAGGTTTAATTCAAGTTTTGAAACGCATATACCTCGGCTTATTTACCCAAATTAAAAAGAACTTTTTTTACCAGCCAACCATATAACAAAGAAGAGCAGAAATCACTTGAATATGAGTGCGATACCACAATAATTTCAGAAAATACAACCAAGTTAGATTTACCGAACTAGTCATGCATTTTTTTTAGCAATTTTCACTGGTAATTTTTTTTCCAGGTTCCGCTCCAGCCGTTACCGGAAATTACACTTCACTGTCCCGACCAGTAGATACGCCGATGGTAACGACAATAGAGTTATCAAACCACCAAATGTTCAAAACATCATTATGATTTTATGAATCAAACCATGGATTCACCGTTGAACATGTCTCTGAAGAGGTTAGTTTGAAGATAATGGGTACTGCCAAAGTCTCATGTATCTCTCACCATCATGAAACAATAGCCCAAGACACCAGTCAGTAATCTTCTATCAATAACAGAAAATAATTGATAATTAGGCTACATCTTTTGAAGAGAAAACGAAACAATTGCATGTTCAACTGTGATGAAATGGTAGTGGAAAATATAAATGGAAAAAAACTTAACTTTTAGTTAACTGCAATCAGCGCTAAACTAACAAAATCATTTTTGAATGAAAAGGCCTCGGGTGAAACTAAATTTAAGCTTTATCTTTTTGTTGGCAGCAGGAAATAAATTGTATTTCTTGAATTGTGTTATTGAAACAACACAGCATTAAGGTATTACTGTTTTTAAAAGTATATTACTTAAATTCTGTTAAAGTATAAGTATTTCCAATTCAATAATGGAAAAATACGAACGCCATAACCAAAATATATTCCTCCTATCACAAATTTTCAAATGGAACAGAAAAATCCTTCCTTCCATCGCTTGCCTTTCATTTAACATCTAGATTAAACAAAGCACTTTTTGAGGAACATGAGACGAGGTGCTGGGCAGAGTTATAAGACCGTTAACATCGGGACTCACCGTCGCGACGCAAGAAGTAAAATTTCCGCACCAGTCTATTCGCGCAGTAATACAGCTAGCACCATCGTAACTTGTATCTTCATACAAGATCCATCTGTGAATAAGGTAAACAGAAATTTGGAAACCGTACCGAAACCATGTTTGGAAGTAATTCCAGCTGGTTTGTGTAACCATAATGTCTTTTCAAATGAGAAACACTTTTTTGAAAATTCATTGGAGTCATTTTGTTGCAAAACTATTGTGGTGTCCCCATTATTTTGCCTTCTCAATGCTGTAAGTTTAGCCCTGTGTTTCATTGAAAGGTTCCCATTTCAAAATGAATATAATATCTTATCAATGCAACCATTTTCTTAATCATCTAGTTTTTAAACAAATTAAGTTAGTTTTTATCTCCTTTAAGCAATTTAGTTTGGAATTAATTTAGGTAGCAACAAATTATCTATAGGAATTTAATCAAGTACATAATTTCTGAGTTAACCGTATTTCTCTTTTTTAAATGCTCCCTTATCCAAACACATCTACTGTCCTGATATTCTCTGAAGATGTAGATTTTTGAAATCAAATCACGGAACAGGCTCATATTATATCGACATTCCTAAATCTTTTGATGACCGTGGTAAAATTTGTAATAAGCCCTTTAACTAACATACATCTCCATATTAGTTCCCCTCACTTCGTCATCAAAAATGAGCTTCGACGGCAAAAACAATAAAAAAGAAAACTGAACTTCTGAAATCACTAGATTCATTCCGAGCACTGAAGCTTTTTCTAAGTTTACCAAATTTTCCTCCTGACTAATTATTGAAGTAAGATAGCAAATAGCAGGACATGCATTCTCGTCATAATTAGAAATTTATCACAACACAATAACTTGTAAGTGATGGTAGGCTTTAGTTTCTGGGCTGCATAATGGTAAGATAAAAGAAATTTTGACGCCTACATATCATGGTACCTACTCGTAAATAAAAATCATTACCTTGAAATGATACTCATCTTAAATTGATTTTCTACGCAGTAACTTCAAGTGTGAGACCTTCTAGTTTTTCACTGAGTTAGTTATTTCTTCATTAGTTACGGTGCTTATTAGTTAACAAATGTGCTACCTATGAGTACGTGTAATCACGAGTACGTAATCTAAGACTCACCAAAAGACAGGAGTTTCAATCATAACATCAAGTAGACGGAAATCGAATATCTATCTGAAGAGGAACAAAGTACAAAGCGCATAGAATTTACGAAATTATATTTTATACGCTAATCCCAAAACCCCGATTTGTTGAAAGACGTGGTGCACAGAGCTACGAAATTTATGACCTGAAGATTGTTGATTGTTGTTTGTTGTTTAAATGGATCGTTGCAATGCAGCATACTGGAAGTCATTTCAATGTCCGTTTTGAAATACTTGTACTAAAAATTCTACGTCGCGCATTTGACTTTAATTTTGAATCTCATGCTCAGGCTGTCATAATTAAAATCTGTTTACAAAACTGCACTTTATTTGAAATAGCGAATAGGTGAATTGAAATGAAATTCTCAATAAATTCACGTGGAGATATTTTAAAGGATAAAATGAAATGATCATCGTGTCGAAAAATGCTCCATTTTCAAAAGTGGTATAAGAGATCACTTTTCTGTTATGGAATTCATGAACTTCTACCTAGGAAGTTGTATCCAACTTCCTTGACTTCTACTCCCTCGTTCTTCCGCAGACACATGACAGAAAATTTTTTCATGTGCGCTGAACTACAAAAGCATTACAATTCTAAGACCATATTGATTAACCCATTGACCGCGGGTTAAGCTGAGGCTTAGAATTTAACTCATATTTAAAGTCAATTTTATTTCGCAATTTCATAAATGGGAAAAATCAATTGCATCGCTTTCATTTAGATTTCATTATGTAAGCATAAAAAGCTGAGTTCGTTCCATCTGGTTGGTCAACAGCATCATGAAAATCCCTTCCGTGTACACCAGCGGCTCACATCGCGATCAAAGTGTTGAAAAATAACTTGGAGAGGCTCAAGGTTTATCGAACCCAGTATTCCATAGGAAAAATTAGAAAAGGTATTCTTATGACGTACATTCCAGTGTTACAGGAGCTCACGATAAGATCATCCATGCCCTGTTCGCTGAGGTCAGGGGCGTAATCTTGATACTCATAGTGAGCCCCGGTCTCGTACGGTCCTGTGTAACCCCTAAAGTATCGCTGGTCCGCAGCCTCTGCAAACTCTGCAAAAAAACAATTATTATACAGTGGTACCTAGGTACTCGACCGCCTCTATACTCGACCAAATCAGTTCTCGACCAAAAAATTCGAGTAGAAAATGCTTCGGATCTCGAACAGATTTTCGGTACTCGACTAGCCGAGTCGACCCGAACGCGCTCCTCGGCCCTTCTCTGCCAGCGAGTAAGCGTCAGTTCGACTCTGACCGTGAGCGGAGTAAGATGTACGCAGTTTGTTCGAGTACTGTATTTCTTTCCAGGTTTAAACTTTTTCGTGTTGCTCTAGCCCTTATTTATTTTATGGGTCCAAAGAAAGACGGTGGCAAGGGGAAGGCAAAGAGAAAAATTGTGAGGACCACTATTGAACTGAAGAAGGAAATTATTGCAAAATATGAAAGTGGTGTACGAGTGTCCGACCTCGCGTCGCAGTACGAAATGGCGAAATCAACCATTTCCACTATCTTCATTGTTGTTTAGATACACGTTCTTATAATATTTTAGGTATTTTTCTTAATGGTAAGAACGGATTAAATTACTTTCCATTATTTCTTATGGTAAAATTGGTTTCGGTGTTCGAACAAATCGGTTCTCGACCACCACCTCAGAACGGATAATGGTCGAGTACCGAGGTACCACTGTATACCATTTGTGGGAATTTTGGCATACGTATACATGCAAGTGTCAGCTCCTAGAAATTTAATTTCCTTGGGTTTTATGTTTGTATAGTTGACTGTTCTGTATTTGGTTACGTTAGGTTTGGCCAAAATAATTTAGGTTGCGCTAGGATCGACTGGATGAGTGATTTACTGTGATGTTAATTTGGACGATCACATAGGCCGTTTGTTTTACATGTCAGCACTTAGCTACTAAATTTTTTGAGTTTTTATTTTTGATTACCCTAGTAAACGCGTAAGTAAAGCTAACCAATTCAACATAAGGGAAAACAATTATCCATAAAAGTTAGAAAATTAAATTTCATAATGCTTAATGATAACAAATGCGTACGAAAGATGGCAAATAGGGCGCTTTATTTTAATCTATGTAATATCATCAGCTTGTATGCTGTTTTCCCAATTACTTCACTATTACTTTTTCCACCATTTTTCCAACTATGGTTTAATGATCTAGACGGAGTCAGTGTAATATCTCAATTTAGAAGCGAGAGGAGAAAATGTCAGTCTATTAACACGTTCGCTGCCGCTGTGCGCATGTGTGCGTCTAGCAGTCTCATATTAGGTAATGTTGTAAGATGCAGAGTTAAAAAAAAAAAAAAAACTTTCCTGATATAAAAATTATATTTTTCCTAAGAAGAGCAGAAATTTTACAGCATGATGATATTTTACCTTGTTAGGTTGAATCTCTTCTAAAAAATATTTTGAAATAATTGAAATGCTGCTTATCCACACCTATGCGTAAATGAGCAATTCCCCTAGTGGGACTATGGGTTTAATCAATGTGTCAAAAAGTTACATTGGCATTACTAAGATGACATTAAAAAAAGACTAACTGTGTACAAATATCAAGGCTCTTTTTTTAATCAAGATCAATATTTGTGAGCCCTTGAATAAATATCTTTACATCAAACACAAAAATTCTATGTCATTCTGCTAAAAATTAACATATACAAATTATAGAAGCATTGCATATTCACAAGCTTAAATTAGCCAACCAGAACAGGGAAAAACTTGAAAATGCAATGATCTTACATGATCCTACTATAGGTAATAGATGGATTTAATCTCAAGCTTGTTATTGAATAACTGTGCGGCTTAATTTTAAAATTAAACAAAGGTAAGGACTTTGACACAACAAAGATACGGTCTCTGACAAAACAAATGTGAGGACTCTGACGCAATAAAGGTACGGTCTCTCACACTGCAAAGGTAAGGCTCCGACAAAACAAATGTAATGTCTCTTATATACAAAAACTCTTCGAACTTTGAAAAGCTTGGGATATCTGCTCCCATTGTTAGTATATTCAGGGCTATTTCACTGATGGATAAGTGCAATTAATTTGACACAATAGGTTTCACGCAAACATTTGCTCTCTTGCTGCTGTTATCAGTACTTGAATCCAAAACAGGAGTTTATTGGAAGCAATAAAGAACCCTATCGTACAACACCAATTAGACGGTAAATCTAACGTTCGCTTAACAGATCTAAGCCAAGCATCATGATAGATTAGTCATTGATTAATCTAACGCTAGTGCAACCATAAACTTGACACTGAAGTACCAAATAGTACATCGGATTCTGGTATGAATTCAATTTTAACACACGCATGTTGCAATAACAGCACTGAGGAAGAATTTTACGAATAAGTCCTAATTGGTTCCCGAATGGGCATAATTTTGCTGGTTGATTTAATTGGGCACAATTTATGGTTTTTCAAATCTTTTGCCTTCTTTTTCTGGTTCCATTGCGATCTTTTACATACCCAAGACTAACATACCAAAGATCATATGAATTGGGAAAAATTTTGTAACCAAATGTGAAACGATAGTTGAACGTAAAAATTACACAAACTGTGACCAAAACATTAAGTTCACTTGGGTTCAATATCAATTATTTCAAGCATGCATGTGAGGTTCTAAGTTGGCTTGCATAGCGCAATACAATATTCACAGCTTAGAAAGGTCAATTATTATTCATTATCTTTGAGCTACGAGCTTAAGAAGTAGTGTTCAGATAGAATCAGGAAGCTTCCTCTGGACACTATCATCAGTTCAAACGTTAGCTGAAAATATGACTTGCTCTTTGGTAACTAGAAGAATCAAATAAGTTCATAAGCTCTAACTTTTGACAAGGTAGTGCACGTAATTAGGGTAGTTAATATTAGTCTTTTAATCAGTTGACAACTTCATTGCATCAACAACCTTTAGGCGGACATACCTCGTTCTTGTATGGTTGATCCTGCGATGATTGCAAACATCACAAAAAATAACACTAAAGGTTTTTTGATTAACTTAAACATCGCAGATTAATTATCGACGAGGAACAGTGGTACACGCGCAAGAGATGGATCGGCTATAATGGTCTTTGGAGCTTGGAAAAATAATTGGGAAATCTCAATATCTCACATCAGGCTTCTGCTTCCCAGTGTCGTTGATAGGAGAATATTTCCTGCTATAGGAGTATTTGGTAACTATCGCATAAAGTGCGGGAACAGGCGTTTTAGATTAATTCCAGAGCATCAGGCTACGTTCCCATGCAATACCTGATTAAAAGTCAACTATATTCCCTCGTTATCAAGCTGTGGTTCTCACGGCTTCTAAAATGATGAAAGTTATGGGGTGAGAAGAAATAGTTTTCTTTTGCATGCCAAACATTTATAAGATGATGCAAACTAAGAATTGCGAGGTATTTGTGGTTCGTTTCGATTAGGGAAATTGCCTTAAAAATGTTCTAGCGAGCACATTTCCTTCAGATTCCCCCCAACAAAGAATGTTATGAAATTCGTACTATTTCTCTATAGTAACAACTGCCAGTCTGTGTCGTCTGAAATTTAAATGAACGTGAACTTTGAAGCCGACTTTTTCGTATTTTTCGTATTTCGGTCACGAATGAAAGTTTTCTCCTCTTTCAGATTTATTTTGCTTATTGAAAAACTTATGAAAGTCAAGATGCCTCTAGGAGAAAATATGAATGATATGTGATAATCACAATTGAAAATAATCGCTCCATCCAAATAATTCATTTATCATGAGCCACTGACTATATAACGAATGACTCTTATCTGCTTGGGACATAGTTTTGTTACGTCAGTAAATTTCATTAATGTTTAACAGGATATCACATTACCACTGTAAATTTAGCTAACATCACAGATTTTTGTGTTAACGCATCTGTTTTTCTGACGCATTTAAATTAGTCGTGAAAACTTGATAAGTTTAAGGTGTGGTACGGAAAGAAGTTAATGGTTAAAGCTTTATCATGTACGGTAAGTCTTTCATAATATTGTTTACTCTTTCAGACGATCAAGACAGCTTAAGTTTCCATTAGTTTTGCAATATTACTTTTAAAAAATATTTTTAAAGGAAACACGGCTTCGATAGTTAAAAAAACGATTTGGATTTTCACTCATTTGCGACCCCTTATTCGTCGCAAGCGGCCTCGTTCTCCAGCGAAGTAAACAATGTAGGCATATGCGGATGCTTTATTTCGAATTCAAGCCTGATAAATTTCATCTTATACATTGGTTTTTCAAATGCCTTGTAACTAACACCAGGACGCCATGACGCTTTCCCCCGGTCAAGACCGGTACCCATTTCAGACACCTGGGTAGAGTGGGGTATTGTGCTTAGAATTTTCCCCCTACACCTAACGGAGAAAATCGTCACCAGCACCGGGACTCGAACCCTCGTTGCCCGCACGGAGGCAGGTCCTAAAGCCACACGGCTATGACGAGCATTAAAAAGTAAGGAATAGGAAAAGTCCGAGTCCTAAATTGAGTTTTTAAACGTGTTGAGTGAAGACTCAAGTTTCAGAATTCATTTAGGCTACTAATTGTATTCATACAGAAGGTTATAACTTTAGAAAATGGGATAAGTAAATAGATAATCAAAAAACAGGATTGGTATAATTTGGCAAAAACTTATTTGTGTTAATTAGACATAGTTAACAAAAATCCACGCATTCCCAGAGTAGAAAATGGGGTAATTAAGTGCCTCACTGAAAAAATTCAGTGAACATTTTCCCAGTAAACCATAGCTGTTCATATTGTTTGGGATTTTAACATCGTTATTCGGAATCCAGTATTTTTCCGTCCTCGTACGAAACTATTTGCTCATTTTGTTGGATATCTTCATTTCCAATACAAGCTGTTGCCAATTTTACGGAAGTATACTTCTTTCTACTTCTGATAGTTTAGAGAGGTCAAATTCTAGTCAAATCTAGTCAAAAGAGATGATATTATTTAGCTTTACAACAGAAGTCAAGTGTCGGATTGTCAAGAAGCTGAAACGGATTGGATTTGCTGAGAAAGAAAGAATATTAACTTAACTTAACTTAATTCTTTCTTAAGCTGGATAATAGTACCCCAAAAAAAGTTGGGTCCAATGTTCATGATAATGTAAAACATCACACTAAAAAATATATTACAACTATGTTCAAGAACTTTTTTCTAAATTTAGGAAAAAATATTTTTGGTGGCATTTCTAGTGAATTGGCTGATCATTTGGAATGCATGGCTTGTGAACATAACTCGTTTTTTCTTTACACCTATTTCTTCCTCCGGTGTAATTGCTTGCGTAAACAACTTGAAAAAGAAATTAAGTGGATTAAAAACGTTCTCGGTTACACTAGAAGGTAAAGCTGATATAACACCACTTTTCACATTTGATATTATTTACCAGTGATAAAACTTGCGTGAATAATTATAGACCTGTCTTTTTACAACCAATTTTCAGCAAAATATTTGATAAATTGCATCCAATTAAAAATATGCGTTCATGCTTTGATCAAAAATAAATTTTCTATGATAAAGAAGGAGGTTTTCGTTTTAGAAGATGAATGAAAAGCAAAGGCTGCATTAAATCATTTCCTATACCTTTTTTCAGAACTGACAAAGCGATGCTCCGAATTTCTTGATTTGCGAGAAGCGTTTTATTGCGGTCTGCGTCTTGAAGTGGCGTACGGAATTGCTGACGCCATTCAAATTATGGTGTTATTCGATAGCATTCAAATCGCAGATAATAACATTTCACTCCCAAAACTTCATTTTTATGGCATTAGAAGAGTTGCTAATGATGGTTCATATCAAACGTAACCGATCGAAAGCAATACATTGCCATTTATTTTACATAGTCGAAACTACTGACAATTAGCTATGGAGCACTTCAAGGATCTGTTTTTGGGCCTCTTCCATTTTTAATCTTTATTAACAATCTAGTTAAATTTACCTCATTTTCAAATTGGTACGTTTTGCCTATAATACCACGCTTTCTAAGGCTCTCCCTACCTAATGAAAATCTCATTTTAATTGCAGAGAGTATAAATAACAAGCTGTGAAAGGTTTCAGAGTATAAAAAATTAACCTCAATTTCGATTAGACAAAATACATTATACTCCCTCACAAGCGGAACACCGTGCATTAAGGTCAATACTCTTCCGTGCATTAAGGTCAATACTCTTCCGTGCATTAAGGTCAATACTCTTCCGTGCATTAAGGTTGGTGATGGGAGATTGAAAAAGCCGACTCAATAAGTTCCCGTATATTATAATCGATAAACGTCTGGCCTTCAAAGAGCATGTTGTACAATCAGAACTAAAAAATCGAAATCTTACGAATCCTAAATAAATTAAAAAATGCATTGCGTGACGAAGTTTGAAAATATAGCATCGAAAGCTTATTTCACTATATTTACAATACGGAGTAGAAACACGGCACGGAACTGATAAGAATAAAATCAATTCGCTCCTAGGGAAAACTTCATTTCTGGAGGTTCTTCAATTATTCTGGAGGGGCTCTTCATTTCTGGAGGGGCTCTTCAATTCTGGAGGGGCTCTTCATTTCTGAAGGAGCTCTTCATTTCCGGTGGGGCTCTTCGTTTCTGGAGGGGCTCTTCATTTCTGGAGGGGCTCTTCATTTCTGGAGGGGCTCTTCATTCCTCTTCTTTTCTGGGGCTCTCCTAAGCTCTGTAATTTCATTGGATTCTTAGACCCTGTCTTATTCGTCGGAACTACCAGTCCTGATTCTTTAGTCCCCCACTGAGTATTTTACGTTGATTATCTGTGTTCCTGTAACAACTATGCATGCGCGGTTCTGCTTATTCTATTTCATTTTGCTAGGAGTCCTCTGGTGATCGAGAAAGCTATTCCCTTTTCCCAAATGTGGCACCCGTTAACAACGAGAAAAACGGTCATACAGAGGAAGACGCTTTTACTTTACGACGACTTTGCAACGAGGAACGAACAGCGTCGTCGCCTAGCCGAAGAGATATCAGACGCCGTCGCCTAGAAAGGCTCTTTAGTAATTATTAAATATGTCATTGTTGAATTCTCTTGTATCAATTAGATAATATTATAACGTCAATTCAATTACTTGGTGTCGAAAATCATATTACATATATGATTTTTTACGCTAGACTCAAATAAAAGCTATTTTTCTCAAGTCTGAGAGGTTAGCTAGCTCCTTCAGGGTGGCGTCACTGGCGTGTCCGGCATTCTGTACTGAGCTGTGACACGAGAAGTTCTAGTAGACACTTGCTTCCTGACCTTCAGGTAATCGAGGGCTTTATTAAAAAAGTCACATCAAACTAAGTCACACCAATCTGGACTCCATGGGCAAGTTAAGTATTCATTACTTCGAATTTTCGTTTGAGCATTAATGCAACCAATTGATACACGCGTAAGATTGATTGACGCTCGCGTGTGTAGCATTATCTCTCTGCATAGATAAGCCATGTGATCATTATAGGTGCATTAGATACATTTTTTCAATTCTCTGTTGCGCTAAAGTGAGTCTGTAACTGTCTTTTAGGCAATAAATTAATGATGTGGTTCAGATTTATAAATTTGATGTAAGATTAGGAGAGAAGTTATCGATGAAGTTATGAAATGAACGCTACCAAATGATATTGATTCATATTGGCTGTCACTGTCAATAACTCATATGAAAGAAATCTTGTTAGGACTTACATTGAATGATCTTTAATATAATCTCTCAATGGAGAGTGGTGGCAGCTAATATTATCTCAATGATTATTCATGATTAAGTCAAGAGGATGTGGAAAAGTCCGGTCCGACTTTGATTAACAAGATAAAAGAATGTAGCGAGAAAAGCGTCACGACGACAATTAAATGACATCGATGAAATATTTAGGGAAGTACCCATATATCAGTGTCATGGATAGATTGCAAGCTTTACTTTCCTTAATCCCGTTTCTAGCCCTCATATTCATGAATGTAATCCACTACTTGCTTGAGCAACTTCTCAACACTATATAGGCAGAACTGGTGAGTCCTGTTGTTGTTTTTGATGTTCCGAATTTCGTCTTCTCTGATGTGCAGCCTGTGCATCAACTGTCGCAGTAGCAGGGATACGGGCTGGCCAGGCTGGTGCTGATGCCAGGCTTGGAATATCTCCTGCAGAAGCGAGTACCGGTAACTATAAAAGGGGGAGCTCCATTGCAAAATTTCAAACACAAACAATGTTCTTGGAATAATAACTAAACCCGTAAGATGATTATTTTTCATACTTTATTTGAAATGCATTAGACATAGAACTATACCTCAATCAAGCCCACCTAACCTAGCATAATCTAACCCAAATTATTCCATAATAATGTATCCAAGCTTAACCTAACATAACCGATCCTAACTTAAACATAGGAATCCTAATCGAACAGCAAATTTATTAATCATTTAACACTTTGACCGCCACTGGTAAAATTAAAGTTTAATGTTCAATTCAATTAAAGTCAATTGTAGTAAGCAATGTCGGAAGCCCCAAACATTACTTTGATCATTTTTCCGTTTAGTATCGATTAAGCATCTTTTTAAATGAGTTTGTGACTACTGGTTGGTCAGCAGTAAAATGAAAACTCACTCGGTGAACATATATGGATCACGTCGCATTTAAAGTGTTAAAGGCAAATGAGCACATACCCCACAACAATAAATCAAAACTATGAGGGTATTTGGATTTTAAATTGCCTTCTTATGATCTCAGTGAAGGTATGACAAAAGTTTTAATGTATGATGGCACACATGTGAGCTGAACATTTGTGTTAGACATCTTCTTATCTTCTCAGTATCTTCCTCTGTATGATCGTTTTTCATATTGGTAGTGCTCGCCGTGGCACAGTGGTCAAGGGATCAGCCTTGTATGTTGGAGACGAGGGTTCGTATCCCGGCGCTGGCGCGGAGATTTTCCCCATTGGGTATAAGGGAAAGCTCAAGCACAATACCCCACTCAACCCAGGTGTCGGAAATGGGTACTGGTTTTACGGGGGAACCGTCATGATGTCCTATATATAGGGTAAGTTATAAGACATTTGAAAAACCAATGCTAAGATCATATGTATCAGGCTTGATTGGAAATAAAGCATCCCAAAGATACCGATGTTTGTTTTTTGTTTCTTTTAAATACAACTGTTTTTCGAAGAAGAGGAGTAACTTGTTCGCAAGCATGAACTACGAACATCATATTTTATGTTTGTTTTCGCTCCTGTACAGAAATGAGTAGGAGTGTGAGTAAGAAAATGAGTGAGTGAGTAACCAGTGAAATTTGACGGACGACACTCACATGCATTGGAAGGGTGAAAATTGCGTTTCCACCAAACTGGTCGGGGAAGAACCGACGTCTTGCTCCGTGCACGAGGGAGAAGCCCGTGTCTTCTATGGAGCTACAGTTCCAGTTGGCAGTGAAACACTGCTCGATGTTGCCGCTCCAGTCGCAAGTGAGGTCGTAGATGTATTCGGGGTACTGAATGAAGGATATATCTTTTGAATTACTATGAGAAATTATCTTATAAATTTTGTGTTGCTTATATACCTGATCAAAAATTATCCTTATTTGAAAAATATGCTGCAGTAACATCTTGCGTCGTTTGAAACCTTACATGAAGATAATGGTGGTTTAAATATGGACCATGTTCTATTCATAACTGAATGAAATGTGCACCCAAGCAGTGCATTGGTACGAGTAAGCACTTTAGTACGGCAGTATAGTCCTCGGTATTATTCGCCAAACAATATCTCATAGCATGGGGTCCCAGCATGGGGATCATGTCCCTCATTTTGGTTGATTCTTTTTGTTCCTTTGGATATAGAAGATAAATATCATAAAGTACATCGAATGCCTTGCCATATTTTAGTAACAATACAACTGCTCCATGCAGCTAATTTCCTAAGCACTGCACGAATGCATTAAGAAGATTGCATACAAAGCAATAACTGACATGTTTGATTTGTCAGGAATCAGTGTATGTAAGACTTACACTCAACCATTCAGCGCAAAACTTGGGCTACCAGCACAATTGTAGTCTTTAGGGATAGGTTTGGCGGTCACTTCTCGGTTCAGAAAAACAGAAAGCATTATGCTCGTTAATTTTAAAACGATACACAAAACAGTATATATCCCAAAGCTCAGCTGGACACCAGTAATTGAAATTATTGGAGGGTATAACTTCCTTTGAAAAATTTATCAATAATATACTGCCTGGAGATAATAATGCTCTGACAAGAGAAACTGCCCAACTCCGATCTGACTTTTCTAAATGAAAGTACAACGCTAAAACGCTAAAATACACGATGCATTACCTCACTGAAAATGATATTTAGTATGCCTTGATCGCCAGTATGTATGCCTTCACGGAACGCTTGCGCCACGTTGGTCACCAAAGTCAGCCACTGGAAGGGCAGCCTCCGCCACCTCGTCAGGTTGGCCAGCAGCAGCGCCGCGCTGAGGCCTTGTTTGCCGTAGAACGGGATCTGAAACGCAGAGTTTTAGGCCAACAGGAGTGGGTCCAGTGTCTTACCTTCCATGTGTCCATACCACTCTGAATTTGGCGTCGTGTTATTGGAATACATTTTGAATGAGTTTTCCACTTTGGATTGGGTGTTGTAGTGTTGAAATACTTTATGTACTAGTTTTCCACTCTGGATTAGGTATTATACTAATATTAATTCACAGTACTCTCTGTACGAGTTTCCCATACCAGATTAGGTGTCACACTGTTAAAATATTCTCTATACCAGTTTTTTCACTCGAAATTAGGCATCGTTCTATTTTGTGTACTATACTCTGTGAACGAACATCTCTTCTTTCTGTCAATAAGAGTCTGTGAGTTACGACCCAAAAAACTAATAAGAGTTTAATGTCGTGGCGATTCAGGGTAAATATCCCACTCTCTATGTTTTTTACGGGGAAAACAGCTCTGCTGTCCTGCAGACCTGTTGAGCAAACTTCTCATTTTCAATTGGATTTGGCTGCCCTAGACAATCCTACTGAATTAAACTAAGTGACCAATAACGGAAACGAAATCCTTTGAAATATATTGGTTCTCTTTATTTCGGAATTAGGATGTTACATAATTTTTTAGCGAGTTAGCTAAATATTTTATAAAACACTATGTTTTCTTGGCATCGCTTACAAATGTGCGAGCTCATCGGTGTACATGAAAGTGGTCATGAAAAATCGGTTGTGCTGAGATATATTTAATTCTAGTGAATTTAAATGAAATTGTTGAAGGACACTCCGGTCGTATGCCGCAGCTTCAAGTCGACGTCTGGAAATACGGCCTCGTTTGGTTCACGTGTTTCATGATTGATTACGTTGGAAAAATTATTCAACGGACTCGCTTCTATTTCTCATTCGTTCTTGTATGGAACGATATTAAAATCTTACATTCACTTCAGGGAAATCATTCAAAGCAATATTGAACGATCATGCAGAATGTGCAGGAAATTTGAGGATATGTCATTTTAAGGTCGTCACTCATTTAAATCACTTAAATATTATTCATTGTATATATTTATGATAACCCATCTGGAGAAATATGTTAGACCGAGAAATTAAGTTACATGCAATCATAAATAGCTTAACTATTTAATACAGTGATTTATAAATCAGTAACTTTTTACAAGTTCCCAGTCTTTGTTGATAAGGTTTAGTTGGGCCTAGACTGGTGTGATGGAGATGTTTCCCTTGCAGCAAAGATAAAAAAAAAAAACATTTTCAACGCTCTGATACCAAAAGAACGCCGGAATTCAAGAATATTCAAAACATCAGCGATAATTACTCAGAAAGATCGATGTAGACAATCGCCAATGAACTCTAAGTATCAGAATAGACTTTCATAATTGTGGTGCATCAAAGCATTCAACATAAGTCATGTTATAAGGAACGATTAACTCGTATTAACAAGGACACAAGATACTCGTTTCAAGCATTCAAAACAGTAACTTAACAAAGTCAAAAGGCATGAACAATTGAACATGGCATGCTTCGGATTTCTCCTGACAAAAAAAAAAAATTCTATCAGGGTCAGAAAATTTACTCGCAGAATAGCAGGGGGCTATGTGCAGATCATTTTGAAGCACACACGGGGATGCGCGCCGAATTTACGCCTACTGTGAGAGTTTTAGGAGTTGTGAGCAGTGGAGGTCATGTCATGTTTCCTTATATTTTCGCACAGGACCTTAGGGTTTGAGATGCTGGGTACAGCAGTGATGTTGTTAAGCACTTCTTAACGAAGCCATTGTTGAAGGCTTAACGGCTGTTAAGCTCTTGATAGATAAGATAAAATGAAGAGAAACAGTGTTTTTCCTATAAAGATGGTGCAAAAAAGACAGTGCATCATTGGTTTTTAAACTACCTTAAAGTAAATACACTTAGATGATATAAAACTAATGTATCTTATTAAGGCCAAAAGTCATTCAACAAGACTCACCTTTTCCTCACAAAGTCATAGTAACCCAAGACTGTTTATTAGAGAATTTTACAATCATTTTGCCTCCAAACTCGGCGGATGTAATTCCTATTGGTCATTACGTCAAAAGGGAAACTGAGTGACATCCTCATAGCCCCAAAGCCATCGTGAAAAAAGCTATAGTCGAAGGCATTTGCAAAATTAATAAGGAGCGCTCAATTTCAATTGGTCAACGGTTACGAATTCTGCTAGAAGAAGTCATAGAAGCCAATGGTGGTTTCATAGAATAATTTGATGCGATGTATCATCAAAGATAATAGTTTAAATTTGATGAAAATGTACAATTTTTATTGAGATGTTATTACTTATTTGACGTGCAAAAAATGTTCTCTTATAACACAAGAACCTTGTACAAAAAAACCATCACATAACTACATCTTCATGAGCGATTTAGGTGTTTTTAACGGCATCATTACTGTTGTAAAAGTTTTATTGATCTATATGGGGAAGTTTCGGCTACAATGGGTTATTTTAACTAAATTCGTTAGCGTCCACTCAATGCTCAGCATAGGTAAATAAATACTAAAATTCTATTTATTGTAAATGGAAATAATTCAAGGGTGCACACTTCTAAGTTCATAGTTCGGATTTTTTCGTATACTGAAGCACTAGATGACTGCCTAGTATTGAGGCTTATTCATAGGCACGATTTCACTTGACTGATAATTGTACAATTAGCATGTATCAAATTAACATCACATTTAAATTGAGCTCGTTGTAAGAAAAATATCATTACTCCTAACTAATATCTTCAAAATAGCTGGAAACAAAAAATTGAAAGCAACTGAAAAATTTCCGCATGCTGACAAGCAAATGGGAGACTTTTTCAGCCCGATTTCAGTTGTTAACAATTTTAAAGAGGCGATTTTGCTGAAGACAAGTGAAGTCATTTAGAGTTTAATTAAGTCAACCAGTTTGCTGAAATTTGAGAATAAATTGACTAAATACCCCAGAATGCCAAAAAAGCCCATTCGCTGGTAAACAGCATCTACTCTTTGAAAAAAGTTACAGATTCATACCAATAAGCTCATATACATTTGCCAATTTGAAAATATGTTCATTTTTAATTTGAGCATAAAACGCAAAAAATATACGGTGAAATTCATTTGCAAGCATTTAAATTGCACTGATAACTGCATTATAATTAATAAAATTGTACGTTTTTCCAAGTTAATAGCTAGAATTTACTGCGGCTGCTTAAAGTAAAAAATTGCAGCAAATGAGAATTTTCCAAATAAGTTTAAGAGATATCTCGCAAGCTTGGCAAAATGGAATTTTACAAGCACGCTCACTGTTTAAAAACTTTGAAGCTTGATCACAGCTAAAGCATTTATATCAACCCAACAAATAAAACGATCAGCGCGTAGGCGCTTTATCATGTGCTAACATTTTAGCATTTCACCTTTGTGTTGAATTGCAGATAAAATCCGTCAACAGGTGCCACCCCCAACACTTGCTGCTCGTTGAAGAGCCTGAAATGCTGCGTCAGGTGCTCAGGCGGCCTCATGAACACGTGGTCAGTGTCCATGTGAACAACGGCGTCCAGCTCAGGCAGAACCCACGGCAGAAACAATCTCCCGGTGGAGCATTTCTCGTAGAGGTTCATCAGCTGCCAGCCCTCCGGAAAGAAGACTGGCCTGTAGCTCAAATGCAGGCGGTGGCGGAAGGATTGTGGCCACGGAGCCACGTACTCCTCCAGGGCTGGGAGTATGGAATCGTCGTTGCCCAGGATGATGAACCTGTCGGAGAGACTCAGCCACAAGGTACCAGGTAGTGAAGAGCTCCAAGAGTTGTTTTAGGAGTAATAGAGCAAGGTCAGTAGTAAGCCAGCTTAGCTTAAGAGAAATCAGTCGCAGATTATTTTTAAATGACAGTTTACTAGCTAAGGCTTGTTTGTAAACACCCTTGCTGAAAATATTTCTTTTTAGCAAATCAAGATCTAAACACTGATAAAGATTGAAGTTTAGCCTTTTTCATAGTCTCAAAATAAAAATAAAAGCATGAACAGTAACTCTCAAATTGACCATTATAGTTTAATCAAATAAGAGATTTAAAAAACCGAACGTTTCGTCCTATAAGGTCATCTTCAGCATCTGAAAAAATTTTTTAATAAAATAAGTCCTTTTGAAAAACATTTGAAAATTAAGAAGCTATTTGTAATGGATGGGATTCAATTTTTAAAGCATAGGATTTATTGGATAGGATTCCATAATGGATGGCATTCAATAGGATTTATTTTTCCGACTGGTTGCCGAAAAAGGTAAAATGAAATAAAATTGCTTTTTAGGAACAGTAATCAATGGAGTCCTCTTATAAAATTGACCATTGAGAAACCTTCTAATTGAATGTTTGACAAGCCTGGATGGAAAGTCGTTATTACAAAATTATTTCGTCAAAATTTTGATTTCATTATAAAAAGGTAGAAAAATTGAAATTGAAGAAGGAGGCTATTTCAGTATTATCGACACATTTTATGAGCATAGATTTCAGAGCAATCTTGCTGAATAACTACAGGGTAGTGTCAATTTTCCACTATAAAGATAAGCTCCCCAAGGCTATGCTCTCTTCCATTATTTATAAGTACCGTTGCGCACAATGTACGTCTGAATACGTCGGGCTGTCTACCAGATCTCTTCGTGTTCGAGTAGGAAAGCATGCCGGACGGAGCTATCGAACGAAATGGCCTCTAAAAACTCTTCCTCACTCTGCTGTCCGCTCACACGCAGAGAAGTGCGACCTCCCCGTTCGCTTAGACGATTTTAATATTGTTGCTTCCGCATCTAGTCAAACAGATCTCCGTTCTCTAGAATCGCTCTTTATCATAAAAGACAAGCCAGTTTTAAACGACACGCAATCCTCCTATCCATTACAAATAGCTTCTTAATTTCAAATGTTTTTCAAAAGGACTTATGTTATGAAACAATTTTTTCAGATGCTGAAGATGACCTTAGAGGTCGAAACGTTCGGTTTTGAATGCTCTTATTTGATTAAAATATATTGGTTAATTTGAAATTAACAGTCCATGCTTTTTTATTTATTTTAAGATCTAAATATATTCGTGCGTGGAAATACCACATTATGAGTTCAATATATTAACACTGAAAACTTTGGAGTTGATCACTTTCAGTATATTGATAAAAAATTGCATGCTTTTATTTTTGCAATTTCTTTGAGTATAAGTTGTACATTCTACTTTTTCATTGGGACGTTAGTTACGTTGATTTAAAATATCTGGCTTGAAGCTATTCGAGAATTCAGTGAAGTTACATGGCATACTTGAATGCAGAAAGCTTGTGTTTTTTAATGCGGAGGAATGTTAAAAGAATGTGAACAGTTTCTTATCATTAGGCTAATTTCGGCTTCAAAATGATAGCCATTTCTTAGAGAGATATATAACTGAACCAGTTAAATTATTGTTCACGAACTATGAAAAAAATAAGAAAATGACACTTCTGTGTGAGAGAAGTGATCATCTTATACATATGAACTACATTAAACTATATTTCATACATTTATACTGATCAGTCAGTAAGCAAACTGTACGATAGGGTCACCAATTGTGCTGTATATTAATTTATGTTCGAATATTTATTCATGAATAAAGGTTTTTTATATTTCTCTGCGTTAGTACAAATAGAATAAATCATGTAACACAACGAAACATACGTAAACAACATGAAAAAATCCTCTGAAAAATGGAAGCAATGACATTGAAGCTGCATGATTTCTGCATGATTTCTCAAAAGATTTAGACAACATTGACCTTACCTCGTTAATGCCTTAAAAGATCATACGTTTCTTTATCGAAAATAGCCTTCATATATTGGAAGGTCGAAGAGATTTCTTCCATAATAATTTCTGAGAAATTCACTGCCGAGTAGCAGTTCCTTCATCAATTTTGATGTCTTTGACAACCAGACGCCAGTGCCAATAAAATGACGGTGGTTGTGGTGAAGTTAATATAAGTTTAAAACTGCTGACGTTAAAGGATTAAGCGTCTTTTATTGACGATGTTAAATGTTGATTGAACACGAATAGAAATGGATATGGAAATAGAGGCTAAATAGGAATAAGGTTTGTAAACAATTTGTACTTCATGTAAATTAATATTAGCGTTGCTCAAGAACCTATTCAGCTTTTTAAAACCAAATTCATGCTTCTGTTTTCTATTTTCTAAAAGAATTATATTTCCATATCATCAAACAAAAGAATATATTTATGCAGATAATGTTCAAATTTCGATACGGTTCAGCATTGAAGTGGCTTGCTAAAAGGTAAACACTGAGCACCTTTTATAAACAACCTGAAATCGAACTATGAGCAATACGGTCTCAAATCAAACACAAGCAAGACACAACTCATTATTTCGACTCAAAGAGCTCAGTCAAAATATTAACCTAACTGACTGTGACGCTGGGGAAATGAACGAATTGAGCCAGCTGAAAAAGCAAACAGTCTGTATTTAATTTGACCATAACATGTTCTTCACATCACACATGATGTGGAGAAAAATAGAAATAGAATAAACTGAAACTTTATGTCTTTTGCGCTGGATAAAGAATGGACTTGTCGGAAAAACTTGCTTATGCGGGTCACAATCAAAATTAAAGCGAATAGTACCTATACTGGAGCAGAGTCAATGGAAATATGCCTAACTATTTTTCAAAGGATATTACGCATATGTGTGAATTTTGCAGCCAAATCGCAAGCGAAGTTCAAGTCAAGAAATGCCATCACATAATCCGTCAACTTGTTTCCTGTTAAGGAACTCTGAGACCGAAAATTATACTGTTCTTCAACCCTTGCTACGATGTTGTAAAAATTTACCCAACTACTCAGACAAACCATAAGCCATATGTAAGAAAGGGTGTCTCAGTGAGTTAACTTTCATTCGGCTTCGGGCAAAATGTTCTTACTGTACTGTGCGCCTTGTTGTGGAACAAACTTATCGAGCGAATAAAGACAATTCAATCATTGAAAGAAGATTCAAATAGCAAAACTTGTTCCGCTTCATAAATGACAGAAGTATAGGGCAACACTCACATAGGAATGAAAAATTGTGTCGTCTCATTATTATGCTCTGTTAAATTATCTATTAAAATGACAGCTTATCAGATTAGTGATGCGATTGTTTGTATGAAACAACTAGCGAGTGTCATACGCTTATGGGAAAAATTAGTGCAAAAAAGAACCTGACTTCCATTTCCATTTTAAACCTAGTGTCTTTATATCTCAGAGATCAACTTCAACCTTTCAACACCATTGTGTTATATTGTTATAGCTGGGCTTGTGTTTCAGTGTTGAGAATATTTTTGAAACAAAAATTAGTCAGAAACTTTTACCTACCATAGTGGTTTTTTTGATCTGTTGATTTTTCTATTTCCGGTGTTTTCGAAATTTGCTCAACTGAATTGTTTTCAATATTTGTGTCTCATAAATACCAGCAATCATGAACTCGATAAATAAAACAAAATCTCTTGTAAGGTACAAAATAATTTTGTACATTTTGACGGCTACAACCAAATACTGTGTTCTTTTCATGTCTGCACAGTTCCGGGTCTCTTAATAATTTAATTACTGTAACTGCGCTAATGGTTTAAACTACATTTGTAAATAATTCTCACCGTGTATCATTAAATCGTTCTAAATTCGTACGGGAAAGAACATTCAATTCAAACATTCATAGCTTCTCAATCTCCTATTCTCTATCACCCTCATCTAGCTCCTCAAAGTCCCACTAGCCTCACCTCACGCTGGAGCGCGCCAGTGTCACGGCGGACTTGATGAGAACCTTGGCCTGCATGAGTTGCGTGTTGAATTTGTTCATTCTGGACTTCCCCTGCAGCTGAGCACTGCCGTCTGCGGGAACAACTCAAGTGTACGGACACGTGTCAGTGCGTGGGAAGGCTTAGTGAGTTTTTGCTATTTTTCTATTGCCATAATATTTTGAGCAGTGATCGAATGTAAAGCATTTGGGTCGGATGATAAATGAAGTACTTGGAAAAGTTGTACGGAGTTGAACAACATCATTGAAATAAGAGCGATTTTTCTGTATTCAAAGTCAACTCAACATAAAAGTTCTTCATGAATACCTTCATTGCATAGTTGCACAAATGTAGTGATTTTCTTGAGACTTAAATTACAACAATGCCATTCTCCTGATATTATGCGGAAAAATCGAATTTGAAACTGGACATTGGCGCTATACGCCAAATAGTGAGTGAATAAAAACCAAAAAATGCCAAAGGAAGTTTTAAATAAGATAAAACTTAATAAATTATGGATTTGTATGAACAACTTCAAGGTAAAAATGTAAATTCAACGTATCAATATTTTTTATAGCGATTCAGCGTAATTAGGCTTTAAATTTTTTTAAAGCAAGTTCTTTATGAAAGAATCCGTTTTCTTTGATATACTCTAAAAGATCAAACTGAGGCTCAGTATGAGGTACACGTAAATTTTCCTATTTTTTTGGATAAAACTTTTTTATTTGATATACAACTTATTATCCCCTTAGAAATTTTGTGATGCAGCCTAACGTCACTTCGCACAGTAATGTAAGAGGAGAAAACTTGAAGACAATGAAAAACTGGAGTACCACAATTACGTAAATGACACAAAATGAATTAAGCGTACTCACCGTTACACAGGATGATCACAAACGGTGGCTGGAGTACGTTTGAGTCACCACGCAACTGCACCCCGTCGTGTCTCTGACCAAGGCGCAGACGAAGAACTTCCGTTCGGTATTTTTGTTGATTTAGACAAAACAAAACCACACCTAATATTGAGAACGTTGAGCATAGTTTCATGTAAAAATTCATTATTTCGTTCATCTACCTGAAGAAGAACAGTGATATAAACTATTCTATTGAAAATTCCTGCAGCTCAGCCTAATATGAAGATTTTCCTGCTTGACAAATATAAAAGGGATTTCATTCTGAATTTTTGTAACTCAAATGAATATATAAAAATTATTTTCTAACCTACCGTTTGTTTGTTGATCAGTACGTGAATTATTGCAGTGTTTTTACAGGAAATACACGCACAACATATTATGTATTATAATGCCAGATATCGTCCAGCGTCCGACACACATCTTCATTTTCCATCTAAGTTGATCACTCCATTATTACAACTGCGCTGCACAAATGGCTTTTCTTCTCCCTAGACTAAGGAGAGGGAGTGGACGAGTGAAAAGTAAGCTCTGCGAGTAAAAAATTTCTGCCTCTCATCAAAATCTCTGCTTTTTATCACTAGCGACGAACCTGCAGCTTGATGAAATTACCGAGGGTATTGAAGTCAGTTAGTCTCAGCAGGGTCTGTTGAAGTCAAGCTTGTTTCAGCAGGGACCAACTTGGAAAGTAAGGCAAGGAATAATCTGCACCTTTTGAATTGAAATACACTTACGAGTGAAATTATACCTTGCCATTTGATTTTAGGAGACATATACAATCAGAAAGCTATGTTTTGTACTAACTGTTTGATCTTTTTATTTTAAATAGTTATTTTCTTGCTATATGTGAGATAGACAGGGTTTTGCAATTTTTCAATAGGTGAACTTGAAAGTAGTCGCCAACTTTACCTCAACAAAAATGTGACCAATTTTTAATAACGCACTCGATAAAATGTAACGTAAAGGTAGTCTTCGTCTCGAGAGACGAATTCGATTTCATGAAAATTAAAATTTGAATTTTTCATGAGTTACGCCGATTATAGACAATGTATTATTTTATAAATGACTTCCAATCTGCGAATCCGTTACCGACATTACGATCCGTTTATGTTTAAAAGAACAGAAAAATATCGTTAGAGTAAATACGAATGCGGTACGGGTATTCGATAATTTAGCAATTTCTGAAAAAAAGTTACAAGTCATATAATTTGATTTTTCGATATCTCCCTTGTAAGTAAATAATTCACAACTTATGATTTTTACGGGTCTCTCGTATCATGCATTAGAATAGGTTGTAGTGCCTCAGAGTCTATGTTTGTATTCTTATCATTTGAACGTTTCAAAAATGGAATCGTTTTCGTGTTCTGCGTGCGATAATATAAATATATATATGCTATTTGTGAATGATGCAATATTTTACGTAAGTATAGTAACTCTAGTAAACCTCTCCCTAAACCTCTGATGTGAAAATTAACCCAAACTGATGAGCATTGTTCAATTTATGCAACTTAAACTGGTCAAGTTTTTGCTACTATCGCTCGAACAGAGCAGAAGTTTTTATACACTTTTCAAAATTTGATTTGGAAGATTCTGCTACCCAAGTATGTATATTGTACCCAGAAATTCATAGATGAACTTGATATGTAACGGACATCAGTTTTAGGATTGTGGGCCAAACGCAAGGAGGCCTCATGGTAACTTATTAATTAAGGGAGGAACAAATTCTGAATTGAAGCATAAATTATGGCATGAAGCACTTTTGTTTCTAACTTTGAATTAGTCCAATTTTTATGACATATGCTGAAATATAAGTTGCGTAGTTTCAATTAGTTCTAGAAATTATTTATGGTGAGAACACACAGTCCGCAAACAATAATTCGTTTGATTTTTATCAATGAGATATATCTTCGTCTACTACCTTAAATTTTACATTTTACTTGTGATTTGAGATATTATGGGAGTCCAGCCGGCTGTTGCATACCGGAAAGCTGAGGACGTTGCCAATGTCCGAGGTTATGGAGTTCAAGAATACGAGTTTTGTAAGGGGATAATGCTTTGAGATGTAGCTTTCGAGTAATAAACAAGTATGTTTTTATATATTTAGGTATTATTTATCTATTAGGTTTTGGTGCGGCCAGTGCTGCCTCTCTCGCCTCCTAGTGACTAAGGGCGATTGATTGTGGCCTGCTGTCGGCTACCCTCCCTTAGGGAGGAGAAGCCTGGTATATGGATGTATGTAGGTATATTTTACTTTAACCGTTTTAAATCTTTAACTGTTTTTAACTCTGTACCTCCTCAGATAGAAATCGAAAACAGCGAAGCGAAATTTTAAAGCTTTACTTTCAATTTCTGTGCCGTCCTACCATGTACTTGCGGAATCTAGACAATCAAAACTTGTTTTGGCAGAAAGACTAAAATTGTGTGTGATAAGTTACTCTGTTTTTCGAGCAATAACTTATCATTCGCTACACGTGGTTTGCAATGAGAAGCAATACGCTTGTGACTACGGCCGAAGTTGTTTCTTATATGGCATGATATTTCGAATTTTTGCTTCATATTTTTCCTCAGATCTTTCTGCATTTAATGACATTAGCTTGCCGTTTATTATGAATGGATATTTGAATGATATAAGCTGTAGAAATGGGAGGTTCTCAAATTAAAATGTTAATCAGAGATGCTATATGCATACTGAATTTACAATCCAGCTTCACTGTTGCCTTAGAAATAACTGAACTGAAGTGTCTATAGTAATTATCTTAAGAAATTATTTACTTGATATATTACTTGCACTTAGTAAATTGTTCAAATTATTTAAAATTATTTAAACTATTGTCTACTACCAAAGCGTCCTAATTCTTCAGATCTGCTTTTGAAAATCGTGAAATTTTTCGTGGAAGTAGAGAATTTTCACCATCAGTGATGAATCGAAAGGGCAAAATTAAAATAGTTCCCATCTATCGATAA
Organism: Morinoia aosen; assembly: GCA_030386875.1. Taxonomy (NCBI): domain Eukaryota; kingdom Metazoa; phylum Arthropoda; class Malacostraca; order Amphipoda; family Talitridae; genus Morinoia; species Morinoia aosen. The sequence goes on along the minus strand of CM059576.1, from coordinate 105,488,963 downwards.
TCTTTCGGAAAACCGGGCTGACCAGACTTTGAAAAATCCTAATATTTAATCTGAATACCTCATTCCTAACATACACTTGACGGCCCAAACAGATTCTTGACTAGATTGGATGGAAAATGTGCGTGATTTTAAAACAGTGCTAATGAGATCTACATACTAGGAAAAACTATGTATTAGTTTTAACATAGAATATTTAAACTTAATCCGATTTATGCAGAGAAGTGAGAACATTCATATTTTAACAACTATCTCTACAGGAAAAAAATTTCGAAGCTGATTTTCAACATCCTTTAAGATATTTCTATTTCAAGAATAGATGGTATCGAAATCCGACACTTCATTCCAATGAAGAGGAAACTGTATAAAGATCGAGCTTCGCTATAGTAAAATAGATCAAATTTGCTTGTGTTTTTAGTCAAATTATCATGATGACTTACTTGAACAGAAACTAACTATTAAAAATCTTTTTCATTATGGTTATTCCAAGTATCCAAAAAGAAATTTCCAAGTAAAAAACATCACAATGCTAAAGTATATCTAAACCACTCGAATGAATTATCAGTGTGGACACTGCATTTCATGTTTCTAAATGCTTTGATGGCTCATTCTTGAAGTGCGAAGAACACATTTTTATTTAAGTTATTCTAAATCTTCTTCATCGTACCGTGGACTTCCAATGAGCTAACGAAGAGCACAATATTCTTGTGCTCTTTCAGGCAAAATATTTTTAACTTTATTTAACTTTCTTTGAGTTTAAAAGATACTGCAAGTAATTCCGATGTTCGTACTTATTCGTTGGAAAATAAGCATGTTTTTCAATAGGAAATGAAATTATCAAAAATAAAAATTACAGTACATTTCACACAACCAAATTAGGAGTTAATATTTAACATAAAAAATATTAATAAGCAGCTCGAGTTCATGCAGTGACTACAAAACACACTAGTTATCGACAGTTGTAGATTTATTCAATTTTTCACTAATGTAGTTACTGGATGTACACATAAAAGACCGTTTGCACTTTTGTTTATACGGTAAATATTTGAAAATTCAGATTTCATCGATGATAGTTGCTTAAAAATTTGATGACATAGTTTCCTCAGTCAGGCCATTATCAATTTTAACGCGCTGTATAAACGCAAGTTATTCATCTGAGAACAGAAAATATATAGTTTTATCGACTTTGATAGAAATTTAATTTATTCATAGCCATTTAAAATCGTTTTCTTGTTTGTTATTTATTCCATTGTATCATTGTTTTCATGAGGAAGGGTTGAAGGGAGAGAAGGTACTTTTGTCAGCGAACTGGATGAAAATATAAATTAATTATAGTATGTCTAAAAGCATCATTGACGTATATCAGAAGCAGTTGAAGTCCCACAACCGACTCTCGTGGAAGGTCATGACTTTTATCGAACAGTTACGTTGAAAAATTAAACTGCAACGTGTTATTAACATTTTTCAGTTATGATTTAAACCGTGCATGAATAACTTATCTATGGAATGCCATACTAACTCAAGGCGTCGAAAATAATATGCAAAAATGATTTGCAAAAGCTGAGAAACAAATACCTGAAAACAATCATTTCTTCGTCGATTTTAGAGTGAAAACATATTAGGTGATTTGAAATATTGCAAACGTTCTAGATTTTTTTCATCGAAAACTATTTCGTTTTACATATATAAACACTTTTCGTTCGGAATATGAGTACACTTTCTTGTAGGTAGATAAAGCACCATCCGTTCTAAAGCGTGGAAATACTTTATACCCTTCAACTATTTTTGTGACTTCGCTGTGGCACTGCGAAGAATGGCCTGAAATATATTGATTTTGGAATGCTTTTAAAAAAAATTATAGTCTTCTGGAGCGCAATAAATATTAATATGTATAAATAATAGACACTCAGAGATAGTTGCATACGTACAACAACGCTCGACAATATGTTCAGATTGAGCTAGTATGACACCAGAACCACACTGCATGGCAGAATTTGAACCCAAATGACACGGAAAACAGAAGTATACCCACATGTAGTCGGAGTTGGATCCGCCCACATGAATTGTTCTTTTTAATTGGGAGGAAAATGTACACAGCAGCTAGTGCTTTAGATGGCCTGGAGCTACAGCCTCTGTGGCCAAATAAAGCAAGCCTGCATCTTTTAATCTTAGAATTAAAGGTACTATTTTTCCTCTAATGAAGCTCTGGCCGTGTTCTAAAGCGAATAGTTTCCGCCCTACCTATTCAAGCTACACCTCTGTTTATAAGCAGTGGAAGGAAAAACCAATTAAAACATTTATGATTTCATGTTTATGAAATATTTTATTAATTGAACAATTCGTGTTTGTTCATCTCAAGTCAAAATGCCAAAAATTTTACCCCAAACTTGGAATGATGGCTCAACCAGCTGCACGTTTCTTTAAGCGTAAGGGAGAAAAACTGAATGCTTCCGATGTAGGACCTGCATAATGTGAAGGAAGATTTAAATAACACTAAAAATGCATTCCTCTGTGTTGGTAGTATTCGTGTAATGTAATGGAGTATTTGAGTACCAAGTTTCTGATGGTCTGTCAATCCAATCTGTAAATAAAAAAATACAAATCTTAACCTACGTGACTTTTCTTCCGGCATTTTAATCCGTGAGCGGATTATAAAATAGTCAAATACTTATTCTTAGCAAATGCAGTGTTGCTTTGCAAGACCAAGTTCTGAAATGATTCCGTCAAGTTCTAATTTTGAAAAGAACATATCAACATTTTCGGCATTTCCGAATGAAACTCTCCAGAAACATAAAAATAATCCCGAAAAAGTTAGCAATGGTAAATTAAAATGTTGTCTAAGGGGACATGATCCCAAGAAAAAAAACAGAATGAGTGCTAGGAATAACAGCTGCAGGCAACAGTGGATGCAAGTTCTGCAGACAACAGCAAATGCAAATTCTGCAGGCAACAGCAAATGCAAGTTCTGCAGACAACAGCAAATGCAAGTTCTGCAGGCAACAGCAAATGCAAATTCTGCAGGCAACAGCAAATGCAAGTTCTGCAGGCAACAGCAAATGCAAATTCTGCAGGCAACAGCAAATGCAAGTTCTGCAGGCAACCGCAAATGCAAGTTCTGCAGGCAACAGCAAATTCAAGTTCTGCAGGCAACCGCAAATGCAAGTTCTGCAGGCAACAGTAAATGCAAGTTTTGCAGGCAACCGCAAATGCAAGTTCTGCAGGCAACAGCAAATGCAAATTCTGTAGGCAACAGCAAATGCAAGTTCTGCAGGCAACAGCAAATGCAAGTTCTGCAGACAACCGCAAATGCAAGTTCTGCAGGCAACAGCAAATGCAAGTTCTGCAGGCAACCGCAAATGCAAGTTCTGCAGGCAACCGCGAATATAGATTCTGTAAGCTTGCAGGACGACAACGCGGAAAAGACGCAAGATATTAAACAATGAATTCAAGCGAAGCCCTAGCACGGCTACGTACAGCAGTCATTCATGTGGGCAAAAGGCACCAAGGTCACTTTGCCAACGAGACGCTATCCTTTTTTAAAAAAATGCTAAAATGAGAGAAAAAAAACTCGAAGGTGGCACAATTAACCGGCAAAGCAAAGCCGTTCGATCGACATTACATACTTTGTCTCAGAGATTTCGAGGGATTTCACGATACTTGACCTGTATTTTTTGATTTGAAATGCCAGGCTAAACGGCACAAGTCTGTGGAAAACATGGCTAATTTAAAGGGACACGGTTATATTTCACTTGCAAGATATGGAAACATCAAAGCTTTTAAATGACTATTTTTATTTCTCCAGTATTTAACAATGTTTTATAGTTTTTTAAAATTGAAAAAAGGAATAAAAATTACAAATGAAATCATAAAGAACACAAAATTTGTGATGTTGTTCGAGTGTTTTAGTGTGCTGAAGACTAATGAAAATTGCAAATTAAACCATAAAAGCCAAAAAAATATGTAGTGTTCAATAGTTTGTCCAAACGTTCTAGTGTTACACAGACGAATGAAAATCCCAAATCAGACCATAAACAGCGAAAAAAAGTAATGAGCAGGGTAGGGTGTTCGAGTGTTCTAGTGAGCTGAAGACAAATGAAAATCACTAATTGAGTCCTAAAGAACATAAAAAAGAATTCGGGACAGTACTTCATTAACCCCGTGGAAGACGAAGTCAGCACGGGTTACTGCGAAATATTATAGCTCACATCGTCAGACTCGGCTCACCTCCCTTCGCATGTGACCGACTTAAAAAAGCCGGACGCTTGAAGAACGGTTTTGCCGTTCACTAACTCTATTTCCTCTTAAATTAATCGTCAGCATTGAGTTTTAAATACCATGATATGAATTTATCGAAAGGTATGCATATTTTTCGTAGTTCTTTAGCAGTGGTATTGTCCACGTATGCGTATGATGGGAATAATGGAAAGAAATGGAGAGTGAAAAATAGAGCGGTGGTGGGTGACGGTGGTATGCACCAATTGCTGGCCAAGAATAAATGTCGTATATCAATTACAATTTCTTGTCCTGATGAATGCCGAAGACAAAACGAAATAAATTTTCCATTATTTTATATATTAAATGCCAGTGAACACATTATTTAAAAAAATTTCGTAATAGACAGGTCTTTCAATGTACATAGTTTGGGTAGATCCCACCATTGGGTTAGCTATCCATGACAGTGGTTGAAACAACAGAGAACAAAATAGCAAACGTATTTTCTCCTAATTTGCTTCCAGTTAGAAAAAAATGCCCAAGCGATGAAAAAAATGTTGAGACATTGAACAAGAACGCCTTTAACGCAGGAGTCTTCACTATCATAAACACGTTTAAGATTGCATGATAGTGACCGATATTGACGAGAGTATGGTAAGTGTGAATAAATGGTAGTGATTGCACTTGAAATATCGAATGTTAAGGTATTTGAGCCAATTCACGTATTCACACCCAAACATAAACACGCCCGCAAAAAAATACATCACTCGGAGTCAGTTGGTTCTATGCATGACCAGTTAAAAAAAATCAAACTTAAACTACACCATTAAGAATAATTTTTTGAGCAACGAAAACGTAAAATGTTGCAATATTTATAAATTTAGAACAAAAACTCGAGTATTCTCATTATAGTAGCTTTATTCTGCTGAAAAAAAAATAGATTGAATAATGGTCCTTGAGGAGATTTGTGGCAAAAACCTGGTACATATATAATTTTACGAAGAACTGTACTTGACAGTTTAATATACAACGTACACAGTAAGGATACCCAAAAATGGAATATACAAATTAATAATCATTACTTTAATAAAAAACAAATTGTGAAGCAAGAACATGAATTAAGAGAAACATATTTAAGTAATATATTATAGATTGACTTTTTCACACTAGAAACCATCAGCTTCACAAAATTTGGAACACTGGCTTTAGTGAGCTCCGAAGCCAACGACCAATATTTGAAATGAGGAGTAGCCTAATTATAGAAGAAATTACGGAAGCTTTTTATACTAAACCAAGTTTCATTTTTGGAGAGACTCTACAGGGCAATAGTCCTGAATTCGCCTGTAAAATAATGTCCTATCATGCGCTGGGAAAGGTGATGCCCCAGGATAACGACCGAGACTGGGAGTATTTTTGTTCTGAATATAAATACTGTATGACCTTTACCCTAGATTAGATTATAAGTTAGTTTAAGCCTCCCTGACCGCTACAAAAAAAGAGCGTATCGAAGAGAAGAAGGAGGAAGGCACCATTTAGTATGGATGTTAGGGAATGTGGAATCTACGCAGAAGGGCACAGAAACAGTAAGTTGGGAAAAAAGTTCATGAAACAAGATAAAAGTTGAAGAAGAAAGTAGTAGGTGCTGAAAAATAGGACAGCAGTGAACCGAAAATAGCTGGTCCTTAACATGATAAAAAAGAACATTTTATTTCAACAAAAAAAGGCCTTTCTAACTCTCAGCTCGGGCCCTCACACATTTCCCCCTCGGAGTGATAATACCCATAGATACAATAGTTGTATCCCCCTGAGGGGATCTGTACCCTAGCGTCTTATCAAGTGTTCTTATAATTCCGCTAAAAAAAAGTTTCACTATATTTTGTGTGTAATGTTTTCACAAGTGGTTACGAAAAAATGATTTAATCAAAGCAAATACCTTGGTTTTCTACTAAGTCTTGAGGCTTGATTTTATCGTTTCCAGCCGTTAGAAAAAGTTTTAGAAATATTACGACCCCAAAATTACATCCCAAAATAATGCATTGCGTTTTATTTTAGTTTGAGGATAGGTTAAATTAGATTAGGTCATTTCAAGGCTAGAAATCCGCTGAATTGTTTTTATTGATACTCAGCCATCAAACTTCTCATTGCAATTGGCATATCATCTGCATCCATTTAGATTTTGGGGCCGGAGGCTGTTTTATACCTTTTTTGACCATCAACAAACTTTACAATAACTAATATCGTTGGTTGGCTGCCGCTACATAACAAATCACAGTCATTTTTATTTACAGTATGACAGACGAACCCTGGAATTCGCCTCCTGGAAATTAGCTAACTGTTGCTGTATTATTTTCCCATTTTATATTCACCTTCATGCTCTTCCACGCAGTAATTGTTTGCAGATATCAAATTCTCTGCACTTTATGATACATGAATTAACTGTTTAATAAGCTAATCCTTGGCCCCATTTGACCTCGGTACAAAATGTCCCTCCTCGTCCCATAATCTGCTTCACTTGCGTTCATCTTGGCTCGAGCCGGTGTTGGGGCTCGAATTATTTATCTGGGGCTCGAAGAGTATAGCTGATCTCGGCGTCTGTCTGGAGCTCCTTGTATCAATTTTGGGGAATACAGTTTAACCTAATTCGTTTGTACTCGCATAGGCAAGTCTTCAGCTTTGCTAAGTTCTCTTATTTTATCGGCTATCCATACAGCATGTCTTGGCATTGCTCTTCTCGTGCTGTAGGGTGTACATTCATTTAGGGCTGCTACAAAATTGTCATTGAAGAGCGAAGTGTGTAGCCTGACATCAAATGCACGGTAACAGATCATAACTGTATTGTGGTTGTCTCCCTAACACTGCAGCCGTGAAAATGTATATCACGAACATTTTTTACTAGTGTTTGGAGATTCAAAAACAGTTATTCACTATAAACAGTCATTATGAACAGTGAGCAATGAAAGAAACAGTGATTCATTTTTTTATTATGTTTAAAATCATAAATTCATTGTCAGCTGTTATTTCAACTACACGCTAACTTTTTTTTTGCTATTCAGAACTCATACGAATGTTTTCATGATACAGTATCCATGTGCTTATAAATAATTTTTCAATTTTGAATAGCTGAAGGGTGAGAGTGCTTATTTTTTTTTATATTTGCATTCATTACCAATTAAAATTATGGGTCGATAGTAAACCAAAATTTCATGAACACCTAATTTGAATAAATTGGGCTTATTTATCAGTTCGTGCTGGAAATTCGCACTTAAATGTTATCAGTAATATCAATATTAGTATTATAACGAATGAATGTTATTTATGAAATGATCATTGTTCACCTCTATCACGCCATTTAAATGAAAAATATATATCCTCGAAAAAAAATAACTAAAAATCAGCTTCAAAAACATGCAGCAATAAAATTAGTGATAACATGAATTATAACTGAAAGATGGACATAAGTTTGTAGCAAAATATTAATGCAAGTACTATTCCCCCTTCCATTACTCTCAGCCTTCATACTCCTGGATGTAATTTACAAGTTGCAGGAGCAACTTCTCAATGCTATATGAGCAGAACTGGTGAGTTCTGTTGTTGTTTTTTACGTTCCGAACTTCATTTTCTCTGATGTGCAGCCTGTGCATCAACTGTCGCAGTAGCAGGGATACGGGCTGGCCAGGCTGGTGATGCTGCCAGGCTTGGAATATTTCCTGCAAAGCAAGAAAGAACTCCGCGTTAAATGGGAATTCTGTTCCAGGTATTCAAGTCCAGCGTATGATTTCAGTGTGATTGTTGGTTTTAGAAATCTAAGCCTCTGTCTAGTGTGATCATTATATACATATGCCCTCATGTTTTTATGCAATTGCATGGCATGTGTTTATATAGTTTATTTACGACAAATATAGAATTTTTTTCAATTAAACTTCTAGAAAATCCTATACGTGTTTGTATTGGATATATTTCTTATTATGTTCGCATGTTTTCCTATATTTATTGCATTGCAATTGAAAAAATGAAGAAATTCATTCAAAACAAATTTAGAATTTATTTAAAGAAAATTTCCCTTCATTCAAATTTATAATTAATTTATTCGTCTCTAACTATCAAATATCTATTCTGAAAAGCTCTAAGTGCTTGGTGAGGGTATCTGCGACACGTGTTTCACCTCGCGGGGCTAAAATAATATTTCAATCACGGTTTCATAAGGATGAACACATTTGTCTGGTGTTCTCATCTGAACTAATTCTGGAAGCAATGAATCCTGCATCACAGATACACTCATCGCCCACTTTCAGTTGTTCAAGTAATCAAAGAGTAATGCTACTTTATGTTACTAACCACTTGTAGTGCTGTAAGAGCTTTATCGAACAATATTGAATGTTGTCATTGTTGACGGTACGCGTACACTAGAGTATGACAGTGGACAGTTGTTTGCCTACTAGCTTGATTTATCCGTCTCTACTTTCACTTGGTAAACTGGACACTTCATGATGGCAGAAATTTTATAATAAAGCATTAAATAGAATCAAAGCTTCTATTTGATGAAAATATCGTCATTTTTGACATTTGGGGTGCACTGATACAAGTAAAAAATTGAGTGTCAGTGCATAATTATTTAAATAAGTTTCAAGGTATGGATGACAAAGAAACATATTCATCCTTATATCACCTGTAATTAAAATATTATTGTACTTGTGCAGTGGTGAAATTCTCACCTCAGATGCGGTGGTAAGGCATCCTCAAGAACATCACGAATACACGCCCCAACCAAGCAAGAAAGCAATCATTTCTTAATTCATCATTGCTAAAGTACATGACCCGTCTAAATGACGGGAATCGATATTTTCATAAAAAGAATATTTCAGGTTTGGATTAAAAATAAATATAACCAACAAACAGAACCCTCAATTAAAATATTCTTAGTTTTGTGCATTAGTGAAATTCCTGTCAAAAACAGTCATTGAGCATCCTTGGCAGCGTGATAGACCAACTGAGCTTCAACTGGTTTTTCCATGCTTTTCTATCGCTTCTATGTTTTCCTAACTCTCAACTTCTGGCATTGTATACAACCTAACCTAACATAACAACTCATATTCATTCTGACTCTGAATTTGTTGGATTAATTCGTCAAAAATTGTCGAGTTGATGAAGCTTGTATCACAGATATGCTTATCAAAAACTCTCTGCTGCTGGGTGTGACGGACGGACAGACAGACGGACGCGGCTCTTATTATAGTACAAGTGTGCACGGCCCGTCAAAAATGAAGGGATTCAATATCTTTCATGAACAAATTTTTCAGATGTGGAAGCTAAACAAATTTATCCATCCTAACAGTACCCGTAATAAAAAATATTCTTTTACTTGTGCACTGGTGAAACTCATTTCACAGATACGGTCATTATAACTACCCTCATGATAGTGACAGAAAAATGGAAGAAGGGGACTCCAAACAAATAATTCAAGGGCATTATTAGTTAGTAGCAGGGCTCGTGGAAATTCCACGGACAATGTCATCGTTTAAGTTTGGCGGACCCGTGAAAAAATTCCGTCAACATTACCTAACCTATGCTAACCTAACCAATCTTAACCTAACTTATCCTAACCTTTCATGCCCTAACTTATTCAAACCTAACCGAACCTATCCTGATGAAATGTTTCAGATATCAATGCAAGTACAGGCTATCTTTTCATTTTACGCTGAGGAATTCGGAACCCAAGATACCGCAAACTCAGACGAAAACGTAACGATACCAAACAAATAAGTTTACAAACTGCGTTTCTTAAGATGCGGACACCGAACAAATATGTAAATAAACACACAACGGGTATTATTAGGTTAGATAGATGTAGTTTTAAAATAACGTGTCAATTGCTGAGCTATTTTTCATTTCTCTTTTATTAAAAACTTAAATAGAAAACGAAAGATTTTTCACATATGTAGATTTATTGAAAACTAGTACCGATTGGAATACTATGCTTTCATTTTGTAGCGGAATGGACACACAAGTGCTTAGGATCCATCTCATCTTCCTATTATTACATTTTCCGGAGACGGAAAATAAAGGTTGTATAGTTTATAGTCCAAAACAGACACGTGCCGGCTGTTGGTGTCTAATGCGAACTTGTAAAGACAAATTATGACCTAAAGTTCTCAGCTGAACTTTTTCGGGGAGACATTTATGATTTTAATCCCCCTTGTAGAAATTACTCTTTGAGTGGCTAACATCATAGGTGTACGAGCAAAATAGTTTGACTGAGTGGACTTCTTTTTATTGGAGAAAGAAACCCCCCACAGAGGTAAGAGGGACGTCACTTACATGCATTGGAAGAGAGAAAAATACATCGCTACTATATTGGTCCAGGAAGAACCGATGCCTTGCGCCGTGCACGAGAGAGAAGCCCGTGTCTTTTATGGAGTCACAGCCCCAGTTGGTAGAGATGCACTGCTCGATGTTGCCGCTCCAGTCGCAACTGAGGTCGTAAATGTACTCGGGGTACTGATCAGAGAGGGCTTATGTAATACCTCCAGTAGAAATCAGTCAATATGAGAACGTAATTTGCCATTTGCTGAAGTAACTTCTACACGCAGAACTGGTGAGTCCTGTTATTTTTGACGCCACAAATTTCATCTTCTCTGATGTGCAGCTTGTGTATCAACTGTCACAGTAGTAAGGATACAGCAACGGAGAGAATAGTGTTTTTTATATCATTCGCTAAGAGATGCCTAGAGTTGAAATTAAGAACAGTGAAAGTCAGAAGCTCAAAATCGAATAATCAAAATCAGTTCAGTCAGAGAATTAAAGTCTATCGGGGTAGACGATAGTGGAAAATTTAGATACTGACTGCGTGATTTAAATCCTTCCAACAAAAAATATCTACGTGGTGGGCTCAACCACCATAAGCTCCAATCCTTAAGCAGTGTGAAGAGCAAATAACAGTAACTGGCAAGGGTTCTTCAACTGACAGGATTCAGTAAATGTTCAAAATACGCTGGACTTTTCCGTGGAAAAACTTGATCAAATATCATAATTTCAGTTTTCGCTGATATATACGTTATCACATTTCTGATTCTGAATGACTGATTATCATAAGTTTATGATTAGAACTTTGAAGGATACAAAATACGCATTGGTACACAATTAGAACTTCACATGATATCTTCCAACATAACGAGAGAGATTGAATGACGACTTGAAAGCACAGAACAGGGAAATGCTGCATACAACCTAACTGGAAGCAGCACCAGTGGGGCCAAATAAATCGAAAGCACATAACTAACCTCACTAAATATATTTTGAAAATGGCTTGATCACTAATTATGCCTTCACGGAACGCTTGCACCACGCTGGTCACCAAAGTCTGCCACTGGAAGGGCAGTTTCCGCCACCTCGTCAGGTTGGCCAGCAGCAGCGCCGAGCTGAGGCCTTGTTCGCCGTAGAATGGGATCTGAAATGCAGAGCTTTGGGCTAACAGGAGTAGGTCCGGCGGCGCACTTTAGTGCGCTTATTATACTCTGAATTTGACGTGGTGCTATCACGGTTCGTACTTTGCTCTCTGTAGGAGTTTTGCTTTCTAGATTGAACGTCGTTTTATTGAAAAATTCTCTGGACTCGTTTTTTTCTCTGGATTAGGTGTCATTATATTGAAATATTCGTAGTACTAATTTGTGACAACGAATTAGATATCTGTCTTTCAAAAAACTATATGTACGAGTTTTACGTTCCGGGTTAGACAAAACATATTAAAATACTTTTCGTTCGAGCTTTAAAACTACACAGCTTTTGACAATCCAATTTGGGAATTGGGATTCTTTGAATAATCTTATCCGAATATTCAAATAATTTTGTAACTCTTTGAATACGTGAGAAACTTTGTCAACAACTTCGTGGAGATGAATACAGAAATTCATACTCAATCTTCATACTTCATACTTCATACTTATACCATGTATAAGAAAAAATTCTATCCAAATATGAAAGCACGACACGGTGGACACATGATTAAATGTGCTTGGCCAAAATCAATATGTGTTGAACATTTTAATTATTTTCCATTCATTTCAACTATTGTGTCAAAGCTCAGTTGCGTGCTATATGTTATGCAGTCAAAAAAATCCTATAGAACTCTGCACTGTTCAGAGATTTGTGCGCACTACCCAGCCACGTTGTCATCAAGCGAAAATACTACAGAGCATATTGATGCTCCTATTTACCAAATCCTAAAAATGGCTGCAACACCACAAACACTTAGTACATGTATTACCTCAGTGTTGAGCTGCAGATAAAACCCGTCAACAGGTGCCACCCCCAACACTTGCTGCTCGTTGAAGAGCCTGAAATGCTGCGTCAGGTGCTCAGGCGGCCTCATGAACACATGGTCAGTGTCCATGTAAACAACTGCGTCCAGCTCAGGCAGAACCCACGGCAGAAACAACTTCTCGGTGACGCATTTCTCGTAGATGTTCATCAGCTGCCAGCCCTCCGGAAAGAAGACTGGAATGTAGCTCAAATGCAGCCGGTGGCGGAAGGATTGTGGCCACGGAGCCACGTACTCCTCCAGGGCTGGGAGTATGGAATCGTCGTTGCCCAGGATGATGAACCTATCGAAGAGACTCAGTCACTCGATACTGGGTGACGATATGCTCAGAGGGTTGTTTTGGGAGTAATAAAGCAAGGTTTGTCGTAGGTCAGCTGAACCCAATCAAAAGATAACTCATTATTTTCGATTCGAAGAATTCAGTCAAAATTTAACAAAACTGATTCTGACGCTTGGGAAATGATAGGGTTGACCCAGTATAAAAATTGAAACATTTTGTTATTCAATTTGACCATAACGTGTTCTTCGCATCATATGTGATGTGGGAAAAATAGCAATTGAATAAACTGAAGCTTTAATTGTTTTTCACATATTGGAAAAATATTTTGACTGTAATATGTGGTTATGTAAGTCAGCATTTAATACTACAGCAAATAACTTATTGCTGCATATTCCGTGGAGATATACCTCACTATTTTAAAAGGGAGTTACGCCTATGTATAAATATGCCACAAAGATCATATGCGAGTTCTAGTCTATAAAAGTTCTCACATAACCCGTCAACCCATTACCTATCAAGGAACTTGCGTGAATCTCAACACAAGCAATATTTCTCATTTTAAAAGACCGAAAAGTATTCTCTTCTTTAAACCCTCATTCAGAAATGTGCAGATGTTACAAAAATTCACCCAACCACTCTGAAAAACCATGACCCAAATTAAAGAAAGGATTTATTAGTGAGTTACCATTCGTTTGGTATTAGATAACTGCTCTGCCTGTACCATAGGCCTCGTTGTGGAACAAACTTCTTGAGAGAATAAAGAAAATTCGATCACTGAAAGAATTCAAGGTTAAATGGTAAAATATATTCTGCTTCATAAAGACAACAGTAAGCTGCAAAAATGCAAAAAAAAGAAAAATAATTAGTTCCTCTCATTCTACACTGCAAAATCAAGCGTTCTAAGTGTCGATTAAAACATTTGATTGCATGATCGGTTGAGTAATTGCTCGTTTGAAATAACTAACTATACTTTTATGTTCTCGAGTAAGTGTAAAGTAAAGTACCAGACTTCCATTCTCATTTTAAATACAGTATCTTTATATCTCAGCGATCAACTTGAACCTATAAACACCATCGCGTTATATTGTTATTGTTATGCTCACCTTTGAATGCTGAGAACATATTTTAAACAAAAAATGTGTGAGAAACCTAAAACATAAGATACACTGTGGCTTCTTGATCAGTTGATTTTTCTATTTCTATTGTTTTCGAAATTTACTCAACTTGACACTTTCTGTACACAATTTTTAGATCTTATTTACTGTAAATTAGCAATCACTGACTTAATAAAATAAAATAATATCTTCAGGTAGGTACTGAAAAATTTTGTACATTTAACAACCAAACCAACCAAAAGAGGTATGACCAAGTACTGTGCTCTTTTCGTGCCTGCACAATTTCGTGTCTCTTCATGTTGCAAGTAGTATTAGGGCTCGAGTTAAATTAAAATTATGAATAATTCTCGCCTTCCATCTTCAATTTATTCTAAATCCGTATAGGAAACAACATTCAATTGAAACGTTCATGGCTTCTCAACCTCCTATTCTCTATCACACTTATCACGCCCCTCAAAGTTTCCCCGGCCTCACCTCACGCTGGAGCGCGCTAGTGTCACGGCGGACTTGATGAGCACCTTGGCCTGCATGAGTTGCGTGTTGAATTTGTTCATTCTGGACTTCCCCTGCAGCTGAGCACTGCCGTCTGCGGGAACAACCCACGTGTGTAGACACGCGTAAGTGCATGGGAAGGCTTGGTGAGTGGATAAGGTATGTTATTGTCATTATTAGAAGATTGGGAGAAGTGATTGAACTTTAATTCTTTGGCTCGGGTGACACAAGAGACACTTGGAAAGTTGTACGTGGATGACATATTGTGACATCACATTTAGGAATGTGATGTAGTATAGTCTTCAGCTGCGGTCTTTTCCTCTGTACATTACAGGATTTGCGTAACCAAAGGAGTTGTGTGGAAATGTGTTAGTTATAATAGGATTTTGAACATGCACTAACTTGATATTTCATGGTTTAATTAAGGTCCTACAAGAAGAAACTTAAATATTTTTTATTCACGTTCAACTCAATAAATTTTAGATACGTGTGGACTACCTCAAGATAGGGATGAAAATTCCACTAATGATTATTTTGTACAATGATTCAGCATAATAAGCTTCAGATTTTAATTAAGCTCCTCTACAAATAGATTCCTTATGAAAAATGAGTTCTCCATGGCACGCTCTGAAACACTAACGCCAGGCTCTGTTTACAGTACTCGTAAATTTCCTCAATTTTTGAATAAAATGTTTTCTTTTCATTTGGTGAGAAACTTATTAACTTAACAGGACTTATGTCGTACTTTCTTGCTTTCTAACGTCACTTCGAACAGGGATGTTAGATGAAAAGATTTGAAAAAAGGAGGAACAGGAGCATCATCCGAACGTATATGATACAAAATAAATTGAACATTCTCACCGTTACACAGGATCATCACAAACGGTGGCTGGAGTTCGTTTGAGTCACCACGCAACCGCACGCCGTTGCGTCTCTGACCAAGACGCAGACGTACGAAGAGCTCCCGTTCGGTATTTGTGTTGATCCATACAAAACAGAACGAAAGCCAATATTATGACTGTTGAGCATAGCTTTGAATAGTTTTTCATGGTTTTGTTTTTTCACCTGAAAAAATGAATGAAATAACACGATGCCATTTGATTTTAGGTGACATATAAAATCAGAAGACTAGACTATGGTTTGTTCAAGCTGTTTGATCTTTTTATTTTAATTAGTTCTTAATACTAGTATCTTTGAGTAAGGCAGGGTTGCACAGTTTGTTAATAGGAAACCTCGAAAGTCGTTGCCATCTTTACACAACATAAATGGGACCAATTTTCAATAAAACACTCGATAAAATGTAACGTAAACGTAGTTTTCATCTCGAGAGACCAAACCAATTGTATGAAAATTACAATCTGAACCCTTTCAAGAGCTAAGCACCATCCAGACAATATTTTGTTTTAAAAATGACTTGCAAACTGGGAATCCGGTACGAAAATTGCGATAAGTTTATGGCTATACCTGCACAAAAATTTCGTCACAGCAAATGCAAATACTTCTCAGCTATTTGATGTTTTACCCATTTTTGAAGAGAAGCAGCTATTAGTGATGTAACTTTTTCGTTGTTTTCCGTTTGAAAAACAATTTGCAATTTTAATTTTTATTTTCACGGGTCTATCGTATCACTAGATAAAGTTGTAGTCTTTCAGGGTCTTTTTAGGGACTTTTATCATCTGAATGGGTCAAAAATGTAATCGTTTTTACGTCTCGCGTACGATAATGTTTCTATACTGATTGTTAATGAATCAAGATTTTACGCAAGTACAGCAACTTTAGTAAACATCTCCATAACGTAAAAATGTAACTTAGACTCTGAGCACATGACAGATGACCTTAAAACTAAAAGTTAGGTAAGGGGACGAACGTTTTTAACCCCTCGTCGTCACTCAAAGGCATGCTTCGCATCCCGTTTAATTGGGAAGAGCTGCTAATGGTCAACCGCTTTAAATACTTACTTAACAGCGATCCTTACTTCAATCTCACACTCACAGAACACATTATAGAATCTTGAGTTAATGATGAGTATGTATTTTAGGTTGGACTATGCACGGTGCTGATGTGAAAACGAAATCAAATTGATGAGTTGCTGTTCTCTTGCTTACCTTCGTAAAATTTATGCAACTTAAGTTTTTCTTTGCATCGCTCGAACAATGCAAAAATTCTTGTACAGTTTGCTGATATAAAAGCTGCGTAGTTTCAATTAGTTCAAGAAATTATTTATGGTGAGGACACACAGTTTGGAAACAATTATTCGTTTGACATTTATCTGTTATCTTCGTCTGTTAGCTTTAATTTGGCATTTTATTTGTGATTTGAGATCATACAAGAGTCCAACCTACTTTAGAATGCCAAAAAGGTGGAGACAAAACAAATTTTCATGATATGTAATTTCAGGATATAACTAGTATGAATGAAATACCCCGAAATGTAGCTTTCCAGTAATAACCAAGCTATATTTTATATTACTAAGCATATTTTGCGTTAACTGTTAACTCTTTAACTGTTTGTAACTCTGCACTTCCTTGTTTGGATATAGAAATCAGAGGAGCGATTTTTTAAATTTTTTAGCTTCAACTTTAGTGCCAACCTACAACTTGTAGAATCTAGATTATTAAAACTTAGCTTAGCCTAACAGACAGAATAAAATTGTGTGTATGTGATGAGTTACTCTGTTTTTAAGACAATAGATAATGATTCCCTGCTTACGATTAGTAGTGAAAAGCAATGCGCTTGAGACTACAGTCGAAGTCGTTTCTTTGGCTGGTATGGTTTTTTCCATTTTTGCTCTACATTTTTATGTAGATGTAGGCAGATTTGTAATTTTTTCTGTAGATTTTCTTCTGTAGATTTTTCTGGCTGACGTTTATTATTATTTATACGAGGAGGTATAATTATACCTCGTATTTACATATGTACGAACTGTTTTTTTTTAAATATAATGCTGTATAAATGTGCAACTGTCGAAAAAGGGTGTGTTTTCGTGGTTACTGCATGAACTGTAGCTGTTTATAACTTTTTTCTATGATAAATACCAACAACGGATTGAATATTGTGAAATGAACTGTATTTGAATTCTTATTTTTGTAGCTTTTTATTCCTCTTGGAAAAGTGATTTTATCTCACTGAAAAAATCCGAACATCACAGTAACTTGCGCTATCATTTACAATTCAATCAATTTAAATTAAGTTTAAAAAACATCTCTTGCTTAAAGAAGCACAGAAATATTGTACAGGCCGTTAGCTCATCCAAAGCCTGCGATGTGAAATAGCAGAATTAGAATAACATAACTTAAAATACAAATTTTTTGTCCTTCAAGAATGAGCCAATAGAGCATTAAGAAAATAGAAACACAATGTCCATACTGGTGATTCATTCATGGGCGTAGGAATACTTAAGTTTGATTTTTGTCTATTTTCCTTTGGCAATTTCATGTTTAAAATTTGGAATAATTATAGTGATAAAAACCTTTAATAATTAATTCCTACTCAAACAAGTCAACATGATAATTTGACTAGAAACTCATGCAAGTTTGATCTTTTTTATCATACTATAGCGAAAATTCATCTTGATTTAGTTTCCTCTTCATTTGAATAAAGTAGAATTTCGATGTCTTTTCTACTTCGTAAGGAAATATCACTACAGGATTTCGAAAATAAGTTTCTAAATTGTTTTTGTTTTTAGGTATAGATACTTGCTAAGCCATAAATATTTTCACTTCTCGAAAGAATTAAAATTATTTTAAATATTCTATGTACAGTGAAACTAATCCAAAGGTTTTCTTTAGAATATAAAGATCTCGATCGAAGAATTACAGCACTTTTGTAAAATTGTATATTCGTAGTAAAACACCACAACCACACAGCATGGAAGCACTTGCACCCAATGACGCAGCATGCAGAAGTGTACTTATAGTCGTAGTTCGATTCCCTTTGTTTTATCATGAGGAAATGTACAAAGCAGCCGATGCCAATAAAGGCCTGGGGCTACGGCTACAGCGGCCCAATGCAACAAGTCTACATCTTTCGATCACAGTGTTAAAAGAGCTATTTTTCCTCTAGTGAAACATAGACGTTTTAAAGCGAATATTTTTCGCCTTATCTATTTAAGCTACACTTGCGTTTAGAAGAAATGGAAGAACGAGCGAACCAGAGCACTTTTGGTTTTACGTTTATTAAACATCTTGTAAACCAATTTACGGGTAATTCTAAGAGATTTGAGTTCGTAATGATCAAACTGAACTTGCAAGATAAAACTTTTCGTTTTTTAAACATACCGGTGTATATAAAACAAAAACACGTGCGTACATGACGAAAATATTTTATCTATTTTGTGGAACGAGTAAAATATCCATTATTTAAAAAAATGTCTATTGTATTCAAAAAAATGCTATTACATCGTAAACGTTGGGTGAGCAAAAAACTACGTCGATGCGTCAAAAATTACATGATCAGCTAGAAATCAGCTACCGTTGCAAATGGTTGTCTAAAATAGCAATTAACACGTCCCCTGCGAAGGGGACCCACCAGTGGTCCCTTAGGTTTTTTTCAAAGTGCTGCTGACCCATCTGCAGTCACTAACTCATTGATTATAAATACTTAATGAAAGCTAAATAAAAGCCCGATCCAGTTTATTTTTGCTATTTTCAAAGTAGATTACTGCAATTGAATTAAAATTCGAATTGAATATTGAACTTCAGTTTAACCCATCGCAGTTAACGTGTTAAGGCCTAGAGTAAAGGAGGAGCCAGAATTTCTCGTGAGGCAATGCTTTCAACTTTATCCGAAAGGAAATTGAAACAGAGTTTTTTTCCAGGATTAGACGTACCATATCTATTAGTGCGCTCAATAATAAGTAAATAAGAAGAATACGGCATTACCATTAACTATCCAAAGTTAGATGCACCATAGAAGATCAGAGCTAAAGTTGAAACATTCTAAGGAAAAGTTAAAAATAGGAAGACAATTGTTCACCATGAAATCAAAATTAATACGTAATCAAAATTCAGCACCCCCGGTGTAGAGCAAATGACAGAACCATCAGCAGAGAACTGCAGAAGGGCAACATCGAATATTACAGAGATCGTGAAACTTTCCTATTCGAAAGGAAGCAATTTGCAGTGCTCTCAAAACTTGGCCAATAACATTTATGCAATAAAATAAAGTTTTAGAAGACTTTTCTATTCTTAAGTCTGATGAATTTAAAGTTGAATTATTTGTATGTGATGCCGCTCATTACGCTTGGAAGACGAATGAGACTCCCTGATAATTTGGAAATACCGGTCTAACTGTGATGCGAGCGGGTCGTAGTATCATGGTTTGGAGTTGCCTCATCTTGCACCATGCTGGCGCATTCCACATCATTGAAGGAAAGAGGGATATGGTACCAGGTATCAGTGGCGCAGCCAGCCGAGAATTTCGGAGGCCAGCCAAAAAATTACGGAAGGGGGGTCGGGAAGTCACACATTTTCACTAATTTTTTATATTTTTTTTACTAAAACAGAGACTGAAATTGGCCCTCAGCTCAACATTTCAGGAAGGACCATGGCCCCGTGGCACCCCTGGCTTCGTAACTGCCATGTATTGTCACATTTTAAAAGCGAATACCATGTGAGTAAAAATCGTTCACTCAAAAACTGGAAGTAGACGTGCCAACAGGACAGTAAAACAAAACACTCGGCAAATTTAACCAGGGAAAGGTTGAATAAACGTATAGCAATATTTTCCAGCTACCAAGCTAACCACCGTACTTTATTCCTATTGAAAATCTTAGGACAACACTAAATTATCTGATCAAACGAAGAAGTTTGAAGAATCAAGCCACATTAAAAACATCTGTATTGAATTTCTCTCAAAAACTTTCGAATGACTTAAACAGTAAGTGTACCAAGGGGAACCGTTTCCGAGCATTAAAAGTTTTGAAAAATGAAAACGTGAGAAAGAAAAGTGCAAAGAAGGAAGAAAAACCGTATATTTTGTAAATAAATAAGATTCTATTGCTGAAACCTCTAAGGGGGAAATTTGAACAACGTTATGACCTCAGATCTGTCATTTCGGATCAATCTTTTCAATTATTGAGTAATCAAAACATGATTTGTATAGTCAGATTATCAACCGGAAAACGCAGGGAACGCTCATTTTCTCCATCTGAAAGTACGGTTTTGAATCTTTTCTTCTGGTTCAGATAACGTTTCTTTTCACTGCGAAGATAAAATGAAACGAAAGCAGCCACCGCTTGAAAAGGATAATATTTATGTTAATGATGATCAATTTAATACATTCAATAAAAAAGTAACATGAAACATGGCCCTAGGTATAGGTAAGGCAAATGCCAAGTGTTTGGCATGAGAATGACGAGCGTGGCCTAATCGTATCATTCAGAAGTCACTTTTCAATAACTTAAATAACCAATATCACAAATAATTTTAAGCATTGTAAATAGCATTGGTAGCCTATCTATTCGATTATTTCGTTCTTTGCTCTCCATTTCTGTGTCTTTTGCCTGGGAACGTATGGGTATTAAAACACAATTAATTTTACATTCCACTGTGTTATAAATTCCTCGACTGAACACAATAAACCCGGAAGGGTCAGAAAATAAGTTATTATACACAGATCGAATTCTAAGTAAACTTCACATGTGAGGTAAAATTATCTTGTTGGACAGACGAGCCTTTCGAGGTTAAGCCATTGCGCCATGTATTTGCTGTAACGGTCAACATTCAGGACTGACAGATTTGAATTCTCATAGATCACTTAGTCATTATTATTGAGAATAGGGCGTTCGTCGTGGTTGATTTATATAATTGGGTGTTAGGGAAATTTAAGCCCTACGCTTCATTAACTAATGAAATAGCGCTGGCCCACATAAAACTGTTGAAGCTGAATACACCTGCAGTCTGCTTAAATTATGTAGCTGCCGTTCCAACTGGCATTTCCAGCGACAGAAGCAGTTCTCCGCCTTTGAATAAGCGTGGGTCGTTTCCATTTCCATTATCGAGAGCTTTATTTCAATTCCCATTATCGAGGGCTTGGGGTTCCAGTTCCATTATCGAGGGCTAAGTGTCCAGGGGTCTGGGTTCCAGTTGCCTGGTCGGTTTAGCACGCGATTGAAAGTCTAAAATAACTCGTGGTTCAAGGTCCACAGCTAAGATTGACGACTTGTTGGGATGGGATTGTACTGGGTTGTGGGCCAGGTACTCCACACGTGCTCTCTCCCCTCCTCCGTATTTGCCTTACTTACCCATTGAAAATTTTAATTCTTAAGCCGTGACAATCAAGTTGAACCGTAAAATTTAGCGTGCGCTTGAATGCAGTCATTTGTCTGCACCTACAATTGGAGGTGTGAGAGGAGGTTCTTGCGCAGGCTACGAGGGATTGATTTTGAGAGCCCTTTTGTTAGCACATTGAGTTCCCTTTCGTTAAGTTTCTTCTTTTCCGCTTTAACTTTTAGTTTGTATGAATGTGATTTCGTTCTATTGAGTTATAATTTTGCATGCTTGCGCTTCTTTTGTTCCGCTCTTTAATAAGTTCTTGAGTTTGGTTTAATGCCGGTTTCAATCGTTCAAATTAAATTCGTGTTAATTAGTTAAAATAAAAGTAGAGGAGTAGACTGTGGCCCTCTTCCTGCCTGTGTGGCAGATTACATTTACGGTTGCTATACGCAGAATTAAAAGTTTAAAAGTAACTAATATAGTGGCTGCTTGAAAGCAGAGTCAACTTAACTGAGGCGATGTCCATAATTTCACTAATTAAAACTAAGCAATGCTAATTCTGCATGATTTGTAACAAATTACCTTTCTACTTGGCATAATAGAGAGGAAATATTTCTTACTCTGTTGTTCTCTTTCTTAAAGCTTCTCAGAGGCTCTTGGTTATGGTCCCTTTTGAAGGCGACAAATAGGCGCGTAAAACTAGCCTATTGCCATGAAATTGCATTGATCACACTGCTATACCTTTCTTGAATTAAAAGAATACATAATCATAACGTGTTCTAGTAGAAAGTAACATTAAACCTGAACACTGTTCAGATAAGAATAAGCGGCGGATCTCTACTACTTCGCGGTGGCGTTTGTTAAAATTTTCCTTGCGGGTAATAGAGGCCAGAGTCGGCAAGTCAACTGGTTATATGTATAAGCCTTCGTTATCTTTTGGGTGAGCAGAAGGAGATTCCTATTCTTGAACAAAGCAACTTGACTATAATTGAAACATACATCATTTCGATTAGCTTGACTGATTTGTACTTAGTTTTTCTCGTTATTTCATTCCAGGATGCGTCGATCTTTTCACTGTTCAAATAAATTAAAAGTCTCTAAAGCGTAAATTCCGTGAATTGAACAACGATGTCATCTTGAAACTCCAATACATCTGCTGTTGGTTGTTCGCATTTGATTTCCTCCTAAAAATTACCATATACCAGTTAAGTCCGATATTTATTCTAATGTGCTTTATTTATTAACCTTTCAACTCGCACGAGCCCCACAGAAACACGCGCCTAGAACATGCGCTCGGTCAGCACTACCAAAGTTTCGTTTGGAAGAGGAAGTAGGGGTTGGACCTAAAGGCTAACTTTAAGCGCCAACGCCACCCGTTATTTAGAGGGCCTTTAAAATTCATACTCATAGAAATTGGGACGCAAGTCTCCGGTGGCAGCGAACTTTTTATTTTATTTGTAAACTTTATAAATTTACATTAACGTAAAAAAAATTAAATACATACAATAGATAAACATTTGACCTTCAAAGAGCATATTGCACGTATCAGTACTAAATTATTAAAATCAATAGCAATCCTCATAAAATAAAAAAATTATTACCTGAAAACTTTAATCTACTTCATAGAACGCTCATTTCACCATATTTACAATACGGAATTGAAGCATGGCACGAAACTGACAATGTAAAACCAATTCGTTTATTACGCATCAAAAAAAGAACTATTAGAGCGGTAAGAAAATTTGAATATAAAGCTCAAACAACAGATTAAAATATTTAAAAATACTTGAGCGTATGGATCTCAACTAGCTTTCCCTGTATAATTGTATGTATAAAAATTGACTAATGGAGGCAACGAAGATCTTAAACGACGATTAACTGCACAAATTAGCCATCATTATTATATAACTCAAATGGAAACAATTCACACCCATTATTCAAAATGTCCGTCACTACATAGTATCTTCTTCATTGGAACCAAGACTTGGAATTCGATCCTTACTGAGATCCGTGTAAAAAGATCTTGCAAAGCTTTCAAAACGAATCTTGAATGCCAATTTCTGTCGGATTATTAATCACATAGGGTAATTAAGTCAAATCTTTTCTGCAACGTGATTCATCTTTACGGGATGATTTACCGTGATTAATTACAAATATCTTAATCCTTTTTTAGAATATACTGCTCATATTTTAAAATATAGCCCATCTTTTAAGAGAATTAGGATAAACAAAATAGTATACTCTTAAAATACGGTTGGGGATAGGAAATCCAAGAAGTCGCTGAATTTATTCGGGATCATAAGTAGCTACACTCAAATGCCTCTATTGCAATACCAAAAAGAAATAATCTATTGATAAATCGTTCGTATGGTTGTGATCGCACCGCAAAAACTTGTGTTTTTTATTTTTCTTCCGAGGATGGCCATAATTTATTAACACTTTAAGGTTTAAGACAACATCTGTTATTTCTGCTCACTCTAATACTTGTTAATGGTTTTCATATTCAACTTAGATGTTCAGGCAGGATTTTGCCTACATGTATCTTCCTTGTCTGTTAATATTGCAGCGTAATTCTAATACACTTTACTTGACATTTGAAAATGGCTTTCTTGGCACTGTCTTTAACCTTTTGTCTTGATTGAGGGTTCGTACATATGTGTGGTGCTCAATGTTTGCAAAAAATTGACTACAAAAACATTCCTCATTTTTATTTAATATTGCATTTCTACCCCCAAAAGGTGCTGCACTGGCATTTCATCAATGCATTTAGGGTTCTTCATTCCATCATTTTGTTGCGCCAGATTACGCTGTCCAGCAACATAATAAGGTTGATGATACGAGGTGTGCTGCTGAATATTCTGAGCATAAACACACTCGACAGTCAATACTGGATGACTCCTTCTCTTCGCTCTCATGAGATCACTTTTGTTGTGACTAGGGAGATTTGAACTAACTAATACAATAACAAACGATTTCTGCTCAACTTCTTCAGTTTGAAAGGATCTTGAAGCCAAACGTTTAAATTTACCTTCCTAAAACAAGTCTTTAAAATCAATTCGAGCCCTTGTAAGAGTCCACTGCTGCTAATTTAGCACGGACTCTTTTTAAAATTGCTAGAGCACTTTTTGATCTGTTGATTCGGTTTTAGAAATGTCTAACCATTTTTCTAGGCAAGAAATTACTAAATGGTTATTCATTTTAAAAGTAAAATTATTTCAATGGTGATAAAAACCTTTCCAAAAACTTGAGCAAGAAGCAATGTTAACATCTTCCCTAAAATGAACATTTGTAACAGTTTGAATCCACAATGCAGCAAGTGGGATTTACATCAGTTTATTAGACTAAAAAGGAAGTAGAGTTTTCTTCATGTGTTAGTGACTGTCAAGCCTTCTACATTGAGAATAGAAGAGATTAATTTTTCTCAAACTATGATTAAAATCGGGGTTTCAATTTTTCCTAATATTTTACAAAAAGTATGGTTTTAAATTTTGTCAACGTTAATATAGGAACAGATAATGAATGATGATAAACGAACAAGCTAACAAGCATCAAAACAAATGTTGCGTAATTTTGTAGCAAGGATAGATTGTAACCTTTGTTTTCTTCCATCGTATTACTAGCCTTCATACTCATGAATGTAATTTATCATTTGCTTGAGCAACTTTTCAAAGCTATAAAAGCAGAACTGGTGAATGCTGTTGTTGTTGTTGCTGCCCCGAATTTCATTTTCCCTGATGTGCAGCCTGTGCATCAACTGTCGCAGTATCAGGGATACGGGCTGCCCAGGCTGGTGCTGGTGCCAAGCTTGGAATATCTCCTGCAAAAACGTATTGGATAAACTGTACATCATGGGGAGTTTGCATTGCAAATTTCAAGTGCTAACAATTTATTTGAGCTGTTCTTAGAATAAAATCAGTAAGCTAGTCCAATTAAAAAGTTATTTTTTTTCAATTTGATCTAAAATTCAATACGTATTTCTTATCCTAAATTAGTCTACCAAAACCCATCCTAACCCCAACTTGTCCAATTATAATGTCTACTAGTTTTTCCTTACCAACCACGATGAATTATAGAAACCCCTAACCTAACGCATTCTAATCTGACCGCAATTTTTCTAGTCATTAAAGATAAATGAACCGTTAATGGCATTTGTTTAACAACACTGAAGGTGTGACAAGTTTTTAAAAGTATTATGCATAACAGTGGAAGCTTGACGTTTGGCCGACTAACGGATGAATGAACAAAATACAGAATTATGATGGTACAAAATGAGTTTTAAGTTTCTATCAGAATTATTTTCCCAAAAAGTCGTCTAAGAAGAGGAGTAAAATTGGTTTGCAAGCACGAAAGACAAACATAGCTTTTCTTTGAATTTGTTTTTCATTGTTACACATAAGTGAGTGGATAAGTGAATGAGTGTATGAGTTAATGAGTGGATGAGTGAGTGAGTAACCAGAAAGGTATAATGAACGACACTCACATGCATTGGAAGAGAGAAAAATACGTCGCCAATAAACTGGTCCGGGAAGAACCGATGTCTTGCGCCGTGCACGAGAGAGAAGCCCGTGTCTTCGATGGAGTCACAGCGCCAGTTGGTAGAGATGCACTGCTCGATGTTGCCGCTCCAGTCGCAACTGAGGTCGAGGATGTATTCGGGATACTGTTCAGAGAGTATTTTTTTGAACCACCGTTAGAAATCGAACTATAAATCGAATGTTGCAAAAATAGGGAATAAAAATATATCTTGGGTGAAAAAACAAGCCGCAGTAAGACTTTGCGATCTTTGAAATCGTTCAAGAATCTTAATGGTGGTTAAAAAAATTAACAATGGATTGCTCCATTGAACGGCATTGATTTCCTCGTTGTTAATCACTGAGGAATATATCACTTTGCCATTAACTGCATGTGGTCCCAGCATGGCTTTCATGTTAGTTCAATCTTGTATTTCACATTGGTGAATGTGTGAATAATTAGGTACTCTCAAATTTTTATCTTGTTCCTTTGGATATACAAGGTAAATATTGTTAGGCACACTGAATATCTTGCATCATTTTAATTTTAATGCGAAAGCTTCGGGCAGCAAATTTCTTAGGAGCAGCGCATGAACCCAGTAGGAAGGTTGCATACAAAACCATGACTGTCATCTAAAATTATTCAATTTGCCAGGAATCAGTGTGTGTTAGACTTACATTCAACTCTTCAGGCTAAAACTTGGGCAAGCAGAGAAATTGCCGCTTATGAGGGTAAGTTTGACGCATGCGTTTTAGTTCAGAAAGAATACGAAACAATCAGCCTGAGTAAATTTTAAAACGATGCGTGGAACAGCATAAATCTTGAGACTGAACTGGAAACATAATTATTTGATTAATATATTTTAAAGATTGGTACAACTTCCTAATGATTTTTAAAAGTAACACACTGCGTGGTAAAAGACATAATAACACTGACAAGAGAAACTTCCCAATTCCGAAGTGTTCTTTCTAAGTGGAAGTACCAACGCTAAAATTGTTCAAATACCTCACTGAAAATAATATTTAGTATGTCTTGATCGCCAGCAAATATGCGTTCACGGAACGCTTGCGCCACGCTGGCCACCAAAGGCTGCCACTGGAAGGGCAGCCTCCGCCACCTCGTCAGGTTGGCCAGTAGCAGCGCAGAGCTGAGGCCTTGTTTGCCGTAGAATGGGATCTGAAATGCAGAGTTTTAGGATACCAGGAGTAGGTCCAGAGGTGCATTTTCCATGTTCCTATCCCTCTCTAGATTAGGTGTAATACTTTTAAAATACTTTCTAAACGGGTTTTCAACACTGTGTTAGGTGTCGAACTACTAACATACAGTACTCATTGTACGAGTTTTTCTCTCTAGATTCGGTATCATACCATTAAAATATTCTCTGCACGAGTTTTCCATGTGTGGAGGTGATTTTTCTATCTTTTTGTACAAGCACTTCTTTCAGTCATTTAAAGTCTGTAAGACACCACTTAAAAAAACAGTAAGAGTTCGATTTTCGTGGTGAGCCCTGATGCATATCCAACGGTGCAGGAAGAGGCGCCCTGCTGTTCGACGGACCTCTTGTGCTCAGGTCTCATTTTCGAAGGAATTTTGCTGTGCTGGATGGTCCTGCTGAATTTAACTAGTCGATCAATTACAAAAGTAAACTCCTATTCAAAAATAAATTGGTACTCTGTTTTTTTTTAATTTGGCATGTCATGATAATTTCAGCGAGTTTTTATAAATGCTTTATCAGGTACTTAATTTTGCTGGCTTCAATCAAATAACGTGCCAACTCATTTATCTACTTGATAGAGTTGATGCAAATTCGATTTGGTTCGGATACTGTTGAAAAATCAATTTTAGGGGATTAAAATAAAATTTTAGTTTATTTTTCCAGTCGTGTGATACAGCTTCAAGTGGACGCCAGGAAATACGGCCTAGTTTGCCTTAAACAAACATCGGCATCTAAGGATGCTTTATTTCCAATCAAGCCTGATTCATAACATCTTGTGCATGGGTTTTTCAAATGCTATAACTAACTTTATATATAGGACACCATGACGGTTTCCCCCATAAAGCTGGTACCCATTTCCGACACCTGTGGGGTATTGTGCTAGAGTTTTCCCTTTTACCCAAAGGGGAAACCGCCGCGCAGCGCCGGGATTTGAACCCTCGACACCTTGATGGAAGGGCGATGTTGTAACCCCTGTGCCACGGGGAGCCTTACTTGTTTCTTGATTAATAATTTTTTGAAAATTTTTCATCGAAAAGATTACAATTTTTCATTGGCGAACGCTTAGAACGATATTAATATTCTATATTCACTGCAGGAAAATCATTCAACAGAAAAATTAGGTGTGTATACAAGCACCTTGTATGTGATATTTGACGACATGTCGTTTTTAACTTCATCATGCATTCAAATCATCCATGATATTTTTTTCAGTTGAGATACCTCATTCAGAGAACGACAAATCAATAGACACGAAATCATAGTTAGTTTAACTACCTAACACAGCAATTTAAAAAAGTTTCCAGACTCTGTTCACAAGGTTTGATTGGATCAAGAGGGATTGATTGCAACGTTTTTACTATGGCTAAGAGAAAATAGCATCCGCAACTCACAGTTGCCATGAGAACGCCATATTTTATTTGAAACGTTTAAAACCTTGATAAGGACCCAGGAAGACCGATGAGGACCACAACCAAAGGATTATTATATTACACTAAATCCTCATTACAATGGCATTAAAACAGTAACTAATTGTCATCATCATAGTACCATAGCTTTTGTGATGGCAGCAGCCATTGTGGAGGTGATGCCCGAAATAAACTAGAACAACTTTATTTCAACTTGCCATCGGTGTCGATCCCGAATAGAAGAAATCATTAAAGCAAAAGAGGGTTGGATAGAATAATTTGATCAAGAGGTCTCACCAACGATATATGTATAAGCTTAGTTAACATTTATAAATTTTGAGTTGAAATGTTATTGTTTATTTGACATGTTGAAAATGACCTCATGTAGAGCAGACCTGAAACTTTGTATAAAATATCCTCCATATAATGACATCATCACCAAGTATTTGAGTGTTTTTCCGACGACTTCAGTAATAAAAACTCCAATCATTCTATTTGAGATGCATGGTTTCGGCTAGAATGTATAAAATTTTACCGAAATTTGTAAACATTCTCTCAATACTGAACAGTGGCAGCAAATTACTAAAAGTGTGTAAATCGTAGATGTTGATTATTCATGGGTACAATCTTCTCAGTTCACTAGAGTTATTTCTTCCTTATACTGCAGCATTATATGACTGCCAACCAATGTTGCCTTTTTATAAGCATGTATCCAATTTACTTCAAATTCAGTCAAGCTTATCCTAAATAAGTGTCAGTACCTATTATTAACTTCATAAAAATAGCACATAAGAAAAAATTGGACAACAGAAATTTAAAAATCTTTGTAACCTGACATCCAATAGGGGACTTTTTCAGTCCGATTTCAGTTTATAAAATTTTCATCAACATATTTTTCTAACGAGCCACATTACTGTGGTTTGGTTCTACCAAACATAATGAAGGCATCTACGGATGCTTTATTTCCAATCAAGCCTGATACATATCACCTTGTACATTGGATTTTCAAATGCCTTATACCTAACGCGAGGACGCCATTACGCTTTCCCCCGGTCAAGACCGGTACCCATTTCAGACACCTGGGTAGAGTGGGGTATTGTGCTTGGAATTTTTCTCCTATACCCAACAGAGAAAATCGCCACTGCCGGCGCCGAGATTCGATCCCGGGTCTCCCGAACGGCGGCAGAACCCTCTAGCACATGGCTATGGCGGCACAAACAGTGTCCAATAATTTGAAAATAAATTCGCCGAAAGCCGCTGAGTGCTGAAACAGGCATAACCTTCAAGCTGTTAACTACCACTACATGTCAAAAAAATGAAGGTGAAATATTCATACGAATTAGCATATATACATACTCAAACTTGAAAAAAATCATGTCTAATTCGAACTTGAAATGCGTACAAAATTCAGAAAAAATCACTTGAAAACATTTAACATCAACCATAAACTGAATAATCATTGTTAACTTTGTATGGTTTTCACGTTTAATAACAAAATTTATCGCGATTGCTTATCATAAAATAATAATAGCGAATGTTTATATTTTTCCAGATACGCTTTCAGAGACTCTTTGAAAGCTTGGTGAAGTGAAAGTTCAAATGCGCGCTTGTAATTTAAAACTTTGTACCCTTATTACAAGATTAATATTTACATCAACCCTACTAATTAAAAGAACTAGGCGTAAGTCCGTTATCTTGTGTAAACATTACATCATATAACCTTTGTGTTGAACTGCAGATAAAACCCGTCAACAGGTGCCACCCCCAACACTTGCTGCTCGTTGAAGAGCCTAAAATGCTGCGTCAGGTGCTCAGGCGGCCTCATGAACACGTGGTCAGTGTCCATGTAAACAACGGCGTCCAGCTCTGGCAGAACCCACGGCAGAAACAACTTCTGGGTGGCGCATTTCTCGTAGAGGTTCATCAGCTGCCAGCCCTCCGGAAAGAAGACTGGCCTGTAGCTCAAATGCAGGCGGTGGCGGAAGGATTGTGGCCACGGAGCCATGTACTCCTCCAGGGCTGGGAGTATGGAATCGTTGTTTCCCAGGATGATGAACCTGTCGAAAAGCCTCAGTCACAAGATGCTAAATGATAAAGATTTGAAAGTGTTCCATCGGAATAGGTGACGGCAATTGAGTTTTTAGATTTGCGGATTCTGATATAGAGTATTGTCTTGTTATCATAATATAATAGGGGCATAGTATGTATGAGTAGGGAAAAAAGAAAAAAAAATCGTTTATTTCTGAAAAAGTTAATACATGAGATACATTACAACACATTGGATTTAAAATAATTTTTAATATTAAGGTCCTTAATTGATAGACACGTCAAACGAGGCGTATTAACCGACTAATCATGTAGGGGGCTAAGTATATGAGTGAGAGAAACATTCTAAATTCGATATCTTGGATAGTTTATACCCAAAGAGATGGCTGACAACTAATAAATAATTTAAATACTTCTTGAGAATCCATCGGAATTTTCTTATTATTATTTGAATCAAAATTAGAAAAGACAAGTAGAGTTTCACCGAAGCAGACTGAAATAACGTCCTAAATGATTATCAAGTACTGAGAGAAGGCTAGTCAATGAGTAATTTACTAAAACATCGCGCAACACCCACATCTAGAAACATGTAAACAAACATACACGTAAAATGAAATTCATTGGTTGTTCGTTGTACGGACAGAAAGATAACTTTTTCATAAATCATGTGCTCAAATTGTGCTTTATTTCATTTGTCTGTTTACATTTTTCATTTTTTCTATTCATAAAAACGCCCTCTGGGGTGTTATAGATCTATTTTTGAAATAGTTAGCAAGTGCAGTAGATCTATTTATTGGACTATCGAGTTGATTCTGAAAAGTGGTTTAGTGTTAACTGGCTAACTGTGTTAACTGGTTTCAGTATTAACTTGTGTTAAGTAGTCGCAGAGCATTAAGTGAAATGTAATGGGTCTTGAGGTTTTATTTTTACGCAAAAAATAGAAACATATACAAATGTAGATATACACATATATACATATGTATGCGCGTGTATACATATATACATATACACCCGTATACAAACACATACACACATCTACCTATAGAAAATGAATATTGGAAGAAATAAAGAAAATAAAAAAACTTCCAAATGCTTCATCGAAATGATAACTGTATTGCTCAGTGTGATCGAAAGAAATTACTTGAAAAATAAAATAAAATAAAAAATCTCCGAAAAGGTACAAGTGAACAAGTTTCCACTATTTTAACAGAATTTTCAAAGAAATCAAGTTACAGTCTGAGAACAACAACAAAAAACATCTCCGGTTTCACATCCTCTCGGTATTCTCTTCAATATCATACGGACAAGGGCACATGGGATAAAATGGAGACGCTGTGATAGCGTGATATCGCCTATGAGTAGCAAATATCTACAAAATTTTGGCACGTAGACGTCGATGAACGGTGGGCGAGTGTACTAATTATATTTACTGAAATTTAAAGGTATTTCTGATTTGGAGTTCAGTGCTAACAGTGCGCAGAGAATGAAAGAATAAAAAATCCATATTTCTCCTCTAAAAAAATGTTGATATATGAAATGTTGATATATGAAATGTTGATGTATGAAATGTGTTACAACACATTGGATTTTATAAATATCACATCAGATGAACTGTTACTAAGAAAGACATCATTCCTCCGATTTGGATTTTCGTTTGGAATATTGGATAGAAATTTTTTTGCTGCATCTGCATTACTTCGAAGGAGGAGGTACAGAGATGATAAATAACACTTGTCGAGCTTTTTGGATCAAGAATCTGTCTGGTATTGGGGTCCAGCCGAGTTTTCCTAGATGAGGGGTTGCATGATCGCGTTTCTTAAAATTACCTTTGCATACTGCGTTGGCTGCGACAAATATTTTTACAATTATTTTTGAAGATATTAAGGTATATCTTCCAAACCTGACTGCAGTAGTCCAAACGCGATAATACGACAGACTGAATCACCAATAACCTAGATTTTTCATCAAGTGTGTTATTAATGCAATGAAAGAACATTAAGGTTCTGCTAATTTTGTTGCATATTGTTTCTACGTGTGATTTGAAATATATACCTATTTTTGTCAAACCAAACATGAACATTTTTTACCTTATCTACTGGCTCGATTTTATCGTCTCCAAATGTTAGCGTAAATTATGGTAAATTTCTGATCGCATTTTTTTATCCAAAAATAATATATTGGGTTTAACCCGTGTTAAGTTTGAGGTTATTTTTGTTATGCCATAATTTCAGATTTCTTAGAAGGTTTTCATCGTTGAAGCGTCTCTTTCAGATCTGCTATCAAACTTGTCACAGCAATTTGTACATCATCAGCATACAGACATGGAAATTTTTGTGTTTGTCGGCATGGTGGGGAAATCATTGATGAAAATCGAAAATAGGAGAGGGCCGATTGAACCTTTAGAACGCCAAAGTTATTTGGTATGAATGGTGACATTTTGTTATTTTGTTATTCAAGAAGTGATGACGGTTTCAGATCAGTTTTAAGATCGTCCAGCAGGTGTCGACAGAGTTTAACTTCGTAATTCGTGGAAATCATCCAGTGACATTAAATAATCTCTCGAGCACTGAGACGAATTTCGATCTAAATGAGTCAGCTGGGTGAAAATCGAAATGTTTTGCATGGTTGAAGCTAGTTTTTTTCTTGGGTGGCAACAAATTTATTTCATGTTTTCTCTTAACTTTCGGAAAGACTTCGTTCAACTACCGCTGCAATGGAGAACGAATTTCAAAACAGAGCAAATACATAACCATTTAAATATAAATACAGAGCCAAAAATTCTGTTCAGTCACACTGAGCGATAATTTATCACGAAAATGACACCCTTTTGAGAGTCAGTTAGTCACAAAACCGAAACACATCATTGGGGTATCAATATACAATATAAATCAAAATATTTTTACTTATTTTTGTGTTTCACGTGCTAATGCGATGCACTCAAGTGTGCCAACCGCAACACAAGTTGCGCAAATCACTGCCGTTTTGCATTAATCTTTCATTTTCCCAACCCAGGCTGTGAATATAGGTTTTGAGCTAAAATGTCTAAAAATTTGATGAGAGATAACAGATGTCTTGAGATTTGATGCTTGAAAATGCGTTCACGGATGAAACTCCATGTGTACGAAGAAGTCTCTGAAAAATCATTTCACACTCACTCCAGCTTGTGAAAATTTCTCCGAGTGTACGCAATCCGTCTTTATGCCTAGGAGCCGCCCTAACTCAAGTGCGTTTTTTGCGTTGCTTAAATTGTTTCTCGCATTGTTTTTCTCAAGACGTAAAAAATTTATCTTTAAAGCTAAATATTTCTGGAAAAACTCTTTAGATGAAAAGATTTTAAAATTGGAAACCACTGAAAAATTTTGAGATCGATGAATTCCTAATATTTCCGAGAGGCTTGAATGCTTCATAAATCTGAAGAGCGCTAGAGGTGTAAATGACAAGTGAAATCATTTCGTTACAGTTCATGGAACTTCTCCGCCTTTTAACCAGTCGAAAATTTATTGAAAATTCGCATGGAGAATGACAATTTCCTCCCCCACAAACAACTCAAATTTGGCTCTTTTTGGCCTTACCTCACGCTGGAGCGTGTCAGTGTCACGGCGGACTTGATGAGCACCTTGGCCTGCATGAGTTGCGTGTTGAATTTGTTCATTCTGGACTTTCCCTGCAGCTGAGCACTGCCGTCTGCGGGAACGACTCACTTGTACGCACCCGAATCGGAGCTCTGATTAAGTTTGAATGGTGAGAAAACCAGGTCTGTACGTTTTCTCACAGAACAAGCATGTGTTTATGATTAAAGCTGAAGTCAATGGGTCATAAGAAGCAACCCGTGCTTGACAATATAATAAGAGGAAAATTAAGAATATTGAAATGGATGTATTTATTTTTGCTCATAACGATGTAAGAAATGAAATTCTTTGAGCAAACTTTGAATACAAAATTGAACAATCAAGTTTCTGCCAAGCCGAAATTAGGAAACATTCAAGACATTATTGATAAGTACAAATCAAGATTTATTATTATTAATGAATATATCATTTTCACGTTGCATGTTAGTTCGGCGGTAACCAATTGAAATCCATGCAAAAATCAAAACAGTTGCTTCTATATAAATAATTCCTCACGATGACAACGATATTTTGCAAAATTCTACATCGCTTCACAGGCGACACAAAGAAATATGATTCCAAAGTTACGCCAATTTGAGAACGTTTGGACTTTTGTTCAGCTTACTTTAGCATCAGCTTTGTTATGCATACTACAGAAAACTTCGCGCGTGAACTTGAGTTTAAATGTATACTTTCATTCTCGCTCTGTCCAATACGACGGTAGTGTTTTGACATAGCCGTTTCTAGAGGTAAGGGTGTATTGAAATTACCAAAATATTAGAGACAGATGGAACCGGAAAAATATTTTATTCATGTGAGGTGATTCAAAACATTATAATTAGTCTCCGAAATACTGTAAGAAAATTGAATATCATTTTTCGAGGTGACCGGAAACCCAAAGATAGCGATCATTAAACTACTCACGATCATTTAACAAAAAAAAATAAAGTAAATTATACTCATATCTACACATAACAAAACACAATTTTCTTAGAATTTTTTATTCCATTGGAGATAAGGCTTAACTCGAAACTTCTAGAATCCATCGAAAAAATATCACGTAGCAAATACTGGAAAATATATACATAGAGGCCGCAAAATATTGAGTAAAGTGAAATTATAAATTCCTCTATTACCGAGTCAGACGCTGCTGCTTCCGCTGTCATTTTTAGTAAATTGCATTTCATTTCGTAGGTTTCCTACTCAGTTCCATATTGCACATTTGGTGCGTGGTTAACTTCACGCCGGCTCTCCATCTGTCATATTGGTCGTGGAACTCATTCTGTTCCCTTCCTGCTACTCTGTTTCGTAATGCATCGTTTTTTGGCCGTCTTGCATTTCTTTTTTCAACTTGCTTAGCAGTTTCGTTAGGGTGCGTCTCATGTGCAGCTTCACAGATACGAGTTTAATAAATAATTTTCTACCTGCTACTTTATGTCAGAAAATTGCTCAACTCTTTCGCAACACTTCATCTACCATCTTGGCTAGCTGTTGCGTTCGTTCAATTTGGTTTTTAAGCATGCCAGTGCCTTTAGTTATTATAAGATCTCCTTTATCTATTTATAATTACTTTTCTCCGGAGAAGATCTCACTCTAGGACGTGGTTTCGCTTCGTTTTAAATCATGAGGTGAGTTGTAAATAGTCGTAAAAGTGAGTTTACGTAAAATTCAGAATACTGCTAAGCACAAGAGCAACATGTTTAGGAATAAAGGAATGGGAAATACCTAAACTGATACAATGCTAAAATCGTTCATGAATTTCTACGTTTTGGACACAACATTCTGAAATGAGTCCAATTTTCTTACCAAATTAAAAAATAGGAACCAAAATGAAACTCTACCTGAAGAAATATACAAGATGTACGAGAAAAAGGCTACCTCATTTCGCAATGCCTCATTTCATTTCCACTTTTATTTTTTTATTTTACCATTTATTTTATTCATTTTTTTCATTTCCACTTTGATGTATCAACACTTTATGTTGATACATCAAATGTATTACAACATATTCGATTTCAAGTATTTCTTAAAATAAAGGCTTCAAATTGAAGGGCAAACCATAAGAAGTAAACAATTGTTGTGTCAGGATCTATTTATAAGGAAGCAAATGGAGAAGAAGAATCGTAAAAGCATTAAAATCTTTATCTGAACGTTTCGAGCCAAGGCTCATTTTCAACAGGAAATCTGCAAAGTTTAAGAAAAATTTTTGAACAAAGTTATCATACACAATTAAAAATCAAATGTCTAGGTATGGAAGAACTGAAATTTTATGAGAGCCTAATGACAACGGGTGAAAACATTTGTAAAAAAGAGAGCTGCGCAAACATAAAAGATATTATCTAGAATGTAAATCAGCCTACGAAAAAACAAGTAAAACTAAGTAAAAGGTGGGTTATAATGGGTTACCGATTGACTATTTTCAGCGGATAAGAACTTTGCATTTCATTGAGGGAGGGCCTGAGTTTATGAATGTACAAGGACTCCAATTTACGGAGGTCAAAACTAGCTTTACATGAATCTAAAATTTCAAATTTGTCCATATTAATAACCTGATGACATGTACCCTCCAAAGTGTGCTGTCTAATGCTGGAATGTGCAGGGGAACATAGAATGCGACCTGTTCAATGGCTACGACCGGCATGCTCCGGTACCCTCACGTAAAGAGCACGATGGGTTGACCCCACGTACTGTGATGCGCAATGCGCACAACTAAATTTATAAATGAGGGACGAACGCATGCCAGCCGGCATGCGTAGGATCTATAATATAGGATCTATTTATGTTTACATAATTGGAAGAAATGACAAAAAATCTAGGATATTGTACAATTGACTGGAGGATTGAAAGCATATAAATTTATAAAAACTCTAAGAAACCTAATTAATTCCAAATAATGAATCTGGTTAAGCCATTGAACTTAGATTATTTATTTATGATAGTATCATTTTGATCATCTCAGACTTCGTTATCGTTCGACAGCGTCCTGAAGTTGCATGGTTTCTACTGAGCCTTGGGTTTTAAACTTGTCAGCCGTCTGCCTCCCTGTTTCTAGCGTGCTGTGTTTCCATGGAAAAAGCTTTAAGTCTTTCTTTACCTGCTTTTCGTTTCGCGGAGATGACGCTGGCCCACTGTTGATTGCTCGGATAAAATTTTTTATGACCTTCGACGACGAAAAATCCGGCAAACTTGGCAAAAACGGTGGCACTCCAAAGCAAGTAGCGTTAGGAGCTGCAAAGTGATATCCTTCTAACGAGAACTTGGTAAGTAGAAAACCAGTATTAGCTTCAATGTCAAATTTTGCAAAAAGTTAGTGAGATCCGCGTTCTTTTTCGAAAATTGCTTGTCAAACGCCAGTTTGCGATCAACATGTTCTATATGAAGTTTTAATTTAGTTTTGCTGGTTGCGTGACGGTTGAACAGTTATAGATTGTGAGTCTTGTATTAAATATCGCATCATAGTTACATTATAGTATCACTATTAAACATCTTATCGTAGGTACATATAGGTAGTTACATATAGGGCACACTCTCACTGCGGGTTATGTCAGTGTGACACAAACTTCTCTACGAGATCAAATATTTCATAAAAAATCGTGGAGACATATGTGATACAATAAATTGAAGATTCTTAGTATGGGTTGTGTGGCAAAAATGCTAATATATATTATAAGTGTTTCATAAAATATCGTAGTGACATAAGGAGCACTTAATAAATTAAAGATTCTTACCGTTACACATGATTATCACAAATGGAGGACGAGAGACGTCAGGTTCACCTCGTAGCTGCTGCACGTCACCAAGTGTCTGTACAAGATCACTTTCAAAAATGTCTTTTTGGCGTTCATGGTGATCCCGACAGAAAAGAATGACAGCAAACATAACCAATAAAATTACACACACATTCGAAAACTTAGTTTTCATTCTGTTCTTTTGCCTGTGCAATAGCAGACGTACATTTGCCACATTAATTTATTTATTTTCTCGTGATAAACCGATTTTTTAGCTCGTATGTTTACCAGTATTTTTTCATTTTGATCTATTAGTTCCCGTGATTAGCGAAGTTCAAAATTATGACGTATAGAATTCATTGCCCATGAATATTTTCCCCCTATTTTGTCAAATGCATCCAAAACTATCACTTTTCATTTGTACCTAAAAAGACTTCTGACCTCCGTTGCCACTCTTTTATGTGATTCTAGCTGGGAGACTCGTTTGTGTGAAATATATTATTTCAATGGAGTTCATTCTTTTTCATTTGTGAATTTATTTAACATTTCTTCGACAGATATATATTCCCTTGTTTGTAGTGCATATGGAATCAACGACGAATTCGATTTTGTGCCATTCCTCCTCAGTTAATTCATAACTGGGGAATCTTGGAGAAATATTGGAGCTTCAGATAATTGAAACTACTCTTTATAAACGGGTATTTAATTCGAACATAAAGCCGTTTTAACTCGATAAATTTATGCATGAAACGAATTCGTATCCTTAAGGTTGAGAGAATGCATCTTTTGCCATTCCTGTGACGTCACCTGGCTGCAGCTTAGCCAGTTTCTAGATTTCAGTAGCTTGAAAAACAAATTTGTACGGCCGGACCAGATAGCCACTAATGAATGACATCTTTTATACAAAAAAAAATGGCGAGCTTTTTAAAAAAATTGACACGATGATCTACAGTGAAATTGAGAAATAAATTGATCATTTGTAGAAAATTTTTGTATTACCGTTACTATCATGGGATAAAATATTACAAGCTTTAGCTGTCGCGAGCTTGTAATTACATTTAGATGGAATTGAGAGATCCCTACACGAAAATTAGTTTTCCATCCACAGGGTCAATTGAATCGCCAATTAACACAATCCCACGTCAACTTGACTGGTTGACTGCGTTGGCGCGGTTGCAATAGTTGGTAGAGTAAGGTTGTAATTAGCAGGATTGTAAAATGACTTTAATGCTTAAATAATTTTCTCTCTGTTCTAACTTCTAAGAAATATGTGAAGTATAATTGCACAATATTTCCCTTTTTATGCTAAACTTTGTCTCGAAAAAGATGAGAAATAATTGAAATCGTACGTAAGTTTACTGCTTCATAAATGAACTAGATATATATATGTATTTAGCGGTACCCAATAAGACCACTTTGCAGTTTGCTTGCTTAAACGAACAAAATAATACGTAATTTACGGAAACAAATTCATACGCATTTGGGGCAGGAATTTGTAAGTCTAAGAATGTTCTCCAATCCAATATCGGAAGCACCACCCCAAAGAGCTGCACAACGCAAATTATATCACTTATTTTACCCCTGATATGAAACATGAGTAAAATTTCGTCGCTGAATACCATATACATGGCGCAATAATTCGAGTACTCAATTATTATGCAAGGAATCACATGTTTTTACCGTGTTTTTAAACACGTTAACTAAAGTTGATTCAGCTCAATTTCAGCATCCAACCTGAAAGTGAACGAAGATGAATTGAAATTTGCCTTCACTTGATGTGGAAAAAGAGCCTGTAATAAGTTAGTTCGTAATTACCGATAGGTCACCAAGCAGTCAACGAGTTACATAAATGTATCATTTTCTGCACTAAGTGAAATACTACTAAGGTTTGGAATATCACAGCTTCAAAATATTTAAAGAAGAGCTATTTCATGTAAATGAGAGACAGTCATTTTGTAATGATTAGAACTTAGCCTTTGCATAACTGTCCCATGAATAAACTAAAACAATCGGTCTCGTGAAGAGGATCTGCATGAAGTTACAACCATTTTGGTAAAATTTAGACGTAATAAAACTGCAAGCGACAATTTAGACCTAAAATTCAGCTCGCCAGCTAGATCCGCAGTAACTGACTTTCTTTGCGGCAATGCATGTAACAACCTTCTTTAGGAGGAAAATGTTTCTCCCAATCTTCCCTGTACTGAGGATATACTTCAGGCAGCATCCAGAGCTGATAGCCTGCGGCTACCGCAAGAGGAAGAGCTTGCCCATACTATCAGAATTGAAATAAATTCGATATTTATCCTTCGATGAAGTGAACTCGATATTTTTAACAGAATAGTTTCCACATTCTCAACGAGACGACATGTAACATTTGTCGTGGTTATGCTTTCAGAAAAGCGCGCTAGTTTTATTGCCTTTTCATAAGCAAACGAGCCAGTTTTGTAAAACTCGTGAAAATATGGCGTACACTGTTAATCATTAATTATGTAGAACTAGTGAAACTGCAATACAAGTATATGAGCCATGATAATCCTGACGGCAGTGCAAAGGGGTTAATAACAAGTACCATAATCAATTGCAACTACTGCAAGCGAAGTTTATCGAAAGATATTACAGGAAATCATCTCAACACTAGGTGAGGTGACTGAATAGCGAAGATTATAAATTTGAACTGAATAACGGGGGTAAAACTGTACTTTGAACAGGATTCACAAGCTACAAGTGTGTATTGAATTTTAAATTGGCTCATTGAAAAAATAGTCAAGTTGTTGTCATTCTATAGTATTCGTGGGGTGAGATCAAGGAGGTTTAAGAATGGAGGCGGCATCAGCGCTCTAAAGTGAAGCCAATTTTTGGTAGCTGTAGGGTATACGGGCACACACACGGAGATGGGGCTCAGTGCGTGTCAGACACTCAGCGTGGTAGGGCGCCGCTTATCCAAGCTGCGGTCAAGTACGAGTTTTTCCAATATGACGCGTTTCAAGGACGCAATTGAAATATATGCCTAAGAAAAAAACGCATAGCACAGAGTAGCGCAAGTCTGCCATTTAACAGCGCGGTATTCAGTCTCTGATGATGGAGGTGGTGCTACCCCTCCACTGCAACACCACCTCCACACTGGGACCCAATGCCGGGTGGGCGGGGCTTGGGTCGGCAAAAGTGGCTTCACGCGCTTGACTGGCAAAAGATAGCGATGCCGGTTCCATGTATCCAACTTCCTTGGGTGAGATAGATGCAATACTTTCGAGTGACACTCTGAAAAAAAATGTGGTCAGAAAATTGTTGTTTCTCATTTTCTTTTCACTCAAGCTGAGAGTCACTCAAAAATTGCATGATAAAAACTTCAAATGGAAATGATGAGAAAAAGCCATAAAAATTATGAACTAGTTTTAAAAAATACCAATTGATATTCTGATAACGCACGTGAATAAAAAGTCACAGCGTAAATCAAATGAGTTTAATCATGTTTATTAGATGAAGTGTTGCGAATGATTTGAGCATTTTCCTGGCACAAAATAGAAGGTAGAAAATTATTTATTATACACGTGTCTATGAAATTGCACATGAGACGCACCCAAACGAAACTGCCTTTTTTCAAACAACGTTCAATGAATGTTAGCGTTACTCGACTTTATCCTATTGTTCAACCCAATAAAGCCCACCGTCATCCTTAATTACCATTGAAAATAATCTATAGTTTTATGCTCTAAATATTTCGAAAAAAATCACATCCTATCGCGTATTAAAATTTAAATAATTCTTCTTTCACGAGAGAATATTTGGTCAGTGAGGAGACAACAGATAGGATAGCATTTGTATCCAGAAAAACAGGCTACATCCTTTCATTAAATTGAAATAATTATAGCGTAGAAAAGTTTTTTCGATGGTCTTGTATGATTTGTAACGTCATTCTTTAATCTTTACACATTTCTCTGTATGTATACCCTTCGTAAAGAAATGCAAGGTACGCTTGACTTACGTCTTACTTTCACTCATCTTTTGCAATTTCTACAAAAATTGCGGCCTTATCTAGCTCGGTACCTGTTTTAATTTTACCTCACCAAAGGCTTTCTGGTAGTAAAAAACAAAGAAGTATGGGTAAAAGAAGGTAGAAAGAACCATTAATATTCATAGAGCATACCTTTCACTCATCCACTCCCTCTCATTAACATAGGAAGGTAAAACTCATTTCTACAACCCAATTATAACAATGAATGATTAATTTTTATTAAAAATAAAGATGTGTGTCGGACGCAGTATGATATCTGGGATTATTAAACATAACGTATTGTGTGCTTATTCACTGAAAACACTACAACTACTGAAGTGCTGAACATCAATTGGGCAAGTGTTAGAAGAAAATGATGAGATATTCATTTAACTTGTGAAAATTGAAAAAAAAAATTACTTTGATATATGATAACCAGGGAAATATT
This sequence comes from Morinoia aosen, assembly GCA_030386875.1. Taxonomy (NCBI): domain Eukaryota; kingdom Metazoa; phylum Arthropoda; class Malacostraca; order Amphipoda; family Talitridae; genus Morinoia; species Morinoia aosen. Next base: position 105,446,384 of record CM059576.1, on the reverse strand, counting down.
TTGATCATTAGCCTGAGTTGCAGAAATTTTCAACGGAAAAGTTAATCACTGTTGATCTTCAGACATAAAAATTGAATACTGTAATGAAATTTTTTATGAAGCTATGTTCAACATTCTCAATATTAGCTGTCGTTTTGTTTTGTCTGAATGAACAAAAAAAACGAACCGAAGTTCTTCGTCGGCGCATTGGTTTGAGACACGACGACGTACAGTTGCGTGGTGACTCCAACGTACTCCAGCCACCGTTTGTGATGGTCTTGTGTAGCGGTGAGAACGTTTAATTTACTTTGTGTCATTTACATAGGTGTGGTACTTCAGCTTCTCTTTGTCTTCAAAGTTGTTCTTCTTACATGACTGTTCGAAGTGACTTTAGAAGCAAAACAGAAGTTCTAAAAAGGTTAAAGTTGCTCATCAGATGAAGAGAAAACATTTAATTAAAAAATTGAGAAAAATTTATTTATACTTTATACAGAGCCTGGGCTTAATTTTTAGAGCATGCCATTAAAAGAGCATTCTATCATAAAGAACTTTCCTTTAGAAGAGCTAGAAATTTAAAGCGTATATCGCTTAATCACTCAAGAAAATAATCATACGTTGAATTTCCATTCATACCTTGAAAGAGTATTCCACATAAATCTCGAATTTATTAAATTTTAACCGTTTTTTTTATTTTGTACAACATCAACGCATTTCCTCAAAGGAAAATCAGTAGGTATCAAGCGGTTTTTGAATTTTTAGGTTTTTTCAATCATCAATCTGGTCATTGCATTTTGATTTGAGTTGAAGATAGCTCCAATCATTTTTGTTTGCCATGTGAATATTATGTCAGTTTCATTTTTGTCTGTGCCGTTCAAACTTCAATCCCTCATTGAAAAACGGATGAATCAGATAGGCTTAAAAGTTTTATTTTTTCTCTTGGCAGGATATGCTTGACTTGAGCGAAATTCCGATGGATTTGAATTGTTATATACGAACCTAAATGACATGATTTTTCAAAGCCAACTTTTCGTGAAGTTTTTATTCTCCTACATTTGCAGCTACAGGCTTTTGAATTTTTTCCTACCTGTGAAAACACTAGGATAATTTCTTCACCAAGAAAGGACCCCTGTAAAACAGCACAGCTCATTTCCGTCGCCTGATATGAAATAATGAAGGCATCTATGGATTCTTTATTTCCAATTCAAGCCTGATACATATCACCATGTACAATAGATTTTCAAATGCCTTATAACTAACACCAGGACGCCATGACGCTTTCCCCCGGTCAAGACCGGTACCCATTTCAGACATCTGGGTAGAGTGGGGTATTGTGCTCGGAATTTTTCCCCTATACCCAAAGTAGAAAATCGCCACCAGCGCCGGGACTCGAACCCGGGTTTGCCCGCACGGAAGTGGGTCCGAAAGCCACACGGCTATGACGAGAAACAGAGAACTCAAGAACTTTAGAATGGATGGCAATAGTTGCACTGCTACGATGTTTCAAATTATGTGTCGTTAATATCAAGTTGATACATATTATTTGTACTTTTTCCAAGCTGCCAATAATTATACCATTAATGCCAGGCTGCAATGGGTATTACCTCTGCACGTCAAGCCAAGTTTGGTTTTTACACATGAATGAAGTTGGGAATTTTGCAAAATTACTCTTTTCTAAAACTGCAACACAACCAGCCTTGAACTCGCAGCATTTCACATGATCAATGAGCGCTCTCAACCACTAAGTTACGGAGTACCCTTAGGATATGAATGTGCTCATCATGTGAGATAATGTCTTGCGTGAAATATAATCGAATTCAGCCAAGCTTGGGCAAGGAAAATATGCTGAAACCAAGTAGAAAATGTCATCAAAACAGTCATATTTACAATTGACTACGGAATACATTCAGTTTCATTCCCTTGCCTACGATTCAGTATATGTATAAGGCCTATACTTGGCTCCACACTGTTTCTCATCTTGAGATAAGGACAATGGCACCGTTGAAATTTGAAACCCAAAAAACACTGCGTTTTTGCAACCACGCAATGAATTTATTTCAAACTAACTTTCATGATGAGTTGACTTTGAATACAAAACAATCGTTCACATTTCTGTAATATTTTGGATTTACGTACAACTTTTCCAAGTATTTCTTGTCATCCGACCAAAACATCCTCGCAATCTTCTAATAGATTGAACATTACTTCTCTTTTCCAATCACCAAGCCTTCACATGCACCGATGCGTGTTCGTACTCTTGAGTTGTTCCCGCAGACGGCAGTGCTCAGCTGCAGGGGAAGTCCAGAACGAACAAATTCAACATGCAACTCATGCAGGCCAAGGTGCTCATCAAGTCCGCCGTGACACTGGCGCGCTCCAACGTGAGGTGAGGCTAGTGGGACTTTGAGGGACGAGGTATGGGTGATAAAGAATACGAGTTTGAGAAGTTATGAGCGTTTGAATTGAATATCCTTTCCCACACGAACTTTGAAAGAATTTGAAAGAATGAGCGAAAAATGTTCACAATTGTAATTCAACTCAATTGAGCCCTGACACATTTGCATTATGAAAAAACCCGATACTCTGCAGAGCCACTCAAAAGTTTGACATCATCTTCTAAAGTCACTCAATCCTTTAACGTCAGCATTGTTGTTTTTTATAATCTTTATTAAAACTACCTTCATTTGATTGGCACTGGCATCTGATTGTCACCGACGTCATAAGTGATGAAGGAACTGCCTTTTTCCAGAGAACTTCATTGAAATTGTTAGGGAAGAAATTTACCAAAAATACAGTATAATAAGTCTTTTAGACAGAGGAACGTATGGTCCTCTACAGGGTGTTTAGGGTCGATGTTGTCTTTATCTTTTGAGAAATCATGCAGTAGTTAGACTTCTTTTCTTAAACGTCATTGCTTTCAATTTTCAAATGATTTATTTTTACTAATACAAAGAAGTTTTAAAAACTTTTGCTCGTGGTTAAATATTCAAAATACATTGATATACAGTACTCCTGATAACCCTATCGGACAGTTTGCTTACTTACTGATCAGTATCAATTTCTGGTGTATAATTTAATGTAACTTTCTTCACATAGAAGCGTCGCTTTCTCATTCTTTTTTATAGTTTGAATTAATCCTAGTTAACTGGCAAACTGAAACTTTCAGGGCTCTCTGAAAACTGAAAATCATTTTACAGCCTAAGTTTTCTTAATGTCAAGAAATTTTTTTTCCATTTTTTTTACATTCAAGTAAGCCAGGAAATTTCAGCCAATTGTCAAATAACTTTGAAGAAAGCTATACCATATCACCGCAGCCAACGAAAACAGTGTAAAAGGTTATTAATGTACCATATAGACACAAAGTAATTAAAATAAATATGCAATTTTTAAAAGCAAGCTTCAATGTGAAAAGTGTCTTATAAACATGACCTGCAACTAATTTATCTGAAGCTAAGCAGACTTACTATCGACCTTGCTTTATTACTCCCTAAACAACTCTCTGAGATCTTCATTACCGAGTACCTTGTGTGTGACTGAATCTCTTCGACAGGTTCATCATCCTGGGCAATGACGATTCCATACTCCCAGCCCTGGAGGAGTACGTGGCTCCATGGCCACAATCCTTCCGCCACCGCTTGCATTTGAGCTACAGGCCAGTCTCCTTTCCGGAGGGCTGGCAGCTGGAAGACCTCTTCGAGAAATGCGCCACCGGGAGGTTGTTTCTACCGTGGGTTCTGCCTGAGCTGGACGCCGTTGTTTACATGGACACTGACCACGTGTTCATGAGGCCGCCTGAGCACCTGACGCAGCATTTCAGGCTCTTCAACGAGCAGCAAGTGTTGGGGGTGGCACCTGTTGACGGGTTTTATCTGCAATTCAGCAATGAGGTAATATGCTATAATATTTGCTCATGATATTGGGCTCATGCTCAGTTATTGTAATTTTCAGGTTGATATAAATGTTCGTCTTGTAATTCAACTTCCGAGTTTATTAGCAAAAAGGGTGCAATTGAACTTCCACTTCACCAAACTTTCGAGGTATCTTTGATGACATTTCTAGAAAACTAACGTTTGCAGCTATAATTTGCCATATGATAAATATTATTGTAGGCGAGTCCTTGTTTGGGCGCGAATTGATAGTTATTTTGTAGGTGAGTCCTTGTTTGGGTGCCAATTGATAGATATTATGGCAAGTCCTTATTCAGATGCTAGTTGATAGTTATTTTGGCGAGTCCTGTTCGGGCGTCACCCTTTTTATAACGTCCCTGTCTAGGGGATTTCTGAGGGCCGTCAGTTGATTTCAGAGAAGCCGTATTCCTTAGGCTTGTTTTTCCCTAGGAATCTTCCTGATACCTCAGGGATAAGAGAGAAGTCAGTTGCTGACTGATTATTTATCAAGACAAGAGTTTTTCAACAGTTCTTCTGTTCGGGCGATAATTTCCAACTTTCTTCAGAGCTTCAGGTGGTTGCGGCTAAGTAGCGAAATTTAGAGCTGAACTATAAGCTTTGAGCTAAATTTCAAGCTTCGGAGTTCTCGAGCTGACAAGCTTTGAGCTAATTACAAGCTGACGAAAATTTGAAGTTCTTGACGGAAGTATGCTTCGCAAGTATCTGTGATACGCGAGCTCAGTTATTTGAGTGATGATTTATCTTCCCTCCGTATATAGTGCAGGGGCACCAATCGACATATCTTGGCGATGGCCTAACACCATATAAAAACCCGTGAAATTATTGATTTATGACGAGTAAACCATACCATGTTAATAGTGATAATTGAGTTATTAGTTAATGTTAAATTTTTGCGAATGAATTTCATTGCATTTCATGTATGTGTTTTGTTTGAATTAGAAAATTAACTCTCCTCAAACTTGAGTATGTTTAAACATTTTATATACATGACTATACATCACTTGCATTTTTTAGACGACGAGTAGAGGCCGTTTGTGAGCTAAGGGCTATGTTTTAGCATTCTGGGGCATTCAGCGCCTTATTCTGAAATTGTTCATACAGGTCGGCTTACCCCAAACTTCAGATGACACAATTTGTCTCAACCTAAATTTGTTTAATTACTGAAAGAGGACCGAAAAATTCCCCAGAACGGTTTTCAGTATGCAGAAATTTCTCATTTACGTATTATCTTTTATCGTTTCGAACTTTTTTCATGACATAAATAAGAAGAACCGACATTTTTTTACGATGAGCATAGCTGAACTTGAAGTAAATTGGATGCATGCTGTTTGTAAAATTTTCATTTGAATAAAATTTAACTTATGACAAAGCCACAATGTTGAACAGTTATCAAATATTGCAACACACGAAAGAAAAACCTCTTAAATAGTAAACTGAGAAGACTGCACCCATGAATTCTTACCATCTACAATGCATGAACTTTTAGTTGCTAGTTGCTTCTCGTCAGCATTGGGTGGACCTTTATGAATTTAGTTAAAACTTACTCATTCTAGATAAAACTATCCCAAATAGATTGATTAGACTTTTACAACTGAAAGCCGACGGACAAAGAGCTCAAATCCATCATGAGATATAATTATATGAAGGATTTTTTATGCAGGGTTTCGGGGCTATTTGAGGACACTCTTAGCATGCTAAATTTTGCCATAACACTTTAATGCAAAATTTATTTATTTGGCTTAAATTTATAAAAATATTCTGGATAAGATTTCCTGCTCAAGATATTCAATTATATATCCATTGGCTCTAATGAATGCTGTCTGCTATTCGGGTTTGAAACCGTTGACAAGTTGAAATTAAGTAGCCAGTATTTTATTCGGACATCACCTGGACGGTGGCTGCTTTCACAAAAGCAAGAGTGCAATAAGGATGTCAATTAGTCTCCCATCAAATGTGATAGCTTATGGCATTTAGTGTTACGTAATGAAGTAGTTCTTTGGCAACAGTTCTTTTCGATTTTCTGGGGTCTTTATAAATGTTTTGAGCGTCCCAAATAAATTCTGGAGTTCTTATAGACATCAGCGAGTTAAGAATGCTTTTTATCTCTTTGCTACGGAGAAACATTGCCATCTCATACCTTCAAGTCCAACCAAACCTTGTGAACAAACAAAAGGCTGGCCACACATAAAAAATTACTGACTTCTAAATTGTTTTGTTGCGTAGTTGAACTAACTATGAATCCATGTCTTTTTATTTATCTTACTTTAAATGAACTATCTTAAATAGAGAAAATAATATTATGTATGGTTTGGATGAGCGATGTACTAAAATCGACATGTCTTCAAATCACCAGCTCACCGTAAATCCTTGTCTAATTTTCTCTTGAATGATTTTCTGAAGCGACTATTAGATATTAATATCGCTCTAAACACCAGGAGATAAGAAATTGATCAAGTTAGACGAATCATTTTTCAAAAGTTATCAATCGAAAAACTGGTGAAACCAAACAAGGCAGAATTTTCAGGCGTCCACTTAAAGCTGCAGTACAAGACCGGAATATCCGCTAGAGTTTCTTTTAAATCCACTAAAATTTGCTTTGTTAATATATATCTGAGCGCAACCGATTTTTCATGCACTCTTTTGTGTAGATAAGTAGGTTGTCACATAAATGGATTGAAGACAGCAAAATTTGAGGTGGGATAAAATAGTTAGCAAACTTGGTCTAGAGATCGTCTTGAATCCCAATTCAAAAATACAGAGAACCAATATATTTCATTGGATTTCACTTTTGTACTTGCTCAACTATTTTAATTCAGCAGGATTATTTACGATGGCTGAACCCATTGGAAACGAGACCTCTTCACAAGAGGTCTGCGGTACAGTAGGACACGTCTTCCCGTAAAGAAAACAGAACGTTGGATATTTATCAAGGCTGATCATGGAAACTAAAATATTTTTTTCAATATCATTTTGTAAACTTCAATTGAAAAAAGGAAGAGACGTATGTACAAAAAATATTTTGATTGAATGATGCCTACTCAAGTAACGATTAAACTAGTGTGGAAAACCCGCACAGAGTCCTGTGTACGTTAATAGTACAACTCCAAATCCAGAGTTGAAAACTCGTTCAGAGAGGTTTTCAATAGTGCAACACCTAATCTAGAGTAGAATAGGCACAAAGAGGAGCACCGCTGGACCCACTTCTGTTAGCCTCAAACTCTGCATTTCAGATCCCATTCTACGGCAAACAAGGCCTCAGCTCGGCGCTGCTGCTGGCCAACCTGACGAGGTGGCGGAGGCTGCCCTTCCAGTGGCAGTCTTTGGTGACCAGCGTGGCGCAAGCGTTCCGTGAGAGCATACTACTTGGCGATCAAGACATACTAAATATTATTTTCAGTGAGGTAATTCATCCTGTATTTGCAAAATTTCAGCGTTAGTACTTCCATTTCAGAAGTAAGTTCGGAGTTGGTCACTTTCTTAAGTCTGAGTTGCTTTGTATTTTTCGACGAAGCGTGTTATTGCTAAAAATTGCAAAAGAAGTTTCAATTTTGCTTTTAGTTCAGTTTCAGGAAATATATTATTCTCAGCATCATTCTAAAATCAACTCAAGCACATTTTTTCCTATATTTTTTGTACCAAAAATCAGCCATCAGATCTACATTCAGAAGCGGCAATTGCGCTGCTGACTCCAGTTTGTAAGTCTTACATTTCTAGATTACTGGTGGATTGATCAAGTTCACATGCCATTAATTACTTTTTATGAGCACTTTCTTCTGTATTTTCTTAGGAAATTTGCTTCACCGAACTGCCACGTTCAACTTGAAATATAGCAAGACATTTAGAGTGTCTGATAATGATAACCTTGTATACCGAAAGAAACAAGGTATAAACTTTCGAGGCACTGATTATTCCCCCATCTCAATAGCAGAGAAATAAAACTTAGCCAAAATAAAGAACATGAACGTAATGCTGGGATCACGTTTAGTTCACCCTAAAGTGAGAAATCCCTCAGCGAAAAACACAGAAAAAAATAATGCCGTACTATAAAACTTACTCGTAGGTATCAACTGCTCGAGTTCTCATTTCATTTGGTAATAAATAGCACAGAGTCAGTTCCTCAAACACCATTAGATTCTTGAATTATTTAAAACCTGGCAATATGCAATTGTAGTTTGTTGTGTGAACCAAGAGAATGTTCGATCATGAATTTATACAACACAGAATTGAAAGCTTATTTCTCACAATGGTTCAAAACATATCCCTACACTCAGTACCCTGAATACATCTACGACCTAAGTTGCGACTGGAAAGGAGGCATCGAGCAGTGTTCCACTCTCAGCTGGAACTGCAGCTCCATAGAAGACAGGGGCTTCTCCCTCGTGCACGGAGCAAGACATCAATTCTTCCCCGACCAGTTTCATGGTTTTGCAAGTTTTACTCTTCCAATGCATGTGAGTGTCATCTGCTAAACTTCATTGGTTAATCACTCACTCTCTCACTCACTTCTGAACAAAGTGAATAGAAACTTCGGAGAAACATTGAAATTCACTGGCTATGCTTGTGGACACATTACTCCCCTTCTTCGAAGAACATTTAAAAAATATAATTTCAAGAAATTTACGATTCATATCATTCGATCATATTTCAGTTTTTGTTGCCGACCGTCCATCCGTTAGACAGTCAGAAGTTACTCTTCCGTTGTTATGCATAATTAATTACAATACATCAAAGAACTTGCGTCACACTTTCATTAAGTCCATGGAAAATAAGGGCAATTTTCGGTACAGGCACAGTTGCAATTTAATGTTGTTAGGTAAATGACATTTAAAGCTCATTCGTCTTTAGGTGAATAGAAAATTTGCAACTAGATTAGAATACGTTAAAATGAGGATTGCTTATAATTAGTCACGATAGGCAACAAAATGCTAGGAGATGTAGTTATGAAACAAGTTGAGTTAGAATAAGGTAAGTTTTGTTGAACTATGTTTGGATGTAAAAACACACCTTAATATACCATGAGATAGGTATGTGAAAACATAACTATCTCACGGGTCAAGCTGGCAGTTATTATTCCAAAAGCAGTTTAAATGACTTGTAAACGCTTCAAATTTTGCGGTAAGAGCTCCCCACAATATACAGTCTCACCAACTTGCTTATGCAGGAAATATTCCAAGCCTGGCATCATCACCAGCCTGGCCAGCCCGTATCCCTGCTAGTGCGACAGTTGATGCACAAGCTGCACATCAGAGAAGATGAAATGAGAGGCATCAACAACAACAACAGCACTCACCAGTTCTGCTTTTATAGCGTTGAAAAGTTGCTTAAGCAAATGGTAAATTACATTCATCAATATGAAGGGTAGTAATAAATAGAGAAAACGAAGGCTGCGATCTATCGGTGATACATATTTATGGAACATTTGTTGTGATGCTTGTTAGCTGGTTTGGTTGGAGCCGTTCATACTCTGCTTTCAATAATAACGAATGGCACAATTTAGAACTCAGCCTTTTGATAAAAAAAAATCGGGCAAACGGAACCCCTTGATTTGAATGATAATTTGTGGAAAACTCCTTTCTTTTACTTTCAATGTAGAAAACTTGACTTTCACAAACACGTAAAGAGAAGCTCACTTCCTCCTTAGTCCAATTAACTTACGGTAATCCCACTCGCTCTATTGTCGACACAATCTATGTTAAATGTTCATTCAACGTAAGATGTTGACATAGCCTCTCACTCAAGTTTTGTTGATGGTTTTTTCTGTCATTGGATAACTTTACCCTAGTATAATGAATTAATATTAAGTAATTTTGAGCTAAAAAATGCGTGAGACGTGTCAAAAGCCGACCCAACAGATTACAAGTGTATTAGAGGTTTTAACATGAATTCGTGTTGCATTAACTACAGTCAGCTGTTACAAGTCATCGAATTTAGCTAAACATTTAAATTTCGTTAATTAAATGAGGATGAAGTATCATTATAGTGGAAGAGATTAAGTATGATATGTAAAAATAATTTGTTTTAGGAAAGTGAAGTAAACGCTTGGAGCTAAGATTCTTCCAAACTGAAAAAGAAAAGAGGAAATCGTTTATTATTACTTTAGTTAATTCAAGACTTCCTAACCACTACAAAGGTGACTTATTGAAAGTGAAGAAAAGGGATTGTTCAGTGTTGACCGTTGAAAATGAGGAATTTATGCACAAGGTGTGTTTATGTTCAGAATATTCAGTAGCGCTTCTCGCATCACCATCAACTTTATTACTTTGCTTGACAATGTAATCTGGTGCAACAATTATAAGGAATGAAGAACCCCAAATGCATTAAGGAAAAACCAGTGTAGCACCTTTGGTAGCATAAGCCTTATACTTCAACGACAACAAGGAAGAACTTCAACAGACAACAATTTTTGTGCCAAGGCTTCACGCATATATTCACTCACCTATGAACAGGGTTTCATGAGCTTGTGGTATAGTTTGATTTAAACGAGAGAAAAAGTTAGTGCTAAGGAAGGCATGCGGAAATATTAGATGAAGCGTGTTAGAACTACACTGCAACGTTAATAGACGAAAAAGAAGTTAGCAAAAGCATGGCTAAACCTCTAAGTTGAATATGAAAATTGGTAATAAAGTAATAGAGTGCGCTTGGTGATAACATAAATCATCTTCCATACAAGTATCATTTAAATTATCGATATTCTGCAAAAAAAAGAATCAAATGAAAGAAAACAGACCGAGATACGGTTATCACCATACTAGCCACTGCAGTGATTCGGCCACTACCCCTTTCCTTAACTGCGAGCTATACGAACGAAAATCCCATATCAACCCGCCACCGTAGGAGAACGAATAGCTCCGCGTCCAGGCTCTATAGTCCTGTACTGTCCGTGTAATCTGCCCTACGAGTTTAGGTATGAGCTGCACATATCAATATCGTACACCACGCTGGCACGAGCCAGCCATTAGCGTGTCTTCAAAATGACCCAATTATGCAGCCTGCCATTTCTGGAGAACCCATATGATACGAAATTTCTATCGAGCCGCATCGCTCTACTCTTCAGACTGTTCACATTACAGTCGAAGCGACAGCACGGCTTGAGACTTACAGTGCCTGGGCACAAGTATTTGCACAACTTAATTATTCTTTACCAGCGCTCTTTTGCCCAGCACTCTATTACCAGAATTGCAACAATCGATTGCTCTTTCGGTCTACGCCACGCAGCTGGAGCCACGAAGCACGAACCTACGGGTTAAATCATTTGCTTTATTTCAGCTCGACACTCGATAACTTTACTAAATGGTTTGCACTCTCGTTAACTCCCTCTGTAGCCAACAGATGCCTTTGAGATCCTCAGTCACCAAAGAAGGTGGAGTAATCAGCACTCCAAGTTCGTTAAACGCTAACAATTGTTTCTAAAGTGAATAATTTCTTCAACTAACGTGAGGGACTTTACGGAATAAAAATATATGATTCAAGTAGTTTGAGTGAATAATATAGACAGATGCTTAGCAATCTCCAACTTAAAGGAAAAATTGTTATCAATATATGATTCAGTTTGAAACTCTCCGACAACAACAAACACAATTTCATTCATTTAAAAGACCATTTAATGTGGACTGTAGAAAAAAAATCGATGCATCGTGTGCATTTTCATAGAGGAAACCCTGCACATAAAAGCAGCAAATTGGGAAAAAGGAATGAAAACTTATGATGAATGAAATGCAAAAAATACTGTTTCCTAATGCTCTAAAAAAGGGAATTGCTTATGCATGTTGATGCGCATGTTAGCCCCAGTGCTTCTGAATTGAATGCGTCATGAAGCAGGGCTTTCAGCTACTCACCCTAACACAGCTCGGGGAATGAAAATAAACCTAAGCCTTTCCCCAACACAATGTCAAACTAAAAAAATAATAGTACAACCAGTACATTTCCGTTACTGAATAAATAAAACTAGTGATAACATACTCAAATAGTAATAACAGACACAAATAGTGACAACAGGCCCAAATTTTTTTCTTGTGATATTTTACATCATCTTGAACTATGGGCTTAATTTTTTTCGTAGTACTTTTATTAGGAATATAGAGAAAAAGATTTAAGCAGGTGCGAAAAATTGTTAATCTCAGTTTTAAATTGAGTGAATTTGAGCATAAAGTAGTTTTTCCGATTGGCTTTTTTTATTTGTCCCAAATTCGTGGATCTGTCGTACATTTTCCTAGATATTCGTCCTTCGTAGAGCAGAGCTAGGTACGCTTGACATTTCTTTTTATTTACGACAATGTCTTCAGTAATACAGGGCTTTTGCCTATTTTTCGGTGTAATTGTACGAATGGTGATCGGATAACATTAATTACACGCAGTCGTTAAAATTTCAGTTTAGTATTGCTTCATCAACGCTTATAGAATTATTGTCCTCGCGAGAAATCTTCAATGTTGGTTTCTATTTTTTTGTAACAGCGCACATTGCCCCCAAATTTGGTTCATTTATCCAACAATCTGAGTGAATTGCATCCTGTGGCTCGGTATAGGGAATAATGACATTTTTCTCTATAAAAACAGTGAAAAGTGATCTGATTATTTGAAAACTATTATTCTTGTAAGAAAATCCGTTGAATCTATCATAAAGATACTAACGAGCAGCGTAGAAAACGCGTAGACTTTGTGATGTTTGAAAAGAAGATTTAAGATTTACACTGGAAAACATTCAAGAAATCTGAAATTTGTGATACATTCCACGCATCGACTTATTTTAAAAATTTAGGATTTCTTTCTTTCTTTTTTGTCCTGTAATTACCTTAAAGCTACAATTTAATAGTGCCCATGTGTGTGTGCATACATTGTGTTCAAGAACCGGTATTGTTTGCGTATTTGTACCTGTTAGTATGTTTATGTGTATGTGTTTAATTAATGTCGGTGCGTGAACAGTTTCCGGCCCATCAGGTAATTTCGCAGGGAACCGCTTCGATGCTTTGAGGAAGTCAAGCTATTGTTAGCTACTAGTGCTTTCTTTAGCGACACTGCTACATTGGAACAGTCACAAATATAAATTTTCAAAATTTTCAGTCACAAATTACTTATTTATAAGCTAGGGCCTGCCGAAGAAGTTAGTCGTTGATCATGACAACTAGAGCTAGAGTGAGTTGATCACTTCTCCATTCAGGGTTTTTAGACTTTATTGTGTTGATTGTGCATTTAGGATACCTAAAACTTTCAGTATCAACTATTTTACTTTCGTTATAGTGAAAGCAGTTTTCAGTAAGTTTATTTTTTTATTGTATTTTAAGTTCTAGTGCTAAGATCAGTATAGACTGAGATTGTCATGTAGCACACCAGGTAGTTTAGATTGCCTAAGTTGAGATGTCTACCATTGTCTAAAGCTAAATTCTCCGTCCCCGTAGCTGTACATTTAGGCAGTAGCACCACATTGACCTCTCAATAATGATAGGATTTATTCATTATTTATTACCTAGTAGAAGTCCATTATTTGATTGCTGATACCTAATGTCCGTGGCCTAAAGTGTAACAGTGTTTCAGCTACTTGAAAGTAGAAATAAAGTAGCCTACGTTTGAAATTGGCCTTTAATTAACACTTTGGATTCACACTAATCTAGGCATAGTTTAGATTACCGCTCCCCATACTTTATGAGTGCATTACTGTTAAATGCAACACTGCAGGATTTAATATTCAGCTATCTTTGAGAAGTGTGTCATGTTGTCTGAAAAATGCGCCAATTAGCCTTGTGAACGTGAGCTTTAAGTGTACCAGTTTTTACATCAACCTTGAAGTAGCTGAGCGCTGGGGCGGCCAGTTTAATGCTTAATTTATCTCTTACAAGCACTTCAGTGCGTTAACCTTTGTGTTAGTAAGAATAAACTCCCACACATGCCATTGCAGTCATTCCTAATATTCGAGTGTGCATATTTTGTCCAGAAATGTCTCATACATGCGCATGCCATAAATAAAAATGAATGCTCGCTGAATCCTGCAAACATCCTTGCTTGTTAGTGGGTATAGTTTGCCATCTTGTTGCTATGTATGATCCTTAGTCTTATTTTGCATGTTCCAAAATACCCTCACATGTGACACTTATCTTTTTAACGTCAGCATTTTTATCCTCATACTACCGATATTTTAATCACCATTATTAAACTCAGGTAGTCACCCATATCAGAATGTGGAAGAAATTACCACTCGGCAGAGAACTTCAAAAAAACACATTTAGCAACAAATTGAGCAATAAATTTAATATATGGAGGTTATTTACGACAGAGGACCCAACACTCCTACGGGTATTAAAGAGTTAATTGAGTTCTGTGATAGATCTGATGGTTTGTTTTTGCTGCAGTAAATAGACTATATTTAAGATTATGAAACTGAGTGTCACCAGCCAAGAGCCTTTGACTACTATGAAGTGCTCACATGAAGCGCAAAATATGGTTCTGGAGCCGTTATCCAATGTATGAACTTTTAGTTGCTATCTGTGTTATTTATGAATTTTAATTCAATGCTTGGAGGTCGTTCGGCCTTAAAGAGATAATCGTCCAAAGTATTACTTCATTTTTTATTGAGATAAATATCTTCGTTCTTTTTTTGCCGTATTCAAGATTGTGTTGGTCTTGAAATTAAAAAAGAGCTGCCCTAATTTGGACGGGCCCACTGTACTCACTTAGAAAATTATGTGGTTAAATGGGCTGATGCTGTTACATTATTATTTCCGTTATGCGTTTTGTAAAAGCACAACAGTGGTCGTGTATTACCGCAGAATAATTTATCTAGATATATGCCGAGAACCCACTGAGCAAACGAGACTGTAGCAGTCTCGTGGGAACCTGCTCTATATATTCTCTTTAATCGATAGTTTCAAATCACCCACAGTAGTGCCAGAACGTGCAGAAGCGTAAGCATAGCAAAAAATTATTCGGAGCCAAATTATTGAAGCATGAGTTCTGCAAGAAAGTTAAAAATCCATGGCTAAAGTTTTTTATGCATGTTATGCATCATGGCTAAAGTTTGTTTTGCATGTTATGTATCATGGTTAAAGTTTGTTATGCACCATGGTTAAAGTTTGTTATGCATGTTATGCATCATGGCTAAAGTTTGTTATGCATCATGGCTAAAGTTTGTTATGTATGTTATGCATCATGGCTAAAGTTTGTTATGCATGTTATGCATCATGGCTAAAGTTTGTTATGCACCATGGTTAAAGTTTGTTATGCATGTTATGCATCATGGCTAAAGTTTGTTATGCATCATGGCTAAAGTTTGTTATGCATGATATGCATCATGGCTAAAGTTTGTTATGCATGTTGTGCATCATGGCTAAAGTTTGTTATGCATGTTGTGCATCATGGCTAAAGTTTGTTATGCAGGTCATGCATCATGGCTGAAATTTGTTGGAATTACCGATTTTGAAAGTCACGTACTCAAAAAATTGTTTAGTTAGGTGAGGAACATGCCTCAACGGGTTGTCTGGAAATTATTATTGTCGAGTAACGCGCATTAATGTTTTCCAGCGACGCATTTCATCGCCATTCCAATAAAAAGTCCCTACTTAAGGCAAAGGTAAACATTTTCCATGGAGTCCATAAGCTCTCCTTCTTCACGAGTTGGGTTTAACAACAGACAGGTTATAGGTAACGACGACTCAAAATTTCACAGCGATGTGACTCATATTTGTATTATAACTAAACGCACATTCTATAAATGTTGCATTGTTCCGTTACATTGATGCATACAGCACTCGTAAAGTTCCACTGAAATACTGGCTACAAAATATACTCATAAATATTGCAGTGTAATCAAATATTACTCAGTCGCTTTTTTACGCATTTTCCCCAGCTATCTCAAAAGTGCCATGTTTTCAAAAGTGGTATCAAACTTGCGTTGACAATTGTAGACCTCTCTCCGTACTTCAAGTCATTAGTGAAGTATTCGTAAACGTTGTATATGAAATAGTGTTTTTCTATTTTCAACGAAAACAATTTTCCAAAAACATATACAAGATTTTCGTCCTAAAAATTCAACGGCAGCGGCCGTATAAAGTCAATTGAAATATATATTTTCTGATATTTATGGAAAAAAAAGACAGCTTTTTATGCGTCTTTTGCCTTTCGAAAAGTATTCGATTGCACACACTAACATTTTATTATCGAGTCTTCACGGTTATAGCATTAAAGGAGTTTCACATGATTGGTTCAAATAATACTCAACAAATCGGATCCAATACGTTACAATTGACGATGCCCAATCTCAACTATTGACAATTAGCCGTAGGGTAACACGAGGATCTATCCTTGAGCTTTTCCAATTTTTATTCTTTATCGACGATAGAGTTAAATCAAACTTATTTTTCAATTTCTTATCTTTAACGGACGAAAACACGCTCTCTACGGCTCTTTAAATCCAATTTATATCGATCAAAAACGAACAGCAAAATGTTTCAAGGAGGCTCGATGTTATTAAAATAACCACCGATATCAGTAAAACCAAATACTTTATATTCTCTGACAAATTGAATGCACCTTTTTCATGGATTAAGAATGGTTATGGTGAAATGAAGAAACCAACGCCTGTAAGTTCCTCGGCATCAAAAGATTAACATCTGACCTTCAAAGAGCAAGTTGCAAATATCAGTACTCAATTTTTAAAATCCATAGGAATCGTCATTTAATTTTAAAATTCACTATCTAAAAAAACTTTGATCTATTTTATCGAACATTCTTTACGTCATTTTTACAAGACAGAATAGAAACATGGCCAGAAAAATATTACAATGCCAATTTGCAATGCCCACCAAAAAAGAGCCATTAAAGTGTAAAGAAAATCTGAAAATGAAGCTCAAACGAGTGATTCACTCAAAAGTTTTGAAAATACTTCAGAGTTTGGATCTCTACAAGCTCTCCATATGAAATTTTATTAATAAAATATGACTAATGGAGGCGTCGAAGATTAACTGCAGGAACAATTACTAATTGCATAAACTAACCATCATGATCATATAACCCAAAACGGAGTAATTTCATACCTATTATTCCCTAGATCGGTCACAATATAGTACCTTCTTCTTTGGAACAAAGACTTGAAATTCGATCCCCATTTATATCCCTGTAAAAAAAGTTCTTACAAAGCTTTCAAAATGAATCTTGAGTCCCTATTTCTATTGGAATTTAAGAACTCGAGGTAATCAATGCAAATCTTTTCTTCTATTTGATTCATCGCGATAGGGTAATTTACCTTGATTAATGACCAAGATTTTAAGTCAGATATAAAATATTTTGTAGAATATACATGTACTGGTCTCATCTAGACAAAATTAACTACTGTATTGCGGCAAAATTAGGCAAAGAATTTTTAGCAAATCAATTATTTGATCAGTTTAATGTGCTCCTAGGTTAAATGAATTAGGATAAACAAAGTAGAACACCTCAAAATGTCATTGATAATTATATATATATATATATTACGATACCCTAGAAGTTGCAGAACTTTTACGGTACCACAGGTAGCTATACTCAAATGTGTTCATTGCATTCCATAAATAAAACAATGTTCTGATGTATCGCTCGGATCGTTCGTATACAGGTGACCGGATCTCAAATTGTTTTATTTCTTTTGATCTTTCTGCGAAGGATGGCCATAATTATTATTGACACTTGATGAATTGAGATTACATCTGTTATTTCCGTACACTCTACTACTTGTTGATGATTTTGATATATAAGCCAGCAGTTCAACCACGATTTTTCATATATCTTCCTTGTTCATTAATATTGC
Source organism: Morinoia aosen (assembly GCA_030386875.1). Taxonomy (NCBI): domain Eukaryota; kingdom Metazoa; phylum Arthropoda; class Malacostraca; order Amphipoda; family Talitridae; genus Morinoia; species Morinoia aosen. The sequence continues at coordinate 105,428,732 of CM059576.1, read as the reverse complement.
AACGTTGTTCTAATACACATCCCTTGACATTTCTAACAGGCTTTTAGAGCACTTTCTCTGACCTATTGCCTCCATTAAGAGCTCGTAAATATGTGAGTTCAATGTTTTCATAAAAATTATTGTGAAACATGATTATTCCTCATTGTTGTTGAAAAACAGGGTTTCAACGCCCAAAGGTGCTACACTACTTTTTCACCGATGCATTTAAATTTAAAATTCTTCTTTCCATTTTTTTGCTGCGTCAGGTTATATAATCAATTAAAGCTATAAGGTTGATGGCGGTACGAGATGTGCTGTTGAATATTTTGAGCATTAGCACACCTTATGCATAAATTCCTCGTTTACTACAGTCAACAATGAATTCCTTCTCTTCGCTTTCATGAGATCACCTTTTTGTGGCTAGGGAGTTTTGAACTAAAAAAATTATATCAAACGATTTTCACTCAACTTCTTCAGTTTAGAAGAATCCTGACACCAAGTGTTGAAATTTACCTTCCTAAATCAAATCATTAAAGCTATTTATTACTTCCACTATAGTGCAATTTCATCCTAGTTTAATGAGATTTTCATATTGATCACAATTCGATGACTTGCAACAGTCCACTATAGTTAATTTAACACGTACTTCTTGATATTGTAAGAGCATTTTTTATTTATTGGTTCGGTTTCGAATTGTCTTACTTATTTTCTTGCCTCGATATCACTCAATAGTTATTCATTTTGCGATGGAAAAATAATCCAATGACCACAAAACCCTTCCTAAATAACTTGAATAAGAAGCAAATGAAGAGGTCGGGGTAAACCAGCTATGGCTGCTGGGCCTGACTATGGAAAAGGGTTGTGCTGGGCTGCTATTGATCTGGGCAGTTCTGGTGCGGCCATTGCTGCCTCTCTCTCGCCTCTTTATGCCTAAGGATGAATGATTGAGGCTTGCTGTCGGCTACCCTTCCATAAGAAGGAAAAAGTCTGGTATAAAAAAAGCGAAAGAATGTATCATGAATAGATTGCAAGAGTTATTTTCCTCAATTCCATTACTAGCCTTCATATTCATGAATGTAATTCACCATTTGCTTGAGCAATTTCTCAAAACTATATTTGCAGAACTGGTGAGTTTTGTTGTTGTGTTTTACGTTCCGAATTTCGTCTTCTCTGATGTGCAGCCTGTGCATCAACTGTTGCAGTAGCAGGGATACGGGCTGGCCAGGCTGGTGCTGATGCCAGGCTTGGAATATCTCCTGCGGGACCAAGTGGGAGAGACTGTACAATATGGAGAGATCAGATTGCAAAATTTCGAAAACTACCAATTCACTTAAACGGTTCATGGAGTGATAACTGAAAGCTAGACCTATGGAATATTTATTATTTTCGTATTTGATTGGAAATGCATTACACATCCAATCTTATCCCAACCTAGTCCACCCTAACCTTCTGTAACCTAACGAAAGTTATTCCATTATAAACTATCCTTGTTTAAAACCCATCTTGACCCATTAGAAGCGATCCTAATTTACACATGCAAATTCTAATCTAACCGCAAATTTTCAAGCCATTTAACACTCGACTGCAGCTGGTAAAACTGAAGTTTAATATTTAGTTCAAATTTTAAGTCAATTGTCAAAAGAAATGCTGAAAACTTCGAACAGTAACTGAATCATGTTTTCATTTAGTTTTGATTGAGCATTTTAAAAACCAAGTTTATGATTAATGGTTAGTCACAGCATAATAAAAACTTCGTCTGTGTCCAATATGATTGTTAAAGTGAGAAAGGCAAATGAGCCGTAAATGGCAGTTACTTGAATCGTACCTATGAGGCAACTTGCATTTCAAATTAATTTTCTCTTTGAACGCAAGGAATTTACAAGTTTTTAAAATTTCTTATGCAGAACTACGTAAGTTTAACTTTTAACTGACTTACGGATGGACGGACGAAATACAAACAAAATTATGATTCTACAGGAGTGAGTGAGAGAATGAGTGAATGAGTGAGTAAATAACCATTGAGGTTAGGCAAACGACACTCACATGCATTGGGAGGGTGAAAATTGCGTTGCCACCAAACTGGTCGGGGAAGAACCGACGTCTTGCTCCGTGCACGAGGGAGAAGCCCGTGTCTTCTATGGAGCTACAGTTCCAGTTAGCAGTGTAACACTGCTCGATTATGCCGCTCCAGTCGCAAGGGATGTCGTAGATGTACTCGGGGTACTGAATGGAGAGGATCTGTTTTAAACTATTACGGGAAATTAACTTATAAGTCGTCTGTTGCATAAATACTTGATCAAACTTTAACTTGGTTCAAAGAATGCTGCAGTAACATATAGTCAGGTTTGAAATCCTTCAAGATGCTAATGCTAGCCAAAATTTTCACTTCGAACTATTTTTCATCAAATGGAATGTGCTCTCAAGCGGTTGATAACTGCAAGTAAGGTCTTTAGCTTTTAAATTACCGAGTGATATTCGCTGAGGTACACGTATCGTACCATACGGTTAACTAAAGGTGGTCCCAGGATGGGGTTCAGGTTTCTTATTTGATTTAGTCTAATTTTTCACATATGTAATAGGGTTAAAAATGAGTGCCTCCAAATGTTTACCTTTTTAATTTTCATATAACAGTTTAAAATTATATGGAAGCGTTTTAATTATAATGCGACAGCTTGGTGCAGCAAAGTTTCCAAAACACTACAGAAAAGCAGTAAAAAAGTACTTATAAATGGCATGCAAATTTGATAAACCCACCAAGAATTGTGAAATACGAAACTTGCATTCAACTTTATAGGGCAAAGCAGGAGCAAAGAGTGAAATTGCATTTTCTGTGGTTAGGTTTGACAACTTCTTTTCGGTTCAGAAGTAGTCTGCATCATAGTCTGCTTAAGGTCATTTTAAAATAGCCCATGAAACGGAATGTATCCTGAAATATCTGAAACATTATTAATTGATCACTACTGCTTAAAGGTGGCACAACTTCTTTCGAAGTTTTAAAAATAATACACTGCGTGGGAAAAGACAATGACACTGACCAAATGCAACTGACAAACTCAGAGTTTAACTTCCTAAAAGCGCATACCAAGGCTAAAATTACTCAAATACAGGATGGATTACCTCACTGAATATAATGTTGAAAATGGCTTGATCAATTATGCCTTCACGGAACGCTTGCGCCACGCTGGTTACCAAAGGCTGCCACTGGAAGGGCAGCCTCCGCCACCTCGTAAGGTTGGCCAGCAGCAGCGCCGAGCTGAGGCCTTGTTTACCATAGAATGGGATCTGAAATGCAGAGTTTTAGGCCAACAGGAGTAGGCTCAGCGCCGCACTTTCCGTATGTCTATTCCATTATGGATTAGGTGTAGCACTATTGAAATACTCCATGCATGACTTTTCCACTCGGGATGAGGTATCGCACTGCTAAGCTACAGAACTCTGTGTACGAGTTTTCGTCTCAAATTTTGGTGTCCTACTGTTAAAATATTTTCTAGCGAGTTATCCACGATAGATTAGGCATCGCCGAATTAAAATACTTAGTGTACGAATTTCTCTTCTTTCTGTCGTGTGAAGCCTGTGAGACACCACTTAAAAACAAGCCGGAGTTCAGTTTTCGTGGTGGGCGATGATAAATATCTAATGTTTTATATTTTTTAACTGAATTTCAGGATCCGTACTGATCTGCAGACTTCTTTCCATCCACCCACTGTAATCAACTTAAAGCCGAACAGAAACAATAATGTCTTAGTTGAATTTCGTTCATCTCATGTAGGGCAGAAGGCTCTGTCAATATAAGGCGCCTTACTGTGGAACAAACTTCCCCTGAGTATTAAAATCCCTCAAAGACTGCGAGAATTTAAAGAAAGAAAAAGAAAAAAAGAAAAAGAAAAAACTTTATTTCCAATAGAGATTGTACAATATTACAATCATTGGTTTTTAAATATCTTAAAATTAATACACTTAGATGATACACACACACGAGTATTGAAAAACTCGTGTCACTAGTCGAAAATAAATGATTGAGGGCAATGTACTCCTAATCTTGCTTAATCTACATTTGACAATACATGTAATGATAATTATAAGAGGTAACGCAAATTCATGGACGATGCATTTTCATTGTGGGGTGAAAAAACTTTTGACAGTTTACATGTACATGACATAAAACTTCGCAATTATTGATGCCAGGAAATAATATATGAATCGCTTGTTTCGGCAAATGTTCAAAAGTGTCATTTTAAGGAAGCATGAAAAAAAAAAATTTAAACACAAATCCATATACATATATATACGTACATACATATATACATACATACACACACACATACAGATATATATATATATATACATATGTACGCATAAGCATGAGGACCAAGAAGATTATAAGTTTTGTATTTCTAATTCAACAATTTTAACATAACGGTCGTTAGTTAATAAGCATTTTATTTGAATATAAATGGATGATCGTACAACAAATGTATAGTTTGTACATGAATGCTTTACAATAATAAAGAGATGACGAGTTAGGTAATGTTACAAGTTGAGAGTGAACAGAAAATGACCATTATCTCTAGTAAAATGCTAGTTGTCAGTTTAGTACACACATATGTGCACACATACATGTAAATATATACACATATATGTACACATAAAAAAGAAAAAAAAATGGTTTATTTCCAATAGAGATGGTACAAAAGTACCATCATTGGTTTTTAAAATATCTTAAAATTAATACACTTAGATGATACACACACACGAGTATTGAAAAACTCGTGTCACTAGTCAAAAGAAATGATTGAGGGCAATGAACTCCTAATCTAGCTTAATCTACATCTGATAATACATGTAATGAAAATTGTAAGAGATAACACAATTTCATGGACGATGCATTTTCATTGTGGGGTGAAAACACTTTTGACAGTTAAAATTGCTCGTCCTCTTGCGTTTCAACTGTAATTCTTTGATACAGAATACACTGAATAAGTAATTACGAATCTCATTTGCTCAGTATCTCCAGTATATGGGTGTATGTGTGTATATAGATGTACATATGTGCACATGCACCTGTGTGCACTGGACTAGCAACTAGCATATGAACTACAATACCTCCCTTTTTTCACTCTCAACTCGTGACACTACCTAAAACAACATTTCATTTTATCATTGTAGAGCATTTATAAAAAAGATATATTTGTTGTGTGATGACCCATATATTATAAATGAGATGGTTATCAACTAATGATCTTTACGTTACAGTACTTGATTAAAAATTGTAAGCTACAGCACATGCTGAAAAAACTAGTTTCGAACCTCCTTTACTCATTATTCTATATTTCAATACCTCATACAACGTTCCGCAGAACGCAACAGATTAGATTAGATTATAAGTTAGTTTAAGCCTCCCTACCTGCAGAACGCAACATATAATTGCCTAGATGCATAGGTATGTACGTGTCCATGTGGGCGTGTTATGAGTAAATATATATGCGTGTATGTGCATGTATGTGAGTACATAATGCACAAAAAAATATATTTGTGTGCTAAACTAGTAACTAGAATTCGGACGAGAAATACCGCTTTTTCTGTTCACTCTAAACTTGCAACACTACCCAACTCGTAATCTTTCTTCACGATTGTTAACAAATAACAGAGCTTACTTCTTATCGAAATATTAGTCGTGTAAGATCACCAAGTCAAATTTTGTCTCCTACATGACTGTTTCCAATAATGTAATATGCCATGGGTAATATCGCCGATATTCAGTCTACTGTTAAATCGTTTATCGCATGTACTGTTAATATACTCCATATGACCTATATTGTAAAATGAAATATCTGATATCGAGTAAATTATCTCACTGATCAGTCTAATGCGAAACTAGGTTAAATGATTTAGGTAAAACAGTATTGTAAACCTTAGAATAACGTGATGGTAGGATGCCCCAGAAGTCGCTGAACTTATTCGGGCCCACAGGTAGCTACAGTGGCGCCAGAAAGTAACTCCGCACTGCCTTATTTTTTATTATATTTTAAATTATAGCAAATATAACTAATCATTTGAAGCAAACTTTACACCATATAATTCTACGTCTTTTAATCTATAGATATGCATTCTCAAATTTATTTTTCTGCCACCCAGTAACTGTGTAGACGTCATTTTATATGAAATGTAAAAAGTCTGCAGGACAAAAAGAAACTCCGCATGTTAGGATTTCGATGTAAATATGCTACAATGTCCGCTTTTAAGCTGTGATCGGGCATTTGTAATTGTTATCAGTGCTAGTGAAGACCATAAAGTGCTAAAATCTTAAATAAATTTTAGTCATGCATCGTCTTTCCATTGATAACTGCAAGGAGATAATTAAACTACACAACAATGGCATATCCAACCGTGAAATTGGTCGTCGATTGAATTGTGACGAAAAAACCGTCCGGCTAACATTGCAAAAGCATCAAAAGACTGGCAGCGTTCATGACATCCCAAAATGTGGACGTTCAAGGGTGACATCGGCCAGAGAAGATCATGCCATCAAGATCCGGAGTCTTCGCAACAGATTTGAAAGTGCCTCAGAGCTGCGTAAAGAGTGTGGTGTTATTGGAAAGTGCTCAGTGTCAACTGTCAAAAATCGGCTGAAAGAGTTTAAGCTAAGGGGATGCATTGCCAGATGCAAACCTATGATATCCGCAAAGAACAGAAAGCGTCGCTTGAATTTCACTAAGAGCCATGAAGAAACAGACGCCTTTTTTGGAGCAAAGTTCTGTTTAGTGATGAATGCAAATTCAATAGGCATTCAAATTCAATTTGCATTCATCACTAAACAGAACTCTTTCAGCCAAATTTTGACAGTTACACAGAGCACTTTCCAATAAGACCACACTCTTTACGCAGCTCTGGGGCACTTTCAAATCTGTTGCGAAGACTCCGGATCTTGATGGCATGATCTTCTCTGGCCGATGTCACCCTTGAACGTCCACATTTTGGGATGTCATGAACACTGCCAGTCTTTTGATGCTTTTGCAATGTTAGCCGGACGGTTTTTTCGTCACAATTCAATCGACGACCAATTTCACGGTTGGATATGCCATTGTTGTGTAGTTTAATTATCTCCTTGCAGTTATCAATGGAAAGACGATGCATGACTAAAATTTATTTAAGATTTTAGCCCTTTATGGTCTTCACTAGTACTGATAACAATTACAAATGCCCGATCGCAGCTTAAAAGTGGACATTGTAGCATATTTACATCAAAATCCTAACATGCGGGGTTTCTTTTTGTCCTGCAGACTTTGTCCATTTCATATGAAATGACGCCTACACAGTTACTGGGTAGCAGAAAAATTAATTTCAGAATTCATATATATAGATTAAAAGGCATAGAATTTTATGGTGTAAAGTTTGCTTCAAATGATTAGTTATATATGCTATTATTTAAAATATAATAAAAAATAAAGCAGTGCGGAGTTACTTTCTGGCGCCACTGTATATTCAAACTTGTCCATTGTACTAGACTTAAGAAACATTCTACCTCTGTATCTCCTGTGGTAAATAAATTGTTTAAATTGTTTAAATTGTTTACGCACTCACAAAAAAGTATAAATTTGTTGCGTGATCACACATATTTGTTTTACTAAGACGCTCATAACTAATGACCGTTTTGTTAAAACTTTATAATTAGGAAAACAATACTTGCAATTTTTATAACTTTCATGCTTGTATACTGGTATCGGTGCGCATGTGTGTCTATGTATGCGTACATACAGTATATTTATATTTACGTACGTTCATGAACTTACCCACAATAGTTTTCGCAGAACTTCTGATTTAGCAACTTTCTTATGAACTTGTTATTTCGGCAACAAAAATGTCACCGAATAAAAATATCAGAAATACCTTGATTTTTCACTAGATATGCTTAGATAATTTTTAAGCGCTGTGTAATGTTTTTCTCAGCTTGATTCGCCCTAAGAAACCCCGAAATTCAACTTGCATTTTTCTCACAGACTTTCTCATAACACGTTCATAAGATATGTCTAAGAATTTCTTGTCAAATAAGTAGTTTTCCCTGATGTACAACCGACTATTGAAGCTGCTAAAAAGTTTCATTGATATTTGAAACATTGAATGAAAAAGTGAATAAATATCGTTTGGGTATACTCCAACGTTTTTTACGAAAAATTTCTCCGAATAAAAGTAACAAAAATACTCCGAACCGTTACCGTAGAAATGTTTAGAGAATTGCAAAACGCTGTTAAGGCTGCGGTTCTAGCGTTCCTTTGTCGAGATCTATTTATTGTCGTTAGGGGGAATGTTTACCAGTCAATTTGTTAGTATTGCAATCATTAGTGGCAATTATTAGTGTCCCAATTATTAATATAAATTGTAATGTTCAATTTGTAATAACAATTGCTTGTGCTGACTATTAAGATTGATTATTTGAGTTCAGTCATTATTGTTCCCATGGTGTTATTGTATTGATGTGCACCGAAACTCCATTGTGTATTCTCCACTTCATTATCTTGTGTGAGAATGTAATTATCTCGATTATAATTTGATCATGTTTGAGATAGAGTGCATTCCTGTCTTAGTAAAAAACGAGCATTGAATTGAGGAGATCGAAAATTAGCCGCAATGAAATTAGCAGAGATATATGTAAGTCTGTTGCCTTCAAGCTTGGTGAGTACCGTAATAAATTGATTTTTATTAAGTTTATTGTAATATAGTGGTAAATATTCTGTATAATGTATGTTTATTTCATTGCATTTACTATTCATGCTTGTGTAGAGGAGGGCCATTCCTCCCTTCCATGATTCAATTGTTAATGCAAATTAACGAGGGGCCTAACATCTCGTGACATCGATATTGCTCTAACATTCTATTGCTTTTTTGACATGCGAAAAATATCCTCATGTAACCCAGGAGCCCAGTATCAAATAACCATCATATAATTACAAACTCTAGATCGATTTTATTGTTTTTCGGTCGACTTCAGTCGTGGAAGGTTTTATCAATCTATGTGGGATAGTACAAGCTTGAATCGGTTAGATTTGAATAAAATCATTAACGATCACTCAAAGCTGAGCAAAGGTAACTAGCTACTAAAATACCATCTATTGTGAATGGTAATAATTCATGGGCACGTTCTTCTCATTTAAGTAGTTAAGAGTTTTTCTTCCGTATAGAGCTAAATTAGATGACTACCCTATATGGTATAGTTTTCATAGGCTCGATTTAGTTAGACTGATAATTGAACGAAAAGCAGGTATTCAATTTACTTCAAATTCAATTTCCCTCGTTATAAGAGAGATGTCAACACCCCTAATTAATGTCATGAAAATTGCTTGGAGAATAAAATCCGTACGTACCTGAGAAATATCGGCATCCAGTCAACCAATCGATAACTTCTTCAATCCGATTTCCGTTATTAATTGAAAGTTTTAACGAGCCGATTTAGCGTTAGATAGGTTAGATCATCTTGAGTTCAAATAAGTCAACCAGTTCGCAAGAAAAGTTCACAACAAATTCACTAAATGCTCAGGAGTGCCGAAACATAGCCCCTTAACTCGCAAACAGCTTTTACTCGAAAAATCAAGATGACAAAATTATACATATAACCGTTTATGTATACTAACGTTTGAAAATAAATTCATTTCTAAATTGAACATGCGTCCATATGGCAGTGATATCAATTTGCAAGTATATATCACACACTAATAACTTTATTTGTTATTATTAGATAGTTTACACGACCAATTGCTATAACTTATCGCAGTTGTATATAATAAAAAATAGCAGCAAACAGGAGTTTTTTAAATACACTTTCAGAGATACCTCGAAAGCTTGATGAAGTGGGAGTTTAAGTGCACGCTTGTTTTTAAAAAAGTGGAAGCTTGTTCCTGAAAATAATATTCATTTCAACCCGAAACTTCGAAAAAACTAAGCATTATCATGTGCTAACATTATAGCAACTAACCTGGGTGGTGAATTGCAGATAAAACCCGTCAACAGGTGCCACCCCCAACACTTGCTGCTCGTTGAAGAGCCTGAAATGCTGCGTCAGGTGCTCAGGCGGCCTCATGAACACGTGGTCAGTGTCCATGTAAACAACGGCGTCCAGCTCAGGCAGAACCCACGGCAGAAACAACTTCTCGGTGACGCATTTCTCGTAGAGATTCATCAGCTGCCAGCCCTCCGGAAAGAAGACTGGCCTGTAGCTCAAATGCAGGCGGTGGCGGAAGGATTGTGGCCACGGAGCCACGTACTCCTCCAGGGCTGGGAGTATGGAATCGTTGTTGCCCAGGATGATGAACCTGTCTCAGTAACAATTATTGTTGGGTTACAAGGACTTATTTTGCATGCAGGGAATAATGTGATGGCAGAGTGAGGAGGGTGACAAAGCCGAGCCTCAGATTTCCAGCAGAGGAACGGTATGATATTAGAATTTCTGGTTCTGATTTCCCAGTTTTAGGGTTTATTCGTGTTGTAACGAAACAGAATTCTGGGATTTCTCCATATTGCTAAGCCCAAACCCAATCTTGATGATATGTAGAGTGCACATCCTTTGCTTATGGTTGGGCAGCTGCATGCTTCAGGGAACGCTCTGTTATTCACATTTCAACCATGTTCCATTGTGCATTTCATTCATTTTCTCGTTTACCTCCGTTCAGCTTATAGGTTTTAGTCGTCTCTTCGTAGTAACCGTAGTCTAAACATCGTTAGCTTCATACTATGAGTGTCATTTCCTAGTCATAGCAATAAATTCTGTTTATACAGGGTAGGGGAAACCAAATGACCTTATTTGGAATCGATGCCGTACAATGAATTTTAGAGATACTGTAATGAAAAAAGACTATTTGTAGCCGAAAGAAAGTCTTATTATTATGTAGACTACAACGAATTATCAAAAATAATTCGTGATGAATGGCGTCCTGTTACACCGATGCATCCTTGCAGACGATCGTTAAAGTTTCTCATCACATCTTCTAACTTTAACGATCGTGTGCAGGCCTGCATCTTTGTAGAAGAACACTATTTATCAGGAATAATTTTTGATAATAAGTTGTAGTTTACATTATAATAAAACTTCTCCTCGTTAGCTGCAAATTATTTTTCATTTCATTCCAATATCTCTAAAATTCATTGTATGGCGTACATTTCTAACACGGTCATTTGGTCTTCGCCACCTTGTATTTGCAAAATTACAGCTCATGATGGGTCAAGGCCAAGAAGTTCATTTTAGTACAGACTTCATACAATTTTAACAATGTGGACTTCCTTAATTTTTGCTGGTAACTTCTTTTCGAAGGTACTATTTTTTGAGGGCGGTTCTGTGTCTTTTCTCAATGTAAATAGTGGTTAAACATTGAGTTAAATTACAGTTATGAATAATTCTCGCCGTGTACCTCAAATTCGCTTTGAATTCGTATGGGAAAGGGTTTCCCATTCAAACATTCATAGCTTTTCAATCTACAATTATGTATCACCCTTACCGCGCACCCCAAAGTTTCCCCGGCCTCACCTCACGCTGGAGCGCGCCAGTGTCACGGCGGACTTGATGAGCACCTTGGCCTGCATGAGTTGCGTGTTGAATTTGTTCATTCTGGATTCCCCCTGCAGTTGAGCACTGCCGTCTGCGGGAACAATGTTTGGTGAGAAGTCTTGGTGAGCGGATAAGGTAAGATAAGAAAATTGATCGAATATTAAGGCCTTGCGTCTGATGATACAGGAAATGCCAAGAAAAAATCGACGTAGATGAACATCATTAGTGATATTCGAACGGTTGTTTTGAACTAAATGTCAACTCATCATGAGAGTTCGTTAGAAATAATTACATTGCATAGTTGCACAAACGCAGTGATTCCCTTACAACTCAAATTTCAACAGAGCCATTTCTCCTGATATTAAGCGGTGGAGCAGAAACAGAATATTAGCAATATATATCAAATGATGAGTAAATGAAAGTGAATAAATGCCGTAAGAAGTTGTATATATGACTGATCTTATTTCGGGTATATTTACAGGGCCCGAGAGTAGCTGAATTTTTAATGCATTTCACACAAGATATTATCCCACGTTACGAGCTCATTCTTTTCCTACAGGCACACCATGACTTACGAGTTGAGAACTTTCGTATTTCTTGGAAATGTTAGGGAGTTCAAAGCTGGATTTTTTGCAATTCGAGAAAGGAGGAACTTTGCATAATTCACGTTTCTAGTCTTCTGTAAACACCGAGCTTGGCTCAACAATCCGCAATCACCCTTGCAGACAGTTATTAATAGTATAATTATTAGCCGATTGGAAAAACGTACAAAAGATATGCGCCAACCTCATAATGAAACAGAATTCAAAGAACCTTAGGGAAAAAAACTATTGCAATCCATTCGATAGGTCTCGGGTCCAAATCCAGCAATAGAAACGAGCTGGGTTGAATTCATGTGGGTCCTCTCCTGGAGAAAATGTCTTCCTATCATTTCAATAAAAGGTGGACAATTTAAAAAGACTGCAGGTGCAAATTTCTGGGGATAATACTAAACGGAAAAATGACCTTCAAAATTCATGGTTCTCAATTTCGTATGAAGAAATATAGGTAATCAATCGGAATTTTGCAATAAAAATTATCTACGCTGTGCTGATCCATCGGTTTATGCAATACGGAAATGCAGCCGAATGACGCAGACAGAAATAAAACAAACCTAATATTAATAAAACAAACCAAGGAAAATTATTGGAACCATCTTAAATTCAACTCAGAGTAGACACTAATGATTTATTCAAAACCCTAAAATCCTGAACCAGTTTGATAGGTACAGATTTTTACGGTGAGGATATACTTTGATACTTTGATGAGGCACAAAATACTTCACTCCAACAAAAACTTTCCTTCAGAAATGAAATTTACGCTTAAACTGACTACCATGACTGCTTTATGAGGTATAGAACTGGGCACATGATTCTTTATTTTTTAAAACACGGATATCAAAATAGCTTTCTTTTCCCCGGTGCCAAATTCAAGAAATCAATACCACGTGATAATCGTGAAGCCACCTACTGCATGCTTTGAAATTACAAGACAAATAAAGAAAATTGAAATTAATAGAACTAAAATAACTAACAAAGATTAACCAAAATATCAAACAATATGCTATCCTTAATACTTCTTTAACCATGAAAACTAGAAAGGATAAATCTCAAAGAATAAAGCCATAATTAGAAACGAAATATCAGTTAAATAAAATTTTCAATCACAGTTTACAGTTCCAGTTTCATTTATGAAACTGTACTTTCTCTCAGATTAATATTAGGATATTTACCTTACATACTCAACTACATCGAGGTTTAGGTCTATAGTACCCTGAACTATTTAACTTAGTTGTTTTTAACATGGCCTGGACACTGGTTATATATATATATATATATATACTCCCTACAAATATTGTGGTTTCTTAGACATTAAGTTTATTCATATATGTAACAATGAGCATGCATGGGAAACAAATCTTTAGAATATTTTAAAATCTTATATTCTCCTTAAATGGCTCGACCCGGTGCAACCGTTCCCGTTGCAATGGTAGTTCAATAAAAAATGTTTGAAATATAAATGATTTTTTCACATATCTTTTAATTAAAATGTAACATATTTTAAAATGCGATATAAAAAAGTTTTTGTGCTGCTATTTTATGCTGTAAATCACTTGAATTGTGTTACCAAAAGAGTTGAGTGGAAATGCTGTTGTTTTAATGGGACTTTGAACAAACACTTTTTTGATCTTTCATGTTTAATTGAGAGTTCGTCAAGAAAGTACTCTTAAGTCTTTTAATATGCATGAGACTAAATAAATTTTAGATACGCTTGGATTACTTCGAAGTTGGAAATGATTCAGCGAAATAAGATCTAAATTTCAAGCTTCTTTCAAGACATGTTTTTTATGGTATAAAAAGTTCTCAATAGCATAAACTCTCCTCTAATAAATTACAAGCAAATTTTTTCAATTTTTGGATAAAATGTTTTGTTTTTATTTGATGAGAACCGCACTCACGTAAATGACACAGAATACATTAAATCTTCTCACCATTACACAGGATCATCACAAACGGTGGCTGGAGTTCGTTCGAGTCACCACGCAACTCCACGCCGTCTTGTCTCTGGCCAAGAAGCGGACGAAGAACTTCGGTTCGGTATTTGTGTTGATCCAGACATAACAAAACGACGGCTATTATTGTGAACGTTGAGCATAGCTTCAAATAGTTTTTCGTCATTTCGTTCCTATACCTAAAGAAGAAAGGTGATGAACATTTTCATTGAAATTTCATGCAACTCTGCATCATCCAAAGATTTCTCTGATTTTCATTTATGAAATAAATTTCATTGTCAATTTTCACAACTCACATGAATATCTCAACATATTCTTCTAGCCTGTGGCTGATTATTTTTTCAGCACTTGCAGGGCTTTTTAGTGCATGTGCATACAGATGCACTATAGAACGTATTATAATCCCAGATATCCCCCTGCGTCTGACCTACATTTTCATTCTTCATCTAGGTTGATCCCTCCTTAATCATAATTGGGTGGTAGAAATGGTTATCCACCTCCTAGCATTGACAAAGAATGTAGCTGAGTTAAAAGTAAGCTCTCTGAATAGTAAGGTTGCTCCTCTAGTTTATTTTATTGATCTTCTTTGCAATTTTTTAACACCAGAGTGCCTGCGGTGTAGTGAAAATACAGCGAAACAGAATTCAAATAGAACCACAGTCTTGTTAGAAATTGTAACACGTGAGTGATAGTGACAGTAGACGTACATCTAGCGTACCTTGCACTACTCTAAGAAGGAAGACTATTTAGAGCAATGTGTATTAGCTTTAGGAATTATGCAACAAATGTAAATGAAATTATGGAAAAAACTTCTCGAGGCTAAACTTTACTCATTTAAACTGATACTAAAAAACTGTTACCTGCTGATTTTTTCTATAGACCAAATAATAGAGCTACGAAAGCGGCTTAGCTCATGGTTCCAGGTTGTGTGTAAATCACTAGGAAATGAATTCCAAACTGTGTTTCCCCACCTATTTGTAAGCAAAGAAAATACATTGCCAATGGTACTTCTACTGAATCTAATGACCATTTCGAATATGTGATTCTATGAACACAACTCTTTTTTTCTTTACGCCTGCTAATACTTTTGATGTAATTGCTTGCATAAACTAAAACTCTAATTGTGTTATTAAACTTATATAACTTTAGTCCTACTAAATTTTGATACCACGATTTTGAAAGTTTATTTAACAAGCTTAGACTAGAAACTAAATCTCAAATCAATTTGGTAATTCTGTTTGGTGATGGAAGTGTAATCATCAGTTTAATCCCTCGCCGAAGCAACGATGGAACAGCGGCGATACTTGTGACTGCAACCGTCGCTGCTTATACCAGAGAACAAAATTACCGTTTTTTCGTACATTCTACATTCGATAGGGTTGTCGTAATCTTTCTTTGTACAATTTCAGAAATAATCGGGAAAAGAAAAAATATAGGCAAATACCACGTGCGTGAAAACACGACAGATATTTCATTTAAATACAATTTCTGTCCTAGCATGGATGAATGCTTAGTACTCGTATAATGTTCCCTGCAGAGTAATCCTTAGGACGTGACCAGTATTTCTGCATACAAATTCTTTCATGTTTGTTGTCACCATACTGACTAAAGTGCTCTCCCGTCAAGAAGGAATAATGAACAATTATTTAAATTATCGCTGTTAATATGCAATGGCAGAAAAATTTTCTTGATATATTCAGAGCATAACGCAACAGCCTATTTCCTATTTAAGAATGACAGTAGTTTTCGTAGCGTCAAGTACTATGATTAATTTGGGCTAGGGCTATATTCACTGCACGTAATTCTGAAAAAGAGCTTGTTTGTTGCGGGTGCGTCTCGTTTACTATTTGATCAATTTTTCAAATATTTTTTTACCCTTTGCTTTACGATGTCAGACGCGTTAAGAAATTGCTACCTTGCTTCCTTCTTTCGCAACACTTCATCATTTACGGATCATACTCAAACTTATTCGATTTCTCATTCGTTATTTATTCGTGTACGTTATTCGACAGCTTAATTATTATTGTTCAAAACTATTTCAGGATGCTTTAAGGACTCCTGTCTCATTGATTCCATTTGAAGTTTTATCATGCATATTTTTGTGTTGCTCTTAACTGAAAAAAAAGGGAATCCATAATTTTTCTGGACTCAGTTGTTTGTATCCCCCACCAAACCACGAGCACTATGGAATAACTACAACTTGAATATTGTTGGAATGAGTCAATTTGCAACTCAGCATTGCATGTAGTCTGTGTAACCACATCAAAACACTCTTTTTACTTACTTTTTTCAGATCATTTTTCGTTCATCTGATCGGATGGTGAAATTCATCACTGTCGTGTTTTTCTCTAAATTTCACTTGCACTTGGTGCGAATAGTAATGACACTCGTAATTAACGCTTCCGTATTGCAATCGAGATTATGAATATATATCCAGCTGAAGTGTAGTGCCGTTATTTCTATGTGATTAATTGTGTGTGAGCTACATTTTCTTGACTTTTTATAAAACTGGCTTGTCTGCATATGAGAAGGCAGTAAAACTAACTCGCTTTTCTGAAAGCATAGCTACAACACTTGTTGCCTGACGTTTCAATAGAGAATGAGGAAAGTATTCTGCTAAAAGTGTCGAGTTCTCTTCATCGAAGGATAAATTGTAAATTTATTACGATTCTGATAGTATGGACACGCACTTCCACTTGCTGTAGCCGCAGGCCCTCAGCTTTGATTGATGCCAGAAATATATCTTCGGTACAGGGAAGATTGGGCGAAACATTTTCCTCCTCAAGAAAGTTGTTGTATGTGCTGCTGCAAAGAAGGTCAATACGCGGGAATCTTGCGAACGAGCCGAATTGAAGCTATAAACTATCGTATGCATTCGTTTAGAGTCCAAATTTTACCTGAGTGGTTTTAGTTTTATGCAGATGCACTTAACGTGACCAACTGCGTTTTGGTTTATCCAAATGACTGTTAAGCAGAGGTTAGTTAGTTCTCATTTTTTCAGAGTGACTGCGTCTCTTTTACATCAAAAAGCTCCTTTTTAGATATTTTGAAAATTGTGATATTCTATACCTTGGTAGTATTGCACTTAGTGTAGCAAATAATAAACTTAAGAAACGCGTTGACTGCCTGGTCACCCATTAGCAGTTACGAACTAAATTTTTACATGCTTTTGCTTCCACACCAAGTGAAGGCAAATTCCAATTAATCTCTGTTCAGTTTTAAGTTGAATATTGGAAATGAGCCTAACTTTAGCCGAATATTGAACTTCAATTTAGCTCAACAGCGGTTAACGGGTCTAAGAACAAGTTTAACATATGTGATTTCTTGCATAGGTAATACTTGAGCACTCGAGTTAAAAGAAAAAGGAAGAAGAAGAAAGAAAAGCAGTTTATTTTCGATAAATAATGAAGGCATCTACGGATGCTTTATTTCCAATCAAGCCTGATACATATCACCTTTTACATTGGATTTTCAAATGCCTTATAACTAACGCCACGACGCCATGACGCTTTCCCCCGGTCAAGACCGGTACCCATTTCAGACACCTGGGTAGAGTGGGGTATTGTGATAAAGATGATACAATACAATGATACATCGTTTGTTTTTGTAACATCTTAAAGTAAATACCCTTATATGAATATATTTGAGTGGTTTGCTTTCTGCATATTCGAATCATAAATAAAATTGCCAAGATACACGTCTTAAATCTCATTCTTAATTTAGGAAAGTCAATGAATAAAAATTTCTGGAACGTTTCGACCTCCAGGGTCATTATCAACCTGAGAACAAGTAGAAAAAACTGGTCAAGTGTCAAATTCACATCATCCATGAAGAAGAAAGCAAAAAACCAAAACATGAAAAGAACAAAATAAAATTTTCAGTATTAAAATTCGGTTAGTAGTAGTAGTAGTATCACTTATATGATGCACAAACATGAATATTGTAATCCCCATGTCACTAGTCGAATCAAAAGATTGAGGGCAATGTATACCTAATGTAATGTTTGAGGATTTATGTGACTACAATTATAAAAGAAAACACAATTTCACTGACGATGCATTGTTGAGAACTCTTTTTAGTGCAAAATTAGATTGAAACACGAGCTGAGAGACTTGCGGCACTAGAAATTTGTTGAAAGTAAAAACGGATTGATTAAAATAATCCTGCGTCTAAGGGAATGAGTTTGACATTCAGAACTATATTTTCACTCTAAAGTATAAACTAGCATTCCAATCAATGGACTTTGAGAAAATGTTATTTATCCCGCCAGGAATTCATTATATTTTCATGTTAAATATAGAGGCACAAAACAGTCTACCTGAGTCAGAAACATGAATCCGATTGTCCTTCAACAGCTACCAAGACATGTACAACATACTGTAACTGGAGTAATACGTGAAATTAACCACCTAGATAGGGTTGTCGTAATATACTCGAGAGCATTAGAAATGAGGATAACATACACCACACAAGGCTAACTTGAACGTTTTACGACGTGAGTAAGAGAAGAAAACATTAATGTCCTATAAGGTTAACACATTGGAATCAGCTACATTTTTCGAAATATGATGTAAATGTCTATAATTAATGAACATATATAGGTGTCTTGACGGTCCATTTTAATACTAGTACAAAAATAGAGAGAAAAAACATAAAAATGTATCCTATGGCTGGTAAATTAAAGTTTAATAGTGTTTGTTAATAAACGGAAACAATTAATTTAACGAACTTAGTAAGACTGAAAACACTTATGACAGTTTACACGTACATTGACATATAAATTTGGATTTCATGACATCAAGGAATATTATTAGAATTGCTTGTTCGGGCAGATATTCAAAAATATCATTTCGAGCGAGCATGAAAATATGAAGAAAGTGAGTTGACTGAATAAAAGAGTACGCTTTAACTCGCACAACAAATTCATGACATTTCTCATTTAAATGCTTGACAATAACATAGGGAGAAAAATGAAAAAATATGGTGTTTATAGGAAAAATAAAAGTCGCTTGTCTAGAAATTTTGCAAAAACTATTGGGTTTAAGGGTATGAATGCACATACACATACATAAATGCATGTTTACATGCACACATACACATGTACACAGATACTAGGTCCCATCATGAAAATTACAAGTTTTGTTTTCTAATTAAAAATTTAACATAAAGATCATTCGTTGATAAGCCTCTTACTAAACATATACGGGTGATTACACAACAAATTTACTTTTTTATACAAATGCTTTACAATAATGAAGAGAAGTGACGAGTAAGGTAACATTACATGTTGAGAATGAACAGAAAAAGAGCAGTATTTCTAGTTAAAATGCTAGGTGCTAGTTTAGTACACATATATGTATATAAACACAAATATTCACATATAAACATACATACACATTACACCGATACACACACATATGCATACATGTGCATGCGTGTAACTATCAACGTATAAGCAATCATAATAAACACGAATTTTACAAAACTGCGGCATGATGTATTGAAGTATAAGATAATGAGCAATGGATATTCGTAACACTTGTTTAGTATATGCTGTAGTTTACAATTTTTAATTGAATATTTTATTATAAAGATCCATGGTTGCTAAGCATCTTATTAAACATATGTGGGTGATCACACAGCTAATATATATTTTTGACATAAATGCTTTACAATAATGAAGAGAAATAGCGTGTTAGGTAGCGTTACAAGTTGAGAGTCAAAAGTAAAAGAGAGGTATTTATAGTTCATATGCCAGTTGCTAGTTCAGTACACATATATACTGTATGTACATATACATATATACATATACATTATACATAACAGGCAAACATAAACATACGGAAGCATGTGTGAAAATATTAGCATACAGGCAATCGAATCAAAATATATATACGCATACTCCATAACTGTTGTATGATGTGCTGAAATATATGTAGAATAATGAGCAGAGGAGATTCGTAAATAGTTTTAATATGTTCTTTAGCTTACAATTATTGTTGAGACGAAAGATGACGAGCTATTTTGGTTTTAAATTTTCTCAATGCTAGAGGGATTTTGATACTCTGGGGAAGTTTGTTCCACTGTAAGGCGCCTGATATTGGCATAGTCTTATGCCGAAGGTCAGATAAATTATAATCGGCCAAGACATAATTGATTCTGTTAGGCTTTAGGTAAGCGACGGTGAGGGGATAAAAATGCACTATCTAAGCATTGCTCTGGGGAAGATATAACGAGGAGAATAGGTATTGTGCTTTGTGGCTAAGGAACCTTTCTTGAACCGGAGTTCAGCCGAGTTTATTAAGGAGTTTATTATCGTGATCGATTCTTTTGAGTTAACCATTGCACACCACCTTGGTTGCTTAATTCATTCATTTTTGTAACTTTTTTTGAAGGTATTGAGGTAAATCTCCCCGTACGAGGCTGCTATAGTCAATGAGCGATATCACCAAGAATTGAATGGCCAATTTTCTGGATTTTTGTCGACTATACTTTTATACTATAAAAAATTAAAGTTCCTTAAATTTTGTTGCAAGTTTTCTCAATGTAAGATTTGAAGGATATTTTTCTATCGAACCGGATATCTAGTTTTCAACTTTGTCGGGTGGCTTAATAATTTCATCATTTTTTAATGTAAGAATAAGATCTGAAGTGTTTTTAATTGCATCTTTGGATCCAAAAATAATGCATTGCGTTTTACTAGCATTTAATTTGAGACCATTTCGGTGGTACCATGATTTCAGGCTAGTCAGTATAGTTTTGGCTTTGACACTAGAACGGCCGCGCACACCCTCATACATTCATGGGCCGTCCTGTCATTTTGACGCGAACAATGAAACCAGGATTTACTGGTAAAATGAATGACTTTAATTCAATGCAATTTTTTAAAGAAGAAAACCACGTTTGAATATTAAAATAAGATTATGATACAGTGATGGAAACACATTTATTTATGTATTTTAAAATCTTCTTTCATTAAAGATACATTTTAAATTTGTGGAGTTTTACGAAGCACATGAATATACTTAACATTGTACTCATTGCATGGCAACAAAACTAAACGTATTTCAGAAATGAAAAGAATTTAAATACACTTAAGTGGAAATTGAAATTATCATCGCTTACTGCACTCTTTACAAACCATAACAATGTTCTTATGAGCAGTGCACTTTCCACAAAGATATTTCTTGCATTTATTACTAGTTTTCTTTGTCTTGTTGCGTCAAATACCATTGGGTTATTTCATTTGACAATATGTCTTCTTCTTGGAATTCATACAATCGGGAATGTTAGGCTCTTGAATTGCACGATCCTCTATTTCACCACTTGCTTTTACTTCAACATTTGGTTTATTATACTGCAGAATTTCTATTATAAGAGTAAAACAAAACTTCTCTGCGGCTAATCTTAACGTCTATATCTGTTTTGTATAATACGAAGGCATCGATTGCAGCCAAATCTAAAACATTGCACAAGCACTGTATTGGCCGACGGCGAGAAGCAATCTTTGTTGAACACAATCGGCCATTTGATCAATTATGTCAACTACAAATTTTGTGTCAATGTACAAGGCAATGGATTCAGGGATCTTATTTTGTCCATCTAGAATTAAAACATTTCTGTGCAGAATACTAAGCACGCGAACATTTTTCGAAGGTTTGTCTTGGTATACATGCAGTTAAAGTAGCTTTGTTGGATTGAAATACTTTTGAAAAGAAAATAGGTTCCTTGCAGCTTTTAATTTCTGTGGGAATTTCTCTCCTTAGTCGATTTACCGTACCAATTGTGTACTTTTCTTCCAGTCTGACAGCAATTTTCATGAATGTAAAAAAGTTGTCATTAGTTACGTTTCATCCACAATTCAGAAAAGGCTCCATGAGGGTCATTACAACGTGTTCAGAGAATGATGCATTTGAATTGCGATGAGGGTCTTTTCCACAATAAAGGAATCCATTCAACAAATACTTAGTTTAGTCTTCAACAGCAAGCCAAAACTTGACACCAAATTTGTCAGGCTCCCTAGCAACGTACTGGGTGAACGGATACCTAGCTTTAGTTGCAAAAGCTGTTCATCTATTAATATATTTTTATTTGGCCTGTTCATAACTTCACATTTTTCAATAAAACGGTTCCATACAGTTGAGAATAGTTCATATTTGTCTGTTTTCACTTTTTCTGATCGTGATGTTCGTTCGTCAAACCGCAAGTACTTCAAAAGCTCTTTGTACCTATTTCGAGGCATCAACTCTGTCAAAATAGGACCCCATTTCTTTGATCATGCCATATAAATTGGTTGTCGTTTGCTAGCACTCCACGAACGTACATGACAGCAAGTAATGTGTATATTTCTTTCTTTGAAACTTTTCAAATTGGATTTGAAAGTTTAGTTCGAGTTTCAATTTCGGTCATTGTCCAATATGTTCAATGATAAAATTGTCAATGAGCAAACAGCTGAATTTGCTGTTAGGCGTATTTTTCAGTATTAGAATGGTAGTTGGACCACGAAATTCTCTCAAAATATAGTGCTGAGCGACACGACCTCTAGTAGGAGCGAACTTACATCTCGTATGCACTCTCTATCCTGTAATACTACATGTCCGGTCATTTTGTCCGGACGGCGTTTCTATGTATGATACCTAGCTGGAGTATGATCAATTATTTGTAGAAGCTTATATGTGCATATATGTATTCACACATACATATATTTATGTATGTATGTATTTCAACATACACAAGTAGAAATGTTCATGCGGGGGTTGCAGCCATCGAAGTGGGGCGCAGCCATCGAAGTGGGGCTCAACCATCGAAGTGGGGTGCAACCATCGAAGTGGGGCGCAACCATCGAAGTGGCGCGGAACCATCGATGTGGGGCGCAGCCATCGAAGTGGGGCGCAACCACCGAAGTGGGGCGCAACCATCGAAGTGTTGCGGAACCATCGAAGTGGGGCGGAACCATCGAAGTGGGGCGCAACCATCGAAGTGGGGCTCAGCCACCGAAGTGGGGCGCAGCCACCGAAGTGGGGCGCAACCATCGAAGTGGGGCGGAACCATCGAAGGGGGGCGCAGCCACCGAAGTGGGGCGCAACCATCGAAGTGGGGCGGAACCATCGAAGTGGAGCGCAGCCAACGAAGAGGCCACGATAGCATTCGCAGGGATGCTATTGTGGCGTCTGTCAGACTAGCAAGAGCTAGTGCCGTCCTGACAGACTCAAACCCAACAACAGAACTAAAAGTTTCATCATAGTTCCTACCATATTTTTGCGAGTAGCCTTGAGCTATAAGGCGAGCTTTATCAGAGCAAATGCTTTCATCAGAACCGGTTTTTCTTTCATAAATTCACTTTGATTTAATTGGTGTTTTGTCATTAGGACACTCCACAAGAGACCAGACTTTATTTCGATTTATAGACTGCATCTCGTTCTATATAGCTGTCTCCCTTAGTTTTGCTTCTGGTCCACTGAGTGCTTCTTGTACACAAAATAGTACATCAAGCTCATTTTTGGTTAAATATACCCATTCACCAAATCTATTAGGAGCCTGTCGATACCTGGCTGACTGTCTAGGCTCACCCCCTCCATCCTGGTCTCTGATTGTCTAGGCTCCACCCTTTCCTCATAATTTTCTGGTTCTGGTTCCTGAGGAAGAAGGATACAATTACTATAATTTCCTTCTGAAGACTCTTTCTCAATTGACATCTGCTAAGATTCATAAATGGCGGGAAACTGTTAGAGATGGCGGGAAACTGTTAGAGTCTGGGGCACGCTACGCTAGTAGCCGCCACACTGCCCAGGCCAGCCGCTTGCCGTTCCTTCCTCGAGTCTCAAAGCTAGAAACAAAAATGATAAATAAAAAAGATAGAACCAGGAAAATGGTATAAAACATTTTTTATTAAAATGTATTCTCGAGGCTGTAAAAGACTCGTAAAAAATGGACGTTTCGAGCCTTCGCTCATCATCAGCAATACGAATTCGAACAAGAAGTCATCTGTAAAATATAAAAAAAAAACAACTCAAAAAATGCATGACATTACTTATTGACTAGGGATAAAGGAAATGAGCTAAGATTATTATTTAAAACAGGCTTCGTTTTGAAAATGAACAGACTAAATCCGAAATTCCGAACACAGTATTATTTTTAAAAAATAACTTAATCATCCGCAACTGATATAACTGATAAAACAACTGATAAAATACGAACTGATAAAATACCCTAACAATCCGCAACTGATGTGTTCGGAATTGCGGATTTTAGAGACTCTGTTCATTTTTAAAACGAAACCTGTTATAAATAATAATCTTAGCTCATTTCCTTTATCCCTAGTCAATAAGCAATGTCATATATTTTTTGAGTTGTTTTTTTTTATATTTTACAGATGACTTTTTGTTCGAATTCGTATTGCTGATGATGAGCGAAGGCTCGAAACGTCATTATTCGAATTTATGTATGAAATATCAGTTTCTTGAGTCATCTCCCATGTATGCTTAATAAGATGCTTTTCAACTAATGAACTTTATTTTAAAATACTCGTTTAGAATAGATAAAATTTGTTATTTCAGGCCTGTATCTTAGTATCGATGTGCATATGCGTCTGCATGTATGCTTGCACGTGTGTATTTGTATGTACAATGTACATTCATACATATACACGAAGTTTCTGCAAAAATACTTATCACGCGACTTGCATTTGTCTTATACACAATCATTTTTCGATTTTCTTCTATTGTGGTTGTCAAGATATTAAATGTAAAATCTCATAGATATTTGGAGTGAGTTAAAGTTTGCTCTTTTAGACAGTTTACTCCCTTTTGTTTTTTATACACTGTCTTGTAATGATTTTTTCAGTATCTGCCGCAACAAACAATTCTAATATTATTCCGATGTCAAGAAATCCAAAGCTTATACGTCAATACACGTGTGAACTATCACAAGTGTTTCCACCCCACAAAGTTCACGATATTTATTGCTTCCAGTAATTAACAAACCCTATTAAACTTTAATTTACCGGCTATAGGATACGTTTTTATTTCTTTCCTCCGTCTTTGTACAAGCATTGACCTGGACCATTGTGGCAATTTGTATGTTAATCAATTACAGACATCTGCATCATGACATTCAAAAAATTACGTAACTTTTCTAATGTGTTAATCTTAATCTAATCGACATTAATGTTTTCTTCTCTTATTTACGGTCTAAAATGACCTTGCTAGACTTGTATTGTGCAATTTATCGTGTCATTTCTTACGCTCATGAGTATATTCGGACAGTCTTATCTACATAGGTGGTTAATTTCACTTATTACTTCAATAGGATCTATACAAAATCTCCATCTGTTATTTCATTTACAAAACATTAAGAAATGATGGCGACAATAGCCTAAGACAATTATTGACTGCGCAAACTGGTCATCACGACCATTTAACCCGAAATAGAAGTAAATTCATGCTTCCTTATTATTCAAAGGCCAGGTCGCAACACAGTATTCTCTTCGTTGGAACCAAAACTTGGAACTCTATACCTGCAGAGATCCGTGAATGTAATTCGTACAAAGTATTCAAAAGACATCTTGAGTCTCACTTCCTAACAGAATACTAGTAGTGTAAGATCACCGTGTCGAAATCTTGCCTCCTACATGTAACTAATGATAATGTCATAATGTAACTTGCCTTGTGTACCATAACCAATCTTCTCTCTGCTCTTGAATCGTTTTATCGAACATACTGTTAAATATAGCCGACTTGTAAAATATCGAGTTAATCATCTCAATGATCAGTCTAATGCGAAACTAGGTTAAGTGAACTAGGTTAAACTTTTGTACACCCTAGAATAGCGTGATGGTAGGATGCCCTAGAAGTCGCTGAACTTATTCGGGCCCACAGGTAGCTATACTCAAATTTGACCATTGTACTAGACTTAAGTAAAACTCTACCTCTGTATCACCTACCTCTGTATCTCCTGTGGTAAATAAATTGTTTAAATTGTTTAAATTGTTTAAATAGCTTTTCGTACGTGTCTTGGTTGCCGGTGTAGAATAATCCTTATTATGTTTTTAACTCAGGTAGACTCTTTTGAGCCACTATTATTAGAAAGGAAATGCAAAATTCGTAGCATGATGAAAAACATTTTCTCGTCTCTTGATTGGCATACTAGTTGATCAGTACAATTAAAAATATAATTTTTTTTACTCGCAATAGCCAACGGCATGTGCATTACGGAACCCAAGTGTGAATATCAACTGAAGATTTTGAATGTTATAATTTTTAAAAAACCTTTCATACACTTCAGGTATCACCTTCACCGGAAATTAACTTTTTTTTCCTTCTTTTGTTGCCATGTTCTAACTCGCCTATCGTTCTGAAAAAGAGTGAATCTGAACCCAATAAACCACATTATATGCTTCCAATCTTAAACAGCGCAATCTCAGTGTCCTCGAACAAATAAACGTACTTTCCGATTTACAACTGACACTAATGATATTCTGGTGGATTGAAATTTGCTTTAAGTTCATTTTCTAGAACTCTTGACGTAGTCAAGTGGATTAGATTTTAGTTGAAGTACCTATTAAGTACCTACCTATTCGCAATAAATGAGATCCAAAAAGAGGAAACACGAAGGCACCATTTAGTATGGAGTTGAGAGAACTTCAGAATCTATGCAGAAAGAGCATAGAAACAGTGAGTTGAGAAAGAAGGTTTTGGAACACGACCAAAGTTGAAAAAAAAAAGTAGGCGCTAAAAACATTACAGCAGTGAACAGAAAAACGATGACCCTTAACACAACAGATACATATTTCAGCAAAATGAAGGCCTACCTAACTCGAAGCTCGGGCCCTAACATTTACCCCTGGGAGTGCTCATTCCCATAGAAAAAATAATTGTATCCCCCTGAGGAGAGCGAAAAGGTCCATTGAGACCTAAAGGTCCAAGATTTTTTCACCTTAAAGGTGATCATCCCAGTTGTTCAACTTTATTCGTCCAACTCGTTCGAAAATTGGCCTGTATATTGATTTTTTTAAAGTAAACTTTTTTAACTCGTCACTTTTTTGATTTAGGCCTTATTTTTTACGAAAAATTAGTTTTTTGTTACATTTTGGTGTATATGTGCTCGCCATAGCCATGTGGCTAAAGGTTCTGCCGCAGACCCGGGTTCGAAACTCGGCGCTGGAGGTGGCGATTTTCTCTGTTGGGTATAGGAGAAAAATTCCAAGCACAATACCCAACTCTACCCAGGTGTCTGAAATGGGTACCGGTCTTGACCGGGGGAAAGCGTCATGGCGTCCTGGTGTTAGTTATAAGGCATTTGAAAATCCAATGTACAAGGTGGTATATATCAGGCTTGATTGGAAATAAAGCATCCGTAGATGCCTTCATTATTATTATTATTATTATCATTATTATATTTCAAGACATATCTCCTCATTGATATCTCCTCAGCGCTCTCCGTGGTACAGGGCTTAAGGGATCGGGCTCGTGTGTTGGAGTCGCGGGTTCGTATCCCGGCGCTGGCACGGAGATTTTCCCCGTTGGGTATAAGGGAAAGCTCAAGCACAATACCCCACTCAACCCAGGTGTCGGAAATGGGTACCGGCTTTACGGGGGAACCGTCATGGTGTCCTATATATAGTGTTAGTTATAAGACATTTGAAAAACCAATGCTAAGATCATATGTATCAGGCTTGATTGGAAATAAAGCATCCCAAAGATGCCGATGTGAACCTTCGAGTTTTGATGCTAGAACAAAACCAAACACAGTTTTAGAATCCTTGAAGCATTTCTAACAAGAAAATGAAGCGAATTTTTACCATTTTGAAAAAAAATTATGATAAGCGATATTTATAACATAGAAAAAATTGGGGTTTAGCTATATAACTTTTTTTCTCAAATATGGCATAAAGGCTTCATTTTATTGTTAGAAATGTTCCATGGATTCTAAAACTGTCTTTGGTGTTTTGATTTAGCATCAAAACTCGATATGGAGATACAGTTTGAATGTGAAAGTTATATGTTTTGAGTAGAAGCCAAAACGAAATTTTGTGTTGAAGTGTAATATAATGGACAATTTATGTACTTGAATGCAGTTTTAATTTTTATTTCGATAATTTCCATGCATAACTTCATATTCACACTGTGAATTATGATTTCCAAACGAAAAAAAAATTATTTTTCAAAATTATGAAATTCCTTATTTTCAGTCTGATTCTTATGAAATTTGACCATAATATGTAACTTTTGAAAAGAAACACAATTTATGTCATTCATTCTTTGATTCAGGCCTTAGTTTAAAAAAAAAAATAGACATACTGGTTTTTTAGTTAATTTTAATGAATATTTCAAACCGTATCTCCTCATTGAGTTTTTATGCTAGAACAAAACCAAAGACAGTTTTAAAATCCTTGGAACATTTCTAACAAAAGTTAATTTTCAAATTATCCATTTCCCGTTTCGCTTTCTTTTTATATGGGGTTGAAATGGGGTCGAAAATGCAAGATTTTGGTCCCCTTACTCCCTCCTGGGTGGAGGGATCTATTTTCCGAAGCGCCATAAAATTTTAGGACCGAATAGTCCATCACCTAAGGGCCCTTTTAAAACAAAAACATAGAAAAAACTCATCGGACCGACAAAGGCGTGGCAGGGGCCTGGAATGATCACCTCAACATGATTGGCTCGTTACCATTTGGCGAGATCCATGCCCATTTTTTTCTCAGATTTTTTACAAAGAGCGTCTGTCTTTCCAATACAGAATTTTTGCCCTCCCCCTGATATGGCCTTGCATTGTTCTCTCCATCATTCTGATATTAACACAGAATACTGAACAGACTTCTATGGTTGATTTTCCCATTTGAAAACTCTTACTGATGCGGCCATTATAAAATGCTCACATATCCTTACCATGAGTCTTGATGTATCTAAAGAAAAAAACTTGCAATTAAATATGCCATCAAAATAGCTCTTCATCACTTGGTGAAAACTTCTTGAATATCATTAAATACAATTTCACAGAAACCAATGAACTCTGAAATAAAACAATGTAAAATACTTGGTGTATTATGCAGTTCACGAACTTTCTTTGCCACCTGGTTTATCTTGGTGAAATTAAATGTTATTTGTGCAGGCAATTGCATTTAATTTTTGAAAGGAATTTTCGAATTTTTCAATTTAGGAGAAAATACTCTCTCAAAAATAGATTCAAGTTCACTTCACGCCTACTTTTTGAATTTGAAAAAACCCCTCCTGGACTAAAACACAAAGAGAACCATCACCCTTTGCATTCGAAACAATTTCAGAGATAGGATCTTAGCTGCATGTAAACCGTGTGTATTTCCCCAACCGTTTAGTAGTAGAGAGAGAAAGGGAAGGTACGTTGTCATCGACTTGATCGCATAACACCACAATTTAAAATTTAAAAATAAACACAGAGCTTATCAAACAAGTGTACTTGAAAACTTAGGACGAGTAATATTACAATCTTAAAACAGTAAAATATATAACATGCATTCTAAAACTCTCACAAAATGACCAGACTAGCTGGAGAACTTCAACATCAAATGCGTTCACAAAAAGCAATAAAATATATGATACATGAAACAAATGACAATCTATTTTTTTAATTTTGCATACAAATATCAGCAGCCACGTGATGAAGTACATAAGTCACAAGACATTAATATTAACTCTACAGAAGGTCTCGCCACTAGTCTTCCCTCCCTCTCAGGGCAACCAACTTGAGGGCAAGACCAGCTCGTTCTGAGGATGCATAGAAACCAGCCCAAGAAGGTCATCTGAGCAAACCGCCGCCCAGCAGCAGAAAGTCAACACCTTTTATTACATGTTATTGGAACCCTCCCAGTTGCAGGAAAGGTGTTCCAAAATGGGTAAAGATAAAGACACTATTTAGTATGGAGTTACTGGAAAAGAGAAGCTATGCACATGGTGTGTTCTCACGCAAGATTAGATTTTAAAAAAGTGAAATTATTACTACAGAGAGAAGCTTAATATATTGGAATTCATTCAACTGAGAAACATGCTGTGAAGCGATGAACTAAAACTTATCCTACTGTGGTATGAATACCATTAAACAACTACATTCAAAGTATGGGTTGAAAGAAATGTAACTTTACAAAAACAAAAAATCACAGAAACCATTGTAAATAAATTCGAACGTTATCTCAGAAATGCTGTACATTAGACTGTTATCTTAGAAATACTGTACATCACTGTACACTACACATGATGAGTAGACGGGACTGCTATAGCAAGTCCAGTAAATCCCGATAAAAATTCTCCCCACTTAATTAACCAATAAGTTAGTTTGCGCCTCACTAACCGCAACAAAAACGTCCCCAAAGAGGGG
The DNA here is from genome assembly GCA_030386875.1 of Morinoia aosen. Lineage (NCBI taxonomy): Eukaryota > Metazoa > Arthropoda > Malacostraca > Amphipoda > Talitridae > Morinoia > Morinoia aosen. Next base: position 105,398,322 of record CM059576.1, on the reverse strand, counting down.
AAGTTAGAAGTCATCATTTAAAATAGAGTTACAGGGAACGCGGTCTGTACATAAAATGCGTTTCCATCCAAAATTCCATGCGTGCAGAAATAACAAGTTAGGAAGTAAGTTTAAGAAACCAGATTTAAGATTCAAGGTTACGAAGAAAGTAGATATTCAGAGAAAGCAGCCAAAAAGAAAAAATATCCGTACAATGCTAAAAACTTGTTGTACTTCAATAAATTTGCTTATTCACTTTCACCTCATCACCCTAGGAATAGACATTCAGAATACAGTTGAATGAATGAAGAATCGCTGATATAATGAGATCGATTTTTAAACAGTTTGCTCAGCTTGGTTCACCAGCACCGTAAATGTAGGATTACCAACAACCAATAATTATCATGTTAGCCAAAAACTATAAGTCTAGTGAGCTTTGGCTTATTTAGAAGTATCAATAGAATGATTCAGCAATACTGGGAGTGTGTACACTGCGAACAATGCGTGTTTTAGCAATGAATAACGTCAGTGACAAAATAATGCAGTGACAAAATAATGCGGAAAGTATGCAGTACTACCGAATCCATCTCACAAACTTTTCTTTTCAACAATAGTAAAACCTCCTCAACCTCCGACTTAGAACCTTAAGCAATCATCCCGATATCCGTACAAAAAAAGCATAAAAATGAGCTGATGTAGAGGAAGAACTCAACTCTTACTTAAGCAGTTAACTTGAAAGGGCAAACGAAGCATTTCTTCATCTCACTTTTGGAAATGAACCATTTACTCTCCTCAATAGTGGAAACGAAGCGTTTACTTTACTCAGTAGTGGAAACGAACCATTTACTCTACTCAATAGTGGAAACGAACCATTTACTCTACTCAATAGTGGAAACGAAGCATTTACTCTACTCAATAGTGGAAACGAACCATTTACTCTACTCAATAGTGGAAACGAAGCATTTACTTTACTCAATAGTGGAAACGAAGCATTTACTCTACTCAATAGTGGAAACGAAGCATTTACTCTACTCAATAGTAAAAACGAAGCATTTACTTTACTCAGTAGTGGAAACGAAGCATTTACTTTATTCAGTGGTGGAAACGAAGCATTTACTTCAATCAAAGATGGAAACGAATAAGTTGCTTCAATTTCCAGTGCCGACATAAAATTTCACAGTAAGGGCGATTAACGAAGAGAAGTATCTCAACACATGATGCAGACCACGTCACTCGCTAAGCCGACATGCTCGCTACTTCGCTCGCAAGTAGCTCGTTGTCAGGACGTGCGTCGAGAAGCTCACGCCAGCCCTCAGCGTCTGTGCCCACTTCAGTGAGCGCCTCCTTCAGCTCGGGCCAACACGCCCGCTGCAGCGCAGTGTTCTCGGGGGCGCTCAGTTCGAAGGCGACGTAAGGTAACACATCAGCAAACCTGAGTGTCAAGTAAATGGCTGATTTTAAAACACACGTAAAATGATCAGGCTAGCTTGAGAACTTTGACAATAAATGCGTTTACGAAAAGCAGTAAAATATATCACACACGATGAAGCATATACCATAATCGTTTTACAAGCATGAAGTATAATCGTAATAGATTTTTACAAAATTGACCAGAATGCACTTCCCTCAATTTCGAAAAGGATGGGGTCCGATTAATCACGTGAATCGTTCAAAAATTTTGCCAATTATACAATATAGCATTACTCTCAGATTGATAGAGCAGTTAAAGGTGTGTTTAAGTATTTTTGCTTCCAGGTTCTCCTGTACATCAGGGTTAGACCAACATGAGCGTATTGAACACTGTACTCCATCGAGTGCAGTCACTCAGTCTATAAGCGCATTTTTTTAACCCCTCACAAAAATATTTGGATATTAAAAAATATTATATCAGGTTGGTGCATGAGTACTGTCCTGTTCTAAGAACGGATGTTTTTAAAATTAGATTAAAATATTGATTTATACCCAAGATCTTAAAATTGGATATTACATTTAAACTAACGTGACATATTAAAGGTTAAGCAATTTTTTGATGTCTATACAATGTAGCTCATTTGATAGCTTGTTCCTTGAGATAAATAAAAAGCGATACCTTCTTTGTAATTTCAACGATATGAAGATTTGGTTTTAGAAGCGAATTTTTTCCAAGCTGTCGCCATCTCATTTCTAAATGATCAGAAGTGAAATAACTCCACTCCCGACAAGAAAACTTTCCAGTATAAATCAACCAGAAATATAAAAACAGCAGGAAAACATGTATTTGGCGTCAGACACAAACAGATGTGAAGCACAACACACAGCTGACCTGTGGTAGAGGGCCGACCGTCCCTGAAGACCGTCGACTTCCCAGCATTCACTCCTGCTCCAAAAATTTCTTTTGTTATTACACTGCTTTCGGTTACACTTAATAAAGGTTAGACTAGATTAGATAAGTTTGTTAATGCCTCCCTAAACACAAAATTATTCTAAAAAATGATGGAAGGAAGAATGCACCAATTAGTGTGTTTAGGAAATGAGGAATCTATGCACAATGTGTTCCCACAAAAGATAGAAACATTTAGTCAAGAAAAAAGGCTTTAGAAGAAAATAAAAGATGATAAAACAAGTAGTAGATGCTTAATTACTAGACAGGACTACAAAAAATGAAAATAGTCCACTACAAAACAAAAACCTTTTCTATTCCAATAAAAAGAAAGCTTACCCAACCCTCAGCTCGGGACATCACATTTTCTGTTTGGGGCATTAATTCTCATAGATACCATAATTGTAAACCCTGAGGGGAAATTATACCTACTACGATGTTGCAAGTGAGCACATAGGATTCTATCATATTTACTGCGGTTGCGAGATGAAAAAAACGTAGGAACAGCGGTAATTTTCAAGCGAAGGATGTGACACACTTTACGCACCTGACCTTTGCAATGCAGTTTTAAACAACATAAAACTGCACAAGGAAGGTCAACCACTAACTACTTTTGCGTAAACTTTGATAGTTACATTTCAAGTTTATCAAGAGCGTTCAAAAAAGAAGAAAAACTCCGCATTCTACAGAGTGGAGTAACCAAAATTAATATGTATATTCTCGTCTTTGTCGCCCGTAGTGATGATGAATTGGTTCAAAATTGAAGTAGCCCCTGATGCTGATGCATAAGGTTTCTGGTAATGAAATATGCTCAAACAAATTTGTATATTGCTTTCAGGATGCATCGGAAAAGCCTGATTAAAATTATCAGCGAAACGAAACCAGGAAACATTTTCACTTCAAAGGTAGCGCAAAATAAATCACGAAATTACGATACATCGAATTTCAGACCTCTGTGCACCGTAAACCAACTTTCAAAGGATTAGGCTCAAGTTTCTTCAGTTTTATTCAACAAGCTTCAAAATTAATTGTTTTCAAACTCTAATCAATAGATGCTACAAAATATGTTCCACTTTCAAAAATGTTCTTTGTGAATTTTTGCGCACATATTTTAAAACTAACCGTTTTCCTTTGGGTGTCGTCAATTCACAAATTAAAAAAAATTCTCTCGAAGCAATACGCATCGCAGACTATTGAAGAAAACAGTATAGATCATCTATATGGCGCTTTCCCGTATTTTGGGGCGCCTTCTGAAATATTGTCATACGAGCTGAAATTCTAGTGTGAAAAATACTTTCAAAACCTTCACTTACGCGTAGCTCTTATTAATAATTTTAAGGTTGCTTCTTTTTTCCGGTACAAGGATACGCTTCCGATGGAGATGCGAGCCTCTCTGATTTATTCTTACAGTTGTGTGCAGTGCACATCATCGTACGTTGGCGTGACGTCACGAAATTTTTGTATCAGAATGGCCGAACATCGGGGTCGAAGCTTCCGCTCGGGGAACCAATTAGCACACTCCTCTCACTCCGCAGTACGTGATCAAGCAGAAAAATGCAACGCGTTGCTCTTACTGTTCCGAAGAACTTTCCTCTGCACTTTAACGAACAACACTTTAAAGAACAACTACTTCAAAGAAAATAAATAAACAACTTTGAAGAACCTCACTTTTTAATCTTCTTATTCTGGTTTCAAATTGCTGTCGTTAGCTTTGTGTGGTAAACTCTTCTTGCCTTTTATTCTCGTGAATACATTACGACAACACTAATTTGAATAGTTAACTTTTTGTAAAGCTCCACCTATGTTGTAAATGTCACGGCGAGCAAATGTACAGCAATACTTTTCATGTCTTAGACTCCTTGCGCCAGCACTGTTAGCGTAAGTAAGAAATATCATAACCATTTTCTGTTTTGCTATAGTGAATATTATATTCTTTCCGAGCTCACCACTTGGCACACTGTATGATGCGTCGGGGTGAAAAATTGTCCCAAATCCCAATTGTCGACCTCATAGTTCTAGCCACAAAATAAATCAAATCTGCTCATTTTACTTCCAACATCAATCCCTCACGCTCGTATCACTAGCTCCTCTGTTCTTATGCTATTTTCAATACGAGTACGCACTAACGAGAGGGTTTTCGGCAATGCGTCACATGAGTAATGTTTTCTTAGTCACTTGTATTTAAATGCATTACCAAAATATGACTACCGCAAAGAGGAACGCATTTTTTCTTTTTTCGTGCTTTTCTCCAAACCCTGTTTCGACACTTAACATGGGCATTACGATAACCATGTATGAAAAGAAATTAAGGGTCTCTATGCTAAGGTAGTTGAATGCGCTTTTTGCTTTTATTTCAATAGATGTGCGCACCAATGAAAGTGAATTTCAAATGAACGTCGCGATGATTATGTTCTCTTAGTTACTTATATTTGAATGCAATATCAAAATCAGATCAGGCAATGAACTTATTTTTGTTGTGCTTTGTTGTCAATGAATTTCTTTTCAACTTTTACACGGGTAATTCGATACCAATGTGCTATCAATTTTGGATGATTAATGTTAAGGTGTTTTAAAAACCGATGTACCGACATTTCATGTTTGTATTTTAGTGGAAATAAAATGTTCTTCTTTCTTTCTTTCTTTCTTTCTTTCTTTCTTAGATTCAGCTTCCGAAACCGCATATGACCTTAGAATTTTAGAGTCGCTACAAATTTTTAAACGAAAACCGGCCTTCAACAATGCTGACAGTTCATACCCATTGCAAAGTGTAACTAGATAGTAATCTTGTCGATTTCATTTTTTCTGGGACATGTTTGTAATTTTATTTTGTTTTTGTATTTTTATTTCATGACTGTATCCAACATTTTGTTTTTTCTTTCATTACAGACATAATGATTTGAACCTTTAATGAACTGATGATGGAGCTGGACTCCGAAACGTACTCCTAGTAAATATTAAGTTCTTTGGAATTTTCCTAGTTTTTAAATTCCTCAATAACATCTCTGTAATGGACTGGCCTGCACAGAGCCCTGACTTGAATCCCATCGAACACCTTTAGGATGTTTTGGAATGCCGACTTTGTGGCAAGCCTCATCGACCTACATCGATACCTTCCCTCAGGACAGCACTCCGTAAAGAATGGGCTGTCATTCCCCAAGAAACCTTCCAGCACCTGATTGAAAGTGTGCCTGTGAGAGTGGAAGCTGTTATCAAGGCTAAGAGCGGGCCAAAACCCTACTTAATTCCAGCATTACCGATAGAGGGCGCCACGAACTGCTAAGTCTTTTCAGCTAGGTGTCCAGATACTTTTGATCACATAGAGTATGATAGAGGAACAGTAAACTTAGATTGAGCATCAGGGAGATGATTGAAGTAGGGAATATAAAGCAAACGAAAAATTGAGCACAGAAATATCAAATTGAGATCACGAACATAGATGAAGTAAATTCTGAAATGACAATTTTTTTGCAGTGAGTTTTCCTTCACATAAATTATTAACAAAGCTAAACGGGCAAGTTAAATTTAGTGTAAGGTAAGCAGAATTTATCACATAGTTGAAACGATCCACAAGCGAAGGAAAAGATAAGCCTGAATATTATTTTGAATGAGTCAATCGGGCAGGTGGAGGTTTTCGAAACTTGATAACAAAGCTAAACGAGAGTATTAAAGCACTGTGATATTTCACGCTATACAACACTCAAAATCAAACTTCTTCAACTTTTAGCACTCCCAAAAGCCATACGACATGCGGCTTAGTGTAGGGGTGATGGGGCTTTCTGCGAGTGCATGAACGGAGATTTCATGCATCAACAATGCATTATTATAGACCTCTACTATTATAGACTACGAACTCACGTGCTGAAAACTTCGGCCAGTGAAGGAACTGGAGACTTGCTGAGCGCCGTCACCACGGCTCTAGCGGCGTAGAAGTGAAGGAACGCGCTATGGCGAAAACTACAGCAGATTCTAAGATCGTCAGCGCTGTAATCATTTCTCACAACAGTCACGTTAGATAAAAAGGACTTGACAACCTTTTCCACACCGACAGCGAGAGATGATGGACTTCCAAAGCGTTCATTGCGAGAGTCGCGTTGCATAAAAAATTCGACGAACTTCTCGTAGCCAAATGAAAGCTTTTTCTCAGCACAAAGAGAGAATGCCAAGTGGCTCAAGACAGCGAAGGATTGTTCGACGAGCAACTTCGATGGGTTGTCAAGCTGGATGCTTGAAGTCTCCTGCAAGATTGTCTTCAAGTACATGAAGTGGCACACTTCAATGAAATTAAACACTGTTGAACACTGACGATCTCCTTCGGGTAAACTCTCGCAAATATGTGAGAACGAAGCCAAAAGGAGAGGTTCTTTCAAAAACTCTTGGACTCCCTTTTTCAGTCTAGAAAAATTCTCTATGACATTTCCGGGAGACTTGGCCGAAGACGAAGATTTTTCACACTGTTGGAGGAATGCGATTTGGTCGTCGCGAGAAACCACTGGAACAATTTGAAACTCTTCAAATGATAAGTCCTCCCTATTGAAGTACAATCTCAGAGAACTTGAGGCACATGGGCGAGTTGTGACGATCATCTTACATTCTGAATTTTTTACCTTGTAGAACAGCTCTTCCAACACGACACTCAACTGTGAACTGGCCTCATCATATCCGTCAATTAAGAACAACGTCCTGAGTTTGAGTAAGCATCTCTCAGCCATCTCAACCCCAACTCTATCGCAAACACCCGGGAAGTTCTGCTTCATCACCTCAGCAAAGCTGCTGGCGCTGTTGCGACAGGCACAATACACAACAATGTCCAGGTTCTTCCAAGGAGCAACAGCAGACGCTCCAGGCTCTAAGAACTGAGCTTCAATGCTCTTGAGAAGCGTAGACTTGCCCGAAGCCGCTTTTCCAATCACAATGACAACTTTCTTGTCGTTTTCTAATAGCTTATGAGGAGAGCTTAACTCACTCACAGATGCCTGATCTTGTACAAGAGGGGAGACAAACAAGGGTATGTGTCGCTCGATGAGGGATCGTTGCCAAGTTCTATTACTTGTTTCTTCCATCAACAATTTCATAGCAAGCATTTCATCCTCTCTTTCGATATCGTCGTCATCGAATTCATTCAATCGAGTTTTTACATTTTCAATAGTTTTTAATTCCTCGTACGAAGAGAGTGAATAGACCTGAGCAGCCTCCTCAAGGAGGTCAAAAACAAGAGATGGAACATCGCGATAAGTTTGACGCGTGAATGCTCTCACGCTGTGCATGACTTCATTTCTAAATTTTTTGGCGGTATTTAGAAGTGTCTTCAAGTTCGTTTTCTTCCCTCCATCCTGCGAAATGTTCATTTCAAACAAACAGGAAAGGAGAGAATAAAGAAGAGTGATATCAAAATTATCGGAGTTCCTTTCGCGCTGCAGAACATTTGACCAGTGTCCCATTCGTCTCCATTGACCTCTACTGAGAGGACCGCCGTTTCTCTTCTCGATGTACATCTTGTAAGTCTCCTCAGGTGTCTTGTCAGGGCATTCCCACGCTAAGATGAGACGCATAACTCGAGGCATTACATCAAGGAAGACCATCATGACCCTATCCTCGAGGCGTTCCCTTTGAACAGAAACGAAAGTTGCATCAGAAAATCCACATTGGGCGTTATAACGACTGCAAAATAAAAACTCTCAGTGAGACAAATTTCTAATATTGAAACCAAAATCAACAGCATCAACATATGATGGAACGCTTCATGATAAATCAAGATATTAGGCGGTATGACTTTACTTTCAACGCTTGACACTCCACTTGCAATATGTTTAGCATTCCCGATAAACTCACATATAGGCAATCGCTCTCTATTGAAATAATCGTTTTCAAAACATAAAACAGGAAATTGGAGCAGAACATTTTTATCTTTTATTTCGTGATATTTCCCGTTAGTTTACAACGTTCATGGTAAAAAGATTTACATTCATAAATGAAAATTAAAGATTATTAAGACGCCAATACAACCTATCGTGAAATAAACAAGGTTCTTCCCCAAAAACAAGAAAATGTGCTGCCTTTTATAATTTAGAACCCCAGCAAAAATGCCTTATATACCGTATCGAGAAATTTCTTGGTCATTTCCTATCTAAAATTTATCAAGTTCTTGACTGAAAGATAGAAATACGCAGCTCATAAAATATTTCTCACATTGGACAAAACTTCACAGAAATAATAACTCAACGGCTTCTTATTTTGCAGGAAAGAACGATACAAGGTCATGAATCAAACATACTTGTCCGGAGGTCCTTGTGAATTAGAAGTAGATGGCGGCAAATGAAGTGGCAAAGGTCGCAATACAGGATGATCACTGGCTGGTAGTAGAGGAGGTTGATTGGAAGATGAAGATAGAGCGCCACCCGATTGAAACTCCAATGGGTTAGCATCAGTGAGAATCAACAAGTAGTCATGGTCCCTGGTGACAATTTGTAAAATATTATTCTAAATTGTAGTCTGAATCTGACCCGCCATTTCAGGGTTGATGTTTTTTTATCAATAATCTTTATAGTATGGACCATAAAAATGTAAACCCAACTTTAAATGTTAATAACTTTACAGTGAGTGAAGATACCAGACGTGAAGCAGGGTTGGCACATAAAAAACCCACCCACAAGAAAAACACAAAAAAATACCAAAGTTTTTTTTGGGATTTTTGGGGTTTTATTATTGCTATTTAAATTTCACTTGTTTTCAAGCTTATAGGATCAAAACAAGGTAAATATTTAGATTGTCAAAAAATTTATCCAAGTCATGTGCATGATTATGACAAGAAACATTGAAAAACAAAAAAACAATCCAATACAAACCAAATAAGAAAAATCTTAACACGTTAAGTGTGACGGGTTAAACTGAAGTTCAATATCCAGCTCAAATTTAGAGTCAATTGTAGTAAGAAATTTTGAAGATATCTAACATTAACTGAATCATGCCTTCATTTAACTTTCATTTAGTATTTATAAAAATTGAGTCAGTGACTGCTGGTCGGTCAGAAGCATTATGAAAATCTCCTAAATGACCACCGGTGTGTCACGCAGCACTTAACGTGTTAATCACAAAAAAAAATCGAGGGACTAATATATTTCCATGAATTCCATTTCCAAAGTAAAAAAAACTAAGCAACAAATGCAGTTCGACTATTTGTTATTATAGGGACTTCTAAATTTTTCTTGTCTTCTAGACACGACTGCTACTACAGTACTACTGTGTTTTCTCTTTCAACATCCACTGCCATTTCATCATTTTCATCCACATCATGACCATTTGCGAGGTGGCGATACACTGAGACCAATTTCTGTGCGCGTTCCGATCCTGATCTATTTCTTAATTTATTCCGCACAATTACAAATGTTGAGAAAATCCTCTCAATGGATCCTGAACTTGCGGGGCAAGAATGAAGATTGCTTTTAAACTTGCAGAAACCCTCTGCCAGTGTCTTTTCAGGAATTTACATTTTCTGCTGTATCATGTCTTGAATTTCCCACCATCAATGAGGAGTCATTGTCTTAATGATATTCTTGTTGAACATGTGTTTTGGGAAGATGTTGGAGTCCTTCAATTTATACAAATAAATCGCACCGATCAACTCCGGATTGTACTCAGCCAACCACTCTTCAATGTCTGCCTCCTGTGAGAGCTTTGCCTGAAATAAGTCTAACAATTATAGTCAGATGGGGTAAAACACGACCGCGGCCATCATGGGGTAAGAAAGTAAAGAAACGACTGGCCTATGGTGAGCATTCAAGCTGCACCGGAACAAATTTTACAATGGAATCTGTTTAAGCATTCATTTCCAATAATGTCAGTGTTTTTTGCTATCCTGTACTGCAAAAAATGAATTTTTGGCATATTTAAAAAAAAATTGAGCACGTCACTACATGTTGTAACATGTAACAGTATGGTTGACTGACTTAACTTGCGCTGCTAAGCACTGAAGCTCACACAATACACATGTTAAGTTGTTAACAGCATAAATGTTAACTGTCTTGCTTCAAGTTGCTTGTGGTGGTTACTTATGATCTGCAGGGTGCTTCTCTTTCACATGTCTTGCGCCTGTATGCTGCTAAAACAACTTACTATGAATTGCCAAGCATAGCAATTCTCTTGGCGCATCTTATATCTTTGCAGACTGCAGAGCTATGTCTCTATGCATCTGGTAATTGGTAAATGGTAATTGTGATGAACAAACTTAATTCATATAATGCTCATATGATGTAATAATTCATTTAATAATGTGATATAATGTTGGAAATAAAGTAATCAAATACCAATATTTACTCAAGTAGTGTATGTAGATAAATCTGAAATAGAGGCAACTGGAGCTGTGTGAATAACTTTTTTAAACAAAAACAGGTATTACAAAAAACCAGTTAAGCTCCCTTCAAAAATAACAAAACCCCCAAAATAATTAAACCTAAAAAACCGATGTGGGTTGGATTTTTTCTCAAACCCAGGGTTTTTTCATCCCTGACGTGAAGTAAAGATACTTTGACCTTTTTTTTATTAAGACTTCAAGCATTATAGTCAAGATACACATCTCTGTGCGTAATGCAACAAATGAAACTGAAATATCTGAATCCAAAATTTTTAATATTTGAAATTGTGCTAATTTTTCACAGTCCATAGGGTACAGCGCTTTACATTACACACGTCGATGCTAACAGGCGGTAATCTTGCTTATCAAACACACGTAACCTCAACCGAGAACACTAATGAAAAACGAGGGCTTTCAATAAGAATGGGAGCGCCAGAACTTCACATTGAAATGAAAAAAGTCTTCCATGTCACTGGAATATCAGAAGCGATGTCATGCTACAAAAATACTTCTCTGGACTCTTCAAACTGAGGTGTAGGAGCAGACGCTCACCCAATCTTGTGAACGCGGCTCTTGCCGCTGTAGCGAGGAGTTCTACAGCCTATACTGTGCAGCCTGGTGAGTGCCCACATCAGCTCTCCGTCTGTCAAGTCACACTGGCGAACCTCAAGCTTATGGAACCTGGCCAAGCACGAAAACATCAATAAAGATTGGTGTTTGCACCTCCATAGATCAAAAGCCTGGTAACAACAGTTGAAGTAGCTCTACACCCCTCTGTTCGATCAAATCCAGGCCAGTTTCAATAGGCCAAAATAACTTTCACGCCAGGGTTTTAAGATTAAATTACATGTTTTTTAATCCTCCTCAAACATAACAAAGATGATCTACAGAGAGGAAAGGTGTAGGCGCCGTTTAGTATGGAGAAAAGGCAGCGAGGAATCTATGCTCAAAATGGGTTCCGACGCAAGACCCCATTCATATAGAAACAGTTAATTTTGAAAGTAGTTGATGAAACGAGATGAATGTTCAAGCGAAAAGTAGTTTGTGCTGATAAAACAAGACAGCAGTAAACCAAAAAAACATGGTCTGAAAGAAAACAAAATACCTGGATTATTTCAACAAATGGAAGGTCTACCTAATTATCACGTCAGGACATCCCGTTTCCCCCCACCCCCATGGGAGCGCCAATTCCCATAGACACAAGATTGGTTTTTCTCTGGAGGGATTAGGACAAAAACAGGACTTAGAACAGCAAGATATCATGCAACCATAACAATCCCCACTTCTGAAAGCCTGATCACTTTTTCCAAATCAGTACATGTGGTATTTGTTAAATCCCTCGAAAAGCAACACATACTTCAAGACCTTATTACAAACTGAAATAACACTCGTAGAACTTCATGGTGCAAAAATACTAATTATAACTTTAGCCACACGAAATTCGACGCTTAAAAAAGGATTCTTACATAATCACTTTCGTAATGCATAAAATACTGTTCAAACATTTGTAGAGACTAAAGCTTAGGTTAAATTTTTTAAAACTTGTCACAACGAGTACGGTAACACTGCAGAAACATTTATGAATTAAATTAGATTAGATTATAAGTTAGTTTAAGCCTCCCTAACCGCTACAAAAATAGAGCATATCGAAGAGAGGAAGGAGGAAGGCACCATTTAGAATGGAGATAAGAGAATGAGGAATCTATGCAGAAAGGGCATAGAAACAGTAAGATGAGAAAGAAGTTCATGAAACAAGATAAAAGTTGAAGAAGAAAGTCAGAGGTGCTGAAAAACAGGACAGTAGTGAACCGAAAAAAGGTGGTCCTTAACATAACAAAAAACATTTTATTTCAACAAAAAGAAGGCCTACCTAACTCACAGCTCGGGCCTTCACATTTTCCCCTGGGAGCGCTAATTCCCATAGATACAATAGTTGTATCCCCCTGAGGGGACGTTTATGAATTAACTTTAATTCGAAGCTTACTTTATCTCCATAACTCAACAATAACCCATGGTGGTCATGAGTAATACACCAGTCACTGCAGTAGCACGTTCATATTAATTTAAGATTCCCTGGCTACAATAGAAGTGATTTCACGAGAACGAAGAGAAAAGACCACTCAGGATGAACTGTAGAAAACGAAGGACTTATGCACAAGGTAAGTTTCCTCACAGACTACACTGCGCATAACACAGACAGTTAGGAGTGGAGACAAAGACAAAAGAAACAGCAAAGAAGGCTAGAAAATGAAAGAAGCTGAGTGGGCACGAGAGATAGAAGTACTCAGAGACCATCCATAAGCGGAGGAAACCTAGAAGTATCCTCTCTGGGTGAGTGGGGGAGCCAGTCCCCCATATAATGAGATAGACCAACGTAACTAACCTAAACCTGTCACTTGTCCCATGCTCTCTGAGAAACAACATCCCTCTGCAGGTATTAGTTTAGACCTCGCACAACACCTCTTGTCTGCAGGAGCCAGCGCCAATACAGTGCTCAAGAGCGCCTCTTCGTTGCCAGAACTTAAGTCTTCCACCCTCAGTCCCAAGCGCGAGGACACAGGCAGGGCACAGCGGTCAGTTACCACGGACGCTTTAACAGTTACCCCTGGAACAGCAGTACAAATTGGTATCATACTTGGTCACAAGAAGTCTGTAAACCTTGCTACTAACGAACGAATAAAAATTTTGTCATGGGAAATGACATGATTTCAAGTTCAAACTGCATAATTAATGATTTGAAAGACGTCATTTTAAATGCACCATCGGATTGGATACATTTTTGAAATGAAAAAGCGAAACCAATTTAAACATGGAATATGAAAATATATAAAGTCTCCTGAAGGTGTAAGTTTTATGTTTTGACTATTTAATTAGGATCAAAATTCATTCTACAGATAATTATGGCGAAAAATTTCACTCAACACTAGGTTAACGAGAGTTTCAAAAGTAGCAGAAGATTTACAATGAGACGCAGCATATAGAAAATGTCTGAGAATAAACCAAAGACATCAGTGAAAGTAATTTGGGTGTCGGCCTCCCCACAAGAAAAAGAGAAGTAAGCAAAGGAAACATCCCCCCACAACACTCCAAAAGAGTCTCCTGAATAATGTAAAGCTCACAATTCTTCAAGACATAGAGAAGGATGACCTTTCAAAATGCTTCGTAGTGCTTCTTCCAAAATTCAGTAAAATAAAATGTCAACAAACGCACATAAATCTTAAACAGAGCTCATTTGATGGCGTAAAAGAGAAGTTCAAAAACGAAGGACAAGGCTTCCCTGACTACAAATCTGAACTTACAACAGCTCCCACGCAAAAAGTCTAACTGATTAAGAAGTAGGAAGCTAAGGTTAAAACTGGGGAGCGCTAGCTTGCTAGGACCTTAAAGAGATTCCAATCAGTTTCGATTTGGAATCGTCATTTACTTACAGAGTTCGCAGTGTTTATCTTGGAGCTGTCCCAAATCCAACGGTGTTTCCATCAAGATAAAAAAGTTGGTAGTCGCATTGGCGATGCTAGCCAGCGCACTCACACTGGCAGGTGAATCGATGGAGCCCTCGAACACAGCCAGCTCGCACCTGCATATGTAACGAATATTATGCAAAGATAGGTTCAAGCTGGAATATTAATGGTGTTGGTATTGTCAGGTGTGTGCTATGTTGTATCTTGGGTAGGCACAAAGTGCATTGTGTATCGGTCTTTTTTGTGGAAGTCACTGAAATTTAAAAATCAGAAAATTAAAATTCAACATTTCATTTCACCAACATTGAAAAATGATCAATTAACTATCAATCTATACCTTTTGCTTTTAGAAAAGAAATGATCAGTTCCTCCCAAACCCCCAAGAAAAAATGAGTCTTCAACAAGAAACATCAAGCAATCTTGAACCCACCCAGCACCAAGTAGAGGAGTGAGCAGCCCATCACAAGGATCGAATGGGCTGTACGGGTTCATAAGATGCAGTTCCAAGCGTTTCATGAAAAGGCGAGTGATGTTCGACCACGAGCAAGGAACCTCATTTTCCACAGGCAGGCGCACTGACAGAGTGGAGGGCTGGCCGTACGGTAGCATCCTTGCAGCCACGTCTGTGTCACGACCTGGAGAATGCCAGACGGCGCAATCACATCAAAGCCTTTAATGTCTTACAAGCGGATATTCACACGAAATTCTATTTAGCCAGGCCAATATCATTTCCTAACAACAGTATTTGCCAACAGGCAAATTCAGATTGTTAATTATTTGTTCTCCCATGACAGTAATGCTGGAGGAACGCTAAGGGCGTGCTACTTCTTATGACTCATTTGAGTGATTTTGCATTCTTTCATAAAAATGAAACAAACTAGTATTAATTTTGACTATTTCCTATCCCTGCATAAGTGTCACGAATAATTTCTTTCAGGTATGTACACATGTATTCTAACTCAGAACAGATGAGCATTAAAACTTCAATTATATCCTGCTGAAATAAAAAATATAGACAGCAAAGACATCAAAAGTGCCAATACAAGAGAGCTCGTTCCACAAACCAGTATTCAAAATAAAACTTCATCTGGAACACAGAAGCAGACAGAGCTGACATGAAACATTACTCCAGCAATGAAATGTACAGCAACTCACTTGAAGCAATGGTCCAGGTGTTCACTTCCACAGAGAGAGAAGCAGCATGTTCTGTAATTTGCTGCACTCCTGGACAGCTGAGCATGAGCTTTTGCCAGAACTGGCGGTCAGCCCCAGCTGCTGTCACGGTCTCCTTCAGGTCCTGCCAGCATGACTGGAATAGTTCTCTCTCCGAGGTGTGGCTCAATTCCATGAACACAAAGCTCAGCACTCCAAGTAATCTGCACCCCAGACAATACAATGCATTATTGTCTGACAAAAACAAACCATACCCGTTCCAGAAAACTACACAATACTTCTGGGATTTTATATGAAGGAAACCATCATTTCATTAAAAAACAAGAATGCATTCATCAGTTAAAAATTAAACCTAAATGGCCTCAAAATGATGTATTATCTGAATGTTACGCTCAACAAATTTTATTAATCAAAGGAAGTATTTGGTGTAATATTGTTTATTGCACAAAATATCAGTCAAATTAAAAACAACATTTACTATTATACATAAAATATATCGAAATTTTCATCCACAAATGCCTCAAAGCCTAATAAGCTTTGAACTGAAATGCTCCAATGAGGGAAAAAATATTGTAAAATGAAGTAAGAAGTAGATTACATAAAGTTAAAAATAGGTTAAGCCTTCCTGAACACAATAAATGTGTTCCCAAGAAACGAAAGAGGAGGGCACCATGCAGTATGGATTTTCAAGGCATAAGGAATCTGGAATCTATATTCAAAAAATGTGCACTCACACCCTGCACAGAGAAACACCAAAATAGACATGTTCATTACACTAAATAGCTGATGAACCACATAGTAAACAAACCTCCATTATGACAACAATAAAGAAAATATTAACAAGTAATGTAGTATTTGGTCCCTGTGCTGTGGCTTGTTGTTTGCAAAGCAATGTATCTACACAAGGATGCAAAAGTGTGTGAACTGAACTGCAAAAACAAGAGCAAAAGATGAAAAAGGAGGCAGAGACATAGTTGTCTCCTCACAAGGCTAATGCACTACTTCAACCAATTTGTTCAGTGAAATAAAGAAAAAATTCATGACTTTCTTACCTGACAGTCCTGACATCTGCCTGGTCTGATACACAGAAGAAATATGATTAGTTATAACATCTCAAGATCCAAAAGAGCTCCAAAAATGATAGGTGCATAGGCTGCACAAATTTTGTTATTTAGCTTTACAAAAAATTAAGTTCTTATGTAAGAAGTAAACTCCTATAGCTTACATCTCCAAGTCAAAAAAATCATAAATAAAAGTGCAACAAGACAACTAAATTATGTGAAAAAAAATTTCAATTCACTAGATGACTTTGAAAAATGAAGTGTTATTTTGAAGAATCTATCACACACAAAAGAAAAAAGCATTGATGTTTCAAATATATACTAGTCTACAAACATTTTATGTAGCAATGAATCAAAGATGAATTTTCTCAACATAAATTTATTACAAGTACATTTGAGTTTAAGGGAATCGAGATATTTTTTTGTAT
Source organism: Morinoia aosen (assembly GCA_030386875.1). Lineage (NCBI taxonomy): Eukaryota > Metazoa > Arthropoda > Malacostraca > Amphipoda > Talitridae > Morinoia > Morinoia aosen. The sequence continues at coordinate 105,381,514 of CM059576.1, read as the reverse complement.
AAAACTTCAAAAATTAATAAAAATTACTTCAAGAGCGTAGGAGCGAAATAAGCAGGGAGGTATTCACAACATGTTTAGAACATTCGAATGGATGTTCAGAGCCCTAAAAATTTTGAAACTTACCCATACCCCTTACCCCCCTTCCTCTCAAAGGGAAATTTCTAAAAAATCTTATTTCTCAGCCTATATTGTACATAGAGACGATTAGTTTTTTTTTGTTCGATTCACAATGAACTGGTCTACAAAATAAAAATCCAGTTTTTTTGATATTGCTGAAAAAAAATATAACAATTTTTCTAATCTTTATCACAAAATATATTAACTTCTAGTTATTACTAATTACTTTAAATGGGAATAAAACATTTTATAATTTACTTATCAAAACTAAACTACGCAGGTTTATAGTACTCACCTTGATCTTTACGATGCAAAAAACGATCTCATCAATAAGTAAAAAACTGTAGGACAAATAATTAACAAACTGGAATGCTCTAGCTCATGAAAAAATTTTATTCGGCTGTGCCGCTCATTTTCTCCTTCAGTTTTTCACTTATGAAGGAGATCTTTTTTGCATCGTAGAGATGTGAGTACTATAAATGCTATGATTTATTTTTTGAAAATTTTAATTCTAAATTTTTTTATTGTCCATAGAAATAGAATTATTTTTTCAATAGTCAAGTAGGCATAAATTTTTTTTTTGAGCAAATCCAAAAAAACATTCCCTAGTTTTGGTAGATATTTGCATTGTGAATCAAATAAAAAAAAACGTTTGTCTCTTTGTACAATATTGGCTGAGTAATTGAAATTGAAAAGAAAATTGTTCGAGAGGGGGGGGCAGGGTTTGGGTAAATTTAAAAAAAAAATTGGGCTATAACTGTCTATTCGAATGTTATAAACATGCTGAGAACTCCCGAGAGCTTATTTCCATCCGGAAGTATTTTTTATTTTTAAAAGAATTCATAGGAAAAAGCGTTTGATTCCCTTAACCTTATTCCCAGGTACACTCATTTCATTTTAAACAATTTTGATAGCTATTGAACACAAACAATACTATAAAGAAAAAATCAATGATATAGTCCTGTGAAAATTTTCAGGAGCTTTAGAGAATTATGAAAAGAATCCATTAGGTTAATTTTAAAACATAGGTAAAACTTACTTTCGTAGTTCACGAGTTACAGTTAGAAGAATCTGCTTTAAGCTGCCCACTCCACTTCGTAGCTCTTCAGACAGAGGTTTGGAAGCAAACAGTTCCTGAATGCTTTTGTGATGAAAAGAGTATGAGTAACAATCTTGCTTAGACAGAGGTCTTTTCAACTTCATGACAACTCCCAGCACAGCATTTGAGTCCAGCTTGTCTAATGCATGATAGTCTTTTAGTGTCTTTCGACAAAGCTTTTTGAAGTAACAATATTGTTTCTCTGTAAAAACTACTTCATTTCGAGGAATGCTTTTAAGAGATAAATCACCAATCACTTTGAAAAAATCATCAATTAAACCATCTTTATTATGAATTTTGTGTGTAGCCAGTTTAGATTCAATCAGAGTTTTGTAGAGGTAAAATATATCTTGAGCTACTTCACTGTGAGACTGCCAGTGTGCAATTCTGTCTGGGAAATGACTGACTAAATGACAGAAGAGCACCAGGTAAATTGGATGCACAAAAAGGTCTCTAATGCTTTGGTCCAAAGATGAGAAACAGTCAACAAAACCTACTGAATGAGTGGGTGTTTTCAATGCATTTTCATACTTCTCCAAAAAAATTTTCTGATCGTCAAATTGTGAAATTTCTGCAATTTCAAACTCTTGATAATCTACTTCCTCACGCTTCAAAATTGTCTTCAACTCAGATGCAGCATTTGGTCGAGTTGTGATGACTACTTGGTAATCAGTTCTCATCTTGTTGATCAGCTGCTCCAGAATCTCAGTAAAATGTGAATGGGCTTCATCATAGCCATCTACTAAAAATAAAGTCTTTAAGCTAGCAATTCCTTTCAGTACTTGACTAGAATTAATTTTAAAACAAACCTTTTCAAAGTTCTGCTCAATAAGCTGACACAAGTTCTCAATTGTCCTCCTCCTACACTCATGGTAAACAAGCACATTGAACTCTTTTATTCCATCCATATCAAAAGAAGAGAGGCCATAAAACTGCAGAATCATGTTTTTCAGTAATGTTGTTTTTCCTGATCCAGCAACACCACTCACAATCACAAATTTTTTATCACAGTCCAAGAGTTGCCTGCAATGAATAACATCATCGGGCCTTGCACCAACTTTCCTCACCATAAGATCCAAGTTGAAGAAAACTTCAGCACGATTCACTGTATCATCACTAAAAAGAAGAGTTTCTTCAGAAAGCCTGATCTTCCAAAACAGCTTAGCATATTTGAGGCCATATGTCAACAAGCTGAAGAGGCAGTAGGCATTCTTCTTTTCTTCTTCAGTTCGTACATCTTTCAGCATGGTTTCAAGCTGAGTTTTTAGATGATCAGTTTCACTTGTGCTGATGTTATAAACAATGCCAACTTCATTGATTATTTCATGCATTTCCATAACTATTTCATCAAACAAAATAGGATCCATGGAAGCATCAGCTACTCGATGCATGACCACATTTCTACTATCCTTAGCACTTCTAAGAAGTTGTAATAGCTTAAAATCATTCCTCTCAGTATCTCCACAAGCTTTCCTCTGCTCAGATCTGAATGTAAATAGTGCTAACAAAACCTCAAAGAGTAATGTGACATCAAACGTTGACAAATCTCCAGAAAGGCTGCTCATAGATAACTTGTTCTTTAGTAACTTTTTCCACAATCCACATGGCACATTTGATACTTTTTGATTTTCCTGTTCAAGATACTCAGCGTAAGATTGAGAGTACACCTTGTCTTTGCACTCCCACTTGAGAACAAAGCGAAACACTTCACTTAACAGAACCTGGACAGCAAACACATTTTTGTACCGGTTCACCTCTTCAGGAGCAAGCTGGATTCCTTCACAGATGGTGACCGTGGTAGAAATTTTCAAACTCCGATTTTTCACTTTCCTGTAAAGAATACATCAAAATTATAATGAAGAATTCATGATTAATACTTTATAAATACAGAATATTTATTTCTATAACTCTGGTTTCCACAATGGACTTGATCAGTTTTAAGAGCATCTTGATGAATGTAAGGAGTTCATTGGAGTGAGAAAACAAACAGACTTCGACAAACAAAAATGACATTACCAGAGATAAGACATCTTATTACATTTTTTTAATCTAAAAAACTCAATCAATACAAATGAGACTTCAGTTAGCTGGTAGTGAAGTTAATCTAGCTACTTCTAGCTAACTTTGATGAGCATGTAGGCACCCAATTTTTCAGACCTAACTACCTATGAAAAAAAGTCAAACACTGTAACATTACTTTGTTGATTTCCTAAATCAGTAATACTTCTAGATTAAAAGAGGATGTAATATCAGTAACAATAAAATAGACATTTACAAAAATATATTTATTTCTATAAAATTATACATCACAGAAAAACAAATTATCCATTACAGTCAAGAAATCAGCCAATCTTCAGATAAATTTGAGAAAAATACAATTTAGTTTTACATAAAAACATTTGGTCTGTCATTTTAACAGCTGGAACACATTATTGAAATATTTGATTGAATATTAGTCTCCAAGCACTTTAATTTACTTTTCACATATTGAGTTAGGACTTCAAAAAGCTAACCAGTTACCATTAAAACTCATTTTAGCCAATTCAAATGGCAGAAATTGCAACTACTAATCAATGAAAAATTTTTCTGAAAACACAGAAGATAACGTAAAATATAAAATTAACAAATATGACTTTGTTACTTCATCATTGAATTTACGCAAAATTTACACATGTGTTAAAATTATTTCAAATTCGTAGTTTAAAAAAAAGCACAAAGAAACTTTTCTTAGCATAGAAGCAGATACTACAGGTACAAGTTTTGTAGTTTTTTTCAAGTAATCAAATGAAGTTACACTAACTTACCCCATTGAGCTACTTCTCAAAAGTTCTTGCCTCTGCTGCCACCACTGCCACAGCATGTAAGTCATGAGCAGTGTTATTACTGCATACACAAAAATGGGAAGGTCTACCATCTTGATTTCTTTCTGCTGTTAAACAATGTTGAACTTTTTCATCAAAAATGACATGCTGCTTCTAGGTAAATTGATTACTCACAAGATGTTGCAACAAATGTGTACCTATATTGTTAGGAACATGTGAAGGTAATTGACATCCATAATTTATATCTAAAAAATAAAAAATCTGTAACATAAATTAAAATTAAAGAAATCAAGTAATTTACCTTTTTTCATATCAATAAGCGCTGTGTTACACACGTAATAGCTTTTGTACATATGTCAAACCTTTTTCAGTCTTACTTGTATCAACAAATAATACAAATCTAAATGCTAGATTGAAAATTAAAGTGTAAATAAAGTATCAGTAAAATAAACAAAAAATTCAAGTAAAATTAATTAATCAACAAACTTGTGAAAGGAACAGAGAGGTTGAATTTCTCAATAATATCAGCACATTTGTTCTCATCAACAATAAAATTTATGAAATTAAATGATATTTTCTAATCCTAATTGTTCCACCTTATGTTTTATATTTTACAAATTTGAGAAATGATGCAGATAGATTATTATTAATTAGCTTAAGCCTCCCTATCCTCAACAAATGAGATCCAAAGAGAGGAAGGAAGAAGGCACCATTTAGTATGGAGTTAAGGGAATGTAGAATTTCTGCAGAAAAGGCATAGAAACAGTAAAATAAGAAAGAGTTCATGAAACAAGATCAAAGTTGAAGAAGAAAGTAGTGGGTGTTGAAAAAACAAGACAGCAGTGAACTGGAAAAAAAGGTGGTCCTTAACAAAACAAAAACATGTTATTTCAACAAAAAGAAGGCCCACCTAACTCTCAGCTCAGGCCCTCACATTGTCCCCCTGAGAGTGCTAATTCCCATAGATACAATAGTTGTATCCCCCTAAGGGGGAGAAATGCTACATTTGAAATAATAAGAGATAATGGTTGCAACTTGCAATTAAATTTCAAGTTGCTACCAATATCTCTTCATTCGATCAAGCTGAGTGGGAATCGTTAAAGATTGACTTTTTGCAAGGAAAATGACTTGTCCCAAAACTTCAGGTAGAATATTTTTCTCAAATTAGAGTAGAACTTTGCTAAATAACCAGGAGAAATGCACAAAAAACGAGAAAATTACATTTCATGAACTCAATTTGCAAACAATTTGGCGTCACGAGAAGCGCTGCTCAAGGACACTAGACTTGAACTTGAGGGCCAACAGCATCGAGGCCTTTGTGACGGCTTACAATTCACTCCGCAATACTCACACTATTCACACAAAGTGCTTAGCGCCCATGTACCAGACTAGTCCACTGAACTACTCAAGATTCACCAATCCATGTCTTAAGAAATTGGACGGCATTACAGGGATAACTAGTATGTAAAAACACCATCCCCAGGCATGGCAGGTCATTAGAGCCCACTCCACATGACTGGCTCATTCCAGTCACTCTCTCTTACTCCAGGCAAGTACAAGAAAAATTTTCAGAGCCTCAATGGTACTCAAATTACACTCCTGATCCAATCCAACATGACAGTTCATACTGCAATCATCTTCATCACATCTGGTATACCACTCATTCTCTCCATACTGCTCAAACACCACATTCATGAAGCTCTCTCTCTCTTGCTCATACTTCCAACATTCTAGCACAAAATGTTGTTTCTTCCTTTCACCTTTCACACTGCAGAGATAACCTATTACCATTCTCATTCTACCTCCATGTATGTCTATTCACGTTCAGTGTCTTACACCTCATAGCAAAGAAGAGTTGGCTTCCAAAACCACCATCATAGAATATCTCACACTTAGGCACTTCTTTTTGCATATAAGATTGGTGTAAGCTTTTGGGTCATGCTAAGCATCCATTTATTCAATCCATACTCTTTGGTATGCCTCTCAATCTCTTTTTTCCACCTCTTACAGTGCCACTCTGGTCCTTCACCTCCAACATTCAATAGAAGTCATCCACAAATAATGTTTTGCATACTTAGTTTCCTTGCATGCCCCCAACATATTTTCTCCCATAGTTTATGCTCAGATTCCTTTCAAAAATTTGCTTTACCCACCCACCTGCTGTTCAGCACTCTCTTAATTCTTACCTTATAATTCAGAACAGCTTTCATCATTTGCTCTGAAATTAGGCTCCACCCTAGGTCACCTCTAATGGCTTCTGTAACCGTTCATTTTGGAGCACCCAATGCTAAACGTCCTACCTTATTTTGTATCACATCCAGCATTTCAAGGTCACTTCCATTCCAGGCTAGTGGACTCATACCATACATGACACTAGGTACAGCAACATACTTCCACACTCCTCTCACATTCATACGTGTTTGCTCTGTATCTGTCCACACTTATTCACCATCCACTCCACTGCATTGTTTTTACAGTGGATCCACTCATCCTTAGTTCTAGTGCATCCATCTTCACTTATCATACAACCTAGATATTTCTATTCTTTAGTTCTACCTATTCTGATTTCACAAATATTCCACAGTCTGTCTCTGTCAGTCTCATCACTTTCTATAACCATAACCTTACTTTTATTGGCACCAAAGTTCATCTTGAAATCTTCACCATATCCATTCACAATGGCAAGCATCCTATGTAGTTCATGTCCACATTCATTAACCACAACCGCATCATCAGCGCACAACAAGCAACTCTGTCTCCCCATACTAACTTTCAATCCCAAGCCGCTCATTCTCAGTGGCACTACTAATCCTTTTGTGTACAATCCAAACAACTTTGGAGACAGAATACAGTCCTGCCTCACACCTACAACACTCCTCACTTGCCCAGTTTCTAAATTTCCTAACCTGTAAATAGCACTTGTGTTCTCATACAAACTTTGCACAACATTTACTATCTTTCTACTAAATCCAACTTTTCTCAATGATTTCAATCAGCCTTACCTGATTTACTCTGTCATATGCCTTTTCAATATCTAGGAATGCTAACTATACCTTCTGATCATCCTTCCTCATTTGCTCACTCATTTCACTCACCACAAACAGATTATCCTCACCACATCTTTCTTACTTAAAACCATTCTGTTCTTCTCCCAGGACTCCTAAATCTTTAACTCAGTTTTTCATTCTCATTCAAAATCCCACAAAAAATCATTCAGTGTCACCCAGGGCAATTGGTCTGTAATTTTTAAGTTCTTTCATACTCTTATGTCCACCTTTATGCCTATGCAACAGAACTAGAACTACATTACACTTGTTCCAGTCATCTGGTACTCTTTCACTCTTTCATATCTCATCAAATAAACATTTCAACATATTAACTACACTCTATCGTCCGCATTTATAGAACTCAAATGGGAACTTATCAGAGCCACATGCCTTTTCATTTTTCACTTTCTTCAAAAAACTTACAATCTCTTGACAAGTAATTTATCTGCCATTTGCAGCTCATGTTCATCAAATAAAATTTATGGGTTCATCATGTTACCTGCTCATTCATTCCACCGTTGTCCTCCTAGTAGTCTTTAACTGCTTCCACCATTTGCACTTTATCTTGCACAATGTAACCAATGACTACTAATTCATCAACTTGAACTTCACAATCTCTATCATTACCTTGTATAAACTAATACGAATCTTTTATTTCATCCAGAACTTTTTTCTTGAATTTTCAACTTGGTGTCTCTCTTCTTTCACTCTAGCTTCATTTATCGCTCTCTTTACTTTTTCCTGCTGGTCTTTGTGCTCATTCCATGCACTCTGCCAGTCATCCTCAGTAATATAGTGTCTTTCATACATTTTCCTCATATTATGTTGTTTCTTATTTAAAGTCTTTCTTCTCATTTGCTCTTCCTTTATCTCACTTGTAAGCCACCTAACATTCCCTCTACTTTTCCTGCATTTCATTCTACAAATCTTTTTCTTTGCCACACCATACAAGGTTCTTGCCATCTCACCATTTACGTCATTTGCATTTTCACACCTGTTTCAGTTACATCTACACTACACTATTCCCAAATTCTTCCCAGTTTGCCATTTTTACCTGCCAATTTTCTTTCATACTGCTGACCTTTCTGCATTGACTCCTTTCTACAGAAATTACATTCAAGCACAAGCATTTTATGGTAACAATCAATATCAAATTCATCTCCATCTACAAACATTTCTTTGACACACTCTTTTGCTACACTATTCAATATCATATAGTCAATTGCAGTATTTCATTCCCTGCTCTGCCATATTTGCAAGCCATTTTCTATTGTGCAATTCAAATTCTCAAGTTCATTCTTGTCACAGAAATCAATCAATTTTTGTCCATTTGCATTCACAGGCTCACCAAGTATTCAAATATGGCCATTCATGTCACCCATCACAATCAGCGGGCACCTGCAGTGTTCTCATACAATCCTTGTTAATATTTCATACTTTTTCACAATCTCTTCGTGAGCCAAAATCTCATCAGTTGTCATATAACATACCATCACAACAGCACATTCTCTAGCATGCATTTCACACTTAATTGCTAACAAATCTTCACTCTCAGGTTTATTTCCAACACTAATTTTTTCTAATTTAGAGCATTCTTTATGCTTAGACCAACTCCACCACCTTTTTTTTGCTAATTACACACCCTTTTCCTATCATTAGATACTTATTCTCCATACATGTTAAACTGACTCTACCATGCATTTGGGTCTCTACTACTCCAGCACAATGCAACTTTCCATTATCAAATTCCACTACAAGGTCATCTAACTTTCCTGCATTCCATCCATGCACATTTATACTTCCAAACCTCACAACAATATTGGACAACTCTTAACATTCTTCATTTTTGCTCAGACAGATTTTCATTCATTCAACACCACCTTCCATTATGATATGAGCAGCCCTGATCCACTGGATGCATCTCCTGGAGAGTTTCATCTCACCTTCTTGTGTAAGGTGGACTCCATCTCTTAGAAAACATCCACCCTGGATCATGTATCCATATCCAGGAAGCTGGAACCCAATTCATGCTTTCTCACACTCACAGCCCTCATCCTCATAATCCTTTCATGCACCTCCCTTTCATACTCCTCATCACAAGCAGGCTTTCTCAGGAGACTTATCACAGCAACTAATATTCTTCTTCCGTGCACTTTCAACCATTTCCATAATCACGTTCACTGTGCATTCATTTCCCCATTCAAGCAACCGATTGCCCCCTCCTTGCAATACAATCAAACCTTCATCCATGCCATTTATCACTCTCTCAGCATGCTTACAAACCTCTTCCACTCCCTTCCCTCATATGCTTGTGCATCCACTACCATCACTCATCCTTACAAACCTATCCACATTCTTCACCATACTACCTCCACATATTGTAATCATAGGTCTCACTCTCCTTTTCATACTACTCTTTTGTTCAATTCTTCCACTCACATCACTCTTTCCATTCATCTTCCTTTCATTCACTTCTACCACGGATGCATGCACCTCATGTGGCACATCAACAGGTGGCTCATTCACTCTTTTCATTTGTACTTCTTTCATCATGCTCATTCATCTTTCTACTCTCATCTGTCACATTTGCACCTTCATTTGCCTCATTTACTGCATTTGCACTTCTTACATCATTCTTACTCTTTCGTTTTTTAGCTTTATTCCATCCTTTGGTGAACGTTAAGAAGATGCAGTTGATCAATTTTCGAAATTTTTGTTGCCTGTATCATGGTAATTAAATTGAAATAAACAACTTCTTATCTATGCACTTTTTGGGGGCGAGTGAGTATTTAACAAGTTATAGCGGTAAACCACTTACCGCAACTAAAGTGTTTGAAGCAGGAAAAAAATAGTTCTGAAAGGAAAACTGCAATGGACTCACTTTTCCGTCGCGCTCGAATGATTGAGCGCATTCCAGCCATCAGAGACAAAAATTAGCATATTGCTATAACTCATTAAATACTCATTTGCCCCATAAAAAAACATAGCAGATAAGTTGTTTATTTTGAAGTAATTACCATGACTCAAGCAACAAAATTGGAATATCGATAGTAGCTGTTTATTTGAGCGCATTCCAACCTTCAAAGACAAAAATTAACATACTGCTATAACTCGTTGAATACCCATTTGCCCCAATAAATGAATAGGTAAATGTAGAGGAGAGGACCATAATTACGCGTCAGATGGCAACACTACAATGGACTCTCCCTTCCGACACGCTCGATCATTCCTGCCACCAAAGACGAAAATGAACATACCGCTATAATTCGTTATTTTTGGGTGATAATTTTCATTGTGTTATTAACTAAAAGATCCTAGAAGTGGGTTCAGGCTCCGCAGGGCCGGCAAATAATAAATTACAGAGTACCCAAACTAAATCTAGCGCTAAAACTCGTTAAATATTCATTTCGGACGGAAAGTGTATAGAAAAAAAAATTGTTTATTTATATCTAATTACCTATGTTTATGCACCAAACAGTGGAAAACGGATTATGGTCCGCTCCTCCACATTTACCAATGCATAGGGGAAAAGTTGTTAATTTCGATGTAATTACCATGATACAGGCAACAAAATTTTAAAAATCGATTAGTTGCATTGGCTTCAGTTCCGATTAAGGCCCGCTTCAGTTTCACGTCCAATTCAATTGATAGCACTATAGGTTAAAATGCGGAATGGTCAAATAGGACCGGCACAAATAGGACTTCATGGATCCCGACACTGGAACTCATACGCAAACAATAGAGTCTTCGTGGTGAGCTTTCAAGAAGTGGATGACAAGAACTGGATTAACTTGTGAATGGATTGACCTTCACATGGGCCACTACCTCTTGGACAGCGATTATAGGATTCAGAATTTAGATAGATTTGATAAAATTGTAAATGATATAAGACAGCTGTTTGATCTAAATAACCCTGTAAATATAATGCAACGAATTAAAAAAAACTTTTGTCGACTTGATACATTGTAACGTTGAATAATTCATTGAGTTGGGTTGGTCAAGCTTTGGTTAGATTGGGTTGGTCACGCTTTGGTTAGGTTAGGTTGGTCACGCTTTGGTTAGGTTGGTCACGCTTGTGTTGGGTTAGGTGGTCAATGTCCAGCATGATGCAATCAAAGGAAATGAAAATTTTATTCTCAAGAATCACTAAAGGAACCCATTTAATAATGTTTTACATGAATGACATTCCGCTCTCTGATGCATTTTTTTGAATTATTCAGCTTTGAAGTTATACATAAAATCGCTTTCTCGCGCAAAATGTGGAACACAGAGTATGAACAGGTTGGGTCAGGAAAGGCAAAGTTCGGATCACAAGGTGTTAAAGTTTTTGCCAGAACTTTGTAGAAATAAAAGAATGATAGAAATTGTTAATAAAATAATAAGAAATATTGTTATCAGTTACTAACACACAAAAAATTAACGTACAATTTCTTGTATTTGGTGCCTTTGAAGTATTTTTTAATCGTCATTATCACGTCGTCACCTTTACAGTCAGCTCATAGATGGCGCCACTTGGTACGGCCACCGTCATCATGGAGCAGATGTAAACACAATTGTTTGTGACCTTTATGGGTTGCTTTCAACCTTTATTTATAATTATCACTAGAAGAACTGTGGCTACCCCTCACAACCCAACCTCTTTATGTTTGTATTAGGCGGTTAACTTTTGTTATTAATGATATTCTGCTCGGCGCACTCGCTTCCTTTGGCGTGCGGAAGCCAATTTCTTCCAAGTCGAATAATTCTCAAATAATGCATCAGAGAGCAAAATGTCATTCATGTAAAAAGTTATTAAATGGGTTCCTTTAGTGATTCTTGGGAATAAAATTTGGTCAATATTGAATATAATGTTGTCAACTAATTTCATAATTTCTTAGGTATAGATGGGTAATATAGTCGATTATAAGACGTTTTACAAGAATGACATTCTGCCCGGCGATGCGTTATTTTCGAATTATTCAACTTTGAAGCTGGCTTGTGCGCGCCATGGAAGCACGCGGGGCTAGCGTAATTTAATTAATACTGGAAGCTAGCCCCCCTATTACAAACGTAAAGAGGTTGGGTCGTGAGGGGTAGGCACAGTTATTTTAGTGAAAATTATAAATAAAGGTTTCGATTGACGTTTGTTTACATCAACGGCAAGGTGGCTGCCGCCATGGCGCCAACCGGCTGAAGATGGCTGAAGATGGCGGCAGCCATCTTCCGATGTAAACAAACGTCACTAGAAAGCTTTATTTATAATTTTCACTAAAAGAACTGTTGCTACCCCTCACGACCCAACCTCTTTACGTTTGTAATAGGGGTTAGCTTCCATTTTCATTGCTAAAACAATGACTGTTTTTGCGTTAGAAGGGCGATTCAGGAGCGCCGTTCGTATAACTTCGAACTTGAATAATTCGAAAATAACGCATCGCCGGGCAGAATGTCATTCATGTAAAACGTCTTATAATCGACTATATTACCCATCTATACCAACGAAATTATGAAATTCGTTGACAACATTATATTCAATATTGACCTAAAATTTTCATTTCCTTTGATTGCATCACGCTGGACATTGACCGGTTAGGTTGGTCACGCTTCAGTTGGGTTAGGTTGGTCACGCTTCGATTGAGTTAGGTTGGTCACGCTTTGGTTGGGTTAGGTTGGTCACGCTTTGGTTGGGTTAGGTTGGTCACGCTACAGTTGGGTTGGGCTTCTTTGGGTTGGGTTACCATTGACTCCGGCTGGTGGAATTTTTTGTGAGTTTTGCAGGTCTTAATCAGAACCGTGCCCGCTGCATCTCCTTAACATTTACCCATCTTTTAAATGTCAACCTCTCAACCTTGCCTTTCAACTTCTCTCTCTCACATCAATCAGGCATTTCCATTTTCCAGCATCCAAACTTATACTTCTCCAGCTCTCTCTTACTCATCCTTCTCAAGCCTCTGCATGTATCCACATCCATCCAATCTGAACAGGTCTCACACTGAATTCTTCTCCCCATCTGCACCTCAACCCTAACACTACTTTCCCCATTACATCCCATTCTCAACCACAAACTTCTATTTCAGCACAGACTCACAGGCAAATACAGGACTACCAGTCAAAACACTCAAATCAAAAGTGCAAGTTACAACAAATGCTTGGTCTCAACTCTCAAGCAACACAAGAACTACTTACACGGGCACTCCTAACTATGTCACACACTATTCTCACGTGAATATCCGAACTACACCAGTTTTTCAGCAACTGCACTTTAATCCACCACAATTATATTCAGAGGTTCAGTTGCACACGTGCACACACGTTAATCGCACATTTCAGTCCTGCTGATTCACGCTATAGATGCTATTTTCTTTTCACCGAGATGCTTACTTGTGTGAATTCAGGCACATCACAAGTTTCTGGCAGGGCGGGGTGCGTGAATAGTGCCTAATCTCGACTCCTATCACTGAGATAAGTGCACTCGTCAGTCATCACCCGTGTTGCCAACTACGCTTGCACGATACTACCCAACCTTAGAACAACGAGAAAAAAATTCTAGAAAACCTAGATTATGAGCTGGAAAAAAACAAATAAAAAGACTAGAATTTAGTATCAATTGAAAGAAAAACTTCGTGGTCTTGTTTCTATTTTCTCGTACCAAAACTTAATGAAATGTATCGGATAAAAATTTTTTGTAACCTATTAAGCCGCAGCCGATACGGTACAGAAACAGTTGTGTGGAAGCACAGAAATTTCTTGAGATACCATTCCGACTCGCGCGCCGTCCAAACACATAAGTTCATTTACTTGTAACTTTCAAAATAATGCACCTATCAAGTTCAAATTACTCTCGTACGAAAGATTGAAGCATTCTTAAGGAAAAACCGTATACGCCAACATTCCTCAGCATTCACAGACACCAGGGAGCGAAGTTCTAGTAACTCCTCAATGGTCAGTCGATTTTTTTGATGAGCCTCATTTTGCCTCGACTCTAATTTCTAAACTATAGCACCTAAAAATTTCATATTAGTTTTAATTTCAACATCAAGTCATTCTACATGCTAAAATGTAGGACAAAACTTTCATACGTTTTCTGGAGGGGCAGGGAGCCAAGTTCCCGTAACCCCTTAATGGTCGATTAATTTTCTCGTTTAATCGCTGTTTGCGCAACTACTAATTTCTAAGCAATTGCACTTACATTCATACGTCAAATTAAGTCGTTACCTTTCACATTTGCGATTACATTAAACGGAGTAATTTTTTAAGGATATTTAGTGTGTGGTACAATAACATATGCATAAAGTGAAACAGGTTGGGCCAGTAGCTCGGCCAACCGAAAATTTCGCAGGGGCCAGGATCCCGGAAAAATAATTTCGGAGGAGGGGCCTAAAATAATGTCGGCCTGAAATAATTTCGGTTGCAGACATTTACTATCAGCAATCTTGTTTATTCTTTTACTTAAATCGGCGGCTGAAACTGGCCCCCAGCTCAATATTTTTTGAGGGGGGGAAGGGGGGGGGCTTGGCTTCCGTGGTCCTCTTTGGCAGCACTACTGGGTTGGGCAATGATTGAATGCACTTGAACTTCTTAAAATTGAGGGCCAACAGCGTCGGGCCCACAATTCCCTCCACAATACTCAAAATATTCACAGAACGGAGTTCAGCGCCTGTGTACCTAACTTGTCCAACAAACTACTCAGGATCTACCAATCCTTATCACAGGCTGCCATAAGACAGCATCAATGGGATAACCATTACGTCAAACCACCATCCCAAGGCATGGCGGGTCATTACAGTCCACTCTACATGACTGGCTCATTTCAGTCACTGTCTTTTACTCCAGGCACGTACAAGAAAAACTTTCAGAGCTCCAATGATACTCAAATTACACTCCTGATCCAATTCAACAATGCAGCTCATACCACAATCATCTTCAGCACATCTGGCATACCACTCATTCTCTCCATACTGCTCAAACACCAAATTCATGAAACTCTCTCTCGCTTTCTCATACTTACTACATTCCAGCACAAAATGCTCAATTGTTTCCTCCACTCCTCTATAATATTTCTGACATAATCTATTATTGCAGTAAGAAGAACGAGTAAACACTGAATTGTCGGAGTCGTTGGTTTCCGTGTTTACTGGTTGTAGTCTTTAGCAATTATTCGTTGTATTTGAAACAAAGTTGAGGTCAGAGTCGGGGGTTTGATGAGCCGACTCCCAGCCTTGCATCCAGGGTTGAGAAGTAATTGCTATAAATACGCTGTTTATAACTATTACTCCTCAACCCTGGGAGTCCACCAAAGCCCCGACTCTGACCTCAACTTTGTATCCGATACAACAAATAATTGTGTCTTGTGCACGCGTGCGGATATTCTATTTTCACAAGCTCGAGGGAACGATTCTCCTACGAAGGCAGAGTGAAGAACGTTGTAACACTTCGTTTCTTTTTAATCTCCGTAGTTACCGTAAACTGCACAACAAGGACTTGTATAGGTTAAAAAATAAAAATTGAGATCAACTGAGCAAGGTACTAAGGGCATTTAACTATTACCTATTCTAAATAACACATTCTAATGACAAGGATCTATCACGCAGGTTGGGAGATTTGACATGTGCGCAAGTGCGCCAGATCAACGCATGCTAGTAAATTAAAAGCAGTTCATAGCACTTTGAGCGCAGAGAGGTAGGCTGTCTTAAATACTCTGGTTGTTCACTGCCACCTAGATGAGGCAAGCACTAGGCACAAATTTTAGTTCCAGGGAATGACAATGGCTCTCCGAGGTACTAAATTAGGTTTACAAGTTAACAGAAGCTTATGCAAAATTATTAGGTCGCTCCCACTAACTCAGCGTCAACACAGGAACTAAAAACAGAGACCCAGAAGTTCACAGAATATAAATGCTGGTGTGGGTAAAAGTTTCAGGGCTAAAAGATTCACGGAGACAACCTGACGACACCTTACTATAATATACTTGCAAGAAATGGGGGGTGGTGCTCTACAATTTCCATATAGGTCAGGTCTTCTGTTTCCCAACTTCTATCTCCCAAGTGGGACTAACTGCCTGTGAAAGGAATTTGGAACTGATTAGGTCTTTAATGTAGAGATATCACTTAATGGATCACATGGCAGATCAAATATCTGCTGCAATATTCAAGCTACAGGTGCAGAGGGTGAGCCATCACACCATTAATCCCTACTGAGCAACTCATACATGGGTGTTACTGCAAGTAAGAGCTCGCTATGAGCCTATGCCCAACTACATGATTCTCGCTAGCCCTATCAGGCACTCCTTCACATTACAACAGTCACGGCCAACCGATATTCTAACCTATTTCACAGACAAGCGTGACGGCTTATTCAGCCGTAGGACAATCACAACTTTTATGGCTGGAAAAGATAGTATGTACAATGTACATATGGTAAACTGTAACCTGAGCTGAATTGTGCACTGATTAAAGTATATGAATACTAGTATCAGGTTTAGTATCTAAGAGTTACAAAAAATTACTCAGAAGTATATTCGGGTCTAGATTTGTACACACTGGCACACGTGACGTGCAACGCCTCATTTAATTAAACTATCTTCAGCTCTAGGCTTCTACACCTACTGACTGGCACAACTTGCCCAGCCCAGCTCATCGATAGGAAGTCAACACTGAATTAGACAATAAAAATTCAATTGGCAAAATAAAAATGAACTAATCTCAACTGATCTGAGCACCAACCAATCAATATAAGGTATTATAGATGCTCTGTTATTTACATCTTACAAGGCATGAACTGGGCAAACATATGTTCACCCCTACTAGTAGAATGTTGGTGACGGTCTCATTTTTTTACAGGCTTTCAAACTGCTGACTGCTACAACTTGCATAGCTTAGAAATTAAATACTGAATTTCTTGCGCCCCAGTGCAGCATACTTGCTGGGGGAGCACTAGGAGTCTAACACTTGCTTCAGGTGGTCAGCCAATTCCCAGCAACATCATCAATGTTCCAGGAACCGGCTGTTCACTACTATCAGACATTCATTCAGACACAACACAAGTATCGCTGATCGAGAACAAATGAAATGATAAAATTGGCTACAATATTCAGGCAATATACTTTTTACTTTATGAAGTGTTCCAACAGCTTTTGATAATTTAGTACTGATATGTTCAATATGCTCTTCGAATGTCAGATGCTTATTTTAATATAATGCCCAGAAATTTACAGGAGTTAGTTTCTTCAATTTCACCATCACCAATTTTAATGAGTGGAAGAGACATATTTCTCTTGTATGATAATATAATGTATTATGTCATATCGCTATTGAGGCATATTTTATTGGCTTTTAAGCCACTTTGAAACATTTTGCAGTTCATTATTTATACTCTTGGAAATTAAAAATGGATTTTAATTTGGAAGAGCCACAAAAAGCGTGCTGTTGTCGGCTAAAGTAAGAATTTGAAGAATGAAATAGATTCAACAGTATCATTGATAGAGATCAAAAAGAGAAAAGGCACAAGGACCGACCCTTGCGGTACTCCATGGCTGATTGTCATCAGTTCCAATTGTGCGTCGTCAATGCCAAGATATTGCTTTCTATTTGTTAAGTATGATTTGAACCAATCATGTCCAATTCCTCTGATGCCGTAACAGTGTAGTTTCGATGGCAAAATGTTATTGTCCAAGCAATCGAATGCTTTTCGATAGTCAAGAAATACGGAGAAAACAAGCTTTCCTTCATCTATAATAGAATAAAGGTACTGTAAATGATTCAAAGAAGCCTGTGTCGTTGATTTTTTAGAACAAAAATCGAATTCTCTGTCGTAGAGAAAAGATTTTTGTTGAAAATAAGAATATACTTTTTATACAAAATTTTTTCGAATATTTTGCTAATAATTGTTAGTACAGAGATAGGTCTATAATTGTTATTGCAATTTTTATCACCGTTTTTAAAGATAGGGTCACTTTTGCAATTTTGAGAGAATTGGGGATGATATCCTGGAAAAGTGATTGATTGATAATATTAGACATGCACTGTGCTATTATATCAGCTATAGCCTTAAGAACTTTTGTATAGAATGTCTTTAGTCCATTTGATTTATTTTTCAAGTTGTTTATGCACGCAATAACATTGGAGAGATTAGCTGGCGTGCAAAAGAAAGAGTTCTGTTCACTGACGTGGTCCATGTATTGCAAGATCGTGGTCAGTAGGTTCACTAGAAATACTATTAGCTATATGTTTCCCTATGTTTTCAAAAAGTTGTTAGCCACTGTGGCAATATCTTATTTCTCCTGATATTTTACATTTTCTTGAACGATGTATTCAATTGTTTTCGTAGCCCTATTATTCGGTCTATTGCATGAATTAAGTAGGTTCCACGTTTTTTTTAATATCAGTTTTGTATTCAATAAATTTGCGCGTGAAGTAGTTTTATTCCGATGTACGTATTTGATTTGTCACATGGTTTCTGAATCTTTTATACGTTTCTTTAGATATTCGTCCTTCGTATAGTAAGGATAGATACGCTTGACGCTTCTTCAAATTGAACACGATGGTGCGTGTGATTATTGGACAACACTGGTTGTCTGTAGTCGTTATAATTTCAGTTAAATTTGGTATTGCTTTAGATAACCTATCCTAACATAACATAACCAATCCTAAGATAACATAACCTATCCCATTCTAACCTAACCCATGCTGACCTAACATAATCTTTCTCACCCTCACCTACAGTAGTCTAACCTATCTCACCTTAACCTATTTGAACCTAATTATATAATATCCTAACCTAAACCAACCTAGACCATCGCTACTTATCATACTTTAATCTATTGCATCATTTCCTAACCTAACGTATGGTAGGAGGACCAGTAAAAGAATTCAACATTACCTGCTCCGAAAAATTCCAACAAATGATCAAGCTGTAGCAATTGTCATTATATTTATTGATGAAGGTGATGAAAACACATCGAACGGACTAAGTAACTAACGAAGGAACAGGCAGAATTATTATATGATGAAATACGTGGACATCTAAATTTTTCAGAAATAGTAACTTATAAACCTAGGTTCTACTCAAAAACCTAGATTTCGGACTAAAAATTAAGCGTTGGCAACTCTGCTTCCAAGAATCTCTTGTTCGGGAGTGGTGGGGCGGAGCTTAACACGTAATCATATTGCGTCGGTTCAATTATTTCCTGCATTATAGCTTGTAATGCACTCATTAAATTACAAGAACTCATGAAGGAATGGTTTCATGAATTAATTATTTTTAATTGAATTCCCTTTTCACTTGTTACCTCTGGCTTAAAATCTCGCAATTAAACCGAAAACTGGACGTATTCCCTTCTTTTTCAAACATATTAGATGTCTACTTTAAAAAACACACCTTCCCTAAAGATAAGATAACTTTCGGTCTATGCTATGAATAAACCCGTTAGGAAAATTGCTCTTCGCGTATATTAAATGCAATTTATCACATACTTGGTAGAATGCTCTAATAATTTTTAAAATATTTTGTTTGAAAGAAGAAAGAAAGAAAGAAAAGAAAAATGTTTTATTTCCAATAAAGTTAAAACATGAAATGTTTACAACATTGGTTTTTAAAATATCATAACATTAATTTTATCTGTTACTTACACATGGTTATGTTAATACCCATGTCACATTTTGAAAATAAATGTTTTAGAGAAAAACACAAAAAATGCGTTTCCTTCTGTGCGTTTATATGATTTTGACAATGCATGTAAATAGAAGTAATCAAGAAAACATTATCCTGGCGCATTGTTGGAAACCTTATCATTAGTGAGCATGTATATTGAAATATGAGCATACGAATATAGGAACTGGTGACACGAGTATGAGGGATTGATTTTGAAAGTAAAATAGGCAGATTTTATTTATTTTGCGTCTAAAACTATGAGGTCGACATTCGGGACTTGGGACAATTTATCTCTCTAACGCATCAACTAGTATGCCAAATGATGAGGTCGGAAAGAATTAAATATTCACCATAACGAAAACTTCTTGATACTTCCTACTTACGCTAATAATACTGACACAGAGTCCACCGAAGTCAGAGACATGGGAAGGATTGTTGTACAATTCTAGCCGTAACATTTTCAACATAACTGGAACAATGCAAAAAGTTAAATACCTCAAATAGTGTTGTCATAATGTTCTCACGAGCTTAAAAAACTAAAAATTACCGCACAAGATCACCTTTCTATATCTTTCCACATTTCGTATGATACGCTGAAGCGTACACAACTACTCTGAAAGCACTGGGTAAAAATATTTCCAACGGTCGAGGAATTCAATAACAAGATTTTTAAAACATGATGTTGATGATTCCATTTAGAGAAATTAAAGTTAATGTACGGCAAAATCCTTCCACAAGCATCTGAATTTTTTCAATGAATTAAATGTAATGGGAGGTGAGCCGGGTCAGGTGATGTGAGCTAAAATATTTTACAGTAACCCGTGATGGTTTCGTCACCAACGGGATTAATGAAGTAATGCCGAGAAATCCCTTATTTGTTTCAAGATTCAATTAGCGATTTTAGTGTCTATAGCACAAAAGAACATTCGAACGCTCTGTTGATCACTTCAAATTTTTTGTTATTTATGGTTTTATATGCCATTCTTATCTGTATTTAGAACACTAGAACGTTCAAGCGTTCGAACATTCTTTCCAACAATATATATATACTAGTGTGCACGGCCCGCCAAAAATGACGGGATTCGATACCTTTCTTAAACAAAATTTCCAGACGTGGATGACTAACAAATTTATCTATCCTAACAGTACCCGTGATAAAAAATAATATTGTACTTGCTTGTTATTGGTGAAACTTGTATCACAGATTCGGTCATTGTGGCTATTTTTATGAGCGTGACAGAGAAATGGAAAAGTGGACGCAAAACAAACCACGGAATTGTTAGGTAGTAGCAGGAACAGTGGAAATTCCTAGGTGGACCCAGGTAAAAATTTTGTCAATAATACCTAACCTATGCCAACCTATCCTAACATAACCTAAAAAAACTATCCTAAACGAATACATCCTGATACAATTCAAACATATCAATGCATGTATAGGCCATTTTTTTTATACTGAGAAATTCGGTATCCATGATAATGCAAACTCAGACATCCCATGTTTCTTAAGACCAGGACACCAAACAAATATCTAAATAAACACACAACGGATATTATTAGGTTAGATATAGTGTTTGAAAGACGAATAAAAGTTGTCAATTAAATCATAAAAAACGAATAAATCTCTTGTGTTCAACTGTGTGTTCGAACGTTCTAACGTTCTAAAGACAAATAAAATTGGCAAACCAAACCATAAAGAACAAAAAATTTGAAAATTTATTCGTTCTTTATGATTTAATTGACAATTTTAATTCGTAATTCCAACACTAGAATACACTGAAGTACTCTCGAGAGCTAAAATAACATTATACTAATGTTAGGATTTCCATGCCCTGCAAGTGAGTGATAACACTGTCCTTTAAATCAGCCATGCTTTACACAGCACTGTGTTTTATGGCCTGTTATTTCCTATCGAAAAGCTCACGTAAAGTATCAATAAAATGGCTAAGCCTCTGAAATAGCCAAGGTAAAGTATGTCAAGAAGGTAGAACGGCTTTGTTTAGCCAGTTAATCGTGCCTCCTCCAAGCATTTGCTCTCTCTATATCAGTTCTTTAAAAAAAGAAAATGTCTTGTCGGCAATGTGACATTGACATTTTTTGCCTGCAGAATTGACTGCTTGGCCCTGCAGCGCTGAGCTCATTGGTTTCTATCTCGCCGATTTTCCGCATTGTCATCCAGCAAGTTTGCAGAACTTGCATTCGAGTTGCCTGCCAAACTTGCATTCGCGGTTGCATGAAGAACTTGTATTAGCGGTTGCTTGCACAAGTTGCATTCGCAGCTGCCTGCACAACTTGCATTCATGGTAGCCTGCAAAACTTGTATTCGCGGCTGCTTGCAGAACTTGCTTTCGAGGTTGCCTGCAAAACTAGCATTTACGGCTGCCTGCAGCTGTTATTCCAATGCACTCGCTCTGTTAACCTGCTGGTTTCACACATCAGTTACCGACGATTTTTATTAACGGTAGCTAAATTTTTTTGAATTATCTTCATTTTGCTGACGAGTTTTATTCTCTGAGGAACTCGGAGTATCAGAAATGTTGTACTGTTTATTTAAAAATTAGTACTTGATGGAATCATTATTGAACTTTGACTTGACAATCAACAATTCATTTGCTAAGAAATAAATATTTGACGAATTCATTACTTACGCATGGATTGAAATGTCGTAAGAACAACCACAAAGGTTGAGGTATGGTTTTTACTTGAATTTTCTATTACGAAGCATGGATTTAAATACTGAAAGAACAATCACTGAAATTAGAAAATGGTATCTAATTAAATTCTCTATTATCAGGCATCGATTAATACGTTGCATGAGTAGCCATGTAAGTTGTCGTGTAAGTTTGTTTGTAAGTTGGTCGTGTTAGTTGATTTAGTCGCGAGGAAAATTTTCTGCAAAACAATATAAATTTTGAAACCTTTGAATAAAAAGCCTGCATGAAATCATAACCTAGCAGAAGTTAATGCTATCTTATGACCAGAACTGGTTGGGGCACTCCCAGCTTGCTTCAAAGCACTGATCTTTTACGAAAAAGAGCTATCATTTTCGGAAATAAAGATCCACTGATATTTAGAAACCCTAAGGTGCTGCACTTGATTGCGTTGACGCTACATAGTGTAGCATAAGATTGGTAAATTAAATGCTTTGTTATTGCATACGTTCACAGTGATATCAGGGACTTTTCGATGTTGAATACTTCATGAGGTGTTTTTTGTGGCTCTTATTTAGCTATTTTATTCTCCTTATGCATTGGCCGTTCATTATTTCTTTTCCCCCATTTTTTTATCTTTCGTTGTTTGCCTATCATTTTACATGTGTCCCAGCAGGCTTTATTCCATGCTGTGTTGCCTGAAATCAGCCTTTTGTTAACTTCACTTCAATGGAATTAGTGGTTTTAGCTTTAACGCAATCTTTATCAGCAAATATTCTTTCCGAAGATGCTGAAGAAGTATGTAGTGCAACCTATCATAAACAAAGCATCATAAACTTGCTTAAATACTCCTTTATGCAAAACAATTTCTCCCAAAACTGAGAAATGCATTTTCAGCATATTTTGATTGTCCTTCACGTTATACCATCTCTTTCAATATTTTGAAATGCATGTAAATTAAAGGTAGCCTAGCTCCAGGCATACGATAACATTCCCATTTGTCATCAGGAGCATTTATTTCTTTTTCTTTTCGTTTAAGAAAACGTGCAGTAAGTTGAACCATCAACTGAAGTTTTACGCCAGTTTTTGTTATTATAAATGAGTTTTTGAATGGAAAATACAGTTTTTCATTTGAGAATGCATTAACACACGGAAGTTTACGTGCTCTGTTTTACTATTTTCGCTTCTAGTGTTTTTCCGAAATGAGCCCCGTCACTATAAGTGTCACTGTTTTTCTATAAAATGGTTGTAATCATTATTATGGCTGGAACAATTTTTGCAAGTTTTACCCGGAAAGATTCTTTTTCAATAAAATAAATAGAGATAGATTTCTTCTCAGTAAATATATGCAAACGATGCATGCGTGAGGAAATCCACCGCAGGATACTCTTATCTAAAATTAATGGATTGACCTGGAGAAATTTCACCACGTGAATAATAACCTGCTCGACCATTAAGATATCAAAAAATGTGACCACTTATGGCACCATCCCTCCTTCTTTCAATGATATATGGAGTACATCAGGGCCGTGCGAGGTGAAGCAACTACAAAACATGATGCCAGAGTTAGTTCGGTATTTAATTAATTTAATTACCTATTCATCTTCCAAGCCGAGTGAGAAGCTTAACGTTCAAATAATTCAATTTTTAATTCATCAGGTCGATGAATAGAACAGTCTTCCAAAACTTATTTCCTCTATATAAATGTTATTTTCCATGCTCTGAGAGTAGTGCAAAATGTTTTTTTCTTTCTAGTGGGAGAGTTTCACGATATCAATAACTTCCGATGTCGCCCTTCTGCAGTTTTTGTTGATGGTTCTGTCATTTACCTCTGCACCGGAGGCATCAATTTGAATACTGAATTCGTTTTGAGCAATTATAATCATCGTCCTTTTTTAAATTTCTCTTAGAATGTCTTAATTAACATATGTGAGCTCTGATGCTAGTATATGTGTTGTGAGCTCTGATCAGTGATGCAACTAAACCTTGAAAAGTTAAAAGTTTTCCTTTGAATTTCCAAAAAAATGAGCGTTCGGATGGATATGGCACATTTTGCCCGGCAGATTTTCTCTGTTTTAATTTCCTTCCAAGTGAAGTTGAATAAATATCCTTTGGGAAATTCTGGCACCTCTGGCGTAATTTTCATTTCAGACAACTTTCTGCACCGATGGTTTAGATTCTTCTTCCACCGACGTTCAAAATGTTAGAGCATTTGCCAGGTTCAATATTTTATAAATAATAGCTATTTTAGGCTCATTCTATAGAATATTTTTGTCGCATACCAAACATGTTTTATTGTAATAAACATGCATGTTCTAAAAAATCTAATATTTTGTTATACGTGATTAGCTTAATTATTATGAACTAATCTTTCATAGTTACGCGAATTTTGGTAATCAAAATGTTTGATAAACGAAAAACCTCAAGTGTTCTGATTCGTTCTTCCTTTCACTGCTTATAAACGAAGGAGTAGCGCAGATTGGTAAAGCTGAACCAATTCAATTTAAAATAACACCTAAGCTTTGTCAGAGGAAAAATAGCACCTGTAACTCAATGATTTAAAATTGCAGCCTTGCTTCATTTGGCCGCAGTGGCACCAGCTCCAGGCTTTCATAAGCACTGGCTGCTTCGTACGTTTTCCTCCTAACAATGAAGAGCTATTCTTGTGGATGGATCGAACTCCGATTATACGTACACTTCAGCTTTCTGCGTCAGTAGGTGAAAAATTTTCCATGCAGTGTGGTTCTGGTGTCAGACTAGTTCAATCCAAACCCATTGTTGCACGTATGCAGCTACCTCTCAGTCTCCATTATTTATTCAAATGATCATTTCTTGTGCTCAAGAAAATTCTACTTTATTTCGAAGCATTCAGAAAACACCACTTTATTTCAAATCATTAAGAAAACACCACTTTATTTCAAATCATTCAGAAAACACCACTTTATTTCAAATCATTCAGAAAACACCACTTTATTTCAAATCATTAAGAAAACACCACTTTATTTCAAATCATTAAGAAAACACCACTTTATTTCAAATCATTCAGAAAACACCACTTTATTTCAAATCATTCAGAAAACACCACTTTATTTCAAATCATTAAGAAAACACCACTTTATTTCAAAGCATTCAGAAAACACCACTTTATTTCAAAGCATTCAGAAAAACGCACTATATTTCAAAGCTTTCAGAAAACACAAAATTTTAATCCTTTCTTGGAAGTGCAACATATAAGCAAGAAAAATATTACGTTGAAGGGTAGAAACCATTCCCACATACTAAAACAGATGGTGCATTATTAACATACAAGGACGTCTACTCAAATTCCCAATAAACTAACAAAAATAGTTTATAAATCACAAAAACCAGAGTGTTCGACCTAACTAATCAACAACGTCAAAGTCATTTTAAATCGTTCATTATATATATATATATATGGTCTCTAACATCGACGAGCGAATTTTTGTTTTTCAGTATATATTTTTCAGGTCATGAAAGTCATTTTTGCATATCATTTTCTATGCTCAAATGTGCTTAGGCATTACATAGAGCAGTTGTTCATCTACGGATTAAATTTATATGAACAAATTTTGACTATAGACTAAAGAATATTGTGTGTCATGGTCGGCACACTTATGAGTCGTTTATGCCAATTCCACACAAACGTGTTTCATAGTATACTTACTAATGATGTATGTTGTCGACGCAGTTATGTGTCCCGGTTTCGTAATAACGTGACATATGAAAGTGTGTCTGTTTAGTGACAAAATTTTCAGTGTCATAAGTGATGAGGAGGCGGAAAAACCATTTCGTCTTCTTTCTTTGCTTTCAGATATCTGTTTGGCGGTTAACTGTCTTGTCATCAGAGTCTAAGTTAAATTTATTGCAATGGAGAAAGGTTAACTAGAATTGCTACGCCTGCATAAAATATTGTTTCATCCTTGAGCAGCGTAGATTAATCGTCACACGCAAGATGCAAAAACAATTACTCTACTGGAGTTTACAGTGATATGAGTCCAAAAATGCACCCCGAGGGACCATAACCTCATCTAGTGATATGAAAGACTATCGGAAATAATAATCTAAGAACCATTTTTTACGTCTAAGATAACGAAAAATCAAATTATACCACTTGTAACTGTTTTCATTCAGAAATTACTAAATTTTCAAATTACAGTACAATACTTATTGTAACTAAAACGAATTTTTTTCGCAGTTTAACAATAAATATATTCTAATGTTCAAAATGAAACTCAGATTGCAGCCCATTTATATAATAAAATATTGTCTGTAAGGTGCTTACCTAATGAAAAAACTTCGATTGCTATTCTCATCAAATTGACTTTGGCTCTCGAGACGAAGGCTACGTTTACGTTACATTTTATTGAGTCCTTTTCGTATTGTCCGAGCTAACTTTCGCTGGTTCAAGGTTGACAAACCTAATTAGCGTGAATTCAATTTAAGAAGAATTTTGGAAGAATTTTTGCCAAATGCATAATTTCGCTAAGTTACATTGCCATTAAACAGAAAAAATTATCTGATGGTTTTTTACAACGATGCACAATGATGATTTTTTTTCAATAATGATTTTTCTAGATTTTGTAAATTTTCATTGAACAAGTTTTGATAGATTGTAATTTTCTAGGTACTTCAATCTCTTAGCGTCGATAATTACTGTCTTTTAAGGCAAATCCCTTTTAGTAAAATTTCGACAAAGACTAATCTGAACTCAAAACCGCTGTGTTTTCATTCGACACAGGCTTCCTGGTGGTTATGAAGAGCAGAAAGATAAAAAAATGAAGTTAAAGGGGGAACTTTATTACTCACTTAGAATACGTTTCCCTCATTCGCTCCCTCGAGGACAGGAAAGTGGAAAACTATTTCTACGGCCCTATTGTAATAATGAAGGGATTAATTTAATAAGGAATGAAGATGTGCGTCGGACGCAGCATGATCTCTGGGCTTATAATACATAAATTTTGTGTGTTTCCTCACTGAAAAAATACTGCGATTACTCAAGTACTGAATAACAATTGGGAAATAAGTTAAAAAGAGAATCGGGGTGTATTCATTTAAGTTGCATAAATTGATAAATGAAATTGAATACTGCTATATGAGAGAACCAGAGAAATCTTCAGATTAAATAAAGTTGCAAAAAGTATATCACTGTTCTTCTTCAGGTAAAAAACGTTATAATGAAAAGCTATTTGAAGCTATGCTTAACGTTTTCAATATTAGCTGTTGCTTTGTTTTGTCTGTATCAACACAAATACCGAACGGAAGTTCTTCGTCGGCGCCTTGGTCAGAGACTCGACGACGTGCTGTTGCGCGGTGACTCAAACGTACTCCAGCCACCGTTTGTGATGGTCCTGTGTAACGGTGAGAAGATTTGATTGATTTTGTATCCTTTAAGCAGGAGTGGTACTCCAGCCCTTCATGAACTTCATATTTGTTCTTCTAACATCACTGTTCGAAGTGATGTTATATATAGACAGCACCACAACGGTTCTAATGAGTTAATAAATAGCTCAGCAAATGAAGAGAACACATTTTATTCAAAAATCGAAAGACTTTACTAAGATCTTATACAGGGCCTTGTCTTGATTATAACATTGTAACATTTCATTCAAAAATCGAGAGAATTTACTAGTACCTTATGCAGGGCCTCGCAATGATTATTACATTAGGGTGGAGCGTTTTTGAACTTTTTTTAGATCGAAGTTAGGCTACCTCTAAAAATGTGTTAAGAAAGGAGAAAAATATTTATGCCCAATTTGAATGGACTTGGTCGATATCTTTTACCTCTTTAACGCATTAAAAATTGATTTTTTAAGCTTTATTTTACTGAAAAACTTAGTACACACACTTTTTTATTTTTAACTCTTTTTATGTGGTCTCACTCATAAAATACATAAATTTTTTAACAACTTAAATTACGTATAATCTTTTAATAGAAAATGTGTGAAAATATAGCAACTTTTACTTCTTCACGTGACATAAAATATGCATTTTTTATGGAAGGAATAGAAATATATACAGAATTATTGAAAATGCTGCACAACTAAATTCTGTTACCGGCAACTTTATAAGGACTTTCTATGTGTTTATTGAAGTCCCTCAAGAAATTTCACGAAGCTATGACATCATCTTCTACCTCCACAACGACACTAGTGTGACCATAAAATTTGATCTTTTCGTAATATGTGCTACCAATTTATTTGTTGAGTTATGCACATTAGATCGTAAATTACAGGTCTCGGCTTGTTTATCACATATTTTTTACTTATTACTAATGAAATAGTAAAACAAAATTACCAGGACTCGTGCACCGTGGGACGGTGGCTGTAAACGAGTCCCACCCTAACCGACCCCATTCTCCCTTCCAAGGTCGATTACTTTACTTTTCATAAGCTTTCATGGCATTTAATTGACGTTATCATTTGAATCCTTCTTAGTCTCGAATTTTCCAGCCTTTCTTCAATTCCAAAACATTCTTGATGTACCCATTTCAGCGTGCCGCCATAGCCATGTGGCTAGAGGGTTCTGCCGCCGTGCGGGAGACCCGGGATCGAATCTCGGCGCTGGCAGTGGCGATTTTCTCTGTTGGGTATAGGAGAAAAATTCCAAGCACAATACCCCACTCTACCCAGGTGTCTGAAATGGGTACCGGTCTCGACCGGGGGAAAGCGTCATAGCGTCCTGGCGTTAGTTATAAGGAATTTGAAAATCCAATGTACAAGGTGATATGTATCAGGCTTGATTGGAAATAAAGCATCCGTAGATGCCTTCATTATTATTATTATTATTATTATTCTTGCCCGCAAATCTTCACTGATGCTTCCGTGACTAGCTTAAACTGCCCTCTCCATTGCCAAGGCGTGGCATGGATGCTGGGAAATTTTGAGCTTCAAGTCTCCCGATTCCATCAGTTTGGCAATCCTATCATCCGAAAATAAAGCCTTGAAAAACAGGAGGTTCGGTAAGCTGCCAGTCTTGCCAATCAATCATATGCATGTAGTAGTTCATATTCATATATATATTTGATAAAATTACCACCCTCAAATTTCCATCCAAGTCTTTTTCATGCCAGGCCTTTCTCATTCTACTCCATGGTCTCTTCTGCATCTCAATCCTATCATCAGAGATCACTGCCATGAGTAGATTTTAGCTTTTGCTTTAGCTTGTATGAAGATACAATCATTTCAAAGAAAGGTTCTACACCTTGTACAAAAGATGGTTCTTTTTATTTGCGAACCATACATGCATATACACTCGAATTATATAATTTAAAATCTTATTATTAAATTATACAAAAGAGTCCACAAAAATGCTAAAATGAAAGAAGTCGAAAGTTGTTATTCTTGACTTTTCATCAATTATTATTTTTGGCTATTTGTCATCCAAATCAAGCTTGAAAAATCTTTTTTCAAGAAAATAAAAGAAATCAACCAATTCCACTCAAATTTGACACAGGGTTTTTTTCCTGCCGTAACACATTTTTAGAGATAGCCCAATTTCGATCTAAAAATATTCATAAACGCTCCAACCTTATATGTGTTCTTCTATTTTAGAATTTCTAAATATTTTAGTTGATGTTGTAAATTTGCATTGTGCCGCAGAAACGTTCAACAGAGTGTCATAGAAAGCGCATTTTTTCCTATATAACTTGCGTGGAAAAGAGCTTAAAATCTAAAATTTATTACACTGGATCGCTATACAAAATAATCATTCGACCAATTTCTAGTTCTTGTTTAGAGTAGTAGTCACAAAATTAAAAAATATTGTGTTTCATGATCACAAAAAAAAAATTCAAACTTATCCCTTGACGGTCCCTTAATTTAACGATGAAACATCAAAAACGTTCTTGTTCAAAAACTTATCAACACTAACCTATTTTGACACAACTCTATTGGTTGCACAACTCAAGTAAAAATATTAGTAACTTTGTTCAACAACGTACAACTTTTCCGAGTATTTCTGGAATCATTCCGGCAAAAAACTAAACGATCGAACATTTCTTTCAATTTTCTGACGTAAAAGGTTAACATCGGCATCTTTGGGATGCTTTATTTCCAATCAAGCCTGATGCATATGATCTTAGCATTGGTTTTTCATATGTCTTATAACTAACCCTATATATAGGACACCATGACGGTTCCCCCGTAAAGCCGGTACCCATTTCCGACACCTGGGTTGAGTGGGGTATTGTGCTTGAGCTTTCCCTTATACCCAACGGGGAAAATCTCCGCGCCAGCGCTGGGATACGAACCCGCGACTTCCAGCATACAAGTCCAATCCCTTAACCGCTGTGCCACAGAGAGCACATAATGAACATAACTTTCCTTTAACCACCCACCAAGCCTTTCCATGAGCTGGCAAGTATTCGTACACGTAAATTGTTTTCGCAGACGGCAGTGCTCAGCTGCAGGGGAAGTCCAGAATAAACAAATTCAACACGCAACTCATGCAGGCCAAGGTGCTCATCAAGTCCGCCGTGACACTGACGCGCTCCAGCGTGAGGTGAGACCAATGAAACTTTGAAGGGTGAGGTAAATGTGATAGAGAATATAAGAAGCTAAGAATGCTTGAATTGTGTGTCCTCTCCCATACTTGTTCAAAAAGAATTTAAGAAAAAAAGCGAGAATTCATCATAATTGTAATTCGACTCAATAGAGCCCTAACACTATTGGCATCATGAAGACACCCGAAAACTGTACAGACACTTAACAAACACAGCATTTGCATGTAGCCGTGGAAATTTTTGTAATTCCTTCGTACTTAATTAAAGATTTCACTTCATGTTATAAAGTAGATGTTGGCTGTTATATTTGAGACGTTAAAAAATGAACAAGAACATATAAATTGAAAACAAATTTCAAAAACATAGGAAATAGAAAAATCAAAAGAAAATCAAGGTATCCCACTCATTTTTTAAATCAAAACTATTCTAAACATTAAGACATGAGCTTAGCAACAACAAAATATCGCTACTGTGTTTGAAGGCTCAAATTAATTTTCGAAATATGAAGATGCTGCATTTAAAATGAGAATGGGAGTCAGGTTTTTTATTTTGTACTATTTCTTTCTTTTCTTTTGTACAATTCTTTTGTACAAATGCATAACACTCGCTAGTAGTTTCATACGAAGCACATTACTGATTAGATCATAAAAGTAGACATCCATATCGATAGTTCAGCAGCACAGAGTATTGAGACAAAATCGTTCTTTATTTTTGCTGGTATTGCAGTATACTATTGAGATTCATGAAGAGGAGGATATGTTGTGCCAATTTAAACTTGAATTATTTCAATGACTCAAATGTCGTTAGTTGCTCTATAAGTTTATTTCACAACAAGGAACATGATACAGACAGATCTTTTCGCCTAATGTCATATGAAAGTTTACTCACTAGGATATCCTTTCTTTAATATGGCTCATAGTTTGTTTGGTTAGGGGAATTTTTACCAAAGCTCTGAGTGAGGGTTAAAAAAGAAAATATTTTTCGGTCTTTTAGAATAAGAAATATTTCTTGTTTCGAGATTCAGCTACGAACATTCTTAGGAGATGTAGAGGGGTTGTGTGATGGCGTTCTTGATTTGAACTTTGCATGCAATCTTGGCCGTAAAATTCACACGCATGCCAAACTATCTTTGATGATAGTTTTATAGTCAAACATTGCTTAATGCCATGAATACTTCACTTTAGTTTTTACATTTGATTATACCATGAAATTTCAGTTAATTTTCGAATAGCTTCAAAGAGGCTATACTTATCAAAATTACCAACGCAACCAATGTAAAAGGGGAATGTACAATACATACCTAAAATATTAGTATAAATAGAAATATGCAACTTTTTATGAATGAACCGAAAGCTGGAAGACCAGCAGTATTTGTTTGTAACATGTAAAACACAATCAGTGGCATTTCAATGCACGAATAGATTTAGATCTTGGAATGCTGAAAGCAAATATTTTTGGCATATGTCTTTAATATCAAACCACGATATAAAACCTGTCAAATAAAATGACCTGCAAATAATTTTTTTTAACTAATCTGACTTAGTATGGACCTTGCTACATTACTCTCAAAACAACTCTTTGAGCTCTTCATCACCAAGTTCCGTGTTACTAAGTCTCTTCAACAGGTTCATCATCCTGGGCAACGACGATTCCATACTCCCAGCCCTGGAGGAGTACGTGGCTCCGTGGCCACAATCCTTCCGCCACCACCTGCATTTGAGCTACAGGCCAGTCTTCTTTCCAGAGGGCTGGCAGCTGATGAACTTCTACGAGAAATGCGTCACCGAGAAGTTGTTTCTGCCGTGGGTTCTGCCTGAGCTCGACGCCGTTGTTTACATGGACACTGACCACGTGTTCATGAGGCCGCCTGAGCAACTGACGCAGCATTTCAGGCTCTTCAACGAGCAGCAAGTGTTGGGGGTGGCACCTGTTGACGGGTTTTATCTACAGTTCAACACCAAGGTTATATGCTATAACGTTAGGGATCTTTTCCAAATAAGCCCCACCACTTATGAAACACATTAAAGATTAAAACATTCTTTCGTTTGAGAGTCATTGATGGGGATAGGTGCATTATTTCGTAAGTTACAAGTGGTTAAACTTGTGTGTTGCCTTAGTGGTGAGGCTAATCTAGAAAAGATTCAATA
Organism: Morinoia aosen; assembly: GCA_030386875.1. Taxonomy (NCBI): domain Eukaryota; kingdom Metazoa; phylum Arthropoda; class Malacostraca; order Amphipoda; family Talitridae; genus Morinoia; species Morinoia aosen. Next base: position 105,348,489 of record CM059576.1, on the reverse strand, counting down.
TTAGCACAGGATAATGAACCTACACTCATTTCTTTAAATATTCAGAGTAGTAATAAATGTTATTCTTATGATCCATCTACTGAGTTTTTAACGCCACGAACATTTGAACTAAAACTTTGCAAGGCTTTCGAGTTATCTCTGAAGGCATATCTGGAAAATTAACATTTGCTGCTATTAATTACGATAAACACCAGCAATAAATTACAGCAAATAGACGAGAAAACCATATTATTTCCATAATGATAATGAAATAATTAGTTTATGCTAAATACTTGCACCTGAATTTCACCGCATTTTGTGAACGTTTTACGTTCGAATTAAAAAACAATATGTTTTCTAAGCTTGTGTATTCTTAAATACATTAAGTGTATTGATATATAATTCTCATTTTGGCGATGAGTGAAGTCCGTAAACCCGTTTTAGCTCTCTGAGGCATTCTTGGAACAAAATAAGAATAACTGCGAATAACTTCTCTCTTAGGCATTCTTGGCTTCCCACTGTTCGGCTTAATCAAACTTCAAATTACATAAGCTGTCATAAACTTAATCGGTTAATTAAAACTTTTAAGAACAAAACTCGGACTGAAAAAGTTCCCCGATCGTTTGACAGGAGGCAGAGATTTCTCAGATACATACGATTTTTTCCATTCTAGTTATTTTTATGTTAAAAAGGAATACTGAAATCTTTCTTATGACTAGCATAATTGAATTTGAATTACATTCGGTGCATGTAGTTCGTACAATTATCTTTCAAATGAAACCGAACCTATGAAAATAACACAATGTTGGGCAAACATTTAATTTTGGTGAATGCGGAAGAAAACCCCTTCAATAACGAACTGAGAAGAATGTACCCATGAATTATTACCATCTAACGTGGATAGACTTTTAGTAGCTAGTGGTTTCTGATTATTGAGAGGATGTTTATGAATTTAGTTAAAACATAACCCATTCTAGCCGAAACTATCTTGAATAGATTGATTTAAACTTTCACAAATGAAGTCGATGGAAAAACATTGGGATCTAATTACATGATGAGTGTTTTATACAGGGTTTCATGACTATTTTAGGATATTTTTACCATAAGAGTAAACCAATATTATTTCAAAAATAGTCATTTATTTTCATCAAATATATAAATATCATTGATGATGAGACTTCTTCACCAAATTATTCTAAAAAATTACCCTTGGCTTGTACAACTTCTTTTAATCGGGTTCGAAACCGTTGGAAAGTTGCAATTAAGTGGTCCTTATTTACTTTGCACATCACGCAGACAATGGCTGCTCTCTCAAAAGCTATGGTGCTATTAGGATGTTATTTTGTATTTCTTTCACCGTATTAGTCTGTAGGATTTAAATCGGGCAAGCGTGGGGCACTTCTTGGGGACCGCATGATCATAGAATTTTCCGATAACAAGTCTTGGGTTACTTTTGCTATGTGAAAAGGTGCTGAGTCTTACAGAAAGACGTACGGCCTTTATAAGATATGATACTATCTAGAGCTTCCGTTTTTAAAACATCATCGTAACCAGCAGCTATAACCCTAGGATCCTGAGGGAAAATTCAAGGCAACATAACTTGGCCCTTACTGCTCACAACTCGCAAACGCGAAACATGCAGTAAGCAGAAATTCGGTGCGCATTCCCAAGCGTGCTTCAGAAGGATATGCACATGAGACCCCTGCCATTCCTTCTTGTTAATTTTTAGATCATTGTCGAAATTATTTTCGGATGGGGAAATGAAAAGCATGCCATCTTCAACGGGGCTTTTGATTTGGTTAATTAAGTAACCGTTTTGGCAGCATGAAATGGATTTCCAGAGTCCTTGCTGATGCGAAGTAATCTTTCCTCATTACACCTAAATCGTGTCGAACGTTTTGGTGTACAAAGGTAATGATAGTCCATTCTGATACATGGAGTTCTTTCACAATGGTCCATAAAGATCTTTTGGGATCCTCATCGATGATATGTTGGACATTCCACATGACTTCTGTACTTCAAATGCCGTCAGAGAATTTCAAATACTTTTTTATTTTCACTGCGTTGCGTTGAGAATGTTTTTTATCTCTTTGCTACAGAGGAAACATTGAAATCGCATCTCACTAGGTCCAACCAAACCTTATGAACACAGGTCTGGCAACATGTTTTACCATACTGCTTTCTAAATCGCTGTTATGTACTTGAACTTACTAAGACTGCATGTGTTTTCATTTCTTAGTCTAACGTTTCGTTCTGAATGGGTTATCTTAACTAAAAATAGTAGTATTATGATTGATTAGAATGCGTGATGAACAAATAAAACGGGTCGTCATATATTTTGCGCACCCTATGTATCCGTCTTATTTTTCAGGTGGATGATTTTCCTGGAGTGAATGTAGGAAAATAATATTGTTCTAAATACGAGCTAATTGGGAAATTGACGCTAGTCTGATGAATGATTTTTGAAAAGTTATCAATCAAACAACTAGTAAACCAAACAAGGCCGTATTTCCATGCATCTTCTTGATGCCTCAACAGATAACGAAATAAAAATCCAGTTCAACTCGTATTAAAATTTATTTTACACATGTTCAACTGGAACAGCTTTGCGAGGTCGAAAAATTGGAGAAGGAATAAAAATCCACTAAAATTTCATTTCAATTCAATAAAACAGATTTCGCTAATCTATATCTGAGCACATCGATTTTTCAAGAACACTTCCAAGTACGTAAATAAATAAGCCGGCACCTAATCTGAAAAAAGCTAGCAAAACTTTGTGTCGGATAAAATATTGATAAAACTCGCTAAGTTGATCACATATAATATATATTATGTATATTAGAAATATACTAAAAAATTTTTAAATTTTGTAACTTCTCTAATAGTTTATATCAACAGGGTCATCTGAGAACGTCAAATTCCATTGGAAATGAGACCTTTGCAAAGGCTGCAGGACCACAGTGCGCATCTCCACATAAAAATGCATAGAACGTGAAATATTTATCATGGTTTACCCCAAAAAATAATCCATCATTCGTTTTTTTAGTGGTATCTTACAGACAACGTACGACAGGAAAAAAGAGAAGATGGTACAAAGAGTACTTTATTTGAACAATGCCTAATCTAGAGTGGAAAAGTCGTACAGAAAGTGTTTTGGTAGCACGACACCTATCGAGAGTGAAAAACTAGAACTGAAATTATTTCAAAAGTACAACACCTAATCCAGAATAGAATAAGCACAAGGAGGAGCACCGCAGTAGGATTTCACCTTCTCCTGTTAACCTAAAACTCAGCATTTCAGATCCCATTCTACGGCAAACAAGGCCTCAGCTCGGCGCTGCTGCTGGCCAACCTGACGAGGTGGCGGAGGCTGCCCTTCCAGTGGCAGCCTTTGGTGACCAGCGTAGCGCAAGCGTTCCGTGAAGACATACTTGGTGATCAAGCCATTTTCAACATAATTTTCAGTGAGGTAATTAATCCTGTATTTGAGGGATTTCTACGTTGGTACATTCACTTAGGAAGATAAACTCGGACCTGGGTAGTTTTTTCAGTCAGTGTTCCTATGTCTTTTTCGACGGAGCCTGTTATTGTTAAAAATTGCCAAAAAGAATGTATCGTCATTTGAATTTTGATAATCAATCACCTATATTTCCAGTCTAGTTTCAGGATATATGCATACTGTTTGAAGTATTTTAAAAGTGCCTCAGAAAGACTATTTCCTATTTTTTCCTGAACCGAAAACTGGTCGTCAAACCTAGCCCTAAAAACTGCAATTGTGCTCCTTTCTCGAGTTTAGGTCTGTATAGTTGAAAGTTAGCTTAAAATTCTTGATTCCTGGCTGTTTGATCAAATTTACAGGCCATTAGCTGCTTTGCATGAGCTCTTTCTACCGTATTTGCTTAGAAAATATGCTGCACCTAGGTGTCCCATTCTTATTAAAATATGGCAAGACATTTAGTGTGCCTTGTAATATTTACCTTATACACCCAAAAGAACATACAAACTTGAGAGACACTAATTATTCCCCGATCTACATTCTGGATAAATCAGACTAAACCAAAAAAAGAAACATGAACCCCATGCTGGGACCACGTTGAGTTTACCGTAAAGTGGCATGAACCTCGGCAAAAAATGAAAATGATGCCGTACTGCAGAGCTTGATCGTAGTTTTGAACAGCTCGAGAGCACATTTGATTTAACAACAAATAGCACACACTCTTCTTTAAACACCAGTAGCTTCTAGAAGTATTTAAAACCAAGTAAATTGCTACTGCAGGATTTATTTTGAATCAAGATAATGTTTGAACAAGTCTTAATGCAACAAAACACTTATAAGTTAATTTTTTACAGCATTTTAAAACATAAATCCTTCATTCAGTACCCCAAGTACATATACGATTTCAGTTGTGACTGGAGCGGCACTATCGAGCAGTGTTACACTGCCAACTGGAACTGTAGCTCCATAGAAGACACGGGCTTCTCTCTCGTGCACGGAGCAAGACGTCGGTTCTTCCCAGACCAGTTTGGTGGCAACGCAATTTTCACCCTTCCAATGCATGTGAGTGTCGTCTGCCAAACCTCACTGATTACTCACTTACTCTCTCTCCCTCACTCCTGTATAAAAGTGAAAACCAACATCAAAGAAAAATGATGTCTACATACTTGTGAAACCAAGTACTCTTCCTCTTGGAGAAACAGTTTTAAAATAAAAATTTTCATTATAAATTTACATACTAAGCTGCGTTTACATTGACACTCACATTGGGAGCTCACATCCTTGGGTCGCGGGCAAGTGCACGTTGCGAAAGAGTTGCGAGTGTTTACACTAGAAGAACGCAGTGCAGGGCACTGCAAGCTTGCAGAACAGCAGAAGAGTACGCAGTTGCTTTTCAGACGCGATGATGGAAGGTGCGACGCTCCACGCACTTCACCTCGTGAGAAAGCTCTTTCTTTAATGTTTCGGTTTATAAATGTTTTACTGGAGGTTCGACACAAACATTTATGGTTGCGGTAGAGCTCTATCAATCTCTTCAACACCTGGGAGTGTCCAAACATATTCTGATGACATGCTGCTGGTTACGGTGCATTGAACCTCTCTCCTCCATATCAAGACAGAGACTGAATATGGAGTGAGTGGCGGGCAGACTGCTGCAAAGAATAGCAAGGGAGAATGTCTAAGTGAATTTCAAGGTGCACGCCTGCTAGCCCGGCAACAGTATAAGTGCCCGTCCAAGAGACATTCAGAGTGTGCTCGCGGTGGCACAGTGGTTAAGGGATCGGACTTGTGTGTTGGAGACGAGGGTTCGTATCCCGGCGCTGGCGCTGCGATTTTCCCAGTTGGGTATAAGGGAAAGCTCAAGCACAATACCCCACTCGACCCAGGTGTCGGAAATGGGTACCAGCTTTACGGGGGAACCGTCATGGTGTCCTATATATAGTGTTAGTTATATGAAATTTGAAAAACCAATGCTTAAGACCATTTGTATCAGGCTTGATTGGAAATAAAGCATCCCAAAGATGCCGATGTTTGTTTGTTTATTTGTTTGAGTGTTGAACAGAGTGTCAATGTAAACGCAGCTTTACATCTGTGCGATCATTATTCTGTTTGAGTTGAGCCAACTTGCAGTTATTATCCTAACAGTTTAGATGACTTGAAAAAATAATAATGCGTAGCAGAATTTAGAACTCAATTTTCTGTAAGAATCATACGGAAAAATTGAACACCTTGGTTTTTGTGATAACTTGCGAAATTTTTTATTCTTTTATTCTCAATGTTGAAAACTTGTCTTTCACAAACGTATAAAGAAAAGTTTACTTTGTTTCTCGTTCACTTAACTTCTGTTTATCCCACACTCGCAAATAAAATGGGATCACAAATTAAAGGTTAAACAAAGAGGGTTCTTTAGATATAGAATTTGCTTTCAGCAAGCAAATTCTATGAAAGGGATGGAACTTGAGCTTGGCAGGAAACGGTGAGTCAGTGGTGACTGCCCCGGCCAGCCGCTCGCCACTCCCTCGAATCGGGACAATGCATCAAAGAATAATTAGGTTACAGACACCTGATCCTTATCTTACTGAAAAGGAATTAGAGTAATTAAATATACCAGCTTTGATGAGCCGCTATCAAACCTGCAACCCACTATTGAATTGCTGAAAAAATTAAAGTGACGATTCTAGTCCTAGAAAAATCTCCATAATATGAATGGTAAGGGTTCGGAAACTTTAATTTGCAAGTCCGGCAAGCTTCCTCACCTCAAGGCAGAACACCTCAAAGAGTCCATAGATTCCCAGGTAGTGGATTTACGTCCTCTCAAGTGCAGCAGTGGTGAAGCCGAGCTCCTCCAGTAGGTGAATAAGGAGCAGCGTTTAAGCCGAGCGATTCAAGCCGGTGAGTGGCTATTGTAATCACGAAAATTTAACATGTCTGACAAAATAAATAGTTGAGAAACACGCAGTTGACGCCGATGGAGTGTAAGGTAGGAGTTCTTAGATAAGTCTGGTTGTTGATGCTCACGCATGCCACAATACACTTCCCACATATTGTCGTACATCAAGAAGAGCGAAAACTGCAAGTTTAATTTCCGACATCCGGCCTTTCATGTTAAGAATATAAATTACCTATTTTATTGGTTACCTTAAATCTAGAGTAATTGATTAATATATTGATAATCTTATTCATACCTGCTAGCACACTAAATAAATCAGTAATTCACACTCGCTGTATTGTGGAGACATACTATGTTACAGGTTCATTCCACGTAAAATGTTAACACTACCTTGCATTTAAGTTTTCTAGAAAGGCTTTTAGCGCTATTGAATTATTTTACAATCTTGAAATTGTGACTACTAGTACACCCCCTTTTTGAAATTATGAATACTATATAGCACACCACAGCTGGCACTGCGAGAAGGTCGAGGTGTATGGGTTTTTTGGTGTACGCGATCCATGAAAAATGACGGGAATCGATAATTTCACAAAAAAATATTCCAGATGTGGATTAAAAACAAATATATCCAACTCAACAAAACCCGCGATAAAAATATTCATAACCTTGCGAACTGATGAAACTCCTATCAAAAATAGTCATCAAGCATCCTTGACAGCGTGACAGAGCGACAGACCAACTGAGCCATAACATGGTTTTCCAATGATTTCCCATGCTCTTCTATGGCTTTCCTATACTTTCTCACGTTTCAACCGCTGGTATTCTACGAGTATACCACCTAATCTAATCTATCAAACAAGCGATATTCATTCCGACTCTGAATCTGTTCGGTTAAATACACCGAAAATTGTGGAGTTGATGTAAGCTTGTATCACAGATACGCTAATCACCCACTTTCTGCTGGTGGGTGTGACCACGGACAGACTGACAGACGGACGCGGGTTTCATTGTATAATAAACTAAGTAATTTCTTGGCTTGAAAATAAGTTAGACATGCCACAAGCCAACCCAACAGATGACAAGTGTACACCACGGTAGAGGAAACATGGTGGGGTCATTTCTATGGGGGAAATACACTTCTTCTTGTTCGGCTAGCCAATAGAAAGGCTTTATTTCAACAAACTTCATGACGTCACCAAAACGCTATGTCGTTAGGCCAATGGTGAAGACGGATATGGGAGTAGCAGTGCTACCAGAAGCAACATAAGCGCTGCCATTGGTTCGCTGCCTTGACGTTAGCAAACCCACACAGTCGACGGATAAAAAACTGGTTTGACCCTACCTTGTTCCCTCTACCGTGGTGTACACCATATACCTCTTTGTTTCTATGACGCGGGGTGCACCAGTGTCATGCGCTATGAAGCAACTAAAGCATGTTACTACCACTTGCTCGCTTTACATTTAGGTATTTTCAGATTCACAAGCAGTCTCGCCGTCCAAACATGAGGAAAGAGCTGTGTCACGATTAAATGATTCAATTTTGTATTCTTCAGATTTATTTCCTTTAAATAAATATTATTTTCCAAATTTCGAGAGCCTTTCAAAATGCACATCTAATAATAGAGTTATACAACGGCTATAATTTTCAATTTTTCCGTTCTGCAGTTCTCTGCTGCTGGTTGTGCCACTTGCTACTGTATCGGACACATGTTTTGAATTCATTTTAGCAATTTATTTCCTATTTTTAACTTCTAGAATGTTCGACATGTATAAACTCTGACCTTGTATGGTGCACCTAACTTTTGAAAGTTAGTGGTTAAGCTGTATTCTTTAAATTTATGAATAATTTAAAGCACGAATGTACATAGTCCATTTAATCAAGCAGATTTTTTTGCTTCGTTTTCCGTCCGAATGATGTTTAAAATATTGCAGAAGATATATTATGACTTTTCTTTCACCTCTAACATTATTTTTAATATAAAAGGAGTTGTGAAATTTGAGACACGTATTTTAACTATGTACAGAAAAACGCTAAATAAAATGAAGAAATGACGACCTGAAATATTATAGATTCCCGTAGGAATATGCTTACAATGCAGCCAACGACTAAAATCTAACTTCTTAGGCATGCTATTGACGCTTGGTAAAGCCTATTCGTTCAGAATTCTAAAATTATTTCAGGTCGTCATTTTTCGAAAACGGAGTTTTGAGGCATTTGTCACTCATAAAAATTGTTTCATTTTGCGTTATTCTGTTTATGGTTAAAACATGTGCATCGAATTACTAAACACCCTGTAGACAACCTTCTGCAACGATAGCTTATTTCTAGCTGATCAGGTAATTTTTGACACATAGACGTAGATTTTCTTCCGCCAACGTTTAGAATGTTAAAGCATTTGCTCATGTGCAATAGACTTCTTTTTAAATAATTGTTATTCCAAACTTATTACACAGAATTAATATGAGACTTTTGTTTTGTACCGACATTTTTTTTAATGTATATGAAGCCGTATGCATGAAAAAGCAAGTTTTATTTTACGGGCTCAATTTAATCATTAAAAACTCTAATGATTTTTCATGAAACTCTTTTGTTACGTTCATATTGGGGAACCAAATATTAAATAAACGAAAAATCATAATTGTTTTGATTTGTTCGTCCTTCCACTGCTTATAAACGAATACGTACTTTAAGTAGGCAAAGGGGAAACTATTTGCTTTAAAATAAGGCCCAAGCTTCATTAGAGGAAAATACTACTTTTAATTCTGGGAATACACTATGCTACTTGCTTCATTTAGCCGCGTTGGCTGCAGCTCCAGGACTTCATTATCTGCTTTGTAAACTTTCCTCATAATGAAGAAGAACAATTAATGTTGGCGGCTCGGACTTCGACTATAAGTATGCACTTCTGCTTTCTGCATCATTGGGTGCAAATTCTGTCATGCAGTGTGGTTCTGGTGTCTCTCTAGTTGAGCATTGTTGTACTGTACATGTATAACAATCTTCACGGCTGAATACTTTTTTCAAGTTTTCATTTATTGTGCTCTAGAGGACTCTAATTCATTTTAAAGCCTTCCGAAAACAAAATATTTCAGGACATTCGACCTAACGAATCAGCAACGTCAGAGTCATTTTTGATCATCTACGATATTTTATTGTTGAGACGCAAACTGGCGTGCTATGTTGGTTCTAAATTCTTTCATTGTTTGAGGTATTTTGAAACTCTGTGGAAGTTTGTTCCGATTATTGTGGCAGCTTTCCACCCAATGTTAGATTGCCAGTAGTTGACAATGACATCATTTCTTCAATTCGGTTTATAGCTTGTTGTTGTGGGGGAAAGTAATTGAACAATATTAGCATTATTCTGAATCAGACATAAAAGAAAAATACGTATTGGCCTTCACAACCGAGAAATCTTCCTTGAATAGGAGTCCACCGGAGTACATACATTTAGGAAGGGGTTGCGTAATCACTCACCTTGAATTTACTTTTAGCCGGGAAAGTCAAACATTTTTCTAACTCTCTTTCAAGATATTGAGGTATTTCTCACCTTACTAGGCTATAATAGTCAATACGCGATTACACTGAAGAGTGAATGGCTAATAATCTAGATTTTTCGTCGTATATACTTTTTATAAGAAGAAAAAACAAATAAGTTCCGGAAATTCTGTTGCAAGATTTTTCAACGTGATATTTGTATGACCTGATTTGATCGAAGCAAATACTTAAATTTTTAACTTTTTCTAATGGCTTAATTTCATCCTTCTCTACCGTAAGAGTCAGATTTCGAATTTTTGTAATTGCACGTTTGGATTTGAAATGATGTATCGCGTTTTGTCCGTATTTAGTTTGAGACCATTTTGAAGTTACTTAATAGGGCTTCAACCTTTTTGCGTCAGCAATACAGCAAGCCTCAGTACTGGTCATTTCAATTTGAACATCATCTGCATACATAGAGATTCGTAAGTTAGAAAGCATTGGAGGGAAATCGCTAATGACAATGGAAAACAATAGCGAACCATGGATAGATCATTGGGGAACACCAAAATTCTTTGGAACGAATGAGGATAATTTTTCATCAATGCGAACTGCATGTGATCGATTTGACAAGTTGCTAAGAGCAATATTTTTCAAAAGCGACTACTCAATATTTTTAATAAAAGTCGCTTCTGTTCGACGCTATCGATCATTTTGGAGAGGCCGAGTAGCAGCTAGAGTGTTTCATGTTATTGCTCCATGTCACTGAATATTTTTTCAGTGATAATAAGCGGAACACTTTGAGTGCTGGTGTTACTCCTATCGGCCTATTGATTTTGATGAAGTAAATTTGATTCATTCAAGTTGATTTGTTATCACATTTTCCTAGGCCTACTGCATGAAGGAAGCAGTGTCCCTCGGCCTTGATGGGAAACTGCTCTATTTTCAAAGACTGTTTACATTCATCTGCGGTGATTATCGTTTTCCTGACAATTGAACGGGCTGGTTGTGCCGATTTCTTTTCAAAGAAACCACAGAGAAATGAGGGATGCTCCGGCTATTTCTATTTTCATGATGATAATTACGCATTCGATTGGGTACTGGATTTTCCATCGAATTCCGATCAAAATCTTTCGGCAACTTTTTTATTTTTTTCTATTTTACTGCTTCCGTGTATGTGGTTAGATTTCGGTGATTTATAGGTGAGAAGGGCATGTCACACTCTGTATTTGTAGCATTCATTAGAAATGAAAAACTATTTTTCGTACGTACTTTATAATTGTCAGACGTATATAGAGGAGAGTGTTGAACATCAGTAGGCAAGCAAAAGTTCATTTTGCCAGAGACTTTACTTAGGAAAGCAGTTGACCTTAAAGAATTCTTCAAGATAGTTTGCGGTTTTGCTTTATCCTTAGAGTATACATTTCATCATTCAGGGAATGGGAATTTTTAGAATAAGAGCTAAGTGGTAAACTAAGTTTAGAAATCTACCTAAGTGAAATTTGTTGAAGGAAATTATGCGTTTCATCTCACGTTCTAGGCCAAGTGCAGACCTCATTGCAAACATCTGTATCAGTTAGAGCATTTGTTCTGAGTGGAATTCGTTTTAGACTTTTTTTTCGCACAAACCTAACACAATGTGCAATTGCTGACTACTGCAGACAATAACTGCATGAATACGAGAAAAGACATGCTTGGTAATGATAAGTTCTTTGATCTTAGTCAAGCCACAGGACGGGAGGCTTGAATCAAGGAAGCAGGTGATGTATTTTTTTAATTGAGGCATTCGGTCAACTGTGTCGAGAGGGTCATCGAAACATCAGATGGTTATGGCTTGAATTTTGCTCGAGGCCTCAATATCATTTATTTTAACAGCTGTGACAATGTTATCTCCGAAAAGAAAAGAGTCAAGAGATTCTCTGGAATTTGATTTGAAACTTTAGGTTGTATAAGCCTTGGTTTCTGGCTTGAAATCAAAACAACCTACAAGACAATTCAATTAGAAAATTCTCTCTATTATGAGCTTAATATTTGTGAAGATATCGAAAATGAACTTGTAGGTACCCGCTGTTTTGACATTTTAGTTAAGTGTACCGCAGTGAGACAGGTTACTGTTTACCTGCTAAATAATTTGGGACGCTGAAATTTGCGGCGAAAGAAAGTATTCGTCAGAGGTAGGATTCTTGCTTGCAATGCTGCGAGCTAAAAGATTATGGTTATCAGTCTGGCTCGTTGCCTGAAGAGATTTGGTACGGCTGTAGCTTAATGCGTATATACAAGTTAAGTAATCGGGATTTACATTATTTATATCATAAGCGTTACAATTATGCATAAGAGATATCTCAACATTATGCTTATCATGCTTCCCATTTTTTCCATCAGCTTCTAATGACAAGTTTACATTTTTACCCTCCGCAACCGATGAAATTTTTCTTAATATTGTTGACTCTGTTGATGATGGATCTCATCGAGCACAGTTTGAGCTGTAGATTTGAAAGCGAGTACTGCTTCTTCACCCTTGCTGGGACTTGCCATGGGGGTGTAAGTTGTTGGTGTTGGAACTTAATTATATGAGAAGTTCCTTGAACTCTCGCAAGCAGCGTTTGGGAGATTTTTAGCTCTGTCGGACGACTCTGATTTTGCGATCAGCTCTGGTGATGCTCTGGGGATTGTGAAGCTGTTGTTAGTATCACACTTCTTGACCGTCTGAGTTGCCACTGCCCCTTAGAGCGGTTGAGTCTCTTCAACTTATTACTTTACGTGTGAGGGTTTTGGTGGTTTATATATCCGCTTGATGGTTGATGAAGATGTATTCCTATTTTTTACTAAAATTTTCCTTCGAACGAAGCTGTGATGAAGAATGTTACTCTTTCAGATAAAGCAGCTGAGCGAGTTGTGTATGAATTCATCGTGAATTATATTGTGGGGGTGTTTGGACAGAGAGGAAAATAATATAATTTGGTTCTCCGAGTAGTAGTTATCGAGTGGTTAAATTTCATCATGGCTAGAAAGATAACCGTTAAAATGTGAGTGAGAGCCGGTTGCAGCAATTTCGTAAGATCAGCGGAACATAGCGTTTGGAAAAAGACAAGCTCTTTGAGTGAGAGCATAATTGAACGACAATTCATATAGTCCTATTTGTCCTTATAATTATAAATGTTTTACAACTGCTCATGCCCCAGTTATTCTCTTGTAAATAGTTTTCAGGTAGAAAACGAAAAGATGAAATTTTTCATGAAACTATGCTCAACGTTCTCAATATTAGCTGTCATTTTGTTTTGTTCGAATCAACAAAATTACCGTACGGAAGTTCTTCGTCAGCGCTTTGGTCAGGGACATGACGGGGTGCAGTTGCGTGGTGACTCAAACGTGCTCCAGCCACCGTTTGTGATGATCCTGTGTAACGGTGAGAAATTTAATGTGTCATTTACCTTACTGTGGTATTCAGCTCCTCCTTGCCTTCAAATTTATAATCTATTTTTCTTACATCACTGTTCGAAGTGATGTTAGACAGCACGACAGAAGTTCTCATAAGTTTTTGAGCTGCTCATTAAAAAAAGAAAAACTTTTAATCGCAAATTGAGAAAATTTACATGCATGTGATGCAGAACCTGGCCTTAATATTTTAGAGCTTGCCATAAAAGTGCATTCTTTTAACAAAGAACTTGCCTTGAAAAGAGCTAAAAATCTAAAATATACTTCGCTGAGTCGTACAAAATAATCATACGTTAAATTTCCATTCCTACTTTAAAGTTCAGACTAGTAAATACAAATCTAAAATTTGTTGAGTTTTATGTTCATAAAAACTTTAGACGGCGGTCCCTTGATTAAATGATAAAACATCAAGTAAAAGCTTTTTCAAAGTCCTATCAAAACGAACACATTTTCACACAACTCTGTTCGTTACACATTTCGAGAAAGGTACATAAAAAAATTCCAGCTGGAAACTATATTAAATCACGTTTTTAAAATATGTAAGATTCCAATATATTAAAGGATATATGAAACAAATTATTAATATTTCAAGTATCTTATGTTGAAATACTATTGAGAAGAAAGACACGGGGACGGTTGCACTTCGTCGAACCGTCGAACCACTTTAATGTGCGGAAAATTTTAGATTTTGAAACGTTTGAAAAGACTTATGATCGCATGCATGCTCATTATTACAAATTAGAAATAGGAACAAACTTAATATTGGTCAAAAAGCAATTATATTAGCTTTGAAATAGTCATCTGCAAGGCTTCAATGGTAATTTATCAAGAGATGAACATGTTGTACTGTAAACTATGTTAAATACCTTAGTTTACTTAAGTTCTTAACTCAGTTTTAGTTAAGCGTGTAGGACTAGTATGCTAATATTAAGCTGATAGAAAATACAATTTCATATCCTGATTGAAGCTTTTATAAAATAGATTTCTCGTTTTGAGTGATGGCTTTATTGTTAGAGGTTTATCCTTCCCATTTTTCATCGATAGCGAAATTGTTGAAGGACAGCAAATTGTTTGAATCGTTCAGGTTAACCTTCATTACTTATTTTAGTTTTATTGATTTTCAATTTATCTAGTAATTTTAGAGTACGGAAGTTTACGCCTACTTATCAAGGCTAAGTGCATCAGTGATGGCTTCAGAATTATTAGGTGACATAGAATTCCCAAATTTGGGACGACTGAAAAGAAAACTATTTTGAGACCCGTCGTTTAAATAGTAAGGGAGTCATTGCTTACTTCTATACATCATATAGTAGTCGAGGTAGACAGTTTGAGCGTAAACTTGATGTCGAAAGTTAAATTTTTCGTTAGGGCTAAGTATTCTGTAGATCATGGCATACATATCCTGTAATTAAAATCGATAGGTATTCACCTTTCGAATTTTTAAGCTTTTGAATAAATCATTAGCGTGGGCGTTGCATTCCGAGTTGGAAAGAAGATAGCTCTAATAATTTACTTTATTATGTATATTATGTCACTTTTATTTTTCTGTGTGCCGATTGGGCATCATTTTCGAATTGATTGAACCGATGGATCGTTGCATTGCAGAGTGAAAAATTTTGATTTTTTTCTTTCGGTAAGATATACTTGACTTTGAGCAACATTCTGATAGATTTGGATATCGTTATACTAACTGAATGGTTTCAATTTTTTGAGGTCAACATTTCGTCAAGTATGATTTCCAGAAATTAGCAGCTGCCCTCTGTTTAATTTTGTCACTGCTTTTAAAATGCTAGGATTACTTTTCCTCCAGGAAAGGACTCCCGTGAATTCAGACCAGCTCGTTTTCATCACAGGAATTGGATCCGAGAAATTTCGATTGGTTTCCAATAGTTTCACTACTATAATATTTCGAATATTGTTTCATTGGAATTAAGTGGATGCTCATCCTTTGCAATCTTTTCCAGACGGCTAATAATTATATCATAAACGCCATGCTTCAATCACAGCTACCTCTGGTCGAGCCAAGCTCGGTTTTTACACATGAATAGAGATGGGAATTATTCAAATTTTCTCCTTTCCCCTACTCCAAAGCGCCCAACCTTGAACTGCTCCACTTTTCATATGAAAAAGAAAGTTCTCAATCATTAAGACCCAGTGTGCCCTAAGAAAATGACCAAGCCTGAAATGTGATTGAATTCAGCCAAGCTCAGGCCCAACAAATATTACCGAACCTAGAAGAAAATGTCATTAAAACAGTCATGCTTACAACTTTCTACGGCACTTACTCATTTTGATTCACTAACTACTCAATATATAATTCTAACATTCAGTTCCAATTTCTGTTTCTCCCCTTTATATCAGGAGAATGGTACAGTTGAAATTTTAGTTTCAAGAAAGTTACTGCATTTGTGCAATTATGCTATGAAGTTAATCCTAAAAATTTCTCACGATGAGTTGCCTCTGAGTAAAAAACGATCGTTCGAATATCAGTTAAGTTGTTTACCTATGTGCAACTTTTTAAAAAAAATTCATTTATCATCCGACTCTAAGACATACGTTCGATCACATCTAATCTTCAGACAATGCACATAACTTATCTTATCAACTCCTCAAGCCTTCCCATGCACTTACGCGTGTCTACACATGTGAGTTGTTCCCGCAGACGGCAGTGCTCAGCTGCAGGGAAAGTCCAGAATGAACAAATTCAACACGCAACTCATGCAGGCCAAGGTGCTCATCAAGTCCGCCGTGACACTGGCGCGCTCCAGCGTGAGGTGAGGCAAGTGGAACTTTGAGGGGCGAGGTAAAGGTGATAGAAAATAGGAGGTTGAGAATCTATGAATTTTTAAATTGAATGTCCTTTCCCATACAAATATAGAACGAATTTAAGAGAAGGACGAGAATTGTCCACAATTGTAATTTAACTCAATAGAGCCCTGATACTATTTACATAATGAAGAAACCCGAAACTGTGCAGACATGAAAAGAACACAATATTTAATTGTATCCTTCATAAGGAACAAATTCGTTTGTACCAAGCAGAAGATTTTGTTTCGTTCTATGAAGTCGATGACTGCTGGTATATTTGACATAAAAATTGTGAACAAAAAGTCTTCAAGTTGAGCAAATTTTGAAAACATTTGAAATAGAAAATTAATAAATTAAAAAGCCACTGTGGATCTTATGTTGAAGGCTGCTCACTAATTTTCTATTCCTAAAATATCCCTAACAATAAACCATGAGCTAAGTAACAACAGTATAACTCATTGGTGTTTAAAAGTTCAAATTAACTCCGTAGATATGCAAATTTTGCATTTAAAATACGTTTGGAAGTGAATACAAATCCAAGCAAACGTATAACACTCGTTCGTTGTTTCATACTATGCACACCATTGATCATACAAACAGAGATTTTAATCGATAGTTCAACAGCTTAGAAATATGAAACAATACAATTCACAATACGATATTGTATTCGTTGTTAGAAGTATTGCAGTATATTGCAGTCATTTATGAAGCAGAGCATGTTTTGCCGTTTCAACCATGAATTCTTTCAGTTATTAAATTGTCTTTATTCGCTCGATGAGTTTGCTCTACAACAAGGTACAAGGTACAGACACAACTTTTTGCCCAATGCTAAATGAAAGTTAATTAACTCACTAAGACACCCATTTTTTAATTTGGCGTATCGTTTGTTAGAGTGGAAGGGGTAATTTTTACTACATCTGCGTAGCTCTGAGTGAGGGCTATAGAAGAGAATAGGCTACTTCTCGGAATGTTTAAATGAAAAATATTTCTCGAGTTGAGATTCCCCAGAATTACTTAATAGGAGAACGGGTGACGAGTTAAATGATGGTTTTTCTCCACTTGAATTTTGCTTGCGATCTTGGCCGCAAAAATCGCACATATGGGTGACCTCTTCTAAAGATACTGATAGATATTTCCAATGATTATGTTTCAATAGACTATGCACTGCTGTGCCAAACGTTGGCCAACGTATGCAAATATTTCTGTCCAACACATTTTTAACTATTGAAAATTATAAAGTTTCAGTTTATTCAATTGTTATTTTTCTACACGTCAAGTATTATGTGAAAAACATGTTAATTCCAATTCCTGAATGTTTACAGCCTCAATCCCATCATCACCCAAGCGTCAGAGTGAGTTTTGTCAATATTTTGATTGAGTTCTTTGAATCGAAAATTACGAGTTGTGTTCGGCTTGAGTTTAGTTTGCAACCATTTTGATCATGCCCGCAGTTTAGGCTGTTTATAGCCAGTTTGGCACCTGGTTGTCACCGACATCAAAAGTGGTAAAGCAAGTGAGTAGTGAATTTTTTAATTAAGGCTGTTTGTGAAAGGTAAATCTCTGGTCTTCAAGGGACTCAAAGGGTTAAGGTCGATGTCGTCAAATTTTTTAACAAATCATGCAGTGGTTAGAGTTCTTATCTTCAATGTCATTGCATCAAAATATTTCAGATGATTTTTTTGATGTTTTTTCCATGTTTCGTGGAATATTATTTTATCTGTTTTATTTCTACTAATGCGAAGAAGTTTTTAATAGAATTATTCGTTTTAAAAATGTTTCAAAAAATTAATAGACGGTAAAACTGGGGGCCCCTTTGGATTTGGCAGTTTATTTGCTAACTGAGCAATACAAATGTCTTAAACATGACCTAGTTTTGTTCATAAATATTAGCCAATCGTTTCTTTCTTCTGTCGTTTCTCATTCTTTTTCACAGTGTCGAATAATCCTAGTTTAACAGACACAAATATTATTCTTTATGATGGAAATCATTTTATAGCCGAAAATTGCTTAATATCAAGAACATTCCACTAAAGTATTCCGCATTCAAGTAAGCCGTGAAATTTCAGTTAATTATTTGCATAGCTTCAAGGAGGCTCTATCATAACACTGCGACAAACGCGACCAATGTTATAGAAGAATGTACCATTTACTCGCAAAAAAATGGAAAGAATATAGAATTATATACATACACAATGAAGGCTGGATGAACGAAAGGCTTTAGTTTTAAAATGCAGAACACAGAACGTGGCGTTTACATTTACGAATATATTAAATTTTGAAATGCTGAGAGCACATATGTTTTGTATTTGTGTTCACAGACAAGCGACAATATAAAAGCTGATGAATGAACATTTACCACAGGTGATACAGAGGTAGAATGTTTCTCAAGTCTAGTAGAATGGTTAAATTTGAGTATAGCTACCTGTGGGCCCGAACAAGTTCAGCGACTTCTAGGGCATCCTATTATCACGTTATTCTAAGGTGTACAATAATGTTTAACCTAGTTTACTTAACCTAGTTTCGCATTAGACTGATCACTGAGATAATTTACTCGATATTTTATGCTGTATTTTACAATATAGGTCAAGTCGGCTATATTTAACAGTATGTTCGATAAAACGATTCAAGAGCAGACTGAAGATCGGTTATGTTACCCAAAGCAAGTTACATTATTACATTATCATTAGTTACATGTAGGAGGCAAGATTTGACATGGTGATCTTACACGACTAGTATTCTGATAGGAAGTGAGACTCAAGATGTCTTTTGAATACTTTGTACGAATTACATTTACGGATCTCCGCAGGTATAGAGTTCCAAGTTTTGGTTCCAACGAAGAGGATACTGTGTTGCGACCGGGCCTTCGGATAATAAGGAAGCATGAATTTACTTCTATTTCGGGTTAAATGGTCGTGATGACCAGTTTGCGCAGTCAATAATTGTCTTAGGCTATTGTCGCCATCATTTTTTAATGTTTTGTAAATGAAATTACAGATGGAGATTTGTAGAGATCCGAAAGTTTAAGTATTTGTAAATTTTTGAAAGAATCATTTGTGTGAGCATTATATTCTAGGTTCTTTACCGCTCTGACAGCTCTTTTCTGCAGAGTAAAAATTTTGTTGGTTTTGTTTTTATCAGTTCCGTGCCATGCTCCTATTCCGTATTGCAGGTATGGAGAAATAAGCGTTCGGTAGAGCATTCGTAAAGCTGTTTCAGGCAGAAAATTTTAACTTTATTTAGGATTCCGATGGATTTTGATAATTTAGAACTAATATGAGTGATGTGCTCTTTGAAGGTCAGATGTTTATCTATTACGATGCCCAGAAACTTACATGAGTTGGTTTCTTCGATTTCACCTTCGCCAATTTTAATGCATGGGAGAGATACATCTTTCTTGTATGAGAATGTAATATCATTTGTTTTATCAATATTAAGGCTTATTTTATTAGCTTTGAGCCACGATGAAACCTTATGAAGTTCATTATTTATACTCTCCACAATCATAGCGGGATTTTGGTTCGGAAGGACCGCAGAAAGCGTACTGTCATCGGGAAAAAGTATGAATTTGAAGAATGATGTAGAGTTTACAATATCATTGATAAAAATCAGAAACAGGAGAGGCCCAAGAACAGATCCTTGTGGAACTCCATGGCTAATTGTCTGTGGGTCTGATTTTGCGTCGTCAATGACAACGTATTGCTTCCGATTTGTTAGGTATGATCTGAACCAATCATGGGCAATCCCTCGAATGCCATAACAGTGTAGTTTCGAGAGTAGTATTTTATGGTCCACACAATCGAATGCTTTTCGAAAGTCAAGAAATACAGAGAAGACAGGCTTTCCTTCATCTATATTAGAATAGAGGAATTGTAAATGATTTAATATAGTCTGTGTTGTTGATTTTTTAGAGCGAAAGCTTTATTGTTAATCGTAAAGAAATGATTTTTGTTCAAAATTAGAGTACACTTTTTTATACGCAATCTTTTCGAATACTTTGCTAATAATTGGTAGTACGGAGATAGGTCGATAATTGTTTACACAGGTTTTTTTCACCACTTTTAAAGATAGGGGTTACTCTAGCAACTTTGAGGGAGTTCGGGAAAGTGCCTAGTAAGAGAGACTGGTTAATAATATTTGATATCAGCGGGGCTACAATGTCAGCAATAACTTTAAGTACTTTAGTCGGAAACGTTTGTAACCCACTCGATTTATTTTTCATGTTGTTTATGCACGTAATTACATCGGAGGAGTTTGTAGGCGTAAAGGAAAAGGAGTTGGGTTCTCGAATATGATCCATAAATTCCAGGTGATCAGCAGGTTCACTTGGAATACCATCAGCTATAGTTTTCCCTACGTTTACGAAGAAGTTGTTAAAGAGATTAGCAATTTCTTTCTTCTCGTGGTATTTCACATTATCTTGAATGACATATTCAATTTTCTTTTTATCGGCATTATTCGGTTTACAGCAAGAGTTAAGGAGATGCAAAGTCTTTTTAACGTCAGTTTTGAATTGAGTAAACTTGAGCGTAAAGTAGTTCTTTTTTGATGTTCTTATCTGGTTTGCTACATAGTTTCTGAATCGGTTATATGTTTCTCTAGATATTCGCCCTTCGCAAAGGAGGGCTAGGTACGCTTGACGTTTCTTTATATTTATTACGATGTCTCTAGTAATCCAGGGCTTCTGTTTATTTTTCGGGGTAACTGTACGAGTTACAATTGGGCAACACTGATTGTATGCGGTCATTATAGTTTCAGTCAACTTTACTACTGCTTCATCAATGCTCGTAGCATTATTATTTTGTTGAGAGATGTGCAATGTAGGCATTGATTCTTCTAGAACGGTGCGCATTTCTTCAAGATTTGATTCGTTTATTTTACGATATGAGTAAGTTTCAGCCCGTGCCTTGGTGCAAGCAATATAGACATTTTTCTTAATAAGAAAAACTGGGAAGTGATCTGATAAGTCAGAAGTAATTATTCCAGCAAGAAAATCACTTGGGTCTGTCATAAAGATATTGTCGAGCAGCGTAGCACACTCTGAGGTTATTCGTGTAGGCTTTGTAATGATCGGAAGGAAGGATTGAGACTGAAAGGTTGTTAGGAAATTAGACATTGGTTCATAGCTTTCATGTTTCAGTAAATCATAATTGAAGTCACCGCATATTATTATGTCATTGTATAAGGGCCTGTTGAACTGAGAAATAATACGATTCAGCTCATTCAGGAGGGATATAGGACAGGCTGTAGGAGGCCTATACACCGTTCCAAGCACAATGCGTTTACCATCTCTAGACGGTTCCACGAAGAGTGATTCTATATTATCCTGATTCATTGTTGCACTTGCTATGGTTCTCGAGTCTATGTGGTTAGATATATATGTGCTGATGCCTCCGCCCCGCTGTTTTTTTCTTAGCGAATGGTAACTATGATAATTTTCAAATCGAATCATGTCTTTAGTCGAGTCATCTAGCCAGCTTTCGGTGAAGCTAATCACGTCTAGGTTATATTTAAGTTCAGTAATAGTACATTGTATCTCTTCCAATTTTGGATAGAGTGACCTACAGTTCCAACACAGGAGTGAGAAATCTCGGTCAGTTATTCGTATAGTTTCGTTGAATTTTGATGTATTAGTATACCTACACTCTTGAAAGTCGTTTAGGTTTGGATATATTCTGTTCAAATGATTGAGATCTGGGTCGATTTCCTCGAATATCTCAGGGTGATCAGTCATTTAAAATTAGTAAACAGTAAGAAGTAGGTACTATAGAGCTTAAAAACGAAATACAGAGTCAAGCTTTAAGGGATATTCCTGTCTAAAAAAACTAGCTTATGAAGTACGAGAGAATAGAGTATAAAAAAAATCTAGTGCGATTACGTGAGTACACATAAACTCAGTCCATGAGCGAATAATATTGGAGTTCAATATCACAACATTGGTGTAAACAGATTGCCGCATGAAGGCGTTTTTACAAGTTCACATACAACAGGTAATAAGTTTTAAAGATTATAACGACAATGATATAATCAGCTAATATGGTTTACGCGTAATAATAACTTTAGTGGTAAAAAAAGAAATAATTCACAGTAACATTGGGAGGTAAAAACTGCTGATTGCGTTGTTTCAAAAGTTCACACACAGCTGTCATAAATGTTTACAAACACATCTGTTATACATTCGTATAGATTCAGGTTAAACTAACATCAAGTTGAGGTTAAACTGACATGATACCTAATTGAGGTTAAACTAACACGAAACTGACATATCTATTTAGGGGATCACCTAGTCTAGTCACCCATGACCTGCTTCGATGTCATATTAAGTTGTTGCATCAGGTATTGCTCGAGGTCATCTGGCGTGTTGATCTCGCGGCGTCTTGAATCTTGGTTTCCGGGGTTAAATATGAAGATGTTTCCATCCTGTGTTCTTGGGATTCCAATTTTATCCGGGAATTTCCTTTTGGCCATCCTCAGAATGTACATGACGTTAGCTCGTGAAGGTATGAGGTAGTCATTTATGAAGAAGAACTGTGGTTTCTTTTCTCGGCAGGCGTTGACAATTTCACGTTTTTTGTTATAATGTTTTAGTTCAAATGCAATGTTTCTTTGATCTACGTTCCCAGTTACTGTTTTTTTCCCCATTCTTGGAGCTGACGTGATGTCAGTGTCGGAGAGGTCAATGTTGATCTTGTCCTTCAGGAGCTGGCAGACTGTATCCTTACAATTTCATCTGCGTGAGATTGCGGTATTTCCCTCCGAGAAATGACGAGAGTACATTTTTTGTCTTCAATGTCTCGGCGCTGATCATTTTTTTCCAACTGGTCGAGGCGGGAGGTTAAGCTATCTATTTTCTCATTCTGTTCTTCGAGAATTTTTTTGTGTTCCGCTTCTTTTGTTTCAAATAGCGTTTTAAGGTGGCTTATTTCATTTTGCATTTGAATAATATCACTATTAAATTTTGTCATCACTGAATCGAAGTATTTTATAAGGACAGAAACCACTTCTTTACCGTCTTTCGTTAGGCTAGACACAACATGACCTGCATCTACTTATTCGGAACATATGCTGGCTTACTACAAACTTTTCACAGTACTCCTACAACAATTCTCTGAGCTCCTGATCGCCGAGTACCTTGTGATTAAGCCTCTGCGACAGGTTCATCATCCTGGGTAACGACGATTCCATACTCCCAGCCCTGGAGGAGTACGTGGCTCCGTGGCCACAATCCTTTCGCCACCGCCTGCATTTGAGCTACAGGCCAGTCTTCTTTCCGGAGGGCTGGCAGCTGATGAACCTCTTCGAAAAATGCGTCACCGAAAAGTTGTTTCTGCCGTGGGTTCTGCCTGAGCTGGACGCCGTTGTTTACATAGACACTGACCACGTGTTCATGAGGCCGCCTGAGCACCTGACGCAGCATTTCAGGCTCTTCAACGAGCAGCAAGTGTTGGGGGTGGCACCTGTTGCCGGGTTCTATCTGCAATTCACCACCAAGGTAATTTTCTATGATGTAAGCAAATGACAGTGTGCATGCGGTTAGTTTTTTTATTTTTTGGGTTGATATTATGCTATTTTTGAGATCATGTTTCCAAATTTTTAAACAAAAAGTGTACATTCAAATTTCAAACTCCAACTTCGGCAAGCTGCTTTCGAGGTACATATCTCTGATAGAGTTTGTGTAATATTTACGAAAAAAAAGAAGAATATAAGAAAGAACTTTATTTCCATTATAGATGATACAAGAATCTCATCATTGGTTTTAAAATATCTCAAAATAAGGGTAAGAGTATCGTCATACCCATGTCACTAGTCGGAATAATTGATTGAGGGCAATGTATTCCTAATGTTTCTTAATCTAGATTGGATTCTATTTATGTCTACCATAATAAAAGAGAACAAAATTTCAGTAACGATACATTGTTAAAGACACTCTTCTTTCTAGTGCGCACTTACAATAAAATACGAGCTCAGGGTCTTGCGATAGAAGGCATTTGTTAAAAGTAAAACGGGTGGCTAAAATAATGCTGCGTCTGAGGCAGCGAGGTTGACATTCAGAACTAAATTTTTACTCCTACGTATTAACTAGTATTCCAATAAGGGACTCGAAAAAAATGTCTTTTATCACGCAACGAAGCTAAAATATTTCCATGCTAATAATAGTGGCACAAAACAGTTTACCTGAGTCAAAAACATGAAAACGATTGTTTTACAACGGCTACCAAGACATGTACAACATAATTGGAGAAATACATGAAACTAAAAACCTAGATAGGGTTGTCTTAATACATTCAAGAGAGCATATTGTCATTTGATATTATGAAACATACGAGCCTAACAAGAACATTTTAGGATATGAAAATTGGAGGAAGACTTGAATATCCTATAAAGGTTCCACATTAGATAGAGTTGCATTATCTCCGAAACATGATGCAAATGTCTGTAATTGATAAACTTACATAAGTACCATGACGGTCCAGTTTGATACTTGCACGAAACGGAGTGGAAAGACAGAAAAATGTATCCTATAGCTGGTTGCTTGAGGTTGAATAGCGCTTCTCAATCCATGAAAACAATAAAAATAGGGAACGTTGTGGGCTAAAAACACTTATGATAATTTATAAGTAGGTGACATATAGGCTTTGGATTTCTTGACATCATGGGATAGTATTTGAATTGCTTGTTTCGGCAAATTTTCAAAAATATCAATTCGAGTGAAAATGAAAAATGGAAAAAAGTGAACCGACTGCCTAAAAAGCACGCTTTAGCCCACACGGCAAGTATGTAAGACAAACGCAAGTCGGTTGATGAGATATTTTGCATAAAAATGTTTTGGGTAAGTTTATGAATGTAGGTACATATACATGAAAGTACGCATAAATAGACACACACATGCACATGGATACCAGTATACAAGCATGAAAAGTATGAAAATAACAAGTTTTGTTTTTATAATTAAAAATTTTAACACAACAGTCACTAATTCATAAGCATCTTAATAAAATACATGTCGGTAATCACAAAACAAATTTATACTTTTTTGTGAATGCTTTACAATAATAAAGAGAGAAGACGAGTTTGGTAATGTTGCAGGTAGAGAGTGAACAGAAAAAAGCGGTATTTCTAGTCCAAATTCTAGTTGCTAGTTTAGTACTCAAATATATGTATATGTGCATATGTATACGAGTATATCCCCATATACATGTACATACACACCTATATACATACACATAACACCCCCACATACACATATACATACCTATGCATCTAGGCAATCATATGATACATATGCGTTCTACGAAACGCTGTATGATGTATTGAAATAGAGGATAATGAGCAAAGGAGGTTCGTCTATATTTTTTTAGAATATGCTGTAGCTTAAAATTTCTAATTAAATATTGTAACGTAAAGATCATTGATTGATAAGCATCTTTTCTATTATCTAGGTCATCACGCAAGATATATATGTTTTTATAAATGCTTTACAATAATAAAGTGAAATGACGGGTTAGGTAGTGTTAGGAATTGAGAGTGGCAAAAGGGCGCTATTTATAGTTCATCAGTTAGTTGCTAGTCCAGTGCACATAGGTATATGTGCACATATGCGCATCCTTATGCGCACATATAACCACATGGGTACACACAATGCACGTACATACATACACACATATAAGTAAGCATGTTTGCAAATACCAGCGTATGGGGGATCAAATCATAATACATCCGCAGACTTCAAAAACTGTTGTGTAATGTGTTGAATTATAAGACAATGATCAAAGGAGATTGTGGAGCAATAGAGATACTGAGCAAATGAGAATCGTAAATACTTATTCAGTGTGTTCTGCGACTAAGAATTATTGTTGAGACGTAAGATGACGAGCTATTTTGGTCTTAAATTCTCTCAGTCTCTGAAGAATTTTAATACTCAGGGGAAATTTGTTCCACCGTAAGGCGCCTGATATTGACAGAGCCTTCTGCCCTAAGTGAGATGAACGATAGTTGGCTAAGACATTGTTGTTTCTGTTCGGCTTTTAGTTGGTTACAGTGGGTGGATGGAAACGCACTATCTCAGCATTGCTCTGAGGAAGAGACATCGAGGAGAATACGTATTGGGCCCTCTGCATGAGAAGCCTTTCTTGAATAGGAATCCAGCCGAGTTTATTAAGGAGAGGGGTTACGTGATCACTTCTTTTGAAATTACCGTTGCATACCACCTTGGCTGAAAAATTCATGCGCTTTTGTAAATCTGTTTGAAATTATTGAGGGAAGTTTCCTCATACTAGGCTGCAGTAGTCAATGCAAGATAACACCAAGGATTGAATGATCAATAATCTTGATTTTTCGTCGAGCGTACTTTTTATTTGATGAAAAAACATTAAAGTTCCGTAAATTTTGTTGCAAGTTTTCTCAACGTGAGATTCAAAGAATATGTTTCTATCGAATCAGATACCTAAATTTTTAACTTTGTCTGATGTCTCAATTTCATCATTCCCTACTGCAAGAGTAAGGTTTACATTTTTTTATTGCAGCTTTGGATTCGAAAATAATGCATTTCGTTTTATTAGCATTTAATTTGAGGCCATTTTGGTCGTACGATGGTTTCAGGCTAATCAGTATAGTTTCGGCTTCAATTCGTGGCTGTAGTGTTTCCGATACAGAACTTATTACATTTGAAAATCAAATTAATTCATTGGGATCCGTGTGTTAGAAGACATTGGAGCGCAATCATTAATGAAAATTGAAAACAGCATCGAACCAAGAATAGATCCTTTGGGAACACCAAAATTGTTTTGAATGAATGGGGACAATTTGTTTTCTGAGCGGACTGCATGAGATCAATTTAACAAGTAACTTTCAAACGAATGCGTGTCTACACCTAAGTTCAATATTTTTCGTAGAAGTCTATTATGTTCGACGCTATCGAACGCCTTAGAGAGATCGAGTAGCAGCAAGAGTGTTACATTCTTTTGATCGATATCGTTGTATATTTTTTCTGAGAATTTGAGCAGAGCGTCTTGAGTGCTAGTATTTCTTCTATAGGCGTATTGATTTCGATGGAGTAGATTTGACTCGTCCAGGTGAAATGACAGGTGATATGTCACCACTTTCTCCAATATTTTGGACATGACAGGCAAAAGACTGATAGGCCTGTAGTTTGATGCTGTATTATAATGGAGTGTTTCCATTGGTTTGGAAACATGATGGTTGTTATTGATGTATTAATTGCACACTGGTCAACAACCAAAATGCTTCGGAGACTAAGGTAGCATTTTCCATATAATTTTTGGTTGCTGTAACAAATATCATGGTTAAAGTGGTTTGGTAGCTATACTTTTCGTGATACGCCTACATGTCTCAAAACGTTCCTACAGGCTTACGGACGTGTATATGACTCACTACGCTCAGTCTCTCTGCCCTCAGTATTGTTTCATCAGCCACAGAAGGTTTTTGTGCTGTAAAAGTTTACATTTGGAGGGCGAAAGGTAGAGAGTAGATATAGATTAGAGTTTGAAACATAATGACATATACTGTATATTAAAAATAAATTAATCAAATATTTCATGCCTCGCATCTTTGAACCTGTAGCCAATACACATTTTCAACGTGATATTTAAATTCATTGAATGAAAATACATAAGAATCAACTAATATCATTCAAGAAGCACACAACTTTTCAAAAATTTGAATTTATCAGACAAATCCATGGTGCTGCGACTGGGAGACAGTTGTTGTTATATTAAAGGCTGATACCATCATGTAAACTGCCTTTTTGGTTTTTCAATCAGTATAAAATATTTCGTAACTCCGGTAAATCGACAGGACGTGTTCTCCACCTGACATCAGCCCTCGAAGGTGCGGTAGGGCATGAATTTTCAATTCACTGTTCATTTGGATTGATACACACCTCACTGAAAACTTGAGCCCCTGCCTTTGAAAAGAATGTATTGAAATCCGTGGCTGTTGCCAAGGGTTTTTCAAAATTATTCATACTGTCTAAATTTTTATGAGGGCTACTTGACTCATGATTTCCCAAGTTCTTTACGGGTTATTTTTAGCCGTTAACAGTTCCTGGTGGAAGTGAATTTGTATTGCTCCAGTGATTTCCTTTCGAAGAATTTTGTCATGTTCTTTATATCTCTTGTATAGAGTACTGTTTGATCCATTGTTTTTGTATTCTTGCGAGTAAATTTTCTTTATTCTGCTTAGCTCTTAATAGTTATCAGTATACCAAACATTGCGTTTTGGCTTAGTTTATTTCTTGATGTAAAATGCACATTCGTCGTGGGCTGCTGTGAAGTTCTCGTTAAAGATAGACACTTGAATGTCAATATCGTCAAATTGCATCATGTTCTGAACTTCGGTGCATTTATTGAATAGTTTTTCTTGAAACTGTTCCGCTCGATAGTGACCTTTCAAGCGGTAAGTCATTGAGCGATAGTATTGCCTTTCCTTTGCACTATTAATTTTACATTCTATAGACTGGTGATCGGAAACAGAAGGTGATATTACTGTACTAAATATTACCGTAGCATTATTTGTGACACCTGATTGATGAGCGTTTTAGAGACTATAGTAATGCGATTCGGTTCTTTGACCATTTACGATAGGTTTAGTTTGTACATCAATTTACTTAGCTGATGTTTTTGTCCGTTAAATAGACATTAAAGTCTCCGAAAGCAAAGAATGACTATTTTGCATTTCAGGTACACAACAGCGATTAATTATAGCTATTACACGGGCAAACCATTCAATTTTAATAATGATAACAAATGAATAAATGATGCTAAATGCTTACAAGGGAAGTTCATACCATTTTGTGAACGTTTTACGATTGAATTGGAAAGAAATTTGTTTTCAAGCTTGTGCAACACTTCATATGCATGGATATTTAACTCTCATATTTTCGATGAGACAATTCGTTTACCGTCTAAAGGGCCAGGCTTTAGCACTCATATGCATTCTTGAATTGCTTCAAACTGGTCGGCTAAGCCAAATGTTAGATTACCTAACATTTTTCAACCAAAATAGGTTAATTAAAACTATTAATAACTAAAATTGAACTGAAAAAGTCCCCAGAACGGATACAGAGATCTCAAGGTTACGTTAAGTTTTTCTTCTTTTGAGCTATTTTTATGATATTAATAAGGAGTACTGGAATCATTCTTCATTCGAGCAAATTTGAATCAAAAATAAATTGAAAATTTGCTGTTCATATAATGGTCAGTCAAATTAAATCGTGTATACGACAAAACCACAATGTTAGGCAGTCTTAGAATGTTGTATCCTTCACTTCTGAGATGAGAAGAATATATAGTGATCAACAAATTATTACCATCAACCAGTAGCGCAGCCAAGGGGAGCACGCCCCCCCCCCCCTCCCTCCCCCCTCACTGGACCAGACACCGCTGAAAATGCGCACGGATTCGCAAACATCACGAATCGGGTCATTGGAAATATCGCGACGTTGTCTTTCAATTACCTATTTCAATGCATCAATTGTTCTTGGTTCGTGGATGTCCGTGGACGTCCAGAACGTTTCTTGTTGACATTCTGAACGGTTCCATTTGTTTCAAATTAGTCTCTGATGCGAGCAATGGGTTCTGAATCGTCTTTGCACTTCTATGGCGTTTTCGGTCATCCAATAACATTTCAATACAAACTTCTTCTCTTCCAAGCCAAATTGATTTCCTGCCATGCGTGATGAATTGAAAACACATGCAATTCAAAAAAGCAGCAGGTTAGCGATAGTTGCAATTTGAGTACATTTTTTTGAGACAAACTGAATATCTGAGCACAAGGCTTCCACGAAAGCTTTCAAGTAGATAAATGAGACAGCACATTATTAGAAAGAAGCCAGCAAAATTTAGTGTCTGATAAATTATTGATCAAACTTGCAAAAATGATTATATCGAATCTCAATTCTAAAATTGCATAGTACCTATACATTAAAAAGGATTTACATTTTGTAATTGCTTGACTAGTTTAATTCAACAGAATTATTTAAGACAGCCATACCTCATTGGAAATGAGACCTTTGCCAGGAGGTATACATGACAGCCCGGCGCCTCTTCCCGTGAAAGAGCATCAAAGGTGAAAAGTTTATCTCGGCTCACCAGAAAAAATTAATTTCGTTTTTTTAGTGAAATCACACAGACTACAAACGACAGAAAGAAGAGACGTTGGTATAAAAAGTATTTTAATTGAAGGATGCCTAAGTTAGTGTGCCATACTCGTAAAGAGAATATTTTAATAGTACGACCCCGAATCTAAAGCGGATATTTCGTACTGACAGTACTGTTCATTAATTGTACCACACCTAATTGTTATGGACGTCTTTTTCTTGTGACGTCATATCATTGTGATGAGCTTCCTCTTAGTAATTTATTTCAAACGTGACGTCGCATGAAGAGTCGAAATGATATTTTTCGATCGAATCATATTCTTTTAAACATCTTTTGCTGCCACCAGCCCAATATTTGGGCGAAACAATATTTAAATCTGTCGCAAATCAATTATTTAATAACGGTCGTCATAGTCAATTAATTATATTTATTTTCGGTAATCCTGATCTGTATATTTAAAAGCTGTTTATTCAAGGCTATTATTAACGTGCATTTCATCGTCATCTCTTTCCAACTTACAATGGAAATTAAAGACACAAAAGATTACGAAAGTTCACTATTAATTTACGCAGACATCTAATCGATCACAAAGCTGTTGGAGAGAAATGCTGGTTCGACTCATAGTAAATATGTTACCTTACTGCAGAGTTCCAGTTTTGGGCGTTGGCCAGGTATGAGGGTAGGTTGATCCCTTCACAATCCATTTATCAGGATTAATTGAAGCTAGATGGATCTCCAAATATTTTAAAATCAACTTGCAGGACCCGTGGAAATTCCACGGACAATGCCATCGTTACGCTAGGTGATCCCGTGAAAAAAAATTCTGTCAACATTTCCTTACCAATTCCAACATAACATGTTCAAACTTAACTTATCCTACCCTAACCAAACCGACCCTGATAATATGTCGAACATAAAAAACCGTGGACCCATGAAAAAATTTCGTCAACATTACTTCCCCTACACTAACCTAACCTTTCCTAACCTACTCTAACCGAACCTATCCTGATAAATATCAATCATAGAAAGGCCCTGGACCCGTGAAAAAATTTCATCATCATTACCAAACAAATTCTAACATAACATATTCTATCCTAAGATATCCTTGCCTAACATATTCTAACCTATCTCTTCCTGACCTATACTAACCGACCCTATCGTGATAATATGTCAAACATAAAAAACGTGGACCCATGAAAAAAGTCCGGCAACATGACCTAACCTATGCTAACCTAACCCATCCTAAACTAACAAATGTTAACCTATATATCATATCTTACCCTATCCTATCCTAACCTATTCTATCCTACCTATCCTAACCTAACTTAACCAATGTCATCGTTAGGTAAGGGGGACCCGTGAAAAAAATCGGTCAGCATTACCCAACAAATTATAACATAACATATTCCAACCTAACTCATCCTTACATGGTATATACTAACCTATCCTATGATAACCGAAGCATTCTTAATATTTCAAACATAAAAAACCATTGACCTGTGAAAAAATGTCGTAAGCATTACGTAACCTATGCTAACCTATCCTAACCTATCCTGACCTAACCTTTCCTATCTTAAACTAACTTAACTTGACCTATCCTAACCCTACCTAGCCTAACCTAATGAACCAATGCCATCGTTAAGCTAGGTGGACCCGTGAAAAGATTCGGGAACATTACCCAAGAAATTTTAATGTAACATATTCTAACCTAACCCACGTTAAGCTAACAAATACTACCCTATCCTATCCGGCTTATTTCTTTATACATAGTAACTTCGTAGAAACGATACTTAGAATCACGGCACCTTCATAATAATGAGCAGAAGCCAGTGTAGATTACACGATTTCATTAATTAACTCATTTCCAAGCATATAAGGAAATGTATTTTATAGGCATTCTTTGATATGGAAAGGTTCCTCGGTGGACCCGCGAAAAAATTCTGTCAACATTACCTAACGAATTCTAACATAACATATTCTAACCTAACCCACCCTAACCTAATATATCCTACCATCCTATCCTAACCAAATCTATCCTGATAATATGTCAAACATAAAAAAAAACATGGACTCGGGAAAAAATTTCATCAACATTACCTAAACTATGCTAACCTGATAAAATGTCAAACGTATCAATGCATATAAAGGCGATCTTTTTATGTAACACTCGGGAATTCGGTCTCCATGATACCGCAAACTCGGATGACAACGTTAAACGAGATCATTGTTTGAACAAATAAAAAATATATAAAAAAGAAAATGCAAAACTAAAATGAAAAAAAAAATTTAAATGAAAAAATTATGTGCGAATAAAAACAAGAAAAAAATATTTAAATAAAAATCCCAAATAATAGAAATAAAAAATAAAAATGATGATATTAAAAAATTTAAATAGAAATAATAATGAAAAATATAAACAAAGAAAAAAACAATGAAAAAATAAATGTCTTACCCTAACCTAATTTAATCTATCCTACCTATCCTATCCATGATGCCGCAAACTCGGATGAGAGCGTAACCTACGAACTTAGTTTTAAGCGTATTAAAATATAGACTGTTTTACTTATCACTCTTAAAGTCCTTTTACAGTACAGCGGGTTCATCACCACAGGGGGGAGACACCAAGGTTCGTGGTCTGTGTTCGTATCCTCACAGTCAATATATATCTAAATTAGGTGAACAATCTCTCACGACTCATGCGTACAACTGCCTCTAACAGATCCATTCGTATGACTGCCGGTTGCCCGCTCCCTTGAAACAGACTCCTAGCTTGAGGGCGCGTCGTTACATTAGCGAACAAGCACGACACGACAATAGTTCTGTATTAGTAGGTGAAAAAACCACAATCTTGATAAACTAATAAAGCGCTATATCCTACATTTAATCTATAAAAATGAATAATATTTTAGATGATTATGGTTACAATGACGTTGAAATACATTGTGAAACAGGAAAGAGGTGGCTGGTAACTCCAACTTGAAGTCCCTCAGCGGCGTCGTGGTGATCATATGAAGGAGGTAAGATGGCAAGCACCCAAAGGACTGGCGACATTGCAGCAGTAGTTTGTGCGAGAGGCAGATCGTAGAGTTATCCCAATGTTGCGCTTATTCGCGAGAACACATCTCTCAAGATTAAAAACGTTTTTTGTTTTGAGGAGATGAAATTCGTTGGCCAGAAGCAGCATTTCGACATTTCCTAGTAACGCTTTTTTGTAGATATGATGTAGGGTGTTATGAGGTCATAACGTAATCCATTGTGGAAAACTCGTACAGAAAATACTTCAATAGTACGACACCTAATCGAGAGTAAAAAATTTGTTCAGGCAGTATTTCGATAGTATGAAACCTAATCCAGAGAAATATAGGCGCATTGAAAACTTACCACTGGACCTATTCCTTTTAGCCTAAAACTTCATTTCAGATCCCATTCTACGGCAAACAGGGCCTCAGTGCGGGGATGCTGCTGACCAACCTGACGAGGTGGCGGAGGCTGCCCTTCCAGTGGCAGTCTTTGGTGACCAGCGTGGCGCAAGCCTTCCGGGAAGGCATAATTCTTGGCGATCAAGACATACTGAATATTATCTTCAGTGAGGTAATGAATCATGTATTTGAGCGATTTCAGCGTTGGTTGATACTTCCATTTAGGAAGGTAAGTTTGGAATTGGGCAGTTTCTTTAGTCAGTGTTCCTATGTCTTTTTCCACGCAGTGTATTATTGTTAAAAATTGCAAAGTAAGTTGAACCCACGTAGAAAATTTAGTAATCAATTAATAATGTTTCCTATTCAGTTTCAGGATATATACTGTTTTTATCGTCATTTTAAAATTAACTCAGGCACACTGTTTCCTATTTTTTCTGAACTGAGAAGTATTTGTCAAATTTACACCGAAAAACTAGAATTGCTCTGCTTGCTCAAGTTTTGATCTGAATACGAGTAGTTGAATGCAAGTATTACATTCCCTGATTCCTGTCAGATTGATCAAATTAACCTGCCATTTATTGTTTTGAATGAGTTTTTTCTTCTGCATTTGCATAAAAAATTTGCTGCTCCGAGCTGTCGCATTGTGACTAAAATGTGGCAAGTCATTTAGTGAGCCTTATAATATTTACCCTGCATATCCAAAGGAACGAGGTACAAACTTCAGAGGCCATAATTAGCCACCTATCTGCATTTGTAAGAAATAAGACTGACCTAAAATAAGAAATATAATCCCCTTGCTGGGACCACGTATAGCTTACCGTAAAGTTAGATTTACCTCAACGAAAAACACCAAGGAAAATAATGCTGTACTATAGAACATACCGTAGTTATCAATTGCTCGAATGTTCGCTTCATTTTTTAGTACACTAGTGCACACGTGCTGGTTGGCATTAATCGGAAAAATTTCATCCCTTCTTTATTGAGTTAAATTCGATTGTGCAAGTTGATGCTGTTAGGCATTTTAGTCTGAAGAATTTCACCCCTACTTTCTTGAGTTGAATTTTCTAGTGCCACTCGATGTTGTCCGGCGCTATGCCGATGAATTTCCTCGTTTCTTTCATGTGTTTAGCTCTCTCTAGCTACTCGGTGCTGCTCTGCATTATTCCGTAGAATTTCCAAACGCCGGTCAAGGGTCAATTTAGCTCTAGCGCATGGTACATGCTCAATTTGAGCATGTACTATGCATAGTAGTACATGCTCATAGTACATGCTCAAGTGATGGTACATGCTCAATTTTTTATCCCCACTCGCTGCTTCAAGTATTTCACACCTAGCAATATTTTACCTCATTATATTTTTTGAGTGAAAATAATGTTTGGTCCAGTGTTTGCGCAAACACGACTTATAAGTTAATTTTTCATAGTTGTTCAAAACATATTCCCTCCATTCAGTACCCCGAATACATCTACGACCTCAGTTGCGACTGGAGCGGCATAATCGAGCAGTGTTTCACTGCCAACTGGAACTGTAGCTCCATAGAAGACACGGGCTTCTCCCTCGTGCACGGAGCAAGACGTCGGTTCTTCCCGGACCAGTTTGGTGGCAACGCGATTTTCACCCTTCCAATGCATGTGAGTGTCGTCTGCCAAACCTCGCTGGTTACTCACTCACTCGTTCTTTTTCTCACTCACTTCTGTACAAATCTGAAAACAAACATAAAAAATTATGTTCATGCATAAACAGCTCAAATCTGAAAACAAACAGCTCATGCTTATGAACCCATTGCTTCCCTTTTCGAACACATTTAAAAAAAATTACATCTGTACGATCATAATTCTGTTTGTCTTGACAACCATCTGTCCGTTAAGTCAGCCAGAAGTTACTATTTAGTTGCTGTGTATAATAAATTATAATACAATAAAAACTTGTGTAACACTTACATTAAAGGACATAAAAAATATCGGCAATTTCAGGTACAAGCACCCTCATAGTTGCGGTTTATTGTTGTTGGGTAACTGTCATTTACAGCTCATTTGTCGTTAGGGGGATAAAAAAGTGGCAGTTAAATTAGAATACGTTAATATAAGTTTGGTTTGCTTGTAATTCCTCATGATACGGAAGAAAGAGACGTTATTATGAGATAGGAGACGTTATTATGAGATAAGTTGGATTAGGTTAGGCTAGGTTATGGGGGACTAGGTTCGGACAAAAAAGGATAAGTTTTGAATTTCAAATCATATATGAGAAAATACTTTTCTCACGGGTCCAGCTTCCAGTTTTTATTCCAAGAACCATTAAATGAATTATTAGCTCTTGAAATTTTGCACTGAGAGCTCCGCACAATCTACAGTCTCACCAATTTGCTTTTGCAGGAAATATTCCAAGCCTGGCATCAGCACCAGCCTGGCCAGCCCGTATCCCTGCTACTGCGACAGTTGATGCACAGGCTGCACATCAGAGAAGATGAAGTTCGGAGTATCAAAAACAGCAACAAAACTCACCAGTTCTGCTTATATAGCGTTGAAAAGTTGCTCAAGCAAATGGTAAATTACGTTCATGAATATGAGGGAAATTTACAGGATGGATAAAAATAAAGGCTGCAATCTATCAATGATAAAGTTTCTTATGCAGTTTTCACACTTTTTTGGTTGCTTATTAACTGGCTTGGTTGTCGTCATTCTACTCTGCTTTCAATAATAGCGTGGCAGAATTTAGAGCTCAGCTTTCTGTAAAAAAATACGTGAAAATTGAATACTTTGATTATATTTAAAATTTGTGAAAAATTCTCTTCTGTTACTCTCAATGTAGAGAATTTGTCTTTCACGATTAATTAACGAGAAGTTTGCGTCTTTAGTCCAATCAATATGTTAATCCCAATCGATGTATTCTGGATAGAAACTATTTTGAATACATATTTTCAACGTAAGATGTTTACATTGCTTTACATTCAAGTTTTCTAGAAAGGTTTCAACAGCTGATGAATTATTTACCCTCTTGAAATGAATGACTATCATTTTTTACGCTAGAAAATAAGTAGACAAGTCAAAAGCCGACCGAACAGATCCCAAGTGTTCACTATATCCTTCTTTCTTCAATGATGTGGAGTGCACCAGTGCTGTGGGATATGAAGCAACTATACCATGTTGCAACCACCACCTGCTCGCTCTACAGTTAGTACGGTACTTCCAGATTCACAAGTAGTCCC
Organism: Morinoia aosen; assembly: GCA_030386875.1. Classification (NCBI taxonomy): domain Eukaryota; kingdom Metazoa; phylum Arthropoda; class Malacostraca; order Amphipoda; family Talitridae; genus Morinoia; species Morinoia aosen. The sequence goes on along the minus strand of CM059576.1, from coordinate 105,311,668 downwards.
ATTTGTCGTTCAAAAACAACGAGCGCCGTCGCGTTCAGATTATTTAATTTTTGGTTTATCAGACTCATCAGATTTCTTTCTTGTGCATAAGTTTTATTTCCAAATTTTTAGAGCCGTCCAAAATTCTTTCTTTCGAATAAGAGAGTTTTACGATGGCTATCACTTTCGATGTCGCCCTTCTGAAGTTCTCTGCTGCTGGTTCTGTCATTTGCATCTTCTTAAGAATCTTCAATAAAAAATTTGAATTCAATTTGACCTATTTACATCCTATTTTTAACTCTCTTAAAATGTTTCAACGTGTATGGGCTCTGATCTTCTATGATGCGCCTAACTTTAGAAAGTAAGAGGACGTGCTGAATTCTTTACATTTACGAATAATTGAGCGCACTTATGGATATGGTACATTTGATTCAGCAGAAATTTTTCGGTTTCAATTTCCTTCCGAATGATAATGAATGAGTTGCACATTGGAATATTCTAGCTCCTTTTTCACCTTGGGAATTATTTTTATTTTAGACAACCTTCTGAAGCGATTGCATATTTCTAGCTAACTAGATAATTCTTGACGTAACGACGTGGATTCTTTTTCTACCATTTTTTAGAATGTTAAACCATTTGCTTATGTCTTAAAGAATTTTTGTTCATAATAATTGCTATTCTAATCTTACTCTGTAGAATTGATAAAATACTAATGCCGTAAACCCAATATTATTTTGTTGTGTATGAACATAACGCTTGAAAGATCAAAATTTTATTTTACGTGTTTAGTTTCATGATTTAGAACTATAATCTTCCAGAGTTATGTGAATTTTGGCTTACCAAATATTTAATATATGTATCATCACAAGTGTTCTGATTCGTAAGTCCTTCCCTTGCTTATGAACGGATGTTTACCTCGAGTAAGTAAAGCGGAGACTATTCGCTTAAAAATATGACCAATACTCCAGTAGAGGAAAACCCCACTTTTAATTATGTAATTAAAATATGCAGACTTGCTTCATTTGGCCTCGGTGGCTGTAGCTCCAGGCCTGCCTTCATTGGTACTGTTTGCTTTGAACATTTTTATTATGATGAAGACGAGCAATTTCTGTCGGCGAATCGGGGTTCGACTATGTGTACACTTCTGCTTTCTGCGTCAATTGAATATGACTGCAAGCTATTGGGAGAAAGTATGTTGGGGGCATGCAAGGAAACGAAGTATGCAAAACATTATTCATGTTCTAACATGAATTGAGAGACCTGTGGATGACTGGAGTTTAATAAATGTTGGAGGTGAAGGGCCTGAGTGGGACTGCAAGAGGTGGAAAAAAGATATTGAGAGGCAAACAAAAGAGTATGGATTGAATAAATGGGTTCTTAGCATGACGCAGAAGCCTACACTAATCTGATACATGCAAAAGAAAGTACCAAAGTGTGAGATGTTTTATGATGGTAGTTTTGGTAGTCAACTCTTGTTTGCTGTGAGGTGTAAGTCATTGAGTGTGAATAGACGTACACATGGAGGTGGAATGAGAATAATAATTGATTATATCAGCAGTGTGATAGTGGAGTGGAGGAAACAATTGAGCATTTTGTGCTGGAATGTAGTAAGTATGAGCAAGAGAGAGAAAGAGTTTCATGAATGAGGTGTTGAGCAGTATGGAGAGAATGAGTGATATGCCAGATGTGCTGAAGATGATTGCGGTATGAGCTGTATTGTTGGATTGGATCAGGAGTTTAATTTGAGTGTCATTGAAGCTATGAAAGTTTTTCTTGCACGTGCCTGGAGTAAAAGACAGTGACTGGAATGAGCCAGTCATGTAGAGTGGACTGTAATGACCCGCCATGCTTTAGGATGGTGGTTTGACGTACTGGTTATCTCAGTGATGCTGTCCAATAGCAGCTTGTGACAAGGATCGGTGGGTCTTGAGTAGTTTGTTAGACAAGTCTGGTACACAGGCGCTGAACTCCTTTGTGTGAATATTGTGAGTATTGCAGAAGGAATTGTCGGCCGTTACAAAAGCCCCGACGCTGTCGGCCATCAATTTTAAGTTCAAGTTCAAGTTCCGCCATGCGCTGTGGTTCTGGTGTCATACTAATTCAATCCGAACACATTGTTATGCATTGTTGTACTGATACAACTGCCTCTGAGTTTGTATTATTTATACAAGAGATCATTTCTTGTGCTTCAAAAGACTCTAATTTATTTCATAGCATTCAGAAAACAAAATATTTCAGGCCTTTCTGGTTAGTGTCACAGCTAAACCAGAAAGATAATACATTGAAGGGTAAAAACATTTCACTTGCTAGAATGGATTAAGCATATTCTTCATACAAGAAAGGGTACTCATATTCCTTTTAAAATAGATTAATATTTTGTGATAATAAGTTATAAACGCTATAGCTTTCGATCTAAAAAAATCAACAACGTCATGGTTATTTCAAATAATTTACAGCATTTTCCTGCTAATTTCGATGAACGAATTATTGTTTTTCGGAATATGTTTCTCAATTCCTTTATATTATTTTTGTACATTATTTTCGCAGATCCAATGTGCTTTGGCATTTCATAGAACAGTTGTTCATCCATGGTTTAAATCAAACCTGACGAATAGTAAAAACACGCTGCAGTCGAAAATTGTTATCATATCTTTTCGATAAAAAGATATGGCTTTCCCCGAGGGTCGGCTATTGGATTTCTACTGGTTTTTTATTTACACACATTTCATTTTTATTTTCATTTTGTTTGCTGAAAAAGCACTTTCTCTCTCTTCAACCCTTCTTTATGAAAATAATGATACAATATGATGAATAGTGAACAAGAAAACGCTTCAATATGATTCAGAATAAATCAAATTTGCATCTAAGTCGATTATACTAAAAATTTTCAATTCTCAGATTTGCACGTCAAAATTAATGATGGTCAGAGTAAGGAAAGCGATTCATTCATTTTTCAGGAACTATAATAGATATAGCCTGAATTTCCAAATACATACCTCGTATTCACAAATATAAAAACTGTATTTCATATGCATTTATCTGTATATGTGTGACTAACAGTTTAAATCTGCAACTGTCAAAAACTAGTGTGTTTTCGTAGTTACTGTAAATACTTTAACTGCTTATGACAATTTATTGTGATAAATACCTACAGCTGATTAGGTATTGTGGGATGCACTCTAATTTCCATTATTAAAGCTTTTATTTCCTCATCAAGAAGTGATTATTTTCCACTGAAGAATTGGAGAACATTAAAATAACTTCCGACATTTTTTTGAATTCTCAATAACTGTAACTAAAGTTAGAAATATCTAGCTTGAAGAGGCGCAAAAATATTGTTAGAGAAGTTACAGAAGCTCATCCAAAGTCCAAGATACGAAATGAAAGTACTCATATTTTACAAACAGAACTAAAAAGATGTATTACTCTCTTCAAAAATGTATCATTAGCATTAAGAAACTTGGAATACAATCCCCATAGTGATGATTCACTTACTTAAGCATCGTGAAATTTACCTGTTTTCCTTTGGTAATTCCATGTTTAAAACTTGGTATAACTATAGTGATAAAGTTTTTCAATAATTAATTCCTTCTTAAACAAGTCATCATGATAATTTGACTAGAAGCCCAAGTGTCGATACCGTCGTGCGGTCGACGTGAGGGTTCGTGGAAAAGGGGCTGTCTTCTGTACAGCTACCTTTTCCGGGGCGCTAGTTTTTCTTCGCAGCTGCCCTTCCTGAGGTTCGTGTGGGTACCGCCTACGCCGTAATCAGTCCGCTAGGGCAACAGAAGTAAATTCTGCTAGTGCTGAACTACGGCGGTACCGTTGTGAGGGGGGGTGAGGTTAGTGTGGGTACCACCTGCGCCGTATTCAGTCCGCTAGGGCAACAGAAGTGAATTCTGTTAGTGCCGAACTGCGACAGCATCTTCCTATCGACAAACTATGCGAAATAGTTCGTCCTTTCGAGGTGGCTCCTTAAACCCCTTATTAGGCGAGGTGTCGTATAACACTAAAGCCTGTGTCAACAAGGAGAAAGGAAACTCTTGTGACTTTAGGGTGTGACTTGTTTAATGCTGAATCTCTTTGAAGTCCCTATCACATACACTGATATATTTTAACAAAGACAGTGATTTATTTTCTATTGCAAAAATAGTGCGTACAGACGTGAGTGTCGAGAATCTGTTCAGAATGATCAAATTTTTGCGAATTAAAAATGAAAATTCTTGTAATTGCGTAAAAGTTGCGTGTTGAAATATCTCAGTAAATCCCAGCAGCACAGAGGGGTCGCTTCAACATGAATGTTTTTATGTCGCTTAAACATGTATGTTTTCTTTTATGCCTGTGTGTTTAAGGGGGAGCGATAAGAGTTAATGGCTCGAACGACGGCTGTTGACATTGGGTGTTGTTTCTGGAGGGGCCTATGTTGTGGTGTTAGCAAGTTTTTTATTCGGTCGAGCCTTGGAAAATTGAGACGCTCGGAAAAATGCCTACACAAGCGCGAACAAAGTCGCCTTCTTGTCAAAGATAAATCGACACACTCAGGACGAGAGAGGCGGTAAAGCCAACGGTCGGGTTCGAAGGAGCTTGAGCGTGGGAAGCAATGAGGCTAAGAAAGAAATAAAGACAAGCTGCGGTACTACCAATTAGAAGAGACGTAGGTATGCCGTATCTAAGGGTGGGTAGTGAGTAGAAACGAGTAGACTTCAACGTGTACTTGACGTAGAGATACAGTGGATCCAAATGCGCTCCGCAGAGCTGAACACGGCGCATTTATACACACAAATTGCTGACTCAGCGGCGCACGACGCCTGAGACGCACCAGGCGTGGCACTGTACTTACGTACTAAGCTACGTACGAGGATAAGTGCGTGTCCGTTTCGGCACACACCTCCCCCACCATACCTGTTTTATTACTCAAATTGAAATAAATCGCTCAGAATTTAAAGTTCATAACTCCAAGAAATGACAAAGGTATCTAAAAGCGTAAATTTCTAAGATTGAATAGGTATGCAAAGTGAAAAATGCGCAATATACCCCCACCAACAAAAAAGATGAGAGCCGCAGGTTATGAACATAATTCGTAATAAAGAGTGAAAGATAGCCACTTTTTTAAGCAATACCCCGTATTGAAAAACGCAATAGTACAACAACAATAATATATTTATCGAAACAGAAAAACATCCGTAAATAAAAGTAAAACGCGTCGAAATAGAGACGGCAAGAATCGCAACAGAACAATATCAGTGTACCGCAAAAAAAAAGTGAAGACACTAATATCGTACCAAAAAAATCTACGGTACAAGGAACCAACATTTAACTATCTCTACCGTTTGAAATACCCGTAAAGAACTCATCGAAAAAAGCAAACGTTACTACATTAACGAACAATCTCAATTACAAACTATGTAGGCATCCTATTAAAATAAAAACAACAACAATCTTATTTTAAAAAAATTCAACTTTGAATTTATTTATTGTTGTACGTTTTTGAGAAAAAAAAAATCTAATATTCATTACGCATGAAGAAGGATAATTATAAACATCGCACGTATGTACCTATTCCATTTACATCAACATTCGCCATGAAAACACAATTACCGCAAACATTGTTTTGTGATGAACAGTTTAAATGCAAACGCATTAAAGATAGAAAATCGCATCTTTGAAACAACAATTGAAATACTTTTATTCAAACATAATTAAGAAATAAAGATTAATACTTGCCATGAATTTGTAGAAATAACAATACATTCGTTAAATATAAGAATAATCACGCATGAAATTTAATTCAACGCATTGTCTATGAAATTTAGTTGATCAGAAAATTCGCATTACATTTACTGAATTCGGAAAACAATTAATACATACTGAGTTACGTTAACATCATATTATTTTAGAACATCAATCCAAAAATTTAGAAGGATTTACCACAATTACAAGACTGGAATCAACTTAATACCTTACAACTAATTCCTGAGGTATATGTTAAACATAAAACTAGAATTCCGTTTTATAACGCATGAGAAAAATAGTGTCGCTTAGAAGACACGCAAAAAAATAAAGTCCACATATTTAAAAAACAAGAAAAACACATGCTTCACTGACACCTAAACTTCGCTATTTGCTTGCAGGTGACGCAGCGGTTGGTCAGCGTTGCTCGATCTGAGCTGCTGACGGCGGAGTAATGCATCTTCAGCTCGAAGGCGATCCGCCAGTAAGTTAATTTCACGACGAAGATAGAAGAAGGAAACCCCTAATCCCAGAGTTAAAGGAAAGAGAAGGAGAATACCTAAATCAGATATGCGATCGGGAAGAATGTCGACGAGGGCATTTGCCTTGACCCAATCGTTTGACACTCTTCCCTGGTGTTGCTCCAAGGCATTTGTGAGTGCCTCCACTGACACATGGGTCATCCTATTTCCCATCGTGGAAGGCAGGAACGTGAGCTTGCTTCGTCTGAAATTGAAACAAACACAGAGTTCAATTAGCATGGCCACACAAAAAAAATTTTTAATCAATTATTATTACGTCAAATTAATTAAAGAACCCAATAGTCACAGCTGGCGACAGCTGCTATGAAAAAAAAACAAACATCAAATCTTCACGCAGCAGGTCCCACACGGCTTCGACAGCTGTACACCTATTTGCAAAACAAATCGGGACCCAGCCTTAGCTCCCACAGCAATGAGGGGCCGCGTTTCTAAACACAGGATGTTATTGAACCGAGCAAGCTGTTATTGAACTGAGCAAGGCTCTCGGGCAGATGTAAGCCTTGGTGGTAAAGTTAATGGGTACAGACTCAATCACGCACGTAATAACACGGTACACCAAATACGAAACGAAAATATAAGGTAAATACATACGGTTATATAAGGAAAGTTCCAGTTAAAAATATACGTAAAATTAACATCGAAACAAGAATCACACAATAGAATTATGTGGACCTAGTAACATCGTCAGTCGTACGTCGCATAGTTTTCATTCAACACTTTTTACGTAAAGGTAGTACATGATTTTTATTACTCCTGAATGTTTTATTGCCTATTTTGATTTCTACGTAATTTCGGTTAATTTTTGTTATAATACCTGGACCGTTCCAGGCTAGATCTAGCTTGTTTTTTCGCATGTGATTGCGCAATAATACACGGTCATTGAGTTCAAAATTTTTATTTTTGCGTCGAAGGTTGTGATACATGGTTCTTTCACTGGTATTGTTTATTATAGTAGCTCTAACGTTTTCAACAATGCGGGCAGCTTCCTGAGCTCGAAATCTTATTATATCAACGTTCGTGTCGTGACTGTAATTAGGTTCGAAAGTTACAGCACTAAAGCTCGGACACGTATCGCGATTGAAAACAATGAACGAGGGTGTATCCCCCAATGTGGTATTTAAACTATTGTTTATCGCGTTCTCTGTGCTGTTGAGGCATTGATCCCATTCCGTATGCGCTAACGAATTAATGTATAGTTTTAATAAATTCGTAATTTTGCGATTATTACGTTCAACAATAGCGTTACTGTGAGGACTCCAAGGGAGGACCTCTTTTTTCGCAATACAATGAATTTGAGAGAATTTTTTAACTGCCGCAGACTTAAATTCAAGAGCTTGGTCACTTAGAAGTGTTTTAGGATAGCCAAAAGTTGAGAAGCAGCTGTCCAGACAAGAGACAACTGTATCTGCCAATCGATCTGCTGTCGCGTAAAGCTTACAGTAACGCGAAAATAAATCAATCACAATGAGAATATATTTATTTTGCTGATCTGTGACAGGTAGAGGACCAAGGAAGTCCATTGATACCACCTCGAACGGTTCTTTAGCGATAGGAGCGTCTAAAATTTTAATAGGTACAGTACTGCTCGCTTTTAGAATCTTACATACATCACACATTTTGACAAATTTGCGTATGATATTCTTCTCTAACAAATGAAAATAACGCAACTTAAATTTAAACAACGTATGTGTGGCATCAGTATGGTACAAGGAATGGATACTCAGCACCGCCTTGTGCATGAGCGATGTCGGTATAACCGAAGTGAGAATAGTACTTTCCCTAGAGTCTATTTGTCGTCGTCTATACAGTATGTCGTTCAGAATTAAGTATTTTTGTAAGTCAGGGATCGTAGATTGTCTACTAGATAGTAATGCGTCTTTAACCTCAGAACAGAATGGGTCTAGTTGTTGTTCATTTCGAAATTCGTCTAAAGTCCATGATACGTCTTTTAACTGAGGTACGTAGTCAGTCAGTCGGGGTTTTACAGTCGACTCTGGCGCCACTTCATTAGAGGGCGTCGCGTCTGTATCGTCTACGTCGGCGGTCAGTGCACCACGGCGTGTAGTCACTGGGAACGCGTCGACCTCATTGAACTCTGCACAGTCTTCGAGATCTGAGATAGTTAAATGCTGGGGTAATCTACTTAGGCAATCTGCAATTAGATTCTGTTTCCCGGGGAAATATTTTACTACGGGTTCGAAGTGTTGAACTGTTAGACACCATCTAGACATAGCAGAATCGTCAGGAAGCTTTTTGAAAAACAAGGGCTGTAAGGGCTTGTGATCAGTGTAGAGATAGATCGGATATCCAAGAATGAGATATTTAAATGCTTACAGCGCGCTTACAATTGCTAAGAACTCTTTTTTCGTCGTTGAATAGCGCTTTTCTGTTGAATTTAAACTTTTACTGTAATATGCTATAGCCTTCATGGATTTTTTTGAATCATTATCTTGTTGCAAAAGTACTGCTCCAATGCCATAGTTTGAAGCATCTGTAAATACATGAAAAGGCTTGGAAAAATCAGGGTGCTTTAAAACGGTATCTGATGTTAAGACAGATTTAATCTTTTCAAAAGCTTTCTGGCATTCAGGCGTCCAGATAAATTCAACGTTTTTTCGTAACAATTGATAGAGAGGATATGAAATTGAACCAAACATCGGGATGTGATTGCGGAAATAGTTCGCCACACCTAGAAAACTTTGTAGTTCTTTCACATTTTTTGGAATCGGGAATTTTTGTAGTTTTTCCGATTCTTTGCAACGGATTCCGTCTGCCGACACAATGTGTCCAAGATATTCAATTGAGCTTTTTAGGAAATGACATTTTTCAAGTTTAAGGGACAGATTTCCACTACGTAGCTTCTCAAAAACACTCTGTAAATCTTTCAAATGTTGGTTCATAGTTTTTGAAAATACTAGTATATCATCAAGGAATACAAAACATAATTTACCGATGATATTTGCAAGAACAGAAGAAATTATTCTTTGGAACACTGATGGACTCGAGGATAACCCGAATGGCAACCTCTTGAACTGAAATTTCTCGTAACCGATACTGAACGCGGTGAATTTACGGCATTTTTCTTCCAACTCGACCTGATGAAAGGCAGAGCGGAGATCAAGACTTGAAAAAATGCTATTACCACCTAAGGAATAAAGAACTTCGTCAATGCGTGGAATTGGGTAACTTTCCTTGATAATTATTTTATTGAGTTCACGAAAATCTATGACGGGTCGAATCTCGCCCGACTTCTTTTTCACAACGATTAAAGGAAAATTATATTCTGAACTTGAAGGCTCGATAATTCCTTGATTCAACATCTGTTTATTGGCTTCCAATAATTCATTTTGATACTTATGTGGAATTCGATATGGAGGGATGTTAAGTACTGGAGCATCAGGTTTTAATTCAATAGCATGTCGCATGACATTCGTTACTGCAATATTTTCGCCTTCGAGAGTAATTACGTCTCTAAAATTGTTTAATAAATTCATCAGTAATGGTTTAGCATCATCATTTTCACAATTTACATCGTCACACGTCAGAGGACGTCTCTCGTTACTACCTCCTTCTGATACAACATCTTTGTCTGCATGAATTCCCACTTCATCAACACGATTATCGTTACCACAATGCCTCGTTTCTGCAGATACTAAACCAACGTCTTTACCAGAGATGGCATTGAAACTTCCACCATTAACACTGTCGACTTTGGGTAGATCCGCATCATCTCGGGCATCGCACAAATTTGCATCTCGCACAGCTTCGTGCACGGTAGACATGTAAATCTCGTGTTCAATTTCCATGTCGTTAATTTCTTCAATCGTACTTAACATCGTATTGTCGCTCAAATATACCACGTCTTCCGAGACGTTCAAAAGCATTACAGGGACAAACCCATTTGACTTGATATCCACAACAGATTCGGCGACATAAATACCATTCGCGAGAATTGTCTTATTCATAATATACCTTCCGGGCTTAGCCTTTTTGACATACCCATTAATAACACGTAAGCAGTTTCTGGGCATTTCCACTGCTCCACAATGAACGACTATTTCTCGTTTTTTACTATATTTCAAACCGCTCGCATGTTTCTTAGATTCTCTTATTTTCTTCGCATCCTGTTTATTTTTTACTTTCCCATTATTCTCTCGCCCTATCGTTGGGCCTTGGGTACCCTTCTCTTCTGCAGTATTTATCTCTATACTATTTTTATCGCCACTTTCCTGGCTCGCAATTTTTGATTCTCTCTGCTTCAGCAGATATCTCCTTATTTTCCTCCTATTCGCAAGCATGTCCGCCATCAGACATTCTGGATTACTTACAGTGTTCATAAATATCTCCCTCCTACTTTGCTCGTGCAATTCCTGCACATCATGAAACGGTACTTTAACTCCGTCAAGAACGATAAAACCTTCTTTAAAATTTAGCACGGCGTCCTGCAAAATATCTCTGCCAAGGATTACGTCATATCGAAATTCGGCATCTTTCAAAATCAAAGCGCTGGTATTGATTTCCTTACTATTAGGCAGCGTAATACAAAGATCGAGTTCTCCTGATACCTGGCTTTTGGAATTCACACCCCGAATACTCAAGGCACTAGGCTTAATTTGCTCGTTTATACCTTTTAAATTCCGGTAACTCACTAAACATCTGTCGCTACCGCTGTCGATTAGAGCGCTCATCAATTTGTTATCATGACGTAATATAATTGTAGGCTTCTTAGAACGCCGTAATGAAAATAAACCATCACTTTCTTTCCTTAAACGACCTTCTTTCATTATCGTCGCTGACAAACAAACTTCTACAGGTAGTTCAGAATTTGCACCTACATCCAGTTCTTGTTCGCCTAGTAATTCGAATTTATTTTTACACAAGAAAAGCGGATCCACCACAGAAGTCGACTTTATAATAGTATCTGGTTTCAACACCACATTTTTATTGACGGGGATAGCAGCTCCAACCCCGGGCACTGGCAACTCATTCTCTACTCCAAGACACTCTGAATTTTTCGATTTTTCTTTGTCTACTCTAAAAAATTTTCACCCTCGCAAGATGCAGCGTAGTACGCTTCACCTCGTCCTCTACTCCGACCTCGCGAAAGACATTCGCGTGCAAAATGACCCGTCTTCCCACAAGCGTAGCAAGCATGGCCTCGGAAATTTGATTTGCTTTGGCCTCTTTTACTCGTGCACATACTTTGAACATGACCTGCGGTATTGCACAGTGAACAAAACGACTTAGATTTATCATTATTAGTCTGTTGTGGGTTTACCACCTGAGCCTCGTGGCACTCCAAAGAACCTAAAGGTCTATCTCCGAAGTAAGCATGCTGTCTTCCCCTTGGAAATCTAGCAGGTCTCCAATTGCTTCTGAAAAATGGTCTCCGACCCTGAAATCGTCGGCTGGTATTTTGTGATGCATAGAAGACCTCGGAGGACGAATCTTTCTCATCCCACTCTCCCTCTTCAGGCACGACCGCAAGATAAGTTTCTCTGGTTTGATACGGGTACTGCGTATTATTTTTGCGCGCAAGTATTTCTCTTCCCTCAGGGTTATTACGCACAGCGGAAACGAGACGAGCTAAAAGCTCCTCTGAACTTATGAATGGTCGTGAAAAGATTTTTTTACAGAAATTCTCTTCCAATAATGGTGCAAGGACTGCTGTAGCAAGGCTGAAAACAACTAGATCTCCAGAGAATTTTTTTAACTCGTTTTGATTTGTACTAGCAGTTACAAATGGATGTCTTTGTATTGCTACTTCATTACTATTAAGAATATGATCACTCAAATTTCTTATTTTTGACATTGCCATAACCAATTGAGCAGACAATCCTTCGTTTCGTAACAGCCGTAGCTGGTTCAGGTCGCAAGCTAAAGCATGTACAGATCGTTCACCTTTCGCTACGTAGATGTCATCGAGAATATCGATAACCTGGTCAAATGAATAATTAATAGCAGGGTCTACCAATTTTGTGACGACGCCATTAAAGTCGCCAACGCTTTTGTGTGCGCTGCGCACAAGTAACTCTTTTTTGGCGTCATCTGAAGTGACGTCGGGCAACAAGCACATGTATGATTTAAGATTGGCCACATGCGTTCGAAAACTTTTCGTTTCACAGAAAATCGGGTCTCTGACACGAGGTCTCCCTCTGAATAAGGGAAGCTCTGCACTGGACAGTATAGTACTGCCCCTTTGTAAAGTTGATGTTAAAGTTGATGGTACACTACCACCCGTCATCGGTCCGCTAGAGGACGACATTGTAGTAACACTTGGCGTACTGAACGACACAGTCTGCGTGCTCACAGTGGTCGTGATTACTGTCGTGGTCTGTGGTCCAGACATAGTCACACTTGTTGGAGTATGTGTGCACGTACCAGGTAACGTACCACTAAATGCCGGAACAGAGACTCTTCCGCTACCAGTAATTATACTCGTCGAACGGATAAATTCAGGATCTGAATCAGAATCACCCATCACTTATCATAACCAGAAAACAGCAAAAACACAAAACTCAATTTTAATAATCCCATTCACCGACGCAAAATTTCTACGCCGCAAAAAAAAACGAGTGACACCGAATAATCTCAAAATCCTATCACCCAAAAATAAATTGATCGACGCGGCAGCGCGTTAAAAACCTATCTCTCAAAATTAATATGATACCACCGTAAGAATTCACCTCACGGTACTAACCTACAATAAAATTATCGTCAATATAAATACCAAAATCAATATGCTAACGCAGCAATTCACCTAAACACAATACCAACAATACCCTTATACAATAATATTCGCACCGCCACCAAAAAAATTTTTAAAACGAAAACGATCACTATTACAGAGTATCCAATTTCTACAAAATCAAATGAACGTTCGGCAGCAAACCACAAACTATTTTTAAAAATCAATTACCGTAATGTCCTCTTTGATCTCACAAAATAACCTAATCAAATTACTAACAAGGGAATACTGGTACACGATTCCAATGTTATTAGTCACTCAATAACCAACTATCGAAAAGGACTAGACGAGAAAAAAACTGACTGAGTCACACAGATTATATCCTAAAAATGCAATAAAAATTTTATAGTTACAGAACTTAACTGATAATTCAGCAACGCCGCCAAGGCAGTGCAGTAGTCACAGGGAGCAGGCAGAACAGCTACAGCTGATGTCAAGGACGCCCAAGTAGACTGCTCAGCAACAGTAGTACCAGACGCGGCGCAGCTTGTCTCAAGGTCGCCTGCGTAGCACAGTCACAGCACGGCCAGATGCGAGACTGCCGAACCCCAGGTTACACGCGCAGATTAGCAGTTTTTAGCACGTAGCACGTCTCTTGTATCGTTTACGTATGTTCACGTTTCCTGAATGTGCGTAATTGCACAGATCGCTGTTTATGTACACGTATTAATTACGTTACACAGTTTCTTTATAAACTTTAAGTAAACACACTTGGGTATGCAATCTATTTATCACATACACGTTACACAATGTTCTCGAAGATGTAGTATCACAGTAAATGTTCGTAGAATTTTATGAACACAACCACTGATGCATTCAACTGGTAAATGACCACGTTACTTTTTCCGATGGAAATTTACGCACAATTTTATGACGCACTGGTCTCCTTCCTGCTCCAGGTCGACACGCGCTTTGTAGGGCACTCCTACGGGTATATTCAAATCCAATTTGTAAGAAGCCAGCAGATCTTTTTCAGGAACACGTTTCACTATAAACTTAAAAACGTTGTTATATACTTGCGGTGCTTCTTCAATTTCTCTCCCCGTTGCTTGAGATGCCTCCATAATAATATCGACGCTTGATCCAAAAGATTCTCTTCACACGAAGCGAAGAGCAGTCCTCCACACTACGAGAAGTTCCGTAAAAACACGATCAAAGTAGAATCTCCGACGAAGCTTTCGACTCGACTTCCGTTTCCTTCAATCACAGAAGTCACTGAACCACGGTCACAGCACAAGTCTCAATATTACAACACGTCGTGGGTACGTAATTAACTGATCCACCAGTATGCCGTATCTAAGGGTGGGTAGTGAGTAGAAACGAGTAGACTTCAACGTGTACTTGACGTAGAGATACAGTGGATCCAAATGCGCTCCGCAGAGCTGAACACGGCGCATTTATACACACAAATTGCTGACTCAGCGGCGCACGACGCCTGAGACGCACCAGGCGTGGCACTGTACTTACGTACTAAGCTACGTACGAGGATAAGTGCGTGTCCGTTTCGGCACATAGGCGGGCGCTCCGAGGCTCCTAAGAATCCTATAGGTCGAATACGAGAGAGCGGGTAACCCTCGGGAAATAGGCTAGGCATCTGAGGAACAATGGACAGTTCGACCGGCGAAACCGTAACGTGAGGTGCAACCAAGGAACGCGGGTGTGTTCACAATAACAAACGTGCTTAATGCAATAATAAGAAAAGTGGCTATATTGAAAATTATACTAAGTTTCACGCTATAATGTAATCCAGAAATTAACACATTTCTCGTTTCACTTGCAGAAAATTTACGTGTTCCCGTCACCACGTTCACTGAGGGGAAATTTATCAAAACATAACACACCGTGGGAGTTATTGATGGAACATGGAGATGCTGCACTAGAAGGGAGGGTAAGAGATGCATTTCTTAAAAAAAAAGAAAGAGTAAAGATAGTGTTGAGATAAATATTGCGATAATTCATTGTCATTCAGTCATTGATGCGCTTAAAAAGTAACAAGTTAAATTTTATCTTTGACAGGCGGGACGGTTATTCAGTCATATGTCTGAGGATTGATCAGCTCGAATGAAGGGAATCGACGTGTGAACATGCTGAAACGGGATGAGCAAGATGACGTCATCACTAGACATTTTCTGAACAGTGCATAAGATAGGCCTTTGAACTGAAGCGAGTCGCGGACGAATTTTGTGGTTGAAGTGACCTTCGCCTACTGGGCTGCTGGGAGCGCTGAGATATTGTAGGCATTATTTGTGTTATGTTTGGGTGCATAAGCAATCTGCGGTTAAAGGCTGGCCAGCCAATATTCGGTATAATTGTGTGATGTAAGTCATTTTTAGCGTACGCCAGTTTGTTTAGATGCCATCAACTAGTTGCATTATTCTTAAATACCATTCATTGCGCGTATGCCCATTGATGTTTGTATGACGTTCAGCTGGAAATCATAAATGTTGAGTGAATTCACCTGTGTATCATGCCCACTCTATTAGAAGAGCCAGATTATGACATCACGGGCGCTCGATTACAACATCTCACCGAGGATAATTAGCGCTCAGAAAAATGCGCTGAGTAAGTGGGTCAGCTTTCGTCGGTGAGTACCACTCTGTTTTTAGTATATGTACTGTATGAGGTCGATTATGATTCATTATTTGTTGTGTTGTTTAGGTAATGTTTGGAGGTGTGCCATTCCCTCAATTCCGAGAACCTGATCTTCTTGTTAATGAAATGTTAACAAGGAGGAGGGTACATTTCTCGTGACATGAGCTACTGCATAACAGGGTACAACACTCAAAATTGCATTTAAAATATTAGTCGTATTTAGCTAGATAACACAAGAAACATTGGAATATCGACATGTAATACAAATGATATTTAAGGGCTAACTAAAGTAAATGCACAAACGCAACATCAGCGCGGGGAAATAGATAAGTCGGCGTTCAGAGAGCTGGACACATGAAGAAAATACTTAAGATTATGGGTAACTAACACAAAAAGGCTCGACAACCCCTGTGCGGCCTGACACGCCCGGGGGAGGGTGTCTATGCTACGATAGCCGAGACAGGAAATCTGCAAGGTGGTTGTCGACTCCCGGAAGGTGTTCGGCTCGGAACCTGAAAAGGCTGAAATACAAAGCCCAGGGTTTCAATTGGGGGTTCAACTTGTCTGCCTGTTGCAAATAAAGGAGCGGTCGATGGTCGGTGTGTAACACAAATTCTCGTCCATACAGGCAGACCTCAAACTTGTGTAGAGCCCAGTAGATGCTTAACGCTTCTTTTTCAATGGTAGAATAGTTTATTTCTGCTCCTCTCAGTCGACGTGAAGCATATGCTACCGGCGCGTAGTGACGGAAGTCTCGTTTGCTTGGCTGGAGGAGAGCTGCTCCAAGTCCAGTTTGGGAGGCATCTGTCCTCAGAATGAAAGGACATCTGGGGTCTGGTAACTGTAAGACCGGTCTCTTGACTAACGCTGTCTTCAAACTTTCGAACAGATCTTCTGTTGTATCGGTCCAAGGTATTTGTTCTGGGGAGTTCTTCTTTAGGAAATCATGGAGTTTAGATGTCAGTTGAGAGTAGTTAGGAATGTACTGTTGGTAGTACCCAACTGTACCGAGAAAACTTCGAAGCTCCCGTTTGGTTTTTGGGAGTGGAGCCGATTTCAAGGCTTCGACTCGGTTCTCCACAGGCTGGATCTGATTACTGCTCAGTTGATGACCCAAATACTGGAGGCTGTCAAATCCGAATTCGCATTTGGACGGCTTCGCCTTAAGGCCATGTCGAGAGAGAGCTTCGAACAGTTTACCTAATGCTGTGCAATGATCTTCCCAGGTTGTCGAGGCGATTAAGATGTCGTCCATGTAGACCTCGGTGTCTTGCAGTCCTGCAGTGACTTGACGTATAAGGCGGGAAAAAGTGGCTGGAGCATTTGCTAGGCCGAAAGGCAGTACGTTGAATTCATAGAGGCCAGACCTAGTTTTGAAGGCGGTGTATTGGAGGGACTCAGGGTGTAGAGGTACTTGCCAATATCCACTGGTCAGATCCATTTTGCTGAATATTGTTTTGCCAGCTAAATTGATGAAAATAGCAGTGGTGTCTGCTATCGGCTCGGCATCGAATACTGTCTGGCTGTTGAGGTGCCTGCAGTCCAGACAAAGTCGGTGGGTTCCGTCTTTCTTCCGGACAGCAAGGAGCGGTGAATAGTAAGGTGATGTGGATGGCGTCACGATTCCCATCTTCATCCACTTCTCTAAACTTGACTGCAGTTCAGGCTCCAGCGCTAAGGGAAGTTGATACGAATGTTGAAGTCGAAAACTGGAAGGGTCCTTCAATTTTATTTCATGAACTGCCGTGCTGGTTCTTCCGGGAGTATCTGTGAAAAGATTGCGATATTCTTCAAGTAGTTCTTGGAGTTCTGAGCGTTGTGTTGTAGTCAACGTAGAGGAGATGAGACAGTCTTCAATGGTTTCTCCGACGGGTGACGGTATCTCTGGTTCTTTCCGGTCGAGTTCTTCTTCTTCGCAGGTAGGTTCTAGGGCGAGGCCAACCGCTGCAAATGCTTCCTCTACTCTCTCGTCGTCCTCCTCGCGATCTTTCTCGCTTGGTGAGGCGGAACTTTGCTGCTCCCGGTCGTGGTACTGGCGAAGGAGGTTGATGTGATAGACTTTGTTGTTTCCATCCACGTCCAATGTATAGGTATAGGTTCCCAGGCGTGATTTCACTGTATAGGGACCTTTCCAAGTCATAAGTAGCTTCTTTCGAGAATCGGGCAGAAATACGAGGACTTTATCTCCTTGCTTTAGAGTTCGCATCTTGGTACGTCTGTTGAAGAACTTGGCGCTTTTCTCTTGGCTCCTGTTTAGATTCTCGCGAGCGATTTTACATGTTTCTTTCAATCGGTGCTTCATTTCCATCAAATACTGAGCAGTGCTCGTGTCGTCTTGCAAGCTACCATCGGTCCAGCATTCCTTGAGCACGGTTAAAGGTCCACGGACGCGATGGCCGTAGATGAGTTCGAAAGGAGAATACCCGGTTGAGGCCTGAGGAGCGTCTCGATAAGCAAAAAGGAGTGAAGGCAGATACAGGTCCCAATCTCGCGGCTGTTCTACGGCTAACTTCCGCAACATGACTTTGAGCGTACCATTGAAGCGTTCGACTATGCCGTTCGATTGGGCATGGTATAATGGCGTCAATCGGTGCTGGATACCGACGAGTTTCAGGAAAGCTTCGAAGGTTGCAGCTGTGAACTGAGTGCCGTTGTCGCTTGTTAGCGTATGAGGGAAACCAACTCTGCTGCAGATTTCGAGTAGCTCCTGGGCGACTGTTTCTGCATCTATATGTCTGAGCGGGGCTGCGTCTGCGTACCGAGTTGCTTGGTCCACCACGGTGAGAATGTATCGGTGGCCACGCGCCGAAGCTGGTTGTAATGAGCCTACCAAATCAACACTGAGCGCGGAGAATGGAGTGGTGATCGGTGGGGTTGAGATAGGTGCCTTTCTTGGTCGAGATGGAGCGTGCGTCTGGCAGGTATGGCAGGAGTGACAGTATTGGACCACATCTTTTGATAGGGACGGCCAATAAAAATCGCGTTCTAGTCGAGCCTGAGTCTTCTTTTGGGAATAATGGCCAGCAAGTGGATTGTCATGAGCCATTTCCAAGATTTGTGGGCGCACGCTTGCAGGTGCTACAAGTTGATGAGTTTCCTGACCGTCTCGTAACGTTTTCCGATGGAGAATGCCCTCATGGAGTTCAAAGGTAATGACTCTGCCATCCTTGTGCGTTTCTTCTTTGCCAGTGTCAACTTTCTTAAATAAAAGCTTCAATGTTTTGCACTCCCGCTGTAATTTCTTGAAGTCTTCTTTGTTGTGTTGCAATATATCGACAGTGCTTGGTGCGGCAGTGGGATCTTCGATCGCTTTTGCTGCTGCCCTTGTGACAACGTGAGAGACTTCTGCAGCAACTGGTTGCTCTTCATAGTCGGTCATCTGTTCTTCGAAGGAAGTGGTTCCGGAAACTCGGCCGAGAATGACATCGTGGGAGAGCTCTTCCATGGCTACGGCTGTCACCTATCCGTGGTAATAGGGGCACACGAGAGAGACCCGGGCCAGGGGCGCTTCGAAAGAGTGATTGTTGGCCAGCCGTACGGTAATTTCCTTCTTCAAAATGGCGTCAGCTGGGACGAGAGCCATCTTGACGAAGACCGCCGTTGCTCCTCCATCGAGTAGTACTTGAACAGGTTGTTGGTTCACGGTGCCAGAGCATGTTTTCAGCTGTCCCAATTCAATCAGCTTGTTCGAGGCGATGTGATTGCATGCGACTGGGGGAATATCGTCGTATTCATCTGCTTCTTCATGCGTTGCTAGATTGTTTACTCGAGCGGTAGTACTGGAGATAGGTGGGCTTGCATGGGCTGCTCCATTACTGTTTTTTTTTTGTTGTTGTTCCTCAGCGGTAACTTGAGTTTTCTTAAAATTTCCTTTAGGAAATTAAAAAACCATTCCATTTATACGTTTTTCGAAGTCCTTTTCTATTCCTTATCTTTCCTCAGGTTATTTCTTACGATTCATCAGAGCTTGGGCTGTCATTTTAAATATTGAAAGAGTAAGATTATTTTTCATGTCTATTAGCATTTTTCTTATATTCGTTTTCAATACGTATATATATGAATATGTGTGTTGGTGTGTGCGTGAGTGTGTACGTGTGCGCACGCAAACATAAATGTTTATGTATCAGTGTAAACATGCACACGTTTCGCACACATATATGCGCACATGTACATATATCGGTTTCTATTTCTACTTTTTGCATAAAAAGCAAAACCTCAAGACACATTACATTTTACCTAAAGCTCTGCGATCAGTTAACACTGCACCAAATTTCAGAAATAAACAAATTGATTGCGCTTGCTTTATGATTTATAAATCGATCTATCACGACCCCGAAGGGCATTTCTGTGAACAGAAGAAATTAAAAAGTATAAACAGACAAAGGAAATAAAGCACTCGTGCAAAAATTATCTCTATATTTGTATGCCGAACAAGCCATGCATTTCAATTTTGAGTGTAAGTTTGTTTACGCATTCCTAGATGTGCGTGCTGTGTTGCGCGATGTTCTTTGCAAATTATTTCGAGACTATCTTTTTCTCAATACTTGATTGTCATTTACGGTGTTGTTTCAATCTAGTACGGTGTAGCGTTTTTTTGTATTTTTTCCACTTCGATGATCTTATACATAATTCGAAAAATACTAAAGAATTCTTCGAAACTGCCAAGTTCTTAGTTGAAATTATCGAAGTAGGAAAAAGGCAAGAAGCGCTGTACCGGAATCTCTTGGCATATAAAATATCCAAGAGATAATATTTCTCATTTCTCATTCAACTACCCTTGACAGAGTTAAACTATTAGCACGACCCTTATGGTTTGTCTATTAGTACGCCTCGTATATTTTTTCTATTAATATGCCTCGTATGGTCTATCTATCTGTACACCTATGATAGTATTGTCTAATATTACATCTTGTATAGTTTGTCTATTATTATGCCTCGTACGGCTTATCTATTTGTACACCTCGTATGGTTTGTCAATTAGTATTCCTCGTATGGAACTTTGTTAGACTATTAGCACACCACGTGTGGTTTGTCTATTATAGTACGCCTCGTATATTATGTCTATTAATATGCCTCGTATGGTCTATCTATTTGTACACCTCTGATAGTTTATCTATTAGCACACCTCATATAGTTTGTCGATTATTATGCCTCGTATGGCTTATCTATTTTTACACCTCGGATGGTTTGTCAATTAATACTCCTCGTATGGATCTTTTGTTTTAGGACGTCTTATATTAAGGAACTTTTAAAAGCCAATATGTTGGCATATGTATCTCATGTGACAACTTGGAAATATACGGTTTTGTTGTTTGTTGTTGACCATCACCTCACCTCCTCTGCAATTGGCGGCACTCGTCACTGGAATGCGATTGGTTGGGGCCATGAAAAGTACAGTAAAATCCATTGTAAGGTCCTCGTTGTTCGCGCTGCGGAGTGTTGACCGATCCTGAGCGGGTGGGACCACCACGTGTGTTAGAAGTTCTTGGCGGCGTTCCTCGAGAGTTGTTGCTGGAGTTGGGTGATCTTGCTGGAGTGCTCGGGGCTCGGAGAGAAATATCGCGCGTCGCTCTGGTGCTCCTGATGCTTTGAGTGCTGGAGGGCCCGCATCCGTCGATGATGTCAGTGTGCGACCCTTACAAAGCTGATGGAGCGATGTATGAGGTCTTGCTTGTAAGAAGCTATCACCTTGCTCTCCTAGGCTTGCGACTGTGTTACCACCCCTGTCACGCAACTGAATAGCGAGGAAGGGCGGCAAGCTTGAATAAGCTCGGTCAACAATTAGGAAGTCACGAAGAGTCTTGTAGTTGGCTTCGATGTTGCATCCTTTTAACCAAGCGTCAAAGGATTGTTCGAGTCGCCGTAGGTAACGTGACATATTGTCGCCTTCTTCTGGCTTCAATTCGTAGTAGTTGGCACGTAGTTTTGCCGGAGTAACTTTATGAGCATCTAGTAGGAGCAATTTAATTTCAGGAAGCTTGAAGCGATCTGCTGCGGGCAGGGTATCGATGAGTCGACGTTCCTTCGGTGTGATCAAATTATGGAGCATGACAACAACATCGACTTCAGTAAATCCCATCGCTGTGGTGTGAGTGCAGAAGCGTTGCAAGAATTCGTCCATCCTTTCTTTCGTGGGATCGAATGGAGCCGGTGGAGGTACCTTCACTCTAGCATTTTGGGAAGCGATTTGAGCATCGAGTTGTCGGAGTCTGAGCTCGTGGTCTTGTTGTGCTGCTTCTCGTTCCGCTGCTCGTTCTGCGGCATCTCGTTCCGCTGCTCGTTCTTCTCGTTCCGCTGCTCGTTCTGCGGCTTCTTCCAAATGCCTCAGGCGGCTGGTAAATTCTTCCCGGTACTCCGCATCGGTGGGAGTGAGGCTGAGGGCTTCGACGTATTCTCGAGCTTGAGCGACGAGGTTCATCTTGTTTAAGTGATGCGGTGTCCGCGTAGTTGATTAGAACCCAGAAATCCCAGACAACGTTGGTAGTCGCGCAAAGCTTCTGGGTCCCTGTTCGGGCGCCAGAATATGTCGATACCGTCGTGCGGTCGACGTGAGGGTTCGTGGAAAAGGGGCTGTCTTCTGTACAGCTACCTTTTCCGGGGCGCTAGCTTTTCTTCGCAGCTGCCCTTCCTGAGGTTCGTGTGGGTACCGCCTACGCCGTATTCAGTCCGCTAGGGCAACAGAAGTAAATTCTGTTAGTGCCGAACTACGGCGGTACCGTTGTGTGTGGGGGGTGAGGTTAGTGTGGGTACCGCCTGCGCCGTATTCAGTCCGCTAGGGCAACAGAAGTGAATTCTGTTAGTGCCGAACTGCGACAGCGTCTTCCTAGCGACAAACTATGCGAAATAGTTCGTCCTTCCGAGGTGACGTATAAGACTAATGCCTCTGTCAACAAGGAAAAAGGAAACTCTTATGACCTCAGGGTGTGACTTGTTTAACGCTGAACCTCTTCAAAGTCCCTATCACATACACTGATATATTTTATCAAAGACAGTGATTTATTTTCTATTGCAAAAATAATGCGTACAGACGTGAGCTACTGTATAACAGGGTACAACACTCAACATTGCATTTAAAATATTAGTCGTATTTAGCTAGATAACACAAGAAACATTGGAATATCGACATGTAATACAAATGATATTTAAGGGCTAACTAAAGTAAATGCACAAACGCAACACCAGCGCGGGGAAATAGATAAATCGGCGTTCAGAGAGCTGGACACATGAAGAAAATACTTAAGATTATGGGTAACTAACACAAAAGGCTCGACAACCCCTGTGCGGCCTGACACCAAGTAAATTTGATTTATTTTAGTCTAGCAAATTCCAATGTTAATACAGTTTCTTCTCATTAGAAAAAGTCTTGGATTTCAAGGCCTTCTATTCATCGCAAGGAAATATCATAAGGGGATTTTGAAAAGAAGCTTCGAAATTTTTTTTTATGTATAGACAGTTAAAAAATGAATGTTACCACTCCTCTGCAAAACTCGGATTGATTTAAGTATTCTATAATGAAACTAATCTAAAGGTTTTCTTTAGAATGTGTAGATCTTGATCAAATCATTAAAGCACTATTGTAAAATTATCCATATTTTCGATCCTCTTTAACTAAGAATATGTTTAATCAGTCTAATGAATGTTAAAAATGAGGGATTCAGATTAAAAGTGAAAAATTTTCAAAGCGCGGTTAGCCCCTTTTTTGGTTACACTATAGATAGGAGCTAGTAGTTTCTCCCCTCTGACTCATCTCTAACGGTGTGAAATCTCCGATCACAACGTGTGATGTCACGATTTCCTTGTGCAAGCCGGGAGATTTAGGAGTCTTTGGTGGAAGACAATAGTTTAACTATTTTAAAGAATTTTAATTTTTTATTTACAAGTATCTGATAATTATTTATTGTTAAGTACTTCTTTGCAACATCAAGTAGATAGTTTTTTAAGGCTTTTCCTACATGCACTTACTTACTTTCCAACATGCACTTGAAGTTCAGTGACTTCAAAATCAACAGAGAAGCTGGATTATAGATTTTGTGTCCATGTAGCATCTCTGAACAACTCTGCTGAACATTTTTTTCTGTCTGAGAAACAGAACTTCTTATTTCTGCAGACTATTATCATTCAAAAACTTTATTAACTCCCCAAATTTTTATACATAATAAACATCAGTCTAATGTCATTAAATACAAAATATCTACAGAAAAATAAGGATCAAAATTTAGAATAAAATCATACCAGCCCAAGAAAAAATTTCGTCTCTAATGACAAGCGCATTGTTCTTCATTTCTAACCACAAGTTGGGAATGATAAGTTATTGCTCGAAAAACCGGGTACTTCACCACATACACACTTTTATTCTTTCTGCTTAAGCAAGTTTTAATTTTTTAGATTTCGTAAGTTGTAGAACGGCACTGAAATTGAAGCTAAAACCATTCAAAATGTCTCTTTATTTGATTTTAATTTCCATCCGAGGATGTACAGAGTTAAAAGCAGTTGAAAAGTTAAAACAGTTAACGTAATATATACTTAATGATATAAAATAATCCATGCTTATTACACAAAAGCTGCATCTCAATACATTTTCTTGCTAAAAATGTCATATTGCGAAATTTCAAAACAAGGGACATTTGCAATGCATTCACCTCTTTGGCCTTTTAAAAGTAAGCTGGAATCCTTCCTACATGGTCTCAAATTACAAGTGAAATGTAAAATTAAGGCCACAAAACGAAGATAATCGATGAAAGTCAATCGAATTGTTGTTTCCGAACTGTGTGTCCCCACCTCAACATAAATAAAACTTTAGAACCAATAAAAACTACGCAGCTTTTATATCAGCATATCAGTTTTAAATATTCGACTAATTTAATGGTATAAACAGTAGTATTTCATGAAATTATTAGCGCATCACTTCAGCTTTTGTTCCTCCCTTAATAGGTTGCCAAGAAGCCTCCTTGCTTACGGCCCACAACGTAAATATTTATGTGCTTTGCATTTTAAGTTTATCTCTGACTTTATTGGGGAAATACGCATGTTTGTGTAGTGAAAATCTTTTAATCAACTCGTGAAAAGTGTATTAGCAATAACTTATGCAGTATTCGAGTGATGCGAAAAAAGGTTGTCCAATTTAAAATTTAAGTTGGTCAAAGTGAAGCTTGTCTAATTGAAGTTGCTTAAGTTCAAGTTACTGAAATTGAACAACGGTAGGCTAGAGAAAAGTAACTTATCAATTTGACTACATTCTCACATTAAAGAAATGCATTCACCTAATTAAAATACACACTCAGCTTAATCAATGCTTCCATAATGAGTTCTGTGAATGTGAGATCGCTCCTTGGTAAGTATTTAAAGCTTTTAATCATTAGGAGTTCTTCCATATTTACAAAATAAGAAACAATGCATTTATGTTGAGTGAAATCTTAACGTTTGTCATGTAGTTTTTCGAAAAAATCCTCTACATATTGGAGTATTTCTTATGTTAACATGTTAAAGCTTTAAAGATAGTTAAATCACTGGTTCATATTTCAAACGGTTTAAAAATTTCTACATAAAAACGAATTGTTTCAAATTTTGAAAATGTAGGGTGATTCTCCTAAGAAACTCAATACCTTCGCAATTTTTCCTTCAAATTCTAAAACCTTGTCAGTATAGTAACATAGTCAGTAGAGTGGCCAGTCTGAGAAAGGGATAATTTATCTGAGAAATTTTGACTGAATCATGGTTGCACATATATGTGTGTTGTATAAGCCAAAGACGCCCAAAGTGCGTCATAATATATTGACTGATGGTGTATATTGTTCACATACTTCTCTGCGCCAGAAAACTTGGCATGCAAAAGTGAGTCGGTTTTGTGAAAAAAAATTCTAACTGTGAGCGATGACGAGGGGTAAATAACATTTCTTCTCCGTACCTAACTTGCAAATATTTGTTTGAAGGTTAAATCTCATGTCCTGAAGGTCTAAGTCACATATATTACATTAGGGAGAAACTTACTGGAATTTCTATATTGCGTAAACTATTGCTCCATTCACAGACAGCACAGATATTTCGCCGAACGCGAGACGCGAAAATAATTGCACTTGTGAACATGGACTCCAAAAATAGACCCTTAGGCAACATAACCTCATCTGGAAATACGAAAGACCCTCGAAAATTATAAATTATGAATCAAATTTTACATGAGAGAAAACCAAAAATCAAATTATATCACTTGCACCTGATTTTATTCAGAAATGACTGACTAAATTATAAATTTATATCACAGTACAACATTAGTATTTATTATAACGAATTTTTCCGCAGTTCTAACCATAAGCCTTCATGATGTATATTAATGTTGGAAAGTAGTTTACATAGGCTGATAAGAATTTGTGGAATTTTGTAAGCATACCAGTGATGTGAAGCACACCAGTGATGTGAAGCACACCAGTGATGTGAAGCATACTGGTCATGTGAAGCATCCCAGTGATGTGAAGCATCCCAGTGATGTGAAGCATACTAGTGATGTGAAGCATCCCAGTGATGTGAAGCATCCCACTGATGTGAAGCATACCAGTGATGTGAAGCATCCCAGTGATGTGAAGCATCCCAGTGATGTGAAGCATACCAGTGATGTGAAGCATACCAATGATGTGAAGCACACCAGTGATGTGAAGCATACTGGTCATGTGAAGCATCCCAGTGATGTGAAGCATCCTAGTGATGTGAAGCATCCCAGTGATGTGAAGCATCCCAGTGATGTGAAGCATCCCAGTGATGTGAAGCATCCCAGTGATGTGAAGCATCCCAGTGATGTGAAGCATACCAGTGATGTGAAGCACACCAGTGATGTGAAGCATCCCAGTAATGTGACGCATACCAGTGATGTGAAGCATACCAGTGATGTGAAGCACACAAGTGATGTGAAGCATCCCAGTAATGTGAAGCATACCAGTGATGATTATTACTTCGTCGGACTCGGTCGCGGTCGGACGTGCGGGGAAATGGTGCGGTAATTGTTGAAATTGCAAGGGGGAAATAACCTAGCCATGCATAAAAATTATACTATCAGTGAATGTGTTTGCTACCTGTGGAACAACGAAAAGGAAAAAATAACTATTGTCTTATTTCTGCTTAAATCAGTGCACTTTAAATGAAAAGCCAACGAAGCAGTGCTGGCAAGGGGTGTGAAATGGTGTGCTCAGCTTGGTCTCGAACGATAGGCCTGAGTGTAGTGTGAAGTATCCTTGTTCCCTCAGTCTCCCCTCACCGCGCCCGCACCCTCCCCCCCCCCCCCTTTCCCGTACACCTGCCTCCCGTCCTCTGACCGTTCAGAGCATAGTAAAACCTGGACTTTTCCGCTTCAAGCAACCAAAGAAATTACGTTTGTTTTTGATCAATTTTTGGTAATGTTAAACCTCTCAGTTAAGTTTTTGTTCACTTCCTACGTGGCAGAGACGGCAAATGTGCACGAAAGAATTATTGTGTTTCGTACCTCCGTTCCACTACTGACACCGAATAGTTTGAATACACAGAAAGTTTGAAGTGAGCTACCAGTAAGAACAACGGGTGAACGAGAAGTTGAAAAACATTTACAATCACCAGGGAAAATACTATAAAAAGTGCACCTAACCTTGAATTTGTAATTCAAATATGTTCTCACTAAAAGCGTTAGTCATTCTACTGACGATGTGTTTCTTGATCCTGCAAAATTTCCTGCAAAATTACCGCAGCGAAAGGAAGCCCATCCGAACGAAGGAAAAGACTGAAGATGAGGCTGAATACTAAGATACGCTTTCTTTAAAATCAATGAAACTAAAATTTAAAAATTGTGCTGTCCCTCAATATCATCATATCACATTTTGTACCAGATCTCATTCTGTTGAATAATTAAAACGTCCCTCAAATAGGAAGAAACTCTCGGCCAAAAAAAAAGAAAAAAAATCACGACTCGTGCCAGAGACTGTGACCTAGTCGTACAAAATGCAAAATGCAAAATTGCATGTCATTGTTCGCGGCCAACCCCAAGCCTCCCAGTTCCTCGCCTCTGTCCTCCAGCATTGAAGGGCAACCCCTCTTCTCTCAGTTGTGAGCTTCAATACCTCGATGAACGGCTTGGATTTACCTCACTTTTCATAAAATACTTGCTGAGCGAGGTAAAATTTAGCAAATCAGTATCAGCGATACATATACAAAAACTACATCGTTCTCATAATTCAGTCATAGCTATGCAAATATAACGCACAATGCATCACTACGAGACTCGCTACGCAGGCCGGAAAGTGCCGTTCTCTGCACAGATGTTGCCCTACACAACATCCCGGAAAAATGGTTCTTTCAGGGGCAAAAATACGACCTTACCAAGCAAAGTGCCTGCAAGTAGGAAACCTACATCCTCTCGCTCACAAGATTCTAATGCTCAAAACGCAGGAGACTTGCTAACCGCTGCCAGTAACTCCGTCAGAGAATGTGTGTCACCTTCCGAAGCAACGTCAGTGAAGACTATGCAACCAATATCGCAGGACGAGGGAAAACATATCTGCCAAACCTCCAGCAATCATTTGAAGGTTCGAAGCAGTGAAGTCTCAGCCGCAGCACCACAACCAACTGCTGCTCCTCATCTGAACAAGCATAACAGCGTGCCAGCTCCCCAGCTCTGCGTCAACAACAACGCTCCAAACTGTCCGCCAGCGGCGGGGACACAAACGCCATCCTCATCAGTGGTACAAGACAGAATAGTTGTTATTAATAAGGACATTTCAAGCGTGGTAGACTCTCCTCATTCTCCAGATTATATGTTCGATAACATTCGCGCACAAACCGATACTGGCAGTAAATTACCCCAGAGCGCAAGCTGTGAGAACAAAATGAAATTTCCAGTACAGAGCAATAGAAAAAACACTGTTACTTCTTTAAATGGCTACTTGCACCCGCTTCAAATCACAAGCTCTCAAAAAATTCATGAAATTATTCACAATTTGTCTCTAACAGCAGCGTTTTTCAACAAATCCCTAAGACAACGTGAGCCTCCTAGCCCGTCGTCGATTTTCTCTACAGTATCAAACATTCAGAACTTAACCGAGCAACTTTTTGCTTTAAATTCACATAAAAGTTCTCATGACCTTGCAACTGCGGTACCTGCTAGTATCTCTTGTGAAGTCGACTCCAATTGTCGAGAACCTTACGATACTCTGCTGCTAGGTGACAATATCCTAAGCACGATCAGAAGGAAGGACATCGATCGCTCTTGCTGGATCAAAACTGTTCCATCTGGGCGCTTCGACGACCTTCTCCATGCTATAAATTGCATGCCTAGATTTAAAAATTATATACTAAGTTTTGATGGTCTCTGCCACTCTCCCTCAGACCTTGCTCGAATCAAACAACAAATTGTAAGGAAGTACGCACTTTCTACTATTTATATCGCCAATGCTTGCAGTGCGAAAGAATTCAACAAAGCGATGAATTTCTGCAAAAACCTGGGTTTAAACTTGATTCAATTTCAAACTTACCCAGATAATGAAAACGGTGACGCACTCAATAACATTCAACGGCCTCGCACCCAGGCAGAAAACTTCTGTTTTCTTGGACAACTTGCAATGAAATCAACATTGCGAATCACCGTGCCATATTGTCCTCATTTTAACAAATGTCAAGCAATAATTGGAATTGTAGGTCATTCCAATGAATCGAAAACTTCACGGAAAGAGACAAATAGTCTCACTTTAAACTTTGGAAAAGAATATAAGCCTATGCACATCGCTGCACATGGTACACCAAATCCTTCAAAATTGATTGCGTCATCAAGCAGAGCTCTGAGTAACTCACCCACCCACAACATGAGGAACATGAATAAGCCTGAGCCTTTCCCTGACTCGACCTCAGGCAAATATAATGTCAGTACGAAAAATAAATTTGCGTTACTTGCAACAGACACAAATAGTGATTGCGACATGCCCTTCTTTTCAACCAATTCTCAACTTTCCAGTGAGTACGCAGGAACCGAGGAAAGTCAAGCTAATAACGATATTCAAAACTATTCCAAAAAAAATCAAATCATTCAAAAAAAATCTGTTGCCTCTGCCAGGCCTCCGTTGAACGATCAAACCGATACTGCTACCGCAAAACCAACAGTGAATCAAATTTGCACACGCGTTGCAAACACACTGGACGACTTGAAACGATCGCTCAAAATGGAGCCTGCTTACACTGTAGGTGACGGACACTGTCTCCTCCACGCCGTAACGACGCAGCTTGCTTCACAACAAAGATCGAAATGGGATTATACATCTCTGAAAATAGCCATCAAAACTGAGAGCTCCAGAAATAAGGACCAGTATGCAAAATTCGTTGACAAGAACAGTGGCAGTTTCGAACAACTCATCGATAAATATATCAATAGAAAAGTCTTCGATCACGCAGTTGGAAACCTCATACCCCAAATACTTTCTAATGTGACGAGAACACCAATTCACGTATTTGATGAAAGAGAAAATGGGATTTGGAAGACGACAATCTCCCCTACATCAAATGCTCTGATAAACTGTCCTCCTGTAAACATACACCGGAAACAGGACCACTATAGCGCCCTCTTGAAAATGCGTGACGAAAATCGTGTTGCTCCCTCCCCCATCTTGTGACTAAATAACAGTGATCAAATTGAATTTGAAGCTGAAATCACAAACAATGAACGCGGCAATAAAGACCTAGAGACGAATACCAAATGCCCTGCTAGACCTAAAAAATGCAATAACTCCACTAAAGATCTGCCTATTGAGATAAATAACATTAAAATATTACACATAAATGCTCGCAGTCTCAATGGTAAAATGGATGACGTACGAGTAATGTTGATCACTAACGATATCGATATTTTATGCGTATCTGAAACATGGTTCGATTCACGAGTCGAAAGCTCATATCTCAGCATTGCCGGGTACACATTGTACCGTTATGACGGAGTCAAGAGTAATAGAGGTAGCGGTTCATGCATTTTCATCAAAGATGTCTACTCTACATCCTTATTTCCGATAAAAGAAAAATGCGAAGACATAGAAATGGTTTGGCTCAATGTTCAGGTAAACAAACACAAGTCTTTCATTATCGGCAGTCTTTACAGACATCCGTCAGCATCTCTACGTCCAACATTAGATTTCATTGAAAATACGTTTAAATTAATCTCTGCAGCCAAAAAATCTTTTTATGTTTTCGGAGATTTTAACGTAGATCTGACAAATAAAAACAATAAGCTAAGCAAGATGCTGCACAGACTTAATCTTTCTCAAATGGTCCAAGAACCAACGCGAATTACCAACGCTTCCAAAACTCTTCTTGACCTAGCAATTACAAACAATCCCCAAGCAGTACTCAGCACAGAAATCTTACCGTCCTTTTCTGATCAACATTCGGTAGAATGCCAAATAAATATTGCAAAAGAGAAACAGAAATCTAGTTACATTTCATATCGCATGAAAAACCACTACTCCCCTGAAATATTTCAAGAAAAGCTATTAGACAGATGGAGTGAATTTCAAGGCATGGAAAACACCGATGATGTCAATTTACAAGTTTCGCTTTTCAACGAAAATTTCGTATCGGCTCTTAACGAATGCGCACCTTTCACTACGAAGAAAGTTAAGCCAAGAATTTCTAAATGGATAACAGATGAGATAAAACATTTGAGCAGAGCTAAAAGAAATTTGCAGAGTGAGTACAAACTGAATAAATCAGACAGTACGCGTCGAAAATTATATAAAGATCATGAGAAGATCCTACGAAGAAAAGTTAAGGAAGCAAAACGGGACTACTTCCACAAAGAACTCTCTGCGGCAAAACAAAACCCAAAAAGAACTTGGGAAATCATTAGAGAAGTTGCTCAGTATAAAAACTCGGAGTGCAAAAGCACTTTCGACAACCCCTCAAAAATGGCTAATGACTTTAATACTTTCTTCTCAAAAGTTGGCGAAAATGTTTTCAATGAAGTATCCAGGACAGTTTCAGACACATCTACAGGAGCAAATCCGAGCGATGTATCATCCCCAAATAGTAGAAACAAATGGAGACCAAAGCCGGTTAGCGTCATAGAGTTACGAAAAATCTTATACTCACTAAAGGATACCAAAGCGACTGGACATGATGGCATAAGCCTCCAACATATAAAAGATAGCTTCCCTGTCACAGCACCCCTCATTCGTTTGATAATAAATACATCTATAGCCACAAACAAGTTTCCCGACCAATGGAAATTATCCATTATTAAGCCATTACATAAATCTGGTGATATCGACATAGCGTCAAACTACAGACCAATCAGTCTCCTGCCTGTTATGTCCAAAATATTAGAAAAAGTAATAACAAACCAGCTCTCGTCTTACATAGACGAGTCACATCTACTGCATCGCAATCAATATGCTTACAGAAGGAATACCAGTACTCAGGACGCCCTGTTAAACATAACAGAAAAAATTTACAATGATATTGACCAAAAAAAATTAACTCTCTTTCTATTGCTTGATCTCTCCAAAGCTTTCGACAGTGTTGAGCATAAGAAACTTCTACAAAAAAATTCAAACCTCAGAATTGACACTCAATGGTTTGAAAGCTACCTACTAAACCGCTCTCATGCAGTGTGCTTGAATAACAAAATGTCATCATTCATACCAAACAATTTTGGCGTTCCTCAAGGTTCAATCATCGGCCCGCTCTTATTTTCAATCTTCATCAATGATTTCCCCACCATGCCGGCAAACACAAAAATCTCAATGTATGCTGACGACGTACAAATTGCCATGACAAGCTCAACAGCAGATTTAAAAGCAACACAAGCCAACGCTGAAAACCTTCTGAGAAACCTTAAATTGTGGTATGACCATAATGGCCTCAAACTTAACGCAAGTAAAACGCAATGCATTATTTTTGGATCACAGAATGCGACTGAAAATTTACCACCATTCAAGCTAACATTTGAAGACGATACAATTGAACCAGTACAGACGGTAAAAAATCTGGGTGTTTGGTTTGACAAAAATATGACTTTCAATTCACACGTCGGAACAATGTGCAACAAAATAAACGGAACCTTAATGTTCTTTCATCGCATTAAGAACACACTTGACGAAAAATCTAGATTGTTAGTGATTCAGTCTTTAGTTTTATCGCGCCTGGACTACTGCAGTCTTGTATGGGGAAATTTATCTCAATATCGTCAGGAAGAGTTGCAAAAATGTCTAAACTTCGCCGCCAAAGTGGTGTGCAAAGGAAATTTCAATAAATACGATCATGTCACCCCTCTTTTAAGCAAACTCGACTGGATCCCAATACCGAACAGATTCATGATCCAAAAAGCTCGACGAGTGTTCTCCTCTCTGTACCTCCCCCAAAGTAATGCAGAGGTGGTAAAATTTTTTCCATCTAATATCCCAAACAAAAAACCAAATCGGAGGAATGATGTTTTAGTCAGTTACCGTTCATCTAACGTGGGACAAAAAGCTCTCTCAGTTTCTGGAGCTTTTTTGTGGAACAAGCTTCCCCAGCATATCAAAAACTCTAAAACTGTAAAAGAATTTAGAGTAAATGTGACACGTCATTTTGCATCTCTATAGACCTGCAGCATTTCGGTGTGAATTTCCCATTTACCAGAAATTTTAATTTTCCTGAAATTTCTGTTAGAAAATTAGAAACTATTTCATTTTACGTTTGCTAAGCCATTCGTGCATTCATCTTAACTATTTCTGTCGACAATAATGAGCACCCCAGCCGTGAGTTCAATACAGCAGAATGAACGTTTTTTCCATAATTAGGAGTATTTCCTCATCTTTATTTTGTTATTTTTTCTTCTCTGTGTTAATATTTAACATCCGTATGGAAAACATACTCTGAAATACATTTTGTGTGTACACCAATATACAGGTTTATAAATGTGAGGATTGTGCAAAGTTTATAATGAATTAAATTTTGGCTAACGTTGTCTCGTTATTTCAAAATCATTCTCGAAGATGTTTTCAATCGATTTCGGCTGAGCTGGGGGGAGGGGTTAATTTAAGCATTTTCATTTAGTCTTTTAATATTTTTCCGTGCGTTCAGTGCACACCAGCACTAAACTTTAAAATCGAAAAAAACTGCTAATTTCTGTTATCAAAATTATCACTTTGGACCATTGCTTAATCTACCTATATGTGCCAAATTTTGTAAATATTCTCCACTCAAATGTGATATCCGGCCACAATGTTACTCCATTTTATCCCATGTACACATGTCTGTATAATGCTGAAGAGTTGTGTTGTTTCTTGACTGTAACCTGAGTTTTCTTAAAAATTTCTATGAAGTAACTAAAAACCAGTTCATTTTACGTTTTCCGAAGTCTTCTTTTCCTTTTAGTTATTTTTTTTCGAATAATTTCTTAGGATTACAATGAGCTCAACTGTCATTATCGGTGTAATAGATGGTAGGTTGTTTCTATCCTCTTTTTTTATATTTGTATTTTTTCTTATATTTCATTCTCAATAAGTACATATATTAATATGTGTGTGTACGTATATAGGTATATATATATATCTACATAAATAGATATACATGTTTCTAATTCATTTCTTTACACAAAAACCATCCGGTTAATAAATTTTATTGCACTAGCGAGATGATTCAAAAATAGATCTCCCACTTACACCAGAGGACGTCTCTGTGAATCGGATTAATGACAAATACAATTAATGAAATTAATCGTAATTTGAGCGTATGAATCGTGGTAAAATTATCTTTCTGTCCGTATGTTGTACAAGCAAATTTTGATGTTGAGTATATGTTTGTTTGCGCATTTCTGCCAAAATTTTGTAGATATTTGTCAATCATGAGTGGTAACTGGCCTACACTGTATCTCCATTTTATCCCATGTACCCATGTCCGCATGATGTTGCAGAGAATATCGAGAAGATATGATATATGATATGATATATTGAAGTTATATGTTTTTTTTTGTTGTTGTTCCTCAGCGGTAACTTGAGTTTTCTTAAAATTTCCTTTAGGAAATTAAAAAACCATTCCATTTATACGTTTTTCGAAGTCCTTTTCTATTCCTTATCTTTCCTCGGGTTATTTCTTACGATTCATCAGAGCTTGGGCTGTCATTTTAAATATTGAAAGAGTAAGATTATTTTTCATGTCTATTAGCATTTTTCTTATATTCGTTTTCAATACGTATATATATGAATATGTGTGTTGGTGTGTGCGTGAGTATGTACGTGTGCGCACGCAAACATAAATGTTTATGTATCAGTGTAAACATGCACACGTTTCGCACACATATATGCGCACATGTACATATATCGGTTTCTATTTCTACTTTTTGCATAAAAAGCAAAACCTCAAGACACATTACATTTTACCTAAAGCTCTGCGATCAGTTAACACTGCACCAAATTTCAGAAATAAACAAATTGATTGCGCTTGCTTTATGATTTATAAATCGATCTATCACGACCCCGAAGGGCATTTCTGTGAACAGAAGAAATTAAAAAGTTTAAACAGACAAAGGAAATAAAGCACTCGTGCAAAAATTATCTCTATATTTGTATGCCGAACAAGCCATGCATTTCAATTTTGAGTGTAAGTTTGTTTACGCATTCCTAGATGTGTGTGCTGTGTTGCGCGATGTTCTTTACAAATTATTTCGAGACTATCTTTTTCTCAATACTTGATTGTCATTTACGGTGTTGTTTCAATCTAGTACGGTGTAGCGTTTTTTTTGTATTTTTCCTACTTCGATGATCTTATAAATAATTCGAAAAATACTAAAGAATTCTTCGAAACTGCCAAGTTCTTAGTTGAAATTATCGAAGTAGGAAAAAGGCAAGAAGCGCTGTACCGGAATCTCTTGGAATATAAAATATCCAAGAGATAATATTTCTCACTTCTCATTCAACTACCCTTGACAGAGTTAAACTATTAGCACGACCCGTATGGTTTGTCTATTAGTACGCCTCGTATATTCTTTCTATTAATATGCCTCGTATGGTCTATCTATCTGTACACCTATGATAGTATTGTCTAATATTACATCTCGTATAGTTTGCCTATTATTATGCCTCGTACGGCTTATCTATTTGTACACCTCGTATGGTTTGTCAATTAGTATTCCTCGTATGGAACTTTGTTAGACTATTAGCACACCACGTGTGGTTTGTCTATTATAGTACGCCTCGTATATTATGTCTATTAATATGCCTCGTATGGTCTGTCTATTTGTACACCTCTGATAGTTTATCTATTAGCACACCTCATATAGTTCGTCGATTATTATGCCTCGTATGGCTTATCTATTTTTACACCTCGGATGGTTTGTCAATTAATACTCCTCGTATGGTTCTTTTGTTTTAGGACGTCTTATATTAAGGAACTTTTAAAAGCCAATATGTTGGCATATGTATCTCATGTGACAACTTGGAAATAAACGGTTTTGTATGCGAAGCATACAAGTGATGTGAAGCACACCAGTGATGTGAAGCATCCCAGTAATGTGAAGCATACCAGTGATGTGAAGCATCCCAGTGATGTGAAGCATACCAGTGATGTGAAGCATACCAGTGATGTGAAGCATCCCAGTGATGTAAAGCATCCCAGTGATGTGAAGCATACCAGTGATGTGAAGCACACCAGTGATGTGAAGCATACCAGTGATGTGAAGCATACCAGTGATGTGAAGCATCCCAGTGATGTGAAGCATCCCAGTGATGTGAAGCATACCAGTGATGTGAAGCATACCAGTGATGTGAAGCATACCAGTGATGTGAAGCATCCCAGTGATGTGAAGCATCCCAGTGATGTGAAGCATACCAGTAATGTGAAGCACACCAGTGATGTGAAGCATACCAGTGATGTGAAGCATCCCAGTGATGTGAAGCATCCCAGTGATGTGAAGCACACCAGTGATGTGAAGCATCCCAGTAATGTGAAGCATCCCAGTGATGTGAAGCATACCAGTGATGTGAAGCATACCAGTGATGTGAAGCATACCAGTGATGTGAAGCATCCCAGTGATGTGAAGCATCCCAGTGATGTGAAGCATACCAGTGATGTGAAGCACACCAGTGATGTGAAGCATACCAGTGATGTGAAGCATACCAGTGATGTGAAGCATCCCAGTGATGTGAAGCACACCAGTGATGTGAAGCATCCCAGTGATGTGAAGCATCCCAGTGATGTGAAGCATACCAGTGATGTGAAGCACACCAGTGATGTGAAGCATACCAGTGATGTGAAGCATACCAGTGATGTGAAGCATCCCAGTGATGTGAAGCACACCAGTGATGTGAAGCATCCCAGTAATGTGAAGCATACCAGTGATGTGAAGCATACCAGTGATGTGAAGCATCCCAGTGATGTGAAGCATCCCAGTGATGTGAAGCATCCCAGTGATGTGAAGCATACCAGGGATGTGAAGCATACCAGTGATGTGAAGCATCCCAGTGATGTGAAGCATACCAGTGATGTGAAGCATACCAGTGATGTGAAGCATACCAGTGATGTGAAGCATCCCAGTGATGTGAAGCATACCAGTGATGTGAAGCATACCAGTGATGTGAAGCACACCAGTGATGTGAAGCATACTGGTCATGTGAAGCATCCCAGTGATGTGAAGCATGTTGGTGATGAGAAGCACAATACTGATGCTAAGGATACCAGTGATGTGAAGACTCGTGCTAACTCTTATGATAATTCAGAATTGTATTTGTTAATTTCATAATTTAATTTTAATACGAAAATTTAATTTTAAATTACTTTAGAAATTCAATTTTTTTCTTAATTTGATTCATTTTGAAAATGTAGGAATATTTCATAAACTTTTCTCCTCTTTCATGAAATTCCTATCATTTCTAAGAAGTACGAAAAATTATATTTCCGCGACATTTCCCTTTATATGCTAAAATCTACTTCGTTAGAAGTTAGACAATAATTTAAATCGTACTTAAGTATATTGCTTCATGAATGAACTACTGTACATACCTACTGGTACCCTAACAGATCACGTTGTAGTTAACGTGTTCAGATGAAAAGAACACGCGGAAACGGATAAAAATTTAGATCAATTGAGGCAGAAATTTAAGTCTAAGTATGTCTTCCAATATCGGAAGCATCACCCCAAAGAGCTGTGCAACGCAAGTTATATCGCTTAATTTACTTCGCATGTGGAACCTGAGTTAACACTTTGACTGCGACGTGCGCCACCGGTGGTATACGGAGGTAATATTCATGATGCTACTGACCGACCAGTAGTCGCAAACTCTATTTTTATAGATACTTAATCAAAGCTAAATAAAGGCACGGTCCAGTTCATGTTTGCTATTTTCAAAATATTTTACTACAATTGGCTTTAAATTTTAGTTTGGTATTGAATTTACTTTTTAGTAGCCGCAGTCAAAGTGTTAATACAATTAAAGTCACTGAATATCACATGACGGATTAACTCAAGTAATTGGCATGGAATCACATGGGTTCCCTTTCTTTTAAAACACGTCAATGCAGTTGAGCTAAATTGAAGTTCACTATTCGACTAAAACTAAGCTCAATTTCAACATTCAATATTAAAGGAAACGAAGATTATTTGAAATTTGCCTTCATTAGATGTGAAAGCAAGAGCGTGCAAAAATTGACTTCGTGAATACCGATGGGCCAGCAAGCAGTAATCACTCTGAAATAACTAAATCTTACGGTTTGCATTACTGTCAAATGAATAAACTGAAACGCAATCGGTCACGTGAAGTGCATTGGTATCAAAGTAGAACCACTCGTGGGAAATTTGGACACTATACTATTGCATGCAACAGTTTAGGACTACAATTAGGCTCGCCCTTAAGGCCCGTCTGTATTGACCTTCTTTGCAGCTGCGCATACAGCAACATTCTTAAGGAGGATAACGTTTCTCGCTACCTTCCCTGTACCGAGGATTTATTTCAGGAAGCCACCAAAGCTGAGGGCCTGCGGCTACAGCAAGAGGAAGTGCGCGTCCATACTATCAGAATAGAAATAAATCAACAATTTATCCTTCGCTGAAGAGAACTCGATACTTTTAGCGGAAGATTTTCCGCATTCTCAATGTACTGAAACGTCAGGCAACAAGTGATGTGGCTATGCCTTCAGAAAATCGAGCTAGTTTAATCGCCTCCTTATATGCAAACGAACCTATTTTATGAAAACTCAAGAAATTATGGTGCACACACACTTATTCATATAGAGCTAACGGAACTGCACTACAAGTAGATAAACAATGATAATCTCGACTGCAGTGCAAAAGCGTTAATTAAAATTACCGAAACTAATTGCAATGATTGTAAGTGTAATTTAGCGTAAGACGT
Source organism: Morinoia aosen (assembly GCA_030386875.1). NCBI lineage: Eukaryota > Metazoa > Arthropoda > Malacostraca > Amphipoda > Talitridae > Morinoia > Morinoia aosen. The sequence continues at coordinate 105,272,759 of CM059576.1, read as the reverse complement.
TACAGTGATTAATTTGACACTTGTTCTAATTAACGTATAATCACTACTGTAAATTTGAAATGAAACGTGTAATAAAAATCAGTGTTTTGAAGAGGATATACAACGTGCAAGGAAGTGCTGAATTTGAATTAGTATCATACCAAAAATATTTAAATTGTAGTCAATCTATAACACTCGTGGAGTAATGTGGAAGCGATAACTTCGGGTGAGACTCTAGAAAAATGTGTTCGGAAAAATTGCTGTTTCTCATTTTCCTTTCATTCTCGTTAGCTACACAGTAATATGCATGATGAAAACTTCCAATGGAACCTATGAGAAAAAGTTCCTTACAGTATTATGAACTTTATTATTCAGAAAATCCCAAATGAGCTTCTCGATAACGCAAAAGAAACAGGGCGTATCTAAATAGATCGAATGTCTGAATATTATTCGTAAATGAAGAAGTCGTTGCGAAAAAAGGGAGTAATTTCCTTATGCGTCAGCCATAAAGCGAATGGTAAAAATTATTCATAACTACAGCTTTTCAACTTTAATTTAAAAAAGCTCAAGTTCAATTTAAAAAAGCTCAAGTTTAATTTAAAAAAGGTCAAGTTCAATTTAAAAAAGCTCAAGTTTAATTTTAAAAAGTTCAAATTCAATTTAAAAAAGCTCAAGTTTAATTTTAAAAAGTTCAAGGTCAATTTAAAAAAGCTCAAGTTCAATTTAAAAAATATCAAGTTTAATTTAAAAAAGATCAAGTTTAATTTAAAACGTCCATCATTGATGCTTCTCAGCTTGAGAATGAAACCTTTTACAGAACACTTCTTACAGAACAGTACCTCCTACACAACAGATCTGCACCTTCTCGAATCTTTGTATATTTACAGAATGAAACCTGCTCTCAATGACACCCAAAGTGCTTTCCCGCTTCATGTTTCCAACACGTAATTCAGTTTTTCCTTTATCTTTTACATATTTTTTTACCGTCGTTTGTGTTTTTTTCAAAGTTTAGATTTTGTATATATACTACTTTAGTGCTTTAATTTCTCTTATTTGGTTTCGTTTTACAGAAATTTTCTTGCTGAAGATGGACAGTTAGTTAGAAACGTTCAGTTTTATTTGATCATTTTTAATACAAATGACTTTACCTGTAGCAATTTTCGCCTTGCTTTTTAATTTAAAAAGTCTCAAAAAGTTTTTAAAAAAGATGAATTTCAATTTTGAAACGCTTATGTTTCTAAAATTCAATACTTATGTAATAATAATAATATAAGTAAAGTTTATTTGTCAGAAGGCATATTCATTTTAAAGTATTGGCCCTGAAAATGAAGTAAATCGAATATCAGACAAGGCAAGCTGCTGTAATGGACTTAATTTGGCATTCTTCAAGCTTTATCTATGAATCATTTGCTAAACAGATCATCGGTACTTATATCTATTGACAAAAATGATGCAAATAAGCTTTATGCAATAAGCAACTGTGGGACAATTAGCAATCTGCACTGACTGAAAAGTTGAAGCTCAGTAATGTTCAATTTTTCAGTCAGTGCAGTTTGCTAATTGTCCTACAGTTACTTATTACATGAAGTTTATTCGAACCATTTTTGTCAATAGTTAAAAGTACCGATGACCTGTTTAGCAAATGATTCATAGGTAAAACTTAAAGAATGTCAAATTGAGTACAAAATTACAGCAGCTTAGTTTGTCTGATATTCGATTTACTCTATTTTCAGTGCCAATACTTTTAAATGAATATGCATTCTCATGAATAAACTTTAATTATACTATTATTATTACATAAGTATGCAATTTTAGAAACATAAGCTTTTCAAAATTGAAATTGACCCTTTTTTAAATATAGTCTGCTTGAGACTTTTTCAATTAAACTTGATCTTTTTAAATAAAACTTGATCTTTTTTAAATTAAACTTGAGCTTTTTTAAATTAAACTTGATCTTTTTTAAATTAAACTTGATCTTTTTTAAATTAAACTTGAACTTTTTTAAATTGAACTTGACCTTTTTTAAATTAAACTTGAGCTTTTTTAAATTGAACTTGACCTTTTTTAAATTAAACTTGAGCTTTTTTAAATTGAACTTGACCTTTTTTAAATTAAAGTTAAAAAGCTGTAGTCCACCTCCCTTTATTTGAAATAATAAAGAAGGCGAAATGAAAGAAAGGCCGTAAGATAGACTCGTAAAAATTCAATCTCTCGGGAGTTGATGAGGCCGAGCTTGTATCACAGATACGCTCATCACACACTTTCGGGTGGCTTCGGACAGACGCGGACGCGGCTCTTATTATAATATAGATAGTATAGATAGGTTCTCGCCTCCATGAAATTGTACAAGAGACACACCTACGCGAAGCTATCTTGTATTATAAATAAAGTGCAGTGAATAAACGCCTTACTCAAATCTAAAACGGTATTTGACTCTATAAAGACCACCGTCATCATTAATTACCATTAGAAATAGTTTATATTGTTGCTTACTCAATATTTTCAAAAATGCACATCCTCTGGAGAATTAAGAGCTATAATTCAGGTTAAACTTCTACAATTTTTCTTTCACGAGAGAATATTTTTTTTCAGTATGGAGACGACGAATAGCAAAGCATTTGTGTACAGGAATACAGGCTGATTCCTGAAGATTACCCAGCAGGGAACCCTTTACTAGCATTCGCTTCATGATTTTGTTATTGCACTTTTACGCTTCTGAAAACAGATATAATAATTCATTTGTCCTATACTGAAAAGATTTTGTGCACTTTTTCTCTTCTTTCACAGCCTATTGTATAAATAGTATTAATATTGCATATATGTTATTTTTACATGTACTTGATGTTTCCATTTAATTATTTACTTTACCTTATAACTTCTCGAACTATTCAATGAAAGTTGTTTAGAATGTATAAAACTAAAAAAGCAGTTTTGTTTTCATGACTGAGCAGCTATGGTTGTCGTAAAATGTCTCACCGCCGTTCCCATTCTGTTCGCATGCTGAATAAGTTATGAATTTTATTTCGACAGTGTGTTTGTTTCTGCATTTCTAGAGGTGCGTGTTGTGTTGCGCGAAATTTTTTATTTGGTGGTTCAATCTGCTTCGGTAAAGCGTTTTTTGTCGTTTCTTACTTCGTTTCAACTAATAATTTAGAAATTCCAAAACCTTCTCGACTACTTTTTCAACTCAAATTAATCCAAGACAAGTTCATTGTAATCCAGGTCAAACTCATTTTAATCCAATTCAAGCTCAAATTCATCCAAGTCAAGTTCAAATAAATCCAAGTCAAGCTCAAATTAATTCAAGTTACGTTCAAATTAATCCAAGCCAAATGCAAATTAATGAGTTAATGAGTTGAGTTAAGAATTGACATAATCACTCGTTAATTTGAGCGTTTTTTGCGTTAAATAGATATCTATCGGATATATGATGGGCAAGACAATCGTTTTTCCTTTCTACAGGGAATACATAAAATTTCCGCCGGTGTTGAAATTTAAAGACAAGCTGTCGTAAAATGTGCTAAGTCCGCCAGCATCAGGAGACAGAGTGTGATTCATATCTTTGAGCGGCGTATAAGATACGAGTCAATTATAAAAAATTTCTGTCATACTACACATTAAAGTTGTTTTAAAATTCTACATTATTGGCAGTAAACATCCATTCAAATATTTATGCTCAAAAGGTAATTTTATGTTACACATACACATAGCAGTATCGAGGATTTATGGAGAGTCTGTGTGAAGGATAAAAAATCACTGACTGCACTTCTTTAATTTAACACAGACCAAAATGTTAAGAGATTTAGTTTCAAGTCAATGATAATCAAATTAGCTTTCAAAATCGTTACTTTAAGATTTAGGTTTTATGGGGAGCAGATTAAATTTTCAGTGATTACAAATTCATAGCTTACACATATTATAATGTCCATTTTCGAGCTGTCGTGGGTTTTTGTTACTAAACAAGAGGTTGTACAAAATACAGAAACTCTCCACAAAGTGCATTTTTGAATGTAAATTTCGGTTCGAGCTAAGCCTGTTAGCGGCGCTTTTGCAATCAACTACTAACGTCACGTCACTTTTGTTATGCACTCAATGTTCCAACAAATCGAAAGTACAACATTTACTGAAGAGATTTACGGAATATATCGCAAACTTTGCAGTTCATCATTAATTATAGGTCCAGTTTGCATTTTCGAAGTTTATCTCGGGGGGCTCTCTGTGAATAAACATTACAAACACAATTACAATATTATATTTCCAATAGGGCGATTCTGCGAGAATTTTATTCGTAGAATAAGTAGAATAAAAAAAAGAACCCGAGTAAACACGAACATTTAATGCAAACGTGTCGGAATTGAAATTCCATCATCAGTGCTGGAACAGGAGAGAAAAAATTGACTATTTTAAAAACACAAATCATACATAATTCACAAAATTCTCTAAATGTCTAAAAAGCCTAATTTTTTCCTTTCAAACTCAAACAATAGCTTACTCCTAATTCACACAAGCACACATGTACACGCTAATTCAGATACAACAGCGAAACACACTATGCACACACACACACATACAAGCACGCATACATACAGAATTACGTCAGTAGGTGGGGGCAATTGATAACTCTACATCACTAATGTTTTTGTTGAGGTTAGGTTTATGAGTGAATATGAAAAAGGACTCTAGAATTCTTAGGTCATGCTCACTATTAGCTCGGCATAAAGTTAAAAAAATTGCATTTTTAAAGGAATGATTTGAATTTTCACAGTGATCCCTAATTGCTGATTGGTGTGGAGTGGTTACAATATTGTTACGAAAAGAGTATCAACTTCAATTTCATCCTAACATAAACAAGCCAAAGTATTTCACTGCCTCCAGATGCCCGAACAGTTGGGAAAATGCCAAATGAATCCTTAGCATCTTGTTGCTATCGCCATGTCCTAGAAGGCCTATAGTTGTGAAAGAGGGAGTATCTAAACCCATATAACCAATATGCATGATTCCAATACTGAACGGTGCAATCTTGGTGTTCTCGAACAAATAAGTAGTTTTTTCCGATTTGATGCAGGTACTAAAGATCTAAATGTTCTGCTGGCACTAACGATCTAAAGATTGACATAAGCATATTTTCTTGAAATTTAACCGATTTTTATTCGCTGATCACAACAAAAAGCGTCTGTCACATGAAACAATTAAGATCGAACTTATTTACTGCAAGGGAAACATCAGTCGGTAGTTTTTACGTAAGTTTATTACAATTGACACATTTGAGCATAACTAGATACTTCTGGACCTGAAAAAGTTTGGTGACTTTTAGGGCATCCTATCATCAGCGCTTTTCTACGGTGTAAAATTATGTTTAACCTTATTCACTTTACCTAGTTGATAACTAGACTGACCACTGACCAATGATTTAATTGGATAATTATTTATTGCTTAATGTTAACAATATTAATATGGGAAAAAATAGAACAGTAAATTCCAAAAAAATTAGGTCATATTTATGATTTATACACGATAAATTAGAATATTGTGATGAACTTACCAGCAGAAAAAAATTGGCTTTATTACTATAAGTGATTAATATTTCGATAAAAATACGAGTCGTAATTGAAGATTTGTCTTGAAAGCTTTGTAAAAAATTTTAACGATTCTCAGAAAGGACCAAATTTCAAGTCTCGGTTCCAATGAAAATGATATTGTGTTGTGACCGAGCTTTTGAATAGTAAGGGAACTTTAAGTTACTTCTATTTCTGGTAATATGTTTATGATGGCCATTTTTGCACTCAATAACTGCTTAAAAGACTGTGTCTCCACCATTGTTCAATGTTTTAATCATGAAATGACTCATGAAGAGCTTGTAGTGATTCAAAAGGTCCAGAACTTCTTCAAAATTAGGACTAGATCATTCGCAGTGTGAGCTGTAGAATATAATATTCTTACCTCCTAAATAGCTTTTACTTGCAGCGCAATTAGCAAACTGGTTTTATTTTCGTCATATCCGTGCCATCCATCTATCCATCAGTGTGATTAGGGTGAAATGAAAGTCTGATGGAGTATTTTAAAAGTTTTTTAGATAATACATTTTTACTTTAATGAGGATATTTTCAAAATTTGATAACAAAGTACTGATTTGTGCAATATGATTTTGAAGTTCAGATGTTTATTTATTATCATTTCCAGGAACTTACAGGAGTTGATATGTTCAATTGCACCATCACCTATATCAATACGTTGAAGAGACACTTCCTCATGCATGAGAATATGTTATATTTTTTCGTATCGATATTTGCGATTGTTGCAATAATTTTGAGTACCAGTTAAACCTTTTTCAGCGCGTTATTTATACTTTCCGCATTTCATTAGGGAACCATTTTCATTAGGGGATTTTCATTAGGGAGCCCCGTAAAAAGCATTCTGTCATCGGCAATAAGTATAAATGGTTCATACAAGAAGTATGAACTATTTTGCTGATGAAAATTAAAAATAAGAGAGGACCAAAGACTGATCCTTGGGGTACTCCATTGTCAATACATGGAGATATGTCAATGTATTCAATCATGCATCGTCAATTGGAACGTTTGCTTCCAATTTGTGAGATATGATTTGATCCAATCATTTGAAACTCCCCCATGTCATGACAGTTGAATTTCGAGAGTAAAATGTTTTGTCTACGCAACTAAATGTTTTTGAAAATCAAGTAACACATTGAAAACAATCATTCCTTCATCTATACTGAAATAAAAATACTGTAAATTATTCAATACAGCTTGTGTTGATTCCCTTTTAGAACGGAAACCCTTTTGTTGATGTTACTATATTAAAGTTATTTTATAGTACAGTTCATTAGCGAGAAATGATTTTTGTTGGTTATTGGAAATTTGGGATACAATTTTATGTACAATTTTCTCCATTATTTTATTAATAATCGGTAATAAAGAAAGAGGTGAATAATTCTTACCGCAAGTTTTATTACAATTTAGTAAATTGGGCTTACTCTGGCAGTTTTGAGAGTAAATATTATAGTATTACTATAATATTCTTACTTTATTATAGTATTCTTATAGTATAGTTTGTAGAGAGAAATGATTTTTGTTCCTAATCGGATTACAATTTTTTATTCAATTTTCAACAACATTTCCGTAATAATTGGTAGTAAAAAAGAGATAAATAATTGTTAAGGAAAGTTTTAAAACAATTTTTTTAAGTGGGCTTACCCCGGAAGTTTCAAGATAATTCGGTAAAAAACTTCGGGAAAGTGACGTGTCAGTAGCATTGAATATTCTCGTTGCTATTTTACCAGCTATACATATAAATACTTTAACAAAAAACATTTTTATGCCCTTGATTTATTTTTCAGGTTGTTTATACACTCAATTATATCAAAGGAATACAGGCGTTACGAAAAAAGAGTTGTGTTGACGGCAGTAATCTAAATACTCCAAAACATCTCTATGTTCTCTAAGAAAACCATCAGCAATAGTTTTCTACTTTGTTGTCAAAAACTGTAAAACACAGTCGCAATACACATTTTCTCGTGATATTTTACATTATCTTGAACAATGGGCTCAATTTATTTCACAGCACTTCTACTTGGTTATTGAAGAAACAAAGAAAGCGTCGGGTTTTTTAATTTGTTTTAAATTAAAATAACTTGAGCGAAGAGTAGTTTTTCCGATGTTCGTTTGATTTGTAACTGCATTCCTGAATCTTTATACATTTCTCTAGATATTCTGCCTTCATAGAAAAGTGCATGGTATTCTTGACTAACGTCCTACTGTCACTCAGTTTTTGAGGTTTCTAGAAAGACCTTGGTCTTATCTGAGTTCGGTATCCGCGGTAATTTCACCAGATCACAGGCTTTCTGGGGGTAATAAAAATCAGAGAAGTGGTGTAAAAGAACGTAGAAAGGGACTTCACTACTCATGGAGTTCGCTTTTCAATTTTTCGTTCCCTCTCCTTAGGCTAGGAAGGTGGAAAACCATTTCTACAACCCAATGGTAACAATAGAGTGTTCAATTTTACAAAGATTGAAGATGTGTGCCGTATGAAGGTTAATATCTAGTTTAATAATACATAGCGTACTGTGTTTTTATTCACTGAAAAACACAACTATTCAAGCTCTGAACATCAAATGGGCTATAAGATAGAAGAAAATAATGAGGTCTTCATTGGGAAAATGAAATAAATTTTAAATACGATAACAAGTAAAGTTTTTCGATTACGCTAAGTAGCAGAGATATTAAATGGAAAAGTTTATCACTCTTCTTCAGGTAGAAAAACGAAATAATGAATTTTTTTAAGAAGCTATGCTCAACTTTCTCTATGTTCGCTCTGGTTTTGTTTTGTCTGAATCAACAAAAATACCGACCGGAAGTTCTTCGTCGGCACATTGGTCAGAGACACGAAGACATACAGTGGCGCGGTAACTCAAACGTACTCCAGCCACCGTTTGTGATGGTGCTGTGTAACGGTGAGGACGTCTAGTTTATTTTGTGAGATATACAGGTATGTACGGGGGTGTGGTAATCCAGCTCCACTTGTCATCGAACTTTTTCTTCTTACATCACTGTTGGAAGCGACGTTAGACAGCAGGACAGACATTCTAATAAATGCATAAATTGCTCATCAAATGAAGAGGAATCATTTTACGCAAAAATTGAGAAAATTCACGTTGATTTTATACAGAGCCCTAGGCTTAAAGTTTTAGAGCGTGCCATGGAAAGCGCATTCTAGCATCAAGAATTTACCTTGAGAGGAGCTTGAAATCTAAAGATCATTTCGCATGATCACTATACAAAACAATCAGAAGTCGAACTTATATTCCTACCTTGTAGTAGTCCGTACAAATCCAGAATGAATTAACCTTTCTGTTCATAAAAAGACTTTAGGGACTCTTGACAGACCCTTAAAATTGACAGTCAGTGTGAAAAAAGCAACGTCATTTTTCGACAGAGTTTTCTCAAGTCTTCAAGATAGGTGTGGAATAATGCATTGATTCTTTTTTGTTTCGAGTGCTCCTGAGGTATCTTTTAAAAATTGAATTTTTACTGAAAAATTTGTATCACGGAAAATGTGTCTCTTCATGCAATTTTAAAGTTACAGAACCAGCTACATATTTTTAGATAGCTCAATTTATTTTCTAGAGAAAATTTGCATGGTATGTCGATAATTTGAGTTGTTGCATTTTAGGTATTTATGGACAAAAAAATTTTCATCATTTCTCAATTATATCTCTCATAATTTTCAACCTATATCAAATTTTAAAATCGTTTCCAGATTTTCGATGACTTTTTTCCAGTTCTATCGATTGATAAGTTTGCCATTCTTTTTCATGTGCCCTTAGAAAATGAATGCTCGTCATGCGTGATAATGTCTTGAGCAAAATGTAATCGAATCCTGCTAATCTTGAACCAAACCAACATGCTTGAACCAAAAAAAATGTCATGGAAACAGTCATACTTACAATTTACAACAGTATTTGTTAACATTCATTCACTCGCCATTCGATTCGAAATGCTAATAATATTCCTCTGCTTTATATCAGAAGAATGGCCCTGTTGAAATTTTAGTTTCAAGCGAATCACTGTTTGTGTTACAATGCAATGAAGTTATTCCTAACGATCTCTCATGATGTGTTGTCTTTGAGTACAAAACAACCGTTCAAATATCAGTTATGATATTCATCTACGTAGAATTTTTCTGCGCATTTCTTGTATCAACCGACCCATGGCCTTAACGTTCGATAACTTTTCTTAATTTTCTGACATAATGAACTTTCTTAGCTTATCCGCCCACCAAGTCTTCTCACCAAACCTTGTTCCCGCAGACGGAAGTTCTCAGCTGCAGGGGGAATCCAGAATGAACAAATTCAACACGCAACTCATGCAGGCCAAGGTGCTCATCAAGTCCGCCGTGACACTGGCGCGCTCCAGCGTGAGGTGAGGTTAGGGAAACTTTGAGGGGTGAGGTAGGAGTAATTATAAAAAATAACTTGAGAAGCCATAAACGATTGAATGGAATATCTTTTCCTTTCCGAATTAAAACGAATATTAGATACGCGGCGCGTATTATTCATTATTGCAGTTAAACTCAATCGGGCTTTGAACCTATTTGCATTATAAAAAGAAACAGTGCACAGAAGAAAAAATTAACACCAATAAAAAGTTAGGGACAAAAACCAAAGAAGTCCACTCTGTTAAATAATTTCTGAGGTTAATACTAAAACGAATGTTTCGGGCCTTGACCCATCATCAACTGTATATCTTTAAAGAGAATTTAATACCAAGGCTAAGAAATTGCACTTATTATATAAAACTAGAGATGTTAAGATAACGGTAATTGCAAAGACTGTCATAACCCATAATCTGAACTTAAGTGAACGAGAATATGGAGCAAATAAATAATGAGATGTAGTAGACAAGTAAATAACAGAACTTCCCCTGGAGCTCCATATGACCAAGCAAAAGCAAGGGTTACGCACTCTGTATATCATTAAACTTAGGTTTATTCTTATGTATATAGAGATATTCAAGGATTCTAAGTTTCTTTAAATTACGAATGAACCCTAAAATTGAGAAATCAGAATTGGAAATTTTGCCATCACACTGATCTCAGCATGAGATCTGGGGCTCGGCTTGTCACCTGAGATCTGAGCTCTATTAACTTAGCAAATGTAACTGAAACAGGTTCAACATTCTGGGCAACGACGATTCCATAATCCCAGCCCTGGAGGAGTACGTGGCTCCGTGGCCACAATCCTTCCGCCACCGCTTGCATTTGAGCTACAGGCCAGTCTTCTTTCCGGAGGGCTGGCAGCTAATGAACCTCTACGAGAAATGCGCCACCGAGAAGTTGTTTCTGCCTTGGGTTCTGCCTGAGCTGGACGCCGTTGTTTACATGGACACTGACCACGTGTTCATGAGGCCGCCTGAGCACCTGACGCAGCATTTCAGGCTCTTCAACGAGCATCAAGTGTTGGGAGTGGCACCTGTTGACGGGTTCTATCTGCAATTCGCCAACGAGGTTATATGCTACAATGTTTGCAAATTATATTGTGTTAATGCTCAATTTTTTAATTTAAGGTTGATAGATATGCTATTTTTGTGATAAAATTTCCAAACAATATGGTACAATCAAACTCCCATTTCGCCAAGCTGCTTTCGAGGTATCTTTGAATACATTTCTGGAAAATTAACATTTGCTGCTCTTAAAAACGATAAAACAATTTGTGAAATCACTGGTTCTTGACGGTTGGACCATATCATTTTCATAATGAAAATAGAGTTATTGATTTATATTAAATACCTGTAAGTAATTCATTGTACATCCCTTTAATATTTCAGTCATGTAGAGGCCGTTTATTAACTGAAGGGCTATGCTTTAACATTCCGAAGCCTTCAGTGCATTTATTCTCAAATTTTGGCCAACTGGTTGGCTTACTCAAATTTCAGATGAAGTAATCAGTCTCAACCTAAATTGGTTTAACGTCGGTAAATGGACCGTAAAAGTCTTCAGAAGGGTTGTCAGGATGCCGAAATATCTTTGTTACGAAAAGTTTTTCTCCTTTCGAACAATTTTCATGACATTAGTAAGAAGTACCGACATCTTTCATAAGGCCTGTTTACACGATCATCGAGTGCGCGCGTGAGTAGTGAAGAGCGGCGCAAGCCCCGCCCACTTGCTCTCGCTTTAAACGCATTTACTGCTCAATGACAATGCAGACTATGTTCATTTTCATGGCGCTGGCCAGAGCTTGTCAGTGTCATTACAGACGCACTGTCATTGAGCAAATAAATCAGTCTGAAGCGAAAGAAAATGGGCGGGGCTTACCCCTCTCTTCACTGCTCACGCGCGCACTCGATGATTGTGTAAAAAGGCTTTTACGATGAGCATAGGTGAACTTGATGTAAATAGGCTGCATACTGTTTGTACAATTAGCATTCAAATGTAATCAAGCCTATGGAAAGAACTCTTAACTGGTGATCTGAGAAAAGGAATGTACCCATGAATTTATACCATCTTTCATACATGAAACTTAAGTAGCTAGTGGCCTCTGTGCAGCATTCGGAGGACGTTTACGAATTTAGTTAAAATATGACCCATTCTTGCCGAAACTATCTCAAATAGTTTGATTAGAACTTTTACAACTGATGTCGACGAGCAAAATACCCAAATCAGTCATCAAGATGTAGTACATACATGGAGGATATTTCAAACAGGGTTTCGAACCTATTTTAGGACATTCTTAACATGTGAAATTTGCAATAACATTTTAACGCATAATTTATTTATTTGAATCAAATTTTTAAAATTTCGTTGGTGAGATTTCTTCATCAAATTATTCAATGAAATTGCCACTGGCTTTAATTAATGACCTCTTCTATACAAATCTAAAGCACTAAGGGGCAATGAAGATTTCAAATAATCTTCCTTCTAATGGGATAGTCCTTCTAGTTAGAGTAATGTGATGTAATAGTCCTTTGTCGATAGTCCTCATCGATCTTCCGGGATCCTCATCAATGTTTTGAATGTTCCATATAAATTCTGGCGTTCGTACGGTGTCAGAGCGTTAAGATTTTTTTTTTGCCCCGGGAAAAACATTGCCATAACATCCTTTTAGGCCCAACCAAACCTTGTTAACAAAGGTCTGGCAACCTATACGACAAAAATTTACCGATTTCTTAATTGCTGTGTGATGTATTGTCCATAAAAAATAATAATGTAATTGTTAATTATATGTACACAGTTATCTTCCTGAATGTTACGCACAACAACTTCAACCAAATGAAATACTGGATAATCATTCTGTAAGAATATATAATGAATATAATAGAGAGTCAAAAAATGACGCATATCAGTTGCGTCAGCCGAAAGAAGACTGTCGCTGCCAAGAAGGTTGAATACAATAGAGGGAGCATAGCCGATTCCGGACGGGTTCAAATTAGTTCCAAAAGTAGAGAAAAAGGGGCAAACGTACGGCCCCACACGTGATTGCCTCAGAGCCAATAACAGACGCTTGCATCCTAACCTCCTCTACGACTCTACCTCCCATTTTCCAAAGCAAAAATAGTGTCGCACCAAAAATCTTGGCGTGAGATGTGCGCGAAAGTCGCATTGTAATTTTTCATTTTTTTCAGGGCCTGTAATCTTTATAGTTTTAAACTGTTGATGCATCTTTGATATACTCAAATTGGACCATTGTAATAGACTTAAGAAACAATCTACCTTTGTATCACCGGTGGCAAATAAATTTTTAAAATTTCTTTAATTATTCAATTAATTTGGGCCAAATAGGTTTCAGAATTCAGTGAAGTTATAAAAAACCCAGGTGATGCCTAAAGGCCTGTTGACACGTGGAGTGTGCGAGCGCTTCACCACGAGCTCAGTAAAATGCTTGTTCGAGTCAGGGTGTCCACACGGACCATGGCAGAGGTGCAGACTGCTCCAAGTAAAATCCTCAGTCTGCTCTTAGCAGCGGTAGAGAGAGAACGTACGAAGGTGGCTCTGCGACAGGCAATGGCGTTTTCATTCTCTATCAGTTGTCGCGGCTATAAAGAAGAAACAAAAACGAATGAGGAAAATGTGGGCGAAGCGTTGGCTTAAAAAAGTCCTTTTTTGGCAGCTAAACGCCACTTTTCCAAGAGAACGTGTAGGCAGGGAGCAGAGACGCACACCCTACACGTTCAGCGTCTGAAATTGCACTGGCAACATTGACTCGCTCGACGAAGACCAAACTGAGACAGACTGTTGTCTACTGCTCCATTCAGTCTGAAACGAGAGAAAATGGGCGTGGTTTAAGCCTCTCTTTCCCGGAGGAGCGCTCGCCCACTCCTCGTGTCAACAGGCCTTTAAATCAATGTTACCAAACCTGCCATTCCTGTGAACAAAATCCTTGAGTTATATTTTTTAAATCGGAAATTTGACACTGAAATTCGTTCATAGACTTTAAACTTTACTGGGACCGTAAAATGCTTTCAATTTCAACAGTCAAATTTTGCTTCTCAGGATATAAGCCAAAAAAGTGCCTAATTTGACAACACTTCCTTGACGTCAAATCAAAACCCAGATATTTCTTGAAAAAGTAAGATCTGGGTTTAAATGCCCAGGTGCGACTAACTTAGCAGCGAGAAGACCTTTTAGCGTGCGTGCACACCCAGCCGTAGTAAGTAGGTAACTGACGCCCAAGAAAGTTGGATACAATGGAGGGAGCATAGTCGACTGAAAAGAGAACCAGATTTTAAGATTTCTCTCACGTCTGTGATAACGAATATCGTTCTCGCTACTCTGACTTCAGCTACCTACTGACTACGTCTGGGTGTGCACGCACGCTAAAAGGTCTTCTCGCTGCTAAGTTAGTCGCACCTGAGCTTTTTAACCCAGATCTTACTTTTTCAATAAATATCTGGGTTTTGATTTGACGTCAAGGAAGTGTTGCCAAATTAGGTACTTTCTACTGGACATAATTCTTAAGCTTATATCTTGAGAAGCAAAATTTGACTATTGAGATATTGGAAGCATTTTACAGTCCCAGCAAAGTTCACAGTCTATGAATGAATTTCAGTGTCAATTTTCAGATCGAAAAAATTTAACTCATGGATTTTGTTAGCAGAAATGACGATTTGATAACATTGATATAAGGCATCACCTGGGTTTTTCATAATTTCACTGAATTCTGAAACCTATTTGGCCCAAATTAATTGAATAATTAAAGAAATTGTAAACAATTTATTTGCCCCCGTTGATACAAATTTAGATTGTTTCTTAAGTCTATTACAATGGTCCAATTTGAGTATAGCAAAGATACATCAACGGTTTAAAACTATAAAGATTACAGACCCTGTGAAAAAGGAAAAAATTACAGAACGACTTTCACGCACAACTCACTCCAAGATTTTTGGTGCAACACTATTGTTGCTTTGGAAAATGGGAGGTGGAGTCGGAAAGGAGGTTAGGACCCAAGCGTCTGTTATTGGCTCTGAGGCAATCACGTGTGGGGCCGTACGTTTGCCCCTTTTTCTTCACTTTTGCCACTAATTTGAACCCGATCGGAATCGGCTGCTCCCTTCATTGTATTCAACCTTCTTGCTGACGTCAGAGTAGCGAGAACGGTATTGGTTATCACAGACGTGAGAGAAATCTTAAAATCTGGTTCTCTTTTCAGTCGACTATGCTCCCTCCATTGTATCCAACCTTCTTGGTCGTTGCACGCTCAAAATAACACGCAGCTGCCAACTAGTTATTACTTGGAATAGAAAAAGGGTAACTGCAGATGCCAGTCGCCCTGCACTTGATGCAGCAAGCGATGTGGGAAACTAATAACACGAAACAAATGTGGTGGCGACTAGGGTAGCCAGTCTGATCGAAAGGGTCCAACTATATATATCTAAATATATATACATATATATATCTGAGTACAACCGATTTTTCATTCACTCTTTCATGCAGATAAATAGGCTGTCACATTAATTGAATGAAACAAGGAGGTGCACCACTTGACCTGCTCCTGTTAGCCTAGAACTCTGCATTTCAGATCCCATTCTACGGTAAACAAGGCCTCAGCTCGGGACTGCTGCTGGCCAACCTGACGAGGTGGCGGAGGCTGCCCTTCCAGTGGGAGCCTTTGGTAACCAGCGTGGCGCAAGCGTTCCGTGAAGGCATAACTCTTGGCGATCAAGACATACTAAATATTATCTTCAGTGAGGTAATGCATCCTTTATGATATGTACTTCCGTTTAGGAAGTATGTAAGTTCGGAGTTGGTCAGTTGTGTTACCATGTCTTTTTCGACGCAGCATGTTAGGGTTAAAAGTTTTATAAGAAGTTATATCATCCTTTAAAATTTATTAATCAATTAATTATGTCGCCTGTTCAGTTTCAGGATATATACTGTTTTGAGCATCAATTTAAAATTAACTCAGGCACACTATTTCCAATTTTTTCGAACCGAAAAACAGTCGTCAAACCTACCCTCAAAAAAGGCAATTGCGCTACTTGTCCAGTTATGCCCTAAAAAGCATTGCATTCCTTGATTCTAGGCTGATTGATCAAATTCACTAGTCCTTTATTGCTTTTTATAAGCACTTTCAACTGTATTTGCCTAAAAATTTGCTGCACCGAGCTTTTGCATTCAACTTAAAATATTGTAAGATATTTAGTGTGCATTATAACATTTACCTTGTAAACCGAAAGGAATAAGGTACGAAGTTGAAAACCCCTTATTATTCACCCACCTACATACAGTATACGAGAAATAGTCCTGAACTAAAATAGGAAACATGAACCCTATGCTAGGACCACGTTGAATTTACTCTAAAATGAGATATACCTCTGCGAAAAATACAGAGGAAAATCATGCCTTGCAATAGAGCTTACTCGTACTTATCAACTGCTTGATTTCACATTTCATTTGGAAATAAATAGTACATAGTCAATTTTTTAACCACCATCAGCTCCTTAAAGGACTTCAAACCTGGCAATATTTTACCGCAGCATGTTTTTTGAATCAAAATGTTTGATCCAGTATTTTTGCACAACAAGACTTTTAAGTTAATTTTTCACAGTAGTTCAAAACATATCCCCTTTATTTAGTTCCCCGAGTACATCTACGACCTCACTTGCGACTGGAATGGTAGCATCGAGCAGTGTTTCACTGCCAACTGGAACTGTAGCTCCATAGAAGACACGGGCTTCTCTCTCGTGCATGGAATGAGACGTCGGTTCTTTCCAGACCAGTTTGGTGGCAACGCAATTTTCACCCTTCCAATGCATCTGAGTGTCGTCCGCCAAACCTCAGTGGTTACTCAGTCACTCTCTCTCACACTTCTGTACAAAACTGAAAACAAACATAAAAATGATGTTCGCTGTTGATACTTATCAACCCATTATTTTCCTGCTACGAAAAACATTTTTTATAAAGAATTCACATCTGTATGATCATAATTCTGTTTGTATTGACAAATGTCTGTCCGTTAATCAGTCAAAACTTACAATTCGGTTGTTTTGTAAAATAAATTGTAACATGTTAAAAGCTTATTTCACACTTTCATTAAGTTCACGGAAATAAAGACAATTCCAGGTACAATCAGCCTCATACGCGCGGTTGATAGGTTACTGTCATTTCCAGCTCATTTACCTTTCGGTGGATAAAAAATTTGCAGTTAGATTAGAATACATTAGTTTAAGTTAGGCTTGCTTGCAATTAAAAGAAAGGAAGAAAACCCGTTTATTTCCAACGACGTTGCCACATGAAATACATGCCAACATATTGGCTAATAAAAATTTCTTAACATAAGACGTCTTAAGACAAACGTCCGTCCCACACGAGGAGTACTAATTGACAAACTATCCGAGGTGTGCAAATGGATAAACCATAAGAGGCATAATAATAGACAAATTATACGAGGTATACTAATAGACAAACTATCAGAGGTGTACAAATAGATGAACCATACGAGGCATACTAATAGACAAACTATACGAGGTGTACTAATAGACAAACTATCAGAGGTGTACAAATAGATAGACCATACGAGGCATACTAGCAGACAAACTATACGAGGCGTAATAATAGACCAACATTACGTGGCGTACTAATAGTTTAACTCTGTCAAGAGGTAGTTGAATAAGAAATGAAAAATATCATCTCTAGGATATTTTATATTCAAGAGATGGGCGACAACATATAAATAATTCAAATACTACTAAAGAATTCTTCGTAACTCCTAAGTTATTACCTCATGATAGGTAATAAAAACCAAAGAGACGTTTTAGGGTTAGGTTAGGCTAGGTTATGGTGGACAAGGTAGGATGGGTAGCGAATTTTACATATAAAAAATATCCTTCTCTCGGGTCCAGCTTCTAGTTCTTATTCCAAGAACAGTTTAAGCTCCCCACAATATACAGTTTCTACAAATTGCTTTTGCAGGAAATATTTCAAGCCTGGCATCAGCACCAGCCTGGCCAGCCCGTATCTCTGCTACTGCGACAATTGATGCACAGGCTGCACACCAGAGAAGATGAAATTCGGAACATCGAAAACAACAACAGGACTCACCAGTTCTGCAAATATAGTTTTGAGAAGTTGCTCAAGCAAATGGTAAATTACGTTCATGAATATGAAGGCTAGTAATGGAATCAAGGAAAATGAAACTTGCAATCTACACATGGTACATATTTATACAACACATGTTTCATTGCTGGTTAGTTTGTTCGGTTGCCACCGTTCACACTTTTTTTCAATAATAAAGCAGGGCAGAATTTAGAACCCTGCTTTCTTTAAAAAATACTTGAGAATTGAGCATCCTAATTTCGGGGATAACTTGAGGAAAATTCACTTCTTTTATTCTCAATTTAAAAAAACACGTTTAGAGAAATCTACTTTCTCCTAGTTAACTGATGTAAATCCCACACGCTGCATTGGGAGATGCTTATTTCACATAAGATGAACAACGAATGTTCATTTCACATAAGATGTCAACACTGTCTCTCATTCAAGTTTTCTTGAAGGATTTTTACCCCTATTGAAATATTTCCCCTAGTAAAATGAATGACTATTAAAACTATTGAGTATTCTCTAGGCTAGAAAATAAGTTAGACAACCGACACAACAGACCACATGTGTTCAAGCGGTTTCAACATAAGTCCGCATTGAATAAACTACAGTAAACTGTTACGAGTCATCGAATTGCATACAAGTTGCATTAAATTTAAATAATTCAAATACTTTAAACAATTTATTTACTACAGATGAAACAGAAGTAGATTGTTTCTCAAGTCTAGTACAATGATCGAGTTTGCGTATAGCTACCTGTGGGCTTGAATGAGTTCAGTGGCTTCTAGGGCATCCTACCATCAACATTATTCTAGAGTGTACAATAATATTTAACCTAATTTACTTTACCTAGTAACGCATTTTACTGATCAATGAAATAGTTGACTCGATATTGGATGCGTCATTTTACAAAACAGTTTATATGGACTAGATGTTAACAGTATATTCTATAAACGATTTAAGAGCAGACTGTAGATCAGCGATATTAACCATGACAAATTACATTATAAGGACCTGTTATGTAGGAGACAAGATTTGACTTACACGACTAGTATTCTGATAGGAAATGAGACTCAGGGTTTTTTTCAATACCTTGCAAGAATTACAAACTTTCACGGACCTCCGCAGGGATTGCGTTCCAAGTTTTAGTTCCAACGAAGAGGATACTGTGTTACGACCGGGCCTTTGAATAATACGGAATTATGAATCTACTTCTATTTCTGGTTAAATGGTTGTGACGACCAGTTTGTGTAGTTAATAATTGTTTGAGGTTATTGTCGCCATCATTGGTCAATGTTTTGTAAATGAAATTCCACATGGAGAATTTGTAGAGATCCGAAAGCTTAAGTATTTGTAAATTTTTGAACGAATCATTCGTGTGAGCATTATATTCTAGGTTCTTTACTGCTCTGATGTTATTTTTTTCAGAGTAAAATGTATATTAGTTTTATTTTTATCAGTTCCGTGCCATACTTCTATCCTGTATTGCAAGAAGGGTGAAATGAGCGTTCGGTAGAGCATTTGCAAAGCTGTTACATGCAGGAAATTTTCAACTTTATTTGGGATTCCGACAGATTTTGATAACTTAGTTATAAGTTATATGAGCGATGTGCTCATTGAAGGTCAGATGTTTTTCAATTATGAGGTCCAGAAACTTACATGAGTTAGTTAAATCAATTTCACCTTCGCCAATTTCAATGCGTTGGAGAGATATATTTTTCTAGTATGAGAATGCGATATCATGCTCATCGAAATTAAGGCTAATTTTATTAGCTTTAAGCCACAATGAAACCTTATGGAGTTTGTTATTTATATTCTCTTCAAACAGAGTGGGATTTTGGTTCGGAAAAACTGCAGAAAGCGTGCTGTTATCAGCAAAAAGCATGAATTTGAAAAATGATGTTGATTTAATAATATCATTGATAAAACTTAGAAATAGGAGAGGCCCAAGGACAGATCCTTGTGGAACTCCATGGCTAATTGTCTGAGGGCCGATTTTGCATCATCAATGACAACGTATTGCTTCCGATTTGTTAGGTGGGATCTGAGCCAATCATGTGCAACTCTTCGAAGGCCATAACAGTGTAGTTTCGAGAGTAATTCGTTATTGTCTACACAATCAAATGCTTTTCGAAAGTCAAGAAATACAGAGAATACAGGCTTTCCTTCATCTATATAAGAATATAAGTATTATAAATGATTTAGTATAGCCTGTGTTGTTGATTTTTTAGAGCGAAAACCAAATTGTTTATCACAGAGAAATTATTTTTATTCAAATAAGAATAAACCTTTTTTACACGACTTTTTGAATAATTTGCTTATAATTGGTAGCACAGAGATAGGTCTATAATTGTTTACACAGTTTTTTTTCGCCACTTTCAAAAATAGGAATTACTCTGGCAACTTAGAGGGAGTTCGGGAAAGTGCCTAAGAAGAGAGACAGGTTAATAATAATATTAATTATGAGCTGCGCTACAATACCAGCAATAACTCTAAGTACATTAGTCGAGAACGTTTGTAACCTACTCGATTTGTTTTTCAGATTGTTTATGCACGCAATTACATCGGAAGAGTTGGTAGGCGTAGAGAAAAAAAAGTTGTGCTCACGAACATGTTCCATGTATTTCAGGTGATCAGTAGGTTGACGTGGAATTCCATCAGCTATGGTTTTCCCTATGTTTAAGAAGAAATTGTTTAAAAGGTTAGCAATCTCTTTTTTCTCACGGTATTTTACATTATCTTGAACAACATATTCGAGTTTTTTTATTGGCGTTATTAGGTTTATAGCAAGAGTTAAGGAGGCACCAAGTCTTTTTAACGCCAGCTTCAAATTGAGTAAACTTAAGCATAGAGCAGCTCTTTTTTGATGTCCTTAGCTGGTTTGTCACATAGTTTCTGAATTTGCTATATATTTCTCTAGATATTTACTCTTCGCAAAGGAGGGCTAGGTGCGCTTGACGTTTCTTTATGTTTACCACGATGTCTGCAGTGATCCAGGGCTTTTGTTTACTTTTCACTGTAATTGTAGAAGTTATAATTGGACAACACTGATTGAATGCGGTCATTTTAATTTCAGTGAACTTTACTACCGCTTCATAAATGCTCGTTGTATTATTGTTTTGTTGAGAGATGTGTAATGTGTATCAGCTCGTGGCTTGGTACAAGTGATATAGACATTTTTATCAATAAGAAAAGCGGAAAAATGATCTGACATGTCACAAGTAATTATTCCAGTAAGAAAATATCCGAGGATATCCGTACGTGTAGGCTTTGCTATGATCGGAAGGAGGGATTTAAACTGAAAGGCACTTAAGAAATTTAAGATTGGTTCGCAGCTTTCATGTTTCAGTAGATCATAATTGAAGCCATCGCAGATTATTATGTCATAATAATAGTATAAGGACCTGTTGAGCAGTGGCATAATACGATTGAGCTCATTCAGGAAGGGGACAGGGCAGGCTGTAGGAGGCCGATACACTGTTCCAAGCATAATTCGTTTACCATTTCTAGTCAGTTTTACGAATAGTGACTCTATATGATCCAGATTCATAGTTGCACTTGCTATGAATCTCGAGTCTATGTGCTTATATATGTGCGTAATGATGCCTTCGCCCCGCTTGTTGTTGCGTAGCAAATGATAACTATGATAATTTCCCAATCTAACCATGTCTTTAGGTGAATCATCTAGCCAGCTTTCGGTGAAGCTAATCACGGCTAGGTAATACTTAAGTACAGTTAGAGTACATTGTATCTCTCTTCCAATTTTGGATAGAATGACCTACAGTTCCAACAGAGGAGCAAAAATCGTTGCGAGTTATTTGTATAGTTTCGTTGAATTTTGATATATTAGTGTATTTGCAGTTTTCAGTGTCGTTTAGGTTTGGGTATAGTCTGTTTAAATTAATGAAATCTTGGTCGATTTCAGCGAATACATCAGCGTGATCAGTCATTTAAAGTTAGGAAGCAGTAAGCAGTTAGTAATATATAATTTAAAAATAAAAAAATATAATAAAATACAGAGTCAAAATAAAAAAGATATTCCTACCTAAAACTAGCTTAGGAAGTGAGAGAGAAAAGAAAATTTTGCGTGATTTCGTGAGTACACATATAGTCCATGAGCGAATAATATTGGAGTTCAACAATCACAACATTGGTGAGTACTAATTGCTGAAGGCGCTGTCACAAAGTTCACATACATCAGGTAGTAAGTTATACAATTTTTGGCGACAGTGACATATCTAATCATCGACAGCTACATGTTATGATACGTTGGACATATTTGACTGAGGTGACCGTAATATATCTAATCGTATAGAGGACGTAATTGATTTTGGAGGATAGTAATAAGGTTTATACGCTATAATAACCTTATTAGTAAAAATTTTAACATACAAGTAAGATGGGAAAGCGAACAAGGTGAAAATCTAAATTCCATTATAACATTAGTAGGTACAAATTGCTGAAGGCGTTGTTACAAATTTCACATACAGGTGTCTTAATTGTTCACATATGTACATCTGTCATACAACTGTAAAAATTGAGGTGAAAGTTATTTACCGAATCATGTAAAAGTTGGAATTGATTTTGAAACATGAGGTTATAGAGCTTGAAGTTATAGTGGAAAGTTATAAAATTTTAGGCGTTAGTGACATATATAATCAGTGACAGTTAGATGTTATGAAAGTGACATGATATCTAATTGAGGTGATCACCCAAGCCTAATCACCCAAAACCTGTTTTGATGACATGTCCAGTTGCAGCATTAGGGTGCGTTCACACTACGAGCGGAGCGGCGCGGAGCGTCGCGGCACGGAGTGGAGCGGCGCGGCGCGTGTGTTCACATGTGAGCTGAGCAGAGCGACCTACACAAGCATCAGTCGCTATGGAGCGTTCCGTGAATGTGCTTCTGTAGCTCGACGGCAAAACGGAAACACTGGATCCATCCCATCAACATGAGGAGAGATCGCTGTGGAGAATACCACTATCTCTTCGAAGCACCACGAGGAGAGATGAATCACAATTCTACGAGTATTTACGGATGAAGCCGGCAACTTTTGATGTACTACAATCCCTTATAGAAAGAAAAATTTCCAACGAGATTAGATCAATTTGCTGTTTAGCAATACTCAAATTTTTATTGAGGATACATGTAAAGCAAAGTAGTTTGAGCAAAATTAAAGTCTTTCCATATAGGTTGTATCACATATATTACTACAGGTTTTCGTAGGCCAGTACGAACAAAAAAAGTCTTGTGGTGACTTAAACGTGAGTGAACGTAAAGTAATTCCCTTCAGAAATTCAGGGTTGTGCCAGAGAAACCTAAGTGAAAAATACTGACAAATATTGACTTGTCCTGACCAAATAGTTCTCGAAATTAGTATTGGAAAAAATCACCCAAGCTCTTAAAATTTTGCAACTTATTGTGTATTTGACACTCATTGAGTCCTCCTCATCATCATACGGCCTCCTTTTTTTTCCATTTTACGGAAAAAATGAAAACTTTATTAAAAAATCGTACATAATTATACTTTAAACAAGATCATAAAATAAAATACACAGCATCACAAGAAAGATAAAACTACATCACGAGAAAAGCAAAATAAATTCTTTAAAATGAAGCAATAATAAAGTAACTTAACAGAGAAAACAGAATAAAATAGAAATAAATGATCAATGAACCCAAATGGGTGAAATTACACTAAAATATTACATGTTACACTATCAGTTATAATTTTTATATTATTAGTTGAACAAATAACTAGTTATATACTAGATTTTTTTATCTCAAACGACAATTCTACCCCTGTAAGATATGACGATCCAAAGGCGGAGCCGAGGAGAAACGCTCGACGCGAGCGTCAAAAAATCCCAACGAATTTCCCGAGCGCGCCGCTCCGCTCCGCTTGTCGTGTGAACAGCCAAGCGTTTCTGCATTCAAACCTGTACAAACATTATTGCCGCTCCGCTCCGCGCCGCTCCGCTCCGCTCGTAGTGTGAACGCACCCTTAGGTATTGGTCGAGCTCTTCCGGCGTGTTAATCTGTTGACGTCTTGAATCCGGTTTTAAAGGGATAGATACGAAGATGTTTCCGTGCTGAGTTCTCAGAATTCCAATTTTCTCCGGGATTTTTTTTCTGGTAACTCTCAAAGTGAACATGATGTTGGCTCGTGAAGGTATGAGATCTTCATTTATGAAGAACTTTGATTCATTTGCTGGGCAGGCGGTGAGAATTACGCGTTTCTTGTTATTACATTTTAGCTCGAAAGCAATGTTTCTTCGATCCTCGTTTCCAGCTACAGGTTTTCTCCCCATTCTGTTAGCTGACGAGGATGAGAATAGGGTAGCATTATAATGGAAGTAATTGAGTAAATTTAGTTACTTATTTTAAAAACGTAAAGTTTAATGCTTGGCGTCAAACTTCTTCCAAACTTAAGAAGTAAAATAAAAATCGTTCGTTATTTTAGCTAGTTCAAGAAAACCTAGAAACTAAAAATTTGCTCGCAAGAGAACGAAGCGAAGGGATCATTTAGTGATGGCTGCAGAAAACTAGGAACCAACGCACAAGGTGTGCTGAGAGTATTTTGCAGCACATCTCGTACCCCATTCAATCCTATTACTTTGCTTGACAATTTAACCTGCGCAACAAAAAGATGGAATGAAAAATCCCAAATGCATAAAGGAAATATTACACTTTTTTAAATTTAATTTAAAAAAGCTCAAGTGCAATTTAAAATAGTTCAAAGTCAATGTTAAAAATTTCAAGTTAATTTGAAAGAGATAAAATTTAATTTTAAAAATGTCAGGTATATTTCAAAATAGATCAAGTTCAATTTCGGAAAGCTAATCTTTCTAAAACTGTGTAGCTATGGAATAATGATAACAATAACAAAATTAATGTTATTTAAGAGTATTCATGTTTATTTATTACTGTAGTATTGGCGCTGAATTTAGAGTAAATCGAATCACAGACAACATCAAGCTGCTGTGATTATGCGCTTAATTAGACAATCTGTAAGTTGAAAGAAAAGAAAAAAAAATGTTTATTTCCAAGTTGCCACATGAGATACATGCCAACATATTGGCTTTCAAAAGTTTCTTAATATAGGACATCCTAAAACAAATGTTCCATACGAGGAGTACTAATTGACAAATCATCCGAGGTGTACAAGTAGATAAGCCATACGAGGCATAATAATAGACAAACTATACGAGGTGTACTAATAGACAAACTATCAGAGGTGTAAAAGTAGACAGACCATACGAGGCATATTAATTGATAAAATATACGAGGAGTACTAATAGACAAACCATTCGTGGTGAGCTAGTAGTCTAACAAAAGTTATAAACTAGGAGTACTAATTGACAAACCATCCGAGGTGTACAAATAGATATACAAAATATACGAGGCGTACTAATAGACAAACCATACGTGGCGTGCCAATAGTCTATCTCTGTCAAGGGTAGTTGAATGAGAAATGAAAAATATGCCCTAAAAATATGCAAAGCCCTATCACCACCAAAACATATTTCAGTGCTCTCCGTGGCACAGCGGTTAAGGGGTCGGACTTGCATGCTGGAAGTCGCGGGTTCGTATCCCGGCGCTGGCGCGGAGATTTTCCCCGTTGGGTATAAGGGAAAGCTCAAGCACAATACCCCACCCAACCCAGGTGTCGGAAATGGGTACCGGCTTTACAGGGGAACCGTCATGGTGTCCTATATATAGGGTTAGTTATAAGACATTTGAAAAACCAATGCTAAAGATCATATGTATCACGCTTGATTGGGAATAAAGCATCCCAAAGATGCCGATGTTAACCTTTTTTTTAACCTTTCATATCTTCTCGATATTCACCACATCATGCGGACATGGGTACATGGGATAAAATAGAGATATAGTGTGAGCCGGTTACCACTCATGATTGACAAATATCAAATACCTGTGGATCATTTGCTATACAGATCACCGGTTCCTATGTGTATCTATTGACAAAAATTATCCAAATAAACTGCATGTAATAAGTAACTGTGTGACAACAAACTGCAATGACTGAAAAGTTAAACATTACATGACTTCAAAATCATGTATTTACAGTTTACTTCATCGTGCATACTGCATATCCCGTACATATGAAATATCCATCTTGAAATTGAATACATTGTAAAATTATTGGTCAGCAACAAATATCCAAAATTACTCATTCAGAATTGTGTAAGAAAATTTTTAGGTCGTGAAATTAGCCCCTCTCCTGCAACCTTGAGCGTACCAAAGCAGATTTTCTACGTCGAGTTACCATTCATGGGTTATTTGAACGCAGAACTGAAGAGGGAGGTTGTGTCTTTGGTTTGTAGGTTTTTTACAACGGTCGACGTCAGAGTGTTTTATTGAAATAGTTTTAAGATTGCATCCTTTTTTTATAAGAAAAGAACGATTGGATGAGTGCCTGTGGAGTTGCTATGTCTATTTTTACAAGAGTGACTGTTGCATGCAGTCTCACGTTGGTAGTACCAAACTCCAACAATTCATCAGACATGGGCAACACGCAGAAATATCTCATATAAGCGGTCGTGCACCAACCATACCACCCCAATCAGCAATTAGAGATCGTTTTGAAAATTCAAACCATTCAAAAATACTAATCTTTCAACTTCATGCCGAGCTAATAGTGAGCATGACTTTAGAATTCTAGCGTTCCTTTTCATATTCACCCATAAACCAAACCTGAAGAAAGACATTAGTGCCGTAAAGTTATCAATTGCCTCCACCTACTGACTTAATTCTGTGTGAGTATATGCAAAGTGTGTTCCGCTGGTGTATCTGAATTAGCGTGTACATGTGTGTTTGTGTGAATTAGGAGTACGCTAGTGTTTGTGTATGAATGAAAAAATTAGGGTTTTTAGTCATGCAGCGAATTTTGTGTAATATACATTTATGATTTTTACTGGGTGTTTCCAAGTTGACAAATTTTTCTCCTGTTTCAGCATTGATTATGGAATTTTAATTATGAAACGTTTACAATAAATGTGATGTTCGTTTTTACTCTGGTACTTCTTTTTATTCTACGAATAAGATTCTCGACTAATAGCCCTAATGGAAATATAGCTTTAAAATTAGATTCGGTTCATATTTCAAACTGTTCAAAAATTTCTGTAGAAAAAAGAACTGTATTTAAATTTTGAAAATGGGGTGTAATTCCCCTATAAAAAACTCAATACCTTCGCGATTTTTCCTCCAAATTCTGAAACCTTGTCAGTATATTAACATAGTCAGTAGCGTGGCCAGTCTAAGAAAGGAATTATTTATATGAAAAATTTCGACTTGCGCTAAGTGAGTCATGGTTGCACGCACATATATGTGTGTTGTATAAGCCAAAGACGCCCAAAAGTGCGTCATAATACATTGACTGATGATGTATATTGCTCACATACTTCTATGCACCAGACAACTAGGCATACAAAAGTGTGTCGGTTTCGTGAAAAAAAATTCTCAATGTGAGCGATAACGAGGTGTGAATAACATTTCCTCTCCGTACCTAACCTGCAGATATTTGTTTGAAGGTTAAATCTCATGTCCTCAGAGTTCAAGTTACATTTATTACATTATGGAAAAATTTACTGGAATTTCCATACTTTCGTAAAATACTGTTTCATTCACAAACAGCACATATATCGTCGAACGCAAGAAAAAAAAGAAAAACATTCTATTTCCAATGAAGCACAACATGAAATGTTGATACACTGGTTTTTAAAACACCTTAACATTAGCATCCTTAACTGATAATAACACATTGGTATTGTAATACCCGTGAAAAATGTTGAATCAAAAAATGATTGACATAAAAGCACTACAAAAATGAGTTCCTTTCCTAGCCTAATCTGATTTTGACAGTGATTTAAATATAAGTAACTAAGAAAACACAATCCTCGTAACGCTTAGTTAAAAAATGTATTCTTTTGCGCCCATTTAAATGGAAATAAAAGCAAAAATCGCGTTCAAATAACTTGACATAGAGACCCTTATTTGCTATTCATTCATGGTTATCGTAATACCCATGTTAAGTGTTGAAACAAATGATTTAGATCCTTAATTGCTATTCAGACACGGTTATCGTAATCGGTAAGCTCAACTTCAATATTCAAAATTAAAGGAAACCAAGATTAATTGAAATTTGCTTTTACTAGATGTGAAAGCAAGAGCGTGCAAATATTTACTTGGTGAATACCGATGAGTCATCAAGCAGTAATCACTCTGAAATAACTAAATCTTACCGTTTGCATTACTGTCAAATGAATAAACTGAAACGCAATCGGTCACGTGAAGTGCATTGGTATCAAAGTAGAACCACTCGTGGGAAATTTGGACACTATACGATTGCATGCGACAGTTTAGGACTACAATTCGGCTCGCCCTCAAGGTCCATCGTATTGACTATCTTTGCAGTAGCGCATACAGCAACCTCCTTAGGAGGAAAATATTTTGCCCAATCTTCCCTGTACTGAGAATATATTTCAGGCAGCAACCAAAGCTGAGGGCCTGCAGCTACATCAAGAGGAAGAGCTTGTCCATATTGTCAAAATCGAAACAAGTTCACAATTTATCCTTTTCTGAAGAGAACACGATACCTCTAGCAGAAGATTTTCCGCATTCTCTACGTAAGAAACGTCAGGCAACAAGTGTTGTGGCTATGCCTTCAGAAAATCGAGCTAGTTTAATCGCCTCCTTATATGCAAACGAACCAATTTTATGAAAACTCAAGAAATTATGGTGCACACACACTTATTCATATAGAGCTAACGGAACTGCACTACAAGTAGATAAACAATGATAATCTCGACTGCAGTGCAAAAGCGTTAATTAAAATTACCGAAACTAATTGCAATGATTGTAAGTGTAATTAAGCGTAAGACGTTACAGTGATTAATTTGACACTTGTTCTAATTAACGTATAATCACTACTGTAAATTTGAAATGAAACGTGTAAGGAAAATCAGTGCTTTGAAAATGATATACAACGTGCAAAAGAGTGCTGAATCTGAAATGATCTCGTTCCAAAAATATTCAAATTGTAGTCAATCCATAACACTCGTGGAGTAATGTGGAAGCGATAACTTTGGGAGACACTCTAAAAAAATGTGTTCGGAAAAATTGCTGTTTCTCGTTTTCTTTTCATTCTAGTTAGCAACACAGATATATACATGATGAAAACTACCAATGGAACCGATGAGAAAAAATTCCTTACAGTATTATGAATTTTATAATTCAGAAAATACGAAATGAGCTTCTCGATAACGCTCAACAAACAGGGCGTATCTAAATAGATCGAAAGTCTGAATATTATTCGTAAAAGAGGAAGTGTTGCGAAAAAAGGGAGTAAGTTCCTTATACGTCTGCCGTAAAGGGAATTGTAAAACTTATTCATTACTAGTCCACCCCCCTTTATTGGAAATAAGAAAAAAGGCGAAATAAAAGAAAGTCCGTAAAATATACTCGTAAAAAATTCAATCTCTCGAGAGTTGATGAGGCCGAGCTTGCATCACAGATACGCTCATCAAACACCTTCGGGTGGCTTCGGACAGACAGACGCGGCTCTTATTATAATATAGATAGTATAGATAGATTCTCGCCTCCATGAAATTGTACAAGAGACTCACCTACGCGAAGCTATTTTGTATTAAAAAATAAAGTGCAGTGAATATACGCCTTACTCAAATCTATAACGATATTTAACCCAAGACAGACCACAGTCATTATTAATTACCATAAGAAATATTTTATATTGTTGTTCACTCAATATTTAAAAAATGCACATTGTTCTAGAGAATTGAGAGCTATAATTCAGATTAAATTTGTACAATTTTTCTTTCACGAGAGAATATTTTTTGTCAGTATGGAGACGACGAATAGCAAAGCATTTGTGTGCAGAAATGCAGGCTGTTTCCTGAATATTACTCAGCAGGGAACCCTTTACTATAATTCGCTTCATGATTTTGTTATTGCACTTTTACGCTTCTGAAAACAGATAATAGTTCATTTGTTCTATACTGAGAAGATTTTGGGCACTTTTTTCTCTTCTTTCACAGCCTGTTATAGAAATAGTATTAATATTGTATTTATGTTATTTTAACAGGTAATTGATGTTTCCATTTAATTATTTACTTTACCTGGTAAATTCTGGAACTATGCAAAGAAAGTTGTCTAGAATGTATAAAAACAAAAAGCAGTTTTGTTCTCATGACTGAGCAGCGATGGTTGTCGTAAAATGTCTCTCCGCCGTTCCCATTCTATCCGCATGTTGAACAAGCTATGAATTTTATTTCGCGAGTATGTTTGTTTATGCATTTCTAGAGGTGCGTGTTGTGTTGCGCGATGTTTTTTATAAATTACTTTGTGGCTAACCTTTTCTCACTACTTGATAATCATTTTTGACGGTGGTTCAATCTGCTTCTGTAAAGCGTTTTTTGTCGTTTCTTACTTCGTTTCAACTAATAATTTAGAAATTTCAAAACCTTCTCCTCAACTTTTTCACTTCAATTTAAACCACGTTAAGTTCATTTTAATCCAAGTCAAGTTCAATTTAATCCAAGTCAAGTTCCAATTAATCCAAGTCACGTTCAAATTAATCCAAGTCACGTTCAAATTAATCCAAGTCACGTTCAAATTAATCCAAGTCACGTTCAAATTAATCCAAGTCACGTTCAAATTAATCCAAGTCACGTTCAAATTAATCCAAGTCACGTCCAAATTAATCCAAGTCACGTTCAAATTAATCCAAGTCACGTTCAAATTAATCCAAGTCACGTTCAAATTAATCCAAGTCACGTTCAAATTAATCCAAGTCACGTTCAAATTAATCCAAGCCACGTTCAAATTAATCCAAGTCACGTTCAAATTAATCCAAGTCACGTTCAAATTAATCCGAGTCGCGTTCAAATTAATCCAAGTCACATTCAAATTAATCCAAGTCACGTTCAAATTAATCCAAGTCAAGTTCAAATTAATCCAAGTCACGTTCAAATTAATCCAAGTCACGTTCAAATTAATCCAAGTCACGTTCAAATTAATCCAAGTCAAATTCAAATTAATCAAAGTCAAATTCAATTTAATCCAACCCTAAGTCGATTTAAGAATTGACATAATCACTCTTTAATTTGAGCGGTTTTTGCGCTAAATATGTATCTACTGCATGTGATGGGCAAGACAGTCGTTTTTTCCTTTCTACAAAGAATACATAAAATTTCCTCCAGTGTTGAAATTTAAAGACAAGATGTCGTAAAATGTGCTAAGTCCCCCAGCATCAGGAGGCAGAGTGTGATATCTTTGAGCGGCGTAAAAGATGCAAGTTAATTATAAAAATTTCGTATTATACTACAGATTAGAGTTGTTTTAAAATTCTA
The DNA here is from genome assembly GCA_030386875.1 of Morinoia aosen. Classification (NCBI taxonomy): domain Eukaryota; kingdom Metazoa; phylum Arthropoda; class Malacostraca; order Amphipoda; family Talitridae; genus Morinoia; species Morinoia aosen. Next base: position 105,241,340 of record CM059576.1, on the reverse strand, counting down.
CATTAATGGCAGTAAGCATCCATTGAAATATTTATGCTCAAAAGGTAATTTAATGTTACACATACACATAGCAGTATCGAGGATTTATGGAGAGTCTGTGTGAAGGATAAAAAATCACTGACTGCACTTCTTTAATTTAACACATGCCAAAATGTTAGAAGATTTAGTTTCAATCAATGTAATTAAATTAGCTTTCAAAATCGTTATATCAAGATATATGTTTTATCTGGAGCAGATTAAATATTCAGGGATTACAAATTCATAGCTTACACATATTATAATGTCCATTTCCGAGCTGTCGTGGGTTTTGTTAATAAATAAGAGGTTGTACAAAATACAGAAACTCTCCACGAAGTGCATTTTTGAATGTAAATTTTGGTTCGAGCTAAGCCTGTCAGCGTAGTTGCAATCAACTACTAACGTCACGTCACTTTTGCTATGCACTCAATGTTCCAACAAATCGAAGGTACAACATGTACTGAAGAGATTTACGGAATATATCGCGAACTTTGCAGTTCATCAGTAATTCTAGGTCCTGTTTGCATTTTTGAAGTTTATCTCGGGGCTTTCTGTAAATAAACAATACAAACACAATTACAATATTGTTACGAAAAGAGTATCAAATTCAAGTTCATCCTAACAAAAACAAGCCAAAGTATTTCTCTGCCTTCAGATGCCCGAACTGATGGGAAGATGCCAAATGGATCCATAGCTTATGGCTATCGCCATGTCCTACACTGAAATAAATAATGGCCCTATTTTTAAACACGCAGGTGCATCTGACGTTTGTCCCAAAACCGAGACACTCAGAGGCATCATCAATGAGACACCCAAGATTAGGACGCATACCAGTGTTTCCAGACTCGATTTATAGACGCTCTAGTGTCTCACCAAAAGTGCCTGAGTGTCTCATCGATGAGACACTTGGGCTTCAGTTTGATGCATTTACAAGTGATGTCACGCAAAACTCTACGGATATTAAGCTGTAGCATTACACTGTCAAGTAAGGTTGCCGCTTCCAGCGCTATGAAGAAACTTGGATACTCTTACGTATTCTTTAGCTAAGCGATAGCGACTGCTGGTGACATCAATATTAGGTCTAACTGCTGAAGAGCTCCGGCGGGAATATAATTCGCCTCCAGCAGTTATGTCTTTTCATGCCATCAGCTACGCTTCTCGTTCAGCTGAGAGCGATAGCAATAAAGTAGTAACTTCCTCTGAAGAGTCCATTTAAATAGTTTAGAAGAGCAGTTTTTTACGTATCAAAAATTTAATTTCATCCCTGTTACATTTACTGAATACTTAAATAACTGAAGTCAATTTGAGGGGTGACTAAGCTATTACATTATCATCGCCAATAAAAGATATGCAGCATTTTGAGACACTTCAAGCTCATCGAGGTGTCGCACTTCCGATGAGACATCTACTCTGTGTCTGAGACGTTCTGGCTATCTTTGAGACACCTGAACAGCCATGAGACGTTTAGAGAGGCAAAAATTTCTTTCAGTGTATAAGGCCGATAGTTGTGAAAGAGGTAGTATCTTAACCCATCAAACCACTATACATGCTTCCAATACTCAACAGTGCAATCTTGGTATACTCGAACAAATAAGCATTTATTCCGATTTGATGCGGGCACTAAAGATCTAAATATTTTGCTGGCACTAAAGATCTAAAAATTAGCATAAGTCTATTTTCTTGAACTATCGTCCTCAGAGGTACACCGATTTTTATTCGCTGATCTCAACAAAAAGCGTCTGTCTTGTGAAACAATTAAGATCAAACTTATTACCACAAGGGAAACATCAGTAGTTAGTTTTTATTCAAGTTTATCGCAATTGACATATTTGAGCATAACTAGATACTTCTGGACCTGAAAAAGTCCAGTGAATTTTAGGGCATCCTATCATCAGCGGTTTTCTAAGGTGTAAAATTATGTTTAACTTTATTCACTTGACCTAGTTGAAAACTAGACTGACCAATGATTTAATGCTTAATGTTAACAGTATTAATATGGGAAAAAATTGAACAGTATATTCCAAAAAATGTTAGGTCATATTTCTGATTTAAACACGATAAATTAAAATATTGAAATGAACTTTACAGCCGAAAAAATGGATTTATTACTATAAGTGCTTAATATTTCGAAAGAAATACGAGTAGGAATTCAATATTCGTCTTGAAAGCTTTGTAAGATTTTTTAAAACGATTCTCAGAAAGGACCGAATTTCATATCTCGGTTCCAATGAAAATGATATTGTGTTGTGACCGAGCTTTTGAATAGTAAGGAAACTCTAAGTTACTTCTATTTCTGGTCAAATGTTTATGATGGCCCTTTTTGCAGTCCATAACTGCTCAAAAGACTGTGTCTCCTTCATTGGTCAATGCTTTAATCATGAAATTACACATCGAGAGCTCGTAGCGATTCAAATGTTTCACAACTTTTTCAAAGTTTGAAATAGATCATTCGTAGTGTGAGCTCTAGATCCTAATTTTCTTACCTATTTAATGGCTTTTATTTGTAGCGCAATGAGCACACTGGTTTTATTTTCATCCGATCCGTGCCATGCATCTATCCCTTAGTGTGAACATGGTGAAATGAAAGTTTGATAAAGTATTTTTAAACGATTTTTAGATAATAAATTTTTTACTTTAATGAGGATTTCTTCAAAATTTGATAACAAAGTACTGATTTGTGCAATGTGATTTTGAAGTTCAGATGTTTATTTATTATAATTTCCAGGAACTTGCAAGACTTGGTATGTTCAATTTCACCATCACCTAATACGTGATGAGACATACGTTCAAGAGACATTTCCTCTTGCGTGAGAATATATTATATTTTGTCATATCGATACTTGCGATTGTTGCAATAATTTTGAGTCCCAATAAAGCATTTTTCAGCGCGTTATTTGTACTTTCCGCACTTCATTAGAGCGCCATTTTTTAGAAGATTTTCATAAGGGAGCTCCGTAGAAAGCACTCTGTCATCGGCAATAAGTATTAATGGTTCATACAAGAAGTATGAACTTTTTTGCTGATGAAAATTAAAAATAAGAGAGGACCAAAGACTGATCCTTGGGGTACTCCATTGTCAATACATGGAGATATGTCAATGTAGTCAATCATGCATCGTCAATTGGAACGTTTGCTTCCAATTTGTGAAATATGATTTGATCCAATCATTTGAAACTCCCCCATGTCATGACAGTTGATTTTCGAGAGTAAAATGTTTTGTCTACGCAATTAAACGTTTTTGAAAATCAAGTGACACATTGAAAGCAATCATTCCTTCATCTACACTGAAATAAAAATACTGTTAATTATTCAAAACAGCTTGTGTTGATGACCTTTTAGAACGGAAACCATTTTGTTGATGTTACTATATTAAAGATATTTTATAGTACAGTTCATTAGCGAGAAATGATTTTTGTTGGTGTCGATACAGTCGTGCGGTCGACGTGAGGGTTCGTGGAAAAGGGGGCTGTCTTCGGTGCAGCTACCTTTTTCCGGGGAACTAGCTTTTCTTCGCAGCTGCCCTTCCTGAGGTTCGTGTGGGTACCGCCTACGCCGTAACAAGTCCGCTAGGGCAGCAGAAGTAAATTCTGTTAGTGCCGAACTACGGCGGTACCGTTGTGTGTGTGGGGGGGGGTTTGTGTGGGTACCACCTACGCCGTAATAAGTCCGCTAGGGCAACAGAAGTAAATTCTGTTAGTGCCGAACTACGGTGGTACCGTTAAAGTGAGGTTTGTGTGGGTACCACCCATGGAGCTAGGATATATGGAGGGAGCATAGCCGATTCCATTCGGGTTCAAATTAGCTGCAAAAGTTGAGAGACTGGGACCTTGGCAGGGCCCCACACGTGAGCCAACCACAGACGCTTGGCTGAAGTTGGCTCCTCCTCGCCTCCTCTACAACTCGTTCATTTGCCAAAGCAAGATTAGTACCGCTCCACAAATCAAAGGATGAGGTGCGCGTGCAAGTCGCTCTTAATTTGTTATATTCAAGGGCCTGTAATCTTTACAGTTTTCAACTCTTAATGTATCTTTGCTAGTAATTTTGAAATTATTAAGTGTCCTCGAGTGAGGAAACACAATTTATTATCTTTCGGAGTCTTAGAATCCCAAAATTAATGATTACGATAAACTCAACAGCTGGAAGAGCAATCAGCGAGCATGTGCGCACCCTAGCGTGGTTAGTAGGTAACTGACTTCCGTGCTGACGTCACACTTGCGAGACGGCTATTGGTTACCACAGGCATAGGAGAAATCTCAAAAACTGGTTCTCTTCACAGACGGCTAAGCTCCCTCCATATATCCTAGCTCCATGGTACCACCTACGCCGTAATAAGTCCGCTAGGGCAACAGAAATAAATTCTGTTAGTGCCGAAATACGGTGGTACCGTTAGGAACACGAGCAACTGTCTGCGCCGTATGAGACCGCTAGGGCAGCAGAAGTGAATTCTTTTAGTGCCGAACTGCGACAGCGTCTTCCTTACGGCAAACTACGCGAAATAGGTCGTCCTTCCGAGGTGGCTCCTTTATCCCCTTATAGGGCGAGGGCCGTATAAGACTGATGCCTGTGTTAACAAGGAGAAAGGAAACTCTTCAAACATTAGGGTGTGACTTTTTTAATGCTGAATCTCTTTGAAGTCCCTATTACATACACTGATATATTTTAACAAAGACAGTGATTTATTTTTTATTGCAAAAATAGGGCGTACAGACATGAGCTATCGCAAAACAGGGTACAACACTCAAAATTACATTCAAAATATTAGTCGTATTTAGCTAGGTAATACAAGAAACATTGGAAAATCGACATATGAGACAAATGATATTTAAGGGCTAACTAAAGTAAATGCACAGACGAAACATCAGCGCAGAGAAACAGACAAGTCGGGGTTCAGGGAGCTGGACACATAAAGAAAATACTCAAGATTATGGGTAACTAACACAAAAGGTTCGACAACCCCTGTGCGGCCTGACAGTTTACCACAGGTGATACAGAGGGAGAATTTTACTTAAGTCTAGTACAATGGTCAAATTTGAGTATAGCTACCTGTGGGCCCGAATAAGTTCAGCGACTTCTAGGGCATCCTACCATCACGTTATTCTAGGGTGTACAAAAAAGTTTAACCTAGTTCACTTAACCTAGTTTCGCATTAGACTGATCATTGAGGTAATTGACTCGATATTTTATGCTGTATTTTACAATATAGGTCAAGTCGGCTATATTTAACAGTATGTTCGATAAAACGATTCAAGAGCAGAGAGAAGATTGGTTATGGTACACAAGGCAAGTTACATTATGACATTATCATTAGTTACATGTAGGAGGCAAGATTTCGACACGGTGATCTTACACGACTAGTATTCTGATAGGAAGTGAGACTCAAGATGTCTTTTGAATACTTTGTACGAGTTACATTCACGGATCTCTGCAGGTATAGAGTTCCAAGTTTTGGTTCCAACGAAGAGAATACTGTGTTGCGACCTGGCCTTTGAATAATAAGGAAGCATGAATTTACTTCTATTTCGGGTTAAATGGTCGTGATGACCAGTTTGCGCAGTCAATAATTGTCTTAGGCTATTGTCGCCATCATTTCTTAATGTTTTGTAAATGAAATTACAGATGGAGATTTTGTAGAGATCCGAAAGTTTAAGTATTTGTAAATTTTGAAAGAATCATTTGTGTGAGCATTATATTCTAGGTTCTTTACCGCTCTGACAGCCCTTTTCTGCAGAGTAAAAATTTTGTTGGTTTTATTTTATCAGTTCCGTGCCATGCTTCTATTCCGTATTGCAAGTATGGAGAAATGAGCGTTCGGTAGAGCATTTGTAAAGCTGTTTCAGGCAGAAAACTTTTAACTTTATTTAGGATTCCGATGGATTTTGATAATTTAGAACTAATATGAGTGATGTGCTCTTTGAAGGTCAGATGTTTATCTATTAAGATGCCCAGAAACTTACATGAGTTGGTTTCTTCGATTTCACCTTCGCCAATTTTAATGCATGGGAGAGATACATCTTTCTTGTATGAGAAAGTAATATAATTTGTTTTATCGAAATTTAGGCTTATTTTATTAGCTTTGAGCCACGATGAAACCTTGTGAAGTTCAGTATTTATACTCTCCACAATCATAGCAGGATTTTGGTTCGGAAGGACCGCAGAAAGCGTACTGTCATCGGCAAAAAGTATGAATTTGACGAATGATGTAGTTTTACAATATCATTGATAAAAATCAGAAACATGAGAAGCCCGAGAACAGATCCTTGTGGAACTCCATGGCTAATTGTCTGTGGGTCTGATTTTGCGTCGTCAATGACAAGGTATTGCTTCCGATTTGTTAGGTATGATCTGAACCAATCATGGGCAATCCCTCGAATGCCATAACAGTGTAGTTTCGATAATAGTATTTTATGGTCCACACAATCAAATGCTTTTCGGAAGTCAAGAAATATAGAGAAGACAGGCTTTCCTTCATCTATATTAGAATAGAGGAATTGTAAATGATTTAATATAGCCTGTGTTGTTGATTTTTTAGAGCGAAAACCGTATTGTTTATCGTAAAGAAATGATTTTTGTTCAAAATAAGAGTACACTTTTTTATACACAATCTTTTCGAATACTTTGCTAATAATTGGTAGAATGGAGATAGGTCGATAATTGTTCACACAGGTTTTTTCACCACTTTTAAAGATAGGGGTTACTCTAGCAACTTTGAGGGAGTTCGGGAAAGTGCCTAGTAAGAGAGACTGGTTAATAATATTTGATATCAGTGGGGCTACAATGTCAGCAATAACTTTAAGTACTTTAGTCGGAAACGTTTGTAACCCACTCGATTTATTTTTCATGTTGTTTATGCACGTAATTACATCGGAGGAGTTTGTAGGCGTAAAGAAAAAGGAGTTGGGTTCTCGAATATGATCCATAAATTCCAGGTGATCAGTAGGTTCACTTGGAATACCATCAGCTATTGTTTTCCCTACGTTTACGAAGAAGTTGTTAAAGAGATTAGCAATTTCTTTCTTCTCATGATATTTTACATTATCTTGAACAACATATTCAATTTTCTTTTTATCGGCATTATTCGGTTTACAGCAGGAGTTAAGGAGATGCCAAGTCTTTTTAGCGTCAGTTTTGAATTGAGTAAACTTGAGCGTAAAGTAGTTCTTTTTTGATGTTCTTATCTGGTTTGTTACATAGTTTCTAAATCGGTTATATGTTTCTCTAGATATTCGTCCTTCGCAAAGGAGGGCTAGGTACGCTTGACGTTTCTTTATATTTATCACGATGTCTCTAGTAATCCAGGGCTTTTGTTTATTTTTCGGGGTAACTGTACGAGTTACAATTGGGCAACACTGATTGTATGCGGTCATTATAGTTTCAGTCAACTTTACTACTGCTTCATCAATGCTCGTAGTATTATTGTTTTGTTGAGAGATGTGCAATGTAGGCATTGATTCTTCTAGAACGGTGCGCATTTCTTCAAGATTTGATTCGTTTATTTTACGATATGAGTAAGTTTCAGCCCGAGCCTTGGTGCAAGCAATATAGACATTTTTCTTAATAAGAAAAACTGGGAAGTGATCTGATAAGTCAGAAGTAATTATTCCAGCAAGAAAATCACTAGGGTCTGTCATAAAGATATTGTCAAGCAGCGTAGCACACTCTGAGGTTATTCGTGTAGGCTTTGTAATGATCGGAAGGAAGGATTGAGACTGAGAGGTAGTTAGGAAATTAGAGATTGGTTCATGGCTTTCATGTTTCAGTAGATCATAATTGAAGTCACCGCATATTATTATGTCATTGTATAAGGGCCTGTTGAACTGAGAAATAATACGATTCAATTCATTCAGGAAGGATATAGGACAGGCTGTAGGAGGCCTATACACCGTTCCAAGCACAATGCGTTTACCATCTCTAAAAAGTTCTACGAAGAGTGATTCTATATGATCCTGATTTATTGTTGCACTTGCTATGGTTCTCGAGTCTATGTGGTTAGATATATATGTGCTGATGCCTCCGCCCCGCTGGTTTTTTCTTAGCGAATGGTAACTATGATAATTTTCAAATCGAATCATGTCTTTAGTCGAGTCATCTAGCCAGCTTTCGGTGAAGCTAATCACGTCTAGGTTATATTTAAGTTCAGTAATAGTACATTGTATCTCTTCCAATTTTGGATAGAGTGACCTACAGTTCCAACACACGAGTGAGAAATCTCGGTCAGTTATTCGTATAGTTTCGTTGAATTCTGATATAATAGTATACCTACACCCTTGAGAGTCGTTTAGGTTTGGATATATTCTGTTCAAATGATTGAAATCTGGATCGATTTCCTCAAATATCTCAGGGTGATCAGTCATTTAAAATAAGTAAAAGTAAGAATTAGGTACTATAGAGCTTTAAACGAAATACAGAGTCAAGCTTAAAGGGATATTCCAGTCTAAAAAGTAGCTTCTTAAGTAAGAGAGAATAGAGTAAAAAAGAAAAATCTAGCGCGATTTCGTGAGTACACACAAACTCAGTCCATGAGCGAGTGATAATGGAGTTCAATATCACAACATTGGTGCAAACAGATTGCTAAGGGCGTTTTCAAAGTTCACATACAACAGGTAATAAGTTTCTAAAGATTATGACGACAATGATACAATCAGCTAATATGGTTTACGCGTAATAATAACTGTAGTGGTAAATAAAGAAGAATTCACAGTAACATTGGTTGGTGAAAAATTACTAATTGAGATGTTACAAAATGTGACACACCGATGTCATAGATGTTTACACACACATCTATTATTTATTTGTTATAATATTGGAGTTCGATATCACTACATTGGTGCAAACAGATTGCTGAGGGCGTTTTCATAAGTTCGCATACAAGAGGGAATAAGTTTTAAAGATTATGATGACAATGATACAATCAGCTAATATGGTTTACGCGTAATAATAACTGTAGTGGTAAATAAGGAAGAATTCACAGTAATATTGGTAAGTGAAAAATTGCTGATAGATTATAATGACAATGATATAATCAGATTATAAGAAGATTACAACGACAATGATATAATCAGCTAATATGGTTGTACGATGGCAGTGGAGGGCAGAAGCGATTATCAGATTATAAGAAGATTACAACGACAATGATATAATCAGCTAATATGGTTTACGCGTAATAATACTTAAGGGGTTAAGAAGAGAAAAAATTCACAGTAACATTGGGAGGTAAAAAATTGCTGATTGCGTTGTTTCAAAAGTTCACACACAGCTGTCATAAATGTTTACAAGCACATCTGTCATACATTTGTATAGATTCAGGTTGAACTAGCATCAAGTTGAGGTTTACTGACATGATACCTAATTGAGGTTAAATTAATACGAAATTGACATATTTAGGGGATGAAAATGAAATTGACTAATTTAGGGGATCACCTAGTCTAGTCACCCATGATCTGCTGTGATGACATATTTAGTTGTTGCATCAGGTATTGCTCGAGGTCATCTGGCGTGTTGATCTCGCGGCGTCTTGAATCTGGGTTTCCTGGGTTGAATATGAAGATGTTTCCATCCTGTGTTCTTGGGATTCCAACTTTATCCGGGAATTTCCTTTTGGCCATCCTCAGAATGTATATGACGTTAGCTCGTGAAGGTATGAGGTATTCATTTATGAAGAAGAACTGTGGTTTCTTTTCTCGGCAGGCGTTGAGAATTTCACGTTTTTTGTTATAATGTTTTAGTTCAAATGCAATGTTTCTTTGATCTACGTTCCCAGTTATTGTTTTTTCCCCATTCTTGTAGCTGACGTAATGTCAGTGTCGGAGAGGTCAATGTTGATCTTGTCCTTCAGGAGCTGGCAGACTGTATCCTTACAGATTTCGCCTGCGTGAGATGGCGGTATTTCCCTTCCAGAAATGACAAGAGTACATTTTTTGTCTTCAATGTCTCGGCGCTGATCATTTTTTTCCAACTGGTCGAGGCGGGAGGTTAAGCTATCTATTTTCTCATTTTGTTCTTCGAGAATTTTTTTGTGTTCCGCTTCTTTTGTTTCAAATAGCGTTTTAAGGTGGCTTATTTCATTTTGCATTTGAACAATATCACTATTAAATTTTGTCATCACTGAATCGAAGTATTTTATAAGGACAGAAACCACTTCTTTACCGTCTTTCGTAAGGCTAGACACATCAGGGTATTGACCAAACTTCGGTTCAAACTCGATGCTGTTGTTGCTGCTGTTGTTGGTAATGCGTCGTTTGTTAGTCATCTTGAAGATGGAGGGAGTTCGGTCGTTGTGTAAACGAGGGTTGAATACTCTCACACTTTTGAGGGAATATTATACTCTTAGTTTGATTATTTTTATATATGGGGTATTTAAATCACGTTTGAATACTCAGGACGAGAGTGGGTACCCATTTAGGTTAGAGGTACATTCTTTCTAACAATAGGCACTTTGTTTCGGAGCGAGCGCCATACCCATCCTCACGCCACGGAGTCACTGAAGACACTGTTGGTTATCAGAAACAGTTGGTTATTGGATATTTGGGATACGATTTTATTTAAAATTTTCTCCATTATTTTATTATTAATTGGTAATAAAGAGAGAGGTGAATAACTCTTACCGCAAGTTTTATTACAATTTAGTAAACTGGGCTTACTCTGGCAGTTTTGAGAGTATATATTATAGTATTACTATAATATTCTTACTTTATTATAGTATTCTTATAGTATAGTTTGTAGAGAGAAATGATTTTTGTTCCTAATCGGATTACAATTTTTTATTCAATTTTTACCAACATTTCCGTAATAATTGGTATTAAAAAAGAGATAAATAATTGTTAAGGAAAGTTTTAAAACAATTTTTTCACGTGGGCTTACCCTGGAAGTTTTAAGATATTTTAAGATAAAAGATAGGATGCCATTTCGGGAAAGTGGCGTGTCAGTAGCATTGAATATTCTCGTTGCTATTTTACCAGCTATACATATAAATACTTTAACAAAAAACATTTTATTGCCCTTGATTTATTTTCCAGGTTGTTTATACACTCAATTATATCAAAGAAATACAGGCGTTATGAAAAAAGAGTTGTGTTGATGGCAGTGGTCTAAATACTCCAAAATATCTTTATGTTCACAAAGAAAACCATCAGCAATAGTTTTCTACTTTGTTCTCAAAAAATGTAAAACACAGTCGCAATACACATTTTCTCGTGATATTTTACATTCTCTTGAACAATGGGCTCAATTTATTTCACAGCACTACTACTTGGTTATTGAAGAAACAAAGAAAGCGATGGGTTTTTTAATTTTTTTAAATAAAAATAACTTGAGTGAAGAGTAGTTTTTCCGATGTTCGTTTGATTTGTAACTGCATTCCTGAATCTTTATACATTTCTCTAGATATTCTGCCTTAATAGAAAAGTGCATGGTATTCTTGACTAACGTCCTACTGTCAGTCAGTTTTTGAAGTTTCTAGAAAGACCTTGGTCTTATCTGAGTTCTGTATCCGCGGTAATTTCACCAGATCACAGGCTTTCTGGGGGAAATAAAAATCAGAGAAGTGGTGTAAAAGAACGTAGAAAGGGACTTCACTACTCATGGAGTTCGCTTTTCAATCGTTCGTTCCCTCTCCTTAGGCTAGGAAGGTGGAAAACCATTTCTACAACCCAATGGTAACAATGGAGTGATCAACATTTACGAAGAATGAAAAAGTGTGCCGTATGAAGGTTAGGAATATCAGGGTTAATAAAACATAGCGTACTGTGTTTTTATTCACTGAAAAGCACTACAACTATTCAAGTGCTAAACATCAACAATATAGAAGAAAATGATGAGGTCTTCATTGGGAAAATGAAATAACTTTCAAATGCGATAACCAGTAAAGTTTTTCGATTACGCTAAGTAGCAGAGATATTAAATGGAAAAGTTTATCACTCATCTTCAGGTAGAAAAACGAAATAATGAAATTTTTTATGAAGCTATGCTCAACTTTCTCAATATTCGCTGTGGTTTTGTTTTGTCTGAACCAACAAAAATACCGAAGTTCGGAAGTTCTTCGTCGGCACATTGGTCAGCGACACGAAGACATACAGTGGCGCGGTGACTCAAACGTACTTCAGCCACCGTTTGTGATGGTCCTGTGTAACGGTGAGAACGTTTGGTTTATTTTGTGAGATATACAGGTATGTACGTAGGTGTGGTAATCCAGCTCCACTTGTCTTCAAACTTTTTCTTCTTACATCACTGTTGGAAGCGACGTTAGACAGCGCGACAGACGTTCTAATAAATGCATAAATTGTTCATCAAATGAAGTGGAATCGTTTTATGCAAAAATTTAGAAAATTCACATTGATTTTATACAGGGCAATGGGCTTAATTTTTTAGAGCGTGCCATTGAAAGCGCATTCTGGCATCAAGAATTTACCTTGAGAGGAGCTTGAAATTTAAAGCTTATTTCGCATAATCACAATACAAAACAATCAGAAGTTGAATTTCTATTCCTACCTTGTAGTAGTCCGTACAAATTCAGAATTTATTAACCATTTTGTTCATAAAAAGACTTTAGGGACTCTTGACGGACCCTTGAAATTGACAGTCAGGGTGAAAAAGGTACGTCATTTTTCGACACAGTTTTCTCAAGTCTTCAAGATAAGTGTAAAATAATGCTATGATTCTTTTTTGTTCCGAGAGTTTTTGAGGTATCTTTTCAAAAATATGATTTTTTACTGAAAATTTTGTATTACGGAAAATGTATCTCTTCATACAATTTTAAAGTTACAGAACCCGCTACATTTTTATAGATAGCTCAATTTATTTTCTAGAGATAATTTGCATGGTATGTCGATAATTGAGTTGTTGAATTTTAGGTATAAATGGACAAAAAAAGTTGTCATTATTTTCCAATTAAATCTCTCAAAATTTTCAACCTATATCAAACTTTAAAATCGCTTCCAGATTTTCGATGTTTTTTCTTAGTTCTATCGATTGATAAGTTTGCCATTCTTTTTCATGGTCCCTTAGGAAATGAATGCTCGTCATCTGTGATAATGTCTTAAGCAAAATATAATCGAATCCTGCTAATCTTGAACCATGCAAACATGCTCGAACCAAGAAGAAAATTACATCAAAATAGTAGTATTTGCTATTTACTGCAGCATTTATTACACGCATTCACTCACCATATGATTTTCAATGCTAATTTATATCACGAGAATGGGACTGTTGAAATATCTGAGTTTCAAGAAAATCACTGCGTTTGTGCAACTATGCCATGAAGTTATTTATAACGAACTCTTTTGAAGAGTTGACTTTGAGTACAAAACAATCGTTCAAATATGAGTTATGATGATCATCTACGTAGATTTTTTCTGCGCATTTCTTTTATTGTCCGACCCTGAAGCCTTTACGGTCTATCACTCTTCTGACATAATGAACAAACCTTACCTTATCCGTTCACCAAGCCTTCTCGCTAAACTTTGTTCCCGCAGACGGCAGTGCTCAGCTGCAGAGGAAATCCAGAATGAACAAATTCAACACGCAACTCATGCAGGCCAAGGTGCTCATCAAGTCCGCCGTGACACTGGCACGCTCCAGGGTGAGGTGAGGCCGGAGAAACTTTGAGGAGCAAGGTAAGGGTGATAGAGAATTGGGGATTGATAAATCATAAGCTTTTGAACGAAATATCCTTTCACGAACGAGTTTAATTCGAATATAAGATGCGCCGTGAGAATTATTCATAATTGTTGTTCAACGCAATAGGGCCTTGACCCTATTTGCATTAAAAAGAGACCCGAAACAGTACACGAAAGAAAAAAGTAACTTCAAAAAAAAATTTAAAGGCAAAAAATGAAGAAGTCCACATTGTTAAAATTATATTAAATCAACACTAAAACGAATGTTTCGTGCATTGATCCATCATGAGCTGTAAAGAAAGGAAGGGAAGAAAAACATTTTATTTACAATAAAGTACAAACCTGAAATGTTGGACATTGGTTTTCAAAATATCTTAACATTAACATCTTTAATTGATATTTAAGCATTTGCATCGTAATGCCCTTGGAAAATGTCGAAACAAAAAAATGAATAAATAAAAATGAAAATGAATAAACAAAATGAAAAAATAAGAAAATAATTGACAGAAAATCAAAACAAAAAGGAGTTCCCCTCGTTGCGTAATCTGATTTGACAGTGCATTTAAATATAAGTAATTAAGAAAACACAATCCTCGTAACGCTTAGTTGAAAAATACTTTCGTTGGCGCGCACTTATATTGAAATAATAGCGAAAATCGCATTCAAGTACCTTAACTTAGAGACCCTTAATTGTTATTCTTACATGGTTATCGTAATACCCATATGTTAATTGTCGAAACAAATGATTTGGAGAAAAGCAAGAAAAAAATGCATTCCCTTTGTTGCGGTGGTCGGATTTTGGTAATGCATTCAAATATAATTGACTAAAAAAGCATAATCCATGTGACGCATTGCTGAAAACCCTCTCGTTAGTGCGTCCTTATATTGAAATATGAGCATAGGAACATAGGAACTAGTCATACGGGTATGAGGGATTGATATTATAAGTAAATGGGCCGATTTGATTTATTTGCGTCTAGAATTATGAGGTCGACATTCGGGACTTGGGACAACTTTTCACACTAACGCATTAACTAGTATGCCAAATTGTGGGCTGGGGTAGAATATAATATTCACCATAGCAAAAATTTAAGATATTTCCTACTTACGCTAACAATACTTACACAAAAGAGTTCACTGGAGTCAAAGATATGAAAAGGACCATTGTACAATGATAGCTGTAACATTTTCATTGTAGCTGGAACCGTACAAAAAGTTAACTACCAAAAATAGTGTTGTCATGATGTACTCACGAGCGTAAGGAAGTAATAATTGCCACACAAAACTAATAAGAATGATTTAAGATTGGAATACGATAATTAAACATTGATGTTATATAAAGTTATTATATGCGTCGATTCCGTGGCTTTTTAAAATGATTTGATAAGAACGAAAAATAGATGTTAAAATGCTGTCACATTAACATCCTTCCTTTCTTTGCGGTAATTAATTTGGTTTTGAAAATGCATATATATATAAGTAACTAAGAAAAACATAATCCCTGTGACACATAGTTGAAAACACTCTCGTTCGGAGGCACGTGTATTGGAATATGAGCAAACGAACAAAGGCGCTAGTGATTGGAGGGAATAATGCTGAAAGTAAAATGGGCAGATTACAATTATTTTGCGTCCAAGACTATGAGATTGACACTCAGGACAATTTTCTTTTTTTTCGTTTTTAGGTAACGGCTAGTATGCCAAAATAATGAGCTCGAAAGAAATAAAATGTTATAACATAAGACAAATTTATAACATTTACTAACTAAGGTGATAATACTGGCACAAAAGAGTTCACTGGAGTAAGAGACATGAGGATTGTTGCACAATGGTAACCATAACATTTGTAGCATAGCTGGAACAGTACGAAAAGTTAACTACCGAAAATAATTTTTTCATGATTCACTCACGAGCGAAAAAAAAATTCCCAATAAATTGTGTCGCATTTTGAAATGTTTCAATATGGGCGAAAAATACTCTCAAATATCTTAAAATTTCGACCACGGCTTTATATTTACACATGGGAATCGTAATAATGAAGGCATCTACGGATGCTTTATTTCCAATCAAGCCTGATACATATCACTTTGTACATTGGATTTTCAAATGCCTTATAACTAACGCCAGGACGCCATGACGCTTTCCCCCAGTCAAGACTCAAGACCGGTACCCATTTCAGGCACCTGGGTGGAGTGGGGTATTGTGCTTGGAATTTTTCTCCTATACCCAACAGAGAAAATCGCCACCGCCAGCGCCGAGTTTCGAACCCGGATCTCTGCCGCACGGCGGCAGAACCTCTAGCACATGGCTATCGCGAGCAAGTAATACTAATGCATGTTAATTGTTTAAACAAATGGTAGGGAGGAAAGCAAGAAAAAATGCGTTTCCTTCGTTGCGTTGATCTGACAGGGGTTACATGATCACCCTGTTTGAATTTACCTCTGCATACAATCATAGCTGCGAAATTCATTCATTTTTGTGAATACTTTTGAAGATATTGAGGTATATCTCCCCAAACCAGGCTACACTAGTCAGCACGTGATTAAACTAAAGATTGAACAGCCAATAATCCAGGTTCTTCGTCAAGTATACTTTTTAAACGATTAAAAGCCATTAAAGTCCCGTGAATTGTGTGGCAAGTTTTCTCAACGTGGGATTTCAAAGACATGTTGCTATCGAGCCAATTACCTTAATTTTTTACTTTTTCCGATGGGTGAATTTCATCATTCCCATCCGTAAGAGTTAGATTCAAATTTCTAATATTTTTATTGCACCTGTGGACCCAAAAATAATGAATTGCGTTTTACTCTCGTTTAGCTTTGGACCATTTTGGTCATACCATGACTTGAGGCTGATCAATAGGGCTTCAGCTCCAATTTGTACCTGTGGTTTTTCTGATACAGAGCTTGTCATTGCAATTTGAACATCATCTGCATACAGAGGCTTAAAAGGCATTGGAGAGAAATCGCTAATGAAATAGAAAACAATGGCGGACCCAGAATGAACCTTTGAGGAACATCGAAGTTATTTTGAAGGAAAGGGGACAACTTTCTATCTAAGAGGAATGCATGAGACCAGTTTGATAGGTAGCTTTTAAACCAATGCGTATCAACTCCTAAGTTCAGCTTTTTCCGCGGGAGTTGATCATGTTCAACGCTGCCGAATGCTTTGGAGAGATCAAGTAGCAGCAAAAGTATTACATTTTTTGACCGACATCGCTGTATATTTTTTCAGTGATACAGTCTTGAGTGCTATCCCTTTAACGCCCAAGTGGACTGTACGGTCCTCTTTCAAAAATAACAATAATATATTTTATTTCTTATTCAATTTGTTCACTAATGTGTCCTTTGAACTTCACTGCCGAGTGGCAGTTCCTTCCCCATCTTGATAACAGTGACTACCTAAATGCCAGTGTCGGTTTAGTGATAGTGGTTGTAATAACGGTAATATGAGTATAAAAATGTGGGCGTTAAAGGGCTATAGTGTTCCTCCTATAGGCATACTGATTTCGATGATATATATTTGACTCGTCCAGGTGAGATGGAAGTTGATTCGTTACCACTTTTTCTAATACTTTGGACAAGACAGGTAAAACGCTTAAGGGCCTGTAATTTGAGGCTGTATTTATGTCACCAGTTTAGTGCAACGGTCTAATTATTGTTTCCATTAGTTTGGAAATTTATTAGTTGCTGTCGATGTGTTGATAATTAAACTAATCAATGGTTCTATGACTGGAACACTGTCTTTGATGTATTGAAGGCCGATTCCATTATGTTCGACCGCTTTTGTGTTTTTCAATGAGTACAAGATATTCCGTAACTCTGGTAAATCGACAGCACGTGGTCTCCACAGAGCACCAGCCTATGAAAGTGTAGTAAGGCACTAATTTTCAACTAGAAATTTATTTGGATTGGTTTTACATACTTCATTGAAAACTTGTGCACCTACTTTTGGAAAAGAATGTGTTTAATTCAGTGGCTTTTTCCAAGTGATTTTTCAATTTACTTATGTGGTCTAAATTTTTACAGTGAGCCACCTCACTAATGATTTCCCACGAACGTTTGGGGTTATTTTTTGTTCTTATTTGTTCTTGATGAAAATGAGTTGGTTTGCCCGTCTGATTTTCTTCCGGAGAACCTTTTCATGTTCATCACATCTCTTGTATAAAGTACTGGTCGATCTATTTTCTTTATACTCTTGCAAATAAGTTTCTGTAAATCTGCAACTACAAACAGAATTCAATGCCATGATCAGAAAATTACACAAATATTACCCAGCTAAAACTGTTTAGAAAACGGTAATTGCGAAGAAACTGTCATAACACATTAGCTGAACAAAGTAAACGAGAAATGAATGAAATTCATCGTGGAATATAATATACAAGTAAATAACAGAGCGTTCTTTGAAGCTACATCTTTCCAACCAAAAGCAAGGGTGCGCACTCTGTATATCATTAAAATTAGGTTTATTCTTATGTATATATAGCGAATGAAGAATTCTAAGTTGCTTTACATTACGAACAGACCCTGAAATGGAGAAATCAAAATTGGAAATTCTTACATCACACTGCGCATGAGATCTGGAGCTTAACTTTGTCACCCTCCATACTCTGCCATCGCACTGTTCCCTAAATGAGATCTGAGCTCTAGTAACTGAGCCTTTGTAATTGAGGCAGGTTCATCATCCTGGGCAACGATGATTCCATACTCCCAGCCCTGGAGGAGTACGTGGCTCCGTGGCCACAATCCTTCCGCCACCGCCTGCATTTGAGCTACAGGCCAGTCTTCTTTCCGGCTGACTGGCAACTGATGAACCTCTTCGAGAAATGCGTCACCGAGAAGTTGTTTCTGCCGTGAGTTCTACCTGAGCTGGACGCCGTTGTTTACATGGACACTGACCACGTGTTCATGAGGCCGCCTGAGCACCTGACGCAGCATTTCAGGCTCTTCAACGAGCAGCAAGTGTTGGGAGTGGCACCTGTTGCCGGGTTCTATCTGCAATTCGCCAACGAGGTTATATGCTACAATGTTTGTAAATGATATTGTGTTAATGAACAATTTTCTTTAATTAAGGGTTGATATAAATGCTGTTTATATGATCAAATTTCCAAGTTTTTAAACAAAATTGTACAATTAAACTCCCATTTCGCCTTGCTGCTTTCGGGTATTTTTGAATACGTTTCCGGAAATTTAATATTTGCTGCTCAAAATAACGATAAAAAAAATTGTAAAATCACTGGTTCTTGACGGTTGAACCATATCATTTTCATAATGACAATAGAGTTATTGATTGATGTTAAATTCCTGTAAGTGGTTCAATATACATCACTTTAATATTCCAGTCAAATAGAGACTGTTTATTAACTGAAGGGCTGTGTTTTACCATTCCGGAGCCTTCAGTACATTTATTCTCGAATTTTGACCAACTGGTTGGCTTACTCATATTTCAGATGAAATTATCAGTCTCAACCTAAATTGGCGACTGTAAACGGACGTAAAAGTCCTCAGAATTGTAGTCAGGTTGCCGAAATATCTCAGTTACGCATAATTTTTATCCTTTCGAACTATTTTCATGGCACTGACAAGAAGTACCGACATCTTTCTTAAGGCCTGTTTACACGATCATCGAGTGCGCGCGTGAGCAGTGAAGAGAGGTGCAAGCCCCGCCCACTTTCCTTTTCTTCAGGCTCATATATTGCTTAATGACAATGCGGACCATGCTCGTTTTCATGACAGTGGCCAGAGCTTGTCAGTATTATTACAGCCACACTGATTTTGAGCAAGTAAATTCTCCTGAAGCGAAAAGAAGTGAGCGGGGCTGGTGCCTCTTTTCATTGCTCACGCGCGCACTCGATGATCTTGTAAACAGGCCTTTACGATAAGCATAGCTGAACTTGAAATAAATTGGCTGCATGTTGTTTGTACAATTAGCATCCAAATGTAATCAAGCCTATGGAAAGGACACTTACCTGGTGATCTGAGGAAAGGAATGTACCCATGAATTATTACCATCTTCCATACATGAAATTTTAGTTCCTAGTTGCCTCTGTTCAGCATTGGGAGGCCGTTTATGAATTTAGTTAAAATGTAACCCATTCTATCCGAAACTATCCCAAATACACTGATTAGAACTTTTACAACTGATGTCGACGAGCAAAACACCCAAATCAGTCATCAAGATGTAGTACATATATGGATGACATGTTAACAGGGTTTCGAGCCTATTTTATGGCATTCTTAAACTTTTGAAATTTGCAATATCACTCTAACACGAAATTTATATATTTGAATCAAATTTTAAAAAATTTCGTTACTGAGATTTCTTCATCAATTATTCAATGAAATTACCACTGGCTTTAATTAATGGCCTCTTCTACACAAATTCTAAACCGTTAAAGTGCAATGAGGATGTCAATTAATCTTCCTTCTAATGCAATAGCCCCCAGTCTTTAGAATAATGTGATGTAATAGTCCTTTATCGATAGTCCTCATCGATCTTTCGGGATCCTCATCAATATTTTTAATTTTCCAAATAAATGCTGACGTTCGTACGGTGTTAGAACGTTGAGAATTTTTTGAAAATGCTTAATTGTTGTGTTATGTATTTTCCATGAAAACTTTAAAAAAATAATGTAATTACTAATTATATGTACACAGTTATCTTCCTGAAACAACAACTTGAATCGAATGAAATACTGGATAATCACAAAGGAAGAAGATATAATGAATTGAATGTAGATTCAAACAAATGACGCACATCTGTTGCGTTAGCCGAGAGAAGACTCTCGCTGCCAAGAAGGTTGGATACAATGGAGGGAGCATAGCCGATTCCAATCGGGTCCAAATTAGTTGCAAAAGTGGAGAAAAAGGGGCAAACGTACGGCCCCACACGTGACTGTCTCAGAGCCAATCACAGACGCTTGGGTTCTAACCTTCTCTACGACTCCATTTCCCATTTTCCAAAGCAACATTAGTGTTGCAGCAAAAATCTTGGCGTGAGGTGTGCATGAAAGTCGCTCTGTAATTTTTTTTAGGGCCTGTAATCTTCATAGTTCTAAACTGTTGATGTATTTTTGCTATGCTCAAATTTCAGGTAGTTGAGGTATCTATACTCAAATTTGACCATTGTACTAGACTTAAGAAACAATCTACCTTTGTATCACCGGTGGTAAATAAATTGTTAAAGATTTATTTAATTGTTCAATTAATTTGGGCCAAACAGGTTTCAGAATAGAGTGAAAATATGAAAAACCCAGGTGATGTCTTGAAGCAGTGTTACCATACTTGTCTTTTCTGTGAGCAAAATCCTGGAGTTAATTTTTTTCGATCTGAAATTTGACACTAAAATTCATTCATAGACTTTTAACTTTACTGGGACTGTAAAATGCTTTCAATTTCAACAGTCAAATTTTGTTTCTCTAGATATAAGCTTGGAAATTATGTCCTGAAAAAAGTGCCTTATTTGGCAATCCTGCCTTGACATCAAATCAAAACCCAGATATTTCTTGAAAAAAGTAAGATCTGGGTTACAATGTCCAGGTGCGACAAACTTAGCAGCGAGAAGACCTTTCAGCGTGCGTGCACACCCAGCCGTAAAAATAGCGAGAACGCTATCGGTTATCACGGACATGAGAGAAATCTCAAAATCTGGTTCTCTTTACAGTCGACTATGCTCCCTCCATTGTATCCAACCTTCTTGGTCGCTGCACGCTCAAAATAACACGCAGCTGCCAACTAGTCATTACTTAGGATAGAAAAAGGGTAGTGTCGATACCGTCGTGCGGTCGACGTGAGGGTTCGTGGAAAAGGGGGGCTGTCTTTCGTGCAGCTACCTTTTTCCGGGGCGCTAGCTTTTTCTTTGCAGCTGCCCTTCCTGAGGTTTGTGTGGGTACCGCCTACGCCGTAATCAGTCCGCTAGGGCAACAGAAGTAAATTCTGTTAGTGCCGAACTACGGCAGTACCGTTGTGTGTGTGTGGTGTGAGGTTCGTGTGGGTACCACCTGCGCCGTATTCAGTCCGCTAGGGCAACAGAAGTAAATTCTGTTTTGTGCCGAACTACGGTGGTACCGCTAGAGTGAGGTGTGTGTGGGTACCGCCTACGCCGTATTCAGTCCGTTAGGGCAACGGAAGTAAATTCCGTTTTGTGCCGAACTACAGCGGTACCGTTAGGAAGACGAACAACTGTCTGCGCCGTATGAGACCGCTAGGGCAACAGAAGTGAACTCTGTTAGTGCCGAACTGCGACAGCGTCTTCCTAATCGACAAAACTATGCGAAATAGTTCGTCCTTCCGAGGTGGCTCCTTAAACCGTGGAGGGAGTATATATGGAGGGAGCATAGCCGTCTGTGAAGAGAACCAGTTTTTGAGATTTCTCCTGTGTCTGTGGTAACCAATAGCCGTCTCGCGAGTGTGACGTCAGCACGGAAGCCAGTTACCTACCAACTACGCTAGAGTGCGCACGCGCTTGCTGAATGCTCTTCCAGCTGTTTAGTTAATCATTCAGTCGTTAATGATTAATTTGGGATTCTAAGACTCCGAAAGATAATGAATTGTGTGTCCTCACTTGAGGACACTTAATAATATCAAAATTACTAGCAAAGATACATTAAGAGTTGAAAACTATAAAGATTACAGGCCCTTGATTATAACAAATTAGAGCGACTTGCACGCGCACCTCACCCTTTGACTTGTGGTGAGGTACTAATCTTGCTTTGGAAAATGAGAGCCATTGAGAGGAAGGGTTGTAGGGAAGGTGGGTGGAGCAACTTCAGCCAAGCGTCTGTGGTTGGCTCAGAATCGGGCATGGACTGTGCCCGAGTGTTTCAACTTTTGCAGCCAAATTGAGCCCGATCGGAGTGCGCTATGCTCCCTCTATACATCCTAGCTCCATGCCTTAAACCCCTTATTAAGCGAGGTGTCGTATGAGACTAAAGCCTTTAAGAGTAAGGAGAAAGAAAACTCTTTTGACCTCAGGGTGTGACTTGTTTAATGCTGAATCTCTTTGCAGTCTCTATTACATACACTGATATATTTTAACAAAGACAGTGATTTATTTTCAATTGCAACAATAGTGCGTACAGACATGAGCTACTGCATAACAGGGTATAACACTCAAAATTGCATTTAAAATATTAGTCTACTTAGCTAGGTAATCAAAGAAACATTGGAATATCGACATGTAATACAAATGATATTTAAGGGCTAACTGAAGTAAATGCGCAGACGCAACATCAGAGCAGAGAAACAGACAAGTCGGCGTTCAGGGAGCTGGACACATAAAGAAAATACTTGGGATTATGGGTAACTAACACAAAAAGGCTCGACAACCCCTGTGCGGCCTGACAGGTAGCTGCAAATGCCAGTCGCCCTACACTTACTGCAAACGATGTAGGAAACTAATAACACGAAACAAATGCGGTGGCGACTAGGGTAGCCATTTTGATCGAAAGGGTCCGACTATATATATCTAAATATATATAAATCTATAACTGAGTACAATCGATTTTCATGCACTCTTTCATGCAGCTAAATAGGCTGTCACATTAATTGAATGCACCAAGGAGGTGCACCACTTGACCTGCTCCTGTTAGCCTAGAACTATGCATTTCAGATCCCATTCTACGGCAAACAAGGCCTCAGCGCGGCGCTGCTACTGACCAACCTGACGAGGTGGCGGAGGCTGCCCTTCCAGTGGCAGTCTTTGGTGATCAATGTGGCGCAAGCGTTCCGTGAAGGCATAATTCTAGGCGATCAAGACATACTGAATATAATTTTCAGCGAGGTAATGCATCCTTTGTTATATGGTACTACCATTTAGGAAGTGTAAGTTCGGAGTTGGTCAGTTGTGTTAATATGAATTTTTCGACGCAGCATGTGAGGGTTAAAAATTTTATAGAAAGTTATATGCTCCTTTAAAATTAACTAATCAATTAATTACATCGCCATTTCAGTTCCAGGATATAATACTGTTTTAACCATCATTTTGAAATTAACTCAAGCAGGCTGTTTCCTATTTTTTCAGAACCGAAAAACAGTTGTCAAACCTACCCCAAAATAAGTGGCAATTGCACTGCTTGCTCCAGTTCTCCTCTAAAGAGCCTTACATTCCTTCATTCTTGGCGGATTGACCAAATTTACTTGTCCTTTAATGCTTTGTTTGAGAGAAAAAAAAGAAAAAAGAAAAACAATTTATTTCCAATAAAGATAGTACAAAAAAGTGGTACATCATTGATTTTTAAAATATCTTGAAGTAAATACACTTATATGATACACACACATGAGAATTGCAATACCCATGTCACTATTCGAAAACAAATGGTTGAGGGCAATGTAATGTTGCTTAATCTAGATTTGAAGATATATTCAACTATAATTATAAGAGGCGACACAATTTCATTGACGATGCATTTTCATTGTGGGGTGAAAATACTTTTGACAGTGTACATGTTAATGACATAAAGCTTTGATTTTTTATTCACATCAAAAAATAATATTAGAATTTATTGTTTCGGCAGATGTTCAAATATGTCATTTCGAGCAAGCATGAAAAAAATACAAGCATGGCATGAAAAAAATAAAAGCATGAGAATTACGAAAATTACAAGCTTTGTTATTCTAATTGCAATATTTTAACATAACGGTCATTAGTTGATGAGCATCTTATGTAAACATACATGGGTGATTACACAACAAATGTTTTTTACATGATTGCTTTACAATAATATAGAGATAACGAGTTGGGTAATGTTACAAGTTGAGAGTGAACAGAAAAAGACCAGTATCTCTAGTTCAAATGCTAGTTGCTAGTTTAGTACGCACATACATATCTGCATATATACATGTACATATATACACATATACAAATATACATGCATATACATACCCACATACATACATACACCTAACACTCACACATGTACACAAATACATACCTATGCATCGAGGCAATCATAATATATATGCGTTCTAAAAAATGCTGTGCGATGTACTGAAATATGGGATAATGAGCAAAGGAGGTTCGTGACTACTTTTTCAGTGTGTGTTGCAGCTTACGACTTCTAATTCATTGCAAAGATCATTGGTTGGTAAGCATCTTATTTATCATATATGGATGATCACACAACAAATATATATTTTATTATAAATGCTTCACAATAATGAAGTGAAATGATGTGTTAGGTAGGGATACATACACCCATATACGCACACATAACGAACACACGTACACATATACATAAGTCAGCATGTGCGCAAATATCAGCGTAAATTAGTCCGCATAAACTAGTAAGCTCTTTCTACTGTATTCGCCTAGAAAATTTTCTGCACCGAGCTGTCGTATTCAACTTAAAATATTGGAAGACATTTAGTGTGCCTTAAAACATTTACCTTGTAAACCCAAAGGAACAGAGTACAAAGTTGAAAGGCAGTTACATTTCACCCATTTTCGTATGTGAGAAATAGTCCTGAACCAAAATAAGAAACATGAACCCCACGCTGGGACCACGTAGAGTTAACTGTAATGGGAGATATAAGTCTGCGAAAAATACAGAGGAAAATAATAACATGCAATAGAGCTTACTCGTAGATATCAACTGCTTGATTTCACATTCCATTTGGCAATAAATAGAACATAGCCGATTTCTTAACCACCATCAGCTCTTTGAAGGATTTCAAACCTCGCCATATTTTACCGCAGCAGGTTTTTTAATCAAGATAATGTTTGATCAAGTATTTATGCACAACACGACATTCAAGTTAATTTCTCTTAGTAGTTAAAAACATATCCTCATCATTCAGTTCCCCGAGTACATCTACGACCTCAGTTGCGACTGGAGCGGCACTATCGAACAGTGTTTCACTGCCAACTGGAACTGTAGCTCCATAGAAGACACGGGCTTCTCCCTCGTGCACGGAGCAAGACGTCGGTTCTTCCCCGACCAGTTTGATGGCGACGCGATATTCTCCCTTCCAATGCATGTGAGTGTCGTTTACCAAACCTCTTTATTACTCTCTCACTAGCTTCTGTACAAAAGTGAAGAAAAATCAAATAAAAACGATGTTCAGAGTCCATGCTTGTGAGCCCGTTACTCCCGTTCGAAAATCATTTTTAGAATAAAGAATTTTAATAGAAATGAACTGCTCATATGTGAAAAATCGTAATTCTGTTTGCGTAGACGACCGTCCGTTAGTCAGCCAAAAGTTATTCTTCCATTGTTGTTTGTGATTCATTATAATACATTGAAAAAACTTGTGCCATGTTTTCATTGAGCTCATAAAAAAAATTGGCAATTTGAGGTACAAACAACTGAATGTTTGCAGTTAAGTGTTGTTGGGTAATTATCAATTATAGCTCATCTGTCTTTAGATGAATAGAGAATTTGTAGTTCAATTTGAATACGTTAGTTTTCGTTAGGTTTGCTTGCAATTACTCATGATAGGTAAAAAAAGATTTGAGACATTATATGGGGCAAGTGGCAAGTGAGGTTAGGCTAGGTCTCGGTTTGAATTAAGGATAGGTAATGAATTTTCTAAGGTAGGATAGGATTTCAATTAAGGATTAGGGTATATATATATATCCTCCCGTGCCACATCGGAACGCCCTTCAGAGGTTGCGTGAAGGGACTGTTGCTGACGTTCTCTCTCCCTAACTCTCTATAGTATATTTAGGTTAATGTTATGATTACTCTGCAATCGTGTACCCCATTACCTCTGATACGTGGATGTTCAATATATTAGTTATTGGTTACTTTTCTTTTGGCCTTGGGAGACTAGTGGGGTGAAGGCGGCTTTAAACAGGATCAGATCTTGTTACATACCTACCTAATAGGTAGGTAGGATTTCTAAGGTAGGACAGGTAATTTATTTTAAATCATATATAAAAAAATACCTTTACAACGTGCCCAGCTTGCAGTTTTTATTCTAAGAACAATTTAAATGAATTGCTGGAGCTTGAAATTTGGCATGATAGCTCCCCATAACATATAGTTTCTTTAACTTGCTTTTGCAGGAGATATTTCAAGCCTGGCATCAACACCAGCCTGGCCAGCCCGTATCCCTGCTACTGCGACAGTTGATGCACAGGCTGCACATCAGAGAAGATGAAATTCGGGGCATAAAAAACAACCACAAGACTAACCAGTTCTGCTTATATAGCGTTGAAAAGTTGTTCAAGCAAATGGTAAATTACGTTCATGAATATGAGTACAAGGAATAGAATGGATGAAAATAAAGGCTGTAGTCTATCCATGATGCATGCTTATGTAACTCTTCTTTGGTTGCTTGTTAGCTGGTTTGGTAGTCACCATTCACACTCTGCTGTCAATAATAATGCATGGCAAAATTTAAATCCCAGCTTTCGGTAAAAATTCTGTAAAAATTGAACACCTTGATTTCAGAGATCTAAAGAAGGGAAAATGCCCTTCTTTTACTCTCGATGTAGAAAACTTGACTTTCACAAATACGTAAGGAGAAGTTACTTCCTCCTTAGTCTCATTAACTTGTATTAACCATACTAGCTATTTTGTGGATACAAACTTCGTAAAATTTGTATTCCTCGTAAGATGTTAATATTACCTTTCATTTAAGTTTTCTAGAAAGTTTTTTTTCGGTATTGAATGATTTTATTCTCGTGAAATGAATGACTGTTACGTAATTTCTAGGCTAGAAAATAAGTTAGAGATGTCAAATGCCGACCCAACAGATCACAAGTGATCAAGCGGTTTCAACATGATTTCGTGGTGAATTAACTACAGTGAACTGTTACAAATAATCAAATTATGCTCAACATAAATATTACATCAAATAAAGATGAAGTAGTCTTTGATGGAAATAAATCAATAAATTTGATTAGCTGATTTAGGATCTTAAAGTTAAACGTAAGGCGTCAATATTCTCCCAAACTGAAGAAGAAAATTACATATCGTTCATTGTTTTAGTTAGTTCAAAACTCCCTAGCCACTACATATGTGATTCTATGAGAGCGAAGAGGAGAGATCATTTAATGTAGACTGTAGAAAACGAGAAATCTAAGCACAATGTGTGTTTATGTTTATAGTATTCTCCTGTACATCATGTACCACCATTAACCTCATTACTTTGTAAACTGGTGCAACCAGATTACAAAGTAATCTGGCTAAGTAATCTGTTGCAACCTAAAGATGGAATGAAGAACTCTGGATGAATTAATGAAATGCCTGTGTAGAATTTTCGGTAGTAAAAAGGCTATTTTAAAGACAATAGGGAATAATTTTGCGTGACAATAATTTCTGGCAAACATTTAACGCATATATTTACAAACCTATGAATAGTGCTCAATGAGCTTGTAGTATAGTTTGATTTGATTAAAACAAAAATAATAGAAATAGTGATAAAAATGCATTTGAAAACGTCGTGTGAAGCGTGCTAGAACTACGCTGCAACGGTACTAGGCAAGGAACAATGAAAGCAAAGTCATTGCTGAACTTTTAGGTTAGATATGCAAATCATCAATGATTTCCCCTGTTCATTTCGGGTTATTTTTTTGCCGTCAGTAGTTCCTGATGAATGTGAGGTTTTGCTACCGTGATTTTCTTCCGAATAATCATTTCATGCTCCTTATATCTTTTCTAACTTTTCAGCCCTACGAAATAGTTCAATTTCTTCACGTGTAAGTTGGTTAAGAAATGCACCTAGCATTTTCGTACTAAAACACAGCAATTCATTAAAATCTATATTTCTGTCTAATTATAAAATGCAACGTTTCGACGTATCAAACATCATCCTCAGGCTGGAAAAAACAGAATGATTTTCAGTCACATTGTAAAAAAATGCAGAAACTAGCACTTAAGTAATATAGACTAGATAAGCAGATCACAAAAGACGAAGGCGACTAGACAAAATAACAACCTTTTTTATCACAGAAATAGTAGTATGACTAGATTTATTGTACAAAACCGATGTCCATCACACGAGAGACAAAACCAAAATGGCAGAGCAGCTTCGTCGCACCTAGTGCAAGCTGAAGTTCTGCGAAACAGTTTGAGAGCGAAAAAATCATTCTTGTTTTCATTAAGGGGAGGTTTAAGTTCATGAATGTGTAATGCTTCAATTATATGAATATGATCTTTTTTAATAACATTATAAAGAATTTTGGTGTTAGGGAACAGATCTTCATTGGATGGTTTGCAACTATGGTCAACAAGAAAATGATTGGAAATGGAACCTTGATATTTATGAGCTGTTAATCTTTGCTTCAGAGTCATTCTGGTCATGCCAATGTAACGTTTATCAAGAGACTTACATTCTCTTCGGGTACATTTAAATTGATAAATCAACACTGGCCTTGTCCAGATCGTTGACCCCAGATGCAGACCGATTATTTTTTACCAATTGGTCACTGATTTTACGGTTCTTATAATACACGCAAACTTTAATAGAAGTTTCTGGATTTATTGGTTTAACAAAAGTTTTAACAATGTTTTTAAAGACCCGTTCGTCAATTTTGTAATTATTATGCATTTGATATACGTAAAAATGTTGATACGGTTTACATTCACTGAATTATTGTCTCTGCTCATGATTCGGTTCAAAAATTTATCAATAGTTTTATCAATCAAGGTATTAGGAAAGTTGTTATTAACGAAAAAACGTTTGATTCGAAGCATTTCGGAATGAATTTTTTCCCAATTACTGCAAACTTTACGAGCTCTATTTATCAAAGTATGTATGACGCCTTCTTTATAGATTTGAGGAGCTTCACAATCGTAATTAATAGTTTCACAAGAATGGGGAGGTTTGACATGAACGGATCTATGGAATGTACCGTTAGAAGCTTCAACCAAAACTTCCAAAAATGGGAGCTTACCGTGTAGACCTACCTCATACGTGAAATTTAAAACAGATTTTTCAACAAACAAACTCCTCAACGCTTCCAGGTGCTCGAGGTCTTGTACTTCAACAAAAACGTCGAAACGTTGCATTTTATTATCAGACAGAAATATAGATTCTAATGAATTACTGTGTTTTAGTACGAAAATTCTAGGTGCATTTCTTAACCAACTTACACGCGAAGAAGCTACTTATATCTCTTGTAAAGTGCACTAATTTATTATTTAGTTCTCAAGCGAGTATTTTTTTTATTCTGCTCAGCTCTTCAATCTCGCTCGTAATCTAAAAAGTGCGTTTGGCTTAGTTCTTCTCGACTGCGAGCTATCCTTAAGAGTGCTTCGAAAGTTAAAATCTATATTTAAAATGGGTTAACACTATGTCCGCAATTGGTTAAAGTAAAGTTCAACATTCAACTCAAATTTAAACTCAATTGTAATAAACTGGATCGTGCCACGCCAATTAGCCTCCGACAATGGTAAGTCCATTAGAACGCATCATATGGCTTGTCTATTGGTACACCTCGTATGTTTTGTCTATCAATCGAGGACCTTATCATTAAGAAATTTTTAAAAACTAATGTGTTATACATTTCACGTATAAACTTTTTTTGGAAACAAGCGGTTTTTCTTTCGTTTTTCTTTTTCATTTAGGTTCAAGTAATTGTTTATATAAATTAGGTTTGGGATTACTTGTCTGTGAGCTTCATTATAAAAATCCACTCCGAGGCTACCGGTGACTCACGAGCCAGTTTAAGTGAATGATACCGACAAAAACCTATTCCCAACTTGGGGGAAAATTATTATCATTAAATTAGCTCGAAACTCCCTAGCCACAAAAAAAAATGCAACTTCAAGAGAGCGGAGAAGGGACTGTTTCGAATGGACTGTAGAAGAAATGGAATCTATGTGCAAGGTATATTCTCACACAAGATACCCTGCATATATAACGACAAAACAACAAACAAAACCATTTATTTCCAAGTTGCCACATGAGGTACATGCCAACATATTGGCTTTTAAAAGTTTCTTATTATAAGACGTCCTAAAACAAAAATTCCATACGAGGAGTATTAATTGACCAACCATCAGAGGTGTACAAATAGATAAGCCATACGAGGCATAATAATAGACAAACTATACGAGGTGTGCTAATAGATAAACTATCAGAGGTGTACAAATAGATAGACCATACGAGGCATATTAAATTATTAATAGACATAATATACGAGGCGTACTAATGGACAAACCATACGTGGTGTGCTAATAGTCTAACAAAGTTCCATACGAGGAGTACTAATTGACAAACCATCCAAGTTCACAAATAGATAAGCCATACGAGGCATAATAATAGACAAACTATACGAGATGTACTATTAGACAATACTATCAGAGGTGTTCAGATAGATAGACCATACGAGGTATATTAATAGAAAAAATATACGAGGCGTACTAATAGACGAACCATACGTGGCGTGCTAATAGTCTAACTCTGTCAAGGGTAGTTGAATGAGAAATGAGAAATATCATCTCTTGGATATTTTATATTCCAAAAGATTCCGGTACAGCGCTTCTTGCCTTTTTCCTTCTTCGATAATTTCAACTAAGAACTTGGGAGATTCGAAGAATTCTTTAGTAGTTTTCGAAATTATTTATAAGATTATCGAAGTAGGAAAAATACAAAAAACGCTACACCGTAAGTGAAAATCAAGTATTGAGAAAACGATAGTCTCGAAATAATTTGTAAAGAACATCGCGCAACACAGCACGCACATCTAGAAATGCGTAAACAAACTTACACTCAAAAATGAAATGCATTGCTGGTTTGGCATACAAATATAGAGATAATGTTTGCTTGAGCGCTTTATTTCATTTGTCTTTTTATACTTTTAATTTCTTCTGTTCACAGAAATGCCCTTAGGGGTCGTGATAGATCGATTTATAAATCATTAAGCAAACGCAATCAATTTGTTTATTTCTGAAATTTGGTGCAGTGTTAACTGATTGCAGAGCGTTAGGTAAAATGTAATGTGTCTTGAAGTTTTGCTTTTTATGCAGAAAATAGAAATAGAAACCTATATATGTACATGTGCGCATACATGTGTGCGAAACGTGTGCATGTTTACACTGATACATAGACATTTATGTTTGCGTGCGCACACATAACACACATATTCATTTATATCCGTATTGAAAATGAACATAAGAAAAATGCTAATAGACATGAAAAATAATATTGCTCTTTCAATATTTACAATGACAGCCAAAGCCCTGATGAACCGCAAGAAATAGCCTGAGGAAAGATAAGGAATAGAAAAGGACTTCGAAAAACGTATAAATGGAATGGTTTTTAATTTCCTAAAGGAAATTTTAAGAAAACTCAAGTTACCGCCGAGGAACAACAACAAAAACATATCATATCTTCAATATATCATAACATATATCAGATCTTCTCGATATCCTCTGCAACATCATGCGGACATGGGTGCATGGGATAAAATGGAGATACAGTGTAAGCCAGTTACCACTCATGATTATTTCAAATATCTACAAAATTTTGGCAAAAATGCGCAAACAAACATATACTCAACATCAAAATTTGTAGCTTGTACAACATACGGACAGAAAGATAATTTTACCACGATTCATACGCTCAAATTGCGCTTAATTTCATTAACTGTATTTTTCATTAATCCGATTCACAGAAACGCCCTAGCTCTGGGGAAGTGAAAGATCTATTTTTGAATCATTTCGCTAGTGCAATAAAATTTATTAACCGGATGGTTTTTGTGTAAATAAATGAAATAGAAACACGTATATCTATTTATGTAGATATATATATACCTACATACGTACACACACATATTAATATACATACTTATTGAAATGAAATATAAGAAAATAATGCATATATAAAATAAAAAGATAGAAACAACCTACCATCTATTACACCAATAATGACAGTTGAGCTCAGTGTAATCCTAAGAAATTATTCGAAAAAAAATAACTAAAAGGAAAAGAAGATTTCTAAAAACGTAAAATGAACTGGTTTTTAGTTTCTTCATAGAAATTTTTAAGAAAACTCAGGTTACAGTCAAGAAACAACACAACTCTTCAGCGTTATACGGACATGTGTACATGGGATAAAATGGAGTAACATTGTAGCCGGATATCACATCTGAGTGGAGAATATTTCCAAAATTGGGCACATATAGGTAGATTTAGCAATGGTCCACAGTGATAATTTTGATTACAGAAATTAACAGTTTTTTCCGATTTTAAAGTTTAGTGCTAGTGTGCACTGAACGCACGGAAAAATATAAAAAGACTAAATGAAAATGCTTAAATTACCCCCTCCCCCAGCTCAGCCGAAATCGATTGAAAACATCTTCGAGGATGATTTTGAAATAGCGAGACAACGTTAGCCAAAATTTAATTCATTATAAACTTTGCACAACCCTCACATCTATAAACCAGTATATTGGTGTACACACAAAATGTATTTCAGAGTATGTTTTCCATACGGATGTTAAATATTAACAGAGAAAAGAAAAAAAATAACAAAATATAGATGAGGAAATACTCCCAATTATGGAAAAAACGTTCGTTCTGCTGTATTGAAATCACGGCTGGGGTGCTCATTATTGTCGACAGAAATAGCTAAGATGAATATACGAATGGCCTACCAAACGTAAAATGAAATAAATTCTAATTTTCTAACAGAAATTTCAGGAAAATTAAAATTTATGGCAGATGGGAAATTCACACCGAAATGCTGCAGGCCCTATGACAGAGATGCAAAATGACATGAAACATTTACTCTAAATTCTTTTACAGTTTTAGAGTTTTTGATATGCTGGGGAAGCTTGTTCCACAAAAAAGCTCCAGAAACTGAGAGACCTTTTTGTCCCACGTTAGATGAACGGTAACTGACTAAAACATCATTCCTCCGATTTGGTTTTTTGTTTGGGATATTAGATGGAAAAAATTTTACCACCTCTGCATTACTTTGGGGGAGGTACAGAGAGGAGAACACGCGTCAAGTTTTTTGGATCATGAATCTGTTCGGTATTGGGATCCAGTCGAGTTTTCTTAAAAGAGGGGTGACATGATCGTATTTATGGAAATTTCCTTTGCATACCACTTAGGCGGCGAAGTTTAGACATTTTTGCAACTCTTCCTGACGATATTGAGGTAAATTTCCCCACACAAGACTGCAGTAGTCCAGGCGCGATAAAACTAAAGACTGAATCACTAATAATCTAGATTTTTCGTCAAATGTGTTCTTAATGCGATGAAAGAGCATTAAGGTTCCGTTTATTTTGTTGCACATTGTTTCGACGTGTGAATTGAAAGTCATATTTTTGTCAAACCAAACACCCAGATTTTTTACCTTCTCTATTGGTTTAATTGTATCGTCTCCAAATGTTAGCTTGAATGGTGGTAAATTTTTAGTTGCATTCTGTGATCCAAAAATAATGCATTGCGTTTTACTTGCGTTAAGTTTGAGGCCGTTATGGTCATACCACAATTTCAGATTTCTCAGAAGGTTTTCAGCGTTGGCTTGTGTTTCTTTTAAATCCGCTGTTGAGCTTGTCATGGCAATTTGTACGTCATCAGCATACATTGAGATTTTTGTGTTTGCCGGCATGGTGGGGAAGCCATTGTTGAAAATTGAAAATAGGAGCGGGCCGATGATTGAACCTTGAGGAACGCCAAAATTATTTGGTATGAATGATGACATTTTGTTATTCAAGAACACTGCATGAGAGCGGTTTAGTAGGTAGCTTTCAAGCCACTGAGTGATATAAATGTTAACGTTTGGGGGGTATGGCCAATCGTTAATCATGAATCGATAAGGTTTTCGAAATTGCAAGAGAGTTCAATGACGACACATGATTGGGATTTGACTCAGCTCGGAGGTTTCTTTATTGAAAGAAGCCGTGATGAGCGATGGCGTGCTTGGCTTCTGAAGATCTTCTCCTAGATGGGAACCTCCGCGCAGGCGAGGTCCGGCGAGCGATGACGTTTGCCAGGTGTAAGTGAGTGTGTTTTGTGGAGGTTACTTTCAGGTTGCGGGCAATTTAACAAGCCAGAGAATTAGGACTTTAAGAGTTGCTTCAAATCTTAATTTTAAGCCTAGATTGACGATGGTCACTCCATTTTACTTGGTCTTGGAGTTTTAGGAATATTACACCCTGAAGACAAATGTCCGTAGTGAAAGCAGATGAATGTTTAGCCGGTAAATTAGATAATTATACCAGGCTGAATCCGCTCACAAAACCGAGGCAAATGCAAGGCAATAAGGGCGAGTTCAATGAGGTAACTCGAAATTTGAGTGGTAAGTGTAACTCAAGGTGACTTAGTGAGAAATAATAAGCCACGTGATTTTAACTTTTGAAACTCCGAAAAACACAAAGAATGTGTTGTGGTGTTTGGGTGCCGTCGAGGATTCTGCAATTAATCGAAGACGCTGAATGAAAGTTTCTCGAAGAGGCATCAAAGAAAAATTCTACAACTGACATTCCCTACACTGCAAAGATAACTTTTCTATCACGGAGAAAAACCTGAACTTCTTCCATAGATCTCAACTCAAGCTACCAATTTCTTTACAGGCTCAGGAAGAAGATAGAAAGATCACAAGCGTGCAATGGCTGTTCTCCTTTGTCACGCTCATGAAATAGGATAGATTTTTAACAGCTGGCAAGCTCTTTCAATACTGCCCTTGTTTTAAAAATAAGAGCATGAAATTTACGAGAATTATTTTGGTAATGACATAATTGTTATTCATTATTGAAAACTACATGCGATTCAGCGCATGATTTATGGAATATAATGAAATATCACACTGCTAAAAACTTTTGCAGGAAAATGCATGACAGTACAAGACCTGTGCGTGATTTTTAGAGCAGTATTAATCGGTTATTCCATTTTGTGGAATTATGGAAAAATAAATGTGATTTAAGCACCATGATTCGTGAAATATGAATGAAATACGAATCAGCTAAAAAATGAATGAATATGAATGAATAATTTTCGTACTCTATAACATCTCTATATCCGTACGAGAAAATAAAAGAAAACAGTCCTAATTTCATTAAGATATCAATCATACTGAAAACACTGCAAGTATATCTTGTAATAAAAAGGATAATATCTACACATAAAGGAGGTGCATTTCTTGAACATGGAAATGACATGACACGGAAGTTAATTTTAGCGTTCGCCATCTTCCCGCGAAAACGCTGGCATCCCGCCGTACGCGTTCACGAAGTATTTTTATACGCGAGTAGCAATATCACCATGACAGATGCAAGTATATATTTATGCCGCATAAATAAAAAAGGAACGTGATTAAATGTTGATAATAAAATCTTGACACACGAAATGCAGTGAACATATGACGCAAAATTTACGCTACGTTACCAACGAATTACGAACGAACGAACTACGTTACGAATGTTATTTACGAACTCTACGACTATTTTCAAGTTTATCTATATATCACGACACTGACCAGGTCCTTAAACTTAACACAATGCACACTAAACAATGACAATATACTTTACCAGATTTTTGCTCTATTTTAACACTTAATTTCTTCCACTTACAAGAAAGGTGTTAACCACAAGCTACGAAAGCTGAGAAAGAGTAACGCCTGAGAAACCAAGCGTCCCGGCAGTATTGCCACTCAGAGAAGGCTTTAAACTCGAGAATGTTGATCGTTATTTTATCTCTAATGCATTTACACAAAAACTTCAATGATTACTAATTATAAGTAGAAAATTATTAATAATAATTTAGAGTAAGATTTTTAATGTCAATAACTATTTTATTTAAGTGCGAATGAAAAATTTTATAATTTTACGCTTTGTAGCTGATGCTACATTACCCCCCAAGGCGCAGACCGAAAGGTCCACCCGCTGCAATCATTTGTAGCGGGAAGGAGTTCGAACTACGCGACCATGCCGGGTTTGGCGGTCGGAAAATGTTACTGAGCGGGGAAGTTTTACCAAACGGGTCTGCAAATTTAGATCGGCAAGAGTTCTAGGAACAGGAGTTACTGCAGCGGTCTCGTCTGGTCTCCCCAGACTTGTCGCTGTTTCACTCAGAGAGCTAGAATTAGAGTCTACGATAGGCTTAGGGATAGGGTTTGAAGGTACAGGCACAAAGAAAGGATTACACTCAAGTTGACTAGGCAACAATGCAGCCAACTGAGGAAGCTGAGATGGACGACATGATCGAGTCTCATTGGAAAGGAAGTTCTGTGGAGAGAATGAAGAGTTAGAAATCACACTATTATCGGAAGTGTACGCGACCTTTAATCGATCTATGCTCACAGGATCGGGTGAACCAGATCTTTCAAGGACGAAATATTTTGGCGTCCGTTTTAGTACTTTGAATGGGCCATCATAAGGGCGTGTGAGAGTTGGCTTTATAGCGTCTATGCGAACATACACGTGTGTACAATGTTGCAATGCAGGATCGAGTTTATCTTTTGTCTGAGGCATTCGTGGAGCAACATACTTGATCTGACGCATGCAATCTTTGAGATAGGTTCCATATGCGGAACGGTCAGCAGATGAAAATTCAGGCAACGGTTTTGGGTCAACAATGTCGCCCGGGAGACGAAGCGTCTTCCCATAAAGCATTTCTGCTGCTGTGCACTGCTGATCCTGCCGATGCAAATTTCTTATACTCAGCAATACTACTAGAAGTCTGTCAGTCCAATCGTGACTGCAATTAAGGCAACGCAATGCAGCTTTTAAATCTCTGTGGACTCTCTCAATGAGTCCATTCGACTGCGGGTGATATGCTGTGGTGTTGATGTTTTCACACCCTAAAGCGGTGCTAAGCTCACTCCAGAATTTGGAGGTAAATTGTGATCCCCGGTCATGCGTGACACTTGAAGGAACCCCAAATCTGGAAATCCAGTTGCTCATGAAAGCGCGAGCTACAGTCTCAGTTTGGGTATCAGGAAGAGGCACGGCCTCAACCCATCTGGAGAACCTATCAATTATTGTTAACAAATAGGAATGACCACGCGACAAAGGCAACGGACCCACCAAATCTAGGTGTACGGACTCGAATTTGTGTCCAGCGAAAGCACAACTCTGTAACGCTGCATGATTATGTTTCACAACGTTGCTACTCTGACATGCATGGCAATTTTGCACAATTTGCTTGACCTCCTTACGCATCGCTGGCCAGACGAAACGATCGGAAATCAAACGCAATGTACGGTTAATACAAGGATGTGATAGAGAATGATAGTGAAGAATAGCTACTCTGCGGAGAGTCGCAGGAAGATACAAACGAGAAAGTCGCTCAGCATCACGGTACACGCCATCAACCAGCGTTAATTTCAAAGAGGTGGTGTTAGAAGGTTTGAGAAGATCCTGGAGTTCAGGATCCTCCTTCTGAGCGTTACTAATATTACCGAAGGTTATTTCTCCACTGGTCTAGACAGAATTAATCCGAGATAGACAGTCAGCGACAGTATTGTCGAGACCTTTGATGAATCTGATATCCGTAGTGAACTGACTGATAAAGGACAGGTGTCGAGCTTCTCTTGGCGAGTGTCGCTCAGAAGGCATGTTGATCGCCGAGGTCAAGGGTTTGTGGTCTGTGTAGATCACGAACTCCCTTGCCTCTAGAGCATAGCGAAAGTGTCTCACAGATAGATAGATAGCAAGGAGTTCCCTACCGAACGCGCTGTAAGCACGCTCAGTGGGTGATAGCTTTTTGGAAAAGAAGGCAAGAGGAGAGATATTATTTCCTACTTTTTGTTGCAAAACAGCACCTACGGCAGTACTGGAGGCATCAACCACTAGACTGAAGTCAGCATTGGCAATAGGGTAGGATAATTCAGTCGCGGTAGCTAGCTTGTGCTTAATCTCATCAAAAGCTTTTCGCGATGCATCCGTCCCTTTTACCTCAGTAGATTTACCTTTACGCTTTGGTTCCAGCAATTCTGACAAGGGGGCTAAAGTTTGAGCACAATTTCTGATGAATCTGTGATAGAAATTAACAGAACCTAGGAACCTTCTCAGTTCCTTCTGGGTCTGTGGAAGAGGAAAGTTTTTGATCACTTCTACTTTGGAAGGCAAAGGTTTTAGACCTAGGCTAGAGATTTCATGACCTAAGTAAATCAGTGATGGCTATCCGAGCTCACATTTGGCAGGATTTACCAGGAGTCCATTATCGGACAGTCTTTCAAACACAATCCTAAGATGGTCTTTATGTAGCTCCGGGGTTGCGGATGCCACCAAAATGTCGTCCAGATACACATAGGCAAAAGTGAGATCTGAGAAGATTTCAGCCATGTGGCGTTGGAACGTTTGAGGTGCGTTCCTTAAGCCATACGGCATTTTTAGAAATTCAAAGAGACCAAACGGAGTGATTACCGCGGTCTTAGGTATTGCGCTCTCCTCAAGTGGTATTTGATGGAAGGCGCTCTGGAGGTCTATCTTTGAGAAAATTTGTGCTCCCTCTAAATTTGCACTAAAATCATGAAGGTAAGGAATAGGGTAGCGGTCAGGTAGAGTAACGGCATTCAACTTGCGGAAATCCCCGCACGGTCTGAATTCTCCGTTAGCCTTGGGTACTAGCAAGAGAGGGCTAGCCCAAGGGCTTTTGGAACTGCGGATGATGCCGCTGTCTAGCATCCTAGCAAACTCTTTCTTGGCTAAAGCCAATCGATCAGGCGGTAATCGCCTAGCTCTAGAGTAAACTGGCGGTCCAGTTGTTTCAATGAAGTGTTTTGTGCTCGTCTGCATATTTTTAGAAGCTAAGTTAGAGTTTGTTAATGCAGGGTATTCTGCGAGAACCTGCTCGAACATGCACTCTTCCTTGAAAGCAATAGAGAAGGAATGCAAGACATTAGCTCTAGTTATGCCACAAGCGGGAATTGAGATCTGTGTCTCCTCGTCCCTAATTCTACGGTTTTTAACATCTACAACAATCCCATACTTCGCTAAGAAATCCGCGCCAATTATGGGCTCTTGGACTTCCGCGATGAGGAAAGTGAAGAGAAAATTTCGCCTCAATCCCAGACTGCACTCTAGTACTCTCTTTCCATAACAAGCTATTGGCGTGCCATTTGCGGCGCGTAGTGTCGCTACTAGGTTATTCTTTTTGTCTTTAGCCGTGGCTGGGATAATTGACACACTGGAACCGGTGTCGATGAGAAATCGATATTTGGTAGTGGGATCTAAGATAGTTAAGAGGCGAGTAGTCTGGGAATGAGGCAACGCAGTACTCGCTACTATGCGTTGCTGTTGGCGTTTACCGAAGTCATTTCGGTATAACGAGGACAGTGTCTAGAGGCACATTTGCGAGCCTGGTCGCCGAACTTCTCATGATACCAACATAAGAGGCTGTTGGCATCGCGAGAGCGCGATCTAAAGCGGCGGTTTTGATTTGACCTATCATAAGATCTACCTCTATCGAAACGTTGAGGAGGAGGAAAAGGATGATAGTTATAAGGATAGTCGTAGGCATGGTAGCGTGGGACATTCCTTGGGCCTTGCTGGATATGAGCTACACTCTGACCTAACTGGCAATTCTGGAGAGCTTGCTTCAGCTCTGCGATTTCTCGCTGCATCGTTTCTATTGTTGCTGAGGATTGATTATTAGCAGTATTGGACGGGCTAAAATTCGCAGCTGATGCGTTCAAGGAAGCAACTTGCGGTGCTTGTGACATTTTTAGGTTGCGCATCACTGTCTCAGTAGCCTGAGCAAGAGTCTCGAGACTCTCGTTCGGACCGACCATCGACAGGAAAGGCCACACTGTGCTCGGCAGTTTATTCATGAAAACTTCTCTGAGAAATCCCTCAACACCGGCTGCAAGTTTTCGCAACTCCTTAACTAACTAAGTAGGAGAGAAAGAGACAGAGACAGGTGGAATTGCTGAGGCATCCACAAGAGATCTAAACTTGTCCGCATCGGACATTTGTAATTTTTCGAGGATTTTACTTTTTAAGATCCCGTAAGGGTTTATCGCCGGCGGATTGACGATGAGATCATTCGAGTCACTTAACATGTGCGTGGGCGCAGCGGCTATTAATGCATGGAACATATCACTCTGCTGGGTAATATTATTGTAGCGAAAAATCGATTCCACTTGGTTGAACCAAGTTTGGCTTTCCGCTGGTATGAAAGGAGGCAAATTTATAGGCTTACTGCGCGCTGGATCTGCAGCATTCTCGGTGTCGGGCATACTGGCAAATTTTTGTTTGAATGCAAACTTAAGCTATAGCGGCACGGAATTTACGTAATCAACGGCTAATAACTTTGGTATTAAAATGTAAAACGGTTTTGCGTTACTAGTTACCTATTCAATCATTCAAACAAAGTTGAGACGGAAAAAAAGAAAAAATATGGAAACGAATATTTTTATGGTAGTCAGAAATAAGCGTAAAGCACGGAAATAAAGGAAAAACAAATTTCTACCTACTGTGGCACATGAAACAAAAGACAGGAAACAGCATGAAAGAGAAAAAATTTTAGAGCTGCTCAGAGAACGTTAGCACAGAACATCCATGGAAAATTCTCAAGGCATACTACGCAATGGTAAACTTATCATTACAATGATATGCCAACATGATCCTCTCTCACGCTTTTCTCAAACACTTATCGAGTTGAATAGTTTTGTTTTAGGCTCGTAAGCTGGGGTAGTTGGTTATAGTTCTGGGGGTCACCAGTGTTAACTTTTGGGGGGTATGGCCAATCGTTAATCGTGAATCGATAAGGTTTTCGAAATTGCAAGAGAGGTCAATGACGACACATGATTGGGATTTGACTCAGCTCGGAGGTTTCTTTATTGAAGGATGCCGTGATGAGCGATGGCGTGCTTGGCTTCTGAAGATCTTCTCCCAGATGGGAACCTCCGCGCAGGCGAGGTCCGGCGAGCGATGACGTTTGCCAGGTGTAAGTGAGTGTGTTTTGTGGAGGGTACTTTCAGGTTGCGGGCAATTTAACAAGCCAGAGAATTAGGACTTTAAGAGTTGCTTCAAATCTTAATTTTGAGCCTTGATTGACGATGGTCACTCCATTTTACTTGGTCTTGGAGTTTTAAGAATATTACACCCTGAAGACAAATGTCCGTAGTGAAAGCAGATGAATGTTTAGCCGGTAAATTAGATAATTATACCAGGCTGAATCCGCTCACAAAACCAAGGCAAATGCAAGGCAATAAGGGCGAGTTCAATGAGGTAACTCGAAATTTGAGTGGTAAGTGTAACTCAAGGTGACTTAGTGAGAAATAATAAGCCACGTGATTTTAACTTGTGAAACTCCGAAAAACCCAAGGAATGTGTTGTGGTGTTTGGGTGCCGTCGAGGATTCTGAAATTAATCGAAGACGCTGAATGAAAGGTTCTCGAAGAGGCATCAAAGAAAAATTCCATAACTGACATTCCCTACACTGCAAAGATAACTTTTCCATCACGGAGAAAAACCTGAACTTCTTCCATAGATCTCAACTCAAGCTACCAATTTCTTTCAGGGTTAGGAAGAAGATAGAAAGATCACAAGCTGGCAATGGCTGTTCTCCTTTGTCACGCTCATGAAATAGGATAGATTTTTAACAGCTGGCAAGCTCTTTCAATACTGCCCTTGCTTTAAAAATAAGAGCATGAAATTTACGAGAATTATTTTTGTAATGACATAATTGTTATTCATTATTGAAAACTACATGCGATTCAGCGCATGATTTATGGAATATAATGAAATATCACACTGCTAAAAACTTTTGCAGGAAAATGCATGACAGTACAAGACCTGTACGTGATTTTTAGAGCCGTATTAATCGGTTATTCCATTTTGTGGAATTATGGAAAAATAAATGTGATTTAAGCACCATGATTCGTGAAATATGAATGAAATACGAATCAGCTAAAAAATGAATGAATATGAATGAATAATTTTCGTACTCTATAACATCTCTATATCCGTACGAGAAAATAAAAAAAAACAGTCCTAATTTCATTAAGATATCAATCATACTGAAAACACTGCAAGTATATCTTGTAATAAAAGGGATAATATCTACACATAAAGGAGGTACAATTCTTGAACATGGAAATGACATGACACGGAAGTT
Source organism: Morinoia aosen (assembly GCA_030386875.1). Taxonomy (NCBI): domain Eukaryota; kingdom Metazoa; phylum Arthropoda; class Malacostraca; order Amphipoda; family Talitridae; genus Morinoia; species Morinoia aosen. The sequence continues at coordinate 105,198,750 of CM059576.1, read as the reverse complement.
AATTTTTGCGTTCGCCATCTTCCCGCGAAAACGCTGGCATCCCGCCGTACGCGTTCACGAAGTATTTTTATACGCGAGTAGCAATATCACCATGACAGATACAAGTATATATTTTTGCCGCATGAATAAAAAAGGAACGTGATTAAATGTTGATAATAAAATCTTGACACACGAAATTCAGTGAACATATGATGCAAAATTTACGCTACGTTACCAACGAATTACGAACGAACGAACTACGTTACGAATGTTATTTACGAACTCTACGACTATTTTCAAGTTTATCTATATATCACGACACTGACCAGGTCCTTAAACTTAACACAATGCACACTAAACAATGACAATATACTTTATCAGATTTTTGCTCTATTTTAACACTTAATTTCTTCCACTTACAAGAACGGTGATAACCACAGGCTACGAAAGCTGAGAGAAAGTAACGCCTGAGAAACCAAGCGTCCCGGCAGTATTGCCACTCAGAGAAGGCTTTAAACTCGAGAATGTTGATCGTTCTTTTATCTCTAATGCATTTACACGAAAACTTCAATGATTACTAATTATAAGTAGAAAATTATTAATAATAATTTAGAGTAAGATTTTTAATGTCAATAATTATTTCATTTAAGTGCGAATGAAAATTTTTATAATTTTACGCTTTGTAGCTGATGCTACATAAACAGCAAACTCAGCATAAAATAGGAAAACAAGACGAAGAGGGCTTAAATACGGAAAGAAACGAAGTGGTTACAAAAGATAATAAGTCCAGAGAGCCTATTCATAGATGAAGGTATTTCTTGCGAAGGGACTCGCCGGTCATCACTGAGGAGATTTTTCATAATGCGGCTGACCGACCTGCAGTCACTAACTCTCTTACTTGAAGAACGCTAAATGAAGGCCCGATCCAGTTACTAGTGTTTCAACTAGATTGTCAAAATGATGAGCTAGGAGAGAATAAAATATTTTAACATAACACAAATTTATGGTATTTCCTCCGCTAATAATAATTTTCTCCGCTTTTTGAAGATATTGTAGCCCCATACTAAGCAACAATAGTCAATACGTGATAAAACTAAAAGATTGGGCCAATAATTTAGATTTTTCGTCAAGTATTTTTTCTTATACAATGAAAAAACTTTCAAGTTTCATAAATTTTATTATAAGTTTTCTTAACGTGGGATTTGAAGGGCCTGTTTCTATTGAACCAAATACCTAAATTTTTTTTTCTGATTACCTAAGTTCATCATTCCAACCGTAAGAGTAAGAGTCTGAGTCTTTAAACTGCGTCTTTGGACCCAAAAATAATTAATTGCATTTCACTCGTTTTTATTTTGAGACCATTTTGGTCATACCAAAATTTCAGGCTGATCAACCGGGTCTCAGCTTTATTTTGCGTTTGTGGTATTTCCGATGCAGAGCTTGTCATAGCAATTTGAACATCATCTGCATACATAGAGATTCGAGAGTTAGAAGCTATTGGAGGGAAATCGTTAATGAAAATAAAAACAATAGCGGACCATAAATGGATCCCTGAGGAACACCAACATTATTTTCAATTTGACTTTGAATCACCGGAATTTTATTTTGAATCACCAAAAAGGTGGTGAATGTGTAAAGATAGACAAATCGAACCCTATTGTTTCTCTTATGCTTGAAAACGTGAGAACTGAAACACAAAGCAACATGCAATTATGACACACTATGTAAGAAAACTTTTCGCAAACGATCTCTTCGAACTTCATAAATTCAAACAAATGAAGCATGTCGCCTGAGCAAGATAGCATCACAATATCAGTCAGCACTTGAACCGTTGAATTAAACCGGCAGTTTGAGCTCTTCAAGGATGTAAATCAAGCTTATAGTGAAATCGTTTTCATCAATTGTATCCCAAATGAAAGCTCGTCGATATTTAAATGCATTTGTTTCAGAGGGTATAATTGATTTTCGGAGACGCTAGAACTTTGTATTCACACATTTTATATTAAATCGATAACACCCAAATATCAGGAGGGTCTTCGAAAGCAACGCTATAGTTCATTCTTAGATACAGACTTAGTGTTCTTTCTATTAGCCCCACTTGCTTTCCGTCGAAACTAAGGGCTTCCTCTTCGACAAAGCCCTTTTTGTTTCAATCAGGTTCATACAAAGGCATGTCTATTGTCCTCACTGACGTGAAGGTACTTGGATATTTATACAATGTACTAATTGAGTCCTACTGTATCTTACTAAGGAACATTAAATGAATTTATGTACTAATTTATGAGAGAAAAGACACCCAAAATACTCATAGAAGTATGCACTCATCTCCTGCATAGGGATTAGAAGGTTCATGATGCGTATCCAACCCTGGCGAGGTATTGTACTCCAATTGACAAATCTCAATCTACACGAAATGAAAGAAATAAAAGACATAATGAAATGATGTTTATTCCAATAAAATCTCATACAACGCATCTTCTAAATTGTTTTTCAAATGTCTGATAACTTTAGATGAAGTGAACATCTTTAGTTTGACGAAATACGCTCTGACAAATTCGGATATAGACTTTACTCTCACTCTTGGTTAGTTTACTTACGACCCACTTCCGAAGGGGGGGGGGGGTTGTGCAAAAGTCCGCCAATCTTTGATATTTATTAGACAGTTCGTTGACAAGGGGTAACTAAAACCTGGGAAAGGACAAACGAAACGTTAATAACTATCTAAAACAAGAAGACATAACAAAATAAACAATGTGAAAATAATGCCTATTTACCAGAAATTATTTCGATATGGCTCATAGACGAACTAAAATAGATCATATGAATTTTATGAGACTTTAAAAGATGAACGCTATTACAATGCATGATACGCTTTTCAGAACACGGTTCTGACGATTTTTCATTAACTAATGAAATTATGACGAGTCGTGTAAAATTACAACATGAGACAAACACGGGAACAAGCTGTTCATAACATTGCAAACAGAGCTCTAATTCAAAGATTTAAGTGTATTTAACTTGATATTAACTAAAGGTCAGCTCGTCTAATTAATCTCACAGCAGGTGTTAAAAAATTATTTTCTTTATTTATCGCGATCTGTTACTTTTACTAAACTGACCAATGAAAAATAACACCTATGCGTAGTCACCTAATGGGGTTTATTAATGTCTACGCAATCCAACTGGAAAATACGCTGAAGGGGTTGCATATAATTACAATTATTTGAAACAGAATGAACATCAACTTTTCTTTGTCTAATTAACACAAGATTATGAATAAAAGAGGCATGGAACAAAGCAAAGCATAACTACGAAAAACAATAATACTAACAGATGCTTAGAAAAAGGAAAATTTCTTGTTCACAACGTTGCCTTTTTTGTAATCAATATTTCGTTAAAGAACGATCATTACTGTTTGAATCTAAAAATAACACCAGCAGCAAGTGGTCACAACCAAGCTGCTGAACTTGCGGCAGGTAGCTTAGAATTGGGAGGTCACCTATGAGAATTGTCTATGGGAATTGGGAGGTTCCCCATGAGAATTGTCTATGGGAACTGGGAGGTTCTCTATGAGAATTGTCCATGGGAATTGGGAGGTTCCCTATGAGAATTGTCCATGGGAATTGGGAGGTTCCATATAGGAATGAGGAGGTTCCATATAGGAATTGGGAGGTTCCATATAGGAATTGGGAGGTTCCCTATGAAAATGGACTCTCTGTGGGAATTGAGAGGTCACTCATGGGAATTGTGTTTATCGAAATTGGAAGGTCACCTATGGGAATTGTCTCTCTGTGAGAATTGGGAGGTCTTCTATGGGAATTATGTCTTGACGGGAATGGGAGGTCACCTATGGGAATTGTGTCGCGATGGGAATGGGATGTCACCCATGGGACTGGGTCTCGATGGGAATGGGAGGTCACCAATGGGAATTGTGTCTCAATGGAAATGGAAGGTCACCTAATGGAATTGTGTCTCGCTGGGAATTTGGAAGTCACCTATGGGAATTGTGTCTCGCTGGGAATTGGGAAGTCACCTATGGGAATTGTGTCTCAATGGGAATGGGAGGTCACCTATGGGAATTGTGTCTCAATGGGAATGGGAGGTCACCTACGGGAATTGTGTCTCAATGGGAATTGGGAGGTCACCTCCATCCCCTTAATAGGTTAGAAACTTCTAGCAAAAACCCTTTCATTTAGAGCATTATTTCCAGTGTATCTGTTTGTTCACATGCTAATAATTTCTCAAAATACTCATCTCCTATCAATAAACACTGAACAAGTAGTTTCATAACATGATTAGATCAGATTAGTTTAACCCTCCCTAACCACAACAAAAGCGCTTCAAAGAGAGGAAAAACCATTATAACCGGACTTGCAAAAAAGCAGAATTTATGAACACGATGTGTTCCACGAAAGAAAATGAGCTGTACTGCAATAAAATGAAATTAATGAACTCCTCACTTCAAATAAACCAACGGAGATAATTGTCGGAAGAATTTTGTTCCACCGAACATCTTTTCAGTACGTGGGTAGAGCCGGAAATGTGACCGTCCCGTATGTATCAATCGCTACAAAGCGTAAAATTATAAAATTTCCCATTCGCACTTAAATAAAATAATTATTGACATTAAAAATCTTACTCTAAATTATTATTATTAATAATTGTCTACTTATAATTAGTAATCCTTAAAGTTTTTGTGTAAATGCATGAGATATAAAATTACACTGGACATTTCGAGAGAGAAGCCTCTGTGTGTGGCAACACTGCGCGGTGACGCGTCTCTTTTAAACCTCACTCTCTCTTGTGCGTCTCTTTAGTTTGGTGTTACAGCATTTCTCATCCTCGACGGCACCCAAACGCCACAACACACATTCCCTGGGTCTTACCTTTACAAGTGGTAATTTCGTCTGAGTTAAATTCATCTGAGCTTTCACCCAATTTTAACTTTACAAGTTGTAATTTCATCTGAAGCTTTGCATCTTGAGCTTTATACGTGTTAAATTCATCTGAGTTTTAAGAGTTGTAAACCCAAATCTGAGCTCTTACTCAAGCACTTGCATTTGATATATTACCTCTCACTCAATCATCGAATACACGTTTAAGTGCCTATTTTTGACATGAGACCACTGATCTTTTTGGTCATATAGCAATTTGCAATCTCTGGTTTGAAGCTAGTAGAGCCTAGTATTTTACAACTACCGGCTAACTAATCTACGCTCAACCACTACCAATTGCTTCTCACATCGTGGCCTTATTCTAAAACCTCATCCCATACATAGTGACTCATTCACACACTCACACTCACTTACGCCCGGCCAACGTCATCGCTCGCCGGAAGCCGCCTGCCCGGAGTTCCCATCTAGGAGAAGATCTTCAGAAGCCAAGCACGCCACCGCTCGTCACGGCTTCCTTAAATAAAGAAACCTCCAAGCTGAGTCTAATCCAAATCAGTGTCGTCATTGACTTCTCTTGCAACTTCGAAAACCTTATCGATTCAGATTAGCGATTGGCCATACCCACCAAACGTTAACACGTATGATGCGCAGTGAGAGCTCTGTAGCATACCGCTACATAAGCGTAAAAATTAGAAATTTGCCATTCGTACTTAAATAAATTAATTAGTAGCATTAAAAATATTACTCTAATTTATTATTAATTATTTTCTACTTCTAATTCGTAATCATTGAAGTTTTTGTGTAAATACATGAGACGATAAAATAACAATTTACATTTTTCGAGAGAGAAGCCCTCTGGTGGCAATACTGCGCAATGCGCGTCTCTGTTTCAAATAGAGCACTCTTACTTTGGCGGTTGACTAGCCCGCTCACAGCATTTTTTCTCGTGAGTAATCAGTGTTAGAAAATAATCGTGTTCTTTCTTCGTTCTCGTGAGTAATCAGTGTTAGAAAATAATCGTGTTCTTTCTTCGTGTTCAGTGAGTATTAATAGTTGACAGGCAGTGTTATTTGGATACGTAGTTATGCGTAGGAATTGTGATGTAGCATGTTCTCATTCAGTGCTTTGTTTTGTTTTTTTCTCAACGTGACTTAGCGTAAAAATATTGCGTCAGATGTGCATTGCATTTCGGTGTCATGATTTTATTATCAAAACATAATCATGTTTCGTTCCTTTCTTCACTACAATAGTAGATACCTGCAGTTTTCATTCATGATTCGATACTCGGAACGAACGCGGCGAAATTTGCCGGCGTTCGTTGTCGATAGCGTCTTTTTGTAATGGCGGAACCTCACACCGTCGTCTCTTGTCACTACTCTGTGACTATAAATACTATAGGCATGTGTTATAGTAGCATTTATTCTTTTTTTTACAAACCGACTTGCAGTAGTTTTAAATTACGAAAAGTATTAATGCCTATGCTTGCTAAGTTTTGGAATTTCATTTCTTAATTCCATACTCTTTGAAACCTTTACGTAACCGCACTTATTTCAATATGAAACATTTCAATAAAATTTAATTTAACTCATCGCATTCTTGTGACAAACACCCACTACCATCTGCCTATCTTGAGTGTGTGCAAATTGCTGGCGGCTTTGGCTGAGGCCGACGCGTAAAGCCGCCCGGCTAAATCGCCACACGGAACTTTCATGCTTTCGTTTTTTCTTTCTTCGCGTATTTTCCGCCTGTGAAATCAACGCTTAGGTTTTCCTTTTCCTTTTATCATTGGGGATATATATTATTCCTTAATTCCTTTATTATTGCAAATGATATCTACCAGGATTTTTCAGTAGGATTTATATCCATGAACCTTGGGATTTTTATGTTTGTTCTTACTGCTTTCAAAAGTGCAGTCACTTGATATTTTCACGATATTCCGTAGATCTCGTGTTTACTTGCCCGTAGTCTCTGTAAGGAATCACGATCTTTATTACCGGAAGTTCTTAAACCTAATACTCAGATTTTTTAAAGCCAGAGGCATTAGTGAACAGTGTTGAAAGCTAAACAGTTTAAACAATTTATTTATTGTTAAAATCTGTCAACCAAAAATCTGTTCTATCTCTTTGAGTTTGCCAAAAGTGAGAATCCTTAAAGTAGCTGGTGTCAAACCTGTACGAGTTTCTCGGAGTTCTCCGTGTGGGAAGAGTTGTCATTATATGTTGGATTGCCAGTGGTGGAATGTCTTGATGTCTCTCCTGGAACGTTTCATCCAGCGCCTCTGCCCTTACAGGACCTCAACGTCATCACACACACCACTTACAACATTCTCCCTGGGCCGCTTTTGGTTTCTCTACTTGGATTGGATTAGGCTATGCTCTGGGCCTTTAGCCGGATATATTCTCTAATTACGGGCCTTAATTCTCAACTGCCTAAAAGTACGGGCACCATTGAATTAGCTTTGCATTCGCTGAATTCCGCGTGCCTGGATCTTAAGTACTATTCAAACCAAGAGTCCTCATCGCCATCCGGCTCGGCACCTTGATCAAACTCACCTGCTCCAAAAATTAAGCATGCTTTGCCCACACAAATAGCTACGCACCGGTTGTTGTGCTTGTTTAAAAATTGCCCACAGTAAATTGAATATTCTGAACTCGATACACTTAAAATTCTCATCCACCGGCCGGAGCGACGCCATCGCTCACCGAAGCTCACCACCGGCACTCCGGACCTCACTGGGATTTCCAGTCAAGCTCATCGAAGTCCTCCTGGTTCCTCTTCAAATAAAAACCACCTGAAATAAGCTGAGTCCCAAATCCGTTTTTCATTATCCCTCTTGTAATTTCCCACAACACTATCGAGAGTTGTTCGAGTTTTTGGCCGTCAAGAACTAACATTTAAGTTCAAACTACCCCAACGGTCACTAAAATCCGACACTGGTGCATCGACCGGGAACTCGTAAAAATAAAAACTCAACTCGAAGTGTTTGAGAGATTGTGAGAGGATAATGTTGGCGTATCATTGTAGTGATAAATTTTCCCATGTCGTAGTAGTTTGAGAGATTCCTGTGGATCTTGACCGTGCTAATTGTTCTCTGAGCAGCTCTAACAAAATATTTTTTTCAGCGCTATCCTGTCCTTGTTTGTTTGTTTCATGTGCCACAGTAGGTAGGAAAAATATTTTTTTTTTCCTATTTCCGTGCTTACGTTCATTCTGACTACCGTAAAATTCGCGTTTCCATTCTCCATTTTCCCTCCGTTTTCTTCAACGTTATTGATTGATTGAGTAGGTAGGAAAATGATTTTTCTCACCTGCTTTATTTTTGTGCCTACGCAAAATTGCCGCATACCGCAGAAAATTTTTTTTTCGTTTCCAATTTCATATTTCCTTCCTTCTGTTTCAACTTAACCTGAATGATTGAGTAGGTAAAGAATTAACGCAAACCATTGCCACTTAATCCCAAGTCTTAGGCACTGATATCATTAATTGTGCATCCCCAAAAGTGATCGCTAGCATGACTGAATCAGATAATGAAGATCGAGCCCCCTCAAAACCCATTAGGATCCCGCCCTTTATTCCGGAGGACGCTCACACCTGGTTTCAACAGTGTGAAGCCGTGTTTAGGTATCATAAAATAATAAATGACATAGACAAATTCTATGCTCTTGTTTCCGCAGCGCCCACAAAACTATTGAATGACTCAAACCAAATATTAGAAAACCCTCCAGCTCTTGTCGAAAAAGTGCCCTTTTTATGTGAACGGTTATATGGGAACAGAGCCTTACAACTTAATTACGAACACTTCAATAGTACAGTTGACAATTCTATATCTTACAACCGGCATAGCGATTTACGCTGTCGACATTTCATTCACTGCCAACTGACTTTTTCTCCAAGCACTCATCAGATCCAATCTCAGATCTGTTGCGCCCAAAATCATCAGATCATCTTCAGCTTTCACCGCTAGAGCATCAACTTCTGGACCTCACCATCTGGACCAGCTCCGCTACCTCATCATCCGGCACGGCTTCTTCCGCCGTCCGTCCAATCAGTGTGCTCTGCTCTTGTTGACGCACTACGGTCGGCATGGTAGGATGCGGCTAAGTACCCTGTGAGCGCGAGTGCGCACCCGTCATCATCACCTCACTCACCGCATGAAGACACTTCGGTTCGCCATTAGAGCAGTAAGTCGCAGTGCTGTCGTGTGTCGTGCGTAAGCATTAGATTGTTCGGCTGAATCTCATTGAAGTGTTCCGTTCCCTCCTGTTAAATAATAGCGCCTAGGGTAATCAATCTATATATTAAATAGTTAGAAGTGGATCAGGGTGTTTATTTGTAAGTTTAGGCGTAGATCAGATCGGGGTGTGTTTATTTGTGGATTTAGGCGTAGATCAGATCGGGGTGTGTTTATTTGGGGGTTTAGGTGTAGATCAGATCGGGGTGTGTTTATTGGTGGGTTTAGGTGTAGATCAGATCGGGGTGTGTTTATTTACGGGTTTAGGTGTAGATCAGATCGGTGGGTGTAAATTTAGTTCAGGTGTTTGAGATCAGATCGGTGGGTGTAAATTTAGTTTCGGTGTTTGTAGGTATAGCAGATCGGGGTTAGTTTGGGTGTGTTTATTTACGGGTTTATGTGTAGATCCGATCGGTGGGTGTTACGTAAGTTTAGGTGTAGATCAGATCGGTGGGTGAAAATTTAGTTCAGGTGTTTGAGATCAGATCGGTGGGTGTTAATTTAGTTGAGGTGTTTATAGGTATCAGATTGGGGTTAGTTTGGGTGTGTTTAACTGATTTATTCTCCAAGCAAGTCAGATCATCATACTTCGTATTTACTCCCTTTATTTAAATTTTGTTATTTTTTCACCTAGGTGCATTAACGGAAGGCGCGGGGTTTGCGCCTGGAGTCACGACAGCGGCTCCGACACTTCGGGCCGTGTCTCCGACGCAACAATTGAACGAAAACCATCGTTCTCCATCACCTAATTTATTTTTTCATTGCACGATTGTTCATTTATTTACCGGCATTGTCAAATATTCTGGTGGTACTATTAAACTTTTATTCCATTGTCTGTATTTCATATTCCCCCCGCTCGCTTTTTTCGTTATGGCGACCTTGCCAGGGGGTTCGAGCGGACTTCATGTGGTGGTGTGGTGACTGGTGCGGGAGCGTGCTCGTGTTCCGTGCTCCTAATATTTCTTGTGCTTTCAGATTTCTAGAGTGTGGCGTGATAGCTGAATTTGGTCTCTTATACTAGTATTACCAAATCTAAAAATTCTTGTCCAACTTCTTAAATCAAAATTTCTAAAAATGTCTAAATACGATTTTTCAGTGAGGTGCCGCGGCTACGTTCGGGCACAGATCACGAAACTCTGTGATAGAACTCACGAAAATATCGATTCACTTACCCGCAACGAGAAATTGTCTTCGCTGAGTCGTCTCGAGCAGCTGAGCCTGGACGTCCGAAGTCTCGACAGCGAGATTGCTACTCAGCTTTGTAAGACTTCCACGGATGACGGTAAGCTGGCTGCTGAGTTCGATTCATGTGAAACGTATGCGGTGAAATTATCTGACGCTTTGGCTCTACTTAAAGACCATATTTCCGCAGATGGCGCGTCGAACTCGGCCACGGTTCCTGCTGGCCCGGCCACTGCGCGTCTCAACAAATTAAAACTACCGGATGTGCCTTTACCTACCTTTGGTAATGAGCGTACGGAAAACTTAACCCATTTCTTGCAGAACTTCGATAGCAGCATCGACAAATACGAACTGTCAAGTTACGAAAAATTTGTGTACTTGAAGAAGCAGCTGCGCAATGATCCACTAATCTTGATCAACTCTCTTTCAGGCTCTGATCAGTCGTACGACAATGCTAGGCAGCTGTTGGTGAGTGCGTTTGCGCGCACAGTTTCGCAGCAGTTCGATGCGATCAAGCGCCTTGCGCAGTTGCATTTGAGCCAGCATGAGAGCCCGTACGAGTACGTCAGTGAGATGCGCTCTGTTCAAGATCTCTTTCGTAATCTTAACATCTCTATCGACCTGGTCCTTAATTACTTTATCTGGAATGGCATGAACACTTCATTGCAAAATCAAATTGTTACCATCTGCAACAATAATAAGCCTACCTTACCCGAAATTAACAATACTATTTTCAGTGCTATTGATAGGTACCAAGAACTTCGCAATCAAGAAAAGCGAAAAATTAGTAATGCTAAACAGAGTTCCTCGGTCCACAATTTGGCCACTAATGTCACAACTTTCTCTAATGAAACATTAGGAACTGTTAAAAAATTCTCCTTCTGTTCTCTCTGCAGCGATGGAGAAGACAACCGCGAATTCTCACATTCTACCAAAGATTGCACTGTTTACCCGACTCCAGATTCAAAGAGAGAAAGATTGGAAGACCTAAATGCTTGTGCTCGTTGCGGATACACCAACCATTCCACGAGTAACTTTAAGTTCAAATTCAATAGGCTTTGTTTCAAGTGTAACGGACAGCACATGACCTTCTTACGTTCATCGCAAACTAATTCTAATTCTTTCAAAGCTTCAGAGTCCAGGCGCAGAGACTCGACCGAGCAATGTGCGGGCGTCAGCACAGGCATGGTATGGACAGAGTCAGCCCTTCAGAGCGATGTGGGGACTGGAGTGCTCCTACCTACTTTTACTGGTAAGGTGGGAAACTTTCTCCTTCGAGCTATGAAGGATACTGGTTGCCAGACGAACTTCATCCTCACGTCTGTCGCTGATAAATTAAATCTGCCCGTTCTAAGATCTAATTTTCCAATAGTGATAAACGGCTTCAATGAGTCGAAACGATACACGACAAAGATCGTGTCTGTAAATTTAACCTTGGGAAACAAAACTACTAAACTGGCAGCCATTTGTGTTCCATCTATTAATACCACTCTGAAAGTACCTGGCTTGAAAGGTGTCATCGAAACCCTTCTCAAAAAGGGCTACACTTTGGCGGATTCTCTCATAGGGGAGTCTAATGAAATTTCTAATATTTGCTTTGTCCTTGGAAACAAAAATCCAGAGGTTCTACTGGAGAACCAGATTTGTTTCGGAAATGATGAACATTCTGTTCTTTCAGAGACGCACGCAGGGCTCCTACTCTATGGTGACGTCACTCGCTTGGCGAGAAATTTGCCATTCTTACCTGATGGACTCAAAGGTTCTCGAACTTTCTCTAATATATCAATGCCTCATTTTCCTGCAGCCAGAGACCGGCGCGATCAAACTAAAGGCCTATTTCAGAACACCGTGAACATTTCGTACGTTCCCGGCCGGGATAGTGGCTGTGAATTAAGCCCTATTCCCACTGCTCCTGAGTTTTTAATCAAAGGTGGGAAATTGTTTACTCCTAACATAATTCCCCCATTACAGCCAGGTCCAGACTACGACGACACTTGCCGCACTGACGTCGGATCTCGAGACGAGCTGCGAGCCCCGTTACGTCAGCCCTGCAAAACTAATAATGCTTCGATTCCGACAAACAGCAGAGAGTTTGAACCCATTTTGCTGAAACAGGAATTCGGTGAGAAAGATCGGTTCCAACGTCTTCCTAATTTCAAATTAGCTGTAAATGATGATGGGCTGCTACGTGACCCTTTTCTGAAGCCGGGACATTTTCCTGTTTGTGCCAAAACAGACGGGGATTGTCGGCCGCATTCTGTCTCGGAGCCTCCTGGTTTACCCGTGGAGCATCAGCGGCGACAGCGGCAGCAGCGCCGGTGCCGGCAGACTCCGCAGCGTTCTAGGAGGTCAAAGCGTATAGCAGACGCTCTAACCCAAGAAGGCTGAGGCCTTGCTTGAATATTACTATATTCCTTATTGTAAACGTGTTCTTCGTTAAATTTGTTCTTGATTGGCGAAAATCTAAAAGGTTGAAGCCGTACTGAAATAGTACGGTATTCCTAATTGTATATATGTTATTCGTTAATTTTTTTTTGTATCCGTGTTGAAACGCTCTTGACGCGGCAGCGTTGTTTAATTTAGATTTATCGTAGTTGTATCCTGCAAATTTTCGGTTAGAAAAATTTGCCGTACGATCGTTCTTGTGTAGATGTGTTCGCAGTTGAGAACTGTTCTTTAGTTTTGTAACCCATATAGAAAGGGTAATGTGACTTAATTTAGACTTGATATATAGGTGTATTCTGCAAGTTTTCTTTTAGAAAAATTTGCAGCCGCGCGCCCCAGTGTCGAAAAAGTGCCCTTTTTATGTGAACGGTTATATGGGAACAGAGCCTTACAACTTAATTACGAACACTTCAATAGTACAGTTGACAATTCTATATCTTACAACCGGCATAGCGATTTACGCTGTCGACATTTCATTCACTGCCAACTGACTTTTTCTCCAAGCACTCATCAGATCCAATCTCAGATCTGTTGCGCCCAAAATCATCAGATCATCTTCAGCTTTCACCGCTAGAGCATCAACTTCTGGACCTCACCATCTGGACCAGCTCCGCTACCTCATCATCCGGCACGGCTTCTTCCGCCGTCCGTCCAATCAGTGTGCTCTGCTCTTGTTGACGCACTACGGTCGGCATGGTAGGATGCGGCTAAGTACCCTGTGAGCGCGAGTGCGCACCCGTCATCATCACCTCACTCACCGCATGAAGACACTTCGGTTCGCCATTAGAGCAGTAAGTCGCAGTGCTGTCGTGTGTCGTGCGTAAGCATTAGATTGTTCGGCTGAATCTCATTGAAGTGTTCCGTTCCCTCCTGTTAAATAATAGCGCCTAGGGTAATCAATCTATATATTAAATAGTTAGAAGTGGATCAGGGTGTTTATTTGTAAGTTTAGGCGTAGATCAGATCGGGGTGTGTTTATTTGTGGATTTAGGCGTAGATCAGATCGGGGTGTGTTTATTTGGGGGTTTAGGTGTAGATCAGATCGGGGTGTGTTTATTGGTGGGTTTAGGTGTAGATCAGATCGGGGTGTGTTTATTTACGGGTTTAGGTGTAGATCAGATCGGTGGGTGTAAATTTAGTTCAGGTGTTTGAGATCAGATCGGTGGGTGTAAATTTAGTTTCGGTGTTTGTAGGTATAGCAGATCGGGGTTAGTTTGGGTGTGTTTATTTACGGGTTTATGTGTAGATCCGATCGGTGGGTGTTACGTAAGTTTAGGTGTAGATCAGATCGGTGGGTGAAAATTTAGTTCAGGTGTTTGAGATCAGATCGGTGGGTGTTAATTTAGTTGAGGTGTTTATAGGTATCAGATTGGGGTTAGTTTGGGTGTGTTTAACTGATTTATTCTCCAAGCAAGTCAGATCATCATACTTCGTATTTACTCCCTTTATTTAAATTTTGTTATTTTTTCACCTAGGTGCATTAACGGAAGGCGCGGGGTTTGCGCCTGGAGTCACGACAGCGGCTCCGACACTTCGGGCCGTGTCTCCGACGCAACAATTGAACGAAAACCATCGTTCTCCATCACCTAATTTATTTTTTCATTGCACGATTGTTCATTTATTTACCGGCATTGTCAAATATTCTGGTGGTACTATTAAACTTTTATTCCATTGTCTGTATTTCATATTCCCCCCGCTCGCTTTTTTCGTTAGCTCTCAATCCTTACGGAATCTTGAAAGGCAAAATTTTGGCAAGGCTTCAGATGTCCGATGCGGACAAATTCCGAAGTCTTGTAGACGCCTCAGCAATTCCATCTGTCTCTGTCTCTTTCTCTCCCACTTCGCTAGTGAAAGAACTGCGGAAACTCGCTACGGGTGTTGCCGTAGCTGAGGGATTTCTGAAGGAAGTTTTCATGACTAAGCTTCCCCCGAATGTGCGTCCATTTCTATCGTTAGCAGGGCCCGAGCAAACGTTAGAAAAAGTAGCGGAGTCCGCAGAGACGGTGATGCGAAATATTAATTTGTCACGAGAACCACAAGTTGCTTCCCTGAATGTAGCAGCTACAAATTTTAGCCCGTCAAATACGGCGCAAAATCAATCCTCAGCCACAATAGATAAGATGCAGCAGGACATCGCTGAAATAAAGCAAGCTCTCCAAAGTTTTCAAATAGGTCAAAGTGTAGCTCACATTCAGCAAGGCCCAGGGAGATTCCAAAGCCACCAAAATGCCTACGACTATCCCTATGACTATCACTCAAACTATCCTTCTCCTCCTCCTCAACGCTTCGATAGAGGTAGATCTTATGATAGGTCAAATCAAGACCGCCGCTTCAGGTCGCGCTCTCGTGATGCTAGTAGCAATTTATGCTGGTACCACATGAAATTTGGTGACCAAGCTCGCAAATGTGCCTCTAGATACTGTCCTCGCTATACCGAAATGACTTCGGGAAACGCCAACAGCGACGCATAGTAGCGAGTACTGCGTTGCCTCATTCCCAGACTACTCGCCTCTTGACCATTCACGATCCCGTCACCAAGTATCGATTTTTAATAGACACTGGCTCCAGTGTGTCAATTATCCGAGCCACGGCAAAAGACAAAAACAACCCATTGTTGGCGACATTACGCACCGCAAACGGCACGCCAATTCCTTGTTACGGTGAAAGAATTTTAGAGTGCGGTCTGGGATTGAGGAGAAAATTCACATTTACTTTTTTGGTAGCTGAAGTCCAAGAGCCCATCATAGGTGCTGATTTCCTAGCCAAGTTTGGCATAATTGTAGATATTAAGAACCGTAGAATTAGGGACGAGGAGACACAGATCTCAATTCCCGCTTGTAGCATAACTAGAGCAAATGTCTTGCATTCCTTCTCGATTGCTTTCAAGGAGGAGTGCATGTTTGAACAAGAACTTAAAAATTTCCCAGCATTAACAAACCCTAACTTAGCTTCTAATAACATGCAAACATGCACAAAGCACTTCATAGAGACGCAAGGTCCGCCAGTTTTCTCCCGTGCTAGGCGACTGCCGCCTGATCGATTGGCGTTAGCTAAGAAAGAATTCGCTAGGATGCTCGAAAGTGGCATCATTCGCACTTCCAAAAGCCCTTGGGCTAGCCCTCTTTTGCTAGTACCCAAGGCTAACGGTGAATTCAGACCGTGCGGGGATTTCCGCAGGTTGAACGCCGTTACTTTACCTGATCGATACCCTATTCCCTACCTTCATGATTTCAGTGCAAATTTAGAGGGAGCACAAATTTTCTCTAAGATAGACCTGCAGTCTGCCTTCCATCAAATTCCCTTGGATGAGTCTGCGATTCCTAAGACCGCGGTAATCACTCCGTTTGGTCTCTTTGAGTTCCTCAAGATGCCATATGGCTTGAGGAAAGCTCCTCAAACGTTCCAAAGGCACATGGCTGAAATTTTCTCTGATCTCACTTTCGCTTATGTCTATTTAGACGACATCCTAGTGGCATCCACAACCCCGGAGTTGCACAAAGACCATCTTAGGGTCGTTTTTCAAAGATTGTCCGACAATGGACTCCTCGTAAATCCTGCAAAATGTGAGCTCGGAAAGCCATCACTGATTTACTTAGGTCATGAAATCTCTAGCCTAGGTCTAAAGCCTTTACCTTCCAAAGTAGAAGTGATCAAAAACTTTCCTCTTCCACAGACCCAGAAGGAACTAAGAAGGTTGCTAGGTTCTGTTAACTTCTACCATCGTTTCATACGCAACTGTGCTCAAACTTTAGCGCCCTTGTCTGACCTCCTCGAACCGAAACGAAAAGGCAAATCTATTGAGGTAAAATGGACAGAAGAAGCGCGCAAAGCTTTTGAGACAATCAAGCACAAGTTAGCTTCCGCGACTGAATTATCCTACCCTATTGCTAATGCTGATTTTAGTCTCGTTGTTGACGCATCCAGTACCGCCGTAGGTGCTGTGTTGCAACAACAAGTAGGTACTAATATCTCTCCTCTTGCTTTCTTTTCCAAAAAGCTGTCGCCCACTGAGCGTGGTTATAGCGCGTTCGGTAGGGAACTTCTTGCTATCTACTTGTCTGTGAGACACTTCCGCTATGCTCTAGAGGCGAGGGAGTTTGTGATCTACACAGATCACAAACCTCTGACCTCAGCGATCAAAATGCCTTCTGAAAGACATTCCCCTAGGGAAGCTCGACACTTGTCGTTTATAAGCCAGTTTACCACTGACATCCGTTTCATAAAAGGGTTGGACAATACTGTCGCTGATTGTCTTTCCAGAATCAACACTGTCCAAACCAGTGGTGAAATCACTTTTGGTAATATTTCCAAAACTCAGAAGGAGGATCCTGAACTTCAGGACCTTCTCAAACCTTCTAACACTTCCTCTCCGAAACTAACCTTGGTTGACGGCGTGTACCGTGATGCCGAGCGACTTTCTCGTTTGTATCTTCCTGCGACGCTCCGCAGAGTAGCTGTCCTCCACTACCATTCCCTCTCTCATCCAGGTATTAACCGTACAGTGCGTTTGATTTCTGATCGTTTCGTCTGGCCAGCGATGCGTAAGGAGGTCAAGCAAATTGTGCAAAATTGCCATGCGTGTCAGAGTAGTAAGGTGGTGAAACATAATCGTGCAGCGCTGCAGAGTTGTGCATTCACAGGTCACAAGTTCGACTCTGTACACCTAGATTTGGTGGGTCCTTTGCCTTTATCGCGCGGGCATTCTTATTTGTTGACCATCATCGATGGGTTCACACGTTGGGTTGAGGCTGTCCCTCTTCCTGATACCCAAACTGAGACGGTAGCGCGCGCTTTCTTGTCAAACTGGATCTCTAGATTTGGGGTTCCCTTAAGTGTCACACATGACCGGGGATCACAATTCACCTCCAAATTCTGGAGTGAGCTTAGCACCGCTTTAGGGTGTGCAAATACATCAACTACAGCGTATCATCCGCAGTCAAATGGACTTATTGAGAGAGTCCACAGAGACCTCAAGGTTGCATTGCGCTGCCTTAATTGCAGTCACGATTGGACTGATAGACTTCCAGTAGTACTACTTAGCATCCGAAATTTACACAGACAGGATCAGCAATGCACAGCGGCTGAAATGTTGTACGGGAAAACGCTTCGTCTCCCCGGCGACATTGTTGACCCAAAACCTTTGCCTGAATTTTCATCCGCTGACCGTTCCGCTTATGTAACCTGTCTCAAAGATTGCATGCGTAAGATCAAGTATGTGGCTCCACGAATGCCTCAGACTCAGGACAAACTGGATTCTGCCCTGCAAGACTGCACACATGTGTATGTCCGCAATGATGCTATAAAACCTACACTCACGCGCCCTTATGATGGCCCATTCAAAGTACCTAAACGCAAGCAAAAATATTTCATCCTCGAAAGATTCGGTTCACACGACCCTGTGAGCATTGATCGATTAAAAGTCGCATACACTTCTGATCATAGTGTAACTTATAACTCATCATCCTCTCCGCAGATTTCCCTTCCCACTGAGACTCGATCAAATCTACCATCTCAGCGTCCTCAGTTGGCTGCCTTGTTGCCTAGTCAACTTGAGTGTAACCCTTTCTACGTGTCTGTACATTCAAACCCTATCCCTAAGCCTATCGTAGACTCTAATTCTAGCCCTCTTACTGACACAGCGACAAGTCTGGAGAGACCAGACGAGCCCGCTGCAGTAACTCCTGTTCCTAGGACTCTTGCCGATCTAAACTTGCAGACCCGTTTGGTGAAACTTCCCCGCTCAGTATCATTTGCCAATTGCCGAACTCGGCAGGGTCGTGTAGTTCGCCCTCCTTCCCGCTACAGATGATTGCAGCGGGTGGACCTTTCGGTCTGCGCCTTGGGGGGTAATGTAGCATACCGCTACATAAGCGTAAAAATTAGAAATTTGCCATTCGTACTTAAATAAATTAATTAGTAGCATTAAAAATATTACTCTAATTTATTATTAATTATTTTCTACTTCTAATTCGTAATCATTGAAGTTTTTGTGTAAATACATGAGACGATAAAATAACAATTTAC
The DNA here is from genome assembly GCA_030386875.1 of Morinoia aosen. Classification (NCBI taxonomy): domain Eukaryota; kingdom Metazoa; phylum Arthropoda; class Malacostraca; order Amphipoda; family Talitridae; genus Morinoia; species Morinoia aosen. The sequence goes on along the minus strand of CM059576.1, from coordinate 105,179,994 downwards.
ATTTTTCGAGAGAGAAGCCCTCTGGTGGCAATACTGCGCAATGCGCGTCTCTGTTTCAAATAGAGCACTCTTACTTTGGCGGTTGACTAGCCCGCTCACAGCATTTTTTCTCGTGAGTAATCAGTGTTAGAAAATAATCGTGTTCTTTCTTCGTTCTCGTGATTAATCAGTGTTAGAAAATAATCGTGTTCTTTCTTCGTGTTCAGTGAGTATTAATAGTTGACAGGCAGTGTTATTTGGATACGTAGTTATGCGTAGGAATTGTGATGTAGCATGTTCTCATTCAGTGCTTTGTTTTGTTTTTTTCTCAACGTGACTTAGCGTAAAAATATTGCGTCAGATGTGCATTGCATTTCCGTGTCATGATTTTATTATCAAAACATAATCATGTTTCGTTCCTTTCTTCACTACAATAGTAGATACCTGCAGTTTTCATTCATGATTCGATACTCGGAACGAACGCGGCGAAATTTGCCGGCGTTCGTTGTCGATAGCGTCTTTTTGTAATGGCGGAACCTCACACCGTCGTCTCTTGTCACTACTCTGTGACTATAAATACTATAGGCATGTGTTATAGTAGCATTTATTCTTTTTTTTACAAACCGACTTGCAGTAGTTTTAAATTACGAAAAGTATTCATGTCTATGCTTGCTAAGTTTTGGAATTTCATTTCTTAATTCCATACTCTTTGAAACCTTTACGTAACCGCACTTATTTCAATATAAAACATTTCAATAAAATTTAATTTAACTCATCGCATTCTTGTGACAAACACCCACTACCATCTGCCTATCTTGAGTGTGTGCAAATTGCTGGCGGCTTTGGCTGAGGCCGACACGTAGAGCCGCCCGGCTAAATCGCCACACGGAACTTTCATGCTTTCGTTTTTTCTTTCTTCGCGTATTTTCCGCCTGTGAAATCAACGCTTAGGTTTTCCTTTTCCTTTTATCATTGGGGATATATATTATTCCTTAATTCCTTTATTATTGCAAATGATATCTACCAGGATTTTTCAGTAGGATTTATATCCATGAACCTTGGGATTTTTATGTTTGTTCTTACTGCTTCCAAAAGTGCAGTCACTTGATATTTTCACGATATTCCGTAGATCTCGTGTTTACTTGCCCGTAGTCTCTGTAAGGAATCACGATCTTTATTACCGGAAGTTCTTAAACCTAATACTCAGATTTTTTAAAGCCAGAGGCATTAGTGAACAGTGTTGAAAGCTAAACAGTTTAAACAATATATTCTTTGTTAAAATCTGTCAACCAAAAATCTGTTCTATCTCTTTGAGTTTGCCAAAAGTGAGAATCCTTAAAGTAGCTGGTATCAAACCTGTAGGAGTTTCTCGGAGTTCTCCGTGTGGGAAGAGTTGTCATTATATGTGTCGGGTTTTCGTGACCGTTGGGGTAGTTTGAACTTAAATGTTAGTTCTTGACGGCCAAAAACTCGAACAACTCTCGATAGTGTTGTGGGAAATTACAAGAGGGATAATGAAAAAACGGATTTGGACTCAGCTTAGTTCAGGTGGAGTTTATTGGAAGAGGAAACCAGGAGGTCTTCGATGAGCTTGACTGGAAATCCCAGTGAGGTCCGGAGTGCCGGTGGTGAGCTTCGGTGAGCGATGGCGTCGCTCCGGCCGGTAGATGAGATTTTTAAGTGTATCGAGTTCAGAATATTCAATTTACTGTGGGCAATTTTTAAAACAAGCGCAACAATCAGTGCGTAGCTAGTTGTGTGGGCAAAGCATGCTTAATTTTGGAGCAGGTGAGTTTGATCAAGGTGCCGAGCCTGATGGCGATGATGACTCTTGGTTTGAATAGTACTTAAGATCCAGGCACGCGGAATTCAGCGAATGCAAAGCTAATTCAATGGTTCCCGTACTTTTAGGCAGTTGAGAATTAAGGCCCGTAATTAGAGAATATATCCGGCTAAAGGCCCAAAGCATAGCCCAAATCCAAGTAGAAAGCCCCAAAAGCGGCCCAGGGAGACTGTTGTAAGTGGAGTGTGTGATGACGTTGAGGTCTGAACACGAAGAAAGAACACGATTATTTTCTAACACTGATTTACTCACGAGAACGAAGAAAGAACACGATTATTTTCTAACACTGGTTACTCACGGGAAAAAATGCTGTGAGCAGGCTAGTCAAACGCCAAAGTAAGAGTGCTCTATTTGAGACAGAGACGCGCATTGCGCAGTATTGCCACCAGAGGGCTTCTCTCTCGAAAAATGTAAATTGTTATTTTATCGTCTCATGTATTTACACAAAAACTTCAATGATTACGAATTAGAAGTAGAAAATAAATAATAATAAATTAGGGTAAGATTTTTAATGCTACTAATTAATTTATTTAAGTACGAATGGCAAATTTCTAATTTTTACGCTTATGTAGCGGTATGCTACATATGTTGGATTGCCAGTGGTGGAATGTCTTGATGTCTCTCCTGGAACGTTTCATCCAGCGCCTCTGCCCTTACAGGACCTCAACGTCATCACACACACCACTTACAACATTCTCCCTGGGCCGCTTTTGGTTTCTCTACTTGGATTGGATTAGGCTATGCTCTGGGCCTTTAGCCGGATATATTCTCTAATTACGGGCCTTAATTCTCAACTGCCTAAAAGTACGGGCACCATTGAATTAGCTTTGCATTCGCTGAATTCCGCGTGCCTGGATCTTAAGTACTATTCAAACCAAGAGTCCTCATCGCCATCCGGCTCGGCACCTTGATCAAACTCACCTGCTCCAAAAATTAAGCATGCTTTGCCCACACAAATAGCTACGCACCGGTTGTTGTGCTTGTTTAAAAATTGCCCACAGTAAATTGAATATTCTGAACTCGATACACTTAAAATTCTCATCCACCGGCCGGAGCGACGCCATCGCTCACCGAAGCTCACCACCGGCACTCCGGACCTCACTGGGATTTCCAGTCAAGCTCATCGAAGTCCTCCTGGTTCCTCTTCAAATAAAAACCACCTGAAATAAGCTGAGTCCCAAATCCGTTTTTCATTATCCCTCTTGTAATTTCCCACAACACTATCGAGAGTTGTTCGAGTTTTTGGCCGTCAAGAACTAACATTTAAGTTCAAACTACCCCAACGGTCACTAAAAATCCGACAGCTCTGAACTTCGAGATCTATTTGCCGACGCGTGCTCGTTTGAACGGCACATGTGCAGAGCACGAAAACGTGGCTTAACAATCATTCAAGCGCTGAGCTTCTTATTCCCGTTTCCGGGGGTTTGGGATTCATTAATTGAAACTTAAAAACACTTCTAGTAGCGATAGAATGAAAAAAGAATAAGACGTCCTGGGTTTTAGCCTTAAGGCAATAAAAAACATATCTATTGAACAAAGAGCTCCAAAAAATGTTGTTAGAATTGTTTTAACTGAAACTAAATTTCAAATTACTCATGTTAAATGGACGATTCGGCAACTTTGATTCGCAGACATTCAGAACAAGCTCAATGATATTTTTTGTACGTCTGACACCCTCCACCTAACACCACGTCTCGACTGGAGCGTGATGCAATCAATACTCGTCTCTAGGAAATTATAGCGGTTTTTGTTACAGCTGTCGCAGGTGTACAATCCCATTTCTTTCGTTTTAATATGAGTCTTGGTTATAACTGTAACCCAGAGCGAAAAGCAAACAACCCTTCTGACGTGGAGCTACATGGACCAGCCTTCGAAGCCCCAATAACTACTGCTGTGTTCCTGAGACCATCCCTCATATATTACATCGTGAAGTACAGTCTGCAGAGATTTGTGTTTAAGCAGTATAATTACAGTATGGATGTTGAATATAATCTGAAAAACGTGTGAGGATTAAAAAATATAATCCTATTAGCACTGAAGACAAAATATTCAGTTCACTGGCGACTGGCTACTTTTCTGAGAAGTACTGGCAAGTTATGATAGTTATGATTGAGTTATCTATATTTTAAGTTAGATATATGCTCTTGAAAAAGATGTCCAATGGATTGTTTGTGTTGCACAGTTACATGCTTCTGTGTTTTGCATTTTTAATGTTGGAGTGGATGTACTACATTATTGTACTTGTTATGCAGTCTTTTGCAGCTCTTTTCTGAAACCTCAACCAATCAAGGATGATAAAACCTGTGGCTAACTAAAGAACTCAAATAATTATCTCTCCGGTGCAATGGCTCTCTTTGCAGGAACACTAATCTTAAAAGGGTTCATTGTGTATAAAATTCTGTAATAATAATCACTCACACTCTACAATAAAAGTCCAGGTTTTCATCAACCAGTCTATGTAAAAGAATGTAGGTAATTCCTAAATTTCCTTCAGCAAGAATGAAAATATTGATTATAACTGGGATTTGATGCTGATTTCGAATCTGCAATTTGTTTTGACCGCTCTCGATTTTTTGTAATTTTTTTTAATTTTAAATTTTTATACATTTTTAATGTTTTTTTTTTTGGCCTGCACCACCTTATGATCCGAACTCTGCCATTCTTGACCCAACCTGGTCGGACTTGGCATACTTTGGCTTGCACCACCTCATGATCCGAACTCTGTCATTATTGACCCAACCTGGTCAAACTTGGCATACTTTGGCCTGCACCACCTCATGATCCGAACTCTGCCATTCTCGACCCAACATGGTCAGACCGTGCCTTGAAGACCTGAGTACCGGATAGGGCTGGGTTCCACCCAACCTGTACGGACATGGCATTCTTTGAGCACCACCTCAGTTGTTACTAGCCGCCTTTTCAAAAAAAAAAAGGAAAAAATCGAAAACATCGAGAGCGGTCAAAACAAATTGCATATTCGGAATCAGCATTAAATTCCAGTTATAATCAATATTTTCAGCGAGACTGAAGCCTTCCTTCAGGAATCACAACATGTATAGGGTTAAAGATCGTTTAATTTACATCATTCAAGATTTGATTTTTTCTATTACTAAATTGCCAAGATTATTCTAAGGCTGTTTTGCTTATTTTTTTTATAATTTCAATATGCAAACTGGAATAATTATCAAAAGAAATACAGATTTCAGCTTGATGTAGGCTTTTGAATTGAAAAACTACAGCATTGGGAGAAATTAAAACTTGATTTGTAAATACATTTTTAACTAACAACATATTGGTTGCCTATATGTATAACATTACATTTTAATAACGGTAAAATTCTGGTAATCTGTTTTACTGGTTGCAATCCCCCAATTGTATAGATTAACTCCTTATGAATTAAGGGGAACGTCTGAACTAAAGTTGAAGTATTCTTTATTGCTTGATTTGCTAGAGATATGCTTACTTCACAAGCTGTCAAATTTGCAGAACGATCTGAGCACCGTAAGTGGGGGAAATGAGGGGGGAAGGCGTCCAATAGCAGTCAGCGCTGACCAGCAAGTGCATGCGCTACGCCCCTGAAATTTTTTTTGTAGTTTTTATTGCTCTATTCCAGTGGTTCTTAACACGTTAAGTGCGGCGTAACCCACCGGTGGTCATTTAGGTGATTTTCATAATGCTACTGGCCAACCAGCAGTCACCGACTCAATTTTTATAAATACTAAATGAGAGTTAAATGAAGGCATGATCCAGTCAATGTTTGTTATTTTCAAATTTTCTTACTACAATTGACTCTAAATTTAAGCTGGATATTGAACTTCAGTTTAACCCGCCGCACTTGACGTGTTAAGGGGACGGTTTGGGGTAAAAAAAAAAGTCTGTAAGTTCTCGGAGGATTTTTCTGAGATTTCTACCGTAGGTGTAAATTGTTATGAATATTTTTTTTATTTGTGTGTATTTTTTGTAACCATACATGAAAAAGATTATTTTAAAAAAAACATGAAAAAACAAATGTTGCGGAAAATCCTACTCCTACGATTTTGAACTCGGATAACTGAGAAAATATTTTCTAGATAGCAAATGTCCTGTCCAGAGATTGGGTGCAAAAGTTTTTCGATTATTTGAATTTTTTGAGTTTTGAGAACTTTTTTCCCTAAAAATGACAATTTTTTCCACTATTTTGAATAATTTGCTTCTAGTTTTTCAGGTGAATTGAAATTATAAAAACTTTTGCACCGGATCTATTTTCCCTTTCAAGCGCTATTGATTGGTATGCTTGACATCTCTGTACCTTCAAAACTGTGGGAGGAGTAGGTTTTCAAAAAGTGAGTTTGTGGAAAAACCATTTTTCCAAAAAAAAAATTTCTTTGTTCTATACTAACTTTTAAAATGAGCCTTATCAGCAATTCTGTACCTTCTTATGTACCTTCAAAACAGTGGGAAAAATCCATATCAAAAGTCGATAAATACAAGTTTCAGAACAGGTTTTTTTTTAACAATTGTTTTTTAAAGCTGGCTAATTTTTTTCAATTACCTGTATTGCTTTGTAGCTCTTTTTAAGCCCTTTTGATTGATATGATTGCCATTCCTGTAGCTTTAAAACTCCGGGAGGCGTTTATGTTTACATAGCCAGCTAATTAGCTGATGACTCAGCAGCCGAACTCAAAATAAACACTCAATTACACCATCATAATTTATCACTGAGTAATAGAATGTTTCGTTTGAGTACAAAAGCATTTCAAGTAAGGCCATGAATGAACTCTCATGCTATTTCCGTAGAGAAACACTCAATACTGGCTCGTAATGGGGGGGAAGAGGGAGGTCACCTATCCATTGGTGCACCCCAAGGTCACACTAGTGAGCGTCTTTTACCCCGTCCAGAAGACTAACCAATTGACGTACATGAAAGCCAATTATATCGTTGGATGCGCAAAAAAATCTCTATAAGATGAGTTTAGAAACCGAAAAATAATCATAATCCGGAAATAGACCCAAACCATGCCCTTAACCTGGGGGTCGTGACCCCTGGGGGGGGTTGTTTGTGATTTCTTAATGGGTCATAAGGGGTTCTTGAGAATAATTTATTTATCATATACATTATACACGTATCTGAAATAGTCAGTAGGGCTTTTACAAGTTTGATGCTTACAACACTGGTCACAGGATTCTCAGCTTAAAGTCAATTTTGCCGAAGAAGAGCTCCCAACATTTTGGCCAAAAGTGAAGGTCAATGTTAACTTTAATGTGATCACGGAAAATAATAATTTTATTCCCAAGAATCACTGAAGGAACCCATTTAAGAACGTTTTACATGAATGACATTCTGCTTGCTGATACATTATTTTTGAATTATTCAACTTATTCAACTTTGAAGTTGGTTTTTGCGTGTCAAAGGAAGCAAGCGTGCCAAGCGGAATTTAATTGAAAACAGAAGCTAATCCCCTATTACAAACATAAACAGGTTAAGTCGTGAAGGGGAGCCACAGTTCTTCTAGTGAAAATTATTAATGAAGGTTCTAACCCACCCATTAGGGTGACGTCTGCAATTGAGTTTACATCAGCTCCTAAATGGCGGCCACCCGGTACGCTGTTTGGTGCACTGGCTTGGGAAGTGAGCGTCCATGACAGTGTTGCCATACGTGCGCTCCCATTTCAAAGACTTAAGTTTTGGTAATTAATTTACCACGGATGTCACCCTTATGTGAGGGTTAGAACCTTTATTTATAATTTTTACGAGAAGAACTGTGGCTCCTCCTCACGACCCAACCTGTTTACATTTGTAGTAGGGAGTTAGCTTCCGTTATTAATTAAATTCCGCTTGGAACGCAAATGCCAACTTCATAGTTGAATAATTAAAAAAAACGCATCAGCAGGCAGAATGTCATTCGTGTAAAACGTTCTTAAATGGGTTCCTTTAGTGATTCTTGGGATCGGAATTATTATTTTCCCTGATCGCATTAAAAGTAACATCAACCAAAGTGAAGGACTACTGTCCTATTCTCTCGATGCATGCATTAACCATGTTGATTCAGTCTCCGTCAACCTACTGGTGCAAGGTTGGATTCTCAGCAATGGTTGCACTGGAAACGAAGGTACACAATAGGCTTTTCATCAATGCTGACATGAGGTGTTGCATATCAAACACTGGTCCTTGCTTTGATAGACTTATGGTGACAAAACAATTTAAAACATCACACTCAGTGAATGAGAAGTAGGTGCTAGGTTTGATATGGTATTGAATAGTTCTTTTGAACTGATAATTTTATGGCATTTATAGAGGCTATGTAAATAAGATTTTTCAAGGTTTTTGTTCTGTGGTGTTTCCAATAAAATTGTAAAGGATTAAACCATTTTTATGATGTTGAATAGTTCTTTGGAATTTATAATTTTATGGCATTTGTAGAGGCTAGGAAAGAGGAATTGTTCAACATTTTTGTTCTGTGGTGTTTCAAATAAAATTGTATAGGAGTAAACTATGGTCTTCCTGTAATTTTTTTTACTTGATCCTTTGATAAGGTTCATTATTTCCAAATCTATTATAGGGGGTCATAATAATACTCTGATTAGTCTCAGGGAGTCATGGGATGAAAATGGTTAAGAACCACTGCTCTATCCAATACAGGAATCCTTATTTTACAAGTTAGCAAAGGTTCAGAACGTTTTGGGCTTCGTGAGAGGAGGGAATGTGGGTGGATTCAAATGCAGTTGCTAGCGCCGGACAGTAACTGCATTAGACACAAACCAGATATATCTGGATTTTGTTTTGTTGGTCTATTCAACACGAACTGCTTAGTTTACAATCTAGCAAAGCTACACAATGTTCTTTGCTCCGTGAAAGTAGGAAACAAAGACGGGAAGGGGTGTAGCGCGTCGAAGAGGACGCCGCAGCGTGCGCTTTTTGAGCAGTGATGCACATCAGTGATGCCAGTTCCTTACATATCTGTGATACCTGTGGTACTAGTTCCTTCAAGGAACAACAAAAAACTTGCAAGAAAAGATATACATTTGTTCAGATAACTTTCAGACCGTCAACTGCATCAATTTTTCCGGTCAAATTGCAGTTTAGGGGATTCACGGATATTAAGAATTCCATTCCAAAGAATCACTAAAGGAACCCATTTAAAAACATTTCACAAAAATGACATTCTGCTCGCTGATGCTTTTTTTTTTTTGAGTTATTCAACTTTGAAATTTTTGTCTTCCATAGCATTTGCGTTGCGCGCTTGACGCGTTAAAGTACGCTTGGGTACTTTGTAATTAATTATTTGCTGACCCCACTGAGCCTGAACCCACTTCTAGGATGTTTTAGTTGATAACACAATAACAGTTATCACCCGAAAATATTACGGCTTAAAAATATTATATTAAATCTGCGATATTCACTCCTACGGTTTTGCTAATGTTCTACCGGGTGGCCGTCATTGTGAAACCGATGTAAACAAAGTCTTCAGTAATCCAGTCTTGCTAATATTTTTAACCATTGTTGTGTTATTATCTAAAACATCCTAGAAGTGGGCTCAGGCTCCGCGGGATTGGCAAATAATAAATTACACCATATATTGCTAAAAGAACTTTTCTTCCCCCCTCTGCGCACTTCCGCCATTGTTGGAACACCCTCTCCTTTTTCGCAGGAAAGCCATTTCATTAGCGCCGCTCCTATAACTTCAAAGTTGAATAACTCTATTATAACGCATCAGCGAGCAGAATGTCATTCATGTAAAACTTTTTTAAATGGGTTCCTTTAGTGATTCTTCGGAACGGAATTTTTAATTTCCGTAAATCTCCTAAACTGCGAATCAACTATTTTTCCAAGTAATACAGCTTGCTAAAGAAAAAATGAAATATTGTAGAAAAATGCGCTTCCTGAACGGTTGAAGGTAAAAAGTTCATAATCCATCGCCTACAAAAGTTATTACCGTAGAGAAATTATTGAAGTCTCAATGAATGCGCAAAAAGTTGCTGCATAGCTGGACGTGGGCTTGCGTTGAAATTCAGAGTAATTTCTTGAGGACATTGAAAAATGTAAAAACAACTGCATGATTTTTACAAAGTTATTTCAAATTTTATGAAAAATACACCATTGCAAATTTCATAACAAGCCCATGTCCAGCTATGCAGCAACATTTTGCTCATTCAATGAGACCTAAATCATTGCTCTACAATAACAACTTTTGGAGGAGATAGCTTTTGGAAATACCCTATTTTCACCCCTATTTCCTGCTATTATCTCTGCAATTATGGCAAAAATGAGAAAAGTCTGGAATTTGAGCCCTATTTACTTTCTGAAATACATATATATGCCAATTTTCATAGATCTGGATCCCATAGAATAAATTTGAGAGCCATTTTCTCAAATGCGTCCAGATGTTCCCCTTAGACAATATTAATCGATTAACAGGGTGCGTACAGGCATGGAGAAGCATGGAAAGTAGTTGAATTTCGGAAATAAAATTCAAGGCCTCGAAAGTAGTGGAATTTTAAAAATGGTCATTGAAAGTCATGAAATTTTAGGATTTTCGTGAAAAGAAAATTTTACTGTTGAAAATTTTCGTTCCGTTTGGTCCGCGTTGAGCGAGGCGTTGTCAGTAACCTTCGAGTGTTACTTGGGCTCTGATTGGTTGATACAGCTACGTCTTTAGTGTCCGCGATTTTGATTGGTTCTCAGGCGTCACGTGAAACCAAACGCGCTCAGTGTGACTGAAGACACGCGCTCGCTCGGACCATTGTTGACCTGTCGCCACTGTTGAACATTTTCGAGCTGAGTTTTTATCATCGTTCTTGACCATCCCGTGTGTGTGTGACTAGAGTTACGGTGCCGAGACTGAGCTGAGGAATTATCGTCATGCCAGGCAGTTGTTCTTTCAACAACTTGTGGTTGCGAGACAAAGACTTTCAACAATGGATAGCACCGCATCCCAAACTGAAAACAATGGCGGTTTGCACCGCGTGCGAGTCGGAGTTCGACATCGCCAACAATGGAATAGCGGCGGTGAGGAGTCATGCAAAAGGAACAAAGCATGCCAAGAACATGAAAGCTCAGACGACGAGACTTGCCAACCCGAAGATCGGGGATTTTTTCGTGACTTCCCAACCATCTACCGATCCTCCGACGCCTGCTTAATGCACTGGCAAATGCATAGCAGATGCTATTGAACTGTCCAGCATGACTGTTTGGTGTTGTGATTATCATTTACACATTTATGAAAACAAGACCTGCAAGTAATGATGAATGTTCTGTGAAGTTTATGACTGAAATACATTTATTGTGCTGCAATTTAACTTTGTGTGACATTATTTTGGGCAGAGAGAGGTAGTGAAAATGTGATTTGGTTGGCATAAAAAGTCATGAAAAAGTAGTGGAATTTTGAACCTCAGAGCCTGTACGCACCCTGGATTAAGAAAGATACATTATGTATACTTTAGTGGAGTCATTGTAAATTAACTAAAGGAGGTAAACTCTTAATAGTTAAGATATAGTAAAAGTTAACTTTAAAAGTTAAATTGCCATATTTATTTATGTAAAGGAAATACTAGGCTGTGAGAATGGCCCAGACTGCCACTGGCCCCCCTCATATGAGTTGAGCAAAAATTGTAATTAAAATGAGTCTTTGAACATCTAATCATTCTGTAAAAATAGGAAAAAGAACTCTTGCAAATGTAAAATTTAAAAACTGATACTTCATTAGGTACAATGAGAGACTTTACCAAGAAGACCGTACATCTTTTACAATTTTTCTTTTGTTTGTAAGCCAATACTCATGAACTTTGGTAGAATTGTTAAACACAGGAAATTAATAGGGGTCATTTTAGGAGAAATTTTCAATTCGCTTCATAGAAAATGAGTTACTGCAAAAAAAACGGAATTTAGTGGAGTGTACGGCAAACCTTACTTCTATTACAAATTTTGGCCTATAGATATGAAAAAAGTTTCATTTGAAAGCCAAACATTTGGACAACACCGCTGAGGTAGGAATCTTAGAAAATTTTCTTAGTTTCACAGACTTTTGAATTAACCCCTTCCCTAACAATTTTTTTGTTAAAAACGTTTCTTTTTCAGACTAATTTTTTTATTATGGTTCTATATCGTATTTTTGATGCTGGTTATGAAAATAGTTTGTAATTATTTTTTTCTTCCAATTTTTGTGGTTAACTTTTTATTTTGAAAATACCATTGTCGGCAAAAACGAGTCAACTCGTCTTACTATAAATCATATTTTTTACCATATTTTCTTAATTTTTCTCAACATTTTATTACCCAATGTAAAGAGAAATGAAAACCTATTTTATTTTTAATTTTTATTACAATGGTTACCAAATATCTAGCAGTAATTATAATATGCATAATAAATGAAATTCCTGTTTTCAGCATTTTATTTTGAACAAAATCAATTGAAAACTAAGTTGTTAGCATAAAAATAAATCAAATTAATTTTATTTCCGCATATGAAAGAATAGGATTTCCTCAAAGTTTCTAGATGTATATACTCGACTAGAAATGCTATGAAAGTGAGGGCGATCGCCAATTGCCCCAAATGCATCAATCGATCGCCAAATGCGCCCAAAATTTATCTGTGTGGCGAATTATAACAAATTTTCTGAAACATTGCAAATGTTTTGAAAAACATTTTTTATATGGTTTTGGGAGAAATTGTGTCACACATCAATTTTTTACCATAGAAAAACTATAGAAGCCCTGAAATGACCGCAAATGAATGCTTTAAGAGTTTATGCACTCATTTCTTGTCCATAGTGATTCTAACCCTCCTGAGGCTAAAATCATTTTTTGCCCCCAAAATGACGGAATCGCCATTTGCCCCAAACGACTATATTTAGAAATTATTTTGAAACATTTGAAAATGCTACAAAAAAATGAATGCAAATGTGGATGCAAACAACACCCATCCAACGACAATGGCTGTTGGAGTAGTCTAGTAACTATGTCCTTGAAATCCCACAGCTCTACTCTATTGCCTCTGCCAGATGTATGATTTGACGAGAATACTCGTTTCACATGTCGAATGGCTTACAAGGCTTAAAATTGACGTTTATATACGTATGTAGCTGGTTTTTGAAGGGAAAGTTTCAGACGAGTATACCCGTCGACGTCTGAACAAAGAACATTTTTTGATAACGAGTATACACGTTTCTGCCGGGAAGTGGTCAAAAACCAAATTTTGAAAAATTGCTGAAAAAACCCAAGTTTTTTACTTAGATGGCCTGCCATTTTTTACCTAATTTGAAAATCTTAAATTGCTACTTTGAGGCTGTAGCCCTATTATTCTTCTAAAAATCATCTCAACTCTACATCAAAAATTTACAGTAGTAGCATTTTGCGTGAGGACAATTCTAGCTTGCCACAAAAGCAAAAAAAAACGTAATGACATTAATGACAAAATTTTTTAAAATTTTTTGTTTAAAAAAATTTTAAAAGCTTGGTTTTTCATAAAGTAAAAATGTTTTGCTCATAAAATAAACTTTTTTTCACAGAAAACATCTTCCCTTACCACCACTTTACCCTCCATAGTGAATTTTCTATCAAGTGCATGCCTATGAAATTTATTGTGGATGTTAAGCACATATATAGCTTCCATTTAAAGCAAAAAAAATTTTTTGTCCAATGAAAGGTATACAGTGCCCTTAAAGTATGCCCTGAATTTAGATAAATTGGGCAATCAAGAAAGATAGATTGAATTTTTACTCTCTCATATCTTTTTAGAATTTGCAGTAAAACTGTAACTGTGAAGTGTAAAGAAGATGATGAAAAATCAAAAATGATTCCCTATCAAGAGATTTTGACTTCTAAATGGAAAGGGTAACAGTTTTCCATATATGTATACATAAGAAATTTTTGTTGAAAATCAGCTATAGTGTGTGATATGAAAAAACGACAGTATTTCATTCGTTGAATGTAAATTACAAGATTTTTATTTCTAATAATAAGTTATTCACTAAGTGTATTTTAATGACCTTATAAACTCATGAGATTACACAAAAATGATGCAAGTTCTATGTAGAAAAGGTTTTAAAAACTGAATTTCACATTTATATTTGATGTTTATTATGTCTCCAGATGGCTTCACTGAATTCCAGTTGCCTGTTCAAATTTGGAGCATGGGATTGTATTGCTGACTGTCACTTTGCATGTAATGTCACTTGAGGCTTTTGCTGCATTGTGATAATTCATGAAAGTGCAGTTGCATACATGTCATTTAGTTCTGAACAAATTGACCAGCTTGGCTCAATGGCAAATAAAGGATCAGCTTTGAGCGATGCAGAAAGCCAGCAGCTTATAATCAAGAACTCACTCAAACTTCAGTGCACCCAAGATGGATCTGGTGAATTGAGCTTTGGTTTAGATTATATTTTGACCAATTTCTATTGTTATTAATGTTTCTCAAGTATTATTTATGGTTGAGATCATGCAAATCAAATATCCTTTTGAATATGTTTGAAAAATTCAAGAATAGCTTCCTGTGGCTTGTCTTTAAATTTTTCTATTTCTGTAGGTTTTGATCTTCTTAGTTTGTTACATAATGTTTTTTTCTTTTTAGTTGAAAATTCAGTTTTGTAGTTTTTTCATAGGCCTTCTGTGAAATCAATGCAAATTTACTTGCTTGGAGTTACAAATGTTTTATACATAATTTCCCAGTAGATGCATAGCTTGGGTAGATTGGCAGAGCATCAGAAGAATTTGTTATTTGAACTGAAAACATAAATTTTTTTCTAGGTGATGAACCGATCCTACAACATGGCCGGGTAAAAACTGAAGTCATCAAGGAAGAAATTGGGAACACCGTGGATACTGAAGTAGAAGAAGTATCTGAGGCAGAATGCCTGGGAGTAAAGCAGGAGTACGCTGGCCACCAGCAACATTTGGTCGGTACCCACTATTTTTTTCAGTTTTTTTAATGATTTGGTTCTGGATCATTAAATTCCTTTGAGGTTCTCTGTACTTCAGTTATTTGCTTGTGTTGAAACACTGAGCCTAATTAATCTGTGTTTTTAAAAGCCAAATTTTGATTTGCTCATATTAAGCTGAGCTTAGTTGATAAATGTATTTAAAATGCAAATTTCCATAACTTCCAAAGGTTTCCCTTTAAGGTTACTTTATACTTTAGTTATTTGCTTTCACTAAAATGCTGAGCTAGTTGATCAATGTATTTTAAACATGAATCTCCTTGATTTCCTTTCTTTTGCTAGATAACCTTATGAATAACTATTACTATAGAAATTAGCATTATGGTATATATCTGAACAACACAAAATCTAAACTTGGAAACAAGATTTTTCTGTATTATTTTTTCATTACCATCATTACTGGTTTAAAAGCTACATTATTTGATATAGAATTTTGAGAAAGTAGTGAGTTAGGAAACTGAAAATTATTTTCCATTCTTGACTTAATTTGAGTTACATATAGCGTGTGACCAGCTGCCAGCACTTTGTTGAATTGACTTCAACATCAGGTTGGGACTGTTGAGATAAAGAAATCATTTTTAAAATATCACTTTTTGCTTAATAATAAGTAAATTGTAGATTTCAGCAGTCCCACTGTATGTTCAAGTTTGTTTATCAGTGCTGAAAACTGTATATGTAAATATTTTCTTTAAAATATAAGTTCAAGGGACCTCAAGAAATGAGGGTTCTGTGTTAGGAGCTTCATTAGGAGCTTTAAGTTAGAGGTTTAAGGGACTTTGAGAAATGAAGGTTCTGTGTTGGGGCTTCATTAAGAGCTTTAAATTATAAGTTTAGAGTACTTCAAGAAATGAAGGCTCTGTGTTAGGGGAGGGGCTTCAATAGGATCTTTGAACTATAAGTTTAAGGGCTTTAAATTACAAGTTTAGGGGACTTCAAGAAATGAAGGTTATGTGTTAAGGGCCTCTATGGGATCTTTGAATTATAAGTTTAAGGGCTTTAAATTACAAGTTTAGGGGACTTCAAGAAATGAAGGTTATGTGTTAAGGGTTCATTGGGAGCCATGAATCAAAATGCTTATTATATTTTTATGTTCAAGATGAGCTAAGAGCCTAATTCAACATAAATTGATTAAAACTTTTTGTATGGTATTTTAGAGCAAGGGACATATGTTACACCATCATAACCTCAATTGGCTGTTCTGTACACCATTTTTTTGAAGGCTCACTAATTTTTCCCTTATGAAAGAAAAATATTTTTTCAAGTTGAGAGGAATCAAATATATAGGTATCCACATCTTAGGTGGGCTTTCCCGTAGTGATAACAGCAGGAGATATTCTGACCCCAACACATGACCTTGGCTTTCTGTTTTGTATATCACTTTCATGAAGACTTTCACAACTGGTTTTTCTTTTTCAAAATGAGTGTAAAAAAATTGCTCTTAGTAAAAATCATGGGATTCATGCAAATTGGTTAAACACATTTTTTCATCTTCAATTACTTTAAGAAAAGGAGGGCTTGAAATAAGCTCCTTATTTTGAGTAACCCTATAGTGCTTCAATATATGGACTAAAAAGCCCTCCAGTGTTTATTTGCTAGAAATATTTCTACATTTAGGTTATTTTAGGGCTCTGATTCAAGAATTAGGACCTGAAATTCTTGTTCATGGCCCTGGCCTTGTGGACCCTAATATGAAGGTTCTGCCTCCTCAGGGATGCTACTATTGAATCTATGGGAATTAGCACACCCAAGGGTAATATGTCAGGCTTTGAGCTGAGAGTAGGCCTGCTTTTTGTTGAAATAATTTTGTATGTTATGTTGTTTTTTTGTCAAGGACTATCTTTTTTGGTTCCTGTTTTCAGTGCATACTACTTGCTTCTTCAACTTCAATCTTGTTTTATGAACTTTTTTCTCAACTTATTGTTTCTATGCAGCTTCTGCATAGATTCTGCTTTTCCTCAAGTACATACTAAATGGTGGCTTCCTCCTTCCTCTCTTTGGAATGTCTTTGTTGCAGTTAGGAAGGTTTAAACTAATATATAATCTAATCTTTGAGAGTCCTGTTGAAAAATTAGTTCCTGAAAGGCCAGATTCAAAAATTAGCATCTGAAATTCAAGTTGAAGCAACATTGTTATGCTGATCAAACATGAACTAGAAGCATCTGATCTAACCTAGTAGAATCCAATTTAACCTAAATTGATTGAAATGTTTAATATTGCATTTTCACAAGGCGTTATATTGCTCATTTGCAATGTTGTCATAACTCAGAATTGCCAATTTTTCAGGAGAGGCATGTTAAACAAAGGAGTTGGGACTGTAAAGTTATGTTGTTAGAACATTTTAGCACTTCCTAGTGGTCAATTTTTGAGCTACAGTTATGACACTGTTACCAAAAAAATCAGTGTTTTTAAATGAATAAGTCGGTATGGATGTTTAAAAAATCCAATTTTTTGAGTTATGATGTTTGTGTTGCAAATGAGCATATGTGATTTCAGTTGGTTGCTTTGAACTGTTTTTATTCTTCAACTTCTCTTAGCTTTTTTACAAGGCAATTTATTTATTAAATTGAAATGAAGTACTGAAGCCACTTTCTCATAAATGAGCTGAA
Source organism: Morinoia aosen (assembly GCA_030386875.1). Lineage (NCBI taxonomy): Eukaryota > Metazoa > Arthropoda > Malacostraca > Amphipoda > Talitridae > Morinoia > Morinoia aosen. Next base: position 105,162,651 of record CM059576.1, on the reverse strand, counting down.
AATTTAGGGTAATTGCTCAAACACTTCAATATTTACTGGTGTCAAAAAAAGGCTTAAGTAATAGCTTAATCTGACCAGTTCACAGCACTGTAATATATGAACAATTGAACATGTGTTAATTTACTAGTAATATATATTGTATTAATATATATTAGTCCCAACTCTCACTTCAGTCTCCATTTTCACTTCTGTCTCCATTCTCACCCCCTGTCTTCATTCTCACCCCTGTCTTCATGCTCACCCCTGTCTTCATTCTCACCCCCTGTCTCCATTCTCACCCCTGTCTTCATTCTCACCCCTGTCTTCATTCTCACCCCCTGTCTTCATTCTCACCCCTGTCTTCATTCTCACCCCTGTCTCCATTCTCACCCCCTGTCTTCATTCTCACCCCTGTCTTCATTCTCACCCCCTGTCTCCATTCTCACCCCTGTCTTCATTCTCACCCCTGTCTTCATTCTCACCCCCTGTCTTCATTCTCACCCCTGTCTTCATTCTCACCCCCTGTCTCCATTCTCACCCCCTGTCTCCATTCTCACCCCTGTCTTCATTCTCACCCCTGTCTTCATTCTCACCCCCTGTCTCCATTCTCACCCCCTGTCTTCATTCTCACCCCTGTCTTCATTCTCACCCCCTGTCTCCATTCTCACCCCCTGTCTCCATTCTCACCCCCTGTCTTCATTCTCACCCCTGTCTTCATTCTCACCCCTGTCTTCATTCTCACCCCTGTCTTCATTCTCACCCCCTGTCTCCATTCTCACCCCCTGTCTTCATTCTCACCCCCTGTCTTCATTCTCACCCCTGTCTTCATTCTCACCCCTGTCTTCATTCTCACCCCCTGTCTCCATTCTCACCCCTGTCTTCATTCTCACCCCCTGTCTTCATTCTCACCCCTGTCTCCATTCTCACCCCCTGTCTTCATTCTCACCCCTGTCTCCATTCTCACCCCCTGTCTTCATTCTCACCCCTGTCTTCATTCTCACCCCCTGTCTTCATTCTCACCCCTGTCTTCATTCTCACCCCCTGTCTTCATTCTCACCCCTGTCTTCATTCTCACCCCTGTCTTCATGCTCACCCCCTGTCTTCATTCTCACCCCTGTCTTCATTCTCACCCCTGTCTTCATTCTCACCCCTGTCTTCATTCTCACCCCCTGTCTTCATTCTCACCCCTGTCTTCATGCTCACCCCTGTCTTCATTCTCACCCCTGTCTTCATTCTCACCCCTGTCTTCATGCTCACCCCTGTCTTCATTCTCACCCCTGTCTTCATTCTCACCCCTGTCTTCATGCTCACCCCTGTCTTCATTCTCACCCCTGTCTTCATTCTCACCCCTGTCTTCATTCTCACCCCTGTCTTCATGCTCACCCCCTGTCTTCATTCTCACCCCTGTCTTCATTCTCACCCCCTGTCTTCATTCTCACCCCTGTCTTCATTCTCACCCCTGTCTTCATTCTCACCCCTGTCTTCATTCTCACCCCTGTCTTCATGCTCACCCCCTGTCTTCATTCTCACCCCTGTCTTCATTCTCACCCCCTGTCTTCATTCTCACCCCTGTCTTCATTCTCACCCCTGTCTTCATTCTCACCCCTGTCTTCATTCTCACCCCCTGTCTTCATGCTCACCCCTGTCTTCATTCTCACCCCTGTCTTCATTCTCACCCCCTGTCTTCATTCTCACCCCCTGTCTTCATTCTCACCCCCTGTCTTCATTCTCACCCCCTGTCTTCATTCTCACCCCCTGTCTTCATTCTCACCCCCTGTCTTCACTCTCACCCCTGTCTTCATTCTCACCCCTGTCTTCATTCTCACCCCCTGTCTTCATTCTCACCCCCTGTCTTCATTCTCACCCCCTGTCTTCACTCTCACCCCCTGTCTTCATTCTCACCCCTGTCTTCACTCTCACCCCTGTCTTCATTCTCACCCCTGTCTTCATTCTCACCCCCTGTCTTCATTCTCACCCCCTGTCTTCATTCTCACCCCCTGTCTTCACTCTCACCCCCTGTCTTCATTCTCACCCCTGTCTTCATGCTCACCCCCTGTCTTCACTCTCACCCCTGTCTTCATGCTCACCCCCTGTCTTCACTCTCACCCCTGTCTTCATTCTCACCCCTGTCTTCATTCTCACCCCTGTCTTCATGCTCACCCCTGTCTTCATTCTCACCCCTGTCTTCATTCTCACCCCTGTCTTCATTCTCACCCCCTGTCTTCATTCTCACCCCCTGTCTTCATTCTCACCCCTGTCTTCATGCTCACCCCCTGTCTTCATTCTCACCCCTGTCTTCATGCTCACCCCTGTCTTCATTCTCACCCCTGTCTTCATTCTCACCCCTGTCTTCATGCTCACCCCTGTCTTCATTCTCACCCCTGTCTTCATTCTCACCCCCTGTCTTCATTCTCACCCCCTGTCTTCATTCTCACCCCCTGTCTTCATTCTCACCCCCTGTCTTCATTCTCACCCCTGTCTTCATTCTCACCCCTGTCTTCATTCTCACCCCCTGTCTTCATTCTCACCCCCTGTCTTCATTCTCACCCCCTGTCTTCATTCTCACCCCCTGTCTTCATTCTCACCCCCTGTCTTCATTCTCACCCCTGTCTTCATTCTCACCCCTGTCTTCATGCTCACCCCCTGTCTTCATTCTCACCCCCTGTCTTCATTCTCACCCCTGTCTTCATGCTCACCCCTGTCTTCATTCTCACCCCCTGTCTTCATTCTCACCCCCTGTCTTCATTCTCACCCCTGTCTTCATTCTCACCCCCTGTCTTCATTCTCACCCCCTGTCTTCATTCTCACCCCCTGTCTTCATTCTCACCCCCTGTCTTCATTCTCACCCCCTGTCTTCATTCTCACCCCCTGTCTTCACTCTCACCCCTGTCTTCACGCTCACCCCTGTCTTCACGCTCACCCCTGTCTTCATTCTCACCCCTGTCTTCACTCTCACCCCCTGTCTTCATTCTCACCCCTGTCTTCATTCTCACCCCTGTCTTCATGCTCACCCCTGTCTTCATTCTCACCCCTGTCTTCATTCTCACCCCCTGTCTTCATTCTCACCCCTGTCTTCATTCTCACCCCTGTCTTCATTCTCACCCCCTGTCTTCATTCTCACCCCTGTCTTCATTCTCACCCCTGTCTTCATTCTCACCCCTGTCTTCATTCTCACCCCTGTCTTCATTCTCACCCCTGTCTTCATTCTCACCCCTGTCTTCATTCTCACCCCCTGTCTTCATTCTCACCCCCTGTCTTCATTCTCACCCCTGTCTTCATTCTCACCCCTGTCTTCATTCTCACCCCTGTCTTCATTCTCACCCCTGTCTTCATTCTCACCCCTGTCTTCATTCTCACCCCTGTCTTCATTCTCACCCCTGTCTTCATTCTCACCCCCTGTCTTCATTCTCACCCCCTGTCTTCATTCTCACCCCTGTCTTCATTCTCACCCCTGTCTTCATTCTCACCCCTGTCCTCATTCTCACCCCTGTCCTCATTCTCACCCCTGTCCTCATTCTCACCCCTGTCCTCATTCTCACCCCTGTCCTCATTCTCACCCCTGTCCTCATTCTCACCCCTGTCCTCATTCTCACCCCTGTCCTCATTCTCACCCCCTGTCTTCATTCTCACCCCCTGTCTTCATTCTCACCCCCTGTCTTCACTCTCACCCCTGTCTTCATGCTCACCCCCTGTCTTCATGCTCACCCCTGTCTTCATTCTCACCCCTGTCTTCATTCTCACCCCCTGTCTTCATTCTCACCCCCTGTCTTCATTCTCACCCCTGTCTTCATTCTCACCCCTGTCTTCATTCTCACCCCCTGTCTTCATTCTCACCCCCTGTCTTCATTCTCACCCCCTGTCTTCATTCTCACCCCCTGTCTTCATTCTCACCCCCTGTCTTCATTCTCACCCCCTGTCTTCATTCTCACCCCCTGTCTTCATTCTCACCCCCTGTCTTCATTCTCACCCCCTGTCTTCATTCTCACCCCCTGTCTTCATTCTCACCCCTGTCTTCATGCTCACCCCCTGTCTTCATGCTCACCCCTGTCTTCATTCTCACCCCCTGTCTTCATTCTCACCCCCTGTCTTCATGCTCACCCCTGTCTTCATTCTCACCCCCTGTCTTCATTCTCACCCCCTGTCTTCATTCTCACCCCTGTCTTCATTCTCACCCCTGTCTTCATTCTCACCCCCTGTCTTCATTCTCACCCCCTGTCTTCATTCTCACCCCCTGTCTTCATTCTCACCCCTGTCTTCATTCTCACCCCCTGTCTTCATTCTCACCCCCTGTCTTCATGCTCACCCCTGTCTTCATTCTCACCCCCTGTCTTCATTCTCACCCCCTGTCTTCATTCTCACCCCCTGTCTTCATTCTCACCCCCTGTCTTCATTCTCACCCCCTGTCTTCATTCTCACCCCCTGTCTTCATTCTCACCCCTGTCTTCATTCTCACCCCTGTCTTCATTCTCACCCCCTGTCTTCATTCTCACCCCCTGTCTTCACTCTCACCCCTGTCTTCACGCTCACCCCTGTCTTCATGCTCACCCCTGTCTTCATTCTCACCCCCTGTCTTCATTCTCACCCCCTGTCTTCATTCTCACCCCTGTCTTCATTCTCACCCCCTGTCTTCACTCTCACCCCCTGTCTTCATTCTCACCCCCTGTCTTCATTCTCACCCCCTGTCTTCATTCTCACCCCCTGTCTTCATTCTCACCCCCTGTCTTCACGCTCACCCCTGTCTTCATGCTCACCCCTGTCTTCATTCTCACCCCCTGTCTTCATTCTCACCCCCTGTCTTCACTCTCACCCCCTGTCTTCATTCTCACCCCTGTCTTCATTCTCACCCCCTGTCTTCATTCTCACCCCCTGTCTTCATTCTCACCCCCTGTCTTCATTCTCACCCCCTGTCTTCACTCTCACCCCTGTCTTCACGCTCACCCCCTGTCTTCATTCTCACCCCCTGTCTTCATTCTCACCCCCTGTCTTCATTCTCACCCCCTGTCTTCATTCTCACCCCCTGTCTTCATTCTCACCCCCTGTCTTCATTCTCACCCCCTGTCTTCATTCTCACCCCCTGTCTTCATTCTCACCCCCTGTCTTCACGCTCACCCCTGTCTTCATGCTCACCCCCTGTCTTCATGCTCACCCCTGTCTTCATTCTCACCCCCTGTCTTCATTCTCACCCCCTGTCTTCATTCTCACCCCTGTCTTCATTCTCACCCCCTGTCTTCACTCTCACCCCCTGTCTTCATTCTCACCCCCTGTCTTCATTCTCACCCCTGTCTTCATTCTCACCCCTGTCTTCATTCTCACCCCTGTCTTCATTCTCACCCCTGTCTTCATTCTCACCCCTGTCTTCATTCTCACCCCTGTCTTCATTCTCACCCCCTGTCTTCACTCTCACCCCCTGTCTTCATTCTCACCCCCTGTCTTCATTCTCACCCCCTGTCTTCATTCTCACCCCTGTCTTCATTCTCACCCCTGTCTTCATTCTCACCCCTGTCTTCATTCTCACCCCTGTCTTCATTCTCACCCCTGTCTTCATTCTCACCCCTGTCTTCATTCTCACCCCTGTCTTCACTCTCACCCCCTGTCTTCATTCTCACCCCTGTCTTCATGCTCACCCCTGTCTTCATTCTCACCCCTGTCTTCATTCTCACCCCCTGTCTTCATTCTCACCCCTGTCTTCATTCTCACCCCTGTCTTCATTCTCACCCCCTGTCTTCATTCTCACCCCTGTCTTCATTCTCACCCCTGTCTTCATTCTCACCCCTGTCTTCATTCTCACCCCTGTCTTCATTCTCACCCCTGTCTTCATTCTCACCCCTGTCTTCATTCTCACCCCTGTCTTCATTCTCACCCCCTGTCTTCATTCTCACCCCTGTCTTCATTCTCACCCCTGTCTTCATTCTCACCCCTGTCTTCATTCTCACCCCTGTCTTCATTCTCACCCCTGTCCTCATTCTCACCCCTGTCCTCATTCTCACCCCTGTCCTCATTCTCACCCCTGTCCTCATTCTCACCCCTGTCCTCATTCTCACCCCTGTCCTCATTCTCACCCCTGTCCTCATTCTCACCCCTGTCCTCATTCTCACCCCTGTCCTCATTCTCACCCCTGTCCTCATTCTCACCCCTGTCCTCATTCTCACCCCTGTCCTCATTCTCACCCCTGTCCTCATTCTCACCCCTGTCCTCATTCTCACCCCTGTCTTCATTCTCACCCCTGTCCTCATTCTCACCCCTGTCCTCATTCTCACCCCTGTCCTCATTCTCACCCCTGTCCTCATTCTCACCCCTGTCCTCATTCTCACCCCTGTCCTCATTCTCACCCCTGTCCTCATTCTCACCCCCTGTCTTCATTCTCACCCCCTGTCTTCATTCTCACCCCTGTCCTCATTCTCACCCCTGTCTTCATTCTCACCCCTGTCTTCATTCTCACCCCTGTCTTCATTCTCACCCCTGTCTTCATTCTCACCCCTGTCTTCATTCTCACCCCTGTCTTCATTCTCACCCCTGTCTTCATTCTCACCCCCTGTCTTCATTCTCACCCCCTGTCTTCATTCTCACCCCTGTCTTCATTCTCACCCCTGTCTTCATTCTCACCCCTGTCTTCATTCTCACCCCTGTCTTCATTCTCACCCCTGTCTTCATGCTCACCCCTGTCTTCATTCTCACCCCTGTCTTCATTCTCACCCCCTGTCTTCATTCTCACCCCCTGTCTTCATTCTCACCCCCTGTCTTCATTCTCACCCCCTGTCTTCATGCTCACCCCTGTCTTCATTCTCACCCCTGTCTTCATTCTCACCCCTGTCTTCATTCTCACCCCTGTCTTCATTCTCACCCCTGTCTTCATTCTCACCCCCTGTCTTCATTCTCGCCCCCTGTCTTCATTCTCACCCCCTGTCTTCATGCTCACCCCTGTCTTCATTCTCACCCCTGTCTTCATTCTCACCCCTGTCTTCATTCTCACCCCTGTCTTCATTCTCACCCCTGTCTTCATTCTCACCCCTGTCTTCATTCTCACCCCTGTCTTCATTCTCACCCCTGTCTTCATTCTCACCCCTGTCTTCATTCTCACCCCTGTCTTCATTCTCACCCCTGTCTTCATTCTCACCCCTGTCTTCATTCTCACCCCTGTCTTCATTCTCACCCCTGTCTTCATTCTCACCCCTGTCTTCATTCTCACCCCTGTCTTCATTCTCACCCCTGTCTTCATTCTCACCCCTGTCTTCATTCTCACCCCTGTCTTCATTCTCACCCCCTGTCTTCATTCTCACCCCCTGTCTCCATTCTCACCCCCTGTCTTCATGCTCACCCCCTGTCTTCATGCTCACCCCTGTCTTCATTCTCACCCCTGTCTTCATTCTCACCCCTGTCTTCATTCTCACCCCTGTCTTCATTCTCACCCCTGTCTTCATTCTCACCCCTGTCTTCATTCTCACCCCTGTCTTCATTCTCACCCCTGTCTTCATTCTCACCCCTGTCTTCATTCTCACCCCTGTCTTCATTCTCACCCCCTGTCTCCATTCTCACCCCCTGTCTTCATTCTCACCCCTGTCTTCATTCTCACCCCCTGTCTTCATTCTCACCCCCTGTCCTCATTCTCACCCCCTGTCCTCATTCTCACCCCCTGTCCTCATTCTCACCCCCTGTCCTCATTCTCACCCCCTGTCCTCATTCTCACCCCTGTCCTCATTCTCACCCCTGTCCTCATTCTCACCCCTGTCCTCATTCTCACCCCTGTCCTCATTCTCACCCCTGTCCTCATTCTCACCCCTGTCCTCATTCTCACCCCTGTCCTCATTCTCACCCCTGTCCTCATTCTCACCCCTGTCCTCATTCTCACCCCTGTCCTCATTCTCACCCCTGTCCTCATTCTCACCCCTGTCCTCATTCTCACCCCTGTCCTCATTCTCACCCCTGTCCTCATTCTCACCCCTGTCCTCATTCTCACCCCTGTCCTCATTCTCACCCCTGTCCTCATTCTCACCCCTGTCCTCATTCTCACCCCTGTCCTCATTCTCACCCCTGTCCTCATTCTCACCCCTGTCCTCATTCTCACCCCTGTCCTCATTCTCACCCCTGTCCTCATTCTCACCCCTGTCCTCATTCTCACCCCTGTCCTCATTCTCACCCCTGTCCTCATTTTCACCCCTGTCCTCATTTTCACCCCTGTCCTCATTTTCACCCCTGTCCTCATTTTCACCCCTGTCCTCATTTTCACCCCTGTCCTCATTTTCACCCCTGTCCTCATTTTCACCCCTGTCCTCATTTTCACCCCTGTCCTCATTCTCACCCCTGTCCTCATTCTCACCCCTGTCCTCATTCTCACCCCTGTCCTCATTCTCACCCCTGTCCTCATTCTCACCCCTGTCTTCATTCTCACCCCTGTCCTCGTTCTCACCTCTCTGTCCTCGTTCTCACCTCTCTGTCCTCGTTCTCACCTCTCTGTCCTCGTTCTCACCTCTCTGTCCTCATTCTCACCTCTCTGTCCTCATTCTCACCTCTCTGTCCTCATTCTCACCTCTCTGTCCTCATTCTCACCTCTCTGTCCTCATTCTCACCTCTCTGTCTTCATTCTCACCTCTCTGTCTTCATTCTCACCTCTCTGTCTTCATTCTCACCTCTCTGTCTTCATTCTCACCTCTCTGTCTTCATTCTCACCCGTCTTCATTCTCACATCAGTCTTCATTCTCACATCAGTCTTCATTCTCACATCAGTCTTCACTCTTCAACCTCTAAATTTTCACCTTGGGCTTAACTCTCACTTTTTTTTAATTCGTTTTTATGCCCCAACTCATCATGGATTCAGCCAGCAATCCTAAATCCAATAAACCCCTTAGGGGAAACAAATATTGTATCTATGGGAAGATGCACTATTGAGAGGAAAATGTGAGCTCCCAAGCAAGAATTAAATAGGGCCTCTTTATGTTGAAATAGAAAAGGTTTTTTGTTTTTTGGAGACTACATCTTTTTGGTTCACTGCTGTCCTGTTGGTTAGGAGCTCTGGCTTTCTTTTTCAACTTCCATCTTTTCTCAAAATTTTTCTTCTCTACTTACTGTTTCTATGTTAGGAATCTTGTGTGGGAACACACTTCTTGCATAAAGCTCCTTACTAAGTGGAGTTATCATCTTTCCTCTCTTGAAACATCTTCGTTGTTGTAAAGTAGACTGAAAGACTGAAACCAACTTTTAATTTAATGTAAGGTTAGATTAGAAGCATAGGGTAGAGTACTGTTTTACATAATAGAACTAGTGTTATAAGAGACTAAACATTTTTTACCTCTTGCTGGTGAAATAATGTAGTTATCCACGTGCTGCATGGGGGACGGGGAAGGGTATTGCCTTCTTGAACTGCTTTTCAGTTTTACGTGGTCTCAAAAATTTTTATGTTCAACCCTTTTGGTACGATAATTCAAATGGTTTGGGTAAAAACTTCCAGAGGAAAAAGTTATCATTACCCTGAACTGCCAGGGAAATTGTCCTAGTGTGGGTGCTTTAGCGCAAGTGCCTACTTCTTTATTTTAATTTAAATTTTTTTCATTCTTGAAAGCTCTATGCTTGGCGACAGGTACCTTTTCGATGTTGATAAAAAGTGTTCGTACTTACGAAGAAATTATTCATATGTTTTCTCCCCAATTTATCAAAAACAAATGAAATTCAGAAAAAACTTGGTCAAGTGCATGGGGGACGGGGAAGGGTATTGCCTTCTTGAACTGCTTTTCAGTTTTACGTGGTCTCAAAATTTTTTTATGTGGAACCCTTTTGGTACGATAATTCAAATGGAGAGGTTATTGAATGTGTTGCACGGACCCTGTGGCATGAACTTAGAGGTAACCTATGGTAATTTACGCGTGCAGGCTTCTGGAAATGTTTCAAAACCAGCACACCATAGCGCCCTCCGACTCCCCCCCACAACACAACACACACCCACACACACACACACACCCAAACACACACCGCCAAACCCCCAAACAACAAAAAACACCCACAACAACACATCATCAACACCACCAACAACAAATCACACATTCCACCCAATCGCCACACTTATAAAACCATCAACAAATGACCCACAACAACATAGCACACGCGCACAACAAATTTAGTACAGCCCATGCGTTACTTGTCTCCAAACTTGTATGTTTTACTTTTAAACACCACAGCCACTACTTAATTTACCAACAAACAACTCACACCTAACCATCAACCATCACTCAACAGGTCAAAAATAATTTTACAACCTCCATCTTGTTTGGCAATAATCCCTAAACCTAACGATTACCATTAAATACACACAAAACGAGTTGTCATAACCTATATGATCCTTATTTATCATGACTTTACCTTCAAACCCAATCTGTCCTATTTTACTGTTGAATTTTCAGCCCCCTCACACTTCATCCCATCTATCTTAACATACATTCCCTTATTCTTACTAAATCACTCCACCAAAACCACGCTACCCGACTCAATTCCTCATATTTTATAGCTCGACAGAAAGTTGCATAACAATTTCCTTGACGGAGACGTAAAGATTATTAAATTCCTCTTTCACACCTCCAATTACCCTCAGGTTATTAAACATGGTAAAAATCACACGCAATACAATCAATACTTGTTTATCTAACTGCTCAATTCAATTATGTTCAATATGAGTTTTCCAATACACGCCCCTCAAACAATAAAAAGCATTTACCATAAAACGTTCAATATCACTTCAGGGCCAGACGTACGAAAATTGCACTCCAATAGCACACGAGAATTACAAAGTTTCATATGCTTACAAGTTTATACCCACTTCCAAAAACCACACTAGCGTTTCACACTGAATATCCGAATGAAAACTTTACTATAGAACCCCAAATATTCACCAACTTGATGATAGTTCAAATTACAATTAACAAGCTCGTTCAAATCAATCAGAAAAACTCAGTTCAAATTAATTTTCGTGAATAAATGGAATGAATGAAGGGTAAATGGTAGAGTATTAGATTATCCATCTTCCTTTACTCAAGAGATCCCATACAATCCCATCCTCCTTCAAACTAAACCACTACAGATACCCACAGCATTTAAATAAAATAATCACAAAATAAATTTGCAAAACAAAGGCCACTTCCAACTGAAAATTAGCCCGCTTTCAATAGAGAAACATCGCTATTATACGCCTCAATTGGAAAATGATTATGCAACACACGCGCTGTCGCGCGTTCAAGTTTAATGCTAAAATATTTTGGTGGTGATTTAGGGGCCGCTCTGCGAGGGCGATGCCCTACGCAGAGCGGCACAGCCATGGTCTTGATGCCTATCAAAACCGAGAAGCCCTTTACTTACTCCGGATCACTCAAAAACTCTACAAAATGACCATTAATGTGCAATTTCTACCATTTTGGGCGGATTTATACCGTAGACTTTTATCACACCCTTAAACATCTCCCTCTGCATGAAACTGAAACACATTTGTGCATGAATTCCCACATTTTTGTGATTTTTCATCGAAAATAACATTTTACCATCCGTAGACTTTTGGCGAATGTTTCCTAAAATTTATGAAATGCGAACGTTTCCCACTTTGCAGCCCTTCCATACTGTCCAAAAAAAATTTTCAAAACACTCTTCCCTGACGAGAAAACAGTCAAAATATTTGCAAAATATCATTTCCAAATATATTAAAAAATATTCATTAGAAAATTTTTTATCGACATAATTCATAAGACGCTCTGGATTCCGCTTCTTTTGAGCCTAAAATCGTCTCTCTGGCTTGTTTCTAAGTGCCATTTTTTTATCAATTTAATTAGGTATGGAATTTTCGAAGGTTTCTTCTTTTTCCCCAAATATCGATTGGACCATTTTCAAATTTCAACCATACAAACTTCTCATTGATATCTAGATTGTATCAAAATTTCAGACTTCTTACTTGAATGCCAACGAAAATATGGCTCATTGAAATTTCACTCCTTTCGCGACCGAGAGTTTATAGATCAATTATCAATGAAAATTTAAAAATCATAATTTATGTCATGAAACCCCTCATTCTCTTCGAATGAAATACCAAATAACGCCCACCAAAACCTCCAGAAACCATTTTCAAGGACAACTGAAATATCGCAGAAAACGTTTACATGAAGAATTCCCAGAAAAACAACTGCCAGTCAAATTTTACCCCAAACGGGGAATTTTTTTCCTGGAAAATGCTGGAAATTCGAACCTCTCATCGGGCACTGAAACATGAATAATTTAGAACGCCCACCAAAATCAGCGCAAAAATCCATGTTGGAATGAGTGATATCTCCATTTGAGCAGTAAATTTCTTCAAAGTAGAACATTTCACGAGCGCAAACCATTTGCAGAATTTCCATAAGTATACTTCAATCATTCACCAAAATAGAACCCTCGACCAAGTCTGAGAGAGAATTTACAAATTATTCCAAATTATTACGGGTGATGACATTTTACTTCTCGTAAATAACACATATGAGGCCTGCGAACCATATCTCTCGAAAATTCCAGACATCTCGGGGACACACATACGCACGCGCATTCACCATACAACGCCGATCCCTTAACCACTGTGCCATGGCGACCAACAACCTTCTTACATTCCCATTCAAAATAACAATTGACCTCTGAAAAATACTGAGAGAAAATTTCCATTTCAAACGAACCTCGAATTTCATTTTTCAGTCGCCAAAATTGATGAGAGAAAAATTCACTCATCGTACGCTCTTTAGTAATCGACAAATCCACCATGTACACTCTTTTTTTCAATAAAAATATAGGCATGATCACTAAACACTTCTTTTCCAAGGAGCACATTCCATACCGAAATCGAAAGTTTATTTTCTTCAACATGCATACAGTACGAATTTCCAATTTCCAACGTAAAAATACGCTGATAAACTCACAACACTAATTATGCCTAAATATCGAGTGATTCTGGAGCCTCATTTACCTCATTTATTGAGTATTAAACGTTTTGTATCGCCATTGTGAACATTCCGACTAATATCATTAGCTGGCAACTGCAAACATTCTTATTCTTCATGAACGACCGACGCGACTCTGTTCATTTCGAAAACAGCGAGGAAATGCGAGCGATTTTCAATGTCACTCACTCGTAATGAGTGAGAGCCTCTTTCAATTCATGAAGTTCGATTGCGTGCTGACACTTTAATTGCGAACAAGAGAATTTCTCACACCCAAAGGTGGAAGCAAATGGCATCTATTCATCGCCCGAACGTCGACAAAATTCACAACTGAGAGTCAAATTACGTAAAAATGAGTTAAATTTACGTTATATATATATATATAAATGACTCCCTGATGTTCTTACTCGTTAACACTGTGCTAAGAACGTGAGAAATTTCTTCGGAGAGATAGCCATTCAAAATTTTCGGTTTCAAAGTAACAACACTCTGACGTGACCGCCGCCAGCTCACACACTTTGCATCAGAACGGGCAGAAGCTGGACTTATAAAATTTCGACACAAAATTCAAATTCGGGTTTCCATCGTTGATGGAGGTAAAAAACACTGTGTATAGGTAAATCGTCAATTTCCAACACATTTCATCTCTATAAAATTTCTTGTGGAACGCCTCTAAAGTCCTCAAATAAATAAAAATTACCGCATCATCAAATGAGTGAAATATGAGCGACTAAAATTGAGCCTTTTCCGCTTGACTCTCGAAACAGGAAATATTTCTAGCGACTCTAAAGACACTACCGTGCCCTCAAAAAATAGCTGCCTGCCCTCGAATGAGTGTAAAGTGAACAAAACTCAAATCACTCATACTTCATCAATAAACTCCCAGATCGAAATTGCTTAGAAAAAATTTCCATTGGTTTGCTCTTTCATACTAGTTCGAGTGGAAAAAAGGCAGAAAAAAGGATTTTTATGCCCTAAAATGGAGATCGCGACGACTCCGGGAAACATAAATCGAGCGATTCGGGCGAAATCGCCAAAAACGGCTATTTCGTAAACTACCGGGAACTTCGCTCTGAAAATTTCACTGAACACGTAAAATGGTGCGACAAGCAAAACATGCTAAATGACTTTTTCTGTGCGGGCAATAGAATTTTTTTGAGAAGCGAAAAATCGAAAATCACTCATTTTTTGATGAGCTGCTGTGGCCAAACGGTGACGTTTTGAGCGCTGCCAGTCCTGTGAGTCGTAGGTATTTTTGATGCCAACCTCTCATGAAATTTTGAGACGTTCAAGTGCGATGGATACGCCATGGGGAGCAGTCAAAAAATTCGACAGAAAAAACGCCTTTTTTTTAAGCATACTTTAAAGTCGAATAAAATAAAATCTATTCGACGAATTCTTTTGAGCCAAACTTTTTGAATGTACCAACATGTTTTCTGTAATGTGTAGAAAAACCAGACCTCTAACTGTAAAACAGGAAACGTGAGATTGTTTGGCGCAGATGCCATTTTTTTCGAGGTCTTTTTTGAGAGGCATTTTCTCGAAAAATTGAGAACCCAGATTTTTTGTGATTTTTTTCTCGACAGATATTTGCAAACTATACATGATATCAAATTTCGAAAGCTTTTCCGCCGCTGGCCTGGCCAGAAAAAAATCGCAAAAATCGACACTTTTTTAGCATGCTTTTTTTGAGAGGCTCTAGCAAAAAATTTTTCTCTATACGAAAACACTCAAGTTTTCGGCTGAGGTGTACCGCTACTTTGACTACCAGAATATGAATTCCCAGACCTCTGGCTATCATGACAAACATTACATAAATATTAGAAAATGACAAAAAAAAATCAGTTTTTTCCCATTTAAAGCATTTTTATGGGCCCTATCGAGCCGAGAGGCGAAACTTAAGGTTTTTTAGCGAGCCTCCATCCGGCCTCCCAATTTGAGCTCGCTGCGACCACGCGTTCTTCTGGTACTTTACTCCTGTCAGGTACCAAATTTTTCCCCTTTGTTTCCGAGCACTAAACACAAGCACCCTCCCTTATAGTACTAGTTCTAGCATCTCTTCGAAATGCGTATTTTAGTTTTAGTGCTTTTTTCAAATCCGGAGGTCGCCGCGAGTAACCAGCACACACACGCGCCCTCCGACTCCCCCCCACAACACAACACACACCCACACACACACACCCAAACACACACCGCCAAACCCCCAAACAACAAAAAACACCCACAACAACACATCATCAACAACAACAACAAACCACCCATACCACTCACACTCCTCACACTTATAAAACCATCAACAAATGACCCACAACGACATACCACACGCGCACAACAAATTTAGTACAGCCCATGCGTTACTTGTCTCCAAACTTATATGTTTTACTTTTAAACACCACAGCCACTACTTAATTTACCAACTCACACTTAACCATCAACCAAAATATTAATTTTACAACTTCCATCTCGGGCAATAATCCCTAAACCTATCGATTACCATTAAACACACACAAAACGAGTTGTCATAACCTATATGATCCTTATTTATCAGGACTTTACCTTCAAACCCAATCTGTCGTATTTTACTGTTGAATTTTCAGCCCCCTCATGCTTCATCCCATCTATCTTAACATACATCCCCTTATTCTTACTAAATCACTCCACCAAACCTATGCACTACCCGACTCAATTCCTTATATTTCAGAGCTCGACAGAATGTGCAATAACAATTTCCTTAACGGAGAAGTGAATATCATAAAATTCCCCTATCACACCTCCAATTACCCTCAGGTTAAACAGGGGAAAAATTACACCCAATACAAACAATACTTGTTTATTTCAATGTTAGACACAATTATGTTCGATATAAGTTTTCCCATATACGCCCCTCAAACAATAAAAAGCATTTACCATAAAACGTTCAATATCACTTAAGGGCCAGACGTACGAAAATAGCACTCCAATAGCACACGAGAATTACAAAGTTTCATATGCTTACATGTTTATACCCACTTCAAAAAACCACACTAGCGTTTCACACTGAATTTCCGCATGAAAACTTCACTATAGAGCCCTAAATATTCACCAACTTAATGATATTTCAAATTACCATGAACAAACTTGTTCAAATTAACCAGAAAAACTCAATTCAAATTCATTTTCGTGAATAAATTGAATGAATGAGGGGTATATGATAGAGTATGAAATTATCCATCTTCCATTACTCAAGAGATCCCATACAACCCGACTCTCCCCTATCCAAACCGATACGGAAACCCACAACACTAGAATAAAATTACCACGAAACAAATTTGCAAACAAAAGACGACATCCAACCGAAAATTAGGCCGCTTTTAGTAGAGAAACATCGCTATTATACGCCTCAATTCGGACAATGATTAGGCAACACACGCGCTGTCGCGCGTTCAAGTTTAATGCTAAAATATTTTGGTGGTGATTTAGGGGCCGCTCTGCGAGGGCGATGCCCTACGCAGAGCGGCACAGCCATGGTCTTGATACCTATCAAAACCGAGAAGCCCTTTACTTACTCCGGATCACTCAAAAACTCTACAAAATGACCATTAATGTGCAATTTCTGCCATTTTGGGCGGATTTATACCGTAGACTTTTATCACACCCTTAAACATCTCCCTCTGCGTGAAACTGAAACACATTTGTGCATGAATTCCCACATTTTTGTGATTTTTCATCGAAAATAACATTTTACCATCCGTAGACTTTTGGCGAATGTTTCCTAAAATTTATGAAATGCGAACGTTTTCCACCTTGCAGCCCTTCCATACTGTCCAAAAAAATTGTTCAAAACACTCTTCCCTGACGAGAAAACAGCCAAAATATTTGCAAAATATCATTTCGAAATATATTAAAAAATATTCATTAACAAATTTTTCATCGACATAATTCATAAGACGCTCTCGATTCCGCTTCTTTTGAGCCTAAAATCGTCTCTCTGGCTTGTTTCTAAGTGCCATTTTTTTATCAATTTAATTAGGTATGGAATTTTCGAAGGTTTCTTCTTTTTCCCCAAATATCGATTGGACCATTTTCAAATTGTAACCATACAAACTTCTTATTGATATCTAGATTGTATCAAAATTTCAGACTTCTTACTTGAATGCCAACGAAAATATGGCTCATTGAAATTTCACTCCTCTCGCGACCGAGAGTTTATACATCAATTATCAATGAAAATTTGAAAATCATAATTTATGTCTAAACCCCCTCATTCTCTTTGAATGAAATACCAAATAACGCCCACCAAAACCTCCAGAAACCATTTTCAAGGACAATTGAAATAACGCAGAAAACGTTTACATGAAGAATTCCCAGAAAAACAACTGCCAGTCAAATTTTACCCCAAACGGGGAATTTTTTACCTGGAAAATGCTGGAAATGCGAACCTCTCATCGGGCACTGAAACATGAATAATTTAGAACGCCCACCAAAATCAGCGCAAAAATCCATGTTGGAATGAGTGATATCTCCATTTGAGCAGTAAATTTCTTCAAAGTAGAACATTTCACGAGCGCAAACCATTTGCAGAATTTCCATAAGTATACTTCAATCATTCACCAAAATAGAACCCTCGACCAAGTCTGAGAGAGAATTTACAAATTATTCCAAATTATTACGAGTGATGACATTTTACTTCTCGTAAATAAGACATATGAGGCCTGCGAACCATATCTCCCGAAAATTCCAGACATCTCGGGGACACACATACGCACGCGCATTCACCATACAACGCCGATCCCTTAACCACTGTGCCACGGCGAGCAACAATCTTCTTACGTTCCCATTCACAATAAAAATTGACCTCTGAAAAATACTGAGAGAATATTTTCATTTCAAACGAACCTCCAATTTCATTTTTCAGTCGCCAAAATTGATGAGAGAAAAATTCACTCATCGTACGCTCTTTAGTAATCGACAAATACACCATGATGCACTCTTTTTTCAATGAAAATATAGGCATGATCACTGAATACTCCATTTCCAAGGAGCTCATTCCATTTCGCAATCAAATATACATTATCTGCACGCGCATACAGTACGAATTTCCAATTTCCAACCTAAAAATACGCTGGTAAACTCACAACACTAATTTTGCCTAAATATCGAGTGATTCTGGAGCCTCATTTACCTCATTTATTGAGTATTAAACGTTTTGTATCGCCATTGTGAACATTCCGACTAATATCATTAGCTGGCAACTGCAAACATTCTTATTCTTCATGAACGACCGACGCGACTCTGTTCATTTCGAAACAGCGAGAATGCGAGCAATTTTCAATGTCACTCACTCGTAATGAGTGAGAGCCTCTTTCAATTCATGAATTTCGATTGCGTGCTGACACTTTAATTGCGCACAAGAGAAATTCTCACACCCAAAGATGGAAGCAAATGGCATCTATTCATCGCCCGAACGACGACAAAATTCACAACTGATAGTCAAATTACGTAAAAATGAGTTAAATTTACGTTATATATATATAAATGACTCCCTGATGTTCTTACTCGTTAACACTGTGCTAAGAACGTGAGAAATTTCCTCAGAAAGATAGCCATTCAAAAATTTCGGTTTCAAAGTAACAACACTCTGACGTGACCGCACTCAGCTCGCACACTTAGCCTCTGTACGGGTCGACTGTGGACTTGTAAAATTTCGACACAAAATTCAAATTCGAGTTTCCATCGTTGATGGAGGTGAAAAACACTACGTATAGGTAAATCGTCAATTTCCAACACATTTCATCTCTATAAAATTTCCTGTGGAACGCCTCTAAAGTCCTCAAATAATTAAAAATTACCGCATCATCAAATGAGTAAAATATGAGCGACTAAAATTTTGCTTTTTCCGCTTGACTCTCTAAACAAGAAATATTTCTAGCAACTCTAGAGACACTACCTTGCCCTCAAAAAATAGCTGCGGGCCCTCGAATGAGTGTAAAGTGAACAAAACTCAAATCACTCATACTTCATCAATAAACTCCCAGATCGAAATTGCTTAGAAAAAATTTCCATTGGTTTGTTCTTTCAAACTAGTTCGAGTGGAAAAAATGCAGAAAAAAAGATTTTCATGCCCTATACTGGAGATCACGACGACTCCGGGAAACATAAATCGAGCGATTTGGGCAAAATCGCCAAAAACGGCTATTTCGCAAACTAATGCGAATTTCATTCTGAAATTTTCACTGAATACGTAAAATAATGCGACTAGCAAAACATGTTAAATGACTTTTTCTAAGCGGGCCAAAGAAATTTTTTGGGCGGCGAAAAATCGAAAATCACTCATTTTTTGATGAGCTCCTGCGGCCAAACGGTGGCGTTTTGAGCGCTGCCAATCCTGTGGCTCGTAGGTATTATTGATGCGAACCTCTCATGAAATTTTGGCTTTTACACGTGCGATTGATACGCGATAACAAGCAGTCAAAAAATCCAACCAAAAAAACGCCTCTTTTTTCACCCAACTTCAAAGACTCACAGAAAAAATTCTACTCAGAGAAACCTTCTCAAAAAGTATTTTTGAATGTACCAACATGTTTTCTGTGATGTGTGAAAAAACCAGACCTCCTACTTTCGCCCAGAAAACTTAAACATGTTTGGCGCAGATGCCTTTTTTTCCGAGGCCTCTTTTGAGAGGCATTTTCTCGAAAAAATAAGCACCCAGTTTTTTTGTGATTTTTTTCACGAGAGATATTTCCGACCTCTACAAGATATCAAATTTCGAAAGCTTTTCCGCCGCTGGCCTGGCTAGGAAAAAATCGCAAAAAATCGACCCTCTTTTGGCATGCTTTTTTTGAAAGGCTCTAGCAAAAAATTTTTCTCTATGCCAAACATTTCAAGTTTTTGGCTGAGGTGTACCGCTTCTCTGGCTACAAGATTATGGAATCGGCATGGCTGTAGAGTCGCCCAAAAATTATTGATAAATAGAAAACCAAACGCATTTTTTTACCACTCTTTTATCATTTAAAGCATTTTTATGGGACCGATCGAGCCGAGAGGCGAAACTTAAGGTTTTTTAGCGAGTGTCCACCTGGCCTCCAAATTTGAGCTCGCTGCGACCACGCGTTCTGGTACTTTACTCCTGTGTGAATCGGGATTCCGCCCATTGTTTCCGAGCACAAAACACAAGCACCCTCCCTTATAGTACTAGTTCTAGCATCTCTTCGAAATGCGTATTTTAGTTTTAGTGCTTTTTTCAAATCCGGAGGGCGCCGCAAGTAACCAGCACACACACGCGCCCTCCTCCTCCCACAACACAACACACACCCACACACACACACCCAAACACACACCGCCAAACCCCCAAACAACAAAAAACACCCACAACAACACATCATCAACAACACCAACAACAAACCACCCATACCACTCACACTCCTCACACTTATAAAACCATCAACAAATAGCCCACAACGACATAGCACACGCGCACAACAAATTTAGTACAGCCCATGCGTTACTTGTCTCCAAACTTGTATGTTTTACTTTTAAACACCCCGGCACTACTTCATTTACCAACAAACAACTCACACCTAACCATCAACCATCACTCAACAGGTCTAAAATAATTAAACTAATTCCTTTAGTATGACAATAATCCCTAAACCTATCGATTACAATTAAACACACACAAAACGAGTAGTCATAACCCATATGATCCTTATTTATCATGACTTTACCTTCAAACCCAATCTATCGTATATTACCATTGAATTTGTAGCCCCCTCATACTTCATCCCATCTATCTTAACATACATCCCCTTATTCTTACTAAATCACTTCACCAAACCTATACACTACCCGACTCAATTCCTTATATTTCAGAGCTCGACAGAATGTGCAATAACAATTTCCTTAACGGAGACGTAAATATGAAAAAATTCCGCTATCACACCTCCAATTACCCTCAGGTTAAACAGGGGAAAAATTACACCCAATACAAACAATACTCGTTTATTTAAATGTTAAACACAATTTTGTTCGATATAAGTTTTCCCATACACGCCCCTCAAACAATAAAAAGCATTTACCAAAAAACATTCAATATCACTTTAGCGCCAGACGTACGAAAATAGCACTCCAATAGCACACGAGAATTACAGAGTTTCA
This sequence comes from Morinoia aosen, assembly GCA_030386875.1. Lineage (NCBI taxonomy): Eukaryota > Metazoa > Arthropoda > Malacostraca > Amphipoda > Talitridae > Morinoia > Morinoia aosen. The sequence continues at coordinate 105,141,610 of CM059576.1, read as the reverse complement.
TATGCCTACAAGTTTAAACCCACTTTCACAAACCACACTAGCGTTTCATACTGAATATCCGCATGAAAACATTACTATAGAGCCCCAAATATTCACCAACTTAATGATAGCTAAAATTACCATGAACACACTCTTTCAAATCAACCCGAAACACTCAATTCAAACTCATTTTCGTGAAGAAATTGAATGAATGAAAATTGAAAAACGAATATTAGATTACCCATCTTTCATTTCTCCGAAGATCCCATACAATCTGATCCTTCTTACATCTAAACCACTATAGAAACCCACAACATTTGACTAAAATAATCCCAAAATGAGTTTGCAAACAAAAGACTACATCCAACTGAAATTAGCCCGCTTTTAATAGAGAAACATCGCTATTATACGCCTCAATTGGAAAATGATTATGCAACACACGCGCCGTCGCGCGTTCGCGTTTAATACTAGAATATTTTGGTCGTGATTTAGGGGCCGCTCTGCGAGGGCGATGCCCTACGCAGAGCGGCACAGCCATGGTCTAGATGCCTATCAAAACCGAGGGGCCCTTTACTTACTCCGGATCACTCAAAAACTCTACAAAATGCCCATAAATGTGCAATTTCTGCCATTTTGGGTGGATTTACCACGTAGACTATTATTAAAACCTTCAACATCTCCCTCTGTATGAAGCTGAAATACATTTGTGCATGAATTCCCACTTATTTGCGATTTTTCATCGTAAATAACATTTTACCATCCGTAGACTTTTGGCGAATGTTTCCTAAAATTTATGAAATGCGTAGGGTTCTCACCTTGCAGCCCTTCCATACTGTCCAAAAAAATTGTTCAAAACACTCTTCCCTGACGAGAAAACAGCCAAAATATTTGCAAAATATCATTTCCAAATATATTAAAAAATATTCATTAGAAAATTTTTTATCGACATAATTCATAAGACGCTCTGGATTCCGCTTCTTTTGAGCCTAAAATCGTCTCTCTGGCTTGTTTCTAAGTGCCATTTTTTTATCAATTTAATTAGGTATGGAATTTTCGAAGGTTTCTTCTTTTTCCCCAAATATCGATTGGACCATTTTCAAATTTCAACCATACAAACTTCTCATTGATATCTAGATTGTATCAAAATTTCAGACTTCTTACTTGAATGCCAACGAAAATATGGCTCATTGAAATTTCACTCCTCTCGCGACCGAGAGTTTATACATCAATTATCAATGAAAATTTGAAAATCATAATATATGTCTAAACCCCCTCATTCTCTTTGAATGAAATACCAAATAACGCCCACCAAAACCTCCAGAAACCATTTTCAAGGACAATTGAAATAACGCAGAAAACGTTTACATGAAGAATTCCCAGAAAAACAACTGCCAGTCAAATTTTACCCCAAACAAGGAATTTTTTACCTGGAAAACGCTGGATGTTCGAACCTCTCGTCGGGCACTGAAACATGAATAATTTAGAACGCCCACCAAAATCAGCACAAAAATTTATGTTGGAATGAGTGATATCTCCATTTGAGCAGTAAATTTCTTCAAAGTAGAACATTTCACGAGCGCAAACCATTTGCACAATTTCCATGAGTATACTTATATCATTCACCAAAATAGAACCCTAAACCAAGTCTGAGAGAGAATTTACAAATTTTCCAAATTATTATTAGTGATGACATTTTACTTTTCGTATATAACACATATGAAACCTGCGAACCATATCTCTCAAAAATTCCAAACATCTCGGGGACACCCATACGCACGCGCATTCACCATACAACGCCGACCCCTTAACCACTCTGCCACGGCGAGCAACAATCTTCTTACATTCCCATTCACAATAAAAATTGACCTCTGAAAAATACTGAGAAAATTTTCAATTCAAACGAACCTCGAATATCATTTTTCAATCGCCAAAATTGATAAGAGAAAAATTGACTCATCGTACGCTCTTTAGTAATCGACAAATCCACCATGATGCACTCTTTCTTCAATGAGAATATAGGCATGATCACTAAACACTCCTTTTCCAAGGAGCACATTCCATATCGAAATCGAATGTTTATTTTCTTCAACATGCATACACTACGAATTACCGATTTCCAACGTAAAAATACGCTGATAAACTCACAACACTCATTTTGCCTAAATATCGAGTGATTATGGAGCCTCATTAATCTCATTTATCGAGTATTATACGGTTTGAATCGTCTTTGTGACCATTTCAACAGAAATCAGTACCTGGCAACTGCAAACACTCGTATTCTTCATCAAAGACCGACTTGACTCTGTTCATTTCGAAAACAGCGAGGAAATGCGAGCGATTTTCAATATCACTCACTCGTAATGAGTGAGAGCCTCTTTCAATTCATGAATTTCGGTTGCGTGCTGACACTTTAATTGCGAACAAGAGAGAATCTCACACCCAAAGATGGAAGCAAATGGCATCTATTCATCGCCCGAACGTCGACAAAATTCACAACTGATAGTCAAATTACGTAAAAATGAGTTAAATTTACGTTATATATATATATAAATGACTCCCTGATGTTCTTACTCGTTAACACTGTGCTAAGAACGTGAGAAATTTCCTCAGAAAGATAGCCATTCAAAAATTTCGGTTTCAAAGTAACAACACTCTGACGTGACCGCACTCAGCTCGCACACATAGCCTCTGTACGGGTCGACTGTGGACTTTGAAAATTTCAACATCAAAATTCAAATTCGGGTTTCCATCGTTGATGGAGGTGAAAAACACTTCGTATAGGTAAATCGTCAATTTCCAACACATTTCATCTCTATAAAATTTCTTGTGACTCGCCTCTAAAGTCCTCAAATAATTAAAAATTAATGCATCATCAAATGAGTGAAATATGAGCGACTAAAATTGAGCCTTTTTCGCTTGGCTCTCGAAACAAGAAATATTTCTAGCATTGCTAAAGACACTACCTTGCCCTCAAAAAATAGCTGCGTGCCCTCGAATGAGTGTAAAGTGAACAAAACTCAAATCACTCATACTTCATCAATAAACTCCCAGATCGAAATTGCTTAGAAAAAATTTCCATTGGTTTGCTCTTTCAAACTAGTTCGAGCGGAAAAAAGGCAGAAAAAAGGATTTTTATGCCCTAAAATGGAAATCGCGACGACTCCAGGAAACATAAATCGAGCGATTCGGGCGAAATCGCCAAAAACGGCTATTTCGTAAACTACCGGGAATTTCGCTCTGAAAATTTCACTGAACACGTAAAATGATGCGACAAACAAAACATGCCAACTGATTTTTTCTGTGCGGGCCATAGAATTCTTTTGAGCAGCGAAAAATCGAAAATCACTCATTTTTTGATGAGCTGCTGTGGCCAAACGGTGGCGTTTTGAGCGCTGCCAGTCCTGTGAGTCGTAGGTATTTTTGATGCCAACCTCTCATGAAATTTTGAGACGTTCAAGTGCGATGGATACGCCATGGGGAGCAGTCAAAAAATTCGACAGAAAAAACGCCTTTTTTTAAGCATACTTTAAAGTCGAATAAAAAAAAATCTTTTCGACGAATTCTTTTGAGCCAAACTTTTTAAATGTACCAACATGTTTTCTGTAATGTCTAAAAAAACCAGACCTCTTACTGTAAAACAGGAAACCTGAGACTGTTTGGCGCAGATGCCATTTTTTTCGAGGTCTTTTTTGAGAGGCATTTTCTCGAAAAATTGAGAACCCAGATTTTTTGTGATTTTTTTCCCAAGAGATATTTGCAAACTATACATGATATCAAATTTCGAAAGCTTTTCCGATGCTGGCCTGGCCAGAAAAAAATTCCAAAAATCGACCACTTTTTTGCATGCTTTTTTTAAGAGGCTCTAGCAAAAAATTTTTCTCCATACGAAAAACCTATAAGTTTTGGCTGAGGTGTACCGCTACTCTGACTACCCAAAAATGAAATCCGCAGACCTCTGGCTATCGCAGGCAAACTCAAGTAAATATTAGAAAATGCTCAAAAAAAAAACATTTTTTTTTATTTAAAGCATTTTTATGGGCCCGATCGAGCCGAGAGGCGAAACTTAAGGTTTTTTAGCGAGTGTCCACCTGGCCTCCAAATTTGAGCCCGCTGCGACCCCCGCGTTCTGGTACTTTACTCCTGTGTGAATCGGGATTCCGCCCATTGTTTCCGAGCACAAAACACAAGCACCCTCCCTTATAGTACTAGTTCTAGCATCTCTTCGAAATGCGTATTTTAGTTTTAGTGCTTTTTTCAAATCCGGAGGGCGCCGCAAGTAACCAGAACACCAACGCGCCCTCCTCCTCCCACACACAAACACACACCCACACACACACCCAAACACAGACCGCCAAACCCCCAAACAACAAAAAACGCCCACAACAACACATCATCAACACCATCAACAAAAAACCATACACCCCATACACTCTTCACACTTCTAAAACCATCAACAAATGACCCACAACAACATAGCACACGCGCACAACAACATACCACACGCGCACAACAAATTTAGTACAGCCCATGCATTACTTTAATTCAAACTTATATGTTTTACTTTTAAACACCCCGGCACTACTTTATTTACCAACAAACAACTCACACCTAACCATCAACCATCACTCAACAGGTCAAAAAAAATTTTACAACCTCCTCTTGTATGACAATAATCCCTAAACCTATAGATTTTACCATTAAACACACACAAAACGAGTTGTCATAACCTATCCAATCCTAATTTATCATATCCTCAATTTCAAAACCAATCTATCATACATTACTGTTGAATTTTCAGCTACCTCATACCTCATTCCATCTATCTTGACACACATCCCCTTATTCTTACTAAATCACTCCTCCAAACCTATACACTACCCGACTCAATTCCTTAAATTTTAAAGCTCGACAAAAAGTTGCACAACAATTTCTTTAGCGGAGACGTAAAAATGATATGATCTTCTATCACACCTCCAATTTCCCTCAGGTTAAACAGGTTAAAAAACACGCCCGAAACAATCAACACTTGTTTATTTAAATGTTCAACACAATTATACTCGATATGAGTTTTCCCATATACGCCCCTCAAACAATAAAAAACATTTACCAAAAAACATTCAATATCACTTTAGCGCCAGACGTACGAAAATAGCACTCCAATAGCACACGAGAATTACAAAGTTTCATATGCTTGCAAGTTTATACCCACCTTCAGAAATCACACAAGCGTTTCACACTGAATATCTGCATGAAAACTTTGCAATACAGCCCCAAATATTCACCAACATTATGATAGTTCAAATTACCACGAGCAAACTCGTTCAAATAAACCAGAAAAACTCAATTCAAATTCTTTTTTGTGAATAAAAGGATTGAATGATGAGAAAATGATAGAGTCTTAGATTATCCATATTCCATTACTCAAAAGATCCCATACAATCCGATCCTCCTTCAATCTCAACGACTACAGAGACCCACAACATTTCCATAAAAATATTACAAAATAAATTTGCAAACAAAAGACCACATCAAACTGAAAATTAGCCCGCTTTTAATAGAAAAACATCACTTTTCCACCCCTCAATTGGAAATATGATTATGCAACACACGCGCAGTTGCGCGTGTGTTGCATAATCATATTTCCAGGTTGAGGCTAGTAGTTTTAGTTGTAATTTTTGGGCCGCTCTGGCGGGCCATGGCCCGCGGCAGAGCGGCACAGTCCTGGTCTTGATACCTATCATAACCTAGAAACTCTTCATTTACAGAAGTTCACTCATAACCTTCAAAAAATCCCAAAAATATGGAATTTCTTCCCATTTTCGGTGTGTTTACCCCGTAGACTTTTGTCATAACCTTCAACATCTCCCTTTGCATGAAACTGAAATACATTTGTGCATGAAATCCCACGTTTTTGCGATTTATCATCGAAAATAACAGTTTACCATCCGTAGACTTTTGGCGACCATTTTCTAAAATTTCTGAAATGCGTACATTTCCCACCTCGCAACCCTTCCATACTGTCCAAAAAAATTGTTCAAAACACGCTTCCCTGACGAGAAAACAGCCAAAATATTTGCAAAAACTCATTTCCAAATATATTAAAAAATATTCATTAACAAATTTTTCATCAACATAATTTATAAGACGCTTTCGATTCCGCTTCTTTTGAGCCTAAAATCGTCTCTCTGGCTTGTTTCTAAGTGCCATTTTTTAATCAATTTAATTAGGTATGGAATTTTCGAAGGTTTCTTCTTTTTCCCAAAATATCGATTGGACCATTCTCAAATTGTAACCATACAAACTTCTCATTGATTTCTATATTGTATCCAAATTTCAGACTTCTACCTTCAATGCCAACAAAAATATGCCTCATTGAAATTTCACTCAATTTGAGACCGAGTTCATCCACGGATTATTATTGAAAATTAAAACTACTCAAAACATATCGTCACTTTCAGTTTCTCGAGATGAAAAAAAACGCTATCTCATACGTACATCATGAAGCAATTTTCCTGCATATTTCAGCATCGAACTAACCGAAATGAGCGTTTAATCGAATTTCGAAATAAATTCATGTTTTGTAATTTGAAGCTTCAAGTGGCCAATTTCCCTCCAGAAAAACAGAATGAAATTGATCCTCTCATCAAACACTATAGCCTGACTGAATTGGAGCGCATTCAAAACACAACTTCATCATCCACGCTAGAATGAGTACTTATTCACGTTCAGGATCATATTTCCTCAAAATGAAACAATTTGTGAGCGGAAACAATTTTCCCGTGTAACCCGACCTATTTCTCAATTACTGACCGACATCGAAGCCCAAACAAAGTCTGAGTGAGAATTTACGAATTTTTCAAAATATTTCAGTAATAATATTTTAGTTTCCGTAAATAACGTTTTTAAGACCCGCAAACACTCTCAGAAATTCAGTGCATATCGGAGACACATCCTCATCAAATATGAATCCTGAGTGAGCCTCTAAACGATGTCCACTCAATGACAAAATGAGTGCCTCATTGAATCTGCGGATGCGATTGAGAGGATTTTGAGGCAGTCAAACAATGAGTTCTAATATCTCTTTCTAAACGAAAATTGATTGCACTGTTGGAAAGTATTTGGTTCAAAAAATACGAGAATTGCAATGTTGCATCATCAAAACTAATGCAAGAAATAATAACTCAAAGTACCGTGTTTCGCAATCGATCAGGTCCCAGCCAGATACGCTAATTTTCTTCTTTGATGAAGCCATGACCACAAAGACCCAAATGTTCAATGGGCTTTTTTTATTCACGGAATGAAAAGTACAGTTTCTGACCTATGAGCACACCAAATTTCAGATTTCTAGCATCAAAAACTGCTGGTGAGCACACAACACAAATTGACACAAAAAGGCCTCAAAATGGGATATTGCTGTGCTTCTAAAATCTACCAACAAGGCGTTTTCAAAGTCTCATAACTGCAGATTTGATCAGGTTTTGACATTTTTTGCTGGTGATTGATCATCATCGTTATATGGAAAATCTTTAGGAAGAAGATGAAAACCCCAATTACTCAATAATCGCAAGAAACTTCGAATCAAAAACGCACTTCCAGTAGATTCGCGACTTCAAACGTCCAATTTCACTGAGAGGGCATTTTCGAGAGTCAATTACAACGAATTCTCGACAAGTATGATTCTGTAAAATTATTCAGTAGGCTCACCCATTTAAAGATAAACTGCAGAATTTATAATCTACTTCTCAAATATGATAGAAAAAAAATGACGTCGATTCAAAAACGCCAAGTTGAGCGAATATTCCGTTCTCCGTTCGCTGACGTAAAAATCCGACGATAAGGCAATTTTGAGTACCCAAAACACCTACTTTTTACTGTTTTCTTGATGGTTTTTCTCTTTGGTGTTCATGACAAGCACACATTCTAACAGTGTTCAAAAATTGAAGTACATAACACCAAAACAGCCTGAGAAAATCGACTTTGAAAACGCAAGATTGATGAAATTTTACGACGATTCGCAGAACACGCGCGGGGCAGCGGAATATATACGATGATTTGGACTTTGAAAATTTCGATATGAAATCATTTATGGCTATTATTGACCGAAAAACGTTTGTGGAATGGAATAAACACTATCCATGGGTAAATCGTCTATTTCCAACACATTTCGTCTCTATGAAATTTTTTGTGGGACCACTCCAAAAGCCTCAAATAAATTCATCACTCAATATGAGTGATTTTGAGAGGTATAAATGTCATATTTTCGACTCGACCCTCATGGCAATAAATATTTTTAACAACTCTAGAGACACTACCTTGCCCTCAAAAAATAGCTGCGTGTCCTAAAATATGTATAAAATCGAAAAAACTTTAAACACTCATCACTCATTAGTGAGCTTTCGGATCGAAATTGCTTAGAAAAAATTTTCAATAGTTTGCGCTTTCACACTATTTCGAGTTGAAAAAAAAACCAAAAAATAGTTTTTTATGCCCTATATCGGAAATCGCGGTTACTCAGGGAAACATAAATCGAGCGAAAAGTGGAAAAATCACCAAAAACAGCTATCTCGTAAACTACTGGGAATTTTGTTCTGAAAATTTTACTGAATGCGTAAAATGATGCGACAAGCAAAACATGTTAAATGACTTTTTCTGTGCGGGCAATAGAATTTTTTTGAGAAGCGAAAAATCGATAATCACTTATTTTTTGATGAGCCGCTGTGGCCAAACGGTGCCGTTTTGAGCGCTGCCGATCCTGTGAGTCGAAGGTACTAATTATGTCGACATTTCATAAAAATTTGAGCTTTCCACGTGCGATGGATACGCCATGAGAAGCAGTCGAAAAATCCGACCGAAAAAACGCCTTTTTCACACCCATTTTCAAAGCCCTATAAAAAATTTTCTAGGCCGAAAATCGAAAAACAAAAAACCACTTTTTTGAAGAAAATTGTTTTCGATACTGTGTAGGAAAATCAGACCTTTTGTTCCATAAATGAAAAAGATGGAGTGTTTGGCGCGGAGCACATATTTTTTTTGTGAGTTTTTGAGGCTCATTTTCTCGGAAAAATGAGAACCCAGATTTTTTGTGATTTTTTCAGTGAAAGATCTTTGCAATGTCTACAAGATATCAAAGTTCAGACGCTTTTTGAAGGCGGGCCTAGCCGAAAAAAATGCCCAAAATCGACAACTTTTTTGCATGCTTTTTTTAAGAGGCTCTAGCAAAAAATTTTTCTCTATACGAAAAACCTCAAGTTTTTGGCTGAGGTGTACCGCTACTCTGGCTACAAAAATATGTAATCGGCATGGCTGTAGAGGCTCCCTAAAATTATTGATAAATAGAAAACAAAACGCTTTTTTAAACGGTTTTTTCTCATTTAAAGCATTTATATGGGCCCGATCGATCCGAAACTTGGTACGTGGGGGTTTCCCCCGATCCCCGACCTGGTCCCAAAATTTGAGCGCGCTGGGACCACGGCTTCTATGGGTTTCACCCGATAGAGCCCTGTGATTTGACTAGACCTTTCGCCAATAACCCTCTAGCCCTCTGATTAAGATTTTTCTTCTGACTTGATTTTCCTGCGGATTCCGATTTTAGTATTTTTTTCACTCTCCGAGGGCGCCGCAAGTAACCAGCACACACACGCGCCCTCCGACTCCCCCCCACAACACAACACACACCCACACACACACCCAAACACACCCCCCGAAACCCCCAAACAACAAAAAACACCCACAACAACACATCATCAACACCACCAACAACAAATCACACATTCCATCCAATCGCCACACTTTTAAAACCATCAACAAATGACCCACAACGACATAGCACACGCGCACAACAAATTTAGTACAGCCCGTACCTTACTTGTAACCAAACTTTTATGTTTTACTTTTTAACACCCCGGCACTACTTCATTTACCAACAAACAACTCACACCTAACCATCAACCATCACTCAACAGGTATAAAATAATTATACTAACTCTAGTATGACAATAATCCCTAAACCTATCGATTACAATTAAACACACACAAAACGAGTAGTCATAACCCATATGATCCTTATTTATCATGACTTTACCTTCAAACCCAATCTATCGTATATTACCATTGAATTTGCAGCCCCCTCATACTTCATCCCATCCATCTTAACATACATCCCCTTATTCTTACTAAATCACTTCACCAAACCTATACACTACCCGACTCAATTCCTTAAATTTCAGAGCTCGACAGAAAGTGCAATAACGATTTCTTAACGGAGACGTATATATGATAAAATTCCGCTATCAAACCTCCAATTATCCTCAAATTAAACAGGGTAAAAAACACACCCAATACAATCAACACTTCTTTACTTAAATGTTCAACACAATTATGTTCGATATATGTTTTCCCATATACGCCCCCCAAACAATGAAAAGCATATACCAAAAAACGTTCAATATCACTTTAGGGCCAGACGTACGAAAATATCACTCCAATAGCACACGAGAATTACAGAGTTTCATATGGCTACAAGTTTAAACCCACTTTCACAAACCACACTAGCGTTTCATTCTGAATATCCGCATGAAAACATTACTATAGAGTCCCAAATATTCACCAAAATTATGATAGTTCAAATTACCACGAGCAAACTCGTTCAAATCAACCAGAAAAACTCAATTCAAATTCTTTTTTGTGAATAAAAGGATTGAATGAGGAGAAAATGATAGAGTCTTAGATTATCCATATTCCATTACTCAAAAGATCCCATACAATCCGATCCTCCTTCAACCTCAACGACTACAGAGACCCACAACATTTCCATAAAATTATTACAAAATAAAATTGCAAACAAAAGACCACATCCAACTGAAAATTAGCCCGCTTTTAATAGAAAAACATCGCTTTTCCACGCCTCAATTGGAAATATGATTATGCAACACACGCGCAGTTGCGCGTGTGTTGCATAATCATATTTCCAGGTTGAGGCTAGTAGTTTTAGTTGTAATTTTTGGGCCGCTCTGGCGGGCCATGGCCCGCGGCAGAGCGGCACAGTCCTGGTCTTGAAACCTATCATAACCTAGAAACTCTTCATTTACAGAAGTTCACTCATAACCTTCAATAAATCCCAAAAAATTTGGAATTTCTTCCCATTTTCGGTGTGTTCACCCCGTAGACTTTTATCATAACCTTCAACATCTAACTCTGCATGAAACTGAAGTACATTTGTGCATGTATTCCCACGTTTTTGCGATTTTTCATCGAAAATAACAGTTTACCATCCGTAGACTTTTGGCGACCATTTTATAATATTTATGAAATGCGTACGTTATGCACATTGCAACCCTTCCATAGTGTCCAAAAAAATTGTTCAAAACACGCTTCCCTGACGAGAAAACAGCCAAAATATTTGCAAAAACTCATTTCCGAATATATTAAAAAATATTCATTAACAAATTTTTCATCGACATAATTCATAAGACGCTCTCGATTACGCTTCTTTTGAGCCTAAAATCGTCTCTCTGGCTTGTTTCTAAGTGCCATTTTTTTATCAATTTAATTAGGTATGGAATTTTCGAAGGTTTCTTCTTTTCCCCCAAATACCGATTGGACCATTCTCAAATTGTAACCATACAAACTTCTTATTGATTTCTATATTGTATCCAAATTTCAGACTTCTACCTTCAATGCCAACAAAAATATGCCTCATTGAAATTTCACTCAATTTGAGACCGAGTTCATCCACGGATTATTATTGAAAATTAAAAATACTCAAAACATATCGTCACTTTCAGTTTCTCGAGATGAAAAAAAACGCTATCTCTTACGTACAGCATGAAGCAATTTTCCTGCATATTTCAGCATCGAACTAACCGAAATGAGCGTTTAATCGAATTTCGAAATAAATTCATGTTTTGTAATTTGAAGCTTCAAGTGGCCAATTTTCCTCCAGAAAAACAGAATGAAATTGATCCTCTCATCAAACACTATAGCCTGACTGAATTGGAGCGCATTCAAAACACAACTTCATCATCCACGCTAGAATGAGTACTTATTCACGTTCAGGATCATATTTCCTCAAAATGAAACAATTTGTGAGCGGAAACAATTTTCCCGTGTAACCCGACCTATTTCTCAATTACTGACCGACATCGAAGCCTAAACAAAGTCTGAGTGAGAATTTACGAATTTTTCAAAATATTTCAGTAATAATATTTTAGTTTCCGTAAATAACGTTTTTAAGACCCGCAAACACTCTCAGAAATTCAGTGCATATCGGAGACACATCCTCATCAAATATGAATCCTGAGTGAGCCTCTAAACGATGTCCACTCAATGACAAAATGAGTGCCTCATTGAATCTGCGGATGCGATTGAGAGGATTTTGAGGCAGTCAAACAATGAGTTCTAATATCTCTTTCTAAACGAAAATTGATTGCACTGTTGGAAAGTATTTGGTTCAAAAAATACGAGAATTGCAATGTTGCATCATCAAAACTAATGCAAGAAATAATAACTCAAAGTACCGTGTTTCGCAATCGATCAGGTCCCAGCCAGATACGCTAATTTTCTTCTTTGATGAAGCCATGACCACAAAGACCCAAATGTTCAATGGGCTTTTTTTATTCACGGAATGAAAAGTACAGTTTCTGACCTATGAGCACACCAAATTTCAGATTTCTAGCATCAAAAACTGCTGGTGAGCACACAACACAAATTGACACAAAAAGGCCTCAAAGTGGGATATTGCTGTGCTTCTAAAATCTACCAACAAGGCGTTTTCAAAGTCTCATAACTGCAGATTTGATCAGGTTTTGACATTTTTTGCTGGTGATTGATCATCATCGTTATATGGAAAATCTTTAGGAAGAAGATGAAAACCCCAAATACTCGATAATCGCAAGAAACTTCGAATCAAAAACGCACTTCCAGTAGATTCGCGACTTCAAACGTCCAATTTCACTGAGAGGGCATTTTCGAGAGTCCATTACAACGAATTCTCGACAAGTATGATTCTGTAAAATTATTCAGTAGGCTCACCCATTTAAAGATAAACTGCAGAATTTATAATCTACTTCTCAAATATGATAGAAAAAAAATGACGTCGATTCAAAAACGCCAAGTTGAGCGAATATTCCGTTCTCCGTTCGCTGACGTAAAAATCCGACGATAAGGCAACTTTGAGTACCCAAAACACCTACTTTTTACTGTTTTCTTGATGATTTTTCTCTTTGGTGTTCATGACAAGCACACATTCTAACAGTGTTCAAAAATTGAAGTACATAACACCAAAACAGCCTGAGAAAATCGACTTTGAAAACGCAAGATTGATGAAATTTTACGACGATTCGCAGAACACGCGCGGGGCAGCGGAATATATACGATGATTTGGACTTTGAAAATTTCGATATGAAATCATTTATGGCTATTATTGACCGGAAAACGTTTGTGGAATGGAATAAACACTATTTATGGGTAAATCGTCTATTTCCAACACATTTCGTCTCTATGAAATTTTTTGTGGGACCACTCCAAAAGCCTCAAATAAATGCATCACTCAATATGAGTGATTTTGAGAGGTATAAATGTCATATTTTCGACTCGACCCTCAGGGCAATAAATATTTTTAACAACTCTAGAGACACTACCTTGCCCTCAAAAAATAGCTGCGTGTCCTAAAATATGTATAAAATCGAAAAAACTTTAAACACTCATCACTCATTAGTGAGCTTTCGGATCGAAATTGCTTAGAAAAAATTTTCAATAGTTTGCGCTTTCACACTATTTCGAGTTGAAAAAAAAACCAAAAAATAGTTTTTTATGCCCTATATCGGAAATCGCGGTTACTCAGGGAAACATAAATCGAGCGAAAAGTGGAAAAATCACCAAAAACAGCTATCTCGTAAACTACTGGGAATTTTGTTCTGAAAATTTTACTGAATGCGTAAAATGATGCGACAAGCAAAACATGTTAAATGACTTTTTCTGTGCGGGCAATAGAATTTTTTTGAGAAGCGAAAAATCGATAATCACTTATTTTTTGATGAGCCGCTGTGGCCAAACGGTGCCGTTTTGAGCGCTGCCGATCCTGTGAGTCGAAGGTACTAATTATGTCGACATTTCATAAAAATTTGAGCTTTCCACGTGCGATGGATACGCCATGAGAAGCAGTCGAAAAATCCGACCGAAAAAACGCCTTTTTCACACCCATTTTCAAAGCCCTATAAAAAATTTTCTAGGCCGAAAATCGAAAAACAAAAAACCACTTTTTTGAAGAAAATTGTTTTCGATACTGTGTAGGAAAATCAGACCTTTTGTTCCATAAATGAAAATGATGGAGTGTTTGGCGCGGAGCACATATTTTTTTTGTGAGTTTTTGAGGCTCATTTTCTCGGAAAAATGAGAACCCAGATTTTTTGTGATTTTTTTTAGTGAAAGACCTTTGCAATGTCTACAAGATATCAGAGTTTAGACGCTTTTTGAAGGCGGGCCTAGCCGAAAAAAAATGCCAAAAATCGACAACTTTTTTGCATGCTTTTTTAAAGAGGCTCTAGCAAAAAATTTTTCTCTATACGAAAAACCTCAAGTTTTTGGCTGAGGTGTACCGCTACTCTGGCTACAAAAATATGTAATCGGCATGGCTGTAGAAGCTCCCCAAAATTATTGATAAATAGAAAACAAAACGCTTTTTTAAACGGATTTTTCTCATTTAAAGCATTTATATGGGCCCGATCGATCCGAAACTTGGTACGTGGGGGTTTCCCCCGATCCCCGACCTGGTCCCAAAATTTGAGCGCGCTGGGACCACGGCTTCTATGGGTTTCACCCGATAGAGCCCTGTGATTTGACTAGACCTTTCGCCAATAACCCTCTAGCCCTCTGATTAAGATTTTTCTTCTGACTTGATTTTCCTGCGGATTCCGATTTTAGTATTTTTTTCACTCTCCGAGGGCGCCGCAAGTAACCAGCACACACACGCGCCCTCCGACTCCCCCCCACAACACAACACACACACACACACACACCCAAACACACCCCCCGAAACCCCCAAACAACAAAAAACACCCACAACAACACATCATCAACACCATCAACAAAAAACCATACACCCCATACACTCTTCACACTTCTAAAACCATCAACAAATGACCCACAACAACATAGCACACGCGCACAACAACATACCACACGCGCACAACAAATTTAGTACAGCCCATGCATTACTTTAATTCAAACTTATATGTTTTACTTTTAAACACCCCGGCACTACTTTATTTACCAACAAACAACTCACACCTAACCATCAACCATCACTCAACAGGTCAAAAAAAATTTTACAACCTCCTCTTGTATGACAATAATCCCTAAACCTATAGATTTTACCATTAAACACACACAAAACGAGTTGTCATAACCTATCCAATCCTAATTTATCATATCCTCAATTTAAAAACCAATCTATCATACATTACTGTTGAATTTTCAGCTACCTCATACCTCATCCCATCTATCTTGACACACATCCCCTTATTCTTACTAAATCACTCCTCCAAACCTATACACTACCCGACTCAATTCCTTAAATTTTAAAGCTCGACAAAAAGTTGCACAACAATTTCATTAACGGAGACGTAAAAATGATAAAAATCTTCTATCACACCTCCAATTTCCCTCAGGTTAAACAGGTTAAAAAACACGCCCGAAACAATCAACACTTGTTTATTTAAATGTTCAACACAATTATACTCGATATGAGTTTTCCCATATACGCCCCTCAAACAATAAAAAGCATTTACCAAAAAATATTCAATATCACTTTAGCGCCAGACGTACGAAAATAGCACTCCAGAGCACAGGAAAATACAAAGTTTCATGTGCTTGCAAGTTTATACCCACCTTCAGAAATCACACAAGCGTTTCACACTGAATATCCGCATGAAAACTTTACAATAGAGCCCCAAATATTCACCAACATTATGATAGTTCAAACTACCACGAGCAAACTCGTTCAAATCAACCAGAAAAACTCAATTCAAATTCTTTTTTTGTGAATAAAGGGATTGAATGAGGAGAAAATGATAGAGTCTTAGATTATCCATATTCCTTTACTCAAAAGATCCCAAACAATCCGATCCTCCTTCAATCTCAACGACTACAGAGACCCACAACATTTCCATAAAATTATTACAAAATAAACTTGCAAACAAAAGACCACATCCAACTGAAAATTAGCCCGCTTTTAATAGAAAAACATCGATTTTCTACGCCTCAATTGGAAATATGATTATGCAACACACGCGCAGTTGCGCGTGTGTTGCATAATCATATTTCCAGGTTGAGGCTAGTAGTTTTAGTTGTAATTTTTGGGCCGCTCTGGCGGGCCATGGCCCGCGGCAGAGCGGCACAGTCCTGGTCTTGATACCTATCATAACCTAGAAACTCTTCATTTACAGAAGTTCACTCATAACCTTCAAAAAATCCCAAAAATATGGAATTTCTTCCCATTTTCGGTGTGTTTACCCCGTAGACTTTTATCATAACCTTCAACATCTCCCTCTGCATGAAACTGAAATACATTTGCGCATGAATTCCCACCTTTTTGTGATATTTCATCGAAAATAACATTTTACCATCCGTAGACTTTTGACGAATGTTTCCTAAAATTTATGATATGCGTACGTTTCCCACCTTGCAATCGTTCCATACTGTCCAAAAAAATTGTTCAAAACACGCTTCCCTGACGAGAAAACAGCCAAAATATTTGCAAAAACTCATTTCCGAATATATTAAAAAATATTCATTAACAAATTTTTCATCAACATAATTTATAAGACGCTTTCGATTCCACTTCTTTTGAGCCTAAAATCGTCTCTCTGGCTTGTTTCTAAATGCCATTTTTTAATCAATTTAATTAGGTATGGAATTTTCGAAGGTTTCTTCTTTTTCCCCAAATACCGATTGGACCATTCTCAAATTGTAACCATACAAACTTCTTATTGATTTCTAGATTGTATCAAAATTTCAGACTTCTACCTTCAATGCCAACAAAAATATGCCTCATTGAAATTTCACTCAATTTGAGACCGAGTTCATCCACGGATTATATTATTGGAAATTAAAAATACTCAAAACATATCGTCACTTTCAGTTTCTCGAGATGAAAAAACGCTATCTCTTACGTACATCATGAAGCAATTTTCCTGCATATTTCAGCATCGAACTAACCGAAATGAGCGTTTAATCGAATTTCGAAATAAATTCATGTTATGTAATTTGAAGCTTCAAGTGGCCAATTTTCCTCCAGAAAAACAGAATGAAATTGATCCTCTCATCGAACCCTATAGCCTGACTGAATTGGAACGCATTCAAAACACAACTTGATCATCCACGCTAGAATGAGTACTTATTCACGTTGAGGATCATATTTCCTCAGAATGAAACAATTTGTGAGCGGAAACAATTTTCCCGTGTAACCCGACCTATTTCTCAATTACTGACCGACATGGAAGCCTGAACAAAGTCTGGGTGAGTATTTATCAATTTTTGAAAATATTCCAGTAATAATATTTTACTTTCCGTAAATAATGTTTTTACGACCCGCAAACACTCTCAAAAATTAAGTACATATCGGAGACACATCCTCATCAAATATGAACCCTGAGTGAGCCTCTAAACGATGTCCACTCAATGACAATGAGTGGCTCAGAGAATCTGCGGATGCGATTGAGAGGATTTTGGTGCAGTCAAACGATGAGTTATAATATCTATTTCTAAACGAAAATTCAGTGCACTGTTGAAAAGTTCCTGGTCTGAAAAATTTAAAACTTGCAATGTTGTAACATTAAAACTAATGCGAGAAATAATAACTCAAAGTACCGTGTTTCGCAATCGAATCGGTCCCAGCCAGATGCGCCAATTTTCTGCTGTAATTAAGCCATGATCACAAAGACCCAAATTTTCAATGAGCTTTTTTTACTCACGGAGTAAAAAGTACAGTTCCTGACCTATGAGCAGACACAAATCCAGATTTCTAGCATCAAAAACTGCTGGTGGGCACACAACACAAATTTGCAAAAAGAGGCCTTAAAACGAGGTATCGCAGTGCTCATAAAATCTACCAACCATGCGTTTTCAAAGTCTCACAACTGTAGATTTATTCAAATTTTTACATGTTTTTTCAGTTTTTATGTATAACTGTCGTATCAAAAATCTCCAGAGAGAAAATGAAAACCCCAATCACTCGATATATGCAAGAAAACTCGAGTCAAAAACGCACTTCCAGCAGATTCGCGACTTCGAACGTCAAATTTCACTGAGAAGGCATGTTTGAGAGTCCATTACGACGTATTCTCGACAACGGTGGTTATGTGAAATAAATGAGTAGTCTCACCTAGTCATTGTTAAAATGCAGAAATTATAATCTACTCCTCATATGTGATAGAAAAAAAATCACGTCGATTCAAAAACGCAGAGTTGAGCAAATGGACCGTTCTCTGTTCGGCGTCGTAAAACCCGACGATGAGGCAACTTTGAGTACCCAAAACACCTACTTCTTACTGTTTTATTGATGATTTTTCTCTTTATTGTTCATGACAAGCACACATTCTAACAGTGTTCAAAAATTGAAGTACATAACACAAAAACAGCCTGAGAAAATCGACTTTGAAAACGCAAGATTGATGAAATTTTACGACGATTCGCAGAACACGCGCGAGGCAGCGAGAATATATACGATGATTTGGACTTTGAAAATTTCGATATGAAATCATTTATGGCTATTATTGACCGAAAAACTTTTGTGGAATGAAATAAACACTACCCATAGGTAAATCGTAAACACTACCCATAGGTAAATCGTCTATTTCCAACACATTTCATCTCTATGAAATTTTTTGTGGGACCACTCTAAAAGCCTCAAATAAATGCATCACTCAATATGAGTGATTTTGAGAGGTATAAATGTCATATTTTCGACTCGACCCACGTATCAGGAAATATTTTTAGCAACTCTAAAGACACTACCCTGCCCTCAAAAAATAGCTGCAAGCCCTCGAATATGCATAAAATCGAAAAAACTTTAAACACTCATCACTCATTATTAAGCTTTCGGATCGAAATTGCTTAGAAAAAATTTTCAATAGTTTGCGCTTTCACACTATTTCAAGTTAAAAAAAAGCCCAAAAAATCGTTTTTTTATGCCCTATATTGGAAGTCGCGGTTAGTCGGGGAAACATAAATCGAGCGAAATGAGGAAAAATCACCAAAATGGGCTATTTCGTGAACTACTGGGATTTTCGTTCTGAAAATTTCACTGAATACGTAAAATGATGCGACAAGCAAAACATGTCAAATGACTTTTTCTGTGCGGGCAATAGAATTTTTTTGAGAAGCGAAAAATCAAAAATCACTCATTTTTTGATGAGCTGCTGTGGTCAAACGGTGCCGTTTTGAGCGCTGCCGATCCTGTGAGTCGAAGGTACTGATTATGTCGACATTTCATAAAAATTTGAGCTCTCCACGTGCGATGGATACGCCATGAGAAGCTGTCGAAAAATCCGACCGAAAAAACGCCTTTTTTAGACCCATTTTTAGAGCCCTATAAAAAATTTTCTAGGCCGAAAATCGAAAAACAAAAAACCACTTTTTTGGAGAAAATTGTTTTCAATACTGTGTCGGAAAATCAGACCTTTTGTTCCATAAATGAAAAAGATGGAGTGTTTGGCGCGGAGCACATATTTTTTTTGTGAGTTTTTAAGGCTCATTTTCTCGGAAAAATGAGAACCCAGATTTTTTGTGATTTTTTTTAGTGAAAGACCTTTGCAATGTCTACAAGATATCAAAGTTTAGACGCTTTTTGAAGGCGGGCCTAGCCGAAAAAAAAATGCCAAAAATCGACAACTTTTTTGCATGCTTTTTTTAAGAGGCTCTAGCAAAAAATTTTTCTCTATACGAAAAACCTCAAGTTTTTGGCTGAGGTGTACCGCTACTCTGGCTACAAAAATATGTAATCGGCATGGCTGTAGAGGCTCCCCAAAATTATTGATAAATAGAAAACAAAACGCTTTTTTAAACGGTTTTTTCTCATTTAAAGCATTTTTATGGGCCCGATTGATACGAAATTTGGAACTTAGGGGTTTCCCCCGATCCCCAACCTGCTCCCAAAATTTGAGCGCGCTGGGACCACGGCTTCTATGGGTTTCACCCGATAGAGCCCTGTGATTTGACTAGACCTTTCGCCAATAACCCTCTAGCCCTCTGATTAAGATTTTTCTTCTGACTTGATTTTCCTGCGGATTCCGATTTTAGTATTTTTTTCACTCTACGAGGGCGCCGCAAGTAACCAGAACACCAACGCGCCCTCCGACTCCCTCCCACACACAAACACACCCCAACACACACACCCAAACACACACCGCCAAACCCCCAAACAACAAAAAACACCCACAACAACACATCATCAACAACACCAACAACAAATCACACATTCCACCCAATCGCCACACTTTTAAAACCATCAACAAATGACCCACAACAACATAGCACACGCGCACAACAAATTTAGTACAGCCCGTACCTTACTTGTAACCAAACTTTATGTTTTACTTTTAAACACCACAGCCACTACTTAATTTACCAACAAACAACTCACACCTAACCATCAACCACCACTCAACCGGTAAAAAATTATTATTTCACCCTCTTCTTAAATGACACTCACACCAAACCTTTCTGATGGGAACCTCATTAATACTATCATAATCCAAAACATACCAATTATTATTAAACTCTCCTGAAATCATAACCTATCCTAATTTATCATGACCTCACATTCAAACCCAATCTATCAAATATTTCTGTCGAATTTTCAACACTCCCATCTTCCATCCCATATATCTTAGCATACATCATCATATTCTTACTGAATCACTCCACCAAACTTACACTACCCTACTCAATTCTTCATATTTTAAAACTCGACAGAATGTTGCAGAACTATTTCCTTAACGGAGACGAAATGATGATTAAATGCCTCTATCACACCTCTAATTCCCTATACAATCAATACTTGTTCATCTAAATGTTCAATATCAGTTTTCCCATACACGCCCCTCAAATAGTAAAAAGCATTTTCCAAAAACCCGTTCAATATCACTTAAGGGACAGACGTACGAAATAGCACTACAATAGCACACGTAATAACCAAGTTTAATATGCTTCCAAGTTTATATCCACTTCCAAAAACCACACTAGCGTTTCACACTGAATTTCCGCATGAAAACTTCACTATAGAGCCCCAAATATTCACCAACTTAATGATATTTCAAATTACCATGAACAAACTTGTTCAAATCAACCAGAAAAACTCAATTCAAATTCATTTTCGTGAATAAATTGAATGAATGAGGGGTAAATGATAGAGTATTAAATTATCCATCTCCCATTACTCAAGAGATCCCATACAACCCGACTCTCCCCTATCCAAACCGATACGGAAACCCACAACACTAGAATAAAATTACCACGAAACAAATTTGCAAACAAAAGACGACATCCCACCGAAAATTAGGCCGCTTTTAATAGAGAAACATCGCTATTATACGCCTCATTTCGGACAATGATTGAGCAACACACGCGCAGTCGCGCGTTCAACTTTGAGACTAGAGTATTTTGGTGGTGACTTATGGGCCGCTCTGCGGGGCGATGCCCTACGCAGAGCGGCACAGCTATGGTCTTGATGCATATCAAAACCGAGGAGTCCTTTACTTACTCCGGATCACTCAAAAACTCTACAAAATGCCCATTAATGTGCAATTTCTGCCATTTTGGGCGGATTTATCCCGTAGACTTTTTCCATAAACTTAAACTTCTCCTTCTGCATGAAACTGAAATACATTTGTGCATGAATTCCCACATTTTTGTGATTTTTCATCGAAAATAACATTTTACCATCCGTAGACTTTTGGCGAATGTTTCCTAAAATTTATGAAATGCGAACGTTTCCCACCTTGCAACCCTTCCATACTGTCCAAAAAAATTGTTCAAAACACTCTTCCCTGACGAGAAAAAAGCCAAAATATTTGCAAAATATCATTTCCAAATATATTAAAAAATATTCATTAACAAATTTTTCATCGACATAATTCATAAGACGCTCTCGATTCCGCTTCTTTTGAGCCTAAAATCGTCTCTCTGGCTTGTTTCTAAGTGCCATTTTTTTATCAATTTAATTAGGTATGGAATTTTCGAAAGTTTCTTCTTTTCCCCCAAATATCGATGGACCATTTTCAAATTTCAACCATACAAACTTCTCATTGATAACTAGATTGTATCAAAATTTCAGACTTCTTACTTGAATGCCAACGAAAATATGGCTCATTGAAATTTCACTCCTCTCGCGACCGAGAGTTTATACATCAATTATCAATGAAAATTTGAAAATCATAATTTATGTCTAAGCCCTCTCATTCTCTTTGAATGAAATACCAAATAACGCCCACCAAAACCTCCAGAAACCATTTTCAAGGACAATTGAAATAACGCAGAAAACGTTTACATGAAGAATTCCCAGAAAAACAACTGCCAGTCGAATTTTACCCCAAACAGGGAATTTTTTACCTGGAAAACGCTGGATGTTCGAACCTCTCCTCGGGCACTGAAACATGAATAATTTAGAACGCCCACCAAAATCAGCACAAAAATTTATGTTGGAATGAGTGATATCTCCATTTGAGCAGTAAATTTCTTCAAAGTAGAACATTTCACGAGCGCAAACCATTTGCAGAATTTCCATAAGTATACTTCAATCATTCACCATAATAGAACCCTCGACCAAGTCTGAGAGAGAATTTACAAATTTTCCAAATTATTATGAGTGATGACATTTTACTTTTCGTAAATAACACATATGAGACCTGCGAACCATATCTCTCGAAAATTCCAGACATCTCGGGGGACACACATACGCACGCGCATTCACCATACAACGCCGATCCCTTAACCACTCTGCCACGGCGAGCAACAATCTTCTTACATTCCCATTCACAATAAAAATTGACCTCTGAAAAATACTGGGAGAAAATTTTCAATTCAAACGAACCTCGAATTTCATTTCTCAATCGCCAAAATTGATAAGAGAAAAATTCACTCATTGTACGCTCGTTAGTAATCGACAAATCCACCACGATGCACTTTTTCTTCAATGAGAATATAGGCATGATCACTAAACACTCCTTTTCCAAGGAGCACATTCCATATCGAAATCGAATGTTTATTTTCTTCAACATGCATACAGTACGAATTACCGATTCCCAACGTAAAAATACGCTGATAAACTCACAACACTCATTTTGCCTAAATATCGAGTGATTCTGGAGCCTCATTTACCTCATTTATTGAGTATTAAACGTTTTGTATCGCCATTGTGAACATTCCGACTAATATCATTAGCTGGCAACTGCAAACATTCTTATTCTTCATGAACGACCGACGCGACTTTGTTCATTTCGAAAACAGCGAGGAAATGCGAGCGATTTTCAATGTCACTCACTCGTAATGAGTGACAGTCTCTTTAAATTCATGAATTTCGACTGCGTGCTGACACTTTAATTGCGAACAAGAGAAATTCTCACACCCAAAGATGGAAGCAAATGGCATCTATTCATCGCCCGAACGTCGACAAAATTCACAACTGGTAGTCAAATTACGTAAAAATGAGTTAAATTTACGTTATATATATATATATAAATGACTCCCTGATGTTCTTACTCGTTAACACTGTGCTAAGAACGTGAGAAATTTCTTCGGAGAGATAGCCATTCAAAATTTTCGGTTTCAAAGTAACAACACTCTGACGTGACCGCCGCCAGCTCACACACTTTGCATCAGAACGGGCAGAAGCTGGACTTATAAAATTTCCAAAATTCAAATTCGGGTTTCCATCGTTGATGGAGGTAAAAAACACTGTGTATAGGTAAATCGTCAATTTCCAACACATTTCATCTCTATAAAATTTCTTGTGGAACGCCTCTAAAGTCCTCAAATAATTAAAAATTACCGCATCATCAAATGAGTGAAATATGAGCGACTAAAATTGAGCCTTTTTCGCTTGGCTCTCGAAACAAGAAATATTTCTAGCATTGCTAAAGACACTACCTTGCCCTCAAAAAATAGCTGCGTGCCCTCGAATGAGTGTAAAGTGAACAAAACTCAAATCACTCATACTTCATCAATAAACTCCCAGATCGAAATTGCTTAGAAAAAATTTCCATTGGTTTGCTCTTTCATACTAGTGCGAGTGGAAAAAAGGCAGAAAAAAGGATTTTTATGCCCTAAAATGGAGATCGCGACGACTCCGGGAAACATAAATCGAGCGATTCGGGCGAAATCGCCAAAAACGGCTATTTCGTAAACTACCGGGAATTTCGCTCTGAAATTTTCACTGAACACGTAAAATGATGCGACAAGCAAAACATGCCAAATGACTTTTTCTGTGCGGGCAATAGAATTTTTTTTGAGAAGCGAAAAATCGAAAATCACTCATTTTTTGATGAGCTGCTGTGGCCAAACGGTGGCGTTTTGAGCGCTGCCAGTCCTGTGAGTCGTAGGTATTTTTGATGCCAACCTCTCATGAAATTTTGAGACGTTCAAGTGCGATGGATACGCCATGGAGAGCAGTCAAAAAATTCGACAGAAAAAACGCCTTTTTTTTAGGCATACTTTAAAGTCGAATAAAATAGAATCTATTCGACGAATTCTTTCGAGCCAAACTTTTTGAATGTACCAACATGTTTTCTGTGATGTATGGAAAAACCAGACCTCTTACTGTGAAACAGGAAAACTGAGACTGTTTTGGCGCAGATGCCATTTTTTTCGAGGTCTTTTTTGAGAGGCATTTTCTCAAAAAATTGAGAACCCAGATTTTTTGTGATTTTTTTCTCGACAGATATTTGCAAACTATACATGATATCAAATTTCGAAAGCTTTTCCGCCGCTGGCCTGGCCAGAAAAAAATCGCAAAAATCGACACTTTTTTAGCATGCTTTTTTTTGAGAGGCTCTAGCAAAAAATTTTTCTCTATACGAAAACACTCAAGTTTTCGGCTGAGGTGTACCGCTACTTTGACTACCAGAATATGAATTCCCAGACCTCTGGCTATCATGACAAACATTACATAAATATTAGAAAATGACAAAAAAAAATCAGCTTTTTTCCATTTAAAGCATTTTTATGGGCCCGATCGATCCGAGAGGCGAAACTTAAGGTTTTTTAGCGAGCCTCCATCCGGCCTCCCAATTTGAGCTCGCTGCGACCACGCGTTCTGGTACTTTACTCCTGTCAGGTACCAAATTTTTCCCCGTTGTTTCCGAGCACTAAACACAAGCACCCTCCCTTATAGTACTAGTTCTAGCATCTCTTCGAAATGCGTATTTTAGTTTTAGTGCTTTTTTCAAATCCGGAGGGCGCCGCGAGTAACCAGACAACACGCGCCCTCCGACTCCCACCCACACACACAACACACACCCACACACACACCAAAACACACACTGCCAAACACCCAAACAACAAAAAACACCCACAACAACACATCATCAACACCACCAACAACAAACCACCCATACCACTCACACTCCTCACACTTATAAAAATCATCAACAAATGGCCCACAAGGACATACCACACGCGCACAACAAATTTAGTACAGCCCATGCGTTACTTGTCTCCAAACTTGTATGTTTTACTTATAAACACCCCGGCACTACTTTATTTACCAACAAACAACTCACACCTAACCATCAACCATCACTCAACAGGTCAAAAATAATTTTACAACTTCCTCTTGTATGACAATAATCCCTAAACCTATCGATTACCGTTAAACACACACAAAACGAGTAGTCATAACCCATATGATCCTTATTTATCAATACTTTACCTTCAAACCCAATTTATCATATATTACTGTTACATCCCATCTATCTCCACATACATCCCCTTATTCATTCTAAATCACTCCTCCAAACCTATACACTACCCGACTCAATTCCTTAAATTTTAAAGCTCGACAGAAAGTTGCACAACAATTTCCTTAACGGAGACGTAAAAATGATAAAAATCTTCTATCACACCTCCAATTATCCTCAGCTTTAACAGGTTGAAAAGCAGACCCAATACAATCAACACTTGTTTATTTAAATGTTCAACACAATTATGTTCGATATAAGTTTTCCCATATACGCCCCTCAACCAATAAAAAGCATTTACCAAAAAACGTTCAATATCACTTTAGGGCCAGACGTACGAAAATAGCACTCCAATAGCACACGAGAATTACAGAGTTTCATATGCCTACAAGTTTAAACCCACTTTCACAAACCACACTAGCGTTTCATACTGAATATCCGCATGAAAACATTACTATAGAGCCCCAAATATTCACCAACTTAATGATAGCTCTAATTACCATGAACACACTCTTTCAAATCAACCCGAAAAACTAAATTCAAACTCATTTTCGTGAAGAAATTGAATGAATGAGAGGCAAATGATAGAGTATTAGATTACCCATCTTTCATTTCTCCGAAGATCCCATACAATCTGATCCTTCTTCAATCTAAACGGCTATAGAAACCCACAGCATTTAAATAAAATAATCACAAAATAAATTTGCAAACCAAAGGCCACTTCCAACTGAAAATTAGCCCGCTTTCAATAGAGAAACAACGCTATTATACGCCTCAATTGGATAATTATTATGCAACACACGCGCTGTCGCGCGTTCAAGTTTAATACTAGAATATTTTGGTCGTGATTTAGGGGCCGCTCTGCGAGGGCGATGCCCTACGCAGAGCGGCACAGCCATGGTCTTGATACCTATCAAAACCGAGAAGCCCTTTACTTACTCCGGATCACTCAAAAACTCTACAAAATGACCATTAATGTGCAATTTCTGCCATTTTGGGCGGATTTACCCCGTAGACTTTTTTCATAAACTTCAACATCTCCCTCTGCATGAAACTGAAATACATTTGTGCATGAATTCCCACATTTTTGTGATTTTTCATCGAAAATAACATTTTACCATCCGTAGACTTTTGGCGAATGTTTCCTAAAATTTATGAAATGCAAACGTTTCCCACCTTGCAACCCTTCCATACTGTCCAAAAAAAATGTTCAAAACACACTTCCCTGACGAGAAAACAGCCAAAATATTTGCAAAATATCATTTCCAAATATATTGAAAAATATTCATCAAAAAATTTTTCATCGACATAATTCATAAGACGCTCTGGATTCCGCTTCTTTTGAGCCTAAAATCGTCTCTCTGGCTTGTTTCTAAGTGCCATTTTTTTACCAATTTAATTAGGTATGGAAATTTCGAAGGTTTCTTCTTTTTCCCCAAATATCGATTGGACCATTTTCAAATTTTAACCATACCAACTTCTCATCGATTTCTAGATCGTATCAAAATTTCAGACGTCTAACTTCAATGCCAACGAAAATATGGCTCATTGAAATTTCACACCTCTCGCGACCAAAGTTTATAGATCGATTATCGATGAAAATTTAAAAATGATAATTTATGTCATGAAACCCCTTCATTCTCTTCGAATGAAATACCAAATAACGCCCACCAAAACCTCCAGAAACCATAATCAAGGACAATTGAAGTACCGCAGAAAACCTTTACATGGAGAATTCCCAGAAAAACAACTGCCAGTCAAATTTTACCCCAAACAGTGAATTTTCTACCTGGAAAATGCTCGAAGTTCGAACCTCTCGTCGGGCACTGAAACATGAATAATTTAGAACGCCCACCAAAATCAGGACAAACATTTACGTTCGGATGAGTGATTTCTCCATTTGAGCGATACATTTCTTCAAAGTAGAACATTTCACGACCGCAAACCATTTCACACGATTTCCATGAGTATACTTCAATCATTCACCAAAATAGAACCCTCAACCAAGTCTGAGAGAGAATTTACAAATTATTCCAAATAAATATGAGTGATGACATTTTACTTTTCGTAAATAACACATATGAGACCTGCGAACCATATCTCTCGAAAATTCCAGACATCTCGAGGACACACATACGCACGCGCATTCACCATACAACGCCGACCCCTAACCACTGTGCCACGGCGAGCAACAAGCTTCCTACATTCTCATTCACAATAAAAATTGACCTCTGAAGAATACTGAGAGAAAATTTTCATTTTCAAACGAAACTCGAATTTCATTTTTCAATCGCCAAAATTGAAAAGAGAAAAATTCACTCGTCGTACGTTCTTTAGTAATCGACAAATCCACCATGATGCACTCTTTTTTCAATGAGAATATAGGCATGATCACTGAATACTCCTTTTCCAAGGAGCTCATTCCATTCCGAAATCGAATATACATTTTCTGCAACACGCATACATACAGTACGAATATTCGATTTCCAACGTAAAAATACGCTGTTAAACTCACAACACTAATTTTGCATAAATATCTACTGATTCTGAAGCCTCATTCATCTCATTTATTGAGTACTATACGATTTTTATACTCATTGTGAGCATTCTAGCAAAAATCGGTAGCTGGCAACTGCAAACACTCGTATTCTTCTTCAACGACCGACTCGACTCTGTTCTTCTGTAAAACAGTGAGGAAATGCGACCGATTTTCAATGTCACTCACTCGTAATGAGTGAGAGCCTCTTTCAATTCATGAATTTCGATTGCATGCTGACACTTTAATTGGGAACAAGAGAAATTCTCACACCCAAAGATGGAAGCAAATGGCATCTATTCACCGCCCGAACGTCGACAAAATTCACAACTGATAGTCAAATTACGTAAAAATGAGTTAAATTTACGTTATATATATATATAAATACTCCCTGATGTTTTTACTCGTTAACACTGTGCTAAGAACGTGAGAAATTTCTTCGGACAGATAGCCATTCAAAAATTTCGGTTTCAAAGTAACACCACTCTGACGTGACCGCACTCAGCTCGCACACTTCGCATCAGAACGGGCAGAAGC
Organism: Morinoia aosen; assembly: GCA_030386875.1. Classification (NCBI taxonomy): domain Eukaryota; kingdom Metazoa; phylum Arthropoda; class Malacostraca; order Amphipoda; family Talitridae; genus Morinoia; species Morinoia aosen. Next base: position 105,112,609 of record CM059576.1, on the reverse strand, counting down.
TGGACTTATAAAATTTCGACACAAAATTCAATTTCGAGTTTCCATCGTTGATGGAGGTGAAAAACAATACGTATAAGTAAATCGTCAATTTCCAACACATTTCATCTCTATAAAGTTTCTTGTGGAACGCCTCTAAAGTCCTCAAATAATTTGAAATTACCGCATCATCAAATGAGTGAAATATGAGCGATTAAAATTGAGGCTTTTTCGCTCGACTCTCGAAACAAGAAATATTTCTAGCAACTCTAGAGACACTACCTTGCCCTCAAAACACAGCTGCGGGCCCTCGAATGAGTGTAAAGTGAACAAAACTCAAATCACTCATACTTCATCAATAAGCTCTCGGATCGAAATTGCTTAGAAAAAAATTCCAATAGTTTGCGCTTTCACACTGTTTCGAGTTGAAAAAAAACCAAAAAAACAGTTTTTTATGCCCTATAATGCAAATCGCTATCACTCGGGGAAACATAAATCGATCGATATGAGCAAAATCGCAAAAATTGGCTATTTCGTGAACTACGGCGAATTTCGCTCTGAAAATTTCACTGAACACGTAAAATGATGCGCCTATCAAAACATGTTAAATGACTTTTTCTGTGCGGGCCACAGAAATTTTTTGAGCGGCGAAAAATCGAAAATCACTCATTTTTTGATGAGCTTCTGCGGCCAAACGGTGGCGTTTTGAGCGCTGCCAATCCTGTGAGTCGTAGGTATTAATGATGCCAACATTTCATTAAAATTTGAGGCTTTCACCTGCAATGGATACGCCATGAGGAGCAGTCAAAAAATCGGACCGAAAAAAACGCCCTTTTTACACCCATTTTCGAAGCCTTATAAAAAATTTTCTAGCCCGAAAATCGAAAAACAAAAAACCACTTTTTTGAAGAAAATTGTTTTTAATATTGTGTCGAAAAATCAGACCTTTTCTTTCATAAATGAAAAAGATGGAGTGTTTGGCGCGGAACACATATTTTTTTTGAGATTTTTTGAGGCTCATTTACTCGAAAAATTAGAAACCCAGATTTTTTGTGATTTTTTTAGTGAAAGACCTTTTCAATGTCTACAAGATATCAAAGTTTCGACGCTTTTCAATGGCTGGTCTGGCCAGAAAAAAATGCCAAAAATCGACAACTTTTTTGCATGCTTTTTTTGAGAGGCTCTAGCAAAAAATTTTTCTCTATGCGAAAAACCTATAAGTTTCGGCTGAGGTGTACCGCTACTTTGGCTACAAAAATATGAAATCGGCATGGCTGTAGAGCCGCTCTCCAAAAAGTATAATTAGAAAAACTAAACGCATTTTTCATCACTTTTTTTTCAATTAAAGCATTTTTATGGGCCCGATCGATCCGAAAATCAATACGGGGGGGTTTCCCCCGATCCCCGACCTGGCCCCGAAGTTTGAGCCCGCTACGACCCCGCGTTCTAGTACTTTACTCCTGTTTCCCCTCGGAGTAGCATATGACTGTTTTTCAATCCCACACAAGCACCTCCACAAAAGTCCCGATCTAAACCTAAACGCGGATTTCGATTCTGGTTTTTCTCCCATTTTGGAGGTGCGCCGCTAGTAACCAGATACACACGCGCCCTCCGACTCCCCCCCACACACAACACACACCCACACACACACCAAAACACACACCGCCAAACCCCCAAACAACAAAAAACACCCACAACAACACATCACCAACACCACCAACAACAAACCACCCATACCACTCACACTCCTCACACTTATAAAACCATCAACAAATAGCCCACAACGACATACCACACGCGCACAACAAATTTAGTACAGCCCATGCGTTACTTGTCTCCAAACTTGTATGTTTTACTTTTAAACACCACAGCCACTACTTAATTTACCAACAAACAACTCACACCTAACCATCACCCATCACTCATTCTAAAATAATTAAACTAATTCCTTTAGTATGACAATAATCCCTAAACCTATCGATTATAATTAAACACACACAAAACAAGTAGTCATAACCCATTTGATCCTTATTTATCATGACTTTACCTTCAAACCCAATCTATCGTATATTACCATTGAATTTGCAGCCCCCTCATACTTCATCCCATCTATCTTAACATACATCCCCTTATTCCTACTAAATCACTTCACAAAACCTATACACTACCCGACTCAATTCCTTATATTTCAGAGCTCGACAGAATGTGCAATAACAATTTCCTTAACGGAGACGTAAATATGAAAAAATTCCGCTATCACACCTCCAATTACCCTCAGGTTAAACAGGGGAAAAATTACACCCAATACAAACAATACTCGTTTATTTAAATGTTAAACACAATTTTGTTCGATATAAGTTTTCCCATATACGCCCCTCAAACAATAAAAAGCATTTACCAAAAAACATTCAATATCACTTTAGCGCCAGACGTACGAAAATAGCACTCCAATAGCACACGAGAATTACAGAGTTTCATATGCCTACAAGTTTAAACCCACTTTCACAAACCACACTAGCGTTTCATTTTGAATATCCGCATGAAAACATTACTATAGAGCCCCAAATATTCACCAACTTAGTGATAGCTAAAATTACCATGAACACACTCTTTCAAATCAACCCGAAACACTCAATTCAAACTCATTTTCGTGAAGAAATTGAATGAATGAGAGGTAAATAACAGAGTATTGGATTACCCATCTTTCATTTCTCCGAAGATCCCATACAATCTGGTCCTTCTTACATCTAAACCACTATAGAAACCCACAACATTTGACTAAAATAATCCCAAAATGAGTTTGCAAACAAAAGACTACATCCAACTGAAATTAGCCCGCTTTTAATAGAGAAACATCGCTAATATACGCCTCAATTGGAAAATGATTATGCAACACACGCGCCGTCGCGCGTTCGCGATTAATACTAGAATATTTTGGTCGGGATTTAGGGGCCGCTCTGCGAGGGCGATGCCCTACGCAGAGCGGCACAGCCATGGTCTAGATGCCTATCAAAACCGAGGGGCTCTTTACTTAGTCCGGATCACTCAAAAACTCTACAAAATGCCCATAAATGTGCAATTTCTGCCATTTTGGGTGGATTTACCCCGTAGACTTTTATTATAACCTTCAACATCTCCCTCTGTATGAAGCTGAAATGCATTTGTGCACGAATTCCCACTTATTTGCGATTTTTCATCGAAAATAACATTTTACCATCCGTAGACTTTTGGCGAATGTTTCCTAAAATTTATGAAATGCGTAGGGTTCTCACTTTGCAACCCTTCCATACTGTCCAAAAAAATTGTTCAAAACACGCTTCCCTGACGAGAAAACAGCCAAAATATTTGCAAAAACTCATTTCCAAATATATTAAAAAATATTCATTAACAAATTTTTCATCGACATAATTCATAAGACGCTCTCGATTCCGCTTCTTTTGAGCCTAAAATCGTCTCTCTGGCTTGTTTCTAAGTGCCATTTTTTATCAATTTAATTAGGTATGGAATTTTCGAAGGTTTCTTCTTTTTCCCCAAATATCGATTGGACCATTTTCAAATTTCAACCATACAAACTTCTCATTGATATCTAGATTGTATCAAAATTTCAGACTTCTTACTTGAATGCCAACGAAAATATGGCTCATTGAAATTTCACTCCTTTCGCGACCGAGAGTTTATAGATCAATTATCAATGAAAATTTAAAAATCATAATTTATGTCATGAAACCCCTCATTCTCTTCGAATGAAATACCAAATAACGCCCACCAAAACCTCCAGAAACCATTTTCAAGGACAACTGAAATATCGCAGAAAACGTTTACATGAAGAATTCCCAGAAAAACAACTGCCAGTCAAATTTTACCCCAAACGGGGAATTTTTTACCTGGAAAATGCTGGCAGTTCGAACCTCTCGTCGGGCACTGAAACATGAATAATTTAGAACGCCCACCAAAATCAGGACAAACATTTACGTTCGGATGAGTGATTTCTCCATTTGAGCAGTAAATTTCTTCAAAGTAGAACGTTTCACGAGCGCGCAAACCATTTCGCAGAACTTCCATAAGTATACTTCAAAATCATTCACCAGAATAGAACCCCCGACCACGTCTGAGAAAAAATTTACAAATTATTCCAAATTATTATGAGTGATGACATTTTACTTTTCGTAAATAACACATATGAGACCTGCGAACCATGTCTCTCGAAAATTCCAGACATCTCGGGGACACACATACGCACGCGCATTCACCATACAACGCCGATCCCTTAACCACTCTGCCACGGCGAGCAACAATCTTCTTACATTCCCATTCACAATAAAAATTGACCTCTGAAAAATACTGAGAGAAAATTTTCAATTCAAACGAACCTCGAATTTCATTTTTCAATCGCCAAAATTGATAAGAGAAAAATTCACTCATTGTACGCTCGTTAGTAATCGACAAATCCACCACGATGCACTTTTTCTTCAATGAGAATATAGGCATGATCACTAAACACTCCTTTTCCAAGGAGCACATTCCATATCGAAATCGAATGTTTATTTTCTTCAACATGCATACAGTACGAATTACCGATTCTCAACGTAAAAATACGCTGATAAACTCACAACACTCATTTTGCCTAAATATCGAGTGATTCTGGAGCCTCATTAATCTCATTTATCGAGTATTATACGGTTTGTATCGTCTCTGTGACCCTTTCAACAGAAATCAGTACCTGGAAACTGCAAACACTCGTATTCTTCATCAAAGACCGACTTGACTCTGTTCATTTCGAAAACAGCAAGGAAATGCGAGCGATTTTCAATATCACTCACTCGTAATGAGTGAGAGCCTCTTTCAATTCATGAATTTCGATTACGTGCTGACACTTTAATTGCAAACAAGAGAAATTCTCACACCCAAAGATGGAAGCAAATGGCATCTATTCATCGCCCGAACGTCGACAAAATTCACAACTGATAGTCAAATTACGTAAAAATGAGTTAAATTTACGTTATATATATATATATAAACGACTCCCTGATGTTCTTACTCGTTAATACTGCGCTAAGAACGTGAGAAATTTCCTCGGAAAGATAGCCATTCGAAAATTTCGGTTTCAAAGTAACAACACTCTGACGTGACCGCACTCAGCTCACACACTTCGCATCAGAACGGGCAGAAGCTGGACTTGTAAAATTTCGACACAAAATTCAATTTCGAGTTTCCATCGTTGATGGAGGTGAAAAACATTACGTATAGGTAAATCGTCAATTTCCAACACATTTCATCTCTATAAAATTTCTTGTGACTCGCCTCTAAAGTCCTCAAATAATTAAAAATTACCGCATCATCAAATGAGTGAAATATGAGCGACTAAAATTGAGCCTTTTTCGCTTGGCTCTCGAAACAAGAAATATTTCTAGCATTGCTAAAGACACTACCTTGCCCTCAAAAAATAGCTGCGTGCCCTCGAATGAGTGTAAAGTGAACAAAACTCAAATCACTCATACTTCATCAATAAACTCCCAGATCGAAATTGCTTAGAAAAAATTTCCATTGGTTTGCTCTTTCATACTAGTTCGAGTGGAAAAAAGGCAGAAAAAAGGATTTTTATGCCCTAAAATGGAGATCGCGACGACTCCGGGAAACATAAATCGAGCGATTCGGGCGAAATCGCCAAAAACGGCTATTTCGTAAACTATCGGGAATTTCGCTCTGAAAATTCCACCGAACACGTAAAAAAATGCGCCTAGCAAAACATATTAAATGACTTTTTCTGTACGGGCGACAGAACATTTTTGGAAAGCGAAAAATCGAAAATCGCGCATTTTTTGATGAGCTGCTGTGGCCAAACGGTGGCGTTTTGAGCGCTGCCGATCCCGTGGATCGTAGGTACTGTTGACGTAAACCTCTCATGAAATTTTGGCATTATCACGTGCGATGTATACGCGATAAGAAGCAGTCAAAAAATTCGACCGTAAAAACGTCATTTTTTGGTCCCAACTTCAAAGACTCACAGAAATAATTCTACTCGGAGAAACCTTCTCAAAAAGTATTTTTGAATGTACCAACATGTTTTCTGTGATGTGTAGAAAAACCAGACCTCCTACTGTCACCCAGAAAACTTAAACATGTTTGGCGCAGATGCCTTTTTTTCCGAGGTCTTATTTGAGAGGCATTTTCTCGCAAAATTGAGCACCCAGATTTTTTGTGATTTTTTCGGTGAAAGACTTTTCCAATGTCTACAAGATATCAAAGTTTGGACGCTTTTAAGCGGCGGGCCTGGCCAGAAAAAAATGCCAAAAATCGACAACTTTTTTGCATGCTTTTTTTAAGAGGCTCTAGCAAAAAATTTTTCTCTATACGAAAAACCTCAAGTTTTTGGCTGAGGTGTACCGCTACTCTGGCTACAAGATTATGAAATCGGCATGGCTGTAGAGGCGCTCCAAAATTATTGATAAATAGAAAACAAAACGCTTTTTCAAACGGCTTTTTCTCATTTAAAGCATTTTTATGGGCCCGATCGAGCCGAGAGGCGAAACTTAAGGTTTTTTAGCGAGCCTCCATCCGGCCTCCAAATTTGAGCTTGCTGCGAGCACGCGTTCTGGTACTTTACTCTTGTCAGGTACCAAATTTTTCCCCGTTGTTTCCGAGCACTAAACACAAGCACCCTCCCTTATAGTACTAGTTCTAGCATCTCTTCGAAATGCGTATTTTAGTTTTAGTGCTTTTTTCAAATCCGGAGGGCGCCGCAAGTAACCAGCACACCAACGCGCCCTCCTCCTCCCACACACAAACACACCCCAACACACACACACCAAAACACACACCGCCAAACCCTCAAACAACAAAAAACACCCACAACAACACATCACCAACACCACCAACAACAAACCACCCATACCACTCACACTCCTCACACTTATAAAACCATCAACAAATAGCCCACAACGACATACCACACGCGCACAACAAATTTAGTACAGCCCATGCGTTACTTGTCTCCAAACTTGTATGTTTTACTTTTAAACACCACAGCCACTACTTAATTTACCAACAAACAACTCACACCTAACCATCACCCATCACTCATTCTAAAATAATTAAACTAATTCCTTTAGTATGACAATAATCCCTAAACCTATCGATTATAATTAAACACACACAAAACAAGTAGTCATAACCCATTTGATCCTTATTTATCATGACTTTACCTTCAAACCCAATCTATCGTATATTACCATTGAATTTGCAGCCCCCTCATACTTCATCCCATCTTTCTTAACATACATCCCCTTATTCTTACTAAATCACTTCACAAAACCTATACACTACCCGACTCAATTCCTTATATTTCAGAGCTCGACAGAATGTGCAATAACAATTTCCTTAACGGAGACGTAAATATGAAAAAATTCCGCTATCACACCTCCAATTACCCTCAGGTTAAACAGGGGAAAAATTACACCCAATACAAACAATACTCGTTTATTTAAATGTTAAACACAATTTTGTTCGATATAAGTTTTCCCATATACGCCCCTCAAACAATAAAAAGCATTTACCAAAAAACATTCAATATCACTTTAGCGCCAGACGTACGAAAATAGCACTCCAATAGCACACGAGAATTACAGAGTTTCATATGCCTACAAGTTTAAACCCACTTTCACAAACCACACTAGCGTTTCATACTGAATATCCGCATGGAAACATTACTATAGAGCCCCAAATATTCACCAACTTAGTGATAGCTAAAATTACCATGAACACACTCTTTCAAATCAACCCGAAACACTCAATTCAAACTCATTTTCGTGAAGAAATTGAATGAATGAGCGGTAAATAACAGAGTATTAGATTACCCATCTTTCATTTCTCCGAAGATCCCATACAATCTGATCCTTCTTCAATCCAAACCACTATAGAAACCCACAACATTTGACTAAAATAATCCCAAAATGAGTTTGCAAACAAAAGACTACATCCAACTGAAATTAGCCCGCTTTTAATAGAGAAACATCGCTATTATACGACTCAATTGGAAAATGATTATGCAACACACGCGCCGTCGCGCGTTCGCGTTTAATACTAGAATATTTTGGTCGTGATTTAGGGGCCGCTCTGCGAGGGCGATGCCCTACGCAGAGCGGCACAGCCATGGTCTTGATGCCTATCAAAACCGAGGGGCCCTTTACTTACTCCGGATCACTCAAAAACTCTACAAAATGCCCATAAATGTGCAATTTCTGCCATTTAGGGTGGATTTACCCCGTAGACTTTTATTATAACCTTCAACATCTCCCTCTGTATGAAGCTGAAATACATTTGTGCATGAATTCCCACTTTTTGTGGTTTTTCATCGAAAATAACATTTTACCATCCGTAGACTTTTGGCGAATGTTTCCTAAAATTTATGAAATGCGTACGTTTCTCACCTTGCAACTCTTCCATACTGTCCAAAAAAATTGCTCAAAACACTCTTCCCTGACGAGAAAACAGCCAAAATATTTGCAAAATATCATTTCCAAATATATTAAAAAATATTCATTAAAAAATTTTTCATCGACATAATTCATAAGACGCTCTGGATTCCGCTTCTTTTGAGCCTAAAATCGTCTCTCTGGCTCGTTTCTAAGTGCCATTTTTTTATCAATTTAATTAGGTATGGAATTTTCGAAGGTTTCTTCTTTTTCCCCAAATATCGATTGGACCATTTTCAAATTTTAACCATACAAACTTCTCATCGATTTCTAGATTGTATCAAAATTTCAGACTTCTTACTTGAATGCCAACGAAAATATGGCTCATTGAAATTTCACTCCTCTCGCGACCGAGAGTTTATACATCAATTATCAATGAAAATTTGAAAATCATAATTTATGTCATGAAACCCCCTCATTCTCTTCGAATGAAATACCAAATAACGCCCACCAAAACCTCCAGAAGCCATTTTCAAGGACAACTGAAATATCGCAGAAAACGTTTACATGAAGAATTTCCAGAAAAACAACTGCCAATCAAATTTTACCCCAAACAGGGAATTTTTTACCTGGAAAATGCTCGAAGTTCGAACCTCTCGTCGGGCACTGAAACATGAATAATTTAGAACGCCCACCAAAATCAGGACAAACATTTACGTTCGGATGAGTGATTTCTCCATTTGAGCAGTAAATTTCTTCAAAGTAGAACGTTTCACGAGCGCGCAAACCATTTCGCAGAACTTCCATAAGTATACTTCAAAATCATTCACCAGAATAGAACCCCCGACCACGTCTGAGAAAAAATTTACAAATTATTCCAAATTATTATGAGTGATGACATTTTACTTTTCGTAAATAACACATATGAGACCTGCGAACCATATCTCTCGAAAATTCCAGACATCTCGGGGACACACATACGCACGCGCATTCACCATACAACGCCGATCCCTTAACCACTCTGCCACGGCGAGCAACAATCTTCTTACATTCCCATTCACAATAAAAATTGACCTCTGAAAAATACTGAGAGAAAATTTTCAATTCAAACGAACCTCGAATTTCATTTTTCAATCGCCAAAATTGATAAGAGAAAAATTCACTCATTGTACGCTCGTTAGTAATCGACAAATCCACCACGATGCACTTTTTCTTCAATGAGAATATAGGCATGATCACTAAACACTCCTTTTCCAAGGAGCACATTCCATATCCAAATCGAATGTTTATTTTCTTCAACATGCATACAGTACGAATTACCGATTCTCAACGTAAAAATACGCTGATAAACTCACAACACTCATTTTGCCTAAATATCGAGTGATTCTGGAGCCTCATTAATCTCATTTATCGAGTATTATACGGTTTGTATCGTCTCTGTGACCCTTTCAACAGAAATCAGTACCTGGAAACTGCAAACACTCGTATTCTTCATCAAAGACCGACTTGACTCTGTTCATTTCGAAAACAGCGAGGAAATGCGAGCTATTTTCAATATCACTCACTCGTAATGAGTGAGAGCCTCTTTCAATTCATGAATTTCGATTGCGTGCTGACACTTTAATTGCAAACAAGAGAAATTCTCACACCCAAAGATGGAAGCAAATGGCATCTATTCATCGCCCGAACGTCGACAAAATTCACAACTGATAGTCAAATTACGTAAAAATGAGTTAAATTTACGTTATATATATATATATAAACGACTCCCTGATGTTCTTACTCGTTAATACTGCGCTAAGAACGTGAGAAATTTCCTCGGAAAGATAGCCATTCGAAAATTTCGGTTTCAAAGTAACAACACTCTGACGTGACCGCACTCAGCTCACACACTTCGCATCAGAACGGGCAGAAGCTGGACTTATAAAATTTCGACACAAAATTCAATTTCGAGTTTCCATCGTTGATGGAGGTGAAAAACATTACGTATAGGTAAATCGTCAATTTCCAACACATTTCATCTCTATAAAATTTCTTGTGACTCGCCTCTAAAGTCCTCAAATAATTAAAAATTACCGCATCATCAAATGAGTGAAATATGAGCGACTAAAATTGAGACTTTTTCGCTTGGCTCTCGAAACAAGAAATATTTCTAGCATTGCTAAAGACACTACCTTGCCCTCAAAAAATAGCTGCGTGCCCTCGAATGAGTGTAAAGTGAACAAAACTCAAATCACTCATACTTCATCAATAAACTCCCAGATCGAAATTGCTTAGAAAAAATTTCCATTGGTTTGCTCTTTCATACTAGTTCGAGTGGAAAAAAGGCAAAAAAAAGGATTTTTATGCCCTAAAATGGAGATCGCGACGACTCCGGGAAACATAAATCGAGCGATTCGGGCGAAATCGCCAAAAACGGCTATTTCGTAAACTATCGGGAATTTCGCTCTGAAAATTTCACCGAACACGTAAAAAAATGCGCCTAGCAAAACATATTAAATGACTTTTTCTGTACGGGCGACAGAACATTTTTGGAAAGCGAAAAATCGAAAATCGCGCATTTTTTGATGAGCTGCTGTGGCCAAACGGTGGCGTTTTGAGCGCTGCCGATCCCGTGGATCGTAGGTACTGTTGACGTAAACCTCTCATGAAATTTTGGCATTATCACGTGCGATGTATACGCGATAAGAAGCAGTCAAAAAATTCGACCGTAAAAACGTCATTTTTTAGTCCCAACTTCAAAGACTCACAGAAAAAATTCTACTCGGAGAAACCTTCTCAAAAAGTATTTTTGAATGTACCAACATGTTTTCTGTGATGTGTAGAAAAACCAGACCTCCTACTGTCACCCAGAAAACTTAAACATGTTTGGCGCAGATGCCTTTTTTTCCGAGGTCTTATTTGAGAGGCATTTTCTCGCAAAATTGAGCACCCAGATTTTTTGTGATTTTTTTGGTGAAAGACTTTTCCAATGTCTACAAGATATCAAAGTTTGGACGCTTTTAAGCGGCGGGCCTGGCCAGAAAAAAATGCCAAAAATCGACAACTTTTTTGCATGCTTTTTTTAAGAGGCTCTAGCAAAAAATTTTTCTCTATACGAAAAACCTCAAGTTTTTGGCTGAGGTGTACCGCTACTCTGGCTACAAGATTATGAAATCGGCATGGCTGTAGAGGCGCTCCAAAATTATTGATAAATAGAAAACAAAACGCTTTTTCAAACTGTTTTTTCTCATTTAAAGCATTTTTATGGGCCCGATCGAGCCGAGAGGCGAAACTTAAGGTTTTTTAGCGAGCCTCCATCCGGCCTCCAAATTTGAGCTTGCTGCGAGCACGCGTTCTGGTACTTTACTCTTGTCAGGTACCAAATTTTTCCCCGTTGTTTCCGAGCACTAAACACAAGCACCCTCCCTTATAGTACTAGTTCTAGCATCTCTTCGAAATGCGTATTTTAGTTTTAGTGCTTTTTTCAAATCCGGAGGGCGCCGCAAGTAACCAGCACACACACGCGCCCTCCGACTCCCCCCCACAACACAACACACACCCACACACACACACCCAAACACACCCCCCGAAACCCCCAAACAACAAAAAACACCCACAACAACACATCATCAACAACACCAACAACAAATCACACATTCCACCCAATCGCCACACTTTTAAAACCATCAACAAATGACCCACAACAACATAGCACACGCGCACAACAAATTTAGTACAGCCCATGCGTTACTTGTCTCCAAACTTTTATGTTTTACTTTTAAACACCCCGGCACTACTTCATTTACCAACAAACAACTCACACCTAACCATCAACCATCACTCAACAGGTATAAAATAATTATACTAACTCCTCTAGTATGACAATAATCCCTAAACCTAGCGATTACCATTAAACACACACAAAACGAGTTGTCGTAACCTATATGATCCTTATTTATCATGACTTTACCTTCAAACCCAATCTGTCGTATTTTACTGTCGAATTTTCAGCCCCCTCATACTTCATCCCATCCATCTTAACATACATCCCCTTATTCTTACTAAATCACTTCACCAAACCTATACACTACCCGACTCAATTCCTTAAATTTCAGAGCTCGACAGAATGTGCAATAACAATTTCCTTAACGGAGACGTAAATATGAAAAAATTCCGCTATCACACCTCCAATTACCCTCAGGTTAAACAGGTTAAAAAACACACCCAATAAAATCAACACTTGTTAATTTTAATGTTCAATACAATTATGTTCGATATAAGTTTTCCCATATACGCCCCTCAAACAATAAAAAGCATTTACCAAAAAACATTCAATATCACTTTAGCGCCAGACGTACGAAAATACCACTCCAATAGCACACGAGAATTACAGAGTTTCATATGCCTACAAGTTTAAACCCACTTTCACAAACCACACTAGCGTTTCATACTGAATATCCGCATTAAAACATTACTATAGAGCCCCAAATATTCACCAACTTAGTGATAGCTAAAATTACCATGAACACACTCTTTCAAATCAACCCGAAACACTCAATTCAAACTCATTTTCGTGAAGAAATTGAATGAATGAGCGGTAAATAACAGAGTATTAGATTACCCATCTTTCATTTCTCCGAAGATCCCATACAATCTGATCCTTCTTCAATCCAAACCACTATAGAAACCCACAACATTTGACTAAAATAATCCCAAAATGAGTTTGTAAACAAAAGACTACATCCAACTGAAATTAGCCCGCTTTTAATAGAGAAACATCGCTATTATACGCCTCAATTGGAAAATGATTATGCAACACACGCGCTGTCGCGCGTTCAAGTTTAATGCTAGAATATTTTGGTGGTGATTTAGGGGCCGCTCTGCGAGGGCGATGCCCTACGCAGAGCGGCACAGCCATGGTCTTGATACCTATCAAAACCGAGAAGCCCTTTACTTACTCCGGATCACTCAAAAACTCTACAAAATGACCATTAATGTGCAATTTCTACCATTTTAGGCGGATTTATCCCGTAGACTTTTATCACACCCTTAAACATCTCCCTCTGCATGAAACTGAAACACATTTGTGCATGAATTCCCACATTTTTGTGATTTTTCATCGAAAATAACATTTTACCCTCCGTAGACTTTTGGCGAATGTTTCCTAAAATTTATGAAATGCGAACGTTTCCCACCTTGCAACCCTTCCATACTGTCCAAAAAAATTGTTCAAAACACTCTTCCCTGACGAGAAAAAAGCCAAAATATTTGCAAAATATCATTTCCAAATATATTAAAAAATATTCATTAACAAATTTTTCATCGACATAATTCATAAGACGCTGTGGATTCCGCTTCTTTTGAGCCTAAAATCGTCTCTCTGGCTTGTTTCTAAGTGCCATTTTTTTATCAATTTAATTAGGTATGGAATTTTCGAAGGTTTCTTCTTTTTCCCCAAATATCAATTGGACCATTTTCAAATTTCAACCATACAAACTTCTCATTGATATCTAGATTGTATCAAAATTTCAGACTTCTTACTTGAATGCCAACGAAAATATGGCTCATTGAAATTTCACTCCTCTCGCGACCGAGAGTTTATACATCAATTATCAATGAAAATTTGAAAATCATAATTTATGTCTAAGCCCCCTCATTCTCTTTGAATGAAATACCAAATAACGCCCACCAAAACCTCCAGAAACCATTTTCAAGGACAATTGAAATAACGCAGAAAACGTTTACATGAAGAATTCCCAGAAAAACAACTGCCAGTCAAATTTTACCCCAAACGGGGAATTTTTTACCTGGAAAATGCTGGAAATTCGAACCTCTCATCGGGCACTGAAACATGAATAATTTAGAACGCCCACCAAAATCAGCGCAAAAATCCATGTTGGAATGAGTGATATCTCCATTTGAGCAGTAAATTTCTTCAAAGTAGAACATTTCACGAGCGCAAACCATTTGCAGAATTTCCATAAGTATACTTCAATCATTCACCAAAATAGAACCCTCGACCAAGTCTTAGAGAGAATTTACAAATTATTCCAAATTATTACGAGTGATGACATTTTACTTCTCGTAAATAACACATATGAGGCCTGCGAACCATATCTCTCGAAAATTCCAGACATCTCGGGGACACACATACGCACGCGCATTCACCATACAACGCCGATCCCTTAACCACTGTGCCATGGCGAGCAACAACCTTCTTACATTCCCATTCACAATAACAATTGACCTCTGAAAAATACTGAGAGAAAATTTTCATTTCAAACGAACCTCGAATTTCATTTTTCAATCGCCAAAATTGATGAGAGAAAAATTCACTCATCGTACGCTCTTTAGTAATTGACAAATCCACCATGTACACTCTTTTTTTCAATGAAAATATAGGCATGATCACTAAACACTTCTTTTCCAAGGAGCACATTCCATACCGAAATCGAATGTTTATTTTCTTCAACATGCATACAGTACGAATTTCCAATTTCCAACGTAAAAATACGCTGATAAACTCACAACACTAATTATGCCTAAATATCGAGTGATTCTGGAGCCTCATTTACCTCATTTATTGAGTATTAAACGTTTTGTATCGCCATTGTGAACATTCCGACTAATATCATTAGCTGGCAACTGCAAACATTCTTATTCTTCATGAACGACCGACGCGACTCTGTTCATTTCGAAAACAGCGCGGAAATGCGAGCGATTTTCAATGTCACTCACTCGTAATGATGAGAGCCTCTTTCAATTCATGAAATTCGATTGCGTGCTGACACTTTAATTGCGCACAAGAGAAATTCTCACACCCAAAGATGGAAGCGAATGGCATCTATTCATCGCCCGAACGTCGACAAAATTCACAACTGGTAGTCAAATTACGTAAAAATGAGTTAAATTTACGTTATATATATACACAAATGACTCCCTGATGTTCTTACTCGTCAACACTGTGCTAAAAACGTGAAAAATTTCCTCGGAAAGATAGCCATTCGAAAATTTCGGTTTCAAAGTAACAACACTCTGACGTGACCGCACTCAGCTCGCACACTTAGCATCAGAACGGGCAGAAGCTGGACTTGTAAAATTTCGACACAAAATTCAAATTCGAGTTTCCATCGTTGATGGAGGTGAAAAACACTACGTATAGGTAAATCGTCAATTTCCAACACATTTCATCTCTATAAAATTTCCTGTGGAACGCCTCTAAAGTCCTCAAATAATTAAAAATTAATGCATCATCAAATGAGTGAAATATGAGCGACTAAAATTGAGCTTTTTTCGCTTGACTCTCGAAACAAGAAATATTTCTAGCGACTCTAGAGACACTACCTTGCCCTCAAAAAATAGCCGCGGGCCCTCGAATGAGTGTAAAGTGAACAAAACTCAAATCACTCATACTTCATCAATAAACTCCCAGATCGAAATTGCTTAGAAAAAATTTACATTGGCTTGCTCTTTCAAACTAGGTCGAGTGGAAAAAATGTAAAAAAAATGATTTTTATGCCCTATAATGGTAATCACGATGACTCGGGGAAACATAAATCGCGCGAAATGGGCAAAACGGCGAAAAACGTGTTTTTCGTGAAATAATGCGAATTTCGTTCTGAAAATTTCACTGAATACGTAAAATGATGCGACTAGCAAAACATGTTAAATGACTTTTTCTGTGCGGGCGAAAGATTGTTTTTGAGCGGCGAAAAATCGAAAATCACTCATTTTTTGATGAGCTCCTGCGGCCAAACGGTGGCGTTTTGAGCGCTGCCAATCCTGTGAGTCGTAGGTATTGATGATGCCAACCTCTCATGAAAATTTGAGGCTCTCACCTGCAATGGATACACCATGAGGAGCAGTCAAAAAGTCGGACCGAAAAAACGCCCTTTTTACACCTATTTTCAAAACCCTATAAAAAATTTTCTAGCCCGAAAATCGAAAAACAAAAAACCACTTTTTCGAAGAAAATTGTTTCCAATATTGTGTCGAAAAATCAGACCTTTTGTTTCATAAATGAAAAAGATGGAGTGTTTGGCGCGGAACACATATTTTTTTTGAGAGTATTTAAGGCTCATTTACTCGGAAAATTGAAAACCCAGATTTTTTGTGATTTTTTCAGTGAAAGACCTTTCCAATGTCTACAAGATATCAAAGTTTGAACGCTTTTGAGCGGCGGGCCTGGCCGGAAAAAAATGCCAAAAATCGACAACTTTTTTGCATGCTTTTTTTAAGAGGCTCTAGCAAAAAATTTTTCTCTATACGAAACATCTCAAGTTTTTGGCTGAGGTGTACCGCTACTCTGGCTACAAGATTATGAAATCGACATGGCTGTAGAGCCGCTCTCCAAAAAGTATAATTAGAAATACCAAACGCTTTTTCAAACGGTTTTTTCTCATTTAAAGCATTTATATGGGCCCGATCGATCCGAAAGGCGAAACTTAAGGTTTTTTAGCGAGTGTCCACCTGGCCTCCAAATTTGAGCTCGCTGCGACCACGCGTTCTGGTACTTTACTCCTGTGTGAATCGGGATTCCGCCCATTGTTTCCGAGCACAAAACACAAGCACCCTCCCTTATAGTACTAGTTCTAGCATCTCTTCGAAATGCGTATTTTAGTTTTAGTGCTTTTTTCAAATCCGGAGGGCGCCGCGAGTAACCAGACAACTCGCCCCTCCTCCCTCCACACAAACACACACCCACACACACACACCCAAACACACACCGCCAAACCCCCAAACAACAAAAAACACCCACAACAACACATCATCAACACCACCAACAACAAACCACCCATACCATTCACACTCCTCACACTTATAAAACCATCAACAAATAGCCCACAACGACATACCACACGCGCACAACAAATTTAGTACAGCCCGTACCTTACTTGTAACCAAACTTTTATGTTTTACTTTTAAACACCCCGGCACTACTTCATTTACCAACAAACAACTCACACCTAACCATCAACCATCACTCAACAGGTCAAAAATAATTATAAAACCTCCTCTTGTTAATCCATAAACCTAGCGATTACCATTAAACACACACAAAACGTGTTGTCATAACCTATATGATCCTTATTTATCATGACTTCACCTACAAACCCAATCTATCGTATATTACCGTTGAATTTTCAGCGCCCTCATACTTCATCCCATCTATCTTAACATACATCCCCTTATTCTTACTAAATCACTCCACCAAACCTACACTACCCTCCTCAATTCCTTACACTTTAAAACTCGACAGAAAGTTGCAGAACAATTTCCTTAACGGAGACGAAAAATTGATTAAATGCCTCTATCACACCTCTAATTCCCAATACAATCAATACTTGTTCATCTAAATATTCAATCCAATCATGTTCAAT
The DNA here is from genome assembly GCA_030386875.1 of Morinoia aosen. NCBI lineage: Eukaryota > Metazoa > Arthropoda > Malacostraca > Amphipoda > Talitridae > Morinoia > Morinoia aosen. The sequence continues at coordinate 105,094,860 of CM059576.1, read as the reverse complement.
ATAAATTTTCCCATACACGCCCTCTCAAACAGTAAAAAGCATTTTCCTAAATAAACGTTCAATATCATTTAATTGCCAGACGTACGAAAATAGCACTCCAATAGCACACGAGAATTACCAACTTTTATATGCTTACATGTTTATACCCACTTCCAAAAACCACACTAGCGTTTCACACTGAATATCCGAATGAAAACTTAACTATAGAGCCCCAAATATTCACCAAATTAATGATAATTCAAATTACCATGAACACACTCTTTCAAATCAATCCGAAAACTCAATTCAAACTCATTTTCGTGAAGAAATGGAATGAATGAAAGGTAAATGATAGAGTATTACATTATCCATCTTCCATTACTCAAGAGATCCCATACACAAGCCGATCCTCCTTCAACCTAAACCACTACAGAAACCCACAATATTTGAATAAAATATTCACAAGTAAATTTGCAAACAAAAGACCACATCCAACTGAAAATTAGCCCGCTTTTAAAGAAAAACATCGCTATTATACGCCTCAAATGGAAAATGATGATGCAACACACGCGCTGTCGCGCGTTCAAGTTTAATGCCAGAATATTTTGGTGATGACTTAGGGGCCGCTCTGCGGGGCTACGCCCTACGCAGAGCGGCACAGCCATGGTCTTGATGCCTATCAAAACCGAGGGGCCCTTTACTTATCCGAACCACTCAGAAACTCTACAAAATGCCCATTAATGTGCAATTTCTGCCATTTCGGGCGGATTTACCACGTAGCCTTTTATCATAACCTTCAACATCTCCCTCTGCATGAAACTGAAATACATTTGTGCATGAATTCCCACTTTTTTGTGATTTTTCGTCGAAAATAACATTTTACCATCCGTAGACTTTTGGCGAATGTTTCCTAAAATTTATGAAATGCGTTCGTTTACCACCTTGCAACCCTTCCATACTGTCCAAAAAAATTGTTCAAAGCACGCTTCCCTGACGAGAAAAAAGCCAAAATATTTGCAAAAACTCATTTCCAAATATATTAAAAAATATTCATTAACAAAATTTTCATCGACATAGCTCATAAAAAGCTTTCGATTCCGCTTCTTTTGAGCCTAAAATCGTCTCTCTGGCTTGTTTCTAAGTGCCATTTTTTAATCAATTTAATTAGGTCTGGAATTTTCAAAGGTTTCTTCTTTTTCCCAAAATATCGATTGGACCATTCTCAAATTGTAACCATACAAACTTCTCATTGATTTCTAGATCGTATCAAAATTTCAGACGTCTAACTTCAATGCCAACGAAAATATGGCTCATTGAAATTTCACTCCTCTCGCGACCGAGAGTTTATAGGTCAATTATCAATGAAAATTTAAAAATCAATTTATGTCATATATCCCCCTCATTCTCTTCGAATGAAATACCAAATAACGCCCACCAAAACCTCCAGGTACCAGTTTCAAGGACAATTGAAATACCGCGGAAAACGTTTACATGAAGAATTCCCAGAAAAACAACTGCCACTCAAATTTGACCCCAAACTGGAAATTTTTTACCTGGAAAATGCTGGATGTTCGAACCTCTCGTCGGGCACTGAAACATGAATAATTTATAACGCCCACCAAAATCAACACAAAAATTCATGTTGGAATGAGTGATATCTCCATTTTAGCAGTAAATTACTTTATAATAGAACATTTCACGAGCGCAAACAATTTCACAAAATTTCCATGAGTATACTTATATCATTCACCAAAATAGAACCCTAAACCAAATCTGAGAGAGAATTTACAAATTATTCCAAATGAATATGAGTGATGACATTTTACTTCTCGTAAATAACACATATGAGGCCTGCGAACCATATCTCTCGAAAATTCCAGACATCTCGGGGACACACATACGCACGCGCATTCACCATACAACACCGATCCCTTAACCACTGTGCCACGACGAGCACATGTATTGAACCATACATGAACCACATATGAGCCATAAATTAGAATATACTCATTCACACATTGAGCGATCAAATTCAGCAAGCAATTAATGAGACTGTGACGCGTCCAAACAATCTTCTTACATTCCCATTCACAATAAAAATTCACCTCTGCAGAATACTGAGAGAAAATTTTTGTTTCCAAACGAACCTCGAATTTCATTTTTCAATCGTCAAAATTGATGAGAGAAAAATTGCCTCAAAGTACGCTCTTTAGTAATCGACAAATCCACAATGATGCACTCTTTCTTCGATGAGAATATAAGCATGATCACTAAACACTCCTTTTCCAAGGATCACATTCCATTTCGAAATCGAATGTTTATTTTCTTCAACATGCATACAGTGCGAATTACCGATTTCCAACGTAAAAATACGCTGGTATAATCACAACACTAATTTTGCCTAAATATCGAGTGATTCTGGAGCCTCATTTATCTCATTCATTGAATATTATACGTTGTGTATCGCCATTGTGGACATTCCGACTAATATCATTAGCTGGCAACTGCAAACATTCTTATTCCTCATCAACGAACGACGCGACTCTGTTCTTTTCTAAGACAGTGAGGAAATACGAGCTATTTTCAATGTCACTCACTCGTCATGAGTGAGAGCCTCATTTAATTCATGAATTTCGATTGCGTGCTGACACTGAAATGGCGAGCAAGAGGAACTCTCACACCCAAAGATGGAAACAAATGGCATCTATTTATCGGCCGAACGTCGACAAAATTCACAACTGAGAGTCAAATTACGGAAAAATGAGTTAATTTTACTTTATATATATATGTATATATGACTCTCTGATGTTCTTACTCGTTAACATTGTGCTAAGAACGTGAAAAATTTACTCGGAAAGATGTCCATTCGAAAATTTCGGTTTCAAAGTAGAAGCACTCTGACGTGACCGCGGCCAGGTCACACACAGCCTCTGTACAAGCCGCAAGTGTGGACTTTGAAAATTTCGATATGAAATCATTTATGGCTATTATTGACGAAAAAATGTTGATGGAATACAAAAAACACTTACTCTAGGTAAATCGTGTATTTCCAACACATTTGGTCTCTATGAATTTTTTTGTGGGACCACTCCAAAAGCCTCAAATAGGTGCATCACTCAATATGAGTGATTTTGAGAGGTATAAATGTCATATTTCCGACTCGACCCCCGATGCAAGAAATATTTCTAACAACTCTAGAGACACTACCTTGCCCTCAAAAAATAGCCGCGGGCCCTCGAATGAGTGTAAAGTGAACAAAACTCAAATCACTCATACTTCATCAATAAGCTCTCGGATCGAAATTGCTTAGAAAAAATATCCAATAGTTTGCGCTTTCACACTGTTTCGAGTTGAAAAAACGCCAAAAAAAGGGTATTTTATACCCTATAATGGAAATCGCAAAGACTCGGGGAAACATAAATCGAGCGCTTTGGGCAAAATCGCCAAAAACGGCTATTTCGCAAACTAATGCGAATTTCATTCTGAAATTTCTACTGAATACGTAAAATAATGCGACTAGCAAAACATGTTAAATGACTTTTTTTGTGCGGGCCAAAGAAATTTTTTGAGCGGCGAAAAATCGAAAATCACTCATTTTTTGATGAGCTCCTGCGGCCAAACGGTGGCGTTTTGAGCGCTGCCAATCCTTTGAGTCGTAGGTATTAATGATGTCAACCTCTCATGAAAATTTGAGGCTTCCACCTGCAATGGATACGCCATGAGGAGCAGTCAAAAAATCGGACCGAAAAAACGCCCTTTTTACACCCATTTTCGAAGCCCTATAAAAAATTTTCTAGCCCGAAAATCGGAAAACAAAAAACCACTTTTTTGAAGAAAATTGTTTACAATATTGTGTCCAAAAATCAGACCTTTTGTTTCATAAATGAAAAAGATGGAGTGTTTGGCGCGGAACACATATTTTTTTTGAGAGTTTTTGAGGCTCATTTACTCGAAAAATTGAGAACCCAGATTTTTTGTGATTTTTTTAGTGAAAGACCTTTGCAATGTCTACACGATATCAAAGTTTGGACGCTTTTTGATGGCTGGTCTGGCCAGAAAAAAATGCCAAAAATCGACAACTTTTTTGCATGCTTTTTTTGAGAGGCTCTAGCAAAAAATTTTTCTCTATGCGAAAAACCTATAAGTTTCGGCTGAGGTGTACCGCTACTTTGGCTACAAAAATATGAAATCGACATGGCTGTAGAGCCGCTCTCCAAAAAGTATAATTAGAAAAACTAAACGCATTTTTCATCACTTTTTTTTCAATTAAAGCATTTTTATGGGCCCAATCGAGCCGAGAGGCGGTACGGGGGGGTTTCCCCCGGTCCCCGACCTGCCCCCGAAGTTTGAGCCCGCTACGACCCCGCGTTCTGGTACTTTACTCGTGTTTCCCCTCGGAGTAGCATATGACTGTTTTTCAATTCCACACAAGCACCTCCACAAAAGTCCCGATCTAAACCTTGACGCGGATTTTGATTCTGGTTTTTTCCCACATTTCGGAGGTGCGCCGCTAGTAACTAGGTCAGATGCCCTAAACTGGAAACATTAGCCAACTTGGCACTGGAGTAGCCGTCAGTACCGGAAGGGTTAAAGTGTGAACTTCAACTCAAAATCCTTTTTTTATTGCTTTCTAGTCTCAATTTCTTGAATAGTTCATTTCTCTTGAGACATTTAAACTTTGTAATTAGCTTAGCAATGGGCTTGATGAAGTTTTGCTGAGTGTGAATGAAAATGAATTTCCTTTAATCTTGTGCAATTATGTTAAAATTTATTATATTTTTTGCAGGCATGTCTTGGAGAAATATGCTGTGCATCTCCTTGCAAAGAAGAAAGAAAATTCAGTCCTGGAGAGAAAATTTTTGTAGAGTATGAAGTAGACAATAATTTAGAGTATAATGCTTGTTCTTTTGATCCTACTAAACAGCAACTTGCAAATGATTGTGCAGCATTAGGAAATGCACAACCCCTAAACATACTTGGGTCCAATTCAGAGGTGCAAATGAAAATTCAGGAGTACAAATGCAGGGCGTGCGATGTGTCATTTACAAAGGAAGTCGATTTGGAATGTCAACAGAAAAAACATTCTGGAAAATTATTCAAATGTGACGCTTGTCAATATTCATGTTTTCGAAAATATCAGTTGTAAATCCACAAAATTTCGAAACATAATACTGCAGCACAATTCAGGTGTGAACTCTGGGTCTTGTACAGCTTATAAAAGTCACTTGAAACGACATCAAACGGCAAAACATGGCGTAGGAGAGCAATGCATATGCGAAATTTGTTCATTTTCCTGTGCACGGGAGTTTCAAATGCAAAGCCATAAAATAAGCACTCATGGAATTGGAGAACCTTTCAAGTGTGGTCTCTGTGACTTCACTTATGCTTGGAACCATCTGCTCGTCATCCATAAAATTACAAAACACGGTATAGGAGAACTACACTCTTGTGATCTGTGCGATTATATATGCACACAAAAGCCTCATATGGCATCTCACAAGCTCTCTAAACATGGAATTGGACAAAAATTAAAATGCGAGCTATGTGAGTGCACACAGGTTTGCAAACATGTCTTCTGAAATTTGAAATTACATAGGTTTTCCAAACATGGCTTAGGTGAACCAATGAAATGTGAATTTTGTAGCTATTCATCTGTTTTAAAGTCTCACATGAAAAAACATTTGGCAAGCAGACACCACCAAGGAATGCAAAATTTATGCAGTTTATGCAATTATTCATGTCCAGTACAGATCGGTTGAAAAACCATATGGTGCGCTAGCACGGATTGGGCATCGCAATAGTTGTGTGTTGTGTGATGACTCATTTGTTTCTAAGGCTTCTTTGAAGAGACGCATGGTTAGTAAACATAATAGTATTAGTCCAAAAAAGGGAAATTTTTACCTAAAAAATAAAAGATAAAGTTCTGGGTACAAAATCATTTAATTAATGCACGCAAGAAAGTTGTGATAATATGTAGTAGAGAATGGACAATAGTGCTTCACTAGTTATGAACTGGGTGAAATATTCATTTAGATTTTTAACAATATTTTGGTTGTGCTTATGTCAGTTCATCATGTAAACTTGGTGTTGTATGCTGTAGCAACTAGGTTAAGTGCAATATTTGTTTCTAGTCCTTCATACATATGCGCTGCAGCTTCTTAATGTCTCTGAAACTGGAATGTTAGTATGTAAGAAATTAGAGTTTGGGTTTCAAATTGAATTGAATTTTAATTTCTTATGATTCATCAAATCAGTTGCTAGATTGATATCCGGTATTAATAAAAAATGGGCTGATTTCATTGTAACTCAAGTGAATGATTCATGATTTCAGTAGGCATTTTAGATGAGGTATTAGCTGAAGAATTAAAAGTACTTGAAAGGTAGTAATTCAGCAAAGGGATCCATTGGTTAGTTCATTTGTCTAATGCCATCCTACTTCCGTTTTTGAGAACATTTCTGTTAGGGTTTGAGGAGACTTGAGACTTACTTCTAATCTAATCAAACCTAAGATGCTCTACATAGAACATGCATCACTTTTGAAAGTTTTTTACCTAAAACTCTTCTTCCCATTTCAGTTTACAATGTGATTTGTTATGTATAATGATAGTGTTAACATTAAGAAAACAAAACCCTTTAAAAAACGGGGGTTCTGTTAGGTTTGGTTAGGTTACTTTAGACTCAGAATAGATAGGAATTTTTTACTTTTGTCTTCTATTCCTACTTTGCTATCTCTTCTTCATTTTTCACTTTATTCTTGAATTGTTGTTTCAGTGAACAGGGTATGTTGGGTTGGAACTCTTCCTGTGTTAGTTCCTGATTTTCAGCAATCCGTACAAAATAAGGTTTTTGCTCTGCTCTCCTAAAATTTCATTTACCTAAGTGTAATAATAAGATTGATTGGTGCTTCATTATTGCCAGCTCATGTTCATCATCTTTCAAGTAAAATTAATCAAATTCCAACTTACTTATCTTGTCCCATCAATTTCCAAATCTATCCTCAACCTATCGTCAGTACTTTTGACTTTGTTAAGCGTCAGTATTTTAGGTTTTACTTTCTAGTACAAACAAGGGTAGCCTACATTTTTGAATTTTGGCTCTAGGTTTTGGGGTGCTCATGTCCGAATAGCAAATTGAAGGGTGCGTGTGAGTGAGATTAATTTTATTAATAGAGATGATTAAGAAAACAAGCACCATACCTGTTCATCATGCTGTATCTGAATAAATGTTAATTTGGTGTTTCTCTTGTGAACTTCATTGACTTTCCCAACATGAATTCAGTGTCCACTTACGGAACTTTGCCATGTACCTGAGAATAAATTATTCTGGTATGATTAGTAGCATTTCTTTCTAATTCTATAATGCATGCATCAACTAAGAAAATTGAAATACGTGGGCATCTATGAAGATAGTAGGGCTTCAATTCCTCACTTCCTCTCAGGGGGGTATGTCGATATTTATGTCTTTGACAGCATACCTTGGGGACTTGGCATTCCTCAGAGGCATCCCGAGCTTTTGGTTGCAAGATTAACAATATTGGTCAATGGATTGATTCACAACTTGGATATACAGAAAAGGTCAACATATTGACCAGCCGCAGAATGCAGAAAGCCATCAACAGTGTAAACAACTGGGCTCTTGAGCGTGGCTTTACGTTTTCTACTGAGAAGACTGTAGGCCTTCATTTCCAAGGCCGTGGCCGCTGTGATCCTCCTTGACTGGTGCTGGGGGAGGGACAGATAGTTTTTGAGCGCAGCGTAAAGTTTTTGGGGATGACTGTGGATGATAAGCTCAACTGGAAACCCCACCTGGCTGCTCTCAAGGTTGAGTGTGCTCGGAGAATGAATCTCCTAAAGTGTATATCTGGAGTAACGTGGGGAGCAGATCGAGTGACGTTGTTGCGACTATATAGAACCCTCATCAGGAGCAAGATAGACTATGGCTGTATAGTATATCAATATGCCAAAGAATCCTCACTTGCTAAGTTGAATCCAGTGCACCATGCAGCTATCAGGCTAAGCACTGGTGCTTTTCGATCCTCACCCTCTTACAGCCTGTGCGTGGAGAGCGGAGAGCCACCCCTGTGGCTCCGACGTGTGCAACTAACCTTACAGTACCTAGCCAGGCTGGAGCAAGTCCCTTTGTCTCCTGCATGGGCCAGTGTGCACGCGCCCCTTGGTCGACACCTGCCTTTTCCACATTTCATACCCGCATCTGTGGATTACCCAGCGATTACAGCCACAATGCAATTGAGACCCATGCGTATACTGCCAGTACTCTTGGACAACTCTGCGACATGGCGCGTCCCTATAGAAAGTTTTTGCCCAGGATGCCGGATGCCCAAGAAGGAATCCATGCCCGATCACATCCTGAATGGAATTTTCATGGACCATGTACTTGAAAAGCACGCAAACTCCGTGAAGTTGTACACTGACGGATCCAAAACGGGAGATGCTGTGGGATGTGCCACCGTGTCTGGGGAAAGGGTCAGTGCAATGAAACTACTCCCAGAGTCATCAATTTTCACAGCAGAATTGTACGGTGTGATGGAGGCACTGAAATTGATTGAGGACTACCCATGTGGCTCTTTTACAATTTTTGTTGACTCGAAAAGCGTAATCGAAGCCACGCAAATGTATAATAGTACACACCCACTCATTACTGAGATTCTCGTAATGTTAATAAACCTTGCGAGTAGACGTAAGAGTGTCACGTTATGCTGGGTGCCCGGACATGTGGGAGTATCGGGCAATGAGCGAGCTGACCGGGAGGCTAAGTGAGCTGCGGAGACAAATGGGGAAACGTTGAACTTGATGGTCCCATTCCGAGACTACTACCCTCGGATAAAGGCTGCAGTGAGAAGTTTGTGGCAACAGGAGTGGGATAGAACAATTAATAATAAATTAAGAAGTATTAAACCCACCGTGCGTGAGTGGATATCTTCTAGTTGTCGCCCTCGTCGGATGGAGGTGATACTCTGCCGCCTCCGTATTGGCCATACCCATTTGACGCACGGGCACTTGATGGAGCGACAGCCACAGCCACGTTGTGAGCGGTGCCACGTTCCTCTGACTGTCAAACACTTTCTTGTTGAGTGCCCTCAATATGCAGCTGCCAGGAATGTGTGTTTCCCGAGACTGCGAGGTCCTGATGAGGATGTAATGATTGGAATGCTCAGGGAAGTTTTACGCTCAACTTTCGATGTATCAGCGCTTAAAATGTTCCTAGCAAAGTGTAATCTGATGTCAGAAATTTAACCAGAGCGTAAATTTAACAGCGTAAGCAAGGAACTTCTTCACATCTGAGATGTGGAAGACTAAACTGCAATATGGCCGGGCGCGCTGCGTAGATGCCTCTGGGGGTTTCAGCGTGGGTAAGGCGCCCGGCCATAAATGGGTGGGCAGCTAAAATCCCCTATGGGGCCTTTGGCTGCCCGTGCTAACAAAGTGTGCGTGGATCTGTGGATGATCTCTTCAAAAATCAACTGGGGCTCTTATAAGATGACAAAATGTGGGTGGAAGTTAAAACTTTTTTTGCGATGGATGTTGCTATGTCTCCATAATGGTAATTGTGATGAACTTTGAATAGAGATTATATAATGTGCTTTTGCTGAAATGATGTGAATGTTGTATTTTTTGAACTGTGAGACCTACGGCGCAATATAGTACGAATTACTGAAGCGCTAGCAAATCGATGCTAATACTACTACTACTACTACTACTATTGACCAGCCTGCTAGAATATTGGATATTACTTGAGAGTAGACATGTGGATAAGATATGGATGTGCAGTCGTACCTCGCCTTATAAAATTAAATCCTTCCAGAAGTGGTTTCGTAACGTGAAAATTTCATAATTAAAATCCCATTTTACCTGGAAATGGCTTGATACATTTCAAGACCCCCAATACTACCTCCTAAACCCTTCAAAAATTATGTATGTTAACAAATTTTGTTTGACATATGTGTTAAACCCATCTCATGCAATTTCTTTATCATTTATCCCAAGGAATAACAGTCTCTCCATTTTGTCGTTCATTGATCACCTTTTTTTATATCACAGAGAGGCTTTTCGAAAAGGTTGTTGCTTTTAAGGCCTCCTGCTTCTATATCGTCCCGATGTTAGACGGGTTTTGGCCATATTGCTTTGGGATATCACTCAACCGCATGCTACTTTAATATTTTTTATCACCTGCTTTACTTTTATTGAAACAAAGCCCGTTTCTGCTTTTCGCTCACGCTGGTAATCACTTTCTTGGTGCCCATAATGAATAACGAAGAATAAAGTTGCAATGAGCGCACTCAAAAAACTCACAAAACAACAGTAACTTTGTCCTTTGAGCGTGTTAGAACTCCGTGACAAACGAGGGTTAAAAGCATACTAAAAGCATCATGAGTATCATGGTGATGCAGCTTCCTTCTAGCCAATGTGTGGCCAGTGAGGTGTCGAGAGATAGCCAATGGTAGAGCATCTTTATCCCGCCAATTTTAGAGCAAAATACAGGCTAACACGAGTGTATTCACATTACGTTGGATTTGGGGAGATGCAAAACCGACAGCACATTATTTGAAATTTTAAGATTTTGCATTTTGTTACTTGAATTTTTTTGTATTCAGTGTTAAAAGTTGGTAAGGGCATTTTGTTACTTGGATTATTCGTTCGTTGGATCTTTAGTAAGGTGAGGTATGACTGTGGATTCAGAGCAATATTTACTTGTCCTCTAGCTGTTGTGCAGAATTTTTTTGTGTTTTTAGTAGTATTCTCATGAACTGAGATAGATGTTCATTTTTTAACTTCCAGTTGCAACATGATTTTAAAATATACCCTTGGATTTTGGAAAGAACCATGCTGGTTTGAAAAATTCTGTGATTTACAAGTTGACCCAAGATTTCTTGCATTGAATATTTTGTCAGGTTCATATGTAAGTCATTGAAATTTTTTGTAGATTGACTCAGTAACAATGAAAATAGTTTATCCAACATAAGTTAGTACCATTAATAAACAGTATACTTCAGATTATAGAAGTTCTTGAACATATGCTTCCTGAGACTTGAGCAGAATTGTATAAAAAATGGTTGTCCCTCAATACATCTTGAGGATTTAGATCTCCTTGGGAATATTTAGGTTACCAGAGCTACACTCAGAGGGGTTTCATGCTGAAAGTGTCAATTCTTGTCATTGTAACTTAGGAAACTGGCCCTCATCAGTGGTACCCGTGATGCCCTCCCCTTTCTCTCAGAATTACAAATGCTTTTAGCTAGTCTGTTGTGAGTTTGAATTTATAGTTAGGTTGGAGTTACCTTCCATCCATCACAATTCATATTCTAAGGCGAAAGAAAGGCTGGCGTCCCGTGTAATAAGCCTTGCACACACAATTCTCTGTCTTTTATCCATTTGTTGCATAGTTGCTGGGTTTGACTACATTAATTCAGTCATAAGTCCTCGATACTATTGAGCGGCAATTAAGTGCCTAAATATTGTGAAATGTTAATTTGAGGATTTGTACTGCTTTGTGGTTTTGTTTTGAAAAGAAACAAACTTTTGATTCTTAGTGTGTATTTACTTACTAAGACTAGGAAATATCTCCCAAACTTGAACCCGAAAAGTATGCAAAAACAATAAACTTTATTTTTTGGTATCAGATTCCTTGACTTCAAATCCAACATACTGTAAATTTGGTTTTATCAAAAGAACTTATTTAGGATAGTGATTCTTGGTACAAAAATTATTTATTGCAAGACATTACCATGAGTGTTTTCCCACATTGATCTACATTAGTCAATTAGTCAATATATAGTGATTTTCTCCATCATTTAAATGGAAAGTTGTTGACTTTGGCTCATATGGAACTGGACAACTGAACAACACTTTCGCAACCAAATTTTTAGCAAAGTTCTATTTTTAGCTTCACCTAAATGTACAGGAGTTGTAGGAGTAAAAACCCATGCACATGAGGTTGCACAAACTTGGACATAAATCCTTGGCTACTTGTATTACATCTTTAAATTTTTGATCTATGATATTCTCACATTTTTTTGACAAGTACAGATTATTGAGTGCATATCAGCAGCTGCTGGTAATTATGAGATTGCTAACTTGAGTACCTGCTAGATGAGTTGCTTGTCATGAACATGCAACATAGTAGAGGACGAGTCAGGAAGTGGCTATGGAGAGCAGAAAAAGAAGAGCTGTGAGCTGCAAGCAGCCCATCAAGTCATGTCTTGGACAGCCTCCGGACAAGTACACGGAGGAGTCTGTACACTTGGAGAAGCATCACGGTAAGCTTCAACTTTTTTGTAATTGATGCATGTTAATTTTGCAATGTCAAAAGTTCCAATCATGGTCGCATAAGGTATGTGCACTAATGAAATCTCATTTGCAAAAAATATAGAGGAAAGTTTGCAAAATGTAATCATGAGCATGAATGTAATTTTTCCTATGGATTTCATGGTCAGATGTATACATGACGTACTACTGGCCCTATTTCCTCTCTTTCTTCTGATTCCATGTCATGTTTCTTCAAAGTCTTGAACTAATAATAAGTATAAGTAAGAATGTGTATGGAAAATTTTTTTGGGGGAAACAATTATTTGACCTATGAAAAATGGTTCTGCCAGACATCTTTCAAAGGTGGCATGGAATTTCTTTGTGTTGAAATTTTTGTCTTAAGGCCATCGAACGGTTTTTTCCTTGAAAATTTCAAAAAATAAATAAAAATACTTCTGGAGCGAAATAGGCTCTGAGGTTTTACAAGCATGTTTATAACGATCTAAAAAACATTAATAGCCCATAAAATTTTTAAATATACCCATACCCCCTTCCCACCCCACCCCTCAAAGAGAAATTTTAAAAAAATCCTATTTCTCGGCCAATATTGTACCTAGAGATGATTAGTTTTTTTGTTCGATTAACACTGAACTGGTCGACAAAGTTAAGATCCAGTTTTCTGATATTGCTTCAGAAAAAAATTTAAAAATGTTTGAATTGAACATTTTTTCTATCAATTATTCTCTCTTCAAATGGTTACAAAAAATATTCTAATCAACTTACCAAAAAGCTACATCTCAACCTAATAGTAATCACCTTTATCTTTACGATGCTGAAAAGATCTCATTCATAAGTGAAAAACTGTAGGAGAAATAAAGCCACACGACAAAAACAAATGTTTTTTCAGGAAAAAGTTTTTAACTTTTTCAAGTATATCTCCAACAGTTTTTTTACTTATGGAGGAGATCTTTTTTGCATTGTAAAGATCAAGGTGAGCACTATAAACATGCATAGTTCTTTGATTAGTTATATAGAATTTTTTTATTGTCATTCAAAGTAATAACCAAAATGTAATATATTTAGTGATGAAAAATTCAAAAACTTCCCATATATTTTTTGAAGCGATATCAAAAATCTGGATCTTAAGGGGATCATCCGGGTTTGAGACCTTTTTTCGTCCGATTTGTTTGAAAATTGGCCAGTATATGTCTTATGTGAAAGTAAACCTTTTTTACTTCTGTCATTTTTTCGATTTAGGCCTTAGTTTTTTTTAATGAAAAATGTGTTTTTTGTATATTTTTATTGGTATTTCAGATTGGAACTCCTCCTTCAGTTTTGATGCTAGAACAAAAACAAAGACAGTTTTAGAACCCTTGGAACATTTCTAACAAACGCTCGTTCAGTTTTTTCAAATTCAAATTTTTTCTATTTTCTCAATTTTTTGAAATTTCAAAAATCAGCAACAATTTTTGGGGCTTAGAGCTATATATTTCTTCAAAGAATTCGAATTTGAAAACACGCCAAACAAACGTTTGTTACAAATGTTCCACGGATTCTAAAACTGTCTTTAGATTTGTTCTAGCATCAAAACTCGAGGATAAGTCCCGTTTTGAATGTAATAAAGTCAACTTTTCACTAGAGCCCAAAAACAAACTATGTCTATTGAATTTGAATATAATGGAAATTTTTGTACATGAATGCAGTTTCCATGATCTATTTCAATGTACGAACAATGAGCAGCATTTTCCTTGTGAATTTCAAGTAAACATATAAGAAATATCATTTTTATGAGTAAATAAAAATAATACATTTTATTTCAGTACTCACCATGTTCAGACTTTTTAAATTTGTTCCATCCGATTTGTTTGAAAATTGGCCAGTATATATATGTATTTTGTGAAAGGAAACCTTTTTTACTCCTGTCACTTTTTCGATTTATGCCTTAGTTATCATTTTTTTGACAAAAAAAGAGTATTTCGGTATATTTTTTCGGATATTTCTAAACAAGACTCGTCATTGAGTTTTGATGCTAGAACAAAACCAAAAACAGTTTTAAAATCCTTGAAACATTTCTAACAAACTCAAATTAGCTTTTTTGATATTTGAAAAGTTTTAAGGATCCTTTTTCAACAAAAAAATTGGGCCTAAAAATCATCATTTTCGGTCCCCTTTTCACCCCCCTGGGGGGGGGGGGTTCTAGTGTCCGTAGGGCCATCAAATTTCATGGCACAATAACCCATCCCCTAAGGATCCTTTTTCAACAAAAAAATTTTCAGTGGGGGGAGCCGCCGGGGCCCAATGGGGCTGCGGATGATCCCCTTAACTTTGTCTACCAGTTCATTGTCAATCAAACAAAACAAACTAATCATCTCTATGTACAATATTGGCTAAGAAATAGGATTTTTTAGGAATTTCTCTTTGAGGGGGGGGGGGGGGAATGGGGGTATGGATAAATTTCAAAAATTTTATGGGCTATGAATGTTTATTAGATTGTTATAAACATGCAGTTAAAACCTCAGAGCCTATTTCGCTCCAGAAGTATTTATATTTATTTTTTAAAAATTTCAAAGAAAAAACCGTTTGATGGCTTTAAGGATACCTTAAGGGAGTACCTTAAGTACTCCCAAAAAATCGAAAAATTGTCAAATTTTGTTTCCATTGATTAAAATGTATGTGTATATGTAGCAGACATATTGGTGACGTTTTACACCCAGAAGATCACAGGAAGTGGGTCAGAAGGGGGGTGGGAGGGGGAGCGGTGAGGTGCGGGAGGCAGCTCGCACGGATTACCAGAAAGTGAAAGAGGTAGCTTCCAATGAGCATCATACAGTTTTTCAGGGTTTATTCATGAAAATTACATATCCGGTTCCAGATCATGGATTAAGGGGACCGTACTCCTAAAAAAATCCTAAACTATTCGACCGATCTTCATGAAACTTGGTATAGGTATGTAAAATTGAACAAGGATTAAGATTGGACTCGTGTGTTTTTCCCATTTTCCCCATAGAAAACATGTTATTCAAAGAAAAAGTCAAAATAAGGGGTCTGGGGAAAATCTATGGACGTAATCAGATTTTGAGATACAGAGATAATATTGGTATCAAAAGAAGCAGAAATGTATTCTCTACAACGTGACGTGGAGTTATGTTGAATTTTCGAAATACTTTTTGAAAAAAATGAAAAAAAATTACCCGTTTTTACACTTAAACAACTATGCGCGTGGAAAAATGGTTTTCCTGAACAATTGAAATTTACGGCTTCTACACCTAGGGTAGTTTTCAGTTTTTGAGCTACAGTTATGATTTTAGTATCAAAAGAACCGGAATTTAATCCTCTACAAGATGACGTGGGCTTCTATTCATTTTCGGAATAGAAAATGAGCTACATTTTCTTTTGTCAGGAAAAGTGTGAAAATGGGTAAATTTTTGTATTTTTTTCAAAAAGTATTTCGAATATTCAACATAACTCCACGTCACTTTAGAGAGAATACATTTCTGCTTCTTTTGATACCAATATTATCTCTGTATCTCAAAATCTGATTACGTCCATAGATTTTCCCCAGACCCCTTATTTTAACGTTTTCTTTGAATAACACGTTTTCTATAAGGAAAATGGGAAAAACACACGAGTCCAATCTTAATCCTTGTTCAATTTTACATACCTATAGCAAGTTTCATGAAGATCGGTCGAATAGCTTAGGATTTTTTTTGGGGGGGGCACGGTCCCCTTAATTATGCTTGGAATAGTAAAAAAAAATTAAGACAAGAAAATATGCAAATTTTGTTGTTTTTAGCACCAGTGCTCTCCAAAGGTAAGTGAAACTTGAATCCATTATCAATACTGTGGGCCTTTCTTAGAAAGTGTACTCCTTCACTAAAAAACACTGAAAATACCATTTATGTTCCTAATGGATAAAAACCTGGACTGAGAGGCAATCAATCAAGTGATAAAGTTACTTTTGTAAGATCTAAACTCATCAATGTTGGTGACCCTTCCTTCAAAGCTATGCTCTGGCTGAAGAACTTGATTACAGGTAGAAAGAAAACTATACTTTTGGGGCTATGCTAGAGCTTTTTTGCTGTGGAGAATAGCTCTCAAAATTATATGGAAAAAAAATTTATAATGAAATCAATTAGTTAGAGTGTAAAATACAACTTACTAGTAGAGCAGAACAGATTAAAAAAAAGTGTTCAATAAATTCATTGACCATCAAAATTAACCAATATTTTGTGAAATCAAGGAACTTGTATGTCTGTGTGAGAAATCCTTGAAGGTAAAAATCGCAATTTGAAATCATTTGAGTTAGATGTGTATACATGAGATCAAGCTAGTCTAATGCTTTCACTCGAGCTTAAGTCTGCTTAAGTCTATCAAGTGTTAATATATGTGATTAAAGAAAGGAAATATTTTTTTTTTTAGATGATTCAAGTTCAGCATCTATATTTAAAGTAAAAAGAAATGGAATTTCAGAACTTCCATTAAGATTTTATTCTTTTTTGTTGCTGGCTGTAGTATATTTTTTTATTAAATATCACAATGGTGTAAGGTTAGCCCTAGAGTAATCATTTCTGTAGTCAAGGCATATTCACTTCTTTGAAGTTAATATCACAAACAGATCTCATCAGAATATGAATAACATGACTAAATCCCCAAGTTGAAAAATTAGTTTGTATATTTTTTGATTGGAGACCTATTTTTACTTTCCAGGTGATGACCAGACAATGCTAAATGTCAAAGTAGAACCTGAGGACATCAAGGAAGAAACTGAAGATGTTGTTGATGTGATGGCAGAAGTGCCAGAGTCAGAGGGCTCGCGTGTAAAGCAGGAGCATGTTTGGTCCAAGGAACTTTTGGTGAGTTACTGAACTGAAATTGGAGTCTTTGTGTTTGGAATTATTTTTTTACTGGACTTCTTTTGGGTATATCAATTTCAAGGATCTCTAATTGGGTACTAGAGTTATTTGCTCATATTACTCAAAATCTGAGCTGGAATTATAATATTATTTTAAGTACAAATTGGCATAACTCTCAAATTTTGTTAAACAAATACTTATAAATATGTTGACAGAAGCTTCCTTTGTATTGGTAATCTGGATGACATTACTAAAAATGTATGTGGAAGTAATTTTTTCTGTGTTATTTCTGTAGGTATCATTTTGACTGACTCATAAGTTAACCAATTTAGTGTAAAATTTAGGGAAAGCAAAAAGTGATGATACTACAGTTTTCTTCTGAGGAGAAATTCAAAAGGATAATTTTTTTTCTCTGTATATTTGATGGAAAAATTAAAGTAGTGTGTTCTGAACGTATTTACTACGTTTTGGCTGAAAATAAATTGAATTTAAACCTATGAAAGAAAAATATTTCATATATTATGATCATTTTTATTAACTTAAGCTCTCACTTACATCCTTGGCTTCAATTTACCTTGGTGTCAGTTCTCTTTTTGAACCATTTCTCTGGCCCCTCTGTCTGACCCAAGTCTTTCTCTGGTCCGAGTCTTTCTCTGGCCCAAGTTTACCTTTAACCCTGAATCATCCTGTTGCTCAATTCTTCCCCAACCCAAATTACTCCACAACCCAAATTACTCCCCAACCCAAATTACTCCCCAACCCAAATTACTCCCCAGCCCAAATTACTCCCCAACCTAAATTACTCTCCGACCCAAATTACTCCCCAACCCAAATTACTCTCCAACCCAAATTACTCTCCAACCCAAATTACTCTCCAACCCAAATTACTCTCCAACCCAAATTTTTCCCTCAACCCAAATTTTTCCCTCAACCCAAATTCTTCCCTCAACCCAAATTCTTTCCTCAACCCAAATTCTTCCCTCAACCCAAATTCTTCCCTCAACCCAAATTCTTCCCTCAACCCAAATTCTTCCCTCAACCCAAATTCTTCCCTCAACCCAAATTCTTCCCTCAACCCAAATTCTTCCCTCAATCTAAATTCTTCCCTCAATCCAAATTCATTCCTCAATCCAAATTCATTCCTCAATCCAAATTCTTCCCTCAATCCAAATTCTTTCCTCAACCCAAATTCTTCCCTCAACCCAAATTCTTCCCTCAACCCAAATTCTCCCCTCAACCCAAATTCTTCCCTCAACCCAAATTCTTCCCTCAACCCAAATTCTTTCCTCAACCCAAATTCTTTCCTCAACCCAAATTCTTCCCTCAACCCAAATTCTTCCCTCAACCCAAATTCTTCCCTCAACCCAAATTCTTCCCTCAACCCAAATTCTTCCCTCAACCCAAATTCTTCCCTCAATCTAAATTCATCCCTCAATCCAAATTCATTCCTCAATCCAAATTCTTCCCTCAACCAAAATTCTTCCCTCAACCAAAATTCTTCCCTCAACCAAAATTCTTCCCTCAACCAAAATTCTTCTCTCAACCAAAATTCTTCCCTCAACCAAAATTCTTCCCTCAACCAAAATTCTTCCCTCAATCCAAATTCTTCCCTTAACCAAAATTCTTCCCTCAACCAAAATTCTTCCCTCAACCAAAATTCTTCCTTCAACCAAAATTCTTTCCTCAACCCAAATTCATCCCTCAACCTAAATTCTTCCCTGAATCCAAATTCTTCTATTTAATTCAAATTCTTTTATTCAATTCAAATTATTCCATTCAATTCAAATTCTTCTATTCAACCCAAATTCTTCACTTCAATTCTAATTCTTCACTTCAATTCTAATTCTTCCATTAATTCAAATTCTTCTATTCAACCCAAATTCTTCCCTTCAATTCAAATTCTTCTATTCAACCCAAATTCTTCTCATCAATTCAAATTTTTCCATTAATTCAAATTCTTCTATCCAACCCAAATTCTTCCCTTCAATTCAAATTCTTCTATTCAACCCAAATTCTTCCCTTCAATTCTAATTCTTCCCTCAATCCAAATGTTTTTACTTTACCTTGATTTTCCCAATAGCCCTAAGTAGTTCATTTGCTTATTTTCTCTTCAAATTACTAAGAAGGTAGTCACAGATAGATCGGTAAAATAACTTTTTTTCTTCAAGAGAACTGCCAGACTTGGGAACTTGAGTCCTTCTGTCAAATAAAAGAAGTTTACTTATAGTTAACAAGCACAATAACATCTTCCATCTTTTAATGAATTTGAATTAAATATTTGAAAAAATTTAATGAATTAAATATTTGAAAATAAGAAGTGCATAATAATCGATATAGAAATTATTTTTTAGAAGTTGTTCAGTTTCCTTTTGTTAGCTAAATATGTATTGTGGTATTTCTTGTGCCAGTGTTTCCTTAAAATTTCTTAACTTTTTTTACAGGTGGGTCTGGAAGGAACTTCCTTTGCAATATCAAGCGAGGAGGAAGTAAAACCGAATTCTGATGAGAAAATTTTTGTGGAACATGAAGGAAATGACTGCATTGACAATAATTCAAGTTTACTTGAGTCTTCTGAGCAGCAAGTTAAAAATTATCCTGTCCTAATTGAAAATGCCTCATCTTCGAGTATGCTACAGTCCAAGTCTGCTGCGAAACAATTGGAATTAAGACATGCTCCCGGAGCTCACAAATATAAATGTACGGCGTGTGATTTCTCTGCAATGAAAAAAGTCGATTTGAAATTACACCAGCAAGAACATTCAGGTGGATTATTCAAATGTGATGTGTGTCCGTATTCTTCCTCTCGAAAACATATGTTGAAACTTCACAAAATATCAAAACATGATGTGGAAGCTCAGTTTCAATGTTCCGTTTGCAGGTATTCTACAGCTAGGAAAGCTCATTTGAAACGGCACGAAATAGCAAAACACGGTATAGGAGAACCATTCAGATGCGAAATTTGTTCTTATACATGCGCGCGGGAGTCTCTGATTCGGAGTCATAAAGTTAGCTCTCATGGAATTGGAGAACCTTTCAAGTGTACTCTCTGTGACTTCATTTGTGCTTGGAAAAAACAGTTGGTGACTCATGAAGTTACTAAGCATGGTGTGGGGAAAATTACAGACTTGTGATTCATGCGCGTATACGTGTGTGCAAAAAGCTCACATGGCATCCCACCAGCTCTCTATACATGGGGTGGGGAAGAGATTACAATGCGAGTTGTGCGAGTACACTGCTGCCCAGTCGTCGCTTTTGAAGTTACATCGGTTCTCTAAACATGGCTTAGGTGAATCAATGAAATGTGAATTATGTAGTTATTCAAGTGTTTTAAAGTCTCGCATGGAGACGCATTTGGTAATTAGACATGGCTTAGGAATGCTGCATAAATGTGATTCTTGTGATTATTCATGTGCGAGTAAATATCAATTGAAGAGCCACATGGTGAGTAAGCACGGCATGGGGCATCGTAACTATTGCCTTATGTGTGACTACTCCAGTGTCTACAAGGCTTCTCTGAAAAGACATATGGTCAATAAGCATGACAGTAAGAGCCTAAAGATGTGAAACAGGCGTTTATGAATTAGAAAACAGTTTTTGATCAAACACCTTTCATTGATGCCATTGGGGCTCAATGAAAGAAGCAATGAAAAACTGGAAAACATTATCGGAAGGATTACCAAAGAAACAAGATGTTATTCGATTGAAATTGTTCTAAACCAAGGTTATTAGTGTGCAAAAATAAATTGTAAGATTGTGTCTAGTGAAGTAAAAACAATGCTGTTACACTAGTTTATAATTTAGTGAATTATTTGTATGAATTCTTAGAACAAAATTGTTGGGCTGATATCAGTCTTCTCTCATGTAAATTTACGATTACTTGTCTGAGAAACTTTAGATTAGATTAACTGTTGAAATATTCATGTTTTATTCTGTTATGCTTTTGTGCAGCGACTTCTTAGTATCTCTGAAACTTGTCTTAATATTAGAGAAGTTGATGTTTTGATGAACCTTAAATTAAATTGAATTCTCATTAGTATGATTACCACATTACATGCTTAATTGACATCCAGGATTAATACCAAATTTATCTTGAAAAGTTCCAGTTAACATGAAAAGTTAACAATTCAAGATTTTGATAATTACTCACGAAAAGTTTTGAAATAGGCACAGCTTAAGTAAAGTAGTTATTCATTTAAGGAGCATATTGATCAGATCAATTATAATTAATATCTAATGCTTACACTTCAACCATATCTCAGAACTATGTCAAAGTTTTGAAACATTGCAAGCCTATAGTCTTGCTTGATGTTTGTCAACATATTAATCAGGCTGTTTATTATAGAAAGTAGGAAATGATTGCGTGATAGATTGTGTAGCTAGGGCTTCAGAATAGTCTGTTCAAGGTTATTTGATTGGATAAGCGTCACCCGGTTATTAATTGAATGATTTCGATTTGAAATTTGAGCAAAAATACTGAAAAAATCAAACATATATTTGATGTTTAATTAGTTACGATAATTCATAACACTGGTTGTAGCGTTCATCTGCATAATTAAGTTGTTGGTATCATGTTTATTATAGTTCTATTTTATTGTAATGTAATAAATAAAAAGCAGATGAAACTGATTCAGGTATTAAGCTACAACATAGAAATGCTTTTACTGATAATTTTTTAGTATATAGTTATACGGTTTCAAGGTTTGTATTCAAATACTCATTAGATAATGTGAGGAATAATAAAAAGATTTAAATAGCCAATTGAACTAGTCCTTTGAAAACTATAATGCATTAAGTGTATTATAAAGAAAATTTCCCCTCGATTGTGCCTGAAATACACTAATGTCAAAGGCTCTTTCAACTTTACATACTTGTTCAAAATGTGACTAAAGACATGAAAGAATTTTTATAAGTTCTGAGTTCTAGGTTTTATATTTTCAATCATCGGTAGTAATGATCATCGACATTGTTGCAGTGTCAGAATTTCCTATTATATACATCAACAGTCTCAATCACACCAGTGATTGTGTTGAGAACTAGTGTTCTATACCTAGAGTGTTGAGAACTAGTGGTATAATGAAACCAATGCTGTTTAGTACAGTTTATTCAGAACAGAAGAATGAATAATTAAATCTAGAGGCGGGAGATAACAATTTGAATTTGAAGTTTTTATTTCATTCAATCAATGAAAACTGATAAATTGTTTGCAATAGGATAAAAATCTTACAAAATTATTTATAGATTTAATCACGAAGAAGCAGCTTTTTTAGAATTTTTGTTTTATGAATGTTTTATTAGGAAATAATATATATGCACGAAGACTCTATCTATAAAATATCAGTTAGAGTTGTAGACATCTGGAAATTATATTAAAGGTGGAACATGACTTTGAATGATTGTTAAGGTAATTGAGAAGCACCTAAACAGTCACTTGATTTTCACCATTGCGAGAAACGGCATCTGAATTTTTTATTTTCATAAAATATTTCTAACAGAATCATTAAAAGGGGATTATTTCTTCAAGCAAATTAACGACTGAATACTTACATTTCATGAGTAGTAGTATAATTTAATACGTCCATGGCACTTTTAGATCTGTTTTTGTTACGAAACACTATTTATTTTGCTCATGTACATTTATTTGTTGAATTTAATCGCAATTCTAAATGTTAGAGTATCGCAGTTATGCTAAATCAACTTAGTATCTGGTATTGTAGTGTTTGACTGAAAAAAGGTCGTGTAAAATATTTCTGTCCATTAAAAACACAATGGGAATCTAGACATAAAAGCAGGCACTTCGTACAAGTGCACATCATTAGCTAAGAGTGTTTTGAGATCATCTTTAAAAAATTAATGCAATGTTGTTGGAACCTAATGCTGATCTCTGAAAACAACAATAGTGAGAGGGTAGAAGCTGAGATTATTATTTGGAACTGATTGTGGAAGATTCCATAAGTTTTGAAATAGGCACAGCTTAAGTAGAGTAGTAATTCATTGAAGGAGCATATTGATAAGCTCAATTATCTTGTGCTTACTACTTCAACCATCTCAAAACTGTGTCAAAGTATTGAAACTTTGCAGGCCTGTAGACTTGCAATTCACTCCCTAGAATTGTGATTTTGTACAGATTTTTATTCGTCTTATTTATTTTATCAATTTAATAATGTAATAATTTTAATCGATGATACTTAGTGCAGTATTTTATTTTACTTTAATTACTGAAGATTCGTGGCCATAACTCTTCATTCCATTGTTAACTTTGAATGCAATTTTATAGCATTGTTTGTTTTATGACAGCAGTAAGATTGATAAAACAAATATTGTTCAAGTTTTTTGTGCTTCCAGAAAATGTCTGCTTGATTTTGGAAAATGTCTGCAAGTTTTGTATGCCTTTTAAAATGTCTTCTTAATTTTTCTGTTGTGAGTTTCATTGTTTTCTCTAAGGGAATTCATTTCCCTCCCAATTGAACTTTGCAGAGCGTTAAAAATAGAATATTTTTGTTTGATTCATTGGGGGAAAAAACAAGGTCTCAAGCTAAGTTATTGGCCGTTTTGTTAAAATATAATCACTTTTTTGCTTCATTAAGGACCATTTTTTTCCAGTTCCTTGCTGTCTTGATTTTCAGCGCCTACTTTTTTCAACTTTTATCTTGTTTCATTAACTTAATTCTTAATTTGCCGTTTCTCTAAGCCAAGGATCTTGTGCGGGAACACATGCTATGCATATATTTTAAGTGAATTCATTCTTCATTCTTCTTTCATTCTTCATTCTTCCTCTTTGTGGAACACCTTAATTGTCGTGAAGGAGTCTTAAATATATAATCTAATTTTTTGTATGGCCATAGGTATTTCTTTCCAACTCTCGCACATATGTTATGAATGTAAATGTATCTTTATATGCATTAAAAAATATACGTATTAGTATACATAATCCTTGTTAATTTTTCACTTGCAAGTAACGGCGGTGAAGCCTGAGAGAAGTAACGATCTGTAGCCATAGAAAGGTTTGAATTTCTCAGTTCCTCTTAGGAGAGTATGCTGATGGTTATGTCTTCCGCAGCTTGCCTTGGGGAAATTGCATTCTGCGGAGGTGTCCCGAGCTATCAAGTACTAAATTGAAAATATTTTAAATTTATCTATTTCAAAGGTCAGTGTGCCTGTAGGGTTAGCATGTTCAGTAGCCCGCAAATAATCTTAACCTGAACGGATAATCAATGAATCGATAAGAGGATGTCGATATATTTGCGGTAATGTTTCTTAACTGATGAATCTGTGGAATTTTAAAAATTAGTTTTCTTTGTAAGACTCATAAACAAAAAATTTTGTGTAATGTTCAGTTTCAAGTTCGAGTGGCATCATGGGATCAATATATGATTGATGCTTGATTTTGAGAGAAAATTATACAGACTTGGTAAGTTCTGCTAGCAGAAATAGGGTTGTTCAAAGTTAATTTTCATTATTTTGCTGTGCTTATAAAATTTTTTGATGTTTTCATTAATTTATGGTAATAACGTACATTTTTGCCCAGTATTAGCAACTGCCATTGTATCGTTAGAGAGGAGAAGGTAGAAAAATGTCAGAGAGCATTTGTTTCTCAAAAAAGCAACTGAATAATCTAAAAATTAAAGTATGCGCTTAGTGCATTAGCACGTCATCACCCATGAATGAAGTGACGTAATCTAAAAAGTAGAAAACAAACATTGTCCTAAAAATGTGGCATTGAATGCCAAAACAACTTGAATGTATAATCAGAAAATTCTTGGAAAATCAAAATAAGTTTCTTCATAATCATTAGTGTGAGAGTAAGAACAGAGATTATAGTATACATGGTGGAATTCCTCTTTGTAAGAGTCTTGGACTTACACAACCAATAGCTCTGACGAGAGCTTCTCTAAAGTGCGCTGACTTGTCCTCATCTGGCTGTGATGACATTGATATACACCCTCGTGCAGAAATCACCCTATCCTCTTCAGCCGTAACATTGCCCCACACTCCGGAAGGCAAATGTGACATTCTAACGTCCAATTCTTTTACATCTTTCAATTTAATTAAAATTTTTTGAGTCTCTGTTCGAGCAACAAAATTGTCACTTAGACCTCAAATACTAAAAGGGTAAGTTCTCAAGGCTATGGTTAAGCAGAAGGTAAAATTGTTGGCCTATGTAACTATATTTTTTAACTACGTTCTTTAAATCCTATAAAGCTTAAATACTGTGTAATCTTCATGTACACATTCAAACTACTGTGGTTAGTGTTCAAATAAAACAAAAATATTTCACCACAGGTTTATTAAGAAAATACTTTTAATGCAAAATGTGAAACTTATCAGCATATTAATTGAAACTTAACTGTCTCACAATGCACCCAACTCACTGACACTGGGAATTTATTATACTTTAGCGTACCTCTAGTGACACACTTATCAAACGCTTACTTAATTTATAAAACAAAGTATAAGTATTGGTGAGCATTCAGCAATCTAATGAAAAACACTTGCTCTGAACCAGCAGCCATCCGTCAACATGTGGGGCAAACCGGAGCGGCACTCACCGAATTGGAGCTGGCAAGCATCAGGTACTCAATGGGCACTTCCTGCAGCAGAACTGTGATGTCCCACAACAGTTGGAAAGGTAATGCTGTTGTGATCATAAAATTAGATATCCATAGATAGATTTCCATTTCATATAGCTATATATAGTCTATTGAAAAGTTACTCAATTTCTGGTTTCATTACAAAGTGTTGCTGAATTTTTGCCTGAGTTCTCTATGCGTTGTGCCAAGTATATGAACATAATTTTTAGTAGCAAAATCATGCCCGTGATTTTCATAAATCAAGGCATACCTTCTTAGGTCACTTGTATTAGGACTAGTGATGTTTAATTTATGATACTTGCATATTCAACTAGGTCATGATTATTGAGGATGTATGAGATGGCCAAAGTGAGTGAACACTTCATGAACACAGTAACCAGCCTTTAACAAATCTGGCAACAGCAATGGGGAGCAGAAAAAAGAGTGCTCTAAGATGGAAGAAACCCAAAGGGTCCTATCGTAGCCAGCCCTTGAATAAGTCTACAGAAGAGCCTCCAAAGCTGGACACTATTCAGGATGAGCTGAAATGGCTTCATGATCTCTTAATTTTTTTTCCTTCCTGCCAGTTTTTCCAGAGATGATCTCAATGCAAGTGACTGTTATCTTGCTGGTCCTGTTGAATCTCAGTTAAAACAAAGATTGCAGTTAACACTAATCTAAAGCAAAATGATAATTTTTTCTTACAGATTGTATTTTCTGTTGCGATCAAGCTTCCTGGTCATAAAGTTGCAAAACACTTTTGAAAAGATGGTAGAAATGCATATGAGAAGAAAAATATCACTCCTATTCCTTATGATCATGTTTGTGGAAGCATTATGATGTGGGCTTGCTTTGTTATCAAAGGGACTGAACACTGAAAGTAATTAAATGAATAGTTGTGTTAAGTTTAAAATAATTTAGAACAGCAATTTGGAGAATAAACTGAAAGCCCAAAGCTAGAAATGATAGTGACCTACAGTGTTGCAATCCTTGGTTTCAACCCCTTAGGGGGATACAAATATTGTATCTATAGGAATTAGTACTACCAGGGGGACAATGTGAGGGCCCGAGCTGATTGGTAGGCCTTCTTTTTGTTGAAATTATATGCTTTTGTTATGTTAAGAATGATCTTTTTTCGGTTCACTGCTGTCCTGTTTTTTCAGCACCTACTACTTTCTTCTTCAACTTTGATCTTGTTTCATGAACTTCTTTCTTATCTTACTGTTTCTATGCCCTTTCTGCATAGATTTTGCGTTTCCTTAACTCCATACTAAATGGTGCCTTCTTCCTTCCTTTCTTTGGATCGCCTTTGTTGTGGATAGGAAGGCTTAAACTAACTAATAATCTAATCTAATCCTTAGCTTCAATTTCATGCCAGCTGGTGAATGGGTCAATGAAAACAACTAAAATATAATAGATCATTAATGATATCTAGGTTTGAATTAGACAGAAATTTATAGATATAGCAAAGAAAATTATAGAATCTGCAGTGAATTAAAGATTGCCGCATTCAAATAATGGGCTCACATGAAAATTTTCAAATATGGTTTGGAGACCTAGAAAATGTATTTATTGATGGTAATGACAGGAATAAATAAGCCTGCAAAATTTTGGAGTAATTTCATTCTAGTGCCTGCCTAGTTTTTCACAACTTATTAAATAAAAGTATTAATAAATTTGTGTGTTCACTGAATGTTACTGATTTTTTTTAACTACTTATGTTTGTTGATATCATAAATGTAGTTCATGCAAATTTCATGGTATACAAATAAAAAAATAATTTTTTGTTGCTTGTGCTTGTTTTTCTTACTGCGTATACAGTATAAAGTTTTTCTTTCATTTTCCCAGGTAGCATGAAGGATTCACAAGATATCAAGAAAGAAGCAGACGACACCATCTATATAAAGGCAGAAGTACTTGAGGCAGAGAGTCTGCCTGTGAAGCAGGAGCACGGTGGTAACCGGCAACATTTGGTGTGGCCACTGAAGTGAGGGCTACCACGGTAGAGGAAACAAGGTAGGTTATTTCTATGGGGGGAAATACACTTCTTCTGGTTCGGCTAACCAATAGAAAAGTTTCATTTCAAACCAACTTTATGACGTCACCAAAACGCCATATCGTTAGCCCAATAGTAGAGCCAGATTTGGGAGTAGCAGTACTACCAGATGCAATATGAGCGCTGCTATTGGTTGTTGCCGTGACGTCAGAAAACCCACACAGTCGATAAAAAAAAGACTTGTTTGACCCTACCTTGTTTCCTCTACCGTAGGGCTACTTCGTCTTCTCATCTTCATTTCTAGGGGATTTGTTCAGGGTTAGTGAATTTCCTGTGAGATTTGGAGTTTTGATTGGTATAACTGATACTCAGAGGTCTGAATACTTAGTTCTGCGTACTTGTTAGGTGAACAATGCCTTTGCTAAGTGAAATTTCATGGACACTTTTGTAGCAGCTGTGACAACAACCATGAAAATCTAAGTGAGTTAAACCCGCATCAGTCAAACTATACCATACTCTCTTGGGGTATCTATATTGGCTTGCAAATATAATTGCCTAATACAAAATAAGGGGAAAGCTTTATTAAGAGAATAAAATTTTGTCTCCTATGAGCTTGAAATTTGTGCAGCGCCCTCCACGTTTCACTTGTATCAACTACTGTGTTTATACTTTGAGATAATCTGAACATGAAAATCAGAAAATGTAAATGAATTTGCTTGTACTTTGCGAATTGCAGATTGGCACTCTGTAAAAATATGATATCCATCTCTTTGCAATTGATATCCCCGACATAGATGACTTATTGCATTCTATAGTCCGTATCCTTTAAAGGTGCTGCGTTACTCACAATGCACATGAAATCTATCACCAGGAAAATTGTCCTATCCCATGATTTAACGATGCATGTAAGTATTGCCGATGTATCAGACAGACTACGTGCACAGCATTTGCTAAAACGTTAGCATTCTCTGGAAAATATAATAGCCTACTAATTAGAAAAGCAAAATGCAATTAGATTTTAATCAAGCTCCCATAAAATCATGGGAAAGTTGCGTTTCATCTGTCATAAGTGGGGAAATGTTGAGGAAATTCGCATCACATTAAACGGAACCTAACTCAACTTGACTAGGGAGTTTGGGAGTATTTCCTACATTATTCTGTGGAGAGGAAACTGAATGTCTCCTAGCTCCTTCATCACCTGTGGCCTTTATATTATCCTTTGACTTATAGCCCATAGACTTAGTATTTTTGATACCAAGTCTTTTCTGCTTTTCTTAGCTTTTCTGCTTTCGAACTTTACTTTTTTGCTCTCTTGGACTTTTCTCTGCCGTTAACATGGTTTTCGTGTGTTCAAACTTAGCTCTTTTGCCAAGACTTGATCTTCAATTTTTTATAAATTTTTTAATGTGCTTTTGTAATTTTTTTTTTTGAGGGATATTCTTCTAGCAGCTATATCCACTCAATTTGAAATCATTTTGCAATAGAAGTTGTGTCGCAGGTGTAATTGTAATCCTCACGGCATTACGGTCTAGTTTAACGTTGGCTTACCAAAATGGGGTACCTTAATTTCCATCGTAATGTTCCATGAAATAAATCTATTTTCCTCCAAATGTTTCTGGTGTCGTCAATGAGCAAGACATCAGCGTTCTTCTCTTGCAGGTGAGGACGAGCGGATCTTGCAGAGCATCTACTTGGGAGAGAAGATTTCTGTGACGCATGAAGTAAATGACTGCATTGATAATGATAATTCTAATAATCTCGTCCCCAAGGATCAAGAATCTCAACATATTTATTCTGATCTAAGAGATGCTTCTTCTGTTGGTGTATCATTTCTTAGTTCTGTGGAGAAGCATGAGAAGTCTGCAGTCCTCATTGGTCTCAAGCAAAAATCCACGTCATGTAATTTCTCTTCTTTGGAAGAAAGTGATTTAGAATTTCACAAACAGGAACATTTTCTGAAATTATTCAAATGCAATGAATGTGACTATACAAGTTCTCGTAAACGGCAACTGAAATTTCACAAAATTGCCAAACACAATATCGAAGCGCAATTTGTATGCAGTCATTGTGAATATGCTTCAGGCCGAAAAGAGCGTTTGAAACAGCATCAAGTTGCGAAGCACGGTATAAGAGAGCCGAGCAGGTGTGATATTTGTTCATACACTTGCGCACGGCTGTCACAGATTGGAAGCCATAAAATTAGCTCTCATGGGTTTGGAGAACCTTTCAAGTGTAGCCTCTGTAACTTTACTTGTGCTTGGAAATATCAGTTGGCGACTCACCAGGTAAGCAAACATGATGTAGGAGAACTGTATAATTGTGATCTGTGCGGGTATACTTGTGTGCGGAAAGATCATATGACATCTCGCAAGCTTTCTAAACATGGGGTGGGAAAGAAGTTGAAGTGTGAGTTGTATGAGTACACGAGTGCACAAACATCTCATTTGAAATTACATCGTTTCTCTAAGCATGGCTTAGGTGAACCAATGAAATGCGAAGTGTGTTCGTATTCATGTATCTTAAAATCTCACATGAAGAATCATTTGGCTAGCAGACATGGTTTGGGCGTGCAGTTTGAAAGTAATTCATGTAATTTTTCATGTGTCACTAGTAATTAACTAAATTCCCATATGAGGAGTAAACATAACATAGGGCTTTGTTATAATTGTGTGTTATGCGATTACTCATGCATCTCTAGAGGTACCTTGAAAAACATATGATTCGCAAACGTAATAGGAGCAAAAAGAGTGTTTATATGATGTGAATAAGACTAATATCTACGAGGAAAACGAATTACATATGAATACTAAGTGTGTCGTCATGTCCAGTCATGTATGAACTCAACACCATAATTTATGATCCCGCATGAATGCTTTGTTAATTTATTATTAGTTTTGTATTCGTGTTAATAATTGATCTACAATTTAGAATATTCTTATGTAATAAATAACTCATAAATGACTTCAGTTCTACATTCTATTAATTGTAAAACTAGTTTCTAATTCTACGTATGTATGATACAACAGCTGTCTCTGCGTTTCTGAAACTTATCCATAGAAAATAGTTGGGAGAAATTCTCCGAGATGAAATGTTTCCCTTTATTGTTCTTTCTACGTTCCATAATCTACGTTTAATGTAAATGATCTTGCTTACAGTTAACATCGTTGATTTTGTTTTGATTCAGGATCTTTTTAGGCAATATAACTATGTATCTATGGAAATAAGTGCTTCCAGGCGGAATATTCGAGGACCATAGCTGAGAGTTTTATAACCTTAGCAATGTACTGACAATTTACAAACGGGTACCAATTAGTTTCTTTCATGTCACATGATGTTTCTTTGTATTTGTGGTCGCCATTACCTATTGGTTGACAACACGCTCCTCTCACGGGGGAGGGTCGTTGCTTCGATTTCTATATACATAAATATACCAGGCTTCTCTTCCTTATGGGAGGGTGGCCGACAGCAGGCCACAATCATCACCCTTAGTCACTAAGAAGCGAGAGAGGCAGCAGTGGCCGCACCAGAACTGCCAGGATCAGCAGCAGCCCAGCTCAACCATCTTCCACAGTTAGGCCCAACGGTCATAGATTTATGGTAGTGCTTTTAGTGAATCTCCCCGTCGGGAAGAGGGAAAACTTGACCTCAATTCCGTACGCCACTTAGGTGTTGGAAACGGGTTCCGATCAGTAGTAATTAACATGTGTGTTAGGCTTGATTCGAATAATATATTTCTTGTAACCTGTTCATTTTGAAAAAACCGAATTGCCTAGTTTCTCTTATAATTTATTCTAAGCCCATGCAATTATTTGTCATTTTAATTCATTATTATGAACGCCAGATACGGGGAATTTTTTTTTTCAGTGACTTGAATTACAACTGGGGAGATTCGGGAGTTAACGTCTCTATTTACCTGAAACTGAAATGTTAGAAGGAAAATCGTTCCATTGAAACGTTAAGTAGAAATTCCCCTGTGGAAGTTTTGATGCCCTACTTATAAAATTGAAGGGAAAGATTGGACATTTTTCGTTTAGGAAATGCCTGTACCTAGCTGCACTCGTTTGTGAACTCAATGATTGTGCGAGGAAGAATTTTTTTCTTTAACTTATTGTGTGGACCTTGTCCTAACTTTTCCCTGTTTCGAAGGATGCGAAGCATGTTGTGTGAAAGATAAACATGAATGTAATTTTATAGTATTTTTCACCTTTTTGTGCAAGAGTTTCACCAAAGTACTTTTTAATTCTTTCAGCAACTAAAGCGGTAAAACTATGTTTGTCGAGAAATTATATAGGAAACTGTTTTGTATTTAGTATTACTTCTTAAAAGAGACCTATGCCAATTTTCTCTCACACGCGTCGTTGACATGATTTATACACTAACATTACAAAAAACATTCTGTGGATGTCGAGAATTAGGATTTCTATATTTTTCTTTGTTTTGTATCTTAGTGGAGTACAATGAGAAAGTGTTCTTCTGGGGCCCTATTTTTAAACCAATTTTGTCGTAACAGTACAGAAGGGCTGCGTAAGTTCTTCTTTTGGTTTAGCCCCACGATGTACTGTTTTGTTTTGGCCACAATCATTCGGTTAAAGCTGCTTTTAAATAAAGTTTAAATATGTAGCATGCACATGACAGGTTTGCCCATGTTAATCTATTCCTCTAATTAATTAAAATATTGCGTCCTTATTGTAACTTGTATTGTGCAAGAGTTACCTGTCAGTAGCATTCGCTCTCTGAAACTAACGAACGTATAAGCCATGAAATTATTAGGTGTTAATCTCATTGATGAAATTCAGACGTGAACCACTGCAATTCTATGAAATTTGAAGGCTGAATGTAAGGCCGCCCGCCCACTGATGCGATTCTATTGGTGCGACGCCTTGCGAAATCGCACGGTTCATTTGTAGCACCGTAGGAATAGCATTGTGTTACCTAACTCACTGCCGATTGAGGCGAATTGCATCGCATGGAATCGCATCAGTTGGCGGGCGGCCTAAGATTCGAGCATCTGTCTAATACTAGGTTACTTTACATTCATTCGAGCATAGATATGGGTGTTGGTTAACTTTAATAATCTAACTATGTTAATTTTGAAAATTCATCATTGGGGTGAGTTATGTGGAAAACCTGTATTGCTGCGAAATGTTCTCCCGTGCTGAAATAAATATAGAAAAACTTATGTCGATAGAAATACTGTTTTTGTTTATTAAAAAGTTGTTTTTTGTGGAAAATATCCTTCGTTATTTCTAAAATGTTTCAAACTTATATACTCGTAATTGCATTCTCGACCAAGCATATTACGTTGTAGTTTAGAACATTTTGTTAGACATGAGCAATCACAGTTACTAATTTTTTAATTGTATTGTACGTAGGATTTAAAATTAAGTTTGTATTTCTTTAGCTAATACCATCAGTTTAGGCGAAGATAAAAGTCCGACATTCAATCCTTAATAAAATTGAGGTTATTTAGGGTATATGCTCAAATTTAAAGCTAGTGGGACAAAGAATATAATTTAAAATATGCGACAGTGGGTTAAAATATGATCTCAATATTGACCGTGTGTAGGTGTGCTTGTGGAAATTTTGTTATCACAAATGAGTAAACTTTTAGTTGTGCGCGCGATTTTTCGTATTTTAGAGCATCAAATTTCTAAACATATTATTTAGTAGTTTACTATTGATGTTCACTAGTCATTATCAGCCAATATTTTGTATTTATTAACGTGTTAATGTAAAACTTATGAAGTAATGGTCTACTATTTGTTTCTGTGTATCGATGTTTCTCGATTTATTATTTAACAACAAACATCGGCATCTTTGGGATGCTTTATTTCCAATCAAGCCTGATACATATGATCTTAGCATTGGTTTTTCAAATGTCTTATAACTAACACTATATATAGGACACCATGACGGTTCCCCCGTAAAGCCGGTACCCATTTCCGACACCTGGGCTGAGTGGGGTATTGTGCTTGAGCTTTTTCCTTATACCCAACGGGGAAAATCGCCGCGCCAGCGCCGGGATACGAACCCTCGTCTCCAACATACAAGGCCGATCCCTTAACCACTGTGCCACGGCGAGCACAGTGAATTATTCGTAATGAATTAACTGCTCATGGTCATTTTTCCCTTTGCGTGTAAATTTTGTGAACTCAAGTTCAATAGTGTCCAATAAAATTCCTTCAAGGAGTGGCTACTTTGTCAATCATGAGTGGTAACTGGCCTACACTGTATCTCCATTTTATCCCATGTACCCATGTCCGCATGATGTTGCAGAGAATATCGAGAAGATATGATATATGATATGATATATTGAAGATATATGTTTTTTTTTTGTTGTTGTTCCTCAGCGGTAACTTGAGTTTTCTTAAAATTTCCTTGAGGAAATTAAAAAACCATTCCATTTATACGTTTTTCGAAGTCCTTTTCTATTCCTTATCTTTCCTCAGGTTATTTCTTACGATTCATCAGAGCTTGGGCTGTCATTTTAAATATTGAAAGAGTAAGATTATTTTTCATGTCTATTAGCATTTTTCTTATATTCATTTTCAATACGTATATATATGAATATGTGTGTTGGTGTGTGCGTGCGTATGTGCGTATGCGCACGCAAACATAAATGTTTATGTATCAGTGTAAACATGCACACGTTTTGCACACGTATATGCGCACATGTACATATATCTGTTTCTATTTCTACTTTTTGCATAAAAAGCAAAACCTCAAGACACATTACATTTTACCTACAGCTCTGCGATCAGTTAACACTGCACCAAATTTCAGAAATAAACAAATTGATTGCGCTTGCTTAATGATTCATAAATCGATCTATCACGACCCCGAAGGGCATTTCTGTGAACAGAAGAAATTAAAAAGTATAAACAGACAAAGGAAATAAAGCGCTCGTGCAAATATTATCTCTATATTTGTATGCCTAACAAGCCATGCATTTCAATTTTGAGTGTAAGTTTGTTTACGCATTTCTAGATGTGCGTGCTGTGTTGCGCGATGTTCTTTACAAATTATTTCGAGACTATCTTTTTTTTTTTCTCAATACTTGATTGTCATTTACGGTGGTGTTTCAATCTAGTACGGTGTAGCGTTTTTTTCTAATTTTTTTTTTATTTTTCCTACTTCGATGATCTTATAAATAATTCGAAAACTACTAAAGAATTCTCCGAAACTGCCAAGTTCTTAGTTGAAATTATCGAAGTAGGAAAAAAAACGCAAGAAGCGCTGTACCGGAATCTCTTGGAATATAAAATATCCAAGAGATAATATTTCTCATTTCTCATTCAACTACCCTTAACAGAGTTAAACTATTAGCACGACCCGTATGGTTTGTCTATTAGTACGCCTCGTATATTTTTTCTATTAATATGCCTCGTATGGTCTATCTATCTGTACACCTATGATAGTATTGTCTAATATTACATCTCGTATAGTTTGTCTATTATTATGCCTCGTACGGCTTAACTATTTGTACACCTCGTATGGTTTGTCAATTAGTATTCCTCGTATGGAACTTTGTTAGACTATTAGCACACCACGTGTGGTTTGTCTATTATAGTACGCCTCGTATATTATGTCTATTAATATGCCTCGTATGGTCTATCTATTTGTACACCTTTGATAGTTTATCTATTAGCACACCTCGTATAGTTTGTCGATTATTATGCCTCGTATGGCTTATCTATTTTTCCACCTCGGATGGTTTGTCAATTAATACTCCTCGTATGGATCTTTTGTTCTAGGACGTCTTATATTAAGGAACTTTTAAAAGCCAATATGTTGGCATATGTATCTCATGTGACAACTTGGAAATAAACGGTTTTGTTTTTGTTTGTTTTGTACTGTTATACCTTTGGGAATTAGCGCTCCCATGGGGAAGATGTAAAGTCACGGGCGGCTGGCTAGGTAGACCTTCACTTTGTTAAAACGGAATAAGTTTTTGTTTAATTACGGGCCATCTTTTTCTGTTCAGTGATGTATTTTTCTTGGCGCCAGTTATTTTTTTCAACTTAAATCTTGTTTTATTAACTTCCAGCAAATTTGATGTTTCTCCGTCAAGGATATGCGGAGACACTTCGTGCATAGATTCCCCGTACCCTTAATTCTGTATTAAATATTATATTTCACATTCCTCACTTGTAAACATCTTTATGGTAGTCAGGGAAACTTGAACTAACTTATAAAGTAAATCAGTGTTTAACTTGTAGTGCCCTACCTTAGTTACCCCTAAAATCTCATTTCTAGCATGCAACTGTTCAGTAACCTTAATATGTGCTAATGTAAATTTATTGAAGAAAAGTTCCAACTCCTCCAACGCGAATCACCGATACCAATCGCTGGAGGATTATAAATGTAAGGCCGCTGCTTCACTCGCCTCAAACGGAACTCAACAACTGAAGCAGCACCCCTCAGAGGGATACAATTATTGTATCTATGGGAACTAGCGCTCCCAGGGGGATAATGTGAGGGCCCGAGCTGAGAGTTAGGTAGGCCTTCTTTTTGTTAAAATAAAATGTTTTATGTTAGGGACCACCTTTTTTCGGTTCACTGCTGTCCTGTTTTTCAGCACCTACTACTGTCTTCTTCAACTGTGATCTTGTTTCATAATCTTTCTTCCCAACTTACTGTTTCTATGCCTTTCTGCGTAGATTCCGCGTTCCCTCAACTCCATACTAAATGGTGCCTTCCTCTTTCCTCTCTTGGAACATCTTTGTCGTGGTTAAGGGAGGCTAAAACTTTCTTATATAATAATAATAATAAGGGAGGCTAAAACTAATGACTAATCTTACTGAAGCAGCAACAACAACATCATGGCCTTACAACCTAAATACATAAATAATTCATATGATTTGCCATGGTCAGCAACCAGCTACTAATGAGAAATATGAACTTCATGTTTTACATGTTCTCAACGTTAATTTCAATTTAGCTTTACTTTTGGAACCTTGATTAATGACATCATGCGAGCAACTTGTATGGAAAAAGTACTCATTTATTTTCTACCTAAATGATGTACATAATATGAATCAGAAGTTTCAAGAAAGTCAGTTGTAATAAAATTGGGAATGCTTAGTAATTTGAATACTACCACAAACCATGGAACTATTTTACTTCTGCTAAATTTTTAGAAACAGTTCACTGGTCTTTCCAATCTCACTTCCAAGAGACAAGGTGAATATGCTTGGTTAATCGACATTGAGGTACCGACTTAACGGAGTGTTCATTTATTTGGGGTTTTTCGTGTTGTAAAATGTTAGTTAGTCTTGTGAGACGATCCTTCCCAGGATCTGACTCACGGTAATCCTTTGACCTAGTTATTTTGGAAAAAAATAGAAATTTGTAAAACTCATGTTTTCCACGCAGGTTCGTAATGACTTTTTGATGTTCGTGCACGAAAAGCTAGTTATTACATTTTCGAGCAGCCCTCTTAGTGTTGTGTACATGTAAATTATTTACTTCGGTTCATTATGCATTCAACTGCATGAACGCCTACAATTAAAGTTTAAGCTTATGACCTGTGTTAATGTGAGTAGCCTGACCTTCAAGACGTGCTTCATCAATGTGATGCTGTATTTCTTTTAAATTTCTATATTGATACACCTCATACTAGAAAAAACCTTGTCTCAAGGGAATATGTTTTATATTTTTCTGTAGATC
The DNA here is from genome assembly GCA_030386875.1 of Morinoia aosen. Taxonomy (NCBI): domain Eukaryota; kingdom Metazoa; phylum Arthropoda; class Malacostraca; order Amphipoda; family Talitridae; genus Morinoia; species Morinoia aosen. The sequence continues at coordinate 105,057,533 of CM059576.1, read as the reverse complement.
ATTTGTTCTGTTATTGACATAAGTATTATTGGTATTATTATGCTTGAATGTCTTTATCAATTTGAGATATTTATGCTGATATTCTAAAATACCAATGATGTAAATTTTATGTATCAACCTTAACTGAAATAAACATTTCCTTTCTTTTCTGTTTATGAACGTGCTATTTCAACGCGCACGCTGTCCTGTGTGAGAACAAACCATGCGTCTTTTCCGTTTTTTTACAGTCCATACTCAATGGTTCTGACTCTGCTCTACTCCAACTTCATCTAAAGTTGGATTAGAGCTTTATATGAGGCTAGGCGGTCTTAATAAATGGGTGGGCAGCTGAAACCCCTACGGGGTTTTGCTGCCCAGTGCGCTCGAATGTACTGTGTTATGTACAAATTTTAATGGAGAGACACTTGTTGTTTTGAGTTGTACTTATAATCATGATGCTCATATAATTCATCTAAAGTTGGATTAGAGCTTTATATGAGGCTAGGCGGTCTTAATAAATGGGTGGGCAGCTGAAACCCCTACGGGGTTTTGCTGCCCAGTGCGCTCGAATGTACTGTGTTATGTACAAATTTTAATGGAGAGACACTTGTTGTTTTGAGTTGTACTTATAATCATGATGCTCATATAATTTTGATGTTTCAAATAATAGTGATGTTCATCTTGTGTGGTTATTTTGAATGAGTCTGATACTAATTAAATTATGTGACCTTCGGTGCGTTGTAGTTTGAGTTACTGAAGCGCTAGTAAACCCATGTTACTACTACTTAATAAAAGTACCTTTTTATCAGTGACACGCGCAAGGCAACTTTGATAACGGGCAATTGACCTTGTTCTTTTTCATTCAATGTAAAAAAATACCTCCATGGCCTTGTGTCCTATCTTTTAATATAAAAAATACTTTCATGATATTGTATCCTATAATTTAATATCACATATGCAAATTTTCGATTGGTTTCTTTTTCAATTTGAACACAATAACTATCGGAACCAAGAAAGTAGGATGCAGACCAGAGCCCTCGAGCTGAAGTTTTTTAGTATTTTGGCGTTGATACGCTGTCTTTTTCGACCAGTGAGCTTCCAGCGCATCCAAAAATTAACCTTCCTGTGCTGGACAGTAAGGATGTTAAAGAAAAAGAAGAAACATTCATAAATATATTTCTATCCCAGGGGCGGAATGACTGAACACGTGACTTGCAGAAAAAAAAATTTGAATGAGGAACCTCATGATAAAAGCCCTCTTATTGACAAAAGAAACCGCTAACGTGAGATAAGACAGCATTCATGTCGTCTATACCTATCTGTCACTTAGACCACAGTAGTTTTTTGTACGATGGTTCATTACCAGTCAATGTCAAGTAAAAGACATTTAATGCATCGAAGAATGTTACGTAAAATAAGAGAATACATTATCATACGAAAAGCATTAAATTCCGTAGTGAATTTTTATCGTTCGTGCCCATTACCTCAATAAAGTACATGTATAATCTTCAACATAATTAATACATATACATAAATTTGTATCTTGGTAATACACTTTTGAGGTGATCAGCCCCCAGTGCGACAGGCCGTCTACTGAATGCTTTCATTTTTCTAGATTTCCAATCGCCAATCAAAGTATAATAAAGTGCCTGGGGGCAATGCTAATGACTCGGTTGCATTTGTGCTTTCATAATTTAATGCTTATTAAAAATTGACCTCCAGATGTTTTTTGAAATTTTATTCCGCGAAACTGTATTTTACTAATGTAAAATTGAATTCCGTAAGTATGAAATTGAATTCCGTAAGTATGAAATTGAATTCTGTTTGTGTAAAGTTGAATATCAATTTGAAATAGACCAAGAAATGGTATAATTTTGTAATATTAGGCTTTGAATCAATGCGCAGACTTAAGCTCTGTACACTAGCCTACTACGCACAACAGAAGTATGACTCAGACATGAACCTGAATAACTACTATAGCATCACTGGTTTTAGTAACACTGTACAAAAAAAATAATAACGAAGATACAACTGGAACGTACAGATTAGAATAGATTGTAGATTATAGGTTAGTTTAAGCCTCCCTAACCACTACAAAAAAAAACGTATCGAAGAGAGGAAGGAGGAAGGCATCATTTAGTCTTGATATTAGGGATGCGGAATCTATGCAGAAGGAGCATAGAAACAGTAAGTTGGGAAAGAAGTTCATGAAGCAAGATAAAAAGTTGAAGAAAGTAGTAGGTGCTGAAAAACGGGACAGCAGTGAACCGAAAACAAAAAAAGGTCCATAACAAACAAAAAAATATTCTATTTCAACAAAAAGAAGGCCGACCTAATATTTAGCTCGGGCCCTCACATAATCCTCCTGGGAGCGCTAATTTCCATAGATACACTAGTTGTATCCCCCTGAGGGGTGATGGAACGTACATCAAACTTGAACACAAAACACAATAACACCAAATATTAACATTTTGAATGCGACGCGAGCCATACTTGGTCACAGGGAGTTTTCACTATGCTGGTGACCAACCAGTAGTCATAAACTCAATTTAAAAACACTTAAAACTAAATGAAAACACGACCGAGTTAATGTTTGGTATTTTTAGCATTGTTTACTACAATTAACTTAGGGTTTGAATTAAATAGTAAACTTTTCTTCTACCAACCGCAATTCAAGTGTTAAGAAATAATATCTCATTGCCTGCCAGAATGGGCAGTACCTAAGCAGAGATTTACGACTTTTTTAGTAACATTTTATTCACCTAAACATTTTATTTCATAAAAAAATGTAATCAATTCTACAGTTAACTGACTGACAACTTCCAATCATCTTACTGGTATAGATTAACAAGTCTTTCGAGTTTGATGAAATATTCCTCATAACTGAAGTTTTATTAAATATTCCATAATGCCACAGTTAGCTGACTGACCACTTCCAATTATTTTACTTGTATAGACTAACATGTAATGAGAGTTTTATGAAATATTCCATTTAATTGGAGTTCTATGGAACATGTTTTGACAAAGAACATTGATACTTCAGCGCCTTTCCAGCCCACTATGAAGAGGCTGTCAATCCATAAGTGACCAAGAAGGATATATTTAGCATTCCACAGTTAAATCTACTAATAAAATAGAACTAATTGTTATTACATTGACTATGAAAAATAAACAGCCACGAGGAAAATATCACAGTCATTGAACTAAGGTACCAACAAATTTATGTGTGCAACTTCCACAGATGAGAGAAAAAATGTCACCATTAAAATTCTTCAGGCGAAAGAAAATAAATGGCAGCGCTCCAGTTCCACAAGTGAAAGAAAACAAAATACCAACATTACAGAAGAACTACGCCACAAATACACTTTGTTGTTATAAATGAAAGAAAACAAAACGTCCGCATTCCAACAGTTCGCAAGAAAACAGAAAATATCGAAACTCGAGTAAACTTCTCAGATAACAGACAACTAAATACTGTGTTTTAACTCCACAGATGAAAGAAAAATATCAGCGTTCCAACTCCACAAATGAAGGAAAACAGAATACAGTACATTAATGATGAAGTAATTCAAGAAAACAGGAAATATTGACCCTTAAATTTCTCAGGTAACAGAACACTAAATACTGGGTTCTAATTCCACAGATGACAGAAAATACCAGCGTTCCAACTCTACAAATGAAGTAAAACAGAATACAGAACATTAATCACAGAGCAATTAGATTCAAGGATAGCCTCACTTCTGAGAATCAGGGTGTTGAAATATCTAACATGCACGAGATATTCTAACATTGAGTTTCACTCCATAAAACTAATACTAACAACAAAATGAGGTCTGCATGTAATGCGACTTTGAGTTTCAAACCCTGTACAGATGGATGGATGTCTGACGGCCAGATAGCCAATTCCAGCTGAGCTCAATTTTCAACCTAAATTGTGTTTACGCAAAAGGTGACTTTTCAACCGAGTCTTGACCACAGTTGCATATTCACAGATGCTACACTGAAAAGGAGCCTTGGCGCCATGCCAGCTAACTTGGTGTTTTTTTATATCTTTGCTGTACACAGAGGTGTAGTCGCACGAGCTGCACTTCAGAGGCTCTCCTATACCGTGCTTCGTGATCTGGTGCCTCTTTACAGCACTCTTGTATGCTGCTGTATATGTGCACAAACCACATTGATGCTTCGTCCCAACTCCATGAATGGCTGTTTTGTGGCTCTTCAAACGCTCATTCCTCACAGTCCCAAAATTACACAGATTACACTTGAAAGGCAGATCAGAGCCATGCTGAGTGATCTCATGCTCTTGCAAATCTCGCTTCAGAAAGGCTACATAATTACAAGTAGTACACTTGAGAGGCTTCCCAAGGCGGTGTGTAGTGCTGATGTGCTTCTGAAGCCCTGCTTTGTATGCTGTGGTGAACTGACACAAGTGGCACTTTAAAGGCTTTTGAAAGCCATGCTTAGCCATCTTGTGTCTGTGCATGTCACCCTGATAAGCACTTGAAAAATTGCAGAACTTGCACTGATAGGGACCCATGAAGTTATGCTGCCGAATTTTGTGGGTATTCAAATAAAGCTTAGATGTTGTAGAGTAGGTGCAACAGTCACACTTAAATTTTTCCCCAAGTTTGTGCTTTTCCACTAAATGAGTTTTAATTGAATATTTTTCGACAGTTGAGTACTTGCACAGATCACACTTGTATACGGTGGCATGGCGATGTTTAACAGCTTTGTGCTTCCTCAAAGTTCGGGCATTGTTTGCTCCATATCCGCACTTACTGCACCTAAAAGTCTTCTCGCAGGTGTGGTAAGACTTCATGTGAATGAAGTATGCAAGCTTGCTTTTCGTGAAATAGTTACACTCTCTACAGGAAAACCGGCCTTGTACACTACTCAGCTCGTGCTGCAACGCACGCAGCTCCTCAGGGACATCAGTGTCTACGTTCATTTGACCTTCCTCCACTTTTTCTACAGCCGCTTCAGTTACAGGTGTCACTTCAGCGTTGTAAGGATGGGATAAAGTCACCCGTTCCTGTTCTTGAGAGCTGGCCTGAAGAAATAAAAAATATTGACATTAATTATTAAATGCTTGAACACTATGAAGTTAGAGGACAACTTTGCCTTCATCCATCAACTCAAAAGCATGAGTTTATGTACTAGCATAGCTAAAATGTATTTATATCAAATGTACATGTCATAAAAAATTGGCTTCACAGCTTAGAATATTTGCAAGAGTTTCGACACTCTACTCTAAGCTTGTGAGAATTACACTATTCAGATCTGATATAAGTCATTAGTTGGGTAGGTAAGGAGTAAAATAATAGCAGAATTCTGGCACAGCCTAAAACTGCTTTACATAAAGTCAGAAAGTAAGTAAAATAATTTAAGAACTTTGGTATTTCTTGAAATTTGGCTTCAAATCAAGACGTAAAGTTAAATTAAAACCAATAACCCTGATTCTACCACTAACCTATTTGAAATGCAATTTTAAACCAAGTCTCATTATTGAGAAGGCTTTCAACATTCCTAACTTCATTAAGAATCATAAAAGATAGTAATACGATGCATGAAAAGAGATTTTATATGTAAATGCATCACTTTTCTTGATTTTGAGAAAGCATTATGATGTCTACTTGCCACATAAATGTCGGAGGTTCAACAAATTAACTGAGTGCAAGACACTCATATTGCAGGATTAATTCCTTACGCCAGCACAACAATTTTCATGATGAAAAATGCATAATAGATGCCAGTAGCTTGCGCGCTTTTTTGGTAATAGGTAGAATTTATCATGAGCGATAGTATGAGCATACTGAGCAATGTATGCCTTATGTTAATGATATAAATATCCTCAAACCTTAACTTTTCGATCTAATAGAGAAAAGTGCCAAGTATTACTCTATCTCAGAGAAGTGTATTACCTTTTTTCCAGTGTTACATTATAATAATATCTTTTACTATAATTTTAAATCTCAATGTAATGTAATTAAATGATGAAACTCAACTCTTCTTTGAACCATAATGCAACCTAATATTTTTCCCCTGAAAACACATGGTAACCATTTTGCAAGAAGTTAATTTTTATACAAGTTAGGAAATTTAATTCTCTCATTTTTTAGACGTAATTACACAGAAAGATATGATCTAGTTTATCAACTTCAGCTTCTTAGTTCTCATATACCATCTATTGTTAGCATGGGAGATTAAAATTTGCATTTACAGATATTAACATTAATAAGCATGTCAGCATCCTGGAAGTGTAAGATGATATAAATGTAATCAAATGCTTCGATGAAGATTATAGTTGGAAAAATTTCAACATAATGCAATGAAAGCTAGAATTGCAGTAATAGAGAAGTATGGTGTCCCCACCTTACTTCAAAGAATCAATTTTTGTATTTTTCATATTCAGCATTTAGTGGCATGTTCATAAATGCAGAAATTATAACTGAATAAATTATTATTATTATTTTCGGGTTTTCCTGCCGCTTTCGATACTCTGACGAAATCACAGCGCAATTTGGTAGCATTGTTACATTTGGGTCTTATAATGGGCGGGTTCGGAGGGTGAGAGTCATCTCGGCCCCGTTTCAGTGCCGTGGTGTGTCAGCTTGGTCTGACGCAGGAGCGACGGTGTTTCTAATCGCGGGCATCCGTGCTCTTGTGTGTAGTCGGGACATTCGAGAAGAATGTGGCGGACCGTTAAAGGCACAATACAATTTTCGCAGTACGGTTGCGTCGGCCCTCCAGCAAGTGTTGATGCGTGAGGCGTGTATGGCCTATACGGAGCCTAGCGAGGACTACTTCCCACAGTCGATCCCTCTGCTGGGAGAATGGGAGAGGACGGACATCTGGCTTTATTGCCTTTAGTTTGTTGTTGGCAAGCACCGACCACTCAGCCTGCCAGTGTTCTCGGATGCTCTTTTTGTAATACCACTTGTGGTCTGTTCGAGGGAGGCGGACCGGATTTATTTGCAGATGGAGAGCTAACTGAATAAATTATATTTAACCCTTTAACGCCCCAGAGGACACCAGTGTCCTCTTTCAAAATTCCCCTTCAATATATTTTATTTCTTATTCAATTAGTTCCCTAATGTGTTCTTTGAAGTTCTCTGCCGAGTGGCAGTTCTTATCCCATCCTGATATCGGTGACTGCCAGATGCCAGCGCCAGTTTAGTGACGGTGGTTGTGTTAACGGTAATATGAGTACAAAAATTCGGACGTTAAAGGGTTAACAATCTGACCCACATGAATGGAATTTGCCCTATAATATGATAAAAACATTTATACCTTAATTGTTAGAGCAAATTAATACATGAGTTAGGTAAACTGGGATAGAAATAGCAAAGTTTAGTTCTTACATGCACCGTACTAGTCATGGGGTTACGTTTGATAGTTTTGTATCTTCTTCTGTGAGTAAAAACTTTGTTTTCCCACTTATGCATCTATGGAAAAAGCCAATGTGGCAAGCACAGATTGATTTTTTTTTAATATTTACAACATATGAGATGAGTAATTTGAAGAACAGAACTTCAAGGCTTTGAATGAATCAACAAATGCATTACAATAAATGAAAATTTTAAATTCATAATGAACTTGTAGCACATTTAATATTTACCAAATTCAAGATTTGCCTTCAACAATTGAGTTACCCAAACATCAACTTCACCTAACAGTCAAAATTTTTGGAAAGATAATCACATACTGCACACTCAAAAATTACAAAAATTACTTTAACTTTTACTTTAGCTGACTCATTTTCAAGTACTTTATATCAGTAATAATAATCTGGTATCAGCTTGATAGCAATGTTGAGTTAATTTCAAGAAAATTATAAATTTAGCTAGAATCATTATTCTACGACAAATACTCGTATTTGATGAAAAGCAACAACCAAGTACTAATTTGAACAATGTATGTGACAATCTATCAATGGCAACTACACACTTCACAGTGTGCAGCCAACTGTGCACACTCTAGAGTTCTAATTTTCAAACAGCTTACATCATACATCCACAACTTTTTCCGTTTGACTTGGCTACATATTATGAGACCTCAGCATCCTGCAAATTTGTGACTTTGTAAAGTGCTCTAACTTCATCTGAAAACATCACACACTTGAGGTTTTTAACCCCTAAAATCATCACATAGTGCACATTGTAAATCACCAGAACAACTCATGCTGCCTAATAAATTAATGAAAGTTGTTTTAAAATCTGCCTTGTGCCTTAACAACCCCATCTAAGATGAGAAAATACCTCCGGCTGCCAATGCCAATCAATAGGTTCTTCCTTGATGGAGATGTTGGCCAGATCCTCATCATCCACTTCATGCTTGATGACTGCAGTCTCAGGAAGTTCTTCCTGCTTTGCTTTAAGCAGGAAAATCAGAATTAAGGAAAGTTATACACAACTAATCGAAATACCCAATGCTTATACCCCATAGAAAAACTGTATTTTGAAAATGGACTTCTCAATTTCCTAGTATACAGTTGGCAAAACTACAACCTTCACAGTCTAAGAACAAGAAAAAGTTTGATAGCAATACCTCATATGACTACATGGCAAGAAATTCAAGACAAATCAGATCATACCAATAAATAAACAACCACATGTGCATTGTTTAAATAAAATTTTAACATCATATAAAAGATTTAACAAAAAATACCTAAGATACCTCAATCATTCTTCACTGGAATAATACTAGATATTATACACTAACCAACAAATAATTTTAATATATAGTTGACTATCAAGTCAAAGTCTCACCTTTCAACTTTGCAGTGCCTAATTTTTTTCTACATCCCCTAGTCAGGCGCCGACCAACATCGTGGTTGGCATAGAATTCTCGTATCTCATCATCTGACACTTTTTTGAACAGGACAGACAGTTGCTCCATGTTTGCTGAGTATCACTTCAGGAATTAATATAAGATGGAGCCTTTATAGCTTCTGATATTTAACAAACAGTCCTGAATATGTTTTCAATGTAGTACAAGTCCTGCAAAAAAAATTAAAATTAAAATGGTTTTCTAACTTGGAAAATTTATGAGCTCTAAACGTTAGTGTGGTCAATCCTTAAATACATCTTGAAAGTAATTTCCACCTAACTGCATCTAAAACTTCAATGTACGTAGTGCTGCATGGAAAAAATTTCTATACTAAGGTTAGTCAAGCCCAGCCAGAAAAATTAAAGCCCAGCCAGAAAAATTAAATTGTTCAGTAATTGGAGATACAAATTAAATTGTACTTCAAGCTTTGCACAAGGTGGTTACTTGTTTTTTATTGAAAATATGAATTGCTTTTGGCAACTAATTAATACCACTGGACAATTTTAAAAAGTCATACAAAATACATACTCAAAAAATTGAGAGTATAAGGTGTTGCTGATATTACTGACCCAATGCTGTACATTGATTAAAGAAAGTACAATTTATAATTTTTACCTTTTTTGCTTGTTAAGCTCTAGCTTGTGAAATTGCATTATTATATTTAATCTATGCCTTCTTTACACTGACATGTTAGAAATTATTTACTGTTGAAAAAAAGTGTTTCTTTCTATTCCCATTACTGAGCTTATGAAAATGAATATGAAAGATCACAATTAATGTTACAAAATTTTAAAATATTTTCCCACTTTCATGCATAATTTTATTACTGAAAGATAATTAGATCCAAAACCACTATGGATGTGTATCTCCTAATTGTAAAAAGGCCAAGGTTTCATGGAAAAGGCTAAATATCCAACAGAATAGCAATAAATAAAAAATTTTAAAATTTTTTTTAAAAATTTCCATGCAAGTCACAATTTTTCAAGGATAACCTTTCTTTATTGTGAATGTTTTCATCAAGATGAATTCATATATGTGAGCACTCCACACAAGCAAACCCCAAGAGAAAAAACAATAGGAATGATAAAAAAGTGGATTTTCTGAGTAAATATCCTAAATTATTAGATACATCAGATTTGCTAGCAACAAAATTAATTCTTCCAGCATTGTGTACAGCGAAACTCAGGTCCTCTCTTTCCTAGACTTGTGTCCTTTTTGGAGGTGCCAGAAGTCTAGAACTGTAAGAATCTCTACATAAAATTCTATGGGAACCTTACCAGACTCTATGCTCTAATTAACTATACTATATAAAAACTTGGCAGAGAAATATTTCAACAGATAAAATTTTATGGTCATACTGGACAGTAGCCTTAAAATTAGTTCACTCTTTGGCTTTAAGGATAAAGTTTTAGCTATAATGCAGCAGGTATTCTTGGTACATAATTAAAGGATAGCTGAACAGGTGCCTGTTCCTCACTTGGTTCCAAATCTTACATGAATAGTATACCTTGGGTTTAGCTGTAGGAGATGATTGTGTCAATGAAGCAAAACGGGACAGTTAAAATTTGGGTAAAATTGAATTAAATATATGTACTTACAACTAAATTATAAAATGAAATTACAAATCAAATAGAACAATGGTTGCAAAATAAACTAGAGAAATAAATTGATTCATAGGATACACAAATGCTTAAACACATTCAAAATAATATACCCTCAAATGAACAAAGGTTATTGAATAAAAATAAGAGAGATATAATTGTGAATGCAAAGAACAGCTACTAGCAAACGAAGAGCAAAACAGTGTTACAAAATAAATCAATAAAATTCCTGTTTTGTAAAGTCCATCCAATCAAAGAAGAGCTCTCTTATCAGAGCACAACATTGGCTGTGATATACGTTCTGTCTTATGGTTAAGATCACATTTAAGTAATAGACGTGTTAGGGTCAGGGTGGCAGATGCTGTCTCATCTGATAAGATTCTTGGTTGGGGTTTGCCACAAGATGCAGTACTGAGCCCCCTGATGTTCAATGTGATGCCAATGTTTACTCGGAAAAAATTCTCTAGGACTTACAGGACTTGCTTATTATGACATGCATCAGTGACCTACATTGTAATGGTACAACAATGAGAACAGACATCTGCACTCAGCTTGAAATTATCACTGATTTTATTTTCAGTTTATGATCAAAACTTGCTATCGGGTCAATTAAATCAAAGTTATTGCTTCAGTCACACGCAGTGAATATAGAAGTTTTATTCAGTCTAAAAATTTTGTTGCAACAGAAAGAAATAATAGGTGAACAAATGAAGCACAAGCCTTGCAAGAAGATTTAACCCCTTCCCCGGCAGAAACGAGTTTACTCGTTTTCACAAAATGTTCTTTTTTCAGTTATTAACGAGTATACTTGTCTAAAACGTTACTTTCAAAAGCCAGCTACAGACGTATATACTTGTCGATTTTAAGCCTTTGTAAGCCTTTCTACGTGTGAAACGAGCATTCTTGTCAAAATAAAAAATTAGTCTGAAAAAGAAACGTTTATGAAAAAAATTGTTGGGAAAGGGGTTAACATGGATTAGGTAAGTTAAGGGCACTGTCCCCCCATACAGACCTTTTTCTTGATTATTGAAGCTAGAGCAATGAAATTTGGTATACTGATAGGAAATGCAACTGAGAATCGATTATCTTCTATGAAAAAGTGCAATTTTCCTGAAAAGAAAATGGGAAATCAAAGAAAACGATCATTTGGGAGGGGGTTTTCAAAATGCTTCTTGTCCGACAGTTTTTGAGCTACAGTAATGATTTTGGTATCATTGGATGTGGAAAAACGTGGACATTTCAAAAACTCAAATGGTTTTTCCTAATTTTCCAGTTAAAAAAGAAAAAAAATTTGTCATCAAAAAAATACAGCTTTATGACGTCATAACTTTTGAACATAAATTCATTGTGAAGAACATTTAAATTATTAGAAAGCCCTTGTTTTTCCGCATCCAATGATACCAAAATCATGACTGTAGCTCAAAAACTGTAGGAGAAGAAGCATTTTGAAACCCAAAGTCCATTGTTTATATTATAAGCCAAACAAAGATATGTAAACAATTGTAATTAAAACTTTTTAAAATTTTTGGTTCAGGTTAGACCCCTGAAATCATTCTAGAGTAATACAGAGACATAGAAGATGACATAGCAACGTCAAGCCGTGAAGAAAGTGCCATGGGGGAGGTGTAACATGATAAAATACCCCTTCCCCCCATTTTCAAACCCCCGTAGCGGGCGAACGAGTTAACGTACGAGTCTCATTTTATCACAGGATGTACCTGACCTACACTACCTATTGCAGCAATAATCCCAATATCACCCATGATCTCATAATATAGGGGATGGTGTCTTTAATTATGGCTTTCCTAGTGACAACAAAGGTGTTCCAAGGGGAAGAAGAAGGAAGGCATAATTTAGAGTAAAACTTGCAGAATGAAAAATTTTTGTCCAAAGCATGCTTCCACATATTACCCATAGCCCATAGGAATGGAAAGTTTAGAAAAAAGTTCACACAAGAAAATAGTTGAATGAAAAAGTATCAGGCGCTGAAAAATATGACTGCAGTACACGAAAATAAGATTTTACATTACACGACAAAAACTTTTCTAGCCTAATTAAAGTAAGGCCTACCTAACCTTCAGCACAGAACTTCACTTTTCCATCTGAGAGTGCCAATTCTCTTAGATAAAAGTTTTATATCTTGAGAGGGAGACATAACATAACAAAAGCACTGACATATGGAATTAAGAGAATGAAAGAAACCTATAGAAACATTTAAGTAGGAAAAATAGAACAGGAGATGCACTGATGCACAATTGTGCACTTGTGTGTACAATAATACTGATCCAATCCAACAATACCACAATTATCTTCAGCACATCTGGCATACCACTCATTCACTCCATACTGTTCAAACACCACTTTCATGAAACTCCCTCTCTCTTGCTCATACTTACTATCTTCCAACACAAAATATTCAATTGTTTCTCCACACCCCTATCACACTGCTATGCCCTTTCCGTCTGAAATGATTATATTACGACTTATAGTGGTAGGTTTAGTTTCGTCTTTCATGACGAATGCACTCGAATAAATAGCTACTCATCGATTTTAAAATTTTTGTTGCTTGAATCATGTTAATAACATTGAAATAAACAACTTTTCTTTTATAAACTTTTTTCGTCAAATGAGAATTTAACGAGGTATTACCTATGGTAGATTTTGTTTCATCTTTTATGACAGCGTGCTGGAAGCGAGACTCTATTGCAGTATTGCCATACCACACGATCGAAGAATTTCTTTCCGCTTCAAACACTGGAGTTGCGGTAATTCATTTACCGCAATAACTAATAAAATACTCATTTCAAACGTGAAGTGCATGGAAGAAAACTTGTTTATTTTCATTAAATTAACTATGTTTAGGCATTGAAATTTACAAAATCGGGTAAATCTGAAGGATATGTCAGTTATCGATTTTGTAAATTTTGATGCCTTAGCATAGTTAATTAGATCAAAATAAACAAGTTTTCTTCTATGCACTTTTCGTCTCAAATGAGTATTTTATTAGTTATAGCGGTAAATGACTTACCGCAACTCCAGTGTTTGAAGCGGCAATTAATTCAAGGAGCACGTCTGACAGCAACACTGCAATGCGCACTCGCTTCCAGCGCGATTGTCATCAAAGACGAAACCAAACCTACCGCTATACCTCGTTAAATACTCATTTGACGAAAAAAGTGTATAGAGGAAAAGCTGATTATTTCGATGTTATTACCATGATTCAAGCAACAAAAATTAAAAAATCGATGAGTAGCTGTTTATTCGAGCGCATTGGTCATCAAAGACGAAACTAAACTTACCGCTATAAATCGTAAAATACTCATTTGAGACAGAAAGTGCATAGAAGAAAACTTGTTTATTTTGATTCAATTAATTAGGTTCAGGCACCAAAAAGTGAAAAATCGATAACTGACATATCCTTCAGATTTACCTTATTTTGATTCAATTCATTGTTTAGGCAGTAAAAAGTGGAAAACAGATTACTGTCATATCCTTCAGATTTACCCTTACACCTTACAGCAAACAAGAGCTGCCTCCCAAAACTACCATCATAGAACATCTCACACTTTGGCACTTCCTTATGCATATACCAGATTAGTGTAGGTTTTCACGTCATCCTAAGCTTCCACTTGTTCAATCCAAACTCTTTCGTTTGCCTCTCAATCTGTTTTTACCACCTCTTACAGTCCTACTCTGGTCCCTTGCCTCCAACATTCACTAAAAGCCAGTCATCCACAGGTCTCCCAATTCTAACATGAATAATCTTTTGCATACTTAATTTACTTGCATACTTTCTCCCAATAGCTTACACTCAGATTCCCTTCAAAAATTAGCTTTACCCATCTGCTATTCTGCATTCTCAATCGACTTCCTCTCAATCGACTTCCGGAACTCGAGAAACATAGTTATTTTTTGTTCTCGCCATTGCCGTGTGGCTAAAGGATCTGCCGCCGTGCGGCAGATCCGGGTTCGAGTCCCGGCGCTGGTGGCGATTTTCTCTGTTGGGTATAGGAGAAAAATTCCAAGCACAATACTCCACTCTACCCTGGTGTCTGAAATGGGTACCGGTCTTGACCGGGGGAAAGCGTCATGGCATCCTGGCGTTAGATATAAGGCATTTGTGAATCCAATGTACAAGGTGATATGTATCAGGCTTGATTGGAAATAAAGCATCCGTAGATGCCTTCATTATTATTATTATTTAACATTTGAATTTGAGGCTCACCTCCAATGGCCTTTTGAGACCGAGGAACTTGAACTTGAACTTGAAATTGAGGGCCGACAGCGTCGGGGCCTTTGTAACGGCCTAAAATTCCCTCCACAGTTATCACACATAGAGTTCAGCGCCTGGTACCAGACTTGTCCACTAAACTACTCAGGATCTACCAATTCTTGTCACAAGCTGCCATTGGATGGCGTCACTGGGATAGCCAGTATGTCAAAACACCATCCCCAGGCATATTGGGTCATTACTGACCATTCTACCTGACTGGCTCATTCCAGTCACTGTCTCTTACTCCAGGCACGCACAAGAAACATTTTCATAGCTTCAATGATACTCAAATTACACTCCTGATCCAATCCAGCAAGACAGCTCATACTGCAATCATCTTCAGCACATCTGGCATACCACTCATTCTCTCCATACTGCTCAAGCACCACATTCATAAAACTTTCTCTCTCTTGCTCATACTTACTACATTTCAGCACAAAATGCTCAATTGTTTCCTCCACTCCACTAATACACTGCCGACATAATCTGTTATTATTCTCATTCCATCTCCATGTACGTCTGTTCACACTCAATGACTTACATCTCACAGCAAACAAGAGTTGACTTCCAAAACTACCATCATAAAACATCTCAAACTTAGGTGCTTCATTTTTCATACACCAGTCAAGTGTAGGTTTCCGCACCATGCTAAGCCTCCACTTATTCAATCCATACTCTTTCGTTTGCCTCTCAATCTCTTTCTTCCACCTCTTGCAGTCCCACTCAGGCCCTACACCTCCAGGATTTATTAAACTCCAGTCATCCACAGGTCTCCCAATTCTAACATGAATAATCTTTTGCATACTAAGCTTCCTTGCATGCCCCCAACACACTTTCTCCCAATAGCTTACACTCAGATTCCATTCAAAAATTCGCTTTACCCATCTGCTATTCTGCATTCTTTCAATTCTCACCTTATAATTCAGCACCGCTTTCATCATTCTTTCTGAAAATAGGCTCCACCCAAGGTCACCTCTAATGGCTTCTGTAGCTGTCCATTTTGGAGCACCCAATGCTAACCGTCCTACCTTATTTTGTATTACATCCAGCTTTTCATGACCCCTTCCATTCCAGGCAAGAGCACTCATACCATACATGACACTAGGTACAGCAACATACTTCCACATTCCTCTCACACATTCATACTTGTTTGCTCTGTATCTAGCCACGCTACTTAATCGTCCACTCCACTGCATAGCTTTTGCCACTTTCTCACCCTTAGTTCTAGTGCATCCATCTTCACTTATCATACAACCTAGATATTTGTATTCTTTTGTTCTACCTATTCTGATTTCTCCAATATTCCACAGTCTGTCTCTATCAGTCTCATCACTATTTAAAACCATAACCTTGCTTTTGTCGGCACCGAAGTTCATCTTGAAATCTGTACTATATCCGTTCACAATGTCAAGCATCCTTTGCAGTTCATGTCCACATCCACTAACCACAACCACATCATCAGCATACAACAGACAGCTCAGTCTCTCATTACCAACTTTCAGTCCTAAGCCACTCCTTCTCAGTCGAACTGCTAATTTTTCTGTGTACAATCCAAACAACAGGGGAGACAGAGTACAGCCCTGTCTCACTCCTCTAACACTCCTCACTTGCCCTGTTTCCAAATTTCCTAACCTGTATATAGCGCTTGTGTTCTCATACAGACTTTGTACAATTTTTACTATTTTTCTGCTAAACCCAACTTTTCTCAAAACTTCAAAGAGCCTAACCCGATCCACTCTGTCATACGCTTTTTCAATATCCAGGAATGCTAAATACACCCTTCTTATCATCCTTCCTCATTTGCTCAATTATTTCACTCACTACAAACAGATTATCTTCCCCACGTCTATCTTGCCTAAAACCTTTCTGTTCTACACTTAGGACTCCTAATTCCTCAACTAAATTTTTCATTCTCTCATTCAAAATACCACAAAATATCTTACATACAGTGTCACCCAGTGCAATTGGTCTGTAATTTTTAAGTTCTTTCATACTCTTATGTCCACCCTTATGCAACAGAACTACATTACACTTGTTCCGGTCATCCGGTACTCTTTCACTCTTCCATATCTCGTCAAATAAACATTTCAACATACTGACCACACTCTCTCCTCCACATTTATAGAACTCATATGGGATCTTATCAGGGCCACATGCCTTTCCATTTTTCACTTTCTTCAAAAAACTTACAATCTCTTCACAAGTGATTTCGTCTTCCATTTGCAGTTCACGTTTATCAATCAGAAAATTTATGGGTGCATCATCTGTAACCTGCTCATTCATTCCACCAATGTCTTCCCAGTATTCTTCAACTGCTTTCACCATTTGCATCCTATCTTGCACACTGCAAACATTAACTACTAATTCATCAACTTGAACTTCACTACTTCTATCATTACCTTGTATAAACTTATATCAATCTTTTATTCCATCCGGACCTTTCTTTCTTAGATTTTCAACTTGGTGTCTCTCCTCTTTAACTCTAGCCTCATTAATCATTCTCCTTACTTTCTTCTGCTGGTCCTTGTACTCATTCCATGCACTCTGCCATTCATCCTCAGTAATTCTGTTTCTTTCATACATTTTCCTCATACTGCGTTGTTTCTTATTTAAAGTCTTTCTTCTCATTCGTTCTTCCTTTATCTCACTTGTAAACCACCTGGCATTCCCTGTCCTTTTCCTAAATTTTATTCTACCAATCTTTTGCTCTGCCACATCATACAAGGTTCTTGCAATCTCACCATTTAGGTCATTTACATTTCCACACCTGTTCCAGTTATACCAACTCAATTCATTCTTAAATTCTTCCCAGTTTGCCTTTTTTATCTGCCAACTTTCTTTCACACTACTGACCTTCTGCATTGACTTCTTTCTACCCCAGTTATATTCAAGCACAAGCATTTTATGGTCACTATCAATATCAAAATTATCTTCATCTACAAACATTTCATTGACACACTCTCTTGCTCTACTATCCACAATCATATAGTCAATTGCAGTTTTCCATTCCCTGCTTTGCCATGTATGCAAGCCATTTCCTATTGTGACATTCAGGTTTTCAAGTTCATTCTCATCACAAAAATCTATCAATTTTTGTCCATTTGCATTCACCGGCTCACCAAGTATACTAACATGGCCATTCATGTCACCCATCACAATCAGAGGGCACCTGCAGTGTTCTCGTACAATCCTTGTTAATATTTCATACTTTTTTACATTCTCTTCATGAGCTAAAATCCTATCAGTTGTCATATAACATACAATCACAACAATACATTCTCTGGCATGCATTCTTTCACACTTAATTGCTAACAAATCTTCACTTTCAGGTTCATTTCCAACAGGAAGTTCCTCTAATTTCCAATTTAGAGCATTCTTTACAATCAAACCAACTCCACCACCTCTTTTTTGCCAATTTACATGCCCTTTTCCTATCATATGATACTTATTCTCCTTACATGTTAAACTGACTCTATCACGCATTTGGGTCTCTACTACACCAACACAATCCAATTTTCCATTCTCAAATTCTACTACGAGGTCATCTAACTTTCCTGCATTCCATCCACGCACATTTATACTTCCAAACCTTACAACACAATTGGACAATTTCAGACGTTCCTCACTTTTGCTCTGACGGATTTTCATTCATCCAGTTCCACCTTCCATTATGACATGAGTAGCCCTGATCCACCGGATATATTTCTTGGAGAGTTTCATCTCACCTTCTTTTGTAAGATGGACTCGATCTCCAAGAAAACACCCATCCTGGATCACGCCATCCAAGTCAAGGAAGCTGGAACCCAGCTCACGCTTTCTCACACTCTCAGCTCTCATACTCATAATCCTTTCATGCAACTCTCTATTCACCTCCTTTCGCACCCTTTCATACTCATCACACGCAGGCCTTCTTAGGAGGCTAGTCACCGCCACTCTAACATTCTTCTTCCGCGCCCTATCAACAACTTTCATAATTGCATTCACCGTACGTTCTCTCCCACATTCAAGCAACCCATTGCCACCTCCTTGCAGTACGACCATTCCTTCATCCATTCCATCTATCACTCTTTTAGCATGCCTACAAATCTCCTCCACTCCTTTCCCTCTCATGCTCGTACATCCACTACTGTCACTCATACATACGAACCTATCAACATTCTTCACCATGCTATCTCCACATATTCTAATCATAGGTCTTACTCTCCCTTTCATGCTACTCTTTTGCTCACTTCTTTCACTCAGATCATTCTTTCCATTCATCTTCCTTTCATTCGCTTCCACTACAAGCTCCTGCACCTCATGTGGCATCTCAACAGGTGGCTCATTCACTCTCTTTCCATTTGTACCTCTTTCATCATACTCATTCATCCTTCTACTCTCATCTGTCACATTTGCACCATCATTTGCTTCATTCACACTCCTTGCACCATCATTTGCCTGATCATCCACTTCATTTGCACTCCTTGCACGACCATTTACCTCTTCATTCACTGGATTTGC
Organism: Morinoia aosen; assembly: GCA_030386875.1. Lineage (NCBI taxonomy): Eukaryota > Metazoa > Arthropoda > Malacostraca > Amphipoda > Talitridae > Morinoia > Morinoia aosen. The sequence continues at coordinate 105,038,351 of CM059576.1, read as the reverse complement.
ACCATTCTCATTCTTTCCTTTGTTCAGCTTCCTTTCATCCTTCAAGTCAGCCTCTAAAGCAACCATCAAAATTGTCAATCTCTCAATTTCCTCTTTCAACTTCTTACTCTCATTATTCAAACATTTCCTGCACGTAAACACAAGATCACTCAACTTTCTCCGACTCATTTCTCTCAAACCTTTGCATGCATCTATATCGATCCACTCTTTACAAGTCATGCACTCAATCTCCTCATCCATTCCACTTGCACCTCCCTTCCTACAACCAGTCCTATTTCTTGCCATCCTCAAACACAGACTTCTCTCCCAGTACAAATTTGACAGGCAGAAGAAGTCTTCACTCACCAAATCTACTGAAAATGAAGTTATCACACCAAAAGAAACAAAAATGTTTCCTACTACTCTCACTGTCACTCTCTACAATTTCACACACTATACTCTTTATATGCAAAGAAAGCTTACCAGTCAAAACACCTCAGTCAAAAATTGCAAGTCACCACACCAACGTCCAATGCTCAGTCTCAACTCTCACGCAACAAAAAAAACTACTCTCATGAGCACTCCATACAAAGTCACACACTGTACTCACATGAATATACAAACAATACCAGTTTTTCAACAACTTCACTTTAATTCACCACAATTTTCGTCGGAAAATGTGGTGTGCACGTGCACACCGTATCGTATCTTTGAACTTGAACTTGAGGGCCGACAGTGTCGGGGCCTCTGTAACGGCCTACAATTCCCTCCACAATTTTCACACAAAGAGTTCAGCGCCTGGTACCAGACTTGTCCACTAAACTACTTAGGATCTACGATCCTTGTCACAAGCCTCCATTGGAAGGCATCACCGGGACAGCCAGTGTGTCAAAACACCATCCCCCGGCACATTGGGTCATTACAGCCCATTCTACCAGACTGGCTCATTCCAGTCACTGTCTCTTACTCCAGGCACGCACAAGAAACACTTTCATAGCCTCAGTGATACTCGCATTACACTCCTGATCCAATCCAGCAAGACAGCTCATACCGCAATCATCTTCAGCACATATGGCATTCCACTCATTCTCTCCATACTGCTCCGACACCACATTCATAAAACTCTCTCTCTCTTGCTCATACTTATTACATTCCAGCACAAAATGCTCAATTGTTTCCTCTACTCCACTATTACACTGCTGACATAATCTGTTATTATTCTCATTCCATCTCCATGTACGTCTGTTCACACTCAATGACTTACATCTCACAGCAAACAAGAGTTGACTTCCAAAACTACCATCATAGAACAGCTCAAACTTAGGTGCTTTATTTTTCATATACCAGTTAAGTGTAGGCTTCCGCATCATGCTAAGCTTCCACTTATTTAATCCATACTCTTTTGTTTGTCTCTCAATCTCTTTCTTCCCCCTGTTGTAGTCCCACTCAGGCCCTACACCTCCAACATTTATTAAACTCCAGTCATCCACAGGTCTCTCAATTCTAACATGAATAATCTTTTGCATATTGAGTTTCCTTGCATGCCCCCAATATACTTTCTCCCAATAGCTTACACCTTCGTGACCCGACCCGACTTCGTGACTCCAACTCTTGAACTTGAACTTGAAATTGAGGGCCGACAGCGTCGGGGCCTTTGTAACGGCCTACAATTCCCTCCACAGTTATCACACAAAGAGTTCAGCGTCTGGTACCAGACTTGTCCACTAAACTACTCAGGATCTACCAATCCTTGTCACAAGCTGCCATTGGATGGCGTCACTGGGATAGCCTGTGTGTCAAAACACCATCCCCAGGCATATTGGGTCATTACAGCCCATTCTACCAGACTGGCTCATTCCAGTCACTGTCTCTTACTCCAGGCACGCACAAGAAACACTTTCATAGCCTCAGTGATACTCGCATTACACTCCTGGTCCAATCCAGCAAGACAGCTCATACCGCAATCATCTTCTGCACATCTGGCATTCCACTCATTCTCTCCATACTGCTCAGACACCACATTCATAAAACTCTCTCTCTCTTGCTCATACTTACTACATTCCAGCACAAAATGCTCAATTGTTTCCTCTACTCCACTATTACACTGCTGACATAATCTGTTATTATTCTCATTCCATCTCCATGTACGTCTGTTCACACTCAATGACTTACATCTCACAGCAACTGAACTTGAACTTGAGGGCCGACAGCGTCGGGGCCTTTGTAACGGCCTACAATTCCCTCCACAGTTATCACACAAAGAGTTCAGCGCCTGGTACCAGACTTGTCCACTAAACTACTCAGGATTTACCAATCCTCGTCACAAGCTGCCATTGGATGGCGTCACTGGGATAGCCAGTGCGTCAAAACACCATCCCCCAGGCATATTGGGTCATTACTGACCATTCTACCTGACTGGCTCATTCCAGTCACTGTCTCTTACTCCAGGCACGCACAAGAAACAATTTCATAGCTTCAATGATACTCAAATTGCACTCCTGATCCAATCCAGCAAGACAGCTCATACCGCAATCATCTTCAGCACATCTGGCATACCACTCATTCTCTCCATACTGCTCAAGCACCACATTCATAAAACTTTCTCTCTCTTGCTCATACTTACTACATTCCAGCACAAAATGCTCAATTGTTTCCTCCACTCCACTAATACACTGCCGACATAATCTGTTATTATTCTCATTCCACCTCCATGTACGTCTGTTCACACTCAATGACTTACATCTCACAGCAAACAAGAGTTGACTTCCAAAACTACCATCATAGAACATCTCAAACTTAGGTGCTTCTTTTTTCATATACCAGTCAAGTGTAGGCTTCCGCACCATGCTAAGCCTCCACTTATTCAATCCATACTCTTTTGTTTTCCTCTCAATCTCTTTCTTCCACCTCTTGCAGTCCCACTCAGGCCCTACACCTCCAGGATTTATTAAACTCCAGTCATCCACAGGTCTCCCAATTCTAACATGAATAATCTTTTGCATACTAAGCTTCCTTGCATGCCCCCAACACACTTTCTCCCAATGGCTTACACTCAGATTCCATTCAAAAATTCGCTTTACCCATCTGCTATTCTGCATTCTTTCAATTCTCACCTTATAATTCAGCACTGCCTTCATCATTCTTTCTGAAAATTCTCACCTTATAATTCAGCACTGCCTTCATCATTCTTTCCTTCATTCTTCTCAGTCGGCCCTCACCAACTGAGGGCCGACTGCGGTCGAGCCATGGAACTCATCCGCTAAAAGCGTTTTACAGGAAATGAGCCAAGTGAAACTTTTTGGCCTTAAATTTATTTGTCAAATTAGCTACTGTCTTCATCTATCAAAATTTGATGATTTTAATTTGTCAATTTTAAAATATATTAATATATAAAATGCGCTCATTCAAGCACAGTCATTTTAATGTTCGAATTACAGAAACACTGTCCCTGTTCAACGCACAAGCATTCATTATTAACCGGCTAGCCATTTTAGAGAACTCATCTAAAGGCCATTTTACACTGACGATGACTTCGCGCTCCATACCGTCGCTCCATCCATGTTCTGCAAATTATTCTGGTAGTATTGCAGGAGCAATCCTGACGATTACTGTCTTGGGGGAAGGAGCGTCGAATTGAACGGCAATGTAAAAGCAAGCAAGAAAACAAGAAAGAAAACATTTATTTTCCAATAGAGTACAAACATGAAATGTCGATATATTGGTTTTTAAAACACCTTAACATTAACATCCTTAACTGATTATAATACATTGGTATCGTAATACCCGTGTAGAAAGTTGAGACAAAAATGATTGACAGAAAAGTACAACAAAAATAAGTTCCTTTCCTTGCCTAATCTGATTTTGAACTATGAGAACACAATCCTCGCGACGCTCATTTGAAAAACACTTTCATTAGTGCGAACAAGTATTGAGATAAAAGCTAAAAATGCATTCAAATACATTAGCATAGAGACCGTTTTTCGTTTTTCAATAAATTCCTAAGACAACGTGAGCCTCCTAGCCCGTCGTCGATTTTCTCTACAGTATCAAACATTTAGAACCTAACCGAACAGCTTTTTGCTTTAAATTCACATATAAGTTCTCAAGACCTTGCACCTGTGGTACCTGCTAGTATCTCTTGTGAAATCGACTCCAATTGTCGAGAACCTTACGACACTTTACTGCTAGGTGATAATATCCTAAGCACGATCAGAAGAAAGGACATCGATCGCTCGTGCTGGATCAAAACTGTTCCATCAGGGCGCTTCGATGACCTTCTCCATACTGTAAATTGCATGCCTAGATATAAAAATTATATACTGAGTTTTGATGGTCTCTGCCACTCGCCCTCAGACCTTGCTCGAATCAAACAACAAATTGTAAGAAAGTACGCACTTTCTCGCATTTATATTGCCAATGCTTGCAGTGCAAACGAATTCAACAAAGCAAGGCATTTTTGCAAAAACCTGGGTTTAAACTTGATTCAATTTCAAACTTACCCAGAAAATGAAAATGGTGACGCACTCAATAACTTTCAATGGCCTCGGACCCAGGAAGAGAACTTCTGTTTTCTTCAACAACTTGCAATGAAATCAACATTGCGAATCACCGTGCCATATTGTCCTCATTTCAACAAATGTCAAGCAATAAATGGAATTTTAGATCATTCCAATGAATCGAAAAATTCACGGAATGAGACAAATAGTCTCACATTAGACTTTCAAAAAGAATATAAGCCTATGCATATCACTGCACATGGTACACCAAATCCTTCAAAATTGATTGCGACATCAAGCAGAGGTCTGAGTAACTCACTCACCCACAGCATGAGGAACGTAAATAAGCCTGAGCCTTTCCCTGATTCGATCTCAGACAAATATAATGTCAGTACGAAAAATAAATTTGCGTTACTTGCAACAGACACAAATAGTGATTGCGACATGCCCTCCTTTTCAACCAATTCTCAACTTTCCAGTGAGTACGCAGGAACCAAGGAAAGTCAAGCGAATACCGATATTCAAAACTATTCCAAAGAAAATCAAATTATTCGAAAAAAATCTGATGCCTCTGCCGGGCCTCCGTCGAACGACCAAACTAATACTGCTACCGAAAAATCAACAGTGAATCAAATTTAAACACGCGTTGCATACACACTGGACGACTTGAAACGATCGCTCAAATTGGAGCCTGCTTACACTGTAGGTGACGGACACTGTCTCCTCCACGCCGTAACGACGCAGCTTGCTTCACAACTGTAATATAGCGAGTAGTGTAAGTTCTAGTTAGAGAGACCATAAGTTGGCAACGCTCGAGAGAGCAACACTCGCAAGTCAGTCTGCTATTGGCCTCGGGTTCAACAACAAGTACATGTTGACCGAGGGTGTACATAATTACCTACTGTGGTTGGTATCTAACTTCTTAAGTTCTAAACTAATGTACTAATTCTATTCTACTCTATTCTATACATTTCCCGTCTATCTCCGCTCTAACCTCACTAGCCACAGTACCGACATTTGAGTACAAAGTTAAGGTATCGAAGAGGTGAGTGAACTATTTACCTAACTTGCTGTGTCATTGCATTGTCTATTGTGTTCAGTACTATAACTATGTTGTGTCTATGTAGAACCTATGCTGTGCTCTAGTGTAGGGCTACCCAATCCATAATACTGGCGACGAGGATTTTTTTTTGTAGAACTATTGGGAGAGGCTAGACTAATGAAGGAACTCAGAATTTATAGTATTATTCAGTGACTAGAGTATTGATGCTGTAAATTTTTGATTTTTTTTAACAAGGTGTATTATTATAGTTTCTTGAATTGGCTACTCTTGCAACTGATATTGTTGCTACTACTATTTCAGGTAGATATCTGACAATTAGCTGTAAAGCTGGGTAAAAATGCCAATGCTAGGCTCAGTGGGAGAATTCAATCCTTTAGAGGAAGAATTCCCAGAATATGAAGTCAGGCTAAACTGCTTCCTGAGTATTAATAAAGTGGAAGATTCAAATAAAGCTAAAACATTTATTGCTCTGGTGGGTCCTAAAATTGTTAGGTTAGCCAAAGACCTACTCTCACCTAAAAGACTTTTAGATGCTACCTATGAGGAGATCATGGAAGCGTTTAGACGGCATTTTAAGCCGACACGCAACCAGATCTTTGAAAGGTTTAGGTTCCATAAGCGGAACCAGAAACAAGGGGAGAGCATTGCTGATTTTGTGGCTAGCTTAAAGGTCCTTTCAGACACCTGTAATTTCAAACAGGAAGTTCTGGAAGAAACGCTGCTAGATAGGTTAATACTGGGTGTGGCCAGTAATGATGTTCAAAATTGTTTGCTTAATGAAAATGACCTCACATGGAAAAAAGCCGTGGATCTGGCAACTGCCAAAGAAACTCAACTGAGGGAGACGGTTGTGTTAAGGCAACCTAATTCCATACTAAATGTGGGCCAGCATAGAGTAAAGAAAGCTGCTATTAAGCCTCAGGGCAAAACTCAGGCTCGAGCTAGCCCCAAATCAGCATGCAGCGGCTGTGGTAATCTGCACTGGCGTAGAGATTGCCCCTATAAAGACAGTGTTTGTCATGGTTGTGGCCAAAAAGGCCATCTTAAGAAGTGTTGCTTTAAATTGAAAAATCAAAATTCTGCTAAAGGCAACAAAAATAATTTTGTGCATGCTATGCATGAGAAAAGGGGGAGGGAACACCACCCTAACCCTAATAGAACTAACAATGCAACCTGTGCAGACTATCCAGTTGCTAATCTAGGCTGTTATGGGGAGATTTTCTCAATAGCCGAAGAAATGAAACCCCCAATCAAAATAAAATTGTTACTAAATGGTGTGCCATTAGAGATGGAGGTAGATACAGGTGCTGCTAGGTCTATCCTTTCAATGGCCACCTACTCTAAAATACCAGCTAAGTCAAGACCCGAGCTGAGACCTTCTGATGTTAAGCTTAGGACTTATGGGGGAGCGGAGCTAGTAGTTTGCGGAGAGATTAGAGCTAACATCCAGCGTGAATCTGGTAATATGGTTCCTCAACTAGCAACTATTGTGATTGTAGACAGGGAGGGGCCAGCTTTGCTGGGTAGGGACCTGATTGATTCCCTTGGGCTAACTATAGTATCAAATAATGTCAACAAATTGACTACCTGCCCTGAGTAGGTAAAGAATTAACGCAAATCCTTGCCACTTAATTCCAAGTCATAGGCACTGATATCTTGATTGAGTAGGTAAAGAATTACCGCAAATCCTTGCCACTTAATTCCAAGTCATAGGCACTGATATCTTAATTGCGCATCCCCAAAGAGATTGCTAGCATGCCTGACTCAGATAATGAAGATCGAGCCTCCACAAAACCCATTAGGCTCCCTCCCTTCATTCCGGAGGACGCCCACACCTGGTTTCAACAGTGTGAGGCGATGTTTAGGTATCATAAGGTCACTAATAACACTGACCAATTCTACGCCCTTGTTTCCGCAGCCCCCACAAAATTGTTGAATGATTCAAATCAATTGCTCGAAAACCCTCCCGCCTTTGACCCGTACGGCACCTTAAAAAGGAAGATTCTGCAGAAGTTGCAGATGTCCGATGCGGACAAATTTCGTAGTTTGGTAGACGCCTCAGCAATTCCATCCGTCTCTAGCTCTTTCTCTCCCACTTCGCTAGTAAAAGAGCTGCGAAAACTCGCTACGGGTGTTGCCGTAGCTGAGGGATTTCTTAAAGAAGTTTTCATGACTAAGCTTCCCCCGAATGTGCGTCCATTTTTATCGCTAGCAGGCCCCGATCAAACGCTGGAAAAGCTGGCGGAGTCCACCGAGACGGTGATGCGCAACATTAATTCGCCACAGGCACCGCAAGTTGCGTCCCTTAATGCAGCTGCTGCAAATTTTAGCCCCGAAAATACTCAGAATCAATCCTCAGCCATAATAGATAAGATGCAGCAAGACATCGCTGAGATAAAGCAAGCTCTCCAGAATTGTCAGTTAGGTCAGAGTGGTCAGAGCGTAGCTCACATTCAGCAAGGCCCAGGGAGATTCCAAAGCCACCAAAATGCCTACGACTATCCTTATGACTATCCCTCCAACTATTATCCTTTTCCTCCTCCTCAACGCTTTGATAGAGGTAGATCTTATGATAGGTCAAATCAAGACCGTCGCTTTCGGTCGCGCTCTCGTGATGCCGGTAGCAATTTATGCTGGTATCACACAAAGTATGGTGACCAAGCACGAAAGTGCGGGTCCCGTTTTTGCCCTCGCTATACCGAAATGACTTCGGGAAACGCCAACAGCAACGCATAGTAGCGAGTACTGCGTTGCCTCATTCCCAGACTACTCGCCTCTTGACCATCCTTGATCCCACAACCAAATACCGATTTTTAATAGACACTGGCTCCAGTGTGTCAATTATCCCAGCCACGGTGAAAGACAAAAACAACCCATTGTTGGCGACATTACGCGCCGCAAACGGCACGCCAATTCCTTGTTACGGTGAAAGAGTATTAGAGTGCAGTCTGGGATTGAGGCGATCTTTCCTTTTCACCTTCTTAATCGCGGAAGTCCAAGAGCCTATCATTGGCGCGGATTTCCTAGAGAAGTATGGGATTATTGTAGATGTTAAAAACCGTAGAATTAGGGACGAGGAGACACAGATCTCAATTCCCGCTGGTAGCATAACTAGAGCAAATGTCTTGCATTCCTTCTCGATTGCTTTCAAGGAGGAGTGCATGTTTGAACAAGAACTTAAAAATTTCCCAGCATTAACAAACCCTAACTTAGCTTCTAATAACATGCAAACATGCACAAAGCACTTCATAGAGACGCAAGGTCCGCCAGTTTTCTCCCGTGCTAGGCGACTGCCGCCTGATCGATTGGCGTTAGCCAAGAGAGAATTCGCGCGCATGCAAGAATGTGGCATCATCCGCACCTCCAAAAGTCCTTGGGCTAGTCCTCTTTTGCTAGTACCCAAGGCTAACGGTGAATTCAGACCGTGCGGGGATTTCCGCAGGTTGAACGCCGTTACTTTACCTGATCGATACCCTATTCCCTACCTTCATGATTTCAGTGCAAATTTAGAGGGAGCACAAATTTTCTCTAAGATAGACCTGCAGTCTGCCTTCCATCAAATCCCCTTGGATGAGTCTGCGATTCCTAAGACCGCGGTAATCACTCCGTTTGGTCTCTTTGAATTCCTCAAGATGCCATATGGCTTGAGGAACGCTCCTCAGACGTTCCAAAGGCACATGGCTGAAATTTTCTCTGATCTCACTTTCGCCTATGTCTATCTAGACGACATCCTAGTGGCATCCACAACCCCAGAGTTGCACAAAGACCATCTTAGGGTCGTTTTTCAAAGACTGTCCGACAATGGACTCCTCGTAAATCCTGAGAAATGTGAGTTCGGAAAGTCATCACTGATTTACTTAGGTCATGAAATTTCTAGCCTAGGTCTAAAACCTTTGCCTTCCAAAGTAGAAGTGATCAAAAACTTTCCTCTTCCACAGACCCAGAAGGAAATAAGAAGGTTCCTAGGTTCTGTTAACTTCTATCATCGTTTCATACGCAACTGTGCCCAAACTTTAGCGCCCTTGTCTGACCTCCTCGAACCGAAACGAAAAGGAAAATCTATTGAGGTAAAATGGACAGAAGAAGCGCGCAAGGCTTTTGGGGAAATCAAGCACAAGTTAGCTTCCGCGACTGAATTATCCTACCCTATTGCTAATGCTGATTTTAGTCTAGTAGTGGACGCTTCCAGTACTGCTGTAGGTGCTGTTTTGCAACAACAAGTAGGGACTAACATCTCTCCTCTTGCTTTCTTTTCCAAAAAGCTGTCGCCCACTGAGCGTGCTTATAGCGCGTTCGGTAGGGAACTTCTTGCTATCTACTTATCTGTAAGACACTTTCGCTATGCTCTAGAGGCGAGGGAGTTTGTGATCTACACAGATCACAAACCTTTGACCTCACTGATCAAAATGCCTTCTGAAAGACATTCCCCAAGGGAAGCTCGACACTTGTCGTTCATAAGTCAGTTTACCACTGACATCCGCTTCATAAAAGGGTTGGACAATACTGTCGCTGACTGTCTTTCCAGAATCAACACTGTCCAAACCAGTGGTGAAATCACCTTCGGCAACATTGAAAGAGCGCAGAAGGAGGATCCTGAACTTCAGGACCTTCTCAAACCTTCTAACACTTCCTCTCTGAAATTAACCTTGGTTGACGGCGTGTACCGTGATGCCGAGCGACTTTCTCGTTTGTACCTTCCTGCAACTCTCCGCAGAGTAGCTATCCTGCATTACCATTCTCTCTCTCACCCTGGTATTAACCGTACATTGCGTTTGATTTCTGATCGTTACGTCTGGCCAGCGATGCGTAAGGAGGTCAAGCAAATTGTGCAAAATTGCCATGCATGTCAGAGTAGTAAAATGGTGAAACATAATCGTGCAGCGCTGCAGAGTTGTGCATTCACAGGTCACAAGTTCGACTCGGTCCACCTAGATTTGGTGGGTCCTTTGCCTTTATCGCGCGGTTATTCTTATTTGTTAACCATCATCGATAGGTTCACACGTTGGGTTGAGGCTGTCCCTCTTCCTGATACCCAAACCGAGACTGTAGCGCGCGCTTTCATGTCAAACTGGATCTCTAGATTTGGTGTCCCCTTAAAGGTCACGCATGACCGGGGATCACAATTTACCTCCAAATTCTGGAGTGAGCTTAGCATTGCTTTAGGGTGTGCAAATACATCAACTACAGCTTATCATCCACAGTCAAATGGACTTATTGAGAGAGTCCACAGAGACTTAAAGTCGGCATTACGTTGCCTAAACTGCAGCAATGATTGGACTGACAGACTTCCAGTAGTACTACTTAGCATCCGAAATTTACATAGACAAGATCAGCAATGCACAGCGGCTGAAATGCTATATGGTCAGACACTTCGTCTCCCCGGCGACATTGTTGACCCAAAACCTTTGCCTGAATTTTCATCCGCTGACCGTTCCGCATATGTAACCTGCCTAAAAGATTGCATGCGCCAGATCAAGTATGTGGCTCCGCGAATGCCTCAGACTGAGGACAAACTGGATCTTGCCCTGCGAGACTGCACACATGTGTATGTCCGAAACGACGCCATCAAACCTACACTCACGCGCCCTTATGATGGCCCATTCAAAATAATCAAACGCACGCCCAAGTATTTTGTCCTGGAAAGATCGGGTTCACACGACCCCGTGAGCATTGATCGATTAAAAGTCGCGTACACTTCCGATCATAGTGTAACTGCTAAACCATCATTCTCTCCACAGATTTCTCCTTCCACTGAGACTCGATCATATCTACCATCTCAGGTTCCTCAGTTGGCTGCATTATTGCCTAGTCAACTTGAGTGTAACCCTTTCTATGTGCCTGTACATTCAAACCCTATCCCTAAGCCTATCGTAGACTCTAATTCTAGCCCTCTTACTGACACAGCGACAAGTCTGGAGAGACCAGACGAGCCCGCTGCAGTAACTCCTGTTCCTAGGACTCTTGCTGATCTAAACTTGCAGACCCGTTTGGTGAAACTTCCCCGCTCAGTATCATTTGCCAATTGCCGAACCCGGCAGGGTCGCGTAGTTCGCCCTCCTTCCCGCTACAGATGATTGCAGCGGGTGGACCTTTCGGTCTGCGCCTTGGGGGTAATGTAGCATACCGCTACATAAGCGTAAAAATTAGAAATTTGCCATTCTCACTGAAATAAATTAATCATTAGCATTAAAAATCCTACTTTAATTTATTATTAATTATTTTCTACTTCTAACTCGTAATCATTGAAGTTTGTGTGTAAATACATGAGAGACCAAATAATCAATCGACATTTCGAGCCTTTAAGCACCCCGATTTGGAAACATTCAAGCGCGTCGCTTGAACTGCTCACTCTTTCTTGTGGCGTGTTAGCGTGCGAACATCACCTTGTAAGTGCGAGTGAAATTTGGGTTTAGAATAGAAAAAAACGGGTAAAGTATATGTGCCTTGTGTTTTTCATATGTATTGTGTTTTACCCTAAAGATCTGCTCAGTGTCTTGAGTTGGGGGTAAAAATTAGTGTTAAGATTCTTAGACTAGCATGTGTTTTTTATAGAGTGAATATTGCGTGTCATTCCAAATTCACGTATTGAAAATTTCATACTATATATTCAGCTAACGTCATTGTTTCTTCCTCACGGCAAAACTTATATTGTGATTGCCAGTATCATATCGAGAATTACTCATAAACTGACTCGTGAACGCACGCGCCTAAATCGCCGGCGCTCTTTGTTTAGCGTGTCTTTGTGTTTCAAATGGCGGAGCAATTATACTGCCGTTTTCCGTCACTACTCCGTGACCATAATTGCACTATAAGCATGTGTATAATAGTATTTTCTTTTTTTTTTACAAACTTACTTGCAGCAGTTTTTCTTAAATATGTTTCAACGCGAAATAATCATTAAAGATGTCTCTTAAATATCTCGTATGTGTAAATTACGAAGGTTATTCTTGTCGATGCTTGCTAAAGTTTGGGAGTTTCATTTTTATTTCCATACTCCTTGAACCTTTTACGTAACCGCACTTATTCCAAAATAATCCTTTCCATAAAATTTAATTCAACGCTGCTCATTCTTGTGACTGAAACCCTCACTACCATCTGCCTTCATGAGTGTGCGAAAATTATGCTGGCGGCTCGGGCTAATGCCGACGTGTGGAGCCGCCGGTTAATCGCCGCACTGATTTATTATGTTTTTCGTTCTTTCGCGCATAATTTTCCTTCGGTGAAATCAAAACGTTTAGTGTTCTTGGTATCATTTGGGATATATATATTCCTTTTATTCCTTCATTATTGCAAACGATATTTATCAGTAAAATTTCAGTAGAATTTATAAATGAACTTTAGGAATTTCTTTTCTCTGTATTCTTGTACCGTTATGGAGATTTTCTAGAGTACATAAAGAAGCTTAAATCTTCATGTTAAGCATTTCCTTAATTACTAAATTCTTAAATTTCATGCCTTGCATTTAAAGCAAGAGCATTTGTATCAGAATCTCTTAATTGATTTTTTTCTATCCGTCCTTAAGTTAGCTGGTGTTGGATCTGTAGGACTTTCTCGGAGTGATCTACTTTATGGGAGTTTTATCATGTACTTTGGGATAACTTCAGTGTGAAATTTCCTTGATGTCTCCTTGGACTGCTCATCCAGCTTCTTGGACTCCTTGCAGGACTTCTACATCATCGCCATACACACAACACTCACAGTTTTGAATCTCCCTGGGTCCCTGAGTGCCATGCTAAATGCTATTCTCACATGAGCTGTGACTTAACTTGCTCCTACCAATATGAGCTGTGACATAATATGCTAAATGCTAAGGACCTGGGCTTACTAGTATCCTAGTATGCTATGCTAATATGAGCAGTAACTTAACTTGCTCCTGCTAATGTGCTAATGTGCTATTGTGCTAATGTGCCGACTTGTTTCTGCTCACATGAGCCGGAGTTAACTTGCTCACTCACACCTCACCTTATTTTGAGTCATTAGTTCTACCTGAGCTACGTCATTGACCCTCGCTCAATTATCTCAAATTGCCCAATTCAAGTTCCCAAATACAACTCACTCACCCTGCCTACTCCATCGCGTGACGGCCTTCGCCAACGCCAGCCTGGCTCTCCGGCACGGATTGCCCACCTAGACATAGCTCTCCGAGATCAAGATCCAAGCCAGTTCTCCTTGGTTTTCCTTCAATAAACTACACGGCAGGAAAAAGCTGAGTTAACCAAAAAAATTGTCATTCATTATCCCTCTTATAGTCGCTCAAATTTACTTGTCGAGAGATGTTGTAGTCTTTGCCCGTCAATTCACCCCAGCGGACAATCAGACCAACACACGGAGCTAGTAGTTTGCGGAGAGATTAGAGCTAACATCCAGCGTGAATCTGGTAATATGGTTCCTCAACTAGCAACTATTGTGATTGTAGACAGGGAGGGGCCAGCTTTGCTGGGTAGGGATCTGATTGATTCCCTCGGGCTAACTATAGTATCAAATAATGTCAACAAATTGACTACCTGCCCTGAAGAGTTAGCAAATAAATTCCCCGACCTTTTTCAACCAGGTCTAGGTTGCTTTAAGGGAAGGAATTTCAAAATAGAAGTGGATCCAGCCGTACCACCAAAGTTTTGTAAGGCCAGGAACGTGCCTTACACACTGAGACCAAAGGTGGAGGCAGAACTTGATAGACTGGTGCAGGAAGGTATCCTCACCCCTGTACAATACTCGAGATGGGCAGCGGCGATCGTTCCTGTGCTCAAGGCTGATCAAAGCATCCGCATCTGTGGGGACTACAAATTAACAGTCAACAGAGCCACTAGGCTTGATACCTACCCTATACCCCGAGTGGAAGATCTATTTAGCGGGTTAGCAGGAGGAGTTATATACTCCAAGCTAGATATGTCTCAGGCATACGCTCAACTGCCCTTGGATGAAGACTCCAAGGAACTCACGGTAATAAACACCCACAGAGGTATATTTGCCTACAACCGTCTCAGTTTTGGAATTGCGTCCGCACCTGGAATCTTTCAGCGTGCCATGGAAGGTCTATTGCAGGGCCTCCCAGGAGTGTTCTGCTACCTGGATGACGTCCTGGTGAGTGCCACTAATGAGCAAGAGCACAACAAGCGGCTCTATCAAGTCTTATCTAAACTACAGGAGGCAGGGCTAAAACTGAAAATGGATAAATGCCAAATTGGAGTGCCACAGGTATCCTACCTTGGATACCAAATTGACAAGGATGGATTGCACCCCACTGCAGAGAAGGTAGCAGCAATCCAGAATGCACCAGCTCCTACTAATGTAACTCAACTGAGAGCCTACCTTGGGCTGCTAAATTTCTATAGGAAATTTTTAAAATCATCTGCAACTATGCTGGAGCCCCTAAATACCTTACTGAGAGACAAAACCCCTTGGAAATGGGATGCAAGTCAGGAGAGAGCCTTCCAGAAATCTAAACAAGCCCTCCTGGACTCTCAGACTCTAGTCCATTTTGACCCTCAGAAACCCATAGTGGTAGTGGCGGACAGTAGTGCGTATGGTGTGGGAGCGGTGCTGTGTCACCTTATTGATGGGATTGAACGCCCCGCCTATTTTGCCTCCCGAACTCTAACAGCGACAGAACGCAACTACTCTCAAACTGAGAAAGAAGCCCTAGCTATGGTGTTCGCACTTCGAAAATTTCATTGCTACCTGTGGGGACAGGATTTCACTGTGGTTACGGACCACAAACCTTTGTTAGGACTATTTGATCCGGGTAGAAGCATTCCTCCGATGGCATCCGGGCGCATTCAAAGGTGGGCTTTACTACTGCAGTCCTACAAGTTCACCTTGCGTCACCGGTCCGGCGTGCTGTTAGGCACAGCTGATGCTCTCAGTCGTCTACCTTTGACAACTCCCGAGGAATCCACATCTATTCCTGCGGAATGGACGTCCTTAGTTAATTTCCTTGAGTCAGCTCCAGTCACCAGCACCCACATCCGCGACGGCACCCTAAGGGACCCAGTACTTTCAAAGGTATACAAATACTGCCAAGTAGGCTGGCCTTCGACGGTAATTGGTGACCCTGATCTCGCTCCGTATACTAGGAGGCAAGACGAATTGTCCACACAAAATGGCTGTGTGCTCTGGGGAGCAAGAATTATTGTACCCCAAGCTCTCAGACAAGCCATTGTGGACGAACTGCACTCTGGCCATGCTGGATCATCCAGGATGAAGGAGTTAGCTCGCAGCTATGTATGGTGGCCGCTGCTGGACAAAGACCTAGAAGAAACGACTAAGTCATGCAGCGAGTGCCTGAGCACTCGAGCTGCACCAACGAAAGCTGAACTCCATCCGTGGGAATGGCCTGCGAAGCCTTGGCATCGCATACACATTGACTACGCGGGCCCAATGGATAGAAAATACTATCTAGTGATCGTGGATGCACACTCTAAGTGGGTTGAAATTTTTCCCACATCTACTACAACCTCTAGCGAAACGATCTCGTGCCTGAAACACACTTATGCGACATTTGGATTTCCAGTAACAATTGTTTCTGACAATGCAACGTGTTTCACATCGGCTGAATTCCAAGAATTTGTGAAGGCATGTGGTATGCGACATATTACGAGCGCACCATACCACCCTTCAACTAATGGACTGGCAGAGCGCATGGTACAAACTTTCAAGAAGAATATACGAAAGTCAACGGAACCCCTACGCCTAGCACTAGACAGGTTTCTGTTCAACTATCGGCTGACACCCCACACGACAACAGGTGTTACGCCCGCCGAACTGATGTTAGGCAGAAAAGTTCGCTCTCGTCTTGATCTGCTTTGGCCGTCAGAAGCAATCGCGTCCAAAGTTGCTCAACGCCAGGACGCTCAGAAAAGATACCACCCAGGGTCTCGCGCGGTTGATATTCCGCCGGAGTCTCCTGTGATGGTCCGTCAATACACGCCGGGTTCCCCAAAATGGACCCTTGCTACCACCATTGAGAAAACAGGCCCGGTATCCTACAAGTGCCAACTGAAGGGGGGAGAGGTCGTTCGTCGACACCAGGACCAAGTTATTACCTGCTCGAACACCATCCCTGAACCCTTGGAACAACCTACGGAGGAAACCGTCGTGTTTCCACAACCTGCTCAAAATTCATACCCACCACCTCCGACCAATGAACCTGACACCGGAACACCTGATTACCCGACTCCCACCCAGGAGGCTAGGATGCACGAGCCTCCAAGTGCTAACATCTCACGCAGGTCTACCCGGGCTCGGAAGCCTGTGGTGAGAATGGACCTTTAGGATTGACGATATTGAATAAGGGGACTGGGGATACAGGGGGAGGGTTTCTAATTAAGGAGGGAGGGGTGTAATATAGCGAGTAGTGTAAGTTCTAGTTAGAGAGACCATAAGTTGGCAACGCTCGAGAGAGCAACACTCGCAAGTCAGTCTGCTATTGGCCTCGGGTTCAACAACAAGTACATGTTGACCGAGGGTGTACATAATTACCTACTGTGGTTGGTATCTAACTTCTTAAGTTCTAAACTAATGTACTAATTCTATTCTACTCTATTCTATACATTTCCCGTCTATCTCCGCTCTAACCTCACTAGCCACAGTACCGACATTTGAGTACAAAGTTAGGGTATCGAAGAGGTGAGTGAACTATTTACCTAACTTGCTGTGTCATTGCATTGTCTATTGTGTTCAGTACTATAACTATGTTGTGTCTATGTGGAACCTATGCTGTGCTCTAGTGTAGGGCTATCCAATCCATAATACAACAAAAATCGAAATGGAATTATATATCTCTGAAAAAAGCCATCAAAACTGAGAGCTCCAGAAACAAGGACCAGTATGCAAAATTCGTTGACAAGAACAGAGGCAGTTTCGAACAACTCATCGATAAATACATCGATAGAAAAGTCTTCGATCACGCAGTTGGAGACCTCATACCCCAAATACTTTCTAATGTAACGAGAACACCAATTCACGTATTTGATGAAAGAGACAATGGGATTTGGAAGACGACAATCTCCCCTACATCAAATGCTCTGATAAACTGTCCTCCGGTAAACATACACCGGAAACAGGACCACTATAGCGCCCTCTTGAAAATGCGTAATGAAAATCGTGTTGCTCCCTCCCCCATTTTGTGACTAAATAACAGTGATCAAATTGAATATGAAGCTGAAATCACAAACAATGAATGCGGCAATAAAGACCTAGAGACGAATACTAAATGCCCTGCTAGACCTAAAAAATGCAATAACTCCACTAAAGATCTGCCTATTGAGGTAAATAATATCAAAATATTGCACATAAATGCTCGCAGCCTCAATGGTAAAATGGATGACGTACGAGTAATGTTGATCACTAACGATATCGATATTTTATGCGTATCTGAAACATAGTTCGATTCACGAGTCGAAAGCTCATATCTCAGCATTACCGGGTACAAATTGTACCGTTATGACGGAGTCAAGAGTAAGAGAGGTAGCGGTTCATGCATTTTCATCAAAGATGTCTACTCTACATCCTTAGTTCCGATAAAAGAAAAATGCGAAGACATAGAAATGGTTTGGCTCAATGTTCAAGTAAACAAACACAAGTCTTTCATTATCGGCAGTCTTTACAGACTTCCGTCAGCATCTCTTCGTCCAACATTAGATTTCATTGAAAATACGCTTAGATCAATCTCTGCAGCCAAAAAGTCTTTCTATGTTTTCGGAGATTTTAACGTGGATCTGACAAATAAAAACAATCAGCTAAGCAAGATGCTGCACAGACTTAATCTTTCTCAAATGGTCCAAGAACCAACGCGAATTACCAACACTTCTAAAACTCTTCTTGACCTAGCAATTACCAACAATCCCCAAGCAGTACTCAGCACAGAAATCTTACCGTTCTTTTCTGATCACAATTTGGTAGAATGCCAAATCAATATTGCAAAAGAGAAACAGAAATCTAGTTACATGACATATCGCATGAAAAATCACTACTCCCCTGAAATATTTCAAGAAAAGCTATTAGACAGATGGAGTGAATTTCAAGGCATGGAAAACACCGATGATGTCAATCTACAAGTTTCGCTTTTCAACGAAAATTTCGTATCAGCTCTTAACGAATGCGCACCTTTCACTACGAAGAAAGTTAAGCCAAGAATTTCGAAATGGATAACAGATGAGATAAAACATTTGAGCAGAGCTAAAAGAAATTTGCAGCGTGAGTACAAACTGAATAATTCAGACAGTACGCGTCGAAAATTATGTAAAGATCATGAGAAGATCCTACGAAGAAAAGTTAAGAAAGCAAAACGGGACTACTTCCACAAAGAACTCTTGGCGGCAAAACAAAACCCTAAAAGAACTTGGGAAATCATTAGAGAAGCTGCTCAGTATAAAACTCAGACTGCAAAAGCACTTTTGACAACCCCTCAAAAATGGCGAATGACTTTAACACTTTCTTCTCAAAAGTTGGCGAAGATGTTTTCAATGAAGTATCCAGGACAGTTTCAGACACATCTACAGAGGCAAATCTGAGCGATGTTTCATCCCCAAATAGTAGCAACAAGTGGAGACCAAAGCCAGTTAGCGTCATAGAGATACGAAAAATCTTATACTCACTAAAGAATACTAAAGCGACTGGACATGATGGCATAAGCCTCCAACATATTAAAGACAGCTTCCCTGTCACAGCACCCTTTATTCGCTTGATAATAAATACATCTATAGTCACAAACAAGTTTCCCGATCAATGGAAACTATCCATAATTAAGCCATTACATAAATCTGGTGATATCGACATAGCGTCAAACTACAGACCAATCAGTCTCCTGCCTGTTATGTCCAAAATATTAGAAAAAGTAATAACAAACCAGCTCTCGTCTTACATAGACGAGTCACATCTACTGCATCGCAATCAATATGCTTACAGGAGGAATACCAGTACTCAGGACGCCCTGTTAAACATAACAGAAAAAATTTACAATGATATTGACCAAAAAAAATTAACTCTCTTACTATTGCTTGATCTCTCCAAAGCTTTCGACAGTGTTGAGCATAAGAAACTTCTACAAAAAATTTCAAACCTCAGAATAGACACTCAGTGGTTTGAAAGCTACCTACGAAACCGCTCTCATGCAGTGTGCTTGAATAACAAAATGTCATCATTAATACCAAATAACTTTGGCGTTCCTCAAGGTTCAATCATCGGCCCACTCCTATTTTCAATTTTCATCAACGATTTCCCCACCATGCCGGCAAACACAAAAATCTTAATGTATGCTGATGACGTACAAATTGCCATGACAAGCTCAACAGCGGATTTAACAGAAACACAAGCCAACGCTGAAAACCTTCTGAGAAATCTGAAATTGTGGTATGACCATAATGGCCTCAAACTTAACGCAAGTAAAACGCAATGCATTATTTTTGGATCACAGAATGCGACTGAAAATTTACCACCATTCAA
The DNA here is from genome assembly GCA_030386875.1 of Morinoia aosen. Lineage (NCBI taxonomy): Eukaryota > Metazoa > Arthropoda > Malacostraca > Amphipoda > Talitridae > Morinoia > Morinoia aosen. Next base: position 105,018,371 of record CM059576.1, on the reverse strand, counting down.
GCTAACATTTGGAGACGATACAATTAAACCAGTCGATAAGGTTAAAAATCTGGGTGTTTGGTTTGACAAAAATATGACTTTCAATTCACACGTCGAAACAATGTGCAACAAAATTAACGGAACCTTAATGTTCTTTCATCGTATAAAGAACACACTTGACGGAAAATCTAGATTATTAGTGATTCAGTCTTTAGTTTTATCGCGTCTGGACTACTGCAGTCTTGTGTGGGGAGACTTACCTAAATGTCGTCAGGAAGAGTCGCAAAAATGTGTTAACTTCGCCGCCAAAGTGGTATGCAAAGGAAATTTTAATAAATACGATCATGTCACCCCTCTTTTAAGAAAACTCGACTGGATCCCAATACCGAACAGATTCATGATCCAGAAAGCTCGACGAGTATTCTCCTCTCTGTACCTCCCCCAAAGTAATGCAGAGAGGAGAATACTCGTCGAGCTTTCTGGATCGACGAGTATTCTCCTCTCTGTACCTCCCCCAAAGTAATGCAGAGGTGGTAAAATTTTTTCCATCTAATATCCCAAACGAAAGACCAAACCGGAGGAATGATGTTTTAGTCAGTTACCGTTCATCTAACGTGGGACAAAAAGCTCTCTCAGTTTCTGAAGCTTTTTTGTGGAACAAGCTTCCCCAGCATTTCAAAAACTCTAAAACTGGAAAAGAATTTAGAGTAAATGTGTCACGTCATTTTGCATCTCTGTCATAGGGCCTGCAGCATCTCGGTGTGAACTTCCCATCTATCAGAAATTTTAATTTTTCCTGAAATTTCTGTTAGAAATTTAGAAAATATTTCATTTTACGTTTGCTAAGCGATCTTTATATTCATCTTACAGCCCGCTCTTATTTTCAATTTTCATCAATGATTTCCCCACCATGCCGGCAAACACAAAAATCTCAATGTATGCTGATGACGTACAAATTGCCATGACAAGCTCAACAGCAGATTTAAAAGAAACACAAGCCAACGCTGAAAACCTTCTGAGAAACCTTAAATTGTGGTATGACCATAATGGCCTCAAACTTAACGCAAGTAAAACGCAATGCATTATTTTTGGATCACAGAATGCGACTAAAAATTTACCACCATTCAAGCTAACATTTGGAGACGATACAATTGAACCAGTAGAGACGGTAAAAAATCTGGGTGTTTGGTTTGACAAAAATATGACTTTCAATTCACACGTCGAAACAATGTGCAACAAAATAAACGGAACCTTAATGTTCTTTCATCGCATTAAGAACACACTTGACGAAAAATCTAGGTTGTTAGTGATTCAGTCTTTAATTTTATCGCGCCTGGACTACTGCAGTCTTGTATGGGGAAATTTACCTCAATATCGTCAGGAAGAGTTGCAAAAATGTCTAAACTTCGCCGCCAAAGTGGTGTGCAAAGGAAATTTCAATAAATACGATCATGTCACCCCTCTTTTAAGAAAACTCGACTGGATCCCAATACCGAATAGATTCATGATCCAAAAAGCTCGACGAGTGTTCTCCTCTCTGTACCTCCCCCAAAGTAATGCAGAGGTGGTAAAATTTTTTCCATCTAATATCCCAAACAAAAAACCAAATCGGAGGAATGATGTTTTAGTCAGTTACCGTTCATCTAGCGTGGGACAAAAAGCTCTCTCAGTTTCTGGAGCTTTTTTGTGGAACAAGCTTCCCCAGCATATCAAAAACTCTAAAACTGTAAAAGAATTTAGAGTAAATGTGTCACGTCATTTTGCATCTCTATAGACCTGCAGCATTTCGGTGTGAATTTCCTATTTACCAGAAATTTTAATTTTCCTGAAATTTCTGTTAGAAAATTAGAAACTATTTCATTTTACGTTTGCTAAGCCATTCGTGCATTCATCTTAACTATTTCTGTCGACAATAATGAGCACCCCAGACGTGAGTTCAATACAGCAGAATGAACGTTTTTTTTCCATAATTAGGAGTATTTCCTCATTTTTATTCTGTTATTTTTTCTTTTCTGTGTTAATATTTAACATCCGTATGGAAAACATACTCTGAAATACATTTTGTGTGTACACCAATATGCAGGTTTATAAATGTGAGGATTGTGCAAAGTTTATAATGAATTAAATTTTGGCTAACGTTGTCTCGTTATTTCAAAATCATTCTCGAAGATGTTTTCAATCGATTTCGGCTGAGCTGGGGGGAGAGGTTAATTTAAGCATTTTCATTTAGTCTTTTAATATTTTTCCTTGCGTTCAGTGCACACCAGCACTAAACTTTAAAATCGAAAAAAACTGTTAATTTCTGTTATCAAAATTATCACTTTGGACCATTGCTTAATCTACCTATATGTGCCAAATTTTGTAAATATTCTCCACTCAAATGTGATATCCGGCCACAATGTTACTCCATTTTATCCCATGTACACATGTCTGTATAATGCTGAAGAGTTGTGTTGTTTCTTGACTGTAACCTGAGTTTTCTTAAAAATTTCTATGAAGAAACTAAAAATCAGTTCATTTTACGTTTTCCGAAGTCTTCTTTTCCTTTTAGTTATTTTTTTTTCGAATAATTTCTTAGGATTACAATGAGCTCAACTGTCATTATCGGTGTAATAGATGGTAGGTTGTTTCTATCCTCTTATTTTATATTTGTATTTTTTTCTTATATTTCATTCTCAATAAGTACATATGTTAATATGTGTGTGTACGTATATAGGTATATATATATCTACATAAATAGATATACATGTTTCTATTTCATTTCTTTACACAAAAACCATCCGGTTAATAAATTTTATTGCACTAGCGAAATGATTCAAAAATAGATCTCCCACTTACACCAGAGGACGTCTCTGTGAATCGGATAAATGACAAATAAAATTAATGAAATTAATCGTAATTTGAGCGTATGAATCGTGGTAAAATTATCTTTCTGTCCGTATGTTGTACAAGCAAATTTTGATGTTGAGTATATGTTTGTTTGCGCATTTCTGCCAAAATTTTGTAGATATTTGTCAATCATGAGTGGTAACTGGCCTACACTGTATCTCCATTTTATCCCATGTACCCATGTCCGCATGATGTTGCAGAGAATATCGAGAAGATATGATATATGATATATATTGAAGATATATGTTTTTTTTTTTTTTTTTTTTTTGTTCCTCAGCGGTAACTTGAGTTTTCTTAAAATTTCCTTTAGGAAATTAAAAAACCATTCCATTTATACGTTTTTCAAAGTCCTTTTCTATTCCTTATCTTTCCTCAGGTTATTTCTTACGATTCATCAGAGCTTGGGCTGTCATTTTAAATATTGAAAGAGTAAGATTATTTTTCATGTCTATTAGCATTTTTCTTATATTCGTTTTCAATACGTATATATATGAATATGTGTGTTGGTGTGTGCGTGAGTATGTACGTGTGCGCACGCAATCATAAATGTTTATGTATCAGTGTAAAGATGCACACGTTTCGCACACATATATGCGCACATGTACATATATCGGTTTCTATTTCTACTTTTTGCATAAAAAGCAAAACCTCAAGACACATTACATTTTACCTAAAGCTCTGCGATCAGTTAACACTGCACCAAATTTCAGAAATAAACAAATTGATTGCGCTTGCTTTATGATTTATAAATCGATCTATCACGACCCCGAAGGGCATTTCTGTGAACAGAAGAAATTAAAAAGTATAAACAGACAAAGGAAATAAAGCACTCGTGCAAAAATTATCTCTATATTTGTATGCCGAACAAGCCATGCATTTCAATTTTGAGTGTAAGTTTGTTTACGCATTCCTAGATGTGCGTGCTGTGTTGCGCGATGTTCTTTACAAATTATTTCGAGACTATCTTTTTCTCAATACTTTATTGTCATTTACGGTGTTGTTTCAATCTAGTACGGTGTAGCGTTTTTTGTATTTTTCCTACTTCGATGATCTTATAAATGATTCGAAAAATACTAAAGAATTCTTCGAAACTGCCAAGTTCTTAGTTGAAATTATCGAAGTAGGAAAAAGGCAAGAAGCGCTGTACCGGAATCTCTTGGAATATAAAATATCCAAGAGATAATATTTCTCATTTCTCATTCAACTACCCTTGACAGAGTTAAACTATTAGCACGACCCGTATGGTTTGTCTATTAGTACGCCTCGTATATTTTTTCTATTAATATGCCTCGTATGGTCTATCTATCTGTACACCTATGATAGTATTGTCTAATATTACATCTCGTATAGTTTGTCTATTATTATGCCTCGTACGGCTTATCTATTTGTACACCTCGTATGGTTTGTCAATTAGTATTCCTCGTATGGAACTTTGTTAGACTATTAGCACACCACGTGTGGTTTGTCTATTATAGTACGCCTCGTATATTATGTCTATTAATATGCCTCGTATGGTCTATCTATTTGTACACCTCTGATAGTTTATCTATTAGCACACCTCATATAGTTTGTCGATTATTATGCCTCGTATGGCTTATCTATTTTTACACCTCGGATGGTTTGTCAATTAATACTCCTCGTATGGATCTTTTGTTTTGGGACGTCTTATATTAAGGAACTTTAAAAAGCCAATATGTTGGCATATGTATCTCATGTGACAACTTGGAAATAAACGGTTTTGTTTTTTGTTTTGTTTTTTTTTGTTTGTTTATTTCTGTCGACAACAATGAGCACCACAGCCGACAGTTCAGTGCAGCAGAACGAACGTTCTTTCCATAATTAGAAGTATTTCCTCATCTTTATTTTGTTATTTCTTTCTCTTTTCTGTATTAATATTTAACGTCCGTATGACAAATATACCATGAAATACATTTTGTGTGTACACCAATAAACAGGTTTATAGATGTGAGGGTTGTGCAAAGTTTATAATGAATTAAATTTTTGGCTAACGTTGTCTCGCTATTTCAAAATCATTCTCGAAGATGTTTTCAATCGATTTTCGGCTGAGCTGGAGGGAAAGGGGTAATTTAAGCATTGCATTTAGTCTTTTTATTTTTTTTTTCGTGCGTTCAGCGCACACTAGCACTGAACTTTCAGATCGGAAAAAACTCTAAATTTCTGTAATTAAAATTATCATTTTGGATCAAGGCCTAATCTTCCTATATGTGCCAATTTTGTGAATATTCTCCACTCAGATGTGATATCCGGCCACAATGTTACTCCATTTTATCCCACGTACACATGTCCGTATAATGCTGAAGAGTTGTGTTGCTTCTTGACTATAACCTGATTTTTCCTAAAAATTTCTGTGAAGAAATTAAAAACCAGCTCATCAGCTCATTTTTAAGTTTTTCGAAGTCTTCTCTTCTTTTTGGTTTTTTTTATGCGAAAAATTTCTTAGGATTACAGTGAGCTCAGCTGTCATTTTCTGTGTAGTAGATGGTAGGTTGCTTCTATCTTTTATCTTATATATGTATTTTTTTCTAATATTTTATTTTCAATAAGTATATATATTAATATGTGTGTGTACGTGTGTAGGTATATATATGTATCTACATAAATAGATATACATGTTTCTATTTCATTTCTTTACGCAAAAACCATTCGGTTAATAAATTTTATTGCAATAGCGAAATGATTCAAAAATAGATCTATCACTTCCCCAGAGGGCGTCTCTGTGAATCGGATTAATGTCATATTTAATTAATGAAATAAAGTGCAATTTGAGCATATGAATCGTAGTAAAATTATCTTTCTGTCCGTATGTTGTACAAGCTATGAATTTTGATATTGAATATATGTTTGTTTACCCATTTCTACCAATATTTTGTAGATATTTGTCAATCATGAGTGGTAACCGGCTTACACTGTATCTCTATTTTATCCCATGTACCCATGTCCGCATGATGTGGTGAATATCGAGAAGACATGAAATATGTTTTTGGTGGTGATAGGGCTTTGCATATTTTTAGGGCATATTTTTCATTTCTCATTCAACTACCCTTGACAGAGATAGACTATTGGCAAGCCACGTGTGGTTTGTCTATTAGTACGCCTCGTATATTTTGTCTATTAATATGCCTCGTATGGTCTATCTATTTTGTACACCTCTGATAGCTTGTCTATTAGTTCACCTCGTATAGTTTGCCTATTATTATTATGCCTCGTATGGCTTATCTATTTGTACACCTCGGATGGTTTGTCAATTAGTACTCCTAGTATAGAACTTTTGTTAGACTACTAGCACACCACGCATGGTTTGTCTATTAGTACGCCTCGTATATTTTGTCAATTAATATGCCTCGTATGGTCTATCTACTTGTACACCTCTGACAGTTTGTCTATTAGTACACCTCGTATAGCTTGTCTATTATTATGCCTCGTATGGCTTATCTACTTGTACACCTCGGATGGTTTGTCAATTAGTACTCCTCGTATGGAACATTTGTTTTAGGATGCCCTCTATTTAAGAAACTTTTAAAAGCCAATATTTTGGCATGTATATTATGTGACAACTTGGAAATAAACATTTTTTTTTTCTTTTCTTAAGTGCGCGTAAAGACTCTCTGTTTGCCAGTGTCACGAGAAAACGGGGCCGTCTCCTCTTGTTAACATTTCATTAACAGGAAGATCAGGTTCTCTAAATTGAGGAATGGCACACCTCCATGACATTACACAATACACACAAAAATGCGTAAATGTATGAAGAACACAGGCATTAAGAAAAGACACACAATTATTGTATACTAAATTTAGAGCGGTACTCACCGATGGTAGATGACCCACTTACGCAGCGCATTTTCTGAGCGCCCTCCATGGGGTTATGATCGATCGCTTCTAATATTGTGGGACATGATACACAGGGAAAAATATGCTAACCTTTATGATCTCCAGCTATACGTCATACAAACATCAATGAGCGTACACACAATGAATGGTATTAGGAGTGATGCAAATTAAGTAATGGAATCAAACAGCATACGCCTAATCACTTACATCACATAACTATACTGTATTTTCCCGACTGGCCAGCCTTTTCCCGCATATTACTTACACTCCCAAACATACACAAGTAATGCCTACAATATCTCAGCGCTCCCAGCAGCACGGGATGTGATCATTAATTCGACTTTCACGTTCATGAACCGACACAACTTCAGTTCAAATCACTGTCCTGGACACAGTTCAAGGAAATTTGTTGCTAATTGCCAGATTCGTAGCTCCCGGGCATTCCCCTTTCTGGTGTGCTCCTTATCCACAGGACTTCTTATGCACAAGCCTCCCTCCTGCAAGAGCAATTTATAACTCGTTATTCCCTGATTGCCCTAGTTACGTTCCCTCAAAATATCTCAATTTTCACAGCACTGAAGGCCAATAAATTTCACTAATATTTATTTTAACAAAATATATATATATTTTTTTTTTGAACCTGTGTTTCTCTTACCCTCCCCGAGACGTTGCAGCTAACAGTTACATTAAATTATTTCCACGCCAGTTGGATTTTACTTTACTTCTCTGAAAGTAAAAACGAGAAAATGTATAAACTTTGGATTACATTATAACGTCGCCTTTAGTATAAATTTTCAATATATCCAATAACCACTTTTCATTATATCTTTTAGCACGTTTGTTACAGCGAACACACCCGCGTTTTATTTCTTCTACTTCGCGCTCCGGCGTTGACTGCAGAACTACCTCTTGTTCCTCAGATGCCCCGCGTATTTTCTCGAGGGTTGTCCCCTCTCTCACATTCGACCTATAAGAATCTTCGGACCTCGAAGTGCCCGCCTACCTTTTTTGTAATTGGTAGTACCGCAGCTCGCCTTTATTTCTTTCTTAGCCTCATTGCTTCCCACGCTCAAGCTCCTTCGAAACCGACCGTTGGTTTGCCGTCTCTCTCGGCTTAAGTGTCTCGATTTATGTTTGACCACAAGGCGGCTTTTGTTGCGCATGGGTAGGCATTTTTCCGAACGTCTACAGTTTCCAAGGGCTCGCCCGAATGAAAAAAATTGCTAACACCACAAAATAGACCCCTCCAGAAACAACACACAATGTAAACAGCCATCGTCCGAGCCCTTGCATCTTATCGCTCCATCTAACATTGCTGAGTCCAACAAAACATACAAGCATAAAAACATGTTGAAGCGACCCTCCTGTGCTGCTGGGATTTACTGAGATATTTATAAGTAAGTACAAAATTTATTACACACAATTAAAATTTTTTCTTAAATCCTCATTTTTAATTCACAAAATTGGTTATTCATAACAGATTCTCGACAGAACCGCCCCCCTAGAGTTAAAAAAAATTGGCCTGACAATTTTTTTTTTGATTAGCTTTCAGCTATTTATTGAATAATAAGTACTACAGTATGGAGCCAATATAAGACACACATGGTAAATTCTACTTAAGCACATTATGTTCTAAAATTAATTCCGCAACAAACAGGGTACATTACAATTAAGAATCTTATTCATTACAATTAGCACAGCGTGATATATTGTATCGTCTTCGTTTGCTCGATATATCTGTGTTCCTCCGACGTGAAATGCGTCCTAAATACTTGATTACACACCCCTAATGACATTCACAAAATTTTTTTACGGGCACATTCCCTACCCTCTCTAACATCCTACAGTATTAATGATTTTATATCTCGTAGAGTTGAATTAATACTTTTGTGTTCTGTTGTCCAACTAATTGCTGCTGTCGACGATTCGATGTTGACTCCTTCGGTATCGCTGACGGAATTTGCTTTCCTTCATGTTTTTCCTTTGGCATTTCAATAGCATCACACACGCGTCGATGTTAGGTAACTCATTTTCAGGAGGAAGTATTGCGAGTCCAATGTCCAGACTCATGACAAATTTCTATACACCACATTAACTGCACGATTTCGTTCTATAACTTGGATCATTATAACGATTCAAATTACCACTCAATCATGTCAAATGCAATGTTGCACTTACATTTTATGACGTTTATTCAAACTCAACTTTTAATCAGCAGATTACTCATGATTACCTATTCGTTGATCGTGCGAATCGGTAAATCAGGAAGTTATATTGGTCTGTCGATAAATACGAATTGAAGCGTCAACGAATTTCATTTAATACAGTAACCATTCGCAATAAGGTCCTGAATCCTACGAGGTAATCCTGAAGAATCCGAGGTATATCCGGCGGTAGTATCCTGTATGGCGGTATTCCTCTCAGTTTTCCTTGATATCGACGTAGAATCTGGTAGACACGAGATGATATTTTATTTTCTCCGAGTAAACACTCTTATTTATGCGAGAATTCGTGGGTTAATAATCTTTGAAGATCGTACGCCTCATTCAAAGCCTATCCGACGTAACCTCTTTTAAAATTTTATTTCATGTATAAATAGAGATGCCTAAAATTCGGCTTCAATATTCCAAGTGATTATTTGCCTAGTTAAATTTCACAGGACACTTGCATGCGAGTTTCAGGAATGCCTTTCTAAGCGTTCATGTCACAATGCAAGATCCACATGACTTAAGTTCGTTTCAATACTCCATAATATAAAAGCATTGTTACTGTTTCATATGAGTGCCCATTTTATAAAAGCATTTTGAACGCTAGTACATCTAGGCCCCCGAGACTATTATCTCCATTATTTTCGCTTCTCCTTCCTTCCTCATGTTGATGCTTCGTTCCTCTGTGGTGCTGTTCACTTCGAAGTATTAACTGCCAATTACTTGAGCAGCTCTACCCGGTACGAGCTTGTTAGCGAACGATATGTCTGGACGATGTCTTCAGCCACAGCTCAACCGCCAACGGTTCTGAGCTAATTACTTGTGCCTTCGGCATTCTTCCGAACCATGATGCAAAATTCCAGCTGCACATACATCTTCTTCGTCTCCCAATGCAACGCTAGAATATGTTCTAGAGTCAAATACTTCCAATACAAGTGCGATGAATCCCCTATGTTGTACAGTTGCTATCTCTTCTTCGTTCTTGTGAATAATTACTTGTATTCCACGTGATTCTTCCTTAATTTGCTGCTCATACGAGACGCATTCGTGTTATGCATTGTTCTGGCCGTTTTGTTCTGAAGTACTTACTACGCTAATCTACCAAGAAAATCAATTACTTAAATCTGAAGAAATGAACACACTATTGTCTACAGCAAGAATGAACTCGCTACTTTTATTATACTGCTAAACATATTCTCCCCGTTGCGAGTAAGCGAACGGTTTCAACGGTATTGATAAAATCAGCAAGCCTGAGATAACCTCAGCCTAAGCACTTTCAGATTAAACTAATTAATTTGCTAGCGTTATTTCGTATTAAGCGCGTACGCTTTACGAGATGCTGGCGAGGAAACATATAAGCATACTAAAAAGGAAACAAAGTACTCCTCTTGAGAAACACACGAAGTTAACTAATGAAACGCTCAATTTCCCTTCACTTAGCAAGAAAGAAAAATGAGAATTACGCATAGTATAAGATTAGATTACTCGAACAAGATTTTCGTCCAGACGAAATTTCTTGTGAGCAAAGAAAGTTGGAGTTACATAACCTAGAGCATATTCCTACTGAACGAAGCATCACCCTCTAGTGAGTGAAATTAGATTTAATTCCCAGCTAGAATAACACAATTCTACTAAAGAATACATTTAGATTAAAGCAATACAGCGCTAAAAAAAACTCACTCCCACGCAAGAGTTTATCTAAAATTAAACACACAAGGACACATCCCGCAAAGTCAAGTTGACGCATGATTTCAGTCCTCTGCAGTTCGTTTCTAATTGGCGATTCACCTACACCGAGAACGCAGATTGTATTTTCGCCGCTCTTTGAACGCAGCACGCTCGTTCACGTTCCTATCTGTCCCCAGGTCTTCATCTTCGTTATCAATTGTTTTATATTCGTTTCCGTTCCCTGGCTCAGCTGCGACGTCCGACGTGCCGGGAAAAGCCTCGCCTCGTAAACGAGCCACTTTCAATCTATCCAAGTGAACCCTTTCTTGCCGGTTATCATACAGTGCCTTGATGATTGCATTTGTGTCACTCTTTGCAATGATACGATACGGTCCCACCCAGTCTGTAGGCCACGCGTTTGCAGCTTCGGCTTTTCCTGTCGGATTGTGTAATAAAACAATATCTCCGCTCTGTACCTGGTTGTTTTTCACACCTCTTTCCTTCATTTGCACGGACTTGTCGTGTGACGCCTTGGATTTGGCTTTCACGATTTGGAACGCATTGTGGAGCCGGGCGCTAATCTCTGCACTGTAATTATCTCCTAAAGAATAATCCATGCGAGTTGTTTTCAGCCAGTCAACAACAGGAATTTCAGCGTCCCTACCAAAGAATAAATAGAATGGAATTTCTTCAATGACGCTCTGGTAGCTGGTGTTCAGTGCCAGGCACGTCCAAGGAAGTGCATCAGGCCACGAAGATTGATCCCTGGCGGCAAGGTGTGACAAAATAGTCTTGATATTCTGATTTTGCCGTTCGGTCATCCCGTTTGATTGGGGATGATATGCTGATGTGTTGTAGTATTTTATTTTCAATTTTTCACACACATTTCTGAATAAAGCTGACGTGAACTCGGTGCCTCTGTCGGAAATGAGCGTTTTGGCTGGGCCATACGTAGTCACAAATTTGGTTAACGCTCGAGTCACTTCCTCAGTTGTTTTACTTCTGAGTGGGAAAGCTGCAACATATCTACTGAAGTGATCGACCACGGTCAGGATGTACTTGTGGCCCTCATTCGACACTGGCATTTCGATTAAATCAACGCCTACTCTGTCCAGAGGCTTGTCAATTTCAGTGAATGAACCCATGCTAACACAAATGCGATTGTTGATCTTACGTTTCTGACACTGAATGCACGAATCGACGTATTTGTTAACGTCATGCGCCATGTTAATCCAGTACCCGAATTCCATGAGCTTTTTCCACGTTTTAGCACGACCTTGGTGTGCACCGATTGTGCTATCATGCGCTAACGTTATTGCCGCTTCTCTCAGAGCGTCTGGCACAACGATCAAGTGCCTTGTTCTATTAGGCTTTCGTTGCGTCTTTCTGAAATACAAGATGCCTCCGTCGGTAAAGATTTCGGATTTCAGAGCGAGACTTGGAGCGTCCCCTAATTTGTCACTTTCAAGATACCTCAGCACAGGCCCCCAAACAGAATCTTTCAACTGTTCAGCTCTCACATTTTCTTTTTGCAAGCTGATTTTCGCCTCTTGCACATTGGGTGCTTCGTCTATTATCTTCGTGACGAACACTGTTTTGGGGACTCCGTCGTCTTGATTTTCTTTTTCGTTGTTGCTCGCAATGTTTCTCGACAACTCGTCGGGTACCACGTTCTGAGCTCCTGGGCGATAAATTACCTCAAAATCATACTGAGAGAGTGTTAGGGCCCACCTCATAATTCTGTTGTTCTTGGTGTTTTTACCTTGGAACAAATATTTGAGCGCCGTGTGATCAGTAATTACAACAAATTTATTACCATACAAGTAAGGTGAAAAGTGATTTACAGCCGCCACTACTGCTAATCCTTCACGTTCAGTGATTGAATAACGTTTTCCAGCATCATTGAATCTTTTGCTGAAGTATCCAATCGGTTGTTCCTTGCCATTACATTTTTGTGCCAGGACCGCGCCAGAGCCCTCATTTGAGGCATCACAGCTCAAGTAATACGTCTCATTTAGAGAAGGCTTTTTCAGAACTGGCGCTTCTATCATGAGCTGCTTAAGTTTACAGAAGGCTTGTTCTTGTTCTTCCTTCCACTTGAATTTTTGCCCCTTCTTAAAGTCAGAGCATTAAGGGGTGCAGCGGTTGTAACGAAACGCGGAATGAACCGCCGATAGAAGTTGAGTGCAGCGATGAAGGAGCGGACTTTGCGTGCGGTCGTCGGCCTAGGGTAATTCTGCATCGCATCCACGTTCTTGGGATCTGGAATAAGTCCCTCACGACTGATGTAACATCCTAGGTACTTCACTTGTTTTTGCGCAAATTTGCACTTGTCTAAGCCTATTTTTACTCCGGCACATTGAAACTCTTGCAACACTTCCCTTAAATTTTCTAGGTGACTCTCAAAAGTCATAGAGCTGACGCCCACATCGTCCAAATAAATGGCGGCGAATTTTCCAAGCTGCCTTTTCAGAACATGACAAATTACTCTCTGGTACACTGATGTTGAACACTTGAGTCCCATAGGGAGCCTTGAGAATTCGAAGTTTCCCTGTCGAGTTTGAAACGCCGTGTACTGCTTGCTTTCTTCATCAAGCTCAATTTGATGGAAGGCTGATTTTGCATCGACAATCGAGTAATACTCTTTGCCAGCTACCTCTTCCAGTGTCCCTATAATGTTGGGAATCGGATAATGTTCGTTTATTACCCGCATTTTTACAGCTCGCAAATCAAGGCAAACTCTGTGGCCCCCCCCCAGGCTTCTTTACGAGTACGAGGGGGTTCTTCCAAGCACTTGTGCTGTCTTGCACAACTCCACTTTCGATCATCTCCGAGACCTTTTTATCAATAATTTCTTGACTGGTGTACGGAATGCGCCATCCTTTTGTTTGAATTGGCCTGTAATCACTCAGCAAAATTTTGTATTGTACTCCTTTAACATGGCCAATGTCCATCTCATCTGCACTAATCGTCTTGTGATATTCCTTCAACAGGTTTCTGACTTGTTCTTGTTTTTCAGCATCCAAGTGACTGAGGTCAAGCTCATCAATTTGCTGAAAGCGCTTTTCTCTGCGGAGATTTTCTGCTTCGCGGTTTTCATCCTTATCCTCTTCTGCAGTTGCATTTTCATTCGAGATTTCGTGGCATGTTGCAATTATTGCTCCTTCAGTCAGAGCGATTTCTTCGGCAAACGGGTTAAGGACGGGCATCAAAACATACCCGTTTTGTACCTTTGCAGCGGTGGCTCCCACGTAAGGCGCCCACTTAATTCTAGGTTCTAAAATTACTTCTTTTCCATCAAACTTGGCATCTGCTCGGCACTTCACCATAGTTTGCGCGCGAGGCTTCACTGTAATGTCCTCAGCGAGAGTAACCGATGCTTCTTCCCGTGTTACCCACAGAATTTTCGGAGAAGCGGGTCCTGGTGCTGAAAACATGTTCACGTGAGTACCAAAGAATGATGCCCTACGTTTTCCGAAGTCTATCTTTGCGTTGACTTTGTTCATTACTTCCACTCCTATTAGCAGGTCTCCTGGGAATGCATTTTCCCGCACAACAAAACATCTCTGAACAATTTTCTGACCGTTAACTTTAATTAGCACATTAACCTTTCCCAGCACCGGTACGGGTTCCTCTCCAATTGTTTTTAATGCAGTCAATGTTCCTTTCACACTAGCATTTTTAATCCCCGCAACCACAAGCTCTTTTACCAAGCATATATGTGCTCCGGTATCAAGAAGTGCGGTTACAGGTGCACCATTCACTTGGAGTATCACGCTGGGATTTATTATTGGAGCTAACGGTCTCCTATTCCGTTTTTTGGCTGTCCTGCAAAATGTTGCACTCTGCAATCATTTCTTAGGTGCCCAAATTTACCACAGTTGACGCACGGTGGTGGCACTGCTCTATACTGCGCCAAGTTCACTGCAGGTGCAGGTGGTATTTCCTGATGCGGCTGTGGTTCTTTTGCGTGGTAAATTTGGTGCTGTTGGTTCCTCAGTCTGCCTCTTTCACCCCAGTGTGTGGCTTCATAGTTCCCTCTTCGGTGATAAGGAGAGTGTCGTTTCTGTCTGCCCCTTTCATTCCAGTGTGGCGCTTCATTGCGGTGGCCTCTTTGCCGCTGTGGCGAATGCCGCATCGTGTGGCCGACACGTGCAGTCTCATGCTGTGGCCTCCTCTCGCTTCGCTGCGCTCTCTCTCTCTCCGGTTCCCTCCTCTCTGTCGTTTCCCTTGGTACTGGTACTATCCGTCGATTTTCCACTTCGATTGTCATGTCCCTCAATTCTTGTACTGTCGTAGGTCGCGCATCACTTCGGAAGGGTCTCGTGATGTCTTCCCTTAATCCGAGCCACATCAAATCTATAATGACTCGTTCCGGATGTTCTAGATAATTCTCGTTGTACAGCCTTTCCAGGCGCGTCAGGTACTCAGAAACTCCCTCTCGGCTTGTTTGCTTCTTGGTTACTATTTCAAACAGCGCTTGAGTCGGATGTTCGACTTGGTCGACGTAAGAGCGCAGCCAGGTTTCTGCTTCTCGTAGGTTCGTTAGTGTACCAATTATTTGATTGCATTCCTTTGCTTATTGAGGACCTAGGCATAGGAAGAAAGCATGCACCTGCTCGCTGTTATTCAGATTACCAGTCAGAAACTTCAACCTTGCCATATGTTCCCCCACGTCATCGCCCCTCCTGAATTTAGCCCCAATGGCCCCCACGCAACTGGTTACCACGGGCATATTAACTTCTTCCTCTTCGGGCTGTGGTGGCGTTGCTGGCTCATTTCTGCGGGCGTTGTTCCTTCTCCCGCGCGCAGGCATAGTGTCGATCTTCTCCAATTCAATTTTCCAAAACTCAAAATTTTGCGATCACTCAAATAATTTTTAAAACTTACTCACTGTGGAATTTCACTGAAACTTTGAATTAATCGTGGGAGCACACTAGAATTTTCTCACTGAATCTTATCACTTTTATAAACGCTTTCACTTTCCTTAGCTATATGATAGTGCGCTTGCTGGCTTCTTGCACCGGAACACAGAAAATCATCACTTTGCGAGTTATGTACCTCTACTGAATTTCTGTACGTTTTGCACATGAAATAACCAAACCAAAAAAATACAATGTAACTGTTACACTACACCCACAAATTCACAAAATTACAGAGCGATCGTATTGATCTTATCAAATTAGGATGTCACGAGAAAACGGGGCCGTCTCCTCTTGTTAACATTTCATTAACAGGAAGATCAGGTTCTCGGAATTGAGGAATGGCACACCACCATGACATTACACAATACACACAAAAATGCGTGAATGTATGAAGAACACAGGCATTAAGAAAAGACACACAATTATTTTATACTAAATTTAGAGCGGTACTCACCGATGGTAGATGACCCACTTACGCAGCGCATTTTCTGAGCGCCCTCCATGGTGTTATGATCGATCGCTTCTAATATTGTGGGACATGATACACAGGGAAAAATATGCTAGCCTTTATGATCTCCAGCTATACGTCATACAAACATCAATGAGCGTACACACAATGAATGGTATTAGGAGTGATGCAAATTAAGTAATGGAATCAAACAGCATACGCCTAATCACTTACATCACATAACTATACTGTATTTTCCCGACTGGCCAGCCTTTTCCCGCATATTACTTACACTCCCAAACATACACAAGTAATGCCTACAATATCTCAGCGCTCCCAGCAGCACGGGATGTGATCATTAATTCGACCTTCACGTTCATGAGCCGACACAACTTCAGTTCAAATCACTGTCCTGGACACAGTTCAAGGAAATTTGTTGCTAATTGCCAGATTCGTAGCTCCCGGGCATTCCCCTTTCTGGTGTGCTCCTTATCCACAGGACTTCATATGCACAAGCCTCCCTCCTGCAAGAGCAATTTATAACTCGTTAATCCCTGATTGCCCTAGTTACGTTCCCTCAAAATATCTCAATTTTCACAGCACTGAATGCGAATAAATTTCACTAATATTCATTTTAACAAAATATATATATATTTTTTTTAAGAACCTGTGTTTCTCTTACCCGCCCCGAGACGTTGCAGCTAACTGTTACATTAAATTACTTCCACGCTGGTTGGATTTTACTTTACTTCTCTGAAAGTAAAAACGAGAAAATGTATGAACTTTGGATTACATTATAACGTCGCCTTTAGTATAAATTTTCAATATATCCAATAACCACTTTTCATTATATCTTTGAGCACGTTTGTTACAGCGAACACACCCGCGTTTTATTTCTTCTACTTCGCACTCCGGCGTTGACTGCAGAACTACCTCTTGTTCCTCAGATGCCCCGCGTATTTTCTCGAGGGTTATCCCCTCTCTCACATTCGACCTATAAGAATCTTCGGACCTCGAAGTGCCCGCCTACCTTTTTTCTAATTGGCAGTACCGCAGCTCGCCTTTATTTCTTTCTTAGCCTCATTGCTTCCCACGCTCAAGCTCCTTCGAAACCGACCGTTGGTTTGCCGTCTCTCTCGGCTTAAGTGTCTCGATTTATGTTTGACCACAAGGCGGCTTTTGTTGCGCATGGGTAGGCATTTTTCCGAACGTCTACAGTTTCCAAGGGCTCGCCCGAATGAAAAAAATTGCTAACACCACAAAATAGACCCCTCCAGAAACAACATACAATGTAAACAGCCATCGTCCGAGCCCTCGCATCATATCGCTCCATCTAACATTGCTGAGTCCAACAAAACATACAGGTATAAAAACATACATGTTGAAGCGACCCTCCTGTGCTGCTAGGATTTACTGAGATATTTATAAGTAAGCACAAAATTTATTACACACAATTAAAATTTTTTCTTGAATCCTCATTTTTAATTCACAAAATTGGTTATTCTTAACAGATTCTCGACACCAGGATAGATATATAATGTCATTGTGACGTATTTGAATTCCTTTTGAATGATAATAAATTCTGTGATATTTAATACGGATTAGCTCCTCGATGTTAAAGTAATTTTCTCTTGTTTTGTTTAGATTATACTGGAATGATGTGATAGTTAGTGTCATTTTTTTACTTTAATGAACCCTACTTTCATTTCACCCTTTCACCTGTTTGAACTGCAAGAAAACCAATTCTTAACCTGTGACTTTAGGAAAGAGAAACTTCAGGTGCTTGCATTGTGTTGTAAGGCTAGGATGTTGTGGCTGCTTCCGCTGTTGACTTCCGCTTGCGGCGAGTGAAGCGGCGGCCTTACTTATATACTCCTCCTGCGATTGGTAGTGGTGATACGCGGTGGAGGAGTTGGAACTTTTTGTCGAAACAAATTTACATTGGAATATATTAAGGTTACTGAACACGAATATGACTAGAATCGAGGTTTGAGGAGTAACTGAGGTAGGGCACTACAAGTACCCTCCCCCTAGAGAGAAAGGAATTCGATCGATACAATTTAGTAGAATAAAAATAATGATGCTGCAGAGCGTTAGTACTGAGCGATGAGGCCGTGCGATGAAGCAGAGCGATGAAGCGGAGCGATGAAGCCATGCAATGAGGCCGTGCGCAGAGGCCGTGCGTAGAGGCCGTGCGTAGAGGCAGTGCGTAGAGGCTGTGCGTAGAAACCGTGCGATGAGGCCGTGCGTAGAGGCCGTGCGTAGAGCTGTGCAATGGGGCCGAGCTGTAGACGTTTTGGCGGCTCGGTTGTGCATTTTAGCACTTTGTTAAACGTTCTTGCGGTGCTTGAAACACATAGCAGAAATTGCAATGAAGGCTGGCTCGTTGATTGCAGTCAGAGAGCAGAGATGGGTGCTGCTGGGTCACCAGTTGTTAGGAGTAGGCACTGTAGAAACATCGGCCCGATGGCAAACCCGCTGTGAAGAGCTGCTGCGGCCACGAGTAGTAAGGGGCATGCGATGTAGAAGCCTCGGCCCGTTGGTGAACCCGCTGGAGAACTGCTGGCAGTGCTGGGTCTCCAGATTTTGGAGCTGCTGGGGTCACCACTTGTAAGCTGGCGATTCGTCTGGGGTCACCAATTGTAAGGCTAGGATGTTGTTGCTGCTTCGGCCGTTGAGTTCCGTTTGCGGCGAGTGAAGCGGCGGCCTTACTTATATGCTCCTCCTGCGATTGGTATTAGTGATACGCGGTGGAGGAGTTTGAACTTTTCTTATTTAAATTTAGATTGAGATATATTTAGGTTACTGAACACGAATATGACTAGAATCGAGGTTTGAGGGGTAACTGAGGTAAGACACTAAAGTGTGAATGGCCCATTATAATGGAAGAGTGTGTTTGTAGCTTCTCCTATCTTCTGGAACAAATCGTCCAGCCCTCTTTGATTTGCAGATCATCATCTCCGAAGTCTGCACAACACACACACACACCTGGCCCTTAACCATCCACCTTAATTACCTGTGGTTTTACCCTTTTGTTCCTTTAACTAACCGGGACAATCCCTGACTTACTGGCCCTACTATCTTGCTGGCCTTAGTCATCTTTAGTTTCATCCGGGAAATTCCTTTCTCCCAAGCCAATTCAACATATATATATATATATATATATATAACAATACGCCACTAAAGAACCACAGATCTCTTACCGCTCTGCGCAATCCTCTGTTTAATACCCTTGCATCCGGCCGAACCACCTTAATTAAAGGGGGTACAGTTATTAAGGGGGTCCTCTCACCTTTTAAGAGGGTCCGTTCACAGTATCTGAATTTGAACCTTTGCTTAATTAATGTCAATTGTGGTCTGAATACATTACGAACCAACAACTCACATCAAGCCTGCCGGTTCAGCTACTTCCCGAGCCACGAAGATCTTCAGCCAAGACCACGTCTTCACCAGTCTCAAGACACTTTGAAGTTCGCCCAAAGTTGGGGAACTCAATTTAATTACGTGATGCTTGAAGAGCAAGAAAATTAACGAGGTCACCAGCGCAAGGGGACGCGCATTGAATTTAGTGATTTGCACACTCAGAAGGATTCAAGCACGGTGTTCGGACGCAATATTTTCAAGCGTCAGATAATCAAACAGTTTGTTCATGAAAACCACAATACGAACCATCACTTGGGGGGTAAATAAAAATGGATAGGGCTCGCCTGGTCGTTTTTCATTGGTGAAGCGGGTGAACGCTGAAGTGCGAGGCTTGATTCTTGGTTCGTGAGGACCTCTTGGGAAGACTCTGAGGCAATTGAAGAACTTCAGACGGTGCTCCTCCAGGTCAGGCTTGGGGAAGCGTGTACGGGAGTGTGAAGTTGTAGGATGGTGTTAAGTGTGGAAGGATCCGGACTAAGTGGCTTGGCCATGGAGGGTTTAACTTGTTGAGTATGGGAAGAGGCTACCGGTTGGGAAAACTCGGTAGGAATCGACCTTCGGCTTGTAAGTCTTAGCTGGAGTTTTTAGAGGCTTAGCTGCAGATAAGCAGGCCTTCCAGCATACTAAATTGTGGAGTGAAAGAGGGAGCGAAGAAGCTAGGAGGAGGAGGAGGAGGATGTAATCTCCTTGGGGTAGAGGTTGTTGACTCTAAAATTTTTGTGAGTGAGGGGAATGTGTTGTCCAGGGTCCTGTGAGGGAACAACAGACTTGAATTAATTTGTTCGATAACGAGCCTATCCATACACATGTGCAAGACTGCTCAGTACTGTGCATTAACAAGAAGAACAATGGCAGGAGTCTAGTGCTAAGATCAGTCCGCAGCTCTGGCCCCCGAGATGCAGCCCGAAACACCTTAACACCAGAATCGGTGTTCAAGACCAACTGGTCATAAGCTCTATCTTGATATCACAAGCAGGAACACAATCGTTAAGTAATTGGCTAATGGAATATAATGATACTGGTTTGGCTTCCAGGTATTCTGAAAGTAGCTAGCTAACTGCTGTCAGTTGGCGGTTGTAACTTGAGTCAATCATAAACTACACTTATAACTCAGCATGAGACTGAAAATTTAAATCTTTACTTAAGGGAACTAATTTTCAAAAAAGGCGAAAAACACCCGAGTATTAAGATGTTAACGTTTGGAGGGGTATGGCCAAACGCTAATCATGAATCGATAAGGTTTTCGAAGTTTGCAAGAGAGGTCAATGACGACACTGAATTGGGATTTGGCTCAGCTGGGAGGTTTCTTTATTGAAGGAAGCCGTGATGAGCGATGGCGTGCTTGGCTTCTGAAGATCTTCTCTTAGATGGGAAACTCCGTGCAGGCGGCGTCCGGCGAGCGGTGACGTTGGCCGGGTGAAAGTGAGTGTTTTTGTGGAGGTTCGCAATATGTTAAATTTTTGCGACTGACATAATTTAGTAAGAAAGGCAACTTGTCGTGGTTTGAGCGGGCAGATTAGTTTGCCGTTAGTAGTAATATACTCGGCTCTACTAGCTCCAAATCAAGTGGTTGCAAGTGATATGTGACCACAAGTCAGAACGTCTCAAGTCACCACTGAGCAATTTACGTGATGTATCTCGATGGTGTAGTGCGAGATAATATGCCTCATGAACTGAACTTGTAAGGCTAAAGCCCAAGGAATGTGTGTTGTGGTGTTTGGCGCCGTCGAGGGTCTGCAATAATCTAAAACGCTGAATGAGAAGGTTCTCGAAGAGGCATCAAAGAAGTTCCACAACTGACAATCCCTACACTGCAAGGATAAATTTTCCCATCACGGAGAAACCCTGAACCTTTTCCATAGATTTAACTCAAAGCTTTAGTTTCATTAAAGGCTCAGGAAGAAAATAGGAAGGTTAGAAACTGGAAATGACTGTTCTCCTTTTTTCAAGCTCATGAAATAGGATAGACTTTTAGCAGCTGGCAAACTCTTTCACTACTGCCCTTGCTTTAAAATTAAGAGCATGAAATTTACAAGAATTTTTATTAAATGACATAATTGTTATTCATATTGAAAACTAACTGCGATTAAGCACAATATTTATGGAATATAATGAAATATCCACACAGCTAAAACTTTTGCAAGAATATGCATGCCTAAATTTCGTACTCTATAATATCTCTATATTCGTACGAGAAATAAAAAGAAAATCCTAAATTCACCCATGTCAATCATACTGAAAAACACTGCATGAATATCCTGTAGTAAAAGGATAATATTTACACATAAAGGAGGTGCAATTCTTGAACATGGAAATTACATGACACGGCAGTTTTCGCGTTCGCCATCTTCCCGCGAGAACGCCGGCATTCCGCCGTACGCTCTGACGAAGAATTTTTATACGCGAGTAGCAAAATCACCATGACAGATGCAGGTATATATTTTTCCCGCAAGAATAAAAGGAACGTGATTGAATGTTGATAATAAAATCTTGACACACGAAATGCACATGACATGCAATATTCACGCTATGTCATGTTGAGATAGCACTCTGAATAAACCATGCTACTTCACGACTTCTACGAATATCTACGTATTTAATTAATACAGCACTGTCACAATTTATACTTAGCACCATGCACACTAAGAAATGATATACTGTGTCAATATGCTTTACCAGATTTTGCTCTATTTGAACACTTAATTTCTTTCACTTACAAGAACAGTATAACGCACAGGCCAAAGAGGCACGAGAGAGTGAACGCGGACCCAAGCGTCCCGCGCCAGTGTTGCCCTTTTCAGAGGCTTTAAACTCGAATATGTCGATCGTTATTTTATATGTTATGCATTTACACAAAAACTTCAAGGATTACTAATTATAAGTAGAAAATTATTAATAATAATTTAGAGTAAGATTTTTAATGTCAATAATTATTTTATTTAAGTGCGAATGAGAATTTATATACTTTTACGCTTTGTAGCGAATGCTACAAAGATCACTAAAAACTAAACAATTAAAAATAAGAAGCTAAAGAGTTAAGTAATGAGTTTCTTAAGGATGGCTATCTTCATGAGCACCTGACTAAAAAATGGTGCATTACTTAAGAATCAACTTAGATCACCCCAACAAATAAGCACACTATCTTAACTCTAGCTTAAGGCAAAAATGATAATAAGACTAATAAATTATGAAAATATCTTGCCGCAAAAAAAAAACTTTGCAATTATGAGGCAATAATATCATGTAAAAATAAGAGCACAAGAAACGCAATAAGGCTCTTAGACCCCAAAAAGATTGGAGGGAGAGGTGAAGCCTCTGTTTCTCTAAAATTCCTGTGAGCAAGACTTGCTCCTAGGCAAGCTACTCCAGCTTAACACCTAACTATTTTTAAGATTCAAACAATCTGGCCTAGTAGGCAGCATGTTTCTGAAGTATTTGCACTAAAAAAATGGGTTTATATTTACAAGAACACGTTAGATGTACTTAGGTAGATATTGGGATGATTTTTAAAACAGTACTTCCGGTTTGTCTCAGCATTGATAAAATATCTAACGGCTAATACCAATATCGTAGAATAAATGAGAGCACACTGAAGATAAATCGGAGATTAGTAAACACAAAGAGAAAAACAATGACTAAGATGGCGCAGTAAGCTTGGACAGAATCTATAAATCGTTAACAAACGGCACACAAATAAACGCAGAGAATGTTCCCAAGTTAATCACAAGAATGGGCTCAGATACGTTGTGCAATATTGGAATCTCTAGACACATCCAACTGACTAAATAAGTAGCACAATATGTACACAAAACACAATACGGTTATCAATATCTTAGACATCGCATGTGCGGAAAAGGTGAAACCTCTTATTCTCTAAAATTCATGTGGAGCAAAGTTACACCTAAGCACATCTATGCCAATGATGATTAAATGAGGTAAACTCTAACTTTACACTTAATTCACGAATCACAGGCAATATTCCTTTGTAAAACAAAAAACACAGTACAGAAACTACGGTTAAGCCTAATATTTACCGTGTTGCCAGCACAAGAGGAAAAGAAAAAATGAGGCCCGCGCTCCGACATGATGCGCATGTTAAAGAAATAGTTCTAACTGGAAATTTCATGAGAACTGACGCTGGGAATCGTTTTTTGGCGAATTATATTGGGTTACATTTTTAATCGGTTTCGGAGAATGTTGAGTGCAATTCGTAACAAAAAAAATATAAAAATGATTATGTTAATTTCAATTAATTTCCAGAAGAGGGTTTTAATAATTTATGAAATTGACTGGAGTGAGCCCGAAGGGATCACTACAACACCATCATTCTACGATCCTGCTGGCAACCCAAGTAAATGATAGAAGCTGAGTAAACACATGTTATGATTTTCCGTCCTTTTATGTGATCTCAAAAACAACTCCATTAAAAACCAGTGAGTGCTGGGACGATAATTAAACGAACTAGTACCTCGTCACCCAGGCACCATCACATATTGATGATTGCTATGTCTATGTGGACCTATTTGGTGCTATTGCTAAGTTATCACTTTAGTGAAGCCTAGTGTGGGATTGCTATGTTCTGTGGATTGGTCACCATTTCTACTAATAATATCTCAGGTATAAAACACTATACATGCCACGTATGGTTTGTCTATTAGTACGTCTAGTATGGTTTATCTATCTGTACACCTTGGATAGTTTCTCTATTTTTAGCATTGGCTACAATTATCAAAATTGTCATTAAGTATTAATTTACGTATTTCTCTACATAAACTCTCTTAGTGTAATTTAATAATATTAAATTCCTAAATATAATTACTAATATTAATGTTTCATGTGACTCACATATGTATTAACAAAATAATGGAAATATCAAGTTCCGGTCATATTTAGACTTAAGCATTGTGGCATCATCGCCGGTGGTAAGAGCGTTGGCTTGTACACTTACTTTCTGATCTGCAGTCGTGGTGTAGGTTTATCGGTTCTCCGCATCTCTTCGCACATCTGGGCCTGACTTGAGCACCTGAATCGATTCCTTGACTGATCGCTGCCTCCGCCATATCGTGCCTATGAACTTGAACTTGAACTTGAGGGCCGACAGTGTCGGGGCCTTTGTAACGGCCTACAATTCCCTCCACAATTTTCACACAAAGAGTTTAGCGCCTGGTACCAGACTTGTCCACTAAACTACTCAGGATCTACGATCCTTGTCACAAGCCTCCATTGGAAGGCATCACCGGCACAGCCAGTGTGTCAAAACACCATCCCCGGGCACATTGGGTCATTAAAGCCCATTCTACCAGACTGGCTCATTCCAGTCACTGTCTCTTCCTCCAGGCACGCACAAGAAACACTTTCATAGCCTCAGTGATCCTCGCATTACACTCCTGATCCAATCCAGCAAGACAGCTCATACCGCAATCATCTTCAGCACATCTGGCATTCCACTCATTCTCACCATACTGCTCAGACACCACATTCATAAAACTCTCTCTCTCTTGCTCATACTTACTACATTCCAGCACAAAATGCTCAATTGTTTCCTCTACTCCACTATTACACTGCTGATATAATCTGTTATTATTCTCATTCCATCTCCATGTACGTCTGTTCACACTCAATGACTTACATCTCACAGCAAACAAGAGTTGACTTCCAAAACTACCATCATAGAACAGCTCAAACTTAGGTGCTTTCTTTTTCATATACCAGTTAAGTGTAGGCTTCCGCATCATGCTAAGCTTCCACTTATTCAATCCATACTCTTTTGCTTGTCGCTCAATCTCTTTCTTCCACCTCTTGCAGTCCCACTCAGGCCCTACACCTCCAACATTTATTAAACTCCAGTCATCCACAGGTCTCCCAATTCTAACATGAATAATCTTTTGCATACTGAGTTTCCTTGCATGCCCCCAACATACTTTCTCCCAATAGCTTACACTCAGATTCCATTCAAAGATTCGCCTTACCCACCAGCTATTCTGCATTCTTTCAATTCTCACCTTATAATTCAGCACAGCTTTCATCATTCTTTCTGAAAATAGGCTCCACCCTAGGTCACCTCTAATGGCTTCTATAGCTGTCCATTTCAGAGCACCCAATGCTACACGTCCTACCTTATTTTGTATCACATCCAGTTTTTCAAGATCACTTCCATTCCAAGCAAGAGCACTCATACCATACATGACACTAGGTACAGCAACATACTTCCACATTCCTCTCACACATTCGTACTTGTTTGCTCTGTATCTGGCCACACTACCTAACCGTCCACTCCACTGCATTGCTTTAGCCACTTTCTCACCTTTAGTTCTAGTACATCCATCTTCACTTATCATACAACCTAGATATTTGTATTCTTTTGTTCTACCTATTCTGATTTCTCCAATATTCCACAGTCTGTCTCTATCAGTCTCATCACTATTTATAACCATGACCTTACTTGTATCGGCACCAAAGTTCATCTTGAAATCTGTACTATATCCATTCACAATGTCAAGCATCCTTCGTAGTTCATGACCACATTCACTAACCACAACCACATCATCAGCATACAACAAACAGCTCAGTCTCTCATTACCAACTTTCAGTCCTTAACCACTCCCTCTCAGTCGAACTGCTAATTCTTCTGTGTACAATCCAAACAACAAGGGGGACAGAGTACAGCCCTGTCTCACTCCTCTAACACTCCTCACTTGCCCTGTTTCCAAATTCCCTAACCTGTAGATAGCACTTGTGTTCTCATACAGACTCTGTACAATGATCACTATTTTTCTGCTAAAACCAACTTTTCTCAAAATTTCAAACAGCTAACTCGATCCACTCTGTCATACGCCTTTTCAATATCCAGGAATGCTAAATATACCTTCTTGTTATCCTTCTTCATTCGCTCAATTATTTCACTCACTACAAACAGATTATCCTCCCCCCGTCTATCTTGCCTAAAACCATTCTGTTCTTCTCCCAGGACTACTAATTCCTCAACTAAATTTTTCATTCTCTCATTCAAAATACCACAAAAGATCTTACATACGGTGTCACCCAGTGCAATTGGTCTGTAATTTTTAAGTTTTTTCATACTCTTATGTCCACACTTATGCAACAGAACTACATTACACTTGTTCCAGTCATCCGGTACTCTTTCACTCTTCCATATCTCATCAAATAAACATTTCAACATACTGACTACACTCTCTCCTGCACATTTATAGAACTCATATGGTATCTTATCAGGGCCACATGCCTATCCCCGGGTTTTGCTGTTTCCTAAGTCACTGGGGGTTATTCAGTCCAAGATCCTTGTCAGTCATTAGACTGAAGATCCTTGCCCCCTGCTTCCCGATTCCGCTGGCTGCTGAGAATAAACAGAAGTTGAGTAACTCACCCGGTCAATTGATTTTCCTTACGCGTACTCTCAAACAAAGCGCTATCCGAACCGTTGAGGCTAGCCGTGGTTCTTAACCTTGTTGGAAGTACTAAACCCCACAAGTTCCATTCATGCATTCATCGAACCCTTCGTAGTCGGAAAAATGAAGTGTGCTTTCTTTTCTTCAAATTGAAAAGCCTGAATGTAATTATACTATATAACATTAGTGGGTTGAGCCTAATCGGTGAACCCCTGAAACTGACTCACCGAACCCCTGGGGTTCGATCGAACCTAGGTTAAGAACCACTGGGCTAAGGTGATGTTCCGCATACTAAAAGCTACCATCAACCTCGAAAATTCTCACATACGAGACGTACTGAAAGACAAACTATTCGAGGTGTACTTGAGGGGATAGGAACGAGGCTTGATGGATGAATATATTTGGTATTTTCGGTCTAATCTCTTTTACTTGATATTGTTCTGCTACTGGGAAAAATGATTGGTGTTGGTGCATCCACGTACATTTATTTGGGAGTTCATAGGTGTACACAGTATTGGTTTCGAGAGGAGGAACAAGAGGTTCCGGGAGGTGAAATTCAAACGAAGCAGGGGTGAAACCCGGTGAGTAGCATAAACATAAGTAATGCGTTTGATGGATGACAGTACTACTAATTCGAAGATTAACGGCTCACCAGTGAAATAATAATATCTCAGGTATAAAACACTATACATTCCACGTATGGTTTGTCTATTAGTACGTCTAGTATGGTTTATGTATCTGTATACCTTGGATAGTTTGTCTATTTTTAGCATTAGCTACAATTATCAAAATTAGACAAACGACAGTGAAATGAACTAATTGAAGGAACGAAATATAAAATGAACTAACATATCTGACTCCGTATTTAGGACAAAGATCATTTAGGCTTATCAAAAACAAAATATGATTCAACGTAGTTATGAGTTTCACGAGGTACACAAATAGAAATGTCGAGCTTGAGGATTATTTCATAAAATAGATATTGCTCCTTGAACATGTCTTGCTCCAAAATACATTCAAATCTCATTATGCAAGATTAGGACTAATTTAGTTTCAACAAAAACATCGTTCATCTACATAAAATTACAATGTGGAAATTTAGCTCACTGACAATGAAGATCATTTATGTACACAACATCTATTAGAACAGACTTACAAGTTCTGTCTAATCACATAATTCAAAAGTATTTTAGAGCATAACTTACTCAGGTAATCTTTGGCGTAGGACACTAATAAGAATGCTTTTGCTGGAAGGAGCTGTGGTTCAGTAGCTGCAAATGTCGTTGGGACGCCTTATTTAGAGGTGAAGGACCGGATATGGGTTTTCATTGTA
Organism: Morinoia aosen; assembly: GCA_030386875.1. Lineage (NCBI taxonomy): Eukaryota > Metazoa > Arthropoda > Malacostraca > Amphipoda > Talitridae > Morinoia > Morinoia aosen. The sequence continues at coordinate 104,990,244 of CM059576.1, read as the reverse complement.
TGTGAGGCATTGATAAATGTGAAGCGTAACCAAATGTAGGGCATCACCGGATGTGGGGGCGAAATATTTCCGGATGGGTGAAAGAAATTTTGGATTTTAAAAGTAGAAATTTATCACAAAAAAAATAATAAGCTTTATTTCTGCGCACCACATATTAATAGATAAAACTATCCGAGGTGTACAAATAGATAAACCATACGAGGCGTACTGATAGACACACCATACGTGGCGTCCTAATAGATTAACCCTGTCAAGGGATAATTGAATAAAAATATCATCTCTTGGAAATATTATACTCCAAGAGATGGCTGACAACCTATGCTTATGACCAAACTGCTAGGCTGATTGAAACTTCTTACAGAGTGAAAGAAAATTTTTCAAACATTGAGAGTTTCAATAGAAATAACTAGTAATTTTCTTTGTGTTTCAAGATGTAAAGAATTCGAACAATCAATTAAACAAGCAATGCGTGTGCGTTGAAGAGGGAGACTGTTTCTGTAATTCGAACATTCAAATAGTTGTGCTTGAATGAGCTAATAGATATAATGCTCATATGTGTTCGTCCGTCTTGGACGTGTTACGTTATTTTCCTTTCAAGTATTTAGGCTTAAAAACCCAAGACTTCTCATTTTCCTATCTAATTCATATTCTTAATAATTAAATTTTATAACGAACTCCAATACCTTCGGCAACGGGCATAAACTGAGCGTGTAAACCATCGCTAAGCCACAATTTTCAAAACAAGTGAGCATTTCAAAACAATCATTTCAAAACAAGTGAGCGTCAGCCAACGGAGCTCAGCGTTGAGACGGTTTAGGGCTCTGACGGCGGGACTTGCTCGCTGCACAACTTATGGGAAGGTGTAAGGATTGTGTGGCCGTGGGTATAGCCAGTCCTTAACAAACCTCGATAAGCATTTGTAGTAAACCATGAGAAAGGATAATAAGGCACTCTGGAAACTCAGCTTTTGGTATATATTGGAAGGAAGCCGGAGGGGACCGCCGAGTCTTGAGTTACTGAAGAACTTGGCTGACGATGGTTCGCAGTCCGCGCAAGCGAAGAGGCTCCGGCTCGTGACGAAGTCGACAGCGTGGGTGTGTGTTTGGAATTTAGGAGCTCCAATTTATACGACTTGAAAGACCATGACGTCGGTAGTCTCAATGTCCGTATCGGCTTATTTCATTTCAAGCCGGGCAATATAGTTATTGTATTGAAAGCAGGGAGTTGAATTTTAAGGTGATGCTGGTAGTTTCTTTTAGTTAATGCCAGGCCAAGGTCCAAAACAAAGACCAATATTAATCCAAGAAAGGCAATCCCATTGAAGTAAAGGCCTGGGAAGTTTAGGCCAGTTAAGTTTAAATTCAGGCAAGGCAAGGCCCAGGGGGGAAAACTGGTGTGTTGGCGTTGGTGGTGACGATGAGGTAAGAACGTTGTATGCACAAGCCACCAAAGCACAAGAGAGAGTGAGTAACGCTCAGTTCAAGCGACGCGCTTGGATGTTGCCAATTCGGGCTGCTTCAAAACTCGAAATGTCGATTGATTATTTTATCTCTCATGTATTTACACACAAACTTCAATGATTACGAATTAGAAGTAGAAAATAATTAATAATAAATTAGAGTAAGGTTTTTAATGCTAATAATTATTTTATTTAAGTGCGAATGGAAAGTTTATACTTTTTACGCTTTGTAGCGATATGCTACATTACCCCCCAAGGCGCAGACCGAAAGGTCCACCCGCTGCAATCATTTGTAGCGGGAAGGAGGTCTAACTACGCGACCATGCCGGGTTCGGCAGTTGGAAAATGTTACTGAGCGGAGAAGTTTCACCAAACGGGTCTGCAATTTTAGATCGGCAAGAGTTCTAGGAACAGGAGTTACTGCAGCGGGCTCGTCTGGTCTCTCCAGACTCGTCGCTGTTTCAGTAAGAGGGCTAGAATTAGAGTTTACGATAGGCTTAGGGATAAGGTTTGAATGTACAGGCACATAGAAAGGGTTACACTCAAGTTGACTAGGCAACAAGGCAGCCAACTGAGGACGCTGAGATGGTAGATATGATCGAGTCCCAGTGGAAAGGGAATTCTGTGGAGAGAATGATGAGTTAGAAGTTACACTATGATCGGAAGTGTACGCGACTTTTATTCGATCAATGCTCACAGGTTCGTGTGAACCAGATCTTTCAAGGATGAAATATTTGGGCGTCCGTTTGAGTATTTTGAATGGGCCATCATAAGGGCGCGTGAGTGTAGGTTTGACAGCGTCATTACGGACGTACACATGTGTGCAGTCTTGCAAAGCAGGATCCAGTTTGTCCTTAGTCTGAGGCATTCGCGGAGCCACATACTTGATCTGACGCATGCAATCTTTTAGACAGGTTACATATGCAGAACGGTCAACGGATGAAAATTCAGGCAAAGGTTTTGGGTCAACAATGTCGCCGGGGAGACGAAGTGTTTGCCCATAGAGCATTTCAGCTGCTGTGCATTGCTGATCCTGTCTATGTAAATTTCGGATGCTAAGTAGTACTACTGGAAGTCTGTCAGTCCAATCATTGCTGCAGTTCAGGCAACGTAATGCCGATTTTAGGTCTCTGTGGACTCTCTCAATAAGTCCATTCGACTGCGGATGGTAAGCGGTAGTTGATGTATTTGCACACCCTAAGGCGGTGCTAAGCTCACTCCAAAATTTGGAGGTAAATTGTGATCCCCGGTCATGTGTGACACTTAAGGGAACACCAAATCTAGCGATCCAGTTGGACATGAAAGCGCGCGCTACAGTCTCAGTTTGGGTATCAGGAAGAGGGACAGCCTCAACCCAACGTGTGAACCTATCTATGATGGTCAACAAATAAGAATGACCGCGCGATAAAGGCAAAGGACCCACCAAATTTAGGTGTACAGAGTCGAACTTGTGACCTGTGAATGCACAACTCTGCAGCGCTGCACGATTATGATTCACCACTTTACTACTCTGACATGCATGGCAATTTTGCACAATTTGCTTGACCTCCTTACGCATCGCTGGCCAGACGAAACGATCGGAAATCAAACGCAATGTACGGTTAATACCAGGATGAGAGAAAGAATGATAGTGGAGAACAGCTACTCTGCGGAGAGTCGCAGGAAGATACAAACGAGAAGGTCGCTCGGCATCACGGTACACGCCGTCAACCAAGGTCAATTTCAGAGAGGAAGTGTTAGAAGGTTTGAGAAGGTCCTGAAGTTCAGGATCCTCCTTCTGTGCGTTTTCAATGTTGCCAAAAGTGATTTCACCACCGGTTTGGACAGTGTTGATGCGGGAGAGGCAGTCAGCGACAGTATTGTCCAACCCTTTTATGAAGCGGATGTCAGTGGTGAATTGGCTAATGAAGGAAAGATGTCGAGCTTCTCTTGGGGAATGTCTTTCAGAAGGCATCTTAATCGCTGAGGTCAAAGGTTTGTAATCTGTGTAGATCACGAACTCCCTTGCCTCTAGAGCATATCGAAAATGTCTCACAGACAGATAGATAGCAAGGAGTTCCCTACCGAACGCGCTATAAGCACGCTCAGCGGGCGACAGCTTTTTGGAAAAGAAAGCAAGAGGAGAGATATTAGTACCTACTTGTTGTTGCAAAACAGCACCTACAGCAGTACTTGATGCATCGACTACTAGACTGAAATCAGCATCAGCAATAGGGTAGGATAATTCAGTCGCGGTAGCTAACTTATGCTTTATCTCATCGAAAGCTTTGCGCGCATCCTCCGTCCATTTCACCTCAATAGATTTACCTTTTCGTTTCGGTTCGAGCAAGTCTGACAAGGGCGCTAAAGTTTGAGCACAGTTGCGTATGAAACGATGATAGAAGTTAACAGAACCTAGGAACCTTCTTAGTTCCTTCTGGGTCTGTGGAAGAGGAAAGGTTTTGATCACTTCTACTTTGGAAGGCAAAGGTTTTAGACCTAGGCTAGAGATTTCATGACCTAAGTAAATCAGTGATGGCTTTCCGAGCTCGCATTTTGCAGGATTTACGAGGAGTCCATTGTCGTACAGTCTTTGGAAAACGACCCTAAGATGGTCTTTGTGCAACTCCGGGGTTGTGGATGCCACTAGGATGTCGTCTAGATAGACATAAGCGAAAGTGAGATCAGAGAAAATTTCAGCCATGTGCCTTTGGAACGTCTGAGGAGCGTTCCTCAAGCCGTATGGCATTTTTAGAAATTCAAAGAGACCAAACGGAGTGATTACCGCGGTCTTAGCGATAGCACTCTCATCAAGTGGAATTTGATGAAAGGCGTGCTGAAGGTCTATCTTTGAGAAAATTTGAGCTCCCTCTAAATTTGCACTGAAATCATGCAAGTAAGGAATAGGGTAGCGATCGGGTAGAGTAACGGCATTCAATCTGCGGAAATCCCCGCACGGTCTGAATTCACCGTTAGCCTTGGGTACTAGCAAAAGAGGGCTAGAACAAGGACTTTTGGAACTGCGGATGATACCGCTCTCTAGCATGCGCGCGAATTCTTTCTTGGCTAAAGCCAATCGATCAGGTGGTAGTCGCCTTAAATTAATCTCTGCAGCCAAAAAATCTTTTTATGTTTTCGAAGATTTTAACGTAGATCTGACAAATAAAAACAATAAGCTAAGCAAGATGCTGCACAGACTTAATCTTTCTCAAATGGTCCAAGAACCAACGCGAATTACCAACGCTTCCAAAACTCTTCTTGACCTAGCAATTACAAACAATCCCCAAGCAGTACTCAGCACAGAAATCTTACCGTCCTTTTCTGATCACCATTCGGTAGAATGCCAAATAAATATTGCAAAAGAGAAACAGAAATCTAGTTACATTTCATATCGCATGAAAAACCACTACTCCCCTGAAATATTTCAAGAAAAGCTATTAGACAGATGGAGTGAATTTCAAGGCATGGAAAACACCGATGATGTCAATTTACAAGTTTCGGTTTTCAACGAAAATTTCGTATCGGCTCTTAACGAATGCGCACCTTTCACTACGAAGAAAGTTAAGCCAAGAATTTCTAAATGGATAACAGATGAGATAAAACATTTGAGCAGAGCTAAAAGAAATTTGCAGCGTGAGTACAAACTGAATAAATCAGACAGTACGCGTCGAAAATTATATAAAAATCATGAGAAGATCCTACGAAGAAAAGTTAAGGAAGCAAAACGGGACTACTTCCACAAAGAACTCTCGGCGGCAAAACAAAACCCAAAAAGAACTTGGGAAATCATTAGAGAAGTTGCTCAGTATAAAAACTCGGAGTGCAAAAGCACTTTCGACAACCCCTCAAAAATGGCTAATGACTTTAATACTTTCTTCTCAAAAGTTGGCGAAGATGTTTTCAATGAAGTATCCAGGACAGTTTCAGACACATCTACAGGAGCAAATCCGAGCGATGTATCATCCCCAAATAGTGGAAAAAAATGGAGACCAAAGCCAGTTAGCGTCATAGAGTTACGAAAAATCTTATACTCACTAAAGAATACCAAAGCGACTGGACATGATGGCATAAGCCTCCAACATATAAAAGACAGCTTCCCTGTCACAGCACCCCTCATTCGTTTGATAATAAATACATCTATAGCCACAAACAAGTTTCCCGACCAATGGAAATTATCCATTATTAAGCCATTACATAAATCTGGTGATATCGACATAGCGTCAAACTACAGACCAACCAGTCTCCTGCCTGTTATGTTCAAAATATTAGAAAAAGTAATAACAAACCAGCTCTCGTCTTACATAGACGAGTCACATCTACTGCATCGCAATCAATATGCTTACAGAAGGAATACCAGTACTCAGGACGCCCTGTTAAACATAACAGAAAAAATTTACAATGATTTTGACCAAAAAAAATTAACTCTCTTACTATTGCTTGATCTCTCCAAAGCTTTCGACAGTGTTGAGCATAAGAAACTTCTACAAAAATTTTCAAACCTCAGAATTGACACTCAATGGTTTGAAAGCTACCTACTAAACCGCTCTCATGCAGTGTGCTTGAATAACAAAATGTCATCATTCATACCAAACAATTTTGGCGTTCCTCAAGGTTCAATCATCGGCCCGCTCTTATTTTCAATCTTCATCAATGATTTCCCCACCATGCCGGCAAACACAAAAATCTCAATGTATGCTGATGACGTACAAATTGCCATGACAAGCTCAACAGCGGATTTAACAGAAACACAAGCCAACGCTGAAAACCTTCTGAGAAACCTTAAATTGTGGTATGACCATTATGGCCTCAAACTTAACGCAAGTAAAACGCAATGCATTATTTTTGGATCACAGAATGCGACTAAAAATTTACCACCATTCAAGCTAACATTTGGAGACGATACAATTGAACCAGTAGAGACGGTAAAAAATCTGAGTGTTTGGTTTGACAAAAGTATGACTTTCAATTCACACGTCGAAACAATGTGCAACAAAATAAACGGAACCTTAATGTTCTTTCATCGCATTAAGAACACACTTGACGAAAAATCTAGATTGTTAGTGATTCAGTCTTTATTTTTATCGCGCCTGGACTACTGCAGTCTTGTATGGGGAAATTTACCTCAATATCGTCAGGAAGAGTTGCAAAAATGTCTAAACTTCGCCGCCAAAGTAATGTGCAAAGGAAATTTCAATAAATACGATCATGTCACCCCTCATTTAAGAAAACTCGACTGGATCCCAATACCGAACAGATTCATGATCCAAAAAGCTCGACGAGTGTTCTCCTCTCTGTACCTCCCCCAAAGTAATGCAGAGGTGGTAAAATTTTTTCCATCTAATATCCCAAACAAAAAACCAAATCGGAGGAATGATGTTTTTGTCAGTTACCGTTCATCCAACGTGGGACAAAAAGCTCTCTCAGTTTCTGGAGCTTTTTTGTAGAACAAGCTTCCCCAGCATATCAAAAACTCTAAAACTGTAAAAGAATTTAGAGTAAATGTGTCACGTCATTTTGCATCTCTATAGACCTGCAGCATTTCGGTGTGAATTTCCCAATTACCAGAAATTTTAATTTTCCTGAAATTTCTGTTAGAAAATTAGAAACTATTTCATTTTACGTTTGCTAAGCCATTCGTGCATTCATCTTAACTATTTCTGTCGACAATAATGAGCACCCCAGCCGTGAGTTCAATACAGCAGAATGAACGTTTTTTCCATAATTAGGAGTATTTCCTCATCTTTATTTTGTTATTTTTTCTTCTCTGTGTTAATATTTAACATCCGTATGGAAAACATACTATGAAATACATTTTGTGTGTACACCAATATACAGGTTTATAAATGTGAGGATTGTGCAAAGTTTATAATGAATTAAATTTTGGCTAACGTTGTCTCGTTATTTCAAAATCATTCTCGAAGATGTTTTCAATCGATTTCGGCTGAGCTGGGGGGAGGGGTTAATTTAAGCATTTTCATTTAGTCTTTAAATATTTTTCCGTGCGTTCAGTGCACACCAGCACTAAACTTTAAAATCGAAAAAAACTGTTAATTTCTGTTATCAAAATTATCACTTTGGACCATTGCTTAATCTACCTATATGTGCCAAATTTTGTAAATATTCTCCACTCAAATGTGATATCCGGCCACAATGTTACTCCATTTTATCCCATGTACACATGTCTGTATAATGCTGAAGAGTTGTGTTGTTTCTTGACTGTAACCTGAGTTTTCTTAAAAATTTCTATGAAGTAACTAAAAACCAGTTCATTTTACGTTTTCCGAAGTCTTCTTTTCCTTTTAGTTATTTTTTTTCGAATAATTTCTTAGGATTACAATGAGCTCAACTGTCATTATCGGTGTAATAGATGGTAGGTTGTTTCTATCCTCTTTTTTATATTTGTATTTTTTTCTTATATTTCATTCTCAATAAGTACATATATTAATATGTGTGTGTACGTATATAGGTATATATATATCTACATAAATAGATATACATGTTTCTAATTCATTTCTTCACACAAAAACCATCCGGTTAATAAATTTTATTGCACTAGCGAAATGATTCAAAAATAGATCTCCCACTTACACCAGAGGACGTCTCTGTGAATCGGATTAATGACAAATACAATTAATGAAATTAATCGTAATTTGAGCGTATGAATCGTGGTAAAATTATCTTTCTGTCCGTATGTTGTACAAGCAAATTTTGATGTTGAGTATATGTTTGTTTGCGCATTTCTGCCAAAATTTTGTAGATATCTGTCAATCATGAGTGGTAACTGGCCTACACTGTATCTCCATTTTATCCCATGTACCCATGTCCGCATGATGTTGCAGAGAATATCGAGAAGATATGATATATGATATGATATATTGAAGATATATGTTTTTTTTTGTTGTTGTTCCTCAGCGGTAACTTGAGTTTTCTTAAAATTTCCTTTAGGAAATTAAAAAACCATTCCATTTATACGTTTTTCGAAGTCCTTTTCTATTCCTTATCTTTCCTCAGGTTATTTCTTACGATTCATCAGAGCTTGGGCTGGCATTTTAAATATTGAAAGAGAAAGATTATTTTTCATGTCTATTAGCATTTTTCTTATATTCGTTTTCAATACGTATATATATGAATATGTGTGTTGGTGTGTGCGTGAGTATGTACGTGTGCGCACGCAAACATAAATGTTTATGTATCAGTGTAAACATGCACACGTTTCGCACACATATATGAGCACATGTACATATATCGGTTTCTATTTCTACTTTTTGCATAAAAAGCAAAACCTCAAGACACATTACATTTTACCTAAAGCTCTGCGATCAGTTAACACTGCACCAAATTTCATAAATAAACAAATTGATTGCGCTTGCTTTATGATTTATAAATCGATTTATCACGACCCCGAAGGGCATTTCTGTGAACAGAAGAAATTAAAAAGTTTAAACAGACAAAGGAAATAAAGCACTCGTGCAAAAATTATCTCTATATTTGTATGCCGAACAAGCCATGCATTTCAATTTTGAGTGTAAGTTTGTTTACGCATTCCTAGATGTGCGTGCTGTGTTGCGCGATGTTCTTTACAAATTATTTCGAGACTATCTTTTTCTCAATACTTGATTGTCATTTACGGTGTTGTTTCAATCTAGTACGGTGTAGCGTTTTTTTGTATTTTTCCTACTTCGATGATCTTATAAATAATTCGAAAAATACTAAAGAATTCTTCGAAACTGCCAAGTTCTTAGTTGAAATTATCGAAGTAGGAAAAAGGCAAGAAGCGCTGTACCGGAATCTCTTGGAATATAAAATATCCAAGGGATAATATTTCTCATTTCTCATTCAACTACCCTTGACAGAGTTAAACTATTAGCACGACCCGTATGGTTTGTCTATTAGTACGCCTCGTATATTCTTTCTATTAATATGCCTCGTATGGTCTATCTATCTGTACACCTATGATAGTATTGTCTAATATTACATCTCGTATAGTTTGCCTATTATTATGCCTCGTACGGCTTATCTATTTGTACACCTCGTATGGTTTGTCAATTAGTATTCCTCGTATGGAACTTTGTTAGACTATTAGCACACCACGCGTGTGGTTTGTCTATTATAGTACGCCTCGTATATTATGTCTATTAAGATGCCTCGTATGGTCTATCTATTTGTACACCTCTGATAGTTTATCTATTAGCACACCTCATATAGTTCGTCGATTATTATGCCTCGTATGGCTTATCTATTTTTACACCTCGGATGGTTTGTCAATTAATACTCCTCGTATGGATCTTTTGTTTTAGGACGTCTTATATTAAGGAACTTTTAAAAGCCAATATGTTGGCATATGTATCTCATGTGACAACTTGGAAATAAACGGTTTTGTTTTTGTTTTGTTTTTTGCTCGGGAATAGACGGGCGGTCCCGTAGTTTCGATGTGGTTTTTCGTGCTAGTCTGCATTGTTTTAGTAACTAAGTTAGAATTTGTCAATGCAGGGTACTCTTTCAGTAGCTGCTCAAACATGCACTCTTCCTTTAAGGCGATGGAGAAAGAATGCAAGACATTAGCTCTAGTTATGCTACAAGCGGGAATTGAGATCTGTGTCTCCTCGTCCCTAATTCTATGGTGTTTAACATCTACAATTATGCCAAACTTGGCTAGAAAATCAGCACCTATTATGGGCTCTTGAACCTCAGCTATCAAGAAGGTAAATGTGAATTTTCTCCTCAATCCCAGACTGCACTCTAAAATTCTTTCCCCATAACAGGCTATTGGAGTGCCATTTGCGGCGCGTAGTGTCGCCACTAGGTTTGTCTTTTTATCTTTACCCGTGGCTGGGATAATTGACACACTAGAACCAGTGTCGATGAGAAATCGATATTTGGTAGTGGGATCGTGAATCAACAAGAGGCGAGTAGTCTGGGAATGAGGCAACGTAGTACTCGCTACTATGCGTCGCTGTTGGCGTTTCCCGAGGTCATTTCGGTATAACGAGGGCAAAAGTGGGACCCGCACTTTCGTGCTTGGTCACCATACTTTGTGTGGTACCAGCATAAATTGCTACTAGCATCACGAGAACGCGACCTGAAGCGGCGGTCTTGATTTGACCTATCATAAGATCTACCTCTATCAAAACGTTGAGGAGGAGGAAAAGGATGATAGTTTGAGGGATAGTCATAAGGATAGTCGTAGGCATTTTGGTGGCTTTGGAATCTCCCTGGGCCTTGCTGAATGTGAGCTACACTCTGACCTAACTGGCAATTCTGTAAAGCTTGCTTTATCTCAGCGATGTCTTGCTGCATCTTATCTATTGTGGCTGCGGGTTGGGTATGAGCAGTATTTGAGGGGCTAAAATTTGCTGCTGCTACGTTCAATGACGCTACCTGCGGTGCTTGCGACACGTTTAGATTGCGCATCACTGTCTCAGTGGACTCTGCAAGCTTCTCTAAAGTTTGATCAGGGCCTGCTAGCGATAGAAATGGACGCACATTGTGAGGAAGCTTAGTCATGAAAACTTCCTTCAGAAATCCCTCAGCTACGGCAACACCCGCAGCGAGTTTGCGCAGCTCTTTAACTAACGAAGTGGGGGAGAAAGGGACAGAGACAGATGGAATTGCTGAGGCGTCTACAAGGCTCCTAAATTTGTCCGCATCGGACATCTGCAACTTCTGCAATATCTTTCTTTTCAAGGTGCCGTACGGATCGATATCGGGAGGGTTTTCTAGCAATTGATTTGAATCATTTAACAATTTGGTGGGAGCTGCGGACACGAGGGCATAAAACTTGTCAGTTTCATCCCTTATTTTATGATACCTAAACATGGCTTCTACCTGATTGAACCAGGTGTGAGCGTCCCCTGGAATGAAGGGGGGGGAGCCTAAGGGGTTTTGTGGGGGCTCGATCTTCATTATCTGATTCAGTCATGCTAGCAGCTTGCTTTCAATTTTCGTAATAAACGCCTATGACTTTGAATTAAAGTGACAAGGGTTTGCGTTATTTCTTTACCTACACAATCATTCAGATAAAGTTGAAACAGAAGGAGAAAATGTGAAATTGGGAACGAAAAAATTTTATGCGGTATGCGGCAATTAGCGTAGGCACAAAACAGGTGAGAAAAATTATTTTTCTACCTACAAAAACGATCAATAACGTTGAAAAAAAAACGGAGGGAAAGAGAATGGAAACGAGAATTTTTACGGTAGTCAGAATAAGCGTAAAGCACGGAAATAGGAAAAAAAATATTTTTCCTACCTATTGAGGCACATAAAACAAAAGGACAGTATAGCGCTGAAAACAAAATTTTGTTAGAGCTGCTCAGAGAATCATCATTAACACGGTAAAATCTAAGAAATTCTCAAAGACTACGACATGGGAAATTTATCACTACAATGATATGCCAAAATTAACCTCTCTCACAATTTCTCAAACACTTATCGAGTTGAATAGTTTTCAAGTTTTAAATAAAGTTTTGGGGTTTTAAAACTCTGGGTTGTCACCAGTGTAAGGATTGTGTGGCCGTGGGTATAGCCAGTCCTTAACAAACCTCGATAAGCATTTGTAGTAAACCATGAGAAAGGATAATAAGGCACTCTGGAAACTCAGCTTTTGCTATATATTGGAAGGAAGCCGGAGGACACCGCCGAGTCTTGAGTTACTGAAGAACTTGGCTGACGATGGTTCGCAGTCCGCGCAAGCGAAGAGGCTCCGGCTCGTGACGAAGTTGACAGCGTGGGTGTGTGTTTGGAATTTAGGAGCTCCAATTTGTACGACTTGAAAGACCATGACGTCGGTAGTCTCAATGTACGTACCGGCTTATTTCATTTCAAGCCGGGCAATATAGTTATTGTATTGAAAGCAGGGAGTAAAATTTTAAGGTGATGCTGGTAGTTTCTTTTAGTCAATGCCAGGCCAAGGTCCAAAACAAAGACCAATAATAATCCAAGAAAGGCAATCCCATTGAAGTAAAGGCCTGGGAAGTTTAGGCCAGTTAAGTTTAAGTTCAGGCAAGGCAAGGCCCAGGGGGGAAAACTGGTGTGTTGGCGTTGGTGGTGACGATGAGGTAAGAACGTTGTATGCACAAGCCACCAAAGCACAAGAGAGAGTGAGTAACGCTCGGTTCAAGCGACGCGCTTGGATGTTGCCAATTCGGGCTGCTTTAAAACTCGAAATGTCGATTGATTATTTTATCTCTCATGTATTTACACACAAACTTCAATGATTACGAATTAGAAGTAGAAAATGATTAATAATAAATTAGAGTAAGGTTTTTAATGCTAATAATTATTTTATTGAAGTGCGAATGGCAAGTTTATAATTTTTACGCTTTGTAGCGATATGCTACAAAGGTCATCAGCCCGGCCTCCCCCTGCCTATTGAAGAGAGGTTCGATTGGACCAATTCTTTGAAGCCTTAGCTTTATTAACTTAATTTAAGGTGAGGGGTTTTAAATTTGTTTATTTTAACTATTTAAATCATTTAAATACCCTAAAATTTATTCATTGTTGCCTATAACGGCACTTCTCAGAGACCACGTCTGGCTTACTGAGACTTGGCAATGGATGTGGCGCTTAGCGCATCAGTAACCCCTATATAAGGTCATTGCCATACGCACTAAATTTTTATACATCATAACTCAGATGTATCATTCGAAAATGAATTACTGGCAATTTGAAATTACAGTTTGCATTTGTAGCATACCGCTACATAAGCGTAAAAATTAGAAATTTGCCATTCTCACTGAAATAAATTAATCATTAGCATTAAAAATCTTACTATAATTTATTATTAATTATTTTCTACTTCTAACTCGTAATCATTGAAGTTTGTGTGTAAATACATGAGAGACCAAATAATCAATCGACATTTCGAGCCTTTAAGCACCCCGATTTGGAAACATTCAAGCGCGTCGCTTGAACTGCTCACTCTTTCTTGTGGCGTGTTAGCGTGCGAACATCACCTTGTAAGTGCGAGTGAAATTTAGGTTTAGAATAGAAAAAAACGGGTAAAGTATATGTGCCTTGTGTTTTTCATATGTATTGTGTTTTACCCTAAAGATCTGCTCAGTGTCTTGAGTTGGGGGTAAAAATTAGTGTTAAGATTCTTAGACTAGCATGTGTTTTTTATAGAGTGAATATTGCGTGTCATTCCAAATTCACGTATTGAAAATTTCATACTATATATTCAGCTAACGTCATTGTTTCTTCCTCACGGCAAAACTTATATTGTGATTGCCAGTATCATATCGAGAATTACTCATAAACTGACTCGTGAACGCACGCGCCTAAATCGCCGGCGCTCTTTGTTTAGCGTGTCTTTGTGTTCCAAATGGCGGAGCAATTATACTGCCGTTTTCCGTCACTACTCCGTGACCATAATTGCACTATAAGCATGTGTATAATAGTATTTTCTTTTTTTTTATAAACTTACTTGCAGCAGTTTTTCTTAAATATGTTTCAACGCGAAATAATCATTAAAGATGTCTCTTAAATATCTCGTATGTGTAAATTACGAAGGTTATTCTTGTCGATGCTTGCTAAAGTTTGGGAGTTTCATTTTTATTTCCATACTCCTTGAACCTTTTACGTAACCGCACTTATTCCAAAATAATCCTTTCCATAAAATTTAATTCAACGCTGCTCATTCTTGTGACTGAAACACTCACTACCATCTGCCTTCATGAGTGTGCGAAAATTATGCTGGCGGCTCGGGCTAATGCCGACGTGTGGAGCCGCCGGTTAATCGCCGCACTGATTTATTATGTTTTTCGTTCTTTCGCGCATAATTTTCCTTCGGTGAAATCAAAACGTTTAGTGTTCTTGGTATCATTTGGGATATATATATTCCTTTTATTCCTTCATTATTGCAAACGATATTTATCAGTAAAATTTCAGTAGAATTTATAAATGAACTTTAGGAATTTCTTTTCTCTGTATTCTTGTACAGTTATGGAGTTTTCTAGAGTACATAAAGAAGCTTAAATCTTCATGTTAAGCATTTCCTTAATTACTAAATTCTTAAATTTCATGCCTTGCATTTAAAGCAAGAGCATTTGTATCAGAATCTCTTAATTGATTTTTTTCTATCCGTCCTTAAGTTAGCTGGTGTTGGATCTGTAGGACTTTCTCGGAGTGATCTACTTTATGGGTGTTTTATCATGTACTTTGGGATAACTTCAGTGTGAAATTTCCTTGATGTCTCCTTGGACTGCTCATCCAGCTTCTTGGACCCCTTGCAGGACCTCTACATCATCGCCATACACACAACACTCACAGTTTTGAATCTCCCTGGGTTCCTGAGTGCCATGCTAAATGCTATTCTCACATAAGCTGTGACTTAACTTGCTCCTACCAATATGAGCTGTGACATAATATGCTAAATGCTAAGGACCTGGGCTTACTAGTATCCTAGTATGCTATGCTAATATGAGCAGTAACTTAACTTGCTCCTGCTAATGTGCCAATGTGCTATTGTGCTAATGTGCCGACTTGTTTCTGCTCACATGAGCCGGATTTAACTTGCTCACTCACACCTCACCTTATTTTGAGTCATTAGTTCTACCTGAGCTACGTCATTGACCCTCGCTCAATTATCTCAAATTGCCTAATTCAAGTTCCCAAATACAACTCACTCACCCTGCCTACTCCATCGCGTGACGGCCTTCGCCAACGCCAGCCTGGCTCTCCGGCACGGATTGCCCACCTAGACATAGCTCTCCGAGATCAAGATCCAAGCCAGTTCTCCTTGGTTTTCCTTCAATAAACTACACGGCAGGAAAAAGCTGAGTTAACCAAAAACTGTCATTCATTATCCCTCTTATAGTCGCTCAAATTTACTTGTCGAGAGATGTTGTAGTCTTTGCCCGTCAATTCACCCCAGCGGACAACCAGACCAACACACTGGTGACCCCAAGTTAATATACCCCAGTTAAAATAACCCAAAACTTTCTTAAAAACAATTCAACTCGACAAGGTTTGAGAGATTGTGAGAGGATAATTTTGGCATGTCATTGTAGTGATAAATTTCCCATGTCGTAGTCTTTGAGAATTTTCTATAGATGTCACTGTGCTAATCTTTCTCTGAGCAGCTCTAAAAATTTTTATGCTGTTTTCCTGTCTTTGTTTGTTTTCGTGCCTCAGTAGGTAGGAAAAATATTTTTCCCCTATTTCCGTGCTGTGCATTTATTTCTGACTACCGTAAAAATCTTCGCTTCCATTATCTCTCTTTCCGTTTTCTTTTTCAACGTTATGGATTGATTGAGTAGGTAGGAAAATAATTTTTTTCTCACCTGCTTTATTTTTGTGCCTACGCAAAATTGCCGCATACCGCATAATTTTTTCTCGTTTCCAACTTCATATTTCCTTCCTTCCTTCTGTTTCAACTTAATTTGAATGATTGAGTAGGTAAAGAATTAACGCAAATCCTTGCCACTTAATTCCAAGTCATAGGCACTGATATCTTAATTGCGCATCCCCAAAGAGATTGCTAGCATGCCTGACTCAGATAATGAAGATCGAGCCTCCACAAAACCCATTAGGCTCCCTCCCTTCATTCCGGAGGACGCCCACACCTGGTTTCAACAGTGTGAGGCGATGTTTAGGTATCATAAGGTCACTAATAACACTGACCAATTCTACGCCCTTGTTTCCGCAGCCCCCACAAAATTGTTGAATGATTCAAATCAATTGCTCGAAAACCCTCCCGCCTTTGACCCGTACGGCACCTTAAAAAGGAAGATTCTGCAGAAGTTGCAGATGTCCGATGCGGACAAATTTCGTAGTTTGGTAGACGCCTCAGCAATTCCATCCGTCTCTAGCTCTTTCTCTCCCACTTCGCTAGTAAAAGAGCTGCGAAAACTCGCTACGGGTGTTGCCGTAGCTGAGGGATTTCTGAAAGAAGTTTTCATGACTAAGCTTCCCCCGAATGTGCGTCCATTTTTATCGCTAGCAGGCCCCGATCAAACGCTGGAAAAGCTGGCGGAGTCCACCGAGACGGTGATGCGCAACATTAATTCGCCACAGGCACCGCAAGTTGCGTCCCTTAATGCAGCTGCTGCAAATTTTAGCCCCGCAAATATTCAGAATCAATCCTCAGCCATAATAGATAAGATGCAGCAAGATATCGCTGAGATAAAGCAAGCTCTCCAGAATTGTCAGTTAGGTCAGAGTGGTCAGAGCGTAGCTCACATTCAGCAAGGCCCAGGGAGATTCCAAAGCCACCAAAATGCCTACGACTATCCTTATGACTATCCCTCCAACTATCATCCTTTTCCTCCTCCTCAACGCTTTGATAGAGGTAGATCTTATGATAGGTCAAATCAAGACCGCCGCTTCAGGTCACGCTCTCGTGATGCCAGTAGTAATTTATGCTGGTACCACCAGAAATTTGGTGACCAAGCTCGCAAATGTGCCTCTAGATGCTGTCCGCGTTATACCGAAATGACTTCGGGAAACGCGAACAGCAACGCATAGTAGCGAGTACTGCGTTGCCGCATTCCCAGACTACTCGCCTCCTTACTATTCTCGATCCCGTTACCAAATATCGATTTCTCATCGACACTGGCTCAAGCGTGTCAATTATCCCAACCACGGCAAAAGACAAAAACAACCCATTGTTGGCGACATTACGCGCCGCGAACGGCACGCCAATTCCCTGTTACGGTGAAAGAGTATTAGAGTGCAGTCTGGGATTGAGGCGATCCTTCCTTTTCACCTTCTTAATCGCGGAAGTCCAAGAGCCTATCATTGGCGCGGATTTCCTAGAGAAGTATGGGATTATTGTAGATGTTAAAAACCGTAGAATTAGGGACGAGGAGACACAGATCTCAATTCCCGCTGGTAGCATAACTAGAGCAAATGTCTTGCATTCCTTCTCGATTGCTTTCAAGGAGGAGTGCATGTTTGAACAAGAACTTAAAAATTTCCCAGCATTAACAAACCCTAACTTAGCTTCTAATAACATGCAAACATGCACAAAGCACTTCATAGAGACGCAAGGTCCGCCAGTTTTCTCCCGTGCTAGGCGACTGCCGCCTGATCGATTGGCGTTAGCCAAGAGAGAATTCGCGCGCATGCAAGAATGTGGCATCATCCGCACCTCCAAAAGTCCTTGGGCTAGTCCTCTTTTGCTAGTACCCAAGGCTAACGGTGAATTCAGACCGTGCGGGGATTTCATATTTACTTAGTTACTTTACCTGATCGATACCCTATTCCCTACCTTCGTGATTTCAGTGCAAATTTAGAGGGAGCACAAATTTTCTCTAAGATAGACCTGCAGTCTGCCTTCCATCAAATCCCCTTGAATGAGTCTGCGATTCCTAAGACCGCGGTAATCACTCCGTTTGGTCTCTTTGAATTCCTCAAGATGCCATATGGCTTGAGGAACGCTCCTCAGACGTTCCAAAGGCACATGGCTGAAATTTTCTCTGATCTCACTTTCGCCTATGTCTATCTAGACGACATCCTAGTGGCATCCACAACCCCGGAGTTGCACAAAGACCACCTTAGGGTCGTTTTTCAAAGACTGTCCGACAATGGACTCCCCGTAAATCCTGCAAAATGTGAGCTCGGAAAGCCATCACTGATTTACTTAGGTCATGAAATCTCTAGCCTAGGTCTAAAACCTTTGCCTTCCAAAGTAGAAGTGATCAGAAACTTTCCTCTTCCACAGACCCAGAAGGAACTAAGAAGGTTCCTAGGTTCTGTTAACTTCTACCATCGTTTCATACGCAACTGTGCTCAAACTTTAGCGCCCTTGTCTGACCTCCTCGAACCAAAACGAAAAGGCAAATCTATTGAGGTAAAATGGACTGAGGAAGCGCGCAAAGCTTTTGAAACAATCAAACACAAATTAGCTTCCGCGACGGAATTATCCTACCCTATTGCTAACGCTGATTTCAGCCTCGTTGTGGACGCATCCAGTACCGCCGTAGGTGCTGTGTTGCAACAGCAAGTAGGTACTAATATCTCTCCTCTTGCTTTCTTTTCCAAAAAGCTGTCGCCCACTGAACGTGGTTATAGCGCGTTCGGTAGGGAACTTCTTGCTATCTACCTATCTGTGAGACACTTTCGCTATGCTCTAGAGGCGAGGGAGTTTGTGATCTACACAGATCACAAGCCCTTGACCTCAGCGATCAAAATGCCTTCTGAAAGACATTCCCCTAGGGAAGCTCGACACTTGTCGTTTATAAGTCAGTTTACCACTGACATCCGTTACATTAAGGGACTAGACAATACCGTTGCCGATTGTCTCTCCCGAATTAATTCTGTCCAAACCAGTGGTGAAATCACCTTCGGCAACATTGAAAGAGCGCAGAAGGAGGATCCTGAACTTCAGGACCTTCTCAAACCTTCTAACACTTCCCCTCCAAAACTAACCTTGGTTGACGGCGTGTACCGTGATGCCGAGCGACCTTCTCGTTTGTATCTTCCTGCGACGCTCCGCAGAGTAGCTGTCCTCCACTACCATTCCCTCTCTCACCCTGGTATTAACCGTACATTGCGTTTGATTTCTGATCGTTACGTCTGGCCAGCGATGCGTAAGGAGGTCAAGCAAATTGTGCAAAATTGCCATGCGTGTCAGAGTAGTAAGGTGGTGAAACATAATCGTGCGGCGCTGCAGAGTTGTGCATTCACCGGTCACAAGTTTGACTCTGTACACCTAGATTTGGTGGGTCCCTTGCCTGTATAGCGCGGTTATTCTTATTTGTTGACCATCATCGATAGGTTCACGCGTTGGGTTGAGGCTGTCCCTCTACCTGATACCCAAACTGAGACTGTAGCGCGCGCGTTCTTATCAAACTGGATCTCTAGATTTGGGGTTCCCTTAAGTGTCACACATGACCGGGGATCACAATTCACCTCCAAATTCTGGAGTGAGCTTAGCACCGCTTTAGGGTGTGCAAATACACAAACTACAGCGTATCATCCGCAGTCAAATGGACTTATTGAGCGAGTCCACAGAGACCTCAAGGTTGCATTGCGCTGCCTTAATTGCAGTCACGATTGGACTGATAGACTTCCAGTAGTACTACTTAGCATCCGAAATTTGCACAGACAAGATCAGCAGTGCACAGCGGCTGAAATGTTGTACGGGAAGACACTTCGTCTCCCCGGCGACATTGTTGACCCAAAACCTTTGCCTGAATTTTCATCCGCTGACCGTTCCGCATATGTAACCTGCCTAAAAGATTGCATGCGCCAGATCAAGTATGTGGCTCCACGAATGCCTCAGACTCAAGACAAACTGGATTCCGCCCTGCAAGACTGCACACATGTGTATGTCCGCAATGATGCTATAAAACCTACACTCACGCGCCCTTATGATGGCCCATTCAAAGTACTTAAACACAAGCAAAAATACTTCATTCTTGAAAGACTCGGTTCACACGACCCTGTGAGCATTGATCGGTTAAAAGTCGCATACACTTCGGATCATAGTGTAACTTATAACTCATCATCTTCTCCGCAGATTTCCTTTCCCACTGAGACTCGATCATATCTACCATCTCAGCTTCCTCAGTTGGCTGCATTATTGCCTAGTCAACTTGAGTGTAATCCTTTCTATGTGCCTGTACATTCAAACCCTACCTCTAACCCTGTCGTAGATTCTAACTCTAGTCCTCTTACTGACACAGCGACAAGTCTGGAGAGACCAGACGAGCCCGCTGCAGTAACTCCTGTTCCTAGGACTCTTGCCGATCTAAACTTGCAGACCCGTTTGGTGAAACTTCCCCGCTCAGTATCATTTGCCAATTGCCGAACTCGGCAGGGTCGTGTAGTTCGCCCTCCTTCCCGCTACAGATGATTGCAGCGGGTGGACCTTTCGGTCTGCGCCTTGGGGGGTAATGTAGCATACCGCTACATAAGCGTAAAAATTAGAAATTTGCCATTCATACCTAAATAAATTAATTAGTAGCATTAAAATTCTTACTATAATTTATTATTAATTATTTTCTACTTCTAATTCGTAATCATTGAAGTTTTTGTGTAAATGCATGAAATAATAAAAATACCACTTGACATTTTTCGAGAGAGGAGCCCTCTGGTGGCAACACTGCGCAGTTGCGCGTCTCTTCTTTCGAAAAGCCATTCTTACTTTGGCGTCCTACTAGCGGTGTTACAGCAAATTCTCGTGAGTTTAAAAGTGTTAGGAAATAATCGTGTTCTTTCGTCTTTCTCGTGAGTAATCAATGTTAAAATATAATCGTGTTTTTCTTTGTGTTCAGTGAGTATTAATCGTTGACAGTGCAGAGTGTTACGATACGTAGTAGGCGTGGAAATTGGGATGTAGCATGTCTTTTCATTCAGTGCTTTGTTTGTCTTTTTTCTCAACGTGACTTAGCGTAAAAATATTGCGTCAAATGTGCATTGCATTTCCGTGTCATGATTTTATTATCAAAGCATAATCATGTTCGTTCCTTTTCTTTACGATAATCTACTAATCTACGATAATCTCTACTCGGAATGAACGCGGCGAAAATTGCCGGCGTTCGTTGCCGATAGTGCTTTGTTTAATGGCGGAACCTCATACCGTCGTCTCTTGTCACTACTCTGTGATTATAAATACTATAGGCATGTGTTATAGTAGCATTTATTCTTTTTTTATAAACCGACTCGCAGTAGTCTTAAATTACGAAAAGTATTCCTGTCTATGTTTGCTGAGTTTTGGAATTTCATTTCTTAATTCCAGACTCTTTTGGAAACCTTGACGTAAACGCCCTTATTTCAATAGGGAAACATTTCAATAAAATTAAATTTTAACTCATCGCATTCTTGTGACAAAACACCCACTACCATCTGCTTATCTTGAGTGTGTGCAAATTGCTGGCGGCTCTGGCTGAGGCCGACGCGTAAAGTCGCCGGCTAAATCGCCGCACGAAACCTTCATGCTCTCGTGTTTTCCTTCTTCGCGTATTTTCCGCCTGTGAAATCAACGCTGAGGTTTTTCCTTTTTCCTTTATCATTGGGGATATATATTATTCCTTAATCCCTTTATCATTGCAATTGATCCACCAGGATTTTTCAGTAGGATTTATATCCATGAACTTAGGATTTTTTATGTTTTTTTTTACTGCGTTCAAAAGTGCAGTCACTTGATATTTTCACGATATTCTCGTGTTTACTTGCCCGTAGTCTCTGAAGGAATCACGATCTTTATTACCGGAAGTTTTTAAACCTAATACTCAGATTTTTAAAGCCAGAGGCATTGGTGATTAAACAATTTATTTATTGATAAAATCTGTCAACCAGAAATCTGTCCTATCTCTTTTGAGTTTGCCAAAAGTGAGAATCCTAAAGTAGCTGGAGTCAAACCTGTAGGAGTTTCTCGGATTTCTCCGTGTGGGAAGAGTTGTCATTATTATGTTGGATTGTCAGTAGTGGAATGTCGTGATGTCTCTCCTGGAACGTTTTTATCCAGCGTCTTGGATTCCTGTGCAGGACCTCTACATCATCGCCATACACACAACCCTCACAGTTTGGAATCTCCCTGGGTTTCCTGAGTGCGATGCTAAATGCTATTCTCACATAAGCAGTAACTTAACTTGCACCTGTTAATGTGCTAATGTGCTAAGGTGCTAATGTACCGACTTGCTTTCTGCTCACATGAGCTGGATTTAACTTGCTCACTCACACCTCCCCTTATTTTTGGAGTCATTAGCTCTGCCTGAACTACGTCACTGACCCTCGCTCGATTATCTAAAATTGCCTAATTCAACTTCCCAAATACAACTCACTCACCCTGCTTACTCCATCGCGTGCCGACCTTCGTCAACGCCAGCCTGGTCATCCGGCACGGATTGCCCACCTAGACAAGCTCTCCGAGATCAAGATCTAAGCCAGTTTTCCTGGTTGCCTCTTCCAATAAACTCCACCTAAAAACGAGCTGAGTCCAAAACCGCTTTTCATTATCCCTCTCATAATTTTCCCAGAACGCTTCGAGAATTGATCGAGTTTTTCTTGGCCGTTCAAATTAATATTTACATTCAACCACCCAACGGCGCGAAAACCCGACATAGCTCTCCGAGATCAAGATCCAAGCCAGTTCTCCTTGGTTTTCCTTCAATAAACTACACGGCAGGAAAAAGCTGAGTTAACCAAAAACTGTCATTCATTATCCCTCTTATAGTCGCTCAAATTTACTTGTCGAGAGATGTTGTAGTCTTTGCCCGTCAATTCACCCCAGCGGACAACCAGACCAACACACATTTTTGCCCCGAGAAATTTTAAACAAACATTTAACACTTCTGAAAAATATTCAGACAATTTAAAATTGATATATTTTTGAATTTATAAATTAAAATCATCAAATTTTGATAGATGACGACAAAAGCAAATACGACAAAAAAAATTAATTCCACAAAGTTTCACTTTACTCATTTCTTGTAAAACGCTTATAGCGGATGAGTTCCATGGCTCGACCGCTGTATGGCGGTCAGACCAATTGCTCTGGGTGACACCGTATGTAAGATCTTCTGTGGTATTTTGAATGAGAGAATGAAAAATTTAGTTGAGGAATTAGGAGTCCTGGGAGAAGAACAGAATGGTTTTAGGCAAGATAGACGGGGGGAGGATAATCTGTTTGTAGTGAGTGAAATAATTGAGCGAAAGAAGAAGGATAACAAGAAGGTATATTTAGCATTCCTGGATATTGAAAAGGCGTATGACAGAGTGGATCGGGTTAGGCTGTTTGAAATTTTGAGAAAAGTTGGTTTTAGCAGAAAAATAGTGAACATTGTACAGAGTCTGTATGAGAACACAAGTGCTA
This sequence comes from Morinoia aosen, assembly GCA_030386875.1. Taxonomy (NCBI): domain Eukaryota; kingdom Metazoa; phylum Arthropoda; class Malacostraca; order Amphipoda; family Talitridae; genus Morinoia; species Morinoia aosen. The sequence goes on along the minus strand of CM059576.1, from coordinate 104,967,049 downwards.
TCTACAGGTTAGGAAATTTGGAAACAGGGCAAGTGAGGAGTGTTAGAGGAGTGAGACAGGGCTGTACTCTGTCCCCCCTGTTGTTTGGATTGTACACAGAAGAATTAGCAGTTCGACTGAGAGGGAGTGGTTTAGGACTGAAAGTTGGTAATGAGAGACTGAGCTGTTTGTTGTATGCTGATGATGTGGTTGTGGTTAGTGAATGTGGTCATGAACTACAAAGGATGCTTGACATTGTGAATGGATATAGTACAGATTTCAAGATGAACTTTGGTGCCGATAAAAGTAAGGTCATGGTTATAAATAGTGATGAGACTGATAGAGACAGACTGTGGAATATTGGAGAAATCAGAATAGGTAGAACAAAAGAATACAAATATCTAGGTTGTATGATGAGTGAAGATGGATGTACTAGAACTAAAGGTGAGAAAGTGGCTAAAGCAATGCAGTGGAGTGGACGGTTAGGTAGTGTGGCCAGATACAGAGCAAACAAGTATGAATGTGTGAGAGGAATGTGGAAGTATGTTGCTGTACCTAGTGTCATGTATGGTATGAGTGCTCTTGCTTGGAATGGAAGTGATCTTGAAAAGCTGGATGTGATACAAAATAAGGTAGGACGTGTAGCATTGGGTGCTCCAAAATGGACAGCTATAGAAGCCATTAGAGGTGACCTAGGGTGGAGCCTATTTTCAGAAAGAATGATGAAAGCTGTGCTGAATTATAAGGTGAGAATTGAAAGAATGCAGAATAGCAGGTGGGTAAGGCGAATCTTTGAATGGAATCTGAGTGTAAGCTATTGGGAGAAAGTATGTTGGGGGCATGCAAGGAAACTCAGTATGCAAAAGATTATTCATGTTAGAATTGGGAGACCTGTGGATGACTGGAGTTTAATAAATGTAGGAGGTGTAGGGCCTGAGTGGGACTGCAAGAGGTGGAAGAAAGAGATTGAGAGACAAACAAAAGAGTATGGATTGAGTAAGTGGAAGCTTAGCATGATGCGGAAGCCTACACTTAACTGGTATATGAAAAAGAAAGCACCTAAGTTTGAGCTGTTCTATGATGGTAGTTTTGGAAGTCAACTCTTGTTTGCTGTGAGATGTAAGTCATTGAGTGTGAACAGACGTACATGGAGATGGAATGAGAATAATAACAGATTATGTCAGCAGTGTAATAGTGGAGTAGAGGAAACAATTGAGCATTTTGTGCTGGAATGTAGTAAGTATGAGCAAGAGAGAGAGAGTTTTATGAATGTGGTGTCTGAGCAGTATGGAGAGAATGAGTGGAATGCCAGATGTGCTGAAGATGATTGCGGTATGAGCTGTCTTGCTGGATTGGATCAGGAGTGTAATGCGAGTATCACTGAGGCTATGAAAGTGTTTCTTGTGCGTGCCTGGAGTAAGAGACAGTGACTGGAATGAGCCAGTCTGGTAGAATGGGCTGTAATGACCCAATGTGCCTGGGGATGGTGTTTTGACACACTGGCTGTCCCGGTGATGCCTTCCAATGGAGGCTTGTGACAAGGATCGTAGATCCTGAGTAGTTTAGTGGACAAGTCTGGTACCAGGCGCTGAACTCTTTGTGTGAAAATTGTGGAGGGAATTGTAGGCTGTTACAAAGGCCCCGGCACTGTCGGCCCTCAAGTTCAAGTTCAAGTTCGGTCGAGAAACTCATATTTTGGGATATGAGTTTCGTTCCGAGCGGTGTGCACGTGTTTTTGGTCCTCCGACGAATATTGTGGTGAATTAAAGTGAAGTTGCTAAAAAATGGTATAGTTTGTATATTCACGTGAGTACAGTGTGTGACTTTGTAACTATGGAGTGCTCGTGAGAGTAGTTTTTTTTGTTGCGTGAGAGTTGAGACTGAGCATTGGACTTTGGTGTGGTGACTTGCAAGTTTTGACTGAGGTGTTTTGACTGGTAGTTAAGCTTTCTTTGCATATAAAGAGTATAGTGTGTGACATTGTAGAGAGTGACTGTGAGTAGTAGGAAACGTTTTTGTTTCTTTTTGTTTGATAACTTGATTTTCAGTAGATTTGGTGAGTGAAGACTTCTTCTGCCTGTGAAATTTGTACTGAGATAGAAGTCTGTGTTTGAGGATGGCAAGAAATAGGACTGGTCGTAGGAAGGGAGGTGCAAGTGGAATGGATGAGGAGATTGAGTGCATGACTTGTAAAGAGTGGGTAGATATAGATTGTTGCAAAGGTTTGAGAGAGATGAGTCGGAGGAAGTTGAATGATCTTGTGTTTACGTGCTGGAAATGTTTGAATGACGAGAGAAAGAAGTTGGAAGAGGAGGTTGAGAGATTGACAATTCTGATGGTTGCTTTAGAGGCTGATTTGAAGGATGAAAGGAAGTTGAATGAAGGAAAGAATGAGAATGGTGCAAATGCAGTGAATGAAGATGTAAATGGTGGTGGTGCAAGGAGTGCAAATGAAGTGGATGATAGCGCAAGGAGTGCAAATGAAGTGGATGATGGTGCAAGGAGTGTGAATGCAATAAATGAAGTGAATGGTGGTGCAAATGTGCCAGATGAGAGTAGAAGGATGAATGAGCATGATGAAAGAAGTACGAATGGGAAGAGAGTGAAGGAGCAACCTGTTGATATGCCACATGAGGTGCAGGCGCCTGTAGTGGAAGTGAATGAAAGGAAGATGGATGGAAAGAGTGATGTGAGTGGAAGAGTTGAACGAAAGAGTAGTATGAAAGGGAGAGTGAGACCTACGATTAGAATATGTGGTGACAGCATGGTGAAGAATGTGGATAGGTTTGTGAGTATGACTGACCGTAGTGGATGTACGAGCATGAGAGGAAAGGGAGTGAATGAGATTTGTAGGCATGCTGAGGATGTGATAGATGGAATGGATGAAGGGATGGTTGTACTGCAAGGAGGTGGCAATGGATTGCTTGAATATGGGAGAGAGCGTACGGTGAATGCAATTATGAATGTTGTTGAAAGGGCACGAAAGAAGAATGTAAGAGTGGCTGTGACCAGCCTGCTGAGAAGGCCTGCATGTGGTGAGGAGTATGAAAGGGTGCGAAAGGAGGTGAATAGGGAAGTGCATGAAAGGATTATGAGTATGAAAGCTGAGAGTATGAGAAAGGGTGAAATGGGTTCCAGCTTCCTTGATATGGATAACCTGATCCAGAGTGGGTGTTTTCGTGGAGATGGAGTCCACCTTACTCAAGAAGGTGAGATGAAACTCTCCAGGAGATACATCCAGTGGATTGGGTGTACTCATATTGTAATGGAAGGTGGAACTGGATGAATGGAAAGCTGTCAGAGCAAAAATGAAAAATGTCGTGAATTGTCCAATAGTGTTGTAAGGTTTGGATGTATAAATGTGCGTGGATGGAATGCAGGAAAGTTAAATGACCTTGTAGCAGAATTTGAGAATGGAGATTTGGATTGTGTTGGTGTAGTAGAGACCCAAATGCGTGATAGAGTCAGTTTAAAATGTAAGGAGAGCAAGTACTATATGATTGGAAAAGGGCGTGTAAGTTGGCAAAAAAGAGGTGGTGGAGTTGGTCTCATTGTAAAAAATGCTCTAAATTGGAAATTAGAAGAAATTCCTGTTGGAAATGAACCTGAGAGTGAAGATCTGTTAGTAATAAAGTGTGAAAGAATGCATGCCAGAGAATGTGTTATTGTGGTTGTATGCTATATGACAACTGATGGTATTTTAGCTCATCAAGAGAATGTAAAAAAGTATGAAATATTAACAAGAATTGTGCAAGAGCATTGCAGGTGCCCTCTGATTGTGATGGGGGACATGAATGGCCATGTTGGTATACTTGGTGAGCCTGTGAATGCAAATGGACAAAAATTGATTGATTTCTGTGATGAGAATGAACTTGAGAACCTGAATGTAACAATAGGAAATGGCTTGCATACATGGCAAAGCAGGGAATGGAAAACTGCAATTGACTATATGATTGTGAATAGTAGAGCAAGAGAGTGTGTCAATGAAATGTTTGTAGATGAAGATGATTTTGATATTGATAGTGACCATAAAATGCTTGTGCTTGAATATAACTGGGGTAGAAAGGAGTCAATGCAGAAGGTCAGTAGTGTGAAAGAAAGTTGGCAGATAAAAAAGGCAAACTGGGAAGAATTTAAGAATGAATTGAGTAGGTATAACTGGAACAGGTGTGGAAATGTAAATGACCTAAATGGTGAGATTGCAAGAACCTTGTATGATGTGGCAGAGCAAAAGATTGGTAGAATAAAATTTAGGAAAAGGACAGGGAATGCCAGGTGGTTTACAAGTGAGATAAAGGAAGAACGAATGAGAAGAAAGACTTTAAATAAGAAACAACGCAGTATGAGGAAAATGTATGAAAGAAACAGAATTACTGAGGATGAATGGCAGAGTGCATGGAATGAGTACAAGGACCAGCAGAAGAAAGTAAGGAGAATGATTAATGAGGCTAGAGTTAAAGAGGAGAGACACCAAGTTGAAAATCTAAGAAAGAAAGGTCCGGATGGAATAAAAGATTGGTATAAGTTTATACAAGGTAATGATAGAGGTAGTGTAGTTCAAGTTGATGAATTAGTAGTCAATCGTTGCAGTGTGCAAGATAGGATGCAAATGGTGAAAGCAGTTGAAGAATACTGGGAGGACATTGGTAGAATGAATGAGCAGGTTACAGATGATGCACCCATAAATTTTCTGATTGATAAACGTGAACTGCAAATGGAAGACGAAATCACTTGTGAAGAGATTGTAAGTTTTTTGAAAAAAGTGAAAAATGGAAAGGCATGTGGCCCTGATAAGATCCCATATGAGTTCTATAAATGTGGAGGAGAGAGGGTAGTCAGTATGTTGAAATGTTTATTTGACGAGATACGGAAGAGTGAAAGAGCACCGGATGACTGGAACAAGTGTAATGTAGTTCTGCTGCATAAGGGTGGACATAAGAGTATGAAAGAACTTAAAAATTACAGACCAATTGCACTGGGTGACACTGTATGTAAGATATTTTGTGGTATTTTGAATGAGAGAATGAAAAATTTAGTTGAGGAATTAGGAGTCCTAGGTGAAGAACAGAATGGTTTTAGGCAAGATAGACGTGGGGAAGATAATCACTTTGTAGTGAGTGAAAAATAATTGAGCAGATGGCAGATGAGGAAGGATGATAAGAAGGTGTATTTAGCATTCCTGGATATTGAAAAGGCGTATGATAGCGTGGATCGGGTTAGGCTCTTTGAAGTTTTGAGAAAAGTTGGGTTTAGCAGAAAAATTGTAAAAATTGTACAAAGTCTGTATGAGAACAGAAGCGCTATATACAGCAGGGTGCGTACAGGCATGGAGAAGCATGGAAAGTAGTTGAATTTCGAAAATAAAATTCAAGGCCTCGAAAGTAGTGGAATTTTAAAAATGGTCATTGAAAGTCATGAAATTTTAGGATTTTCATGAAAAGAAAATTTTACTGTTGAAAATTTTCGTTCCGTTTGGTCCGCGTTGAGCGAGGCGTTGTCAGTAACCTTCGAGTGTTACTTGGGCTCTGATTGGTTGATACAGCTACGTCTTTAGTGTCCGCTATTTTGATTGGTTCTCAGGCGTCACGTGAAACCAAACGCGCTCAGTGTGACTGAAGACACGCGCTCGCTCGGACCATTGTTGACCTGTCGCCACTGTTGAACATTTTCGAGCTGAGTTTTTATCATCGGTCTTGACCATCCCGTGTGTGTGTGACTAGAGTTACGGTGCCGAGACTGAGCTGAGGAATTATCGTCATGCCAGGCAGTTGTTCTTTCAACAACTTGTGGTTGCGAGACAAAGACTTTCAACAATGGATAGCACCGCATCCCAAACTGAAAACAATGGCGGTTTGCACCGCGTCCGAGTCGGAGTTCGACATCGCCAACAATGGAATAGCGGCAGTGAGGAGTCATGCAAAAGGAACAAAGCATGCCAAGAACGTGAAAGCTCAGACAACGAGACTTGCCAACCCGAAGATCGGGGATTTTTTCGTGACTTCCCAACCATCGACCGATCCTCCGACGCCTGCTGAGGGCAGTTCGGAGGCTCAGACTGAGAGCAGTGAGACCGTGCCAGCAGTACCAGAGTCTGCTAGTACCTCTACTTCATCGCCATCAGTCAAAACTTGCACCTGTCAGTGCTGTCGCAAGAAAACGGCTCTAACTGACTTTGTGCAAAGGGACGAAGTCCTGAAGGCTGAGACGCTTTGGGCGTTGAAGACCGTAGCATCGCACCTGTCCTTCAAGTGCTCAAACCAGACTCCTTGGCTTTTCGCCAGAGAGAAGACCAAGTCCATGCTGAAAAACTGTCTGCAGCTGCTCAGCGATGCTAAGAGGCTACCACAGGGTGACATCGATGAGGTGATGAGCCAGTTTTCAGAGTTCTTTGATGAGGCACAGAGGAAGATCAGCACTTTCAACAGTTTTCAGCAAGACACTGATTGGCTAGATGTCTTCTGGAGCAGCCAGCTGGCCACATCCTCCCTCAAGAAACTGTGGCTGGTTGTGAAGATGCTACTGGTCCTGTCACATGGCCAGGCTTCAGTGGAAAAGGGCTTTTCTGTGAGCAAGCAGCTCATGGAAGTCAACATGGGTGAGAACACCATCGTGGCGCAGGGAGTGGTCATGGACCACATCAAACATGTAGGAGGTATCTCCAAGGTTGACATTTCCAAGAAACTCCTCTTTTCAGCTTCACAGGGCAGACAGCGCTATCAACACTACCTGGATCAAAAGAAGGAAGAGGCAGAGAAGCAGAAGAAGGGAGAGAAGAGGAAGAGAGAACTGGATGAAGTGGAGAACCTGAAGACAAAACGGAAGAGGATGGAGGAGAGTCTGCAAGCGCTGGTGGAGGATGCTGACAGCTTTGCACGGAAGGCAGAGGACAAGAATGATTTGCGCCTACTGGCAAAGTCAAATGCATTGAGGAAATCAGCCAAAGACAAGCAAGAACAACTCAAGGGGCTGAATGCGGAAATTAATGACAAACTTAATGCACTGGCAAATGCATAGCAGAGGCTATTGAACTGTCCAGCATGACTGTTTGGTGTTGTGATGATCATTTACACATTTATGAAAACAAGACCTGCAAGTAATGATGAATGTTCTGTGAAGTTTATGACTGAAATACATTTATTGTGCTGCAATTTAACTTTGTGTGACATTATTTTGGGCAGAGAGAGGTAGTGAAAATGTGATTTGGTTGGCATAAAAAGTCATGAAAAAGTAGTGGAATTTTGAACCTCAGAGCCTGTACGCACCCTGATACAGGTTAGGAAATTTGGATACGGGGCAAGTGAGGAGTGTTAGAGGAGTGAGGCAAAGCTGTACTCTGTCTCCCCTGTTGTTTGGATTGTACACAGAAGAATTAGCAGTTCGACTGAGAATGAGTGGCTTAGGACTGAAAGTTGGGAATGAGAGACTGAGCTGTTTGTTGTATGCTGATGATGTGGTTGTGGTTAGTGAATGTGGACATGAACTGCAAAGGATGCTTGACATTGTGAACGGATATAGTACAGATTTCAAGATGAACTTCAGTGCCGACAAAAGCAAGGTTATGGTTATAAATAGTGATGAGACTGATAGAGACAGACTGTGGAATATTGGAGAAATCAGAATAGGTAGAACAAATAAAACAAATATCTAGGTTGTATGATAAGTGAAGATGGACGCACTAGAACTAAGGGTGAGAAAGTGGCAAAAGCAATGCAGTTGAGTGAACGGTTAAGTAGTGTGGCCAGATACAGAGCAAACAAGTATGAATGTGTGAGAGGAATGTGGAAGTATGTTGCTGTACCTAGTGTCATGTATGGTATGATTGCTCTTGCCTGGAATGGAAGTGATCTTGAAAAGCTGGATGTAATACAAAATAAGCTAGGACGGTTAGCATTGGGTGCTCCGAAATGGACAGCTACAGAAGCCATTAGAGGTGACCTTGGGTGGAGCCTATTTTCAGAAAGAATGATGAAAGCGGTGCTGAATTATAAGGTGAGAATTGAACGAATGCAGAATAGCAGATGGGTAAAGCAAATTTTTTAATGGAATCTGAGTGTAAGCTATTGGGAGAAAGTGTGTTGGGGGGCATGCAAGGAAACTTAGTATGCAAAAGATTATTCATGTTAGAATTGGGAGACCTGTGGATGACTGGAGTTCAATTAATGCTTTAAGTGTAGGGCCTGAGTGGGACTGCAAGAGGTAGAAGAAAGAGATTGTGAGGCAAACAAAAGAGTATGGATTGAATAAGTGGAAGCTTAACATGATGCAGAACCCTACACTTAACTGATATATGAAAATGGAAGCACCTAAGTTTAAGATGTTCTATGATGGTAGTTTTGGAAGTCAATTTTTGTTTGCTGTGAGATGTAAGTCATTGAGTGTGAACAGACGTACATGAAGGTGGAATGAGAATAATAACAGATTATGTCAGCAGTGTAATAGTGGAGTGGAGGAAACAATTAAGCATTTTGTGCTGGAATGTAGTAAGTATGAGCAAGAGAGAGAAAGTTTCATGAATGTGGTGTTTGAGCAGTAAGGAGAGAATGAGTGGTATGCCAGATGTGCTGAAGATGATTGCGGTATGAGCTGTCTTGCTGGATTGGATCAGGAGTGTAATTTGAGTATCATTAAAGCTTTGAAAATTTTTCTTGTACATGCCTGGAGAAAGAGACAGTGACTAGAATGAGTTTGTCATGTAATAGGTTATAGAGACCCACCATACCTGAGGATGTTTTTTTTACACACGGATTATCCCAGCAATGCCATTCAATGGTAGCTTGTGACAAGAATTGGTGGATCCTGAGTAGTTCATTGCACAGGTCTGGTACACAGGCGCTGAATTCTTTCCTGACTATTGTGAAAATTGCAAGGGGAATTCTATGCTGCCACAAAGACCCAATGTTTTGGCCCTCACTTTCAATTCAATTCAATGGTTGTTGCTGGAAGAACAAGTTGATTTTTGTCATTTTACTGTGATCGTATGGGCTTACATTTTTCTTGTCTAGTTTCCATGAGCAATTATGCTAACTGGCTGTATTACGTACGTACAATTGTTTGTTATTATTATTTTGAAGCTTTATTCATTCACAATAACTCTTCAATTAAATAATAAAAAACTGTGCTCAATTTGAACAAGGCTCAATATGAGCAAAGCACTTTCAACCTTGTTCATTATTGAACAAGGGTGATCTGCTGGAAAAGACCTCTGAAAATATTGGGGCACTTGTTTGTGGCTTCTTGTTTCCTTCTAGCTAATCATAATAATAAAATTGGGTAAATCTGAAGGATATGTCAGTTATCGATTTTGTAAATTTCTATGCCTTAGCATAGTTAATTACATTGAAATAAACAAGTATTCTTCTATGCACTTTTTGTCTCAAATGAGTATTTTATTAGTTATAGCGGTAAATGACTTAACGCAACTCCAGTGTTTGAAGCGGCAAGTAATTCAAGGAGCACGTCTGACAGCAACACTGCAATGCGCACTCGCTTCCAGCACGATCGTCATCAAAGACGAAACCAAACCTACCGCTATACCTCGTTAAATACTCATTTGACGAAAAAAGTGTATAGAAGAAAAGCTGATTATTTCGATGTTATTACCATGATTCAAGCAACAAAAATTCAAAAATCGATGAGTAGCTGTTTATTCGAGCGCATTGGTCATCAAAGACGAAACTAAACTTACCACTATAAATCGTAAAATACTCATTTGAGATGGAAAGTGCATAGAAGAAAACTTGTTCATTTTAATTCAATTAATTAGGTTCAGGCACCAAAAAGTAGAAAATCGACTACTGAAATATCCTTCAGATTTACCTAAAATTGTACCGCTTTTTTTCTTGCATCTCAAAGAGACTGGCGTAAAAATTTTTTTTAAATTACAAAGCAGAGAATTATGTATTTCACAAGATAACTGTATCATGTTTACAGCTGAGTATATGATGAGAATAATTTCTGGATCCAGTGAGACTGAGTGTGTTAAAATTCAATCAGTTTATTAGCATATAAAAAAGAGGCATACCTTTTCTTGAAGCACCATATATCATGACAAAGTGGTTTGCTTGGTGTGCACAACTCTCTGTCACAATCTAGAGGATGCCTAATGATCATGATACAATCTGTGATCCAAGTTTTACTAGTGTACAAGTACAAGAATATTTTAATTGCCGGTACTACCGAGTGGGCCAAAAGTCACTAACCAATTTTAAAATTTTATTACTCAAAAACTATAAAAGATAAACATCCTTAGTAAACTGCAAATTAAAGAAAAATACATGAAGTTTTAGATTTAAAAATGTTTCTTTAAAATGTCTTCCATTGTTATTTAAGCATATACAAACTGTCCTGTGTGTTTTGCCTCACTCTTCTCAGCGTAACTGGTGAAAGGCTGTTAATTTCTTTGGAGATATTTTGTTTTATCTCATGAAGCATGTCTGGATTATTTACAAATTTTTTCTCCTTTAAATATCCCCAAAGGAAAAAATCTGCAGGAGTTATATCTGGTGATCAGGATGGCCAAAGGAATGTTGCCTAAGCATGAAATTAGTCAGCCCAGAAATGTTGCTTGTAAAAGTGTCATGGTCTCTTGTGTGGTATGCGCTGTGGCCCCATCTTGCTGGAACCACATATAACTTCAAGTATTATTTTATTTGCAGTGTACTAAAGATTTTTATATTTTCTAATATGTGCAAAATAAAAGTTCAAAATGGGAAGGTGACTTTTGGCCTACCTTAAATTAAGATGGATATGTTAGTTTGTCATTCACTTCTGAAAGATTTATTCTAGGAAAATGTTTAATCCTGTCATTTTTGATGGCCATGTACACTAGTTCTATGAATAAAAATTAATCCTCCCTGGAGAAAAATGCAAGGTCCCAAGCTGTAATCCTGGTAAACCTTTTTTCAAGTATAAATGCTTATTTTTTATTGTTGAGGCAATTTTTTATTTTTTGCCTGCTGTCTTGTTTTCTGCTTTTTTCTTCAACTTTCATTTAGTTTCATGAGCTTTCTTACCTTACTAGTTTTGTCATGAAATGTGGAGACACACCTACAGCATAAATTCTCCATTTCCTTAATTAAATGATGCCTGCCTCCTTCCTCTCTTGGCAACAAGTGTAAATTCATGAAGGTAGCTTGAATTAACTTGATAAAACTAATGACTAAGTTATTATCTAATCTAACCTATTCATCAGATATTTAAGGTATTTTTCTGCTTCCCATTCCAAAGGTTGTAATCAGAACTTTAGCTTGGTAGTTCACAATTCATTCAAGTTAAACACTGGCCAACTTGTTCTGTACAATGGAGTCCGAGGTAACAGACGTGCTCAGACTGGCCGGGGCAGCAGGTGACACTGGAGCACAGAAGCTCTATCCCAGCCAAGCTCTCGAGTCTTTGCCAAGCCAAGCCGAGCCCTCGTCTTACTTCTCTGATAGCACCAACTCTCAGACTGGCTTTGGGGACACAAATTGTTGTGAGTATAGTAGTGTCTTTAGGGCCCAATGACTGTTTGTTGTCATTGTGGTTACTTGAGGTTGCGTGACCTTTACCTTGATATTCTAGTTTGCTTGTTTTTCATGTGTATTTGACCTTTTTATGGAAGTTGCCAATGTTTTTAGTGTACAGTAAATGAGAATTTCCAAACTACAGCATTGAAATTCTTGGTAATGATTTGTTGAAATATCTTATTTGCATAATATACTGGCCAATGGCAATTGAATGTTTCCTCATGGGGCATAGAATAGGCTAGGAGTTTGTTAGTCAACACGTTGACTACGGAGTGGGACAAATGTGTACCACTAGGTAAATTGTTCGTATAGGCACCAATGTAAATAACATTTTGAACCATTTTGCTAACTTTTTGAAAGAATTTTATCATACAAGGAATTATTATTGAGCACTTATAAGTTATAATTTGTATATTTCTTACAAAGGATGTAAACTTATTCAAGCAGGTAAGTCAATTTTCCTGGTCTTTTTTTTTTACCACCTAACCAAATTAACTTTACGACACGCGCAATTGTAGTCAGCACGTTAAGTTTGTCTATCCTATGCTGTGGATAGGGACTGTCCTGTCACCCCCCCAGGGGGAAGACTGTCTGGCTACCTCAGCTATAGATACTCATTCAAGACTTCTGTCTTCCATGCCCTCTTTGTTTGTCAATTTTCTTGCTTTTTCTATAAGCTATGCTATCTATAGCTGAGCTATAAGCTATTATTATGCTATCTCATTTTTTTCATTTCTTCCTTCCTTACCTGCTGTTTATGTATGCAGGATATCCTGTCTGGGAACACACCTTGTGCAGGGATTTCTTGTTTTTTGAAGTCTATAATGAATGGTCTCGTCTTTTTTTTCTTAAGATTGCTTATCTTGCAAAAAGGGATTCCTGAACAGACGTGAAAAAGTTATAACTGTGAAGTTAAATGTGAAATTTGTTCCCTTTAGAGGGGGAAAAATATTGGGTCTGTGGGAATTACCTCTCAAAAGAGGAAGATGTGAGATCCCAAACTGAAGGCTAGGGTGGGTCTTCCATTTGTTTGGATATAATAGTTATGGTCAATGTGAAGCGTGATGTGATCAAAGGAAATGGGAATTGTATTCCCAAGAATCACTAAAGGAACCCATTTAAGAACGTTTTATATGAATGACATTCTGCTCGGTGATGCGTTATTTTAGAATTATTCAGCTTTAAAGTTATAGGTGAAATCGCTTTCCCGCGCAAAATATGAAACACAGAGTACGACCAGGTTGGGTCGGGAAAGGCAAAGTTCGGATCATGAGGTGTTGAAGTTTTTGCCAGAACTTCGTAGTGTAGTGAAGAGACTTCACTACGTATTGTGTACGGCAACTGTACCGCTGGCGTGCACATGGAGCTCCGTCCTACTGCTGCTTGGCTGCAGCTAAAGTGGGCGGCTGCTCGACTGGAGTAGGCAGTTGCGTCGGAACCTTCATGGTGTGCACTTGTCTATGAGCAGGCTAATAAAGCGGGTTGCCTGATGTTTGTAAGTGCCCCATGTAGTGCTTGCTCTATTCCTATGCCTATTTTACTGGGTAACGCCTAAGGTGTTTTGCCAGGGTGGTCAGTCAGCAGTAGAGCCACGGTTTCGTGTACGAAAGACGGCTATCGCGAGACCCGCCCTGAGTCTGTTCTGTGAATTATCATTCCCCTGTTTTAATATATACTCTTGACTTGTCCGTGCCGTACTTTGACCTCGTATCTGGCCTTAGCTATTTAAGCCTGAGTAGCTATTCCCTGTCTGGCCGGCATCCTGACAGGTCGGTTTCCAGTAACTAAACGTTATCAGGCTCGTGGTCGTTACAGTAGAAATGAAAGAATGATAGAAATTGTTAATCAAATGATGAGAAATATTATCAGTCATTACACAAAAAAGTTAATGCACTATTTCTCGTACTTAGTGCTTTTGACGTTTTTTTTAGTCGTAATTATTACGTCGTCACCTTTACAGTCAGCTCATAGATGGCGCCACCCGGTACGGCCGCCGCCATTATAGAGCAGATGTAAACACGATTGTTGATGTGACCTCAATGGGTTGCTTTCAACCTTTATTTATAATTTTCACTAGAAGAACTTTTGCTTCCCCTCACTACCCAACCTCTTTACGTTTGTATTAGGGGGTTAGCATCCGTTATTAATTTAATTAGCTTCCATTATTAATTAAATTCCGCTTGGCGCACCCGCTTTCTTGGCACGCAAAAGCCAAGTTCAAAGTTGAAAAATTTTAAAATAGCGCATCAGCGAGCAGAATGTCATTCATGTAAAACATTCTTAAATGGGTTTCTTTAGCGATTCTTGGGAATAAAATTCCCATTTCCTTTGATCACATCACGCTTCACATTGACCATAGTTTTATTATGGATATATTTTTGGTTCACTGCTGTAATTTTTTCAATACTTCTTACTTTTGCCATCAGTTTTATCTGGATTCAAATATTTTTAAATCTCACTGTTCCTGTGCATAAGATGGGAGCACAAACCTTGTGCGCAGATTCCCCATCCCCAATATTTTTTTTACTAAAAGGTTCCTTCTCTCATATCTTGCGGAATTCATTTTATGTGGTTGGGAAGGCTTAAAATAACTTATAATCTAATTACACTAAGTCAACATGTTATCATCCCTACTTTCCAGTAGGTCTTAATTTAGAGTATAAAATTTTTTCTGTGTTCTCAAAAAATTGATTGAATACTTGTAAGTCATATTTTCGGATAATATGATGTGCCAACATTGCTACTAACATTCAAACAAGCAAACAAATTTTTTGAATTTATTAAAATCCATCGTCAATGCTTGAAATACAACAGGTGTTAGGAAAAATATGAAACTACACTTTGCCAAACCATTATACTAGACCACAGCAGTTACTTATTCTTTTTTATTCAGGTTTTCATTTTGATTCCTCATGCATGCAATCAATTTCAGATGGTGATTTTGCTGTGGTCATCAAAAAAGAAGAGCTTGAGGAGAACAGCAGCAGCTCACTGGAGTTGCAGACGCCTGGAGGCCGCTTGCTGGAGCGACCAGTGCTTGTTGGTAACCTTGGTTGTCTTTCTGCCTACTTTCCCCTCTAGGGAGACAACTTTTGTATTGGTAGAAATTTTTACTTTCAGTAAAAAGATGTGAGAGATCCCAAATTAAGGAAATATTTTGCCTCTGAGCTTTAGTTAGAGCTATAAAGTAGTTATTCTATTGTAACAAAGTAACTGTTTAGGGATCATAGCTATTCAATTTTTCAGCCACTATTGATTTTTCCAGTTACTTTTTCTATCTTGATCCATAAATCTCTCTCAGTCTTGCTGGTTCCATTAGTAAGGAATCTTGTGAGGAAAAATTCATAGATAGGTTACCCAATTCTTTTATTTCACACTAAATTGTGCCTTCTCCTCTTGTGGACACATCTTATAAGGATATGTAGGCCTGACTTAGCTTGTAATTTAAATAACCTTTTATTCTGACTTACTTGTGCATATTTAAATAGTTTATTTAATTTTCTTTTTATAATAAATTCACTTTTCAGCATAAATGAACGTTATCATATGTCTAATGCATCGTATTTTGTATGAACACTGTGCCCTGATGTGTTCTTAGAAGTTTACTGCTGAGCCGCAGTTCCTTCCGTATTGTGTTGTCAGTGACAACCTGATGCTTGTGCCAGTCTGATGGTGGTGGTTGTGATAACAATGGTTGTAATTACGGTTGTTGTTGAAATAGGCCAAAAATTTGAACTCTGAAAAATTAAATTTTTTTCTGGTCTAGATTATCTTATCTCTTTTCAAATGTGTGTGACATTGTAGCAAAAACCTTTGAAATAACTTGAAAGTTATATTTATAGCAAACTTGAACATTGTGCACAGAACGAAGCAAAAATAAACTTATTTTCCAACAGTCACTAATGTTAAAAATGAAGGCCAAACAAGCTTAGTGGCTTTTTTGAATGACCTCTCAGGAAAATGACAAATTCAATGGTAAAGGATAGAAAACAGTCCAACATTTCTCATTTGGGGGTTAGTTGTGCGAGTGAAGCATTTGGGCGAGTCAAATGCTTTTCTTCGTGAATCTTCATATCATGAGGTACTGCAGTTACCTTGAACAAGTAAAGTTCTGGAAAAATAATATTTTTAGGATATTTAATCATTTCAAAAACCAAAAATTCAGTCTAGAATAGCTTAATTGAATTCAGAAGTCATGAAATTTATCAACTGAGAAATGGTAGTCAACCATTCTACTAGATACTGAGTTCAAAAATGTATATAATCATCTAGCCCAAACTCTAGTACAAACAATGCCATTAGCAGAACAAACCTTGATGAATAAATATCTTTGTCTTATTCTGTGAACTTGAATTGAAATCAAATTGTTTTATCTTGGTCCTAATGCTTGGCGTTTATTTTCTTTTTTTTTTGAGCATGGAGTGTCTACAGTGGCACAGTTTGGCTTTTGAATTTCTGCATCAGCTGTTCACTATCAACACAGCAATGGAAAGTTAAGCGCAATTTTACAGTTTTTGACTAAGAGCAATACCATATATTCAATACTTCATGGTCTATGTAATAGTGGAAATTTACCAGAAATTTCATGGCTTTATGCCTAGAATACTATTAGAGATTTACCATAAAATTCCCCTCAGGGGGATACAGGTATTGTATCTATGGGAATTAGCACTCCCAGGGGGACTATGTGAGGGCCGGAGCTAAAGGTTAGGTAGGCTTCCTTTTTGTTGTAATAAAATAGGTTTCGTTTTGTTACGGACCATCTTTTTTCGGTTCACTGCTGTCCTGTTTTTCAGCACCTACTACTTTCTTCTTCAACTTTTTTCTTGTTTCATGAAATTCTTTCCTAGCTTACTGTTTCTGTGCATCTTGTGCATAGATTCCGCGTTCCCTCAACTCCATACTAAATGGTGCCTTCCTCTTTCCTCTCTTGGAACATCTTTGTTGTGGTTAAGGGAGGCTAAAACTTTCTTATATAATAATAATAATAATAAAAATTACCATAAAAATTCATAGTCTCTGCAATAGTGCAAATTTACAAGCAATTTTATAGCACTTGGCCTAGAGTACTACCAGAGATATGCCATAACACTTTATAGTCAATGTATTGGTGTGAATTTACAAGTAATTTTATAACTTTTGGCCTTGAGTGCTACCAGAGATTCATCACAAGAAATGTATAATTGACCACAAGGTAATTGACTGCTACAAATGTACAATGCTTTTTGTCTTTCCTCATCGTTCTGCTGTCCCCAGGCTGACACAGCGGCTTGGGAGTACGCAGCTCCTGCAGTGGAAGTGAAGCAAGAGCACAACCTCGATGCAGACAAGATG
Organism: Morinoia aosen; assembly: GCA_030386875.1. Taxonomy (NCBI): domain Eukaryota; kingdom Metazoa; phylum Arthropoda; class Malacostraca; order Amphipoda; family Talitridae; genus Morinoia; species Morinoia aosen. The sequence continues at coordinate 104,950,232 of CM059576.1, read as the reverse complement.
TGGGGCGAGGCCGGCGCGTCACAGGCCACCGAGTTGCTCTCGGGTGAGGCGAGCTGTCCAGAGTAGTGCTTGGTAGGCAGGGCTGACTGCTGTGAGGGCGTTTGTTATGGCCTGTGATTCCCTCTATAATACTTTCCAGAGTAGTGCTTGGTAGTCAGGGCTGGCTGCTGTGGGGGCATTTGTTGCGGCCTGTGATTCCCTCTATAATACTTTCCAGAGTAGTGCTTGGTAGTCAGGGCTGATTGCTGTGGGGGCATTTGTTGCGTCCTTTGATTCTCTCTATGATACTTTCCAGAGTAGTGCTTGGTAGTCAGGGCTGGCTGCTGTGGGGGCATTTGTTGCGGCCTGTGATTCCCTCTATAATACTTTCCAGAGTAGTGCTTGGTAGTCAGGGCTGACTGCTGTTAGGGCATTTGTTGCGGCCTGTGATTCTCTCTATAATACTTTCCCAGGTAGTGCTTGGTAGTCAAGGCTGACTGCTGTGGGGGCATTTGTTGCGGCCTATGATTCTCTTTATAATACTTTCCAGAGTAGTGCTTGGTAGTCAGGGCTGACTGCTGTGAGGACATTCGTTCCCTCTAAAATACACACAAAGTAGGGTTCCCCAGAGTTTCTTGTCTGTGTATCTGACTTTTTGTATGGAATTATTTTTGAGTCATTGTAGGTCATTCCATGCCAGGTCAACCGTGAAATAATCACATCACTGAAAGAATCAGCCTCTTAACACGTTCCCTGCGTATTGGGCCACATGTGTACCAAATGGTAAATTGCCCATTCAAGTATTGGTATAAATGAATGACATTTCATGTTTAGCGACCTTTTCAAAAAATTATTGTGATAATACAAGGTGAAATGTTTCGTGCGGTTGCATTTTCATATTTCTAAGGAAAGATAAAAATGTATTCAAGCTGTAAAGTCGATTTCCCTATTTTGCTACTTACAACCTAGTCAAACTAACCATTAACAGCCTCAAATACCCAGGGAACGTGTGAAAGTATACCTTCATTCCTTGTAGGTCATCCAAATCACTGAAGAAGAGAAATTACCATTGCTGTAGTCACCTCGGGCTAGTAATTAGGGACATTTATCTTTTACCGGAAATAGCCTAGGCTCGAGAAATTGTAGTGCGAGGCTGATTTTTTCAACACTCTTGACTGTGACTACTAAATATTAAGTTCAACACCAAACTCAAATTTAATGTCAATTGTAGTAAGCCATTTGGGAAATAACAAACATGAACTGAATCGTGCCTTCAGTTAGCTTTGATTAAATATTTTCAGAAATTGAGTTTGCGACTGCTGGCCGGTCAGCAGCATTATGAAAATTATCTCCATGTACCACCGGTGGTGCACGTCGCAGTCAAAGTGTTGAAAAGGAAAGAACTTGCCGTAATTCTTACTAGAAACATCTACTTGACTGATGAGGATACTATTGCACATTTTTCTGAGGCATGTCAAATCTCAATTTATGTTATGACTTCTGTCAGCCTGAATGGAAAACAAGGTACTCTGCGGTGATCTTTGCTTCACTCATCAGATTTCTATCTGTACCTTATATTCTCAATATTTAGGGTGCAGCATCTCAGAAATTGATGTTCTGACAGTACATTTTCTCAAGTACATGAGTAAGGGACATTGTTCATTATTATCTTACTAAGATAATGATAAAATCACTCTGTTTTTTGTTTTATTTTAGTGTCAGACTTCATTGCTTTGAATAAAAATGTCACAATACAATCAGGAAAAGCAGCAGCCACCACGTGGTTGATTTTAAGAGCACCCACAACAACCTCTACAACAATCGTTGAAGCAGCACCTGTGGCAGCAATTGCAACAGCTGTCACACCTCTACCTACCGAAGCCCTAGAAACGATCTACGTCAAGTGTGAAGCACCAGACCCAGAAGACGACTCTATGGAGATAGAAAAAGCCTCTGCTTGGAGTGAACAATCTTTGGAATCTCCTACTAGTGCTGTAAGTTTTCTTATGCATACTTATAGATTGGTCAGCCTCTCCTAGTGGTCAATAGCGCTTGCTTTGTGTGTTGGGTCGTCAGTTTGATTGCTGGTGTTTGGTGTTTCTCTCTATTAGGGGAAAGGAAAACTTAGCGTTAAGTTTGCACTCAGATGTTAACTGTTGTTTCAGCAATATTACAGTGATTCTTCCTCATTACTTACCCCTCAGGGGGATACTATTATTGTATCTATGGGAATTAGTACTCCCAGGTGGAAAATGTGTGAGGGCCCGAGCTGAGAGTTAGGTAGGCCTTCGTTTTGTTGAAATAATTTTTTTTTGTTTTGTTAAGGACCACCTTTTTTCAGTTCACTACTGTCCTGTTTTTCAGCGCCTCTGACTTTCTTCTTCAACTTTAATCTTATTTCTAGAACTTCTTTCTCAACTTACTGTTTTTATGCCCCTTCTGCATAGATTCCTCATTCTCTTATCTCCTTACTAAATGGTGCTGTCCTCCTTCCTCTCTTCGATACGCTCTTTTTTGTAGCTTAGGGAGGCTTAAACTAACTTATAATCTAATCTAATATGCACTCAGATGTTCAAAATGGGCATCATTTAGACCGGGGATAACCGTCATCCCAGTTCTGTACTATGAGGCTGTTGAAAAAAATTAATGTACAAGATAATTTTTATCAACTTAATTTGCATAAAATATCCTTTCAATATAAGATTTGTTGGAAAAAATAGAGAAAACTGCTGTTCCAGCAACATTGCAGCAATTCTTCCTTATTACTCTCTATGGGACATGCCAGCGATTTTTCTCGAATTAACTCTCCATTGCCCTACGTTCTCTTTGAGGAACATTAGGAAATCACTTACAACGTTCTTGTATTTTAAATGTTTCGTTGAAAAATCCACATGTACTGGATTTCATTAATAAGAATCACCTGCCCCTCAGGGGATACCACTATTGTATCTATACAAATTGTGCCCAAGAAGAAAATGAGTGGTCACAACCTGAGGGTTATGTAGGCTTTTTTGTTGCTGTAAAATTACTTTTCTATTTAGGAACATTTTTCTGTGGTTGACTGTCGTTCTATTTTTCAGTACCTACTACTTTCTTCTTCAACTTTGATCTTGTTTCAAAATCTTCTTTCTCAACTTACTGTTTCTATGCCCTTTCTGCATCGATTCCGCATTCCCTTAAATCCATACTAAATGGTGCCTTCATCCTTCCTCTCTTTGGATCGCATTTATTGCTGGGTAGGGAGGTTAAAACTAACGACTAATCTAATCTGGTTAATTCATAGCCATGACTGTTGCCTATTGTTAAATATTAAGTAATCTGTTTTAAAATACTTCGCTGATCGTAGCTCTTGGTAGTTCGCTAAGGAGTTTATAGGACATATTCTCTTTGTTACCATTTTGTTCTTTTAATGACAACAATATTGTTCGTATTACCCATTATTTATCTTCAGAGGCATTTAGAAAATTATAATTTGAATATCTTGCCTACACAGTGCATGTTCAGGGTTAGGTTTATAATTTAGTTAGAGTACACCCCTTGAAAATTAGATTTACTCATAAAAAGAAAGGTTAGTAGTTAAAGTTTGATGTATGCATTGGGGGATACAACTATTGTCTCTATGGGAATTGGCCCTCCTTTTGCTCAATTAGAATATGTTTTATTTTTTTACGGATCATCTGTTTTTGGTTCACAGGTTTCCTGTTTTTCTGCACTTATTTCTTTTTTCTTCAGCGTATATCTTATTTCATGAACTTTCTCGACCTACCATTTCTATGTACACACCTTGTGCATAGATTCTGCGGTCCCTAAACGCCACACGAAATGGGGCCTTCCTCTTTCCTCTCTTGGGAACGTTTTTGTTGCGATCAGTCAGGCTTAATAAAACAACTTTAATCTGTATGCATTGACCAAGCTTTTAATTTCAGGTGGGTGAAGCTCATGAATCTGACAACCAAGACCACAAGCGCGAGACGAGCTGGGCAGCCCCGGCCCTTCTCACCGTAAAAGAAGAAGCACCAGACCTCACGAGATCGTCTCCTGAAGCTATGATCTCGGATTCTCCGTGCAGCAGACCTGCACTGAATGCGTCTCCCGTCACAGTGCCGACACTGCATTCACCAGATCTTTCTCCTGATGGGGTTGCAAAAACATTTGCCCTTCCAACTTCGTTCAACGGGAGGCAAATGCAGATGGGTTCTGGGGTTGTGATAGGAGTAGACATTGATAGTTATGCAAAATTAAAAAGGTGGTTGAGGGAGTTCTCAGAAAAAAATCTTGTTGCGTGGAGATATGCGTGGCGGAGCAAGAAGTCGAGTGATACAACTACAAGGTACAAGTACAAGTGTCACCACGCTGATTTTGGCCAAAAAGGAATAAAAACCACTAATACACAGTAAGTATTGTAATTTAGAAATTGGAAAATACATTTAAATTACTAAATCAAACATTCATAAAATTGCTGTCATTGTTTTGCTGCCCAAGCAACTGTCTTTGCTTACATTATTTGTCCATTTAGTGCTGCCAATAGCTTAATGTGCAAGAGGTTGTTAAGGATTGTATGGTTGAAAGTGATTTTTTTTTCCAAGTATAAAAATTTCAATTTTTTAAGGGGGTAAACCCTCCTTCCTCCTTCACTTGCACCTCTCATGCAACTTATAGGTGTCAGACTTCGTCAAGTGGTTTAGTATGTCTAGTGGACTTATTTCGTGTATAAAACACAATATTGTGATTTTCCCCAAATATGGGCTATGGGTCCCCTTAAGTGGTGAAGCAAATTGTTGTAGGGGGTTTCTAAGTCACATACGAGGGTTAGTCAAAAAGTTCTCAGACAAATGCCATAATTTTGAACTGAACAGAGATTAGTAATGTTAGTCTACAGAGAACAGAGTAATATTGATAGACTTTCTAGAAGGACAGAAAACGGTCACCTAAAGTTATTGTGAAGGCGTTTTAAAGAAGTTGAAGACATTCCTCGCCAAAAAACGTCGAGGAAAACTGCACAGTCAAATTTTGTTTCATCACGTCAATGCCCCTGCACGTTCTTAAAGAGTTGTCAGGTCCACATTGCTCGAATTGCGATGGGGAACACTTCCACATCCTCCTTATAGTCCAGACCTAGCTCCATCAGACTTTTTTTTTTGTTTGTTTCCAAAATTGAAAGGCCACCTTGAAGGTACCCGATTTACGTCTTTAGATGAAGCGAAAAAGCAAGTGATTTCATGGTGCCAGAGGCAGCCCCCCACAGTTCTATCAGGAAGGCATTCACAGGTGGAAACATAGAGTACAAAAGTGTATAGACAACAATGGAGCTTATGAAGAAAAATAAAAGTAATGAGTTGTTAAATACAGAAATTATGGCATTTGTCTGAGAACTTTTTGACTACCCCTCGTAATATACCTGCATTTGGAATTACTCATTTATATATGCAAGAGTTGATAATGCATCCCGGTGAGACAACATTCCATTAGACAGACGGCTTCATTGTTCAAAAATACACATCCCCACCAAGCTTAGGTTAACAAAAAGGATCAGATGCAAGTTGTTCATTACCCTGGTTATTCTTTTAAATTCAATAAATGTCCTGTTGCAGGTGTCCTGTTGAGCTAACTGCAAAAATTGCAAAGCAGCCCGTGGATAATTCACTCCCTTGCTGCGTTGAAATTCGAGGTAAACACAATCACTCTTTGGACTCTGCAACTGCGCTTCGCGAGCTTCGCCGCAGTGCCGCCACCACTGAAGCTTTTGAAGAGTATTTTCGGCAAGGTACCTGATGCAAGTTTATTGTTATCTTAAAGCATTGACTACGTAGTGGGAAAATGTGAATCGCTTGGTACTGGAATATGTAAATATGTATATGTAAATAACATTTCAACTATTTTGCTACCTTTTCCGAAATAAATTTTAGAGTAAAAGGTAACACATAATGGTTCAAGTGTATTCTTTACACTTTTCAAAAAGGTTAAAAATGTATCAGAGCAGAAAAGCCGGATTTTCAAAATAACTTGAGCCTAACCAAACTGATCGTAAGCAATAACACAATCAGAGCCAACGTGTTAAGACGTTGACTACGTAGTGGCACAAATGTCTATCACTAGGTAAAGTGTTCCCTTACGCCCCCATGTAAATAAAAAACACTTTAAATCATTGCGCGACCTCTTTTTGAAGGAATTTTATTGTATGAGGAACATATTAATGTGCACTGATTATTTTGTACAATTTTTACGTAGGTTGGAAGCTTATTTGAGCTGGTAAGTCGATTTTCTCAGTCTGTTTTCCACAACCTTACCAAATCAACTTAACAACTTAAGGCTACTTCACACCCAACAATCTTGTACGAAATTTTACGGGCATGTACGAAAATCTTGTACGAAATTTTACGGGCATGCAATACCTGCTTGTAGGGTAACTCCTGCCATTTCCTGCATGGTTAGGAATAGCTCTCCACGCGAGGTGACTGAAGCATACCTGTTTACAAATGTTAATTATGAATTATCCCCATGGTTTCTTTTCTAGTTTCTCAACCTTACGGAATTTTTCCACTTCATCAAGCGTTAGTTTTTTAAAATTTATTCCAACTGAAGCTGCTTTTTAATAGGACCAAATCTATTAATATGTAGTATGGTAGTTCTACCCCAGATTCAACGCATGATGAACTGGAAAAGTTATCCCCATAATTGAACCTTCCTGCACAAGTGACTTGCATTTTCTTGTACGAGAAGGTGATATTTTCAAGATACTTAATGTATGATGTTGATTTAAAAGACATACTTTCGTGACCACATTGGAAAAGCTATTCTTAACAATGTTGAAAACATTAATCTGTTCCACAGTACCCATGATTGCAGCAATTGATATATTAGCAGGCATTACATTCAAGTGAAATTTAGTGCAACATTGCTAGGTGTAAAGTTACCTTTAGTCCCCTCAGGGGGATACAACTATTGTATCTATGGGAATTAGCGCTCCCAGGGGAACCATGTGTGGGCCCGAGCTAAAGGTTAGGTAGGCTTCCTTTTTGTTGTAATAAAATAGGTTTTTGTTTTGTTACGGACCATCTTTTTTCGATTCACTGCTGTCCTGTTTTTTAGCACCTACTACTTTCTTCTTCAACTTTGATCTTGTTTCATGAACTTCTTTCCTAGCTTACTGTTTCTGTGCACCTTGTGCATAGATTCCACGTTCCCTCAACTCTATACTAAATGGTGCCTTCCTCTTTCCTCTCTTGGAACATCTTTGTCGTGGTTAAGAGAGGCTAAAACTTTTTATATAATAATGATAAGTTACCTTTAGTTGTTTTATTTTCGTTTGATGACTTAGCAGAGTTGGCAAAAATATGTTTTTTTTTTTTTTTCAACAATGAAATATGTTTTACCTCTCACAATAATTTCATGCTGATCTCATATATAGTAAATATTTGTGGCTCATATAATAACGAATGACTTTTGATGGCTTAAATTAATTGAGAAAAAAGTCACCAATTTTTAAACTCCATTGTCAAAAATATAGATTTGATGCTTTTTTTTATCCCTGTAAAGTACTGATAAGTTAAGATTCATTCACACATAAAATGTAATTAGGCAAGTATGATCTATTGACGTCAAAGAAACATTTCTCTGACAGGAATGCTGCCAACGCAAGCTCTAAGGTTCCATCAACTTCGAATGGGATTAAGAAACGACGTTTTAATGTCTGCTGACGGCCGTGTGAATCCCAGTCGATATTCCATAGCGAAGCTTCGTCAACGCTGGCTTGCAGATCAACACGGTTCTTTTAACAAGGAGTCTATTGCAGCGGCAGTTGAGAGATACAAGGAGGAGAATCCTCCGCACATCATCGCTTGCGACTCAACTGACGGTGACGAGAGCTTTGCGATTGTGTTGGTGACGGACTTCATGCAGCGTGTCCACAGCAGCGTCAAGGCAGCTGGAGAAATTGTCTTTATTGACACTACCAGCCACGTCGACGAGTCATATGCCGCACTAACTCTCATTTTTTGTGCAAGTCCTGCTGGTGCTCTTCCTCTGGGAGTCATCATAACTTCGAGCCAGTCCAAGGAAGATTATACCAAAGGTTTATAATTATTTATTCTAAAATATATTACTACTGTAGATGTTACATTAAAATGAGCCAAAGTAAGTGTAGCTTTCTAAATAGTAAGAGAAAATTATAATCAGTACTACTTATAAAATCTATGGCTCTGTGTCAAACCGTAGTTTTATTGACAAAAATAGGCTATGAAAATTAAAACTGCTCGCCAAATTTTACATAGAAAACTACAATGTATTAGTTGGTAGTGGTCTATCGCTCTTCGAAGGGAACGGTTACACAGTTGTGTTTGATATTAAAAACAACTCTTGTGTAGGCATTTATTTTTGAGTAAATATAACGGTTTTCTTTGTAAATCAGGACAGTGATCACACTGTTGTTCATAATTTATTTACTTTTAATCTGATTATAAGGTTTCTCCCTTTGCAGGTTTCCTCCTCAGGGGGATACAAATATTTTATCAATGGGAAATAGCGCTCCCAGGGGGAGAATGTGAGGGCCTGAGCTGAGAGTTAGGTAGGCCTTCTGTATGTTGAAATACATAAAGTGCTTTTGTTATGCTAAGGACCATCTTTTTTTGGTTCACTGTTGTTTTGTTTGTTCAGCACCTATTACTTTCTTCTTCAACTTTGATCTTGTTTCATGAACTTCCTTCTTATCATACTGTTTCTATGCCCTTTCTGTGTATATTCTGCGTTCCCTTAACTCCATACTATGTAAGTGGTGCATTCTTCCTTCCTCTCTTTGGATAACCTTAGATACGGATAGGGAGGCTAAAACTAACTAATAATCTAATCTAATCTTTGCAGGTTTCCAGCTACTGCAGCGCCAGCTCGGTCAGCGCGCATTCTACGGCGCAGGATACCCACAGTACATCGTTACCGATGACTGCAGTGCGCAGCGTGACGCGCTGGCCGAGGTTTGGCCTGAGAGCCGCCTCTTGCTGTGCGTGTTCCACGTGCTGCAGGCTGCGTGGCGCTGGCTATGGAACACCAAGAACTGCGTTCAACTGCAGCACCGTGAGCCTCTCATTCTGATGCTAAAGGAGTTGGTTTACGCAGCCAACGAGGAGGAGTTTAGCGGTATATGGGATGACTACATGAACAGTTCTCTTGCCGCTGACAATGTACGAGTCACTCAGTGAGTAAAATGCGGATATCAAGAATTCATATATTTTGGTTTATAAAAACTGAAATTGTGATGCGATTTTTTGTATATAGTATAAACATTGAATATGAAATAGAGCATGTACCTTACACTATAACTTTTTTTGCATTTTTCCGTATTCAACCTCAACCTCAATCTCAAGGAATTCTAAGTGCCCTCATTAAATATATCATACTTTTTACGAATAAATATTCTTTTTGTTCAATGCGCATACAGCTTGTTGACGGGTCCCCAAATATTGTATGCATGATATGTTACCTCAGGCACTCCCTTCAGAGGGATACAACTATTGTATCAATGGAAATTAGCGCTCCCAGTCGGACTATGTGAGGGCCCGAGCTAAAGGTTAGGTAAGCTTTCTTTTTGTTGAAATAGAATAGGTTTTTGTTTTGTTACGAACCATCTTCTTTTGGTTCACTGCTGTCCTGTTTTTTCAGCACCTACTACTTTCTTCTTCAACTTTTTCTTGTTTCATGAACTTCTTTCTTAGCTTACTGTTTCTGTGCACCTTGTGCATAGATTCCACGTTCCCTCAACTCTATACTAAAGGGTGCCTTCCTTGTTTCTCTCTTGGAACATCTTTGTTGTGGTTAAGGGAGGCTTAAACTTTCCTATATAATCTATACTATAGTAAGAGCCGCGTCCGTCCGTCGGTATGTCTGAAGCCAGCCTGTAGTGTATGATGAGCGTATCTGTGATACAAGCTCCAGCCCTATATATTTTGACGTGGCGTGTTCACGCGGCCTAATCAACTCTCGAGATAGTATTTTTTTAATTTCTTACGGCCTTTCTCTCATTTCGCCCTCTTTTTCATTTCAAATGAAGGGGGGTGGACTAGTAACAATAATAATACTTCAGGCACTTCGAGACGTTGGTTGCGAAAAAGGAGCTGTGGAGTCTTCCGTGGAGGGCTAGAGATCTACCACGCGGTCACCACGCATACAACTACTGTGGGAACATGATGATGGTGGTCAAGGATGTTGTGCTCAAAAGGTGGGCAATTTTATAGGTATATTTAACACTTTGACTGCGACTACTAAATATTAAGTTCAACACCTAACTCAAATTTAAAGTTAATTGTAGGAAACTATTTTGAAAGCACCAAACATGAACGGGATCGTGCCATCGTTTAGTTTTGGTTAAGTATTCAAGAAAATTGAGCTAGCAACTACTGGTCGGTCAGCAGCATTATGAAAATTACCTCCGTGTACCACCGGTAGCGCACGTCGCAGTCAAAGTGTTAACGCCCGAGAGGACACCAGTGTCCTCTTTCTAAAATATCCTCAATATATTGTATTTCTCGTTGAATTAGTTACCTAATGTGCTCTTTGAAGTTCACTGCCGAGTGGAAGTTCCTTTCTCCTCCTGATATCAGTGACTGCCTGATGCCAGCGCCAGTTCAGTGACGGTGGTTGAGATAACAGTAATGTGAGGACAAAAGTTCTGACGTTAAAGGGTTAAACTACTGTATATGAATCGTATCTCAACTCTCAAGTCATAAACATAAACTATGCAAACTACCTCCCTGAGATTATAATTGCTAAATTATATAACTTGATTACATTGAATGTAATAGAGGTACAATATTATTTAAATTTCTAACTTATTATCATTTTCAAAACTGTTGAATAAATTGTTCTGTAAATTCATAATTACAATGTCTATTAAGATGTTTAGCACAAGTTTGATTTTGCACTACGGTCTTCAATGTATGAAATTCATAACTTTTTCCAAATGGAGAGAACATGTAACTTATTGCCACCAATTTCACTGAGAACTTTTTTTTTTGTTATAGAGTGAAATGTATCAATATTTAAAAATTACATCATTTCACTTATGCATTTCTAAATCACTTTTTAATTCATTTTTTCTTATTTGATTTCGTACTTCAATTTGTCATTTTCTTCACTACATAGGTGTTGTATCCACTGTCTCTCATAGCTAATTTTTATATTTATTTCTAGGAGCAAAGTCTACAATGCTGCAGCGCTACTAGTAATCATGGCAGAGGTCTACAACGACTACCTCAAACAGCGGCTCCTTGATTTTTCTCTTAAGAAAAACGACACACAAAATAATGCTAGTGCCATTCCGTTGACTGCCATTTCACAGACTGGGGAGCCTGAAAAGTGCACATTCGAAGTCCGCAGCTCAACAGAGGAATCTGTGTACAAGGTCGATCTCACAATTGGAGTGTGCACCTGTTCTGACGGGTCGACAGGTCGTGCATGCAAGCACCAAGTTGCATGCTCGCAGTACAGCGCTTTACGTCTTGCACAGAACTTCTGCAACTGCTCTTCACAGCGCAGGTGTCTTGCTGTTGTAGCAGTCGGAGAAGAAAAGGTGCTTGCGGATGACTTGTTTAAGGATTTCGAAACGGAAAGTAACTGTGACTGCATATCTAATCGTGGGAATGGTCCACCTAAAGCTGCTGATATGGAGCAGGTAGCTTCCATGCAGGATCCTGTACCTGCAGAAGTAGACATAATTGACTCTCCCATGCCGGGAACTTCTAAAGCCACTTCATCTGAGCTGGATTCAACACTAGAACTACTCAAAAATACTATAGATTTGCTAGATTCATCTGAAGTTAGAAAGGGATTGCAAAATTTTAAATTGAGTTTAAGAGAAATTAAAACCAAATCTCAAATGGCAACATTTCTTCGCACTGCAGGCAACACAATTTTTAACAAAAGGTCCCTGGCCAGAAATATAGAGAGCCAACCGACAAGCATGGCAAGGAGGAAGTCTGGAGTTTCACGAAGAAAGGCTGAACTAATGAGAGGTGGTGGCATTTCCAAGAAAAGAATATGAAGCCTGAGCAAAAATATCAATGAAAACAAGCTTAATGCTTAAATTCATTGAAAACTAACAATAACTACTGTGTTTAGTTTTCTTATTTCCCTTGTATAGATTATATGTAAATTAGCATTGGCTACGTACAGTTATCAGCCAGCAGGTAGCAATTATATCAACTTAATTATGTGACATTAAAAAACGACAGCTTTCTTAACATAAATTATTGTTTACTTAACGATTCCTATAAACAATACTAATTATTGTTTACTTCCCCGTTGGGTATAAGGGAAAGCTCAAGCACAATACCCCACTCAACCCAGGTGTCGGAAATGGGTACCGGCTTTACGGGGGAACCGTCATGGTGTCCTATATATAGGGTTAGTTATAAGACATTTGAAAAACCAATGCTTAAGATCATATGTATCAGGCTTGATTGGAAATAAAGCATCCCAAAGATGCCGATGTTTGTTTGTTTTGTTTAACATGACGACGAACTATTGTGACACGAAATGAAGTCTCGAAATGTTTGTTTTGGCTACTGTGACTCCAGTTATTTCGTTCAGTCTCACTAGAGCTCGGTAGGTCAATATCTATTATTTTATATTTCTGCAACTGCTTGAAATACCAATGACATTCTCTCAGCTTATCGTGACGACAATTACGACAGCAACATGTAATTGTATAACTTGTAGCATTGCATTCTTTTTATCTAAATAAACGGGTAGTTTCGATAGAGAATGGCGGTATCTGGGATCCGTCACAGGTGCAGTAGTAACTGGTGGTGGTGTACAGCAGCGAGGTTGACATTCAGAACTATATTTTCACTCCTATGTATATACTACTCCTATGTATATAAATTAAAGGACTCGAACAAAATATCTTTTATTACCCAACGAATTTAGGATATTTCTATGCTAATAATAATGGCACAAAATAGTCTACCTGAGTCTGAAACACGAAAACGATTGTTCTACAACGGCTATCATGGCTCAGCCAAAGAGAAAGTAGATAGCTGGAGCCCCCCACTGTGGGGCCCAAACTACTTCCTCACACAATATTAGACGATACACCTCTTGCAACTTTCATTGCGGTGATAGGTGGCCTTCTCATGTATCAAGCGTCCGTGTCTCTTGAGGTGAACAATTCCTAGCTCTGCAAGTATGTCAGTTTCAAAGCATCGATGGTGGTTGGATTGGGATTTTGTTGGGCATAGTGAACGAATGATGCTTTAATATTTGTTAATGTCTAGCAGAGCTCACTTGATAATTGCTCCGACCATTTAAGGGTGGTAATAAGGGTAATCATTCGCTAATACCCATGGAATAATTTCTGTGTGGTCAGGTAGTGAGTTTTATTACTTGTGTGCTTAAAGGTGTGCTGTAACAAAGGTAACAAAGCCCAGGCGAATACCGGCTTGACCCATGGCCATGGTGAAGCATCAATAAAAGTGGCCCGTCCAATCGACAAGCAGCCTGCGACCATCTACAGTACAAACAAACAGTCCGAGATGCCACCTCCCCAAGATGTAAGGACTATACACGAGTGCCGCAGAAGTGTGAGAAAGCCGGAACCCTCAGTGGTACAGCGTGTGCGTTCGTTGGACCGCGTAGGAAGAGTGCCAGAGGAGACTGCGCCTGACTTTACACGAGTGTGGGCTCTACCATCGAAGGTTACTCCAAAACCTCTCCCAACCGTGCCCTTGCACGCGTGGGGTGAGAGACCAGTACCAACCAAATCACCATCAAATCAAAGACCGCCTGATCCTAAAGAACTACCTCCAGAGAAGGAAACATGATACAAAGTGTTTTACAGTGGAAAAATTGTAGAGGATACCGTAGGAATTACGGTGACCTCCTGACCATCATCCAGCAACAACAACCACTGTGCATATGTCTCCAGGAGACCATGCTGGGAGACATAACTCCGACCCCACCAGCCAACTATAATATAGAAACTTTCTCTCACGTACCAAATCCTGTCCCTGGATCTGGACTGGCTGTTCTTGTAAGGAAGAACTTTGGTTATTCCAAAGTGCCGATGAACACCCAGATCCAGGCAATGGCAATCCGTTTCTGGTTCAACAAGAAAATGACCACCATCTGTAACATGTACATCTCCCCAGCTGAACATTTCTCATTGCCAGATTTTGAGAATATCAGTACTCAATTGCCTGGGCCCTCTTTTGTGGTAGGCGATTTTAACGCGAAGCACACGGCTTGGGGCAACGCACAAAGCGACCAACGTAGTAGGCAAATAAACCAGTTCATTACGAGAGCCAACTTCTGCTTACTCAACACTGGGATCGCCACTCCCTTTCACGTCCAAACAGGGACGACCTCCGCCATTGACCTTAGTTTCAGCACTCCAGATATGTTCCCCGACATTCTGTGGAGCGTGCTGGATGATACTCACGGCAGTGACCTCTTCCCAATTGTTATGGAAGTGAGGGAGTTTGCTCCAGTGCCAGTGGAACCTCGATACTGCATGAGGCGTGCCAACTGGGATACTTTTGAAGCCCCAACCCAGATGGAAGAAGTGGACGATCTGCTGGAGGTTGACGACATGGTGGAGCGATTTACCGGTACCCTCAAGAATGCTGCTGGTGCTGCTATCCCGGTGACTCGCGGTGGTACACCAAAGTACCGTGTTCCTTGGTGGAACAATGACTGCGCTGTGGCAAACTTCGAGAGGCGGCAAGCCCTGAGACGCTCCAGGCGCACCGGCGAGCTGGGGGATATAATTGCCTACAAGCGAGCGAGAGCGAAGGCCCAATTTATCAAAGACGCTGCTAGGCGCAATTCGTGGCGCAAATATGTTAGCAGCCTAAATACCGACACGCCTAGGACGAAAATCTGGCAACGTGTGGGAAAGATGAAGGGAAAGTATAGTTGTGGCAGACCCTGTCTGGAACTAGACCGCGTACTCACGGCAGATCCACGACGAGTGGCGATGTCGCTGGCTGATAGCTTCGCGCATAATAGCAGTGAAGCTCAATATCCACCTGCTTTCCGTGTGCACAAACGCCAAAGAGAGCAACATAAGCCAGACTTCGCTACACAGGCAGTCTTCTCGTACAATGAGCCTTTCACCTTCCTTGAAATTTACCGCAACTTGAGAACTTTCAAAAATACTGCACCAGGCCCTGATGGAATCCATTATCAGATGCTGAAGAGGATGCATCCAACAGCCTTACGTCAGCTCTTTCATATTTTTAATAAGGTTTGGAGGGCACATGTATTCCCAAAGGATTGGCGCACTGCCACAATCCTTGCCTTTGCCAAACCCCCAAAACCGGCCACCCGAATAGACAGTTACCGACCGATCGCTTTAACGAGCTGTGTGTGCAAACTGCTAGAGAGAATCGTGAACATTCGACTTTTCCGATGGCTGGAAGCGAAGGAAATCCTGAATCCTGCCCAATTCGGCTTCAGACAGCTTTGAGGGACCACGGATGCTGTTGTGAGGCTACAGAGCCATCTAGTCCAGAATATTGCGGCCCGTAAGCAGAGCTTATGTGTCTTTTTTGACCTGCACAAAGCATATGATACCGTTTGGAGACATGGGATCCTAGAACGTGTTTATGGGTGTGGCCTTCGGGGCAATTTGGATTTTTTTGTCCAGCAATTCCTCCAGGAGAGAACTTTCCGTGTGAGGGTGGGAGCCACATTATCGCCTTGGCAAACCCAGCAGGAGGGACTACCCCAGGGCAGTGTGCTGAGCTGTACCCTCTTCTCTCTGGCCGTAAATGACATCACCTCCACACTGCCGGCCGATGTTTCGTCATCATTGTATGTTGATGACTTCATGATCTACTCTTCATCAGCGTATTTGCCAGCACTGTCGCGCAGAGTGCAGTTGGCAATCAACGGTGTGAATGACTGGGCAACGGAAAATGGCTTCGTATTCTCCACTGGGAAGACTGTAGCCCTGCACTTTCAGGGACGATGCCGACGGAACCCTCCACAGCTACTGCTCCGGGGAGTACCGATAAACTTTGCTCATAGTGCTAAATTTCTGGGTATGGCTATCGACGACAAACTATAGTGGAAACCCCACCTGGCCGAGCTGAAGTCAAACTGCAATAGGAGAATGAACCTGTTGAAATGCGTATCAGGCCTGGCGTGGGGAGCTGATCGTGTAACGTTGCTGCGCCTATACAGAACCCTGATCAGAAGTAAGCTGGACTATGGATGTACTATATACCAGTATGCAAGGGAAACTTCTTTATCAACGCTAGACCCGGTGCACCACACGGCAATAAGACTTTGCACTGGCGCCTTTCGGACCTCCCCGTCGGTCAGTTTGTGTGTGGAGAGTGGAGAACCCCCCCTTTGGCTCCGCCGTATGCAGCTGAGCCTACAGTACTTGGCTCGTCTAGATCAGCTGCCCCTGTCTCCTACATGGAGAAGCGTGCACGCACCTTCCGGACGGCATCTGTCTTTCCCGTATTATCTGCCATCATCACTGAACTATCCTGCGCTGACGGCTGCCATGCAGCTGGGACCCATGAGAGTGCAGCCTGTACTTTTTGACTGCTCTCCGACATGGCGTGTTCCCGTGGAGAGTTTCTGCCCTGGATGTCGAATGCCCAAAAAGGAGTCGATGCCGGCTAACATCCTGAAGGGAATTTTCATGGAACACATACTGGAGAAACACGCAAACTCTGTGAAAATTTATACAGATGGCTCTAAGACAGGAGACGCTGTGGGATGTGCCGCTGTGTCCGGGGAAATAGTGAGGGCTAGGAGACTGATCCCAGAGACCTCGATTTTCTCAGCAGAGCTGTATGGTGTGATGGAAGCGCTACAGCTGATCGAGGAGCACGCACATCATTCTTTCACCGTCTTCGTAGACTCGAAAAGTGTAATAGATGCTGCTCAGATGTACAACAGAACCCACCCCATTATTGCGGAGATCGTCACAAAGCTGGCACGGCTTGTAAACGAACGAAGGAGTGTCGAGATATGCTGGGTACCCGCGCATGTAGGAATATCCGGCAATGAGAGAGCAGACCGGGAAGCTAAGCAAGCTGCTGGGTCAAGTGAGAGAACATTGAATCTGATGGTCCCTTCCCGTGATTATTATCCTCGCATCAAGGTGGCGGTGAGGGATTTGTGGCAGCGAAGCTGGATAGACACAACAAACAATAAATTGAGAAACATTAAGCCCACTGTTCGGGAGTGGTCATCATCTAACTGCCGTGCCCGTCGAATGGAGGTGATACTCTGCCGCCTTCGCATTGGCCATACTCGTATAACGCACGGCCACCATATGGAGCGACAGCCGCAGCCGCAATGCGAACAGTGCCATGTTCCCCTGACTGTCGTACATTTTCTTGCTGAATGCCCAGGATACTCTGCTGCTCGCAATGTGTGTTTCCCAAATCTTCGTGGCTGTGCGGAGGATGTGATGATTGGAATACTCGGGGAAAACGAACGCTCAGGCTTTAACGCAGCAGCGTTGCAGCTGTTCCTGGAGAAGTGCAAGCTATATACTGGGATTTAACAGGAAGCCACGCAGTGGTGCACTGTGGCCATGCGCGACATCGTATTGGAAGATTGTAGATGAAGAAACTGCAATATGGCCGGGTGCACTACGTTGGTACCTTGGGGGTTTCAGCGTGGGTAAGGCGTCCGGCCAAAAATGGGTGGGCAGCTGAAACCCCCTACGGGGTTTGGCTGCCCAGTGTGTTCGAATGTACTATAGCATGTACAAAATTTTTCAATGGGGAGATAATTGTAATCTTGTGATGTAATTAAATCATGATCATATAATTTTTGATGTTCAAATAATGTTGAAGTCCACCCTACGCGGTAAATCGGAAAAGCTCAATATTGATTAAATTATGTGACCTTCGGTGCGATATAGTTTGAATAACTGAAGCGCTAGCAAACCTGTGTTACTACTACTACTACTGTAACAAAGGTAACACTGTGTTACCGGCGCTACCTGACTCATTCGTGAGATCCAGGGAGACAATGTCAGGGCCCGAGCTGAGAGTTAGGTAGGCCTTTTTTTGTTGAAATATAATGTTATTGTTATGTTAAGGACCATCTTTTTTCGGTTCACTGCTGTCCTGTTCTTCAGCACCTACTACTTTCCTCTTCAACTTTGGTCTTGTTTCATGATCTTCCCCCTCAGTGGGATACAGGTATTGTATCTATGGGAATTAGCGCTCCCAGGGGGACTATGTGAGGGCCTGAGCTAAAAGTTGGGTAGGCTTCCTTTTGTTGAAATAGAATAGGTTTTTGTTTTGTTACGGACCATCTTTTTTCGGTTCACTGCTGTCCTGTTTTTCACCACCTACTACTTTCTTCTTCAACTTTTTTCTTGTTTCATGAACTTCTTTCCTAGCTTACTGTTTCTGTGCACCTTGTGCATAGATTCCACGTTCCCTCAACTCCATACTAAATGGTGCCTTCCTCTTTCCTCTTTTGGAACATCTTTGTCGTGGTTAAGGGAGGCTAAAACTTTCTTATAAAATAATAATAATAATAATTTCATGATCTTCTTTCACAACTTACTGTTTCTATGCCTTTCTGCGTAGATTCCGCGTTGCGTTAACTTCACACTAAATGGTGCTTTCCTCCTTCCTCTCTTTGGATCGCAGTTGTTGCTGGGTAGGGAGGCTATAACTAACGACTAATCTAATCTAATCCGTGAGAATGCCTCAGCCTCACCTAGACAAGGGATGTGGAAAGTAAATGTATGTTGGAAGTGTTCGAGGGAAGAAATTACTACTGAAGCGATAATTAGTAACGGTGTCATCTCGTAACGATGAAACTTGACTTTGGTAGAAATACCAAAGCGACAACTAAATAGTCTTTGGCCGAAGTTATCGTTAACCGAGTTCATTATTATTATTGTCTTGCATGTACAGCGTATTAATATTTTCATGACATGTACAGTCCTTCAAGGGTTTCAAATTAGAAAAAAGTTACATTATCTCCGAAATGTGACGCAAATGTCTGTAATGGGTGAACAATGACTGAACATACAGGTACCATGACAGTCCAGTTTGATGCACAAAAACGAAGAGGAAGACATACAAATGTATCCTATAGCTGGCTAATTGATACCACAAAGATAATCAACTTTGTGGGTTGAAAAGACGTATTGAAAAAACAAACAACGGCATCTACGGATGTTTCATTTCCAATTTCAAGCCTGATACATATCACCTTGTTCATTGGATTTTCAAATATCTTACAACTAACGCCAGGACGCCATGACGCTTTCTCCCGGTCAAGACCGGTACCCATTTCAGACACCTGGGAAGAGTGGGGTATTGTGCTTGGAATTTTTCCCCTATACCCAACAGAGAAAATCGCCACCAGCGCCGGGACTCGAACCCGCGTTTCCCGCACGGCAGGCAGGGATTATAGACTCACGGCTATGGCGAGCACCATATGAATTGTAAGTTGTATGACAGTTTACAGGTACATGATATATAAGTGCTGGATTTCTTGACATCAGGGGATAATATTAGAATTGTTTGTTTCGGTAGACATTCAAAAATATCATTTCGAGTGAGCATGAAAAATTGAAAAAAGTGGAAAGCGTATGCCTAAAAGAGCACGCTTGCTTTAGCCCACATGATGACGCAATTGACACCTTGGAATTGGAAACATTGATGCATGCGCCCTATTTTCAATATATTGCTCCTTCAGACTACCATCTCTTTAGGAGTCTAGACAATCATTATTGGAGAAATATTTTGAATGACAAAAAAGTATTAAAAATGAATTCCATGTCTTTCTTGATTCGAAAATAAATGACTTCTATGAATGTGGCATTAAAATATTGGTTAGTAGGTGGTCGGAAGTTGTTACCAGCGATGGAGAATTTGTTGTTGAATAAATTAATGTTACTTGATATGTTTTCACTCTCCTTATCATCCTGGTAAAAATGAACAGAACTTATGGTACGACCTGATCTGTGCTCGGTCTAAAGCGCGGTATTGCCATTGCTTTCAACAGAACTAACAATTACTTCACTAGGTACACCAATAGCTCACATGTATAAAATACCTATTAATAATATGATTTAACTAAAAAAAATTCGGAGCTGAAAAATTGTAACAAACCTAAATTTATATATAGCTATGCGTATGCTTGAATTTGAACAATATCACCTGTTGGTTCTTTCACTCTGTAGATGAAATGCATGTTGTTAACAAAAAATCCATCTATAGTATGTGAATCAATTGCTCATCAAGGTTTATAGAGGTTCGAAGTCAAGGAAACATGGTTCGATTCACGAGTCGAAAGCTCATATCTCAGCATTACCGGGTACAAATTGTACCGTTATGACGGAGTCAAGAGTAAGAGAGGTAGCGGTTCATGCATTTTCATCAAAGATGTCTACTCTACATCCTTAGTTCCGATAAAAGAAAAATGCGAAGACATAGAAATGGTCTGGCTAAATGTTCAAGTAAACAAACACAAGTCTTTCATTATCGGCAGTCTTTACAGACATCCGTCAGTATCTCTTCGTTCAACATTAGATTTCATTGAAAATGCGCTTAGATCAATCTATGCAGCCAAAAAGTCTTTCTATGTTTTCGGAGATTTTAACGTAGATCTGACAAATAAAAACAATCAGCTAAGCAAGATGCTGCACAGACTTAATCTTTCTCAAATGGTCCAAGAACCAACGCGAATTACCAACACTTCCAAAACTCTTCTTGACCTAGCAATTACAAACAATCCCCAAGCAGTACTCAGCACAGAGATCTTACCGTCCTTTTCTGATCACCATTCGGTAGAATGCCAAATCAATATTGCAAAAGAGAAACAGAAATCTAGTTACATTACCTATCGCATGAAAAACCACTACTCCCCTGAAATATTTCAAGAAAAGCTATTAGACAGATGGAGTGAATTTCAAGGCATGGAAAACACCGATGATGTCAATCTACAAGTTTCGCTTATCACCGAAAATTTCGTATCAGCTCTTAACGAATGCGCACATTTCATTACGAATAAAGTTAAGCCAAGAATTTCTAAATGGATAACAGATGAGGTAAAACAGTTGAGCAGAGCTAAAAGAAATTTGCAGCGTGAGTACAAACTGAATAAATCAGACAGTACGCGTCGAAAATTATATAAAGATCATGAGAAGATCCTACGAAGAAAAGTTAAGGAAGCAAAACGGGACTACTTCCACAAAGAACTCTTGGTGGCAAAACAAAACCCTAAAAGAACTTGGGAAATAATTAGATAAGTTGCTCAGTATAAAAATTCCGACTGGAAAAGCACTTTTGAAAACCCCTCAAAAATGGTGAATGACTTTAACACTTTCTTCTCAAAAGTTGGCGAAGATGTTTTCAATGAAGTATCCAGTACAGTTTCAGACACATCTACAGAGGCAAGTCCGAGCGATGTTTCATCCCCAAATAGTACCAACAAGTGGAGACCAAAGCCAGTTAGCGTCATAGAGATACGAAAAATCTTATACTCGCTAAAGAATACTAAAGCGACTGGACATGATGGCATAAGCCTCCAACATATAAAAGACAGCTTCCCTGTCACAGCACCCCTTATTCGCTTGATAATAAATACATCTATAGTCACAAACAAGTTTCCCGATCAATGGAAGCTATCCATTATTAAGCCATTACATAAATCTGGTGATATCGACATAGCGTCAAACTACAGACCAATCTGTCTCCTGCCTGTTATGTCCAAAATTTTAGAAAAAGTAATAACAAACCAGCTCTCGTCTTACATAGACAAGTCACATCTACTGCATCGCAATCAATATGCTTACAGAAGGAATACCAGTACTCAGGACGCCCTGTTAAACATAACAGAAAAAATTTACAACGATATTGACCAAAAAAAATTAACTCTCTTACTATTGCTTGATCTCTCCAAAGCTTTCGACAGTGTTGAGCATAAGAAACTTCTACAAAAAATTTCAAACCTCAGAATAGACACTCAGTGGCTTGAAAGCTACCTACTAAACCGCTCTCATGCAGTGTGCTTGAATAACAAAATTTCATCATTCACACCAAATAATTTTGGCGTTCCTCAAGGTTCAATCATCGGCCCACTCCTATTTTCAATTTTCATCAATGATTTCCCCACCATGTCGGCAAACACAAAAATCTCAATGTATGCTGATGACGTGTAAATTGCCATGACAAGCTCAACAGCGGATTTAAAAGAAACACAAGCCAACGCTGAAAACCTTGTGAGAAATCTGAAATTGTGGTATGACCATAATGGCCTCAAACTTAAAGCAAGTAAAACGCAATGCATTATTTTTGGATCACAGAATGCGACTGAAAATTTACCACCATTCAAGCTAACAATTGGAGACGATACAATTAAACCAGTAGATAAGGTTATAAATCTGGGTGTTTGGTTTGACAAAAATATGACTTTCAATTCACACGTCGAAACAATGTGCAACAAAATTAACGGAACCTTAATGTTCTCTCATCGCATAAAGAACACACTTGACGATAAATCTAGATTATTAATGATTCAGTCTTTAGTTTTATCGCGTCTGGACTACTGCAGTCTTGTAAGGGGAAATTTACCTCAATATCGTCAGGAAGAGTTGCAAAAATGTCTTAACTT
This sequence comes from Morinoia aosen, assembly GCA_030386875.1. Classification (NCBI taxonomy): domain Eukaryota; kingdom Metazoa; phylum Arthropoda; class Malacostraca; order Amphipoda; family Talitridae; genus Morinoia; species Morinoia aosen. Next base: position 104,927,651 of record CM059576.1, on the reverse strand, counting down.
CGCCGCCAAAGCGGTATGCAAAGGAAATTTCAATAAATACGGTCATGTCACCCCTCTTTTAAGAAAACTCGACTGGATCCCAATACCGAACAGATTTATGATCCAGAAAGCTCGACGAGTATTCTCCTCATTGTACCTCCACCAAAGTAATGCAGAGGTGGTAAAATTTTTTCCATCTAATATCCCAAACGAAAGACCAAACCGGAGTAACGATGTTTTAGTCAGTTACCGTTCATCTAACGTGGGACAAAAAGCTCTCTCAGTTTCTGGAGCTTTTTTGTGGAACAAGCTTCCCCAGCATATCAAAAACTCTAAACTGGAAAAAAATTTAGAGTAAATGTATCACGTCATTTTGCATCTCTGTCATAGGGCCTGCAGCATTTCGGTATGAACTTCCCATCTATCAGAAATTTTTATTTTCCTGAAATTTCTGTTAGAAATTCAGAAACTATTTCATTTTACGTTTGCTAAGCGGTTCGTATATTCATCTTACTTATTTCCGTCGACAACAATGAGCACCACAGCCATCAGAATGCAGCAGAACGAACGTTCTTTCCATGATTAGGAGTATATCCTCATCTTTATTTTGTTATTTCTTTCTCTTTTCTGTATTAATATTTAACGCCCGTATGACAAATATACCATGAAATACATTTTGTGTGTACACCAATAAACAGGTTTAGAGATGTGAGGGCTGGGAAAAGTTTATAATGAGTTAAATTTTGGCTAACGTTGTCTCGCTATTTCAAAATCATTCCCGAAAATGTTTTCAATCGATTTTCGGCTGAGCTGGGGGGGAAGGGGGTAATTTAAGCAATGCATTTAGTCTTTTTATTTTTTTTTTCGTGCGTTCAGCGCACACTAGCACTGAACTTTCAAATCGGAAAAACTCTAAATTTCTGTAATCAAATTTATCACTTTGGATCAAAGCCTAATCTACCTATATGTGCCAAATTTTGCGAATATTATCCACTCAGATGTGATATCCGGCCTCAATGTTACTCCATTTTATCTCACGTACACATGTCCCTATAATGCTGAAGAGTTGTGTTGCTTCTTGAATATGTTAGGATTGGCGGGTATGCGAGTTATCCGCTTCCAAACCCTAATCAATCACTCGATAGTATTCTTAAACCGTGAGAGAAGGGTAATAAGGCGAGGGAACTCAGCTCGGTCTTTATTCGGAGGAACGCCAGGCTGACTGGCGGTGAGCTTGACTGGAGGATTTTCTCTAGGTGAGCCGCTCCGTCCCAGCGAGGTCCGGCGCGCGATGGTGTCGGCAGGATGTAATGAGTTGTGTTTGGGAATTTATATAAGCCCAATTTAGACTACCTAGTAGCATACGCCTTTAAAAAAAACCCGTGACGTTTGGTGGTGTCACTTCAAGGTATCAGCTTTATTAATCCCAAGCTGGACAAGCGAGTTATCGTAGTCGAAGCAGGTAGTTTAGCTAGCCGGAGAGTGGAGTCTTAGGCTTACTAGCTTCAAAAATAACCCATATGAATCGCAAAGGGAATAGATTGTAAATGAGGTCTCTCAGGCCCAGGGAGTGTGTGTGGTGGCGTTTGGCGATGTCGTTGAGGTTCTGCAAAAGTCGAAAACGCTGGATGAGCAGTCCCAGGAGACATCAAGGAACAATTCCACCACTGACAGTCCCCACATCGTAAATGATAAACTCCCACAAAGTAGACTCTCTGAGAAATCCTACAGATCCGACACGAGCTAATTTAATTGTTCTCACTTTTGTCAAGCTCAAAGTAGGATAGAATCAATTTAGAACTGGCAAAACTCTTTTACCACTGCTCTTACTTTAAATAGAGGCATGAAATTTTAAGGGAAATTTTTGGTAATGAACTACTTGTGATTTTTTAAAGAGCAACAATATCGGTGATTCCATTTTGTGGAATTATGGCAAATTCGTGTGACTGAATAACATGTGATTCATGCAGCGGAAGGAAATATAAGAAGATAGCTAAAATGCATAGAATGATAATTAATACCTTTTTGTGTACTCTACAACATCTCTATATCCGTACTAGAAATAACAGGGAAAAATCCTAACTTTCATTAAGATCTCAATCCTACTGAAAAGCACTGGTAAGCATCATTGGTAAAAAGAAACAAAGGAATAATAACTACCTGAGAAAATGAAACACTAAACGTGTCGCTTGCAGCAAAAAGAATTATTTCGCAACACAATCAGTGAACATTAAAGTGACAATGACCCGGCGGTTTTTACGCTTCGTCATTTGCAATAACCGCCGGCATAACATCGTACGCGTTCACGAAGTATTTGTACGCGAGTAGTACGCGTTCACGATGGCAGATGCTAGTATGTATTTTTGCCGCAAGAATAAAGGAAAAATGATTTAATTGTGGATAGTGATTTATATTGAATATATAATAAATAAATGCGATTAAGCGCAAGATTTATGGAGTAATGAAATGTGAAAAAAACTAAAACTTTAGCAGGCATATACATGAATAATCTTCGTACTCTATAATCCGTACGAAATTAATAAAAGGCATTCCTAATTATTTACCCGTCAAACACATTTAAGAAAACTACTACAAGTATGTTGTAAAAAAGAAATATTATTCCACATGCATAAAGTGCGATTTAAATCACAGAGTAATGGCACGAGACGGCAGTTTGTGCTCCGCAAGGTTTTGGAAAACAAAGACACCGGCAACAAAGACGCCGGCGTTTTAGCCGCGCTCTATCACCAGTATTCCGTGAACGGATCTTGAATTAATATGACAGCTGCAAGGTGTATAACTTTGTAGTAAGGCACAAACGTAGTTGGATATACCAATGACTCGACACAGGAAATGAATCGTGACACGCAAATTTATACGCTTTGTCACGTTGAAATAGCACTCGAAATAAAACATGCTAGTCTAAGAATTTTAACACTATTTTCAAGTTTATCCCTACATCACGACGATGAACAGATCCTTAAGTTTAACACCATGCACACGGAGAATTTACACTGTATACTTTACCAGGTTTTCTCTATTCTCACACTTAATTTCTTTCACTTACGAGAGCTGTACGCACGCTAGAGAGTCACGAAAGAGAGTGAGTGAGTGAATGAATTCAAGCGTCGCGCTTGGGTGTTGCCACTTCCGGCGGCTTAAAACTCGAAATGTCGAATGATTATTTTATCTCTCATGTATTTACACAAAAACTTCAATGATAACGAATTAGAAGTAGAAAATAATTAATAATAATTTAGAGTAAGATTTTTAATGCTAATAATTATTTTATTTAATTGCGAATGGAAATTTTTATAATTTTACTCTTATGTAGCTGATGCTACAACTATAACCTGATTTTTTCTTAAAAAATTTCTGTGAAGAAATTAAAAACCAGTTCATTTTTATATTTTTCGATGTCTTCTTTTCCTTTTAGTTATTTTTTTGCGAAAAACTTCTTAGGATTACAGTGAGCTCAACTGTCATTTTCTGTGTAGTAGGTGGTAGATTGCTTTTATCTTTTATTTTATATATGTATTTTTTTCTAATATTTCATTTTCAATAAGTATATATATTAATATGTGTGTGTACGTGTGTAGGTATATAGATGTATCTACATATATAGATGTTAGGTTCGGCCGTGGGTATAGCCAAACCTAAACGTAAATCGATAAGTATTTGCAAACCATGAGAAAGGGATAATGAGGCACTCTGGAAACTCAGCTTTTTGTCTCTGGTTTATTTGAAGGAGCCGGAAAGGACCGCCGAGTCTTGAGTTACTGAAGAACTTGGCAGAAGATGGTTCGCAGTCCGTGCAGGCGAAAAGGCTCCGGCTAGTGACGAAGTCGACAGTGTGTGTGTGTGTTTGGAATTGATATTAGCCCAATTTATAAGACTTTGAAAGACCCGTGACGTTGGTAGTCTCAATTTAAGGTATCGGCTTATTGAATTTCAAGCCGGACAAGATAGTTATCGTAGTGGAAGCAGGGAGTTGAATTGCAAAGGAATAACTTGTAGTTTTTCAGTTAAGGCCAAACCAGGCCAAAACAAAGTCCCAACAAGAGAAGGAGGCCCAAAACTAGTTCCAGAAAAGTCCCAAAAAAGCGGCCCAGGGAGACTGTGTGCGTGTGTGGCGTTTGGGCGATGTCGCTGAGGTTCTGCAAAAAATCGAACGCTGGATGAGCAGTCCAAGGAGACATCAAGGAAAAATTCCACCACTGACAGTCCCCAACATCGTAAATGATAAACTCCCACAAAGTAGACTCCGAGAAGTCCTACAGATCCGACACGAGCTATTTGAATTTTTGTTCTCTTTTTGTCAAACTCAGGAGATAGGACAGATTTTTGTAGCTGGCAAGCTTGTTCACTAATGCCTTTGGCTTCAATATCAGAGCATGAGGTTTAAGAACTTCCGGTAATGACAATCGTTATTCATTACCGAAACCACATGCAATTAAGCACAAGATCTACGGAATATCATGATATATCCACAAAACTGCAACTTTTGCAGGAGTCTGCAGGACAGTAAATCCTGTGATTTTAAGGCAGTAATATCGGTGATTAAATTTATGGAGTTATGGAAAACACATGACTTAATAACACATGATTCATGAAGCAGCAAGAAAAGACATACCACAGCTAAAATTGCATAAAATGAGAATTAATGCTTTTTCAGTACTCTAGAACATCCCGATATCCGTACAAGAAATAACAGAGAAAAAATCCTAACTTTCATTAAGATCACTAATACTGAAAAACACTGACAAGCATCATTGATAAAAAATAAGGAATAAAATCTACACTGAGAAAAGAAACACTAAACGTTTTGCTTGCACAGAAAGAAAATCTTTGCAAGACGAAACATGAAAATCAAAGTGACGATTAACCCGGCGGTTTTTACGCGTCGCCATTTGCAATAAACCGCCGGCATACATCGTACGCATTCACGAAGGCAGATGCTAGTATGTATTTTTGCCACAAGAATAAGAGAAATTGATTCGATGTGTTGATAGTGATTTATATTGAAATAAGTGCGATTGAACGCAAGATTTAAGGAGTATGAAATATATATAAAATAAAACTAAAAACTTTAGCAGGCATTTTCGTGAATAATCTTCGTAATCTATAATACGTACGAAATTATTACAAGGCATTCCCGATTATTATCTCACGTCAAACACAATTCAGAAAACTACTGCAAATTTTGTGAAAAAGGATCTTATTCCAAATGCGTAAAGTGCGATTTTAAATCCCAGCGTCATGACACGAGACGGCAGTTTGTGCTTCGCCATTTTGGAAAAACAAAGACACCGGCAACAAGACGCCAGCAGTTCTGTCGTGCTCTCTCACGAGTATTTTATGAACGAATTTCAATATCAATATGACCGCTGCAAAATGTATAACTTTCAGTAAGGGAAAGGACGTAGTTGAATATCTACTATAAATTATTGACACACGAAATGCACGTGACGTGCAAAGTTCACGCTAAGTCATGTTGAGATATCCTCTGAATGAAACATGCTACATCACAACTTCTACGCATAACTACGTATCTAAATACACAGCACTGTCATTATTTATACTCACTGAACACGAAAAAGGAAACACGATTATTTTCTAACACAGATTTACTCACGAGAAGTGCTGTAACACCGAGATAGAGAGACGCCAATGTGCAAGTGTGTTTTGAAAGAGACGCGCCACTGCGCAGTATTGCCATTCAGGGGCTCCTCTCTCGAAAAATGTCGAGTGTTATTTTATTGTCTTGTGAAGTTCTCCCAAAGTGGGGAAAACAATTGAATTTGACTTAAACGACTTGAATTGAATACTTCTAGATCAAGCGGTTGAATGGTTTGATTATCTTAATTTTCAAGGTTGAAGGTTGAATATTGAGGAATTTATCGATTTCACAAGTAAGATGTTCTTTTGATAATGGCGGGTCACCAGTGCTCGGGTAGAACACATTGATTTGCAAAATGAATGAATTACGGCCACTGACTCTGTCCTCAGAAGGAGTTTATTAAGTATTCGGATGCTCTACTGGCACCTAATTTTCGACTTGCACGAGTAAGTTCTCTGTAGGATAATGACTGAACTTTAACTTCTCGCCTTATGCTTTATTGGTAGTCTCTGGGTGCCGTGGCTACGGCCGCTGGGAGGTGGATCCGCTTCTTGTGGAAGAAGGTCGGGGTCCAGTCAGGTAACGTGCCAGCCGGTGCCGTGGCTAGAGGGAATCCGTTGTGGATCCAGGCGAGAATGTATTTGTGTGTGTAACTATCCGCAGGTTCGGTGATAATTGGAGATGGATGGTATCTTAAAAAGAGGCAGTACCTTGTCGGGGTTTCTGCCTGTGAGCCTTGTGGCTTAATTGGTATGAGGTTAGCCGTTTGGCTGAATAGATTTTTGGGAACGTCTCACGTGGATCTGAGTACGTTCCGAATGAATCTAATTGTACGCTCTCAAGTTGAATATTGAGGAACGTTAATAGAAGGTTGTTGGCGGTGTTTGTGTGTCGGCCTCGCAGGTTCTTCTGTAGGGGAGTAGGGCTTGGGTTACTTGTTCAAGCACGATAACATAAGGTGAGAACAGTCATTACACAGGCCAGGCTGCGAACTCCTGCCGATTTACACAGTTATCTCAAATAGAGGCTTATACGCTGATACCTCGCCCGTAATTCTGGCGCCCGAATACGGCCGAGGTAGTCGCAATAATAAGTACATCTTATGGACAATCGCGAAATGACCTTAGGTAACATTTTTTCCAATTTTCTAATCCACAAGTCTGCTCGGGTTACTACTAGCCGTGACACGACGTGTCCTAACTGTCTCCGACATGGAGAGCAAAATTAGTTCACGAAATTAAAGAATATTTAGGCAACGTAAGTGGGTTTAGCTTGATTACAAATCAAGGCTGTTGCCGCCGAACGATCTAGGTGTAATTACTATTTACAATGAGTGCTTTTAAGATTGGTGTTAGTTTCCTAGATCGATTTATACTAAGCATCAGTCAAGGGCTGTCTGCACTGAGCATACTAAGGCTAAAGTTGTCAAGAAGATTAATTGACTTAAGCTAGGAATCGTGTCAGAGAGGCACGTACAGCCTAATTATTATGATTATTATTCCTATTATTATGTGAGAAAGTTCCTAGTCTCCCTGATTTGGTACTCGAAGGATATCCTAAGAGAGGACGGAGGAAGTACCATTTAGTAAGGGTAGAGGGAACGCGGAATCTATGCAACAAGTGCACAGGTCCGTAGTTAAGAAGGAAGTTCAGAGCACAAGAGAGATTTAGAAAACAATGAACATGAGGGTGCATATCAGAATAATATTGGGGCATCCTATGAGTTATATTGAACAACAACCACTGGAGGTAGCCGACAATGACAGGAGGTAAAAAGGGATAGATAACACAAATGACAGCAGGCAGTTGCCGGTTAAACTACCATAACCCCAAACCAGAGACTTAGATGATTTCTGGATTAAAAATCTCTAGGAGTTGGGAATTTAGATTATTCAGAGATTTCTCAGAGGTAATCACAATCACCCTAATTTAGGTGAATCAGGTAACTACTAGTTACTAACATTATTAGACACAAAATTAGCCTACCAAAATCAATAGTTAAAAAAATGGTTACTACAGTGATCATGTTAGAAATACAAATCTTCCGTCACTATGCGTTGTCACACGCTATTAGGTGGTGGAATAGTTCTGAGCACGACTAAGGAACAATTATTTATGTGAATCGACTTGGAGTGAGCTTAACATTGAAAAAAAAAACTATAAAATATTTGTACATGACTCAAATCCTAACTTAGTTAATATTGTAGCAAAGGACAAGTACAAAAGTTTTTTTTCTTTTTAATTGATTCAATAACCTAATTTAATTAAAAATGCAGCTGTGGGAAATGATATAATTTATAATGATGCAAAGCCTAATTTCATTAAGAAGAATACAGCTGTAAAGATTAAAAATGATAATTGATGCAAAAAAACCTAACTTCATCAAGAAAAATACAGCTGTAATAATTAAATTGATTTATGATTGTTTCACAACCTAACCTGATTAAAAATACAACACTTGAGACACAAGATTAATCAGAAGCTGGAACACATGCACAAAATACCAACCAAAAATTGACACAATGACAGTGACTAGGTTACTAGTATGCATCCTAAAAAGTATAATTTCCTGGCTAGTCCAGCCGGTTATGTTTGGTCAAATTCTGAAACTTCATCTTAGGAATTGCTTCTTGGAAAAGATCCTAAATCCACACTTAACACAGTTGGTAAATTGAGATAACCTACTTAATTTTACACACACAATATTATTTACAAGTTACGTATCAATTATATAGTTACCCGTAGAACAGCCTTAGCACACACAATAATTTAATTCTCACCAGAGAAGAAAACCGAGATGTACACACTTTGAATGATTTGAAACGAGTGACTCTTGTGCGGGTTGAAATGTTGCCGACACGGCGACATGGGGGGTTTCGTTACTACTCAAAAGTGATTTCTTAGAGATTGAATTTTTCAGACACAATTTTAATAAAATTGAGGATAGAAGTTAATTAATTTCGTATTGAAATTTTATTCTAATGGTTGAGTTTATATTACTGAATTTTTCAATGATCATTTTGAGAATTTCCGAAATTTATACTGAGTTGCGTGCCGAAGGTTCGCTACAGTCTCATGCATTTACACAAAAACTTCAATGATTCGAATCAGAAATAGAAAATAATTAATAATAAATTAGAGTAAGATTTTTAATGCTAATAATTATTTTATTTAAGCACGAATGGGAAAATTTATAGTTTTTACGCTCTGTAGCGAATGCTACATAGATATACATGTCTCTATTTCATTTCTTTACGCAAAAACCATCCGGTTAATTAATTTTATTGCACTAGCGAAATGATTCAAAAATAGATCTATGTAGCATACCGCTACATAAGCGTAAAAATTATAAATTCGCCATTCATACTTAAATAAATTAATTAGTAGCATTAAAAATATTACTCTAATTTATTATTAAGTATTTTCTACTTCTAATTCGTAATCATTGAAGTTTTGTGTAAATGCATGATATAATAAAAATAACACTTGACATTCTTCGAGAGAGAAGCCCTCTGGTGACAACACTGCGCAGTTGCGCGTCTCTTCTCTCAAAGCCACTCTTACTATGGCGTCCTAACTTAGCGGTGTTACAGCAAAATTCTCGACCTCTACCTCGTCGCCATACACTCAAAACATTATCCCTGGGTCTTGAGCTTTACTTTTAACTCAGCCTCGAGTTTCACGTCAACAAACGCCACAACACATTATCCCTCGGTTTTTCTCCTGAGTGCCATGTTAATTGCTATCCTCACATAAGCAGTGACTAAACTTGATACTACTAATCTGAGCAAGTAATTCAACCTGCTCCTGCTGATGTGCCTACTTGATTCTGCTCACATGAGCCTGATTTAACTTGCTCACTCACACCCCACCTTATTTTTGGAGTCATCAGTTATACCTGAACTACGCCATTGAACCCCGCTCAATTATCCCAAATTGCCTAATTCAACTTCCCAAACACAACTCACTCACCGTGCCTACTCCATCGCGTGCCGGCCTCCGTCAACGCCAGCCTGGTCCTCCGGCAAGGATTGCCCACCTAGACAAGCTCTCCGAGATCAAGATCCAAGCCAGTTCCTGGTTTCCGCTTCCAAATAAACTCCACCTAAAAACGAGCTGAGTTCCAAACCGCTTTTCATTATCCCTCTCATAATTTCCTCATATCGCCTTCGAGAATTGATCGAGTTTTTCTTTTAGCCGTTCAAATTAATATTTACAATTCCACCACCTAACGGCGGAAGATTAAAACCCGACACTGGTGCATCGGCCGGGAAATACTCGTAAAAATAAAAAGCTAAACTCGAAGTGTTGGGAGATTGTGAGAGGATAATGTTGGCGTATCATTGTAGTGATAAGTTTTCCCATTTCGTGGTAGTTTGAGAAATTTCCTGTGGGTTTGTCCGTGCTAATATCTCTCTGAGCAGCTCTAACAAATTTTTTTTTTTCAGCGCTATTCCTGTCCTTGTTTGTTTGTTTTATGTGCCTCAGTAGGTAGGGAAAATATTTTTTTTCTATTTCCGTGCTGTGCATTTATTTCTGACTACCTTAAAAATCTTCGTTTCCATTCTCTCTCTTTCCGTTTTCTTCAACGTTATTGATTGATTGAGTAGGTAGAAAAATACTTTTTCTCACCTGCTTTATTTTTGTGCCTACGCAAATTGCCCATACCGCAAAAATTTTTCTCGTATCCAATTTCATATTTCCTTCCTTCTGTTTCAACTTAATTTGAATGATTGAGTAGGTAAAGAAATAACGCAACCCCTTGCTACCTCATCCCAAGTCTTAGGCACTGATATCATTAATCGCATCCCCAAAAGAGATCGCTAGCATGCCTGAATCAGATAATGAAGATCGAGCACCCACAAATCCCATTAGGCTCCCGCCTTTTATTCCGGAGGACGCTCACACCTGGTTCCAGCAGTGTGAAGCCGTATTCCGGTACCATAAAATCAGTAATGAGATAGATAAATTCTATGCTCTTGTGAGCGCCGCGCCCACAAAACTCTTAAATAACTCTAACGATATATTAGAAAACCCTCCAGATCACAATCCTTACGGAATCTTGAAAGGCAAAATCTTGGCAAGGCTTCAGATGTCCGATGCGGACAAATTTCGCAGTTTGGTAGACGCCTCAGCTATTCCTTCTGTCTCTAGTTCTTTCTCTCCCTCTTCGCTAGTTAAAGAGCTGCGGAAACTCGCTACGGGTGTTGCCGTGGCTGAGGGATTTCTGAAGGAAGTTTTCATGACTAAGCTTTCTCCGAACGTCCGCCCATTCCTATCCTTAGCAGGGCCCGAGCAAACGTTAGAGAAATTAGCGGAAGCCGCAGAGACGGTGATCCGAAATATTAATTTGCCACGAGAACCACAAGTTGCTTCCTTGAATGTAGGAGCTACAACTTTTAGCCCGTCAAATACTGCGCAAAATCAATCCTCTGCCACAATAGATAAGCTGCAGCAGGACATCGCTGAAATAAAGCAAGCTCTCCAAAACTTTCAAATAGGTCAGAGTCAAAGTGTGGCTCACATTCAGCAAGGCCCAGGGAGATTCCAAAGCCACCAAAATGCCTACGACTATCCCTCTGACTATCACTCTAACTATCCTTCTCCTCCTCCTCAACGCTTGGATAGAGGTAGATCTTATGATAGGTCAAACCAAGACCGCCGTTTCAGGTCGCGCTCTCGTGATGCTAGTAGCAATCTATGCTGGTACCACATGAAATTTGGTGACCAAGCTCGCAAATGTGCCTCTAGATACTGTCCTCGTTATACCGAAATGACTTCGGGAAACGCCAACAGCGACGCATAGTAGCGAGTACTGCGTTGCCTCATTCCCAGACTACTCGCCTCCTTACTATTCTCGATCCCGTCACCAAATACCGATTTTTAATCGACACTGGGTCCAGTGTGTCAATTATCCCAGCCACAGCAAAAGATAAAAACAACCCAATGTTGGCGACATTACGCGCCGCAAACGGCACGCCAATACCTTGTTTCGGTGAGAGAATCTTAGAGTGCGGTCTGGGATTGAGGAGAAAATTTGTATTTACCTTCATGATAGCTGCAGTCCAAGAACCAATAATTGGTGCTGACTTTCTATCCAAATATGGCATAATTGTCGATATCAAGAATAGGTGTATTAGGGACGAGGAGACACAGATCTCAATTCCCGCTTGTAGCATAACTAGAGCTAATGTCCTGCATTCTTTCTCTATCGCCTTAAAGGAAGATTGCATGTTTGAACAGGAACTTAAAAATTTCCCCGCATTAACAAATCCTAACTTAGCCTCAAATAACATGCAAACGTGCACAAAGCACTTCATAGAGACGCAAGGTCCGCCAGTCTTCTCCCGTGCTAGGCGACTGCCGCCTGATCGATTGGCGTTAGCTAAGAAAGAATTCGCTAGGATGCTCGAAGATGGCGTCATACGCTCTTCCAAAAGCCCTTGGGCTAGCCCTCTTTTGCTAGTACCCAAGGCTAACGGTGAATTCAGACCGTGCGGGGATTTCCGCAGGTTGAACGCCGTTACTTTACCTGATCGATATCCTATCCCCTACCTTCATGATTTCAGTGCAAATTTAGAGGGAGCTCAAATTTTCTCTAAGATAGACCTGCAGTCTGCCTTCCATCAAATTCCCTTGGATGAGTCTGCGATTCCTAAGACCGCGGTAATCACTCCGTTCGGTCTCTTCGAATTCTTAAAGATGCCATATGGCTTGAGGAACGCTCCTCAGACGTTCCAAAGGCACATGGCTGAAATTTTCTCTGATCTCACCTTCGCTTATGTCTATCTAGACGACATCCTAGTGGCATCCACAACCCCAGAGTTGCACAAAGACCATCTTAGGGTCGTTTTTCAAAGATTGTCCGACAATGGACTCCTCGTAAATCCTGCAAAATGTGAGCTCGGAAAGCCATCACTGATTTACTTAGGTCATGAAATCTCTAGCTTAGGTCTAAATCCTTTGCCTTCCAAAGTAGAAGTGATCAAGAACTTTCCTCTTCCACAGACCCAGAAGGAACTAAGAAGGTTCCTAGGTTCTGTTAACTTCTACCATCGTTTCATACGCAACTGTGCTCAAACTTTAGCGCCCTTGTCTGACCTCCTCGAACCGAAACGAAAAGGCAAATCTATTGAGGTAAAATGGACGGAAGAAGCGCGCAAAGCTTTTGATACCATCAAACACAAGTTAGCCTCCGCAACTGAACTATCCTACCCTATTGCTAATGCTGATTTCAGCCTCGTTGTTGACGCATCCAGTACCGCCGTAGGTGCTGTGTTGCAACAACAAGTAGGTACTAATATCTCTCCTCTTGCTTTCTTTTCCAAAAAGCTGTCGCCCACTGAGCGTGGTTATAGCGCGTTCGGTAGGGAACTTCTTGCTATCTACTTATCTGTGAGACACTTCCGCTATGCTCTAGAGGCGAGGGAGTTTGTGATCTACACAGATCACAAACCTTTGACCTCAGCGATAAAAATGCCTTCTGAAAGACATTCCCATAGGGAAGCTCGACACTTGTCGTTCATCAGTCAGTTCACCACTGACATCCGTTACATTAAGGGACTAGACAATACTGTAGCTGACTGTCTCTCTAGAATTAATTCTGTCCAAACCGGTGGTGAAATCACCTTCGGCAACATTGCAAATGCGCAAAAGGAGGATCCTGAACTTCAGGACCTTCTCAAACCTTCTAACACTTCCCCTCCAAAACTAACCTTGGTTGACGGCGTGTACCGTGATGCCGAGCGACCTTCTCGTTTGTATCTTCCTGCAACTCTCCGCAGAGTAGCTGTCCTCCACTTCCATTCCCTCTCTCACCCTGGTATTAACCGTACATTGCGTTTGATTTCTGATCGTTACGTCTGGCCAGCGATGCGTAAGGAGGTCAAGCAAATTGTGCAAAATTGCCATGCGTGTCAGAGTAGTAAGGTGGTGAAACATAATCGTGCAGCGCTGCAGAGTTGTGCATTCACAGGTCACAAGTTTGACTCTGTGCACCTAGATTTAGTGGGTCCCTTGCCGGTATCGCGCGGTTATTCTTATTTGTTGACCATCATCGATAGGTTCACGCGTTGGGTTGAGGCTGTCCCTCTACCTGATACACAAACTGAGACTGTAGCACGCGCCTTTTTATCAAACTGGATCTCTAGATTTGGTGTTCCTTTAAGTGTCACACATGACCGGGGATCACAATTCACCTCCAAATTCTGGAGTGAGCTTAGCACCGCTTTAGGGTGTGCAAATACCTCAACTACAGCGTACCATCCGCAGTCAAATGGACTTATTGAGAGAGTCCACAGAGACCTCAAGTCTGCCTTGCGCTGCCTTAATTGCAGTCACGATTGGACTGATAGACTTCCAGTAGTACTACTTAGCATCAGAAATTTACACAGACAAGATCAGCAGTGCACAGCGGCTGAAATGTTGTACGGGAAGACGCTTCGTCTCCCCGGCGACATTGTTGACCCAAAACCTTTGCCTGAATTTTCATCCGTTGACCGTTCCGCTTATGTAACCTGCCTTAAAGACTGCATGCGTAAGATTGAGTATGTTGCTCCACGAATGCCGCAGTCTAAGGACAAGCTAGATCCTGCCCTGCAAGACTGCACACATGTGTATGTCCGAAATGATGCTATAAAACCTACACTCACGCGCCCTTATGATGGCCCATTCAAAGTACTTAAACGCAAGCAAAAATACTTCATTCTCGATAGACTCGGGTCCCACGACCCTGTGAGCATTGATCGATTAAAAGTCGCATACACTTCGGATCATAGTGTAACTCATAACTCATCCTCCTCTCCGCAGATTTCCCCTTCCACTGAGACTCGATCATATCTACCATCTCAGCTTCCTCAGTTGGCTGCCTTGTTGCCTAGTCAACTTGAGTGTAACCCTTTCTATGTGCCTGTACATTTAAACCCTATCTCTAACCCTGTCGTAGATTCTAACTCTAGTCCTCTTACTGACACAGCGACAAGTCTGGGGAGACCAGACGAGCCCGCTGCAGTAACTCCTGTTCCTAGGACTCTTGCCGATCTAAACTTGCAGACCCGTTTGGTGAAACTTCCCCGCTCAGTATCATTTGCCAATTGCCGAACTCGGCAGGGTCGTGTAGTTCGCCCTCCTTCCCGCTACAGATGATTGCAGCCGGTGGACCTTTCGGTCCGCGCCTTGGGGGGTAATGTAGCATACCGCTACATAAGCGTAAAAATTATAAATTCGCCATTCATACTTAAATAAATTAATTAGTAGCATTAAAAATATTACTCTAATTTATTATTAAGTATTTTCTACTTCTAATTCGTAATCATTGAAGTTTTGTGTAAATGCATGATATAATAAAAATAACACTTGACATTCTTCGAGAGAGAAGCCCTCTGGTGGCAACACTGCGCAGTTGCGCGTCTCTTCTCTCAAAGCCACTCTTACTATGGCGTCCTAACTTAGCGGTGTTACAGCAAAATTCTCGACCTCTACCTCGTCGCCATACACTCAAAACATTATCCCTGGGTCTTGAGCTTTACTTTTAACTCAGCCTCGAGTTTCACGTCAACAAACGCCACAACACATTATCCCTCGGTTTTTCTCCTGAGTGCCATGTTAATTGCTCTCCTCACATAAGCAGTGACTAAACTTGATACTACTAATCTGAGCAAGTAATTCAACCTGCTCCTGCTGATGTGCCTACTTGATTCTGCTCACATGAGCCTGATTTAACTTGCTCACTCACACCCCACCTTATTTTTGGAGTCATCAGTTATACCTGAACTACGCCATTGAACCCCGCTCAATTATCCCAAATTGCCTAATTCAACTTCCCAAACACAACTCACTCACCGTGCCTACTCCATCGCGTGCCGGCCTCCGTCAACGCCAGCCTGGTCCTCCGGCAAGGATTGCCCACCTAGACAAGCTCTCCGAGATCAAGATCCAAGCCAGTTCCTGGTTTCCGCTTCCAAATAAACTCCACCTAAAAACGAGCTGAGTTCCAAACCGCTTTTCATTATCCCTCTCATAATTTCCTCATATCGCCTTCGAGAATTGATCGAGTTTTTCTTTTAGCCGTTCAAATTAATATTTACAACTCCACCACCTAACGGCGGAAGATTAAAACCCGACATCTATCACTTCCCCATGTAGCATATCGCTACAAAGCGTAAGAATTATAAATTTTCCCATTCGCACTTAAATAAATTAATTATTAGCATTAAAAATCTTACTCTAATTCATTATTAATTATTTTCTACTTCTAATTCGTAATCCTTAAAGTTTTTGTGCAAAAAGCATAAAATTAAAGTCACGATTGACATGTTCGTGTTTCAAGCCTCTGAATCTGGCAGCACTGCGCGTGGCGTCCTTTCGAATCACATTCTATCGTGCCTTACTAGTTCGTGCATACCGTGTTCGTGTAAGTGAAGAAAATTAGTGTTTAAATAAGAAGTAACCTGGTAACGTAAACAAGTGTAAATTCCCTGTGTGCATGTCAATTAACTTAAGGATCTGATCATCGTCGTGAATTAAGGATGAACTTAAAAATATTGCTAAAGCTCTTAGACGGGCATGTGTATTTCGGATGCTACCTCAGCGTGAAATAGCGTAAACATTTGCGTGTCATTTCCAAATTCACGTGTTGAGACTTCATACTAGATATTCAGCTATCGTCCTTCTTTTCTGCAAATTATATATTGCGGTCGCCAGTATCATATCGAGAATTATTCATAGACTGACTCGTGAACGAACGCGGCTGAATTGCCGGCGTTCTTTGTGGATAGTGTGTCTTTGTTTTCCAAATGGCGGAGCATACACTGCCGTCTCCTGTCACTACTCCGTGACTATAATTGCACTATAAGCATGTGTTATAATAGTATTTTCTTTTTTTTAACAAACATACTTGCAGTAGTTTTTCGTAAATAATGTTTCAACGCGAAATAATAATTAAAAATGTCTCTTAATAATCTCGTATGTTTATAAATTACGAAGGTTATTCATGCCTATGCTTGCTAAAGTTTTGAGTTTCATTTTTTTATAGTTCATACTCCTTGAACCTTGCGATTAATCGCACTTATTTCAATTTAAATCATTTCAATAAAAATTTAATTCCATTCTGTTCATTCTTGTGACAAAAAAAACACCCACTACCATTTGCCTTTCGTGAGTGCGTACAAATTACGCCGGCGGCTTGGCGAATGCCGACGTGTAGAGCCGCCGGGTTAATCGCCGCACTGATTTTCATGTTTTCGTTTTGCGCATATTTCCCTTCTGTGCAAGCAAAACGTTTAGTGTTTCCTTTTTTATTGTGGAGATTATTCCTTGATTTTTTAGTATTGCAAATGATATTTATCAGTGATTTTCAGTAGGATTTATATCAATGAAACCTTAGAATTTTTCTCTGTTATTTCTTGTACAGTTATAGAGACGTTCTAGAGTACTTAAAGAAGCATTAATTCTCTTTCTTTGAAATTCTTAATTGCTGTAATTCTTTTCTTTTGCTTCATGAACCATGTCTTGTTAAGTCATGTGTTTTCCATGGTTCCAGGGATTTGATCCACGATTTTGCTCTTAGATAATCACTAAAAGTATTACTAAAAATTCTTAAATTTTATGCCTTGTACTTAAAGCAAGAGCAGCTGTATAAGAGTTTCTTAATTGATTCTGTCCTATCTCTCTACTTTTGAGCTTGACGAGAAAGAGAACAAATGAAATTAACTAGAGTCAAATCTGTAGGATTTCTCGAATTCTGCTGTGTGGGAGTTTTATTAATTACGATGCTGTGGGACTGTCAGTGGTGGAATTTTCCTTGATGTCTCCTTGGACTGTTCATCCAGCTTATTGGACTCTTTGCAGGACTTCAACGTCATCGCCACACACCACTCGCAACAGCTTCCCCTTGGGCCTTGCTTTGCCTCAACTTAACTGAATTGGCCTTAAACTCCCCAGGCATTTCCTTAGTGGGATTCCCTTTTGTTGGACTAGTATTGGGTTTTACCTCAACCGGCATCAACTGAAACTGGCCCGACCTTAACTGGACGTGACTTAACCAGAATTTACCTGGCCTTGGGCCTCATTTTGTCTCGCTGGCATGGGCTTTAATGCTACTTAACTCACCTAAGAATTGCCTCAACTTGAGCCGCCCTGCCTGGCCTCAACTCAATCAAAATCGATCACTCACAACGTCACGGTTTCCTCAAAGTCTATATGCTGGGCTCGTAAAATCATTTGCAAACCACACACACACACGGTCGACTCCAGCACTTCTCCAGGAGCCTCCCGACTGCCCGGACTGCAAACCCTCTTCAGCCAAGTTCATCGGTGGTTCAAGACTCGGCGGTCCTCTCAGGCTTCCTTCCAATATATACCCAAAAAGCTGAGTCCAGAGTACCTTATTATCCTTTCTCATGGTACTCCCAGATGCTTATCGAGGTTTGTAAGGACTGGCTATACCCCACGGCCCAATCCTTACACCCAGAGGGCGTTCCTGTGAATCGGATTAATGTCATATATAATTATTGAAATAAAGTGCAATTCGAGCATATAAATCGTAGAAATATTATCTTTCTGTCCGTATGTTGTACAAGCTTTGAATTTTGATATTGAGTTTATATTTGTTTACTCATTTCTACCAATATTTTGTAGATATTTGTCAATCATGAGTGGTAACCGGCTTACACTGTATCTCTATTTTATCCCATGTACCCATGTCCGCATGATGCGGTGAATATCGAGAAGATATGAAATATGTTTTTGGTGGTGATAGGGCTTTGCATATTTTTAGGGCATATTTTTCATTTCTCATTCAACTACCCTTGACCGAGATAGACTTGTAGTGATCGCCCTCAGCCGTACTTCAGTCTAAATTTCATAAATTATTAAAACCATCTTCTAAAAATTAAATAAAGTTAACGTAATCATTCTTAAAATTTTAGATCACTATTTTCATTCAACATTACCCTTAAATCTATTAAAATTTGACCAAAGAAATACTTCGACAAGAAAGAACGGCGTTTTTACCTAGAACCATATCGCAAGTTCATCCGTTTCCGGAAAATTCCGGAAACGCTCGTCCGCTCAAAGCGCATATAAGGCCGGCTTCCCAGGCAGAGTCGTCATTCTCGCATAGATCCTCCTAGCGCTTGGGCCCCAGAGCGGGCAATTGTAAGTATCAAGTGTAACGATAACTGTGTATTATGTCTTAACTTTCCTGTGTTGTGTCTTAACTTGTTCCGTGTTAGGGAGCTCTCGTTATTGTGTCGTAGAAATATTCACTATGTTGTCTCTGTGCCAGTGTTAGTTAGTCACCAGCCTCAAGCTCACTGCCACATCTTTGTCATTGTTTCGTGTTTACTATTCTCCGATGATACCGTATTGTGCTGTCAGTGTTAGACGATGTTGGCATTAGCTCCTTAGATATTTTTTAGTGCTGAGCATAGTGTTAAGACACTTTGCTGTCCACAGAGATCATCTTTGGTTTGCTCATCTTTTGTGTGTTCCAGCTTCTAATTAATTGTGCTCTCAACTTTTGTATTTTGATTAAGTCAGGTTTAAACAATTTTGGAATTCCTCTGCAATTTTTAGTCAATGTTTAAATTCATATCTCGAGAAATGAAGCTATGATAGTATTATAGATTGGATAGCCCTACACTAGAGCACAGCAAGGGTTCCACATAGACACAACATAGTTATAGTACTGAACACAATACAATTCAATGACACAGCAAGTTAGGTAAATAGTTCACTCACCTCTTGGATTCCTTAACTTAATACTCCATTTTCAATACTGTGGCTAGCAAGAGTAGAGCGGAGATAGACGGGAAATGTATAGTATAGGGTAGAATAGAATTAGTACATTAGTTTAGAACTTAAGAAGTTAGATACCAACCACAGTATGGTAATTATTTACACACTCGGTCAACATGTACTTGTTGTTGAACCCGAGGCCAATCGCAGACTGACTCGCGAGTGTTGCCCTATCGAGCGTTGCCAACTTTCGGTCTCTCTAACTAGAACTTACACTACTCGCTATATTACACCCCTCCCTCCTTAATTAGAAACCCCTCCCTGTATCCCCAGTCCCCTTATTCAATATAGTCAATCCTAAAGGTCCATTCTCACCACAGGCTTCCGAGCCCGGGTAGACCTGCGTGAGATGCTAGCACTTGGAGGCTCGTTCAGCCTAGCCTCCTGGGTGGGAATCGGGTACTCAGGTGTTTCGGAGTCAGGTTCATTGGTCGGAGGTGGTGGGTATGAATTTTGAGCAGGTTGTGGAAACACAACGGTTTCCTCCGTAGGTTGTTCCAAGGGTTCAGGGATGGTGTTCGAGCAGGTAATAACTTGGTCCTGGTGTCGACGAACGACCTCTCCCCCCTTCAGTTGGCACTTGTAGGATACCGGGCCTGTTTTCTCAATGGTGGTAGCAGGGGTCCATTTTGGGGAACCCGGCGTGTATTGACGGACCATCACAGGAGACTCCGGCGGAATATCAACCGCTCGAGACCCTGGGTGGTATCTTTTCTGAGCGTCCTGGCGTTGAGCAACTTTGGACGCGATTGCTTCTGACGGCCAAAGCAGATCAAGACGAGAGCGAACTTTTCTGCCTAACATCAGTTCGGCGGGCGTAACACCTGTTGTCGTGTGGGGTGTTAGCCGATAGTTGAACAGAAACCTGTCTAGTGCTAGGCGTAGGGGTTCCGTTGACTTTCGTATATTCTTCTTGAAAGTTTGTACCATGCGCTCTGCCAGTCCATTAGTTGAAGGGTGGTATGGTGCGCTCGTAATATGTCGCATACCACATGCCTTCACAAATTCTTGGAATTCGGCCGATGTGAAACACGTTGCATTGTCAGAAACAATTGTTACTGGAAATCCAAATGTCGCAAAAGTGTGTTTCAGGCACGAGATCGTTTCGCTAGAGGTTGTAGTAGATGTGGGAAAAATTTCAACCCACTTAGAGTGTGCATCCACGATCACTAGATAGTATTTTCCATCCATTGGGCCCGCGTAGTCAATGTGTATGCGATGCCAAGGCTTCGCAGGCCATTCCCACGGATGGAGTTCAGCTTTCGTTGGTGCAGCTCGAGTGCTCAGGCACTCGCTGCATGACTTAGTCGTTTCTTCTAGATCTTTGTCCAGCAGCGGCCACCATACATAGCTGCGAGCTAACTCCTTCATCCTGGATGATCCAGCATGGCCAGAGTGCAGTTCGTCCACAATGGCTTGTCTGAGAGCTTGGGGTACAATAATTCTTGCTCCCCAGAGTACACAGCCATTTTGTGTGGACAATTCGTCTCGCCTCCTAGTAAACGGAGCAAGATCAGGGTCACCAATTACCGTCGAAGGCCAGCCTACTTGGCAGTATTTGTATCCCTTTGAAAGTACGGGGTCCCTTAGGGTGCCGTCGCGGATGTGGGTGCTGGTGACTGGAGCTGACTCAAGGAAATTAACTAAGGACGTCCATTCCGCAGGAATAGGTGTGGCTTCCTCGGGAGTTGTCAAAGGTAGACGACTGAGAGCATCAGCTGTGCCCAACAGCACGCCAGACCGGTGACGCAAGGTGAACTTGTAGGACTGCAGTAGTAAAGCCCACCTTTGAATGCGCCCGGATGCCATCGGAGGAATGCTTCTACCCGGATCAAATAGTCCTAACAAAGGTTTGTGGTCCGTAACCACAGTGAAATCCTGTCCCCACAGGTAGCAATGAAATTTTCGAAGTGCGAACACCATAGCTAGGGCTTCTTTCTCAGTTTGAGAGTAGTTGCGTTCTGTTGCTGTTAGAGTTCGGGAGGCAAAATAGGCGGGGCGTTCAATCCCATCAATAAGGTGACACAGCACCGCTCCCACACCATACGCACTACTGTCCGCCACTACCACTATGGGTTTCTGAGGGTCAAAATGGACTAGAGTCTGAGAGTCCAGGAGGGCTTGTTTAGATTTCTGGAAGGCTCTCTCCTGACTTGCATCCCATTTCCAAGGGGTTTTGTCTCTCAGTAAGGTATTTAGGGGCTCCAGCATAGTTGCAGATGATTTTAGAAATTTCCTATAGAAATTTAGCAGCCCAAGGTAGGCTCTCAGTTGAGTTACATTAGTAGGGGCTGGTGCATTCTGGATTGCTGCTACCTTCTCTGCAGTGGGGTGCAATCCATCCTTGTCAATTTGGTATCCAAGGTAGGATACCTGTGGCACTCCAATTTGGCATTTATCCATTTTCAGTTTTAGTCCTGCCTCCTGTAGTTTAGATAAGACTTGATAGAGACGCTTGTTGTGCTCTTACTCATTAGTGGCACTCACCAGGACGTCATCCAGGTAGCAGAACACTCCTGGGAGGCCCTGCAATAGTCCTTCCATGGCACGCTGAAAGATTCCAGGTGCGGACGCAATTCCAAAACTGAGACGGTTGTAGGCAAATAAACCTCTGTGGGTGTTTATTACCGTGAGTTCCTTGGAGTCTTCATCCAAGGGTAGTTGAGCGTATGCCTGAGACATATCTAGCTTGGAGTATATAACTCCTCCTGCTAACCCGCTAAATAGGTCTTCCACTCTGGGTATAGGGTAGGTATCAAGCCTAGTGGCTCTGTTGACTGTTAATTTGTAGTCCCCACAGATGCGGATGCTTTGATCAGCCTTGAGCACAGGGACGATCGTCGCTGCCCATCTCGAGTATTGTACAGGGGTGAGGATACCTTCCTGCACCAGTCTATCAAGTTCTGCCTCCACCTTAGGTCTCAGTGTGTAAGGCACGTTCCTGGCCTTACAAAACTTTGGTGGTACAGCTGGATCCACTTCTATTTTGAAATTCCTTCCCTTAAAGCAACCCAGACCTGGTTGAAAAAGGTCAGGGAATTTATTTGCTAACTCTTCAGGGCAGGTAGTCAATTTGTTGACATTATTTGATACTATAGTTAGCCCAAGGGAATCAATCAGGTCCCTACCCAGCAAAGCTGGCCCCTCCCTGTCTACAATCACAATAGTTGCTAGTTGAGGAACCATATTACCAGATTCACGCTGGATGTTAGCTCTAATCTCTCCGCAAACTACTAGCTCCGCTCCCCCATAAGTCCTAAGCTTAACATCAGAAGGTCTCAGCTCGGGTCTTGACTGAGCTGGTATTTTAGAGTAGGTGGCCATTGAAAGGATAGACCTGGCAGCACCTGTATCTACCTCCATCTCTAATTGCACACCATTTAGTAACAATTTTATTTTGATTGGGGGTTTCATTTCCTCGGCTATTGAGAAAATCTCTCCATAACAGCCTAGATTAGCAACTGGATAGTCTGCACAGGCTGCATTGTTAGTTCTATTAGGGTTAGGGTGGTGTTCCCTCCCCCTTTTCTCATGCATAGCATGCACAAAATTATTTTTGTTGTCTTTAGCAGAATTTTGCTTTTTCAATTTAAAGCAACACTTCTTAAGATGGCCTTTTTGGCCACGACCATGACAAACACTGTCTTTATAGGGGCAATCTCTACGCCAGTGCAGACTACCACAGCCGCTGCATGCTGATTTGGGGCTAGCTTGAGCCTGAGTTTTGCCCTGAGGCTTAATAGCAGTTTGCTTTACTCTATGCTGGCCCACATTTAGTATGGAATTAGGTTGCCTTAACACAACCGTCTCCCTCAGTTGAGTTTCTTTGGCAGTTGCCAGATCCACGGCTTTTTTCCATGTGAGGTCATTTTCATTAAGCAAACAATTTTGAACATCATTACTGGCCACACCCAGTATTAACCTATCAAGCAGCGTTTCTTCCAGAACTTCCTGTTTGAAATTACAGGTGTCTGAAAGGGCCTTTAAGCTAGCCACAAAATCAGCAATGCTCTCCCCTTGTTTCTGGTTCCGCTTATGGAACCTAAACCTTTAAAAGATCTGGTTGCGTGTCGGCTTAAAATGCCGTCTTAACGCTTCCATGATCTCCTCATAGGTAGCATCTAAAAGTCTTTTAGGTGACAGTAGATCTTTGGCTAACCTAACAATTTTAGGACCCACCAGAGCAATAAATGTTTTAGCTTTATTTGAATCTTCCACTTTATTAATACTAAGGAAGCAGTTTAGCCTGACTTCATATTCTGGGAATTCTTCCTCTAAAGGATTGAATTCTCCCACTGAGCCTAGCATTGGCATTTTTACCCAGCTGTACAGCTAATTGTCAGATATCTACCTGAAATAGTAGTAGCAACAATATCAGTTGCAAGAGTAGCCAATTTAAGAGACTGTAATAATACACCTTGTTAAAAAAAAATCAGAAATTTACAGCATCAATACTCTAGTCACTGAATAATATAAATTCTGAGTTCCTTCATTAGTCTAGCCTCTCCCAATAGTTCTACAAAAAATAATCCTCGTCGCCAGTATTATAGATTGGATAGCCCTACACTAGAGCACAGCAAGGGTTCCACATAGACACAACATAGTTATAGTACTGAACACAATACAATTCAATGACACAGCAAGTTAGGTAAATAGTTCACTCACCTCTTGGATTCCTTAACTTAATACTCCATTTTCAATACTGTGGCTAGCAAGAGTAGAGCGGAGATAGACGGGAAATGTATAGTATAGGGTAGAATAGAATTAGTACATTAGTTTAGAACTTAACCCGCGCACGGTCGCGCATCCCTCAGAAAAGTAGTCAATTTACCCGCGTTACTCTGCCGTTCCCTGTTCACTTACCGTAATAGGCAGAGATGTAAAAATATGAAGTAATGAGTAAAAAATGTTGCTTTACACTTTGATGTTGTCAGATTTTTGATAACTTGAACCGTTTCTTTGTAATATGGAGTCAAACTCCGTAGATTTTTGCACAACATTGCTTCAAAGAGATCAATGGCCATTTTTGTGTTTTGGGAACAATGTAATGTTTTTTACTGCTATTTTATGCAGAAAATCCTTCCAAACCTGCTGATGTTTTTATTTTTCCTCTACAACAATTAGAAAAAAAGTTATGACCATTTATGTCTACTAGGTGTTATCCATTCTTCGTTTTAGTTCCTACATAAATGCATGTTTGCATGTCTGGTTATATTACTGTAAGTATAGTGTTTCGAAACTTGTAATTTTCACACAATATGAATAAAATACTGCTCTACACGCTACTGACTTCAGATTTGTCTTATTTGCCATTTTTACGAAATAAGGCGAAATAAGGCCCTGAGTAGTTTCGCTGGTAACTGAGGCTGCCACTGACTGTTCGCACGCACACCCTCTCACGGTCGCCTCATTTACCACACTGACTGTGCTTACCCCTCCCAACTTCCAAGTGGTTGGAGGTCTGCCTTAACCCCCACAATGTGGGGGTTTCTGGCTCCAGCTGTGTAGCACTCGCTGAGACGATCATTTTGGTGTATAACAACTTGGGGTTATGCCTTACGTCTGGCAACCAGTGAGCCTGGTAAATGAGGCGACCAGTTACAGTGCGCGGGTTAAGAAGTTAGATACCAACCACAGTATGGTAATTATTTACACACTCGGTCAACATGTACTTGTTGTTGAACCCGAGGCCAATCGCAGACTGACTCGCGAGTGTTGCCCTATCGAGCGTTGCCAACTTTCGGTCTCTCTAACTAGAACTTACACTACTCGCTATATTACAGATAAGTTATTTAAACCAATAGAGATTGTATCTTCTGTAGTCACTCACTCAAGTCAAGTCACATAAATAATCATTCTTTCTTGCTCATCTGAATAATAGAGTATAGAGACTTCACCTTTTCTCATACTTATATCTTAGTACATTAATTATCTAATTACCTCAGTGCTTTAGCTATTATGTTGGCTGTAGTTCATTCAAACTCAGTTGTGCTGCTGCTTGTAATGTCAGGATAGAGCTTGTGACCAGTTGGTTTGGAACACTGATTCTGGTGTTAAGATGATTCAGGCTGCGACTCGGGCGCTAGAGTTGCGGACTGATTCTTATCACCGGACTCCTGCCATTGTTTATCCTGTTAATGTTGCAGTTTGCGCAGTCTTGCACATGTGTTACGAATAGACTCGTTTTTTTGTTTGTTCAAATAATCCAGCACGATGTCCCCTGACAGGATCGACTGGACCACACATCCGTGCACTCACAAACACGTATGAAACCAAACCCTAACTTCTTAATTTAAGGAGCTTACCTCCTCCAAGTTTTCGCCTTCAAGTCTCCTCCGGGTCCATCCTCCGGGTTTTGCCTCTGAGTTGATTCTCCGAGTTTCCCCTCTTATTTAACTTGTGAAACTGGAAGGCCTGCATCCCTGCAGCTAAGCCGCTTGAACCTTTAGTTGTGATTACCTTTGGGTCGAGAGTCCCTTCCTACCGAGTTTTCCCAACCGGTAGCTATCCCCATACTCATCACTAAATTCACCACTCACTTAGTGTCGGAACCTCCCACACTTACACCATCATCGACTTCACACTCCACACGCTTCCACAAGCCTGAGCCGAACGAATCGTCTGAAGTCATTCAACCTCCTCGGACTCTCCCCAAGAACGTCTCGTGAACAAGAGTCAAGCCTCGTACTTCGCCGTTCAACCTTCTCTCCAATGAAGCGCATAAAGGCTAGTCTGTTCCCTCATTTCCTTCTGATGATTGGCTGTAGCGGTGATTTGGTTGTTGATTGTAGACGCTCGAAATATTGCGTCCGAATACCGCCTAACTCCTTCTGAGTCAGAGGCCTTAAAGCATTCCTTTTTGCAATTAAGTGTGCTCTACCCGGAGCACTGGTGACCCTTTTTAATAAGAAGAACATCTTCCTTGTCACTTGACAAATTCCTCAATATTCAACCTTTTAAAGTCAAATTCAATTTGATTTCCCCACTTTGGGAGAACTTCATAGACTATTGGCACGCCACGTATGGTTTGTCTATTAGTACGCCTCGTATATTTTGTCTATTAATCTGCCTCGTATGGTCTATCTATTTGTACACCTCTGATAGCTTGTCTATTAGTGCACCTCGTATAGTTTGCCTATTGAGATTTGCCTATTGAGATGTTGTGTGCCTCGTATGGCTTATCTATTTGTACACCTCGGATGGTTTGTCAATTAGTACTCCTCGTATGGAACATTTGTTTTAGGATATCCTATATTAAGAAACTTTTAAAAGCCAATATGTTGGCATGTATCTCATGTGACAACTTGGAAAACACACATTTTTCTTTTTCTTTCTTTCTCTACATGAATGGCATCCGGATCATGATCTTCCATGGTTGCTTTCGCAACCAGACCCTTTGGTGCTCAAGTTCACAAGCTGTCACTAGCGCGCGAAAGTGATACATTTCAAGTTTCAACTCGTGCTCGGTTGCGTTTAAGAAACTAGTAAATTTTTTTCTACGGCTTGCTTGTGAAACTTTTAAAAAGAAATGGCTATTCAATTATCAGGTGGCGCAATTGCAGTAAGTATTTTAGTAAAGGTTTTGTTGTATGTTAAGGCTGATGTGTTAAACCTTGGTTCATATTTGGGCAGTACAATAACCGCGTCGCTCAATGTGCAACTACTATATTGTCTCCGACGTAGGCTGCGCATATTTTATGAAAGTATCTAATCGAAAATCATGGATCAGCAGTAGTGCGTCTCAATCGGTATTTGTAAAGGAGAGGACAGTAATCAATTTTCTAATTTTGTTGCTTGTATAATTGTAATGACATCAGAATAAACATCTTTTCTCCTATGCACTTTTCATTGGTAATGAGTATTTAATGAGTTATAGCTGTAGGTTAATTACCGCAATTCTAGTCTTTCAAGCGGGAAATCGTTGTATTGAGGTGGAGACTCCGATAGAAACTCTGTTCCGATGGCTCTAATGCGCTTGAATGAATGTTAGGTTGGTTATGTTACGTCAGGTTAGGATAGATTAGTTAGGTTACCCCTATAACTCATTAAATACTCATTTACGACGGAAAGTGCGTAAAATAAAAGATAATTTTGATCTAGGGTAATGTTCGAAAGGCCGGACGGTTCGAATCTTCGGTCATTCTTAGTTAATTTTTTTGCGCTCGGTAGCTATCTAAAAACTCGACCCGCAAGGCCTGTAGTAGTGTAATCTGCTGCGCGTCTAATGGGGTGGCTTTTGGATTGCTATCGATTGTCAAAATTGAAAATTAACTTAGTTAGAGTGACCGACGATTCGAACCGTCCGGAGATTCGAACATTACCCTAATTTATGAGTAGAAAAAGTTGAAAAATAGATTGGAACAAGTCTCGATGAGCGGCTTTGCCGCTCAGCAAGAATGAAAGTATCGATTATAACTGGAATTTGATGCTGATTCCGAATCTGCAATTTGTTTTGACCGCCTAGGAGTTTTTCAATTTTTTGTGATTTTTTGAATTTTAAATTTTTATACATTTTTAATGTTTTTTTTGGCCTGCACCACCTCATGATCCAAACTCTGCCATTCTCAACCCTACATGGTCAGACCGTGCCTTGAAGTCCTGAGTACCGGATAGCAGGGTTGGCACATAAAAAACCCACCCAAAAAAGCCCAAAAAAACCCACACTAAAAAACCCACTAAATAGTGGGTTTTTTTGGGCTATTTTGGGTTTCATTATTATGTAAATTTTACTTGTTTTCAAGCTTATAGAATCAAAATGAGCTAAATATTTATCTTGTCAAAATAAGTATCTAAGTCATGTGCATGACTATGACAAGAAAACATTGAAAAACAAAACACCAACCCTATACATTTCAAATTAGAAAAACCTTAATCATAAAAAAACTTGAGGGACTAATATATTTTAATGAATTCCATTTCCAAAGTAAAAAAAAAAAAATTTAGAAACAAATGCAGTTTGACTACTTAATATAGAGACTTCTGAATTTTTACTGTCTTCTAGACTAGACTGCTACTACAATACTACTGTGTTTCTCTTTCTAAATCCGCTGCCATTTCATTGTTGTCAACCACATCATGATCATTCGTGAGTTGGCAATATACTGAGACGATTTATGTGCGCGTTCTGATCCTAATCTATTTCTCAATTTATTCCACACAATTCCAAATGTTGAGAAAATTCTCTCAATGGATCCTGAACTTGCGGGGCAAGAATGAAGATTGCTTATAAACTTGCAGAAACCCTCTGCCAATGTTTTTTCATGAATCTGCATTTTCTGCTGTTTCATGTCTTTTAATATCCCACCATCAACAAGGAGTCATTGCCTTAGTGATATTCTCATTGAACATGTGTTTTGGGAAGATGTTGGAGTCCTTCAATTTATAGGAGTAAAGCGCACCGATGAACTCCGGATAGTACTCAGCCAACCACTCTTCAATATCAGTCTTCTTTGAGAGCTTTGCCTTAAATGTTGTAAAATGAAACATCAATATCAAGTTCATTATCTTGTTGATCAGTCTAATGTGAAGCAGGCTAAGTGAATTAGGTTAAACATTATTAGACACCCTAGAATAATTTAATGGTAGGATGCCCTAGAAGTCGCTGAACTTATTCGGGCCCACAGGTAGCTATACTCAAATTTGACCATTGTATTAGACTTAAGAAACATTCTACCTCTGTATCACCTGTGGTAAATGAATTGTTTAAATTGAAATAAGTCTAACTATTATAGTCAGATGGGGCAAGACAACTGCAGCCATCATAGGGTGAGAAAGTAAAGAAACTACTGGCCTATGGGGAGCATTCAAGCTGCACTGGAACAAATTTGATGATGGAATCAGTTAGAGCATTTACTTCCAATCATTTTAGTGTTTGTTGCTATCCTGTACTGCAAAAAGTGAATTTTTTGGCAAATTTAAAAAAAAGTTTGGCATGTCACTACATGTTGTAACATGTAACAGTGTGGTTGACTGACTTGACTTGCGCAGCTAAGCACTCCAGCTCACACAATACACATGTTAAGTTGTTAACAGCATGACTGTTAAGTGATATGCAGCTGTCTTGCTTCAAGCTGCTTGTGGTGGTTACTTATGATCTGCATGGTGCTTCCCTCTCACATGACTTGCGCCTGTCTGCTGCTAAAACAACTTACTATAAATTGACGAGCATAGCAATTCTCTTTGGACATCTTATATCTTTACAGACTGCAGAGCTATGTCTCTATGCATATGGTAATTGGTAAATGGTAATTGTGATGGACAAACCTAATTCAAATATTGCTCATATAATGTAATAATTCATATAATAATGTAATATAATGTTGGAAATAAAGTAATCAAATAACAATATTTACTCAATAAGTGTATGTATATAAATCTGAAATAGGGGCAACGGGAGTTGTGTGAATAGCTCTTTTACAAAAACAGGTATTACAAAAAACCCAATAAAGCCCAAAAAAAAACAATAAAACCCATAAAACCCAATTTAACCCAAAAAAACCCAGGTGGGTTGGGTTTTTTTAGAAAACCCTGGGTTTTTTCCATCCCTGCCGGATAGGGCCGGGTTCCACCCAACCTGTACGGACATGGCATTCTTTGGGCACCACCTCAGTTGTTGCTAGCCGCCTTTCCAAAAAAAAATAAAAAAAAGCGAAAAAATCAAGAGCGGTCCAAACAAATTGCATATTCGGAATCAGCATCAAATTCCAGTTATAATCGATATTTTCATTCTCGCTGAGCGGCGAAGCCGCTCAGCGAGACTTGAGCCAATAGATTATTGTCCTTTTCATCACATTTACCAAATTTAAGAAAAAATATTTTAGACTATTTTAAATATAAATTATGAAATATTTATAATGAGGTTTAATATTGCTAGTTTCTGAAAAAAATTTCAATGTCTTTAATTGTGCAATTTACGTGTAGCATGTTCCTGCCTGAGGAGAGAAGAATATTTCTGATTGACATGGCATTTGATTTATGTTGTTGTTTCAAATTTGAATTGTAAAAATAATGTTTAATGGGCCGCAATGTTTGACCGCAACGTGCAACACTGGTGGCCACGGAGGGGATTTTCATGAAGCTGCTGACCGACCAGTAATCACAAACTCCATTTTTGTTAATATTTGGGAGCAAGATAGGGGCACAATCTAGTTAAATGATTGCTATTTTCACAATTCTTATCACAATTGACTCTAAAGTTGAGTTGAATATTGAACTTCAGTTGCACCAATTGTGGTCCAAGTGTTACAATGTACCTAAAGCTTCCTAAAAATAACAAGGACATGAGTGGATATCTAGTAAATGTAATATTCATTAAAGCATCTTTTTGATAAGTCACTGGAAACCTATCATTTATGGAATTTATTGATCTGCTTCATTGATGAAAATGTTGTTTTCTAACTATAAATATTAATTAAGGGAAGCATATCCAAAAACTGAAACTTTTTTTCTATTGGACTTACGTCTATGGAAATTTGCAGACCACTAGATCTCCACATTTGTAACAACTTTTGTTTAGGAAAAATTTTTCCCCAGGGCATAGAAAATTAATTATTTAAAAAAAAAATTTTATATATACATTTATTATTCACTACTACTTCAAAATTTATAAAGCTAGAGCAATGCGGTTTGTTGCATTTGAAAGTCAAACTTGTGCTCTATCTAATTTACCAGGGAATTTTTTGATATATTTCATTCAAAATTTATATGAATTTTTTTGTAAAGGTCAGGGCAAAAGTTATACTTTTAGGGTAAAAAAGTCTACGGAAAGTTTTACAGGAAGTTTTTTGAAAATCCTCTGGTAAATTAGATAGAGCAACCATTTCACTTTCAAATGCAACAAACCGCATTGCTCTAGCTTTGTAAACTTCGGAGTAGTGTTGACAAACGTCTTGAAAACTTAGTTTTTTTATAAGACCTATTTTTAAGAAAAAATGCTTCTCCTCCTACAGTTTTAGAGCTACAGTGATGATTTTGGTATCATTGGATGCAGAAAAACATGGGCTTTACAATGTATTGAGAAGTTTTTCGAAATTCATTCTTGTTTCAAAGTTATGACGTCATAAATTTGAATTTTCTTGAGAATATTTTGATTTTTTGTCTTTTTAATTTTTTAAATTTTTATATTGGAAATTTGATTCAAGTTTTTGGAATGTCCACGTTATTCTGCATCCAATGATACCAAAATCATTACTGTAGCTCAAAAACTATCAGAGAAAAAGCATTTAGAAACCCCCCCCAAATGTCGTTTTCTATGATTTCCCATTTTCTTTTCAAGAAAATCGCATTTTGTCATAAATGATAAATGATTCTAAATTGCATTTCCTATTAGTATACCAAATTTCATTGCTCTAAATTCAATGATAAAAAAAATATTCGGATGGGGAATGCTTACCATGAGAAATATGAATGATGAAATATATATATAAAAAATAAAAAATAAAATTTAAAATTTGAGAATTTTTTTTTTTCACGTTTTTCTGCATGCAATGATACCAAAATCATCACTGTAGCTCAAAAACTGTAGGAGGAGAAGCGTTTAGAAAACCCCCCCAAAAATGTCGTTTTCTATGATTTCCCATTTTCTTTTCAAGAAAATCGCATTTTGTCATAAATGATAAATGATTCTAAATTGCATTTCCAATCAGTAGACCAAATTTCATTGCTCTAGGTTCAAAAATGATAAAAAAGGTCCGCAAGGGGGATTCTCTCCCCCTCCCGGGGGAGACGTTAGCTCTGGGATACGTTCCTGATATTTTTACAGACATTCGGGGACATATCTCCAACTCATTTAAAGCAATAAAAAAAAAATCGTGAGAATCAACTTTTGGACTGCAGATGCCCCAAAATGCTTCCCTTAACAAGTTTTATTAGTAAATTAATAGGAGCATGTGAGAAATGTCACCTCTATAGTCCTACTTAGTGTAGTGGTGAAGCATATCAATGAAGCACTGAGAAGGATTATTAAATTACTTAGTAATCCTGAAAGTAAATTACTAGTAATCCTGAAAGTAAATTACTAGTAATCCTGAAAGTAAATTACTAGTAATCCTGAAAGTAAATTACTAGTAATCCTGTTACTTGGTGTTGTGGTGAAGCATATCAATGAAGCACTGAGAAGGATTATTAAATTACTTAGTTATCCTGAAAGTAAATTACTAGTAATCCTGAAAGTAAATTACTAGTAATCCTGTTACTCGGTATAGTGGTGAAGCATATCAATGAAGCACTGAGCATGAATACTAAATTAGTTGGCTTGGACCAAACAATGTCTCACCAAGATGTAGTTTTAGGATTAAAGGAGCCAAATTAGAAAAAAGAGTTTCAAAATGACTGTATTATCTCAAACATTTGTCAATTTGTAATTTTTTGGTTAAAATGTATTGTGAATTTTTCCTCTTGAACTTCAAGAAACATCCAATAAAACCTCTTGGATAGAGTGATTGGTATCTTTCACCCAATAACCGCTGTAGCATATAATCAATAACAACATTAACATGTTAACTGCATTTCCGCTGCTGTTTACGGTTGGTTTGGTTAGGTTGTAAGTACCGGAATATGGAAATCAATTTTCCAGCTTGAATAAATTTTAATTCCTATTGAATACGAAAAATACGAATGTGCTTCAATATTTCACTACTGGTACGTTAATGGGCAATTTACCTCTTGGTGCACATTGGGTCCAATACGCAGTGAACATGTTAAAACGGTGCAATAGCCAGCAGGATGCATAGTGGAGTTTATATAGTTGTTTTTTAGTGCACTTGATAGACATAAATTGACCAGAGTTAATCTTTCATGATATGCAGAACAGAAACATTCACAATTTACTAGTTGGCTAGCAAATAATTTTTAACCACTTCAGACCTGCTAAGTTTGTGAGTACTATGTTCCAGCAAAGTAACCAATCTAATTTTGTTTATGAGTTCAATCTAGTTTTGTTTGTGAGTTTATGAGTACCAATAGGTGCATTAGTTTACTATATCCCAGCAAAGTAAACAATCTAATTTTGTTTATGAGTACAATCTAATTTTGTTTGTGAGTACCAATAGGTGCATTAGTTTACTAAATTCCAGCAAAGTAAACTATCTAATATAATAGAATTCAAATTATTTCATTCTGTTTGAACTTTTTTCTCCGCATTTGCACCTAATTGCCAATTTTGCATCAATTGTTTTTTAAAAATAATAGATACACCAAATTAATTGCTTGAATTCCTGCCCAACAGGCCATTCACAAAGGAGAAAAACCGGAGGATGTCATTCTTCAAGTTATGGTAAGCAAGTCGGTAAAGCTGGCTTTTATGTCTCATTTTTGATATATTCTTTCTGTAAAATATATTGTTCATTATTTTGTGTAAACTATTCAAATTCTATTTGGTTTCTTAGCTCTGGAAATTGTTTTGAGCATGAGATAATTTGGCTAGTTCAACTTAAGGAAATATTTATTGGTTCTTCATTTTAAAATACTGGCATAGTAATCACTTGCTTTCCAGGCTGTCCGAAAATTCCCCACTGGGGACAGGTGTCGCCTGCTGGTGTCAGACGGCGTGCACAGGAGCGGCTTTGCCATCATGGCCACGCAGCTGAATGCCATGGTGACGAGTGGGGAGGTGGCACAGCATGCTGTCATCAAGGTCACCAAGTACTTCTGCAACCAAGTTTCAGATAAGAAGAAGGTAATAATCTGTAAGCTCTCTATGCTCTCTATCTGTAATTGAAATTGAAGTGAGGTTATTCCATGTTAAGAACTTGACTTAATTACCTGTGATATTATGTTGGTGTGGAACTGAGTTACAGATGTTGAGGAATGAAATGATCCAATGTACCTACCTCAATAACTGACTTGACACCTGTTGGCATCTGCAATGACTTAGTGTATCATCTCTCTAACATTTGTCAAACAAAGGACAGCATTGATTCATGCATTTATTAGGTGAGTGATCATTACATGCATAATTATGTTAAGCTACAGCTGCAGCCTTGATAAGTTTTTCCTGTTAAATAGTGAAATTCTTCTATATTGACCAGCCATTCAGACTTCTGTAGCTGTAGTGACTGAATATTTAGTGCATGTTATGTTTATAAATTAATGTTGATGTATTTCATTGCTTCATTTTGTGCTTGTAAGGAAGGAATGGTAAGACTTAAGAAATAGGCATTTCCTTGATAGCAAGTAAATGTGAAGATGTTTGTGGTCACCGTGGCCGAGTGGTTAAGAACACGCTCTTCATGGGAAGGTGTCAGCAATGCTGCCCGGTGATTCTCCCTGTTGGAAAAAGGTAGAACCCGGTTACAATTCCCCACTCTACCCCGGTATCTGAAATGGGTACCGGCTTGACCGGGGGTAACCATCATTGTGTCCTGGTGTTAGTTATGAGGCATTCGAAAAACCAACGTACAAGTTGATTCGTATCAGGCTTGATTGATTGATTAAAGATGATCAGGCTTGATTAAAGCATCCTTTGTGCAGATGATGATCATCTTAGGACTGGAGGTGCTACTCTCAGCCGAGGACGTTGGAGCTGAGCTAGGCAATCCGCAACCGTTCGAGGGAAGCTCAGCAGACCCTGCCTCTGCCCCCGCAGCTCCTGCGGCCCCTGCACGTGCCTCCCAGCCTGCCTCTAGCGGTGTGTACTGCTGCCTCACTCCCTTTGGGGGGACTCAACTATTGTATCTATAGGAATTAGCACTCCCAGGGGGAGAATGTGAGGGCCCAAGCTGAGAGTTGAATAGGCCTTCTTTTTGTTGAGATAAATTTTTTTTTTATTTAAAGTACCACATTTTTTCAGTTCACTGCTGTCCTGTTTTTCAGCACCTCTGACTTTCTTCTTCAACTTTTATCTTATTTCATGATCTTCTTTCTCAACTTGCTGTTTCTATGTCTTTTCTGCATAGATTCCTCATTCTCTTATCTCCATACTAAATGGTGCCTTCCTCCTTTCTCTCTTTGATACGTTTTTTTTTGTAGTGGTTAAAGGGGCTTAAACTAACTTATAATCTTATCTAATAATCTGCTGCCTCACCACTTCTCTTGTGCTTTTATTCTGCCTAGCTTGCTTCTAAGGTCCCATCATTGCCATCAACTGCTTTTACTAATTTGCAATACCATGATTGTTGTAGTTTTTTTATACCATGATTGTTGTAGTTTTTTTATACCATGATTGTTGTAGTTTTTTTATACCATGATTGTTGTAGTTTTTTATACCATGATTGTTGTAGTTTTTTATACCATGATTGTTGTAGTTTTTTTATACCATGATTGTTGTAGTTTTTGCGAAAATGTGAAGTGTTGAGCTAAAGGTTAGGTACCTCCTTCCTTTTGTTGAAATAGAAAAGGCTTTTTGGTTTGTTATGTTCCAAATCTTTTTTTTTCTCGGATCACTGGTGTCCTGTTTTACAGCACCAGCTGTTTTTTCTTCATATTTTATCTTCTTTCATGAACTTTTCTCTCAACTAACTTTTTATGCACCTTGTGCATAGATTCTGCATTCCCTCAACTCCATACCTCATGGTGCCTTCTCCTTCCTTTCTTCTAATGCCTTTGTTGCAGTAGGAAGGCTTAAGCTAACGTGTAATCTAATCTTTTAGTTTTGTTAATATTCTAATTAGTGGCGCGAGAAGCAAAATTGCTAAAGCTCTATTGATGGGTTGCTCTTGACAAGAAGACGTGAACTACACCTTTTTCACTTTAAATTAATCTAAGTCAAGTTCAATTTAATCTAAGTCAAGTTCAATTTAATCCAAGTCAAGTTCAATTTAATCCAAGTCAAGTTCAATTTAATCCAAGTCAAGTTCAATTTAATCCAAGTCAAGTTCAATTTAATCCAAGTCAAGTTCAATTTAATCCAAGTCAAGTTCAATTTAATCCAAGTCAAGTTCAATTTAATCCAAGTCAAGTTCAATTTAATCCAAGTCAAGTTCAATTTAATTCAATTCAAGTTCAATTTAATCCGAGTCAAGTTCAATTTAATCCGAGTCAAGTTCAAATAAATCTGAGTCAAGTTCAAATAAATCTGAGTCAAGTTCAAATAAATCTGAGTCAAGTTCAAATAAGTCTGAGTCAAGTTCAAATAAATCCGAGTCAAGTTCAAATAAATCCGAGTCAAGTTCAAATAAATCCGAGTCAAGTTCAAATAAATCCGAGTCAAGTTCAAATAAATCCGAGTCAAGTTCAAATAAATCCGAGTCAAGTTCAAATAAATCCGAGTCAAGTTCAAATAAATCCGAGTCAAGTTCAAATTAATCCGAGTCAAGTTCAAATTAATCCGAGTCAAGTTCAAATTAATCCGAGTCAAGTTCAAATTAATCCGAGTCAAGTTCAAATTAATCCGAGTCAAGTTCAAATTAATCCGAGTCAAGTTCAAATTAATCCGAGTCAAGTTCAAATTAATCCGAGTCAAGTTCAAATTAATCCGAGTCAAGTTCAAATTAGTCTGAGTCAAGTTCAAATTAGTCTGAGTCAAGTTCAAATTAATCCAACCCTCAGTTGAGTTAAAGAATGACATAATAATTGGTTAGTTTGAGTTTGTTTTATTAAATATGCATCTATTGGATGTTTTAGCAAGACTGATTTCGAGGATATATTTACATTCATAAGTATTTATATACGTGAAATTCCACTTTATCACATGTATGAAATCATATACATGCAAATACAAAAGGTTAACATTGAACGTTATGTAGATTTAATCTTTAATAAAAGAAATATACAAACGCGATTCACTGAGTACTAATGTACGATTCCGTGTGATTACATTTTATATATGTATGTTACTACAAAGGTACATTCATGCATTAGCAATATAAATGTTGCTATCCATTCTAATTCCGTGCTAGTCAATATGAAGAAATGTTGGATCCACTTACATTACACAATAATAATACAAGAAACGTTTCTAAATTATACTGATTTTATTTGTGTGTGTTCACAATTCAATATATAATACTTTCAAGGCTTAAATATTCATAAAATGATTATTATAAAAGTTACTGAAGTCTTGAAAGTTTTATATATCGAATTGTAAATAAATATAGAATTGATTAAATCTACATATCGTCCAATGATAATATTTTGTACTTGCATGTATTTGATTTCATATATGTGGTAAAGTGGAATTTCACGTATATAAATATCTATGTGTGTAAACAAATCCTCGAAACCAGTCTTGCTTATCACATCCATTAGATACATATTTAACACAAAATCTCAAATTAACAAATTATTTTGTCATTTTTTAACTCAACTGAGGGTTGGATTAATTTGAACTTGACTCGGATTAATTAGAACTTGACTTGGATTAATTTGGACTTGACTTGGATTAATTTGAACTTGACTTTGATTAATTTGAACTTGACTTGGATTAATTTGGACTTGACTTGGATTAATTTGAACTTGACTCGGATTAATTTGGACTTGACTCGGATTAATTTGAACTTGACTCGGATTAATTTGGACTTGACTCGGATTAATTTGGACTTGACTTAGATTAATGTGAAGTGAAAAAAGTGTAGAACTGATATCAAACCGTCTAATCTATAAAAGTGCGTTTGTTAACTCATTTCCTGCCAAGTGACCCACCGGTAATCACTTGAATGATTTTCATAGTGCTGCTGACCCACCTGCAGTCTGCAGTCACTGACTCACTTATTATTATTAATTGAAAACTAAATGAAGACCCGATCCAGTTAATGTTTGTTATTTTTTAAGTTGATGACCACAATTGACTTTAAATTTGAATTGAATATTGAACTTCAGTTTAACCCATCGCAGTTAACATGTTAACTTCATTGTGATGCTTGTGCATTCTGCTTCAGTGTCAGACATTGCATGTATGATTCTGCAAATGAATTTTATTTTCTTTCTATTAATTAGCAAGGAATGAGAGGAGAGCTCAGCCTTCTTCTGTGTGACAATTTTTTCTGACGGTTTCCATTTATGATGGCGTCCTTCCCTATTTTTCTTCATTAGCTGATATCTTGCGTTTTTTTTTTTGAGGTGGTACAAATATTTGAATTAGTTATTTAAGAAACTGGTGAATTTTTTGATATTGCTGAACAGAAAAAGAGGAGATTGTTGCAGGTGTGTGCGGCCTGCTGCGAGGTAGCAATTTGAGAAACTGGTAAATTTCTAGAGACTGCAGAAATGCTGACATGTTGAAGGAGTCCCCTCAGGGGATACAACTATTGTATCTATGGGAATTAGCGCTCCCAGGGGGGCAATGTGAGGGCCTGAGCTAAAGGTTAGGTAGGCTTTCTTTTTGTCAAAATAGAATAGGTTTTTGTGTTTTTGGACTATATTTTTTTGGTTCACTGCTGTCCTGTTTTTTCAGCACCTACTACTTTCTTCGTCAACTTTAACCTTGTTTCATGAACTTCCTTCTTATCTTACTGTTTCTATGCCCTTTCTGCACAGATTCCACATTCCCTTTACTCCATACTAAGTAGTGCCTTCTTCCTTCCTCTCTTTGGATTGCATTTGTTGCCAATAGGGAGGCTTAAACTAACTAATAATCTAATCTGTTGCAGGAGCGCGGCCTGCTGCAAGCAGCGCGTGCTCGCTGGGCGGTGCCGAGCCAGCTGCACCCGACGGCTTCCCTAATGTCCGGCCCATCCAGACCCTCACGCCCTACCAGAACAGGTTGGATACACTCTTTGTCCACACAGTACCCAGCTCAGTTATTTCTAATTCAAGTTTTCCCTAAACATAAATTTATTTTATTCCACATGAGTTTGGAAAATTCAAATTTTTGAGTCCATTTGTTTTGTGTATTTGAAATCGTTAAAAATGGCTGTGCTCTGTGCTCTCTTTTCATTGCTTGTGATTATGTTGTATTGAAAGTTGTGTACTTTAAAGAGTTGAATCATAAAATTGAGATTGAGACACAATTTTGCAGTGTCGCTTCTCAGGGGGATGCAACTAATGTATCTGTGGGAATTTGCGCTCCCAGGGGGACAATGTGAGGGCCCGAGCTAAAGGTTAGATAGGCTTTCTTTTTGGTAAAATAACATAGGTTTTTGTTTTTTTATGGATCATCTTCTTTCGGTTCACTGCGGTCCTGTTTTTTCAGCACCTACTACTTTCTTCTTCAACTTTGATCTTGTTTCATGAACTTCTCATCTTACTGTTTCTATGCCCTTTATGCATAGATTCTGCGTTCCCTTAACTCCATACTAAATGATGCCTTCTTCCTTACTCTCTTTGGATCTCATTTGTTGAGGATAGGGAGGCTTAAACTAACTAATAATCTGATCTTTTGCAGTGTCAAGACATATCAATTTTAATTTGTTATTATAGATACTAAGACATTAATGGGATTGCATGTACCTGTACCTTTATTTGGTCCATTTTGTTCTGGTCCATTTGCTTCTAGAGATGTGACTAAAAAAAAACCATGCCGTTTTTTTTTTTTAGAAACACGTTTTTTTTTTACAGAAAAAACCATGGCCAAAAAAAATGTGGATATTTTTTTTTTTTTAAATATTTTGTCTGAAAATAACTCAGCAAAAAAAAAACCACATTACATTATTTGTTTTCATGTCAAATTACAAAATAATACAGCATACTTCTTATTTGATGGTTTTCCATGGTTTTATGAAATTTTTCATTTTCTGCGATTTCATGCTTTGATATTTCATTTATTTTACAATACATGTGAATGACCTTCAACTCCCAAAATGGTGTGTTATAATAACATATCTTTACTTATGGTCATTGATAGAGATGTGACTAAAAAACCATGCTGTTTTAAAAAAAAACATGTTATTTATACAAAATTATGAATAAAAAGCATGGATATTAATATATTTATGTGACCTTAAAAATCCAATGCTGTTTTTTAAACATTGTTTTTTAACAGAAAAATCTTGACTAAAAAAACATGGCTATTGTATTTTATGGGCCCAAAAAAATTGTTTTTTTAAAAAGCATTTTAAAAAATCATGACTAAAAAAAACACGGATATAAATATCAGGAAAGTTATTTTTCTTTAATCGAATTGTCTTTAGAAACTTATAAACAAAGAATGCTGTTAATATTGAAATCAGGTTTATTAGAACTGTACTAGGTCTTAGAATAAAATATCTACAAAGAATCTATTCACTCCATAAAACTTTTTGGAGATGAGTTCCATCCTGTCATGCAGTAAAATTTGGTGAAATGGACAATGAATTTTCACTGTACATTTGACTGAATGACTTACTGAGGATGGAGCTAGTCTCCGAATGGTTTTATAGAGTGAATAGATTCTTTGTGGATATTTTATTCTAAGACCTGGTACAGTTCTAATGGATATTAAATATATCTTATGTAACCAAAAAATCCATGCTGTTTTTTGAATGTTTTTGTTACAAACCCCTCAGGGGATACAACTATTGTATCTATGGGAATTAGCGCTCCCAGGGGGAAAATGTGAGGGCCCAAGCTGAGAGTTAGGTTGGCCTTCTTTTTGTTGAATTATGTTTTTTGTTATGTTGAAGACCACCTTTTTTTCGGTTCACTACTGTCCTGTTTTTCAGCACCTCTGACTTTCTGCTTCAACTTTTATCTTATTTCATGATCTTCTTTCTCATCTTACTGTTTCTATGCCCTTTCAGCATAGATTCCTCATTTTCTTATTTCCATGCTAAATGGTATCTTCCTCATTCTTCTCTTTGATACGCTCTATTTTTGCAGCAGTTAGGGAGGCTTAAACTAACCTATAATCTTATAATCTTAATCTTTGTTACAAAAAAGTCATGACTAAAAAACACGGATATTAACATACTTTATTTTACCATAAACAACCATGCTGTTTTTTTGAAAAACATTTTTTTACAGAAAAATCATGATTAAAAAATGTGGATATTAATATATTTTATGTGCCAAAAAAAACCATGCTGTTTTTTTTTAAAACATGTTTTCTTTACCAAAAAAATCATGACTAAAAAACAGGGATAATAATGAATTTTTGTGAAAAAAATATGGTTTTTAAAAGGTCATGTTTTTTTGGTCAGATAAAATTTAATAACACTCATGTTTTTTGTAAAAAATCTTTTTTTCAAAGGCATGCTTTTTTGGTCACATAAAATAAATTAATATCCATGTTTTTTTTACAGTTTAGATTAGTCATTAGTTTTAGCCTCCCTACCCAGCAACAAATGCAATCCAAAGAGAGGAAGGACGATTATGAAACAAGATCAACGTTGAAGAAGACAGTAGTAGGTGCTGAAAAACAGGACAGCAGTGAACCAAAAAAAGGTGGTCCTCAACATAACAAAAACATTTTATTTCAACAAAAAGGAGGCCTACCTAACTCTCAGCTTGGGCCCTCACATTGTCCCCCTGGGAGCGCTAGTTCCCATAGATACAATAATTGTATCCCCCTGAGGGGTTGTTTTTTTTTACAAAGAAGTTGTGACCAAAAAATGAATAATAATAACTTTTTAATAAAAAAAATGATTTTTTTGGTAACATAAAATATGTTGATATCCATGATTTTAAGATACAATTTTTTATGAAAAATATATAAAATGAAACAGCATGGTTTTTTGGTCGCATAAAATATATTCATATCCAGGTTTTCTTACACATCATTGTCTGTAAAATAAACATATTTTTTAAAAAACAGCATGGTGTTTTTTAGGTCTCGTATATATATTCATGTTTTTTTTTTGTCATGATATTTTAGTACAAAAACATTTTTTTGGTCTCATAAATATATATTCATGTTTTTTTCAGTCATGATTTTTTAGTAAAAAACCTGTTTTTTATAAATAAACTTCATGGGGCTTTTTAGGTCACATAAAATATATTGTTTTTTAGTCACAATTCTTTGTGAAAAAACAGCATGGTTATATTTGGTACCAGAAAATATATTAATATTCATTTATATTAGTCAGAATTTTTTGTAAAAAAACATTTTTAAAAAAAAGCATATTTTTTGGTCACCTAAAATATATTAATATCTATGGTTTTAAGTCATTTTTGTAATTGAAAACATAAAAAAGAAACCATACAGTAAAAGTGGTGGCAGATAACCCACAATTTACCTAGAGGAGTCTAAGAGGTACAGCAGGAGCCACAGAACTTACCACAGAACTTATATTGATGGAGTCAAAATTCAGAGCTTATTATCTCTGCAAAGTCTGATTTTTTGGTCAAATAAAAATGAAATCAGACATAGTAGAGATAGTAAGCTCTGAATTTTGACTCCATCAATATAAGTTCTGTGGCTCCTGCTGTTCCTCTTAGACGCCTCTAGGTAATTGTAGGATATCTGCCTCCACTTTTACTGTATGGTTTCTTTTTGATGTTTTTATAACGATAAAATGACTAAAAAACATGGATATTAATATATTTTAGGTGTCCAAAAAAAAAACCAGACATATACTTAACAAAATTTAGGTGTGCAAAAAAAACCAAAAAAACACATAAAAAACACGTTTTTTTGCATAAAAACGCAATCAAATAAAACCTTTTTTGCATCACTATTTGCTTCGCTGGCCTTGAATACTGTTCCATGTTCAAATTCTAGTGTTTCAAGTATATGGTATGTTGTTGTGTCCAAATGAGGTCTGTGAGGAGGAGTTCATTTATTCTGATTTAATATCGAGAAATTTTTCTTAGTTTGGTTTGTGAGAGAATAATGGAGCAAAGGTCGTTTAAAATAAAATTGCTTATTTCTTGAAAACTAGTGTAGATACTTGAAAAATTAGGAAATGAATGCAACAAATTCTAGTTATGATTGGGTGTATAGTAACCATGTTTATAACAGTAATTTTGCTGATTATTCCTTCCTATGAGAACTTCCTACTGCTGTGTGCATGTGTTGGAACACAACTTTTTCGCTGCAGACAGCAGGACCTGAGAAGTTCCATTGAGTTCATCCAAGACAAGTGTTGGCTTCTTATTTGTGGAGTTGTAGCGTGGGAATTGGCCCGAACCAGTCAAATTCTACACTCTAGTGATGTAATGCTTGCTACGTGGGCTAGCTCTGTGAAGTTTGCTTGCATTGAGGTGGACATGACATGAAGGTGGCATGATTAAGCTTTCAAATAGTCCCCTTTTAGCACTCATACTCATACTCCTGGATTCAAAAACTTTCCTCATTGCACCCAATGTCTTGCAGTCTTCACTCACTTGATGTCTCACTTCTACTTCCATGCTATTATTCACAGCCACGTCCGACCCGTGGTACCTAAAATGCTCTACCTCCTCTAACACTTCACCATTCATCCTCGCATCCAATGTTCCAAACACTCCACCTCTTGAACATCTAATCACCTTGCTTTTATTTACATTCACTCTCAACTTACGCCTTGTGCACTCTCTACCAAACTTTGCAACCAGTCTCTGAAGTTTTTCCACTGAATCGGCCACAAATACTGCATCATCTGCAAACAATAGCTGACACACTTCCCAATTCTCATTAGAGTAGCGAAGGGTTTAGCAGCGCGTGAGCGTGGGGGTGAGGGGAGCTCTCGTTAATGAGTGGTGCATGCAGGTGGTCGATCTGTGCGCGTGTCACCTCCAAAAGTGCGATTCGCACCTGGTCCAACTCCCGAGGGGAGGGCAAGCTTTTCTCCATGGAACTGCTCGACAAGTCCGGCGAAATCAGAGCCACAGCCTTCAATGCTGAGTGTGACAAATTCTACGACCTCATCGAGGTGAGCCCTCTCCATTTATTGTTTAGCTCGATTCTGGCGGAGCATTTCTGCAACTTGGAAAACTTTCCTCACCACAGAACGAGAATCTCTTTCATTGTTATTGATGAACTACAAGTGTGCTTTTGTCATTTTGAGCTGTTTGTTCAACACTTCAACTACACCATTGAATGTTTTACCCTCTGTGTTTGTCACTT
The DNA here is from genome assembly GCA_030386875.1 of Morinoia aosen. Classification (NCBI taxonomy): domain Eukaryota; kingdom Metazoa; phylum Arthropoda; class Malacostraca; order Amphipoda; family Talitridae; genus Morinoia; species Morinoia aosen. The sequence continues at coordinate 104,883,420 of CM059576.1, read as the reverse complement.
ATGTTTTTGAGTATGCTTATGCTGGCAAAAATATTGGTGAGCTAACAAAATATTGCAGCCTAAAAAATGACCGCATTTGATTATTTGTGGCATTACTGTCTCAAATTACTTGAAATTGTTGTAAGTGTTTGAAGAGCATTTCTACGGCTTGATCTATGCTGCTCCAAAAATTTCTTTGAATTAATCTTATAGATACGGACACCGAAATAACTCATTCGTCCTGACAATACTCGTGATTAAAGTGTTTTTTTTTACTCCTGCAGTAGCAAATCCCAGATCACAGAAAGAAAGACACGCCTGATCAAAATGAGTCAAGGGTTAGACGCAATAATAAAATTTTCTTGCCCATAAAGTTGTCTGTCTGTAAGAGGTGGAATATTTGATGATTGTACCTATGATGCAGTTTCACTACACCAGTATAAGCATAATATTTAAGTAACTTGTGTAACCAGGAGAGGTGTATTTGTGACTCTTGGTTCCCCACAACCGCTTTGGTAGGCCTTCTTTTTGTTGAAGTAGATAAGTTTTTGCTTTGTTTACTTTTAGCGTGCATTGTAAATTGTATAAACGGTGTAATTGTGTACTGATGTGGTGGTTTTCGTTGCAGCCAAACAAGGTCTTCTTCATCTGCTCGGCCACCCTCAAGACGGCCAACAAGCAGTACACGTCTGTCAAGAACGATTATGAAATGACATTCAACTTCAACACCCAAGTGAGTAAGCTAGCGTCTTTGTTCCTTTGCAGTATGTGAAGTAATGAGCCAGTCAGTTAATTATTTGAAGGTCTTAAGGCCAAATGGAATGATTAACTGTGTTAAATTTGCCCTTGTGGTGCGGTGATAAAGTGTGTGGGGTAACAAAGGAGAGAGGCGGGATTAGAAAGGGGAGTGAATGTTGGAACGGAGATGTAGGAGCGGCTGTGAGAAGGAAGTGGGGGGCGTTTGAAAGGTGGCTGCAAAAGGCAGCCAGCAAAATTTCGAAGAGTATAAGGAGAGGAAGAAAGAGGTACAAAGAATGATAAGGAGAGCAAAGGAGACGGCAGATGAGAAGTGGGGGAAAAAGTTAGGAGGGGACTTCATTGAGAGAAGTAAGGTTTTCTGGAAGAAAGTGAAGAGAATCAGGAATGGACTGGTGGAGAGTGAGGCAAGAGTGAAGGATGCTAATGGTAGGCTGCTAGTGGAGGGATGTGATGCGCGGAAGAGATGGGCTTAGTATTTAGAGGAACTGTTGAACGTGAAGGATGATGGGGTTGCAAGAGTGGTAGCTGTTGGAAGTGATGTTAGAATGCCTGTGTTTGGAGAAGTGAATAGTAGTCGGATAAAAAGTGAAGAGTTCTGCTATCAATTTTTTCCAAACTGGTGTTGGAAAGCTGAAGGTGTTGCTTGCCATTCATGTAACTCCTTGCACATGCGATGTGTGGTGACAGGCAGGTTAGTCGTGTGACTGGGCCGCACCACAGCAGTTGTCACTGAGCTGTCCCACGCTCTACCGTGTGCCTCCTGCCGAGCTAAAGGTTAGGTAGGCTTTCTTATTGTTGAAATAGAATAGATTTTTGGTTTTGTTAAGAACCATCTTTTTACGGTTCACTGCTGTCCTGTTTTTCCAGCACCTCTAATTTATTCTTCAACTTGGATCTTGTTTCATGAACTTTTTTCTCATCTTACTGCTTCTGTGCCCTTTCTGCATAGACTTTCACATTCCCTTAACGCCACATTAAATGATGCCTTCTTCCTTCCTCTCTTTGGATCGCATTTATTGCGAATAGGAAGACTTGAACTAACTAATAATCTAATAATAATCTGTGCCCTCTTCCCGCAGGTGGTGCCGTGTGAGGAAGACGACTCCATCCCCGCCATGCAGTTTGATTTCATCACCCTCGACCAGCTGGAGAATGCGCAAAAAGATACCATTGTTGGTAGGTGTTCATTTTTGTGGTGCTCAGCGATAGAGGTATGGTGGTCACTCTGTGACCGTCTGATGTATGTTTTGTGTGGCCATTGCGCTACACCATGCTGTCCCCTCAGGGGGACACAACCATTGTATCTATGGGAATTAGCACTCCAAGGGGAAAAATGTGAGGGCCCGAGCTGAGAGTTAAATAGGCCTTGTTTTTGTTGATATATAATGTTTTTCGTTATTTTAAGGACCACCTATTTTTGGTTCACTGCTGTCCAATTTTTTAGCACCTACTACTTTCTTCTTATACTTCGATTTTGTTTCATGAACTTCTTTCCCAACTTACTGTTTCTATGCACCTTGTGCATAGATTCTACATTCCAAAATATCCATACTAAATGGTGCCTTCCTCTCTTTGATACGCTCTTTTTTGTAGCGGTTAGGGAGGCTTGAATTAACCTATAATCAATCTAATCTTCTCTTTAGATTGCATTTTTTGCGGATAGGGAGGTTTAAACTAACTGATTAACTAATAAATTATCTACGCCATCCTGTATTCTGGCTAAGTAAATAAAAAGGTGAATAATTTTCTCTCACTGGTGCCTCTCAGTGATTGCAGACCTGATAGGGGTGTGTTGTGTGTGACACACTCCCTGTGTTGCAGACCTGATAGGGGTGTGTTGTGTGTGACACACTCCCTGTGTTGCAGACCTGATAGGGGTGTGCTGTGTTTGACACACTCCCTGTGTTGCAGACCTGATAGGGGTGTGTTGTGTGTGACACACTCCCTGTGTTGGAGACCTGATTGGGGTGTGCTGTGTGTGACACACTCCCTGTGTTGCAGACCTGATAGGGGTGTGTTGTGTGTGACACACTCCCTGTGTTGCAGACATGATAGGGGTGTGTTGTGTGTGTGACACTCGTGTTGCAGACCTGATAGGGGTGTGGTGTGTGTGACACTCCCTGTGTTGCAGACCTGATAGGGGTGTGGTGTGTGTGACACTCCCTGTGCTGCAGACCTGATAGGGGTGTGGTGTGTGTGACACTCCCTGTGTTGCAGACCTGGTAGGGGTGTGGTGTGTGTGACACTCCCTGTGTTGCAGACCTGATAGGGGTGTGGTGTGTGTGACACTCCCTGTGTTGCAGACCTGATAGGGGTGTGTTGTGTGTGACACTCCCTGTGTTGCAGACCTGATAGGGGTGTGTTGTGTGTGACACTCCCTGTGTTGCAGACCTGATAGGGGTGTGGTGTGTGTTGTGTGACACACTCCCTGTGTTGCAGACCTGATAGGGGTGTGGTGTGTGTGTGTGTGTGTGACACACTCCCTGTGTTGCAGACCTGATACGGGTATGGTGTGTGTGACACACTCCCTGTGTTGCAGACCTGGTAGGGGTGTGGTGTGTGTGTGACACACTCCCTGTGTTGCAGACCTGATAGGGGTGTGGTGTGTGTGTGTGACACACTCCCTGTGTTGCAGACCTGATAGGGGTGTGGTGTGTGTGTGACACACTCCCTGTGTTGCAGACCTGATAAGGGTGTGGTGTGTGTGTGTGACACACTCCCTGTGTTGCAGACCTGATAGGGGTGTGTTGTGTGTGACACACTCCCTGTGTTGCAGACCTGATCGGGGTGTGCCGGGACGCAGGGGACGTGACGAGCGTCACTCAGCGCTCCACAGGCAAGGAGCTGCGCAAACGAGATGTCTCCATCGTCGATCACACCAACAGAGCCGTGCGTGTCTTAGTCTCCCTGTTCTCCGTGTTTGCGCTTGCAGCCCATGTGTCTCTAGTGCTTGCAAACCTCTGTGCACGTTTGATCATTGCTAGAAATGAATCGTTAATCAAATAACAAAGTTTGGCTGCCCAGTGTGTTCGAATGTAGTGTAGTATGTGCAGAATATGAATGGGAAGACAGTTATAATTTTGAGTTGTAATTATTGGCATGATGTTCAAATGATTTTTGATGTTCATATAATGTTGATGTTCATCTTACGTGGTAAAATGGAAAAGCCTGATACTGATTCAGGGTGTCTACTAGGTAGTAAAGTAGTAAAAAGTAGTAAAATTTTGAAAGTAGTAAAAAAAGTAGTAAAAAGTAGTAAAATTTGCCTCAGGGTAGTAAAAAAATTGTTGAGTGGAATTATTCTCTGAAAATTTAAATTAATGTTACATATTTATATAGAGTATGAAGATTTTTTTAAATTTATTTTTCCCATAATCAGAAATTTGCCTCGATTTATGGGAAATATTCCTGTACAGGTGGGGTGTAATTTTAGGATTGGAGCACACAAAATCGAAAAAAGTTTCAAAATTTTTGCGAACAATAGTAAAAATGGTTCACTTTTTCTTCTCATTCCGCTTGATCTGAAAGTTACCTAGTTGTTTAATGATGGAAGGTTCATTTGAGCCATTTTATTATTAACAAATTATTGAAAGAAAACATTAAATGGCTTTCGCTTTGATGCGGTAATCGAGGTTTCATAAATCGTATAAATGTAAATTTAAAAAATGTAATACCAATGACGATGCATTGTTGAAAACACTTCTATTAGTGCGCATTTACATTGAGATACAAGCTTAGGAACGTGTGATAGCAGGAATTAGTATTGAAAATAAAATAAGGATTTAAAAATGATGCATTTATGATTATGAGGTCGACATTTAACATCTTTTATTCTAACGTATCAAATATGCATTATACGATCTCAAGGAAAAATGGAATAGCATAGCACCGTATTTTCTTGTGGAAGCATATCAAGTAGCTTTGATTGATATATGTTTGTCAAGTAAAATAATTTATATTTTATTAAGGAATTTAAAAACGAGAAACGCTGCTCGTAAGCTAAGCATTATTTAATATTACACATCGTCAAATCTATAAAACGTTTCGGAGTCCCGCTCCATCCTCAGTAAGTACAGTCTGAAAAAACTGAAAAAAAAACAAGTTCGTCAGACATGTTAAAAAAGAAAATTGATAGAAAATCTCATGTAAAAACTTTCAGCTGATAAGAACTATTCATACTGTTTAAAACCGGTTTTTCTGTGGCTATATATAATGATTCTAAAATAATTCTTAGTTCTGAATCATTGAAAGCATTGCACAAAATTTCAAAATGGTCTTCAGCGACTCCAGCACCACACTGCTCTGCATGGAGTCGCACAGACGAATGAGGCGGTTGTGTAAGAGGCCTCCCGGTACGATAACTAACTCTACGATGTTGGGCAATCCTTATATAATACGGCAAAGTCGTCATACCGACATAGCCTAATGTGCACTGTACACAACTAAATTTGTAACCTAAGGACGCCCTCATTCGCTTCGGAAGCACATCTTTATACCAAAAAATGAGCCTATTTTAAATGAATTGACAGAAATTATGCATAATTTTACATCAGGAAAGTAGCGATGGAAAAGCAACTCCAAATCTCTGGACATCTTCTCAGACAACTGGCCAAAGAAAGGAAAACTGCAACACAAACGTTGTACAGGGTCAACATCGTCTCTAACTTCTGAATACTTTTTTGCCAAAAACCTCTTAACATTAGTGTAGATTAGGGAAGAGGGAAACCCGTTGTTGCGGAAAAAAGAGTGCAAGAAATTGAATCCATTGTGAAGGTTGTTAAAACTGGAGCAAATATTGTAAGCTCTGTTTAGGTTTGAGTTTTTTTTTAGCTTTTGTAGCTTCAGGTTCAAAGTGAATGTGATTAGGACGTTTGTAAACAGAGCTTACAATATTTGCTCCAGTTTTAACAACCTTCACAATGGATTCAATTTCTTGCACTCTTTTTTCCGCAACAACGGGTTTCCCTCTTCCCTAATCTACACTAATGTTAAGAGGTTTTTGGCAAAAAAGTATTCAGAAGTTAGAGACGATGTTGACCCTGTACAACGTTTGTGTTGCAGTTTTCCTTTCTTTGGCCAGTTGTCTGAGAAGATGTCCAGAGATTTGGAGTTGCTTTTCCATCGCTACTTTCCTGATGTAAAATTATGCATAATTTCTGTCAATTCATTTAAAATAGGCTCATTTTTTGGTATAAAGATGTGCTTCCGAAGCGAATGAGGGCGTCCTTAGGTTACAAATTTAGTTGCGTACAGTGCACATTAGGCTATGTCGGTATGACGACTTTGCCGTATTATATAAGGATTGCCCAACATCGTAGAGTTAGTTATCGTACCGGGAGGCCTCTTACACAACCGCCTCATTCGTCTGTGCGACTCCATGCAGAGCAGTGTGGTGCTGGAGTCGCTGAAGACCATTTTGAAATTTTGTGCAATGCTTTCAATGATTCAGAAATAAGAATTTTAGAATCATTATATATAGCCAAAGAAAAACCGGTTTTAAACAGTATGAATAGTTCTTATCAGCTGGAAGTTTTTACATGAGATTTTCTATCAATTTTCTTTTTTAACATGTCTGATGAACTTGTGTTTTTTTTCAGTTTTTTCAGACTGTACTTACTGAGGATAGAGCAGGACTCCGAAACGTTTTATAGATTTGACGATGTGTAATATTGAATAATGCTTAACTTACGGGCAGTGTTTCTCGTTTTTAAATTCCTCATGAAGATTCGATTAAAGAAAAAGGATTTTCCTCAATATTTTATTAAGAATTACGATTCTTTTAAATGTAAAACATCTGGTGAACTTTTTCTTTCAAAATTTATGAATAAACATTAACAACTAGCCAAAATTTTTAAATAGGTAGTTGTACTTATCACTAAATAACTATTACATTTTATTGGATTTCATCTTTAGTGGATGCAGTTGCCCGTAAGATATACATATAGCATAGTTGGCATAATTGTTCTTTTTGTGCACTTGTTCCCCTCAGGTGGATACCACTATTGTATCTATGGGAATTAGCGCTCCCAGGGGGAAAATGTGAGGGCCCGAGCTGAGAGCTAGGTAGGCCTTCTTTTTGTTGAAATAAAATGCTTTTGTTATGATAAGGACCACCTTTTTTCGGTTCACTGCTGTCCTGTTCTTCAGCTCCTACTACTTTCTTCTTCAACTTGCTCTTTTTTCATAATCTTCTTTCTTAACTTACTGTTTATATGCCCTTTCTGCGTAGATTCCGCGTTTCCTTAACTCCATACTAAACGGTGCCTTCCTCTCTTTGGATCGCATTTGTTGCTGGGTAGGGAGGCTAAAACTAATGACTAATGTAATTTTTGTGCACTTGATACTCAAAAATTAAAGTATTTTATTCGCAAACGTAAGCACAGAAATATAATTATTCTCAATTAGCTTTTAGTGAGTCCTGCTGCAATTTCAGATGAGTAAGTCATGAATCAAACTTATTACATTTTAATTCCTCCTAATGAATAATGTTTAATTCAAAGTCATATATTTGACTGGTTAAGTCTTGATTATTATAAACTTGATGTAGCCTTCCAATTCTTATTCCAAGAAAAATATACTCACTCTCCCAAGTTGTTGCGGCGGGATAGAAACATTACAATGACGTCAAAGGAACTTTTCCGCAGTTCATTTATATCCAGAAAGTGTTTTTTTGGACCTGAGCTTGATGGTGAGCAGTATTTTCCTGTGAAAAGACGAGTTTATTCTGTCCACTTCGATTTGGGTAAACAACGATTTACTGAAACCATAAATGTTTTTTTTTAATTACCTCTTTGTAAAGCTGAAAGTTTTTTCCAGTGACGTTAATTTATGTCCAAATACAGAAAGAATTATGCTAAAAATTATCTTTTAATACAATTTGTCATCATTTGAACGAGAGTTAAGTTCCTTTGAAGTTCCTTTTGGCAGGCATGGCGATTCAGTTTCCTCCAGGATGTCGTCATAGCATGGAGATGCTCCATGTAATCTAAGTTCATTCTTCTACTAAATGTATATAGGAACGCTACATAAAATTTGCATTTTCGTTTTGATTCCGTAATATGACATGTTCATAACCTATTTGTTATTATTGATCACAATTAGGATGCCGAATTAGATTTTGAGGTACGATAGAAATAGTTTACAAACTCATATTTCCGAAGTGCCATAGTGTTTGGTCATAATGAAATTCTTTGATATTCTACCCTGCTGTAAAGGGATCTGACACTCCCCTGGTGTCTACTAGTTTCCAGTCAGTTTATTTTTTCCATATGATGAACTGTTTTCATCAGAGTTGAAAGATGTTAAGACAAGGTCTTCGCCAAAATTTTTTTGTTGAAGTCCATTTAGGATGGGGTACCTTAAAAATGTAGGTAACTTTTTACCGTAAAGCTTCGGTTGCTCCATTTAGTATTAAGTATTTTATGTATTAAGAAACTTGGAGCTTTTTAGAACCTTTGGTATTGCGTATATTATTGACTCAAATTACTCATTATGGGCCAATTACTTACCTCTAGACATTTGAACAGCATTCATTGTGTAAAAAAAAGGTCGTAATTTTTTTCCATTGGAGGTAGTAAAAAGTAGTATAATTTGGAAATGAAATATCAGTAGTCACCATGTGATTATATTATGTGACCTTCGGTGCGATATAGTTCGAATAACTGAAGCGCTAGCGCAAACCCATGTTACTACTTCTACTGAATCACGACGTTAATTAAGGATTAGAGTGAAGCTTTTGAGGTTGATGAACGATAGGTGTTAGGGTGGTCTGAGTATTTGATGCAGAACTGTGAGCTATTGGGGGGTGCGTCATTTGAACCGTATGGGTTTTATACTATATATACACTCAGGGGGACACAGCTATTGTATCTGTGGGAATTAGCACTCCCAGGAAGAAAAGGTGTGAGAGCCTGAGCTGAGAATTAGGTAGGCCTGCTTTTTGTTGAAATAAAATGTTTATATGTTATGTTAAGAACCACCTTTTTTCGGTTCACTGCTGTCCTGTTTTTCAGTACCTACTACTTTCTTCCTCAACTTTTACCTTGTTTCATGAACTTCTTTTTCAACTTACTGTTTCTATGCCTCTTCTGCATGGATTCCGCATTCCCTTATGTCAGTACTAAATGGTGCCTCTCTCCTTCCTATCTTGAATACAACCCCTTTTTGTAGCGGTTAGGGAGGCTTGAGCTAATTTATAACCTTAATCATGTGCATGTCTCATAGTGTGTTACCATCTAGGGACTTTTTTGAGGCTTCCAGCCCTCAAGTTATTTTCTGAAATTTGTGGAGGATCATTTTTCCATCAGGGTGCATACTGCAATTTGTGAACAGCTGTTCGTATTTCCAGCAAGAGTATCTTTCAATTCATGGTATTGGAGGATTGTATGGCATATTGTTCCCAACAAAAGTATCTCTCAGTTCATGATACTGTAGAAGCTTATGGAATTCCCTTTAAAACGAAAGCATCAGTCCATAACATTAGCGAAGATCCCTGATGAAATGTCTAGTTACGCACCACTGCATTGAGCGAGAGAACACTGAGCAAGAAGACCCTCTCAGGGGGATACAACTATTGTGTCTATGGGAATTAGCGCTCCCAGGGGGACTATGTGAGGGCCTGTAGGCTTCCTTTTGTTCCTTCCTTTTGTTGAAATAGAATAGGTTTTTGTTTTGCTATGGACCATCTTTTTTCGGTTCACGGCTGTCCTGTTTTTCAGCACCTACTACTTTTTTCTTCAACTTTTTCTTGTTTCATGACCTTCTTTCTTAGCTTACTGTTTCTATGCAACTTGTGCATAAATTCAGCGTTCCCTCAACTCCATACTAAATGATGCCTTCATTTCTTTGAGCATCTATGTTGTGGTAAAGGGAGGCTAAAACTTTCTTACATAATAATGATAATAATAATAATAATAATAATAATAATAATAATAATAATAATAATAATATAGTAATAATAATTATAATGAGCAAGAAGACAAGCGGAAGTTGCTCGTCACTGAGAGTGTGTGTGGTGCGTCGAGCAGGTGAGCTTGACGCTGTGGGCAGAGCAGGCAGAGAAGTTTGACGGCAGCAGCAGCCCGGTGGTGGCCGTGAAGGGTGCTAAGGTGTCTGACTTCAACGGCGTCTCCCTCTCCCTCCTCGGCTCCTCCACTCTGCAGGTGATCCTGGCTCATACAATTATTGCTTTACTGAAGTACCACCAGTACTTTCAATTTCGACTCAGCTTCACAATTTATCAATTTTAAATAATTTATTTTATCACATTCTCTTATTTAGAGGCTTCAATCGCTTGATGAACCCTCTAACAGTTGAATGGAACAAAACCATTAAATTCGTTCAATACTGATGTGTTGACTGCCACGTCTGGTGTATTGACCATTATATGCTCCCTGTCGGCTGCCATGTTTGCTGTATTGGGTATGTATATTGTTAAAAGAACATAAGGTCCTACTACTGCTCTTCAGAATTAGTTGTTGCCACTTCGCAAATCAGATCTGCCTGAGATGCAGCTCTGTAAACTCACTACTCACCTCGTGTCCGGTGACAGAAACCAAATAAGGTTTGGAAGTGTGTAGAAGTTATGTATCTGCTTCTGATGCTAGTTTTTACATCTGTAGGATATTTTTCAGGGACGTATAAAATAATGAATTTGCTCACCTAAGACTCATGAAGTCTTGGTAATCCTGAGTTCAAGACTTTAGCATTCAAGTTGTAAAAGCAGTGAGTCAGCCGCCCATAAGCCAGTAAAGCAGTTGACAAGTCGGAAGAGCAGTGAGTCAGCCACCCAAACGCCAGTAAAGCAGTTGCCAAGTCGGAAGAGCAGTGAGTCAGACACCTATAAGCCGGTAAGGCAGTCGAGGGAATGGCAGCACTCATAGCACATGTCTGTGTGCAGATAAACCCCGACATCAGCGAGGCACACCAGCTCAAGGGCTGGTGGGAGCAGACCGGCTGCACCGCCTCCGACATTGTCAACCTGTCCGGCCAGCGGGGCGCTGCTGCAGGTGTGGCCACTGTGTGCACTGTATAAACTGTGGACTGTGTGTAGCCTGTATAGACTGTGGACTGTGTGTAGCCTGTATAGACTGTGGACTGTGTGTAGCCTGTAAAGACTGTGGACTGTGTGTAGCCTGTATAGACTGTGAACTGTGTGTAGCCTGTGGACTGTGTGTAGCCTGTATAGACTGTGAACTGTGTGTAGACTGTGAACTGTGTGTAGACTGTGGACTGTGTGTAGCCTGTATAGACTGGACTGTGTGTAGCCTGTTTAGACTGTGGACTTTGTGTAGCCTGTATAGACTTTGGACTGTGTAGCCTGTATAGACTGTGGACTGTGTGTAGCCTGTATAGACTGTGGACTGTGTGTAGCCTGTATAGACTGTGGACTGTGTGTAGTCTGTATAGGATGTGGACTGTAGACTGTGGACTGTGTGTAGACTGTGGACTGTGTAGACTGGACTGTGTGTAGCCTGTGTAGACGGTGGACTGTGTGTAGCCTGTATAGACTGTGGACTGTGTGTAGTCTGTATAGGATGTGGACTGTAGACTGTGGACTGTGTAGACTGGACTGTGTGTAGCCTGTGTAGACGGTGGACTGTGTGTAGCCTGTATAGACGGTGGACTGTGTGTAGCCTGTATAGACTGTGGACTGTGTGTAGCCTGTATAGACTGTGGACTGTGTGTAGCCTGTATAGACTGGACTGTGTGTAGCCTGTATAGACTGTGGACTGTGTGTAGCCTGTATAGACTGTGGACTGTGTGTAGCCTGTATAGACTGTGGACTGTGTGTAGCCTGTATAGACTGTGGACTGTGTGTAGCCTGTATAGACTGTGGACTGTGTGTAGCCTGTATAGACTGTGGACTGTGTGTAGCCTGTATAGACTGTGGACTGTGTGTAGCCTGTATAGACTGTGGACTGTGTGTAGCCTGTATAGACTGTGGACTGTGTGTAGCCTGTATAGACTGTGGACTGTGTGTAGCCTGTATAGACTGTGGCCCGTATAGACTGTGGCCCGTATAGACTGTGGCCCGTATAGACTGTGGCCCGTATAGACTGTGTGGCCTGCCCCTGTATAGACTGTGGACTGTGTGTAGCCTGTATAGACTGTGTGGCCTGTATAGACTGTGTGGCCTGTATAGACTGTGTGGCCTGTATAGACTGTGTGGCCTGTATAGACTGTGTGGCCTGTATAGACTGTGTGGCCTGTATAGACTGTTTGGCCTGTATAGACTGTTTGGCCTGTATATACTGTGTGGCCTGTATAGACTGTGTGGCCTGTATAGACTGTGTGGCCTGTATAGACTGTGCGGCCTGTATAGACTGTGTGGCCTGTATAGACTGTGTGGCCTGTATAGACTGTGTGGCCTGTATAGACTGTGTGGCCTGTATAGACTGTGTGGCCTGTATAGACTGTGTGGCCTGTATAGACTGTGTGGCCTGTATAGACTGTGTGGCCTGTATAGACTGTGTGGCCTGTATAGACTGTGTGGCCTGTATAGACTGTGTGGCCTGTATAGACTGTGTGGCCTGTATAGACTGTGTGGCCTGTATAGACTGTGGACCGTGTGTAGCCTGTACATATAGACTGTAGACTGAAGCTGTATAGACTGTGGACTGTGCAGCCTGAATTGACTATTCCCTCAGGGGGATACAACTGTAGTATCTATGGGAATTAGCCCTCCCAGGAGGATTATGTGAAGGCCAGAGCTAAATGTTAGGTCGGCCTTCTTTTTGTTGAAATAAAATAGTTTTTTGTTTGTTATGGACCATCTTTTTCGGTTCACTGCTGTTCTGTTTTTCAGCACCTACTACTTTCTCCAACTTTTATCTTAGTTCATGAACTTCTTTCTCAATTTACTGTTTCTATGCCCCATCTGCATAGATTCTGTATTCCCTTATCTCCATACCAAATGGGGCCTTCCTCTTTCCTCATTGATACGCTCTTTTTTTGTAGCTGTTAGGGAGGCTCAAGCTAATAATTCTACTCTAATCTGTTACTTTGCCAAACATTGATTTATTAAGTGGTTTGCGTTGCTTCTACCTCGAGTAACTTATGCTATGCCCATCAGATGTCGTTGAGATCTAAGAAATTTCGTGGTTCGTGTGGCTAAATTCATTACAGAAGGATCATTAGTGTCTGTTCGGAGCGTGTTGATAGGCTGTGTTATGGCGTGGGTTACAAGAGTGAATGTTGGGAACACGTGTGTTGATGGGACGTGTAAGTAACAAGAAAGAGTTTATGTTGGGAGCACGTGTGAGTGACAAGAAAGAGTTTATGTTGGGAGCACGTGTGTTGATGGGACGTGTGAGGGACAAGAAAGAGTTTATGTTAGGAGCACGTGTGTTGATGGGACGCGTGAGTGACAAGAAAGAGTGGATGTTGGGAGCACGTGTGTTGATGGGACGTGTGAGTAACAAGAAAGAGTTTATGTTGGGAGCACGTGTGTTGATGGGACGTGTGAGTGACAAGAAAGAGTTTATGTTGGGAGCACGTGTGTTGATGGGACGTGTGAGTGACAAGAAAGAGTGGATGTTGGGAGCACGTGTGTTGATGGGACGTGTGAGTGACAAGAAAGAGTGGATGTTGGGAGCATGTGTGTTGATTGGACGTGTGAGTGACAAGAAAGAGTGGATGTTGGGAGCACGTGTGTTGATGGGACGTGTGAGTAACAAGAAAGAGTTTATGTTGGGAGCACGTGTGTTGATGGGACGTGTGAGTGACAAGAAAGAGTTTATGTTGGGAGCACGTGTGTTGATGGAACGTGTGAGTGACAAGAAAGAGTGGATGTTGGGAGCACGTGTGTTGATGGGACGTGTGAGTGACAAGAAAGAGTGGATGTTGGGAGCATGTGTGTTGATTGGACGTGTGAGTGACAAGAAAGAGTGGATGTTGGGAGCACGTGTGTTGATGGGACGTGTGAGTAACAAGAAAGAGTTTATGTTGGGAGCACGTGTGTTGATGGAACGTGTGAGTGACAAGAAAGAGTGGATGTTGGGAGCACGTGTGTTGATTGGACGTGTGAGTGACAAGAAAGAGTGGATGTTGGGAGCATGTGTGTTGATTGGACGTGTGAGTGACAAGAAAGAGTGGATGTTGGGAGCACGTGTGTTGATGGGACGTGTGAGTAACAAGAAAGAGTTTATGTTGGGAGCACGTGTGTTGATGGGACGTGTGAGTGACAAGAAAGAGTTTATGTTGGGAGCACGTGTGTTGATGGGACGTGTGAGTAACAAGAAAGAGTTTATGTTGGGAGCACGTGTGTTGATGGAACGTGTGAGTGACAAGAAAGAGTGGATGTTGGGAGCACGTGTGTTGATGGGACGTGTGAGTGACAAGAAAGAGTGGATGTTGGGAGCATGTGTGTTGATTGGACGTGTGAGTGACAAGAAAGAGTGGATGTTGGGAGCACGTGTGTTGATGTGTTCTGTTGCGTTGCCAGGCGGGGGCGGGAACGCGGCGCACAAGACGCTGCTGGAAGCTCAGAGGGAGGGGCTGGGCACCAAGGAGCAGCCCGACTATTACACCACCAAGGCCGTCGTGACGCTCGTGCGCAAGGAGAACCTCCTCTACCAGGCCTGCAACAGCGAGGGCTGCAACAAGAAGGTCAACGACATGAACAACGGCATGTACAGGTAGGTCTGTAGCACCGTGTGTGTGGTGAATTCGTCGCACAAGAAATACTGGTTTCTTGTGTACTAAATTGCCTGCAGAACTTATAGCAAATACATGCAAAGACTAAAGGCCTATTTACACGATCATTGAGTGCGCGCGTGAGCAGTGAAGAGAGGCGCAAGCCCCGCCCATTTGCTCTCGCTTCAGGCGCATTTACTGCTCAATGACAATGCGGACTATGCTCGTTTTCATGGCGGTAGCCAGAGCTTGTCAGTGTTATTACCGCCGCATTGTCATTGAGCAGTAAATGCGCCTGAAGCGAGAGCAAGTGGGCGGGGCTTGGGTCTCTCTTTACTGCTTACGCGCGCACTCAATGATCGTGTAAACAGGCCTTTAGGTACGGTACGTGTTATCTTCAACCAGAGTTCATTCTTGCGTCAGTTTAGCTGGCGATACTTGGTTATTAAACGAAGTTTGTGTGTGTGCGACGTAGAGCTTGCAGCACTCCTGCTGGTTGTGCAAAGAATTCAGAAAGTGTAGGGGTAGTCAAGAGGAGCCCAGCTTTCCTAAGCTATTCTTTGCTGTGGTTATCATCGGTTTTTCTATTATAGTAATAAATCAATAATTTAGCAGTCACAAATGGGGTGAGAAAAGTACCTTAGATTTTTTTAATGTTCTTGGGGAGCAGCTGCAATTTTTACAATTGACAAGTGTTGATGCTTTTGTAAACTAGTGAATTATAATATTCCTACAAATCGATAATAGAAATGCGGCTGGAATAACTTTTTTTTAGAATATTTGAAGCCTTTTGCTGTGGAGCTCAATGTGGGCAATAAATTTATACGAGAATGTCTGTGCTCTCTCAGAGGTCGTTACACATAAAGTCTTCTCGGTGACGCGTTCTAAGCTTCATTAATTTTTGAGACAGTGTGCACCCCTCAAGGGGACACAACTATTGTATCTATGAAAATGAGCGCTCCCATGGAGGAAATGTGTTAGGGCCTAAGCTGAGAGATAGGTAGTCTTTTTTCTGTTGAAATAAAATGTTTTTGTTTTGTTAAGGATCATCTTTTTTTTTTCTCTGTTCACTGCTGTCCTGTTTTTCAGTACCTACTACTTTCTTCTTCAACTCAGATCTTGTTTCATGAACTTCTTTCTCAACTTACTGTTTCTATGCACCTTCTGCATAGATTCCGCATTACCTTATCTCCATACTAAATGGTACATTCTTTCTTCCTCTCTTCTATATGTTTTTTTTTCAGCGGTTAGGGAGGCTTAAACTAACATATGATCTAATCTAATCTGAGACGGTGTGCAGCATGCGAGGTAGAGGTGACGGATGAGAGGCGATCGGCTTACAGAAAGTGTGTGGCCCAATGGGCAGTGTAGGAGAGACTCACGAGATGTGTAGCTTACACAAGACCCAGTGGGGAACGGAGTGTGCGATCGTTTTGCGGTGCGGGAGTCGAGAGGACAGCTGTCCAGGAGGGAGCACTGATATACAGCTTTAACACGTTGACTGCGATTGTGCAATTGCTACAGTCAGTTAGGTGAGGTTAAAAGAAGTCGTGTTGAAAAACTGGCTTTTCTGCTCCAAAAAATTTTTACCTTTTTAAAAAGTTTAAAGAATACAATTGAACCATAATATGTTACCTTGCATCTTATAAAAGGTAGCAAAATAGTTGAAAGGTTATTTGTATATTCCAGTAAGTAATTGAAAAATTTACCTGGTGGTTCACAAATTTACCACTTCGAAGTCAAGGTGTTAACACGTTGACTGTGATACGACCCACCGGTGGGTCGTGCTTAAGTTTTGTCTGCAGCAAAACGACCCATCGTTGGGTCGTTTGAAAAGTTTTATTAATCTGTTGAAATTAGTGGTATTGAATGGACCCAGTTACTCTTTGCTATTTATGAATTTTTTAACAACTTGTGATTTTAAATATGAGTTGAATACTGAACTTCAGTTTAACCCATCGCAATCAACGTGTCAAGTCCTTGTGATGCTCCCCTCCTTCTGCAACTTACGGGAGTTAAGCAAAGCTTCCGTGTTGTAGCACCAGTGAAGCTTAGTGAGTTCAGCGGCTGTACTTTGTACGGAAACTTCTTCCCACTTAATGTGCAGTTGTGTCCCCTCAGGGGGGATACAACTATTGTATTGTTATTAGCACTCCCAGGGGAAAATGAGAGGGCCCGAGCTGAGAGTTAGGATGGACTCATTTTTGTTGAAATGAAATGATTTTTTGCTATGTTAAGGGACCACCTTTTCTGGTTCACTGCTGTCCTGTTTTTCAGCACCTCTGACTCTCTTCTTCAAATTTTATCTTATTTCATGAACTTCTTTCTCAACTAACTGTTTCTATGCCCCTTCTGCAGAGATCCTCATTCTGTTATCTCCATACCAAATGGTGCCTTCCTCCTTTTTCTGTTCGATACTCATTTTTTTTTTTGTAGCGGTTAGGAAGGTTTAAACTAACTTAGAATCTTAATCTTAATGTGCAGTTGTGTGTCAGCGTGACTGTTGGGTTGAAAGACTGGCGCATATATTTGCTTCTACTCCAGTATTAACGAAAAGTGCTGAGATGCCTTGTAATTCATGTCCTGTGGTCCTATCTTGGATTCAAAGGTTTTAGATTTACGTCAGTGTCTCCATTCAAGTTAAGTCCAATTGTTAAACTTTTGTCTAATAATTGGTAACGTTGCAGATGCGAGAAGTGTAATAAAGAAATGGAGGGCTTCAATTGGCGGCTCATTGTGTCTTGCAACGTGGCAGACTTCACAGAGAACCAGTGGGTCACCATTTTCCAGGTAATGCCCACTTGTGCAGCTCCAGTTACTGCTTAGTTCGAGTCTCTCTTTTGCCGCTTCAATAGGAGACACTAAGTAAATCCTGCCAACGATATGCTGCACTAAGACGCCGTTACTTTGGTCAGAGCGAGTTACTGGGAGACTCTGGCCCGGTTGAATTGGGGGGAGCCCTTCATAGGTTTCTCCAAGAAGCTGACTTATTCTATGTAATCTAATCTACCATGAGTTGTAAATTATAAAGACCATGTAAATTAATAGTGATGCCATTTACAATTTTAGTTTAAATTGTGCTTGAAATGTAATACGCTACTGCGACTCACTGTGCGGATCACTTGTTAGTGGTAACGGTGGTTAAACAATTACAATAATAATAATAATAATAATAATAATACTAGGTAAATCCTGCTGCAAAGTACCATTGTTTGGTTTATTTTGTAATTACTGCATGATTTTCAGGTGAACTGGTTGCTGTGATTCTGTTTATTCGGCTCTTATAGATAGAGTTTCGCGTGAAAAGAATGTTAAGGAGGTGGGAGTGTCTCGAACTATTCAACATCTGACGAGGAGGCTGTTTTGATGTTGCTGTTGCCGGAAAGCAGCCATTTGAAGGTTGCTGGCGGTTCTTTTGACCTGATACGACCATTTCTCGCTCACTCTTATGAAGGACGTGCAAGACATTGCGAGGTAACTTCTCAGCTCGCGCTCGTGTCTACATGGCAACCACTGGTCGTACATTGGCATTCGACTTGTGAACTGGTTGTGATGCAGTGTCAAGTTTCATTAATGGCCCTGGGGGCCTCAGGGCCATTAACCCCTTCCCTAACAATTTTTTTTTGTTAACGTTTCTTTTTCAGACCAATTTTTTCATTTTGGTTCTATGTAGTATTTTTGATGCTGGTAATGAAAACAGTTTGTGTTACTTTTTTCTTCCCATTTTTGTGGTTAATTTTTTATTTTGAAAATACCTTTGTCGGCATAAACGAGTCAAATAGTCATTGTCTGATGAACTGGCAGAGTTATCAGGAGTATTCAAGCTTCTGAGGGAAGGTTCATATTCACTATCTTCCATTGAACTAAACATTTGGGGTGTAACACTTGAAAATGGTACAAAAAAATTCATGCAAATGTGGAAGCAAACAACACCTATTTTACGTCAATGGCTGTCGGAGAAATTCTAGTAACAATGTCCTTGAAATCCCACAGCTCTACCCTATCGCCTCTGCCAGGCGTACTATCTGACGAGAATACTCGTTTCACGCGTAGAATGGCTTACAAAGGCTTAAAATCGACGAGTATATACGTATGTAGCTGGTTTTTGAGGGTAAATTTTTAGACGAGTATACTCATTATTAGTTGAAATAGCGGACATCCAGGTTCCATTGTTGTCAAATGAAATTCGTATTCAGCTGGAAATTTATTATTTTCGGTCGAGCTTTCGAAATTTTAAACAAATTTCGTTTTCAGGACAAAAGATTGAAGTTTTTGGAAGCAAATTTTTTTGGAAGCAAAGTTTTTGGCCATAACTTTGCTTCCAAAAACTTCAATCTTTTGTCCTGAAAACGAAATTTGTTAAAAATTTCGAAAGCTCGACCGAAAATAATAAATTTCCAGCTGAATACGAATTTCATTTGACGAGTATACTCGTCGACGACTGAAAAACGAACATTTTGTGAAAACGAGAAAACTCGTTTCTGCCGGGGAAGGGGTTAATGTTAATAGGCCCTGGGTGTCCCTAGTGGGAACACACCTTGTGCATAGAGTCCCATTTTTTACAGCCCATGCTAAATGGTCTTCTCTTCGCTCTGTGTAAAATCGTTTTTGTTGTGGCTAGCTAGTCTTAAACTTACTCATAAAATGAGATGGAAAGAATTATCAGGAAAATAAAAGCTTGTGTTCCATTATAACTCCCTGTGAAAAAGGTCGAAAATTTTAGCTAAACTCAACAGAAATTGAACTTTCAAATCCGCTGTACACTTGGCCTTATAAACACTGAAACATGCGATTTTAATCTCTTTTCTTGAGTTTAGGCGCCTATAAAAGTGCTTGAGTTTACAATACATAATGAGCTGTTGCTAGAAAAAGTTTAAGCCCTGTTTAGAGAGATTTTAACGCTCGGTTTTACTTTCTTCTATGACTTGGTGTTGACATTGATTGTCAGTACGTTTAAGCAAAACATGGCTGCTTTGCGTTCAGATAATGAATTGGTGGTTAACAGTGTTGCTGGAGATGGTGCTGGTCTGGCACTTGCTTTTCGGGGCAGTTGGAACCGCACTTGATGCATTGGTGGTTGCGTTGCAGGGCAGCACCTGATGCAGTGTGTACTGTGTTGCAGCACCAGGCTGGAGCAGCACCTGATGCATTGTGTTCCGTGTTGCAGCACCAGGCTGGAGTAGCACCTGATGCATTGTGTTCCGTGTTGCAGCACCAGGCTGGAGCAGCACCTGATGCATTGTTGACTGTTACAGGACCAGGCGGAAGCCATGCTAGGCGTCACAGCCCAGGAGCTCGGGTCGATCAGGGAGCAGGACCCCGACCAGTTCCAGAGCGTGCTGTCGGCCGCCTGCTTCAAGGAGTACATCTTCAGGCTCAGGGTCAAGATGGAGACCTTCAATGTGAGATGTTCTGTTCCCTTGCTTCCAGTCCCTGTCTGTAAACTTCATCTGTCCATTTTCATGGAAGCACTTCATTCTACGTATCACGCGTGTTATTCTAGGTTCTTGAGTTGAAAAAAAAAAGAATTTACTTAGTTTGTGTGTACATGTACTACTTGAAAATTAGTTTATTCGCCGAGTGATTCGTTTGTAGTGACTATACTTCAGTCACCTCTCAAAATATCATCTAGTCATTAAGTGTTCAGTAATCTGAAGATATGATATATCAATGTAAATATATTCATTAAAAAGTTCCCACTTCACCTGTATCACCGATACGCACCACAGGAGAAGTATAAGTAAGATCGCTACGTCAATTGCCGCAGTGGAACTCAATGGCCGATTTGCACTTTATAGGGTACCTTTGAAACTCTTCATGCTGAGTATTATCTTAGTACGGTTTTTAAATTAATAAATTTATTACCGGATTAATTCACACCCGTTAAGTATTTGTACATACTGTGGTTTTAATATTTTTCATTTATTGCTTCCGTATTCTAATTTTATGCTCTTCTTCATGTAGAAGTTAAATTATGAAAAATTTGTGCTGTAGAGATTTTGGCTAGAAACATGAAAATCGGAATGCATTCTATTATTACAATTTTTCCATTTTATTGGTGCTCCTTTATGATAGTTGAATTTCTGAATAGCGATATAAACTATGAATGTGTTAGCTCAGTGTAGGGCGAGAAAAACTTAATGTTTGACTTTGGTACTTGTGTGCAGGATGAAAGTCGCCTCAAGTCTTTCGTGATGTCAGCCTCTGAAGTCAACCCCGTCGAGTACAACCGCAAACTCATCAAAGATATTCGCGAGCTCACCGAGTAGCTGCAGGACTGAGCGACGCGTGCCTCAACTCTACAGACAGACCATCGCCGTCGCAGCTGCTGCCCACAGCTCCTACACAGAACTTCTGCGACTGCTCTTAACAGCGCAGATATCTAGCTGTTGTAGCAGTCGGAGACGAAAAGGTGCCAGTGGATGACTTCTTTAACCCTTTAACGCCCAAGTGGACTGTACGGTCCTCCAAAAATAGCCTCAATATAGTGTATTTCTCGTAAAATTAGTTCCCTGATGTGTTTTTTGGACTGCACTGTCGAGTGGCAGTTCCTTCCTCATCCTGAAATCGATGAATATCTGATGCCAGGGCCAGTTTAATGTTGGTGGTTGTGATAGCGGTAACATGAGTACAAAATGTGGACGTTAAAGGGTTAAGGATTTTAAGACATCAAAAAGTAACTGTGACTGCATATCTACTCGTTGGAATGGTCCACCTAAAGCTGCTGATATGGAGCGAGTATTTTCGACGCAGGAACCTGTGCCTGCAGAAGTAGACATTATTGACTCTCCCCTGCCGGGTACTTGCAAAGAAACCTCATCTGAGCGGGATTCGACACTAGAACTGTTAAAAAAATTGGTAATGCATCTGAGGTTAGAAAGAAATTGCGGTGTTTTAAATTGAGGTTAGGAAAAATGTAACCCAAGTTTCTACTGGCTAATTTTCTTCGCACTGCAGGCAACAATTGTTAACAAAAGGTCCCAAGGAGGAAGTGTGGAGTTCACGAGGAAAGGTTGCACTCATGACAGGCGGTGGAATTTTCAACAAAGGAAGAAGATGCCGAAGTAAAAATATCAATGGAAAAAAGCTCAATGCTAAAATGCATTAAAAACTAACATTAATGTACCGTGTTTAGTTTTCTTATTTCCCTAATATAGTTTATGTATAAATTAGCATTATCTATGCACAGACATCAGCTAGCAGATGTCAATTATTTCAACTTAATTATATAGTAACTAAGAATTGACTGCTTTCTCAATATAAATTCTTTATTTTGCATGATGACGAACTATTGTGACATGAAACGAACAGTCTGGAAATATTTGTTTTAGCTACTGGGACTTGTTAGTTCGTTCAGTCTCACTAAAGTTCAGTCGGTCATTATCTATCATTTTATATATCCGCAACTGAACGAAATACCAATAGCATTCACTTTACTTATGACGGCAATTATGACCTTAATATATAATTAAACAACTCGAAGTATTGTAGTCTTTCTATCTAAATCAGTGGTTCTTTAACTGTTGAATTCCCCAAGCTGAGTTGCCAGGTTTGGAATTTTGTGCATTTGTTTCCACCTACAAGAAATCAATAGTATTTCAAAATAACATACATATCCCTTAAATGCACGCATTTTAATGTAGAGGATAAAAAAATATTTTGAAGGGGATTCTATATTGAAATGAGTAAATATACATATAAATTGCATCAACTTTGAATTTTTTCTTTTTATTATATTAAATTGATGGTTGTATCATATATGATACAAGGCGCGTTTGTGGCACATATTAGTTAATATGGAAGTTGGTGAAACATTCGCTATTTTTTTAAAACAAAGGGTAATACCGCACTTTTGGCACATAACATACGAAAGTGAATGACAACCAGGCATTTTGCATCTTTGTCGGTCATCAGTATGCTTAGGCCAGTGTGCCACACCATCCAGTCTGACTTCTTTAGGGGGCAGGTGGGCTACATTACCACGCCTTTTCTTTGCAATCAATTGTTTTTCCACATCAGACGACGAGGGGCGGCCTCTTCTAACTAAGCTGTGCGATTCCAAATTGCATAATGTTTCTGCGACAGTAGCTCGGAAGTCTTTTAATTTCATTTTAGAATTATGTACTTTCCTGAACATCAACCAGGAGTTGATAATGGTGATATCCAGAAGATGATAAAATATACGGAAGTACCACTTTCGCGATCGTATTTTACAGTGCGACCGGCCCAGTAGACTGTCTAACTTATCTACCCCGCCCATATGTTTGTTATATTCTTTCACTAAATTGGGGCATTTTACTGTGATAGTTTTCCGTGCAGCTCGATCAAACCTTTGTACAGTAGAGATAGGCAGTTCTCCAGTTAGAGTTGACATCAAAGTGACGGTCTTATTGTCTTGCCACAATACCAACGATACGTCAATTTCGTCAACATTGGCAACCATTTCTTCTGAAGCACCTCGCCCTAGTTTCTTCATTTCAGCCTCTGTTGGCATTTTATTTTGAGGAACACGATTTCTGCGAATAGTACCAAGAGAATAAATACCCCTTTTTGCAAGATGCACAACAAGGTTGAGGGAAGTGTAATAATTGTCAAAGTATAATTTGTGATTGCAATTTTGTGGGATAGTTCGACTAAGGCGCACAACTACGTTAGCTGCTGCCCCCAGATCAGGTTCATCGCTTCTTCTGAATTTAGGGTCATTCTCTTGGCCTGTGTAGATTTCAAAATCATAAGCAAACCCTAAAACTCCACTCAAAACGAAGAACTTGTAGCCCCACTTGTGTGGTTTTGAAGGCATATATTGTTTCAGGAAGCTGTTTTTCTTTGTCGGACAAATTTGCTCATCAATTGAAAGCCGCTCTTCCAATGGAACTGACTGAAAGTTCTTGCGCAGTTCGTTCATAATAGGGCGGATCTTGTGAAGTCTGTCGTGCCCAACTTCACCTGCTGGTATGTACTCATCATTTGGGGCAAAGTGAAGAATTGCTCTGAGTTTTTCGAACGTCTTTCCTGGCATAGTGTTCATGATCTTTTGATTGCCGTACTGGTTCGACCAGTAGTCTCTTATGCTTGGCATGCCAACGTGGCTCATTGTAAGTGCAACTCCAATGTACTTCCGCACGTCATCTGAGTGTACCTCAACCACATTAGCAGGGTCTTTTTCGACACTGTATTGGATGCTCTGTACTGCGATATACTCAAGCAATGATGGTGGGAAAAATTTTGAGAAAAATGAAAAGGGGGTTTGGAGGTTTTGCACCTCTGTTGGAGTTTCAGCGTGACCGTGAAACATTTTCTGAGGCTCTGGTACAACCAAATTCTTCTTCTTCCAAATGACTTGCCTCTGTACCTTCTTTTTTTGACCTGTAGTTTTTTTACTTTGGTTGTCGCTGGCTTCCACAGTTATTGTGCAGTTACTAGGCATTTGAGATGGGCTACTGTCCTCTACAATTACGATTGAGGAATGTGTGTCAGCAGAGTCATCATCATCTGAAAATAAAATAGAACTGTAAAAGAAAACTCATCATCTATTTGTAAACAGGTATTATTCAATCCGGAGTAATTTTACTACATAATAATACACAAATATATAAATATGTTATTTTGCAGTCACTGTAGAATAGAAAAATATCTATGACTTGTACGTATCAAACGATTCAATAAGGATTGTAATAAGTAACTGACGTTATGCTTGAAGGCTTGCCCTGATTTTTGGTTTATTGCCCAACGCTAAATAAATAATTTTCTCACCTCCGGAATCTGATCCAAGAGAATCCGCATCACTGATATAAACTGCTGCTGGGTTATTGATGTCGTCATCATCACTGGAAGTTTCGTCATCCTCACTTCCATCACAAAAGAGAGCATCCAGGAGTTCCTTCTCAGACAAATGACGCGGCATCACCTGGTGAAACAACAATTATTACAAAACATTTCGACTTTGATAGATGCATAGCTGCTAATCTGATGAAGTATAAAATTTTCTCGATATATAATAGCAAAACATAGCCATTTGAATACATAAAAGGCATAAAATGCTGGAAAAATACAGTGTTGTATCATTAATGATACACACACATATGATGAAATGAAGTTGCCCATATGCGCCTTGTATCAGACATGATAGGACATTTTCTCATATTCAATGAAAACAAATGCTTGAAAATACTTTTTGAAGCCTTCCCAATAATCATGATAACACTGAAAATGACGTTGATTTTTTTTATTACCTCTGAGGGAAGCGCAGAAGCCAAAATGGACCCAGAAATATGGAGCTTACGCACACCTTCACCGACCACGCCTTGTCGCTCACTGGCGTTTATGTTTACCGCGCCACACAACACCGACGTAACACGTTCGTTCTCGTTTGACTTGGTATGTATCGTACTTGATACAAGGAGTGCTGCAGGCAAGTAGCCTGATTATTTTAGCATTTATAGGCAAAAATTTGGTTTGTATCATTTATGATACACGGTGCATTTAAGGGATATGTTGACTTATATTACAAATCACAACCATTTATAAATTTTTAATAAACAAACAGCCATAATGAGGTGTGATACAAGTGATAATACTGTTCAGTTAGGAATGTCACAAATAAGTAATAGAAATAAGCTGTGGTGAGGAATGCTCCATTGCCCACCAACGTTAGGGTGTGAAATGGAGAGTGGGCTTACAAAGAAGTGGAGAATTTGAGATAAAAAGGTTTAAGAACCAGTGATCTAAATAAACATGTAGCTTGGATAGAAAATGGCGGTATCTGGCAAGCGGCACAAGTGCATTATTATTATTATTATTATTATTATTATTATTATTATTATTATAATAAGAAAGTTTCAGCCTCCCTTAACCACGACAAAAATGTTCCAAGAGAGGAAAAAGGAAGGCACCATTTAGTATGGAGACGAGGGAACGTGGAATCTATGCACAAGGTGCACAGAAACGGTAAGCTAGGGAAGAAGTTCATGAAACTAGAAAAAAGTTGAAGAAAGTAGTAGGTGCTGAAAAACAGGACAGCAGTGAACCGAAAAAAGATGGTCGGTAACAAAACAGAAACCGATTTTGTTACAACAAAAAGAAAGCCTACCTAACCTTTAGCTCGGGCCCACACATGGTTCCCCTGGGAGCGCTTATTCCCATAGATACAATAGTTGTATCCCCCTGAGGGGGCGGCCCAAGTGCAGGGGTAACTGGTGGTGGTAGTATAATGAGGGCTCCACCTAGCTATTGCCCATATGCGTACCAGGATGAATTAAATTCGTATGTAGAGGTATCACTATACTCAAAATTGTCAGCCCTGAGAGGGCATACTCGTCTAAATTTAGGTTACTTTCGTAGCTAAAAGCACTCTTGATAACTAGGCAGGTGGCAGAGATGGGCAGAAATTTAGTGGGATCTCTATTGGCGAAAACATACCCCCGTTAGACCTGTACATTCGAACGACTTTTTTTTCTCTAATAACTTATTATGTAAGAAAGTTTTAGCCTTCCTCTACCACGACAAAGATGTTCAAAGAGGGGAAGGATGAAGGCACCATTTAGCATGGAGTTGAGGGAACGCGGAATCTATGCCCAAGGTGCATAGAAACAGGTAAGAAAGAAGTTCATGAAACAAAAAGTTGAAAAAGTAGGTGCTGAAAAACAGGAAAGCAGAGAACCGAAAAAAGATAGTCCGTAACATAACAAAAACTTATTCTACTTCAACAAAGAGAGAGCACCTTACCTTTGGCTCGGGCCCTCACATAATCCCCCTGGGAGCGCTAATTCCCATGGATACAATAATTGTATCCCCCTGAGCTAGGGGTCCCTAATAACTTAATCATCAACATATCATAACTGGTGGTAATGTAAGCACCTTCTACAAACATCCTATTATCACAAAGTGAAAATGTTGGAACAAACTAAAGGATTCATAGTAAAACAGAAATCCACAAAACCACACAAATAAAAATAGTTCGGCGTAGTACCATTAGCCGCGCTTATCATATTTTTGAAAATTACGTGAAAAACAAATGATGAGAACTCAAGTTGACTTCCTAAAGCCACGTCAGGAGCTCGAATCATTGTTCACCGATCGATGGCATCTTTTGGTGTAGGTTCATTCATTTTGGTACCTTAATTAGATGTACATTCAAGCAAGTCACTTGGTTTCAATCGTACATCACTTTCCTGCACCGCACCTTACTCCCTTGACAGAACAAAAGCAGACACACAATACAGCTTGTGATTGATTCGAGGAGGGTGGGCGCATCCTCCTTGATTCCCCCCCCCCAAGAAGAAGAAGAAGATTGATTCGAGGCACTCTGAAGTAGCGTCAAGTCTTCTTGGAATGTTGCTGAGCTTCCTCCCTCAGCACCACATGGGTACAGTGAGTTTTCTAAATAATTGGAATACATCCTTCTTCAATATCTGAAAGGTTTGAATTATCAACAGGTTTCAAATAACGCATAAACCCACACAGGAGAGTTAGAAAAAGTACAGAATTAGACATTTTGCATGGTCGAAATGTCTTACCAACGGCGCTTAAAATGAACTTATACTTCTCATTAGATTTATGACTTCACAGCAAAAGCAGTAATACTAACGCACGTCTGAAGTACAAAACTATTCAATTTAAAATTTTATAGAAGAGAGCTTGGTACAGTGCAGTTAAAGCAAGAGAGCTTGATACAGTTCGTTGTAGCTTTGGAGACAAAGTCAGTCACTAATTAGATATTCGTACCGTGTTGAGTTACTTTATGCTTTTCCATGAAACTTCTGCGGATGGATGAATAATTGCATGATTCACAGTGAAGAAGACCTATGTCATGCTTAACTGCCTGATGCAACTTCAAACGTTCCTTGAGCACGCTCGAATAATTACACAGCTCACATTTGAATTTATCTCCCAATCCATGTTTAATAGCCTGATGTACCTTCAAACGACTTCTGTTAGCACAAGAACATCCGCATAACTCGCATTTGACCTGATCACCCATACCGTGTTTATCAGCAAGGTGTTGCTTCATAAATCCCCCTGGAGCACAAGAATAATCGCATAATCTACACTTGACGAGCTCACCAATCCCATGCTTATTAGCCAGATGTCGTCTCAAGTAGCACCTCAGGGCGCAGGAGTAGCTACACAGTTCACAATGAAGCAAATCACCTATGCCATGCTTGGCGGCGTGGTGTTGCTTCATGCGCGTTTTGTTAGCGCAGTTATAATTACATAACTCGCATTTGTTTAGCTCTCCGATGCCATGGGTTGCAGCCTGATGATCTTTTATTTGAGCTTTTTTGGTGCAAGAATAATCACACAAATCGCACTGTATAACAACTCCTACTCCATGTTTAGAAGCTCGGTGCCGTTTCATTGATCCTTTCTGCATACAAGAATACTCGCAAAACTCGCACTGAATTTTATCGCCTTTACCGTGCTTACTAGCTAAATGTTTCCTCATACTGTGTCTTTCAGGACATGAATAATCACACAATTCGCACCAGATTACGTCTCCTATAAGATGTTTGGTCGCTTGATGAAATTTCATTTTTCGTTTCTCTATGCACGTAAAGTCACATAGCTCGCACCGTATCAAATCACCAATACCATGCTTAGCAGCCTGATGTCGTTTCATATAACCATTATGAACACATTTAAAATCACAAAACTCGCACTTTATACCATTACCCATGCCATGCTCAGTGACTTGATGCCTTTTCATGTTACTCTTTTGTGCACATGCATAGTCACAGAACTCGCACCGAATTGGACTACCTATCCCATGCTTTGCAATTTGATGCCGTTTCAAGTGGGACGCTTGTGCACAAGAATATTCACACACGTCGCATTTAATATTTCCTACTCCATGTTTCGAAGCCAAATGTAATTTCATGTAATACTGTTGTGGACATGAATACTCACATGAGTTACATTTGATAATTTTACCAATGCCATGCTTGCTGGCAATGTGGGCTTTCAAACTGGTAGCTCTAACGCAAGAAAAGTTGCAATGCTCACACACCAATGACTGTCCTATGCCATGCTTGCTGCACAAGTGTTGCAATAAACTAGTCTTTACTGCGCAAGAATATTCGCACAAGTTACATTTGAATGGCTCTCCAAGCTTGTGCCTGCTCAGTTGGTGTAGTTTGAGGGTATACTTTCGAGGAGAGCTATAGTCACAAATACTGCATTTGAATTTGTGTTTCACAACCTTTGAAGACCTGCCAAGATTATCAGCTGACTTTGGCATGCCAGGTTCCCATAGAAGAGCGTCTTGAGCAATAGACACATCAGGTGAAGCATGAGCATGACAGAGACTTTTTGAAGCACTTTCTTGTTCTGTAGGTCTTGCTTCCACCAAGCTTTCACGATTAGAAGATGATTCTTCTTTTTTGCATGCATGAGTGAGAAGGTCATTGGTTTGACCCACCTGGAAAATAAGTTTTCATTACTACATGAAAGATGAAAAATTTGAAGGCCATTTACTTGTTCATTAAAATTATTATGCTTCAAGTGCTATTAAAGAAAATATCTAACCCACATTCAACCACATATGATGAATTATACTAATAACACAAACTAACACAAAATATGCATTGGTAATTACCATCTGAATGCACCTCAACAAGACTTTTTTGCCATGGGAAAAATTACTCTTACATCAATGGAAACACTTGGAAAACAAATAAAGATGGTATACAATTTTCTATCAAAAATTAAAATAATGGCTAATAAAATTTGAAACTCTTACATCAATGGAAACACTTGGAAAACAAATAAAGATGGTATACAATTTTCTATCAAAAATTAAAATAATGGCTAATAAAATTTGAAATAAAAAATTTAATTCAAACATTAAAAAATTGGAATTATACATTAAAAAATTAAATTATTAATACTCCCACATCTGAAATTCACATTAATTTTCTTATATAGCTTTAAATTTTCTCACCATTCAAATATACTGCAGGTAAATACATCTTACAACTACATATAGCTCTTTTATGAAGACAATTTTACTCACGTTATTTTGACCCCTACATCAGCCACCACAGTTAACACACTTGCCAGAATATGTTTTTATGAAATACCTACAGTTAAAGGTGGATAGGTGTGATAGGTAATTTAAATAGTCATAGATTGATTATAAGAAAGTTTCAGCCTCCTTTTACCATGAGATAGATGCTCCAAGAGAGGAAGGATGAATGCACCATTAAGTATGGAGTTGAGGGAATGCAGAATCTATGCACAAATTGCATAGAAACAGCTAAGAAAGAAGTGCATGAAACAAGAAATAAGTTGAAGAAGAAATTACTAGGTGCTCATAAACAAGACAGCAGTGAATCAAAAAAGATGTTCAGTAACAAAGCAAAAAAAATCTATTGTATTTCAACAAAAAGAAGGCCTACCTAACCTTTAGCTCAGGGCCTCACATAATCCCCAGGGAACGCTAACTCCCATAGATACACTAGTTGTCTCCCCTTGAAGGGATTAAAATATTCATCAATTCATTCACTTAGAATAACAATATCTGCAGTGAATAATTCAGTTATAATAGAATATTTCAATATTATTATGAAAGATGATGGACTGATGTAAAAGATATATTATTTTAGACATATTTTTTGAGAGAACTAAGAATACAACACCATATTACAGAATTAAAATTTCATTGGAAAATCATCAACATCAAAAACTCATTCACCACTGTAGAGAATGACTTGAATAAAAAACACCATATGGAAAAGTTGAAAGAAAACTAATGAGTATTACCAAAAGCTTTAAAAATTACCTTATACAAACTAAATAAAAAGCAAAGACTAATGCACCTCCAGCAGCAATGAAAAAATTTTTTGCCATTTATTTTCGCTGTCATAGGCTAAGTAGAAACAACTTTCTACTTCCTTCAAAAACTTTGGGGAAATTCTTTCCAGAATCCAAATATGCTTTAGATTAATCTTTCCATTGCTTGTTCAGCTATAGTCTTTTAGTGCTTTGACTTGATTGCGATCTGATTTTCTCCAGTCTTATTATGGAATAAAGAAATTAGGATGTATTAAAATTATACCTCTAAGAAATCTATGCCAATTAGGCAATCAATTTCACTTCTTGAAAGTCAATTCAATCAACTGAATTAATTCCTAATCCTAATTTTCCATCTTAACAGAATCCTAATTTTATATCTTACAGAATCCTAATTTTCTATCTTCCAGAATCTTAATTTTCCATCTTACAGAATCAGCTCTGACTGAAGAACTTTCAGACTATTCATGTTCTTTGCAGCTAACCACACTCTCACATGAGGTTATAAACAAAAACTTCAGCAAATATCCTTGTTCTATCTCTACTGAACTTACTGGGCCATACCTATTATATTTTGTAAACTAATAAATTGTTCATTTCAAAGGATTGAATTAATTTTTGTTGCAGCAAAAAACATTCTACCTTTTGCTGCAAATCACAAATTTTAGTGAAATTTTTCCATCTTTGATTATCCATTCTTGAGCTGAAAGAGCCCTTTGAGGATCTACTAGAAGTTACATAAAGCAATCAAACTTTCAAGTTGACTCTTAGTCGCTGTGAGTTGCATTAGGGCCAAAATACATGATCATGAAACTATTACTATAATTTGCAGGAATGACTTTTCATTAGTGCAAAAATGCATGTTCCTGAAACTATTACTATAATTTGCAGGAAAGACTTTTCATTAGTGCAAAAATGCATCTTCCTGAAACTATTACTATAATTTGCAGGAATGACTTTTCACAAGCAAGTTTAACAGTCTTGATAGAGCTCTTTGGACTTGTTCACAGTTTTAGTTGCTATAAATTGTTAAGACAATGAAAATTGTTTGGTCTCTAATCAGCTGTATTTTAGGGGTCTTTAACTGCTGAAAATAAAGAATTAAATTTATAACTCAAAATGGTTTAAACACTTGTGCATATGTAGGATACAATTTTTAAATGTTATTAATAACCTTTTAAATTAAGTATAAAGGTTTGTGCCATATTTCTATGATTTTCTTGCCACAAAGCATGTTCTACATAGTTCATTCAACTTTTTACTGTACAGTAGATATTCTGAAGATGTTACCCTTTAGCAAGCACACCTAGAAATACTCGAGATATCAAAAATTTCATTTCAGGGTCTCAAAGTAGATGTATTTTCAAGACATTTTTGTATGTAGACATTTTTTGATTTGGGTCATTATTTGTCTTCAATGTTTATTCAATGAAGTATCCCGTGTGGGCTAACCGCCAGGCCTACGGCGAACCATATAAATTCCGTCCAGGATGCTTTGCCCGGCCCACAGGGAACCAAATAAATCCCGTTCAGGCTACTTCGCCCGTGTTGAGGTATAAATAATTCATTTTAAAATGTTATATTTTATGTACTAAGCAAACATTATGTATGCTTTATTTCCTAAAAGTTAATTTCACATATAATTTTTAAAATACAATGGTTTTCTAAAATAAACTCAAAGTGAAAATTATTCCTTTAATGTAGAAGTTACAAAATCGTAATAAAAAAGCAATGAGGCATACGACTATACTGGAGACCAGCTCATGGAGATATGGCAGGAATAGAGGGCTGCATCAGGTTTGTTGGTGGAATATGAAACTCTCTGAAACAGTTTCGTGCATCTGACAGACAGAGGGCTACCTGGCAAACATCACACATCCATCGAGAATGGTGGATTTCTGTTTTTGTAGAGCATTGTTTGCAGGTCTGTCGAGTGGAGACAAAGACAGGAAGATAGATGGGATCTGGAGAAGTCGTAGCGCAGCTGACTGCTTGGGAGGTGGGCCCTGACCCCCTGACGGGGAATATTTACTGGCTGATATTGGTCATGGGATGACCTGGTAAGCCTGCTCAGTCCCATGACCTTCTCTTTCATGGCAAGACAGTCACGCTTATAAAGGATCCAGGCATTACACACGCAGAGGTCTATGGAGTACCCAAAGAGCCTCAAGTACCACCTCGTGGCTTGCATGGGAGTTTTGTAGAGGTGGGTCAGCATGTCTGACTTATCGATTCCCCCCATTTTGCCATTATACTGTTTGATGACGTTAGGGCATGTCACCTCTACCTTCTTCTTTGTGGTGCGGTCATATCGCTTCACTTTGGCAAGTGGCTCAACACCGGCATCAGAAGTTAGGATTGTGACATTCTTATTGTCCTTCCATCGTAGAGCAAGTATTCCATTGGTGGAGCAATAGTCATAATGGCCGCGTGGAATTGTCTTCTTGTCTAGGTCTTTAGAAGAAATGAGAGGTGCCTGCCCAACTCGATTGACTCTAGCTGTACCCACATACCGGCAGCCTAGGGTATTCCTGAGGTGCTCCACAAGTTGGATGCTAGTGAAATAATTGTCAGCATAGATTACCGACTGGTTAGGCCTTTTCAGAGTCTTTGCCAGCACAAGGACGCTCTTTGTGGAAGATAATAGTTCAGATTCTTCTGAGGATAGCTGGCAGTGCTGGCAAGTAAAGGTTGTCTCTCCTTGATATATCAGTATGTCGTGAATGAATCCATCAATACTTGCCCTACAGAACAGCTTGAATCCCCACTTATCTGGTTTTGTCTGAATGTACTGCCTCAGGCTGCCTGCTCTTGTGCCCTTGTAGGAGACCATGACTTCGTCAATGGACTGCGTGTGAGTTTCATTTATCTGTAGGAACTGTCTTGTCAGAGAAGCAAATAGGGGACGGATTTTGAAGAAGCGGTCACTAGCGCCAGGAAGGTTTTCATTGTTGTTGAAGTGCAGAAGGCTTCTAATGAGCTTGAATCGCTTAGAGGGCATAGAATCTGCAACCTGCACTACCCTCGTGTTTGTTGCCCAGTAGTCTTCAATAGAAGGCAGAGTGTTCACTCCCATGTACATGAGAATGCCTATGAAGACCATCAGTTCATGCTTGTCTAGCTGGAAAGTTGTGTTAACATTCTGCTGCCGGACGTACAGGTTTATTTGATAAACGATATCCTCTAGGAGGTCTACGGAACACATGTCGTGGAAATACTCAGAAGGCAACCTAAGAGCATGCGGGGCAGGGTGAACAAATTCAGGTAGTTGAGGGTGGTTGATATCATCCTTTTTCCAGACCCTTTGAGGCACTTGCTCTTGAGCTCGCTTAGTCTTTTTGAGAGGAGGTATGGCGTCTTCCTTAGCCTCATGCTCACTGTCACTGTAATCTTCCT
The DNA here is from genome assembly GCA_030386875.1 of Morinoia aosen. NCBI lineage: Eukaryota > Metazoa > Arthropoda > Malacostraca > Amphipoda > Talitridae > Morinoia > Morinoia aosen. The sequence continues at coordinate 104,849,862 of CM059576.1, read as the reverse complement.
CAGGCATCGGCTGGGGCCTCACCCGGTTGACATTACCTGTGGTGTGCATACCAGAAGTGGTAGGAATGACGTCATCAGAAAGATTGAGTACAAAATCTTGGTCCAACATGTCATTGTCCTCATCTAACATGTCATCCTCAACCTCCATGTCACTATCTGCACATGATGAAGGCACAATGTAGTCAGTTTTGGCCATCTTTTTCTCGATTGGTTGGCAATCGGGTTCTCCTGGCGGCTCCATGAAATGCAGATGCCTGCAATGTAGGCAATGAAAAGGCTGTAATTAATTAATTATGCTTAGGATTTTAGTACAAAATTTCAAATTTCTAAATTATGGCAAAAAATTCAAGAAAAACCACAAAAATTTTGAAATTTTTTGAGAAATAAACAATTCGCCAAATTTTGAAATTTTATAGGAAAATATAAAAGAAAAGTGAATTATGCGCTCAATGAGAGTATTCTTGTCGTAAGTCAACTGTGGCTTTTTAAAATTTAGATGAGTACCACAAATTTGAGTTTTATTGAAGTTAAAAATTTCCAATGAAAGGGAAATGGATTTATTTTAGGAACAAAAAGTTTGAATTTAGCTAGGCCTTAGTTGTAATCTCTAGCATCAGTGAAAGAATTCAAATTGTTTGACAATAAATCGTATATTACGATACGAGTACTGCTCATCGATGATCGTTGAAGTGTTTAAAGGCAATAAAAAATATACACAAATTTGAAAGGACTTTATGAGACAGCATATACACAGGCATGCAAGAAGAACTAGCTCAACCAAATGACTTTGTCTTGGCATATTAATTAATTTTGATTATTTTTTTTTAAAAAACATAGGAATAATGCATCAAAGTCATAATTCAAAATTTCATCAAAATCAATCACTAAAAACATTCGTACATTCAGGCCGCACGTGAAGTGAGCATCACACATGGATGTAAGCTATGCTTTACATTACTATAAATTGTATAAACCTTCAATAAATCCCTTTAAATTTTGTTATGGTGTATGCCTATAAAGGGCAGAAAGTCCCGTGCGGGATGTATATGGTTTCTCGTACACCGGGCAAAGTATCCCGTGCGGGAAGAACATGGTTCCCTGTAAGCCAGGCAAAGATCCCCAACAAGATAACCAATAATTTCTTTTAAATTTTTAGCCAACTTTTTTTATTATACATACTAGACGCTCATGTCATGTTGAAGCACACATATCTGGCTACATTGTATTAGATTTTTTTACACCTACCTCCATTAATACGGGCATGGCAAGCTAGAAGATGTGAACAAAAAACAGTAATTTGATTAGTGCGACATCTGGAGAGACACTGCTTGCTTCCTTCCGTGGTGGCAAACCTCCCAGATGGGCTACTGCGCTGTGATTGGTTTAGAGTGATAGCCAAGGAATGCTGCTGTTGGTTGAAACCAAGCTAACCCTCCTACTCATGTAAAGTATTGCACCACATTACCACAAACATACGCATTTAAGCATCCCGTACAGGCTACTTGCCCACTAAAGGGTTAACCCTTTAATCAAAAATGATGGTGAAAGAAATGGAGATCCGTTTTGAGTTGAGGGAAAGTTGAGGATAATCAGGAATGGAAGTTGACGAAAATAAATTTTAAAGCAATTTGATGCCTGTTCAATAATTCAGATTATTGGACAGAAGCATAAAAAGTTTGGAGCACCTTTCAGAACCTTATGTGAGAAACTTTCACCTTTATCAGCAAGACAAGGAGTGCAAAGAGTCAACTAAAGCCTAGAAATCACATGGAAAAGGTTATTGCAAATTCTAAGTGCAGAAGAAAGAGAAATTTCAAGATAAACACACAAAAAAACACTAAAGATTTACCAAAAGGATGCAGACCAAGGGAAACAACTCCTTTTGTGGCCATCTACATTAAAGCCTAATTAGCATTTGCAGGAGCATATTTTGATGAAGAAATAATACCTGATCATAGTGTCTGGTCAATTAAAGTGAAGATTGTACTTTTCAGACACAGATTAAACTTTAGAACTTTTCTTGTCAGGCAAAAAAATAGAGCTTTCAAACTCAGGCAATTTTCTAACTGTAAAATATGTTGGCAGGTTTTAAAATTTCCCAACAAAGATTTCCCTTTTACCTCAAAATTTCCCCATAAAAATTTGACAGTCTAGAGAAGCTCTTGATCTTGCATCTGTTAGTAAATCCTACAATATCTTTTGAAATGATAGGGAAAAAACTAAGTAAATGTTTTGTAAAGATTAAACCAAAACTCAAATCTGAATCCTATCAAAAACTAGTCCATTTTGTAAGAAAATGTCAATAAAATGAAATTGAAGAAACTTCAAAAAGTAAAAAAAAATTGTAAAGGAAGTGATTTAATATTTTTCTAGATTGCAAAACCTAATTATGAACAACAGATAATGTCTGCAGGCACTAAATTTAATGGCTTTGTAATGTGTTATGGAGATTAATACAAATCTATATAATATTCTGCTTGTTCCTCGCTTAGTCTGTTCGTTACGCTCCCATCCCACTTTGCTGTCTCATGGATACCAAATTCCTGAGTGTTATATTAAAACATCGCTGTTAGGCCATCGCCATGATGGGTCGACTGGTGCCTCTGTACTACGGAGGGAAAATAATTCTTCGCTCGAAAAAACTGAGCTCACCTATCACAGATACTCGCAAAACCTACTTCTGTCACAAATTTCCAATTTTCCTTAGCTTTTTTGCTTGACTACCATTGGAAGTTTTGCTACTTTGCCACACAGCTATCTGAAATTCTGGAAATTATTGGAAGTTTATCACAGCAACAGAAAAACCGTTGACGAACCTTGACATCATAAATATCAGTCAGCAAAACTGACTTCTCTTCTATCCCTGAAATACCAAGAAGATTCCATTGGAATAACCATCCTGAGACATAATGGCACTTTATCAATCAACTGACGACCCTCAGGTATCACTAAGACAATACCTATTCTTCATGTTTAAGTGATAATTATAGCCTTAGAGCCACACAATGGATCAAAGATTGGAAGCTACTCACAATAGAATGGAATGAGACTCTACTGGTGGCAAATAAGGAATCAACAACAGCAGGAAATATTTCAAAGGGACAGGCAACGTCAGCAAGTGAGACTAGCTGCAATGAATGATGTACTACAACATGAAGAGTCCTTTCAGCGAGACAGTGGAAGACAGCAAATCATACGTGGAAATATGAACGAGGAGCAGCAATCTTGGCACCTTGAGCGTCAGATAAATTTATTTCAGTAAAGAAGGCAAAATATGAACGAGGAGAAACAATCGCAATATTGTGAGCAGTAAAGGAATTCATCCCAACAAAGATGGCAAAATATGGATGAAGAACAACGAGCACAGTACCTAAGCAACAGAGAAATTTATTTTGGCAAAATATGGATGGGGAGCAGCAAAGGATTAGGTTACCATAGGTTAGATAATGTGGATGAATTTTTTTTCAAGGGTCCACGGTTTTTTATGTTTGACATATTATCGGGATAAGTCCGGTTACGATAGGTTCGGTTAGGACAAGTTCGGTTAGGACAAGTTTGGTTACGACAAGTTTGGTTACGACAAGTTTGGTTACGACAAGTTTGGTTACGACAAGTTTGGTTACGACAAGTTTGGTTACGACAAGTTTGGTTACGACAAGTTTGGTTACGACAAGTTTGGTTACGACAAGTTTGGTTACGACAAGTTTGGTTACGACAAGTTTGGTTACGACAAGTTTGGTTACGACAAGTTCGGTTACGACAAGTTCGGTTACGACAAGTTCGGTTACGACAAGTTCGGTTACGACAAGTTCGGTTACGACAAGTTCGGTTACGACGCGTTCAGTTACGACGCGTTCAGTTACGACGCGTTTGGTTACGACAAGTTTGGTTACGACAAGTTCGGTCACGACAATTTCGGTCACGACAAGTTCGGTCACGACAAGTTCGGTCACGACAAGTTCGGTCACGACAAGTTTGGTCATGACAGGTTCGGTTACGACAGGTTCGGTTACGATAGGTTTGGTTACGATAGGTTCGGTTACGATAGGTTCGGTTACGATAGGTTCGGTTACGATAGGTTCGGTTACGATAGGTTCGGTTACGATAGGTTCGGTTACGATAGGTTCGGTTACGATAGGTTCGGTTACGATAGGTTCGGTTACGATAGGTTCGGTTACAATAGGTTCGGTTACGATAGGTTTGGTGAGGATATGTTAGGTTAGGATAGGATAGATTAGCATAGGTTGAGTAATGTTGGAATTTTTTCATGGGTCCATGGTTTTTATGTTTGACATATTATCACGATTGGTTTGGTTAGGGTAGGTTAGGATAGGTTAGTTTAGCATAGGTTAGGTAATGTTGATAGAATTTATTCATAGGCCTACGTTTTTTTTTATATTTAACATATTATCAGGATCAGTTCGGTTACTATAGGTTAGAGTAGGATTGGTTAGAATATGTTAGGTAAGGGTAGGTTAAGGTAAAATATGTTATGTTAGCATTAGTAAGGTAATAAAGGTAATAACCAAATTTTTCCAAACATTCACCTAGCTGAATGATGACATTGGTTAAGTTAGGTTAGGTTAGGTTAGGATAGGATAGATTAGGATATGTTAGGTTAGGTTAGGTAAGAATAGGATAGGTTAGCAGGTTAGGTTAGGCTAGCAAAGGTTAAGATATGTTTGGTTAGGATAGATTAGATAATGTTGACGGAATTTCATCATGGGTCAACGGTTTTTTTATGTTTGACGTATTATCAGGAACCGTACGGATGGGATAGGTTAGAATATGTTGTGATGGGTTAGACTAGAAAAGATTTTGTTGGAATTGGTAAGGCAATGATGACCGAATCTACCAAGCATAACAATGGCACTGTCCGTGGAATTTCCATGGGTTCTGCTAGTAAATATTAACATGGTAGTTATAGAATTTATTTTCTTAATTGGTTTGAAATATAATTTTCCAAAATCATCCAGTCTTGCATATATTTCTAGAAATTTTTCAAACTTCTGGTGAAAGTATTAATAAGAAAAATTGCCTGATAAAGGGCCCATTCAAGTGCATCCAAGATTAATGCAGGGTACAAATCAAATTTTTGGAATAACAATACACAGTAAGGATATAAGTAATGGATTTGCTTTCTGCAAAGTCTTATGATGAATAAAAAAGCAAGAAAATTGCTTCAATAGAAATCATATTTCTTAAAAAACATTATAATAAAAAAGAAAGTATCGAACAATTTTTGGTTATTTTCAACTATCTGTAAAAATACAAAAACACCGAGTTATAACAAGTTCAAAATACATTCATCAGTGGAATATATGACATTAAAAAAAGAGAGACGGAGACTACACTAATTGCAGAGGGAAGGCCGATTGAGTTTTTTTCAAGGTAGATTTATCTTTTAAAATGAACAGGGATTCTAAAATGCAAAGCTTAGTTGTAGCAGATATAGAAGAAATTAGTTTAAAATCGTCTATCCAAAATGGAAGGTCACAACTCTTTGCATGAGAGCAAATAGCAGATTGGGGAGGGAAAGAGAGTAATTGTTTAGTTCAAAAACTCCTACCGGCATGCTCAGTCACACGAATATCCAGGGCTTGAATGGAAAATACACTGTTGCATTGAACCACTCATGACCACAATACTATCAATAGAACAAAGATGATCATCACAGAACATGTAAAATTTAACACCATAAAATATGTTTTACCAAGATTTTATACTCAACACTATGAAGTCTGTAATGAAACTGTGTCCCACTATAAGAATGAGATTAAAAAATTCAACTTACATATTCTGTCACTTGGAATTCTTGCTGACTATCAATGGGTTCCTCCTTTACACTGATATTTTCCAGCTCATCCTCATCTATCAGCTCTGCTTTTACACCAAAGTTTTCTTGAGCTCCTGCCATGGTCATTAATGCTTTTCTGTACAAAATAAAAAAAGCATAATTAAATTGTTATAAATAAATACTAAATAACTTCTGACATTTATAGCTACATTTATACACAAACAGGTTCAAGTCTTCAATAAGTAAATCATACAATGACTTCTGCAAAAATATTCAGCAATGATTTGTTAGGTACACTGAAGGAAACCATGAGTACCTGCATTACCTTAAAGCTGAATTAGATGTCCTGAATAACAACACAGGTGATCCCAAGAAATCAAGGAGGTAAGCCTCATTTAGTATCAAATTATCACCTTCACTGCGGCAACTAAATATTAAGTTCAACACCAAACTGAAACTTGATGTCAGTTGCAGTAAACTATTTTGAAAAGCCAAACACAAACTGGATTGTGCCTTCATTTAGCTTTGATCAAGTATTTTTGAAAATTAGTTTATGACTACTAGTCAGTGAGCAGCATTATGAAAATTATCTCCCTGTTCCACCGGTGGTGCACGGCGCAATCAAAGTGTTAAGAGAAAAGGGAATCTGTGTGCATTTCAAAGCCTGGATAGAACTGAAGAAGTCTAAAAACAGAATAAATTCTCCTTGTTAGTTTACTATAAACTTAATTGAATAAAAAACTGCAGTTAGTTTGGCTGTAAAATTGAAATTCTATTTGGTAATCTTGAAAAGAGTCTGTTGTTTTTGAAAGATTTGCCAATCCCTTCTTCATTATCTTGAATCAAGCCATCTCCCTTCTGTTGGCATGGGACTCCATCAGGAGCTGAAACAAGAGTATCCAATGGCTATGAGATAGAGTCCTTTTGGTGCAGTTTAACATGTTGACTACGTAGTGGGACATATGTGCACCACTAGGTAAATTGCTCATTCACACACTGATGTAATTCAGTAATATTTCAAATCATTGCGTGACTTCTTTAAGAAAGAATTTTCCTGTACGAAAAAATAATAATGTGTATTTACATTTTGTACATTTTTTAGAAATGTTCGAAGCTTATTGGAGAAGGTATTTTGATTTTTTCAACCTGTTTTTTTACAATCTAACCAAATCAACTTTATGACCTGTTCAATTTTAGTCAATGTATTAAAGCTATGCTGGTAGCATAACTCAAGCATGTCATTTTTGTCTTTTATTTCTATGCAGGGTTGTATTATCTGTTTTCATGTCGAGTTCTCTTAGTTGATACATTCAGAAACAGAGAATGGGTCAGGGCCATTTTCTACCAACAAAAAAGAAATTGTTTGGAGGGGAAGACTACAATGGACTCTCGGTCAATATTGAATTTAGTGTTCTCAAGGATTTTAATAATTTTTTTGCCACATATTGGTAATATGGTACAATTAAAGACGTTTTTGACAAATGACATTGTGCTCGCAAATGCTTAGTTTTTGAGATATTTAACATTGAAGTTATAGGAATGTCGTTTATAAAATTGAACGAACAGACAGGTATATAAGCAGAAATACGGTTTTGACGTAACAATAGGTAAGGTTAGGTTAGATAAAGTTAGGTTAGGTAAATAAACTTACCTAAATAAACCTCAAATAACGTAATCAAACTCAACCATACCAAAGCCGATGATTCTCGCCAAAAAACTTGGAGTGGTCGCCAAGCGAAGTGCCGTAGGAGCGATATCAAACTGCCTTAAATGCTATTCTTGCCCTAATGTTATTCACGCTATATCTCGAAAACTCAGCATTTGCGAGTGCAATGTTCTTCGTGTAAAACATCATAAAATGTCTCCAATTACCTAAATTTCGTAATGAAATTATGAAAGTTGTTGGCAAAATATTGACCTTATAATGTTTCAAATTATTTGAATTTAGCAATGAAATTTTAAAATTTGTTGACAAAATTAAATTTAACATTGACCAGACTCTCCCTTCCAACGCGCTCAAATGATCAAGCGCATTCCCAGCCATCATAGACAAAAATTAACATACCGCTATAACTTCTTAAATACTCATTTGCCCCAAAAGTGCATAGAAGAAAAGTAGTTTATTCCTATGTGATTACCCTGAATCAAGCAACAAAAATCAATTAGTAGTTGTTTATTTGAACGCATTTCAGTCATCAAATACAAAAATTAACATACCGCTATAACTCATTGAATACTCATTTGGGTAAATCTGAAGGAGATGACAGTTGTCAATTTTCCACTTTTTGGTGCCTGAACCTAATTAATTGAATTAAAATAAACAAGTTTTCTTCTATTCTTTTTTCGTCTCAAATGAGTATTTTACGATTTATAGCGGTAAGTTTAGTTTCGTCATTGATGACGAATGCGCTCGAATAAACAGCTACTCATCGATTTTTGAATTTTTGTTGCTTGAAACATGGTAATAACATCGAAATAAACAACTTTTATTCTATACACTTTTTTCGTCAAATGAGTATTTAACGAGGTATAGCGGTAGGTTTGGTTTCGTCTTTCAAGACAGAGCGCTGGAAGCGAGACGCCATTGCAGTATTGCCATACAACTCGATCAAAGAATTTCTTCCCGCTTCAAAGACTGGAGTTGCGGTAAGTCATTTACCGCTATAACTAATAAAATACTCATTTGAGACAAAAAGTGCAGAGAAGAAAACTTGTTTATTTTGATCTAATTGACTATACTAAGGCATCGAAATTTACAAAATCGACAACTGTCATCTCCTTCAGATTTACCCTCATTTGCGACGGAAAGTGTATAGCAGAAAAATTGTTTATTTTGATCTAATTAACAATCTTTATGCCGCAAAAATAGCAGAATTTATTATTGTTTTCTCCTTCACAAATGCCAACAAAACAAGTGCAGTAAATTTTTTAACTGAATTGTTTTCACGCAAAAAATAGAAATAGATATATATATTATGTAAACATACATATACCTACACACATATATCCAAGCATGTATATGTGTACATGTATATGCACACACACATGCACATATTAATATATATAGGTATTGAAATTGGGTAAATGAGTGGCGTTGGTCAGTAATCTATTTTCCACTTTTTTCGGTGCCTAGAAATAGGTAATTAGATCTAAATATAGAATTTTTTTTCTATGCACTTTCCGTAAGAAATGAGTATTTAACGAGTTATGGCGCTAGGTTTAGTTTTGTCTTCGATGACGAATGCGCTTGAATAAACAGCTACTCATCGATTTTTGAATTTTTGTTGCATGAATCATGGTAATATCAAAATAAACAACTTTCTTTTCTTCTATACAATTTTTTTGTCAAATAAGTTTTTAACAAGGTATAGCGGTAGGTTTGGTTTCATCTTGGTAAATCTGAAGGATATGTCAGTTATCGATTTTGTATATTTTGATGCCTTAGCATACTTAATTAGATCGAAATAAACAAGTTTTCTTCTATGTACTTTCCGTCTCAAATGAGTATTTTGATATTTATAGCGGTAAATGACTTACCGCAACTCCAGTATTTGAAGCGGCAAGTAATTTAAGGAGCACGTCGGACAGCAACACTGCAATGCGCACTTGCTTCCAGCGCGATCGTAATCAAAAACGAAACCAAACCTACCGCTATACCTCGTTAAATACTCATTTGACGAAAAAAGTGTATAGAAGAAAAGTTGTTTATTTTGATGTTATTACCATGATTCAAGCTACAAAAATTAGAAAACCAATGAGTAGCTGTTTATTTGAGCGTATTCGTCATCTAAGACGAAACTAAACGTATCGCTATAAATCGTAAAATACTCATTTGAGACGGAAAGTGCATAGAAGAAAACTTGTACATTTTGATTCAATTAATTAGGTTCAGGCACCAAAAAGTGGAAAATCAATAACTGACATATCCTTCAGATTTACCTTCATCTTTGACGACGATCGCACTGGAAGTGAGACTTCATTGCAGTGATACCATACCACAGGATCGATGAATTTCTTTAGGCTTCAAGCACCAAAGTTGCGGTAAGTCATTTACCGCTATAACTTGTAAAGTATTAATTTCCGAAGGAAAGTGCATAGAAGAAAACTTGTTTATTTTGATCTAATTAACTATGATTAGACACTGAAAAGTGGAAAATTGATTACTGACCAATGCTACAAATTTACCTGAAATTGAGTATAAGAAAAAATGGTATATGTGAAGGAAAGTACAATCATTGATTTTCCAATTTTTGCTGCCTAAACATAGTTTATAAGATCAAAATAAACAATTTTTCTTCTATGCACTTTTAGGGCAAGTGAGTATTTAATGGGTTATAGCAATAAGTTAGGTACTGCATCTGTAATGTTTGAAGCGGGAAGTAATTCATCGAGCGCGTCGGAAGGCAACACTACAATGGACTCTCCCTTCCGATGTGCTCGAATGATCGAGCGCATTTCGCCATCTAAGACGAAAGTTAACATACCGCTAAAACTCTTAACTAGTTATTTTCGGTTGATAATTTCTATTGTGTTATTAACTAAACGATCCTAGAAGTGGGTTCAGGCTCTGCAGGGCCGGCAAATTATAAATTACAAAATACTCAAACGTACTCTACCCAAACTAAACCTACTGCTATAACTCATTAAAATACTCATTTGCTCCCAAAAGTGTATTGAATAAAAACTCTTTATTTCGATTTAAGTTAAATAACTATGTCAAGGCAACGAAAATTGGAAAATCGATGATTGTCCTCTCCTTCACAAATACCGAAAAAAATAATAAACATATAAAACAACATTGTACTAGACTTAGGATACAATCTATTACTAGGGTAATTCATCAAATATCGAACTGAACTGATTATCGAACAACTTTGGAAATATGCGCGTAATAAATTTAGTAAGCATCCAAACTTGCTCAGTGCCAGTGATGTTACATCTAAAACTCCTATTTTAGTGATAAAAACTCATTTCTGTGAGCTGCAAACTGCTACCAGCGGTTGCGAACGCATTTTCTGTACGACCCTGACAAATTGGTCGAATTTTTTCACTCAAAAAATCTTACGCACCTCGGGAAAATTGCGACGGTTTAATTGTTGTTGGGTCACCGTCAACCTCCCGTCATAACTAGAGAGTAGTGTTGTCATATGATGTTCTGTTGCTGTATTTTTTTCTTTTCCGCCAAAAACTTGATAATTATTCCATGTTCGACATTCAGTTCCTTTTTCATGTCAGTATTAAATACTGAACAAAGGTGTTCGAATCAAAATTCCTTCAAAATCATGAATTTATGCCTCGACAAGGCTTTTCGATTCTTAATTCTTTTAAATAACTGAATCGATCTATTGAACGCCTGTTTTATTTAATTAAAATATTGTATTAACGCTTGATAATAACATTGAATAGTTGAAGATGGGAATTCTGGTGAGGGGCTACCAATCAGCTGCTGGTGTTCCACGGCCCTCAAGATCATCAATGATTCGTCTGGCTATATTTACTGATGATCAATCCCTTGCCAAGAAAATTGATGCAAGCATCAATAATAATTCAGTGACGAGTGCTTTACACTCTACTCCAAAAAAGGTCACACAGGTTGATGATCACAATGATGGTTCAACAAACACTGCAAATGAAACATCGACATCATATTCAAATTTTGATAACTCTCCATTCAAATGCATCTTGAAAATAAGTAATGAGACAGTTATTTCAAACAAACAAACAAACAAACAAAACAAACATCGGCATCTTTGGCATGCTTTATTTCCAATCAAGTCTGATACAAATGATCTTAAGCATTGGTTTTTCAAATGTCTTATAACTAACACTATATATAGGACACCATGACGGTTCCCCCGTAAAGCCGGTACCCATTTCCGACACCTGGGTCGAGTGGGGTATTGTGCTTGAGCTTTCCCTTATACCCAACGGAGAAAATCGCAGCGCCAGCGCCGGGATACGAACCCGCGACTCCAACATACAAGACCGATCCCTTAACCGCTGTGCCACCGCGAGCATTTCCAAGAAAAGTCAGAGCACCAAAGAAAAAAAAAGAATGAAAGAAAAACGTTTATTCTCCAAGTGGCCACATGAGATACATGTCAACATATTGGGTTTTAAAAAGTTTCTTAATATAGGACGTCCTAAAACAAAAGTTCCATACGAGGAGTACTAATTGACAAACCATCAGAGGTGTACAAATAGAAAAGCCATATGAGGCATAATAATTGACAAACTATACGAGGTGTACTAATAGACAAACTATCAGAGGTGTACAAATAGATAGACCATACGAGGCATATCAATGGACAAAATATACGAGGCGTACTAATAGACAAACCATACGTGGCGTGCTAATAGTCTAACAAAAGTTCCATATGAGGAGAACTAATTGACAAACCATCCTGTTCGAATCAAAATTCTTGTTCGATTCATGTTCGATATTGATGAAATTATGTTATTAAAGAATTTGATTTTTAGAACAATAAATAAATTCCAACAATCTACGTTGTCTTTAAAGCGACATCACAGAACAAGAAAGCAACTGTTCAAGAATAATCTTGAGGCCCGCAACAGATATTCAGAGCAAAAGTTACTGATTTATGAAGGTTTTTTCTAGACACACGTGGTTTCTGTTCGATATTTGATGAATTACCCTATATCACATGTGGTAAATAAATTATTTAAAATGGTTAAATTGTCTAGAGCAGTGGTATTTATTGTGTGGCTTGCGACTCCGCGAACCGCTTTTGGATCGCAATGACAATTCACGGCTCTCGAAAAATGTTTGAAGTAATTAATCAATATAATTAGTATATAAAGTAATATTATAAATAATGTAATTGATGTAATATACACTAAATTGCAGTGGCTGCAGCTCTCTGAATCAATGCGTTTAGCCAAAGTGGCTCTCTTACAAAAATTAGGGTAATTCATCAAATATCGAACAGAAATCATGTGTGTCTAGAAACAACCTTCATAAATCGGTAACTTTTGCTCTGAATAACTCTTGCGGGCCTCAAGGTTATTCTTGAACAGTTGCTTTCTTGTTCTGTGATGTCGCTTGAAAGACAACGTAGATTATTGAAATGTATTTATTGTTCTAAAAATCGAATTCTTTAGTAACATAATTTCATCAATATCGAACAGGAATCGAACAAGAATTTTGATTCGAACAGGATGGTTTGTCAATTAGTTCTCTTCGTATGGAACTTTTGTTAGACTATTGGCACGCCACGTATGGTTTGTCTATTAGTACGCCTTGTATATTTTGTCCATTAATATGCCTCGTATGGTCTATCTATTTGTACACCTCATGTGGCCACTTGGAAAATAAACGTTTTTCTTTCATTCTTTTTTTCTTTGGTGCACTGGATTTTCTTGGAAGTGCTCGCGGTGGCACATCGGTTAAGGGATCGGACTTGTATGTTGGAGTCGCGGGTTCGTATCCCGGTGCTGGCGCTGCGATTTTCCCCGTTGGGTATAAGGGAAAGCTCAAGCACAATACCCCACTCGACCCAGGTGTCGGAAATGGGTACCGGCTTTACGGGGGAACCGTCATGGTGTCCTATATATAGTGTTAGTTATAAGACATTTGAAAAACCAATGCTTAAGATCATTTGTATCAGGCTTGATTGGAAATAAAGCATCCCAAAGATGCCGATGTTTGTTTTGTTTGTTTGTTTGAAATAACTGTCTCATTACTTATTTTCAAGATGCATTTGAATGGAGAGTTATCAAAATTTGAATATGATGTCGATGTTTCATTTGCAGTGTTTGTTGAACCATCATTGTGATCATCAACCTGTGTGACCTTTTTTGGAGTAGAGTATAAAGCACTCGTAAATGAATTATTATTGATGCTTGCATCAATTTTCTTGGCAAGGGATTGATCATCAGTAAATGTAGCCAGACGAATCATTGATGATCTTGAGGGCTTTGGAACACCAGCAGATGATTGATAGCCCCTCACCAGAATTCCCATCTTCAACTATTCAATGTTATTATCAAGCGTTAATACAATATTTTAATGAAATGAAACAGGCGTTCAATAGATCGATTCAGTTATTTAAAAGAATTAAGAATCGAAAAGCTTTGTTCGAGGCATAAATTCATGATTTTTAAGGAATTTTGATTCGAACACCTTTGTTCAGTATTTAATACTGACATGAAAAAGGAACTGAATGTCGAACATGGAATAATTATCAAGTTTTTGGGGGAAAAGAAAAAAATACAGTAACAGAACATCATATGACAACACTACTCTCTAGTTATGACGGGAGGTTGACGGTGACCCAACAACAATTAAACCGTCGCAATTTTCCCGAGGTGCGTAAGATTTTTCGAGTGAAAAAATTCGACCAATTTGTAAGGGTCGTACAGAAAATACGTTCGCAACAGCTGGTAGCAGTTTGCAGCTCACAGAAATGAGTTTTTATCACTAAAATATGAGTTTTAGATGTAAGATCACTGGCACTGAGCAAGTTTGGATGCTTACTAAATTTATTACGCGCATATTTCCAAAGTTGTTCGAGAATCAGTTCAGTTCGATATTTGATGAATTACCCTAGTACAAATCTCTGGCACCGATGACGTCGATGGCAAATGGCCAATGACATAACCAAGAAATCGTCACGTGACTTTGTTTAAATAATTTGAAGGCTGTAACTGTAAGCATGGTACAGTGGCTGTAAGCCTGTGACAATGTTAGGAAGAGCACAGTAAAAATGGCTGCTTACGTACGCTTAAAAAAGTGTTTGATGGTTAATTGTCGTAATGACAACCGTCAATGTCCTGATTTGGCGTTTTTCCATTTTCCAAGGGGAAATTTCCAGAGTTGGATTGAAGCATGTCGCAATCCAACGTTGAAAGGATCCAAAATACCGCAGAGGTCTTAACTTATGTGTGTGCCGAGCATTTCTGCCGTTCTGACTATAAATTCATGTTTTTTCCATTCAGAAATGCCAGAAAGTTATTGAAATTTACAGCTGTTCCGAAAAGAGTTGTGGAATACCAAGGTAATGTAACACTTTTAATTCTATTATGTTAATGCAGTAAACCAAAGCTTCACTAGGACTAATTGATGAGTTCCTTAAGATCTATTATTTTTAAAAATGAATGACGTTATAAGGCCATCGAACGTTTTTTTCCTCGAAATTTTCAAAAAAATAAATAAAAATACTTCTGGAGCGAGATAGGCTCTGAGGGTTTACAAGCATGTTTATAACAATCTAATAAACTTTCATGGCCCATAAAATTTGTAAATATACCCTTACCCCCCTTTCCCCTCCCCTCAAAGAGAAATTTTTAAAAAAAATCCTATTTCTTGGCCAATATTGTACCTAGAGATGATTAGTTTTTTTTTGTTCGATTCACAATTAACTGGTCGACAAAGTCAAGATCTTCAAAAAAAAAAAGGTCAATATTGAATATAATGTTGTCAACGAATTTCATAATTTCGTATGTATAGATAGGTAATATAGTCGATTTTAAGACGTTTTACACGAATGACAATGTGCCCGGAAATGCTTATTTTTGGAGATATTTAACTTTGAAGGGTAAATGTTGAGGACTTGACCATAATCGATTTTCCACTTTTTGATCAACAAAGATAGTTGATCAGACCAAATTAAACAAGTTTTCTTCAATGCACTTTCCGGCGGAAATGAGTATTTTAAAAGTTATGGCGTTAAATGAGTTACCGGAACTCCAGTGTGCATCACCCTATTACAAACGTAAAGAGGTTGGGTCGTGAGGGTAGCCACAGTTCTTTTAGTTGTATAGTTTTCACTAAAAGAACTGTTGCTACCCCTTACGACCCAACCTCTTTACGTTTGTAATAGGGGGTTTGCTCTTCGTCGGCTTCGTTGGCGCGCGGGAACGCCTGTTTACTTTCACGTCGGACCGCGCGGTGTATTTTTCCCCGCCTCAAACACTGGAGTTACGGTAACTCATTTAATGCCATAACTTTTAAAATACTTATTTCCGCCGGAAAGTGCATTGAAGAAAACTTGTTTATTTTGGTCTCATCAACAATCTTTATTGATCAAAGAGTGGAAAATCAATTATGGTCAAGTCCTCAACATTTACCCTTTGGGTAAATCTGAAGGAGATGACAGTTGTCAATTTTGCAAATTGTAATGGCTAAACATGGTTAATGACACCAAAATAAACAAGTTTTCTTCTATGCACTTTTCGTCTCAAGTGAGTATTTTATTAGTTATAGCGGTAAATGACTTACCGCAACTCCAGTCTATGAAGCGGAAAGAAATTCTTTGATTGAGTTGTATGGCAATACTGCAATGGCGTCTCGCTTCCAGCGCTCTGTCTTGAAAGACGAAACCAAACCTACCGCTATACCTCGTTAAATACTCATTTGACGAAAAAAGTGTATAGAAGAAAAGTGGTTTATTTCAATGTTATTGCCATGTTTCAAGCAACAAAAATTCGAAAATCGATGAGTAGCTGTTTATTCGAGCGCATTCGTCATCAATGACGAAACTAAACTTACCGCTATAAATCGTAAAATACTCATTTGAGACGAAAAGTGCATAGAAGAAAGCTTGTTTATTTCGATTCAATTAATTAGGTTCAGGCACCAAAAAGTGGAAAATCGACAACTGTCATCTCCTTCAGATTTACTACTTAAGTTTAACCAATTGCGGGGAAAGTGTTAAGTATCCTAACCTAAGTAAGCCTAAAATATCTTAATTTAACTCAACCATACCGAGGCCGATGACTCCCGCCAAAACTTGGCGTGGTCCGCGTCCGCAAAACGCCGGAAGAGCCATATCGAAACTGCCGTTAATGCTATTCTTACCTGGCGTTATTTATCCTATATCTCCTAAACTAAGCATTTCCGGGCACATTGTCATTCTTGTAAAACGTCTTAAAATCGACTATAAGGTAAAGTCCGAATGTTCGTCCGATTTAAACGGTTCAAACTTCAAACCCTCTCAAACGGTTCTCAAGATCGCTATTGCTGCAGCAAATACCGTCAAAAAAGAGCAAATGCATTGGGTTCATCGTGCTTTGCTCTAAAAAGGATCTTTCAAATCTTGATATGAAAAAAACAACTTGCTTTACGAATACTTTGTCCAACTGAAATTTTCGAAAGTTCGTACCAAATTCGAAATTAATTTGAAATTTCGACCGCGTTTCGAATCTCATCACAAAAGTTCGTACACCCTCTAAATTGAAATTTATATTTTTGTTTAGCGCTAAAGTTACCTGTGAGCGTTCAAATTTTTTGTAATATAATAGCGTGTTCATTTTGAATGGATTTGATACGTACGTTTTGATACCAGCAGGCCGCAGCCGAGACGGTTCAAGAAACGGTTTGTGAAAAGCAGGGTTGCGGAGTCGGTGGAATAAATTTGCGACTCCGACTCCACCTTTCCAGAATTTGGCGACTCCGACTCCGACTCCACCTTTTCAGAATTTGGCGACTCCGACTCCGACTCCACCTTTTCAGAATTTGGCGACTCCGACTCCACCTTTTCAGAATTTGGCGACTCCGACTCCATTTCTCCAGAATTTGGCGACTCCAACACCGACTCCGCCTATTCACAATTTTGTGACTCCAACTTCACCTATTCATAATTTATAAGATGAATATTTTATTTCTTAACTAGTGTACACAGACCGTAAAAAATGACAAAATTCAATACCTTTCTTCAACAAATTTTTGTTTGAGTGGAATTTCCATGCTTTCAGCTTATTCCAAAGGTAACTTAATTTTCTTATAAGAGTAATAAACACTTAGAACACAGCATTTTTGAGCCGCAAGAGAAGTGGTTATAGCCATTCGTGTCGTATCCAAGATACAGAAATTCAGCATTACTGAAAGCAACTGCGAACTTGTGTATGTATATTGTAATATGCAATACAGTACATTGCAATACAGTATATTGTAATATACAATACAGCATATTTCAATATGCAATACCCCGCCGAACTCGGTATTCACGATACAAACTTGAGTATATAAGGCTCTGGATCGCTCTAATTGTGATGAAAGTGAATTATTACAGAGCTATTGCACAACGAAAATGAGTGTATTAATTGACCGTGAACTAGAACCAAGACCGCCAGTGCTATTTTTTCCTATCAATTATTCTTAACAGCGTGACACAAAACGTATAAATAAACACACGACACTCATTCTTAGTAGTAAACGGTTGCAGGTGTTGAAACCTGTGCATATGTTCATTATATTCTTTATTAGCGAACGACTTTTAAATTGACTACAGATTGTTAATAATCAAGATACTAGTGTACATGATTGGACAAAAATGACGGGATCCAATGGTATCGTTTTAAAAAAATCTCAAGATAAAAATGGCAAACAAATATATCCATTGTAATAGTACCTGCGATTAAAATACAGTATTCTCGTACTTGTGCACTGGTAAAACTCGTATCACAGATACGGTCATTAAGCATCTTTAAAAACGTCACAAACGCACACAACAACCAAGCAAATTGTATAACATAATACCTACCTGAATTGTAATTTAAATTATTGTTCGCAAGAGGTTTTTAAAAAATTTGCCATACCTTTTAAGCATTTAAATGCCTTTGAAATTTAAATGCAATGAGTCGCATTTTCTTGACAGTTGATTCGACTTTCACGCAATGTTTTTTACTTATAAACATAAGTGAGCAGATGCCAGGTTTTCATATTTCGATGGTATTTATGATACTGTCCAAGCAAGCAGATTCCCATTGTAATGAGATAGGGGAAATTTCACAGGAGAACATATACTTATCATTGACGGACACCTGGCTTTTTATTATACCGGGTGTCCTATAAAAATGTCCCCGATTTTTAATGAATTACATCTCAGCTTTAAATTAACATGTTTTAATTGCCTTTTTTCACAATGTAGTAAATTTTGTTTCCTTTTCGAATAATTTAAATTTTTGAAAATCGGTTGAATAACCACTGTACAATGTCCAATTTACTGAAACGAGCAGAAAAATTAATTGTTCAGAGAAAAAGTTTTTAAAACAATATTGATATTCTTCCTTATTTTGTAGTTTCCATAAAACTGAACACACAAAAATTTTAAGGAGTAACAAATCATTACCTTATGTAACGTTTAAATAAATGAGGTAATTTTAGTATCCAACGGCATACCCTCCATTTCTCTCAAGGCAAGTATTACTTCTAGCCACCATTGAACGAAGAGTTTTACCCATCATTCCACCGTTTTTTATCAGTCCTTGAAACACTATTATTGAGAACACTTGAAACTTGAAACCTCTCAGAGGGTTTAAATACTTAGTTGTATGTACGATACATCGTTATGAAATTATTCTTAACAGTAGGTATTGAGGAATGAAGAAGAACACCAGTGTTGTTTTTAAAACTTTCCCTTTGAACAATTTTTCTACCCCTATCAGTAAATCGATCGTCTTAAAGTTTATTCAACTGATTTTCAAAAACTTAAATTATTTCAAAAGGAAACAAAATTGACAAAATAGTAAATAAAAGACAATTAAAATATGTTGATTTAAAGCGGAGATATTATCAATTAAAAAGTCCGGGACATTTTTGTGGGACACCCGGTATAGTATTGATTGTTCTTATACAATAAATGGTCAAGTGTCTCCTTTGAACAAATTAATAAATAGGTTTAGCTATTTCGTGAGCGTAATCTCTCCTATGTTAATACAATGGAGTTTTAGGATTTAAAACTTAAGGGCAACTGCTCGAACATTTATTTCAAATACAGAAGAACTTCAAGGGAACAACAGCAAGTCGTTTTCCTTTTCTCCTGCGCAAAAAGAGAAACCGTACCCAAGTTAGGCAGATCTTGAGGATTCCAACAGTACGCTCAGCAGCGTCCTCTGTAATGTTTTTATTATTAAATTCCTTTAAAATAGAGACCGAAGATCTTTAACGTAAGGTTAGTTTTTAAAACGAAACTCGCTAAAAATAGAAGACACCCAATGGACGCGGCCGGTCATCAGTACGGCACTCCGGTAGGGAATTTTAGAGGCGTTCTGAGTAGAGAGATACAGAGTTTTAAGATGTCTGGTCGCCGACTAGGTGAATATCGTATCTTATTGGAAGATTGCATATAGCACAAAGATTTTAACAATTATTTGACAATTAATTACCTTCAATAATAAGTGCCTATTCAAGAGGCTGCAAAAGCCGGGTCGAGGAGTTCAAGTTGCAGAAAGAGACTACTTTTTACGCAAGAGAAATAAGTTAGAGGTACCAGACCCACTTTTATTAAAAGGACGACGTGCTGCCCAAGCAGAGCAAGCTCAAAGATAATTTAATGAGTGAACGCCAAAGCGTAACAAGTAATTTTAATTAAAGCTATTTAAGGTTAATGCAGGTCTGCTAGAAGCGCAAACGTGCTTAATTATAGAAAGTTACATTTAAACACAAAATCGAAAAAAAAAGATGCAGCTGCAAAACAAAAAACAACGAACAAAAAGATCTCATTTCATCAGTTTCAAATTTTTGTCTGTGAACTAAGAGAGGCCAACTGCAGAAAACTTTTTCTTCCACAAAGCCGCCATCAGAAATACGGAAAATATTCAACAGGAAATTTCATTGAACAAACAAAATTGGCTGTTCGTCTTTGTTGGTTGATCTGTCTCCCTTTCACGCTCTTAAAGATGCTTAACTACTGTATCTGTGATGCGAGTTTCACAAGTGCACAAGTATTAGAATATTTTAATCGCGGGTGCTATTAGGATGGAAATATTTCTTTATGGTCCACATCTGAAAGATTTCTATACAGACAATATCGAATCCCGTCATTTATGACGAGTCGTGTACACAATTATGTATACTGAGTGTTTCAGAACACGAGGTACAAAATTGCACATCAAGTAGAAAATGGCCAAATAAACACTTTTTGTCCTATGAAATTTTCCCCCAAAAAATCGGGGTTGGGAGGTATTAGGTGTTAATTGTTTTTAAGGTTGAAATTTAATGGCACAATTACTCGCGATATTGATTCTGAATTTACTTTACAAAAATTGTTCAAAATGTGTTCCACCTACATCTATGGACTTTTCGAATGTTAGCCTTAACGGCTGCCGAATATTAGAAAACACGTCTGGCATTAAGGTATCTCACCTGCAGCCACTGCAATTCTGGCCACAAAATCTTCCTCAGACTCAATGGGTGTAGCATAGACAAGGCTCTTCACGTGTCCCAAAAATTGAAATCGAGTGGAGTCATGTCAGGAGATATAGGAGGTCATGCAACTAGCACATTTCGCCGGATCAACGTAAATTCAAAATCAATATTGCGAGTAGTTTATTCATTGAATTTCACCCCTAAAAACAATAAACTGCTAATATCTCAATGTCTCTTTCTTCGGAAAATTTTATAGAAGAAAAAGTTTTTATTTGGAAATCTTCTAGTTGGTGTGCAATTTTTTGCCTCTTATTCTGAATCTGAAACACCCTGTATATTACTGACAAGTGTTTTCTGAGTAGGTAATGTAGGCATTGTCTACACTGAGAAGCATAGATATGTATCAACAGTTTTTTATTACTAAGTATGCACTAATTCATTGAAATTATAATAGTTAATTCAATGACTATGCTTCAAATCCCCAAAATTATGTATACGTGTAGATAAGGTAGGCCAGATTTCCACACTGCCTTTTCTTCTCTGTACCTACACTATGCAGGGTAACAATGCAGAAAACGTGTCATATTATTGCTCAACTCTATGTTACATTTCGGCTATATATAATAAGCAAAAGTTGTTCTGCTTTCATCGCAGGGTTCTGACGTTTTCAGAGCGTTTTTTTACGAATAAAAGTCACTTCTAGCTTCTTTGCGTGTAATATGATACTATCTCTTATTTTCGTCTAACTTTTTACTTTGTATTAGACACTTTGTTATTTTAATAAACGCCCAGGTTCTTCTCATTTCGTGTTTTTTGGAGCAATTTGAAACGTTTCCAGCAAGAGAATTTGTACTATCGCATAAATGCAAAAACCATTGCAGCTGAGATAGTGCATTGTTTTCAGTTACAATGTGTGTGTGACTGTAAGTGAAGTTTTTGCTGGTGTGTGTAATTATTTTCATTGCAGCTCGTTTACATCGTATTTTAATTTTTTTCAAGTGTCTCAATGCCGATATAGATAACCTTACAACATTTCCAAATCTTCCTTAACAAGAAGTAATTAATTATATAATGCTACAAAACGAATACTATTTCAGTTTTTAAAAATATATCAACATAATTATAAAATTCTCCATTTCAGCGTATACTTGATTAGAAACTGGGGAGTGATACGAAGATAAAAATTAAACATGATGATGATATAGTAAAATGCAATATAACTCTGAAAGAACCAAATTACATTCAAGGAATAACTTGAGAAATGAGCAGTAATTTTTATTATTAATACATGTTAACTTGACTTAAAAACACGGAATCCATATCAATTTTGATAACATGACTTGAAAACTAGAAGTCTTTGTGCACTAGACCATAGCTTCAGGTTTCGGCAAAGACCACTCATTGGCAATGAATCATAACCTAAAGACTAGAAATGTTTATGATCATTATCAATCAATGCATCATTTTGAGCATACAGAGTTACCACTCTTTATGTGAGTACAATGTATTGCATCAGCTGCAAATGTTCTACAATTAACTTGCAACACATTTAATACTATTTTCCAGTTCCTATGTATTAATTGAAGAAAAAATGAACAAAACAGAAATATACAGAATGAATTTGCGATGCTTTCAATTACTAATTCCTGCTTTTAACTACAAAATATACATCAATGCTGGGTACAAAAATTATATTTCGCACTCGTAGGTTTCTCATATATATCTGTGCAAACCCTCAATGACTAGATAACAGGACGGTATTAGGTGATAGGAATAAATACGCTGTTTCATACTTAGAACAAAACAATCAACAAAAACATTGCGTATTTTTTAGATTTTTCAGCAAAGCATTCTAACTCTGTTTTGGTTTGCTTTTAGTTTTAAAGAATTATATATAAATAATTTTTAGCAAAAATTAGAATCGAAGACACCAAAAAAGAGCGACTCCAACCACGACTCTACCACATCCGAATGAACGACTCCGACTCCGACTCCACCACATTCGGAAAAGCGACTCTGACTCCGACTCCATCACACTTCAGAGTAGCGACTCTGACTCCGACTCCACCACACTTCAGAGAAGCGACTCCGACTCCGACTCCACCCTAAAACATCCGACTCCGGCGACTCCGACTCCCGACTCCGACTCCGCAACCCTGGTGAAAAGTACAGAAATTTTTCGAGAATTTCTTGAGTCCTACATCAAACTTTAGTCCACCACTCGTAACTTTTAAAAGAATGCACCTATCAACTTCAAATTACTCTCAAACGAAAGAACAAAACATTTTCTACAAAGGTGTTATAAACACATCCAAAAAATTTTCTTGAGAAGTACAGAAATTCTTCGATAAAAATGTTTGATTCGCGTGCCATCGCGAGCGCGAAAGGGTCAACTAAAGTCTTTCGACGGCGCGTGAGTCGTACAGGTTCATTTTGAGGAATTTCTGGACTTTTCAGAAAACTTTTTTGGATGTGTTTATAACACCTTTGTAGAAAAGGTTTTGTTCTTTTGCTTGAGAGTAATTTCAAGTCGATAGCTGCATACTTTCAAAAGTTACGAGTGGTATACTGAAGTTTAAAGTAGGACTCAAGAAATTTCTGTACTTTTCACAATCGTTTCTTGAACCGTCTCGGCTGGGGCCTGCCGGTATGAATTGGGACGAATGTTGACCTTAAATTATAGCTCCTCGTAAAACACACCACTACTGCAATGATGATCTCGTTCACGCATTAGCAGAGATAAAAAATGGAAGTTTGAGTATACGCAACGCAAGTGACAAATATGGTGTTTCAAAAACAACGATTCCAGAGCGTGTGCAAGGCACACCGGCAGGCCGCAACCGAGGCGGTTCAAGAAACGGTTTGTGAAAAGTACAGAAATTTCTCGAGTCCTACTTTAAACTTCAGTCCACCAATCGTAACTTTTGAAAGAATGCACCTATCGACTTTAAATTACTCTCAAACGAAATAACAAAACATTTTTTACAAAGGTGTTATAAACACATTCAAAATTGTTTCTGAAAAGTACATAAATTCTGTGATGAACCTGTACGACTCACGCGCCAACGAAAGACTTTAGTTGACCCCTTTCGCGCTTGCGATGGCACGCAAATCAAACATTTTTATCGAAAAATTTCTGTACTTCTCAGGAAAATTTTTTGAATGTGATTATAACACCTTTGTAGAAAATGTTTTGTTCTTTCGTTTTGGAGTAATTTGAAGTCGATAGGTGCATTCTTTCAAAAGTTACAAGTGGTGGACTAAAGTTTGAAGTAGGACTCAAGAAATTTCTGTACTTTTCAAAAACCGTTTCTTGAACCGTCTCGGCTGCGGCCTGCCGGTCCAATTCATAAACTATAAAATCTATACCTGAAAAGATATTAAGGATCATAAACAATGAGGAGAAACTTTAAAGAAAAAACGTTGTACGAACAAACGAATTCATATAAATGATTTCTTCAAAACTCCGTACATGTGGACGAAGTAATAACACAAGCCGTTAAAAGATTCGAAATTTAGTACACCTCAGAAACGAACAAAGGGAGAAATAAAACTCTGTAAAATGGCAGCACTACAGCTGTCAACACTCACACAGGTACGACATCACCTAACACAACAACTTCGTTAACGGAAAATTTTTTTGTCAGCGATGCAAAATGGTAGTCAATTAAGGTGTGACGATTTCATAAGCAACTGAAACGCAGGTCATTCACTTGGGCTGCCATTTTTGTTCCAACAGTGATATTTATTTGCGGTGTGTGGCAATTATACAATATTATAAACCAACAGTTACCACGTGAACCACTTTTCGATGAACTTCAACTCCATACTAGCTTGTTATAGTAAAATATACCTGGTGTGTACGGAATTTCAAAGTGGACGAATTTTCGGAACTTACCCTATTACCTATCTATACCTACGAAATTATGAAATTCGTTGACAACATTATATTCAATATTGACCAAAAAAATTTAAAAATGTTTGAATTAAAGATTGTTTTTTCTTTCAATTTTTTTTCTTCAAATGGTTACAAAAAATTTTCTAATCAACTTACCAAAAAGCTACATCTCAACCTAATAGTACTCACCTTTATCTTTACAATGATGAAAAGATCTTCATAAGTGACAAACTGTAAGAGAAATAAAGCTGCAGGAGACAAAAAAATAATTTTTCAGGAAAAAGCGCTCAACTTTTTCCAAGTATTGCTCCAACAGTTTTTTACTTATAGAGGAGATCTTTTTTGCATTGTAAAGATCACGGTGAGTACTATAAACCTGCATAGTTGTTTTTTGATAAGTTATGTGGAATTGTGTTTATTGCAATTCAAAGTAATAACTAAAATGTAATATATTTAATGATAAAAAATTCAAAAACTTCCCAAATTTTTTTTTGAAGAGATATAAAAAATCTGGATCTTAACTTTGTCGACCAGTTCATTGTGAATCGAACAAAAAAACTAATCATCTCTATGTACAATATTGGCTGAGAAATAGGATTTTTTAGAAATTTCTCTTTGAGGGTGTTATGGATAAATTTGAAAAATTTTATGGGCTATGAATGTTTATTAGATTGTTATAAACATGCTGTTAAAACCTCAGACCCTATTTTTTCAAACCCCAAAAACCGTTCGATGGCCTTAATAGCCTTATGGTCAATATGCAGTTTAAACCTTTCACGAAAATTAAGGTCAATGTCGGGTTTAATGTTTATGTGCTCACGATAGCCATGTGCTACAGGTTCTGCCGCTGTGCGGCCGGGACCCGGGTTCGAATCTCGGCGCTGGCAGTGGCGATTTTCTCTGTTGGGTATAGGAGAAAAATCCCAAGCACAATACCCCACTCTACCCAGGTGTCTGAAATGGGTACCGGTCTTGACCGGGGGAAAGCGTCCTGGCGTTAGTTATAAGGTATTTGAAAATCCAATGTACAAGGTGATATGTATCAGGCTTGATTGGAAATAAAGGATCCGTAGATGCCTCCATTATTTATTTAATGCAATCGCGGAAATTAATAATTTTATTCCAAACAATCACTAAAGGAACCCATTTAAGAACGTTTTACATGAATGACATTCTGCTTGCTGATGCATTATTTTTGAATTATTGAACTTTTAAGTTGGCCTTTGCGCGCCAAAGGAAGCAAGCACGAGAAACGGAATTTAATTAATAAACCCCCTATTACAAACTTAAAGAGGTTGGGTCATGAGGGGGAGCTACAGTTCTTCTAGTGAAAATTATAAATAATGCTTCTAACCAACCCATTAAGATGACGACCGCAATCTTGTTTACATCGGCTCCAAGATGGCGGCGCCCATAGTGGTCGCCATCTTGGAGCTGATATGAACAAGATTGCGGTCGTCGCTCTAATGGGTGGGTTAGAAGCTTTATTGGTCAATATTTACTTTAATGTTGTCAACGATTTTCATAATTTCGTTGCTATAAATAGGTAATATAGTTGATTTTAAGACGTTTTACAAGAATGACAATGTGCTTGCAAATGCTTAGTTTTTGAGTTATTTAAGTTTGAAGTTATGCAAACTTTGCTCCTGCATGGCCTTTTTTGCGCAAAAGCAGTCATTGTTTTTGCAATAGAAATGGAAGCACACCCCCCTATTACAAACGTAAAGAGGTTGGGTCGTGAGGGGTAGCCACAGTTCTTCTAGTGAAAATTATAAATAAAGGTTTCTAGTGACGTCCGTTTACGTCGACTCCAAGATGGCTGAGGCCATCTTGGGTACCGGGTGGCGCATGGCGGCAGCCACTTTCGAGTCGATGTAAACGGACGTCACTAGAAACCTTTATTTATAATTTTCACTAGAAAAACTGTGGCTACCCCTCACAACCCAACCTTTTTACGTTTGTAATAGGGGGTTAGCTTCCGTTATTAATGAAATTACGCTAAGCGCGCGCTCTTCCCTGGCGCGCACAAGCCAACTTCAAGGTTGAATAATTTGAAAACAATGCATCAGCGAGTAGAATGTCATTCATATAAAACATTCTTAAATGT
The DNA here is from genome assembly GCA_030386875.1 of Morinoia aosen. Taxonomy (NCBI): domain Eukaryota; kingdom Metazoa; phylum Arthropoda; class Malacostraca; order Amphipoda; family Talitridae; genus Morinoia; species Morinoia aosen. The sequence goes on along the minus strand of CM059576.1, from coordinate 104,822,951 downwards.
GTTCCTTTATTGATTCTTTGCAACAAAATTATGTAAATCGTTGACTTTAAAGTAAATATTGATTGCTTTATTTATAATTTCCACTAGAAAAACTGTAGCTCCCCCTCACGACCCAGCCTCTTTATGTTTGTAAAAGGGGGTTAGCTTCTGTTATTAATTAAATTATGCTTGGTGCGCTCGCTTCCTTTGGCTTGCAAAAGCCAACTTCAAAGTTGAATAATTTAAAAATAACGCATCAGCGAGCTGAATGTCATTCATGTAAAACGTTTTTACATGCTTTCCTCTAGTGATTCGTAGCAACGGAATTATTAATTTCCGTTATTGCATTAAACCCGACATTGACCAAAATTAAAAATTCCGTTCCAAAGAATCTCTATAAGAAAACATTTAAAAACGTTTTACAGGAATGACATTCTGCTCGCTGATGGGTTATTTTTGAGTTATTTAACTCTGAAATTATAGGAACGGCGCTCATGAAATGGCCTTCCCGCGCAAAAGGAGAGCTGTTCCAACAATGTTGTAAGTGCGCAGAGCGCGGGACAAGTTATTGTTTTCTAAATATATGGTTTAATTTATTATTAGCAGATCTTGCGAAGCCTGAACCCACTTCTAGGATGTTTTAGATAACACAATAAATGTTATCACCCAAAAGGGGTTAATGTTGAGGATTATTTGGGAATCGATATTTGGTTTTTAGGTGACTTAACATAGTTAATTAGATCAAAATAAGCAAGTTTTCTTCTATGCACTTTGCGTCGTAAATAAGTATTTTACGAGTTATAGCGGTGAATTAGTTACCGCAACTCAGGTGTTTGAAGCGGGAAGTAATTCATTTGGCCCGGCGAATGGCAACGCTGCAATGGCGTCTCGCTTCCTGTTTTCTCGTTATCAAAGACGAAACTAAACTTACCGCTATAATTTGTAAAATAATCACTTACGACAGAAAGTGCATAGAAGAAAACTTGTTTATTTTGATCCAATTTAGTATGTTTAGCATTCAAAAAGTGGATAATCAATTCTTGAATAATCCTCAACATTTATCCCCAAAAGTATTAGCGGTACTGGGGTTGTGAATACTGAAATCAATATGCGGTTGACATCAGTTTCAATATGGCGTCCACCGTAGAACATTAGCAAAACCGTAGGAGTAAATACCGTAGATTTGATATAATGTTTTTATAATGTAATATTTTTGAGTGATAACCTTTATTGTGTTATTAACTAAAACATCCCAGAAGTGGTTCAAGCTCCGCGGGGTTGGCAAGTAATAAATTACGAAGTACCCAAGCGTACTCCAATGGCTCCAGCGCGCAACAAAACTGCTATGGAAGACAAAAATTTCAAAGTTGAATAACTAGAAAATAATGCATCGGTGAGCAGAAAGTCATTTATGTAAAACATTTTTAAACGTGTTCCTTTAGTGATTCTTTGGAATGGAATTTTTAATTTCCGTGAAAGACTTGAACTGCATATTGCCTGACTCATAATTGCATAATGTTAGTCAAGTTTCAAAGTTACATCTGCTTTAAAATTTGCTCTAAGTAATACAATAAAAATTATATGTTGCTCAAACTGAAACATAGAATAGAGTAGGTAACCCACAAATTTGATGCTATTTGTGAAGGAGAGAACAATAATTGATTTTCCAATTTTGAGTGCTTGTATATTGGAAATTAGGGTTAATGTTATGGAGATGCAACTAATCGATTTTCAAAATTTTGCTGCATGTATCATGGTATTTCCATCAAAATGAACAACTTTTCATCTGTGCACTTTTTGGGGCAAATGAGTATTAAACAAGTTATAATAGTATAGTAAATCACTTACCGCAATTTTAATGTTTGAAGCAGGAAAAAATTGTCCTGAGGAGAAGACAGCAATGGACTCTCCCTTCGAACGCGCTCAAATGATCAAGCGCATTTCAGCCATCAAAGATGAAAATTAACATACCGCTATAACTCGTTGAATACTCATTTCCCGCAAAAAGTGCATGGAAGAAAAGTTGTTTGTTTTGATGCAATTATGATCATTCAAGCAACATAAATTCAAAAGCGATTAGTAGACATTCATTTGAGCGCATTCCTGTCATCAAAGACAAAAATGAACACACCGCTATAACTCGTTAAATACTCATTTGCCCAAAAAAGTACCTAGAAGAACAATGCTTATTTCGATGTAATTACCATAATACAGGCAACAAAATTTTGAAAATTGATTAATTGCATCTTCTTAACATTTACCGAAATTAGAACGAAATGAATAATTTTTCTTCACTTTCTGTCGCAAATGAGTATTTAATGAGTTATAGCGGTAGGTTACTTACTGCAATTCTATTCTTTCAAGTGCGGGAAAAGTTGGTCAATATTGAGTTTACTGTGTTCACGGAATTTATTAGTTTGGTTTCCAAGAATCGGTAGAAGAACACATATAAAGACGTTTCACATGAATGACATTTAGCTTGCTAATGCGTAATTTTTGAGATATAACAATAATTACGTTCAGATAGGAATAACATTATTGTCGGTGGCTAGGTCGCCGCATTGAGTTAACACGCCCCCTTTTTTGCGGGCAAATCCCCTCAGAGGGATACAACTATTGTATCTATGGGAATTCGCGCTCAGGGGAAAAATGTGAGGGCCCAAGCTGAGAGTTAGGTAGGCATTCTTTTTGTTGAAATAAAATGTTTTTTGTTATGTTAAGGACCACCTTTTTTTGGTTCACTACTGTCCTGTTTTTCAGCGCTCTGACTTTCTTCTTCAACTTTTATCTTATTTCATGAACTTCTTTCTCATCTTACTGTTTCTATGCCCTTTCTGCATAGATTCCTCATTTTCTTATCTCCATACTAAATGGTGCCTTCCTCCTTCCTCTCTTCGATACGCTCTATTTTTGCAGCGGTTAGGGAGGCTTAAACTAACTTATAATCTAATCTAATCTTTTGCAGGCAAATAAGAGCCTCAATTTGGGTGAGTTAAGGTAAGCTATTTTAGATTATTTTATTGAACTAACCAAACATTACCTAACCTTACCCATTGTTACGTCAATACTGTGTTACAGCATATATGTGTCCGTTCTTTCATCTTTATATACGACGTGGCCATAACTTTAAAATTAAATAACATATAAATTCCGCATCAGCGAGCAAAATGTCATTTGTGTAAAACGTTTTTAAATGTGTAACTGTGGTGATTATTTGGAACCAAATTTTCAATTTCTGTGAGCGCATTAATCTCAATATTGACTAAAAAGTTGTTTTGAGGGATGACTCTGGTAGAATCTCTGTTCCAAAGGCTGTAATGCGCTAGAATGAACGTCAGGTGAAGTTACGTTAGATAACTTTAGTTTATGTTAAATTGGGTTATGTTAGATTTTGTTATGTTAGATTATTGCTACCTTACCTTATGTCACCTCCATGACTCCTTAAATACTCATTTGTGACAAAAAGTGCATAGAAGAAGAGTTGTTTTTGCAGCGGGGTGAATTGAAAGAAAATTTTACAGTATGCTGTTATGAAATAATACCAATAATAGCAAGCTGCAGCATCAATTTGTCACTGATAGGTTGGGAAAAAATTGTATAATTCAATTGTGTAATTGCAGAAAAACTTTAAACAAGAAACAACACAATATGTGTGAAAAATGCATGAAAGAAACAAAATTACTGAGGGTGAATGGCAAAGCACATTGGTTGAGTGTAGGAACCAACAAAAAAATGTAAAGAAAATTATAAATGCATCTAGAATTAAAGGATTTGTACAGTTTTGCCCTACGAAATATTAGAAAATTTATGTAAATACTTCAGGAGTGATATAAGCTCTGAGGTATTCAGAACATGTTTATAACATTAAAATGAACATTTATTGGCATTGTTTATAAAATCAACCTAGAAATGACGCTTTATGTAGAAATGACGTTCCTTCATGATAGAGGAAGAGTTTAGAAGCCTTTTCAATCAACAATCTCGTTTTCGGTTTTTGTCCCCAAAAACCGTTCGATTCCCTTAAAAAGATGAGACACCAAATTAAGAATTTAAAAATGAAGGGTCTAGATGAAATAAAACATTGGAATAAATTTTAACAAGGCAGTGATAAAGGTAGTGAAGTGCAAATTGACCAATTAGTAGTCATAGTCAATGACTATGTGCAAGTTAGGGCACAAATGGTGAAAGCAGTTGAAGACTACTGGAAGGATACTGACAGAATGAATAAGCGGGTAATAAAAATCATGAACCCATAAATATCTTGATAGATTAATATTAGCTGCAATTGGAAGATGAAATCCTTTGTGAGATTTAAAGCTTTTTTGAAGAAGTTAATAATGGAAAGGCATGTGGCCCTGATAGGATCCCATATGAGCTCTTATAAATGGGGGGAAGAGAGTGTAGTTAGCATGTTGAAATGTTCATTTAATGAGATATCAAAGAGCAAAAGTATATCAGATGGCTGAAACAAGACTATTGTAGTCACCATGTTTCTTGCAGAGGGTCCAGTTTAACGATTTCAATGAAGGAGAGCCTTTTAACTTACGAGTTCCATGATTTGTTAGTTTTTCCATGTTGTTAGTATTGCTGTTGCAATTTGTACAATTGATCAATTTCTGAGAATTCCAAATTTTTAGGATAAAATTATATGCTAACATTATCACTAATGTTTGAACATAACCAACATTTTGAATCTATTAGAAATCATCATCAATGCTTGAAGTACCAGAGGTGTATAGGAAAAATAAAATGCTACACTTTGCCAAACCATACTATACTAAACTGCATTGGTTACATGTTCTTTTGATTCAAGTTTTCTATTTGATTCCTCATGCATGCTTTGAATTTCAGACAAAGATGTTGCTGTAGTCATCAAGGAAGAGCCCCAGGAGGAGCTTGACTGCACTTCACTGCAGCAGACGGCTGGAGGCTGCTTGCTGGAGCGACCAGTTCTTGTTGGTAGCCTTGTTGTTTTTCTGCCTACTTGTCCCCTCTAAGGAGGCAACTTTTGTAGACCTGTGCTTTTTGGGAGTCTTGTCTTTCTGCCTACTTGTCTCCTCTAGGGAGGCAAATTTTGTAGACCAGTGCTTGTTGGTAGCCTTGTTGTCTTTCTGCCTACTTGTCCCCTCTAGGGAGACAATTTTTGGATCTAACAAATGTACCAGTTCCAGAATGAAGATGTTGAGACCCAAGACATAGAAAGAATTTTTTGCCAAAAAAGAGTTGAAATAGTTTTTGTTTCAAACAGAGCCCCGTTTTACGGTTCACTGCTGTTCAATTTTCAGCCTCTATTGCTGTCTTCTCAAGCTGCTTTATCTTGATCAATAAGTCTCTTTCAATGTTGTGGTTCCTATTTTTAAAGAATCTTGTGTGGAAACATTTAGGTAAAGTTTTCCAGTTTTTTATTCCATGCTAAATTTTACTTTCTTCCCTTGTGGACACATCTTGATAGCACATGTTGGCCTAACCTAACTCATGATATGATTTAATCTTTTGATTATTATTTGTGTAGTGAAAATATTTCACTACGTGTTTTGTATCTCGACGGTACCGCTGTTTTGTACATAGAGCTCCGTCCTGCAACTGCCTGGCTGCAGTTAAAGTTGGCGGCTGCACGACTGAAGCTTGTCAGTTGCGTTAGGACCTTCATACCGTGCACTTGTCTGCGACCAGGCCAATAAAGCTGCTTTTGCCTGATGCTCGTAAGTCGCGTTTTCTGTGCTTGAGGAATCCAGTGCCTCTTTTAGTTGTCGTAGCTTAGGGTGTTTTGCTTAGTCGGTGGGAAAGTTACGATCTCGTGTAGAAAGACGGCTACCGCAAGACATGCCCCGAGTCTGTTAATGTCATACTTCCATTTTTAATATAATCATTGCTACTTATCCGTGCCGCACCTTAACATTGTATCTGGGCCTAGCTATTTAGCCTGAGTAGCTAACCCCTGCCTGGTCGGCATCCTGATGGGTTGGCTTTCTAGTGGTGAAACATATAGCAGGCTAGTTTTTGCTACATTTGTGCCTATGTAATTATTCATTCACATTTTTTATAGTGAATCAACTATTTTTGTATGCTTGGGATAGTTTTAATGCATTGTATTTATTTTTAATACCATGCCCTACTGTTAATGTGTTCTTTGAAGTTCACTGCCAAGTGGCAGCTCCGTCCTTATTGTTGTGTCAGTGACAACCTAATGCCAGTGCCAGTCTAATGATGGCAGCTGTGATACCAATGGTTGTGGTTTCAGTGACAACCTAATGCCAGTGCCAGTCTAATGATGGCAGCTGTGATACCAATGGTTGTGGTGTCAGTGACAACCTAATGCCAGTGCCAGTCTAATGATGGCAGCTGTGATTACCATGGTTGTGGTGTCAGTGACAACCTAATGCCAGTGCCAGTCTAATGATGGCAGCTGTGATTACCATGGTTGTGGTGTCAGTGACAACCTAATGCCAGTGCCAGTCTAATGATGGCAGCTGTGATACCAATGGTTGTGGTGTCAGTAACAACCTAATGCCAGTGCCAGTCTAGTGATGGCAGCTGTGATTACCATGGTTGTGGTGTCAGTGACAACCTAATGCCAGTGCCAGTCTAATGATGGCAGCTGTGATTACCATGGTTGTGGTGTCAGTGACAACCTAATGCCAGTGCCAGTCTAATGATGGCAGCTGTGATTACCATGGTTGTGGTGTCAGTGACAACCTAATGCCAGTGCCAGTCTAATGATGGCAGCTGTGATACCAATGGTTGTGGTGTCAGTAACAACCTAATGCCAGTGCCAGTCTAGTGATGGCAGCTGTGATTACCATGGTTGTGGTGTCAGTGACAACCTAATGCCAGTGCCAGTCTAATGATGGCAGCTGTGATAACCATGGTTGTAATTACGGTTGATGACATAACGTTGAAAGGGGTAAAAATCTTGGATTAAAAAGAATTGGATGCTTTTTGTTCTGAACTTGATTATGCTTCATCATTTTTCTAGTACATGTGTCCTTGCAGCAAATATTTTTGAAGTAAATTTATACATATATGTTTAGTGAACTTGAACATTGTTACCAGAACCATGCTATAATTAACTTATTTTCCAACAGTCAGAAATGGCAGCATTGTAAGCCAAAGATGCTTTGGAGCTTTTTTGAACACACTTTTAGGAAAAGGATAAATTTGGTAGTAAAGGATAGAAAATTCAACATATCTAACTAGTAGATAGTTACGCTAGTGAAGCTAAGGCATCAATTTGTAAGAGGAAGACCATACAATTAGCAGGTCACATGCTTTCCTTCATAAATTTTTTTATATCATTAGGTACTTCAGTTGCCTTGGAAAAACTTTTTTTTAGCATATTCAATCATTACATATACCATCAATTTAGTTTATGAAAGCATACTTTAATTAATTCAGAAGTAAAAAAAATTATTGAGTAAAACGTTGTAGTTGACCGTTCTACTAGAAAAGGAGTTCAAAAATATTTAAAATGTTTTAACACAAAGTTTAGTACAAACAATACCATTGGAAAAATCAACTGTGATGAATAAATACCTTTGAGTTTTATTTGGTGTACTTGAATGGAGGGCAAACTTTTTTAATTGTGGAGGGCACATTCAACTTAATGATAAGTTACAAAAAATTTTATTGCTTTTGACTTGAAGCAATACCATCAGTGTACCGTAATACGTCATAGTCTACGTAATAGTGTCAATTTACCGGCAATTATATGGCTTTATGACTAGAATGCTACCACAAATGTGCCATAGCACTTCATAGGCAATGTCATGGTGTGAATTTACGAGTAATTTCTTCCTTTCCTAAGGCCGTGGCCAGACAAACAGCAGTAGAGCATGGCAGAGCAGACCCACCGTGGTGTTTTATGTTAGTGGTATCTTATTAGGGTGGCCAGACAAGTAGCATAGAGCAGGGCAGTGCGACGCTGTCAAGCTCCAGCGGCGTTTTATCTTGGATGATAAAACACCGCTCGGGAGGTAGCGGCGAGTTGCACGCCAGAGCTCATACGGGGAGGATGTGAAACTTCTGATCTCCTCGGTGCAAGCTATTCCTGCGATTGGGGGTGCATCTCATAATATTTTGATCATAACTATGTTAATGAACAATGGTCATTTATAGCAGACGCTATGGAAGTTAGTGGCAGGTGAGCTTGTACAATTATTTATACGTATATAGGTATTTTCCACATAAATCAAAAAACTATACTACATCAAGCATTTTCTTTGTTAATACCTACACTTTAGAGCGTACCAATGCCAAATATTTCATATCAGTTCTTTTTTTGCAGCATGGCACTAAACTCAACTTCAAACATTCATCTTTTATACATAAACTAATAGTTTTTAGTTATAAACATTAATCATTTTTCATCTAAGTTATACTGAGGAAACCAAGGTTGGGTCATCTGTGAGAGTCAAATGTGGAGAGGAAGGATCCTTTACTTTTTCTGGACCAGCGCAAAGTGCTGGGCAAGGCTGATACAGAAATATTTTAGTTTGCGTTTTATCAGTATTACATCCGTAAAAATAACTTTGAAAGCACACTACTGAAAAACTATGAGTTTCTCCAAAAAACGGTTATGAATTATGTCGTGACTCGCACCGCCGCAAAGCACGCTCACAACACAAAAGCCTAGTGATTGTCATTCATAGTAGCACCTGCGGTTCTTGAGGACCCTACGCCACTGATGTGTTGTCCACTGTTGTCAGCACGAGGAACAGAAAGTCAGGTAGGATTAAAATGTTTATGCCGAGCACATATACACAAAATCACATGAGGTTCTCTTGACTCAGAGTTCCCCTCCGGTGACAAATCACCATTACACAAAAACGATGACTTGGGGCACACCTATTCCCAAAATTACCATGTTTGTTTGTTTGTTTGTTTATTTATTCAATATGGCCTGAAAGCTGCACAAAAGCGACATGGTTAGGAAAAATGCTTAAAACACGGAGATCACAACAATGTTCGAGTTCCATGGAAAAATAGGAATTGAACTGAAACTTAGTGCCACAAGCCAAAAACAAAAGATCTTTTTACCCTTTGAAATTGTTTATTAATTTACTAATTCAAAATTCGGGTTGTTACATCCATAAAAATATATATCTTTATTCGCTTGAACAAATGAGTTCCTTGTTCTGTAATGTATCTACATGTAAAGCACTGCAAAATAATTCAGATTCAAGCATCTATAACGTTTTAAGTCATTCATCAGTGAATTATTTGCATGATCTGTCTATCAGCAATCATAACTTGCATGTCATGCAATTAATCTTTTGTGGAATTTTCTGGAGCAGTTATAAAAAAGTATGAAAGCCATTTCCATCATTTTGGGTAGAAATATTACAGGGAAATTAAACTTACTACTATACGATAGTGTACGGATGTACTTCTAATGCTTACAAGATAATGTATAGTATAGTAATATATATAAGAAATTTAGTTGGATGAAAAATTGCCAGCTCTACAGTTATATAACAAGCAAAATTTGAGGTAACTACAGTCACAAAGTAGCCCTCTCATGGTGCCAAGATTGCTACTGCTGCGGACTCGGGACTGCCACTGCTGTTTGTTTGGCCGCCTCACTTACTAGCATAAACTAGCAGCTACCAGAGCGTCGAAACTGCTCTGCTCTGCCCTGCTCCACTGCTGTTTATCTGGCCGCGGCCTTAGAACACCTTGATTGTGGTTAGGGAAGCTTAATAATAATGAAGGCATCTACGGATGCTTTATTTCCAATTTCAAGCCTGATACATATCACCTTGTACATTGGATTTTTAAATGCCTTATAACGAACACCAAGACGCCATGACGCGTCCGGTACCCATTTCAGACACCTGGGTAGAGTGGGGTATTGTGCTTGGAATTTTTCCCCTATACCCAACAGAGAAAATTGCGATCAGCGCTGGGACTCGAACCCGAGTTTGCCCGCACGGAGGCGGGTCCGAAAGCCACATGGCTATGACGAACACTAACTAACATTTTATTTTACGAATAATTTCATAAATTTTGGCCTTGAGTGCGGCCACGAGAAATGCATAATTGATATGCTTATCTTCTTTTCTCCTTGTGTGGCTGATCCCAGGCTGACACAGCGGCTTGGGAGTACCCAGCTCCTGCAGTGGAAGTGAAGCAAGAACACAACTTCGACGCAGACAAGATGTGTGGCGAGACCAGCGCGTCACAGGCCACCGAGTTGCACTCAGGTGAGGCAAGCTGTCCAGAGTAGTGCTTGGTAGGCAGGGCTGACCTGACTGCTGTGAGGGCGTTCGTTGTGGACTGTGATTCCCTCTATAATACTTTCAAGAGTAGTTTTTGGTAGCCAGGGCTGGCTACTGTGAGGGCGTTCGTTGCTGCCTGTGATTCCCTCTATAATACTTTCCAGAGTAGTGCTTAGTAGCCAGGGCTGACTGCTGTGGGGGCGTTTGTTATGGCCTGTGATTCCCTCTGATAAATACACACAAAGGAGGATTCCCCAGAGTTTTTTTGTCTGTTTTTCTGACTCGTTGTGAGGAATTATTTTGGGGTCATCATGGGTCATTCCATGTAACATCAACCATGAAGGCATCACATCACTGCAAGAGCGAGCTTGTCAAAGTAAACCTTCATTCATTGTAGGTAATCAAAATCTTTGAAGAAGAGAAATTGGCATTGCTGTGGTGACCTCGGTCTAGTTATCAGTAACTTTCATCTTTCATGTAAAATAGCCTGAAGTTTGAGAAATTGTAGTGCATGCTTAATGTTACCTATCAAAAAGAAAAACTTGCCATATTATCCCGAATTAATTCCGGGTCAACTAAAGAAGCCTTCATTTCATCCTAGCATTTCTTATGGGGCATGTGAAAACTCAATATATGCTATAACTTGTAATATAAATGCTAAAAAGTACCCTCTATGTAGTTATTGATTTCACTTCTAAGGTTCTAATCTGTGAATTATATTCTCAAGTACTTTAAATGTGGTATAGTGTCTTGGAAGTTATGGAGCTCGAAAATGATTGTGCTGAGAGAGCGGTTTCCATCACTTACATGATTGAGAGATATGGTGCATTATTTTCTCATTAAGGAAAAATGCCCCAATACGATCAGGGAAAGCAGCAGCCGACGCTTCGTCAATTTTACCGGCACCTGCACCTGCATTGGCTACAACAGCCGTTGAAGCAGCGCGTGTGGCAACAATTGCACCAGCTGTCACAACGCTACCTACCACAGCCCTAGAGACGATCTACGTCAAGTATGAAGCTCCAGAGCCAGAAGACGACTCTATGCAGGAAGAAAAAGCCTTTGCTTGGAATGAACAACCTTTGAAACTTCCTGTAAGTTTTCTTCTGTTCATTGGTGCCCTTAGCCTAGTGGTTGATAGCGTTTGCCTTTGTTGTAAAAATTTGTCTGTTTGGTGGCTGGTATTGCCAGTTTGGTGTTCTGCTCTTCAGGGGAAAAATCTTAGCCATAAGTTAGCACCCAGATGTTCGAAATGGGTACCATTTAGACTAGGGATAACCGTCATTCCATTTCCGTGTTGACTATGAAGTTGTTGAAAAAAAAATTCATGTACAAGGTGATTTTGATCAACTAGATTTGCACTAAATATCCCTGCAAAGCTGGGTTTCATTGGGAAAAATGGAGAAAACTGCTGTTTCAGCAATATTGCAGCGATTCTCTCTCATTACTCTCTCTGGGTCATAACCACAATTTTTCTCACATTAACCCTCCATTGCCCAAGGACCTTCAGTTTTTTTGGTTCACTGCTGTCCTGTTATTTTTTTTGCACTGACTACTTTTTATTCAACTGATATCTTAATTCATGAACTTTCTCGACACAGCATTTCTATGTACACACCTTGTGCATTGATTCTACGATCCCTAAACGCTACACGAAATGGGGCCTTCCTCTTTCCTCTCTTTGGAACGTTTTTGTTGCGATTAGGGAGGCTTAAAAAAATAATTCTTAATCTGTATCTATTGACCAAGCTTTTCATTTCAGGTGGGTGAAGCTCACGAATCTGACAACCAAGACCACAAGGGCGATACGAGCTGGGCAGTCCCGGCCCTTCTCACCGTGAAAAAAGAAGCACCAGACCTCACAAGATCGTCTCCTGAAGCCATGATCTCGGAGTCTCCGTGCAGCAGACCTGCACTGAACTCGTCGCACGACCCGTCAGAACGTTGCCTGAAGCAGGAGCAAGATGACGCGCCAGAACCGGCGCGATCCGTAGAGCTGACTGGTGCGCCCAAGTCTAATTTGAGGAGGTGCAAGCTCTCTGAGTCTGTCATGTGCGATTATCCATGCTCTCAAAAGAAGAATTTAAAGCGCCATCTGGTGTCCAAACACGGGATTGGGAAGGTGAACACTTGTGGCATATGTGAATACTCTTCTGCCTGCAGTGATGCTTTGAGGTTGCATCGAGCTACTATGCATGGTGTCGAGAAACTTTTTAAGGGGATCTACACCCCGATGGGCTCCGAAGTTTTTTTAAATTCAAGTATTTCATTTTCTATTGCAACTAGGTAAACGAAAATGCATACGAAATGAATAAAATTGAATTCCAAACACAATTGCTTGCTTCCATAAAAATGTTAAATTTTCACTTAGAAAAAAATTATTACGCGTACATAGGCAATAAAATATCCATTAACGTGAAACCCTATTCCTTCTACAACTTTCAACTTAAAAGCTTGATTTAGGTGAGAGCCGAAGAATAGCCGTGAAATAGAAAAGAGGAAATAGGAGTTAGAAGTAGGTAGGTATGACTCCCTCAGGGGGATATAACTATTGTGTCTATAGGAATTAGCGCTCCCAGGGGGACTATGTGTGGGCCCGAGCTAAAGGTTAAGAAGGCTTTCTTTTTGTTAAAATAGAAAAGGATTTTGTTGTGTTATGGACCATCTATTTTCGGTTCACTGCTGTCCTGTTTTTCAGTACCTACTACTTTCTTCAACTTTTATCTTGTTTCATGAACTTCTTTCTTAGCTTACTGTTTCTGTGCACATTGTGCATAGATTCCGCGTTTCCTCAACTTCATACTAAATGGTGCCTTCATCTTTCCTCTCTTAGAACATCTTTGTCATGGTTAAGGGAGACTAAAACTTTTTTATATAGTTATATAATAATAATGAAAAGGAAACTTTGTTGTGACCGAAATTTTGAATACGGAAGTTTGAAGTGTCTTATGTTTCGTGTTAAGTGATCATGATGGCTAGTTTGAGCAGTTAATAATTGTTTGAGTTCTCTGTCGCCATCATCAGTTAGTGTTTTGAACATGTAATTACATATTAAGAGCCTGTAGAAATCAAAAAGCCTCAAGTATTTCTAGGTTTTTGAATGAATCAGTGAGCATTAAATTTTAATTTCATTACCGCTGGAATGGCTTTTTTTTGTAGTCCAAAATGCAGATTGGTTTTATTTATATCAGTTCCGTGCTAAGCTTCTGTTCCGTATTGTAGATATGGTGAAATAATTGTTCGATAAAGAATTTTTAAAACTTCTTCTGACAATACATTTTTTACTTTATGAAGGATTCCGACGGATTTTGATAATTTAGTACTGATATGTGCAATATGCTCTTTGAATGTTGAATGTTTATCTAGTATAATGCCCATAAATTTGCTAGAGTCTGTTTTTTCAATTTCACTATCACCAATTTTAATATGTGGAAGAGACACATTGATAAATTATGCAGGTCTTTATATTAATTCTGCTATTGAAATGGGTTTTTTATTTAGAAAATCTGCAGAGAGCGTGCTGTCGTCGGTAAAAAGTATGAATTTAAAGAATGAATTAGATTTAACTATAAGATTGATGAAGTTCAAGAAGAGAATAGGCCCAAGGACCGACCCTTGCGGTACTCCATGATTAAGCAGTAAGCAGTTCAGATTGTACATCGTCAAGCCAACACATTGCTTTCGATTTGTTAGGTATGATTTGAACCAATCATGTGCAACTCCTCTGATGCCATAACAGTGTCGTTTCAATAATAAGTTGTTATTGTCCACACAATCCAATGCTTTTCAAAAGTCGAGAAATGTGGAGAAAACAAGCTTTCCTTCATCTATCTAACCTAATAATACCCGCTGTGTGTTTATTTAAATATCTGTTTGGTGTCCGCTTCTTAAGAAACATAGGCTGTCTGAGTTTGCGGTATCATGGATACCGAATTCCTCAGTATTACATTAAAAGATGGCCTTTACATGCATTGATATGTTTGACATTTCATCAGGATAGGTTCGTTTAGGATAGGTGTGATTAGATTAGGATAGCAAAAGTTAGGTGATATTGACCGAATTTTTTCACGGGACCACCTAGCTTAATGATGACATTATCTGTGTAATTTCCACGGGTACTGCCACTACCTAATATACATTGGTTTATTTGTTTGGAGTCTGCTCCTTCCATTTCTATGTCCCACTCATAAAGATGGCCATAATGACTTATCTGTGATACGAATTTCACCAGTGCGCAAGTACAATAATATTTTTTATCGCGGGTACTGTAAGGATGGATATATTTGTTTGTCATCCACACTTGGAAGTTTGTTTAAGAAAGGTATCGAATCCCGTCATTTTTGGCGGGCGGTGCACACTAGTATTAGAATAAAGGTCTTGAAAATGATTTGATACAGCTTGTGTTGTTGATTTTTAGAAGGAAAGCCTTATTGTCATAAAGAAAAGATTTTTGTTCAAAGTAAAAATATGCTTTTTTATACTCAGTTTTCTCGAACATTTTGCTAATAATTGTTAGTACAGAGATGGTTCTAATATTGTTAATGAAATTTTTATCACCATTTTTAAAGATAGGGTTACTCTGGCAATTTTGAGAGAGTTGGGGAAGATCCCTTGGAAAAGTGACTCGTTGATAATATCAAATATAAATGGTGCTATTATATCAGCTATAGCCTTTAAAACTTTAGCCGAGAACGTCATTGATCCATTTGATTTATTTTTCAAGTTGTTTATGCACGTAATTACATCAGAATGATTAGTTGGCGGGAGCCTCTCAGGAGGATAAAACTATATTGTATCTATGGGAATTAGCGCTCCCAGGGGGAAAATGTGAGAGGACTTTCTTCTTCAACTTTCATCTTATTTTATCAACTTATTTCTTAACTTGCTGTTTCTATGTCCCTGCTGCATAGATTCCTCATTCTCTTATCTCTATACTAAGCGATGCCTTCCCCTTCCTCTCTTTGATACGTTTTTTTTTTTGTAACGGTTAGGGAGGCTTAAACTAACTTATAACCTTAATCTTAGTTGGCGTGAAAAAGAAAGTTGTGCTCACAGACATGGTCCATGTATTGCAAGTGGTCAGTAGGTTCACTAGAAATGCTATTAGCTGTATTTTTCCCTATGTTATTATTAGAGCTGTGCCATTTCATAATTTGCATATATGCACGCCAAGAGATATGCAGAATGTTTTATGCAATGCAAAGAATTAAAGAATTATCTTGTGCATATGCAAAATTACATATGCAATTTTGCATGTGCAATGTAACAGATGTAATATGCAAAATGCATTATGCATGTGCACGATTTCATTACATATGTGCTGTAATACGAATGTTGTAATTTGATTTTTCTAATGTAATACTGCAAATTTTTTCCTTGATCGAGAAATTTTGTACATTGATATGGGACCTCTCGCAAACACACTATCAGTTGCTAAAGCAACATCTCAAGTTTTACCCGGTGCGCTATGTTCAGTACCTGATGCCCAGGTTACCTTCTTGACCTGTTCTTCAGTTAAATTTAATTCATGAATAAAATACAAGAGGTGTCCGAACTGGATTTAATGGAGCATGAAGTTTTTAAGAATTGCATGTTGTAATAGTTTTTGTACACCTAGTGATAGTTTTCTTGTTTTGTTCTACACATAGGCCTCCCTATACGTACGCAGTGTTAAAGTGGAAATGCAACTGTAAAGTTTGTATCAATTCCCGAAACATATGCGCCCAGTGAATTAATAATAAAAATCGTTGTTGTGCTCTGCTTGTTCATGAAAAGTGAGAAGGAATTCAATAAGGTAATCCCTTGAATTTCGAATATGCCACAAATTCCCAAAATTTGCATCATTACAGTGATTTAGCTTCAGGGATTTGCATAAGAACAATCAAATCTGCAACTGATATTTAGTGATCAAATGCTGATTTGAATATTCCTGCAATATTTTGATATTCAAAACAAAATGCAAATTTATGGTATTCGTGGGATCGCGAGAATGAGAAGGATTATCTAGAGGAAGATTGAGAACTTTTTTAAAAAAAAATTCATTAATTTTTGTTTTGAAATTTACAGATGTATTGGATAATATGTTGATGAATGAAAAAAATGAACAAATTTCTTTTAGTATTCTAATGATTACCATTATTTATTAGTTACGCCATCCTGAAGTACCACGAAGTGCAAGGAATGATACTTTCAAAAATGAATTCCCAGAATATGACTTTCGGGACGTAAATCTGTATTGTACTTATTGCCGGAAAACCGTAAGTTTGTCATGCAATATATTATGAGAGAATATACTGTTATTGTCAAAATATCTGCTGCGACTTGATAGATATGAATAACGAAGATAATCCTTTTGGTTTAGCATAAAGTTAACTGATATTGACCCATTTGCAACTACGATAAAATCACCGAAAGCTGGTAGTTTAAGCTCCATGTTTCATTTAACGTACGAAACCAACTTTTAGTGCTTGCCGTGGCCGAGTGGTTGAGAACGCACCCTTCCGTGGAGGTGTCAAGGGTTCGAATCCTGGCGCTGCGTGGCGATTTTCCCAGTTGGGTAAAAGGAAAACTCAAACATAATACCCCACTCTACCAAGATATCTGAAATGGGTACCGGCTAGACCGTGTAGTAACCGTCCTGGTGTTGGGTATACGGCATTTGAAAAACCAATGTACAAGATGATATTTATTATGCTTAATTGATTAGAATATAGCATCCTTTTTTCCAGATTGCTAGCACGAGAAGATTTTCCCATGATTAAGGATGTCGACTTTACTCTCCATAGCTATCCTGTTGAGGAACGAAGACCAACCAACCAAATTTGTTGACCAACGAAGTAGCTGGTCAACTCTCTCCATCTGACACGGAGAATCTTGAATTTGCTCCCCTGGTGCCGTACGAAGTAGAATGAGTGTTTTCGCAGTACAAAAGTATTCTTGCCAAAGCGAAGAGTATCCAAGTTGAAAACATTGAAAAGTACATTATTGTTAAATGTAGCCATATACGTTAATAATAATGATAATAATAATGAAGGCATCTACGGATGCTTTATTTCCAATTTCAAGCCTGATACATATCACCTTGTACATTGGATTTTCAAATGCCTTGTATCTAACAGCCAGGACGCTTTCCCCCGGTCAAGAACGGTACCCATTTCAGACACCTGGGTTGAGTGGGGTATTGTGCTTGGAATTTTTCTCCTATTTAAAACCTTGTTTTACTTTGAAATCTTGTGAAATCCTATTTTCATGTTTTCTTCATTAGTTGCAAATGCTTGATATTGTTAATATTGAACACCATTGTAATGAATTATTAATTACCTTAAAGTTCAATATTTACAATATCAAACAAGTTCCAACTAACCGAAGTCGGTCATTCAGCCGTTCATGTGCAAGACTTGACCACATTTTGTTTGCATATAAATGCTAGTACTGTGCATACGACACTCCGCAATCGCATACCTATATCTAACCTGAAGTCGCATATTTTATGCGCTCATGATTTCATATGCGCGTGCATATTGGCACAGCTCTAGTGATATGTATCAGGCTTGAAATTGGAAATCAAGCGTCCGTAGATGCCGTTGTTACAAAAAAAACTAGTTAGAAACGGTCGGTACCAAAGAATTAATAAGAAAACATCGCGCAACGCAACACACTTATCTAGAATTGCTCAAGTTAAGATTCATTTCATTTGTTTGTTCTTATTTTCGCTATTCGCCGAAACTTCCTCTGGGTGCTAGATCTATTTATGAATCATTTAGCAACTGCACTAAATTTATTTATTTCTGAGATATGGTTCAGTGTAAACTGGTTGCAGAGCGTTGGGTGAAATATGATGGACCTTGAGGTTTTGTTTTTAAGCAAAAAAAAATAGAAATAGAAACATGTGTAAGTGAATGTAGACATACATTTACACACAGATATATATGTATGTATGCGTGCGTACTCGTATACATATACCCTCACACCTACTCATACACAAATATTCATATATATATATACGTATTGAAAAGGAATATAAAAAATAATAAACATAAAAAACCAACTCCTTTTTCCCACATCAAAAATTACAGTCGAGCTTGGTGTTTTCGTATGAAATTATCTGACAAAGATAAAGGGGGAAAAGACTTCGAAAAGCGTAGAAGTTGAAATACTATTTGATTTCTTAACTAATTTTGAGGAAAATCAAGTTACAGTCTAGAAACAACAAAACACATCAAGGGTTTCACATCCTCTCGGTATTATTTTAAAACATTATAAAGACGGGATAAAATGGAGATACTGTAATAGCCGGATATCACTTATGGGTAGCAGTAAAAGTACTTCATGCAACCAGACAGTAGTCAGCCACATTTTAATTTCACACATTGAATGCTATATCTCTAGCAGGCATTAAATTAGTATAAATTGCAAATGACACAGCTATTCAGCGAATAAAGTTAGTACATTGGCTTACTGGTTCTCAATGAGATTTTTCGCGAGCACCGTGCACTTCATTAGCTTTTTTCAAAATGTAAATTAATTATTCAAAATGACTCTAGTACATGACCAAAAATAAATAGATCAGTTACCCCACAAGTTAACATCAATCGTTTATAAAGTTCTCCCTAAATGTGTGGGGAACTAATTGAATTTAGTTTTAAAGGTTGTTTTTCAAGGAAGAATTTAACGATTTCACAAGAAGGATGTTCATTTAATAATGGCGAGGTCACCAGTGCTCGGGGTAGAGCACACTTAATTGCTAATTGACTTAATCTGACTCAGAAGGAGTTCGGGGTATTCGGACGCACTTTTTCAAGCGTCTATAATCAACAACAAAATTTACCACAAGCCAACACCGGGGGAAAATGAGAGAATAGTTTCACTCGCCGGTATGGGGATTTATTGAGGAGAAGGTTGCACTCCGAAGTGCGAGGCTTGACTCTTGTTCGCGAGACCTCTTGGGGAGAGTCCGAGGAGGTTGGAGGACTTCAGACGATTCGTTCAGCTCAGGCTTGTGAAGCGCGTGCTGGAGTGTGAAGTCTATGATGGTGTAAGTGTGGAGGTTCCGACACTAAGTGATTGGTGATTTGAGTACTGAGTATGGGATTTGTTACCGGTTGGGAAAACTCGGTAATAATGGGACTCTCAACCCAATGGTAGTCACTACTGGAGGTTTTGGCGGGTTAGCTGCAGGGATGCAGGCATTTCCAGTATAGTGAAATTTGAATATGAGGAGAAGCTTGGAGGGAACACTTGGAGGAGGCAAGCTCCTTAAATTAAGAGGTTAGGGTTTAATTTCATACGTGTTTGTGAGTGCTTGAATGTGTGGTCCCGTCGATCCTGTGAGGGAGCAGGTGACTTGAATTATTTTGAACACAAAATTTGAGTCTATTCATACACATGTGCAAGACTGCGCAACCTGCAACATTCACAGGATGAACAATGGCAGCTGTAGCGAACCTTCGGCACGCAACTCAGTATAAATTTCGGAAATTCTCAAAATGATCATTAAAAATTCAGTAAAATAAATCCAACCATCAGAATAAAATTTCATTACGGAATTAATTAACTTCTATCCTCAATTCTATTAAAATTGTGCACTGAAAAATTCATTCTCTAAGAAATCACTTTTGCGCTGTAACGAAACCTTCCATGACGCTGTGTCGGCAACATTTTCACTCGCACTAGCGCCACTCGTACCAAGTCATTGAAAGTGTGTGCATCGCGTTGTATTCTCTGGTGAGAATTAAAGTATTGTGTGTGACTTTGCTGTTCTACGGGTAACTATATTTATTTATGATATGTAAACCGTCAATAATATTATTGTGTATGTATTAAGAAAAATTGCCCAAATTTTCCAAAGTGCTAAACGCTTAGGATTTCCTTGGCCAGAATTTGGGTTCCCCACAGGCCATTTTTCCTTGTGTATTGTTGTATATCCTATCTTAAAGTTTTAGCAAACAATTCACTATTCAATGTAAAGCCATTTTTAGGGAGTTTTCCCCTTTTGTTCTTAAAATAATTTTATTCCAACATTTCAATATGATGGCATTTTATTCAGGCTAGAAATTCTCCTTTTCTTAGAATGATTTTTATTCCAACATTTCAATATGATGGCATTTTATTCAGGCTAGAAATTCTCCTTTTCTTAAAATGATTTTTATGTTAACATTTCAATGTGATGTTTTATCAAGTTAGGCTAGCACCAATTAATTTTTAGTCACAGATGTATCCTTCTGAATGCATCTAGTCCTGCATCAATTACCAATTATTGCCCCAACTGTGTTTCTAAATTAAATTAGGCAGATAATCAATCAGAAAAACACAAATAATTCTTAATTCTGAAGAATAGATAGTTAGTAAATTTAATTAAATAGTCATTGTACATTGATTATTTCAGTTAGGAAAAACTGGAAACATGAGTTTTCTAGTTCAATTGCATTTAGCAATGCTGTAGATTTTTTACCATAATTGATTAATCAAGTGAAACCTAGGCTCAAGTGTTACTGCTTATGCCACCTTAGTTTGTCCAGGCAAAGTTGCTGATGTGTTCAAGCCTCTAATCAATTGAATTGGAATAATCTAGTGATCGCCATGGCCTCATTAGGTTTAGCCACCTTTTCTGTGTTCCAGTTTTAATTAAGAGTGTTCTCAATTCTTGTATGCTTATTAAGTCAGATCTATTTAATTTGTGAAATTCCCTTGAATTTTAGTCAATGTATAAATGTCATATCTTGGGAAATGATGCCATGATAGGTTATTTACACAATAGAGATTATATCCTCGGTAGTTACTTACCTCAAGTCGAGTCACATAAATAATCATTCTTTCCTGATCATTAACTGTAGCAAGAATTCCTATCATAATCACTTTAGTGACAACTCTTACTATTGATTTTTGGTTAGGTCAATTTGTGTATATAAAATGTCAATAATTAGTCGTTACTTGATTTAGCTAAATTAGGGTAACTATGCTTACCTCGGAAAGTCTCCGAATATTCTAAATTCCCAACTCCTGGAAATTCTAATCCAGAAATCATCCAACTATCTGATTTGGGGGTTAAATTTAGTGTAACCAGTAATTGGTCGCCCTCAACTGTAGCTACTTGTTCCTTTGACCTCTTGGCAATGGCGGCTACCTCCAGTGGTTGTTGTCATTATAACTCATAGGATGCCTAATACTATTCTGATAGGTATCCTCATGATCAATGTTCTCTAAATCCTTCTTGTGCTCTGATCCTCCTCCTCATCTACCAATTCTGTGCACTTTGTGCATAGATTCCGCGTTCCCTCTACCCTTTTTCAAATGGTGCCTTCCTCTCTCCTCTCGTAGGACACCTTTCACGTTCAAGCCAATGAGACCAGGGATTTCACATATAATAATAAATAATAACAATAATTAGACTGCACGTGCCCTCTCTGGCACAACTCCTAGCTTAAGTCAAGTAATCTTTATGACAATTCTAGCCTTAGTTATGACCAATACAGTCAGCCCTCGACGGCGGCTTAGCGTAAACGTTCGAATTAAACACTGCCAACTCTTAAGATACTCATTGTAAATAGCAGTCAAAGCGTAGATTATTGGGCGGCAGAAGCCTTTAATATTAATGAAGACGAACTAACTTACATTGCCTACCCAGTAATATTCTTATCTCATGTATCAATCTTGCACTCCAATCCGGAGATGATCGTACACGACGCGTCACGATTAATAGTACCCGGAGAATACTAGTTGGGAAAATAAGGGCATGTAGGGAGATTCATGATTGTCCATACGAGTACTTATTGTTGCGACTGCCTCGCCCTTGTTCAGGCGCCAGAATTGGGCCGAGGCACCCGCATATAATCCTCTATTTGAGGCAATCCTGTAATTCAGCAGTAAAGCTCGCAGCCTGGCTTGCGTAGCGACTGTCTCCCCTTGTGTTATCATGCTTGAACAAGTAACCCAAACTAATCTCCCGTACAGAAGATCCTGGGAGGCCGACACACAAACAATCACCTCCAACATTCAATCAACATCCCTCAAAACTCTGTTCGCCACACGGCTCTCAATTCAACTAAGCCACACGGCTACCAATCAACCACCCAAGCCTCAAGGCACTAGCAGAAAATAACTACCTCCTTCATATTCCCATATAATCAAACTGTTACCGCACCTGCGGAATATTACACTAACAAATCCACTCTCGCCGGGATCCACCCCGGATTCCCTCGAGCCGCGGCACCTGCTGAAGTGCGGCTACTCACTGGACCCGGATCTCCTTCCTCAAGAAGTGGACCCCCATACTGCTGCCGTAGTCACGGCACTCAGAGTCGTCAAAATAAAAACCGAGGCGAGAATATCCAGTTCCGTCATTATCCTGCAGAGGTCAATGGTGCAAGTGAGAAAATAGATGCCAGGAAGGCACCTCGAATTACCCAAACAGAAACCCCTTCTGAGTCAGATTCATTCATTTGTTATCAATTAAGTGTGCTCTACCCCGAGCACTGGTGGCCCTTAAAAATAATAATACACCCTCCTAGTTACTTGAGAAATTCCCTCGCTATTACGCCTTTGAAAATTCAAACTCAATTAGTTCCCCAACTTGGGAGAAGTTCAAAGTTCATACAGAGGTCTGGTGCTGAGAATCAGTCCGCAACTCTAGCGCCCGAGTCGCAGCCTGAATCATCTCAACACCAGAATCAGTGCTCCAGACCAACTGGTCACAAGCTCTATCCTGACATTACAAGCAGCAACACAACTGAGTTTAATTGAGCTACAGCCAAAATAATAGCTAAAGCACTGAGGTAATTAGATAATTAATGTACTAAAAAATATAAGTATGAGAAAAGGTGAAGTCTCTATACTCTATTATTTAGATGAGCAAGAATTGCAGCAGAAGTTACATAAAAAGGAGCAGCACATAAACGGACACGAAAGTCACAACAACTAAGCTGAGAACAAAGTTACAGTGATTTAAAAAAGGCTCAATTAATTCATGGAAAAATATTGAACATAAGAACGCTGCTTCTATTCCTAAAAGACATGTCAAATGTAGTTAGGTATTTATAAGGAACAATTATTTATGAATTGACTTGGAATGAGTACTGCAGAAAATACAAACGCGATTTGCTGCAATATCCTATTATGTTTCTTAAGATTTTTGGACTTTAAACGTTGAGTGTTGAACGTGAAAAGAATTCCATACTTGTTTGAATCACGACTTAATTAAAATACAAAAGTTGAGAACACAATTAATTAGAAGCCGGAACATACAAAAATGAGCAAACCAAAAATGATCTCTGTGGGCAGCAAGGTGTCTTAACACTATGCTCAGCACTAAAATATCTAAGGAGCAAATGCCAACATCGGTTAACACTGACAGCACAATACGGCATAAACACGATAACAATGACAAAGATGTGGCAGTGAGCTTGAGGCTGGTGACTAACTAACACTGGCACAGAGACAACATAGTGAATATTTCTACGACACAATAACGAGAGCTCCCTAACACGGAACAAGTTAAGACACAACACAGGAAAGTTAAGACATAATACACACTTATCGTTACACTTGATACTTACAATTGCCTCTCTGGGGCCCAAGGACTAATATCTGAAGAACACACAACGTGAAATGAGCAGTCTGCCTGGAAAATGGCTATCGAGCTTGCCAAATGGTTCTGCGCGAATGTTTCCAACGGAAGTGACTGACGGAAACGTGATCGGCAAATATTTTCGAAAACACAGTTTTGGTACAATTTTGAGTTTAATCGAATTAATTTGGTCTTGTAAAATTGTAAAAATAACTACATTTGTATAATTAAATTTTAGAATTTTAGTTTTTTAATATTTTATGAAATTAGGCTGAAGTACGGCTGAGGGCGATCACTACACGTTTTATACGTGTGCATGGATATTGATTTCAATGAAACCATTTATTTTTTCTTTCTAATTTTCGTATAGTACATTAATTACGGGACGTTATGTTTACCAACCCCTTTTGAACATCTTGTATAACACATTTGTTAGCTTAATATTTTTTTGAATTATTCAACCTTTAAACGATTTCATTTAGAAAATCGCACGCAAGCTTTGCTAAATAAAATTAGTCAAAGAAAAACTTATAGTTCTACAAGAAATTATATATGTTTTCGCTTTAAATATAATAATATTCATAATATTTTCGCATCGTTGGTCCTATTATGTAGCCTCGTCGGTTCATTTATTTATGAGAAGGTTATGTTAACCGGCAGGCCGCAGCCGAGACACTTCAAGAAACAGTTTGGTACAGAATTTCTTGAGATACCTTCTCGACTCGTGCTCCGCCAAAACATAAAAGTTCATTAACTTCATTCACATGTAACTTTCGAAATAATGCACCTATCGAGTTCGAATAACTCTCAAAAGAAAGAATGAAACTTTCTTAAGAGAAATTCGCGAATGCCAAAACACTTTAGCGTTCACAGACAACAGGAAGTGAAGTTCCCGTAAGCTCTCGATGAGAGCCACATTTTTCGCTGAGCCTCATTTTCTGCCGAAGTTAATTTCTAAACTAAAGCACCTATAAACTTCAAATCAACTTCCTTTTTTAGAGCAAATTATTCTTCAGGCCGACATGTATGACAAAACTCTCATACGCTTCCTGGGGGGGGGGGGGGGCTGGGCAGAGAGCGAGGTTCCCCCAAGCTCTCGATGAGACTCACATTTTTCGATGAGCCTCATTTTCTGCCGAAGTTAATTTCTAAACTAAAGCACCTATAAACTTCAAATCAATTTCCTTTTTTAGAGCAAATTATTCTTCAGGCCGACATGTATGACAAAACTCTCATACGCTTCCTGGGGGGGGGGGGGCAGAGAGCGAGGTTCCCCCAAGCTCTCGATGAGGGTCACATTTTTCGATGAGCCTCATTTTCTGCCGAAGTTAATTTCTAAACTAAAGTACCTATAAACTTCAAATCAACTTCCTTTTTTATAGCAAATTATTCTTCAGGCCGACATGTATGACAAAACTCTCATACGCTTCCTGGGGGGGGGGGCTGGGCAGAGAGCGAGGTTCCCCCAAGCTCTCGATGAGAGTCACATTTTTCGATGAGCCTCATTTTCTGCCGAAGTTAATTTCTAAACTAAAGCACCTATAAACTTCAAATCAATTTCCTTTTTTAGAGCAAATTATTCTTCAGGCCGACATGTATGACAAAACTCTCATACGCTTCCTGGGGGGGGGGGGGCAGAGAGCGAGGTTCCCCCAAGCTCTCGATGAGAGTCACATTTTTCGATGAGCCTCATTTTCTGCCGAAGTTAATTTCTAAACTAAAGCACCTATAAACTTCAAATCAATTTCCTTTTTTAGAGCAAATTATTCTTCAGGCCGACATGTATGACAAAACTCTCATACGCTTCCTGAGGGGGGGCAGAGAGCGAGGTTCCCCCAAGCTCTCGATGAGAGTCACATTTTTCGATGAGCCTCATTTTCTGCCGAAGTTAATTTCTAAACTAAAGCACCTATAAACTTCAAATCAATTTTCTTTTTTAGAGCAAATTATTCTTCAGGCCGACATGTATGACAAAACTCTCATACGCTTCCTGGGGGGGGGGGGGGGCAGAGAGCGAGGTTCCCCCAAGCTCTCGATGAGAGTCACATTTTTCGATGAGCCTCATTTTCTGCCGAAGTTAATTTCTAAACTAAAGCACCTATAAACTTCAAATCAATTTTATTTTTTAGAGCAAATTATTCTTCAGGGCGACATGTATGACAAAACTCTCATACGCTTCCTAGGAGGGGGGGGGGCAGGGAGCGAAGTTCCCGTAAGTCCTCAAGCGCAGTTTACGCAACTGTTAATTTCTAAAAAATTGCAGTTACATGTTATATTATCCATGTTTGGGGAAGGGGCCTGAAATCATGTTGTCCTTAAATAATTTCGGTTGCAGACATTAATTATCAACAATCTTGTTCTTTCTTTCACTTAAAACGGCGACTGAAAATGGCCCCCAGCTCAATATTTTTTTTGAGGGGAGTGGGGCTTTGCCACCCATGCCCGTATAATGCTGGAGAGAATACCGATAGCATGTGAACCACCCGAGATGTTTTTTGTTTATATTGGTGTTGTTGTTGTTGTTGTTGTTGTTGTTGTTGACTGTAACCTGAGCTTTCTTTAAAATATCTATTAAGAAATTAAAAATCAGTTTTTTTAACGTTGTCGAATTCATTTTTTTTTTTGTAGTTGTTTTCTTACAAATAATTACGTACGATTACAGTAAACTCGACTCTCCTTTTCAATGTAGTAGGAGATAAGTTTTTTTTTAAAAATTTATATTTAAATATTTGTCCCTTGTGTTTCATATTCAATCAGCATATATATTAATACTCGTATGTGTGTGTGTGCCTACATATGTACGCACGCACATGCGTGGATATATCTGTGCACACGTGTATAGGTATATGAGAATCTACTTAAGTATATAAGCATGTTTCTATCTCAACTTTTTCATTGGAAATAATCCGGTAAATTCATCTAATTGCTTTCGCGAAATTATCTGAGAAAACCACACCACATCCGAATGAACGACTCCGACTCCAACTCCACAAGATTCAAGGAGAAGCATCTCCGACTCCAACTTAAAACATACGTCTCCCGACTCCGACTCCGTAACCCAGATTCCATCCAATTCTAATGGGAATATTCATCATCATATGTTATCATTACATCAGAGGAGTTGTGCTGACGCTGCGCCATGCCCTCAGAGTGTTTGGGTTTCGCTGAGGTAAGACATCTGGTACAGCGGTCAGTCCTATATTCGGGATAGCTTTCAATGTATAGTGTCGTGACGGCTGCCTTAGTGTCAGGTTCAACGACTTAAGCAATCCTAGGAAGACAAAATACGATCTTTCTAGTAAAACATTGAACATGGAGTGTGAAATCAGCTATTTGAAAACGCTTCCAGGCAACAGTGCGGATAGTAAAGAAGAAATATATAGAAAATTAAAGGTGCAATTTCGTTATAATAGATATCGTAAAGAAAGATACCGACTTCAAATGCTGGAAAAGACGTGCACAGATTTCAATTTTCAAATTCAGAGAATTTTACGAGTAAGTACTACCATCTAGAACTTGTAATTAAGCTTCTAACGTAGGATGCAATTTCCCATTCAAGTTGCATCCATCTCTCTTGGGAACCCATCTATTTTTTCGCACGTACAAAAACGTTGTTGAAAAGAATAGATACCGAGAGGATGAGAAACGTAAAATAATTTTTTTTACTCTCAAACGGTAACTTGATTTTCCTAAAATTCCAGTTAGAAAATAAGGAATTATCTCTTCTTTACCTTACCTCAAAACCTATAATATTTGTCTTCATTATTTCTGTCGACCACAATGAGCAATACAGCCGTCTGCTGAACGTAGCAGGAAGAAATTCGTTTATGCTATCACCATTATTTTAATTTTCTTTAATTATATATACCATCCGTACATGAACAAGCTTCGAAATTAATTTAGGTGTGTACTTCAGTCTATATGTTCCTACATGCGAGTGTTGTACTATATTTGTTTTGTTATTTTTTTTTGGATAACGTTGTCTGACTACTTTGAAATCGTTTACGCAGGTGTTTCAGTCGAGTTAGGATTCAGCGTATTCGTGTCTTGTCTTCTTTCATTTTGTTCACTAATAGTGAAGGACTTCGAAGGCATTCTTTTCCTAGTGTTTATGAGTTTCCAATCATCTTACCAAGCATGAAATATCCCATATAATCAATTTCAGTAAAAACAAAACCCAAACGGTTAATTACATTTCACTTAAATATATCTTACTCTCAGCGATTTGGTGTCACTACTCAATAGGAGTTCCACTCAAAGGCCGTCCCGATGACATTAGACGATTGCGTGCAAAATAACATTTCTCGCTGTTGTGCAGATTAGCTGTAATCATATTGATTTATGAAAGAGAGACTATTGTTTTATTAGTTTATTGTTATTATACATGTCGGCCTGAAGAATAATTTGCACTAAAAAAGGAAATTGATTTGAAGTTTATAGGTGCTTTAGTTTAGAAATTAACTTCGGCAGAAAATGAGGCTCATCGAAAAATGTGACTCTCATCGAGAGCTTGGGGGAACCTCGCTCTCTGCCCCCCCCCCCCCCAGGAAGCGTATGAGAGTTTTGTCATACATGTCGGCCTGAAGAATAATTTGCTCTAAAAAAGGAAATTGATTTGAAGTTTATAGGTGCTTTAGTTTAGAAATTAACTTCGGCAGAAAATGAGGCTCATCGAAAAATGTGACTCTCATCGAGAGCTTGGGGGAACCTCGCTCTCTGCCCCCCCCCCCCCAGGAAGCGTATGAGAGTTTTGTCATACATGTCGGCCTGAAGAATAATTTGCTCTAAAAAAGGAAATTGATTTGAAGTTTATAGGTGCTTTAGTTTAGAAATTAACTTCGGCAGAAAATGAGGCTCATCGAAAAATGTGACTCTCATCGAGAGCTTGGGGGAACCTCGCTCTCTGCCCCCCCTCAGGAAGCGTATGAGAGTTTTGTCATACATGTCGGCCTGAAGAATAATTTGCTCTAAAAAAGAAAATTGATTTGAAGTTTATAGGTGCTTTAGTTTAGAAATTAACTTCGGCAGAAAATGAGGCTCATCGAAAAATGTGACTCTCATCGAGAGCTTGGGGGAACCTCGCTCTCTGCCCCCCCAGGAAGCGTATGAGAGTTTTGTCATACATGTCGGCCTGAAGAATAATTTGCTCTAAAAAAGGAAATTGATTTGAAGTTTATAGGTGCTTTAGTTTAGAAATTAACTTCTGCAGAAAATGAGGCTCAGCGAAAAATGTGGCTCTTATATAGAGCTTACGGGAACTTCACTTCCTGTTGTCTGTGAACGCTAAAGTGTTTTGGCATTCGCGAATTTCTCTTAAGAAAGTTTCATTCTTTCTTTTGAGAGTAATTCGAACTCGATAGGTGCATTATTTCGAAAGTTACATGTGAATGAAGTTAATGAACTTTTATGTTTTGGCGGAGCACGAGTCGAGAAGGTATCTCAAGAAATTCTGTACCAAACTGTTTCTTGAAGTGTCTGCCGGTGTTATGTTATATGAACGATTACATATAAATATTTTTTATTTCCTTTTTTATTTTCAATTGTACGTTGGTAAAGAGAGTAAGATTTTTTAAAAAGTTCTTACCGGAACTTTAATGCGACATTCTAGTGGAATCAAACTATAGTATATCATACATAATCTATAGTATATCATAATCAATTTTATTTCAATGTTTCTTCCAAATAGATACAAAAACCTACAAATTTATAAGCTAAATATTCAATATGTGTTTCAAATTTTACAGTAAATTTTCGATAACCAGGTAATTTATATTATAGACATTTACTTTCGTTTAGCGCGGAATCGTTACTTGCGAAGACGAACAAAGTTTTGTGGAGGGAGTTGTGGAAGAATTGTGGAGGGAATTGTAGGCCGTTACAAAGGCCCCGACGCTGTCGGCCCTCAATTCCAAGTTCAAGTTCAAGCTAAGGGCAATGCAAATGGACAAAAATTGATTGATTTCTGTGATGAAAATGAACTTAAGAACCTGAATGTCACAATAGGGAATGGCTTACATACATGGCAAAGCAGGGAATGTAAAACTGCAATTGACTATATGATAGTGAATAGTAGAGCAAGAGTATGTCTCAAAGAAATGTTTGTAGATGAAGATGATTTTGATATTAACAGTAACCATAAAATGCTTGTGCTTGAATATAATTGGGGTGGAAAGGAGTCAATGCAGGTCAGCAGTGTAAAAAAAAATTGGTGTATAAAAATGGCAAACTGGGAAGAATTTAGGATTGAATTGAGTAGACGTAACTGGAACAGGTTGGAAATGTAAATGATCTAAATGGTGAGATTGCAAGAACCTTGTATGATGTAGCAGTGCATAAGATTAGTAGAATAAAATGTAGGAAAAGTCCGGGGAATGCTAGGTGGCTTACAAGTGAGATAAAGGAGGAAAAAATGAGAAGAAAAATGTTGAATAAGAAACAACACAATATGTGGAAAATGTATGAAAGACATAGAATTACTGAGGATGAATGGCAGAATGCATGGAATGAGTACAAGGACCAGCAGCAAAAAGGGTCAATATTGAATATAATGTTGTCAACGAATTTCATAATTTTGTAGGTATAGATGGGTAATATAGTCAATTATAAGACGTTTTACAAAAATGACATTCTGCCCAGCGATGCGTTATTTTCGAATTATTCAACTTTGAAGCTGGCTTGTGCGCGCCATGGAAGCACGCGGGGCTAGCGTAATTTAATTAATAATGGAAGCTAACCCCCTATTACAAACGTAAAGAAGTTGGGTCGTGAGGGGTAGGCACTGTTCTTTAAGTGAAAATCATAAAGGTTTCGAGTGACGTTTGTTTACATCGACGCCAAGGTGGCTGCCGCCATGGCGCCAACCGGCTGAAGATGGCGGCAGCCATCTTCCAGTCGATGTAAACAAACGTCACTAGAAAGCTTTATTTATAATTTTCACTAAAAGAACTGTTGCTACCCCTCACGACCCAACCTCTTTACGTTTGTAATAGGGGTTAGCTTCCATTCTCATTGCTAAAACAAGGACTGTTTTTGTGTTAAAAGGGCCATTCAGGAGCGCCGTTCGTATAACTTCAAACTTAAATAACTCCAAAACTAAGCATTTCCGGGCACATTTTCATTCGTATAAAACGTCTTAATATTGACTATATTACCCATCTATACCTACGAAATTATGAAATTCGTTGAGAACATTATATTCAATATTGACCGAAAAAAGTAAAGAGAATGATTAATGATGCTAAGGTTAAAGAGGAGAGAAACCAAGTTCAAAATCATAAATAAAGGTCCAGATGAAATAAAAGATTGGTATAAGTTTATACAAGGTAATGATAGAGGTAGTGAAGTTCAAGTTGACTAATTAGTAGTCAATGGTTGCAGTGTGCAAGATAGGCTGCAAATGGTGAAAGCAGTTGAAGAATACTGGCAGGACATTGGTGGACTGAATGAGCATGTGACAGATGATGAACCCGTAAATTTTCTGATTGATGAACATGAGCTGCAAATGGAAGGCAAAATCACTTATGAAGAGATTGTAAGTTTTTTGAAGAAGGTGAAAAATGGAAAGGCAAATGGCCCTGATAAAATTCCATATGAGTTCTATAAATGTGGAGGAGAGACTGTAGTCAGTAGCCTATGTTGAAATGTCTATTTAATGAGATATGGAAGAGTGAAAGAGTACCGGATGACTGGAACAAGTGTAATGTAGTCTTATTGCATGAGGGTGGACATAAGTTTATGAAAGAACTTATAAATTACAGACCAATTGCACTGGCTGATACTGTATGTAATATTTTTTGTACTATTTTGATTTAGAAAATGAAACATTTAGTTGAGGAATTAGGCATCTTAGAAGCAGAACAGAATGGGTTTAGGCAAGATAGACGTGGGGAAGATAATCTATTTCTAGTGAATGAAATCATTGAGCAAACAAGGAAGGATGATAAGAAGGTATATTTAAAATTCCTGGATATTGAAAAGGCGTATGACAGAGTGGATCAAGTTAGGCTGTTTGAAATTTTGAGAAAAGTTGGGTTTAGCAGAAAAATAGTGAACATTGTGCAAAGTCTGTATGAGAACACAAATGCTGTATGAGAACACAAGTAATTGGAAATTTGGAAACAGAGCAGGTGAGGAGTGTTAGAGGAGTGAGACAGGGCTGTACTCTGTCTCCCCTGTTGTTTGGGTTGTACACAGAAGAACTAGCAGTTTGACTGAGATTGAGTGGCTTAGGACTGAAAGTTGGTAATGAGAGACTTGAGTTGTTGGTTGTTTGCTGATGATGTGGTTGTGGTTAGTAAATGTAGACATGATCTACAAAGGATGCTTGACATTGTGAATGGATATAGTACAGATTTCAAAATGAACTTTGGTGCTGATAAAAGTAAGGTTATGGTTATAAATAGTGATGAGACTGATAGAGATAGACTGTGGGATATTGGAGAAATAAGATTAGGCAGAACAAATGAATACAAATATCTAGGTTGTAGGATAAGGGAAGATGGAGGCACTAAAACTAAGGATGAGAAAGTGGCAAAAGCAATGCAGTAGAGTGGACAAACTGGGAACACTTCACGAGTAGTGTGGCCAGATACAGAGCAAACAAGTATGAATATGTGAGAGGAAGGAACAAGTCTCGCTATTATAACTGGAATTTGATGCTGATTCCCAATCTGCAATTTGTTTTGACCGTTCTCAATTTTTTCGATTTTTTGTGATTTTTTTTAATTTTAAATTTTTATACATTTTTAATGTTTTTTTGGCCTGCACCACCTCATGATCCAAACTCTGCCATTCTCGACCCAACCTGGTCGGACTTGGCATACTTTGGCTTGCACCACCTCATGATCCGAACTCTGCCATTCTCGACCCAACATGGTCAGACCGTGCCTTGAAGACCTGAGTACCGGATAGGGCTAAGTTCCACCCAACCTGTACGGACATGGCATTCTTTGGGCACCACCTCAGTTGTTGCTAGCCGCCTTTCCAAAAAAAAATAAAAAAATCGAAAAAATCGTGAGCGGTCAAAACAAATTGCATATTTGGAATCAGCATCGAATTCCAGTTATTATCGATATTTTCATTCTCGCTGAGCGGCTTCGCGTGTGCTTGGGGTGGAAAGGAGTCAATGCAGAAGGTCAGCAGTGTAAAAGAAAATTAGCAGAGAAATTACGTTGGGGCATGCGAGAATTTTAAGTCTACAAAATATTATTTGTGTTAGAATTGGGAGAACTGTGGATGACTGGAGTTTAATAAATGTTGGAGGTGAAGGGCCAGAGTGAGACTGTAAGAGGGGGAAAAAAAAGAGATTGACTGGCAAACAAAAGAGTATGGATTAAATAAGTGGATGCTTAGCAGGACGCAAAAGCCTATACCAATCTGGTATGTGCAAAAGAAAGTTCTAAAGTATGAGATGTTCTATGATGGTAGTTTTGGAAGTCAACTCTTGTTTGCTGTTAGTTGTAGGTCATTGAGCATGAATAAATTTCCATGAAGGAGGAATGAGAATAATAATAGATTATGTCAGCAATGTGATAAGCAATGTGACAAACTGGAAGGTGTGTAGAGTCTTAGAGGAAATAATCAGTCACTTTTATTGGGTTTAGTCTCGGTACATCTAGGAATATTTTATGAACTCTGTCTAAATTCCTTATAATAATGTTTAGACATCTCCTGATTTGTATACAAATCATTTCAAAGGGTATTTCCTATTGTGTGTAGATATATTGCTGCAAATTTTTCACATTTCAAGTTTATGTAAAAATGCAAAAAAGTTGACAATTTACAAAAAATTTTTATGTGCAGTAATTATATTAAATTTCTTTGTCAAATAGTTGAAAAATATGTTATGTCCATAAATTTTTCTTTCCTCTTGCAACGTTTACTGTACTTTAACCCTTAATGGATGTATGTGCCGAACTCGGGACATAAGATTTAATGGCTCATATAGGAAATAAATAAGAAGTAATCGTTCAAGCGCCGGTTGTACTGAGAGCGGTACTTGTCCTACTATTGACCAAAACGTGTTTCATCGAGCCACGAGTGTTTAGTCGCCAGTGATGACGCAACTCTCTCAGCGACTTCGTGTCGACAGTTTTGTCTTCAAGAGGGTGATATATTTGGCACTATAGATGAAGTATTTGTCAGGTTGCAGAAGTGAAAATTTTTTATGACATTTGGGAGAATCTAATCTAAACATCGATGTGTATAATTCTTTTAAAAACAATTTGTTAATGAAATCATTCGACTTTTTTTTAATGTCTCAAACACGGGGCATGCGGCATAGAAAGTAGCATTATACCATGTGCCGTACTCGGCCCATTGGTCTTAGACATAGACAGTTACATTGAAATATATGATATCTATGAAGTGTACTGGAATTTTCAGCTAGAGAGTACGATGATTCTTTATTGTGGTACTTTGCTGCAGGTTTCAGGTCAAAAATTATTTAAGCAAACATTATTATTCAATCTTATTACTGAAGTTTATGGTGATTTAGACACTTATGATGATGACGACAGCTTCGCCGCTGATAATATCATGCCAACCACTGGAATTAGTAAGGTACTATTTGTAATGTCAAAGTTTGCCTTATAATTACTGAGATGATAATATGATCTCTATACTAATAAGTAAATATGAATAATAAATAATAAATTCTGTAGTTTCTGGATTTACTTCATTGTGAATCTTGGCTAATATGTATATAATGTACCTATTTTTATTTTCAGATGACAAGCGAAATTATTATTATTATAATTATTATTATATAAGAAAGTTTTAGCCTTCCTCTACAACGACAAAAATGTTCCAAGAGAGGAAGGATGAAGGCACCAATTAGTATGGAGTTGAGGGAATGCGGAATCTATGCACAAGGTGCATAGAAACAGTAAGCTAGGAAAAAAGTTCATGAAACTAGAAAAAGTTACAGAAGACAGTGGTAAGTGCTGAAGAACAGGACAGCAGTGAATTGAAAATAAATGGTCCGTAACAAAACAAAAACCTAATCCATTTGAACAAAAAGAAGGCCTACCTAACCCTTAGCTCGAGCCCTCACATAATTCCCCTGGGAGCACTAATTCCCATAGAAACAATAGTTGTATCCCTCTGAGGGGATGACAAGAGAAATACTCCTAAATTGGGAAACGATGAAGCTCAAACGGGCACCATTCTTTCAGAAACTGATGAATCTACGAATAATTTCACAGGTGAAATATCCTCTATGGTAGGCCAATGCTGAAATCAATGCTCTAAAATCGGAAATTTGCAAAAACAGTGGTTGACTTCAGCTGGAAAAAACACGACTCAAATTTCAGAGTTTGCTAAAGCAACTTTGGAATGTGAAGGCATTTTGTCGCAGATGAAATATTTCTCAGAATTTTTTATGACAAAATTTTGAATGTTATCTTCAATCAATCACTCATTTTTCATTTTCTAAATATGGCAATAATAAATTCTTCACTCTTGTACTGCAAACACGCAGATGCTCTTTCGATAGCAAAAAAATAAATTTTACCTCTCGCTTCCTTCAAACTGTATCTTGCATTCTCACTCACGAAATGAGGGAAGGTATGTCAGTCAGTCAAGCGAGGTAGAGCATCACTAAAGCTATCAAAAATAATAGAAAAAGACATTGTGCTCGCTCTCCCTCTGATGAAATTCGGCTAGATACTATTGCCCATGTTCCGTATACTGCAGAAATGCGAAACTGATGCAAAAATGGGTCTTGATCAGTAAAGACACAAGTGTAACACAAAAAGCGCACAATAAACCTTTTCTTTGGTAAGCACCGAAATTGCTTTGCTTCATTTCATAGATACAAAACTATCATAAACAGAAACTGTAGTGAAAAGTTCTTCACACTAATATCTTTAATAATTAGCATCAATTTTATGTTGCTTTCATTTTCGTATTACCAGCGATGCAAATAACATGGAAAGGATTTATTGGTTTATTTCCTCAGTTGCTCACTATTGAAACTCATTTAAATTCCGCCAAAATGCATACATATTTACTGCTGTAAGTTTGAAAAGCTCTAGAAAGAAAACGCTTGAGCTATTGTTACAGTTGCTCTAATAAAAATGAAAAACCGACCCACTCTGTAACATGTGAAGTGGTGTTGCTAGTGACGATTGTACCGAATTTGGCACAAAAATTTTTTTCCATCATTTTTGAAAAAATACAAAATTTCGCATATGTGCCTTTTATTACACTCCATGTACAGTTATAAAACGTGTTTTAAAAAAATTATTGTCTAGTGTAAAATAATTGAGGCAGTAAAGGGTTAACAGAAGTATTCATTAGCTTGCCATTTCTTGGCTTTTTAAATGGTATTTTCAAGTGCAATTTCTTTGTGATATTCCAGATATTTTAAACTTAAAATGACATACATTTTATTATAATTAAGGCTTACTTCTAAAAGTTTATTTTTCAATGGATGCTGGAGTAAGAATAATGCCTTAAAAATTGTTATGTGTATGTGTACGTGTCAATTGTTCCCAGTAGTTGCGTGCTGGAAGTAAAAGCGTTCCCATTAAAAAAGCGTTCATTTGCATGTCCTTCTCAATCCACTATTAAAAAATACTTGAATGGTTCCAATCATCCCTTCAAATTTATTAATTTTCAATATTTTTTAAGCAAATAATAAATAAGATCTTTCCATTTTTAAATCCTTGTTTATATTTCCTAACAAACTTTATTTAAACAGTGATTTCATTGCAACAAGAATATTTATTGTCCCTGCTGTCTAACTTTCAAAATGTTGATCTCAGTATGTGTCTATTTCTGGTTGCTCATTTACAGAATCAGATTGTTTTATATATTGTGGATAGTACTTAAATTTATTTTTTTCTGGAATGACTTCCTAACATTTTATGATGATTTTTTAATATCAGTAATTGCTGTATCTCTTTTCCTTTGTATTTTTCTTGCATTGATAATGGACTGCATTAAGTCCAAAATGCTTGTAAATGGATATTTTCATCTCAACTTTTTAAAAATCTTCTTTGAGAATGAAATTCTATAATTACATTGGGCTACATTGGGTTGTGATATGCAATAAGATTTTGGTGGACTTAGAATAAGTGAAGAAAATAGATTATAAGTATCTTGGATGTATGTTGAGTGAAAACAGATACAAAGGATCACGAGGTTAGGAAGTGGTTTGGGAGGTTGAGCATTATGACAAAGTATAAAGCTAATTAGTATGAATTTATTACACAAGGGTTTCCAAACTGGAGTTCTTGCACCCTCTGGGGTTATGAAACAATATTCTAAGTCATGTAAATGGCAAGATAATTTGTCAGTTATTATAATGGAAAATGTGTAATCTCAAGTTCAAGAAATTTGGATTCAAGTGTCTCCAACTATTAAAAAAAAACGGATATAAATTGATTCAATTGCATTTGGGTAGCCCTGGTTGGTTGATAGATTCAAATTGAAAAATTGTTTTAGTTTCAATTGAACTGAAAATAAACCTTTATGAGGAAAAAAATGAAAATCTTGAATTCATATTGAAAGTATAAAAATTAGATAAAACCCTTTAGGCTCAGGCTATACAAGCAAACTTGTACTAATCACTTTGAACCTCAGGAAACAAAAACTAAAATAGGTTATATCTAAGTACAATTTTATTTGTAATTGGAATATAAAAACATTATTTTAACAATGGACCTAGGCATCTATAAATCATGATTTATTTTTCAATTTCACAGTGAATTCAAAACCATATTTTGAATTCAAGTTATTGACGTAAAAGAAGCCCCCTACTGTGAAATGGCCTGTACAGCCAGCATGAAACATGCAGTGGTAATGGTGCACAAGTTTACAGATACGGACAAGGAGAGTCCGAGTTGCGGGCGCAATGTTATCCAGCAGGAAATTGCAGTCCAGGACACAGTGCATGGTGAGATTTGATTATAGTTATATGTTGAGATGAATTTATGTTGAAGTGCATGATTAAGCTTATCCATTTTTGTAAGATAAGCTTTAGCATGCTGATGAACTTGAGTCATTCTTCATATCATAGTTCAGAGTTAAGATTGTAGACCATTTATTCAAAATTTAAATCTTCAAGAAAAGTGTGCTAAGAGAAATGGAGATCAATTAAATTTTAACACATTGATGGCAATACAACCCTTCAGCAGTTTTTAGTAGTGTTAGTGTCTTTTGCCTGATGTGACCTCCATATATGTAGTAACTTTTATTGCACAAGCTAACAAAGGACAAAAAGAAACACATACTCAGCATTTCCTTATGATTGCTCTGAGAGAACTGACTTTGTTGGAAGACTGTGGTGTTGCAATAGGCGGAACCTCTGTTTCACTCAACATTTTAAAATAGTTTCTTTGAAGTTAACCAGAATTGACTCAATCAAAGATGAAGTTATATATGGTAAAGTTGTAAGTTTTCCTTTTTTATCAAATATGTTAGCTTTCCAAAAATTTCAGGATCACCTTCATGGGTCATTTCAAATACCTAAGAATCATCAGCATTTATCATATGACATTGTTCAAATGAAATAAATTTAATTTTCTGAGTTCAAATGGATAGATTATTTGTACAGGAGCTAGCTCATTACCTTTTTCATGAGCTATTTCAGCACAGTTCTACACAACTATGTTCAACTCTTGTCAGAATTCAGTTGTGTCATATTAAACTGAATCATTTTACACTATCTAAATTTGTTGTCGGTACTTCTTAGAGTATTTAGCAAGTAAATATCATCAATATAATGACAGTAAACCCTTTTAATATGGCTTTTTTTATCATGAAACTGAATATGGAAGTATCGAATATCATGAATATGGCTGTTTTTTCATGAAACTGAATATAGCTTTTTTGAATATCATAAATATGGCTGTTTTATCATGAAACCAATATCATGAAACTGCTGCTTGCCTCATGCAATACTCAATCACTTTATTAATTATTTTTACTCTTTACTTAGTCTCTGTGTTGTTTGCAGGCAATGAAAACATCTCCACATATCCTCCAGCGGACACCAAAGTTGAAGTGCCGGATGAGCTGGACGAAATTACACTGAAGTCAGAGCCCATTGCCTGGCAGGAGGACCATAAGGTGCTGTTTTTATGTTCTCTCTTATGTTTTAAATTTTATTACTCGTTTTTGGTTTAAGCATTTCATGAATTAAAGTGAGAATTTACTTGATCTGTCCTTTTGAATGAGGTGTGATTGATGTTGTGTTTGTGGTGCATTTTCAATTCTCTCTTTGTATTGACCTTTTATTATACTCTGATTGTTAATGAAAGGTTAAGAGAATCAAACTGTTTTTCCTTATGAAATATTCAAAATAAAAAATGCTTTAGGAGTGAAATAAGGTCTGAGGTATTCACAACATGTTTATAACATTCGAATAGACATTTATAGCCATAAAGTTTTTGAAATTTACCCATACCTCCCCCCCAAAGGAAAATTTAAATTTAAGGGGGTGTGATAAGAGAGATATAGGTAAATTCCAAATATTTTTGGGCTATAAATGTCTATATAAATGTTACACACATTTTGTGAACACCTCAGAGATTATTTCAGTCCTGAAGTCTTTTTTATGGATTTTTGAAATTTCTAAAGGAAAAACCGTTCCATTTCCTTGAATCATGAATAGTAGGAAAATTGTTTTGCTAGTTGGACTATCAGCTGCAATTTTATTTGTATCCCCTCAGGGGGATACAACTATTGTATCTGTGGGAATTAGCGCTCCCAGGGTAATCATGTGAGGGCCCGAGCTAAAGGTTAGGTAGGCTTCCTTTTTGTTGTAATAAAATAGGTTTTGTTTTGTTACGGACCATCTTTTTTCGGTTCACTGCTGTCCTGTTTTTCAGCACCTACTACTTTCTTCTTCAACTTTTTTCTTGTTTCATGAACTTCTTTCCTAGCTTACTGTTTCTGTGCACCTTGTGCATAGATTCCACGTTCCCTCAACTCCATACTAAATGGTGCCTTCCTCTTTCCTCTCTTGGAACATCTTTGTCGTGGTTAAGGGAGGCTAAAACTTTCTTGTATAATAATAATAATAATAATAATAATGCCTGGTAGCCTAATAATTAAAAATTTGTAAAATGGATGTTTGCATTAATGTGAGGAAAGACAGGAGAATCTCCCACACAAAAGCTATGTATCACTTAGGAAACCAGTGACCGGCTCTACGCTAAAGTTGACTGGCTCGATGCTAAAGTTGACTGGCTCGATGCTAAAGTTGACTGGCTCGATGCTAAAGTCGACTGGCTCTACGCCAAAGTCGACTGGCTCTACGCCAAAGTCGACTGGCTCTACGCCAAAGTCGACTGGCTCTACGCCAAAGTCGACTAGCTCTACGCCAAAGTCGACTAGCTCTACGCCAAAGTCGACTGGCTCTACGCCAAAGTCGACTGGCTCTACGCCAAAGTCGACTGGCTCTACGCCAAAGTCGACTGCCTCTACGCCTAAATCGACTGCCTCTACGCCAAAGTCGACTGGCTGCCTCTACGCCAAAGTCGACTGGCTGCCTCTACGCCAAAGTCGACTGGCTGGCTCTAGGCCAAAATCGACTGGCTGGCTCTAGGCCAAAGTCGACTGGCTGGCTCTAGGCCAAAGTCGACTGGCTGGCTCTAGGCCAAAGTCGACTGGCTGGCTCTAGGCCAAAGTCGACTGGCTGGCTCTAGGCCAAAGTCGACTGGCTGGCTCTAGGCCAAAGTCGACTGGCTGGCTCTAGGCCAAAGTCGACTGGCTGGCTCTAGGCCAAAGTCGACTGGCTGGCTCTAGTCCAAAGTCGACTGGCTGGCTCTAGGCCAAAGTCGACTGGCTGGCTCTAGGCCAAAGTCGACTGGCTGGCTCTAGGCCAAAGTCGACTGGCTGGCTCTAGGCCAAAGTCGACTGGCTGGCTCTAGGCCAAAGTCGACTGGCTGGCTCTACGTCAAAGTCGACTGGCCGGCTCTACGTCAAAGTTGACTGGCCGGCCCTACGCCAAAGTCGACTGGCCGGCTCTAGGCCAAAGTTGACTGGCTCTACGCCAAAGTTGACTGGCTCTAGGCTAAAGTTGGCTAACTCTATTCCAAAGTTGACTGGCTCTAGGCTAAAGTTGTCTGGCTCTAGGCTAAAGTTGACTGGCTCTAGGCTAAAGTTGACTGGCTCTAGGCCAAAGTTGACTGGCTCTACTCCAAAGTTGGCTGGCTCTAGGCTAAATTTGGCTAGCTCTAGGCTAAAGTTGACTGGCTCTATGCCAAAGTTGACTGGCTCTTCGCCAAAGTTGACTGGCTCTAGGCTAAAGTTGGCTGGCTCTAGGCTAAAGTTGGCTGGCTCTAGGCTAAAGTTGGCTAGCTCTAGGCTAAAGTTA
Source organism: Morinoia aosen (assembly GCA_030386875.1). NCBI lineage: Eukaryota > Metazoa > Arthropoda > Malacostraca > Amphipoda > Talitridae > Morinoia > Morinoia aosen. The sequence continues at coordinate 104,781,868 of CM059576.1, read as the reverse complement.
GCTTGCTCTAGGCTAAAGTTGGCTTGCTCTAGGCTAAAGTTGGCTGGCTCTACGCCAAAGTTGGCTGTCTCTAGGCTAAAGTTGGCTGGCTCTAGGCTAAAGTTGGCTTGCTCTACGCCAAAGTTGGCTGGCTCTAGGCTAAAGTTGGCTGGCTCTAGGCTAAAGTTGGCTGGCTCTAGGCTAAAGTTGGCTGGCTCTAGGCTAAAGTTGGCTGGCTCTAGGCTAAAGTTGGCTGGCTCTAGGCTAAAGTTGGCTGGCTCTAGGCTAAAGTTGGCTGGCTCTAGGCTAAAGTTGGCTGGCTCTAGGCTAAAGTTGGCTGGCTCTAGGCTAAAGTTGGCTGGCTCTAGGCTAAAGTTGGCTGGCTCTAGGCTAAAGTTGGCTGGCTCTAGGCTAAAGTTGGCTGGCTCTAGGCTAAAGTTGGCTGGCTCTAGGCTAAAGTTGGCTGGCTCTAGGCTAAAGTTGGCTGGCTCTAGGCTAAAGTTGGCTGGCTCTAGGCTAAAGTTGGCTGGCTCTAGGCTAAAGTTGGCTGGCTCTAGGCTAAAGTTGGCTGGCTCTAGGCTAAAGTGGGCTGGCTCTAGGCTAAAGTGGGCTGGCTCTAGGCTAAAGTGGGCTGGCTCTAGGCTAAAGTGGGCTGGCTCTAGGCTAAAGTGGGCTGGCTCTAGGCTAAAGTGGGCTGGCTCTAGGCTAAAGTGGGCTGGCTCTAGGCTAAAGTGGGCTGGCTCTAGGCTAAAGTGGGCTGGCTCTAGGCTAAAGTGGGCTGGCTCTAGGCTAAAGTGGGCTGGCTCTAGGCTAAAGTGGGCTGGCTCTAGGCTAAAGTGGGCTGGCTCTAGGCTAAAGTGGGCTGGCTCTAGGCTAAAGTGGGCTGGCTCTAGGCTAAAGTGGGCTGGCTCTAGGCTAAAGTGGGCTGGCTCTAGGCTAAAGTGGGCTGGCTCTAGGCTAAAGTGGGCTGGCTCTAGGCTAAAGTGGGCTGGCTCTAGGCTAAAGTGGGCTGGCTCTAGGCTAAAGTGGGCTGGCTCTAGGCTAAAGTGGGCTGGCTCTAGGCTAAAGTGGGCTGGCTCTAGGCTAAAGTTGGCTGGCTCTAGGCTAAAGTTGGCTGGCTCTAGGCTAAAGTTGGCTGGCTCTACGCCAAAGTTGGCTGGCTCTAGGCCAAAGTTGACTGGTTCTAAGCCACAATGCAACACACTCACCTCGCTTTCCTTTCATTTACTTTCCTGCAACCCCTCAGGAGGACACAACTATCGTGACTCAAGAACAATCTCTAGCACAGAGGTTCTCAATCAAGGGCAAATTTACCTTTGGTTGAGGTAAATTTTGGCCTTGTTTACCTAGTGCAAAAAGCTGAGGGGGTCAATGATGGAGGGAACGTTGAGAATTGCTGCTCTAGCATAAGTTAGAAGAAATATGATAAAAGGCTCTTTGATTCTATAGAGGTGATTTCATTCTAATATGAAAAATTATATGTTCTACTCAATATGACAGTTTAGTAATCTCAAAGAATTATTGTGTGATCTGGTAATTTTAGTTTTCTATAGTGACAACCCAATTTGACTTTTCTCAATTTATTGGAATGTATTTGCTGTCAATAGCCTTCTTCACAAACTGCACAAGACCATTTGTACACAATTAAATCAAGTTATCTTTTCCAGGTCAGTTCCAGTGCAACCTTCTGTGCACCTTCCTCCCAGAAACAAGTAAACGATATCCACGCTGAGACAAGTTTAAGGAACTTCAAAACAGAAAGCATGTTTAGGACTGTTACCTCTGGTGCGTGCAGCGCAAGTGCTGTTCTGCAGAGATACGCTGGAGTAACTCGAGGGAACGCTGACTTGCTGCCATCAAATGTGTTGCACCTGAGCAACGATGTCGAAGCCAGACTTTTTGAAGAATTCTTACCACAGACCTTCCTCTGTGCCCATTGCAATTTCTCAACTTTTCAGAGGAATTGCATAGAACTGCACCTCTATGCCGAGCATGAATCGGAAATTAATCCCATGGGTGAGTTTTGTGGTTTTTCAAGTGACTTAAGTCATGTGAGATTGGGCTAAAACGTGGGAAGGCAGCCATTTCCAAATATCAGTCACATATTTTCCAATTTAATAAAAAATGAATGAGGTTCAAAACCATTATTTAGAATCATGAATCATTTTATGTGGATGAATGACAAGTATAAAAACACCTGATATGAAATTGTTTTAATATTTTGAAGGTTAATAGAATAGATATTAAATTGAGAATAGATGTTAAAAAATTCTGTGTTGTATCAACCCATTCAATACAGGTGTTCTATAGATATGCCTTGTATGGGTTTGTACATGTGCCAACCCTAATGTAGGGGTTTAAACTGTCATGCGTTATAATAGGTAAAATCATTGTATTCTTATGCAAACATGTAATAATTCTAGAATTTTGAACGTAATTATTGCATGTAATAAATATCTTTCATGTCATTACAAAAAAAATTGAGCCCTGTGCTAATCAGCATGAGAATGCACAAGTGTATTTTTGGCATTTGAGTTTAGCAAATGCTTTTCCTGTGCAAATTCTCACATTCCTTTGTTATGTGGACTATCCAGTTCAATACGTGGAGTACGGTTGTACAGTTGTTACGCTTGTTAAGAATAGGTAAGGTTGTTAGTAGGGGAGTAAAGACTGACGATGCTGCCCTAATGCAATTCTATCTTTTTCATTCAGTGTATAACAATTATTTCTTGATCAGGTTGTAATATGATGGCTAACTTCTATTTAAGAAAATATTGAAAAGGTGCGTGTTTACATCAGCTCAGAAATAATCTACTTTGTCGTAGATATGTTTTGTTGATTGTACTAGGTTAGGATTGGTTAGAATAGATTAGATTAGCCAATAGAATAGATTAGATTAGCCAAGGCTGAACAAATTAGATTATGGAAGGCAAGGTTGGGTTAACAGAAGATAGGATATCTCAAGACTGGGTATGGTGAGATAAGTTAGATTACACTGACTAAACATTTGACGTGTTGAATATTTTACGTTAAACCACCATCTCCTGATGTACTGGGGGCTTAGCTTTTTAATTACTCCTAGATTTCTAGCTTTCTCAATTATTTGAGACATCTTAGCTTTTTCGGAAGCTATTCATTTTCTTGCCAAAGTTTTGATGGTGTAGCTTGGAAAAAATTTAGTTCGTATATTCCTTTATAACTTGACTAGTAGCAATAGTATGTTATTTTTTGTGGTATGCCCATTTTCAAATCTACGTTTGTTGTGCTGTTGAGTTGTGCTCGATCTTGTCTTTGTTATTTGCCTCCATCTGAAGGCCAAGGATAGTTAGTTGTTGGTTATTTAGATTTGTCTATCGTATAGAATGGGGACTGGCACTGCCAGGATGGATCCTGTTTGATTACCTCAGCTATAGATAGCCTTCTGAGCTAGCGTGCCCACTTAGTTTTTTTGTTTTGTTGCTTCGTCGTTATCTCTTTTTTGTCTTCTTTTCATCTTCTTTAAAACCTTGCTGTTTCTTTACACAAAGTATCTTGTATGAAAATACACCACGTGCATAGATTCCACGTTCTTGATACATATGAATGGTTTCTTCGTTTTTCTCTCTGAAAATATGTTTGTAATGGAAGTAGAGCTTTAAACTAAATCCTGTACTGCCACCACTTTGTCATTTACAGTTGACCTGCCTAACTCGGGAAATCCTCCGGATACCATGGGGACCAATACCAGCTGTGAGATGGACAGCTCCATGGTGGAAGAAGAGCCCATGAACGAGCATCGAGCGCCTCAGGTACAAGAATACGTTCCTAACTTTCATTCAAATCTATATATTAATACGCTTAAAACTAAATTCGTGGGTAACGCTCTACATCTAATAGGCTTGATAGGATAGGTGAGTTAGGGGAGGGTATTTATATTATTTATTTTATATAAGGTATTTTTCATGTTAATTTTTATTTCATTTGGTAATTTATTTATGATTTGTTAACTTTCGTTAACCCTTTAACGCCCACGAGGACACCAGTGTCCTCTTTCAAAAATACCCTCAATTTATTGCATTTCTAGTTCAATTAGTTCCCTAATGTGTTCTTTGAAGTTCTCTGCCGAGTGGCAGTTCCTATCCCATCCTGATATTGGTGACTGCCTGATGCCAGCGCCAGTTTAGTGACGGTGGTTGTGTTAATGGTAATATGAGTACAAAAATTCGGACGTTAAAGGGTTAATTTGGTAATTATTTTATAATTTATTTCAATTCTTTTTTATTCATTTATTTTTTAAATTTTAAATTTTTAAAAACTTTTCATATTTTGTAATTGTCATTTATTTTTTAATTTTTTATTCATTCCCAACTTTTAATTGTTTAATAATTTTTATATTTATATTTTTTTATTTTTTTTTATTTTTTCTAAATTTTCATTTTTTTCATTTCTTCATTTTTTCAAAATTTTATTTTATTTTTTTTTTAGTACAAATTTTATTTTTTTAATTTTTTACTTTTTTCAATTTATTTATTTTTCTCAAATTTTTATTTTTTTATTTATCATTTATTTATTTTTCTCTGTTTGCATATTTATTTTTAAACTATGTATAGGTTGTTTATTTCATTTTATTTTTTTCCAATTTTTTTATTTTTCTAATTTTCATGTACCATTTTTTTAATATTTTCATTTAATTTATTATTCTTTCCCATTTTTCATTATTTTTTGATTTCCTTATTTTTTCAGTTTTTAATTTCTTTTATTTTTTCCTAATTTTTACACACCTGACGTTGTTTTACAGTAATTATTTCAGGAATCTTTCCTTATCAAAGAATTTCAATGAAATACATTTGCTTCATACTTCAACCTTATATGCTTGAAAGTGAGTTAATTATTGAAACCGTGTAATCCACACGGATTTCTACTCATTGTTATGAAGGCGCTGTGACTCGCAATATCGTGTCTACGAACATACTATGCATAAGGAAACAAGCAGAATGGATAGGATAGGTTGGTACATGTTAGATTAGCATGGGTTAGGTTGGAATATGTTATTTTAGAGTCTCTTGGGTAATGTTAACCGAATTTTTTCATGGGTCCACCTAGCTTAACAATGACATTAGTTCAGTTAGGATAGGTAGGGATAGGATAGGTTGAGTTAGGTTAGGATAGACACGATCAGGATAGGTTAGGATAGGTTAGGTTAGGATAGGTTAGGTTAGGATAGGTTAGGTTAGTTAGCATAGGTTACGTAATGTTGACGACATTTATTCACGGGCCAACGGTTTTTATGTTTGACATATCAGGGAAGGTTCCGTTAGCATAGGATAGGTTAGTGTATACATGTTAGGATAGGTTAGGTTAAAATATGTTGTTAGAACTTGTTGGTTAATGTTGACCGAATTTTCTCCCGCGTACACCTAGCTTAACGATTATATTGGTTAAGTTAGGATACGATGGGATAAGTTAGGTGAGGATAGGTTAGGATATGATATGTTTGAATAGGATAGGTTAGGATAGGATAGAACAGGTTTGGATAGGATAGGTTAGGATAGGATGGGTTAGGATAGGATAGGCTTTGATTGAATAGGTCAGGAAGAGATAGGTTAGAATGTTAGGTTAGGAGCTATAGCTTAGGTTAGAATGGGTTATGGTTGAATTTGTTAGATAATGTTGATGAAATTTTTGCACGGAGACACGGTTTTTTATTTTTGACATATCATCAGTATAGCTTCGATTAGGGTAGGTTAGGATAGGTTAGGTTAGCATAGGTTAGGTAGGTTATGTCGATCAAATTTTTTACGGATTCACGGTTTTTTATGTTTGTCATATTATCAGGATAGGATTGGTTAAGATATGTTAGGTTAGGATAGGTTTGGTAATGTTGACAGAATTTTATCAAGGGTCCACGTTTTTTGTTTGACATATTTTCATGATAGGTTTGGTTAGCTTAGGTCAGGTAGAGTTAGGTTCGAATATGTTAGGTTGGGATAGCTTAGGTTAGAATGGGTTATGGTCGAATTTGTTAGATAATGTTGAGGAAATTTTTAACGGGTACACGTTTTTTATTTTTGACATATTATCAGTATAGCTTTGGTTGGGGCAGGTTAGGATATGTTAGGTTAGGGTAGGTTAGGTAGGTTATGTCGACGAAATTTTTTACGGGTTGATGCTTTTTATGTTTTCCTAATTATCAGGATAGCTTCACTTAGGATATGATACGTTGAGATAGGATAGGTTAGTATATGTTATTTTTGGATGAGTTAGGTTAAAATATGTTATGTAAGAATTTGTAAGGTAATATTGACCAAATTTTTTTACGGGTCCACCTAGCCTTAGGATGACGTTGGTTTAAGTTAGGTTAGGATGGGATATGTTAGGTTAGGATAGATTTGGTTAGCATATGTTAGGACAAGATAGGTTAGAATATATAATGCTCAAATTTGTTGAATAATGTTGACGGAATTTTCTCACGGGTCCCCAAAGCTTATTGATGACATTGTCCATGGAATTTCCACGGGTCCTGCTAGTATTACTTATTAATAGTGCACACGACATTTCAGAAATGACAGGATTTTATATTTTCTTGAGTCAAATCTTCCGGATGTTGATGACAAACAAATATATCTTAATATAGTCCTAATATTAGGACGGGATTTGAGATTTTCTCAAGATGAGAATCTTCTAGGTGTGGATGACAAAAAATATATTCTAATATAGTCCTAGTAGTACGGCGATTTAAATATTCTTGTACCTGCGTACTGGTAAAACTCGTATCGCAGATACGGTCATTAAGCATCCTTCAAAAGCGTAAAATTGAGACGGACCATCCAATTTACTGTGTACAATGAGATAACCAGATAACCTTAAAAGATAGGAAAAGTAAAGCACAAAAATATGTTAACTCATTTGTAAATTTATAAAATTAGGGAAACATCTCGCTTTATTACATAATATGTATTACCTTTTGTAATAATATCCTGCTTGCTTGGTTGGTTCGTCTGTCTTTGTACCCATTATTCCTAACTAGACCCCTCAGGGGCATACAACTATTGTACCTATGGGAATTAGCACTCCCAGGGGGACAATGTGAGGGCCCAAGGTAAAGGTTAGGCATGCTTTCTTTTTGTTAAAATAGAATAGGTTTTTGTTTTGTTACGGACCATCTTTTTTCTGTTCACTGCTGTCCTGTTTTTTAGCACCTACTACTTTCTTCTTCAACTTTTTCTTGTTTCATGATCTTCTTTCTTAGCTTACTGTTTCTGTGCACCTTGTGCATAGATTCCGCGTTCCCTCAACTCCATACTAAAAGGTGCCTTCATCCTTCCTCTCTTGAAACATTTTTCTTGGGGTAAAGGGAGGCTAAAACTTTCTTATATAATTATAATAACTTTAACATCCCGTGACTCTTTCTGAATTGTGCTGACCTGGAAAAATGCCTTTTTTCTTAACTCTAACACCTGAACCTGAATTTCGCCATTTGGTTAGATGGGTAAAGAAACAGCTTTCTCCACCAGCTGTCTGCCATGCCTTTGTTTCTCTGGTAGAGCCTTCAGAGGGCAACTTTTTAAAGTGTAAATTTTATATTATAGGAGAGAAACTTGATTTCTTTTGCAGAGGCCAGTATCCCCTTAGGAGGATAAAACTATTGTACCTATGGAAATTCGCTCTGGGGGGAAATATGTGAGGGCCCAAGCTAAGAGTTAGGTAGGCCTTCTTTTTGTTAAAATAAAATGTTTTTGTTATGTTAACGACCACCTTTTTTTGGTTCACTGCTGTCCTGCCGTTTTGCACCTACATACTACTACAACATTTATCTCATCTTATAAAATTATTTCTAAACTTATTATTTCGATGTCCCTTCTGCATAGATAGATTCCTTATGTCTATACTAAATGATACTTTTCTCTCTTTGGAACACCTTTTTTGCGGTTAGTTAGGTTTAAGCTAACATCTAATCTTTCCTTGCAGGGGCCAGTGATGGAGAATGCGACAACGAGCGTCATTCACGCTCCAGATAAAGGCAAGCCTTACCTTTGTTGTGTTTTTTTTTCTGTTTTGTATCTTAGTGCGGTTGAATTTCTCTAGGATTTTTTGTGTGGGAATTCTAGCTTGCATTTATGATGTACGTTCAACCATGTCATGTTTGTCTGTGCTTTACATGAGTGAATTTTAGACTTCATGTGGTATTTTTGACAAAGTGCAGAGACTTTAAATTTAATTGGGATGTTTTGGTAAAAAAGGAGACGTAATCTCCATTACCTAAACTTTGTTACCTTCTTCCTTCCTCTCTTTGGACCGCCTGTGTTGCGGATAGGGAGGCTTAAACTAACCGCTACTTTGTCTGCTCTCGTCGATACTCTGCAGAAGACTAGCGCTCCCTCGTAGTTAACCCAGCTATCAACCTTAAAAGCTAATGGAATTGGTCGTTGGAGTCTCTAGTCTCTATAGGCTAGGAGAGGGGCATTTTCTATTGCAGGAGCAAGTGTAAGAGCTGCAAGTAATTACTTTAAGACTTGACATAGCTTTGTGTTAAGCCATCGCCAGGATGGGTCGACTGGTACCTTTGTACTACGTAGGAAAAAATAATTCTTCCCTCGAATAACTGAGCTCGCGTATCACAGATACTTGCGAAACATACTTCTGTTACAAACTTCAAATTTTCGTTCGCTTGTAATCAGCTCAAAGCTTCTTTAGTTCAAAGCTTGAAATCAGCTCAAAGCTTGTTTTAGCTCAGCTCAAAATTTTCGTACTTGAGCCGCAGCCACCTGAAATTCTGGGAAAATTTAGAAGTTATTGCAGTGAAAAGAAGAACTGTTGAAAAACCCTCGCCTTAATTAAATAATCAGTCAGCAACTGACTTCTCTCTTATCTCTGAAGTATCAGGAAGATTCTTAAGGAATAACAAGCCTAAGAAATACGGCCTCTCTGAAATCAACTAACGGCCCTCAGAAACCCCTAAGACAGGGACGTTATAAAAAGGGTGACGCCTGAACAGGACGCCAAAATAACTATCAACTGACGCCTGAACAGGACGCCAAAATAACTATCAACTGGCATCCGAATAAGGACTCGCCAAAATATCTATCAATTGGCCGCCAAACAGGGACTCTCCTACAAAATATTTATCAATTGGCGTCCAAACAGGGACTCGCCTTCAAAATATTTATCAATTGGCGCCCGAACAGGGACTCCCCTACAAAATATTTATCAATTGGCGCCCGAACAGGGACTCGCCTATAAAATATTTGTCACTGTGAGCTTCAAGGTGGTGGCATTTCCCCTGACAAAAGCAAGGGTCACGTGTATATTTCTCCCAGCTCATATCTGAGCCTATTTGACAGACGAAAAACAGAAATGAAATTGAAACCCAGCACTTTTTTTGAGTTTCAGGAGAGTTACATTTTTCTTTTCTTTGTATGAGCAAGACTTAGACTTAGATTGCAACAATTTATTTTTTCATAATGCCTTTGATCTTCAAGAAATAATTTTTTCTAGTTTTGAGGGTTGCTCCTGGTGCATAAATTTTTTTATTATTATGGATTATAGAAGATAGCGTGACAAGGAACAGAAATGAAGCTCGAGCATCTCTTAGTTCTCAGTTCCAAGAGAGTTCTTCCTGACCACTTGTAACCATGATTTTAGGTATTATAAAATCATTGTACAAGGAAAGTTCTGAGGTTCAAGGAAATTTTATCATTTGTTTGCAAGTAACTATTAATCACTGGATGTAACACTAGTTTAAGGGAAGCAACGGTTTTTAGGGACCCAAAACCGAAAATAAGATTATTGCTTGAAAATGCTCCTAAACCCTTCCTCCGTTGCGTAGAAACGTCATTGGGCCCGTGTTGGCAACCCTAACCCCCACAATTACCCCCAAATTGCCCCCTCCTCCGTAGTTGCGCTCAGAGAGACCAGCTGCGGCTCTGCTTGGCTGTGGTTGGCTGCTCCAAAAAAAATTTTTGTTTTTAGACAACTGTCCATTCATTAGAGAGGTTTAGTGATCTCTTTACCTTCTTAGTGATTGGTTTTGTGCTTGTCCGTCTTGTGAAATGCCTAGAATATAAATGCAACTGTTCGTTCTGCCCAAAGATGCTTTTTCGACTTTGAGGGGCAATTCCAGATACAATTTTTTACCTAAGGAGGAAATCTTTCTTGCATCGTAAAGATCAAGGTCAGTACTATAAATCACCGAAGCAGTTTTTTGATAAGTTAAGATACTTTTTTATTGCAAAAAAGTAGAAATTCGGTTTTAAAAATTCTAAGCCCCTCAGGGATATACAACTATTGTGTCTACGGGAATTAGCGTTCCCAGGGGGGCTATGTGAGGGCCCGAGCTAAAGGTTAGGTAGGCTATCTTTTTGTTGAATGGAATAGGTTTTGTTTCGTTACGGGCCATCTTTTTTCTGTTCACTGCTGTCCTGTTTTTCAGCACCTACTACTGTCTTCTTCAACTTTTTCTTGTTACTTGTGCGGGCAGACCCTCGGAGAGGTTCCGAAGGAAAACTAATACTAAATCGCTCAAAAAAAATTTTTACACTGCTGGTCACCCGTGGCGTGTACAGAAGGAGTGTATATCCTGACGTGTCGGTCCAAACTTGAGCAAGCTCCCAAACGCGTGGTCGCAGTGCGCTCAAATTTGCTGAGCAGAAAGTCCCCAATTTCGATATTACCTGTGTCTCTTTTCGTTTTGATCGTGCAACAATTTCACCCTCATTGAGGGTTCAAAGGTCAAAATCGCCCAAAATGGGGTCTTTTCAAACTTGAAAAGTGACAACTTCCCAGGCATTTGGGAATCCCACCTTTCAGTATGTCATAGAGAAAATGTGCAAGTTGGTGCGTGAGTGCGATCTTTTGGTAAAGTTGATAAAAAGTGTCCTTTTTGGCGCGTCAAAGTTGAGAATTTTTTTTTTGCGGTTTTAAGAAAGTTGGCAGGCTCAAACTCTGATAGGTGATAGGTTTTCAAAAGTTCTACTCACCAAAAAATCAACGGCTCTCGAAACGATGAAGTTTAGACGCAACTTTGGAACACAGTTTGTCTCGAAATTTTCAACAGTTTGGGTGAGTTTCCAAACATAGTCCTGAGTTTTGATGGCAATACCTGAGGGTCTCAAAACTTGCGGTCTTGTTTAAAAAGTTTTGTAGTATACCCAGCAAGTTTTACAGAGTGCCATTTTCAAAAACTCAAGTTTTGAAGAAAAAAAAAACACGTTTTTTTCAAAGGTCATATTTGGCCGCTTTTTGTGGAGTAGTTTGAACAGGTGGTGATTTCAAAAGTTGATAATACCTAGGTTGGAACTTTTTCTAAAAATTATCAAATTTGCAGACTATGAGAAGCAATACTTTTCTTTAAAAGTTGTCCCCAAAACAACCCCCAAATACCTTGAAAAACCGCCGCAAACTTGAGTATGGAAAATGTTTTTTTTTTCTGGTTGAATTTCCCCTTATTTTATGCGTTTAGGGTAATTTTCCGGTTTGACCCTAATTTTGGCCCACTTTGCCCCCCCTGAAGCCCACTTGCTTACCTTTGACGGAGTTGAGAAACACTCGAGTGATGCGACTTGACGAGACCTTACGTTTGATACCACGATTAAAGTTGTAGCTTATCAAACTTTTGAGAAAAGACCAAAAAACATCAAATGGTAGCTCATATCGCGTAAATTTTTCCAAGTCCTGAGGGGTGAAATATTCGTTCCCAATTTGAGGCCTTAAAATATCTTTTTCTGGGTTTTCGAGCACTCATCTCCAAATGACGACTTGACTTTGATGTTTCCGTTAATTTCGCCTCAAAATGAGTGATGGTTTTTTATTTCAAAGTTTTAACAATTTTAAAGCCATTTGTGGCCTTGCTGCAATTTTTTTATGGCATCGACAGTGTTGCTGGAGTTAGAAATAATTGTTCTCACAGAAGTAACCCGGATAACATGCATTTTTGAGCACTCTTTTTCTACTCAATTTATGATGCTGTAATTTTTACTTTTTTCGATACGTTTATTGTCGTCCCATGAAAAATTTCATAGAGTTGAAATGGGTTAGTAATTGTTGATTTACCCATAGATCAGGTTTTTTTTTTTACTTCCGACGGCCTAAATTTTTTTTTCAAGATTCGAACTTTCGAGTCGTAAATTTCCAAGTCCAGATGCTAAGATATAAGGCGCTGATGACCTCAATTTGTCGAAGTTTTTGATATAGAATTTTTCCCAAAGTTCTGGCGTTTCAAACGTCAATTTTTTATGACTATATTGCATTGTGGACATGTAAAAAATTTAAGAAATGAAATATACATGAAAATGAGCTTATTTTTGTCGTATTTAGATTTTGCTGTTGATTTGTACAATGCTGGTCCGAGGACCCGATGCCATTTGTTTCAATGTTGACGTAAGCATTGCTGTTGTTCGTCTCAAAGAGTGCCACCATGACCAAAGTCTTGTAATAGATGCTCTCAAATATGCAAAGTGAGTGAAATTTAAAAACGCTCATTTTTGCTCACTCGCTGTTTTGGACAGGAACATACTGTAGGTGACAATTTGGGAATAAGAATGTTTGCAGAGTTGCCGGCTAGTAATTTTAGTTCTGATACAATGAGCATGCAAACTACATAATACTCGGTAAATGTCACGCAATGACTCATCAAAATCGCGCGATATCTCGTATCTGAGCTCTTTTATTGTGGGTCAAAATTAATGATGTGTTTTTATTGGCGTATTTTATTCTTGGAATTCTGAAATTTTCCTGCCAATGGCCGAGATACTGATACACCCATTTTGTAATGAAAATGGCTCATTAATAAACGACCGTTTTGTAACAGAGCGCATCATGCTGGGGCTGTCGATAACGATAGGGGGTACTGTGAGTTGATATTTCATTCATTAAGTTTGATGATTGAGAGAAGAAATTGGAGGATCTTTTGAGTCAGGAACTTTTGAGCTGTGCACTGGAACTTGGTTTTGGAATAAGTACGAGAACTCATTGATTTAATACCTCATATTCCCATCAGTTTCATGTTTCGCTTCTAAGAAAAACTGAGTGTGAATGTGTAGACACCGTTTCGAGGCTTACTCAGGGTTCATATTTTGAGTGTGTGTCTGTGATGGTGAGTTCTTTGGGCTCTGTAAATTGGTCAATCTAAAGTATTTGATGGGAGGATCGATTTTGTAATGTTTTTCATGAGGAAAATTGAACATATCTGGGTTTAAATTAAAAAACATGAATTCATTTAGAAATTCGAGAAATCGCTCATTTCAATTAGTTCAATGCCAAAATTTACATGAAAGTTGTTTCATGATGTAGATAAGCGATAGCATTTCTTTCGTCTTCAGAGAGTGGGAGTTATGAGAGATATTGATTTTTTTCCATTTTCAATGATGATGCATCGGTGAACTCGGTCGGCAATTGAGTGAAAATTCAATTAGGCATATCTCTGTTTGCATCGAAGGTAGAAGTCTGAAATTTTGATGCAATGTAGAAATCAATGACTACAGTCCATATATACATTTTAAAAAATGTCCAAGCAATATTTTGGAGAAAAAGAGTAATTTTTGAAAATCCCATACTTGTTCAAATTGACAATTAAGGGTAGTTAGAAAATTGCTAGAAACTTGATTTTGGGCTCAAATGAAGCGGAATCATAAGCAGTGCGTAAATTATGGTGAGAAAATTTTTTTATGCATAATTTTTGGATATATGGGCAAATGAGTTTTTAACAATGTTTTGGCCGTTATTTCATCATTGGAACGTGTTTTGAACCGTTTTTGGGGACATTTTGGACATTTTGACTTGTGCAATGACCACGCATTTGGGAAATTTAGGAAAAAGTTTGATGAAAGTCTAAGGATGTTAAAATGCTCTTTTGAATGCAAAATCGCAAAAATATGAGATTCGCTGCAGATACTAATTTCATTACCATGCGGACAGATACTTCTAGGGACGTTAGTGAACTCTACGGGGAAAATACACCGAAAATGGGGAAAAAATGACTCAAAAATGACACTTTTTAGAGTTTCAAAGTGATACGAGGTAAATGCAGTGCCCCTCGAGTTTGACTAATTTTAGAGCAACAGCTATGCCGCTCAGTAAGCTGCGTAGTCTTCGTTGAGCGGCCCCAAAACCCAAACTTGATTTACCCAACCCCTGAATTTGACCGCGCGTCAGCGCATTCCGTAATTATTATCCCAATGAAGATGAAAAGTTATCGATGTTTTTGTATTAGAGCAAGAATTATCTCTGGTTTTGATGTGGCATTGCGATGGTAGTTTTATATTGTGATGATTTCTATTTTATTGAGGATTTATGGTTGTTTTGTTTCATAGATCCCCTCAGGGGGATACAACTATTGTATCTATGGGAATTAGCTCTCCCAGGGGAAAAATGTGAGGGCCCGAGCTGAGAGTTAGGTAGGCCTTCTTTTTGTTGAAATAAAATATTTTTTTTTATGTTAAGGACCACCTTTTTTCGGTTCACTACTGTCCTGTTTTTCAGCACCTCTGACTTTCTTCTTCAAATTTTATCTTATTTCATGATCTTCTTTCCCATCTTACTGTTTCTATGCCCTTTCTGCATAGATTCCTCATTTTCTTATCTCCATATACTAAATGGTGCCTTCCTCCTTCCTCTCTTCAATACGCTCTATTTTTGCAGCGGTTAGGGAGGCTTAAACTAACTTATAATCTATAATCTTTGTTTCATAGATTGGAGCACGATTGGATTATTTAAGGGCTTTGCATGAATAACTGAGACACCATCTGATGTATGTTAATTTACCGCTCATTCACATCATTTATTCGTGAAAAGATATATATTGAGTTCTGGGGTTCATTTGAGAAAGTATTGATAGTAAATGGATCTGTCATGAAGTTCTTGAATATTTGGCGTTTTCTGTTGAGGTTTTAAATGAAATTTCAGAACGAAAGGTTATTTTTTGCTTATGAAACTGAGTAATCTATTTTGATGTCAGAGGTGGCAATTTTTGTGGGTTATGGGCAGCCTTATTTTCGTATGTCTGGCTTTGGCGGAATTTTAAATAGCTTCTGAAGAATTTCGTTTATTTTTAAACCGCATGTATAAGTAAAGAATTTTGAATGAGGCTCATGTAATTGATACATGGGAATATGTATCATTTAATGTATTCTGGTCGAATGGACGATCATGTTGACAGGGTTTTAAGCATGTTCGACTGGAGGTTAATTCGGGATTTAATGCTGAAATTTCACTCTCTTCACGATGTCAAGCAACTTGCAGTCGCGCTTCATATTAGGGTTTTAAGTAGCTTTAAGTTTTGATTTAGTTGAAGGTATGTTATTGCGTGTAGGATAGGTTAAATTACATTGGGTAAATTGGTAAGAAAACTTGGATGGACGTTAAGGTAAATGTAATAAATGAAGTGGGATTGGAAATTAAACAATAAAATAGGATAGATTAGGTGATCATGTCGTCAGGAAAAAATAGGTTAGCATAGGTTAGATTAGGTCAGGCCTGTTAAGGTTAGGCTAGGTTGGGTTAGATTAGTTTAGATTGAATTAGGTTTGGGTGTGATAAGAAAAATTATTTTGTTTGATTGAATTATGATTTGTGTAGTCATTATTAAATGAAGTTACCATGAGAATGGTTTGGTTAGAATGTGTTCTAAAAGAAAGAGGTTGATAATATGGTTTTGAATCCGTTGATATGCGATCAAGTTTAGTTTTGTTAGGTTTGAGTTTTAACTTGGTATGTGTAAAATGTTACTTGTTAATGGTGGTGAGGGGTAGCCACAGTTCTTCTAGTGAAAATTATAAATAAAGGTTTCTAGCGACGGACGTTTACATCATCATCAATGATGGCCACACGGTACCCAAGATGGCGGCCGCCATCTTGGAGCCGATGTCAACGGACGTCACTAGAAACCTTTATTTATAATTTTCACTAGAAGAACTGTGGCAACCCCTGACGACCCAACCTCTTTACATTTCTAGAATTACGCTCAAATTGCTTTTTAAATATTTGTTCCTTGTATTAGGGTGATGAGATCAAAATGAACAACTTTTCTTCCGTGCACTTTCCTTCGCAAATGAATATTTAATGAGTTATAGCAAAAAGTTTTAAAAAAAGTTGAATTACACAACTCCGGCTCATTTGCGATGAAAAGTGTTAGAAGAAAAGTTGTTCATCAAAATTTTGAAATCAATAACTGTGTTCTGGAAAAATACCAAAATTTGCTATCTTACGGGTTTTTGTTCAAAAGAACCTAGCAAGTTTTCTAAACTGGGTCTTCGTCTAGATAATTGGGAATTGAAATAGCACAAACAAGCATGAATTCTGCGGTATGTTTAAAACAAAAGAAATTACACAGACAATTTTACTTGTGACTTAAGTCTTGCTTGAGCTTATGGGCACACATAAATTTTACGTATGCTTTCTAGCTGATGGTCTCAATGCTACACCTGGGAGGAGAAACAATTTTTTATATTATTTTTGAAATTTCTCAATTGGTAGTTTTTTCAATCTAGTAATAGAATAGAGTGCAACATCTCTTTACCAAGATTTGAACCCTGCATTCCTTTAGTAGGAAAACTAGTTGACCTTGGTTCTTTTCAAGGCAAAATTGGAGTAAGAAATGATAATTAGGTGTTCAATTATTATACTATGTAAGGCATGTATATTGAGCATTTGTATCATGTAATTGCATTGAAGATTTTTTTTGCAGCTTATTTCACAGATATCAATTAAAATTTCAGTAAATTGAATGCTGCTGGCATATCAGTCATTGTCTAAGGTTGAGTTATAAGCTGTTCTGCCAACAAAAAGAGTTTTAAAGGTCAGAGAAATTTAATAATCCAGCTGCATGTATGTTGCACAATTTTTCCTCTGCAGTTTAGTATGGGATATTTGTTCTAGCTAACAAATGTAGTTCATCCTTCTTCACTTTTCAGGAGTTATTAATTTCTTCTTATGTGCCTGTTTATTTTCAATTGTTATTCCTTTATTTTGTGGGTTGTTCATGTGTCTGGCCATGCACTAGTTTCTGAAAGTAACATTGCATGGGCTGACTCTGTAGTATTAATATCCGTACTTGGCTACAGCTTAACTGGTAGTCCATCATTGGTATCTGTTAAAAGTCCTGTTAGACTCACTAGTATAACTTGTTACTGTTCCTTTATAGACTAGGCCAATGATTACTGAAGAAAAAGTATTATAGCATTCTATCTCTGTGGAATTAATCAGTCCACTTTATCATAGGCTTTCTCTCACTGAATTGTCTCTAAAATTACTTTCTTTTGAACATTAGTACAAGCTCCCCTCAGGGGGATGCAACTTTTGTATCTATGGGAATTAGCGCTCCCAGGGGGAAAATGTGTGAGGGCCTGAGTTGAGAGTTAGGTATGCCTTCTTTTCGTTGAAATAAAATGTTTTTGTTATGTTAACCCTTTAACGCCCCAGAGGACACCAGTGTCCTCTTTCAAAATTCCCCTTCAATATATTGTATTTCTTATTCAATTAGTTCCCTAATGTGTTCTTTGAAGTTCTCTGCCGAGTGGCAGTTCTTATCCCATCCTGATATCGGTGACTGCCAGATGCCAGCGCCAGTTTAGTGACGGTGGTTGTGTTAACGGTAATATGAGTACAAAAATTCGGACGTTAAAGGGTTAAGGACAATCTTTTTCGGTTCACTGCTGTCCTGTTTTTCAGCACCTACTACTTCTTCAACTTTTATCTTGTTTCATGATCTTCTTTCTTAATTTACTGTTTCTATGCTCTTTCTGCATAGATTCCGCATTCCCTTAACTCCATACTTAATGGTGCCTTCCTCTCTTTGAATCGTTGTTGTGGCGGATAGGGAGGCTTAAACTAATAATCTAATAATCTAATCTAACCAGTACAAGCTCTTATATAATGAACAGGAGAATCCACAGCATTGGGCTATTACTTTTAATTCTCATTATCTATCGAGTTCAGCAAACTTATTTTGGGTATATTTTCTTCTGAATTAAAGGATTTCGATTCGCCATCTGTGTGCACAACACTGCAATGGAGAGCTCAGGGGAGGAAACCTCGCTAAGATTGGTGGTGTACTCTTCAACTGATGAAGGAAGTGTCAGCGATTCCTCAGAGATTCCTTCCACCTTGGCTTCAGTTAACTGTGCCCCAGACATCTCTGCTCCATTCACCTCTACTCCAGCCCTCTCTGCTTCAGTCACCTCTACTCCAGCTTCCTCTGCTCCAATCACTTCTACTCCAGCCCCCTCTACTCCAGCCCCCTCTACTCCAGCCCCCTCTACTCCAGCCCCCTCTACTCCAGCCCCCTCTACTCCAGCCCCCTCTACTCCAGCCCCCTCTACACCAGCCCCCTCTACTCCAGCCCCCTCTGCTCCAGCCCTTTCTGATTTGATGGACGTAATCAGCGATAGTGATGGAGAAACGGCACTAAAGTCTATGCAACCGCAAAAACACCGTTTTCCATGTCCCCACTGTCCTAAGCAGCTTTTTAATCTACCTCGTCACCTTTTTTCTGTTCACAACTATAGTAAAAACAAAGCAAGGTTTGCTACTATTAATTTCAATCTGCGGAAAATGTACAAAAGAAAAGAAACAAGAAAAACACGGGATTACAGGAAAAGGAAGCCGTGTCCTGTCGACGGCTGCTTTGCTGAAATCAAAAATATTAGTCGCCATCTTGGGACGTACCATAGTATGGCCCCTCAAGAGCAATTGATCGAGTTTAGGATGTATCCGAACGAGGGGCATTCTGACGACTCCGCAAACTCCAATGAAGAGCAAGAACAAGGGGAATCGATGCCCGAGACTCGCCCACTGAAAGTTCTCCTGAAAAGCTTCAGTGACTACTTGTCAAGCCCAGTAGGCAAAGAACTCGACAAGGGCACAATTTATCAACATTGCCAGCAAATAAAAAAAATGATGTCCTGCATGAAAGCTAACTAAACTAACTATAAAAAGCTGCTTAATATAACTGTCATCAATGAAATTTTCCGTGACCTGAAATCTGTGGGCAGTTATGGGCGGAAGGGATTGAACCATGGTACCCTGAGGGGCTACAGCTCTTCTTTAAAACATCTAATTTGCTTCTTTAAATTGCATCCCGATTTTGACAAAGAGATCAACCTCACTGAGTTAGAAACGCTCAATGAGCAACTAACTGATTTATCCAAAGGGATGAAAAAGCAGTGTATGAGAGGGAACTGGCACCGCATGGAACGAGACCACCAAAAACTTCCATCAGAGTCCGACCTAAGAAAGTATTTGGAAAGCAAGACAAGGAAAAAATCAAAGAGATTCTTGAAAATCTAACTTCGCAGAATGCAGCCAACCTCTCAAGTAGTTCCCTTAAACAAATAAGCGCATTCATTTTCATTGAGATAAGCCTAGACAATGCGAATCGAGCAGGTGAAGTTCGACATTTGCTCATGAGCGAGTATCTTGCTGCTACTCAAGCGCTCGATGGTAGCCTTACTTTAAATATTGAACATCACAAGACGTTCCATAAATATGGTCATGCGTCGTTGTGTTTAGGCTCTAAACTGGCTTCCTACCCCGCGCTGTACGTTCAGTTCGTCCGCCCAATTCTCGCGATACCATCTTCTCCACCCAACCTGTTTCTCACAAGATCAGGAGCAGAGCTATCCGCCTCTAGCATGAGGTTTTACATGCAATCATTATGGAACAAACTTGGCTTGAAATCACAGGTTGGGCCGACAATTCTGAGAAAAAAGGCGGTCAGCCAAGGGCATATCTCTCACCCAGAGAAAAAGGCAGTGCTGGTTGCCAAAATGCATCATAACAAATCGACCGCAAGCAGGAGCTACTTCCTCCACGATAAACAAAAAAACTGCGAGGATGTTGGGCGACAGCTGCGCGGCATGTTGGTGCCTTCTCCTCCTCAGCCGTCAACGTCTAGAAATACGACATCATCGTACGCAGTCCGCCGTACCGACAATTTGAGCATAGCCCAGAACCTAAGGGAACCTCAAAGCCCAGATCAACCTCAGGACCTGGGCGAAACTGAGACTCCAAGCGAACCCCAGCCTCAGGAGACCCAGACGCTGGAGTCACCACCTCACGTTGATGACGAACAAGAACTTGAGGAAGAAACTACACAACCTGGACCGTCGAGGGAGCGCATAAACTGTCTGTCTTCTCCAATAGAGGAAAATGAAAACTTAGACGATTCAAGACAATATGTCCGAAATCATTTTTCCGAAGACGAGGAACAATTTTTAGCTGCTGCTGCTCGAGGTCTTTTTGAAAAAAGAAAGGTTATGAAGAAAGAGAAAGTGATCCGCCTCCTGAGGTCATCAGGAGAAGGTAGGCGTATTTTAGCAAAATTTGATTTCCCAAAAATAAAAAATAAGCTAAATTATTTGAAGTATAGAAAGTGAAGGAAGTTTTAATTATTTCTTCTTCTTCCTATTTCTTCTCATACGTGCAACTAGGTCTAGTTTTGTATGAGAACTTGTACCAGTTATATTCATTATTATAATTTTTTATTCCATTTTTGCATAAAATTGTTCCCTATTTTTCTTCTGAGAATGACGCTATTTTATGAATGCTCACGCAAATTAACCCTTTGATGTATTTTTTTCTTTGCGTCTTTATTTTTGCAAAATGTCCGTTTTCTCTTCAGAAAATTGATTTATTATTAATGTTAAGAGTCCTAATTTCTGGGAAAATTAACCCCTTGATAATATTGTTTTTCTCGTCTTTGTTCATGGGAGAATATCCAGTCTTCTCTCATGAGAAAAGTGTTTCATTATTAATGTTAAAAGTCTTGAAAATTTCTGGGGAAATTAACCCTTCCATCATCTTGTTCTTCGTTCAACGGAAAATGTCCTGCTATTTTCTTATGAGAAAAGCGTTTCATTATTAATGTTGAAAGTCTTGAAAGTTTCTGGGGAAATTAACCCTTCCATCATCTTGTTCTTCTTCGTTCAACGGAAAACGTCCTGCTATTTTCTTATGAGAAAAGCATTTCATTATTAATGTTAAAAGTCTTGAAAGTTTCTGGGGAAATTAACCCTTCCATCATCTTGTTCTTCGTTCAACGGAAAATGTCCTGCTATTTTCTTATGAGAAAAGCGTTTCATTATTAATGTTAAAAGTCTTGAAAGTTTCTGGGGAAATTAACCCTTCCATCATCTTGTTCTTCTTTGTTCAACGGAAAACGTCCTGCTATTTTCTTATGAGAAAAGTGTTTCATTATTAATGTTAAAAGTTTTGAAAGTTTCTGGGGAAATTAACCCTTCCATCATCTTGTTTTCTTTGTTCAACGGAAAACGTCCTGCTATTTTCTCATGAAAAAGCGTGAAAAGCGTTTCATTATTAATGTTGAAAGCCTTGAAAATTTCTTGGGAAATTAACCCTTCATCTTGTTCTTCATTGTTCAACACAAAATGTTTAGTTATTTTTTCATGAGAGAAGCGTTTCGTTATTAATGTTAAAAGTCTTGAAAATTTCAGGGGAAATTGACCCTTCGATCGTCTAGTTCTTCTATGTTCAACGCAAAATGTTAAGCTATTGTCTCATGAGAAAAGCAATTTTTATTAATAAACGTTTGAAAAATTTCTTCCAATAAACTTTGTGATGAGCCATGCATTTTTCTTTGCCCCGTTAATGCACGGAATTGATTTATTTTTAGTCGTGACAAAAAGGATTCTTCATGATAACCTTGATCAGAGTCGAGTCTAACTCAGCAGAATCGATTCCGACTCGGCTGAATTGGCGCCGACTTTTCCGAGTTGGCTCCGACTTTTCCGAGTTGGCTCCGACTTTTCCGAGTCGGCTCCGACTTTTCCGAGTCGGCTCCGACTTTTCCGAGTCGGCTCCGACTTTTCCGAGTCGGCTCCGACTTTTCCGAGTCGGCTCCGACTCCTCAGAGTCGGCTCCGACTCCTCTGAGTCGGCTCCGACTCCTCTGAGTCGGCTCCGACTCCTCTGAGTCGGCTCCGACTCCTCTGAGTCGGCTCCGACTCTTCTGAGTCGGCTCCGACTCCGTTACATGCATTTTTTTAAAACACATACTGAGGTAGTATGGTAGCCACCTAATGGCCGTCAGTGTGCGTGCAAGGTCAAGTTTTCTGAGTACATTCTGACTTCTGAGGCGAGGGTCCTCCTTTTCTGAGTCAAGTCTGACTCGCCTGAGTGGAGTATGAGTCAAAAAGACTCGTTTGGAGTCAAATCCGACCCGTTGGAGTCAAGCCCGGCTTTGTTTCTTGTATTTTTAAAACGCCTACTGAGGTAGTAAGGTAGCAGATAGTGGGCCCTTGTGTGCATTTCGCGCCGAGAGTAGCCACGTAGTTACTGGGGTGGACGTGGAGACCCGGCTACCGCACACGTGTAGCGAGGTATCACTAAATGGCCGGCCACAGTATCGGGGAGTCAGAAATGGAGTCGAGGTGCAGACTTCGTGGGCTTTTCGGGTAGGCGGGGAGATATGAAGATGTGTGTGTGGAGAGGTGTGTGTGTGTAGGTGTGTGTGGAGAGGTGTGTGTGTGTTTAGGTGTGACACATACCCAGAACATATTTTTATATATTTTTCTTGTTCTGAGGGTTGCTGGTGTGATACAAAATGTCACTTTCTTTGAAGTAATAGGCATGTTAAATCTAAGAATAACTTTTTCCAATTGTGCGAGCTGCTGCTGTAATGGAAAACATTTTTATCTCTCAGTACTTTAAAGTATATGAGTTATATTGTCCATTACCTAAGCCTGTCTGAAAACGTGGGATAATTAAACAACAATTTCATGTAACTCTGAGCTTCAAGAAGATTTCATTTCAGATTCCTTAAGCATATGTTTGTGAAATCAGGTTTAAAAACAAATTTGGAATTTCTCAACTCTTTGAAGTACAAGAAAGTGACATTTTCTATAGCAGGAGCAAGTATAAGAGCTGAAAGAAGTTGGTTTAACACTTGATATAGCTATGAGCTCCATGGGAGTGGCATTTTCTATGACAAGCAAGAGTCCACATGTGGAATAAAAGGTCACTTGTGGATTTCTCTTAGTTCATATCTGAGCCCATTTGACAAATGAAAAACAAGAGTATATTTTAAACCTAGCACTTTGAGCATCAGGAGAGTTACACTTTTCTTTTTTTGTAAGAGCAAGCCTCAGAGTCCCCTCAGGGGAATATGTGAGGTCCCGAGCTAAAGGTTAGGTAGACTTTTTTGTTGAAATAGAATAGGTTTTTGTATGAGCAAGCCTTAGACTCTCCTCAGGGGGATGCAACTATTGTATCTATAGGAATTTGCACTCCCAGGGGAATATGTGAGGTCCCAAGCTCATATCTGAGCCCATTTGAATGATGAAAACAAACAAATTATTTTAAACCTACAACTTTTTGAGCTTCAGGAGAGTTACATTTTCCTTTTTTGTATGAGCAAGGCTTAGACTCCCCTCAGGGGAATATGTGAGGTCCCAAGCTAAAGGTTAAATAGACCTTTTTGTTGAAATAGAATAGGTTTTTTATGAGCAAGCCCATAAACAATAAGGGAACCGTACGTCTTCCAAAATCTTATTATACAATAAGGGAACCGTACGTCTTCCAAAATCTTACAATACAATAAGGGGGCCGTACGTCTTCCAAAATCTTATAATACAATAAGGGGACCGTACGTCTTCCAAAATCTTATAATACAATAAGGGGGCCGTACGTCTTACAAAATCTTATAATACAATAAGGGGGCCGTACGTCTTACAAAATCTTATAATACAATTCGTATTATACACTCTCCTCAGGGGGATGAAACTATTGTTTCCATAGGAATTAGCACTCCCAGGGGGAATATGTGAGGTTCCGAGCTAAAGGTTAGGTAGGCCTTTTTCGCAAGCAACCATTAATCACTGGATATAATGCTAGTTTAATGTTAAGTGCTCTTCTGTTTTATAATTGTTTGATATTTTTGGTACTTAGTAACACTGTTTTGTATTTTTCAGATTCCTTTTCTGTTTTTTCTTGGTCATTCAAAATGAAACCTCTTAGAGGAGTCGAAAGGCGTAAGCGGCTCATGGTAATAGATTCTTCCAGTTCGGACGATGAACCGTCAAGGAAAAAACCAAAAATAGTGAAAAAATTCCAAAAAAGAAATAAGATCTGCTGTCCTGTGTGTGGAAAGGCGATGGCACAGCTACCACGCCACTTGAGGAATGTGCACGCCTGGAACGCGAAGAAGGCGAGATTTGCTACAATCACCTATGAAGTGAAACCAACAAAGGAGAACCCAAAAGGCAAGCAGTACAACAAAAGACAGCCATGCCCTGTTCCTGGGTGCCCCGCTGTAATGAGGAGGATTTCCTGCCATCTAACCAACTACCACAAGTTGAGTCCCCAGGAACAAGTGACTCGGTTTGGAAATTTGTCCATCAGCGGGGGCAAGGAGCAGGAGCAACAACAGCACCACAAGCAGGAGCAGCACCAGGAGCAACAACAGCACCACAAGCAGGAGCAGCACCAGGAGCAACAACAGCACCATGAGCAGGAGCAGCACCAGGAACAGGAGGATTCGGTAGAGGAAGAGACAGAGTCAGAGTACGAACCATCAAAAGATGAAGAAGAGAACAATGTCTTCCATGTCACGCCGATGTCTTTCTTTTCTCTAATGCATAAATTCTCTAAGTATTTGGCAAGCCCATTGGGAAGAGCTCTTGATGAAAACACCATTAAACAACACGTTCGGCAGTTAAGAGTTATTATAGAGTTTTCAAAGTCCAATAGCTACAGAAACATCTTTAACATCACCACGCTAAACTCAATCTTTTCAAAACTGATTTTGCCAGAAAAAAATGGGGGTAAGGGATATCAAAACAACACCATAAGGGGCTATATTTCATCAGTTAAGCATCTCATCAAATTCTTGAAAATAAACCACAACCTTGACCCATTGTTGCATTCAAGCAAGCTCGATGCTCTTTACGAGCAACTCTCGGACCTGTCTGCTGGCCTCAAGAAAGGATGCCAGAGAGAGACGTGGAGCCGGCAGGAGCGAGACTTACAGCGAATGCCATCCACCAGGGATATAAACACGTACCTGTAGAGTGATCTAAGGAAAGAAATTGAACGATCCATCAAATCGATGGACGTTGATTCCGATCTCTCAGCTTCACCTTCACTCGGCAAATCTATGCTTTCTATCAGGGTTGCGGAGTCGGAATAAATTTGCGACTCCGACTCCACCTTTCCAGAATTTGGCAACTCCGACTCCGACTCCACCTTTCCAGAATTTGGCGACTCCGACTCCGACTCCACCTTTTCAGAATTTGGCGACTCCGACTCCGACTCCTCCTTTTCAGAATTTGGCGACTCCGACTCCACTTTTCCAGAATTTGGCGATTCCAACACCGACTCCGCCTATTCACAATTTTGTGACTCCAACTTCACCTATTTATAATTTATAAGATGAATATTTTATTCCTTAACTAGTGTACACGACCGTCAAAAATGACGGAATTCAATACCTTACTTCAACAAATTTTCGTTTGAGTGGAGTTTCCATGCTTTCAGCTTATTCTAAAGGTAACATATTTTTCTTATAAGAGTAATAAACACTCAGAACACAGTATTTTTGAGCCGCGAGAGAAGTAGTTATATCCATTCGTGTCGTATCCAAGATACAGAAATTCAGCATTACTGAATGAAAGCAACTGCGAACTTCTGTAAGTTATTGTAATATGCAATACAGTACATTGTAATACAGTATATTTTAATATACAATACAGCATATTGTAACATGCAATACGCTACATTGTAATATACAATACCCCACCGAACTCTGTATTCACGATACAAACTCGAGTATATAAGGCACTGGATCGCTCTAATTGTTTTGAAAGTGACTTATTATAGAGCACTTGCACAACGAAAATAAGTGTATTAATTGACCGTGAACTGAAACCAAGACCGCCAGTGCTAATTTCTTTCTATCAATTATTCTTAACAGCGTGGCACAAAACGTATAAATAAACACACGACAGTCATTCTTAGTAGTAAACGGTTGCAGGTGTTGAAACCTGTGCATATGTTCATTATATTCTTTATTAGCGAACGACTTTTAAATTGACTACAGAATGTTAACAATCAAGATACTAGTGTACAGGATTGGTCAAAAATGATGGGATTCAATGGTATCGTTTTAAAAAAATCTCATGATAAAAAGGGCAAACAAATATATCCATCCTAACAGTACCCGCAATAAAAAAAAAGTATTCTCGTACTTGTGCACTTGTAAAACTCCTGTCACAGATACGGTCATTAAGCATACGTCACAGACGCACACAACAACCAAGCAAGCAACAACTGTGCATTATAATTTAAATTATTGTTCGCAAGAAGTTTTTAAAAAAATTTCCATACCTTTTAGGCATTTAAATGTCTTAAATTTAAATGCGATAAGCCCCATTTTCTTGACAGTAGATCCGATTTTCACGCAATGTTTTTTACTTATAAACATAAGTGAGCAGATGCCGTGTTTTTCATAATATTGCAATGGTATTTATGATACTGTCTGAGCAAGAAGATTCCCCTTGTAATGACATAGGGGAAATTACGCACGAGAACATATACTTATTTATAAATTGACAGACACCTGGATTTTTATTATACCGGGTGTCACATAAAAATGTCCCCGATTTTCAATTAATTATATCTCAGCTTTAAATTAACATATTTGAATTGCCTTTTTTCACAATGTAGTAAATTTTATTTCCTTTTCGAATAATTAAAGTTTTTGAAAATCGGTTGAATAACCACTTTACAACGATCAATTTATTGAAAGGGATAGAAAAACTAATTGTTCAGAGGAAAAGTTTTTAAAACAATATTGATATTCTGCCATATTTTGTACTTTCCATAAAACTGAACAAACAAAAATTTCCAAGAGTAACAAATCATTACCTTGAATAACGTTTAAATAAATAAAGTAATTTTGTATCCTTCAACATACCCTCCATTTCTCTCAAGGCAAGTATTACTTCTAGCCACCATTGAACGAAAAGTTTTACCCAATATTCCACGGTTTTCTATCGGTTCTTGAAACACTATTATTGAGAACACTTGAAACTTGAAACCTCTCAGAGGGTTTAAATACTTGGTGGTATGTAGGATACATCATTATGAAATTATTCTTAACAGTAGGTATTGAGAAATGAAGGAGAACACCAGTGTTCTTTTTAAAACTTTCCCTTTGAAAAAATTTTCTATCCCTTTCAGTAAATCGATCATCTTGAAGTGGTTACTCAACTGATTTCAAAAACTTGAATTATTTGAAAAGGAAACAAAATTGACTACAAACTTAATAAAAGACAGTTAAAATATGTTAATTTAAAGCGGAGATATAATCAATTAAAAAGTCCGGAACATTTTTGTGGGACACCCAGTATAGTGTTGATTGTTCTTATACAATAAAAGGTCAAGTGTCTCCTCAAACAAATAAATTAATAGGCTTAGCTATTTCGTGAGCGTAATCTCTC
This sequence comes from Morinoia aosen, assembly GCA_030386875.1. NCBI lineage: Eukaryota > Metazoa > Arthropoda > Malacostraca > Amphipoda > Talitridae > Morinoia > Morinoia aosen. The sequence goes on along the minus strand of CM059576.1, from coordinate 104,754,465 downwards.
CTATGTTATTACAATGGAGTTTTAGGATTTAAAACTTAAGGGCGACTGTTCGAACATTTATTTCAAATACAGAAGAACTTCAAGGGAACAACAGCAAGTCATTTCCCGAGATGCGCAAAAAGAGAAACCGTGCCCAAGTTAGGCGTATCTTGAGGATTCCAACAGTACGCACAGCAGCGTCCTCTGTAGTATTTTTATTATTAAATTCCTTTAAAATGGAGACCGAAGATCTTCTTTAACGTAAGGTTAGTTTTTAAAACGATACTCGCTGAAAATAGAAGACTCCCAATGGACGCGGCTGGTGATCAACACGGTACTCCGGTAGGAAATTTTAGATGCGTTCTGAGTAGAGAGATACAGAGTTTTGAGATGTCTGGTCGCCGACTAGCTGAATATCGTATCTTATTGCAAGATTGCACATAGCATTAAGATTTTAACAATTAATTGACAATTTATAACCTTGAATAATAAGCGTCCATTCAAGAGGCTGCAAGAGCCGGGTCGAGGAGTTTAAGTCGCAGAAAGAGACTGCTTTTTGCGCAGAGAAATAAGTTAGAGTTACCAGACCCACTTTTATTAAAAAGACGACATGCTGCCCAAGCAGAGCAAGCTCAGAGAAAATTTGATGAGTGAACGCCAAAGCGTCACGAGTAATGTTAACTACAGTGATTTAAGGTTAATGCAGGTCTGCTAGAAGCTCAAACATGCTTAATTATAGAAAGTTAAATTTAAACACAAAAAACGGAAAAAAAGATGCAGCTGCAAAACAAAAAACAAAGAACAAAGAACTAATTTCAACAATTTCAAATTCTTGTCTGTGAACTAAGAGAGGCCAACTGAAGAAAACTTTTTCTTCCACAAAGCCGCCATCAGAAATACGGAAGATATTCAAAAGGAAATTTCATTGAACAAATAAAATTGGCTGTCCGTCTTTGTTGGTTGGTCTGTCTCCCTTTCACGCACTTTAAAATGCTTAATGACTGTATCTGTGATGCTAGTCTCACCAGTGCACAAGTACTAGAATATTTTAATCGCGGGTGCTATTAGGATGGAAGTATTTCTTTATGATCCACATCTGGAAGATTTGTATACAGACAATATCGAATCCCGTCATTTATGACGAGTCTTGTACACAATTATGTATACTGAGTATTTCAGAACACGAAGTACAAAATTGCACATCAATTAGAAAATGACCAAATAAACCCTTTTTGTTCTATGGAATTTTCCCCAAAAAATCGGGGTTGGGAGGTATTAGCTGTTTATTGTTTCAACAGATGAAATTGAACAGCACAATTACTCGCAATATTTATTTTGAATTTACTTTACAAAAATTGTTCAAAATGTGTTCCACCTACATCAATGCACTTTTTGAATGTTAGCCCTAACGGCTGCCAGATATTAGGAAAGCTTGGGCAAAAAATTAAAATTGTCTTTGCTGATCCCAAAATTTTGAAAAAATGGAAACTTCACTATCAAGACGTCCTTTATTTTAACAATTGAGATTAGGAAACACGTCTTTTTAAGGCATCTCACCAGCAGCCACTGCAATTCTGGCCACAAGATCTTCCTCAGACTCAATGGGTGTAGCATAAACAAGAATTTTCATGTGTCCCCAAAAATTGAAATCGAGTGGAATCATGTCAGGAGATTTAGGAGGCCATGCAACTAGAACATTTCGCACGATCAACGTCAATTCCAAATAAATATTGTGAGTAATTTAGCCACTCAATTTCATCTTTTAAAACAATAAACTTTTAATATCTCAATGTATCTTCGGAAAATTTCATAGAAGAAAAATGGTGTGCAATTTTTTGCCTCTTATTCTGAATCTGAAACTCCCTGTATATTACTGACAAGTGTTTTCTGAGTAGATAATGTAGGCACTGTCTACACTGAGAAGCATAGATATGTATCAACATTTTTTTCTACTAAGTATGCACTAATTCAGTGAAATTAAAATAGTTAATTCAATGACTATGCTTCAAATCCCCAAAATTATAATATACTTGTAGTTAAGGTAGGCCAAATTTGCACACTGCCTTTTCTTCTCAGTATCTACACTATGCAAGGTAACAATGCAGAAAAGGTATCATATTATTGTTCAACTCTGTTACATTTCGGCTATAATAGGCAAAAGTTGTTCTGCTTTCGTCGCAGGGGCCTGACGTTTTCGGAACGTTTTGTTTACGAATAAAAGTCACTTCTAGCTTCTTTGCGTGTAATATGATACTATCTCTTATTTTCGTCTAACTTTTTACTTCGTATTTGACACTTTCTTATTTTAATAAACGCCCATGTTCTTCTCATATCGTGTTTTTTTTTAACAATTTGAAACGTTTCCAGCATGAAAATTTGTGCTATCGCATAACTGCAATAACCATTTCAGCTGCGATAGTGCATTGCTTTCAGTTAGAATATGTGAGTGACTGTAAGTGAAGTTTTTGCTAGTGTGGGTAATTATTTTCATTGCAGCTCGCTTACATTGTATTTAAATTTTTTCATGTGTCTCAATGCCGATATTGATAACCTTACAACATTTCCAAATCTTCCTTAACAAGAAGTAATTAATTATATAATGCTACAAAAAGGATACCATTTCAGTTTTTAAAATTGTATCAACATAATTATAAAATTCTCCATTTCAGCGTATGCTTACTAGAAACTGGGGAGTGATACGAAAATAAAAATTAAACATGATAATGATATAGTGAAATACAATATAACTCTGAAAGAACCAAACAACATTCGAGGAATAACTTTAGAAATGAGCAGAAATTTTTATTATTAATACATGTTAACTTGACCTAAAGATAAGGAAGCCTTATCAATTTTGACAAGATAATCTGAAAACTAGAAGTCTTTATGCACCAGACCATAGCTTCAGGTTTTGGCAAAGACTACTCATTGGCAATGAATCATAACCTAAAGACTAGAAATATTTATGATTTTAAACAATTTAAACAATTTATTTACCACAGGTGATACAGAGGCAGAATGATTCTTAAGTCAAGTAAAATGGTTAAATTTGAGTATAGCTACCTGTGGCCCGAACAAGTTCAGCGACTTCTAGGGCATCCTATCATCATGTTATTCTAAGGTGTACAATAATGTTTAACCTAGTTTACTTAACCTAGTTTCGCATTAGACTGATCATTGATATAATTTACTCGATATTTTATGCTGTATTCAACAATATAGGTCAAATCGGCTATATTTAACAGTATGTTCGATAAAACGATTCAAGAGCAGATAACCAGATTAAAACGATTACCCAAAGCAAGTTACATCATTACATTATCATTAGTTACATGTAAGAGGCAAGATTTGACATGGTGATCTTACACGACTAGTATTCTGATAGAAAGTGAGACTCAAGATGTCTTTTGAATACTTTGTACGAATTACATTTACGGATCTCCGCAGGTATAGAGTTCCAAGTTTTGGTTCCAACGAAGAGGATACTGTGTTGCGACCGGGCCTTCGAATAATAAGGAAGCATGAATTTACTTCTATTTCGGGTTAAATGGTCGTGATGACCAGTTTGCGCTTTCAATAATTGTCTTAGGCTATTGTCGCCATCATTTCTTAATGTTTTGAAAATGAAATTACAGATGGAGATTTTGTAGAGATCCGAAAGTTAAAGTATTTGTAAATTTTTGAAAGAATCATTTGTGTGAGCATTATATTCTAGGTTCTTTACCGCTCTGACAGCTCTTTTCTGTAGAGTAAAAATTTTGTTAGTTTTATTTTTATCAGTTCCGTGCCATGCTTCTATTCCGTATTGCAAGTATGGAGAAATAAGCGTTCGGTAGAGCATTAGTAAAGCTGTTTCAGGCAGAAAATTTTTAACTTTATTTAGGATTCCGATGGATTTCGATAATTTAGAACTAATATGAGTGATGTGCTCTTTGAACATCAGATGTTTATCTAATATGATGCCCAGAAATTTACATGAGTTGGTTTCTTCGATTTCACCTTCGCCAATTTTAATGCATGGGAGAGATACATCTTTCTTGAATGAGAATGTAATATAATTTGTTTTATCAATATTAAGGCTTATTTTATTAGCTTTGAGCCACGATGAAACCTTATGAAGTTCATTATTTATACTCTCCACAATCATTGCTGGATTTTGGTTCGGAAGGAGCGCAGAAAGCGTACTGTCATCGGCAAAAAGTATGAATTTGAAGAATGATGTAGATTTTACAATATCATTGATAAAAATCAGAAACAGGAGAGGCCCAAGAACAGATCCTTGTGGAACTCCATGGCTAATTGTCTGTGGGTCTGATTTTGCGTCGTCAATGACAACGTATTGCTTCCGATTTGTTAGGTATGATCTGAACCAATCATGGGAAATCCCTCGAATGCCATAACAGTGTAGTTTCGAGAGTAGTATTTTATGGTCCACACAATCGAATGCTTTTCGGAAGTCAAGAAATACAGAGAAGACAGGCTTTCCTTCATCTATATTAGAATAGAGGAATTGTAAATGATTTAATATAGCCTGTGTTGTTGATTTTTTAGAGCGAAAGCCGTATTGTTTATCGTAGAGAAATGATTTTTGTTCAAAATAAGAGTACACTTTTTTATACACAAACTTTTCGAATACTTTGCTAATAATTGGTAGTACGGAGATAGGTCGATAATTGTTTCCACAGTTTTTTTCACCACTTTTAAAGATAGGGGTTACTCGAGCAACTTTGAGGGAGTTCGGGAAAGTGCCTAGTGAGAGAGCCTGGTTAATAATATTTGATATAAGCGGGGCTACAATGTCAGCAATAACTAAGTACTTTAGTCGGAAACGTTTGTAGCCCACTCGATTTATTCTTCATGTTGTTTATGCACGTAATTACATCGGAGGAGTTTGTAGGCGTAAAGAAAAAGGAGTTGGGTTCTCGAATATGATCCATAAATTCCAGGTGATCAGTAGGTTCACTTGAAATACCATCAGCTATAGTTTTCCCAACGTTTACGAAGAAGTTGTTAAAGAGATTAGCAATTTCTTTTTTCTCATGGTATTTCACATTATCTTGAATGACATATTCAATTTTCTTTTTATCGGCATTATTCGGTTTACAGCAAGATTTAAGGAGATGCCAAGTCTTTTTAACGTCAGTTTTGAATTGAGTAAACTTGAGTGTAAAGTAGTTCTTTTTTGATGTTCTTATCTGGTTTGTTACATAGTTTCTGAATCGGTTATATGTTTCTCTAGATATTCGCCCTTCGCAAAGGAGGGCTAGGTACGCTTGACGTTTCTATATATTTATTACGGTGTCTCTAGTAATCCAGGGCTTTTGTTTATTTTTCGGGGGTAACTGTACGAGTTACAATTGGGCAACACTGATTGTATGCGGTCATTATAGTTTCAGTCAACTTTACTACTGCTTCATCAATGCTCTTAGCATTATTACTTTGTTGAGAGATGTGCAATGTAGGCATTGATTCTTCTAGAACTTTGCGCATTTCTTCAAGATTTGATTAGTTTATTTAACGATATGAGTAAGTTTCAGCCCGTGCCTTGGTGCAGGCAATATAGACATTTTTCTTAATAAGAAAAACTGGGAAGTGATCTGATAAGTCAGAAGTAATTATTCCAGCAAGAAAATCACTTGGGTCTGTCATAAAGATATTGTCAAGCAGCGTAGCACACTCTGAGGTTATTCGTGTAGGCTTTGTAATGATCGGAAGGAAGGATTGAGACTGAAAGGTTGTTAGGAAATTAGAGATTGGTTCATAGCTTTCATGTTTCAGTAGATCATAATTGAAGTCACCGCATATTATTATGTCATTGTATAAGTGCCTGTTTAACTGAGAAATAATACGATTCAGCTCATTCAGGAAGGATATAGGGCAGGCTGTAGGAGGCCTATACACCGTTCCAAGCACAATGCGTTTACCATCTCTAGACAGTTCCACGAAGAGTGATTCTATATGATCTTGATTCATTGTTGCACTTGCTATGGTTCTCGAGTCTATGTGGTTAGATATATATGTGCTGATGCCTCCGCCCCGCTGGTTTTTTCTTAGCGAATGGTAACTATGATAATTTTCAAATCGAATCATGTCTTTAGTCGAGTCATCTAGCCAGCTTTCGGTGAAGCTAATCACGTCTAGGTTATATTTAGGTTCAGTAATAGTACATTGTATCTCTTCCAATTTTGGATAGAGTGACCTACAGTTCCAACACAGGAGTGAGAAATCTCGGTCAGTTATTCGTATAGTTTCGTTGAATTTTGATATATTAGTATACCTACACTCTTGAAAGTCGTTTAGGTTTGGATATATTCTGTTCAAATGATAAAGATCTGGGTCGATTTCCTCGAATATTTCAGGGTGATCAGTCATTTAAAATTAGTAAACAGTAAGAAGTAGGTACTATAGAGCTTAAAAACGAAATACAGAGTCAAGCTTTAAGGGATATTTCTGTCTAAAAAACTAGCTTATAAAGTACGAGAAAATAGAGTATAAAAAAAATCTAGTGCGATTACGTGAGTACACATAAACTCAGTCCATGACCGAATAATATTGGAGTTCAATATCACAACATTGGTGTAAACAGATTGCCGCATGAAGGCGTTTTTACAAGTTCACATACAACAGGTAATAAATTTTAAAGATTATAACGACAATGATATAACCAGCTAATATGGTTTACGCGTGATAATAACTTTAGTGGTAAAAAAAGGAAAAATTCACAGTAACATTGGGAGGTGAAAAATTGCTGATTGCGTTGTTTCAAAAGTTCACACACAGCTGTCATAAATGTTTACAAACACATCTGTTATGCATTTGTATAGATCCAGGTTAGACTAACATCAATTTGAGGTTAAACTGATATGATACCTAATTGAGGTTAAACTGATATGATACCTAATTGAGGTTAAACTAACACGAAACTGACATATCTAATTTAGAGGATCACCTAGTCTAGTCACCCATGACCTGCTTCGATGTCATATTAAGTTGTTGCATCAGGTATTGCTCGAGGTCATCTGGCGTGTTTATCTCGCGGCGTCTTGAATCTTGGTTTCCGGGGTTAAATATGAAGATGTTTCCATCCTGTGTTCTTGGGATTCAAATTTTATCCGGGAATTTCCTTTTGGCCATCCTCAGAATGTACATAACGTTAGCTCGTGAACGTATGAGGTATTCATTTATGAAGAAGAACTGTGGTTTCTTTTCTCGGCAGGCGTTGAGAATTTCACGTTTTTTGTTATAATGTTTTAGTTCAAATGTAATGTTTCTTTTATCTACGTTCCCAGTTACTGTTTTTTTCCCCATTCTTGTAGCTGACGTAATGTCAGTGTCGGAGAGGTCAATGTTGATCTTGTCCTTCAGTAGCTGGCAGACTGTATCCTTACAGATTTCGTCTGCTGAGATTGCGGTATTTCCCTTCCAGAAATGACGAGAGTACATTTTTTTGTCTTCAATGTCTCGGCGCTGATCACTTTTTTCCAACTGGTCGAGGCGGGAGGTTAAGCTATCTATTTTCCTATTCTGTTCTTCGAGAGTTTTTTTGTGTTCCGCTTCTTTTGTTTCAAATAGCGTTTTAAGGTGGCTTATTTCATTTTGCATTTGAACAATATCACTATTAAATTTTGTCATCACTGAATCGAAGTATTTTATGAGGACAGAAACCACTTCTTTACCGTCTTTCGTTAGGCTAGACACATCAGGGTATTGACCAAACTTCGGTTGAAACTCGATGCTGTTGTTGCTGCTGTTGTTGGTACTGCGTCGTTTGTTAGCCATCTTGAAGATTGAGGGAGTTCGGTCGTTGCGTAAACGAGGGTTGAATACTCTCACACTTTTGAGGGAATATTATACTCTTAGTTTGATTATTTTTATAAATGGGGTATTTAAATCACATTTGAATACTCATGGCGAGAGTGGGTACCCATTTAGGTTAGAGGTACATTCTTTCTAACAATAGGCACTTTGTTTCGGAGCGAGCGCCACACCCGTCCTCACCACACGGAGTCACTGAAGACATGATCACAACATAACTAAGTTTCTGCAAAAACTAGTCATTATCAATCAACGCATCATTAAGAGCGTACAGAGTTACCACTCCTTATGTGAGTAAAATGTATTATATCAGCTGAAATGTTCTACCAGTGACTTGCAACATATTTACCACTATTTTCCAGTTCCTACGTATTAATTGAAGGAGTAATGAACAAAGCAGAAATATACAGAACGAATTTGCAATGCTTTCAATTACTAATTCTTGCTTTTTAACTGCAAAATATGCGTTATTACTTCAGTGCAATTATATTTCTTTCTCGTATGTGTCATATATATATATATATAGGTATGCAAACCCACAATGAATAGATAACATGACGGTATTAGGTGATAGGTATAAATACGCTGTTTCAAACCAAAACAAAAAAATCAACAAAAACATTGCGTATTTTTTAGATTTTTCAGCAAAGTATTCTAACTCTGTTTTGTTTACTTTTGGTTTCAAACAATTATAAATAATTTTTAGCAAAAATTAGAATCGTAGACACCAAAAAATAGCGACCCCAACCACGACTCTACCACATCCGAATGAACGACTCCGACTCCGACTCCACCACATTCGGAGAAGCGACTCCGACTCCGACTCCATCACACTTCAGAGTAGCGACTCCGACTCAACCACACAACCGACTCCACCCTAAAACATGCGACTCCGGCGACTCCGACTCCCGACTCCGACTCCGCAACCCTGCTTTCTATGCTCCTCGGCTTTTTCGCAATAGAAATTTCCTTTGACAACGGGTCTTGAGCTGGGGAGATCCACCACTTGACCATTGATGAATTCTTTAAAGGAAAGCCGCTAAAGGACGGCACTCTTCAAGTGCTCGTAGAAAATCATAAAACATACAATAAATATGGGCCCGCGTCACTCATCCTTAACGCAAATCTTGTCCCCTTGCTGACAATTTACCTCCACTTGATTCGCCCAAAATTTATGAATCCAAATTCCCCTCGCAATTTTTTTCTAACATCAACTGGGGCGAATCTCTTCAGCTCAAGCCTTAGGTTTTATATGCAGACAGTTTGGGAGAAGGCGAGCCTCGTTTCCCAAGTGGGCCCGACCCTTCTGCGCAAGACCGCAGTCACAAAGGTACATACTTTGTTCCCTGAACGCAAGCAAGCGCTTGCAACTAAAATGAAACACTCCGAGGCCACTGCCTCTAGGTCATATTTAACGCTTGACCGTCGCGCCAATGCCCGAGAGGTGGCCTTGGAGTTACGGAAAATGTTCAGAGACTCAGGACCCGTTTCTGAGGCTTTCAGCAGTGCTGAAGGAACCTCTACTGCCAAAGAAGGGGCTTCAGTGCTGCCTTGCGACGAGTCTAATTGACGATGTTGCCCCCGCTGCCGCTGCCCCCGCTGCCGCTGCCCCCGCTGCCGCTGCCCCCGCTGCCGCTGCCCCCGCTGCCGCTGCCCCCGCTGCCGCTGCCCCCGCTGCCGCTGCCCCCGCTGCCGCTGCCCCCGCTGCCGCTGCCCCCGCTGCCGCTGCCCCCGCTGCCGCTGCCCCCCGCTGCCGCTGCCCCCGCTGCCGCTGCCCCCGCTGCCGCTGCCCCCGCTGCCGCTGCCCCCGCTGCCGCTGCCCCCGCTCCCGCTGCCCCCGCTCCCGCTGCCCCCGCTGCCGCTGCCCCCGCTGCCGCTGCCCCCGCTCCCGCTGCCCCCGCTCCCGCTGCCCCCGCTCCCGCTGCCCCCGCTCCCGCTGCCCCCGCTCCCGCTGCCCCCGCTCCCGCTGCCCCCGCTCCCGCTGCCCCCGCTCCCGCTGCCCCCGCTCCCGCTGCCCCCGCTCCCGCTGCCCCCGCTCCCGCTGCCCCCGCTCCCGCTGCCCCCGCTCCCGCTGCCCCCCGCTCCCGCTGCCCCCGCTCCCGCTGCCCCCGCTCCCGCTGCCCCCGCTCCCGCTGCCCCCGCTCCCGCTGCCCCCGCTCCCGCTGCCCCCGCTCCCGCTGCCCCCGCTCCCGCTGCCCCCGCTCCCGCTGCCCCCGCTCCCGCTGCCCCCGCTCCCGCTGCCCCCGCTCCCGCTGCCCCCGCTCCCGCTGCCCCCGCTCCCGCTGCCCCCGCTCCCGCTGCCCCCGCTCCCGCTGCCCCCGCTCCCGCTGCCCCCGCTCCCGCTGCCCCCGCTCCCGCTGCCCCCGCTCCCGCTGCCCCCGCTCCCGCTGCCCCCGCTCCCGCTGCCCCCGCTCCCGCTGCCCCCGCTCCCGCTGCCCCCGCTCCCGCTGCCCCCGCTCCCGCTGCCCCCGCTCCCGCTGCCCCCGCTCCCGCTGCCCCCGCTCCCGCTGCCCCCGCTCCCGCTGCCCCCGCTCCCGCTGCCCCCGCTCCCGCTGCCCCCGCTCCCGCTGCCCCCGCTCCCGCTGCCCCCGCTCCCGCTGCCCCCCGCTCCCGCTGCCCCCGCTCCCGCTGCCCCCGCTCCCGCTGCCCCCGCTCCCGCTGCCCCCGCTCCCGCTGCCCCCGCTCCCGCTGCCCCCGCTCCCGCTGCCCCCGCTCCCGCTGCCCCCGCTCCCGCTGCCCCCGCTCCCGCTGCCCCCGCTCCCGCTGCCCCCGCTCCCGCTGCCCCCGCTCCCGCTGCCCCCGCTCCCGCTGCCCCCGCTCCCGCTGCCCCCGCTCCCGCTGCCCCCGCTCCCGCTGCCCCCGCTCCCGCTGCCCCCGCTCCCGCTGCCCCCGCTCCCGCTGCCCCCGCTCCCGCTGGCCCCGCTCCCGCTGGCCCCGCTCCCGCTGCCCCCGCTCCCGCTGCCCCCGCCGATGCAGAGTTGTCTGAGCGCATTAGAGGCTTACAGGTTATGGCCCTGGCAGAGGCAGAGATCAATGAACCTGGCCCTTCTGGTGTTGTTTGGGGTCGTTGTTATGAACGTAACCACTTCACGCCAGAATTTGAGGAACACTTAGCAATAACATTCACGGACTTATTTCTCAAAGGTTCCATTATGAACCGGAATGACATCGAAAAACGATTGAGTAAAACTGGAATTGGGCGACAAATGATGAAACAATTTCAGTTTGCTAAAATTGAAAATAAGCTGAACTATCTAAAGTACCGTAAGTGCCGTAAACAAACATCGTAAGTGCCAATGCATCATTTTTATTGCTTGCTTAAAATTTTTTAATTTCTGTCTTAATTTCGGCTGTCTTGGTTAGAAAATCCATTTAATTTCACGAACTACTGCTTGCTCGAAAATTACTTTGCGGTCTTTAAATAATACTTTATTTTATAATTTTTTTCAATTTGAGCATCCCAATGACACAATTCTTGATCAGTTCCTTAGATGTGTACCATTGCCTGAGGAAGTTTCTATATTTTTGTTCGTTTTTGTTTTGTATTTTGCCTGCACTACTGTAACGTGTGTAAGTGAGATGGCCGAGTGAGAGGCCGATAGCTGGTACCCCCCACATGGGGGTACCAGGTACCACGTACCACTAATTAAACTCGTACCTAACCGGATCTCTTCATTAATTGAACCAAATGGAAAGTATCCTAACTTTGTTGTTCTAGAATTTTGTTCTTTATTTTTGTTGTCACTTGTTTGTTCACTTGTTTTGTTGTTTGTTCTCAGTTACCCAAGAACAACATGTTGACAGGACAAACTTGACAAGAATGTTTTTTTGTCATGTTTTTTATTTTAAGATTACTTTTATGCTAATGTTATTTTGCTAATAAGTGACCCCCATCAGGGGCACACAACTATCGTCTCTATGGGAATTAGCACTCCCCGGGGCAAATGTGTGAGGGCACGAGCTGAGAGGTAGGCCTTCTTTTTGTGGAAATGGAATGTTCTTCTTAGTTATGTTAAGGATCTCTTTTTTTCGGTTTACTGCTATCGTTTTTTTCATCACCTAATTTCTTCTTCAGCTTCTATCTTGTTTCAGGAACTTCTTTCTCGACTTACCTTTTCTATGCCCTTTCTGCATAGATTCCGCATTCCCTTATTTCCATACTAAATGGTGCCTTCATCCTTCCTCTCTTCGATACGCAATCCAATCATTTTATGTATGACGAATACTGTGATTTTAAAATCTAATGAATTTTCAACTGTGCTTTCGTCCATTTAGATTGCCATTAGAATAAGATAGCCATTAGAGTTATTTCGAGCGTGCGTGGAAATGTACTCACACGAAGGTGTAATCTATTTCTTTTGTTCTCATTACATTTTTCATTTTGCATTTCAATTTTAGTTAAGTAGTTTCATTTTAAGCAACGCACAATTTTAACTAAATTTCTATGTAAAAATAACAAGCGGCCTTCGTGTGGGTACATGCTCAATAAACTTAAGATTGTTATATTTTGAAGTGGACGTCGTTAGAAATATCAATTTAATTTTCTTGCTAGTCACGCGTTCCGTTCTGCAATTCAGAGGTCAAAATTTGTATTTTGTATTGAAAGGAAAAATAAAACTCTGGAAATAAAACCCCTCTTCTTTTACTTTACCTCTGAATATGAGCAGTTTTTTGTTTACCTAATACGAGCCTTATACACAAATGAAACCGTCAGAAAAATATGGTCTGCTAAAAAAAAGAGATGAACATGAGCAGTTTTTTGTTTACCTAATACGAGCCTTATACACAAATGAAACCGTCAGAAAAATATGGTCTACTAAAAAAAGAGATGAACATGAGCAGTTTTTTGTTTACCTAACACGAGCCTTATACACAAATGAAACCGTCAGAAAAATACGGTCTGCTAGAAAAACAGAAAAAATTAGTAATTGAAATGAATTTGATCATTGAAATATAGCATTTGGAGTATAGCATTGAAATATTGTAATTGAATTAAGCTCATTGAAATTGAGAGTTGAGACACGATTGAAAAATTTAAATTAACTCAGAAATCTGCGCTAGAAGCATGCAGTCAAGTCTCGAGAGTCAGTATTTGGACCCCACAATTACGCACGAAGCCCTAGAATTACAGACGAGACCCCACAGTTACGCACGAGACCCTACAACTATAGACGAGACCCCACAATTACGCACGAGACCCTACAATTACAGACGAGACCCCACAGTTACGCACGAGACCCTACAATGATAGACGAGACCCCACAGTTACGCACGAGACCCTACAATTACAGACGAGAACCTTCAGTTACGCACGAGACCCTACAATTATAGACGAGACCCCACAGTTCCGCACAAGACCCTACAATTATAAACGAGACTTCACGGTTATAGACGAGACCCCACAGTAATGCACGAGACCCCACAGCCACACGTGACCCCACAGGCACACACGTGACCCACAGTAATTCTCGAGACCCCACAGTAATGCTCGAGACCCCACAGCCATGCACGAGACTCCACAGTAATGCTCGAGACCCCACAGCCCTGCACGAGACCCTACAGTAATGCTCGAGACCCCACAGCCATGCACGAGACCCCACAGTAATGCTCGAGACCCCACAGCCATGCACGAGACCCCACAGGCACATACCAGACCCCACAGCCATGCACGAGACCCCACGGCCATGCACGAGACCCCACAGGCACACACAAGACCCGAGACCTACACACGAGACCCAGAGTCGAAGTTCCGAGACAAAAGTCGCACGATGTCGAAAATATTCGCGCAATGGGGGGGAAGGCGCGCAATGGGGAGAAATAGTCGCACAATGACGAAAGATAGGTCGCATTCTGCCGAACGTCGGCTCGAGGTCGCGCAATGACGAGTAGTCGCACACTGCCGAAAAAATGACAGGGGATGGTCGCATAATGCCGCGTGAATATGGGTGTAAAGGGGTGGGTGTGTAGGTGTGTGTGTGTAGAGTGTGGGTGTGTGTGTAGAGGTGTGGGTGTGTAGGTGTGGGTGTAGAGGTGTGGGTGTAGAGGTGTGTGTGTAGGTGTGTGTGTAGAGGTGTGGGTGGAGGTGTGTATGTGGTCCACCCCCGGTCTTTGCTGGTTTCATGATCTTTCTGAACTTGCTGTTTCTATGCCTTTTCTGCCTAAATTCCGCATTCCCTTACCTCCATACTAAATGGTGCCTTTCTCCTTCCTCTCTTCGATACGCTCTTTTTTGAAGCAGTTAGGGAGGTTTAAACTAACTTATTATCTTAACCTTTAAAAATTTTAAGTATAAAAAAAATCTGAAGCGATATAAAAAACTGTCTCAGACATTTGTAGATATGATCATTGAAAACTAATCGTCTATTTTCAAATATTGGCTGAGAAATTGAATTTTTTAGAAATTTGCCTCATGATGGGGGGGGGCCCCCACAGGCACACACATTTAAATGTCAATTTTTGCATCAAGTAAGGGGGGGGGGGGGAAGGGATGTGGGTAAATTCCCAAAACTTTATTGGCTATAAATGTTTAATTTGCTTTTTTAATGTTTATTCAAATGTTATAAACATTTTTGCCATGTTATAAACATTTTCTTTTTTCATTTTTTGCCTCAGAGCTTATATCACTCAAAAAGTATTTCTTTTCAGTTCTTAAATATTTCATAGGGAAACCGTTTGGAGCCTCATGCAGTTTGCAGCAAGTATTAGTGACTTATTACAACTATAGAAGACTTATCTAAAATGTTTTTGACTCGTTAGTATTTTATTAGTTGCAAGTTCTGATGAAAAAAAGGAAGTCATATAAAGGAAACAATGTGTACACTGCACTATGGTGCTTGGTGACATTGAGTGACATTTTCTCAAAATATGGGTCATAGACTTTGACAGCCAATTTCTCCTATACTTATAAAGCTATTGAGGAGATCTTTTTTGCATCGTGGAGAGCAAAGTGAGTACTGTAAATGCTAGTTTAAACTTTTTTAAAAGTTATTAGAAACTTTTTCAGTGTCCATAGAAATAAAATAACTATGTTTTTATGTTCAAATAGTTGTCAAATTCTTTTAGAGCAAAAACGAAAAACTTCAAGTAATTATGATAGATATTTTGATTGTAAATCATAATATAAACATTTGTTGGTATGTACAATATTAGCTGAGAAATTCAAATTTAAAAATTTTTCCTTAGAGGGGGGGGGGGGGGGATGGTTGTTTGGGTAAATTCCAAATACTTTAGGACTAAAACTGGCTATTTGAATGTTGTAAACACGCTGTGAATACCCGAGAGCTTATTTCGTTCCAGAAGTATTTTTATTAATTTTTAATAAATTTCATAAGAAGAAGCATTTGCTTCCTTCAATGTTAAATCCTCTTCAGCTTTATAATTGTTTGATATTTTTTGTACATAATAACACAGTTTTGTTTTTTTCAGGTTCCTTTCCTCTCACAATGAAACCATTAAAGAAAGTTGAAGGCCATAAACGGCTGATGATCATGGACTCCAGTTCAGACGAGAGTGTGCAGCAACCTTGTAAGAACAAAACGAAAATGATTAAAAAATCTCGGAAAAAAATCAGATATACCTGCCCTGTGTGTGATAAGCCTGTGGCTGCGTTACCACGACACTTGAGGAACATTCATGCGTGGGATGTCATAAAGGCAAAATACGCCTTAATCAGCCATGAATTGCGACCAACACGCAACAGGAAACCAAACTTTAAAGACTACCACAAAAGACAGAAGTGCCCTGTTCCTGGGTGCCCTGCTATAATGAAACGAATCTCCTCACATTTGAGTCATGTACATAAATTATCTCCCTATGAGCAACTAACTCTATTTGGATATTTATCTTCAAAAAGCAGACACCAGCAGGAGCAGGAGCAACAAGAGCATCAGCAGGGTGGTTCAGGGAGCATCAACAAGAGCATTCTTTTCAGAAAAATGTTCAGGCATTCAGAAGGTAGTGCTGCATCATTGAGTAGTATTGAAGGTAGCACTACCGTCGCAGAAGGTAGTACTGCTACGGTTGCGCTGCGTTCCGACGTTGCAGTTAAAACTAGCGACCAGATAGTTGCAGCTGAAATATCCATTTCAGCTGCAACGTCTGAAATTGGCGCTGCCACTGCCCTGCCTTCTGAAGAGCATGAGCGCGTAAATGATGTCCAGCTCGTGGCCTCGGTAGAAACAGAAATCAATGAACCCGACCCTTATGATAGTGAGGATTGTACCTTCGGACGAAATCACTTCACCGCAGAATTTGAACAGCATTTAGCAGAAACATTTGCGGACCTCTTCATAATAGGTTCAGTAATGAAGCGAAAAGATATTGTCAAACGTTTGAGGAAAACCAAAACAGGTCGATCAATTTTAAAGGTTTTTTACTTTGCTAAAATTAAAAATAAATTAAATTACCTCAAATATCGTAAATGTCGAAAATAATGTTGTAAGTGCCGGCCATAATTTTTACTTCTGGCTTGAAATTTTTTGTGCTAATTCTGTTTGTGTTATTGATAAAGATACTTTATTATAATTCAGAACGAGTAATATTGTGCACGCAAAGAAATAAAATGATCTCGATTTGGCGAATCATTGCCTATTTAAATTCATGAACTACTATTCTATAATTAGTTGAAAATGTTTAAAAATACTTTGTTGTAATATTTCTGAATTTGAGTATCCTAAAAACATGATTCATGATTACATCTGAGATATCGTATGACCAAGCGTGTGCCATTGCCTGAACAATTCTCTTTATTTTTGTTGTGATGTGTGGCAATTACTTGAGAAGGTAATGCTTGTCACTACCCAAGAGCGACATGTTGACGAACAGATGGCAAACATGACAAACTTGAAAAGAATGTTTTCTTGTCTCGTGTTTTGTCTTGTTCAATTGAAGAGACCCCTCAGTTGGATACAAATATTGTATCTATAGGAATTGGCGCTCTTTGGGGGAAAATGTGAGGGCCGAGCTGAGAGTTAGGTAGGACTTCTTTTTGTTGAAATAAAATGTTTTTTTGTTATGTCAAGGACCCCCTTTTTTCGGTTCACTACTGTCCTGTTTTTCACCACCTCTGACTTTCTTCTTCAACTTTTATCTTATTTCATGAACTTTTTTCTCAACTTACTGTTTCTATTCTCCTTCTGCATAGATTCCCTATTCTCTTCTCTCCATACTAAATGGTGCCTTCCTCTCTTCGATACGCTCTTTTATGTAGCGGTTAGGGAGGCTTGAAATAACTTATAATCTTATCTTTTTCAATTGAAGATTACTTTTATGCAGACGTTCATCATTTTGCTAACGAAATGTGCCACAAAAGTCTAAAACAAGTAGAAGTAGAGTAAAAGTTGAAAAGTAGGAGTGAACACCCGATCATTTTAGGTAAGACGACTACTCTAATGTTTTACTCCTCTTGTGAGTTTTCAACTGTGAAGCGTTCGTCCGAGTAATTTAGATTGCCGTTAGAATAAGATTGTTGTATTGAGCTAAAATGGAGTTTAAGTAAATGTACTCACACGAAGGTATACTCTCTTTTGTTCTTACATCTCAGTGAGAATGCAATGATTCTCATTTTAAGCAATGCACAATTTTAACTAAATGTCTATGAAAACAAAACAAGCTGCCTTCGTGTGGGTGCATATTTAGTCGACTCTTAAAATTGTTTGGTTTTGAAATGTAGTTTAGTACAAATCTCAGTTTAATATTTTATTAGGTGCGAGTCAAAATTTCAAATTTGTACAGTGATCACAGGGAGACTATGTGAGGGCCTGAGCTAAAGGTTAGGTAGGCTTTTTTTTGTTAAAATAGATTAGGTTTTTGTTCTGTTACGGACTGTTTTTTTTCAGTTCACTGCTGTCCTGTTTTTCAGCACCTACTACTTTATTTTTCAACTTTTTCTTGTTTCATGATGACCTTGTGCATAGATTCCGCGTTCCCTCAACTCCATACTAAATGGTGCCTTCATCCTTCCTCTCTTGGAGCAACTTTCTCGTGGTAAAGGGAGGCTAAAACTTTCTCATATGATAATTTGTACAGTGACGCAATAAAAGTCTACTTATAGACTTTGATTTCATCATCGTGCAAATTTAGTAACGAATTTCATCATGCTTTTTAACATTGGAAATTTTGTGCAAATTATGTGTACCGCAAAGTCCTGCTCCAATTAAGGACTCTCTGGTTCACCTAATAATGTTTGTTAATTCTGCTGTATTTAATTTGCGCAATGTAAATGTAATAAAAGTAATGTAGATAATCATTAGTCATTTTCTATGGTAAATTTTAAGTAATTGTACCCACACGATGGTAGTTTTTGATTTTAATCACACTTGTTCCTACTTTTCAATTAAAATGTGATTAGTTTCATCGTTAGCAATGCACAATTTCGAATAAATATCTATGAAAACATAAGCAGCCTTCGTGTGGGTACATTTTCAATGGAATTCAGATTGATGCATTTTGAGGTAAAGATCAGTAGAAACATCAGTTTAATTTTTTGCGATTTACAAGTTCCATTCTGTCTTAAAAGGAAAATTCAGAGGTCAAGAATTGTATTTTGTCTTGAAAGGAAAAAATAAACCTCTGAAAATAAAACTTCTCTTATTTTATTTTACCTGAAAATAGAAGCAGATTTTGGTTTAGCTAATACGAGCCTTAATACAGAAATCAAACCGTGAGGAATGTACGGTCTGCTAGAAACAAGAAAAAATTTTATCATTGAAATGAATTTTATCATTGAAATATAGTAGTCGAATTATAGCATTGAACGTATAGCAATTCAATTGAGTTAATTGAAATTGAGAGTTGAGAAATGATTGAAAAATTGAAATTAAAATAAATTCAGAAATCTTAGCTAAAAGCATGCAGCCAGGTCTCGAGAGTCGGCCTTTAGACCCCACAGCTACACACGAGACCCCACAGCTCCACACGAGACCCCACAGCTCCACACGAGACCCCACAGCTCCACACGAGACCCCACAGCTCCACACGAGACCCCACAGCTACACACGAGACCTCACAGCTACACACGAGACCCCACAGCTACACACGAGAACCCACAGCTACACACGAAACCCCACAGCTACACACGAGACCCCACAGCTACACACGAGACCCCACAGCTACACGCGAGACCCCACAGCTACACACGAGACCCCACAGCTACACGCGAGACCCCACAGCTACACACGAGACCCCACAGCTACATACGAGACCCCACAGCTACACACGAGACCCCACAGCTACACACGAGACAGCACAGCTTTGCACGAGACAGCACAGCTTTGCACGAGACACCACAGCTTTGCACGAGACATCACATCTACACACTAGACCCAGAGCTGAAGTTTCGAGGCAAGCGTCGTGTCTTGCCCGAAAAAGGCGTCCGTTGCATGGAAAAGTCGCCCATTAGCCCTTTTTGGGTCATCGGTCGCCTGGCAAAGTCGCCCGAGAGTCGGAGTGAGGTCGCCCGTTGTACCGAAAAAGTCGCGCGTTGCCCGGAATATGGCAGGGGGTGATCGCCCGTTGTCCTGTGAAAGTGTGTGTGGTGTGTGTGTCCCGAACAATTTTAGGGCAAGTACTTCATCCAACTAGTTTCAGAGTGAAGAATTCATTCTTCAGCTAAGCACCTAATTCCATATCGTTATTGAACGATGGGCCACCTAAAGCTTATGAAAATGGAGCAACATAATGAAAATTTGATGGCGTAAAATCTGGCGAGTTAACTTCTCAATGGAGTACAAAAAATAAATGCTGTTGGAAATGCACACTAAAAGTTAAGCAAACGTATTGGTATTTCAGTATCATATACGCTAAGTATTATTGCAAATATTTCTCAAAAATAATACACATGTTTGCAAAATTTATTGTTTCGTTTTTTAACGAACTAGCGTAGGTTCCAAACGTCCAAGCCTCAGTCTTACTGAACAATTGTAAAGCAAAAAATCGTTTGTTTTTTGTTGAGTTCAAGTTTATGAATATGCAATGCTCCTATTATTTGAATATGCTCATTTTTTAGCAATATTCTACAAATTTTTGTATATGAGTATAAATCTTCATTTTTCGTTTTCCACACACATTTTTCGAATAAATGCCCTCAATGTATTCGTGAACGCAATACGATGGTCTTCTATTTTCAGACGGTGACAACTTTGCCCTCGGTCTGAAGACGTCAGCTGTGGATCATACTGACTCTTTGAGGACCAATGAACCGGACTCCACTGCTCACGTTTTAGTAAGTCAAACTTATGTTTAATTAAAGTATTGTTTGTAAATAGGAAAGTATAGTTAGTAAAAAATAAAGGATAGTTTGTAACAGTGAACTCTATTCATTTCTATGATTGATGAGTGTCTTCAAAACTTGGTAGGTAGGGGCCACGTCTCTGATAAATTATATTCAGATTTCAGTTTCTTAGTGACAGTGTGAACTGTTTTTGCGAATGATGATGTGATTTCTGTTGTGCTTTCGCTTTTCAATATTACAAAATATGTAATTGTTTTGAATGTAGCGATAATTCATGCAGTGAAGAGTTAATGCTTTTCACTGCATGGAGTGTTTTTGTAAATTTGGAAATGCTCTCGTCAGTAATGGCGTTACTGCCACGGTAGAGGAAACAAGGTAAGTTCAAAACAGTATTTTTTTCGATGACAGTGTGGTTTTGCTGACGTCACGGCAACGAACCAATAGCAGCGCTCATATTGCTTTGGTAGCACTGCTACCACCAAATCTGGCTCCACTATTGGCATAACAACACGGCGGTTTGGTAACGTCATGAAATTTGTTTGAAATAAAGCCTTTCTATTGGCTAGCCGAACAAGAGGAGGTGTATTTTCCCCCATAGAAATGACCCTACCTTGTTTCTTCTACCGTGGTTACCGCTTGAGGGGGTGTACCAAACACGTATCATGCATACGAGTTCATTTTATGTAAGGTATGTTTCCATAGCGGTACAAACCGTAGAAATGCTCTTGCCTCAACGAGTTCCTTCTATATACAGCAATATTGTCATATTCGACACCATGCAGTGAAGGGATAAATATTGCTGGACGATTATTGACCATATTATCGCAAGTGTGATTGAAGTTGATTTTATTATGTCTTGAAACTTTTTTCCCGTGTTCAAATCAGTGCATGTTTTATGCAAACAAAAATGGTTGGCTGATTTCGTTGCTGTATTTTCCTCACGGAGATATATCCCTCAGGGGGATACAACTATTGAATCTATGAGAATTAGCGCTCCCAGAGGGAAAATGTGAGGGTCCGAGCTGAGAGTTGGGTGGGCTTTCTTTTTGTTGAAATACAATGTTTTTTTGTTATGTTAAGGGCCATCTTTTTTTGGTTCCCTGCTGTCCAGTTTTTCAGCACCTACTACACTCTTCTACAACTTTTATCTTTTTTTGTGAACTTCTCTCTCAAGTTACTATTTCTATGCCCCTTCTGCAAAGATCCTGCGTTCCCTTATCTCCATCCTAAATGGTGTCTTCCTTTTTCATCTCTTAGGAACGCGTTTTTTATAGCGGTTATGGAGGCTTAAACTAACATCTAATCTGCCCTGCTTGAGAAATATTATTTAGTAGTAGAGACGGGAAAATCAGATTTCAGATTTCCCCTCATTTTTTTTAACAGTCTGAGGATAAAAAAAACTCTATGCACACTCATAACTCAAAATGTTTCTTTTTTATGAGGATTCGAAGAAATTATGTATGCTATGATGTGTGTGCACTAATTTTCTTGTGAGCGTCATGTGTGGATTTTTCCGAGAGTGGGACGGAAAAATTACCCTGAGCAAATATTTTCTACATAGGTTTTTCCCAGCTAGCCTCCATCTCTCTTCCCTTGTGGGCTGTTCTATTTTCAAAGCTAAGGCACGTTTTCTAATTCGGTTTTCAGATTATTTCTTTGCCATATATTCTGAACAAGATTCATTAAAAAATTTTATTAAAAAAAATCTAAGCGGAGGAAAAGTTATATAAGGGATTCTTAGGGCACAAAATCCACTGAGGTTACAAAATTGTTGTTTTTTGATAACTGTCAGTTTTCACTTCTTTTGCTAATAAACATTGGTGAAGTGATCTTTTACCCATGCAAATGATAAGTAAATTATAGATCTTTGCTGTTTGAAGTTTTATCTTAACTTTTAAACCACAATTGGTCAAACTTAAGGTCAACATTCAACTTAAATTTATGGTTAATGGTGGTAAGTGATTTTAAAAATAGCAAATTTATTTGGATCGTGCCTTCATTTAGCTTTAATTAAGTATTAATGAAAATTGAATTAGTGACTTCTGGTTGGTCAGTAGCATGATGAAAATTCCCCGAAAATTCCCTCAGAGGAACACAACTATTGTATCTATGGGAATTAGCGCTCCCAGGGGACTATGTGTGGGCCCGAGGTAAAGGTTAGGTAGGCTTTCTTTTTGTTAAAATAACATAGGTTTTTGCTTTGTTACGGACCATCTTTTTTCAGTTCACTGCTGTCCTGTTTTTTCAGCACCTACTACTTCCTTCTTCAACTTTGATCATGTTTCATGAACTTCTTTCTCATCTTACTGTTTCTATGCCCTTTCTGCATAGATTCCGCGTTCCCTTAACTCCATACTAAATGGTGCCTTCTTACTTCCTATCTTTGGATCTCATTTGTTGAGGATAGGGAGGCTTAAACTAACTAATAATCTAATCTAATCTAATTCCCTCCGTGGCCACGGGTGGTGCAAACTGCGGTCAAAGTGTTATATGTATTGCGACAAATCTATAGCTTGGAGTTGCTCGTCGTTGCTAGTTTTTGAGGTTATAGTATGAGTGAGCATTTAAATGTTGTTTAACACGGTCTTTGCGTATTGGGCCATATGTGTACCTCTAGGTAAATTGCTCATTCACGTACTAGTATAAATGAATGACATTTATTCGGTCTTACGACCTCTATATGAAATGACTTTCATCATACCAGATGAAATGAATCGTGGAATTGTGTTTTTCATATTTCTTTTGAAGGACAAAAATGTATTCAAGCATACATTAAAGAAGCCATAAAGAAGTCTATTTCCCTTATGCTGCTGCTCATAACGTAACCAAACCAACCATCTACAACCGCAGAAACTCAGTGAACGTGTCAATTTTTTTAGTGTCCTTTTTTGATGCCTGATACCATTCGTCCATCTATAAGTTTAATGTATTGACTGCATTTCCGCGCAGCAAAGTACTCAGCGCACAGCCGTTACCTTTCAAAAATTCCGGCTAAAACCTGCGTCCTCTCATGTTCTCAATTCTGGTAAGTGCTTCAAAATACATTTAACTTAATTTTTTAGGTCTCATTTATAGCGTCATTTTGTTAATCTTGTATCTTGAGCACAGATCTTTGTTTTTCACACCAACCTCTAGACACTCTTTGGGTTTCTGATCCACTAGCGTAAATATCTACCTGAAATTTACTTCAAGCAAATCAGTAATAGAAAAATGATCTACCAAATTTTATGTGCATTTATATTAATTTTGTTTGTTTGCACCTGCTGTCGGAAAGCACTCATTCTTTTCGCTGTAGAGAACGGTTAGCGGATAGTCTTCAGCCTATGGGTAGATAAACGTAAGCTGTTATGATTTTATTTTAGATGAATAAATCAAGAGTGCATACAAATTATTATAAGCATTGTTGCACTTCAAACGCAGTTCATTTTCACAGATGATTCTGTCTCGAGTCCATCTTTTGCGTAATATAGTCGACAGCCCGTGGGTAGATTCACGCACGCTTTTGTGTATTTATTTTAGGTAAATATATCATCAAGAGTGAAAACAAATTATTGTAGGTATTTTTACCTAAGTGTACTTGGAGTGGCGGGTGTTGCAAAATTCGCTCTATAAATAGCTCAATTCTTCAACTTTTTTAGGTCTTTTGTGTGTTTTTGAATGTTGAGTTCTTTTTTCATTGTTTAATTGTATTTTTTTTCAACTTTACGAAATCGTTTCAGATTATTACGCGTTCAATTAGTAAGAAATTCACTCAACATGTTTTTATTGGTATTTGAGAGTAAATTATAGTTGTTGTGTGCTTGAAGCTTGCAATTTATGAACTATTAAAGTTAGGTTGGGCTCGCCTTAACTAAAGCTCTGGTTGAGTTCATGAAAGTGAACGCATATTTTCTGAAAGAGGTTTCATTTCAGTGCAATATTTTAAGAAAGAAAATAGAACACTGTCAAATACTCAAATAAGGCTTCAGTGATGGACAAAATGATTAAGTCAAAAGCCTGTAATTTTACCTAAGGATTTTATGGTTATTGACTTGGGTAATGAAGACACCTTTCTGTCATGTAAATTTAATCATGCTAGAAACAAGGACAGACATATTTTCAATGCATATTTAAAAGAACATTCAACTTCAGTATGTAATCTTGCGTGAATTTTCAGTATGTAACCTTGCGTTTAATTTATGATTTAGACTTTCAAAATTTAACTTGATAGAAAAAGTTTCCTATCAGGTACTTGAACTTTTGTCATAGGTATTCAATAATCAGGGCAGAATATGAGATCGTTTTGTCATGTCCACATACAATGTTTGCGTTGAACTTGATTTAGGTGTTAGCTATATTTTTCAACTTTCAGTGACCACCTACACAATTTGGTAACTTATTTTGTAGACTTGTGAGCTAACAACGTAGTCGTCTGCTGCTCTCAGTTGATTCTTCTGATAGAAAACAATATTTGCTCACCATAGTTCTATTCACTTGGAACTTTGCCTCGTTTTTTCTGAATTCTGGACTGCATCTAGACTTTTAAATCCTCTTCTTTCTTGCATTTTAAATTGTTTGGTTAGCAGTGTGATTGCAAGTTTGTATGTTATAAACTCCTTTTAAGCAACTTAGTTGATATCCTTTGAGATGTTGAATAGCACCTGTATTGGGTTATATTCCTCATGCTCCAAACATCTGGCTAATTGGTGGAACCGAGTTGAAAATATCCTGCTTCAGTACTTCATGAGGGGGTAGCGTATCCTTTAATATTGTAGATAAAATTAGTAATGTGCCTTGATATGCTAGGTACTCCTGTTTGACCAACTTTTTATAACAATGCAATGATCATTAACATGCAAATTACAATATCTTCAATCAGGTTTAGTGCATATTTTGTTTTAATTTGTTTTTTTTTTTCCTCAACAGAGAAAATGCACTTCTATGAAAGAATTCTGACCATTGATTCTGATTCAGAATATGAATCAGAACAAGTGAGGAAGGATAAGAAGATGCGACGAAGAGTCACCTGTCCCGAGTGCGAGAAGACTGTAGTTCACTTGCCTCGGCATCTGCGCACAAGGCATGCTTGGGGTGATGATAGAGCTAAGTATGCTGCTCTCACTCACGGGTTAAGAAAAGAACCTTCTCATAAAGGAAGTGGGAAAGTAAAAGATTACCACAAGCGTAGGCAATGTCCCCACCCTCGGTGTTTTGCCTATGTTAAACGCGTTGAAAATCATTTGCTGTCCGTACACAAGTTGTCAAAGAAAGAGCAAGTGATGAGATTTGGCAACTTAAACTCTAAGGCTCCCGCAGCTTCAAGGACCATCAGTAAGCTTCCGTCTTCAAAGAGAGAGTTCATCCCTTCAGCATTGCGTGATCATGAATTGGAGTCGCTGCATCTCTCCTTCAATACTTTTATCAGCAAGTTTCGGGATTATTTGTCAAGTCCGATGGGAAAAGGATTTGGCGTAACAACCGTTGATCAGCATGTACACCAATTGAGGACCATGTTACATTTTTGCGGGGACGACTTACGTCATTTATTTCAAATTCATCGCATTAATGAAATTTTAAAAGTACTCAGAATGCCTAAAGAAAACGGAGGGAAAAATTTTCAAACTCAGACACTCAGGGGATATATTTCTTCACTTAAGTACCTCGTAAATTTTCTTAAAATAAACTCGGACCTTTATCCTACTCTATCTCCGAATCGACTAGACTTACTATTTGAACAGCTAAGTGAATTGTCGCTAGGCCTAAAGTAGGTTATCGGAAAGAAACTTGGAAGTGCGACAGCAGAAAGAAGTTCAGCAATTTTTCTCTACAATGTACGCTTAGCAAAATCTCCGATGCAAACTTTGAAGCGGAATTGAAAACTCAATCGCAACTAAGATTATAACCTTCTTTATCATCTTTTGCTCCCATTTCCAAAACGTTACCTTCTTTAATACCTGGATTTTCCTGCATTAAAATTTCACTCCAAATTGCTAGCCGCACTAGGGAAGTGAAACATCCGACAATTGGTGGATTTTTGAACGTAAAAAAATTCTAGATAGTTCATGTGAAATAAATGTTCATCCCAAAACTAATCATAAATACGGCCCTGCTTTTGTCGATATCTCTGCCAGCATAGTTGATTTATTGACAATTTATCAAGAGTTGATTAGGCCCCCTACTCTGCCAACCTAAATTTTCCTAATTTTTTTTGTCCCCCCTACTGAAGTTAGTCTAAGTTCCAGTTCAAGGTTTTACATGCAGTCACTGTGGAAGAAAGCAGGGTAACGTCAGACGTTGGACCTACAGTGTTTTGAAAGAGGCAGTAACTAGAATATACACCTCGTTTCCGTTGAAGAATCAAGCTGTAGCTTCAAAGATGAATCATTCTGATGCTACAGCTTCTCTTCTCAATCTTAGCTGATAATCGATCGCCAGGCAAATTCACTAGAAGTCTCCTCTGAATTGAAACGGATGCTTAAATGCCACCTTTCACAGCAAAGTTCAAGTTCAGTGCTATACTTTGACTCAGTCCAAACTTCCAAAGCTGGTGCTTCTAAATCTACGTGTTTGGACTATGAGTTGAAATGTGAAGCACCTAGATATGGAGCGTGCTCGGACGCACGTTCTTCCTAGAGCTCCCTTTAAAATCTCAAATTTACAATCAAACACTGGCAACGCTGTAGCAGTAAAAGAAGAAAATCGACGATCGCAACAACAATATCAGCCAAAGACGTGTGTGAATTAATTCCAGCTTATGAGTGTAATCATTTTCTTTTTCGTGAGGAGCAACACTTGATCGAGTGCTTCTTTAACATATTCTACAATAGAGAAGTTATGACCCATGCCTCGTTTTGTTTAAAATTTCGTAAAACTCCAATTGGTAGAGAAATCCCTGCACAATACAAATTTCGAAAATTGAAGAGCAAACTCAACTCCGGGAAAAAAATGCACTAAATATTTTTTTGCATAATTCAATTTTTTATTATTTTTTAGATATTGTTTTATTATATGTCCATGACAGCACCATAATTCAGTGGTGAGACGAAGGAGAGGAGTTGAGTCTTTTCTCTGTTTGAAATCCCAAGCCAACTTTGTACGAAATGTTTTCACCACAATATGTACATTATAATGAACATTTGCAGTGATTATATAATTAAATTTGTGCACACAATTGGTTAAGTATTTCATTTCAGGCCTCATTTTTAGCACTAGGACGTTGTGTGCAATTTTATTTGCCTCCTGGTTATAATAAAAACGCAAATTCAAATAAATAAATACAATACGCCCACAAACATTTCCAAGCCTGCAAGAAATCATGCAATAACAATGAAGAACCGAATACAAAGATTTTTAAAATCTTAAAACAGTTGAGCTAGAAGCTGTTTTTAATTTTTATCAGAGTGAAATAACTGATTTCTTGTGCCTTTGTATGTCCACACATAAAAATTTGCATAATGTGATGCCAAGGCAAAACAAATCCTTTTAAAAATAATTCTCAATTTGTGTCTATAAATACTTGGTTGAGTTTCTTCAGTTTGGGTTTTGCATGTATTGTTTAATTTGCCTAGGGATCGGCTGTGGAAAATTTCTTTTCTTATATGACGTTTGGAGCTCAAAACTGGCTAAGAAACCCGAGAGCTCTTCTGCAATTTAACTCAAACAATTGTCGCTTAAATATCTGTACTCATCGTGCCATCATACAATCACCGTCAATAGATGAAAGAACTGCTTCTTAACAGTGAGTATCATTAAGACGTTATAATAAAAATTCCACAAAAAATATTTCTTAGACCACCAGCGTGAATATCTACCTAAAATTCAGTTCAAGTAAATCAATAATGGATAAATCAAATGAGAATTTTAAAATTTCTTGCTTTATTCATTTTTCTGTGATAATTTAACGGTTTGACCGCAATTGGTTGAACTAAACTTCAATATTTAACTCATTTTAAGTCAAGTAAGCAATTTTTTAAATTGCTAACATTAACTGGATCGAGTCTTCATTCAGCTTTAATTAAGCATTCATAAAAATTTAGTTTGTGACACCCGGTCGAGCATCATTATGAAAATCCCTTCCGGGGCTCACATTGCGGTCAGTGTTGAAGCGTTTGTGCGACCATCTTTCTCACTGCAAAAAATTATTCAATTTTTGGTCTGCCATTATGGGATGCTGAACCAGAGTAGAGTAGAGCTGAGTCATAGTGTTCCCAGGGGTAGGTGTGAGGTACACTCCTCGGGACTATTCCAAATTTTGTACCATTGGTGTAACCGTGTTCTCATTGATATTAATGATATTGGTTCATTTTCTGTTGTTAATCATTGTTAATTATAGTGTTTGTACGGATATTTTTTCTGATGTTTCCAAATAATATACTAATGGTGAAACCGTTTTCTTATTGACATGAATGATATTGGTTCATTTTCTGTTGTTAATCTATATGTTCGTATGGATCTCTTTTCTGAAATTTCCAAATTATTTGCTAAAGGTGTAACCGTTTTCTCATTGACATTAATGGTATTGATTCATTTTTGTTGTTAAGCTACGTCTTTATATGGATCTCTTTTCTGAAATTTCCAAATTATTTGCTAAAGGTGTAACCGCTTTCTTATTGACATTGAAGATAGATATTGATTCTTTTTCTGTTAATCCAAGTGTTTGTACGGATATCTTTTGTGATATTTTCAAATTATATACTAAAGTTGCAACGGTGTTCTTATTGACATTCTTGACTTCTCAATTTTTTCATTCTACCTCAGATCAAGTCAGATTTGTTTTTTATTGTTCTTCAGATGGGCATTTAGATTTTTGCAGACCATCAGATTAACAGTTAAATTTTTGTCGTCTAGCAAGTGAAAATTAAGATTTTTACTGTCAGATTTCCACTGACTAACTATCAGATAAACTGTCTGAATCGCACTGACTATCAGATAAAGCCAGATTTTCATTGACTATTAGATTAACTCAGATTTGCTGTGTTTATCAGAATAATGGTCTATTTTCCATTGAATTCACTTCTGATGCTAATATTATAAATTGTCAGCAGCATTTAACTGCTAACATTATTTATTGAAGTATTATTATTTGTCTCTCGAGCGGAAAATCGTGAGTTTCTCCATATCAAGTAACTGTGATTTGTGCTTCGGTACTTTTGAAAGTCATATTTCGGTGTCACTATTTTAGCAACTCAGCTACAAACACTTTTATTTCAAAATTTTTAATTAAAAAAATTGGTTGAACATTTATTCTATAATTTTAGTTTTCTACATTTGCGTGCATATTCGTTGAAACTGACTAATGTTATCTAATTCTACTTTTGGTAGTGTCATGCGTATTCTTTAAAATGGACCAATTTTTTCTATTTCAGCTTTTTTGAAGTATCGTGGTTACTTGTTGAAATTGACTAATATTATCTAATTCTGCTTCTTGCAGTATCATGCATATTCTTTAAAATGGACTAATTTTTTCTGTTTGTTTTTTGCAGTATTATGCATGTTATTGATATTGACAAACTTTTATCTGTTTGTGTAGATTGCCCTTGACGCTGAATCTAAGCGTGCACGTCGGAAGTGTCCCTACTGTCCAAGATTCGTCGTTGCCCTTCCCAGGCACATGCGTCGACTGCACAATATGAGCCAAGCCGAGTCGCGGTACATAACCAAGAAGCACAATCTGGAATCGCGGTGCATCAAAGAGGAGAGAAAAAGTTGCCCCATTGAGGGCTGCTACGCTGTTATAACGAGAGTAAAGCAGCATTTGAGGAGAGCTCATAAGATGAATTTCGGAGAGTCTCAAGAAAAATCTCCAGGTCGCAGTAATTCTCCAACTTCGCGTTGCGTGAAAGAAGAAATGACCGTTAACGAGGGTATTGTAGTGGGGCCAGAAGCAGAGAAAACGCCATTCAAAATTAGTTCCTATAGTAGAGCTTCTCCACTTCTGCAGGAGCATGCAGACTTCTCGGAAGTTTTGGGAATACTTGAATGGGTTTAAAATTAGGGTTTGCACTGCTGTCAAACTCAGAAGACGGACTGAATATATATTGTGCCGAAGAAATGTTTGTAATTTGACAAGTTTTTGGGATTCTATACCTTGTAAATTATAAATCACGTTGAAAGATCTGTTTGGGAGGCTACCACTGGCCACCGGTAGGGAGCTTCACTTTTCGAATTGCTTAAATTTTTGCCTAAAGTTCTCTCTCGAAAAAAAATGTGACCGTTCAAAGTTACTAAAGAACACCTTTCAAACTGTTGAGAATCGGGCAAAAAACTAAATGTAACGAAAAACAATAAATTTAAAAAATAAAGGTTACTGCGTCAAATTAGCCAAACAGCTTCAAAGTAAACCACTATTGAAGATTGTAAAGCGAGTTCCAAAATGAGCTTCATCTTCGAGCAGCAAATCACCAAAAAAAATTCGTCTTGAGTACAACAGAATTGCATTTCAAATATGATGCGAATGTTGACAGCAATGATACCCATTGCAGAACGAAATGATGTGATGTCTCGAAAACAGCATTTGAAAATACGCGAAATGGCAGCGGAACAGTGTTCGTTTTAGCATAGGATAAAAAGTTAAGGATTCTAGATATTTTTCAGTTTTCCCATTCCCATCGTCTGTTGCTCACCGGGTTTGAATTCCCATTGTCTGTGGATTGATGTCTTTAATTTGCAATTTTGCGAACGATCATGAAAAATTATATTATGTTTGCACCAAATATAATGATAATGATAATAATGATGAAGGCATCTACGGATGCTTTATTTCCAATCAAGCCTGATACATATCACCTTGTACATTGGATTTTCAAATGCCTTATAGCTAACGCCAGGACGCCATTACGCTTTCCCCCGGTCAAGACCAGTACCCATTTCAGACACCTGGGTAGAGTGGGGTATTGTGCTTGGAATTTTTCCCCTGTACCCAACAGAGAAAATCGCCACCAGCGCCGGGACTCGAACCAGGGTCTGCCTGGACGGAGGAAAGTTTGATGGTCGCATGGCTACGACGAGCATTACAGTGACAATCGCAGACAATTGCTGAAATTTTTCGCCTTAGCAAAGTCTTTTGAACTAGCGAAGACCTGCCCAAAAAGCCGAAGTCGCTGCGACTTAACAAATCGCTCCTGACGAAGGAACCGTCGTGGAAATGTTAAGGCTTTGTAGAGTAACTAAGTACAAGCTTTTTCAAATACGCAGAAGTATGCAATGGCGGCTGTTCAACCCAGCAAAGACACCATATTTAATCAAAGTGGTTTATAAGTAACTGCAATAAGTTCTGAAGCGGACGAATCACTAGTAATTTCTTTGCCTGGAGACTTAATTTCCTCAGACGGAACCTGTGGTACTTCAGAGTCGTACCGAAGGACAAAAGAAGTTCTGAAACGCTTGCGTTCAATTTTTCACGACATGTTGAGTTCGGTCGATCAAGAATAATGGGACACACTTGATCATCAAAGTGCTCTCCTATTCCGATTGTGAGAAGACTAAAGTGTGAACATGTCCTTTGTACGAAGCACAGTTACAAATGGGTTACGGGTATTACGCTGCCGTAATACCCCTAACTGAACGACAGGCCAATTCGTCTCTAAGCTGATTTATTTCTTTCCACAGTTATTTATTGAAGCTTTGTCATGGAAAACGGGCCTAGTTCTCCCCATAACTTGTACTTAAAATTTGGTTCAAAACAAATGTATTGCTTGTGATTTTTTATAAGCGTGGTTTCAGCCTTGTATTGCACTCATTAAATTAGGAGAATGGTCGATCGGAATTGATTATTAGCGGAGTAACAAACGATCCGAATGTATCATTTGCGTAGTTTGTACCTAAATTGCACTTAGTTTGTAAAAATCACTGAATTCAGATGTTTAATCAAAAAGAGAACATCTATTCCATGGCGCTAAACATTTTTGTTCCTTCAATTTAAGTTTAACTTTAATGTGTATTCATTGCCAGTAAATTTACGCATATATTTGGGTAATCAACCAGCAAGTGAATACAAGCATTTAACTTACTTGTCACTAGTCACCAATGTGATCTGCATACCGAACTCTTGACGTGAGTTTGGAACTTCGTGTTTAGTGAGAATAAGCGAACAAAGTTCATTTTTGTAAAGTTCCGTGAAATGATATGTGAATTTGAACTTAACTGTACCTGAAATGTAGATATAGTTTATTTTTTAGTGTAGAGATGTTGCTTTATTTTTCTTCGTTTACCCTTGGTTGCCCTTCAAGAGGAGACAACTATTGTATCTAGGAAATTCGCGTTCTTAGGGTTAAAATGTGAGGCCCTGAGCCGGAAGTTATATAGGCCTTTATTTTGTTGGAATAAATTGGTTTTTTGTCACATTAAGAACCATTTTTTTATTCACTACTGTCTTGTTTTCAAACTCCTCTTACTTTCTTCTCCAATTCATTTCTTGTTTCATAACCTTCCTTCTTAACTGTTTCTATCCGTACCGGATCCAGTGCAGGAACACACCTTGTGTATAGATTCCACGTTCCCTTGACTCTTTACTAAATGGTGTCTTTTTCTTTATTCTTTTTGAACATCTTCGTTGTGATAAGGAAGGCTAATATGTACTTCTAATCAATCTGCACCTGCCATCTAGTTATGGTTCATTTTCTGGTGTGACTTTGTTGTCTAATCATTGTTCGTTCGCCCTTGGTTGCCTCTCAGGGGGATACAACTATTGTATCTATGGGAATTAGCGCTCCTAGGGGGAATATGTGAGGGCCCGAGCTAAAGGATAGGTAGGCTTCCTTTTTTTGAACTAGAATAGGTTTTGTTATGTTACGGACCACCATTTTTCGGTTCACTGCTCTGTTTTTCAGCACCTACTACTTTCTTCTTCAACTTTTCCTTGTCTCATGAACTTCTTTCTTAGCTTACCGTCTCTGTGCACCTTGTGCATAGATTCCCCATTCCCTCACCTCCATACTAGATGGTGCATTCCTCCTTCCTCTCTTAGAGTACCTTTGTCGTGGTTAAGGGAGGGTAAAACTTTCTTATATAATAGTAATTACGTTTTTATAAAGCAATGCTTGGTACCGTGTGATGCTAGAACTCTCAGATCGAGTTGTCGGCAAGGTGGTAAGGGAAATCTTTGACTCGTGTGGAAAAATTTAATGGCACGAACATGCAATTGCTCTCAGAAAGTACGCACATTTATTTCAAGGGATGATCTTATATAGAAGTTGCGCATGCCCTTGTGAACTAATCGTACAATACAAGTATTTACTGTACAAAATGGCATTCGATTTAACTTAAGATGCAAGATGATTGGAACATTTTGAAAACACTCATGATTGCACAGGAAACTATAACACAAACGAAAGCATAACTTGGAATGATTCATTATAGTACAAGCAATTCCGAACACCCCCGCCACAATACTGCGGTATTTTCATCTGCCAGTAAAGGGACACTCGTTGTTCCAGTCAGTAACTAAGACACAAGACATATTGCATTATTCCAGTCTGCAACAAAAAGGTAACATTATGTTCTTGTAGTCTGCAACGAAAAACAGCGTTTTGTTACAGTCTGAAAAAAAAACATAACATTTTAGTCTGCAACAAAAAGAAAACATTGAATTCCAGTCTGCAATTAGACACTGTATTCTTTCAGTCAGCAACAAAATTAGTAATATTACGTTGTTTCAGAATCCAGCGAAAAGGACACATTGCGTTGTTCTAGTCTGCAACCCAAAGAACACAATTTTAAAATAACAAACCTGGCGAACCAGCAAGAACAAACTTACAAGTGCTGACTTCTGCAAACACTAGCTGTACAGAAGCAGGAAGTCTTAAGTGCACAACCGATCCTCGAGTTAAACATCTTATGCGAATCTTAATTTGTACGAATAAAGTTAAACTCAGTCTTTCAACGAATACGATGCGTGATTAACCTACGCTTGTAGTAGGTTAATCACGTTAATCTTGTAGTACGCTTTCTGCGGTCCTTCCGAACCAAAATCCTGCTATGATTGTGGAGAGTATAAATACTGAACTTCACAAGGTTTCATCGTGGCTCAAAGCTAATAAAATAAGCCTAAATATCGATAAAACAAATTATATTACTTTCTCATACAAGAAAGATGTATCTCTCCCATGCATTAAAATTGGCGAAGGTGAAATCGAAGAAACCAACTCATGTAAGTTTCTGGGCATCACAATAGATAAACATCTGACCTTCAAAGAGCACATCACTCATATTAGTTCTAAATTATCAAAATCCATCGGAATCCTAAATAAAGTTAAAAATTTTCTGCCTGAAAACAGCTTTACAAATGCTCTACCGTACGCTCATTTCCCCATACTTGCAATACGGAATAGAAGCATGGCACGGAACTGATAAAAATAAAACCAACAAAATTTTTACTCTGCAGAAAAGGGCTGTCAGAGCGGTAAAGAACCTAGAATATAATGCTCACACAAATGATTCTTTCAAAAATTTACAAATACTTCAACTTTCGGATCTCTACAAAATCTCCATCTGTAATTTCATTTACAAAACATTAAGAAATGATGGCGACAATAGCCTAAGACAATTATTGACTGCGCAAACTGGTCATCACGACCATTTAACCCGAAATAGAAGTAAATTCATGCTTCCTTATTATTCAAAGGCCAGGTCGCAACATAGTATTCTCTTCGTTGGAACCAAAACTTGGAACTCTATACCTGCAGAGATCCGTGAATGTAATTCGTACAAAGTATTCAAAAGACATCTTGAGTCTCACTTCCTATCAGAATACTAGTAGTGTAAGATCACCGTGTCGAAATCTTGCCTCCTACATGTAACTAATGATAATGTCATAATGTAACTTGCCTTGTGTACCATAACCAATCTTCTCTCTGGTCTTGAATCGTTTTATCGAACATACTGTTAAATATAGCCGACTTGTAAAATATCGAGTTAATTATCTCAATGATCAGTCTAATGCGAAACTAGGTTAAGTGAACTAGGTTAAACTTTTGTACACCCTAGAATAGCGTGATGGTAGGATGCCCTAGAAGTCGCTGAACTTATTCGGGCCCACAGGTAGCTATATTCAAACTTGTCCATTGTACTAGACTTAAGAAACATTCTACCTCTGTATCTCCTGTGGTAAATAAATTGTTTAAATTGTTTAAATTGTTTAAATTGTTTAACCGTTCACAAGTTGAAGGTCACGTGAGATGTGTTGCTGAAGCATGTTCGTATTTACACCCCAGCAAACATTTTTCTCACTAGAACCTTTAAATATGGACATTTCGTAAATAAAATGAAATCGAAAACTCTAATACAATTTATAAGCATCGCTCATGTCAGGATCATAACATTTTTTAGGGTGTGTGAAGACCTACAGAAAATTGAAGAAAACTACAATTCTTAAATTGAA
This sequence comes from Morinoia aosen, assembly GCA_030386875.1. Taxonomy (NCBI): domain Eukaryota; kingdom Metazoa; phylum Arthropoda; class Malacostraca; order Amphipoda; family Talitridae; genus Morinoia; species Morinoia aosen. The sequence continues at coordinate 104,719,087 of CM059576.1, read as the reverse complement.
GGCTACATTATCTCGATCAATATTCAACTCAAATTTAAAGTGAATTGTAATAAGTAATATAGAAAACAGCAATCACTCTTTGGATTTTGCCTTAATTTAGCTTAGATTAAGTATTTATGAAAATTGAGTTGGTGACTACCGGTCGGTCAGCAGCATGATGAACATCACGGTAGAGGAAACGAGGTAGGTTCAAACCAGTCTTTTTTTTCGTTGACGGTGTGGTTTTGCTGACGTCACGGCAACGAACCAATAGCAGCGCTCATATTGCACCTGGTAGCACTGCTACACCCAAATCTGGCTTCACAATTGGCCTAACGACATTGCGTTTTGGTGACGTCATAAAGTTTGTTTGAAATGACTAGCCGAACAAGAGGAGGTGTATTTTCCCCATAGAATTGACCCTACCTAGTTTCCTCTACCGTGATGAACATCTCCGTGGCCATCGGCGTCGCACGTTGCGGACACAGTGTTAATACATCATAGATAATTTTTTTCATTAACGCCCCACAGGATTACATGGTCTATTTTCAAAAATAGCCTCAACATATTGTCCCCCTCGTTCAATTCAATCCCTAATGCGTTCTTTGAAGTTCACTGTCGAGGAGTAGTAGTAGTAGTATTAGCATCGATTTGCTAGCGCTTCAGTAATTTGTACTATATCGCGCCGTAGGTCTCACAGTTCAAAAAATACAACATTCACATCATTTCAGCAAAAGCACATTATATAATCTCTATTCAAAGTTCATCACAATTACCATTATGGAGACATAGCAACATCCATCGCAAAAACCGTTTTAATTTCCACCCACATTTTGTCATCTTATAAGAGCCCCAGTTGATCTTTGAAGAGATCATCCACAGATCCACGCACACTTTGTTAGCACGGGCAGCCAAAGGCCCCATAGGGGATTTCAGCTGCCCACCCATTTATGGCCGGGCGCCTTACCCACGCTGAAACCCCCAGAGGCATCTACGCAGCGCGCCCGGCCATATTGCAGTTTAGTCTTCCACATCTCAGATGTGAAGAAGTTCCTTGCTTACGCTGTTCTTTCTCTGGTTAAATTTCTGACATCAGATTACACTTTTCTAGGAACATTTTAAGCGCTGATACATCGAAAGTTGAGCGTAAAATTTCCCTGAGCATTCCGATCATTACATCCTCATCAGGACCTCGCAGTCTCGGGAAACACACATTCCTGGCAGCTGCATATCGAGGGCACTCAACAAGAAAGTGTTTGACAGTCAGAGGAACGTGGCACCGCTCACATCGTGGCTGTGGCTGTCGCTCCATCAAGTGCCCGTGCGTCAAACGGGTATGGCCAATACGGAGGCGGCAGAGTATCACCTCCATCCGACGAGGGCGACAACTAGACGATATCCACTCACGCACGGTGGGTTTAATACTTCCTAATTTATTATTAATTGTTCTATCCCACTCCTGTTGCCACAAACTTCTCACTGCAGCCTTTATCCGAGGGTAGTAGTCTCGGAATGGGACCATCAAGTTCAACGTTTCCCCATTTGTCTCCGCAGCTCGCTTAGCCTCCCGGTCAGCTCGCTCATTGCCCGATACTCCCACATGTCCGGGCACCCAAATGTCACTGTCGAGTGGCAGTTTCTTCCCCACCCAATACCAGTGCCTCTAGAATGAGGGTGGTTGTAATTACGGCCATACGAGTACAATAATGCCGATGTTTCAGGATGAAAGCTCCAATCCCATTCAACCGATGGCTGTTTTAGACAGCCATCCATACTCTGTTAGAGGCAAAGCAACATATTGGTTTGCTATACACACTCTTAGAGAGGTTGCTCTCAATTTTATAGTAGTTCTCGTGTAGCTCAATTACTTGCTATCCTATTAGAAGTCATTGGACTCCCGCTAGCTAAACCCTCTTGAAAGAAATGTCAACAGCTGAAATACATAAATGACATCTAAATTTCAGATGAACATCGTTTGAAGGCCTGTTTACACGATCATTGAGTGCGCGCGTGAGCAGTGAAGAGAGGCGCAAACTCCGCCCACTTGCTTTCGCTGAAGGCTGATTTACTTGCTCAATGACAGTGCGTCTGTAATGACACTGACAAGCTCTGGCCAGCGCCATGAAAACAACATAGTCCGCTTTGTCATTGAGCAGTAAAAGCGCCTGAAGCGAGAGCAAGTGGGCGGGGCTTGCGCCTCTCTTCACTGCTCAAGCGCGCACTCAATGATCGTTTAAACAGGCCTTTACATTCGCTCATTATTAAGTTGACCTCGTTTGACAAATGATACACGTCAAAATTTTAGATCAACATTCCATTTTCATATTTAAACTAAGAGGGTGAATATCCGCTCGGCTCAAGTCTTATGCATATCGTCAGTTTTTTATATAGTCTATTTTGACGAGTTTCGACATTTTAGTGAAAGAGTTTTTCGCTAGGAATGATTCTCTGACAATCAAAACAATGCTTTTTTTGCTTTTCCACCCTAGCAAACTTCATTATATATTAGAATCTCATGCTAGCTTACGACTGTGCACCCTATGTTTATACACAATATTTTGATAACTAAACCTTATGCAAAGCATTCATCTATGGCATGGGTATCAGCACGAGAAACGTTGGAGAAGACAAAATAGTAGGCTAGACCAGGGCGGGCTTCTCAACCTTTCTATTGTCGTGTACCCCCTTAGCTTAATGGTGTGTCTTCATATACCCCCAGCACAGTTAAAGGTTTACGAAACTATGAAAATACACTTGATGATTAATAATCATATATACATATAAAATTGTGTGTAAATATATATTGTACATTTTAACAAATGAAGTATGTTAAATGTACCCACGGTTGAGAAGCCCTGGGCTAGATCAATGAAAACAAATTCTCCAGAAAAAAAAGACTAAACTTCAGTTGGCATGAGCTGTGGAGCGACACCATGAGCTGTCAGGTGACACAAAAGGCTTATACAATACTCAACAAAAAGGCTTAAAATAGTACGAGTTCAACGCAAAAATAACTCCCAGGTGTTCACAAATTGAATATAATACACTCGTACTCAATGAAAATTGAGTGAAGGCACGTTCAAATAACGCTTTTGCTCTCTCAACGATAAAATTAAAATTGAGTTTAATTTGTGTCGAGAATTAAAATTTTGTTCAATTCAAGTTGAAGATGATCCCGAGCTTAATTTGGGTTGAAAATTGCAATTCAGTTCAACACTGAACTTCTGATTAACCCATCCCAGTTAATGCCATCCGTCCCTCAATATAGCAGCCACATGAACAGCAATGTCACACGATATTCTCGTGCAACATTTAGGAATAGATCAACAAGTTCAAAATAAAGCACACTGAGTCCATTCAATAGCAATTGAACCTCAGCACCTTGTTTCAAGGAGCACATCGAGCTCAATAGAGCAAATACCAATAAACAAGTACAGAAGGTATTATTCACCATGTAGTTAAACCCACATCAATATCAACCTAATTCTACTATTCGAGAAGCCCAAGACATACCATAATGCTTCAATTTAGCTTTGACAAGATAGTTGAACCTTTTAACGCCTAAAAGACTACACGATCTTCTCTCAAAAATAGTTTCGACATATAGCATTTCTCCTTGAATTTGTTCCCTAATATGTTTTTCGCATTCACTGCTGGGGACGCCACTTCCTCATGGTGATGTCGGTGACCGATTGATTGATTATAAGTTTTAGCCTCCCTTTACCACGACAAATATGTTCAAAGAGAGGAACGATGAAGGCACCATTTAGTATGGAATTGAGGGAACGCGGGATCAATGCACAAGGTGCATAGAAACAGTAAGCTCAAGATTAGATTAGAAGTTAGTTTAAGCCTCCCTAAAAGCTACAAAAAAGAGCGTATCGAAGAGAGGAAGAAAGAAGGCACCATTTAGTATGGAGATAAGAGAATGAGGAATCTATGCAGATGGGGCATAGAAGCAGTAAGTTGAGAAAGAAGTTCATTAAATAAGATAAAAGTTGAAGAAGAAAGTAGTAGGTGATGAAAACAAGCACAGCAGTGAACCAAAAAAAGATGGTCCGTAACAAAACAAAAACCTATTCTATTTCTACAAAAAGGAAGCCTACCTAACTCTCAGCTCGGGCCCTCACGTACTCCCCCTGGGAGCGCTAATTCCCATAGATACAATAGTTGTATCCCCCTGAGGAGACATCCCGCAAGATTTAAAGTTTATGAAACGAGATCAAGATTAGATTCGATTATTAGTTAGCTTAAGCCTCCCGCAACAAAAGCTATCCAAAGAGAGGAAGGATGAAGACACCATTTAGTGTCTTCTAAACTATTTTCACTAAAAAAAAGGTCTGTCTGACCTACAGTTCGGGACCTCGCATCTTTTCCCTTGGAGCGATATTTCCCATTGACATTATACTTATATCTTCCCGAGAATAACGAAATAAAACTTGAAAACTTTGCCTCACAACAAGTAGGTAGCTTAGAAGTCAATTTAGGAAGACACTCTGTCTGCTGCACCGCGAAAACACGAGATTTCTCAAAAAATCTGGCTTAAAGCAGCCCATAGACGATCAATTTTGTTGCCAATATAATTGACAATAATGAATACTAGTATTACCGGTTCAACCCGAGTATCGGGTTGTCCGACTTGCCTAAAAATAAAAAAAAATAACTAAAAAAAAATAAAAAAATAAAAATAAAAATAAAATAAAAAAAATAAAGAAAAAAAAAATAAAAAAAATATAAAATAAAAAAAAATAAAAAAATGAAGAAAAAAAATAAAAAATAAATAAATAGTTTTCTGTAAATATATAATATATTACCGGTTCAACCCGAGTATCGGGTTGTCCGACTTGCCTAAAAATAAAAAAAAAAATAAAAAAGCTAAAAAAAAAAATAAAAATACAAAAAAATAATAAAAAATAAAGAAAAAAAATATAAAAAAAATAAAAAATGAAGAAAAAAATAAATAAAATAAATAAATAGTTTTCTGCAAATATAGACACCAGTGGCTTCAATTTAATACCTCACTTGACCATATAGACTCAGCCAATTTTCTAAACGGACTCGGACAAATTTTGAGTTACTGAATTAAGTATATAGATTGACAATTTAATTGATCGTCTGTGGGCTTGATTGACGACCGTCAATCAATAGACTTTGTGGGCAACAAAAAAATCTCATCAATATATTGAGTCAATGATATTGACAATTCAATCGATCGTTTAAGACTTAAAACAACCTTCGGCAGCTGCCACCAGGTGATCTCAGAAATAATATTCAACATCGTTGCAAAAATGGACGTAATGGCATTCGTTGCATTTACAATTTGGACCTAGATCATGGTCGTCATTGATTACACCTCAGTCGTAGACTGAAGAAAACAGAAGCAACCTTCATTCTTGCCTGAAGAGTGCCATGGGTAACAAATAGCAGAGGTAAATTTGAAAGTTTGAATTTTCCCAGTTTTCTAATCAACACTTCGACAAATTAGTTTCCAGTATTACAGAATTTATGATGGTGTGTGAGCGAAGTTCTATGGCCTGCATTCACACACAATTACCAGGAAAATTTACGACGATCGTAGGGGGTTTTATACATTATCTTTACACACGCCACAATTTTACAGAACCAAGTAGCGAATACACTATAGTGCCCTACCTTGGTTACCCCTCAAAATCAAATTCTATATAGTCCTTTTATGTTCAGTAATCTTAAGATGTCTCAATGTAAATTTAATAAAAAATAAAAGTTCTACCTACTCAGCCGCGTATCACCGATACCAACTGCAGGAGTAGCATATAAGTAAGGTCGCTGCTTCATTCGCCTTGAAATGGAACTCAATGGCCGAAACAGCAACATCTGGCCTTACAACAATTCTCATCACACCCATTGTGTGCTTTGGAATTACAGATTAGATTATATTATTCGTTAGTTTAAGCCTCCCTATCCGCAACAAAGGCGACCCAAAGAGAGGAAGGAAGAAGGCACCATTTAGTATGGAGTTAAGGAAACACGGAATCTATGCAGAAAGGGCACAGAAAGCTAAGAAAGAAGATCATGAAACAAGAAAAAGTTGAAGAAGAAAGTAGTAGGTGCTGAAAAACAGGACAGCAGTGAACCGAAAAAGATGGTCCGTAACAAAACAAAAACCTATTTTATTTAAAAAAAAAGAAAGCCTATCTAACCTTTAGCTCGGGCCCTTACATAGTCCCCCTGGGAGCGTTTGAAATTACAGCACCACATATTTTTCAGTCATCATCACTTCTTATGTACACAGAAGAGAATTAAAGCCAAGTACCAAACACAACAATATTTTTTCGCGCCCCATCAAAGTTTATATAAAAATTAAGTTAGCCACCGCGTATAATTTTCTGCTAGACACACATTAGAGAGTAGAAGCTCATCATGAATTATAGAGGAAATGAAGAAGGATTCGCGAAAATCTTCCCCGTGAAATACATCACAATAGAGCTGCCAGGAAGGAATAAGGAATATTGAAGGAACACTTTTGGAACACTTAACACTTTCGAAGGAATAAGTGAAGTGTTTTATAGTTCATGAATAAAATTTAAGAAACAAACAATCATTTGTAAAAAAGCAAACTAATTAATGTTCTCGTTAACACAATTGATCAATAAATAGTACATTGCACCTAAATTTAATCTAGAAGATAATGTAAATGTGTACGTTTCATTTCTTTCCATAGTGAAAAATCCAACACTGAATCCATACAAACTGTGTGCTTCATTTTAATGTGTTCTCATACTCCAGGTAAATTTTATAAAAAAACAAGACATGATTTCACTCAGAAAAAAGTCTTTAATCGTCGATACAGGAAAAGAAAAGCGTTTGGTCAAGTTATTCATTTTGTTTGCAGTCATCGTGGCCCACGGGTTAAAATCAGTCGATTAAGTGGAATAGCTGAGGGTTTACACTGGGTATTTTTTCTCGTTATACAAGAAAGAACGTGCTATTATTTTTTTTTGACTGGCGAGTATGAAATGGGCAGAGGTTTTACCAGGAATTAAAGTCCTGGAATTAATAATAAGGCATTTGAGACACCTTACCTTGAGACGACATGCATTAACTTAATTGGAATGGACACATTTCTTCGCTCATTTTTCAGTCATTTGAGCTGCCCATGCCATGCCTCTTAGCTTGATGCAGCTTCATGGTGCTCCTGTACGTGCAGGTGTACGCACAAAACTCGCACTTCACGTTTCCCAACCCATGCTTGGCTCCTTGATGCCTCTTTAAATGGTCTTTGTTGCCGCAAGTATAATCACACAAGTCGCAACTTATCACCTCCCCTATACCGTGCTTCGTGGCTTGGTGTTGCTTTAAATGGCCCGTTTGGGAGCAAGTGTAGTCACACAGTTTACACTTGATAAGGTTAATGCCATGTTTGGAGGCCTGGTGCCTTTTCAGGTCTCTTCTGAGAGCACAAGAATACTCACACAACTCGCAGTGAATTTGATCAACTCCGTGTTTCACAGATTTATGCTTAGCTAGAAAATTTGCTCCTAAACATGAAAAGTCACACAGCTCGCAGACCAGTAACGCGCCTTTACCATGTTTCATTGCTAAGTGTTGTTTCAAACTCTTCTTAAGGGTGCATGAATAGTCACAGTATTCACAATTCATTGGTTCACCGATCCCATGTTTAGTGGCTAGGTGGATTCTAATGTCACTTTTGAAAGTGGAAGCATAATCACAAAACTCGCATTTTATCACATCTCCAACGCCATGCTTGGTAGCCATGTGATGTCTCAGGTAGCAGCTCCTTGCACAGATGTATTCACATATACTACACTTGAACAAATCTCCCACCCCATGTCGAGCAGTTTTGTGTTTTTTCAAAGTCCCTTTTTGACCAGCAGTGTAGTCACAAAATTCACACTTGAACAGCTCACCAACTCCGTGCTTGGTAGCTCTGTGCTCTTTGAGGCTGCTCATATGGGCAGTGGAATAATCACAATACTCACACTTCAAGAATTCCCCAATGCCATGCCTGGCCGTCATATGCGCTTTCAAACCTGTCTTTCGAACCGACGAAAACTCGCAGTACATGCATTTAAAGGTTTCTCCAATTCCGTGTTTGAGAATTTTATGTTCCCTCAAATCCCCTCTGTAGGCGGTAGAATATCCACACACCTCACAGTTAAACAGCTTCCCGACGCCATGTTTCGTAGCTCGATGCAACCTCAAAGCATCACTGCAGGCGGAAGAGTATTCGCATATGCCGCAAGTGTTCACCTTCCCAATCCCGTGTTTGGACGCCAGGTGGCGCTTTAAATTCTTCTTTTGGGAGCATGAATAATCGCACAATTCGCACATGACAGACTCAGAGAGCTTGCGCCTCCTCAAATTAGACTTGGGCGCACCAGTCAGCTCTGCAGATCGTGCCGAGTCTGACGCGTCATCTTGCTCCTGCTTCAGGCAACGTTCCGCCGTGTCGCGCGACGCGTTCAGTGCAGGTCTGCTGCACGGAGACTCCGAGATCACCGCTTCAGGAGGCGCCCTCGTGAGGTCTGGTGCTTCTTCTTTTACGGTGAGAAGGGCCGGGGCTGTCCAGCTCGTCTCGCGCTTGCAGTCTTGGTTGTTAGATTCGTGAGCTTCAACCACCTGAAATGAAAAGCTTGGCCAATGCATACATTCAACTCTAGCTACTGACCATTTTCTCGGCAAAGTACGTGATTTGATGGCTAATCATCCTAGAATGTACATCAAATAACACAAATCGAAACCTATACATATGAGGTAATTATTTTCATGCAATTTTTACAGAATACATGTAAATTAAAAATTTTGAATGCTATTTATAACCCCCTCGGGGTGATGCAACTATTGTGTCGATGGGAATTAGCGCTCCCAGGGGAACTATGTAAGGGCCTGAGCTTAAGGTTAGGTAGGCTTTCTTTTTGTTAAAATGGAAAAGGTTTTTGTTTTGTTACGGACCATCTTTTTTCGGTTCACTGCTGTCCTGTTTTACAGCACCTACTACTTTCTTCTTCAACTTTTTCTTGTTTCATGATCTTTTTTAGCGTTGTTTCTGTACCCTATCTGCATAGATTCCGCGTTTCCTAAACTCCATACTAAATGGTTCCTTCTTCCTTCCTCTCATCTGATAGCCTTTGTTGCGGATAGGGAGGCTTAAACTAACTAATAATCCAATCTGCTATTTATAATAAGAAACCAGTATTGTGAATAGATGTCTTGCCTCTCTAAAAGTAGAACATGATTACTAAAAAAATATTACACCTAGAAAGCTACTTTTCAAATTACCGAGCGTTACGAACGAAGCACTAACTTCAAAAGGGTTTACGTACTTTATGCTCACAGTCAACAAAAAAATACGGTAATGAATAAATTAAACCAAAACATCTTACTTACTTAATACCTATTAAGCTTCAACTGCCTCACAAACCATACGTCCTAATACAGTGCATAAAAGAGCAAACTCGTTTTACTTTTTTGTAAAATTTGTGCCAGAAAAGGGTGTTATGAAGTTCACCACTGCCCAGTGGTATAGTTCGGTCCATTTTCTGATGTTGGTGACAATCACTGATGCCAGTGTCAGTCTCATGACGGTGGTTATAATAACAACTGATTGATGATAAATTAGTTTTAGCCTCCTTTTACTACAACAAAGATGTTCAAAGAGAGGAAAGATGAAAGCACAATTTAGTATGGAGTTAGGAAACGTGAAATCTACGCACAAAGGGTGTTCCCGCGAGGGATCCCGTGCGCATAGAAACAGTAAGTAAGAAAGGTTATGAAAAAAAAAAGCTGAAAAGAGATATAAGCTGAAAAAAGGCATAGGTGCTGAAAAAGAGGACAGCAGTGAACCGAAAAAATGGTTCATAACAAGACAAAAAACATTTTATTGCAACAAAAAGAAGGCTTACCTAACTCTCAGCTCAGGACTTCACATAGTCCCCCTGAGAGTGCTAATTCCCACAGATACAATAGTTGTATTCCGCCGAGGGGTCCCCTCCTATGATAACAATTATTTTCTAAAAAGGGTGCAAAACATTAAATTGGCATTCATATTTACCGGTACGTGGATGGACAATTTACCTACTGGTACACATATAGCCCAATGCGCGGGAACGTGTTAGATCCCTTCCCCGGCAGAAACGAGTATACACGTTTTCACAAAATGTTTTTTTTTCAGTCGTCGACGAGTATACTCGTCTAAAACTTTACCTACAAAAAAACAGCTACATACGTATATACCCGTCGATTTTTAGCCTTTGTAAGCCATTCTAAGTGTGAAACGAGTATCCTCGTCAAAATAAAAAAACTAATCGGAGTAAAGAAACGTTTTGCACAAAAAAATTGTTGGGGAAGGGGTTAAATCACTTTTATTCAAATGTCAAAAGTATGTGCAACAATATACAAAGCGCATGGTCAGAAATGATACTTCAATGTCTCCGATTTTGGATTAAATTTCAAATTAGTTTAAGACATCCAAACCAAAACAAAAAAGCTTCCAAAAGAAAAATAAGATAGGGCACTATTTAGTATTGCATTGAGGGGAAAAGGAATCTGTATCAAAGGTGTGTAACCACACCTTGCACATAGAGACAGTAATATTGAATGAAAACAGATTAGATTATTAGTTAGTTTAAGCCTCCCTATCCGCAACAAAGTCTATCCAAAGAGAGGAAGGAAGAAGGCACCATTTAGAATGGAGTTGAGAACATGCGGAATTGAATGAAAACTATGAAACAAGATTAAAGTTGGAGTAGCAAGTGAAAGTTGCTGAAAAAGGACAGCACTGAACCAAAAAACGAAGGTCTGCACTATAACAAATTAAATTTCAAACAAAAAGCAGGCCTACCTAAACTTCAGCTCGGATTCAACTTTTTTATTTCAACTTTTGAGCAAAGTGCTCGATGATAGAAGATGGATATTCCCCAAGGAAAATTTAGAATAAAGTAAATGCTCTTTTTTAGTACGAGAAGAAACTCAAGTATAAATAACTGTTGGAATTTCTTTCTTTAATAAAAAATTAAATTAGATATTAGTTTAAGACTCCCTAATCGCAACAAAGGCATTCCAAAGAGAGGAAAGGAGGAAGGCACCATTTAATATGGAGTTAAGGGAACGCGAAATTTGTGCACAAGGCGCATAGGAACAGTAAGTTGAGAAAGAAGTTCATGAAACAAGATCAAAGTTGAAAAAGTAAGTAGTAGGTGCTGAAGAACAACACAGCAGTGAACCGAGAAAAGATGGTCCGTAACATAACAAAAAAGCCTATTTTTTCAACAAAAAGAAGGCCTACCTAATACCTATCGCTCGGGACCTTCCACATTCCCCCAGCGAGTACTAATTCTCATAGAAACAATAGGTGCATCTCCGTGGAAGGTTTTTAATCTACGAGTATGTGGCAAATTTTATATTTGTATACTTTTATCTTTTAATCTCGTATGCGGCAAACGATTATCATTGAATTAGAGTATTAGCTTGACTTCAATAAGGAACAATCAAAAGAAAAAACTTTCAATGTTCAGCGAGTCAATTGAGTTAGCATTAGTTCAGAATCCTTTAGTTACATTATTTAGTTACTAGTTACTTTATGAACTTAAGAAAAACTGAATTTATTCACAAGTTTTGGTCTCACACACGAGATACACTGCTCATTGAAACAGTAAATCAGGGAGGAAAGGGGAATATTATTAAACTATGTAATTAGTTTAACCCTTGGTGTAGCAAAACTTGAAGTTCAGGGAAATTTCCCAGGGATAAATGTTGTCAGTACCCTGGAGTCTCGGTGAATCCGCCAGCCATAGAGTGTTTCTTTACTGCTCAAGCAAGCACCTATTTCTTCAGAAGCAGGATAAAAAATTATCCTGCTTCTTAAATGTAGGCTTAGTGAGAACATTTTTTGAAATCATGAATTAAGTTATTAACTTTAAAAACTCATTAATTACCGCATTCGACGACACATAGGACGCTCGTTTTTCCAAAATTTTGACTCAAAAAATTGCCCTGCGTCTTGTACATTGAGGGTCAAGTATGAGACCTCACGCAGGCCTAGGCTAATCTTCTCTCTGATACTCACTAACCAAGCTCTTGCTCAGTACTTTCACGAACTTTAAACTCCATGCATCCTTATTTTATTGCTAGAGTTATTGTATTATCACCGGGGGTCTAAAAATGAATTCTTAAAATTGAAAACATGAAATGTTATGACTTGTGTTCATAACCATCAGCCAAAAGAAGGCCTACCTCACCTATACAATGCAAAAAATGTTTTAAAATAGTAGCTTTGCTTTACCGGTTATGCCATTTGTCGTGTTGGTGAGGAATAAAACTACGATATGATCGTTGCTTTTATACAGCTATTTTTCTGCTTGTGTAATGCACAACTGGACTGTTTTCAAGAATACATATGTATATGCTTACATATAGTAAAAACTTCTCCCGAATCTGACGCGCTGAAATAGAGTGCATCCTATACGCCGCCAAATACGGTGCTTGCCCTAATTTATCAGCTAACAAATGAAGGTCTGAAAAAACTTACTTGACTTATATATAAAAAGTTATTAAATGTGTTGCACGGATCATTTGGCTTTAAAACATCAGGAATGTTTTAAAAAGTGGTTTCATGAATGCTATTAATTACTCTAAATGTGCTAATTATTTAAATAATTTCACCTAATAGTTAAATTACTTTAAAATTCCATTAGTTGTCCTAAGCTGGAAACACTAGCCATCTCAACACTGGAGTTACTGTCAGTAGACAAAGAGTTAAGACGTTCTGGCCTAAACAAAGGCGATTTAAAGAGAGCGAAGAGAGGGAACCCCTTAATTCGAGATACTTACTCGTATACACTGCAGAGAACTGAAACTCTATGCACAAGGTGAATTCTCACACACAGGATACCCAGCTCATAGAAACCGCAAGTTAGGAACAAGGAAGACATGAAAAACAAAACAAGCAAAATGGGCATGGAAGATAAAAGCCTAACTATAGCTGAGAGGTCCTAACGCTATCCATCTTCCTGGGGACAGTCCTCCAAGCATGGGAAAAACAAACTTAAATTTACAAACTAACCTATAACCTATTCTATGCCCCTAGAAGAGATCATCAGTTTAAGTGGTCACCTAATCCGCATTAGTCCAGCATACATTAAGTAAAATGCTTTTCTTCAATGCCAAAGTACAGAGCGTTTAATTCTTAAAAGATCGGTCGTCATGATCTCAAGATTTCAGCAAAAAATATTTGCTGCGATATGGCTAAAACAGCAATTTATCAAACTGTTAAAAAATACGTTTTGAAAAGTCAGTTCATTCAAATCAAGCTGTTACAAATCCTTTTGTACATACTTTTCTCTCAAAAATCTCACAACGCAAAAACATAATGCCGGTCAACAGCGGTCTACCTGATACCTATTTCGAACATCTGAGTGCGCACTAATGACTAAGTTTTCCTTTTCCTAAAAGAGAGCAGCATCAAGCTGCCAATGCCTGCGATTGCCTGATACAAATTCTCTTTAACACACTTTCCTCTCAAAAATCTCACAACGCGAGAATTATGACAGCAGCTGTCTACGGGATACCCATTTCAAACATCTGAATGCGCACTTATTGCTAAGTTTTCCTTTCCCTAAAAAAGAGGAACACCAAACTGGAGACGCCAGTAATCGAACCGACGACCCTTCACAACAAAGGCAAACGCTCTCAACCACTAACCCAAAGAGAAGCAGTGTACAGAAAACTTACAGCACTTGTAGGAGATATCAAAGGTTGTTCATTTCCAGCAGAGGCTTTTTCTACCTGCATAGAGTCGTCTTCTGGCTCTGGTGCTTCACTCTTGACGTAGATCGTCTCTAGGGCCGCGGTAGGTAGCGTTGTGACAGCTGCTGCAATTCCTGCCACATGCGCTGCTTCAACGGTTGCTGTGGCCAAAGTTGGTGCAGGTGCTGTTAAAATAGACGAAGCGGCTACTGCTGTATCTCCTGATTGTGCTGCGGAATTTTCATTTAAAGCGGTGAAGATTGTTGCTAAAATAAAAATAGAGCAAGATTATTACTTTATTAAGAAAACAATCAACTGTGTATATAACTCACGCACTTGATAGAAACAGTACTGATAGAACGTTATATTCTGAGACACTACAAGTCAAATATTTTAGAATAAAGTCACAAATGGAAATCTAATGGGTGAAGCAAATAATAGCGTCGAGGATGCTTTTTTCAATTCAAGTTAACACAAGTCACAACAAAAATTGAGTTTGTACACACCTTAGGGACACATGCAAGAACGTCTCCCCCCCACTCGAGTAGGTATTCTTTCACAATATGAACTATGGGCAAGTTCTTTCCTTTTGCTAAAAAGAAGAAAATCAGGCTAACACTATAATTTCTCGACGAGCTCATGGCTATTTCACATCAGATTTGAATGTTCATTATTACTAGGTCGAGATCACCACACCGAAGGATATTTCTCTTCTTCAAAAATTTTGATGGGCTACAAAGAATAAAGGTTTACTATTGACAAACTGGCTCTTGCAGTCGCGCAATGCATTCATTTGTGATGTTGCATGGAATGACCCACAATGGCCCCAAAAAATTCCTTCCAACAAGTCAGATACACTGACAAGAAACTCAGGGGATCCCTCCTTTGTGTGTATTTAAGAAGGAATTATGACATAATAAATGCCCTCATAGCAGTCAGCCCTAACTATCAAGTCCAAGCACTACTCTGGAGAGTATTATAACGAGAATCACAGGCCGCAACAAACGCCCTCACAGCAGTCAGCCCTGACTACCAAGCACAACTTCTGTACAGCTCGCCTCACCGGAGAGCAACTCAGTTCCCTGTGACGCGCCGGTCTCGCCACACATCTTGTCTGCGGCGAGGTTGGGCTCTTGCTTCACTTCCACTGCAGGAGCTGGGTACTCCCAAGCCGCTGTGTTAGCCTGGGGACAGCAGCACGATGAGAAAATAAGAAAAGCATTATACATTTCTTGTGGTGTACTTCTGGTAACACTAATGTTCAAAAGTTTTGAAATTACTATTTAGACTAGATGCTAGTTTAAGCCTCCCTAACCACAACAAAAGCGTTCCTAGGAGAGGAAGTAATTACTCATAAATTCACACCAATACATTGACCATAAAGTGTTATGGCATATCTCAGGTCGTACTTCAAGACAAAAGCTATAAAATTGCTCATAAATTCACACCCCGACATTGAAAAAGAAGTTTTATGGCATATCTCTGGTAGCACTCTAAGACAAAAGCTATAAAATGCTCATCAATTCACACAATTGGGTAGACCATGGAGTAATATAGTAAATTCCTGGTATTGCTCTTAGTCAAGTCATGAATTGCTAGTAACGTTCCATCACTGTGTTGATTGTAAAGGGTTGTTGCAGAAATTCCAAAGCATGACTGCGCCACAGTAGAGCTGACCCCAAAATTGTTCAAGTTTGCTATAAATAAATGTTTCAATTTGCTTCAAAGGATTTTGCCGCAATGTCACTTATACTAAAAGAGCGAGTTTTGAAACAAGCGTTCAATTCTGTACAGGTGTAATTTTTACCCATTTTAACGCTACAACAACAATCGTTATCACAACCTCCGTACACCAGCACAGGCATCAGGTTGCCACTCAGATCACAAAACGGAAGGAACTGTCCATTGACCGTCAACTTCAAAAAAACACATCAAATCATAGTTTTGACAAAAAATACGACAGAATATAACTGCTTAAAACATAAAATAATGTTTATTAGGGCTATAAAGTGGATTTAACATAAAAATTTAATTGAAAGCTAAATAGGTACAAGTACACCAACGTGTGCACTAACAAGTCAAATAAAAGATTGGATTAAATTACAAGTTAGTTCAGGCCTACATATCCTTATTTATAATGCGGCCACAAGAGGAGAAAGTCACATTTAGTAAGGAATATAAGAAATGAGGAATCTATACATAAATATGTTTCCTAACAAGATTCCTTACTAAAAAGAACACTAATATTTAAAGAGGAATAAAAGAAATGAGGAATCTATACATAAATATGTTTCCTAACAAGATTCCTTACTAAAAAGAACACTAATATTTAAAGAGGAATAAAAGAAATGAGGAATCTATACATAAATATGTTTCCTAACATGATTCCTTACTAAGAGGAACACTAATATTTAAAGAGGAATAAAAGAAATGAGGAATCTATACATAAATATGTTTCCCAACAAGATTCCTTACTAAGAGGAACACTAATATTAAAAGAGGTCAGAGGAATAAGATAAATAAGGAAGAAGCAAGCATTAGGTACTGAAGAAAATAAACAACTGTGAACCACAGAAAGTTAACCTGTAACGAAACAAGAACTATTCTATTGCTCCCCAACTGAAATTCTAAGCCAATATCTTTCCTATAGCTAAGGACTCCTCAGATCTGGCAGTAATAATACCCATAGATACAAAAGTTGTCTCCCCAGAGGGGACAAGTAGGCAGAAAGACAACAAGGCTACCAACAAGCACAGGTCTACAAAAGTTGCCTCCCTTGAGTGGACAAGTAGGCAGAAAGACAACAAGGCTACCAACAAGCACAGGTCCACAAAAGTTGCCTCCCTTGAGGGGACAAGTAGGCAGAAAGACAACAAGGCTACCAACAAGCACAGGTCCACAAAAGTTGCCTCCCTTGAGGGGACAAGTAGGCAGAAAGACAACAAGGCTACCAACAAGCACAGGTCCACAAAAGTTGCCTCCCTAGAGGGGACAAGTAGACAGAAAGACAACAAGGCTACCAACAAGCACAGGTCCACAAAAGTTGCCTCCCTTGAGGGGACAAGTAGGCAGAAAGACAACAAGGCTACCAACAAGCACAGGTCCACTAAAGTTGCCTCCCTTGAGGGGACAGGTAGGCAGAAAGACAACAAGGCTACCAACAAGCACAGGTCCACAAAAGTTGCCTCCCTAGAGGGGACAAGTAGACAGAAAGACAACAAGGCTACCAACAAGCACAGGTCCACAAAAGTTGCCTCCCTTGAGGGGACAAGTAGGCAGAAAGACAACAAGGCTACCAACAAGCACAGGTCCACAAAAGTTGCCTCCCTTGAGGGGACAAGTAGACAGAAAGACAACAAGGCTACCAACAAGCACAGGTCTACAAAAGTTGCCTCCCTAGAGGGGACAAGTAGGCAGAAAGACAACAAGGCTACCAACAAGCACAGGTCCACAAAAGTTGCCTCCCTTGAGGGGACAAGTAGGCAGAAAGACAACAAGGCTACCAACAAGCACAGGTCCACAAAAGTTGCCTCCCTTGAGGGGACAAGTAGGCAGAAAGACAACAAGGCTACCAACAAGCACAGGTCCACAAAAGTTGCTTCCCTTGAGGGGACAAGTAGGCAGAAAGACAACAAGGCTACCAACAAGCACAGGTCCACAAAAGTTGCCTCCCTTGAGGGGACAAGTAGACAGAAAGACAACAAGGCTACCAACAAGCACAGGTCCACAAAAGTTGCTTCCCTTGAGGGGACAAGTAGGCAGAAAGACAACAAGGCTACCAACAAGCACAGGTCCACAAAAGTTGCTTCCCTTGAGGGGACCAAGTAGGCAGAAAGACAACAAGGCTACCAACAAGCACAGGTCCACAAAAGTTGCCTCCCTTGAGGGGACAAGTAGGCAGAAAGACAACAAGGCTACCAACAAGCACTGGTCCCTCCAGTAAGCAGCCTCCAGGCGTCTGCTGCTGCAGTGAAGTACTGTCAAGCTCCTCCTGGGGCTCTTCCTTGACGACCACGGCAACATCTTCGTCTGAAATTGATATCATGCGTGAGGAATCCAACTGAAAATAACCTTGCCTCATCAGTAAGTTAAAGCTTCCCTTAACATGACAGAGGTGTTCCAGAGAAAGAAGGTATTTTTCAGGAAGGGATTAAGGAAACGCAGAACGTATGCACTAAGGGTGCAGCTATAGTGTGAGGTCTACCACACTATAGCATGAGATCTACCTCTTGCTAGTACTATAGCGTGAGGTGAGATTAGGTTAGTAATGGATATTACTTATTTCCACATTTAATTTAGTTTAAAACAATTTGTACATCTCAAACCGCACCTGGGTAAGCGATATATGGCGGTAGACATCACGCTTTAGCAGCACCTGCTCTAAGTTGTGTTCCCGCACAAGACCCCCTCCCTGTGCATAGAAATAGCAAGCTAGAAAGAATATTTATGGAAGGAGATATGAATAGAAGGAAAAATTTAGAAGAACTGAAAAAAATGAATAGCGGTGAACTCAAAAAACACGGTCTGTAACTAAACAAAAACTAATTCTACTTCTACAAAACTAAAGCCTACCAAACCTTTAGCTCATGACTTCACATTTTCCCAAGCCCTACGCGGGTATAACTCCCACATTCAATAATTTTATCACCGAGAACAATGTTCTAATAAAGGTTACATAACAAGATAAGATTAGATGTTAGTTTAAGCAACCCAATCTGCATCAAAGGCAATCCCGAGTGAGGAAGGATGAAGGCCCCATTTAGTATGGAGATAAGGGAATGCAGAATCTATGCAGAAGAGGCATTCAAACAGTAAGTTGAGAAAAAAGTTTATGAAACATGATAAAATCTGAAGGAGAAAGAAGTAGGTGCTAAAAAGCTGAACAGTAAACCAAAAAATAAGATGGCCTGTAACCAAACAAAAAAAAACTTATTCCATTTCAACAAGAGAAAGGCCTACCTAACACTCACCTCAGGACCACACATTTTCACACTGGGAGTGGCAATTCTCATAGATACAATAGTTGTACTCCCCTGAGGGGCGTCACCACAACTATACTCACGACAATCCCCCGATTATACTCACGACAATCCCCCAATTATACTCACGACAATCCCCCAATTATACTCACGACAATCCCCCAATTATACTCACAACAATCCCCCAATTATACTCACAACAATCTCCCAATTATACTCACGACAATCCCCCAATTATACTCACGACAATCCCCCAATTATACTCACAACAATCACACAACTATACTCACAACAATGAATGTCCCCTAAACCAGTCTGAGAGTTGGTGCAGTGAGACAAGGGCTTGGCTGGGTCCGACATATACTGATGAGCTTGGCTGGTGTAGAGCTTCTGTGCTCCAGTGTCACTTGCTGCCCTGGCCAGCCTGAGCACGTCTTTAACCTCGGACTCCATTGTACAGGACGTGCTGGCTAATTTTAAATCTAAGTGAATTGTGAACTTGGATGGCCAAGCTCGAATTTTACTTTAAACCTTTAAGAAAAAACGAAGAAAAAAACCTTGAATTACTGATGAAGTGGTGATTAAATTAGATCATGAGTTACTTAAAGACTCCCTAACCACAAAAAAGGTGTTCTTAAGACAGGAAAGAAGAAGGCACCATCTAGTATGTTTAGGGAACGGAGAATCTATGCACAAAGTGTGCTCCCACACAAGACCCCCTCTGCAAACATAAACAGTGAGCTGTGAAAGATGTTCATGAAACAAAATAAAAGTTGAAGAAGGAAGTAATAGGTGCAGAAGAACAGGAAGAACGCGGTGAATGTTTGAGAAATAGCAAACATTCAACAGATTAGATTAGATTATTAGTTAGTTTAAGCCTTCCTATCCGCAACAAAGGCAATCCAAAGAGTGGAAGGAAGAAGGCACCAAATGGTATGGAGTTAAGGGAACGCAGAATCTATGCAGAAAGGGCATAGAAACAGTAAGATAAGAAAGAAGTTCATGAAACAAGATCAAAGTTGAAGAAGAAAGTAGTAGGTGCTGAAAAAACAGGACAGCAGTGAACCAAAAAAAGATGGTTCTTAACATAATAAAAGCATTTTATTTCAACAAAAAGTAGATCTACCTAACTCTCAGCTCGGGCCCTCACACTGCCCCCCTGGGAGCGCTAATTCCCATAGATACAATAGTTGTATCCCCCTGAGGGGGGCAAACATTCAACACTCAATCAAGAAATATATCATGTAAGGACCACCATCATTAGATTAAGAGAAGGTACTCGTACTTTAAGCCTCCATGGCGAATATCAAGTTGTTGCCAAGAAAGGAAGGAGTAAGGCATCTTTTAAATGGAATTTAGGAAACTGGGAATGTATGCAAAAGGTATGTCCCAACACCTCGTACACACACATTATTATTATTATTATTATTATATAAGAAAGTTTTAGCCTCCCTAAACCACGACAAAGATGTCCCAAGAGAGGAAAGAGGAAGGCACCATTTAGTATGGATTTGAGGGAACGCGGAATCTAAGCACAAGGTGTACAGAAACAGTAAGCTAGGAAAGAAGTTCATGAAACAAGAAAAAAGTTGAAGAAGAAAGTAGTAGGTGCTGAAAAACAGGACAGCAGTGAACCGAAAAAAGATGGTCCATAACAAAACAAAAACCTATTTTATTACAACAAAAAGGAAGCTTACCTAACCTTTAGCTCTGGCCCTCACATAGTCCCCCTGGGAGCGCCAATTCCCATAGATACAATAGTTGTATCCCCCTGAGGGGTTGTACACACACAATAAGTTAAGAAAGAAGTTTATGAAACAAGATGGAAGTGTAAGAAAGAAATAGATCAGTGATGAAAAACAAAACTCCTGGAAAAAAAACCTTCAAAACGCAATAGGACTTTTCTAATTCAACAAAAAGAAACCTTACTTAAACTTCAGCTCGGGACCTCACATATCTCTCCACACGGCAGAAGTTTTTATTTATACGGTGGTTTTTATTCATTTTCATTATTTTATAAACATTTTATTGTTATTTATGTATCAAAGTCACAGAGCTAAAAATTAACAGGACTCAGGGCCGTAGGAACGTCCACTCTCCCCAACAATGTATTCATTGTCCCTGCGGGATAAATTTCTAATAGTTACAATATAAAATCCGGTTGAAGTTACACATGTTAACTAGAAGAAGAGATGATTAGAGACGAAAATCCTATTAAAGTGAAACATGTTTACTGGATGAAGAGATGAAAATCCGATTCAAGCATAAAACATTTTAACTCGAAGAGATGATTAGATATGAAAATATCGATAGAAGTAAAACATGTTCACTGAAATAAGCAATATATTTTAGCACTCTATTTTCTGCCTAAAATGCGATCATTTCAATTTTGTAACACCTCGTGGGCAACGCCCCGCAGTAACATGTTGAACAGACACATTAATCACACTTCTTCACAAACAACGCAGTGCAGTCAGTGATAATTTCAACAGAAATATTAATCATACTTTTTTCCTAAACAACGTACCACAGTGCCAATGATGGTTGGAATAGAAATAACAAGTGTATATCTAGCAATACATATTCAAAATTGATTTGGATCTTGACGTTTGAAACTGAAATCCAATTCTTGATTTATTAAATGAATTGATTTAATAAAAGTTTTATTCTGATGACAAAGAAATCTTGGGCCTTGTTAGAAGTGGCTCACAAAAAGCGTCTCACGGCACAAATGCTCGCTGTTAAGCTGGACAAATTTCTCAGGTGCAACGCTCGCACCACGTGACATCAATCCTAAGAAAAGCAACTCTGTTGCAGCATCTGCATAAAAAGTAACACATAACAATCCTGCTAAAAATTATAACTTCAAAACATGTAAATTATTATTATATAAGAAAGTTTTAGCCTCCCTTAATCGCAACTCAAAGATGTTCTAAGAGAGGAAGGAGGAAGGCACCATTTAGTTATGGAGTTGAGGGAACGCGGAATCTATGCACAAGGTGCACAGAAACAGGAAGCTAAGAAAGAAGTTCATGAAACAAGAAAAAGTTTAAGAAGAAAGTAGTAGGTGCTGAAAAACAGGACAGCAGTGAACCGAAAAAAGATGGTCCGTAACAAAACAAAAACCTAATCTATTTCAACAAAAGGAAGCCTACCTATCCTTTAGCTTGGGCCCTCACATTGTCCCCCTGGGAGCGCTAATTCCCATAGATACAATACCTGTATCCGCCTGAGGAGATTCGAAACATGTAAAACACATTACACTCACACACGGACTATTAACACATTTTGGTTCCACGTTTATTAAAACAATAGCTTACAACAATCAGCATCACATTTTTTGTACGTACATGAGAAAACTAGAAAGTTGAACTTGTGGAAACGTGAAATGCAAATGAGATTCTACAGAAATCCCAAAGGGAATAGAAGTAGAAAAAGCAAAGTTAAATGCTAGCTCGGGGAGTGGAGTGACATAGACCTAGAAAGATTGTTCAGCTAAGGAAAGTACGCGTCAATAAAGATGAGTTAACATAATTAAAGCCTCAGAGGTATTCTCAAGAGGAAGACAGAGGCACCAATTAGTATGCAGTTAAGGGTACCATACATTTATGTACCAAGCGTGTTACCACAAAAAAATCCTCCGTACATAGAAACAGCAAGTAGAGACGCTTTCAAAACGAGATATAAGTTACAGGAGAAAGTAGTAGGTGCTTCAAAACAGGACAGCAGTGAATCGGAAAAAGATGGCCCATTAAAAAACAAAAAAACTATTCTGTTTCAATAAAAAGAAGGCCAACCTAATCATCATCTCAAGACCTCATATTTTAGAGCGGGATGCAATGATTTTAAATTGGGATGATCTCTCTAACATGGCCAGGATCTGCCGTGACGGCAGATCTGCCGTCACGAAGAGAGCTCTTAGCAAAGCGGGTGTGGAGGCAACAATTCACCTCCACGCCTCCCTAACCACATCAAAAGTGTTCAAAATAGAGGTTTATTATTATTATTATATAAGAAAGTTTTAGCCTCCCTTAACCACGACAAAGATGTTCCAAGAGAGGGAAGAGGAAGGCACCATTTAGTATGGAGTTGAGGGAACGCGGAATCTATGCACAAGGTGCACAAAAAACAGTAAGCTAGGAAAGAAGTTCATGAAACAAGAAAAAAGTTGAAGAAGAAAGTAGCAGGTGCTGAAAAACAGGACAGCAGTGAACCGAAAAAAGATGGTCCGTAACAAAACAAAAACCTATTTTATTACAACAAAAAGGAAGCCTACCTAACCTTTAGCTCGGGCCCTTACATGGTTCCCCTGGGAGCGCTAATTCCCATAGATACAATAGTTGTATCCCCCTGAGGGGTCAAAATAGAGGAAAGAAGAAGAAGAAGAAGGCACCATTGTTTTCCTTTTCTGTATTCAAAATATTGCATTAGCTTATAAAATTGCAACAGATAAAAATTTTTATGAGCTTCGTATGAGTGACGCTGACACATGTAAGCTTCATATTTAATAAACTTTAATAACAGCATATTAAATTAAAAGCTAGTTTAAAACCTCCATATTCAAAACTACGGCGTTCGAAAGAGAGGAAGGAAGAAGGCACCATTTAGTAAGGGGATAAGAGAATGCAGAATCTGTGCAGAAGGGGCATAGAAACAGTAAGTTGATAAAGAAGTTCATGAAACAAGATCAAAGTTGAAGAAGAAAGTAGTCGGTGCTGAAACAACAGGACAGCAGTGAACCGAAAAAGGTGGTCTTTACCATAACAAAAAATATTTTATTGAACAAAAAGGCCTACTTAACTCTCAGCTCGGGCAGTCACACGTTTCCCCCTGGGAGCGCTAATTCCTGGGAGGTATAATAGTTGTATCCTCCTGAGGGGAGTTACCGCTGCTATAATTTGACCACGAAGTTTTGGAACTATCGCAGGATTTCACAAGGTTAAAGAGAAATTTCCTTTAAAAAATATATAGTGAAAAATTATTCTGACATGTGAATACAAAGCCAAATATTTCACAGAATATTGGGAGTATCTGTAGATTGTTCATGTGAATATAAATGAGGTATAATCCCACGAATTGCTGTGAAGACGATAATGAATAAAAAGTTCCACGTAAATTATTTAGGCTTTTCATTCCTTTATTTATGGTACTTATAAAGATTATTTCTCAGAAATATTTGTTCGGATGCTGTATGCGTTCAAAGACAAATCGAGAATAATTCTACTGTAACAGACACGGAATTCTCACACAGCGTCTAGAATTGTAAGGTAAGATGTAGCATGGATACTTACAAGATATTCAAGGTTTCCGCATGAGATCAAACGCTTAAAAACATATATTTAAAGTTCGAAAACAGTCATGGAAAAAAAGCAAATCTAAATAACAATAAACAACATGGCACTATCTTCTTCACCATTGAGGTGACACTCTCCTCCACTTCTCCCATATTTCACGCTGAAATGCTAAAAAAAGCAATTAAATCTATTTTTCCACCTCTCGTGAGTCAGAATCAACGTAGCTCACACTGAGATTGCTCTCGCTGCAACACACAATGGTATTTAATACTCTAAAATCATAAAAAAATATCATCGTCCAGCAGCATGAAGAAATAGTCGGTGACAATAATTAAATTAAAAGCGTGTTATGTTCATTGTGCAAATATGACAGAAAATCTATTAGTGCAAAAACAGAGCTACTTTTGAAGCCCCTTGAGAGTTAAAAAAAAAACATTCTCAACACATTCACCAGATTTTTGCAGTTGTTAGCAGTTTGTTTGATTAGGTAGTAAGTAGCAGAATTGGGAAATCGACTAAACTGTTTGAATACATTTTAATCCGTCGTAAGAAATATGAAAATGCAATTGCACTACAACATTTCACCTCGTACGATAAATTAATTTCATTTTAGATCCCAAAACAGATGAAATGTCATTCATTTATACCGGTACATGACTGAGCTATTTACCGAATGGTATACATATGGGCCAATACCCGGGAAACGTGTAAAGAAAAATTTGCAAGTTTCCTTGACAGAAATTTTTTTTTGAAAGAACCACTCAACCAAGAATGCATTAACCCTTCACTATCAAAGTGAATTTCAAAATCCACTGTCACACACAGCTCTGGTTTATTTCATTACTTGTGAAATTTGTGCCCTAACATGTTCTTCAAAATTCATTGTCGAGTGGCAGTCACTTCCTCATTGTGATGTCACTGACTACATGATGCCGGTGCCAGTTTAATGATGGTGGTTGTGATAACGGTAATATGAGTTCAAAATGCGGATGTTAAAGGCTTAACACGTTAACTGCGATGGGTTAAACTGAAGTTCAATATTCAATACAAATTTATTGTTGATTGTGGTAATCAATTTTGAAAAAAGCAAACATTAATTGAATCGGGCCTTTATTTAGCTTTCATTAAGTATTAATAAAAAATGAGTTAGTGACTGCAAGGGGGTCAGCAGCACCATGAAAATCACCTAAGTGACCACCGGTGGGCCATTCGCAGGAAATGTGTTAAGCCTCATTTGAGCCGATAACCCCATGCTTAATTGCTATGTGACGTTTGAGGTTGCTTTTGTAGGTACAAGTGTGGTCACAAAACTCGGATTTCATCACATCGCCCAAGCAATGTTTCGAGGCTTGATGCCTTTTCAAATTGTCTCCATAGCCACACGTGTAATCACATAGGTTACACTTGATCAAATTGATGCCGTGTTTAGAAGCTCGATGCCTCTTCAAGTTTTCTTTATTGCCGCATGAATAGTCACACCATTCACAATGTATTAGATTGACTCTGTGTTTCACAGACTTGTGCTTTGTTAAAAAACTTGCAGCTAAACACAAATAATTACAAAGATCGCACGTATAAACACCTCCCTTCCCATGTTGTGTAGCCTGGTGATGCTTCAAACTCTTTTTGAGGGTACACGAGTAATTACAAAATTCACAGCGCAATGGCTCACCAAGACCGAGCTTAGCTGCTTGGTGGTTTCTGATATCACTTTTGAAAAAGCAGACGCATAGTCACAATATTGACACTTGATCAATTCTCCGATCCCGTGTTTTGTGGCCCCATGTGCTGCTGGGCACAAACATAATCACACAAATTGCATTTAAAAAGTTCACCTATAACGTGCTTCGACGCTTGATGCTGTTTAAAAGTGCCCTTGCGACTGGACGTGTAGTTGCAGAACTCGTACTTGAGCAGTTCTCCAAGCCCATGTTTTGCAGCCTGGTGCTTTCTCAAGCTCTGCGAGTGTGCACAGGAGTAGTCACAGTTGTCACATTTCAAGAACTCTCCCAGCCCGTGTTTTGTGGTCAAGTGCATCTTGAGACCGCTCCTTCGAAAACAGGTATAACTGCACAATAAACACTACAACAGCTCTCCAATTCCATGCTTAATAGTTTCGTGCTGTTTAAATTCTGTTCTATAGGCGGTTGTGAATGTACAAATATCTCATTTAAACAGTTTTCCAATTCCATGCTTAGTTGCTTGATGTAATCTAAAAGCTTCTTTACAAGCAGAGGAAAATTCACAGAATTTGCACTCTATTAAATCTCCGATGGCATACTTAGCAGCCAAGTGCCTTTTCAAATTTTTCCTTTGGGTACAAGAATAATCACATAAGTCGCACTTGATGACATCCCCCAACCCCATGTTTGGCAGCCAAGTGTCTCTTTGGATCTTTATTCTGAGGACAAAAACAGTCGCAATGATCACACTTGAATACGTCCCCAATGCTGTTTACTAGCCTGATGGCGTTTCAAATCCTTCTTATGGGCGCTGCAGTAACAGCACATTTTGCACCTAAAAGGCTTACCGGCGTCCCATTGGACCACCTTGAGCTCGTTATTATGAACACTAGAGAACAGTGTAGACTTGTCCAGAGTATCTGCAGTCTCTATGGCCACGTTTGGTGCCACTACGTCTGTTGTAACTGCATCGTATCACCATGAGTGTTCTGCAGCCACATTGGCTTTTTGGAGTCTTCTGCATCTGTTCCACAAAACTCTTCTCTCTTGATGTCACGAGCAGAACAAATGGCCGACTCACCAACCTGAAGTGATGACTTATGTTAGAAAAGGTACACTGTCACAGCCAAAAACTCATAAGACACAATAAAGTAACACACTTAAGGAAGTTATGAGGCTAAACTTGAAATTAGAAATGACAATGTATAAAAAGCTTCCACCTTGACGAAGCTCCACGTTCATAACCAGTAACTTCAGTAAAATATCAACTCTACTTACAGGTGTCAGACATTAACAATGACAGTGCGCTCAACAGAGGAAGAATGAAGCAACACTGCATCTTTTCGTTCAAATTTCTGTTGACTGAAATTTAACGCTGCTTGAGCTTGCATGAAAAGACAGATTAGATTAGAAAATGTTAGTTTAAGTCTCCCCATTCACAACAAAAGTATTGTTATAAAAGAAAAAAGCAGGGTACCAATTTCAATATTTCAATACTAGTATGAAGTTTGAATAAGAGAGAAAGAGAAATAAGAGAGAAAGTAGTTGAATGGGGTGAGGTGTGATCAAGAATAATGTGGGTGCGAGTGAAATGGGGGGAAGAGTCATGGGTGTTTGTGAGCGCGTACGGACCGGGATCGGAGAGGAGTGGGGAAGAGAGAGAGGAGTTTTGGGAGAAATTGTCCGAGTGTGTGGCTAGAGTGGGGAGTGGTTGTAGAGTTGTGGTGATGGGGGACCTGAATGCAAGAGTGGGTGATGAGGTGGTGGATGGTGTTGTTGGTAAGTACGGAGTAGCTGGGGTGAATGAGAGTGGGGATTTCTTGGTGGGGTTATGTGTGGAGAAAGAGTTAGTTGTTGGGAATAGTTTGTTTCAGAAAAAAAAGTATTAACAAGTATACATATGTGAGGACGAATGGAGGTGTGATAGAGGAGAGAGCATTGATGGATTATATTTTGGTTAGCAGGGGAGTGATGGGTCGTTTGCTCGATGTGCATGTGTTCCGTGGTGAGATGAATGGGATTTCGGATCATTATTTGGTGGAAGGAAAGCTGAGAGTTAGTGGAATATGGGGAGGTGTAAAAAGGAGGAGTGGAAGGGAGGTGTTAAATGTAAGCAAGTTACATGATTCTGAGCGTGAGTGTGAGTATCAGGAGAAGATGAAAGTGGAGTATGGGAGGGTGAAGGAAAGTGAGGTGGGTGGAGTGGAAGGGGAATGGAAGTTGTTTAAAGATGCGGTGGAAAAATGTGCAAGGGAAGTGTGTGGGGTAAGGAAGGTTGGAGGGGGGATTAGAAAGGGGAGTGAATGGTGGAACGGAGAAGTAGGAGCGGCTGTGAATAGAAAGCGGGGGGCGTTCGAAAGGTGGTTGCAACGAGGCAACCAGCAAAATTTTGAAGAGTACAAGGAGAGGAAGAAAGAGGTACAAAGAATGGTAAGGAGAGCGAAGAGGGTGGCGGATGAGGAATGGGGGAGGAAGTTGGGAGGGGATTTCATGGAGAGAAGAAAGGTTTTCTGGAAGGAAGTGAAGAGAATTAGGAAGGGTCAGGTGGAGAATGAGGCAAGAGTGAAGAATTCAAATGGTAGGCTGCTAGTGGAGAGTTGTGATGTGAGAAAGAGATGGACGGAGTATTTTGAGGAACTGCTGAACGTGAGGGATGATAGGATTGCGAGAGTAGTAGCTGTTGGAAGTGATGTTAGAATGCCTGTGTTTGGTGAAGTGAATAGAAATCGAATAAGAAGTGCAGAGGTGAGATGTGCGTTGGATGAAATGAAAAATGGGAAAGCTCCAGGTTTGGATGGCTGCACGGTTGAATGTCTAAAGAAAGGAGGAAATGTGGTTATAGAATGGTTGGTGCGTTTATTAAATGTGTGTTTCGAGGCTAGTAAAGTGCCGGTTGATTGGAGTAGCGCGTGCGTAGTTCCGTTGTACAAGGGGAAAGGTGACAGGTATGAGTGTAGTAATTCTAGGGGTATAAGTCTACTGAGTGTCGTTGGGAAGCTGTATGGAAGAGTGTTAATTGGAAGAGTGAGAGTGTTGACGGATCGTGTGCTTGCTGAAGAACAGTGTGGTTTTAGGTGTGGTAGAGGTTGTGTGGATCAAATGTTTGCTGTGAGGCAGGTGAATGAAAAATACTTATTAAAGGGAAAGGATGTATATTGGGCATTTATGGATCTAGAGAAGGCTTATGACCGAGTGGATCGCGAGGCTTTATGGCAAGTGGTAAGTTTGTATGGAGTGGGTGGGAGACTGTTGAATGCGATCAAGAGTTTCTACATTGATAGCAGAGCATGTGTGAGAGTAGGGAATGAGGTGAGTGAATGGTTCCCAGTTGTGACAGGTGTGAGACAGGGATGTGTGATGTCGCCGTGGTTGTTTAATTTGTTTATGGATGGTGTGGTGAGAGAAGTGAATGCCAGAGTGTTGGGAAAAGGTGCGCAGTTGGTGGGACGAAATGGTATGTATTGGGAAGTGTGTCAGCTGTTGTTTGCAGATGATACAGCGCTTGTGGCTGATTCAGAGGAAAAACTGAGGAGACTGGTTACAGAGTTTGGTAGAGTGTGCGAAAGGCGGAAATTGAGGGTAAATGTGAATAAAAGTAAGGTGATGAGATGTTCAAGAGGTGGAGTGTTTGGAACTTTGGATGTGAGGTTGAATGGTGAAATTTTAGAGGAGGTAGAGCATTTTAGGTACCTCGGGTCGGATGTGACTGTTAAGGATAGTATGGAAGTAGAAGTGAAGCATCGAGTGAGTGAAGGTTGTAAGACATTGGGTGCAATGAGGAAAGTTTTTGAATGCAGGAGTTTGAGTATGAATGCTAAGAGGGGACTGTATGAAAGTTTGATTGTGCCAGTTTTGTTGTATGGAGCAGAGTCCTGGGGGTTGAGAGCAGCTGAGAGGAGGAAGTTGGATGTGTTTGAGATGAAGTGTTTGAGGAGCATGTATGGAGTAACTAGAAGAGATAGGATCAGGAATGAGTTGGTTAGGGAGCAGACGGGTGTTATCAAAATGTTGAGCAGGCGAGTGGATGAAAGAGTGCTTGGATGGTTTGGGCATGTAGAAAGAATGAATGCTGAGCGGCTGGTGAAAAAGATATATATGTCGGAAGTGAGTGGTCTTCGAGCGCGAGGTAGACCACGGATGAGTTGGATGGATGGGGTGCGACGTGCTTTGTATGAGAGGGGTCTGACTGTGGACGTGGCGAGAGGGATGGCTGCGGACAGAAGTGAGTGGGGGCAGTGTATAAGGAGGTAATTTTATTTTTGACGCGTTACTGGAAGCTGCCCGCGTGTGATGGGGTTGACCTGTCATGTGCGGGGGAGGGGCTGCACTCAATGAAGCGGTCGGGGTAAACCAGCTGTTGCTGTCGGGCCTGACTGTGGAAGGTGGTTGTGCTGGGCTGCTGCTGATCCTGGCAGTTCAGGTGCGGCCAGTGCTGCCTCTCTCGCCTCCTAGTGACTAAGTGTGGTGATTGTGGCCTGCTGTCGGCTACCCTCCCATGGGGAGGATAAGCCCGGTATATGTATGTATGAAGTTTGGGAAAAGAGAATCTATGCAGAAGGTGGGCCCCCGTACAAGATCCCTTGCACGTAGTAATAGCAAGTCAAAAAATAAGTTCATGAAACAAGACCAAGTTCAAGAACGTAGTAGGTACCATACTGAAAAACAGAACAGCAGTGAACCAAAGAATAAACATTAGAATTCAACTAAAGGAAAGCCCACCTAACCATAAGCTCAGTACCTCACATCTTCCTCCCTCGGAGAGTTAATTCTTTGCCAAGTAACAACTTGATTCAAGGCAAAGTTCCAGTGCTTCCTTTATAGGAGATGTTTGAATACATAATAGCAGCGATTAATTATTAAACAAAATCAATAATACACAAACGAAAGGGGAAATTTCTACACTTTTAGAAAGCAAAAATTCATAAAAAATTACTGCAGAGGTTGCCCTGACCAAACATTAAGTTAGGCTAATATATTTCGATGTACAGAAGAAAAGAATTATCTACCCCCTTCAAGATATCAGAGATAATTAACAAAAATTTCGCTATGATACAATACTGGCTGGCAGGCAAGTGTAAAAAAACACCAAAAATTTACCCCTTTGTAAAGAAACCAAGCTTTCCTTAATGGTCATTGAAAAATGAAACTTCACACATCAAAGGTAATGTTCAAACGAAAAAAAAGTGAAATTTAACAAACATTTTCTTCAAGTTTTTGATCAGAACGGATCAAAACAATTTCAGGAAGATGGAGAAACTAAAATATACATAACATCAAACTGAACCATCAAGTGAACCAAGCCTAACACTTAGCAATCAAGTGAACCAAGTCTTCAATTAAAATATAAAGTGTACCAACCCTTAAACAATCAAGTGAACCAATCCTTGCACTTAATTTTCAAGTGAACCAAGTCTTAAATTAACCTATGAAATGAACCAAGCCTTGCACATGACTATCAAGTGAACCGAGCCTTGCTCTTAACTATCAAGTGAACCAAACCTTACAAACTATCTAGTGAACCAAGTCTTAATATAAACTATCAGGTGAACCGAGCCTTACAAACTATCAAGTGAACCAAGCCTCAAGCTAAGATTTCAACCAAAATAAAAAATTTACAAATCTGAATGCAAGTTATAACTTGAAGGACTAAAATTTTTCTGTCATATTAGGTGAAAGATATAAAAAATACGAATTCCAAGTTATAAATATTGGAAATTAAAACCATACATGTTTGTCAAGCTTAGCTCGGGGCATTAAATTTTTTATGAGCAAGCTTGCATTCAAAGTTACCAAATGACTCATAGTTATGAAACCCTTTACAGAAATCCTATTTTTCTACTGCATTTATTATCTCTCATTCTGAAATTTTTCACCACACTCAATGATAAACCAATAAATCGGTGTATAAATTTCATCAACAAAATTGTGAGTCGCTCTGTAAAGACTACTGAAGTAATTGCCATTAAATGACTGAAAAAAAATTAATTCAAAACACTGGTTAAAGAAAATACGTAGCTTTGCGCAGCAAAAACTTTCATGATTTTAGTTCCATAACGGAAATAGAGCCAAAACCTCCAAGATTACAAAATTCTACAAAGAAAACAGGTAATTTACCAATCTAGAATTTACAAGAAGTCTCAGTGATTTCGAAATCGGGTCTACTCCATTCAACAAAACCTCAGAAAATCTCACTACCATAGAACTGAATGTACTAGATTTCGAAACGTCCTAAGATTCTATCTTCTACAAGAAAAATAACTTTTCATGTCATGCAAGGCCTTCTAATATATTCCTCTTCTTAATAATAAAACATTCTATTTCATCACATGTAAAACTTTACAGCTCAACAGAATGGTGAAACTGATGCGTTTTACCTGCATGCCAGAGAGAAAGACACCCAAACTCACATGAGGCAGCAACATCAGCCGCCTCTGGCACAGACTATCATTTGTAGAACTGTAAAGTGGCACTTCACTTTTAACAGGATAAAGGAAGGCTCCATTTATCATAGAGTTGAGGGAACGTGGAATCTGAGCACAATGTGCATAGCAATAGTACATTGAGAAAGGAATTAATGCAACAAGATAAAAATTGAAAAAGCAAATAATAGATAGTGAAAAACACGAAGCAGTGAACCAAAAAAAAAACTGGTCCGTAACAGGACGAAGAACCTATTCTATTTCAACAAAAAAGGGCCTACCTAACCTTGTTAATAACAAGGTTACATGATCATACAATCCACATGCCTGCCAGTGAGAGAGAGACACCCAAACTCACTTGAGGCAGCAACACCAGCTGCCTCTGGCACAGACTTTCATTTGAATAACTGTCAAGGGCTCCAGAATCTGGCACTTCAGTTTTGACGTATATGGTCTCTGTGCTCCCTGCTACAGTGGAGGCTGCAGGAGTCTGGTCACCAGGCAACGGTGAGCTGCAGTTGAGTGACTCCTGATCACACGAGTCTTGCCTGCTGTACAGCCTCTTGGGGTCTGCAGCTCCCTGAGTCGTGTCCGTAGCACGCTTTCTGCTGGATGAACTCAGCTGATGAAGAAAGAGTAACGAATAAGTGATCGTCACACCATAACATGCTATGCCATCACATCGTTATACTATACCATAGTATGTTACATCCTATAATGATATATGCATGGTTCTACATAATCACCTTTACCACAACCTTGTATGCCATTCATTGAAATGCTCATAGTTAGCAGGGATCAAAATAGTTAATATTATGATTATTATTTTCATTACATTGGTCTCCCAGGCCTCAACAAAGGCATTCAAGGAGATCAGGGAGAAGGAACCATTTAGCACAGACTGTGAAAAACCAGGAATGTGCCGTGTTGGAAAAACCAGGAATGTGCATGGAAACAACAAGTTAGGAACGAAATATGTGATAGAGAAGACAACAAAAGAAATAGCAAAGCAGGAATGAAAACTAAAAGAAACCAACTTAAAAACCTATCTAAACCTAAAACCTATGAATACCTTAGGTCACCCAACAATCCCCTTCCTAACAACAGCAGGAATAAAAAACAAATAAGTTTTTCATATAAGGATGAGCGAGCTAATCTGCTTCCTTTATTTAAGCTAGAACAAGAACTCTTAGTAGATGAGTTTAGATATAAATTTAAGCCTCCTTAAAAATAACAAAGACATTCCAAAGAGAGGAAAGAGGAAAGCACCATTAATTTTGAAGATAAGGGAATGCAGAATCTATACACAAGGTGCATTTATGTACTCATTTATGCACAAGGGGGCATAGAAACAGCAAGTTGAGAAAGAAGTTCATGAAACAAGAAAAAAGCTGAAGTATACAGTAGTAGGTGCTGAAGAAGAAGACAGTAGAGAACAGAAAAAATATGGTTTTGAAGACAACAAAAAACATTTTGTTTAAAAAAAGAAGGCCTACCTACCTATAACATTTTTCCCTGGCAGTGTTCATTCCCATACATACAACAGTTGCCTCCTCCTGAGAGGAAGTGCAACAAGAAATAACTCATAAAATGTTCAGCGCATCCAACTACAAATGCAGTTTACAATAGCTGTATTTTTTTACTAATCTCTGTGCTTTTATGTAACTATATTTTATTGAAGTGATGGCAATTTGTTATTGCTCTTTAGAATGTTAAGTACCTGTGGTTCTATTTTAATCTATTTCAGCAAGGAAAATCCCAATGTAAATTTATTACATTGCTCGGTCCTTCAAAATGACGGCCTCGAATGCAATCATTGTCATTGTCATGAAAACCAGACATAGGGGCAGACTCCCCTATACTTATTCAACTTCATTAACTGGTACTAGACATTTATTGTGCTTAATCCTTTAATTTATCTCAATTTTCAATCCTAATTGAAACGTTTAATTGCTCAATGGTTTCAATTATTTCAATTTTTAGTTGGTCAATCTTAATTTTAAAAAAAGTGATGATTTCTGTTTCACCTTTATTTGAAATTAAGTGTGATATAAGGAGCTTGGCCACAAGAGTGATCGTTATGAACAAGAAAGAGCGCCATCAACACGTCCAAAAATTGAAAGATCATCAAAAGGCGAGTCGACCAAACTTTGTGAGTCTCCATGAAAACAATCATCTGTTAAGACTGAAATCGAATACAAATCTGTTTCACTAATGACTAGAAAGAAACTCACACTCAAGCCCTACAAGCTGCATATAGTTTAGCTCTGAATTGATGAAAATCAGGGTGTGCGATTCCAACACATGCTTCAAGTTGTACATCAGTAATGGAGCAAGAACACAACCATCAAAACAACTAGCATTAGTCCACTAAGCTCTGCGGCAGTTTGGTTTTGTCAAAACCTCCAAAATTCAAAGTTGGTCACGGTTTGAGAAGGAATTTATATAAGCGGTAAAATATCTTGTTTTTGCCAATCAAGGAATCAAAATCAGCAAAAAAGCTATTTTGTGAACATTTTTGAAGCTGTAATACTTCTGTAGGTTCAGCAGCACTTGAGTAACACAGGATGGACATATCAGCATGCCTGCGTAAAGTTCTACAACATGAAAATGACTCGACACAAATGCAAGGCCCATTTTACAGATTTCATCCCATCTGCTGAATTGTGATCTGCATCATCTGCTGAATTTGCCCTACTTGTTGAATCTCAATCCGATGCACTACTATGTGTGGTTAATTTTTTAAGTAAAGACACACAAGACGCTCCACAAGAGTTTTCAGCTCCCAAAGCAATCTTTACTTAGGAGAGGGGGACCCACCTAAGATTAGATATTGGTTTAATTAAGCCTCCAACTGCAATGAAAGCATTCCAAAAGAGAAAGGCACCATTTAGGATGGGCTTAAGGGAATGCAAAATCTAAGCTCAAGATGCATAGAAACAGGAAGTTGAGAAACAAGTTTAAAAAACAAAATAAACGTTTAAGAAGAAAGTAGTAGGTGCTGAAAAAACAGGACAGCAGTCAACCGGAAAAAATATGGAATATATTTAAACAAAAAAAATTCCATTCCAATGAAAGGAGGGCCTGAAAATGGATATCACACATTTTCCAGAAAGGGCTGACTTCCATAAATAAAAAAGTTGTACCCCTCTTAGAGAGTCTATCGCTAAAGACATAGTTTATCACCACGAATTTCACCTCGTATATGAAGCTTTGTATTGCTGCATAATGATGCCATCCAAAACTGGCTGAGAATATTACAACATAATGGCATATTATTGAAACTCATACATGCTTGCATTAAATTTGAATTGTTTAACATATCATGGAAAAAAATCTCTGTACCGGTCATTTGTTGATGCTTTGCCTCTCTTGATGTGTCTGAGTATCTATTGAAGAGTAAAGCTAGAATTAAGATCATTTGAGAACACCGACCAAATATTTTTTAGGAACCTCTACAAAATATTTTTTAGGAACACAACAAAATATTTTTTAGGAACACAACAAAATATTTTTTAGGAACACAACAAAATATTTTTTAGGAACACAAAATATTTTGTAGGAACCCCTACAAAATATTTTTTGGAACCCCCTACAAAATATTTTTAGGAACACAAAATATTTTATAGGAACACAACAAAATATTTTTTAAGAACACAACAAAATATTTTTCAGAAACCCAAACCAAAAATGTTGTAGGAGCGCAACAAAATATTTTTTAGAAATTCCAGCCAAATATTTTTTAATGAAATTGAACATTTAGGAGAATATTTTTTAAAACATTTGAGTAATTTCACACAATGACCTATAAAACAATACCAAAAACGACCAAAGCTAATAAAATTGAATTAAATGCAAGAAATATTTAAATGACACTTCAGGATGCAGCAGTCATAAAAAATAAGAATTAGCAAAATGCTTAACTAATGTAAGCAATGAAAAAACTTCAATAAGTACTAAAAGCAAAGGTAGGTTAAAAGATTAAGATTAAAAGTTAGTTTAAGCCTCCCTAACAACTACAAAAAAGAGCGTATCAAAAAGAAGAAGAAGGAAGGCACCATTAGTATGAAGATGAGGGAATGCAGTATCTATGCAGAAGAGGCATAGAAACAGTAAGTTGAGAAAGAAGTTCATGAAACAAGATAAAAATATAAGAAAGTAGTAGGTGCAGAAAAACAGGATAGCAGTGAACCCAAAAAAGGTGGTACTTAAAATAACAAAAACATTTTATTAAAAAGAAGGCCTACCTAACTCTCAGCTCGGGCCCTCACACATTTTCCCCTGGGAGCGCTAATTCCCATAGATACAATAGTTGTATCCCCCTGAGGGGCAGGTAGGTTAAAAAGTAACTTCAAAATATTCCGTATAAATGAAAAATGACTAAATCAAAAATAAAAGAGATAAAATATTCACCTGATGCTTCAGACCATACTCAACTGGCTCTCTTTTCACTGATGGGATATTCATATCTTCCATTTCAAGCTTGACTTCAACAGTCAAAGGCTCAGATGGCATCCCTGGTCTCTCTGCAATAAAAGGGTTATATTAATGGACATTGGCAACACAGTAAATTCAGTAAAACAAAATAATCAACTGAACACGCTGACTACAGAGTGGGGTACCACTAAGTAAGTTTCTTACTTACGCACTGATGGAAATGAATTGTGTTTCAAATCATTTTGCAACCTCTTTTTGAAGAAATTTCATCATACAAGGAAAATGTTACTGTTCACTTATATTTTGTGCGTTTTTTACAAAGGTCGGAAACTTGTTCGGAAAGGTAAGTCAATATTTTCAGTCTGTCTTTTACAACCTAGCCAAATCAAATTTATGACTTGCGCAATCAGAGTCAACAAATTACGTAAAGAAATAAAGTAAATAAATGCAGCAGAATAGATGAGTTAATTTATCAAAACAAAATGAAAGTTTCTATTGAATATCAGGCCAGCTGATTCATCATTGTAAAGTAAAAACATTTTCGTCCAGCTACAAAATGAAGCGGAGCACTTCATATTGACCATCATTATTCTGGTAGACAAATAACAAGCTAAGCTATAAAACTTGCATTCAGGAGGATGAAATAAAGAATAGGAGAATATATGCACACTTGCTCCGCAAATTACAATCATTTGGAGATACAAACAAAAGCTACGTATGTTTGGCAGCCAAGCTGTAAAGGAAAATAACATTCATTTTTATTATTTTAATTTATATCAACTATCTTCATATAAATGGTGCCTTCCTCCTTCCTCTCTTAGAACATCTTTGTTGTGGTTAAGGGAGGCTAAAACTTTCTTATATAATAACAACTATCTTCATTACTTTGATTTTCAATATTACTTTTACTGTCTTATCTTTCTTATTTTATAATATATTATATGCATACAAAAGGGTTTGAATACCCTTATTTACTGATTATTGACCAAAAATTGTAGAATGACCTACAAATAGTTCAACTTGCAAACAACAGTTCAAAGCCCAATTGTGTTTCTAAGTTGCGGAGCGAGTGCACTTTGATATTGTATCCATCCTGCAGAAGCAATGGCCTAGAAATGAAAAGAATCAGCATGAAAGGTCGAATAAGTTAATCCACCATAGTAACAATTTGAACAAGGTCTAGCTTTTCTCTCCTAAGTAAAGGCAAACACTAAGTTACTTATTACATAAGAAAGTTTAAGCCTCCCTTTACAAAGACAAAGATGTTCCAAGAAAGGAAGGATAAAGGCACCATTTAGTATGGAGTTGAAGGAATGTGGAACATATGCACAAGGTACATAAAAAAAGTAAGCCAAGAAAAAAGATCATGAAACAAGAAAAAGTTTTAGAAGAAAGTAGTAGGTGCTGAAAAACAGGACAGCAGTGAACCGAAAAAGCTGGTCCGTAACAAAACAAAAACCTACTCTATTTTAACAAAAAGAAAGCCTACCTGACCTTTAGCTCGGGCCCTCATATAGTCCATCTGGGAGCGCTAATTCCCATAGATACAATAGTTGTATCCCCCTGAGGGAAGGCAAACACTAAAAAAAACTAAATATAATTTGAATTCAGAGGAAAAATTCAAGTTTTTCACTTAGTACACACAATCCATCATGAATGCAAATGAAGTTTTGCTGTGGCAATGAGAAGAAAAGAGGAAAATAATAAAGAATATCAGACAAAACACTTGTGTTGAAAGTACATTGCACAGTGCCCACGCCTCTTCACCAGAGACAAAATAATGAAAATGACATGATACTTTAATGCTAATCTAAACCCATAACAGACTTGCATCACATAGTAGCTGTATAAGAAATTCTAAAAAACATATATGTGAAATTTCAAATTTATCTAAAATTTCAATGATTAAAAAATTCAGAATATGTAGACTCAGTTTGAAAGTGTTCTATTCTTGATATCCAAAAAATTACAAAAATTCTTCAGCTAACTAGTTACAAGTGAAATACTTTCCCCCAAGTTTCTTGAATAATGAAAGGTATGCAATGAGCATTTCAAACACCATAGGCATTGCTACGTCTTGAATTTTTCCACAGTACTCCACCAATGCACTTACAATAATTTGTAGTAACAAATGTACACTAATGAATACCCAGATGAAGTATTTTAAGCTATGACAGTTGAAATTTGGATCAAAACAAACTAAAACTTTATATAATTTTATTACATGATACATGCTACTAATATATATAACTATGTAACATGTTACCTGCCATGTGTACACAAAAAGAATTTTTATAATGCTGATGACCAAGACCAACCAGTAATTAAAAACTCAATTTTCATAAATGCTTAATCTGAGCTAATATGACACATTTCAGTCGATGTTTGCTATTTTCAATATTGCTTACTTCAACTGACTTTTATTTCGAGTTGAATATTGAACTTAAGTTTAGCCCATGGCAGTTCACATGTCAAGTTGGTCAAACAAAGCCTCCTCAACATCAACGACAATTTCAAGAGAACACACAATGAAAATGGGACAATTTTTGATGTAGGTTAAATTACGATTAACATGTTAACTCCAATTGCGAGGGGCATAAAGTTGATTTGGTTAAGTTGTAAAAAACAAGACTGGTAAAATCAATTTATTTGCTTGAATAAGTTATGAACCTTTGGATGAAATGAACAAAAAGTTCAGAGCTCAATAATCTTTTTAAGGTATGATAAAATTCCTTCAAAAGAGGTCACAAAATGGTTTGAAATGCTACACATTTGCATTAGTGCATATATGAACAATTTTCCTAGTGGTACACATTTGTCCCTCTCCATAGTTGAGGTGTTAAGGTACTTGCTATACCACGGACAGCTCTCTCTTACCTTCCTGTGCTGCCGAGATTAGCTGCACGCCCGAGCAGATGGGCAACAGAGAGCTGAAGCCCTGGTTGGCCACAGAGCATCTTGGCATCACTGAAACCAGCTCTAGCTTGCATCAGTACATCATTCACTTCTGACTCCATAGTTGAACTGCTTCTAATTAACTCCAGGTAATGGATAACTTATTAAGTTAAAATTCCCACCTGAAATATAAGACATTTTATCCTGAAATACTAAAGAGAGGTTAAAAAACATATGGCTAAAAAACTCAACATTGAAACCTTTGGCAATATTGAAAGCCCTACTTAGTTTGACAAATTTTTCACTAGACCTAATTTATTCTCCCATTATATTTGATTGTGTTACTTCTAACTTTGATCTCACTATCTGATAAATTAACACATCAAACCAAATTCAAACCAATACAAATTTTAAATGGGCTACATAAATATGACCTTACTGTTTACATGCACGGTGTGAGTTGCAATAAAATTTCAACAATTACAAGCAATGAATTTTTCATGAGCAGTAGTTGATTTTATCAAATTATCCATTAAAACGTAGACTACGGAGCGGAAAAAATGTGTACCACTAGGTAAATTGTTCATATAGGCACCAAGATAAAAATGGACTAACATTTTAAACCATTTTGCTAACTCTGTTGGAAATTTTTTATCATACAAGGAAATTATTATTGAGCTCTTCCATTTTGTAATTTTTTGCAAAGGATGGAGACTTATTCGAGAAGGTTAATCGAATTTTCCGGTTTCTTTTTTACAACTTAACCAAATCAATTTTACGACCCAGGCAATCATAGTAAACATGTTGATAGGCAAATTACATCTCTTAATTCTTTGGTTTGTTTTTTGAAATGTAGGCACATGTAAGACACCATGTAACACTTTGCTAAACTTTTACTTAGTTTTTTTTTTAATTTAATACTAACTACATGTTATAAGGCACTTAATTTGATCTTGTTGCAATAGCACAGATTGGATAAGGTCATAACTAAGCTTACATTTCCAAAACCACATCAAAGGTGTTCATTCCCATGAAAGGAATGCATCATTTAGTAAGGAATTGCAGAATATTCGGTCAATGTGAAGTTTAATGCAATCACGGAAATTGATAATTATATCCCAAACAATCACTAAAGGAACC
Source organism: Morinoia aosen (assembly GCA_030386875.1). Classification (NCBI taxonomy): domain Eukaryota; kingdom Metazoa; phylum Arthropoda; class Malacostraca; order Amphipoda; family Talitridae; genus Morinoia; species Morinoia aosen. The sequence goes on along the minus strand of CM059576.1, from coordinate 104,678,519 downwards.
CATTTAAGAACGTTTTTCATGAACGACATTCTGCTCGCTGATGCGTTATTTTCGAATTATTGAACGTTGAAGTTGGCCGTCGCGCGCCCAAGGAAACGAGCGTAATTTAATTAAAAACGGAAGCTAACCCCCTATTACAAACGTAAAGAGGTTGGGTCGTGAGGGGTAGCCACAGTTCTTTTAGTGAAAAGTATAAATAAAGCTTCTAAACCACCCATTAGGGTGACGACCTCAATCTTGTTTACGTCGGGTCTAACATGGCGACCACCATGGGCGCCGCCATTTTGGACCTGATGTCAACAAGATTGCGGTCGTCACCCTAATGGGTGGGTTAGAAGCTTTATTTATAATTTTCACTAGAAGAACTGTGCCTCCCCCTCACGACCCAACCTCTTTACGTTTTTAATAGCTTCCGTTATTAATTAAATTCCGTTTCACGCGCTCGCTTCCTTTGGCGCCAAGGCCAACTTCAAAGTTCAATTATTCGAAAATAACGCATCAGCAAGCAGAATGTCATTCGTGTAAAACGTTCTGAAATGTGTTCCTTTAGTGATTCCTGGGATCGGCATTATTATTTTCCGTGATTGCATTAAACTTCACATTGACCGAATATTCAGAAGGTGCATCTATATATCCTGCATGTAGAAATAGCAAGATAGAAAGAAGTTCATGAAACAAGATATAAATTGCAAAAGAAAATGATATATATTGAAAAAGTAGTAATAAACTGAAAAAAACAGTTTGTCACAGAAAAATAAAACATTATTCAATTTCAAGAAATGAATGAGCACCTAAGCTTTGGCTCAGGCACATATGGGGGCTTAAGCAGCCCATAGACGATCAATTTAATTGTCAATATCATTGACTCAATATATTGATGAAATTTATTTTTTGCCCACTAAGTCAATTAATTGACGGTCGTCAATCAAGCCCATACACGATCAATTAAATTGCCACTATCCATTATTGTCAATATAATTGAAAATAAAATTGATCGTCTATGGGCCGCTTTATACAAGCTAAGAGGTCACGTAACTGACTAGAAAACCTACTTTATCGAGCTGCACAGTTCATTTGCTGTTGTACTGCTTTGTGTAGCTAAGACTACCATGGTATAACATTTTTAAATTAAGTGTGATCTATCAATGACTTTTGAAGTATGATTCATTTTTAGAATGCCGACTATTACAATTTTTAAGATTTTGCATTTTGTAACTTCAATTTTCTTTTGTTTTCAGAGACAAAAATTTGGCATAGAAGCGTTTCGTAACTTGATCATAAGTTGAGTCTTTTGAAAGGTGAGGTATAATTGCATCTAAAATAAATCTGAATTTAGAAAAATAAAAATGTATTTAGACAATTGTAAATTTGTTCAACTTCTATCTAATTTTGGTTGATATGGAGTTCATACAATAATTTAACCCTGATTTAAATATTTAAAAAAATAGTTAAGTGAAAACTTACAAGATATCATTTCAGAATTGGAGAACAAGAAAAAATAAAATAGTTTACCCAATATAATAAGTTATATAAATAGGTTATAATTTTGTATTATTCTTTCTATGATTCAAACAAAAATGAATTCCCAGATCCAGATAAAAATACTTTTCCAAGCAATATAATCCACACATAGCCTTCTTTACTAGTTGAGGGGCACAGCAAGCCATAGCTTTTCTCTACTAATAATTTGAATCTGTCATCCCACAATAGTATTTAGAAGAACTATAACTGGCACACCCACCCTAGCACTTCATGCATAATCTTCTGCATAGAAGAACCAGCGGTCTGTAATTTAAACTTGAATAGAAACTTTACGTTATGACTACACTGGGACGAAGGTAAGTTGAAATTTTGAACAATAACACACACAAAAATTTATATAAAAGAAAAACAATTAAATGTACAGTAAAATCCTTCAAAGTGAATAAATAAGGTATATAGATTATGATAAAAAAATAATCTAACATATCACAGTTGTATTGTAAAATCATCGGAAACACTTAAGATAAGCAACATAAACCCTACCATTGTAGGTGAAAACAAACTTGAAGGTTAGGGTCGACAGTGTCGGGGCCTTTGTAATGGCCTGCAATTCCGTCCATAATGCTCACACAGTCACATTAAAGAGTTCAGCGTCTGTGTATCAGACTTGCTTACTAAACTACTCAGGATCCACCAATACTTGTTACAAGCTGCCACTGGACAGCATCACTGAGATAACCAGTATATCAAAACAACATTCCCAGGCATGTTGGGTCATTACAGTCCACTCTACATGACTGGCTCATTCCAGTCACTGTCTCTTACTCCAGGCATGTACAAGAAAAATTTTCTTAGTTTCAATGATACTCTAATTACACTCCTGATCCAATCCAGCAAGACAGCTCATACCAAAATCTTCAGCACATCTGGTATAAAACTTATTCTCTCCATACTGCATACTACATTCATCAAACTCTCTCTCTTGCTCATACTTACTACAATTCCAGCACAAAATGTTAAATTGTTTCTCCTACTTTCCTATTACACTGCTGAGGTAACATATTCTCATTCCATCTCCATGTGTATCTGTTCACACTCAGGGCCTTACAACTTACAACAAACAAGAGCTGGCTACCAAAACTACCATCATAGTACATCTCAAACTTGAGCACTTCCTTTTGCATATACCAGATTAGTGTAGGCTTTTACATCATGCTAAGCTTCCACTTATTCAATCCATACTATTTTGTTTGCCACTCAGTCTCTTTTTTTTCACCTCTTGCAGTCATACTCTGGTCCCTCAGCTCCAACATTCATTAAAAGCCAGTCATCCATAGGTCTCCTAATTCTAACATGAATAATTGGTTTTTGTTTATCACCGCACACTAGTCGATTTTCCAATTTTTTTTGTTAGTCTAACGGTAATGAGATCAAAGTAAACAACTTTTTTTCTATGTACTTTTATTCAAAAATTAGTAATTAACGAGTTATAGCAGTATTAAAATTTTTGTTTTTTATGAATGGAATGAACGTTATGTTTTATTAGATTGGATAGGTATATGTAAATTATTTTATTTAAACAATTGTACTTATCTGGAAATGCAATTTCTTCATCATTCTTTTCAATAAATTTACCAATGTTTCTAAAATAATTAAACTACTTGAATGACAAGCACATATCAGGGCAGCCATGACATCACTTACAACACTTGAATAATTTGCAGTTTTATCATGCTATGATATTTAAAATACTCATTTGCGATGGAGAGTGCATAGAAGAAAAGTTGCTTATCTTGATTAAATTACCTTTAAACATGCAACAAAAATTAGAAAATTGATCATTTGAAAAAATTCAGGCCATAAAAGACAAAAATTAACATACCGCTATAACTCGTTAAACACTAATTAAAGATGGAAAGTGCATGGAAGAAAATTTGAGTATTTCAATCACATTACCATTACAGAAAAACAAATAAATGATAATTGATTGGTGTCCTGTTGTAAACATTTACCTAATAATCTCATGCATACTTAGTTTACTTGCATGCCCCCAACATATTTTCTGCCAAAAGCTTACTCTATACTATACATCCATTCACAATGTCAAGCATCCTTTGTAGTTCATATCTATATTCAATAACCACAACCACATCATCAGCATACAACAAACAACTCAGTCTCTCCTTACCAACATTCAATCCTAAGCCCCTCATTCTCAGTCAAACTGCTAATTCTTCTGAGTACAATCAAAACAACAGGGGAGACAGAGTACAGGCCTGTCTCACTCTTCTAACACTTCTCATTTGCCCTGTTCCAAATTTACTAACCTGTAGATGGAACAAGTCTCGCAAATGAAATGAAAATATAGATTATAACTGGAATTTTAAACTGATTCCGAATCTGCAATTTGTTTTGACCGCTCTTGATTTTTTCAATTTTTTGTGATTTTATTTAATTTTAAATTTTCATACATTTTTAATGTTTTTTTTCGCCTGCACCACCTCATGATCCGAACTCTGCCATTCTCGACCCAACCTGGTCGGACTTGGCATACTTTGGCTTGCACCACCTCATGATCCGAACTCTGCCATTCTCGACCCAACCTGGTCGGACTTGGCATACTTTGGCCTGCACCACCTCATGATCCGAACTCTGCCATTCTCGACCCAACATGGTCAGACCGTGCCTTGAAGACCTGAGTACCAAATTGGGCCGGGTTCCACCCAACCTGTACGGACATGGCATTCTTTGGGCACCACCTCAGTTGTTGCTAGCCGCCTTTCCAAAAAAAAATAAAAAAAAATCGAAAAAATCGAGAGCGGTCAAAACAAATTGCATATTCGGAATCAGCATCAAATTCCAGTTATAATCAATATTTTCATTCTTGCGAGACTTAAGCCCCTGTAGATAGCACTTATGTTCTCATACAGACTTTGTACAATGTTTACTATCTTTCTGCTAGATCCAACTTTACTCAAAATTACAAACAGTCTAACCCAATCTACTCTGTCATACGTCTTTTCAATATCCAGGAATGCTAAATATACCTTCTTATCATCCTTCCTCATTCGCTCAATGATTTCATTTACTACAAACAGATTGTCCTCACCACGTTTATCTTGTCTGAAACCACTCTGTTCTTCTCCCAGGACTCCTAATTCTTCAACTAAATATTACATTCCCATTCAAAATACCAAAAATCTTACACACTGACATAAAATGTCAGCCAGGGCAATTTGTCGGTAATTTTCAAGCCTAAGATAGGACAATTGAATTGAATCACAATAATAAGTTTGCAAGTCTCCGTTGTCCGCTTATTACGATCTTGAGAACTTTCCGCTCTGAAATTTTGAAAAATTGTGTTCAGTTTTTTTCATCGCAACATTTAAAAATACGTCATTTAGGGTAGATACATTTTCTATGCATTAAGAATAAGCAAGGAAACTTAATACTATACATGATTTACAGGTATCTGTTGACACATCATCAAACCTAATTTAGAGACGACACAAATAATTAAAATTATTTTATTTAGCAGCCACCTCCAAAGGTCGTGTCCCCTAGTAACGTATTAGGAACTTTTACTGTAATGTTTAGCCGAGAATTTCTTACGTTGGCAACTTAAACTAAAGTGGCCCAAAAACTCAACAGTTTAGCTTTTTTTTGTTTATTACATACATACCTGCATTGGCCATGGTTACTCATTCACTCTATTATTAATCAATGAAATTAAAATTTTCTAATCTTGTTGGTGAACATGAAATCTGTTTTTGTATGACTTTTATAACAAAATGATGAGCGTAATTGATTGAACATGTACTGCATATAATCCTATAGAGCTATAGGGAGAAAGTATTTAGGGGGGCATGCGGAAAGTGTGCTGAAGATTATTTAAGTTAGAATTGGGAGACTTGTGGATGACTGGCTTTTAGTGAATGTTGGACATGAGGGACCAGAGTGGGACTGTAAGAAGTGGAAAAAAGAGATTGAGAGGCAAACAAAAGAGTATGTGTAGTGAACCTTCGGCACGCAACTCAGTATAAATTTCGGAAATTCTCAAAATGATCATTAAAAAATTCATTAAAATAAATCCAACCATTAGAATAAAATTTCATTACGGAATTAATTAACTTCTATCCTCAATTCTATTAAAATTGTGCACTGAAAAATTCATTCTCTAAGAAATCACTTTTGCGTTGTAACGAAACCCTCCATGACGCTGTGTCGACAACATTTTCACTCGCACTAGCGCCACTCGTATGTAGCATACCGCTACATAAGTGTAAAAATTAGAAATTCGCTATTCATACTTGAATAAATTAATTAGCAGCATTAAAAATATTACTCTAATTTATTATTAATTATTTTCTACTCCTAATTCGTAATCATTAAAATTTTTGTGTAAATACATGAGAGATCAAATAATCAATCGACATTTCGAGTTCTTAAGCAGCCCGTCTGGCAACATACTAGCGCGTCGCCTAGTCCACTTACTTTTGCTTGTGGCGTGGTTGCGCGAACATCTCGTAAGTGCAGTGATATTTAGGGTAAAATAAGAGTAAAACCGGGTAAGAATATGTGCCATGTGTTTTTCGGTGTATTGTGTGTTTTAATCTGAAGATCTGCTCAGTGTCGTGAATTAGGGATAAAAATTAGTGTTAAGATTCTGAGACTAGCATGTGTTTTTATAGAGTGAAAATTGCGTGTCATTTCCCAAACTCTCGTGTGAATTCATACTAGATATTCAGTTTAACGTACTGGTTTTTTCTCTTTACTGCAAACATATATTGCAGGTTTTTGCCAGTATCATATCACGAATCTTTCATAAACTACTTGTGGACGGACGCGGCGAAATTGCCGGCGTTCGTTGCCGATAGCTTCTTGTGTAATGGCGGAACACTCTGCCGTCTTCTGTCATTACTACGTGATTTTTATTTGCATTTTAAGCATGTGTTCTAATAGTATTTTCTCTTATTTTTTTTTACAAAATACTTCTAGCAGTTCTTCTTAAATTTGTTTAAACGCGATATAATCATTAAAGATGTCTTTTAAACAGCTTTTAATAAATTACGAAGTTATTCATGTCTACTTGCTAAAGTTTTGGAACTTCATTCTTAATACTTAATTCCATATATTTACGTAACCTCAGTTAATTCGATGTCAATCATCTCAATGAAAGTAATATGCTTCATCGCATTTGTGTGACAAACACCCATCACTATCTGCCTATCTTAAGTGTGTGCAAATGGCCGGCGACTCGGGCTGAGACCGACGCGTTAAGTCGCCGGTTAAACCGCCACACGGAACCTTTCATGCTCTCGTGTTTTCCTTTCTTCGCGTACTTTCCGCCTGTGAAATCAACGCCCAGTCTTTTTTCCCTGTTTCTATTATCATTAGGGATATATATTATTCCCTAATTTCTTTATAATTGAAAATTGAGATACCAGGATTTCACTAGGATTTCTTATCCATGAACTTAGGATTTTTATGTTTTTTTTTACTGCTTGCCAAAGTGCTGTCACTTGATATTTTACGATATTCGGTAGGTCTCGTGTTTACTTGCCCGTAGTCTCTGTGAGGAATCACGATCTTTATTACCGAAGATTCTTAGCCTAACACTCGGAATTTAAAGCCGAGGCATTAGTGATCAAACAATTTATTTCTTGATTAAAAATCTGTCAACCTAAAATCTGTCCTATCTCTTTTGAGTTTGCTAGAGTGGGATTCATAAATTAGCTTGAGTCGAACCTGTAGGAGTTTCTCGGATTTCTCCGCGTGGGAAGAGTTGTCATTGGAATGTTGGATTTTCAGTAGGGAGTGTCTTGATGTCTCTCCTGGAACGCCTAACCCAACATCCTGGACTCCTGTGCAGGACCTCTACATCATCGCCATACACAGAAACCCTCACACTCAAATCTCCCTGGGTTTTATCTTTTTTCCTGAGTGCCATGTTAAATGCTACGTTGCTCACCTCAGTCATGCTAAAACTTGCTCACAACTTACCTTATTATTGAGTCACCCCTTTTGGCATTACCTTGGGAAAGGCCAGCAAATCTACCTGAGCCTCAAACCTTGAGCTACCCCATTCACTCAAGCTCGATTGTCTGCTGGACATTTGGAAAGCAGACCTCATAACGTGACCACATTACGTCACTGTTTAGAACTCCTTCAAAGCTTCCCCCAAATTCAACTCACTCACCACGCACACTCCATCGCGTGCCGGCCTTCGTCAGCTCCAGCCGGCCCCTCCGGCACGGATTGCCACCTCAACAAGCTCTCCGAGATCAAGATAAAGACAAGCCGGTTTTCCTGACAAGCCAGTGTCCTGGCTTCCTTTTCACAAATAAACTCCACCACCGAAAACTAAGCTGAGTTATCCAAACGTGTTTCATTATCACTCTCATTAATTTCCCATAGAACTATCGAGAAAATCGTTCGAGTTGCAGCCGTCAAAAATCAATAATCAATATTTACACTGAACCATCCAACGGCTCAAAACCCGACACTGGTGCATTTGCCTTTTTAAAAATAAAAAGACTTAAACTCGAAGTGTTGGGAGATTGTGAGAGGATAATGTTGGCGTAACATTGTAGTGATAAGTTTTCCCATGTCGTAGTCATTTGAGAGATTTCCTGTGAGTTTGTCCGTGCTAATGAATTTTCTTTTAGCAGCTCTAAAAATTTTTTATGCTGTTTCCTGTCTTTGTTTGTCTTATGTGCCTCAGTAGGTAGGAAAATATTTTTCTACTATTTCCGTGCTGTGCATTTATTCCTGACCACTGTAAAATTCTCGTCCCATTTTCTCTCTTTCCGTTTCTTCAACGTATTGATTGATTGAGTAGGTAGAAAAATAATTTTTTCTCTCACCTGCTTAATTTTGTGCCTACGCAAATTGCCGCATACCGCATAATAATTTTTTTTCTTCGTTTCCAATTTCATATTTCCTTCCTTCTGCTTTCACTTAATTTGAATGATTGAGTAGGTAAAGAATTAACGCAAACCCCTTGCTACTTAATCCCAAGTCTTAGGCACTGATATCATTAACTGCGCATCCCCCAAAAAGAGATTGCTAGCATGCCTGACTCAGATAATGAAGATCGAGCACACGCAAACCCCATTAGACTCCCGCCTTTCATCCCAGGGGACGCTCACACCTGGTTCAACCAGGTGGAAGCTGTGTTTAGGTATACTAGGATAAATCAGGACATAGACAAATTCTATGCCCTCGTGAGCGCAGCGCCCACGAAACTCCTTAATGACTCCAACGAGCTATTAGAAAACCCTCCTGATCACAACCCTTACGGAACCTTAAAAGGCAAAATCTTGGCAAGGCTACAGATGTCCGATGCGGACAAATTCCGTAGTCTTGTCGATGCCTCTGCTATCCCTCCTGTCTCTAGTTCTTTCTCACCCACTTCGCTAGTTAAGGAACTGCGGAAACTCGCTACAGGAGTTGCCGTAGCTGAAGGATTCCTGAAGGAGGTCTTTATGACCAAACTAGCACCTAATGTGCGTCCTTTCCTCTCACTAGCAGGGCCCGAGCAAACCTTAGAAAAATTAGCGGAAGCCGCAGAGACGGTGATCCGTAATATTAATTTGCCACGTGAATCACAAGTTGCTTCCCTGAATGTAGCTGCTACAACTTTTAGCCCGTCAAATACGGCGCAAAATCAATCCTCAGCCACAATAGATAAGCTGCAGCAGGACATTGCTGAAATAAAGCAAGCTCTCCAAAATTTCCAAATAGGTCAGACTGTGGCTCACATTCAGCCAGGCCCAGGGAGATTCCAAAGCCACCAAAATGCCTACAACTATCCTCATGACTATCCCTCCAACTATCACTATCCTCCTCCTCCTCCTCAACGCTTCGATAGAGGTAGATCTTGTGATAGGTCAAATAATCAAAACCCCCGTTTTCGGTCACGCTCTCGTGATGCCAGTAGCAATTTATGCTGGTATCACCAGAAATTTGGTGACCAAGCTCGTAAATGCGCCTCACGCTTTTGCCCGCGTTATACCGAACAAATGACTTCGGGAAACGCCACCAGCAACGCACAGTAGCGAGTACTGCGTTGCCTCATTCCCAGACTACTCGCCTCTTGACAATCCTCGATCCCGTTACCAAATATCGATTTCTTATCGACACTGGCTCTAGCGTATCAATAATACCAGCCACGGCAAAAGTCAAAAACCAGCCATTAGTGGCTACATTACGCGCCGCAAACGGCACGCCAATACCTTGTTACGGTGAACGAGCCTTAGAGTGCAGTCTGGGATTGAGGCGAACTTTCCTGTTTACTTTCCTCATCGCAGAAGTCCAAGAGCCTATCATTGGCGCGGACTTTCTCGAAAAATTTGGGATTGTGGTAGATGTAAAAAACAGATGTATTAGGGACGAGGAGACACAGATCTCAATTCCCGCTGGTAGCATAACTAAAGAAAATGTCTTGCATTCCTTTTCTATTGCTTTCAAGGAGGAGTGCATGTTCGCACAAGTCCTCAAAAATTTTCCCGCACTAACAAACCCTAACTTAGTTTCAAAAAACGTGCAAACCTGCACGAAACACTTCATAGAGACGCAAGGACCGCCTGTCTTCTCCCGTGCTAGGAGATTGCCGCCTGATCGATTGGCGTTAGCCAAGAAAGAATTCGCGCGCATGCAGGAGTGTGGTATCATCCGCACCTCCAAAAGTCCTTGGGCTAGCCCTCTTTTGCTGGTACCCAAGGCTAACGGTGAATTCAGACCGTGCGGGGATTTCCGCAGGTTAAATGCCGTTACTTTACCTGATCGCTATCCTATTCCTTACCTTCACGATTTCAGTGCAAATTTAGAGGGAGCTCAAATTTTCTCTAAGATAGACCTTCAGTCCGCCTTTCATCAAATCCCTCTTGATGAGTCCGCTATCCCCAAGACCGCTGTCATCACTCCATTTGGTCTCTTTGAATTTCTAAAAATGCCATATGGTCTCCGGAACGCGCCTCAAACGTTCCAGAGACACATGGCTGAAATCTTCTCTGATCTCTCTTTCGCTTTTGTCTACTTAGACGATATCCTTGTGGCGTCCACAACCCCGGAGTTGCACAAAGACCATCTTAGGGTCGTCTTTCAAAGATTGTCCGACAATGGACTCCTCGTAAATCCTGAGATATGTGAGTTCGGAAAGTCATCACTGATTTATCTAGGTCATGAAATCTCTAGCCTAGGTCTAAAACCTTTGCCTTCTAAAGTAGAAGTGATCAGAAACTTTCCTCTTCCACAGACCCAGAAGGAACTAAGAAGGTTCCTAGGTTCTGTTAACTTTTACCATCGTTTCATACGCAACTGTGCCCAAACTTTAGCGCCCTTGTCCGACCTCCTCGAACCGAAACGCAAAGGCAAATCTATCGAGGTAAAATGGACAGGAGAAGCGCGCAAAGCTTTTGAGGAAATAAAACACAAATTAGCATCCGCGACGGAACTATCCTACCCTATTGCTAATGCTGATTTCAGCCTCGTCGTTGACGCATCCAGTACCGCCGTAGGTGCTGTGTTGCAACAACAAGTAGGTACTAATATCTCTCCTCTTGCTTTCTTTTCCAAAAAGCTGTCGCCCACTGAGCGTGCTTATAGCGCGTTCGGTAGGGAACTCCTTGCTATCTATCTGTCTGTGAGACACTTTCGCTATGCTCTCGAGGCGAGGGAGTTTGTGATCTACACAGATCACAAACCTCTGACCTCGGCGATCAAGATGCCTTCTGAGCGGCATTCGCCTAGAGAAGCTCGACACCTGTCCTTTATAAGTCAGTTCACAACTGACATCCGTTACATTAAGGGACTAGACAATACCGTAGCCGATTGCCTCTCCAGAATTAATTCTGTCCAAACCGGTGGCGAAATCACCTTCGGCAACATTTGTAATGCTCAAAAGGAGGATCCTGAACTTCAGGACCTTCTCAAATCTTCTAACCCTTCCCTTCCAAAACTAACCTTGGTTGACGGCGTGTATCGTGATGCCGAGCGACCTTCTCGTTTGTATCTTCCTGCGACTCTCCGCAGAGTAGCTGTCCTCCACTACCATTCCCTCAGTCACCCTGGTATTAACCGTACATTGTGTTTGATTTCTGATCGTTACGTCTGGCCAGCGATGCGTAAGGAGGTCAAGCAAATTGTGCAAACTTGCCATGCGTGTCAGAGTAGTAAGGTGGTGAAACATAATCGTGCAGCGCTGCAGAGTTGCGCATTCACAGGTCAAAAGTTTGACTCTGTCCACCTAGACCTAGTGGGTCCCTTGCCTGTATCGCGCGGTTATTCTTATTTGTTAACCATCATCGATAGGTTCACGCGTTGGGTTGAGGCTGTCCCTCTTCCTGATACACAAACTGAGACTGTAGCTCGCGCCTTCATGTCCAACTGGATAGCTAGATTTGGGGTTCCCGTACAAGTCACACATGACCGGGGATCACAATTCACCTCCAAATTCTGGAGTGAGCTTAGCACCGCCTTAGGTTGTGCAAACACATCCACGACAGCTTATCATCCGCAGTCAAATGGACTTATTGAGAGAGTCCACAGAGACCTCAAGTCTGCCTTGCGCTGCCTTAATTGCAGTCACGATTGGACTGATAGACTTCCAGTAGTACTACTTAGCATCAGAAATTTGCACAGACAAGATCAGCAGTGCACAGCGGCTGAAATGTTGTACGGGAAGACACTTCGTCTCCCCGGCGACATTGTTGACCCAAAACCCTTGCCTGAATTTTCATCCGCTGACCGTTCCGCTTACGTAACCTCCCTGAAGGATTGCATGCGCCAGATCAAGTATGTGGCTCCACGAATGCCTCAGACTCAGGACAGACTAGATTCTGCCCTGCAAGACTGCACACATGTGTATGTCCGCAATGATGCTATTAAGCCTACACTCACGCGCCCTTATGATGGCCCATTCAAAGTACTTAAACGCAAGCAAAAATACTTCATCCTCGACAGATTCGGCTCGAGCGACCCTGTGAGCATAGACAGATTAAAAGTCGCATACACTTCTGATCATAGTGTAACTTATAACTCATCATCTTCTCCGCAGATTTCTCCTTCCACTGAGACTCGATCATATCTACCATCTCAGCTTCCTCAGTTGACTGCATTGTTGCCTAGTCAGCTTGAGTGTAACCCTTTCTATGTGCCTGTACACTCAAACTCTACCCCTACGCCTATCGTAGACCCTAACCCTAGTCCTCTTACTGTCACAGCGACAAGTCTGGAGAGACCAGACGAGCCCGCTGCAGTAACTCCTGTTCCTAGGACTCTTGCTGATCTAAACTTGCAGACCCGTTTGGTGAAACTTCCCCGCTCAGTATCATTTGCCAATTGCCGAACTCGGCAGGGTCGCGTAGTTCGCCCTCCTTCCCGCTACAGATGATTGCAGCGGGTGGACCTTTCGGTCTGCGCCTTGGGGGGTAATGTAGCATACCGCTACATAAGTGTAAAAATTAGAAATTCGCTATTCATACTTGAATAAATTAATTAGCAGCATTAAAAATATTACTCTAATTTATTATTAATTATTTTCTACTCCTAATTCGTAATCATTAAAATTTTTGTGTAAATACATGAGAGATCAAATAATCAATCGACATTTCGAGTTCTTAAGCAGCCCGTCTGGCAACATACTAGCGCGTCGCCTAGTCCACTTACTTTTGCTTGTGGCGTGGTTGCGCGAACATCTCGTAAGTGCAGTGATATTTAGGGTAAAATAAGAGTAAAACCGGGTAAGAATATGTGCCATGTGTTTTTCGGTGTATTGTGTGTTTTAATCTGAAGATCTGCTCAGTGTCGTGAATTAGGGATAAAAATTAGTGTTAAGATTCTGAGACTAGCATGTGTTTTTATAGAGTGAAAATTGCGTGTCATTTCCCAAACTCTCGTGTGAATTCATACTAGATATTCAGTTTAACGTACTGGTTTTTTCTCTTTACTGCAAACATATATTGCAGGTTTTTGCCAGTATCATATCACGAATCTTTCATAAACTACTTGTGGACGGACGCGGCGAAATTGCCGGCGTTCGTTGCCGATAGCTTCTTGTGTAATGGCGGAACACTCTGCCGTCTTCTGTCATTACTACGTGATTTTTATTTGCATTTTAAGCATGTGTTCTAATAGTATTTTCTCTTATTTTTTTTTACAAAATACTTCTAGCAGTTCTTCTTAAATTTGTTTAAACGCGATATAATCATTAAAGATGTCTTTTAAACAGCTTTTAATAAATTACGAAGTTATTCATGTCTACTTGCTAAAGTTTTGGAACTTCATTCTTAATACTTAATTCCATATATTTACGTAACCTCAGTTAATTCGATGTCAATCATCTCAATGAAAGTAATATGCTTCATCGCATTTGTGTGACAAACACCCATCACTATCTGCCTATCTTAAGTGTGTGCAAATGGCCGGCGACTCGGGCTGAGACCGACGCGTTAAGTCGCCGGTTAAACCGCCACACGGAACCTTTCATGCTCTCGTGTTTTCCTTTCTTCGCGTACTTTCCGCCTGTGAAATCAACGCCCAGTCTTTTTTCCCTGTTTCTATTATCATTAGGGATATATATTATTCCCTAATTTCTTTATAATTGAAAATTGAGATACCAGGATTTCACTAGGATTTCTTATCCATGAACTTAGGATTTTTATGTTTTTTTTTACTGCTTGCCAAAGTGCTGTCACTTGATATTTTACGATATTCGGTAGGTCTCGTGTTTACTTGCCCGTAGTCTCTGTGAGGAATCACGATCTTTATTACCGAAGATTCTTAGCCTAACACTCGGAATTTAAAGCCGAGGCATTAGTGATCAAACAATTTATTTCTTGATTAAAAATCTGTCAACCTAAAATCTGTCCTATCTCTTTTGAGTTTGCTAGAGTGGGATTCATAAATTAGCTTGAGTCGAACCTGTAGGAGTTTCTCGGATTTCTCCGCGTGGGAAGAGTTGTCATTGGAATGTTGGATTTTCAGTAGGGAGTGTCTTGATGTCTCTCCTGGAACGCCTAACCCAACATCCTGGACTCCTGTGCAGGACCTCTACATCATCGCCATACACAGAAACCCTCACACTCAAATCTCCCTGGGTTTTATCTTTTTTCCTGAGTGCCATGTTAAATGCTACGTTGCTCACCTCAGTCATGCTAAAACTTGCTCACAACTTACCTTATTATTGAGTCACCCCTTTTGGCATTACCTTGGGAAAGGCCAGCAAATCTACCTGAGCCTCAAACCTTGAGCTACCCCATTCACTCAAGCTCGATTGTCTGCTGGACATTTGGAAAGCAGACCTCATAACGTGACCACATTACGTCACTGTTTAGAACTCCTTCAAAGCTTCCCCCAAATTCAACTCACTCACCACGCACACTCCATCGCGTGCCGGCCTTCGTCAGCTCCAGCCGGCCCCTCCGGCACGGATTGCCACCTCAACAAGCTCTCCGAGATCAAGATAAAGACAAGCCGGTTTTCCTGACAAGCCAGTGTCCTGGCTTCCTTTTCACAAATAAACTCCACCACCGAAAACTAAGCTGAGTTATCCAAACGTGTTTCATTATCACTCTCATTAATTTCCCATAGAACTATCGAGAAAATCGTTCGAGTTGCAGCCGTCAAAAATCAATAATCAATTTTACACTGAACCATCCAACGGCTCAAAACCCGACACTGGTGCATTGGCCTTTTTAAAAATAAAAAGACTTAAACTCGAAGTGTTGGGAGATTGTGAGAGGATAATGTTGGCGTAACATTGTAGTGATAAGTTTTCCCATGTCGTAGTCATTTGAGAGATTTCCTGTGAGTTTGTCCGTGCTAATGAATTTTCTTTTAGCAGCTCTAAAAATTTTTTATGCTGTTTCCTGTCTTTGTTTGTCTTATGTGCCTCAGTAGGTAGGAAAATATTTTTCTACTATTTCCGTGCTGTGCATTTATTCCTGACCACTGTAAAATTCTCGTCCCATTTTCTCTCTTTCCGTTTCTTCAACGTATTGATTGATTGAGTAGGTAGAAAAATAATTTTTTCTCTCACCTGCTTAATTTTGTGCCTACGCAAATTGCCGCATACCGCATAATAATTTTTTTTCTTCGTTTCCAATTTCATATTTCCTTCCTTCTGCTTTCACTTAATTTGAATGATTGAGTAGGTAAAGAATTAACGCAAACCCCTTGCTACTTAATCCCAAGTCTTAGGCACTGATATCATTAACTGCGCATCCCCCAAAAAGAGATTGCTAGCATGCCTGACTCAGATAATGAAGATCGAGCACACGCAAACCCCATTAGACTCCCGCCTTTCATCCCAGGGGACGCTCACACCTGGTTCAACCAGGTGGAAGCTGTGTTTAGGTATAATAGGATAAATCAGGACATCGACAAATTCTATGCCCTCGTGAGCGCAGCGCCCACGAAACTCCTTAATGACTCCAACGAGCTATTAGAAAACCCTCCTGATCACAACCCTTACGGAACCTTAAAAGGCAAAATCTTGGCAAGGCTACAGATGTCCGATGCGGACAAATTCCGTAGTCTTGTCGATGCCTCTGCTATCCCTCCTGTCTCTAGTTCTTTCTCACCCACTTCGCTAGTTAAGGAACTGCGGAAACTCGCTACAGGAGTTGCCGTAGCTGAAGGATTCCTGAAGGAGGTCTTTATGACCAAACTAGCACCTAATGTGCGTCCTTTCCTCTCACTAGCAGGGCCCGAGCAAACCTTAGAAAAATTAGCGGAAGCCGCAGAGACGGTGATCCGTAATATTAATTTGCCACGTGAATCACAAGTTGCTTCCCTGAATGTAGCTGCTACAACTTTTAGCCCGTCAAATACGGCGCAAAATCAATCCTCAGCCACAATAGATAAGCTGCAGCAGGACATTGCTGAAATAAAGCAAGCTCTCCAAAATTTCCAAATAGGTCAGACTGTGGCTCACATTCAGCCAGGCCCAGGGAGATTCCAAAGCCACCAAAATGCCTACAACTATCCTCATGACTATCCCTCCAACTATCACTATCCTCCTCCTCCTCCTCAACGCTTCGATAGAGGTAGATCTTGTGATAGGTCAAATAATCAAAACCCCCGTTTTCGGTCACGCTCTCGTGATGCCAGTAGCAATTTATGCTGGTATCACCAGAAATTTGGTGACCAAGCTCGTAAATGCGCCTCACGCTTTTGCCCGCGTTATACCGAACAAATGACTTCGGGAAACGCCACCAGCAACGCACAGTAGCGAGTACTGCGTTGCCTCATTCCCAGACTACTCGCCTCTTGACAATCCTCGATCCCGTTACCAAATATCGATTTCTTATCGACACTGGCTCTAGCGTATCAATAATACCAGCCACGGCAAAAGTCAAAAACCAGCCATTAGTGGCTACATTACGCGCCGCAAACGGCACGCCAATACCTTGTTACGGTGAACGAGCCTTAGAGTGCAGTCTGGGATTGAGGCGAACTTTCCTGTTTACTTTCCTCATCGCAGAAGTCCAAGAGCCTATCATTGGCGCGGACTTTCTCGAAAAATTTGGGATTGTGGTAGATGTAAAAAACAGATGTATTAGGGACGAGGAGACACAGATCTCAATTCCCGCTGGTAGCATAACTAAAGAAAATGTCTTGCATTCCTTTTCTATTGCTTTCAAGGAGGAGTGCATGTTCGCACAAGTCCTCAAAAATTTTCCCGCACTAACAAACCCTAACTTAGTTTCAAAAAACGTGCAAACCTGCACGAAACACTTCATAGAGACGCAAGGACCGCCTGTCTTCTCCCGTGCTAGGAGATTGCCGCCTGATCGATTGGCGTTAGCCAAGAAAGAATTCGCGCGCATGCAGGAGTGTGGTATCATCCGCACCTCCAAAAGTCCTTGGGCTAGCCCTCTTTTGCTGGTACCCAAGGCTAACGGTGAATTCAGACCGTGCGGGGATTTCCGCAGGTTAAATGCCGTTACTTTACCTGATCGCTATCCTATTCCTTACCTTCACGATTTCAGTGCAAATTTAGAGGGAGCTCAAATTTTCTCTAAGATAGACCTTCAGTCCGCCTTTCATCAAATCCCTCTTGATGAGTCCGCTATCCCCAAGACCGCTGTCATCACTCCATTTGGTCTCTTTGAATTTCTAAAAATGCCATATGGTCTCCGGAACGCGCCTCAAACGTTCCAGAGACACATGGCTGAAATCTTCTCTGATCTCTCTTTCGCTTTTGTCTACTTAGACGATATCCTTGTGGCGTCCACAACCCCGGAGTTGCACAAAGACCATCTTAGGGTCGTCTTTCAAAGATTGTCCGACAATGGACTCCTCGTAAATCCTGAGATATGTGAGTTCGGAAAGTCATCACTGATTTATCTAGGTCATGAAATCTCTAGCCTAGGTCTAAAACCTTTGCCTTCTAAAGTAGAAGTGATCAGAAACTTTCCTCTTCCACAGACCCAGAAGGAACTAAGAAGGTTCCTAGGTTCTGTTAACTTTTACCATCGTTTCATACGCAACTGTGCCCAAACTTTAGCGCCCTTGTCCGACCTCCTCGAACCGAAACGCAAAGGCAAATCTATCGAGGTAAAATGGACAGGAGAAGCGCGCAAAGCTTTTGAGGAAATAAAACACAAATTAGCATCCGCGACGGAACTATCCTACCCTATTGCTAATGCTGATTTCAGCCTCGTCGTTGACGCATCCAGTACCGCCGTAGGTGCTGTGTTGCAACAACAAGTAGGTACTAATATCTCTCCTCTTGCTTTCTTTTCCAAAAAGCTGTCGCCCACTGAGCGTGCTTATAGCGCGTTCGGTAGGGAACTCCTTGCTATCTATCTGTCTGTGAGACACTTTCGCTATGCTCTCGAGGCGAGGGAGTTTGTGATCTACACAGATCACAAACCTCTGACCTCGGCGATCAAGATGCCTTCTGAGCGGCATTCGCCTAGAGAAGCTCGACACCTGTCCTTTATAAGTCAGTTCACAACTGACATCCGTTACATTAAGGGACTAGACAATACCGTAGCCGATTGCCTCTCCAGAATTAATTCTGTCCAAACCGGTGGCGAAATCACCTTCGGCAACATTTGTAATGCTCAAAAGGAGGATCCTGAACTTCAGGACCTTCTCAAATCTTCTAACCCTTCCCTTCCAAAACTAACCTTGGTTGACGGCGTGTATCGTGATGCCGAGCGACCTTCTCGTTTGTATCTTCCTGCGACTCTCCGCAGAGTAGCTGTCCTCCACTACCATTCCCTCAGTCACCCTGGTATTAACCGTACATTGCGTTTGATTTCTGATCGTTACGTCTGGCCAGCGATGCGTAAGGAGGTCAAGCAAATTGTGCAAACTTGCCATGCGTGTCAGAGTAGTAAGGTGGTGAAACATAATCGTGCAGCGCTGCAGAGTTGCGCATTCACAGGTCAAAAGTTTGACTCTGTCCACCTAGACCTAGTGGGTCCCTTGCCTGTATCGCGCGGTTATTCTTATTTGTTAACCATCATCGATAGGTTCACGCGTTGGGTTGAGGCTGTCCCTCTTCCTGATACACAAACTGAGACTGTAGCTCGCGCCTTCATGTCCAACTGGATAGCTAGATTTGGGGTTCCCGTACAAGTCACACATGACCGGGGATCACAATTCACCTCCAAATTCTGGAGTGAGCTTAGCACCGCCTTAGGTTGTGCAAACACATCCACGACAGCTTATCATCCGCAGTCAAATGGACTTATTGAGAGAGTCCACAGAGACCTCAAGTCTGCCTTGCGCTGCCTTAATTGCAGTCACGATTGGACTGATAGACTTCCAGTAGTACTACTTAGCATCAGAAATTTGCACAGACAAGATCAGCAGTGCACAGCGGCTGAAATGTTGTACGGGAAGACACTTCGTCTCCCCGGCGACATTGTTGACCCAAAACCCTTGCCTGAATTTTCATCCGCTGACCGTTCCGCTTACGTAACCTCCCTGAAGGATTGCATGCGCCAGATCAAGTATGTGGCTCCACGAATGCCTCAGACTCAGGACAGACTAGATTCTGCCCTGCAAGACTGCACACATGTGTATGTCCGCAATGATGCTATTAAGCCTACACTCACGCGCCCTTATGATGGCCCATTCAAAGTACTTAAACGCAAGCAAAAATACTTCATCCTCGACAGATTCGGCTCGAGCGACCCTGTGAGCATAGACAGATTAAAAGTCGCATACACTTCTGATCATAGTGTAACTTATAACTCATCATCTTCTCCGCAGATTTCTCCTTCCACTGAGACTCGATCATATCTACCATCTCAGCTTCCTCAGTTGACTGCATTGTTGCCTAGTCAGCTTGAGTGTAACCCTTTCTATGTGCCTGTACACTCAAACTCTACCCCTACGCCTATCGTAGACCCTAACCCTAGTCCTCTTACTGTCACAGCGACAAGTCTGGAGAGACCAGACGAGCCCGCTGCAGTAACTCCTGTTCCTAGGACTCTTGCTGATCTAAACTTGCAGACCCGTTTGGTGAAACTTCCCCGCTCAGTATCATTTGCCAATTGCCGAACTCGGCAGGGTCGCGTAGTTCGCCCTCCTTCCCGCTACAGATGATTGCAGCGGGTGGACCTTTCGGTCTGCGCCTTGGGGGGTAATGTAGCATACCGCTACATAAGTGTAAAAATTAGAAATTCGCTATTCATACTTGAATAAATTAATTAGCAGCATTAAAAATATTACTCTAATTTATTATTAATTATTTTCTACTCCTAATTCGTAATCATTAAAATTTTTGTGTAAATACATGAGAGATCAAATAATCAATCGACATTTCGAGTTCTTAAGCAGCCCGTCTGGCAACATACTAGCGCGTCGCCTAGTCCACTTACTTTTGCTTGTGGCGTGGTTGCGCGAACATCTCGTAAGTGCAGTGATATTTAGGGTAAAATAAGAGTAAAACCGGGTAAGAATATGTGCCATGTGTTTTTCGGTGTATTGTGTGTTTTAATCTGAAGATCTGCTCAGTGTCGTGAATTAGGGATAAAAATTAGTGTTAAGATTCTGAGACTAGCATGTGTTTTTATAGAGTGAAAATTGCGTGTCATTTCCCAAACTCTCGTGTGAATTCATACTAGATATTCAGTTTAACGTACTGGTTTTTTCTCTTTACTGCAAACATATATTGCAGGTTTTTGCCAGTATCATATCACGAATCTTTCATAAACTACTTGTGGACGGACGCGGCGAAATTGCCGGCGTTCGTTGCCGATAGCTTCTTGTGTAATGGCGGAACACTCTGCCGTCTTCTGTCATTACTACGTGATTTTTATTTGCATTTTAAGCATGTGTTCTAATAGTATTTTCTCTTATTTTTTTTTACAAAATACTTCTAGCAGTTCTTCTTAAATTTGTTTAAACGCGATATAATCATTAAAGATGTCTTTTAAACAGCTTTTAATAAATTACGAAGTTATTCATGTCTACTTGCTAAAGTTTTGGAACTTCATTCTTAATACTTAATTCCATATATTTACGTAACCTCAGTTAATTCGATGTCAATCATCTCAATGAAAGTAATATGCTTCATCGCATTTGTGTGACAAACACCCATCACTATCTGCCTATCTTAAGTGTGTGCAAATGGCCGGCGACTCGGGCTGAGACCGACGCGTTAAGTCGCCGGTTAAACCGCCACACGGAACCTTTCATGCTCTCGTGTTTTCCTTTCTTCGCGTACTTTCCGCCTGTGAAATCAACGCCCAGTCTTTTTTCCCTGTTTCTATTATCATTAGGGATATATATTATTCCCTAATTTCTTTATAATTGAAAATTGAGATACCAGGATTTCACTAGGATTTCTTATCCATGAACTTAGGATTTTTATGTTTTTTTTTACTGCTTGCCAAAGTGCTGTCACTTGATATTTTACGATATTCGGTAGGTCTCGTGTTTACTTGCCCGTAGTCTCTGTGAGGAATCACGATCTTTATTACCGAAGATTCTTAGCCTAACACTCGGAATTTAAAGCCGAGGCATTAGTGATCAAACAATTTATTTCTTGATTAAAAATCTGTCAACCTAAAATCTGTCCTATCTCTTTTGAGTTTGCTAGAGTGGGATTCATAAATTAGCTTGAGTCGAACCTGTAGGAGTTTCTCGGATTTCTCCGCGTGGGAAGAGTTGTCATTGGAATGTTGGATTTTCAGTAGGGAGTGTCTTGATGTCTCTCCTGGAACGCCTAACCCAACATCCTGGACTCCTGTGCAGGACCTCTACATCATCGCCATACACAGAAACCCTCACACTCAAATCTCCCTGGGTTTTATCTTTTTTCCTGAGTGCCATGTTAAATGCTACGTTGCTCACCTCAGTCATGCTAAAACTTGCTCACAACTTACCTTATTATTGAGTCACCCCTTTTGGCATTACCTTGGGAAAGGCCAGCAAATCTACCTGAGCCTCAAACCTTGAGCTACCCCATTCACTCAAGCTCGATTGTCTGCTGGACATTTGGAAAGCAGACCTCATAACGTGACCACATTACGTCACTGTTTAGAACTCCTTCAAAGCTTCCCCCAAATTCAACTCACTCACCACGCACACTCCATCGCGTGCCGGCCTTCGTCAGCTCCAGCCGGCCCCTCCGGCACGGATTGCCACCTCAACAAGCTCTCCGAGATCAAGATAAAGACAAGCCGGTTTTCCTGACAAGCCAGTGTCCTGGCTTCCTTTTCACAAATAAACTCCACCACCGAAAACTAAGCTGAGTTATCCAAACGTGTTTCATTATCACTCTCATTAATTTCCCATAGAACTATCGAGAAAATCGTTCGAGTTGCAGCCGTCAAAAATCAATAATCAATATTTACACTGAACCATCCAACGGCTCAAAACCCGACACGTACCAAGTCATTGAAAGTGTGTGCATCTCGTGTTTTCTCTGGTGAGAATAAAAGTATTGTGTGTGACTTTGCTGTTCTACGGGTAACTATATTTATGTATTATATGTAAACCGTCAATAATATTATTGTGTATGTATTAAGAAAAATTGCCTAAATTTTCCAGAGTGCTAAACGCTTAGGATTTCCTTGCCCAGAATTTGGGTTCCCCACAGGCCATTTTTCCTTGGTATTGTTGTATATCCTATCTTAAAGTTTTTAGCAAACAATTCACTATTCAATGTAAAGCCATTTTTAGGGAGTTTTCCCCTTTTTTTTTTCTTAAAATAATTTTTATGTCAACATTTCAATGTGATGTTATTTCTCTCAAGGTTAGGATTTCCCCTTTGTATCAAAAATAATTTATCATGCCAAAATTCAGTATGGTGTTATTTGTTTATCAAGCTAGAATTTTCCTTTTTTGTCTAAAATATTTTTAGGCCAATATTTCAAAATGTGTTTATGTTTTATCAAGTTAGGCTAGCACCAATTATTTTTTAGTCACAGATGTATCCTTCTGAATGCATCTAGTCCTGCATCAATTACCAATTATTGCCCCAACTGTATTTCTAAATTGAATTAGGTAGATAATCAATTACAAAAAAACACAAATAATTCTTAATTCTGAAGAATAGATAGTTAGTAAATTTAATTAAATAGTCATTGTACATTGATTATTTCAGTTAGGAAAAACTGGAAACATGAGTTTTCTAGTTCAATTGCATTTAGCAAATGCTGTAGATTTTTTTTACCATAGTTGATTAATTAAGTGAGACCTAGGCTCAAGTGTTACTGCTCATGCCACCTTAGTTGTCCAGGCAAAGTTGCTGATGTGTTCAAGCCTCTAATCAATTGAATTGGAATAATCTATTGATCGCCATGGCCTCATTAGGTTTCGCCACCTTTTGTGTGTTCCAGTTTTAATTAAGAGTGTTCTCAATTTTTTGTATGCTTATTAAGTCAGATTCAAATACTTGTTGGTATTCCCTTGAATTGTTAGTCAATGTTTGGGAAGTGAAGCTATGATGAGTATTTACACAATAGAATTGTATCCTCGGTAGTTACGTACCTCAAGTCGAGTCACATAAATAATCATTCTTTCTTGATCATTAACTGTAGCAAGAATTCCTATCATAATCATTTTAGTGACCACCCTTACTATTGATTTGGTTAGGTCAATTTGTGTATAAAAATGTTAATAATTAGTCGTTACCTGATTGAGCTAAATTAGGGTGATTAAGCTTACCTCTGAAAATCCCCGGAATATTCTAAATTACCAACCCCTGGAAATCCTTATCCAGAAATCACCCAATTGTCTGATTTGGGGGTTAAATTTAGTTTAACCAGTAATGGGTCGCCCTCAACTGTAGCTACTTGTTCATTAGACCTCATGTCAATGTCAGCTACCTCCTGTGGTTGTTGTTCATTGTAGCCCATAGGATGCCCTAATACTATTCTGATATGCATCCTCATGATCAATGTCTTCTAAATCCTTCCTGTGCTCTGAACTCCCTTCTTAACTACCGATTCTGTGCACTTTGTGCATGGATTCCGCGTTCCCTCTACCCCTTTTCCAAATGGTGCCTTCCTCTCTCCTCTCGTAGGACACCTTTCACGTTCAAGCCAAGGAGACCAGGGATTTCTCATATAATAATAAATAATAACAATAATTAGACTGCACGTGCCCTCTCTGGCACAATTCCTAGCTTAAGTCAAGTAATCTTTATGACAATTCTAGCCTTAGTTAGGACCAATACAGTCAGCCCTCGACGGCGGCTTAGCGTAAACGTTCGAATTAAACACTGCCAACTCTTAAGATACTCATTGTAAATAGCAGTCAAAGCGTAGATTATTGGGCGGCAGAAGCCTTTAATATTGATGAAGACGAACTAACTTACATTGCCTACCCAGTAATATTCTTATCTCATGTATTAATCTTGCACTCCAATCCTGAGATGATTGTACACGACGCGTCACGATTAATAGTACCCGGAGAATACTAGTTGGGAAAGTTAGGGCATGTAGGGAGATTCATGATTGTCCATACGAGTACTTATTGTTGCGACTGCCTCGCCCTTGTTCAGGCGCCAGAATTGGGCCGAGGCACCCGCATATAATCCTCTATTTGAGGCAATCCTGTAATTCAGCAGTAAAGCTCGCAGCCTGGCTTGCGTAGCGACTGTCTCTCCTTGTGTTATCATGCTTGAACAATTAACCCAAGCTAATCTCCCGTACAGAAGATCCTGGGAGGCCGACACACAAACAATCACCTCCAACATTCAATCAACATCCCTCAAAACTCTGTTCGCCACACGGCTATCCATCCAACTAAGCCACACGGCTACCAATCAACCACCCAAGCGCACTAGCAGAAAATAACTACCTCCTTCATATACTCATATAATCAAACTGTTACCGCACCTGCGGAATATTACACTAACAAATCCACTCTCGCCGGGATCCACCCCGGATTCCCTCGAGCCGCGGCACCTGCTGAAGTGCGGCTACTCACTGGACCCGGATCTCCTTCCTCAAGAAGTGGACCCCCATACTGCTGCCGTAGTCACGGCACTCAGAGTCGTCAAAATAAAACCGAGGCGAGAATATCCAGTTCCTTCATTATCCTGCAGAGGTCAATAGTGCAAGTGAGAAAATAGATGCCAGGAAGGCAACTCGAATACCCCGAACTCCTTCAGAGTCAGAGGCCTTAAAATCATTCAATTAGTAATTAAGTGTGTTTGGAATAAACACTGGTGACCCTTGATATTCAACCTTTAAAAATCAAATTCCATCAGTTCCCCATTTGAGAGAAGTTCAAAGTTCATATATGGATTGAATAAGTTGAAGCTTAGTATGTCACGAAAGCCTACACTAATCTGGTATATGCAAAAGGAAGTGCCTAAATATGAGATGTTCTATGAAGGTAGTTTTGGTAGCCTGCTCTTGTTTGCTGTGAGGTGTAAGGCGCTGAGTGTGAACAGGCACACATGGAGGTGGAATGAGAATAATAATAGATTATGTCAGCAATGTGATAGTGGTGTGGAGGAAACAATTGAACATTTTGTGCTGGAATGTAGTAAGTATGAGCAAGAGAGAGTTTTATGAATGTGGTGTTTGAATAATATGGAGAGAATGAATGGTATACCAGGTGTGCTGAAGATGGTTGTGGTATGAGCTGTCTTGGATCAGGAGTGTAATTTGAGTATCTTTGAAGCTTTGAAATTTTTTCTTGTATATGCCTGGTGTAAGAGACAGTGACTGGAATGAGCCAGTCATGTTGAGTGGGCAGTAATGACGCAATATGCCTGGGGATGGTGTTCTGACGCACTGGTTAGCCCAGTGATGCTGTCCAGCGGCAGCTTGGGACAGGGACTGGTGGATCCTGAGTAGTTTAGTGGACAAGTCTGGTACACAAACGCTGAACTCTTTGTGTGAGTATTGTGGAGGGAATTGTAGGAAGTAACAAAGGCCCCGACACTGTCGCCCTCAATTTCAAGTGCACTAGTTACTGCGTCTGCTGGTATTGTCTGCCACTAGTTACTGCGTCCGTAGGTGTTGTGAGCTAGCAGTTGCTGCGTCTGCTGGTGTTGTCTGCCACTAGTTACTGCGTTTGCTGGTATTTTCTGCCACTAGTTACTGCGTCTGCAGGTGTTGTCTGCCATTAGTTACTGAGTTCGTAGGTGTTGTGAGCCACTAGTTGCTGCGTCTGCTAGTGTTGTCTGCCACTAGTTACTGCGTTTGCTGGTGTTGTGTTCAGGAAAATTGTACTATAGTTAACTAAAAGTTTTCGCCACCTTCGTCAGCTAATTTGTCATTACCCAAGGCTAAACGATGCAATTTTGTATATTCAGAAAGTAAGCAGCAGATGGAAATGACGGCGTGATGGCAGGAGCTGAAACAGGCAATTGTTCAGAAGGGAAAGAATCTCTCGTGACGAAGCCCGACTCGACCGTCCAGCCATTTCAGTGCATGTTGAACGAACCCAAATTTCATCTTCAAGTCTACACCACTGTGTTTCTGTAGGGTACTGCACTAGAGAGCTATTATTTATGAGGCCGCACGCGGCTACAAAATATATATTTATGCAACTAGATTTTTGAGAGATTAATTTCTTGATAGTGGAAATGTGCAAACCGGTTGCGCGATTTTATGAATATTTCTTATACAATGAAAAAGGTTTTTGTTTCGTTGATTTTTACATTGAAAACTCTTGTATGTCCCTCAAAACAACTTGAAAAAACTTCTAACTTCAATTTATGATAACATTTTACTATTAAATTTATATTCAGATGTTATCTGTAGAAACAAAATATATCATTTTGATGGCTATCAATTGCAAAAAAAGTTGTCAGAATAAATGTAAATAATATTTTATTTTTGTTTTTAGTTACTCTAAACAACAACATGCTGACTTCTGCTGTTGATGCTATATCGCTTCTTACATTTACATCAATGTAAAAATCAATACATTACCGTTTTGTTCTTATTACGTTGTGGTATTTGTTGTTATGGTGCTGGTGTAGGTACGGTGCTGGTGTAGGTACGGTGCTGGTGTAGGTGCGGTGCTGTTGTAGGTACGGTGCTGGTGTAGGTAGGGTGCTGGTGTAGGTACGGTGCTGGTGTAACACAACGTCGGACAGGATCCATCAATTTGATGATGTCAATTTCGAATGACCAAATTCAGATGAGCCGCTTGTCAGATATCTATAATTATGTGTGATGTCAATAATTTTGGTGAGCAGATATCGGCTACTCTCATATGCTCTAGCCAGGTAAGAGCGTTTCTTCTTGGTGGTGCGTCCTGGACCGGTGGGTGTTTGTCACTAGTTACTATGCTGCAGGTGTTGTTGTCTGCCACTAGTTACTACGTCTGCAGGTGTGTTCACGGCAATTGTGTCATAGTTAACTAATATTTTCATAATCAGCTAATGTGTCTCATTGCCTACGGCTAAACGATGCAATTTTGAATATTCATAGAGTAAGCTGTAAAGGAAAATTTCGGCGTGCTGGCAGTTACTGACCACAGATTTGTGTTCAGAAAGCCAAGTTTCTTAGCCCAAATTACTCTAACTCAAACGAATATCATTTTTAAGCCTAGCAGAGACCACTCCTCTCATAGGGCTAATGCTCAACAGGTTATGCTGACATCGTTCATGCGAGTCTAACCTGACTCTCAAAAATAATTCCAGACAACTTTGATCCAGACAACGTAGTCATCAATGTTCAGAAGCAGATGACACTCACAATAATTTAGCAAATGTAATATCGTAAGATTGAATAACAGGAGTGAAAGATTCTTTATTTATAAAGGTCATATTCCACAAGAAGAGAAAGCATTCATAATTTGTTTTCGATATAATTCATTCATTTCAAATTGGGCAAATATCTTCTTAAAGTGTTCAGGAATAAATTAAAATTTCTCCGTAACTGATTCATTTTCTGGTAGAGTTATTCGACCACGAGAGAAATGCTCCGTAGGACAACATGCCACCTCTCGTTGTTGATGCTATTTGCATTATTTTCACTTCCTATGTTTTTGTCGCTGTATAATTCAGTTCTCTAAGGTTTTTGTCGATATATACATTGAAATTTTGGTGATGATGTAGGTACGGAGCTACATCCCTGTACCAGCATCATAACAACAAATACTATAATAAGAACAAAACGGTAATGTATTGATATTTACATTTATGTGAATGTAAGAAGCGATATAGCATCAACAGTGGAAGTCAGCATGTTGTTGTTCAGAGAAATTTGAAACTGGAGTTAATTTTTTTTTAAATTCATTACTGATGACTAAACAATAAAATGAATTAGTTAACAATTATTCAAATTTTTCCTACTGGTTTTAAGTGAACATCAAGTCCCTACAAAATAAACTGATTGATTCAAACGGAAACATATGTTAGCAACGTTTCAAAGTCTGAAATCTCAAGTTTAGCGATATTACAAAACAATATCATGTTAATATTTTCAGCTGTCAAATAAACATATATTAATCAGACTGACTTTCAGCCTTTTCTTTAACAGTGGGAGGCGTTATTTTAGATTTACTGAAGTAAAACAATTTTACAGCCGCTTACGGCACCGTATACAGTCAGCATCCTGTACGTCACCGATGGTGTTAGTGGTAGTGATTACATTCAGAATACTTCAGTATGGATAAATATATCTGCGCTGTTGAGTTAGGTAGTGTCTTCTGGGATAATTGACTTCCGAACGCGAACCTGAGGTCAGTTTCTGCTAGCACGCCGCCATTTTTACTAAGCAGCTTACTGCCTGAATGTGCAAAGTTGCATCGTTTAGCGATAGGTAATGAGACATTAGCTGATGGTGGTGGGGATAATTGTTAGTTGACAATAATATTAATTAGTTAGTTAACAATAATTGGAAAAATAGGAAAATTGAAACGGAAGCCTAAACTTAAAGTTGGATTACAATTATTGTAGCTATATTCGTTATTTTGACCATCCTAATGATTTTGAGAGTAAGTGTAAAATCGTTACATAGAATGATGACAACCAGTAATGACGATACAATAAATAGCTATGCATTAGATCATACACAGAATTAACGATAGTGGCAACAGCAAAATACACTCAATACATCGATGGGGCTCCAACGTGAAAGATATTTCTATTCCATAGAAACATATATGGTGAAAATGTTACGTTTTTTAAATATTGCAGTTACCGTAAAAAATAAATTTTGAATATATCAACGTACTTGTATGAAAAACTGTTTTAAACAAAAATAAAGGCAAATTTCGGCCAATAAATTGGTAATCATGTACACACTGAGAATTCGAAAATTAATTTCCATGCTTCATTGCAACTGATATAAATTAATTTGTTATAATTTATGACACTAAACATTTTAGAACGGATTACATCGTGCAGTAAATTCGGAGTAGCATAAATACGCAGTAACAACGTATAAGCTTTTGGAGCGATCAAAGGCGACTTTCTGAACGGAACCTATGCCTGAGAAACGCGCCCACATCCAAGTGTAGGCGTCTCTCAGGGCATCCCTGCGGTGGGGGAATTGTGGGCGAGCTTTGGTTGTGTTGGATTGTTTTGTGGATGTGAACTTCTGCAGGCATGTTGATTTGTGCTACTGTAGACATGTTGATTTGTGCTACTGCAGACATGTTGATTTGTGCTACTGTAGACATGTTGATTTGTGCTACTGCAGACATGTTGATTTGTGCTACTGTAGACATGTTGATTTGTGCTAATGTAGACATGTAGATTTGTGCTACTGTAGACATGTTGATTTGTGCTACTGTAGACATGTTGATTTGTGCTACAGTAGACATGCTGATTTGTGCTACAATAGACGTGCTGATTTGTGCTACCGTAGACATGCTGGTTTGTGCTACTGTATACATGTTGATTTGTGCTACTGTAGACATGTTGATTTGTACTACTGTAGACTTGTTGATTTGTGGTGCAGTAGACAATTTGATTTAAACTACAATAGACACGCTTCTACCAACCCTCCCCAGTTCCTTCAAGCGCACCAAGAGCTCTCTGCGCAACTAATGCGTTCAATAAACAAAAAAGCTTCACATAACCGCAGGCAATATGAACAATACGCTGAATACAATTGGAATAATCAGAATCTAATGATAGTTGTCAGCTCTTCATTACAATCTACGGTTACAAAAGACATTTTGCAAACATGGCGTGTGCATAGTACTCGACACACAGGCTTTATTTACGTAGGCATTTGCTTTGTTTGAGACCATGCCTGGCCTGCCGGTACCGCTTCCTTATTGGTGATGACCCACGGATGTAGGAGCGATGTGTTGATATGCAGCGTAGATATCTGGATAATGCGTTGGTTTCGTGTCGCTCGGAACATGAAGCTACTTGTTTCCACGAATATATCAATGCATCTCTCCCTAATATTAAATTTACGGTAGAAATAGAGCGATCTATTCCTATATTAAATTTAGAATTAGGGTAGAACCAAATGGGCAAATTCTGTACGTTGATGCACTCGTGCAAAAGTCCAACTCCAGGCTCATTACCTTTGTTTTCAGGAAGTCAACGTTCACTGGTCTTGGTACGAACTGTTTCAGTTATAGTTACTAGGGATGTGTCAAATTGTGTGCTAATACTCTGCTTCATTGCGCATACCTTGTGTCTAGGACTTTCGAAATATTCCTCATTGAAAATTAACTGATTAGAAAATTACCGGTTAACAATGAGTTTACTAAACTTATCATTGATAATTCCTTTCAAAAATTTTAGGGTAAAAAATACTCTTCCTCTACTGTCACCTTGAGCAATCAAAGCAGAAAAATTACATAGAATTACAGTTTTTGATTTATTTGAACTCTTAACTAGAAAGGGAAGACGTATCTCTGAGCAGTCAGTTTTTATTCAGTTGATTTCTTAGTGTTTTGTAGAATTAGTTTTAATATTGGTTCATTTTATGAAAGAAAGAAAGACTGGATAAGGGATAAGGGTCTAAGCATGTCTATTATAGCATAAATCAGCATGTCTATTGTAGCATAAATCAGCATGTCAATTGTAGCATAAATCAGCATGTCTATTTTACCATAAATCAGCATGTCTATTGTAGCATAAATCAGCATGTCTACTGTAGCATAAATTAGCATGTCACTTGCTTTCCTCTCCTTCTCATTCGGTGATTCGAAATTAATTGTCAGTAATTCAATGTTCCATTAAAAATGAAAATAAATTCCACTCGGTGCATGTAGTACCGTCGCTCTTTCATTAACCTGTTTTATTAAGCCATTAATTTACCTGTTCTAATAAGCCAGTAATTTACGATGCTGTGCAAAGTCCAATAATGATATTTAATACATCGACCGTGTGTGTTGCGGGGACGGCAATGAACTCAATTATTTGAGTTGGTCAAGTTCGTAAAACATTTTCTATGATTTTAAAAAATAATTTTTACGGTGACTAATTAATTATTACATTGCACCGGTAGTATGGGAATGGACTGATCAATTCTGCGAAAGAAAATGGAGACGTATACAATATAATTTTAGGAAATGCGAATGTGTTTCCCAATGGAATATTTTTTTTGAGCACACAGCCGTCAAAATAGGCGGGATTCTACATTTTTCTTAAATTAAACTTCCAGATGGGGGTGAAAT
This sequence comes from Morinoia aosen, assembly GCA_030386875.1. Lineage (NCBI taxonomy): Eukaryota > Metazoa > Arthropoda > Malacostraca > Amphipoda > Talitridae > Morinoia > Morinoia aosen. Next base: position 104,647,007 of record CM059576.1, on the reverse strand, counting down.
CAAATGTAAATAAAAGATACATTTATTAACCATCCTTCACGAGCGTGGCAAAAAGACGGACCAGCCAGGCGTCTTTAGGTGTTGTTGTCTGCCTCTAGTTACTGCGTCTGCAGGTGTTGTTGTCTGCCTCTAGTTAATGCGTCTGCATGGGTTGTTGTCTGCCACTAGTTACTGCGTCTGCAGGTGTTGTTGTCTGCCTCTAGTTACTGCGTCTGCATGTGTTGTTGTCTGCCTCTAGGGAATTTTCACTGTTCCCTTTACCAATTTTACTGGTACCAAGTGTATTTGTTTATATGTGTGAAGGGAACATTGCTGAATATTGACAAGGATTGATAGAAGGTACATTCTAACTAGAGTGTATCTAGTCGACCTGCACCTTTACGTGGTGGTACCATTAGTATACCTACTTGTCTTTGATATACATTAGATAATTAATGTAAAATAACAGGCTGACCTCATTTAATTATTCTTGATAGCTTGTTGTAGGTAGAACCAACGCATGCGGCCCCCCTCCATCGGGGTTTTGTATTATTTTGTTCTTTTATGTAGATTATTAAACCAATATCATCTGAGGAGCTTGTAAACAGTTACAAGGTGCCCCCTAGCGATTGTGCTAGGGGGAGCCAACCGGGGTCTCCCCAGTACGCGATGGAAACCCATCAATCCCTACCTGCCGCTGACGACCTGGAAACTCAAATGGATACTGTTAGTTGTGCTCTAATGCAGACTAACGATTTGCCTCCTCTAAGTGTGGACCCCACACAAGGAGCGAGTGCCGAGACTGAGTTGAATAATGGAAAAAATCAGACGAATGAGAGAAACTTGTGTAACGAAGACGCTTCAAAGACCAAAACAGAGGAAGCTGAGGCAACCCGAGAGCCTAACAATGATGAGGAAGCTGTGACCGGAGATGAACAGAGCATCTGGAAAACGATGAACCGTCGACAGGTGAAGAGGAGACGACGAGATGACCGGCGAGCGCGTCAGATGCTGAGACTGGAAGGAATGTTTGAGAACTCCATACCATACTATGTCAAATATTATACTGTACGATTCCCTGGGGTCAATATCTCCAGAGATTTGAACGTGTTGCTGGCCCAGAACGCGACATTACTAAGACGATTGGTACTCCAAAGAAAATTGTAAAATCTGGCTATAACAGTCTCCTCATAGAGACAAATAGTGTGACCCAATCAGATAAACTGATGAAACTGGACCGCATTGGCGGAAAGGGAGTAGTAATAGAGCCCCACCGGTCACTCAACACTGTTCGTGGTGTAGTCCGAAGTAAGACTTTCGGACAGTGTTCTATGGAAGAACTGAAGGACCACCTAGCTGACCAGGGAGTGATTGACCTGCGGCGAATAGAGCTGAGGAGAGATGGCGAGAAAGTTGTTACCGACACATACTTCCTGACATTCCAAAAGCACACGGTGCCAAGAGCTGTGAAATTGTCATCTTGGCACAGTGAGCTCGTAGAAGAATATAAAGAAAGATCGCAACAATGCTTTAAATGCCAACGCTATGGCCACGTTGCAAAATACTGCCGCAGAGAAGCAGACACGTGCTCCCGATGTGGGCAGGAAGGGCATCAAAAGAGCTCCTGTCCTAATGCCGTCCGATGCTATCATTGCGGGCAGCCGCATTACTCAAATGATAAACAATGCCCAAAATATCAAATTGAAAGTGAAATTTTAGCCACTCAACAGAGATTGAAGACCTCTCGCTCAGAAGCCATGGACCTCGTTTTGGAGAAACATCCGGAGCATGAGCGGATGTATAGCGCGGTAGTTAGGGGAGATACAAGTACCCCTGCGGAAGAACCCAACCCTGCTGCTCCTCAGGAATATATGCCACAACAGCCGACTCACATTGAACAAGAACCTGCAAAACCAGAAATAAGGCCAGTTCAAGCAAAAAACAACAATGAACAACCTCCTAACCAAACCACTGCGTGCACTGATTCTACTCCTCGCAACGCTAAATCCACTCCAGCTACAGCTGATGTAAAACCGAAGGCCACCGATTCAATTAGTACAAGCTCAGGAACTCCAACAGTTGCCGTATCCCAACCCATCATTTCACCGAAAAGGACTACGCAAAAAGAAATAAATAACGCCACACTCTCTAAGCCCAAGGTGCCTACAGTCTACAACCGACAACGAAAACAACTGGAGCCAGACGGAGAACCCCCTAAAACAGTGAAAGGCCAAAAACCTACGCCAGCTTCTCTCACCAAATACTCTTTCAAGCGGAGGGAGGCAACTTCCAGCCTTACAAACCTCCAAGGCTATGGAAGCGACGATGACGATGGCAACTCCAGTAGAAACTCAATGACCTACAAACCAAAGCCTACTGCACCAACCAAGAAACAGCGGACGACATCGCCACCATCAAGAAGCCGAGACCGAGCATCGAGATCAGCAGAAAGCCAAAAAATTCAAGTGATCGGAACCTGAAGGAAAACAAACCAGTACCTCTATTTGTAAATGAATTTTGATTCATTTATTCAATGGAATTTGGAATCGTACCGAACCAAATTCTGTGAACTTAAACAACTCCTCAATCTATACCACCCTGCATGTGTCTGCCTTCAAGAGACCATGCTCCGGGACAGAACGGTGACACCACCCACTCAGTACTCTCTCTATACCTCTGGTGTGACCCGCGCTGATGATCACGAGCGGGGCGCTGCAATATTGATCCACAGGACAATACCGCATCATCGGATTGACTTGCGTACCACATTGCAAGCAGTAGCACTACGTATTAATCTGCACCGGACATACACCATATGCTCGGTCTACTTGCCGCACATCAATATACAACACCAAGAAGTTGAAAATTTGATTTCCCAGCTGCCTACCCCGTATATTATAATGGGGGACTTCAATGCTCGAAACCAACTATGGAATGACAACGTGGTAAATGATAAGGGACAACTCATGGAAAGAATAGTAAGAGAAAATAACATCTGTATCATGAACGACGGACAACCTACACATTTTCACAGGCAGACGGGATCCCTCTCTGTCATCGATTTAACACTATGCTCTCCTGACTGCTATCTGGAATTTAACTACCATGTTAATGCAAACCTTTATGACAGCGATCACTACCCTATCCATCTTGATCCTGTCCATCCTCAAAATATGCAAGCCAGATATGAACGGTATGACCTAAACAAAGGAAATTGGACTCTGTTTAGCAGACTTACCCAGTTGTCAAGTGAGGATATCGACCAGCTGAATGGAAAGAATGTTGAGGATCACACAGCTACTTTGACCAACATCTTACAGCAAGCTGCTGATACATCCATACCTCGCAAGAGCGGCTCTCTACCGCGACCTCCGGTACCGTGGTGGAACTCTGAGTGCGAAATTGCAAAACGAGAGCGTACGCGAGCTGAAAGAGCCTTGGAAAGATGTAACAATGCGTATAACAGGATCCGATACAATAGAGCAAAGGCAATCTGCCGGAAGACCTTCCTGACAAGTAAACAAACATCCTGGAAAGCTTTCATCAGTAGTATAAATACTAAAACCAGCCTAAACTTAGTATGGAAAAAAGTCCAAAAGCTGTCCGGAAAATTTAAATTGACTCCAACCCCAAAATTGAGAGATCCCCGTACGAACAACCTGACTGAAACATTGCTGGAAGCTGCGGAGATGCTGGCGGGACACTTCTCATCAGTGAGTGATAACGCAACCGTCGACGCGTCCTTCACGCGATATAAGGAAAGGTGGGAAGGAAGACCGCTGCGCTTGGGGGGAGACAAAGAAGCATACAATAGCCCCTTAACCATGTCAGAACTTAAAACTGCCTTACGCACAACCAGCGATAGCGCTGCTGGCCATGATGACATCTCGTACAGCATGATTAAAAAAGCCCACGAAACCTTCCTCCCTGCAGTACTCTCTCTCTTCAACAAAATATGGTCCCATCAGGAATTCCCAGCAACTTGGTCACTAACAATAATAATAGCAATTTTAAAAGCTGGTAAAGATCCGACATCTCCAAATAGTTACCGTCCAATTGCTCTCACCTCATGCTTAAGCAAACTGCTTGAAAAAATTGTTAACAGGAGACTAGTCTGGTTTTTGGAATCGACTAGAAAAATAGTAAATATCCAATCTGGCTTCCGGAAGAACCGAAGTACCACCGACCATTTGGTGACGCTGTCATCACACATCGCTTCGAGTATTACTTCAAAGAATCATCTTATTGCCGTCTTCTTTGATCTACAGAAAGCATATGACACCGCATGGACACACGGAATCCTACTGAAACTTCAGAAATATGGTATACATGGGCACCTTCTTGCTTTCCTAAGCAATTTCATGAATAATAGAAAAATTAGAGTCCGTCTCCAGAATGTCCACTCGTCAACCAAAAGCCTCCAAGGAGGAGTCCCTCAAGGAAGTATCCTCAGCTGCGTGTGTTTCCTTATTGCCATAAATGATATCGCTGATGAAATTCCGCAGAGTGTCCAGCGGCTTCTATACGTAGATGACTTTGTCATCTATGTGTCGGGCAAAAAACCGGAGTGCCTAAAACGACAATTGCAGATCGCTATTAACCACCTCGCGCAATGGACAGCAACCACTGGATTTCAATTCTCCCCATCCAAAACAGTGACTATGCATTTTTGCCGTACTCGTGGCTGTCTGAAAGCCTCTCCCGAACTTCATCTAAACAATGTAGTGTTACCACATGTTGAGCAATTCAAGTATCTAGGATTAATCTTTGACTCAAGCCTTACCTGGCGGCCCCACATCCAGTCCCTCAAACGAGCATGTTCACAACACATAAACCTAATGAAAGTCATATCCCATACCCAGTATGGAGCAGATCGGCAAACCTTGCTCCGTCTTTATATGGGTCTACTAAAGCCAAAATTGGACTATGGCTCAGAAGCTTATAGCTCTGCATGTGCTACCCTAATGAAATCATTGCACACTGTGCAGAATTCTGCCCTTCGTGTGGCCACTGGTGCGTTCAAAAGTTCACCTATCTTATCACTCCATGCAGAAACCGGAATAAAACCTTTAGCGTATTACCTGGAAATAAAGATCGTAAACTACTACCTTAGACTGCTCACTGATCCTGCTCAACAAATTCTCTCAAAAATTCGCTGTGCTTCGGGACGCCTGCATGCAAACGAAAGAAACCCCAAACCATTTTATGTTCGCCTGCAAACTATACTAAGGAACTATGACATCTCACTGGAGTGCGTGGCTCCGGAGAGCGTCTCCCCCATCGCGCCGTGGGTCTCTCCCCCAGTAGCTGTGTGCAGTGAACTGGCTGACCTGCGTAAGCGACTGCTTGGAGCGGCCCCATCCAGAGCCCTCTTCCTCGATCACTTCGTACGTCACTCTGAAACAGCTGTCTTTTTTACCGATGGATCTAAAACTGAACATGGCACAGCATATGCAGCCGTCCATGGGTTAAACATACTAGCGGTCAAACTCCCTTCAGTGGCTTCGGTGTTCACAGCTGAGTTGTGTGCAATACTGCCCGCGGTGCGCGCATCTCGAGCGGGGGATACGAGTATGATCACAATCGTCTCAGACTGTCGTAGCGCCCTACAAAGTATCATAAAACCCTGCAAAACCCATCCTATAATAACGCAGATCTTAACGCTGATGACTGAGATCGGAAAAAATTATACATTGTGCTGGGTGCCTAGCCATGTGGGTGTGGCGGGAAACGAGAGAGCTGACGAGGCTGCACAGTCTGCCACCCAACGAGAGCGCCAGATACGCAAAGGAATGCCTCGCGGAGACTTCGCATGTGCCTTTAAAAGACTCGTCCATCAAAATTGGAATCATGACTGGCGTGAAGTGACTGAGAACAAACTCCGGGAAATTAAGGACACGACACAACCTCTCCGGACAAGCTGCTGGACCAACCGGGAGTGGGAGATAAAGCTGTGTCGCCTCCGTATTGGACATACACTTCTAACGCATGAGTATTTGATGAACGGGACTGCGCCGCCGCAATGTCTCCAGTGTCAAGTTACTGTGAGTGTAAAACACATTCTCACCGAGTGCCAAAGATATGCTGCACTAAGACGCCGTTACTTCGGTCAGAGCGAGGTGGTGATGAGCGAGTTGCTGGGAGACTCGGGCCCGGTTGAATTGGGGGGAGGCCTCTATGGGTTTCTCCAAGAAGCTGACTTATTCTATGTAATCTAATTTCCCATGAGTTCTAAATTATAAAGACAGGCAAATTGATAGTGATGCCATTTACAATTTTAGTTTGAATTGTGCTTGAAATGTAATATGTTACTGCGACTCACTGTGCGGATCACTTGTTAGTGGTAACGGTGGTTAAACAATTACAATAATAATAATAATAATGTCTGCCTCTAGTTACTGCGTCTGCAGGTGTTGTTGTCTGCCTCTAGTTACTGCGTCTGCAGGTGTTGTTGTCTGCCTCTAGTTACTGCGTCTGCAGGTGTTGTTATCTGCCTCTAGTTACTGCGTCTGCATGTGTTGTTGTCTGTCACTAGTTACTGCGTCTGCAGGTGTTGTTGTCTGCCACTAATTACTGCGTCTGCAGGTGTTGTTGTCTGCCACTAGTTACTGCGTCTGAAAGTGTTGTCTGCCACTAGTTACTGCGTCTGCAGATGTTGTCTGCCACTAGTTACTGCGTCTGCAGGTGTTGTTATCTGCCACTATTTACTGCGTCTGCAGGTGTTGTTGTCTGTCACTAGTTACTGCGTCTGCAGGTGTTGTCTGCCACTAGTTACTGCGTCTGTAAATGTTGTTGTCTGCGTCTGCCACTATTTACTGCGTCTGCAGATGTGTTCACAGCAATGTCCCCACCACCATCAGCTAATGTCTCATTACCTACGGCTAAACGATGCAATTTTGTATATTCAGGCAGTAAGCTGCTTAGTAAAAATGGCGGCGTGCATACAAAAACTGACCTCAGGTGTGTGCTTGGAAGTCAATTACCTCTCAGATGACATGACTTGACTCAACCGTGCTAATCTTTATACACGAACTATTGTGAATGTGATAACTGCTGGAACCACCTGTCTCATACAAGATAGTTACGACTTGCCCCGTAAGCGGCGGTAAAAAGTGTTCAGAATTTTTTGCGTAAGACAGATTTTCCCTAACTGATCTAGAAAACGGTGAAATCCAGCCTGATTATAATGAAAAAAAGAAAAAAGAAACTTTATTTCCAATAGAGATTGTACAATATTACAATCATTGGTTTTTAAATATCTTAAAATTAATACACTTAGATGATACACACACACGAGTATTGAAAAACTCGTGTCACTAGTCGAAAATAAATGATTGAGGGCAATGTGCTCCTAATCTTGCTTAATCTACATTTGACAATACATGAAATGATAATTATAAGAGATAACGCAAATTCATGGACGATGCATTTTCATTGTGGGGTGAAAACACTTTTGACAGTTTACATGTACATGACATAAAACTTCGCAATTATTGATGCCAGGAAATAATATATGAATCGCTTGTTTCGGCAAATGTTCAAAAGAGTTATTTTAAGGAAGCATGAATAAAAAATATAAATACAAATCCATATACATATATATACGTACACATATATATACATACAAACACACACACATACAGATATATATATATATATATACATATATATACATATGTACGCATAAGCATGAGGACCAAGAAGATTATAAGCTTTGTATTTCTAATTCAACAATTATTTTAACATAACGGTCGTTAGTTAATAAGCATTTTATTTAAATATAAATGGATGATCGTACAACAAATGTATAGTTTGTACATGAATGCTTTACAATAATAAAGAGATGACGAGTTAGGTAATGTTACAAGTTGAGAGTGAACAGAAAATGACCATTGTCTCTAGTAAAATGCTAGTTGTCAGTTTAGTACGCACATATGTGCACACATACATGTAAATATATCCACATATATGTACACATAAGCATGAGGACCAAGAAGATTATAAGTTTTGTATTTCTGATTCAACAATTTTAACATACCGGTCATTAGTTAATAAGCATTTTATTTAAATATAAATGGATGATCGCAGAGCAAATGTATAGTTTGTACATGAATGCTTTACAATAATAAAGAGATGACGAGTTAGGTAATGTTACAAGTTGAGAGTGCACAGAAAAAATACCATTTTCTCTAGTAAAATGCTAGTTGTCAGTTTAGTACACACATATGTGCACGTATACATGTAGATATATACACATACGCATGCACAAACATACCCACGCACATACTTACACCAAACTCGTAAGCATACACAAATGCATTTCCATGCATTGAGGCAATACATACGCATTCTACAGAGTGTCATACGCGTAGCGTGCACACGTATACACATATATACAAGTAAGCATGTGCGCAAATATCAGCATAAACTAGCCATTATAAACCAGAATTCCAATCGAGGGATACAGAGGAAATATTTTTTATTATAGCATGAATTTTATAAAATTTCGTCCAAAAAATAGTGGCACAAGACAGTCTACTTAAGTCAGAAACATGAAAGCGATTGTGGGACGTGAATAAGAACGAAAACATTAATGTCCTATAAAGGTTTCATATTAGAAAACAAATCACATTATCTTTGAAATATGGCGCAAATTGTCGGCAATTCATAAACAAACATAGGTATCACATTATTATAAGCAGAATAAGCATATTACTGCAGTATAAATGGATGATCACACAACGAATTTATTTTTATTATTTTTTTTACATGGATGCTTTACAATTTCATATTAGAAAAAAAACCACATTATCTTTGTAATATGGTGCAGAATGTCTGCAATTGATAAACACACACACACATATAGGTACCATGACGGTCTAGTTTGATGCTTGCACAGAAACGGAGAGGAATGACATAAAATGCAACCTTCGACTGGTTTATCTACTCTAGTGCACACAGGTGTACGTGCACATATACACACCCATATGTGCACATACACCTATATACGTACACACATATACAAGTAAGCATGTTTGCAAATGACAACGTATAGGCGGTCAAATCATAATACCTACGCATACTTCCAAACTGTTGTGTGATGTCTTGAATTATAAAACAATGAGCGAGGGAGATTGTTCAGCAATGGAGATACCAGGCAAATGAGATTCGTCAGTACTCATTCAGTATGTTCTGTAACTAAGGATTATTATTGAGACACAAGATGACGAGTTATTTTGGCTTTAAATTCTCTCGGTCTTTGAGGGACTTTAATACTCAGGGGAAGTTTGTTCCACAGTAAGGCACCTGATATGGACAGAGCCTTCTGCCCTAAGTGAGATGAACGATAGTTGATTAAGACATTATTGTTTCTGTTCGGTTTTTGATTGGTTACAGTGGGTGGATGGAAACGCACTATCTCCGCATTGCTCTGAGGAAGATATAACGAGGAGAATACGTATTGGGCCTTCTGCAAGAGGAGCCTTTCTTGGAGGAGCCTTGGATCCAGCCGAGTTGATTGAGGAGAGGGGTTACGTGATCATTTCTTTTGAAATTACCGTTGCATACCACCTTGGCTGCAAAATTCATGCATTTTTGTAAGTCCCTTTGAAGGTATTGAGGTAAGTCTCCCCATACTAGGCTGCAGTAGTCAATGCGCGATAACACAAGGGATTGAATAGCTAATAATCTGGATTTTTCGTCTAGCATACTTTTTATACGATGAAAAAACATTAAAGTTCCGTAGATTTTGTTGCAAGTAGTCTCAACGTGAGATTTGAAGGACATATTTCTATCGAACCAGATACCTAGATTTTTAACTTTTTCTGATGCATTAATTTTATCATTTCCAACTGCAAGAGTAAGATCTGAAGTTTATTTAATTGCATCTTTGGATCCAAAAATAATGCATTGTGTTTTATTAGCATTTAATTTGAGACCATTTCGGTCGTACCATGATTTCAGGCTAGTCAGTAAAGTTTCGGCTTTAATTTGCGTCTGTGGTATTTCCGATACTGAACTTGTTATTGCAATTTGAACATCATCTGCATACATTGAGATCCGTGTGTTAGGAGGCATTGGAGGGAAATCATTAATGAAAATAGAAAAGAGTAGCGGACCAAGAATGGATCCTTGGGGAACACCAAAATTGTTTTGAATGAATGGGGACAATTTGTTTTCTATGCGGACTGCATGAGATCGATTTGACAAGTAACTTTCAAACCATTGCGTGTTTATTCCCAAGTTCAGTATTTTACGTAGAAGTCTTTCATGTTCGACGCTATCGAACGCCTTAGAGAGATCAAGTAGCAGCAAGAGTGTTACATTCTTTTGATCGATGTCACTGTATATTTTTTCAGATATATTGAGCAGAGCGTCTTGGGTGCTAGTATTTCTTCTATAGGCATATTGATTTTGGTGGAGTAGATTTGACTCGTCCAGGTGAAATGACAGTTGATTTGTCACCACTTTCTCCAATAGTTTGGACATGACAGGCAAAAGACTGATGGGCCTGTAGTTTGATGCTGTATTTAGGTCACCACTTTTGTGCAACGGTCTGATAATGGAGTGTTTCCATTGGTTTGGAAACGTGTTGGTTACTATTGATGTATTAATTATCAGACGAATCCATGGTGCTGTAACAGGGAAACTGTCTTTGATATATTGAAGACTGATACCATCATGTCCAACCGCCTTTGTGTTTTTTAGTGAGTATAAGATGTTTTGTAACTCCGGTAAATCGACAGGGCGTGGTCTCCACTTGACATCAGTCCTCGAGGGTGCAGTGGGGCATGAATTTTCAATTGTCGTTTCATCTGGATTGGTACACACCTCACTGAAAACTTGAGCCCCTACTTTTGAAAAGAATGTGTTGAAATCCGTGGCTGTTGCCAAGGGATTTTCAAAATTACTTATGCGATCTAAATTTTTATATGGTGCTACCTCACTAATGATTTCCCAAGTTCGCTTCGGGTTATTTTTAGCCGTTATCAGTGCCTGGTGGAAGTGAGTTTGTTTCGCTTCAGTGATTTTCTTTCGAAGAATTTTTTCATGTTCTTTATATCTCTTGTATAAGGTACTGTTTGATCTATTGTTTTTGTACTCTCGCAAGTTAGCTTTCTTTATTCTGCTCATCTCTTTAACTTCGTCAGTAATCCAAACAGTCCGTTTCGGCTTGGTTTTTTTGGTGACGTAAGGTGCACATTTGTCGAGAGCTGCTGTGAAGTTCTCGTTGAAGATTGACACTTGTATGTCAACATCGTCAGATTGCATCATTTTCTGGAATTCGTTCGACCTATCGAGTAGTTTTTCTTGAAATAGTTCTGCTGAATAGTGCCTTTTCGAGCGATAGGTCATTAAGCGGTATTTTTGTCTTTCCTTCGCAATATTAATTTCACATTCTATAGAGTGGTGATCGGAAATAGAAGGTGATATTACTGTACTAAGTATTGCGGTGGGATTATTTGTGATTGCTAGATCGAGGAGAGTTGCAGAGACTTTATAGTGATGCGAGTCGGTTCTTTGACCATTTGTAATAGGCTTAGTTTATACAATAGTTTGCTTAGCTGATTGTTTTTGTCCGTTAGGTCAACATTGAAATCTCCGAAAGCAAAGAATGATTTTTTTGCCTGAAGGATTTCTTTGAAGGTTTCCTCAATGAAATCTAGTGTTAGATTTAGGGGAGACGATGGGTGCCGGTAAAGGCTGCCAATGATTATTGATTTGTGTTTGTTTATTTGCACTTCTAACCAAACCATTTCAATGCCTTCGCAAACTTTATTCGCTAGTAGTGAAGATGTTGAGTACATTTCTTTCACAAAAATACAAGATCCACTACCTCGGCTGGTTTTAGCGCCATCGTAGCGGTACAACACGTAATCAGGAATGTTCAAAAATGAACTTTGGGTTCGTGAATCAAACCATGTCTCTGAGACACACAAAATGTCAATTTTTTCAGTGACCAGCATTACTCTGATTTCATCCAATTTACCATTCAGGCTTCGAGCATTTACATGCTTGATTTTGATTTTACCTATATTAGCACTATTTTTAAAGGTAGCGAAGTTACTATCTCGATGTGATCGTTCAGGGGCTTTATCGATTTTGTCTAAGTTGCCCAGGGTGTTTGGCCCAGCATCTGCTATGTAAGAAAGTCTACTATTTGGCTGGGCAGCGGCACTCTGTCAAGATGAGGTAACCCCGGTCTGATTTTTGCCTTGTGTGACAAGAGCACTGTAGTGATCGTTTTTACGATGGAGCAGTAGTGGGGGGTTATTATTTGATAACTCTGAAATGGGAACGACTGATATTTTAAAAACACAATGATCCTGTTCATCCAGGACGAGAAGTTTTTGGCCTGTCACATTTGAAATGATTAGTGGTATAAGGTCTACAGCAGCTTGGTCAAAATGTTTTTCATCAATGTAATTATCTATGAGGTTTTGCATGTCTCCACTGTTCTTGGCAACAAACTTAGCGTATGTGCTGTTGTTTGCTTTACTCTCTGTTTTGATTGCAGCCTTTAGGGAATTGTAATTCCATTTTGATGCTGGTTGTTTTGTAAGTAGATGAGCTACTGCGTGGAGGAGGCAGTGTCCATCGGCTTTGGTGGGAATCAGTTTTATGTTCCATGATCGTTTCAATTCATCCATTGTGGAATTCATGCGTTCATAAATGGGGCTGGAGACGTTTTTTTCGCACTTTTTACATCATTAAGAGGTTCTGAGAGGTGCGGGGAATTTACGTTTTTCTGGCTCTGAATTCCCGCTCTGTGGTGATTTCTTGTATGGGGATTTGCAGAGAACTGAGAAATGCTCGTGTCAATTATATTTTTCTGGTGATGATTGTGCATACCGTTGGGTAGTGGATTTTCCATCGATTGTCGACTGCAATTTTGCAGCGATTTCTCTCTTCCTGTTGATTTCACTGCTTCCGAGTATGTGATTGGATTTTGATTTATACTCGTGTCTAAGAGGGGCTGTTCATCCTCTCCATCAGCATTGGATAGCAATGAAAACCTATTTTTTGTAGGCACTCCGCAATTGTTTGTGGCGGATGCTGGAGAGGGCTTGTTATATGAGGGCAAACATCGGGAGGAGAGGGGAGGAGAGGGTTTGTTATACGAAGGCAAACATCGGTTTATGCTGCTGGAGGTTTCACGTGGATAGGCGGTCAACTTAGAACAATCATTCAACTCATTTTGCTGTTTTGCATGATCATTAGAGTATTCAATTTCTTCATTCAGATCATGGGAGTTTCTGACACAGGAGATAAAATGTGAAGTTAGTCTCAAAGGTGATTTTAGAGCAATTTGTTGAAGAAAATGATGCGTGTCTTCTCGCGTAACGGGCCAAGTGCGGACATTGTTGTAAGCTTCATTGACAGCACCGGTTTTTACATTTGCTCGCAGCGGAATCAGTTTAATACTAATTTTTCTGCACAGGCTCGATGCCATGTACAATTGCTGCCCACTGCAGGAACTCACCACATAAATATGAGAAAAAAGATTCTCTGTCATGATCAGATTTTTTAACTTTGTGAGATTTTGGGACGAGAGGCTCAAACCTTTGAAACTAATTATATAGTTCCTGAAAGGAGGTGCGCGTTCAATCTCATCATAGAGATCATTTAGACGTTCCGAAGTTATGGTCTGAATCCTGCATGCGCTATCAATGTCATCTCTGTTGATTTTTGTGAGACTATTGTCTCCAACGAGAAAAGTGTCTAGAGGGGATTGCGCATAATGATGGTTACTCGCAGCTACCACCGGCGTAAAATCATGAGCGCTGATACAATAATTTAAAGCAAAAAGCTGTTCTTTAATCATTTGAATATTTGATACAGTGGAAAAAATCGACGCTGGGCTTGGGGGACAATTTTGTCTCAAAGCTTTATTGAGAAATGCAGCTGTAAGAGACAGCGTCTTATTTATTTCGTGAATAGTTTGGGAACTGGTCATTTGGAGAGGATGTAAGTACCCATCAAAAGCGATAGCAGGTCTGTTTGTGTTGTTCTCCACTGAAAATCTTAAGTTATCCTCGCAGTTTACGCTCTGAGGTACTTTACTGCCAGTGTCAGCTGCCGCACATGCATTTTCAAACCTAACTCCACCGCCTGAAAGGCCTACACACAATTGATCATTAAAATTATAATTAAAATTACCCGTTTTACTCTCTGACTGGTTCCTCACATCGAAAATTTTATCGCGTTCTAACGTTGACGTTGACGTTGGTGTCGTCGTCGTTGGTGAACAATTTTGAGCTTTCTCAGTGACGCAGGACAGGGGAGATGCCGCCATGACGCAATCGTTGGGACGAGACGAAGGAGCTAGCGGTGGTGCTGTGGCAGCTGGCGCCAGTGATGAGGTACAAGCAGCGCTTGGCAGATTTTCGTCAAAGACGGGCGACTCTGCTGCTCGATTCTCTGTCGGGCACCTCTCCGTCAATTCTCTCTCGGTCGGCACTGGTGATGTTTTGAGAGTTGCGGTGCTTTCGTCGACGTCATACCGTTTCTCTGTCGGAGTTTTTGTAGTCATTGTGAGCGGCTTAGGCTTTTGAACGAGCGATTTTACGCGCGAGAATTTTGGTGGTTTTTGCTTTCGTTTTCTGAACGGTTCAGATATATTCCGCTTTTTGGGGTTTGAGTTTTCATGCGGCGCTGTTGTGAGGGATGTTATTTCCCCAGATAAAGCTGCTTTCCGAGTAGCTGAGCGAGTTTCGTAATGAGACATTGTGAAGTTGTATTGGATGAGTGAATAAAGGTGAAGATAATTCAAAATTTTGTTCACTGTGTAGCTGTTACGGAGTGAGTAACGATCGTCTTGGGTAGAAGGGTAATAGTTTACACATGAGTGAGGGCTAGCTTCTCATTTAGAATTTGAAGCACTCGAAAATATTGCCATAAAAACATCACCTAAAAAACGTCACCAAAAACATAAGAAAATGGAGTTGCCCTTAAATGCTGGAGAAAGGAGGCGAGGAACTGGGAGAGCTTTGGTCGGCCGTGAAATAATGACGACAATGACGTACGTTCAGACTAATGCAGGTTGACACATTTTACTCATTCAGTTTCTCAACGTTTCATAATAGTAATCCCTCTTTCACTTTTTATGTCATTGTTCACCAAAGTTAACTGGTGGGTCACAATTTCACCAAAAGAAAGTTAATTTTATTTATTCAGAGGAGGTTGAAAATTGGGTGATTAACTTTTGACAAGAAAGATAGCCATCATTGAAATATTTTCGAATGAGGGATTGCACTGCTTGTTCACATTTGAAAACGAAAAAGACCGCCTTTTAATGCCAGACGAAGAAAAGCCGCCCGTAAGACAGAGGGGGAGGGTTAGAGGAAAAGAGAAGGTTTAGTAGACAGAGACGGGGGGGGGGGGGGGGGGGTTGAGCAGGATGCGTGCGGTGATCCAGCTTGGCGTTTCTCGCTCGTCTGCTTGTGAAGAAATCAATACAATTTTTTTTCCGTGTAAAGATTGCTATGGTGAGCTATCCAAAAGACGTCATATTGCTGAAAATTCGCCTTACGTTGTGGAATTATGTTCTAGCAGTGAACACAGATTTAAGTTAGCCACTAATACAGCGTGGCAATTCTTACAAGGAAAGGGTAGGCTGGGGGGAGGAAGGGGTGCGGGCGCAGACTTGGCGTGGCTGAGCCCTCATAGAGCTCTATTGTTTCAGGGTTTCACATTTTATTCACTCATTTTGCAACCTTCAACCTTTGCAGAAAATATTTTCTCTAAATCACTTTTTACGTCACTGTTTCACCAAAAGTTCTCAATAAAAGGACAGAGTTACTTACTGGTAAAGTAATTTGAACACAATTTTGAGGATTAAGGGTCAAAATTGAGCGTCATAGACACTCAACATAGTTTTTTTTTGTTGCAATAACTGATAAAATAACAAAAAAAATTTATCACTGTGTTTTATGTTTGTCTTCACAAAATTCAAATTTGCTAGAGCATCGGACCTTGTTTGTTTTCATGCTGGTATTCGTGGTACGTTTGTTCTATATGCGGAAGAGGGAGGAGCAGGTGTTGCGGTTGACCAGGGAGGGAGCCTACACCGAGGGTCGAGGGTCGCTACACAGACTTCGAGTGGAGACAAAGTTTACAGAAAGCACCAGTCTGTTTTTGCACGATTAAATTGGTCACAAATGATTGTACTTGATTACTGTTTCTCACTTTTGCGATTCAATGAGGTAGAAAGCACATTCACAGATACTCAGTTCGAGTTTGGGGTTTTGGGAAAGTTTCGTTCCCTTACATTTTGAAATGTTTGACGCCGCGTTTACGCGGAGCATCAGTTCACCTCCGCACTCCGCACCACACTGAGTTTAGTTAGAGTTTCTTAAACAGAGTGAAATATTTACCTGAAACTGTTTAGTAATAACTCAAAACTGAAAACTTGAACGGTAAAATGTTGCAAAAATATGTATTGGGTGTAATTGATAGTTTTTTTTTGTAAGCAGTGGATATTATTCACTTGACAATAGACGCATAATAGGTAAAATGTTGAAGGCTAACTAATTCATTTATTTTCAGTTCTCACTAATGACAAGTAAGTATTTATCACTTAAGTTTCCAACACTGAACAACAACATGCTGACTTCCACTGTTGATGCTATATCGTATCTTACAATAGCATAAATGTAAATATCAACACATTTAATTTTCTTTCTTATTATTACATTGTGGCATGAGTTGTTATGGTGCTGGTGTAGGTACAAGGATGTAGCACCGTACCAACCCCAGCACTAAAATTTCAACGTATACACTGACAAAAAACATCAGAGAACTGATTTATAAAGTAGAAAACATAGGAAGTGAAAATAATGCAAATAGCATCAACAATGAGAGGTGGCATGTTGTCCTACGGAGCATTTCTCTCGTGGTCGAATAACTCTTCCAGAAAATGAATTAGTTACCGTTGTTTGCTGCAACATATATGCACATGGAAAATAAATCTGCCCTATTTGAAATGAATGAATAACATCGAAAACAAATTCGAAATGCATTCTCTTCTTGTAGATTTGATCTTTCACTTTTTTTTTCAATCTTACGATATTACATTTGGTAAATTAGCCTGAGCGTCAACCGTTTCTAATTTGGTGGAAATGATGCCATAATCTTGTGGGTATATAAATTATTTTTGAGAGTCATGTTTGACTCCTAAGAGCGATGGATGCATCACTAGTAGAGCATTAGCCCTAAGAGAGGAGTGGTCTCTGTTAGGCTTAAAGGAGCTTTTAAAAAGATATTCGTTTGAGTTAGAGTAATTTGGGTTAAGAAATTTGACTTTCTGAACACAAATCTGTGATCAGTTTTGCATTTTTTTTGCATTTTTTACCGTATTTTAGGATTATCTGGCACAAAATCTGTCAAAAATTTTTTACTTAATTATTGGTTGGGTGAATTATTTTAATATTGGGTCATTTAAGGTTTACATTTCCCTTAATAACAACATAACAACACGCCGGCTACCATTGTTGATGCTATTGGTATTATTAGGGTTCCAAAATTTTCATAGCTGTAGAAATCAATACATACCATTTTCTACTTGTATATACGCGAAAAATTCAGTTGTTACTGTGCTGGTGAGGTAATTCTAGTAATTCACCCATCTTTCATGCGAGTCTAACCCGACTCTCAAAAATATTTTTCACTTGATACAGATTTGAAGTACGTCGATTTTCGGTAACAGTTGACCATCATACTAATTTACCAAACGTAAAAACGTACGATTGAATAATACAATTAAAAATTCTTTATTTATTGAAGTTCAAATTCCACAAGAAAGGAGTGCATTCCTAATTTGTTTTCGATGTTATTCATTCATTTCAAATAAGTAGGGTAGATTTCGTTTCAACGTGCATTTTTTTGCCGCAAACAACGGTAACTAATTCATTTTCTGGTAGAGTTATTCGACAATGAGAGAAATGCTCCGTAGGACAACATGCCGCCTCTCATTGTTGATGCTATTTGCATTATTTTCACTTCCTAAGTTTTTTTTCTGTATAAATCAGTTCTCTAACGCATTTTCGTCAATATATACATTGAAATTTTGGTGCTGGTGTAGGTGCGGTGCTACATGAGCACCGTACCTACACCAGCAGCGTACCTACACCAGCACCCTACCTACACCAGCACCGTACCTACACCAGCACCGTACCTACACCAGCACCATAACAACTAATACCACAACGTAATAATGAGAAAAAAAGTTAAATGTGTTGATATTTACATTTATGCTATTGTAAGAAGCAATATAGCATCAGCAGTGGAAGTCAGCATGTTGTTGTTCAGTGGAATTGAGAACTAGAGTGAAAAATTCCTCCCATTGAATTCTGATGACTGATCATAAAAATAAATTAGTTTACCTTCAACAAGTTTCAACGGATACAAGTAGGCTAATTATGTGCGAACGTAGCAGAATAAGCTTATTTATTCGTTGGAAACAAATTTTCTAAGCCTCCCAAAGTTTAAAATTTCAGAATGAACGATATTATGAAGCAATATCAGGTTAATATTTTCACTTCCTAAGTTTGTATACGGCAACAAGACCAGGTTCGAGCATTCGCAAAAATAGTTAATACGGGGCTAACTTTGCAAGAAATATAAAATTTTTTTACAGCTACTCGCGGCGCCTGATACTGTCGATATTCTCTACGTCACGTATGGTTGTGTAGTTATTACTACATTCTAAATTGCTCAGTATTCATGAGAATACCTGCAAAGGTTGAGTTACGTTGTGTCATCTGAGATAATTTTACAAACTTGAGGTCAATTTTTGTAAGCACGCCGACATGTTTCCTATGACACCTGGGTAGAGTGGGGTATTGTGCTTTGAATTTTTACCCTTTACCCAACGGAGAAAATCGCCAACTAGCGCAGGGATTCGAACTCCTGATGCCCGCACGGAGGCAGGTCCTTAAACATCTCGGCTATGACGAGCAATCTCAAAGAAAGGAAGACTGGATACGTGCCTGTGGAGTGGATGTGTCTATGCGTAACTGCTGCATGCAGACTTGTGTTGGTAGTACCAAACTTCAACAATTCACTAGACACAGCCAACATTCAGGAATTTCCCCTAGAACTGGTCACGTGCTTTCCTCTCCTTCTCATTCGGCGATTCGAGATCAGTGTCAACAATTGAATCATCCTTTCCAAATAAATAAAATTTTCACTGTACGGTGTAGTACCGTCACTGTTATATATACAGGGTGTTTCAGCACAAGAGGTTTAGAATTGCACACAAAGTAGAAAATTACCAAAGAAACACATGTTTTCTGTGAAATTTTCGGGAAAAATTTGGGTTTTTGAGATATTAGTTGTTCATTGTTTTAAAGGATGAAATTTAATTGCACAATTACTCGCCATATTTACTTTGAATGCTCGTTACAAACACTTCTATTCTAGGAGCGTTTACTGTTATGAAATTTAATTTTAGTGATATTTCATAACAAAGTTTTACCAAGAAGGACCCATTGCTACACCCATTGAAGCTGAGGAAGATCTCGTGGCCAGAATTGCAGCGGCTGCTGGTGAGATTTGTGCAAGTCAGACGTGTTTCCTAATATCCGGCAGTCGTTAAGGCTAAGATGTCATAAGTGCACTGATGTTGGTGGAACACATATCGAACAGTTTTTGTGAGGTAAATTCCAAATCAATATTGCGAGTATTTGTGTCATTAAATTTCATCGTTTGAAACAGTAAACAGCTAATATCTCATTCAGCCGATATTCTTAAATTTCACGGAAGAAATTGGGTTTATTTGGCCATTTTCTCCTATTGTGTAATTACCTCTTGTTTTGAAACACTCTGCATACACGTTTTATACGCCAGTAATTTGGGAAGCTGTGCTAAGTCCAGTAATGATACTTAATACATCAACTGTGTGTCTTGCAGGGGCAACTCAATATGCAAAATAAACAAAATTAAATGTTAAACAATATGACTATAACTAATCCTATCGAATTATTTCGGTTTATCCCGTACGCCCTACACCATTCCATGCTGAACATTTTCTTTGTCTGTAGAAAATATTTCCTATGGTAACTAATTTATTATTACATTGACCTGGCAATGTTGGAATTGACGGATCAATTCTGTGAAAGAAAATGGAGATGGATACAAGATAATTTAAGGGGACAAGATTGTGATATCTGAACAAACATCATTCACTGGAGCACACAGCCGGCAAAAATGACGGGATTAGACACTTTTTGTAAATATAGCGTACAGATTTCGATGGCACCAAATATATATATCACCATTACGCCTGTGTTTGAAATATGTATTCTTTCACAAGAGCCCAGGTGGAACTCGTATCACAGATACGGTCATTGAGCATCCTTTAAGAGCGTGAAGAGAGAGACGGGCCAAACAATTTAATTTATTCACCGAAATTCTCATTGTAATAAAATAAGAGAAATTACGCACAGAAAGTGGCATAAATACATTCATTTATTTAACAATTTGAGGAGACACCTTGCGTTTTATTTTATATCAATTGATGACAAGTGAACTATCGACATTATCTCAGTGAAAGTTGACCACTCCGATAATATTTCAATCAATGAAAGGAAACTATTGACACATTTGTGACAAATAGTGCTTTATCTGCATGTGTTGTAGTCATCCACTGTTTAGTTACTGCGTCTGCAGGTGTTGTTGTCTGCCACTAGTTACTGCATCTGCATGTGTTGTTGTCTGCCACTAGTTACTGCGTCTGCAGGTGTTGTTGTCTGCCACTAGTTACTGCGTCTGCATGTGTTGTTGTCTGCCACTAGTTACTGCATCTGCATGTGTTGTTGTCTGCCACTAGTTACTGCGTCTGCAGGTGTTGTTGTCTGCCACTAGTTACTGCGTCTGCAGGTGTTGTTGTCTGCCACTAGTTACTGCATCTGCATGTGTTGTTGTCTGCCACTAGTTACTGCGTCTGCATGTGTTGTTGTCTGCCACTAGTTACTGCGTCTGCAGGTGTTGTCTGCCACTAGTTACTGCGTCTGCATGTGTTGTTGTCTGCCACTAGTTACTGCGTCTGCAGGTGTTATTGTCTGCCTCTAGTTACTGCGTCTGCATGTGTTGTTGTCTGCCACTAGTTACTGCGTCTGCATGTGTTGTTGTCTGCCACTAGTTACTGCGTCTGCAGGTGTTGTTGTCTGCCTCTAGTTACTGCGTCTGCAGGTGTTGTCTGCCATTAGTTAATGCGTCTGCAGGTGTTGTCTGCCATTAGTTAATGCGTCTGCAGGTGTTGTCTGCCACTAGTTACTGCGTCTGCAGGTGTTGTCTGCCACTAGTTACTGCGTCTGCAGGTGTTGTCTGCCACTAGTTACTGCGTCTTCAGGTGTGGTTGTCTTCCACTAGTTACTGCGTCTGCAGATGATGTCTGCCACTAGTTATTGCGTCTGCAGGTGTTGTCTGTCACTAGTTACTGCCTCTGTAGATGTTGTTGCCTGCCACTAGTTACTGCGTCTGTAGGTGTTGCCTGACACTAGTTACTGCATCTGCTGGTGTTGTCTATCACTAGTTACTGCGTCTGTAGATGTTATCTGCCACTAGTTACTGCGTCTGCAGGTGTTGTCTGCCATTAGTTAATGCGTCTGCAGGTGTTGTCTGCCACTAGTTACTGCGTCTGCAGGTGTTGTCTGCCACTAGTTACTGCGTCTGCAGGTGTTGTCTGCCATTAGTTAATGCATCTGCAGGTGTTGTCTGCCACTAGTTACTGCGTCTGCAGGTGTTGTCTGCCACTAGTTACTGCGTCTGCAGGTGTTGTCTGTCACTAGTTACTGCGTCTTCAGGTGTGGTTGTCTTCCACTAGTTACTGCGTCTGCAGATGATGTCTGCCACTAGTTATTGCGTCTGCAGGTGTTGTCTGTCACTAGTTACTGCGTCTGTAGATGTTGTTGCCTGCCACTAGTTACTGCGTCCGCAGGTGCTGTTTTCTGCCACTAGGTACTGTGTCTACAGGTGTTGTCTGCCACTAGTTACAGCGTCTGCAGGTGTTGTATGCCACTAGTTACAGCGTCTGCAGGTGTTGTCTCCGTGGCACAGCGGTTAAGGGATCGGACTTGTATGCTGGAAGTCGCGGGTTCGTTCCCAGCGCTGGCGCGAAGATTTTCCCCGTTGGGTATAAGGGAAAGCTCAAGCACAATACCCCACTCAACCCAGGTGTCGGAAATGGGTACCGGCTTTACGGGGGAACCGTCATGGTGTCCTATATATAGGCTTAGTTATAAGACATTTGAAAAACCAATGCTAAGATCATATGTATCAGGCTTGATTGGAAATAAAGCATCCCAAAGATGCCGATGTTAACCCGATGATAACCTTTGTCTGCCACTAGTTACAGCGTCTGCAGGTGTTGTCCATCACTAGTTACTGCGTCTGTAGATGTTGTTGCCTGCCACTAGTTACTGCGTCTGCAGGTGTTGTTTTCTGCCACTAGTTACAGCGTCTGCAGGTGTTGTCTGCCACTAGTTACAGCGTCTGCAGGTGATGTGTTTGCAGCAATAGTATCACAGTCAACTAACATGTAGACAAAGCATCAGCTCACACGCCTCACTGCCTACGGCCAAACGCTGCATGTGGCACATCTAGGCAGCAGCTGCACAGAACACGGCGGCGCGCTGGCAGAGACAGACCCCAGCTTTGTATTCGGGACGTCAGGTAGCCAAAGCAACGGCCTCACTCTAGCATGCAACTCAACTCACCCACCTATACTTCATAGATGTATAATCACACGCCAATATGCCGCTAACGGCTGCAAAGATAGATGACAAAGAAATGGTTTCTGACCTTGAGGTTCAATGGCAATTTGTTTCAATCCATTGGACTTTGTTAAATATAAATTCGATGGCTGGAAATAAATGCATGGTTGATATGAAAAAATGTAAAATTAGAAAATTTCTTCTTCGTAGAGTACGTAAAAATTTATTTTGTTCACATTTTCCATCCCATTTTAATATTAATTCCCACGAAATGTGGGGGAGAACAGCGAAATTTTCATGGCTGACTCAATTATTTCATTATTTGGTCACCGAAATGAGAATCAGGGAATTTTTAACTCTAGGTTTTAATTCCATAGAAATCAATATGTTAACCCCCATTGTTGCACTACTGGCATTTTTCTCGTTTTTAAATTTCCATAGTGGGTCGAAATCAATACATCACCGTTTCCTTGTTACTATATACGTTAAGACATCAGTTGTTATGGTACTGGTGTAGGTACGGTGCTGGTGTGGGTGCGGTGCTGGTGTAGGTAAGGTGCTGGTGTAGGTACGGTGCTGGTGTAGGTACGGTGCTGGTGTAGGTACGGTGCTGGTGTAGGTACGGTGCTGGTGTAGGTACGGTGGTGGTGTAGGTACGGTGCTGGTGTAGGTACGGTGCTGGTGTAGGTACGGTGCTGGTGTAGGTGCGGTACTGGTGTGGGTACGCTGCTGGTGTGGGTATGGTGCTGGTGTAGGTACGGTGGTGGTGTAGGTACGGTGGTGGTGTAGGTACGGTGCTGGTGTAGGTACCGGGCTGGTGTAGGTACGGGGCTGGTGTAGGTACGGTGCTGGTGTAGGTACGGTGCTGGTGTAGGTGCGGTACTGGTGTGGGTACGGTGCTGGTGTAGGTACGGTGCTGGTGTAGGTACGGTGCTGGTGTAGGTACGGTGCTGGTGAAGGCACGGTGCTGGGGTAGGCACGGTGCTGGTGCCGGTGTAGGTACGGTGCTGGTGTAGGTACGGTGCTGGTGCTGGTGTAGGTAAAGTGCTGGTGTAGGTACGGTGCTGGTTCAGGTACGGTGCTGGTGTACGTACGGTGCTGGTGTAGGTACGGTGCTGGTGTAGGTGCGGTACTGGTGTGGGTACGGTGCTGGTGTAGGTACGGTGCTGGTGTAGGTACGGTGCTGGTGTAGGTACGGTGCTGGTGTAGGTACGGTGCTGGTGAAGGCCCGGTGCTGGGGTAGGCACGGTGCTGGTGCCGGTGTAGGTACGGTGCTGGTGTAGGTACGGTGCTGGTGTAGGTACGGTGCTGGTGCTGGTGTAGGTACAGTGCTGGTGTAGGTACGGTGCTGGTTCAGGTACGGTGCTGGTGTAGGTACAGTGCTGGTGTAGGTACGGTGCTGGTGTAGGTACGGTGCTGCTGTAGGTACCGTGCTGGTGTAGGTACGGTGCCGGTGTAGGTACGGTGCTGGTGTAGGTACGGTGCTGGTGTAGGTACGGTGCTGGTGTAGGTACGGTGCTGGTTTAGGCACTGTGCTGGTGTAGGTACGGTGCTGGTGTAGGTACGGTGCTGGTGTAACACAACGTCGGACAGCACCCATCATTTTGATGATGTCAATTTCGAATGACCAAATTCAGATGAGCCGCTTGTCAGATATCTATAATTATGTGTGATGTCAATAATTTTGGTGAGCAGATATCGGCTACTCTCATGTGCTCTGGCCAGGTAAGAGCGTTTCTTCTTGGTGGTGCGTCCTGGCCCGGTGGGTGTTTGTCACTAGTTACTATGCTGCAGGTGTTGTTGTTTGCCACTAGTTACTGCGTCTGCAGGTGTGTTCACGTCAATTGTAACATAGTTAACTAATATTTTCATAATCAGCTAATATGTCTCATTGCCTACGGATAAACGATGCAATTTTGTATATTCATAGAGTAAGCTGTATAGGAAAATTTCGGCGTGCTGGCAGTAACTGACCACAGATTTGTGTTCAGAAAGGCAAGTTTCTTAACCCAAATTACTCTAACTCAAACGAATATCTTTTTAAATGCTCCTTTAAGCCTAGCAGAGACCACTCCTCTCATAGGGCTAATGCTCAACAGGTAATGCTGACATCGTTCGTGGGAGTCTAGCCTGACTCCCAGAAATAGCTTATATCATACTAACACCAGTGAACGATGGCATCGAAATTTTGTACCAGTTAACGCTCAGTCTAATTTACCAAATGTATTATCGTAATATCGCATAATAAAAGTGAAAGATTATTTATTTCATAAAGTTCAAATCTACAAGAAGAGAATGAATTCATAATATGTTGTCGATGGTATTCATTCCTTACAAATTGGGCAATTTTTTTTCAAAGTGCTCCGATGGATTCTGCAATTATTTGGTAACTAATTCATTATCTAGTAGAGTTATTCGGTCATGAGAGAAATGCTCCGTAGGACAACATGCCACCTCTCATTGTTGATGCTATTTGCATTATTTTCACTTCCTATGTTTTTTTCAGTATAAATCGATTCTCTAACGTTTTTCATGTACATTAAAATTTTTGTGCTGGTGTATGTGCGGAGCTACATCTTGGTACCTACACCAGCACCGTACCTACAACAGCACCATAGCAACAAATACCACAACGTAAAAATAAGAACAAAACGGTAATGTGTTGATATTCACATTTATGTAAATGTAAGAAGCGATATAGCATCAACAGTGGAGGTCAGCATGTTGTTGTTCAGTGGAATTGAAAAGTAAAGTGAAAATTCCTTCCATTTGATTACATAGACTGGTCATAAATATAAATTAGTTAGCTTTTACTTTACAATTCTGGGGACTAATATTGTGTGAATATAACAGAATATGCTTATTTATTCAATAGATGCAAATTCTTTTAGATTCTCAAAGGTTAGAATTTCAGAATAATCGATGATACAGAACATTGTCAGGTTAATATTTTCACTTCTCAAATGAATATACGGCAACTAGACTGGGTTCGAGCATTCGCAGAGTTAAGCATAAGTCGTAAAAAGTATCATACAATTTTTCTTACATTTGTAGAGCCGCAAGCGGGGCCTCACTCTCAACATTCTGGACGTCATATATGGTTGTATAGTAATTTGTGCATTCTGAAATTCTTAGGATTGTAAAACAAATCAGGAAGTGTTGAGTTACGTTATGTGTCATGATAACTGACTTCCAAGCACACACCTGAGGTCAGTTTATGTAAGCACGCCGCCATTTTTCTAAGCAGCTTACTGCCTGAATATACAAAATTGCATCGTTTAGCCGCAGGTAATGAGACATTAGCTGATGGTGGTGGAAATATGGCATTAAACAAGTAGTTTCATGTTCCGACCGACGTGAAAATACAATGTATTAAAATATATTGAGATGATCAAATATTTGACAAGGTCTATAGAGAAAATTAGCTGATCCAAAGAAAATAAAGTGGTGGTGATGAGCGATGTTTTGGTTCGAAAGAAAGTTGCGTCGGAGACTTGGCGAGAAGTATAAGAGCCCCTTTCGTGACTCGAGCTGCTAACCATGCCCAGGCATGTAATATCATAACCCACGCATGTCATAAATTAAATTTGATAAATAAATATTATAATAAATAAAACAATGATATTCAATTTTAAAATATTACTAATTATGTACGTATGAATGGATTCGCCTACATTTTTCTTAATTTTATTTAGAACACTTTCCAAAATATTGTCAACACGTAGAAATTGAAATGTTCAACGGTAACTTAAATATTTACCAAAATGTTGTATGTTTTTCCCTCCGGGTTTCTATGGGATACAAAAATTCTTTCACGTTGACTCGCATTGTGAGCCCCATCGATGTATTGAGTGTTTTTATACCGCTGCTGCAATCGTTAATTCTGTGAATGATGTAATGCAGGGCTGTTTATTGTATCATCATTACTTATTGTCATTAACTATTGTCCAAGAAAGTTTTTAGTTAACGATTTTACAATTACTCTTAAAATCATTATGATGGTTAGAATAATGAATATAACTACAATAATTGCAATCCAAACTTCAGTTTATACTTCCACCTCAATTTTCCTGTTTTTCCAAGAGCTTTTCAATAATTACGTTCGCTGTCGACATCACAGGACCATACGCTGCCTAACCTAAACCTACGCCCGCATACTTCGCCAGACTGTTACCGATCCCCTTAACTGCAACTTCTTATTCCTCAATTGTTTCTTTGTATAAGAAATTTCCTTGTACTTATTACACACAATACCTGTTCAAGCCCTTTACCCACTCTATTCAAACCTTCCCTCACCTCACGATTTTTGCCCTGCTCTAAAATAGAAATGGGCATTAAACAAATTCGACATACCACACGGATGACTTTCGAACGGAAATTTCTGTACGGAAGACATGCACAGCATTTACTGACGGGGCTGGCGCGTGTCTCCACATTTCTCATCATACAGGTAACATTTTTGAACAACCATTGCTAATTGTTGCTTAATGTTAGGTAGCATAACATTCAGGACAAAGAAGAAAATAAGTAATGAAAAGAGAAGGCATTATGGGTGAAAAGTAATTTTACTATCAATTTTCGTTTCATCTTTTTTACAGCAGTAATGCAGTAATTGCTGTTATTTTTATTTATACGATATTTTCGTGATTACCATTCCCCAAGCAACTCATAGCTTCCCCAACCCCAACCTCCCCAGTGCGTGTGCAGCGGGTGAGTGTTGGGGAGGTGGTGGTCCGGTCCGACGTGGTGTTACCCCAGCTCCGTACCTCCACCAGCACCGTACCTACACCAGCACCGTACCTACACCAGCACCGTACCTACGCCAGTTCCGTACCTACACCAGCACCGTACCTACACCAGCACCGTACCTACACCAGCACCGTACCTACACCAGCACCGTACCTACACCAGCACCGTACCTACACCAGCACAATGAGGAGGCTCGTCACTTTGAGGCGTGGTCCAATGATGAGGCTCGTAACATCAAGGAATGGCCCAATGAGGTGGCTTGTAACATTGAGTGATAACCCAATGAGGAAGCTCGTAACATCGATGCATGGCCCAATGAGGAAGCTCGTAACATTTTGGCATGGCCCAATGAGGAGGCTCGTAACATTGAGTCATGGCCCAATGAGGAGGCTCGTAACATTGAGGCATGGCCCAATGAGGAGGCTCGTAGCATCAAGGAATGGCCCAATGAGGAGGCTCG
Source organism: Morinoia aosen (assembly GCA_030386875.1). Lineage (NCBI taxonomy): Eukaryota > Metazoa > Arthropoda > Malacostraca > Amphipoda > Talitridae > Morinoia > Morinoia aosen. The sequence continues at coordinate 104,619,104 of CM059576.1, read as the reverse complement.
TTACATCGAGGAATGGATCAATGAGGTGGCTTGTAACATTTAGTGATGAACCAATGAGGAGGCTCGTAACATTAAGGCATTGCCCAATGAGGAGGCTCGTCACTTTGAGGCGTGGCCCAATGAGGAGGCTCGTAACATCAAGGAATGGCCCAATGAGGTGGCTTGTAACATTGAGTGATGACCCAATGAGGAGGCTCGTAACATCGAGGCATGGCCTAATGAGGACACTCGTAATATTTAGGCATAGCCCAATGAGGAGGCTCGTAACATTGAGTCATGGCCCAATGAGGAGGCTCGTAACTTTAGGGCATGGCCCAATGAGGAGGCTTGTAACATCAAGGAATAACCCAATGAGGTGGCTTGTAACATTGAGTGATGACCTAATGAGGAGGCTCGTAACATCGAGGCAGACCCAATGAGGAAGCTCGTAGCATTCAGGCATGGCCCAATGAGGAGGCTCGTTACATCGAGGAATGGCATAATGAAGTGGCTTGTCGCACTGAGTGATGAACCAATGAGGAGGCTCGTAAAATTGAGGCATGGCCCAATGAGGAGGCTCGTATGCCACTAGTATACTGCGTCTGCAGGTGTTGCAGTCTGCCGCTAGTTACTGCGTCTGCAGGTGTTGTCTGCAACTAGTTACTGCGTCTGCAGGTGTTGTCTGCCACTAGTTACTGCGTCTGCAGGTGTTGTCTGCCACTAGTTACTGCACCTGCAAGTGTTGTTGTCTGCCGCTAGTTACTGCGTCTGCAGGTGTTGTCTGCCACTAGTTACTGCGTCTGCAGGTGTTGTCTGCCACTAGTTACTGCGTCTGCAGGTGTTGTTGTCTGCCACTAGTTACTGCCTCTGTAGGTGTTGTCTGTCACTAGTTACTTCGTCTGCAGGTGTTGTCTGCCACTAGTTACTGGTCTGCAGGTGTTGTCTGCCACTAGTTACTGCGTCTGCAGGTGTTGTTTGCTACTAGTTACTGTGTCTGCAGGTGTTGTTGTCTGCCACTAGTTACTGCGTCTGCAGGTATTGTCTGCCACTAGTTACTGCGTCTGCAGGCGTTGTCTATCACTAGTTACTGCGTCTGCAGGTGTTGTCTGCCACTAGTTACTGCATCTGCAGGTGTTGTTGTCTGCCGCTAGTTACTGCGTCTGCAGGTGTTGTCTGCCACTAGTTACTGCGTCTGCAGGTGTTGTCTGCCACTAGTTACTGCGTCTGCAGGTGTTGTCTGCCACTAGTTACTGCGTCTGCAGATGTGTTCACAGCAATGTCCCCACCACCATCAGCTAATGTCTAATTTTGTATATTCAGGCAGAAGCTGCTTAGTAAAAATGGCGGCGTGCTTACAAAAACTGACCTCAGGTGTGTGCTTGGAGGTCAATTATCTCAGATGACTACGTAACTCAACCTTTACAGATATTTTTATCAATATTGAGCAATTCAGAACAGTAATATCAACTGCACAAACTTACGTACCATATAGACAGTCCACAGAATGAGGCGCCGCGAGGGGCTGTAAAAATTTTTACGTTTTTTAAAAAACTTCCTCAGAGATGATGAAACGCGCGAGTGCTCGAATTCTGTCTAAATACCGTATATTTATTTGAGAAGTGAAAATATTAATCCGACAATGTTTTGTACTATCAAGTTTTCTGAAATTCTGATCTTTGGAAGGCTTAACGAATTTGTTTCCAGCAAATTTATAAGCATATCCTTTTACGTTCCCACAAAAATAGTCAAATTCAAAATTTTTCAAATCGAGGCTAACTGATTTATTTACATGATCAGTCGTCGGAATTAAATGGAAGGAATTTTCATGGTACTTTTCAATTCCACTGATCAACAACATGCTGACTTCCACCGTTGACGCTATATCGCTTCTTACATTTACATAAATGTAAATATCAATACATTACCGTTTTGTTCTTATTGTTACGTTGTGGTATTTGTTGTTATGGTGCTGGTGTTATGATGCTGGTGTTATGGTGCGGTGTTATGGTGCTGGTGTTATGATACTGGTGTTATAGTGGTGGTATTATGATGCTGGTGTTATAGAGCAGGTGTTATGGTGCTGGTGTTATGGTGCTGGTGTTATGGCGCTGGTGTTTTGGTGCTGGTGTTATGATACTGGTGTTATGGTGCTGGTATTATGATGCTGGTGTTATAGGGCAGGTGTTATGGTGCTGGTGTTATGGCGATGGTGTTATGGTTCTGGTGTTATGGCGCTGGTGTTATAGTGCTGGTGTTATGGTGCTGGTGTTAATGGGCTGGTGTTATGGTGCTGGTGTTATAGGGCTGGTATTATGGTGCTGGTGTTATGGTGCTGGTGTTATGGTGCTGGTGTTATGGCGCTGGTGTTATGGTGCCGGTGTTATGGTGCTGGTGTTAGGGTGCTGGTGTTATGGTGCTGGTGTTATGGCGCTGGTGTTATGGTGCCGGTGTTATGGTGCTGGTGTTATGGTGCTGGTGTTATGGTGCTGGTGTTATGGTGCTGGTGTTATGGTGCTGGTGTTATGGCACTGGTGTTATGGTGCTTGTGTTATGGTGCTGGTGTTATGGTGCTGGTGTTATGGTGCTGGTGTTATGGCGCTGGTGTTAGGGCGCTGGTGTTATGGTGCTGGTGTTATGGTGCTGGTGTTATGGTGCTGGTGTTATGGTGCTGGTGTTATGGTGCTGGTGTTATGGTGCAGGTGTTATGGTGCTGGTGTTATGGCGTTGGTGTTATGGTGCTGGTGTATTGGTGCTGGTGTTATGGTGCTGGTGTTATGGTGCTGGTGTTTTGGTGCTGGTGTTATGGTGCTGGTGTTATGGCGTTGGTGTTATGGTGCTGGTGTTTTGATGCTGGTGTTATGGCGCTGGTGCTATGGTGCTGGTGTTATGGTGCTGGTGTTATGGTGCTAGTGTTATGGTGCTGGTGTTATGGTGCTGGTGTTATGGTGCTGGTGTTATGGTGCTGGTGTTATGGTGTTATGGTGCTGGTGTTATAGTGCTGGTGTTATGGTGCTGGTGTTATGGTGTTACGGTGCTGGTGTTATGGTGCTGGTGTTGTAATCGTGCTGAGGAAGGAACAGGGATGTAGCTCTGTACATTCACAAGCACCAAAATTTAATTGTACATGTAAAAAAGCATAAGAAAACTGGTTTAAAACGAAAAGCCAAAAAAGAGAAATATGCAAATATCATCAACAATGAGAGGCGGCATGTTGTCCTTCAGAGCATTTCTCGCGTGGTCGAACGACTCTACCAGAAAATGAATTAGTTACCCTGTTCAGCCAACACAACATCTGCACATTGATAAGAAATTTGTTCAATTTGAAATGAATAAATTGCATTGAAAACAAATAATGAATGAATTTATTTCTTGTGAAATTTGAATTTTATTGAATAAATAATTTTTTACGCTCATTACATGACTTTACAATATTATACTAGGTTAATTAGTACGACTGTCAACTGTTTCAAGTTTCGGTAATGTGTTAAAGAAACTTAATTGCATTTGCTTGAAATTGAGAGTTACGTGAGGCCAAATCGATGACGGTATATGTCAGGTCTTGAGAATTAGCTCTCGAGAGTAGAGGTCTCTGCAAGGATTCAAGGAGCTTATAAAAAGTTATTCGTTTGAGTTAGAGTAATTTGGGTTAAGAAACTTGACTTTCTGAACACAAATCTGTGGTCAGTTACTGCCAGCACGCCGAAATTTTCCTATGCAGCTTACTCTATGAAGATACAAAACTGCATCGTTTAGCCGTAGGCAATGAGACATATTAGCTGATTATGAAAATATTAGTTAACTATGATACAATTGCCGTGAACACACCTGCAGACGCAGTAACTAGTGGCAGACAACAACACCTGCAGCATAGTAACTAGTGACAAACACCCACCGGTCCAGGACGCACCACCAAGAAGAAACGCTCTTACCCTGGCTAGAGCACATGAGAGTAGCCGATATCTGCTCACCAAAATTATTGACATCACACATATTTATAGATATCTGACAAGCGGCTGATCTGAATTTGGTCATTCGAAATTGACATCAAAATGATGGGTCCTGTCCGACGTTGTGTTACACCAGCACCGTACCTACACCAGCACCGTACCTACACCAGCACAGCACCTACACCAGCACCGTACCTACACCAGCACCGTACCTACCCCAGCACCGTACCTCCACCAGCACCGTACCTACACCAGCACCGTACCTACACCAGCATCGTACCTCCACCAGCACCGTACCTCCACCAGCACCGTACCTACACCAGAACCGTACCTACACCAGCACCGTACCTACACCAGCACCGTACCTACACCAGCACCGTACCTACACGAGCACCGTACCTACACCAGCACCGCACCTACACGAGCACCGTACCTACACCAGCACCGTAAAAACACCAGCACCGTACCTACACCAGCACCGTACCTACACCAGCACCATAACTACACCAGCACCGTACCTACACCAGCACCATACCTACACGAGCACCGTACCTACACCAGCACCGTACCTACACCAGCACCGTGCCTACACGAGCACCGCACCTACACCAGCACCGTACCTACACCAGCACCGTACCTACACCAGCACCGTACCAACACCAGCACCGTACCTACACCAGCACCGTACCTACACCAGCACCGCACCTACACGAGCACCGCACCTACACCAGCACCGTCCCTACACCAGCACCGTACATACACCAGCACCATAACAACAAATACCACAATGTAACAATAAGAACAAAACGGTAATGTATTGATATTTACATTTATGTAAATGTAAGAAGCGATATAGCATCAACAGTGGAAGTCAGCATGTTGTTGTTCAGTGGAATTGAAAAGTGAAGTGGAAATTCCTTCCTTTTAATTCCAACGGCTAATCATAAAAATAAATCAGTCAGCCTTAAAACATGGTTTGATCGTAATGACTAATTTTGTGTGAATGTAACAATATATTTATTTCTTTGATGGAAGAAATTTTCTGCCTCCCAAAGTTTAGAAATTCAGAATAATCGATATTACAAAACAATGTCAAGTTATTAGTCTTTCTTCTCAAATCAATATACGGCAACTGCAGTTGTCTGCCACTAGTTACTGCGTCTGCAGGTGTTGTCTGCCACTAGCTACTGCCTCTGCAGGTGTTGTTGTCTGCCACTAGTTACTGCGTCTGCAGGTGTTGTCTGCCACTAGTTACTGCGTCTGCAGGTATTGTTGTCTGCCACTAGTTACTGCGTCTGCAGGTGTTGTTGTCTGCCACTAATTACTGCGTCTGCAGGTGTTGTTGTCTGCCACTAGTTACAGCGTCTGCAGGTGTTGTTGAGTGGCACTAGTTACTGCGTCTGCAGGTGTTGTTGTCTGCCACTAGTTAATGCGTCTGCAGGTGTTGTCTCTCATTAGTTACTGAGTCTGCAGATGTTTTCTGCCACTAGTTGCATCATCAGTTGTCTGGCACTAGTTACTGCGTCTGCAGGTGTTGTCTGCCACTAGTTGCATCATCAGTTGTCTGCCACTAGTTGCATCATCAGTTGTCTGTCACTAGTTACTGCGTCTGCAGGTGTTGTCTGCCACTAGTTGCATCATCAGTTGTCTCTCACTAGAGACTGCGTCTGCAGGTGTTTTCTGCCACTAGTTGCATCACAAGTTGTCTGCCACTAGTTACTGCATCAGCAGGTGTTGTGTTCACGGCAGTTGCATTATAATTAACTAACAATTATCCCCACTATCATCACATTCATCAGCCAATATGTCGTATTGCCTATAACTAAACGATGCAATTATGAATTATCATGTAGTAAGTTGCCTCAGAAAACTGTCGGTGTGCTAGCAGAAACTGACAACGGTTTTGTGTTCAGGAAGTCAATCATCGTGGATGACGAAAAGGCTTACTTAGTTAAATATATTTCTAATATTTCAACAGTCATAAATATGTTTCATAACTAAACTTACGGTCATCTACAGACGGCTAATTAGTTCTTGCACATCAAATGGCTTAGGATTTTCAACTCCTGACGAAGGTTAATAATTATTCAAATCGGCTGCCGGAGCGAGTCTCCGGTGCTACTATAGCGTGATGTCTACCCCACTTTAGCAAGAGATCTACTTCTAGCTAATACTATAGCGTGAGGTTAGGTTACTAATGGATAAACTTATTTAGATACATTTAATGTAGAGATAAACACTGAATTTGCACATCCCAAACTGCACCTGGGTAGGCGATACCTAGCGGTAGACCTCACGCTACAGTAGCACCGAGCCCCTGTAGTTGTCACCGGGGTGTGTAAGGAGGGCAGTTTCTTCCGAGACATCGAGGTTGCCATTGTATGCATAACCCGCTACTAATGAAGGTTTATCATTGTAGGTTATTTTTTAGATCGCGTTTCATGAGTTTCTAGTGAACTTCGTTTCAATATTGATTCTTCCGTTTTCATGCTGAAGAGTTCTGACCTTTACCTATTTGAATGTGGTTTCTTCTTACGAGTGAAAATTTCACGATTTACCTCAGTCTGGGAGCACTTTTTCCACTTCCATGTTTCCTCTTGACGACGACGTCTCTGTTGTAGTTCACTTCCGTGCTTGTGCTGAATGGACGAAGTAAATGCGATGGAACCCGGTGTAAATGGAACCGATCATTGGAGGTGTCCTTGTCTGCTTCCTACTTGAGGCCCATTATTTATTACTTGACTCGGTTCTTTACCTGAACTCAAAAGAAAAAAACGGGCGACTGGCTTACCACAATTCCTGAAGATGACCATCTCACGATTTTTTCTCTTAGGGATGCTTTGTCTCCAAAATTAATTGGATCTTTCCATCTAAGCCCTGCCACTAATCCAACACATAAGTTCACCCACTTGTAACTTACGAAAAAATGCACCTATCGACTTAAAATTACTCTCAAACGAAAGAATATTTTTTTCTTTTGTTTGAGAGGAATTTGAAGTTACAAGTTACAAGTTACAAGTGGGTGAACTCATGTGTTGCATTAGTGGCTGGGCTTATATATCTGAAAAAGATCCAATAAATCCAAATCAGGGTAGAAACTTGTGGTTTTCCTCTACTGCTCAAGCAAGACCCTGTTGTGCTCACGAATAAATCCAATGATTGTAAAGTACACTATTAATTTCATAACTTTAAAAGTCTTCTTGCCCGTCTGGCAACATTTTCTCAAACATCCGATCATGCCTCTTATCCGGTTAAACCCTACATCCCTTCTCGTATCTCTATACTTAGCGCTCGAACAGCACTTGCAGCACACTCTTAAAAGTCAAAGATTGTCTGGGTTTCACCTCTCGGAACCTATCGATCCTATACACATGAACCCTAAAAAACGTACAATGCACGAAGAAAATTGTTGTCCCCCCCCACCCCAAGTGTTTGAACAGTTGTAAGCAGTGAAAGGATGAAGATACCACACCTCAATCAAATAATTTCATAAATCTATCCGTACGAGATTAGTTCTTACTCGAGGTTAGTTTCTGTAAACTCTCTCTGCGGAATTTTCCTTAATATCTATCATTAGTTAAATAAATTTTTGGTCTATCAACACACGAATAATCACATCGGTGACACAGCGCTCACGTTTTGCTTGAGGCGTTATTGATAATTGTTGCGTGCCATTGCCATAGTGTCGCTTTGCACGACCTAAGGAGTGAATTTCAGTTACCTATTGATAATTTGCTCGCAATGCTTATCAAAATCTTGCAATATAGAAATTAACGTATATTTCTGGCTAAATTTGTAACGGCCAAGCTAATCCAATAACAGTTGTCAACAGTGGTAGTTGACCTCGTTAATTCTGGAAGCTCAAAATCCGTATTTTTGCCGACTAAAACACTAAAAAAGGAAAGCACGTTCTCTATTACGATTTCGATACAGCGGACTGAAATATGAATTATTTCTTCATACTAGATCCTTTACAAGTAAAATTTTCACGAGATCCTTTCGCATATCACAGCAGTTTTTAAAGCGCTATCTATTTTGGGAAATGATAGCGAATTTCAGAGTGAAACAGTTCTTTAGAAAAGAACTGACACAACAAACGTTGGAATTGATCTTAGTTTAAGGAGATCATCCCAGGTGGAGAACTTTTTCCGTCCGATTCGTTTGAAAATTGGCCAGCGTATGTCTTTTGTGAAAGTAAACCTTTTTTACTCGTGTCAATTTCTCGATTTAGGCCTTATTTTTTTGACAAAAAATGTGTTTTTTTGGTTTATTTTTATGAAATTTCAACCTGAAACTCCTTTAGTTTTGATGCTAGAACAAAAACAAAAACAGTTTTAGAATCCTTGAAAGATTTCTAACAAGTTCAAGTTCGGCCTTTTTTCATATTCAAAATTTTTTTTCAAATTTTTGAAAAATTGCTAACCCAACAACAATTTTTTGGGTTTAGAGCTATAAATTTTTTCGAAGAATTCGAATTTGGAAAAAAGCCGAATTTGAGTTTGTTAGAAATTTTTCAAGGATTCTAAAACTGTCTTTGGATTTGTTCTAGCATCAAAACTCGAGGACTAGTTTCAGGTTGAACGTTAAAAGTTAGAAGTGTTGGGTATAAGCAGAAAACGAAATTTTTTGTTGAAGTGTAATATAATGAACAATTTGTGTAAATGAGTAGTAGTAGTAGTAACATAGGCTTACTAGCGCTTCAGTAGCTCCGACTATTTCGCGCCGAAGGTCTCATGGTTTTAAAGATACCTGAATTCTACATCACCTCCGAGGTAGTATTATAAGAACATTATTTCGGTGGTCAACTCCAAATGAAAAATGGAAAAAAGCCCAATTTGAGTTTGTTAGAATTGTTTTAAGGATTCTAAAACTGTCTTTGTTTTTGTTCTAGCATCAAAATTGAAGGAGGAGTTTCAGGTTGAAATATCAACATCAGTGAAAAGCACCCAAAACTTTTAATTTTTTCCCGATTTTGACCCCATATAAAAAAGAACAAATGGGAAATGAAAAAAAAGCCCGATTTGAGTTTGTTAGAAATGTTTCAAGGATTCTAAAACTGTCTTTGTTTTTGTTCTAGCATCAAAACTGAATGAGGAGATACATCTTGAAGTATCAATACCATTGAAATATCAATACCTAAAACCCAATATGTCAATTTTTTCAAAAACTAAAGACTAAATAAAAAAAATGAATAGAATAAATTGTGTTTCTTTTCAAAGGTTACATATCATAGTCAAATTTCATAAGAATCAAACTGAAAAAAATAAATTTCATATATACATACATACATATACCGGGCTTATCCTCCCTATGGGAGGGTAGCCGACAGCAGGCCACAATCACCACACTTAGTCACTAGGAGGCGAGAGAGGCAGCACTGGCCGCACCTGAACTGCCAGGATCAGCAGCAGCCCAGCACAACCACCTTCCACAGTCAGGCCCGACAGCCATAGCTGGTTTACCCCGACCTCTTCATTGAGTGCAGCCCCTCCCCCCGCACAGGACAGGTCAACCCCATCACACGCGGGCAGCTTCCAGTAACGCGTCAAAAAATAAAATTACCTTCTTAGACACTGCCCCCACTCACTTCTGTCCGCAACCATCCCTCTCGCCACGTCCTCAGTCAGACCCCTCTCATACAAAGCACGTCTCACCCCATCCATCCAACTCATCCGTGGTCTACCTCGCGCTCGAAGACCACTCACTTCCGACATATATATCTTCTTCACGAGCCGCTCAACATTCATTCTCTCAACATGCCCAAACCATCCAAGCACTCTTTTATCCTCTCGCCTGCTCAACTTTTTGATAACACCCGTCTGTCCCCTAACCAACTCATTCCTGATCTTATCTCTTCTAGTTACTCCATACATGCTCCTCAGACACTTCATCTCAAACACATCCAACTTCCTCCTCTCAGCTGCTCTCAACCCCCAGGACTCTGCTCCATACAACAAAACTGGCACAATCAAGCTTTCATACAGTCCCCTCTTAGCATTCATACTCAATCTCCTGCATTCAAAAACTTTCCTCATTGCACCCAATGTCTTACAGCCTTCACTCACTCGATGCCTCACTTCTACTTCCATACTATCCTTAACAGTCACATCCGACCCGAGGTACCTAAAATGCTCTACCTCCTCTAAAGCTACCTCCTCTAAAGACAGAGGCAACTGGTCAAGTCGGGCTAGGTATTGCAGGCTCAGCTGTACACGGCGGAGCCAGAGAGGAGGTTCACCACTTTCCACACACAAACTCTCCGTAGGGAAGGTTCGGAAAGCACCAGTGCAGAGTGCGATAGCGGCATTATGTACGGGGTCCAGAGTTTTTAGCGCAGTTTCTTTTGCATGTTGGTAAATTATACAGCCCTAATCCAGCTTACTCCTAATTAGCGTTCGGTATAGTCGGAGCAGAGTGGCACTATCCACTTCCCAAGATAGACCAGAGACACATTTGTGAAGGTTCATCCTCCTGGTACAGTTCGCCTTGAGGGTAGTAGTAGTAGTAGTAGTAGTAGTAGTAACATAGGCTTACTAGCGCTTCAGTAGCTCCGACTATTTCGCGCCGAAGGTCTCATGGTTTTAAAGATACCTGAATTCTACATCACCTCCGAGGTAGTATTATAAGAACATTATTTCGGTGGTCAACTCAATTTCTATTGCCTCGACACACACAGTTATATTTGTTTGCATAAGCACATTACGATTTCTCACTCAATAAGCAGGATCCATTCTACAGGTCGCACCTGCAAAACGTATCGGTATACACCGCGAGTTGATACAAAACAAAAAAGATTTTTAAAATTTTAGCAGGGTAAAGAGTGCGAGAACAGCTGGGACCTCAAATCGGAGGCTCCAGCTACCCGCCCACACTATGGCCGAGCGTCTTACCCACGCTGGAACCCCCTCACAAAGACAAGAGTGGCAGCACGGTACGCTCGGCCATTTCTTCTCCTCAAGTTATAACTTCGGCATGAGTTTGCACTTGCAGAGTGCACACGGATTTCCGTTTTCTGGGCATAAAAGCTCGTTATATTTTACCTATCAAATCGCTTCGTGCAAGAAAGGTCGCTAGCGCTCCGAGGTTGAAACGAGCACGGAGGGGCTCACGAAGCATCCCAATGTGCAGCGACGGGGCGTCCGCATCTCGAAGATGAGGGAAAGATTCTCTTCTAGCAGCAGCAAAGTTTGGACATTCGGCAAGTACATGCAGCACCGTTAGTGGTACATGACAGGTGTTGCAGCGCGGCTGTGGGCGACGCTCCATTAGATGACTGTGGGTAAGTCGGCAGTGCCCAATACGCAGCCGACATAGGATCACCTCCAAACGCCGGCTACGACATTCAGCTGAAGCCCATTCCCCCACCATAGGCTTAAGTACTCTCAGTTTATTATTCAATTCCATGTCCCAGCATTGTTGCCACACATCACGCACGGTAGACTTGATAATGGGGTAGTAATCCCTACAGGGGACACCTGGGTTGTTCGGCAGGTCATCAGATCCAGCAGCACGCCGGGCCTCGGCATCAGCTCTCTCATTGCCGGCCACCCCTACATGGCCCGGCACCCAGCAGACTTGCACATGCTTCGGGCTCCGAGCAAGGCGTGACAGTCGGACAACAATGTCACTAATTATTGGGTGATTGCTGTGGTATGCTTGGACAGCTTCATAGACACTCTTCGAGTCAGTGAATATTACAAAATCATAGTAGGGTATTTGCGCCACGAGGTCTAGAGCCTCGACAACTGCAAGTAGTTCAGCCGAGAAAACAGAAGTTTCCTGCAGGAGCCTTCGAGCACGCACATAGTCGCCAGACACAGCAGCACAACCAACAGATTGACTCGTTTTAGAACCATCTGTATATATCTTACGTTGATCAGAGTGCTCCGCCAGTACATGATCCAAGAAGATACCCCTCAAAACCGAGGCCGGCAGCAGGTCCCTCTTAGGGATCTTGCAGCCTGTACAAAAAGTAGTAATTGGGATGCGCCACGTTGGTGCACCTGCAACCCGTGCGGGAAGGACCTCCATGGGGGGGAACCGCACGTTATTCATAAGCGCACCATAATCTACGGAGGATGGCAAATTATACGGAGTGGGTATACGCTCATCCACGTCGGTACGAAAACTTATCCAGGTCGGAGAGAGAGGGAGTTGCTGTAGCCGGGCTAGGTACTGTAATGACAGTTGCATACGCCTAAGCTTGAGGGGGGGCTCCCCACTTTCCACGCAGAGACTTGTGACGGGGGAGCTTCGAAAAGCTCCAGTGCAGAGCCTAATGGCTGCGTGGTGTACTGGGTCTAGCATACAGAGAGTACTTTCTTTGGCATACTGGTATATTACACTACCGTAGTCTAATTTAGACCTGATGAGGGCCTTATAGAGCCGCAGGAGAGTCACACGGTCGGCGCCCCACGTTTGACCTGCGAGGCTTTTTAGCAAATTTAATCTCATTATAGACGCTGCTTTTAGTGACTGAAGGTGAGGTTTCCACGTAAGTTTGCTATCGATGGTCATACCAAGAAATTTAGCATTTGCTGCGTAGACTATTGGTCTGCCCTTCAGGAAAAGTTGTGGAGGGTCACGCATTTTGTGGTTTCCCGGAATAAGAAGAGCCATAGTTTTCTCAGTAGAGAACGTAAACCCATGCTCCGATGCCCAACCATTTACATTATTTATAGCGTTTTGAATTCTACGAACCAGAGCAGGCAAAAAGTATGAAGACGCGTACACCATAAAATCGTCAACGTAAAGCGACGAGCAGATCTCAGGCGGCACAGCTGTCGTGATTCCATTAATAGCCACAGCAAAAAGCGTACAGCTGATGACGCTTCCTTGAGGGACTCCTTCAGACTGCGTCTCACACGGAGACTCCGAAGAGCCGACTTTCACTCGAAAAGTCCTCCTGCTCAAGAATTGCTGCAGGTAAAGAGCCATATTTCCCCTCAGCCCATCACGATGCAGGTTTTGCAATATACCGTACCTCCAGGCAGTATCATAGGCTTTCGCCATGTCAAAAAACACGCATATAGTATGCCGGCGCTCACGTTTGCATTTAACTAGGTGGTTCTGCAGACGGACTAAAGCGTCCGTAGTACCTCGCATTCTGCGAAAGCCGTACTGTACAGGCGAGAGGAGGTCACGAGCTTCCAAAAACTTCACCAGCCTAACATTAACTATCTTTTCAAGCACCTTGCCGATACAGCTCGTGAGGGCGATAGGGCGATAGCTGCCAGGATTTGTAGGAGGTTTGCCGGGTTTTAAAAAAGCTAGGACAGTGGCAAAACGCCAGGCATCGGGGTACTGGTGTGTGGTCCAGATCTGGTTATATATTGCTAAAAGCACTTTCAGGGCTGTAGGGTGCATTTTCTTCAACATTTTATAGTGAATGCCGTCTGGACCAGGTGAGGTGTTTTTAGTTTCCTTGAGAGCGTTATAAATTTCTAAGATGGTAATAGGTTCGTTATAGGGGAGATTTTCATCTGTGTTGAAAATCAGACTTCGACTCTCCTGCTGTCTTTTAACGGCCAAGAAAGCTTGGTGAATAATGATCACCGCTACTGATGTTAGCGAAGTGCCGGGCTAGAGCTGCCGCAACGCGCTGTGAGTCCGCGGTTTTCTCACCATTGACCTCCAAGCAGGGTGGGCTATAGCTCTGCTTCCCAGACATCTTCTTCACTCGCTGCCATACCTTCGACATGGGCGTTTCAGCATTTAGGGACGATACATATTTTTGCCACGAACGTTTTCTTGCTTCATTCTTTGTGTGTAGTGCTCTTGCTTTGGCTCTATTGTAGGATATTTTGTCTGCCATACTTTTCGTCCTCTGATAGCGTCGCAGGGCATGTTTTCTTTCAATATTGGTGATGGTGCATTCATCTGTCCACCAAGGCACTCTGTGCTGGAGGGCACCCCCCCTCGACCTAGGGATACTGACGCCAGCAGCGATCAGCAGGCAGCCCACAAACTCTTCCAATAAGTCTTCCACTGGCCTGGTCTCGTCAACATCACACATTTGAGTGAGTGCTTCGAAGCTCCCCCAGTCGGCTCGCCTCAAAATAAAGCTGGCTTCGGTGGGAGTCGGACGATTTTCCTCGAACCGTATCTCTATAGGGAAATGATCACTACCGCACAGATCATCACAAACATTCCAGTGCAGATCAGCAACAACATCAGGGGTGCACAAGCTGAGGTCTATAGCCGATGACACGCCCGTCTGCACATGGAAATGGGTGGGCAATCCTGTATTTAATAAACATGCGTCTGAGTTTGTGAATAGGCCATCAATGATCCTCCCACGCTGGTCGGTGGAGGGATTGCCCCAAGCTATGTGTTTTCCATTAAAATCCCCCAATATGAGCGCTGGTCGGGGTAGCTGGTCGTAAAGGGTCAGGAGATCTGCTGTAGTGATGGGATCAGCTGGAGGTAGGTACAAATTACAAACTGTGAGCAAGCGCGGGCCAATACCAAGACGTACCGCCATTGCCTGCAGTGCAGTGTTCAGGCCAAGCCTTGTGAAGCCCGTATCCCGCATCACTAAAATAGCTAAGCCCGTACCTGGCACCGGATTTGGTAGAGGGGAGAAGGTCTCTACGACGTAACTCGCCGGTGGTGTAGGTGTCAGACTTCCGAGCATTGTCTCTTGGAGGCATACACAGCCCGGCTGAAGCTCTTGCAGCAACCTCCTCAGATCACCATAATTGCGGCGGTAGCTTCGACAGTTCCATTGCAGAAGACTCATTATGTTTATCGGCTTGAAGATCTCTCAGTTGGGGTCAGTTTTTTCTCTGAAGTTTGTTTACTATCTTTTGGGTTTTTGCCACTCTCCTGCCTCGAGCTCCAAGGGAGCAGCTGCACATTAGGCGGGGGCATTGAGGGCATATCTGCTGGCATAGGGAATTTCTTTCTCATTTTAGTTGCTATACTTTCAGGTACCACAACAACACGTTCCAGAGAGCGAACACGATGGGTCACGATGTTACTTCCCTCGCGTCCTCGCTCTCGAGTCTCTCTAGGTTTACTGGACACTTGGACAGGTATACATTCCAGTCCTTGAGGTTTAACCGTTGGGTCATCTGAATTATCAATATGCTTAAAGGTGGGACGCTTTTTGGGGGCTTGCCCTGTCATCCCTCCAATTGGAGACGGAGTGCCGCTTTGCAGGCGCTTTCGGGCACCAACTGCGGTAGATGGATTTTTAGGGGAGGTGTTACTCTGGGATTCAGGTCCCTTATCCATTCCTTTTGACCCCGGGCTCTGAGAGCCTTGTTCCTTTTTCCTTTCCTCCCTAATAGATGAAACCTGCATTGATTGATCGCAGTCAGGTTGATCAACCACAGCTTCAAAATGGCTCCGGGCATCCACACAGACATCACCCAAAGTCGCACAGGACGGTGAAGGGTCTGACACAGTACCGGTAGCGCGTGGTAAGTCACCATCGGAAGACTTTTCTGGTCTTTCGGATCTAGAGTAAGAACTTCGGGGTCTTTTATGTTCCTCATTTGGAGCGTCAGTCTGGGTTGCTATACTAGTCTGTGTTACGGCATGAGCAAACTCGCCTCCGACTCTCATCGGTATCTCCTCGCTGATGCGTGTTCCGCCGGACTCAGCTGTCTGTAATTGCGGCTGACGCACAGCCGATGAATAACTATGCGTAGGGCGCACGTAGCGACCGGAAACCTTCCGCTTTGCCTCACCATAGCTTACGCGCTCAGTAGTTTGTGTAGAAACTATTTCCTGTTCCAGTTTATAGATAGGGCAGGACTGGTCACTGGCGAGGTGGGGCCCCTCACAGTTGGAGCACTTAGGTGGTAGAGTGCAAGGGAGTTCATGTGCTGTTCGGGAGCAGTGAAAACAGACAGCTTCTTGTTTACGGCAGCTACTTGCACCGTGACCGAAACTTTGACACTTAAAACATCTACGCGGCTTGGGTATATATTGCCTCACCGGGCACCGCGTCCTGCTTATACTCACGGACTCAGGTAGGCGCGTAGAATCGAAGGTCAGTATGTACAACGAGGTGGGTATTTCAGCTCCGTTCTGTCTTCTTTTGGTCCGGTAGATAGATTTTACTCCACTTCTGGCAAGTTCTTCGAGTAGAGTTTCATCTCCGTAATTTGGTTTATTTGTATACCAAATAGTCCCCTTTGTTTCATTCAACCTTCCATGAGGAGCAACAGTGATGCTCACCCCAGCAAGGGTTGGATTCTTGAGATAGTTTTTGCCTGATGTTCATTTCGAACCTCCACAAGGAGCGAGCCCGTTCGCGTCTCTGTTATCTTCAAAGGTTTACCACCAATTTTTCGTTCAAGTTCTCTATTTGCCACAATTACATCCATCTCTGCTAGGTTAGAACCATCACCCGCGTTGATGGTGTAAAATTTCTTATAATCTGGATGTGTATTCTCATAGAGGGGCACATCTGTGCGATATCTTTGGTTGGTTCGTTGGCGGCGATGTCCAGATGAGTTTTCAATACGAAAACTGGGTCGCCTTTGATTACGAGGTGGTATATATGGCTGAAGTACTAAATTTGTCTCGTCAGATTTTACGTAGGGTCCAGCGTCACTCACTGCAGCAAGCTGCGATGATACAGGTTGCAACGGCGGAGAAGGGGGACGGTCATGTGAAGTTTCCGTTATGGTTCCTATGGTCCCAGCTCCATCTGCAGCAGCCGGCTGCAAGGGGGCAAGCCCCGATTTCAGAACAGTGCGGTGAGCAAGAAAAGTTTTCTTTGGAGATCTTTCCGCAGGAACCAAGAAGAGCGCCGGGTCATTTCCAAGAGATCGAGGGGGATTTTCAGTAGTAGAAGCAAGCACAGGTTTAGGATTCTCTTTCGATAGGGATTTCTCCCTACCTATCCAGGCCGGCTCAAGCCGGAAAAGAACCCCTCGGGCGATCAGCAGCATTCTGGTGCATCTCTGCACTTAAGGCGGGCACACGCTGACCACTAGGAAGTAAAAACCTCCTCCCACCGTCGACCCGGCCCGTGGCAGTCCCCAAGTACGCCCGAGGTAACAGAGACTTTATAACCCGTAACTGCCGGGGCCCGGTTTATATTTACATGGGAAACCTCACCCATGGTCCCCCTTTTGTCAGGCTGCTCCAGTTGAGCCAGCCTACCCTTGAGGGTAGCCAAGTGAGGCTTCCACGATAGCTTGTCGTCAAAAATCATTCCGAGGTGCTTTGCACTGTGCACAAAATTAAGCGGCTCCCCACGAAGCAACAACTGCGGAGGGTCGTGCCGACAGCAGCCTTAAAAAAGAAGAGCAGCGGCTTTGTCAGGAGAAAACCTAAAACCGTTCTGGCCAGCCCAGTTGTTCACACTGTTTATTGCTAGCTGCATCCGACGTGTCAACGCCGGCAAAAGAGTTGAAGAGGAGTATATTACGAAGTCACCAACATAGAGCGACGGAGCCACACCGGCTGGCAAGTTAGAAGTGATTCCATTGAGGGCGAGGGAGATTAGCGTACAACTCATCACATTCCCTTGTGGATGCCCTCCTCTTGGATTTGCAGCGGGGATAGGGCATCTCCCAATTTGACACCGAAAGTTCTCTCCCTCAGAAACTGCTGAAGATATACCGCCATATTACCCCGAGGGCCGCATTCATGCACACGCTGCAGGATCCCGTGCCTCCAGACAGTGTCGTAAGCTTTATAAAGATAAAAAAAAAGACAGTCAGAGTCTGTTTCCGGGCCGCTGCTAACCAGATGGTTCTGAAAACGTACAAGAGTGTCTGTAGTCCCTCGCAGTTGCCTGTAGCCAAACTGAAACGGGTTTAAAATTTCTTCAGACTCCAACTACCTGACCAGGCGTACATTTACAATTTTCTCTCCATCAGTTTCCCAACGCAGCTTGTGAGGGCGATGGGGCGATAGCTATCAGTGCGAGCAGGAGGTTTCTGGGGCTTTGCAAAAGCGAGAACCGTTGCAGTGCGCCATAGTGTTGGGTACTCATGAGTGCTCCAGACTTGATTGAAGATGAAGAGTAGTTGACGGAAAGCTGAGGAGTGCATTTTTCTTAAGCATTTTGTAATGGATTCCATCAGGCCCAGGGCACGATGTTTTTACATTTCTTCAGGGCACGGTAGATTTCACGGATGGTGAGGGGTTCGTTATAGGAGACAACCTCTTCAACTGTAATGATCGGTCTCAGCTGTTCCTGTCTCCTTTTATACACACGTAAAGCAAGAGGGTAGTGTGCGTCACTGCATACGGAAAAAAAATTCTCGGCCAGAGCATCCGCCACTCGCTGCGGATCCGCCGTAAGGGAACCCTCCAGTTCTAGGCAAGGCTTGCTGACACTATAATGCCCCTTCATTTTTGTAACCCGTTGCCAAATCTTGGACATGGGCGTGTCTGCATTAAGACTGGTGACATACTTGCGCCAAGAGGCTTTGCGAGCTTAGCCCTTTACGTATTGCGCCCTGGCTCTAGCCCTATTGTAGGCTATCTTGTCCGCTAGCTCACCGCTACGCTGGTATCGCCTTAGTGCTCGCTTCCGTTCAACATTGGCCACAGCGCAGCTGTTGGTCCACCAAGGGATTCGGTGTTTGGGAAAACCCCGCGCGACACCGGGATAGCTAAGTTCGCAGCACTTCTCAGGGTTCTGTTGAACTGTTCTACATGCTCATCCACACTCCCATACTCAGCATCCTCATCCATCTGCGTCCTATCATCATAGGTTTTCCAATTTGCTCGCTTCATCATATATCGTGGCTCCGTAGGTATTGGCTCATACTGCTCCAAATGAATGACTATTGGGAAATGGTCACTGCCGTGAGCATCCTCCAGCACGCTCCATCTTAAGTGCGGGAAGACATCGGGGGTGCACAGGCTCAATTTATTGCAGTCGTAGTGCCAGTTTGGACATGAAAGCGTGTGGCCGCCCCGTTTTTCAGCAGGCAGGAGTTTGTATTAACAATGAAAGAGCCCATCGTTCTACCATGTTGATCACTCTGTACATTGCCCCAAGTTGGATGCTTTGCGTTGAAGTCCCCAACGACAAGGGATTGTTCAGGCAGATGAATATACAGGTTTATCTGGTCTGGCAAGAAAACTGGCTCTGCTGGCGAGATGTATGCGTAACAAATTGTTAGACGTTTGTTCCCAAACCAAAGGCGAAGCGCCATAGCCTGGATTTGGGTATTCAGTGCTAGCCTTGCATAGCCCAGATCCCTCCGGATGAGGACGGTCAGTCCTGATCCGGGAACCGGGTCGGGCACATGGGAGAAAGTTTCTATATTGTTAACCCCAGGAGGTGATGGGGTTAAGTCTCCCAGCATTGTTTCCTGGAGACATATGCACAGTGGCTGATATTGTTCCATGAGGGTCTGCAAGTCGCCGTAGTTACTCCGGTACCCCTAACATTTCACTGAATAATGGTTTGCATCAAATGTCACTATTAGGTTTTATCTTCCGTGTATTTATTTTTGGGATATGGTAATTTTTGCAAAGATGGCGGATTATGCTGGCCAGGTTTATTGCCCAATACATGCAAAGGCACTTTGGGAGGGGGCATTGAGGTTGGTTTTGATGGTGGACATACATTTGACAAGTGGGAACAAACGGCCTCGGGTTCGGTGATCACGCGATCCAGCGAACGTACGCGCTGAGCTACGGAGTCGCGCTTCACGATGGCATCACGGCTCGGTCGGGTGCTATCCGTACCACGAGAGGTCAGTGAGTCGCGTCTTACATCAGAATGTCGCGGAGCAGCAGGATCCTCATCAGTTCGAGCCACCACCGGGTCCGGGGCACAACCCATGCCGCTAGATGGCTGCCCGTCCTCCCCAGGCATCGGCGACAGGTCGCCGGTCCTGCCGCTTACCATGCTGTTTCGTTTGCACTGTGGTCGATCTCTATTCCAGACTTTCCCCGTCAAAGCTCTCGCAACTTTTGCTGAGGCAGCGCCAGTAAGAGGTAACGTTGCGCTCCGGACACGTTTTCTCGAGACAGTAGGGGCAACAGCGCCCGTAGAAAATTCAACATTCGGAAGGCTTGGCTGCAAATCGATCAGAGCATCAGCAAAAGAGGATCTGGGAGTCTGCGCAGGTTTAGTGCCATGCTGTGATCTATTCATATCAGAGCGGCCCGCAGAACGCAACGAACTGCCCGCAACGGCAGTGGGCTCTCGGCTAGCTGCACCTGTTTCCATATGGTCCCACTGGGCGCACAGTTGTCAGAACACTTGGTCTTCTCTGAGGGGCCTGCACTCGTTCAGCGTTTGATGTACCACTGGTGATGTACCTGGTGCTAACTAATCGCTCCGCTTCTCCATAACTTAGCCTTTGAGTTGTCTGCGTGGCAAGCACCTCCTCTTCCATTTTGCAATAGAAGCAGTCCTGGGATCCAGCAGAGTGCTGCATATCACAGTTTGGGCACATTGGAGGTCGGTCGCATGGCGGCTCGTGCTGATCTTGAGCACAGTTAGCAGATACGCTCCTCAGAGATCGGCACGTCTTTGCTCCGTGACCATATTTTTGGCACTTAAAACAACGGCGTGGCTTTGGGACGTACTGCCGTACACTAAACCTCGTGCAACCAATGTCCACCGACGGAAGGAGAGAGCACCGGTCGAAAGTGAGAATGTATATGGGAGTGGGAACTAAAATGCCATTTTCCAGTCTCTTCATTCGGTACAGGGCCTTTACTCCACACTGCTGCAACTTTTCTTAAAGGCGCTCATCCGTGTATTGTGGGTGGTTTGCATACCAGATGGTGCCCTTACTTTCATTTAGGCTACCATATGCAGTAACCTCAATACTCACACCAGCCAATTGACGGATGCACAAGATGGCACGGCTTTGATCCTGGTTGCGCACCTCCACCAAGAGGCCACCTCCATGAGTCTCCGTGATCTTGGCCGGTCTTCCTCCCAGCCCTCGGCACAGATCACGGTGGGCTACAATAACATCTATATGGGTCAAGGGCGAGCCGTCGTTAGCTTTGATGTTGAAAAACAGTTTGTATTCTGTCGGAGGAATCGGATCATGGGTGTCAGCAGCCAAGAGGTGCAGTTGCCTGCTGCGGCGGCCTCCACGGCGAGGCTGGTTTCCCCATCTCCCACCAGGAACATTGGCTGCGTCAGTTTTCATGGTTGGGCGTTGGTACGGTTCCATTGTAAGTTCAGTGGCATATTGATGTGCGCCTGCAGCCCCTGCACTCGCAGGGGGAACCTGCGATGGCAGCTGCGATAACGGCTCTTGAGAGGGAATTTCGATAGTAAGGTACATTTGAATCCGGGTCGTCAGTGGCGCAGTTTGAGGGGGTTCCGTGAAAAAAGGTTGTTTAGGTTTCATTCGCACCTCATGCAGGCAGTCATGTTAGGCCTACAACAAGGGGATCTCTGAAGGCAGGCTCACGCAGTCTCAGCGGAACCACTCTTTCATGCGAATATTGCTTCAAAAGCCCAAGAATCTAAATCGGATGCTGCGCTGACTAATAGCAGGAACGGACGCCACTCCGCACTACCACGTTTAAACAGCCACCAACCGACCCCGGGGCTCCGTCGGCTATCCCTCGCCGCAATTGACTCGACCGAAACTGAAGAAGCCGAGACTAGGTCTCCTCCAGAGTTGTAGTCATGGGGGTGGTCAAAGGAAGATCCAGTCGGGGTCCAAATCAAAGCCATTTCAACCGATGTCACCTCCGTTAGTCAGGTCCC
Source organism: Morinoia aosen (assembly GCA_030386875.1). Taxonomy (NCBI): domain Eukaryota; kingdom Metazoa; phylum Arthropoda; class Malacostraca; order Amphipoda; family Talitridae; genus Morinoia; species Morinoia aosen. The sequence continues at coordinate 104,597,510 of CM059576.1, read as the reverse complement.
TCGGTGCAGGCCCGCCTGACATGGTTGCACCTGGTCAGTTTGGCCCTGCACTTCACAGGGATGCGCAAGCCCTCCCCCCACGACAAGGACAGGGTGTACAGGGAGGGTAAGTTCTTTTGATTTGTTGAGTTTTGGGTGAGGGAGGACCTTGCACGGTGTTGAGTTTATGTGTGTGATGGTCATGAGTGTTTGGCCTTGACTCTCGTTTCTTACCTCAAGGGTGAAGCTGTCTTTGCCGCTAGTGGTTATGGACTTCGGTGGCGATTTTGTCAGAGCCACAATTGACTTTTTAATCGAGTAAGGGTCGATTGCACGCTTTGTTTCTGGTGCAAAATTCATGCTGTAAAAGCGCGTGAATATTGGCGGTGGTGGCTGTTTTGCAAAACCCAAAGGAAAGAACTTGTTTTATCTTTCTGTCTTGGAGAGTTGATTGAGCTCTTCAGTCCTCCAGAGGAAGATAGGGAGGATAGTATATTTGTTATTTCTTTAATAGCATTTTCTAGCTTCTCGATTCTTTCTTCATTGGAGATTAGGTTGGGTGCACCAGAGGCATGGCTCGTTGTATTTACCCGAGCGACATAACGCTCTGGCAGCACCCCATCCAGGCACTTCATGACTTGATCAATTGTCCCGCCGTCCGACAACACGGCGAAACTTCCAGAATTAACTGGCCCAGAAGACATAGTCTTACCAACTGGCCTTAAGAAGGTCAGGGGACGCTGCAAGTAAAACGCTTTTTATGACAAAGGGAACAAAATATAGGAGGCTCACCTGAAGATCTTCGAAGATAATGTTTCAGGCGACACCTCTTCAATTAAGCCGGCTGTCGAGGGCAGAAGGCCCCGGATGCAGGGGTCGGATTAGGTCAGAGCGCGCAGAAGCACGTGCGCTCGCGACCAAGTCTTGTCGAGGTCTGATGTGCCGGCCAGGCGCAGCCCACACCTCATCTTGCTCAAATCCGGCGATAGGGGTTTGGATTCGATCAAGAAAACAAGATGAACAAATTATTTATGTTCATGATGTATGTCGCCAGGAGAAGTGAAGCACTCCCACCATTGCCCCGCTTTGTCATAAATTAGCAGCGTTTTACTATTTAGGCTTGTTTTAAAGTCACAAAGCCTTAGTCCTTTATTATGTGACTTGCAGGACTTTAGTTATGAGCAACGGCTAGATTTGCGACACAATATTGCTCTCGATATTGGTGATTCAAGCAGACGTGTCCTCCTGTTGCTCCCGTTCTCCAATCTGACGGCCCGCGACTGCTGCAGAGGTCGAACAAAGCGCTGTGCTGCTTTTTGGTCCGCTTGCATGTTCAGCAACCGGCGTCCTGATCGATTTTATCTCATTGAGTTTGGCGGATGACTTCTTTTGCTACCTTGCGGACGTCTTCCGATCCCCCGTAGTTTCTCTGGCTGGGTCGCGATCCTTTGCCTCCACTCGCAATTTTGCCTGGTCCTCGGAGCACTGAGCTCCCTGGACCAGGGTCGTGTGCTTCATTTATAATACTTTATTAGTTTTAGTTTACTTTTTTCTTACAAGATACAGAATGAAAATAAATACGCAAAGCTAAAAAAACGACCCAGATGTTAGTGAGCGGCCCCCCCCCCCCCCCCCGTTGGTTTTAACCACTGACAACATTGTAATAAATAATCCTATGAGCATTTAGTTATCAATTTTACAGAAACTATTTGTAACGAGGAGACAACTCTTAAGTAGGTGACTTGCTGAGAGCAAGTAATCTTTATAAAATCCTTGTCTATTAGATATTCCCTTCACGACGCACAATTCACACAAAGATAATTCAGTTCGGCACCAGTAAAAATATTAAAGGGAACAGTAAAATTTCCCTTTTGTTGTAAATGTTTTGATAGTTTCGATGGTTTCATACCTTCATTGGAGAGTATATCTTGACAGATGACATACTTCGGGTACTCCACTCCAACGTTTTTTTACCACAAAGGTAAGCCCATATGCAATACATTAGGAATTATTCTTTCTCAGTTTTGATTTTCTTTCTTTTGTACCCAAACTACTTCCTTCACTTTGTCTTGATGAAGTAGCAGTGGCAAGCTTATCTGTCGATTTTATTTTTAAAAGTTCTGCATCTTCAATTCTCACTTTCTGTGAGCGTAAAATGAAGCATATTTGAATATAATCAGTAATTAAAAAGAAACAGAGCAGCCTACAGTTACAGGATATTTAGGTAAACTTGCCAAATACAGTTTTGTCAATTATCAATAACTCATTACCAATATACTACCATTTTTAATATAATAGCAACATATAGCGAACGTCATCCGCGTACAATGCAAATGTGTAGCAGCCAGACGGATCAGACAGCCAGAGCCCAAACGGACTTGGGGCCAGACTGCCGGTCACAAGACTCACGATCGTGACAGTTGGACTGACGGAGGATCGATGCTGCTACGTCGTAATAAATTCAAATTAAGCTTATGATATTGATTTGAAAATAAGGTACAGAAAAACCTACCAATACATGAGCTTTCTTCAACACTTTCACACATACCAAAAACCCACCACACACATTCTGGAAAACATATCACACACACCACAAAAGTAAAAACAGTTCTCCAATAAAGCCGGAAGCAAAGGGTGAGCCAACAGACCTAAATGAAATATTATGACAAATCAAAATTTTATAGACCACACCATGCACACCAAAATTTCGATTCCACCTATTATAATGACGAAGAATCAGTGTTGTGCATTTTTATAAACGTATTGTCTGGATGTAATTTTTTTCCATTGTGTCGCAGACCCCCTAGGACCTTCTCAGGGACGCAAGTTTGAGAACCACTGACATAAAACATTAGAGAAGGTTGCCAAAAATGTACATGTTCTTACAAACACAAAAAAAAAGAACAAGAAACAATTCAAGATTGTGACCGTCAATCCTGGAATATAAACGAAAAAAAAATAATTTGCAATGCTAGTCTGAAAAATGTCACAAGGATGAGACAAGAAACACTTGGAAATAGAATGTCAACGGCTGATTTTCATGCGTCATCCTAAAAAGCCACTCAGCAACTGAAAGAAAGTTCTTTTTTCATTCGAAAAGACACATTATAAATTAAAGAAAAATGCGCAGAATAGCACGCAAAATGACGAATGAATGTTAGCAAGGAAATAAAATTTCACCTAAAACAACTCATCCGAGGCGTTACTTACGTTAAATATGATAGTTCAGACATGTTTAATTATAAAAGTGGTTTTGAAAGAGGAAGGAGAAGACATCATTAAGTAATCACTTATGGGAATGCAGGGTTTATGCACATGGTTTAGAGAAACAGCACGTTTCACAGAAATTTATGCAACAAGTTGAAGTTGAAGGCGCAACGAATAATGAAACACAGGACTGCAGTAAACCAAAAAAAGATGGTCCTTAACAAAACTAAAAACATTTCCACAGAAACATGATCCCCTTAAATTTTGGTTCAGGGCCTCACATATTTCTCTCGTGAGGACTAATTCCAATGGACACAAAAGTTACATTCTCCAGAGGGAGAAGCCAGTAAGATCTTCGACCACACGGAAGAGCTACAATCTTTAAAGAATGTGAATCGTGATGCAGTGATTAGACATTTGAATAGCCCATGAATCTGCATTTCACATCTTGCAAGAAAACGCATTAATGTTTGCTTGCTATGTGTTTTTCAACTCTACCCTTTCGAGCGGAAGAATAGTTACATAATTCACACTTGAACAGCTGACCTTCACCATGTTTGCTGGCTAGGTGAAGTTTAAGATCACCCTTTCGAGCGGAAGAATAGTTACATAATTCACACTTGAACAGCTGACCTTCACCATGTTTGCCGGCTAGGTGTTGCTTAATATTTCTCTTTTGTGCAGAGGTATATGCACATAATTCACATTTGAACAGCTGACCTTCACCATGTTTGCTGGCTAGGTGACGCTTGATATTACTCTTTTGTGCAGAGGTATATGCACATAATTCACACTTGAACAGCTGACCTTCACCATGTTTGCTCGCTAGGTGACGTTTAAGATGACCACTTTCAGCAGAGAAATATTCACACAATCTGCACTTGAACAGCTGACCTTTACCATGTTTGTTGGCTAGGTGCAGTTTAACATTCCTCTTCCGAGCCGAAGAATAGTCACATAATTCACACTTGAACAGCTGACCTTCACCATGTTTGCCGGCTAGGTGTTGCTGAATATTACCCTTATGAGCAGAGGTATATGCACATAATTCACATTTGAACAGCTGACCTTCACCGTGTTTGCTGGCTAGGTGACGCTTAATATTACTCATACGAGCAGAGGTATATGCACATAATTCACACTTGAACAGCTGACCTTTACCATGTTTGCAGGCTAGGTGCCTTTTAGCATAATCCTTACGAGTAGAGGAATAGTCACAGAACCCAGATTTGAACAGTTGTCCTTTACTAGCTTGGTATGGTTCACGTTTGATTCTACGAGCAGAGTCATTCAAGTTACGCCTGTAAAATCGACTTTGAACATGTCTGCTCATTTGAGGTCTTATTTTGCATTTACCAGACAAAAACTGTGTCGAGTTTCCTTCATTTGCTGAAGAATATTCGCATACTTCACACTTGTACACCATACTATTGTTTAATGCACCTATTTTAGGTGAAGCAGGACTGGACTTGACGACAAAACAAGAGTTACATAAATCACATTTGCGCTCTTCCTTACCATGTTTATTACGTGGCTGTTCCCCCGTCATTTTCACAATTGGATATTGGCTACCCCCGGGGAAACCTTCGTTCCGGCTTTCCTTGTCATGCTGCTCCACTACATGCCGCTTCAAAATACTTATGTACATAGTGGAGTAATCACACAACCCACAATCGTAGTAACATCCTAATTTGTGCCTGACACGGAGATGCAGCTCCATAAAGTCCTTCCTACCCGTGATGTAATCACAATGTTCACACAGTAAGTGCCGTGACATGAGTCTGTCAGCAGGTGCGGCCTCAATACCACTGCCGCTCCTTGACACATCTGATGGTAGCGAGTCAGCGCTCCCTTGAGATGCTGCAGCTGGTCCCTGCTGAACAGTACTTGTGATGCACGCACCAGAGCTGCCTTCCCTCAACTCGTCCTCCGCTTCTGCGTGCCCTGAACGTGCCTCAGTGCATTCATAGTCTACTTCCCTCTTGAAAGTAACTCCATGAGAGCCTGAACTTGAACTGGCCTGTGAGGAAGAACTTTACTCGATTATTACTGGTAAGTGTTCTCGGAAAAAAAACACATACGAAAAATTGCAATTAAAAGCAAATATGCACTTGATAACCATGTACTTTAGAGACAAAGTTGTGCTCTTGAGCATATGTTCTTACTTTAATCTTGAGCAAATGCGCTCAACTGTTCGAAACAAAACAAAAAATTTATGAAAATAATACAGGAAGCAAAAAATAAAGAACACACAAAAGAAATTTGAAAAGCACATTCTGCCTTTCCTGCCGGTTAATACTTAAATATAGAGCAAAAGTTTAATGAAGTATTCCTGCAAACGGAAATTACAAAACAAGACTCAATACAATACCGACAGTCAAAGATAGTCACTCTACGTGGTACAACAATTTTTGAAAAAAAGATGTATTACACTAACCACCAATAAGCAATCAAATAGACAATAAATATCAATTTAACAGAATTGAAACTCGAGAATAATGAAGTGTGCAGCGAAATTATTTTCTGGAACCTGAGTAAAACATTGCTTAACAGCTGACGAGATATTATATTTTAGTGCCCTACCTCAGTTACCCCTCAAATCATATACTAGTCTTTTTTGTGTTCAGTTATCTTAAAATCTCAATGTAAATTTATTCACCAAATAGTTCCAACTCCTCCAATGCGTATCACCGATACCAACCGCAGGAGGAGCATATAAGTAAGGCTCATCAGCTTCAGCGAATCTTCGCCGCAAATGGAACTCAACTGCTGAAGCAGCAACACCTGGCCTTACTATTGGTGACCCCAGACGAATCGCAAGCCTCTTTCAAATGGGCACCCTAGCTGCTCCATCAACTGGAGACCCAATAGACTGAGGCTTCAACATCGCTTGCCCCTTACAACTGGTGAAGTTAGCAGCTCTCCAGCGGTTTCACCATCGGGCCGGGCCGATGCTTCTAAAGTGCGTGCCCCTAACATCTGGTGACCCGACCAGCACTCATCGCTGCTCTCCAACAAAGCATCCAATTGCAATTTCCGCTAAGTGTTTCTACCATCCAAGAACATTTAATGAAGCGCCAAAACGCACAACCGAGCCGCCAAACGCCTACAGCACGGCCTCATAGCTCCGCCTTATTGCACCTTCTCTTCGCATCGCTCGGCCTCAGCGCATCGCTCGGCCTCAGCGCATCGCTCGGCCTCAGCGCATCGCTCGGCCTCATTGCAAAGTTCGACCTCATCGCACGGACGGCCTCATCGCTCAACACCAACGTTCTGCAGCATCATTAATTTAATTTAATTTACTAAATTGTATCATTCGGACTTCTTTCTCTCTAGGGGGAGGGTACTCGTAGTGCACTACCTCAGTTACCCCTCAAATCATTTCTAGTCTTTTTTGTGCTCAGTTATCTTAATATGTCTCAATGTTAATTTATTCAACAAAAAGCTCCAACTCCTCCACTGCGTATCACCGATACCAACCGCAGGAGGAGCATATAAGTAAGGCCGCTGCTTCACTCGCCTCAAACGGAACTCAATGGCAAGAGCAACAACACCTTGCCTTACAATATTATTGTTATGTAAGAAAGTTTTAGCCTCCCTTAACCATGACAAAGATGTTCTAAGAGAGGAAGGAGGAAGGCACAATTTAGTATGGAGTAGAGGAACACAGAATCTGTGCACAAAGTGCACAGAAACAGTAAGCCAAGAAAGTTCATGAAACAAAAAAAAGTTGAAGAAGAAAGTAGAAGATGAAAAACAGGACAACGGTGAACCGAAAAAAGATGATCCGTGACAGAAAAAACCTATTCTATTTCAACAAAATGGAAGCCTACCTAACCTTTAGCTTGGGCCCTCACACAGTCCCCCTGGGAGCGCTAACTCCCTTAGATACAACAGTTGTATCCCCCTGAGGGGTGATGAAATGGTTTAGCAATGAATTAACCGTATCTAAAGTGAGACGCTTTAAATCATTTATAAAGTAATTTTATATATAAACCCATTGAATGACGAGTTTTGTCAATTATGTCAGAAATGCTCAAAACAATAAGAGGTGAAAGAAGTAACAATGATATAAATGTCACAAAATAGGGGCCAAGAACAAGTAAAAACAGACAACATAAGAATAAATTTAAATTTTCTGCAGAATGATAAAACTACACTGAAATCAAACGGAAGCATTCAAGAAGAAAGTGAGTAACCAATTGGAAGCAACCAAAAGAAGTGTTTGTAACAATCGGAAACATTGAAGAGGTGAGTAAGCAATCCACAGAGAGCACTCAAAAAGAGTAAAGAATCAATCAGAAGCACTAAAGAGAGTAAGCAACCAATTAGAAGCACTCAAGAGAAGAGTAATCAACCAATTAGAAACACTCCATAGGATAGTTAGCAACCAATAAGAAACTCTCAAGAGGGGAGTGAACTATAAAAAATACAGTGTGTTCACCTCGGGAACAAAGTCGTCTTGACATCGTTTCACCACACACTTGAGGTTTGGAGCACGAACGAAGGTGAGATTGTGAACTTGTCCCTAGTTTCAAGCATTATTATTATTGTTACTATTACCATCCATGCTTTTGCTTCTGAAAGTCAACCAGTGTTACCTGTGCCAGCGGAAGTTACTCTTGGTGCAACGGACGAGTGTTGTGAAGTTTCGTTGGTACTGCCATCAAGGCCCACTGTTTAGCATGAGGACGAACATTTCTGTTCATCTTCTGCTGTCTTCACTTTTCTCTTCTACCTGCATTTCATTATTCTGTGACACTTTTTTCCCTTGGGTGTTCTTAATTATTAATGGGTAACCCAGTAATTATTAACTTACCTTAGCTGTCTTCTTTGAGAGGCAATTATTAACTTACCTTTGCTGTCTTCCTCGAGAGGCGATTATTATCTTACCTTTGCTGTCTTCTTCGAGAGGCAATTATTAACTCACCTTCGCAGTCCCCCTCGAGAGGTGATTATTAACTTACCTTTGCTGTCCTCTTCGAGAGGCAATTATTAACTCACCTTCGCAGTCCCCCTCGAGAGGCGATTATTATCTTACCTTTGCTGTCCTCTTCAAGAGGCGATTATTAACTCACCTTCACAGTCCCCCCTAGAGGGGCGATTCTTAACTTACCCTTGCTGTCCTCCTCGAGGGGCGATTATTACGATACAGTCATCAGATTGGCTGTCCGCAATCTAGCTAGTATTAATTACTTCAAGTTAATATTAAGGCCAACGGGATTTTCTCTTCCGTGTTCTGTATCTTCATTTGAGCCTTTCACCTTACTTATCACTAAAAGAGGAGAAACCTTACTGAGGAAAAATTTTTCAGGTGAGTTGTGATGAACCGTTGAATTAAGACAGTTTCTGAATCACATTGACTTCATTACTTCAACTCGCTTCTTGTTATCCATTTTTACGATTGAATCTTTTACAGTATAACTTTACAGCAGAGGCCCGTTGATCCTACACATTCTTTCCTTTTGTCTCGTAATGCAAAGCATTTCGCACCAAACAAGCAGCGTTAATAGTGTAAGAGTGCTAATCTCAGATCTTTAGTGTATTTCTTTTCATTAACGTGTAATTTACCTTCATCCAGTTAACGTGACAAATTAATCTTGATTTTTTTCTCCTCTTGCAGTAAACAGTAGTACATCTTCTTCCTTTTCTAAAAAACAGAGTCAAGACGTCTGGAAAACTTCTTTTCAATCCTTGCTGGCTGAAGGAGACGAGGACGCGAGAGCACTTAGAAGAGAAGCGCTCTTGCCTTTGGAGTACAACAAGGTTTCCAACGCTGAGGAACTACCAGCGTCTCGAGCTACGAGTCTAAACTATAGCTAAAGACTCACTTTGACGAGCATTATCAACCCCCTTGTACTAGAGACTTGTATCGTACCTGTTCACGATTTTCCTTTTGACTTCGTTCCAGTTTATTTTAGTTTGTTTGTCTGCCCAGTGCATTACAATTAAAAACCTAAACCTGCAGTGTGTGTTATTCGCACGCACCAATTAGAAGCATTCAAGAAAAGATCACGCAACCAATTAGAAGCACTCAATACATAGAAGAGTAAGCAACAAATTCCAGCACCTGGGGTTCCTGATGCCAGTCAATGGGCTCGTCCTTCACAGTAACAGCCTCCAGCTCAGCGTCAGGCACTTCACTTTTGATGCGAATTTCTTTTAGATGGCTTCCAGAGCTCAGGCTATTACCTGCAAGTGACACAAGCTCATTGAGAAAAATTTCACTTGAGATAACAAATCTTGTAACAGCTCTTTATGTATTAAAATACAAATTTAATTTCATGATTTCGACAATGTTAACAATTTTGTTAGTATTTTAACACATGAAAACTGGAATGATCTAGTAGGTAAGGAAAAGAAATCTAGTAATACTTATAACAGAGAACACATTGCAATTCTTTCACCTAAAAGTTAAGACTTCACAAGCTTTGGAGATTAAATGAGCTTAATCATATTTTAGCTTACACCAGCATATTTAAATGACAATAAGAAGCAAGAAATAAAGTCTTCAGAAAAATAGTACTTACAATTCATAATAAACTAGCAAGCCCAATAAAAATTTGCATTAAAAAATGTATTTCCCACTTCACTATATTTCTGAAGGACATCATTAAGTTTGAATTTAAAATAACGTAAAGCAATTTTTAAATCATTAATGAGGCAATTAGAATAGAATGAAATCAAGTGAGTGACATGTTTTCTCAAGTATGAACCATTTCTCAACCTTGTAGGAGGAAGTTTCACACTGAAAACAACGAACAAAACTTGACACAACTCCTTCTACCACTGAAGTCCTTATCTTTAACAGAGCAATACCACAATTTTTTTGAAAGTTTTAAACTTGGATTATATGAAAATTTAAGCCTACTTATCCAACTCAGGCGCTGCAAAGTTAGGAAGGATGAAGGAACCATTTAACATGGTGTTGAGGAAATGGGGAATGTATGCAGAAGGTACACAGAAACAGCAAGTCAAGAAAGCAGTTTATGAAACTTGATGCAGAAAGTATTGAGGATTAAAAGGAAAAGTAATGTGGCCAAGAATATCATGATCAAAACAAACATTTCGGATTTAGAAAATCAATCTTCAGTGTTCTGTAATACAATAAACCGAAGAATTAATACATTGTAACTTTATATCCTCTGACTCACTTGGATGTAAGACAATGAAATTTAAGACATGATAAAACAAAAAAATATGCAAAATTTTAACAAACAAAGGAAAGTTTCACTGCCCTATTACATTCATTTATTGATGGACGGTTTTTTAAAATGTATTACGACTCTAAAATGCGGAGATTGGACAAATTTGATGTTGAATCCAAATTTTTTTTGCATTTGTGTTTTTAAAAATATGGTCTTTCTTAAAACAGTGTTCTCTTACAGATGAGTTGGATGGTTTGGTCAGGTTACAGCCGGTGCATTAGGAGATTCCCCTGTGTTGTGCACACCTCACAAACAATTGGACGGAAATTTCTCAAAGAATATTTTTACCACTGAATTACGGAAATTTTTGAGTAGAAAGTTCAGTGCAAAGCCAAGAATTCTTACTGTGCCAAAGCTAAGGTCGTATTTTCAGTTACCTTTCATCGGATCCCGCACAGAGGAAATGAAAAAGAAGTAGTGTCAGTGTTACGAATATTTTTCCACAAATAAATCCTTGCTCATATTTTGAAAATGATAGGAAACTTGAATCATATTTTAAGCAAAGGGATACTCCGGATGTGATGCTGCGCACCTCATTTGTACATCAATATACGTGTGACCGCTGCGAGCGGTCTTACATTGGTAGCACTCGGCTCCAATTGTTTGTGAGGTGTGCACAACACATGGGAATCTCCTTTTGCACCGGCTATAACTTGACCAAACCATCCAACCCATTTATAAGAGAACATTGCTTTAAGAAAGACCAAATTTTGAAAATTCAAATTTTAAAATTTTTGGATTCAACATCAAATTTGTCCGATCTCCGCATTTTAGAATCTATACACATTTTAAAAACCATCCGCCAATAAATGAATGTGATGCGGTGGTAAAACTTCTCATTATTTGTTGACATTTTGTTGGGTTTTTGTTTTATCATGTCTTTTAAATTTCATTGTCTTACATCCAATTTATTCAGAAGATTTATAGTTAGAATGTTTTAGTACTTCAATTTATTGAATTACAGAACACTGAAGAGGGAATTTTTATGATCCGGAATGTTCATTTTTTATGATGATATTCTTAGCCACGTTGGTTTTCTTTTTATCCTGAAAATGTGACTTCCCAGAAATTAACCTATTTCATTTAGAAAGTAATGAATAATGAAAAACTGGACAACAGCAAACCACAAAAAAATGGTCCATGATAAAACAAAAATTGTACTCTTTTTCAAAAAAAAGGCCTACCTACTTCAGCACAGCACTTCACATATTTTCCCTGGGAGTGCTTATACCCATAGACACAATAATTGTTGTCCAATGAGGGGGTGATGGTTTTTAAATACTCAAAATTACACTCACAGCCATGGTTCAGCAGACAGGAAGAATAGAAGTGTGATGAGGTTTACTCTGAGAGTAATTCTTATAAAAATCCATAGTGTGAATGCTCAGGTGGCAGACACTCAAAACTGTGTCATGTGTCATGTAAAGGAGTAATAAATGTGGTACTCCAGTGATCTACTCCAAACAGTGATTTACATGCAGTATTACACTCCCAAATATTCACACATCTACAAACATGACTGTGTACACCAAAATGCATGCAAAATGACAGCATAAACCCATAAACAAAAGTGGCAGATAATGTTGAGAACACTAAAACTATTTGTGTCTAGTGTTGCAATATCTCCACTCACAGCATGGGACTTTCAATTTGGCTATGCTCCTGATAATGACAAAATGTGTGTACCAATTGCATTATGTTCAAATTGCTTCATCTTCTGTATGACTCAAGAAATTCTATTCAAACCAGAATTGGCTATACAGACCATGGTAAAATAATAATTGGAGAGAAATATTTTTTGTGCAATTTGGTTTTACTTCTAAACAAAATTTTTGAAACATTATATTCTATTAGTGTTCATGACCAGTCAAGAATGAGGAGATGTGATATTTTTCCTACATAAATCTTCCAGATATAAATGACAAACATCTATATTCATCCTGATAGTACCAGTGATTAAAATATTCTTAACATCACAAATACGGTCAAGTATCCGTAACTCTTTGACCGCAGTTGGTAAAACTGAAGCTCAATATTTAACTCAAATTTAATGTCAATAGTAATAGGCAATTTTGGAACAAGCAATCATTAACTAAATCATACCCTCATCTAGCTTTAACTAACTTATAATGAAAATTGAGTTTGCAACTACTGGTAAGTCAACAGCATTATGAAAATCTTATCCGACGCCACCAGCAGCACATGTTGCAGTCAGAGTGTTAAGAGCATGACGGAGAGATGGACCAACCAATGAAGCAAACAACTGTGCATACATGTAGAAACTCTGCCAATTTTAATAACATAGTAGAAATTACAAACTAAAAACATAGAAATTCATTTATTTGAAGAGATACCTGGACCTTTATTACACAAGGATAATTTATTTTCCTTTGTGACATTTAATGATATCATAAGCAACAGGTCTCACCCTCAAACCAGTGGGGAGAGTTTCTATCTTAATACCATTTTAGTTTATTTCAACACTATTTTGGCTTAATTTTCTACTTTAAGAACAACTGTCTTTGTCTAACACCCAGACCAGAACTAAGTCTTACCTAGTGATGCAAAAAAAACGGTTTTATTCGATTGCGGTTTTTTTTTGCAAAAAAAAACGTGTTTTTTATGTGTTTTTTTTTGTTTTTTTTGCACACCTAAATTTTGTTAAGGATATGTCTGGGTTTTTTTTTGGACACCTGAAATATATTAATATCCATGTTTTTTAGTCATTTCATTGTTATAAAAACATCAAAAAGAAACCATACAGTAAAAGTGGTGGCAGATAACCCACAATTACCTAGAGGCTTCTAAGAGGAACAGCAGGAGCCACAGAACTTATATTGATGGAGTCAAAATTCAAAGCTTACTATCTCTACTATGCCTGATTTTATTTTTATGTGCCAAAAAAAATCAGACTTTGCAGAGATAATAAGGGTAAATCTGAAGGATATGTCAGTTATCGATTTTGTAAATTTTGATGCCTAACCTAAGCATAGTTAATTAGATTGAAATAAACAAGTTTTCTTCTATGCACTTTCCGTCTCAAATGAGTATTTTATTAGTTATAACGGTAAATGACTTACCGCAACTCCTGTGATTGAAGTGGCAAGTAATTCAAGGAGCACGTCTCACAGCAACACTGCAATGCGCACTCGCTTCCAGCGCGATCGTCATCAAAGACGAAACCAAACCTACCGCTATACCTCATTAAATACTCTTTTGACAAGAAAAGTGTATAGAAGAAAAGTTGTTTATGTTGATGTCATTACCATGATTCAAGCAACAAAAATTCGAAAATCGATGAGTAGCTGTTTATTCGAGCGCATTCGTCATCAAAGATGAAACTAAACTTATCGCTATAAATCGTAAAATACTCATTTGAGACGGAAGGTGCGTAGAAGAAAACTTGTTTATTTTGATTCAATTAATTAGGTTCAGGCACCAAAAAGTGAAAAATCGATAACTGACATATCCTTCAGATTTACCATAAGCTCTGAATTTTGACTCCATCAATATAAGTTCTGTGGCTCCTGCTGTACCTCTTAGACTCTAGGTAATTGTGGGTTATCTGCCACCACTTTTACTGTATGGTTTCTTTTTCATGTTTTCATTACAAAACAATGACTAAAAACCATAGATATTAATATATTTAAGGTGACCAAAAAAATATGCTGTTTTTTAAAAAACTTGTTTTTTTTACAAAAAATTCTGGGTCAATGTGAAGTTCAATGCAATCAGAAAATAATAATTAGCGATCCCAGGAATCACTAAAGGAACCCATTTAAGAACGTTTTACACGAAAGACATTCTGCTTGCTGATGCGTTATTTTCGAATAATTGAACTTTGAAGTTGGCCTTTGCGCCAAAGGAAGGAAGCAAGCGCGTGAAATGGAATTTAATTAATAACGGAAGCTATTACAAGCGTAAAGAGGTTGGGTCAGGAGGGGGAGGCACAGTTCTTCTAATGAAAATTATAAATAAAGCTTCTAACCAACCCATTTGGGTGATGACCGCAATCTTGTTGACATCGGCTCTAAGATGGCAGCGCCCATGGCCCCTCAGGGGGATACAACTATTGTATCTATGGGAATTAGCGCTCCCAGGGGGACTATGTGAGGGCCTGAGCTGAGAGTTAGGTAGGCCTTCTTTTTGTTGCAATAAAATTTTTTTTGTTATGTTAAGGACCACCTTTTTTTGGTTCACTGCTGTCCTGTTTTTCAGCACCTCTCACTTTCTTCTTCAACTTTTATCTTATTTCATGAACTTCTTTCTCATCTTACTGTTTCTATGCCCCTTCAGCATAGATTCCTCATTTTCTTATCTCCATACTAAATGGTGCCTTCCTCCTTCCTCTCTTCGATACGCTTTATTTTTGTAGCGGTTAGGGAGGCTTAAACTAACTTATAATCTAATCTAATCTGGCAGCGCCCATGGTGGTCGCCATCTTAGAGCCGATGTAAACAAGATTGTGGTCGTCCCGTTAATGGGTGGGTTAGAAGCTTTATTTATAATTTTTGCTAGAAGAACTGTGCCTCCCCCTCACGACCCAACCTCTTTACATTTGTAACAGGGGGTTAGCTTCCGTTTTTAATTATATCATGCTCGCTTCCTTTGGCTCGGGAAGTCCAACTTCAAATTTCAATGATTCGAAAATAAAGCATCAGCGAGCAGAATTTCGTTCTTGTAAAATGTTCTTAAATGGGTTCCTTTAGTGATTGCTTGGAATATAATTATTAATTTCCATGATTGCATTAAACTTCACATTGACCAAATTCTGACTAATAAAAATGAATATTAATATATTCTCTGGTACCAAGTATAACCATGCTGTTTTATTTACACAGAATCATGACTAAAAAACAATATATTTATGTGACCTAAAAATCCCCATGCAGTTTTTAAAAAAAACATGTTTCTTACTAAAATCATGACTGAAAAAACATGAATAATATATTTGAGACCAAAAAAATGTTTTTGTACTAAAAAATCATGACTAAAAAAACATGAATATATTTATGAGACCTTAAAAACCCCATGCTGTTTTTTAAAAAATATGTTTTTTTACAAACAATGATGTATAAGAAAACCTGGATATGAATATATTTTATGCGACCAAAAAACCATGCTGTTTTATTTTACGTATTTTTCATAAAAAATCGTGCCTTAAAATCATGGATATTAACATATTTTATGTTACCAAAAAATGCTTGTGTTTTTAAACATGTTTTTTTAATAAAAAGTTAATATTATTCATTTTTTGGTCACGAATTCTTTGTAAAAAAAAACACCCCTCAGGGGGATACAATTATTGTATCTATGGGAACTAGCGCTCCCAGGGGGACAATGTAAGGGCCCAAGCTGAGAGTTAGGTAGGCCTTCTTTTTGTTGAAATGAAAAGTTTTTGTGATGTTAAGGACCACCTTTTTTTTGGTTCACTGCGGTCCTGTTTTTCAGCACCTACTACTGTCTTCTTCAACTTTGATCTTGTTTCATTATCTTCCTTCCTCTCTTTGGATCGCATTTGTTGCTGGGTAGGGAGGCTAAAACTAATGACTAATCTAATCTGTAAAAAAAACATGGATATCAATTTATTTTATGTGACCAAAAAACCATGTTTTCTGAAAAAAAGGTTTTTTACAAAAAACATGAGTGTTATTAAATTTTATCTGACCAAAAAAAACATGACATTTTAAAAACCATGTTTTTTTCACCAAAAGTCATTAATATCCATGTTTTTTAGTCATGATTTTTTTGGTTAAGAAAACATGATTTAAAAAAAACAGCATGTTTTTTTTGGCACAAAAAATATATTAATATCCACATTTTTTAACCATGATTTTTCTGTAAAAAAAGATTTTTATTTTAAAAAATACAGCATGGTTGTTTATGGTAAAATAAAGTATATTAATATCCGTGTCTAGTCATGACTTTTTTGTAACAAAAACATTCAAAAAACAGCATGGATTTTATGGTCACATAAGATATATTAATATCCATTAGAACTGTCCTAGGTCTTAGAATAAAATATCCACAAAGAATCTATTCACTCTGTAAAACCTTTCGGAGACTAGCTCCATCCTCAGTAAGTCATTCAGTCAAATGTTTTTCAAAGGAACAGTGAAAATTCATTGTCCATTTCACCAAATTTTACAGAATGACTGAGGATGGAGTTGGTCTCCGAAAGGTTTTATGGAGTGAATAGATTCTATGTAGATATTTTATTCTAAGACCTAGTACAGTTCTAATAAACATGATTTCAATATTAACAGCATTCTTTGTTTATAAGTTTCTAAAGACAATTCGATTAAAGAAAACTAACTTTCCTGATATTTACATCCGTGTTTTTTTAGTCATGATTTTTTGAATGTTTATAAAAAAAACTTTTTTGGTCCAATAAAATATAATAGCCATGTTTTTTTAGTCAAGATTTTTCTGTTAAAAAACAATGTTTAAAAAAAACAGCATTGGATTTTTAAGTTCACAAATATATTAATTTCCATGTTTTTTAGTCATAATTTTTGTATAAATAATGTTTTTTTTTTTTTAAAAACACATGGTTTTTTAGTCACATCTCTATCAATGACCATAAGTAAAGATATGTTATTATAACACACCATTTTGGGAGTTTAAGGTCATTCACATGTATTGTAAAATAAATGAAATATCAAAGCATGAAACCGCAGAAAATGGAAAAGTTCATAAAACCATAGCAAACCATCAATTAAGAAGTATGCTGTTTTATTTTGTAATTTAACATAAAAACAAATAATGTAATGTGGTTCTTTTTCTTGCTGAGTTATTTTCAGACAAAATATTAAAAAAAAAACAAATATCCACGTTTTTTTTGGCCATGGTTTTTTTTGTAAAAAAACGTGTTTTTTTTAAAAAAACCCGTTTTTTTTGGCCATGGTTTTTTTTGTAAAAAAAACGTGTTTTTTTTTGAGTCACATCTCTAGTCTTACCTGGTGTCATGTTCTCTGCTGCAGCTTCTTGCTTGATGAAATCCTGCCTGCAGCACAGCCTCTCCACTTCAGCATCCGTTAGCTTGTGCACCATAATCACTGCACGCTCCATGCTGGGTGCTGAGGTACCTGAGCAAAGGGATGCTTCTTTGCTCTAACATTTAAGAATTTTGAAGTTATAACTTGAAAAAATTTGAAAAAAATGCTGTTCTTCCATCATTAATGAAAATAATAAGTGCCCACACATTTCATTAATGCAAGATAACCATACATCAAGTGGTTCGGACAATTCAAGATCATTTAATAAAAGAATAGAGTAACATAATTTTTGCCTTGTGTTATAGTGTGAACCACTCAAAGATTCTTTAGTGAGAAAAGTGTGCAGTCAAAATAATTATTTCATTGAATTGATACCTGTTTTTTTAATCCTTTGGTTTTTCAAATGAAACACGCACTATCGAATTACTTTGTAAGTAAATTCTTTAGTTTTTTGTTGTTGTCTGGTTGCTTTAGAACAATCAGCTAGCACAAGATGAGTATATTGTTTTTTGGGTCTCAAATGATCAATCAATAATGAATGGTTAACAGAAATCAAAGGTTCACATGTCAACATGAACATCAAGTTGTAGAAATTACTGTCTTCATTAGGGTCTCCCATTGGTGGGACATCATCAAGTTAGAAGTGAATTAGTTGAAGGGCTGAATTCCTTAGAGACTAATTTCACCCGGATCAAATATTCCTAAATCAGCAAGATTTAATGATTTTTGTCTTTTTTAGGTTTCATTCTTTGACTTCATAACATGAAGAGTATTTTGTATTGCACATTGCTCCACTGTAAAAACAATGCCAAAAAAGTCATTTAATTCATTCATGTTAATACTTTGAAGGATGTTGTAGCACAAATTGATATTCATATTGGTGAATGTCTTGAGCCTGGTGGTGGTTATTTTGAAAGCCAAACAGAATAAAATGAAATGTTCAATTTTAGTCCTCTCTATGTAACCAATTTTATTCCATCTTTTCATAACAATTTAAAAATTGGAAGCATTTACAAACTGGCTACACTATTAACAGACTCCTTGTAATCACCCAGGTCAATCCCCTCCACAAAGATAGTCAACCAGCAGGAATCAGATTCACCCCTATAGTCAAACAACCCACAGATCGAATTATAAATTAGTTGAAGCCTCCCTAACCCCAACACAGGAAAGCCAAAAGGAGAAATGAAGAAAACACTGCTTAGTATAGAGTAAAAGTATTATACTAGATGTTAGTTTAAGCCTTCCTTTTCCCAACATAGATGTTCTAATAGGAAGAAAGTTGGAGGCAGTGTTTAGTTTGAAGTTGAGGCAACAAGGAGTCTATACGTATGGTCTGTTGTCACACTGATTCCTCTGCATACAAGAACAGCAAGTAAGGAAAAGAGTTCAAGACACAAAATCAAAGTTGAAGAATAAAGTTATGGATACAGAAAAAAGGAGTAACTGAAAAAATGTGATCAGTAACAAAATGAAATTATTCTATTTTAATCAAAAGAATAGGTATTTACTTTAAGCCTGAAATCTGAAAATTATTCCAGGGAGTAATAAATACTAGACACAGAAGTTCTATCCACCCGAGAGGACAATAACTTTCAACTGTTTACTCTATTACATATACAAAAATTCCAGACCTAAAGAATTGACACAATTGCACGTCCTCTTTATCAAACCTGGGTCACTCCAGCAGGCAAAGAAGCTCCAGCCATACCCATCATGACAATCACAGTCAGGCACTCACAACCACTATCAACTCATCTTTAACTGTTGGTCATCTTCTAAAATACTGGTGCAATGCTCTTTCAACTCCTTTCATTTATCTAGTTTTTGACTAACCTCTAACATTCCTTCACCTTGCTTCTGACTTCATTGCTTCCTTCACTAACAATTTCTTTTAAATTTCCCCATATGGCCAAACCACTCCAACAAACAGCAGTTCATACTTTTTGCCATCCTTTTCACATTTGTCATACTCCTCAGCTCATTGATTTACCTATCCCACAATGTCACCCTAGCCATACTCCTCGGACACTCCATCTGGAGTACATTCAACTGACTCCTATCAGCCACTTTTGAGCTCCAAGTTTCATATCCATCCAGCACATCAGCCTGACACTCTCACACTGTTAGAACATTTAAATGTCTTCCTTCTCAATACAGAAATGCTAAAGGTTCCAGAAGACCAGTATAGCAGCAACTACAGAGCCAATAATTTAGGAACACTGACAGCAAACCTAATGAATGAGCAAAATATACCAGACCATCAAAGAAAACTACGAAATGGTGATATGGGTAACTTGTTAGCAATCCCAAAGGCTGCACATGAGAAGACTCAGGAATTTCAATCAACACTGGAAATCATAGCACAAAATTAAATCCATAAAAAGTAGTAAGTTGAATTATTAATTTTTGCAAAAAATTCAAGATGGCTAAACAAAAAACCTAGGATTCGATTAAAATTCTATAAATAAAATTAAAGAACTGAAAATAACTCGAAGGTCTTGAATGATGTTACACTGCAATCAAATCTTGAACATAGTTGTCTAAAAATTGAAGACAAGTCAAAACTAAACAAAACTCCAACTATAGAAACAAATGACTAAAAAACCAACGAGTCACAGGATTAGAGAGGTATCAAAGAAGTAGAGCAGGCCATGAAGGCTCACCTGTCAGACTCCAGAAGGCAATCAGTGGCTCCTACACTGCAAGGCACTCCAGAAGGCAATCAGTGGCTCCTACACTGCAAGGCACTCCAGCCAGCACCAACTCGCTGGTCTTCACCTGATCCTCGCTGCTCTGAAGGTAAACAAGGACAAACAATCATAACCTTCAAAGTTGCAGTATGGCATCATCCTACTGTACAACTGCAGTAGCAATATAAGAGGTCACTCATGAATGTTTTTCTAAATTGAAGAGAAAATGTAACTCCTCTGATCTTGACTATATTTTTACATTATCACAACAAATAGTTTTATCCTGCAATACATAAGAACTATAGTAATTAGAGACTGGCATCAGAAGCTATCTTTGGATAAAGGATGAATGACTTACCTAATGAGAGTCCTGATCACACAGGATATCCTTTTTTACAGGAAGGCAGGTTTTATGAGGTTATTCAAGTATTATATATATTAATTAAAGTTACATTGAATAATTTTTCTTTATTGTAAGATAAAGCTGGAAAGAATTAAAAAAGCATTCAATAGAGGAACAAAACTGAATACAATAGAATGAAATATAAATACAAAGGAGAATTAGCTCCATTCAATGAATGAAACAACAAAATGCCATATTACCTTACAGTTCAATTTTTCTAGCATTTGAAGTCAGGTAACTTTTCCTTATAGCTCCTTACAAACTTTCCCATGCTTGTTACCATCTTTTAGTTTTCCCCTCATCTTATTCATAGTTAGTTAAATAGCCCATAGCACTCCCAAATACTACAACCAACTTTTGATAAGCAATTCTTATCTTAATTCTTCTACAACCACCTGAAATCTTTCCATAAGAGACCCCTATAAACACTTACCCGTCTACAATTTCTATTGATCTTAGCTAATAATGCTAAAATATCAGCACAGAGTAGCAGCAATGTATTGATGACTGTGCACCTAATACAACCCCCTTCCCTCAAAAAAAAAAAGGCTTGCATTCATCTGACACAAAAACTCTATCTGTATACATATTTAACAAACATAACATCATTACACATGACTAATGCAAACCCACAAGCACTTCACACCATTCACTCATTATCCTTTCAGTCCCCACACATGCTCTACTTTCATTATAATAGCTCATTGCTTTAACGTGAACAACCAAGCCAAATCCGGGTTTTTTATTGCTCTATTCGCTAGAGATGTGCTTACTTCACAAGCTGTCAAGTTTGCTGAACGATCTGAGCATTGTAAGAGGAGGAAATGGGGTTTAGAAGAGGGAGAGGGGTCCAATCAGCAGCCAGTGCCGACCAGCAAGTGCATGTGCCACGCCCATGAAAATTATTTTTTTATAGTTTTATTGCTCTATTCAATACAGAAGTCCTTACTTTACAAGATAGCAAAGGTTCAGAACGTTCTGGGCTTTGTGAGAGAGAGAAACGGGGGCAGGGGGGGTGGATTCAAATCAAAAAGTGCCGGACAGTAACTGCATTAGGCACAAACCAGAAATATTTGGATTTTGTTTTGTTTGTCTATTTGATACAGAAATTCTTAGTTTACAATCTAGCAAAGCTTCACAACTTTCTTTGCTGTGTGAGATTGGAAAACATAGGCAAGAGAGGGTGTTGCGCTTCGAAGATGCCGCAGCGTGCGCACTTGGAGCTGTGGTGCATATCAGTGATGCCAGCTCCATGCATATCTGTGATGCCTGTGGTACCAGTTCATTCAAAGAACAACAAAAAAATAACATGAAAATAAATTCAAATGTTCAGATAGCTTTTAGAACATCAACCAAGTCAATTTTTTCAAGTAATATAGCTTGCAAAGGAAAAAATGAAAAATTGTAGAAAAATGCACATCCAGAACAGTTGAAGGAAAAAATTTAAAATCTATCTCCTCTGAAAGTTATTATCGTAGAGTAATGATTCAAGTCTCATTGAATACGTGAAATGTTCCATAACTATATGTGGGTCCCCATTGAAATTCACAGTAATTTTTTAGTTACATAGAAAAATCTACAGAAAAATGAAAGATTTAAAAAAAAGTAATTTCATATATAAAAAACAGCTAATTTCATAAAAGCCCACGTCTAGCTATGCAGCAACATTTTGCGCATTCAATGAGACATAAATCATTGCTCTACAATAATAACTTTTGAAGGAGATAGCTTTTGAAATTATCTTTTTTTTTTCACTCATTTTTTCCTATTATTTCAGTAATTAATTTGAAAGTTGAAAAAAGTTAGGGATACACACCTATGTCTCTAAGAAGAATACATACCTATGCCAAATTTTATAAAACTAGTTCTCATACAACAAACTTCAATCAAAACAATGGCTGTCACTTTTGTTGTATGGGAACTAGATCTATGAAATTTTGCATACATGTGTATTTTTGATAGGGTTACAGGTGCGTATCCCAAAATTTTTTCAAGTTTTGAACTAATTACTGAGATAATGGGTAAAATGTGGTGAAAAAATTTGGTATTTTCCAAAGCTATCTCCTCTGAAAGTTTCCATTGTAGAGCAATGATTCAAGTCTCATTGAATGAGCAAAGAATTGCTGCATGGCTGGACAAAGAATGGATTAAAAATTTGTGAAAGCTTAGTTTTCACGATAATACAATTTTTCGTTTCAAAGGTTATGGTTATGGTTTTTCCATAGATTTTTCAATGTAACTAAAGAAGTACAATGAATTTCATATTGATTCTCCGTCCAGCCATTCAGCCACTCTTTGCGCATCCAATATCTAAATCACATTGCTCTAAGATAATAACTTCCGGAGATAATAGCTTTTGGAAATACCCTATTTTCCTATTTCAAACTGTTCAAAGAGAACATTTTTCTAAAATTTTACTTTTTTTTCATATGCAAGCTATATTGCTTGGAAAAATTGACACAGTTGATGTTCTGAAAGCTATCTGAATATATGAATAGTTTTTCATGAAAGATTTTTTTGTTTCTTGAAGGAACTTGTACCAGAGGTATGAAGAGACATTTAGAACTGGTATCATAGATTCATGTCACCGCCCCAGGAGCGCCCATGCTGCATCTTCCTCGATGCACTCCTACCCTTCCCACCTTCGTTTTCCCCTCTCACGCAGCAAAGAACGTTGTAAAGCTTTGCTGGATTGTAAACTAGGGAGTTCTTTGTCAAATAGACCAAAACAACATAATCCAGATATTTCTAGTTCATGTCTAATGCATTGACTGTCTGGCACTACCAGCTGGATTCAAAACCACCCCCTTCCCCCCTTGTTTCCCCCTCTCACAAAGCACAAAACGTTCAGCATATTTGACAGCTGGTGAAGTAAGCATGTCTCTGATGAATAAAGTTATAAAACAAAAACCAGGAATTTTCCGGATTCTGGGTATACGTTCCCCTTCAGAGAATCGAACAATTTGACTTAATAAAATATTCAAAAATTTATGCAAATACTTCACGAGTGAAATAAGCTCTAATGTATTCACATGTTTATTACATTCAAATAGACATTTAAAGCTATAAATTTTTTGGAATTTACCCATATCTCTTTTCTCCCACTTCCTTCCCCAGAGGAAAATTTCTTTAAATTGCTAATTTTCAGCCGAGATTGTGCAGAGATTTTTTTGTTAGATTTACAATAGACATATCTACAAAATTAGGATTCAATGTTTTTATATTGCTTCAGAAATATTGTAGCATATTTTTTCATTTCTAAAACATTTTTCCTGATTCAGCAAGAAAAAATTAATAAAAAAATTCAGAATCAACTGATCAAAAAACTACCTCTCAATTTTATAGTACTCTCCTTGATCTTTACAATGCAAAAAAGATCCTTGATCTTTACAACTTTTTCTTCTAACCTTCAAAACTGTGGAAGAAATAAAGTGGCTAAGTTGGAAGTGCTTCAGAGAAAAGGGCATTCAAAGTTACCAAGCACCAGAGCGCATATGACACTGTTTCATACCATTGTTTTCCGCCAAAACTTGCAAACTAAAAAACCACTAATAAGTCTGAAAGATTTTAGATAAGTCTTCCATAGTTAAAATAAATCACTTCCAATAATGTCACTAATACTTGCTGCATCTGCAGAGGAATCTCAACAGTTTTTCTTTATGAAATCTTCAAGAATTTCTAAAAAATAATTCTTGAGTGATATAAACTCTGAGGTATTCACAGCATGTTTACAACATTTAGAGCCGATAAAGTATTTGGAATTTCCCCCTGAAGCAAATTTTTTGAAATTTCAATTTATCAGCAAGTTTTGTATTAGAGACAATTTTTTTGTTTGATTCACAATGAACAAATCTAAAAAAATCAGAAACAGTTTTTTGATATTGCTTCAGACATAATTGAAAAGAATTCTATTTTTAAAATCCAATTTTATTTTTCTCTGCAATAAACAAATTTTTAATAACCTAACCAAAAAAGTACCCTTAAATTTATGGTGATCACCTTGATCTTTACAATGTAGGAATGATCTCAATGTATGAAAAACTGTAGCTGGAACTGACCCTTGAAGTTGAAAAAGCGTCTTCAACCAGAGCGGACTGCTGCATTTGATATTCTAGGAATTTTACAGGATGCACAAGCACAAAATCACTCACTAAGGTCAAAAGACTACTAAACCTTTCTAATGAATGGACAGTTGTGTAAAAAGAAAGAAAAAATTTTGGAGCAACTAACCAGGGTAAGCAGAGCCAAAGCTGGTCACTATGAGCACGTCAGCAGGGAAGCAGGCAATTTGGAGGTGATTATGAAGGTTTGGGTTGCCAATACGAGTCAAACAACGTTTCTATGTAATAGAAGAAGGGCTTAGGAGCATTTTCATACAATTATCACATTTTCGGTTTTTGGCCCCCAAAAAATGTTTGATTTCTTTAGCACCTTGCTTTTTACACCATACACTCAAAGCACTTCAAACAACACTCCCTGATCAACTGTTTCAACCACTTCACCATTTGTTTCACTGCTAAAATTAGATCCATACACCCTCTATCCTACCAAAAACTGAACAGCTTGTCTCCTATTGCCCTTTCTGTTTCGTCTTTCATTTGATTTAATAATACTCTGCCATACAGATTACCAACTATGCTCAATATACTTATACTTAATGAATTGGAGTTCTCATACCTACCCCCTTACATTTATATAATTGAATCACAACACACATTCTTCAAATAAATCAGCAATGTACCGACAACAACAAAAATTCACCAACTACAACAATCTATCAATGTCATCCATCATTTCATTGAATGCTCAGATGCCACTCTGTATAATTCCAGTGCTTTATCCTAATTTTTTTTTCCAGTGTAGACTTCAACTTTTACTCTCTTGACCATTCATCTTTGGATGAATTGTTTTCTCTAATTTTCACTGGCATAATCCTACCTTTTTTGTAGTTTAATTTTGGAAAAATAAAATTGTTCCAAATGATGCTTTCCAATTTTATTCAGCGTAAATCTGAAGACACTAAAATGCACAGCGCAAACAAAATACTTTTTTTTAGCCAATATTATAAGTTTATTCAGATATTCAAGTTCAAAGCCTTCTGTGACAATCAATTACTAACAAATAGTGCACACGATCTGTCAAAAAGCAACATCCTAAAAGTTTAAGTAAGCGCTGAGAAAAACTTTTACGAGGTATAAAAAATATATTAAATAATTTTACTTATAAAATCATTGTGTTCAAATGATGAGCTTGTAATGACTAATCATTTTTCAATTCTTCCCATCTAAACCCTACGCATACCCAAATGAAACTATGATATTCATCTCGATGATACCCTCGATGAAAATGATTCATATGGTAGTAAGGTAATGGAACTTCTTTCAATATTAAGCTAATGAAATGTTATAACTTGTAACAGAAGAAAAATTTTCAGCTACACAACAATAATGATTACGAAATTCTCTATTTATACCACAAATGTCAAGTGTATGCATTTTGCTAACAGCATTCCCATTAAACTAGCAGGACCTGTGGAAATTCCACGGACAAAATAATCAATAAGCTTTGGGGACCCGTGAGAAAATTCTGTCAGCATTACTTAAGAAATTTGAATATACGTTAGGTTAGGATAGGATGGTATAGGTTAGATTAGAATATGATAGGTTAGGATATAGGTTAGGATATGATAGGTTAGGATATGATAGGTTAGGAAACGATAGGTCAGGATATGATACGTCAGGATCTGATAGGTCAGGATATGGTAGGTTAGGATATGATAGGTTAGGATATGATAGGTTAGGAAATGATAGGTTAGGATATGATAGGTTAGGATATGATAGGTTAGGATATGATAGGTTAGGATATGATAGGTTAGGATATGATAGGTTAGGAAATGATAGGTTAGGATATGATAGGTCAGGATATGATAGGTCAGGATATGGTAGGTTAGGACATGGTAGGTTAGGATTTGATAGGTTAGGATTTGATAGGTTAGGATATGATAGATTAGGATATGATAGATTAGGATATGATAGGTTAGTATAGGATAGGATAGACTGTGATAGGATAGGTTAGGATAGGTTGAGATATGTTAGTTAGGATAGGTTATGCAATATTGACAGAATTTTATCATGGGTCCACGTTTTTTATGCTTGACATTATCATGATAGGTTCAGTTAGCATAGGTCAGGAAGAGATAGGTTAGGCTAGCTTAGGTTACGATGGGTTATGGGTTATGGTTAAAAACCTATCAATGGTTTTTCTAACCTGTGCAATTTTCTCATAACTCAAATATAACTGAATTCATTGATGAAACCTTGGCTTTGAAAATTGCCCCAGTGACAACCCACAATGCAATAGAGGAAGCCAATGTGTGTCAATCAGCGAATGATGGTTGAGAGGCTAGGGTTAAGTAGCAAGGCAAGGGCTAAAAATTTATAGGGCCAAATATATATAGGGTTGAACAAGGAAGCCAGTAAAGTGGACTCGATTATTAAATTCACTGCAAAATTTCAATGCCTAATGTTTAATACTAAATAAGCTTTTCCTAGAAAGCTCCAGCAATTTGAAGTCACAAAACAAAACAATAAGACAGGAGTGTTCAATGTTAGAATGGAAAATAGCCATTTAATTTGCCAATCAATAAGAGAATACTATAAAATTTATAAATTTCTATGACAGAATATTGTTAAACATAAGAACTAGTAATCAGCAACAGAATTGATATCTTCCAGAACTAGTGATGCAGAAAAACAGTTTTATTTGATGGCAGTTTTTTTGCAAAAAAACAAGTTTTTTGCACACATCCAAATTTTGTGAAGTATATGTTTTTTTTGTCACATAAAATATATTTATATCCATGCCTTTAAAACATGATTTTTTATAATAAAAACATCAAAAGTAAACCATACAGTAAAAGTGGTGGCAGATAACCCACATTTACCTAAAGGAGTCTAAGAGGAACAGTAGGGGCCACAGAACTTATATTGTTGGAGTCAAAATTCAGAGCTTACTATCTCTACTGTTGGACTTTATTTTTATGTGCCAAAAAAAATCAGACAGAGATTGTAAGCTCTGAATTTTAACTCCATCAATATAAGTTCTATGGCTCCTGCTGTTTCTCTTAGACTCCTCTAGGCAAATGTGGGTTTTCTGCCACCACTTTTACTGTATGGTTTACTTTTTATGTTTTTATTATAAAAAATCATGACTAAAGAACATGGATATTACTATATCTTGTGACCAGAACAAAACAATGATGTTTTTTAAAAACATTTTTTACTAAAAATTCATGACTAAAAAAACTGGATAGCATATTTTATGTGACCAAAAAACCATGCTGTTCTATTTTACATGTTTTTTTACAAAAAAAATCTTTATTTTATAAAAAAAATCTTGATTTTATAAAAAAATCTTGATTTTATAAAAAAATCTTGATTTTATAAAAAAATCTTGATTTTATAAAAAAATCTTGATTTTATAAAAAAATCTTGATTTTATAAAAAAATCTTGATTTTATAAAAAATCTTGATTCTATAAAAAATCTTGATTCTATAAAAAATCTTGATTTTATAAAAAATCTTGATGTTACAAAAAACTTGATTTTTTAAAATGTTTTTTTACAAAAACTTATCAGAAGTAAAAAACATGAATATTAATACATTTCATATGATGGAAAACAACTCACTGTTTTTTAAGAACATGTTTTTTACAAAAAATTATGATCAATAAACATGACTATTAATATATTTTATGGGACCAAAACAACCAATGCTGTTTTTTAAAAACATGTATTATTAAAAAAAAATCATGACTAAAAAACCTGATAATATTTTATGTTACCAAACAACCATGTTATTTAAAAAAAAATTTACAAAAATATCATGGTCAACAAGTTAAAAAACATGCACATTTTATATTTTATGTGACCAAAAATTCAGGCAATTTAAGAAAAAATATAAGTTTTTTAGGCATGATTTTTTTTGTATAAATATGGTTTTTAAAAAAATAGCATGATTTTATGGTCACATAAAATATATTAATATCCACTATTTTAGTTATGATTTTTCAGTGAAATGATGTTTTTTAAAAAACCAGCATGGTTTTTTAGTCACAAAAAATACATTAATACGTGTACTTTTTAGTAATGATTTTATTGTGAAAAACATGTTTTTTGAAAAACAAGCATGATTTTTTAGCACATAAAATATATTAATACCTGTGTTTTTTAGTAATAAATTTTTCTTACATAAAACATGTTTTAAAAATAATAGCATATTTTTTTGGTCCCATAAAATATAATAATATCCACATTTTTTAGTCCAGATTTTTTGTAAAAATAACGTTTTTTTTAAGAAAGCAGCATGGTTTCTTGGTCACATCTCTATCAATGACCACATGCATGACCTTCAAGAAGTTGAAGGTGATTCACATGCATTGTAAAATAAATGAAATATCAAAACATGAGAGCACAGAAAATGACAAATTTCATCCAACCAAAGAAAACAATGAATTAAGAAGTATGCTGTTTTATTTTATAATTTGATATGAAAAACAAGGTAATGTGGTTCTTTTCCTTGCTGAGTTATCTTCAAACAAAATATTTAAAAAAATCCAAAATATCCACATTTTTTAGCCATGTTTTTTGTAAATTTTTTTTTTTTTACAGCATGGTTTTCGAGTCACATCTCTATTCAGAACAAATTGAACATGGAAAAAGGAACTATTTTAATGATTGATTAGTAAAAAATCTTACAACTTTTTAATCCTGAAATATTTATTAACCCATTAGTGCCTATGCATAGACTTTTCTACCCTCTATAAAAATGTTATAAATTTACTCAAACCTAATTTTAAGGTTTCCTACAAGTGTATGCATGCATTATAGACTTGTGCTAGCTAAGAACGCATTTCAAATGCGTTCTGCAGATGTTTTTTACACAATCAAACAGTGCATGAAACATAGCCGCTGCACGTTCCAGCACAACTCACTCGTGAGTTATTTTAGGTATTTCTCACAATGTGACCATTTTTTGTCTAAGTGTGTATAATCAAAAGAAAGTTAAATGATTAGTTTACAAATCGGAATCCATCTTTACCATAAAAAATTACAAAGTGAAGGGGAAATTTCTATTCAAAGTTTTCACATAGATTTTTCTACGCCCAAGCACTACGGCATGTTAAGTTCAGCAGAATTGCAGCTCTGAATGCTCTGAGCTAGTGTGTATTTAAGGAGACTGTCCCAGGCCCTTGACAGATGCTGTCGATTCCATGGTCATTTTGCATGCTTTTGTTGTAAAAGGACCCTTAGGTGGTAGACTATTCGTTCCTAAAATTTTTTGGCGCTACGGACAATAATTTCCCCCCCCCCAGGGGGGGTAAGGCAACCAAATTTTTTCAATTTTTCCGATTTTGACCCCACATAAAAAGAGAACAAATAGGAAATGAAAAAAAAGCTCAATTTGAGTTTGTTAGAAATGTTTCAAGGATTCTAAAACGGTCTTTGCTTTTTTTCTAGCATCAAAACTGAAGGAGGAGTTCCATTTTGAAATATCAATATGAATGAAAAGCACCCAAAATATTCCATTTTTTCCCGATTTTGATCCCACATAAAAAGAGAACAAATAGGAAGTGGAAAAAAGCTCAATTTGAGTTTGTTAGAAATGTTCCAAGGATTGTAAAACAGTTATTGCTTTTGCTCTAGCATCAAAACTGAAGGAGGAGTTCCATTATGAAATATCAATATTAGTGAAATATCAATATCTGAAAACCAATATGTCAATTTTTTGCAAAATCTAAGGCCTGAATCAAAAAAATGAATAGAATCAATTGTGTTTATTTTCAAAGGTTACATATCATAGTCAAATTTTATAAGAATCAGACTGAAAATAAAAAAATTCATTTTGTTGAAAAAAAAATGATAATTTTTTTTTTTTGAAATCACAATTCACACTTTTAATATGAAGTTATGTATGGAAAGTATCGAAATAAAAATTAAAACTGCATTCAATTACATCAAATGTTCATTATATTACACTTCAACAAAAAATTTTATTTTTTGCTATACCCAACAATTCTAACTTTCAACATTCATCCTGGGACTAGTTCTCGAGTTTTGATGCTAGAACCAATCCAAAGACAGTTTTAGAATCCTTGAAACATTTCTAACAAACTCAAATTCGCCTTTTTTTCAAATTCGAATTCTTTGAAAAAATATATAGCTCTAAACCCAAAAAAATGTTGCTGATTTTTGAAATATCAAAAAATTTTGAAAAAATATAAAAAATTTGAATTTCAAAAAAAGCCGAATTTGAGTTTGTTAGAAATGTTCCAAGGGTTCTAAAACTGTCTTTGTTTTTGTTCTAGCATCAAAACTGAAGGAGGAGTTCCAATCTGAAATATCAATAAAAATATACCAAAAACACATTTTTCGTCAAAAAAAAAAAAAACTAAGGCCTAAATCGAAAAAATGACATGAGTAAAAAAGGTTTACTTTTACAAAATACATATACTGGCCAACTTTCAAACGAATCGGACGAAAAAAGTTCAAAAAGCCGGATGGTCTCCTTAATTACTCCAAGCTATTACGCCATGATTAGCTTTATGTAGACATTTATGTTAATATTTATGTTTCTGTGTTAGGAATTGCTTTTATGTCATGGATAGTTATTGAAATACTAACATATTTAGATGTTTAACTGGGCATTTTCTCCTCAGGATGAATACGGATGAAGTATAAAGTTTTATGGAAGAACTACATGCGTGATGATGGCCTTCCTCTAAGATGTTTCAAAGCATATTACACACCTTTATAAGCACTTAGCCTTGCTTTCATTATGTGTGATGGTGGTAAACATTCTATTCTGTATGCATCATTATATCTTCTTTTAGTAATGTCACATGCTTTAGTGAATGGAATATTGTTCAACATTGTTGTATCATAAATATCTTTCTAGGACAGCTTTTATATCTCACAATATCTCACCTTCTATCTGTACTTACTTTATTATGAAATATATAATGTATATCAGGCATAATATCTAAAGAATTTCTGCCAAGTTTTACTGTCCTACTACTATTTCTCAACTTTTCACCTTAAGGGCATCACCTAGGCCCCTGCTGCTCCGATGAGCATTTTTCATGCTTTCGTTGAAAAAGGACCCTAAGGTGGTGGACTATTCAGTCCTTAAATTTTATGGCGCTACAGACAATAGATCTTCTACAGGGGAGAGTGAGGAGACAAAAATCTTGAATTTTTGACCCCATTTTGATCCCATATAAAAAACAAAACAGGAAATGGATAATTTGAAAATGTACTTTTGTTAGAATTGTTTCAAGAATTCTAAAACTGTCTTCGGTTTTGTTCTAGCACAAAAACTCAATGACTAGTCCTCTTTTGAAATATTAATTAAAATGAACTAAATAACCCAATATGTCCAATTTTTTTTTAAAGTTACATTATATAGCCAAATTTCATAAGAAAATCAGACCAAAAATAAAAAATTTCAGAATTTCGATGAAATAAAATATTTCATTTTTTTTTGGAAATTACAATTCTCAGTGTGCATATGAAGTTATGCATGGAGATTATCAAAATAAAAATGCAAACAGCATTCAATTACATAAATTTTCCATTATATTACACTTCAACCATAAATTTTGTTTTATGACTTATATCCAACACCTCTAACTTTCAACATTCAAAAGCCTAAAAGTCTTTGAGTTTTGATGCTAGAACAAAACCAAAGACAGTTTAAGAATCCTTGTAACATTTTCTAACAGTTACATTCTCTTTTCCCCAAATTTGAGAAAAAAAATTATACAGCTCATAACCCATAAATAATTTATTTATGATGTAATGACACAATATCGCTTATCACAAAATAAGTTTTTTCAAAAGTTAAAATTTTATAATATAACTTTGTTAGAAATGCTTGAAGGATTCTAAAACTGGCTTTGGTTTGGTTCTAGCATCAAAACTCAATGAATTTTAGGATTTTGATATATCCATATAAATTTATCAAAAAACAATTTTCCATAAAAACATAAGGCCTAAATCAAAAAAATTACATAAGTAAAAAAAGTTTACTTTAAAAAAATACATTGATTGGCCAATTTTCGAACGAATTGGACAAAAAAGTTGAAAAATCTGGATGATCCCCTTAAAGGGTCAAAATAAATTAAATGTCACCCTGCTAAGATGCAGTTTTTTTCAAAATTTTCAGAATAATCTTCAGTATCATTTCATTCACTGTTAATGATAAAATTAAACCTGAAAAAAACACTATTTCCTAAAGCATGCAAGGGATTATTGACAACAGTTTATACACCTCATGAAAATATTCTTTTGTTAATATTAAGAATGAGAATTTATATTAAATCATTGTAACATTTCACTCATGGAAAAACTGATTACTCCAGTATTCAAGAATTAATATAGTTGAATTTATCATTATTGCAATGAAGATTAAATGTTTTTCTACATATATTGACTTTTTTCATTTTGTATTTCAAACTCATTATATAAGCATTAAATAACACAGGCTAATGATCAAGTTTTATTAATAAAATAAACTCAAGCTTTCTTTCTAGTTATTAAATTTCAAGACTTCAAATAATAGCCATTAACAAAGAACTAGTATCAAGAAAATAGCCTCTCCAGTCACCAGTGAAGAAATTCAAGAATAAAGTCCCTACATTCAAGGTAAACTAAAATACAGTATTACTTATGCATACAGAAGATGATAAAAAAGCAGCAACTCAAAGTTTATGGGTAAAATCCAGTGGAATATTGAATTTCCTAGCCAAATTACTAAGCTTATACAGTCATACCTCATCTTACAAAAGGCATAACGAACAAAACAGTTACAAAACAGTTTCACATAAAATTTCTATCCCTGAAAATAAGAGAAAAATCATGTTAGAAAATGCATATCTCAGAAATTCAAGCAATGCACACTCGGCTTTGCAGCGGCAAGAGTTCCCCCCCATAACATGAATACACTTGTAGCATCAAGCATTTTTTTTATATTGATTCAATAGGAGTAAATTGTAAATGATTTGCACGCTTTATTAATTTGAATGGTTTAATAAACAATTTTCTTTTATTTTGAACACATGTTTCACACAAGATTGGTAAACTTCTAAAAAAATTAGGGATTTTAGGAGGGAGTATTGGGGGCCTTGAACCAAATCAGGCCTACTACATGTAAAATGCAATGGTACTTATTAAAAATCACGTTACAAAACCACTTTGGGAACAAATTAATTTTGTTAGATGAGATATGACTGTAGAACCAAACTTGGAATAAAATTTATAAAAACAAGACATCGATAAAATGACAATATGTATGAGCCCAACTCAGCCTTGAAGAAAAAGAGTAATCTAAAAACCAAAGATTACAAGTGGTACAAAGATCTGGTCAATTGGAAAGGAATGCTCATCAGTCAATAGAAATTTCTGCTAAGGTATTATGGAGAGTTTGATACAATAGAGAACCAGGGCACTAGTTATGCAAGTCTACTACAGAGATGGTCACTGTCTCACTAATCTCTTCCTCAACTTGGTACTCTTTTACTTCCACTTTCTATGCATTATTTGTAGCTCACTATCTTCAACAAGGATAATATATCATAGTATCAAAAATTAGAACTTCAACATTCTAACATTTTTTTCAATAAAAAGCCAATGGAACTAGTTTACAACCATGGACAGGCATCAATCAAACAGACATAAATTATTAATTATTTAAACAAAGAAATTTAGATATAATAAAATCACACTAACAAAACATAAAAAAGAAAATAAATTACATTAACGACATTTAGAGTGAAAATATCTCAAGCTACAGAGTGCTCTTCACCCTAGAGCAATTTTTTCATCATTCTTAACCATTATTACATGCATCAATTTCTCACCTGCTCCAACATCAATACCTAACAGTCAGCATTCAAAAGTTGTGATAATATGGTGAGCTTGCTTTTTTCTATTTGTATTTCTTGCCGACAAAATTTTTCATTTTTCAAAAATAATGGCATTTAAATTATTTCCACCCCACAATGAAAATGCATCGCCCATGAAATTGTGTTGCCTCTTGCAATTATATTTACATGTATCATCACATGTAGATTAAGCTGGAACTTGAACTTGAGGGATGACAGCGTTGGGGCCTTTGTAACGACCTAGAATTCCCTCCACAATTTTTACATAGAGAGTTCAGCGCCTGGTTCCAGACTCAACCACTAAACTAGTCAGGATCTACCAATCCTTGTCACAAGCTGCCATTGGACGGCATCACTGGGATAACCAGTATGTCAAAACACCATCCCCAAGCACATTGGGTCATTACTGCCCACTCTACCTGACTGGCTCATTCCAGTCACTGTCTCTTACTCCAGGCATGCACAAGAAACATTTTCATAGCTTCAATGATACTCAAATTACACTCCTGATCCAATCCAGCAAGACAGCTCATGCTGCAATCATCTTCAGCACATCTGACATACCACTCATTCTCTCCATACTGCTCGAGCACCACATTCATGAAAGTTTCTCTCTCCTGCTCATACTTACTATATTCCAGCACAAAATGCTCAATTGTTTCCTCCACTCCACTATTATACCGCCGACATAATCTGTTATTGTTCTTATTCCACCTCCATGTACGTTTGTTCACACTCAATGACTTACATTTCACTGCAAACAAGAGTTGACTTCCAAAACTACCATCATAGAACATCTCAAACTTAGGTGCTTCTTTTTTCACATACCAGTTAAGTGTATTCTTCCACATCATGCTAAGCTTCCACTTTTTCAATCCATACTCCTTAGTTTGCCTCTCAATCTCTTTTTTCCACCTCTTGCAGTCCCACTCCGGCCCTCCACCTCCAACATTTATTAAACTCCAGTCATCCACAGGTCTCCCAATTCTAACAGGAATAATCTTTTGCATACTAAGTTTCCTTGCATGCCCCCAACATACTTTCTCCCAATAGCTTAGACTCAGATTCCGTTCAAAAATTTGCTTTACCCACCTGCTATTCTGCATTCTTTCAACTCTTACCTTATAATTCATCACCGCTTTCATCATTCTTTCTGAAAATAGGCTCAACACCAGGTCACCTCTAATGGCTTCTGTAGCCGTCCATTTTGGAGCACCCAATGCTAAACGTCCTATTTTATTTCGTATTACATCCAGCTTTTCAAGATCACTTCCATTCCAGGCAAGAGCACTCATACCATACATGACACTAGGTACAGCAACATACTTCCACATTCCTCTCACACATTCATACTTGTTTGCTCTGTATCTGGCCACACCACTTAATCATCCACTCCACTGCATTGCTTTTGCCGCTTTCTCACCCTTAGTTCTAGTGCATCCATCTTCACTTATCATACAACCTAGATATTTGTATTATTTGTTCTACCTATTCTGATTTTTCCAATATTCCACAGTCTGTCTCTATCAGTCTCATCACTATTTATAACCATAACCTTAATTTTGTCGGCACCAAAGTTCATCTTGAAATCTGTACTATATCCATTCACAATGTCAAGCATCCCTTGCAGTTCATGTCCACATTCACTAACCATAACCACATCATCAGCATACAACAAACAGCTCAGTCTTTCATTACCAACTTTCAGTCCTAAGCCACTCATTCTCAGTCGAACTGCTAATTCTTCTGTGTACAATCCAAACAAGAGGGGAGACAGAGTACAACCCTGTCTTACTTCTCTAACACTCTTTACTTGCCCTGTTTCCAAATTTCCTAACCTGTAGATAGCGCTTGTGTTCTCATACAGACTTAGTACAATTTTTACTTTTTTTCTGCTAAACCCAACTTTTCTCAAAATTTCAAAGAGCCTAACCCAATCCACTCTGTCATAAGCCTTTTCAATATCCAGGAATGCTAAATTTACCTTCCTATCATCCTTCCTCATTCGCTCAATTATTTCACTCACTACTAACAGATTATCCTCCCCACGTCTATCCTGCCTAAAACCATTCGGTTCTTCACCTAGGACTCCTAATTCCTCAACTAAATTTTTCATTCTCTCATTCAAAATACCACAAAAGATCTTACATACAGTGTCAGCCAGTGGCAATTGGTCTGTAATTTTTTAGTTCTTTCATACTCTTATGTCCAACCTTATGCAACAATACTACATTACACTTGTTCCAGTCATCCGGTACTCTTTTACTCTTCCATATCTCATCAAATAAACATTTCAACATACTGACTACACTCTCTCCTCCACATTTATAGAACTGATATGGGATCTTATCAGGGCCACATGCCTTTCCATTTTTCACTTTCTTCAAAAAACTTACAAATTCTTCACAAGTGATATTGTCTTCCATGTGCACAGTTCACGTTCATCAATCAGAAAATTTATGGTGTAATCACAAATCACAACAATAAGTTTTCAGGTCTCCGTTGTCTGCTTATTACGATCTTGAGACCTTTCCGCTCTGAAAT
Organism: Morinoia aosen; assembly: GCA_030386875.1. NCBI lineage: Eukaryota > Metazoa > Arthropoda > Malacostraca > Amphipoda > Talitridae > Morinoia > Morinoia aosen. The sequence goes on along the minus strand of CM059576.1, from coordinate 104,560,537 downwards.
TTTGAAAAATTGTGTCACAGTTTATTCCTATCGCAACATTTAAAAATACGTCATTTCGGGTAAATACGTTTTCTATGTATCAAGGATAAGCAAGGAAACGTAATACTATACATGATTTACAGGTATTTTTCGGCACATCATCAAACTTAATTTAGAAATGGCACAAATAATTCAAATTATTTTAATTAGCAACCAGCTCCATAGGTCGACTCCCCCAGTTACGTATTGGGAACTTTTACTGCAATATTTAGCTAAGACTTTCTTACGTTTGCAACTTACACTCAAGTAGCGAAAAAAGGCTCAACGGTTTAACTTTTTGTTGCTTATTACATACATACCTGCATTGGCCATGGTTACTCATTCACGCTATCAATAATCAATATAATAAAAATACTCTAATCTTGTTGTTAAACATGAAATCTGTTTTTGTATGAGTTTTATAACAAGATGATGAGCGTAATTGATTGAACATGTACTGCATATAATCATATAGAACACAAGTTTTGTTAGCTAGTAAATGATGGGTTATTTCGAACACGTTTTTGAACACCAGATAATTCACATGACTCGATTTGGTTTCTTTACCTATGACCGTTAAAAAGAAAAAATCCTTTACCGCCAGAATGGTGCCCGTACTGAATAACTCAACCTACTCACCCCCACTCCCACTCATGTAGCAGTCGCTACAAGGCGTAAAAACTATAAACTTGCCCATTTGCACTTAAATAAAGTAATTATTAGCATTAAAAATCTTACTCTAAATTATTATTAATTATTTTCTACTTCTAATTCGTAATCATTGAAGTTTGTGTGTAAATACATGAGAGATGAAATAATCAATCGACATTTCGAGTTTTAAAGCAGCCCGAATTGGCAACATCCAAGCGCGTCGCTTGAACTGACTCACTCTTGCTTGTGGTTTTGTTATCGTGCGTACATCTCTCGTAAGTTAAAAGAAATTAAGTGTTAGAATAGAAAGAAACCTGGTAAAGTATATGTGCCATGTGTTTTTAGTGTGTATTGTGTTTAAACGTAAAGGATCTGTTCATCGTCGTGAGTTAGGAATAAACTCTAAAATAGTGTTGAAATTCTAAGACTAGCATGTTCATTTTCGAGGCTACCTCGACGTGACAAAGCGTATAAATTTTGCGTGTCACGATTCATTTCTGTGTTGAGTCATTATATTAAATCAACTAAGTTGTGCCTTACTACAAGTTATACATATTGCAGCGGTCATATTGATAGTGAAATTCGTCATAAAATACTCGTGAGAAAGCACGACAGAACTGCTGGCGTCTTTGTTCCCGGTGTTTTTGTTTTCCAAGATGGCGAAGCACAAGCTGCCGACTCATGTCAATTTAAATCGTACTTTTGTACGTGGAATAATATTTCTTGTTACAAACATACTTGCAGTAGTTTTTCTTAAATGTGTTTCGACGTGAAATAATAATTAAAAATGTTTTTTAATCATTTCGTACAGTTTATAAATTACGAAGATTATTCATGTCTATGCCTGCTAAAGTTTTAGTTTTTCTTAATTTTCATACTCCTTAAATCTTGCGTTTAATCGCACTTATTTCAATATAAATCACTATCAACATATTAAATCAAATCTTTATTCTTGCGGCAGAAATACATACTAGCATCTGTCATCGTAAACGCGTACTCTTCGCGTACAACATACTTCGTGAACGATGTTATGCCGGCGGTTTATTGCAAATGGCGTAACGTAAAAACCGCCGGGTCATCGTCACCTTGATTTTCATGTTTCGTCTTGTGGATATTTTCTTTATGTGCAAGCAACACCTTTAGTATTTCTTTTCTCAGGTAGATATTATTCCTTATTTGTATCAATGATGTTTTTGCCAGTGCTTTTTCAGTATGAGTGATCTTAACGAAAGCTAGGATTTTCTTCCCTGTTATTTCTCGTACGGATATAGAGATGTTCTCGAGTACACAAAAGTTATTAACTCTCATCATATGCATTTTAGCTATTTTCTTATATATTCCTTCATGCTGCATAAATCACGTGTTATTCAGCCACACGAAATTGCTATAATTCTACAAAAAGGGAATTACCGATATTATTTTTTTTTTAAATCACAAGTGGTTATTACCAAAATTCCCTTCAAATATTGCATGTCTCTATTTCAAGTAGGAGCAGTGGTGGAAGAGTTCTGCCAGTTCTAAATGGATTCTATCCTACTTTTGAGCTTGACAAAAGAGAGATTTCTTAAGTTAGCTCGTGTTGAATCTGTAGGATTTTCTCGGAAGAATCTGCTTTGTGGGAGTTTATCATTTACGATGTTGGGAACTGTCAGTGGTGGAATTTTCCTTGATGTCTCCTTGGACTGCTCATCCAGCGTTTGGACTCTTTGCAGGACCTCAACGACATCGCCAAACGCCACCACACAACCAGTTCCCTGGGCCTTGTGGGGATTTCCTTTTGGGATTGTTCTTGGACTTGTTTTTGCCTTAACTGAATCCTACCTGAGTTTGGGTCTGATAGACCTCATTTACCATATATTCCCCTTGCAATTCACATGGGTTATTTTTGAAGCTAGTAAGCCTAAGATTCCACTCCCGGCTAGCTAAACTACCTGCTTCGACTATGATAACTCGCTTGTCCAGCTTGGGATTAAGAACGCTGATACCTTAACGTGCCACCACCAAACGTCACGAGTCCTCCCAAAGTCTTATAAATTGGGCCGCTAAAATCAACCCCAAACACACACCCACACTGTCGACTTCGTCACTGGCCGGAGCCTACCACCCGCACGGACTGCGAACCATCTTCAGCCAAGTTCTTCAGTAACTCAAGACTCGGCGGTCCTTTCCGGCTCCTTCAAATAAACCAGAGACAAAAGCTGAGTTTCCACGCCAATCATCACCCTTTCTCATGGTTTACAAATACTTATCGATTCGCGTTTAGCGTTTGTCATACCCACGGCAAACCTAACACTGGTGACAACCCAGAGTTTTTTTAAAAAAACCCCAATCCTTCTTTAAAGCTAAAAAAAAATATTCAACTCGATAAGTGTTTGAGAAATTGTGAGAGAGGATAATTTTGGCATATCATTGTAGTGATAAATTTCCCATGTCGTAGTCTTTGAAAATTTTTCTGTAGATTTGGCCGTGTTAATGAAGGTTCTCTGAGCAGCTCTAACAAAAATTTTTTTTCGGCGCTATCCTGTCCTTGTTTGTTTCATGTGCCTCAGTAGGTAGGAAAAATATTTTTCTCCTAGTTCCGTGCTTTACGCTTATTTCTGACTACCGTAAAAATTTTCGTTTCCATTCTCTTTCTTTCCGTTTTCTTTTTCAACGTTATTGAATGATTGAGTAGGTAGAAGAATAATTTTTTCTCACCTGTTTTATTTTTGTGCCTACGCAAATTGCCGCATACCGCATAAATTTTCGTTTCCAATTTCATATTTTCTTCTTTCCGTCTCAACTTTATTTGAATGATTGTGTAGGTAAAGTAATAACGCAAACCTTTGTCACTTTAATTCCAAGTCATAGGCATTGATAGCTTAATTGTGCATCCCCAAAGAAAATTGCTAGCATGTCTGACTCAGATAATGAAGATCGAGCGCGCACAAAACCTCTTAGTCTGCCGCCCTTCATTCCGGAGGACAGCCACACTTGGTTTAACCAAGTCGAGGCCATGTTTAGGTATCATAAAATAAGGGATGAACATGACAAATTTTACGCCCTTGTGTCCGCAGCTCCCACGAAGTTATTAAATGACTCCAATAACCTGCTAGAAAACCCTCCCGCTATTGATCCGTACGGCCCTTTGAAAAGAAAGATATTGCAGAAGTTGCAGATGTCCGATGCGGACAAATTCAGAAGCCTTGTAGACGCCTCAGCAATTCCATCTGTCTCTGTCTCTTTCTCTCCCACTTCGTTAGTTAAAGAGTTGCGCAAACTCGCAGCGGGTGTTGCCGTAGCTGAGGGATTTCTGAAAGAAGTTTACATGAGTAAACTTCCTTCAAATGTGCGCCCATTTCTATCGCTAGCAAGCCCTGATCACACTTTGGAGAAGCTTGCAGAGTCTACTGAGACGGTGATGCGCAACATTAATTTGTCACAAGCACCGCAAGTTGCTTCCTTGAACGCACCAGCTGCAAATTTTAGCCCCTCAAATACTCCTATTAACCAATCCTCAGCCACAATAGATAAGATGCAGCAAGACATCGCGGAGCTAAAGCAAGCTTTACAGAATTGCCAGTTAGGTCAGAGTGTAGCTCACATTTAGCAAGGCCCAGGGAGATTCCAAAGCCACCAAAATGCCTACGACTACCCCTATGACTATCCCTCCAACTATCATCCTTTTCCTCCTCCTCAACGTTTTGATAGAGGTAGATCTTATGATAGGTCAAATCAAGACCGCCGCTTTCGGTCGCGCTCTCGTGATGCTAGTAGTAATTTATGCTGGTACCACCAGAAATTTGGTGACCAAGCTCGCAAATGTGCCTCACGCTTTTGTCCTCGTTATACCGAAATGACTTCGGGAAACGCCAACAGCGACGCATAGTAGCGAGTACTGCGTTGCCTCATTCCCAGACTACTCGCCTCTTGACCATTCTTGATCCCACAACCAAATATCGATTTTTAATCGACACTGGTTCCAGTGTGTCAATTATCCCAGCCACGGCGAAAGACAAAAACAACCAATTGTTGGCGACACTACGCGCCGCAAATGGCACGCCAATAGCTTGTTATGGAGAAAAATTAATAGAGTGCAGTCTGGGATTGAGGTGAAATTTTCTTTTCACCTTCCTCATCGCGGAAGTCCAAGAGCCTATCATTGGCGCGGATTTCTTAGCGAAGTTTGGGATTCTTGTAGATGTTAAAAACCGTAGAATTAGGGACGAAGAGACACAGATCTCAATTCCCGCTTGTGGCATAACTAGAGCTAATGTCTTGCATTCCTTCTCAATCGCTTTCAAACAAGAGTGCATGTTCGAGCAGTTACTAGCAGATTACCCTGCACTAACAAATTCTAACTTAGTTACTAAAACAATGCAGACTAGCACGAAACACCACATCGAAACTACTGGTCCGCCAGTCTATTCCCGAGCAAGGCGACTACCGCCTGATCGATTGGCTTTAGCCAAGAAAGAATTTGCGCGCATGCTAGAGAGCGGCATCATCCGCAGTTCCACAAGTCCTTGGGCTAGCCCTCTTTTGCTAGTACCCAAGGCTAACGGTGAATTCAGACCTTGCAGGGATTTCCGCAGGCTGAATGCCGTTACTCTACCTGATCGCTACCCTATTCCTTACCTTCATGATTTCAGTGCAAATTTAGAGGGAGCACAAATTTTCTCAAAAATTGACTTGCAGCACGCCTTTCATCAAATTCCACTTGATGAGAGTGCTATCGCTAAGACCGCGGTAATCACTCCGTTCGGTCTCTTTGAGTTCCTCCGAATGCCATACGGCCTGAGGAATGCTCCTCAGACATTCCAAAGGCAAATGGCTGAAATTTTCTCAGATCTCAATTTCGCCTATGTCTATCTAGACGACATCCTAGTGGCATCTACAACCCCGGAGTTGCACAAAGACCATCTTAGGGTCGTTTTTCAAAGACTGTCCGACAATGGACTCCTCGTAAATCCAGCAAAATGCGAGCTCGGAAAGCCATCACTGATTTACTTAGGTCATGAAATCTCTAGCCTAGGTCTAAAACCTTTGCCTTCCAAAGTAGAAGTGATCAAAAACTTTCCTCTTCCACAGACCCAGAAGGAACTAAGAAGGTTCCTAGGTTCTGTTAACTTCTATCATCGCTTCATACGCAACTGTGCTCAAACTTTAGCCCCCTTGTCAGACTTGCTCGAACCGAAACGAAAAGGTAAATCTATTGAGGTAAAATGGACGGAGGATGCGCGCAAAGCTTTTGATGAGATAAAGCATAAGTTAGCAACCGCGACTGAATTATCCTACCCTATTGCAAATGCTGACTTCAGTCTCGTTGTTGATGCATCCAGTACTGCCGTAGGTGCCGTTTTGCAACAAAAAGTAGGTACTAATATCTCTCCTCTTGCTTTCTTTTCCAAAAAGCTATCGCCCACTGAGCGTGCTTATAGCGCGTTCGGTAGGGAACTTCTTGCCATCTATCTGTCTGTGAGACACTTTCGCTATGCTCTAGAGGCAAGGGAGTTCGTGATCTACACAGACCACAAACCTTTGACCTCAGCGATTAAGATGCCTTCTGAAAGACATTCCCCAAGAGAAGCTCGACACCTTTCCTTCATTAGTCAATTCACCACTGATATCCGATATATCAAAGGTCTCGACAATACTGTCGCTGACTGCTTATCGAGAATCAACTCTGTCCAAACCAGTGGTGAAATCACTTTCGGCAACATTGAAAATGCGCAGAAGGAGGATCCTGAACTCCAGGATCTTCTCAAGCCTTCTAACACTTCCTCTTTGAAATTAACCTTGGTTGACGGCGTGTACCGTGATGCCGAGCGACTTTCGCGTTTGTATCTTCCCGCGACTCTCCGCAGAGTAGCTATTCTCCACTATCATTCCTTCTCTCATCCTGGTATTAACCGTACATTGCGTTTGATTTCCGATCGTTTCGTCTGGCCAGCGATGCGTAAGGAGGTCAAGCAAATTGTGCAAAATTGCCATGCATGTCAGAGTAGTAAAGTGGTGAAACATAATCGTGCAGCGCTGCAGAGTTGTGCATTCACAGGTCACAAGTTCGACGCGGTCCACCTAGATTTGGTGGGTCCGCTGCCTTTGTCGCGCGGTCATTCTTATTTGTTAAAACAATCATAGATAGGTTCACGAGATGGGTTGAGGCCGTGCCTCTTCCTGATACCCAAACTGAGACTGTAGCGCGCGCCTTCATGACCACCTGGATTTCCAGATTTGGGGTTCCCTCAAGTGTCACGCATGACCGGGGATCACAATTTACCTCAAAATTTTGGAGTGAGCTTAGCACTGCTTTAGGGTGTGAAAACGTAAACACTACCGCTTACCATCCGCAGTCGAATGGACTTATTGAGAGAGTCCACAGAGACCTCAAAGCTGCGCTGCGCTGCCTTAATTGCAGCCATGATTGGACTGACAGACTTCCAGTAGTACTATTGAGCATTCGCAATTTGTATCGACAAGATCAGCAGTGCACAGCAGCAGAGATGCTTTATGGAAAAACACTTCGTCTCCCCGGCGACATTGTTGACCCAAAACCTTTGCCTGAATTTTCATCCGCTGACCGTTCCGCATATGTAACCTGTCTCAAAGATTGCATGCGTCAGATCAAGTATGTGGCTCCACGAATGCCTCAAACAAAAGACAAACTAGATCCTGTTTTGCAAGACTGCACACATGTGTACGTCCGCAATGATGCAATAAAACCTACGCTCACACGCCCTTATGATGGCCCATTCAAAATAATCAAAAAGACGCCGAAATATTTTGTCCTTGAAAGATCTGGTTCACACGACCCTGTGAGCATTGATTGATTAAAAGTTGCGTACACTTCCGATCATAGTGTAACTTCTAACTCATCATTCTCTCCACAGATTTCCCTTTCCACTGAGACTCGATCATATCTACCATCTCAGCTTCCTCAGTTGGCTGCCTTGTTGCCTAGTCAACTCGAGTGTAATCCTTTCTATGTGCCTGTACATTCAAACCCTATCCCTAAGCCTATCGTAGACTCTAATTCTAGCCCTCTTACTGAAACAGCGACAAGTCCGGAGAGACCAGACGAGCCCGCTGCAGTACCTCCTGTTCCTAGAACTCTTGCTGATCTAAATTTGCAGACCCGTTTGATAAAACTTCCCCGCTCAGTAACGTTTTCCAACCACCGAACCCGGCAGGGCCGCGTAGTAAGACCTCCTTCCCGCTACAAATGATTGCAGCGAGTGGACCTTTCGGTCTGCGCCTTGGGGGGTAATGTAGCAGTCGCTACAAAGCGTAAAAATTATAAACTTGCCCATTTGCACTTAAATAAAATAATTATTAGTGTGCTTCCTTCGCAGCAATTTAGGAAATTTCTATTTTCAAACAGCGGTAGAAAATTTGTGCCTTCGAATATCGAGGGAACCAGTCCGCACGTTCACTCGTTTTCCGGAAACGCTCTCTTCCGGTACATTAGGTATTTAAACTCTGCGAGCTGAGTAGAGGCCGCCAGTTGTGTTGAAGTAGTGTGTAGACTCCAGAGAAGGAAATGTAAGTAAAGAGTGCTAAATATTAAGTGCATTGGGTCCCTATAGATGTCTGTTTTGTGTCTCCTACTAGACAGTGAATTCTTAGGTCCTAGAAAAGCTAAAAGATTTCAGGGGATGTTAGAATGTGTGCTGTCACAGTTTTTCTGTTTGTGCTTTTACAATTCTAGATACTGATTCTTCATTCGCGGTGCCAATATAATGTAATGCTGTGTTTACCTATTTGTACCTGGCTCAAATTGTCTAGTGGTATTGCCCTGTGTTGGACAGGGTTGTGAGACTTTCTTGCAAACACTCAGTCATGTTTTGATTATATTGTTGAGCCTGATTTGTTCTGTGCTTGTCAGTGCTACTTAATTTATTTGCTGGAATTCACAGCTGGATTCATTGTGCTCAGTTGTTGATTTGATCTAAGCACATTGCATTATATAGATCCTTGTTATCATTCACGATTAATGTTAGTGGATTTAAACTCTGGTATTTGGACTCTAGAATTGTGTAATTCCTCACTCAAGTTGCTATTTTACCAGTCTGTAGAGTGTGGTGGTTTTTGCCTATTTTTATTTGTGTGATTTTTACTGTGCTGCGGATATTTTATATTGCCTGGTTGATGATGTGTTCATGCCTGTTGGGTAACTATTTACTTGTTCAGAGGTGTCTAAGTGTGCCCCCTTGTTCACTTATTAACCACCTTTATAGATGGGTGTGTTTTAACTATGCCCAGGTGGTACTATAGATTGATAGACTTTTGTGACTAGTCATGTGAGTCAGAAACAACTCAAGTTGTCAGGCACTGTTTACGTAGGAATAGCTGTGTAACTTTAGTTCAGCGTCTACCGGGTTGGACATGCATTTTTATATGGGAATAGCCGTGTAACTTCAATTCAGCATCTACTTGGTTGGACATTAGTGTGTAGAGCCTACTGCCTGACCTTAGTATTTAATGAGGGCCTCATTAGGTTGACTGGTTATATCTGATTGTGCCATTGGGATGCTCGTATGAAAATTGTACTAAGTCTCGCCAATGATTTGGGTGTTGAATGAGCCGCTGAAGTATTACCCGTGTTCTCTGAATTAGATTTTCTTGTGCCAGTGATGCAGTTCTGCCCCAATTTTTGCGTCCTTATTTTCTGGTTTGCCCTCTGAATCACTTTTAGATATGCAATCTCTAAAAACTGTATATTTTTTGTATTACTTTTGTGCTAACTAGACCTTTCTATTTCAGGAAAATTTATGTACAATAAATGGCTGCTTAAGACAAGTTTTGCATCATCCGTGGACTTTTCTGAACCTTCCCCTCGTCGATAGAAATTGTTGAGGCAGTCACAATAAATTTTCAACAACATCTCTGCAATTTCTCAAATGGCCAAAAGAAGCTCAAAGAAAACCCTTAAACTAGCTGAAGTTGAAGCCGTAAAGACCTATGACGATCTTTATGAAGCCCTGTCCAGGGAGAGTCCAGGAGAGGATGAGACGTCGGCCATCTTATCCTTCATAGCTGAACTTAAGGTCAAGCGCGATCAGTTCATCACTTCAAGCCGAGCCTTTGAAGGTTCCTTGGAACGAGCAGGACATAAGCAGCGGTACCATGAGCAATTTTTGAAGAGACGTGTGATGCTGGAAGACTGCTTTGGTCGCATCGCGACGCTCAACAAACAGATGGAGAGGCTTGGAGGGGACATGGTTTCCAACCTTGATCCCAAAGACCTGTCTTCTCTGCGTAGTGAGAGAATGAGTAAACTTACCTCCGTAAGAAGAGAAAAAGTTGGACCTTTTTCCACACCACTGTCGGTAGCCTCTGAGGTTTCTACTATCTCAGAAGGAGAGGATGAAGAATATCAAGAGCAGGAAAGCAACCTAGATGATCTGGCAGGGCTGATGGAACACGCTTCCGTGAGCTCTCGCAGGTCGATTCTAGAGCCTAGAGTAGAGGCAAACCATCTACTGAGAGCTCCTAGGCAGGGAAGCACTCTAGATGCAGCTTCTGTTCACCTTATCCTGGCCGAGGTGTTGAAGACCCCTGCCAACCCCTTCAAAGGAGACATCGGATTGTACCATTGCTGGGAATCTGATCTGAAGAATCGACTGCAGGGACTAGCTTTGGGCCCCATCGAAGAGCTACAAGTTTTGGCGGCCAATACCGCGGGTAAACCCAAGGAGTACGTTCAGAGAACTATGAGGTCAGTCATCGGAAACAATGCAGAGGCAGTGTTGCAGGTGGTATGGAACACCCTTCGTGAGCGTTATGGTTCGGACTGGTTGCTAGCAGAACACACGGCAGACCAACTTCGGAACTTCCCAAACATCCCTCCTGGGGATCTTACCGCTCTCCAGGATTTCTTAGATTCTACGAGTACCGCACTTACCAACGCAGCAAGATCGGACGAGCTGGAGGAGTTTTGCACTACCAGAGGCATGAGGCTCTTGGCACTCAAACTCCCGCCAGATCTGCAACGCAGATGGCATAGGAAAGCATCTGACCTACGAGCCAAGAGTGGGCAGCGCCCAACGTTCTCCTTCTTCAACCAGTTCCTAAGAGACGAAGAAAGAGCGATGAGGGATCCATTTTTCAACCCAGCACTGTCAGGCGGAAGACCCAAGCCCGTTCGGGTCCTGCACACAAGCGCTGACCAGAATACCAAGAAAGAGTCTAGTGAAGGTGATCAGTCCATGGTGGCCTACAACAAACCTGAGTCAAGATATGAGGCGCAAGGACCTCACAACAAAAAACCTCCGGAAACGGACCATAGAATCAACAAATGTATTTTCCACAAGGTCGACGCCCATGGAACCTGGGAGTGCCGGTCCTTTGGAAGACTACCCATCGACCAGAAGAAGAAGCTCATCACCGAGGCGAAGGTATGCTTCCGATGCCTTGGTCCCCATTACATCAGGAACTGCGACAAACAAGTGAAGTGTTCTCACAGTCAAGGCTCACACTTGACGGTCATGCACCGGGCAAGCACTAAACCGGTGACCCCTGGTGAGGTCGCCACCTGCACCAGAACGGGATGCCTCGGTCTCGAGTCCAGGGAATTTTCCAAGACGCTGTTAGTAGATGTCACCTCGACGTCCACCCAGAGAAAAGTGCGTTGTTACGCCATCATTGACGAGCAAAGCTCAAGATGCTTTGCGGACCCTTCTCTGATAGAACAGCTCGATCTTAAGGCCACTCCCTGGAAGTACGCCCTCAGAACACTAAGTGGTCTGTCGTCTGAGGTGGAAGGACACGCCATCACCGGGCTCAAGATAAGGGGTGTGGGTGAGAACCGATGGCATCAGCTACCCACTACATGGACCAACGAAAATATCCCGGACACGACTGACGAAGTAGCCACTCCCGACGTTGTGAAGAAGCTCAGCCACGTTGCGCACCTGGTCAAGCACTTCAATGAGCATGATCCTTTGGCTCGGTCACTGATACTCATCGGAAGAGATGCCGTGTCGCTCATGGCATCTAGACACTATGGAGTACGAGGTCCTCTTGCCTGCAAGACCGCCCTGGGCTGGGCACTGTTGGGACCATTGAACGGAGGAGCGAGAACCCAGCAGACCACTGCCCTGCGGACGTCATTCGTGAACCACGAGGATCATCACTTCTCGATCAAGATACGTGGGCCCAACCCTGGGAGGCAGACGCTCGACGTCTTTGAGGAGCGAGTCGACGACGAGCTCCAGGGTCTGAGTGTGTTAGACAATAAATTTGTAAGTATTTTGAGAGCTGGTATCGAAGTGAAAGACGATAGGATTGTTGCGCCCTTACCCTTTACTAGAGATCCACCAAATTTGTGTAATAATTACGTGTCTGTATTGGGAAGAACGAACACGACGTTGGGAAAACTGCGTCGAGATCCCTCAAGTGCTACACTAAGTCTCGAGAAAATGCAATCGTACATTGACAATGATCACGTTGAGGAAGTAGTCGCAGGGGAACTTCCTGAGAAAGGCGTGGGATGGTACTTGCCTATCTTCCCGGTAAGGCAAGCCCAAGAAGGGAAAGTTAGGTTGGTGTTCGATGGTTCAGCAAAGCACAAGGGACACTGCCTCAATGATGAGTTGTTGACGGGCCCCGATTTGAACAACAGCCTTCGGGGAATATTGCAGAGATTCCGACTCCACCAGGTAGCCTTTACAATTGATATAAAAAATATGTTCCACAATTTTCGAGTCAAGATTGAAGACAGGGACTATCTGCGTTTCTTTTGGTTCAAAGATAATCGGGTTACTAACGAGATTGTCCCCTACAGAGCTAAGGTCCATGTCTTCGGGTTGCGGAGCTCTCCGGCCGTCGCTGCGTTCGCCCTTCGCCATATCGCCGACCTGGGCGATGCATCCGGACGCCCGAGCCGGGCCACTGACTTTCTCCGTCATGCGACGTACGTTGATGATGGGTCTGCTAGTTTGGACTCCCCAGACGAGGCCAGGGAGCTGCTTGGCGAGGTGCGGTCTCTGTTGCACAAGTATGGGTTGAACATTCACAAAGTTGCCACGTCTGACACTCGGGTAACGGTGGGTCTGCCAGACGAGGAACTAGCCGCACCAAAGACTGTCACTTGGGACGGATCCGTTATCCAACGAACATTGGGGATTCATTGGAACGTCTCCGAAGATCTGTTAATATTCAAGGTCAATATCCCGGACAGACCCTTCACTAGGAGGGGTGTGCTGTCTACTGTGAACTCCTTCTTTGACCCCCTCGGACTAGCTGCGCCTCTTATTTTGGGTGGCAGACTTCTACAAAGAAAGGCGCTGTCTGATAGCACTGCCGAAACTAACCAAAGCTCCACTCTGTGGGACGAACCTCTACCTAAGAAACTGGAAGAGCATTGGGAATCGTGGAAAGACGGACTGAGAAGATCAAAGGAAATACGCCTCAGTCGGTGCGTGAAGCCGCGCGACTTTGGGGAGGTTTCACGGCACTCGCTTCACGTTTTTTGTGACGCCTCTCAGGAGGCCATTGGCTATGCGATTTATTTGCGGCTGACCAGTACCCGAGAGCAGAAACATTCCACCTTGATCAACGCCAGTTCGAGGGTGGCACCTAGGGCAGCTACCACCATACCACGGTTGGAACTGTGCGCCGCAGTCGAAGCAGTACTGGCAGCAAGAGAGACCCTCAACGACCTCAAGGTGAATGTGCAAGAAGTCAGATACTACACGGACAGTCAAATTGTTCTTGGATACCTGAAAAATGAGGATAAACGCTTCACCAGATATGTGACCCGGAGAATAGAGTTGATTAATAAGCATTGCTCTCCGACTCAGTGGTACTTCGTAGACACGAAAGAGAACCCCGCAGACATGGCTACTCGTCCCACGGATGTAGAGCAGCTCGTACACAGCCATTGGTTCACCGGCCCTGCCTGGATATTAGAAGATTGCGTCGTCGACGCTCAGCCCCCTTTTGAGGAAGCGCAACTAACAGAATCGTTGCCGGAGACCAAAGCCTTCACGACCTTGACCGGTTCGCCACCTCCATTTCGTACGGTGATGGACCGACTGAGTAGGTGGACCAGGCTTCTCGGGGTTACCCGCACCGTGCACAACCTGGCACATAAGTGGCTGATGCGAGCGAGATCTAACCTCAACACTTCTTCGGAACCGACACTACGTATACTTCAGAACGACCAGGAAGCTGAAATGTACCTCGTTAAGGCCGTCCAACAAGAATCTTACAGCGAAATACTACCCAAGACGGGGAAACCAGGTCCAATGCAGCTACCGGAAGGACATCAACTGACACCACTGGCCCCCTTTGTGGATGAAGAACGTCTGATCCGTGTAGGAGGCCGCCTAAAGCACAGTGACTTACCAGTGGATCAAAAACACCCTTTGATCCTACCCAGGAACCATCCCTTCACTCAGATAATTATAAGACGGGCACACCAGCTGGTGGCTCACCAGGGCCGTCTCCTCACCCTTGGTAAGGTGCGATCTCTGGGCTTCTTCATCCCGCAAGGTAGAAAGCAAATAGAACGACTCCTGAGGAGCTGTGTGATTTGTAGGAGGCTGAGAGCTCCCTTTGAGCAACAGATGATGGCCGACCTCCCGGAAGATCGTCTCATCCCCACCCCACCTTTCACCCGGGTGGGCTTAGATGTCTTCGGGCCGTTCACTGTACATGACGGACAGAGCACCCGAATCACAAAGGCCACGAAGAAAATGTATGGCCTACTGGTGACCTGCCTTGTGTCCAGGGCAGTTCACGTTGAACCTCTCTGTGGGATGGATACTCCTTCCTTTATGAACGCATTGCGTAGATTCATCTCTGTACGAGGCACCCCCCAGCTGATAAGAAGCGATCGAGGCACCAACTTTACAGGTGCGGTGTCTCAATCTTGCGATTTGAACAAAGTATCAAAGGACATGGAGACTAGGGGATGCGAGTGGAAATTTAATCTCCCTGGAGCGAGTCATCATGGAGGTGTGTGGGAGAGAAAAATTGGAGCGATCAGAAAGGTACTCGACCTGACCTTGGGGAGGTCAGGAAAGGTGACACTCAACCGTGATGATATGCACACCCTCCTGATAGAAGCCGCGGCCATTGTAAATTCTACGCCCCTGTACGCCCCTTCCGAAGACCCCAATGATGTGTTCCCTATCAGTCCCTCCACTTTGCTAACCATGAGGGACGCCTCTCGCACACAGTCGTCAGACTCGTTCACAGATCGCGACCTCCTCGCTTATGGTCCACGAAGATGGCGGAGAGTGCAGCTGTTGGCGGACCAATTCTGGCAACTATGGAGACAATTCTACCTTCAAGAAATCAGTCGTCGCAGAAAATGGACGACACCAAGGCGTCCCTTGTCCCAGGGGGACATCGTACTGGTACGAGACTCGCAGTCTCCAAGATGTCAGTGGCCCCTGGCTCGGGTAGAGTCGGTGCATCGCTCGGGATCGGACGGACGCGTGCGTGGGGCGACGCTGCGGCGGACGGACAATTCCGGAGGTACCAAAAGTTGTGAGCGATCGATTAAAGATATTGTAGTAATCTTACCTAGCACTGTTGAGAGAGAGGAGTGTGCTGCCTTCGCAGCAATTTAGGAAATTTCTATTTTCAAACAGCGGTAGAAAATTTGTGCCTTCGAATATCGAGGGAACCAGTCCGCACGTTCACTCGTTTTCCGGAAACGCTCTCTTCCGGTACATTAGGTATTTAAACTCTGCGAGCTGAGTAGAGGCCGCCAGTTGTGTTGAAGTAGTGTGTAGACTCCAGAGAAGGAAATGTAAGTAAAGAGTGCTAAATATTAAGTGCATTGGGTCCCTATAGATGTCTGTTTTGTGTCTCCTACTAGACAGTGAATTCTTAGGTCCTAGAAAAGCTAAAAGATTTCAGGGGATGTTAGAATGTGTGCTGTCACAGTTTTTCTGTTTGTGCTTTTACAATTCTAGATACTGATTCTTCATTCGCGGTGCCAATATAATGTAATGCTGTGTTTACCTATTTGTACCTGGCTCAAATTGTCTAGTGGTATTGCCCTGTGTTGGACAGGGTTGTGAGACTTTCTTGCAAACACTCAGTCATGTTTTGATTATATTGTTGAGCCTGATTTGTTCTGTGCTTGTCAGTGCTACTTAATTTATTTGCTGGAATTCACAGCTGGATTCATTGTGCTCAGTTGTTGATTTGATCTAAGCACATTGCATTATATAGATCCTTGTTATCATTCACGATTAATGTTAGTGGATTTAAACTCTGGTATTTGGACTCTAGAATTGTGTAATTCCTCACTCAAGTTGCTATTTTACCAGTCTGTAGAGTGTGGTGGTTTTTGCCTATTTTTATTTGTGTGATTTTTACTGTGCTGCGGATATTTTATATTGCCTGGTTGATGATGTGTTCATGCCTGTTGGGTAACTATTTACTTGTTCAGAGGTGTCTAAGTGTGCCCCCTTGTTCACTTATTAACCACCTTTATAGATGGGTGTGTTTTAACTATGCCCAGGTGGTACTATAGATTGATAGACTTTTGTGACTAGTCATGTGAGTCAGAAACAACTCAAGTTGTCAGGCACTGTTTACGTAGGAATAGCTGTGTAACTTTAGTTCAGCGTCTACCGGGTTGGACATGCATTTTTATATGGGAATAGCCGTGTAACTTCAATTCAGCATCTACTTGGTTGGACATTAGTGTGTAGAGCCTACTGCCTGACCTTAGTATTTAATGAGGGCCTCATTAGGTTGACTGGTTATATCTGATTGTGCCATTGGGATGCTCGTATGAAAATTGTACTAAGTCTCGCCAATGATTTGGGTGTTGAATGAGCCGCTGAAGTATTACCCGTGTTCTCTGAATTAGATTTTCTTGTGCCAGTGATGCAGTTCTGCCCCAATTTTTGCGTCCTTATTTTCTGGTTTGCCCTCTGAATCACTTTTAGATATGCAATCTCTAAAAACTGTATATTTTTTGTATTACTTTTGTGCTAACTAGACCTTTCTATTTCAGGAAAATTTATGTACAATAAATGGCTGCTTAAGACAAGTTTTGCATCATCCGTGGACTTTTCTGAACCTTCCCCTCGTCGATAGAAATTGTTGAGGCAGTCACAATTAGCATTAAAAATCTTTCTCTAAATTATTATTAATTATTTTCTACTTCTAATTCGTAACCATTGAAGTTTGTGTGTAAATACATGAGAGATAAAATAATCAATCGACATTTCGAGTTTTAAAGCAGCCCGAATTGGCAACATCCAAGCGCGTCGCTTGAACTGACTCACTCTTGCTTGTGGTTTTGTTATCGTGCGTACATCTCTTAAGTTAAAATAAATTAAGTGTTAGAATAGAAAGAAACCTGGTAAAGTATATGTGCCATGTGTTTTTAGTGTGTATTGTGTTTAAACGTAAAGGATCTGTTCATCGTCGTGAGTTAGGGATAAACTCTAAAATAGTGTTGAAATTCTTAGACTAGCATGTTCATTTTCGAGGCTACCTCGACGTGACAAAGCGTATAAATTTTGCGTGTCACGATTCATTTCTGTGTTGAGTCATTATATTAAATCAACTAAGTTGTGCCTTACTACAAGTTATACATATTGCAGCGGTCATATTGATAGTGAAATTCGTCATAAAATACTCGTGAGAGAGCACGACAGAACTGCTGGCGTCTTTGTTCCCGGTGTTTTTGTTTTCCAAGATGGCGAAGCACAAGCTGCCGACTCATGTCAATTTAAATCGTACTTTTGAACGTGGAATAATATTTCTTGTTACAAACATACTTGCAGTAGTTTTTCTTAAATGTGTTTCGACGTGAAATAATAATTAAAAATGTCTTTTAATCATTTCGTACAGTTTATAAATTACGAAGATTATTCATGTCTATGCCTGCTAAAGTTTTAGTTTTTCTTAAGTTTTATACTCCTTAAATCTTGTGTTTAATCGCACTTATTTCAATATAAATCACTATCAACATATTAAATCAAATCTTTATTCTTGCGGCAGAAATACATACTAGCATCTGTCATCGTAAACGCGTACTCTTCGCGTACAACATACTTCGTGAACGATGTTATGCCAGCGGTTTATTGCAAATGGCGTAACGTAAAAACCGCCGGGTCATCGTCACCTTGATTTTCATGTTTCGTCTTGTGGATATTTTCTTTATGTGCAAGCAACACGTTTAGTATTTCTTTTCTCAGGTAGATATTATTCCTTATTTGTATCAATGATGTTTTTGCCAGTGCTTTTTCAGTATGAGTGATCTTAACGAAAGCTAGGATTTTCTTCCCTGTTATTTCTCGTACGGATATAGAGATGTTCTCGAGTACACAAAAGTTATTAACTCTCATCATATGCATTTTAGCTATTTTCTTATATATTCCTTCATGCTGCATAAATCACGTGTTATTCAGCCACACGAAATTGCTATAATTCTACAAAATGGGAATTACCGATATTGTTGTTTTTTTAAATCACAAGTGGTTATTACCAAAATTCCCTTCAAATATTGCATGTCTCTATTTCAAGTAAGAGCAGTGGTGGAAGAGTTCTGCCAGTTCTAAATGGATTCTATCCTACTTTTGAGCTTGACAAAAGAGAGATTTCTTAAGCTAGCTCGTGTTGAATCTGTAGGATTTTCTCGGAAGAATCTGCTTCGTGGGAGTTTATCATTTACGATGTTGGGAACTGTCAGTGGTGGAATTTTCCTTGATATCTCCTTGGACTGCTCATCCAGCGTTTGGACTCTTTGCAGGACCTCAACGACATCGCCAAACGCCACCACACAACCAGTTCCCTGGGCCTTGTGGGGATTTCCTTTTGGGATTGTTCTTGGACTTGTTTTTGCCTTAACTGAATCCTACCTGAGTGTGGGCCTGATAGACCTCATTTACCATCTATTCCCCTTGCAATTCACATGGGTTATTTTTGAAGCTAGTAAGCCTAAGATTCCACTCCCGGCTAGCTAAACTACCTGCTTCGACTATGATAACTCGCTTGTCCAGCTTGGGATTAAGAACGCTGATACCTTAACGTGCCACCATCAAACGTCACGAGTCCTCCCAAAGTCTTATAAATTGGGCCGCTAAAATCAACCCCAAACACACACCCACACTGTCGACTTCGTCACTGGCCGGAGCCTACCGCCCGCACGGACTGCGAACCATCTTCAGCCAAGTTCTTCAGTAACTCAAGACTCGGCGGTCCTTTCCGGCTCCTTCAAATAAACCAGAGACAAAAGCTGAGTTTCCACGCCAATCATTACCCTTTCTCATGGTTTACAAATACTTATCGATTCGCGTTTAGCGTTTGTCATACCCACGGCAAACCTAACACTCACGCTCGGCCAAATGCGCCACTTGAAGTAAATTTTGAAGAACAGGAATATTCGCGCACATTGAACTTGCCTCCCTCCTTGCACTCTAGGAATTTGATGGCACTTAAATAACGCTTTATTCTACATAAGTAGCCGCAAGTGGCATCACTGGAAACGGAGTCGCCTACGTATGGCATGGAAATCTTAAGTTACCCACACAGCTCTTTTTACCTGCTCCTTGACCACAAGACTACCAGGCAGTAAATGGTCATTAGGGAATCGTTGTATTTCTTAACGTAAATTTTCGTACCACGTGTGAAAATAAGAACTGATAATCCAGAACACGTCCAATGAAAAGGCCTCTATGGGTTACTCGCTTTGGTTGATCTGAGAATCATCAGTTTAGTTTGCAGGAAATGCTTGCGAAAAATAGAAAATCAACCTCTTAAAGTTTGTATCCAAGATCTCTTCCATTGCTAGGAAGAGATCAAAATTTATTTGGACAAGCCTGAAAAAGAAGTATTTTAGAGGATCAGTTTTTGAACCTCCTTAGCTACGACAATGAGGTTTTCAAAAAAGAGGAGGGAAGAATTTAGTGAGAAATTAAAAAACGGGGAATCTGTGCACACACTGTGCGCATAGAAATGGCGAGATGAAAGAAGCTTTTCAAACAAATTAACCGTCGGAAAAGTAATGGGTCCTGACACAAGAAGACAGCTATGAACTGAACAGATAGTCAGTAATTAAGCTGTACAAGAACTCCTATTCAAACAGAGCCAATCTCAGATTAAGCACCTGAATTCACAACTCCGAGAGGGCGTTTATTACCGTAGATACAATATTCGAATCCCTTGAGTTGGTATAGTGTCTTAATGGGCAGTGTGTACTGCATGTGTTGGTTCACGGCAATTGTGGTATAGTTTTTAACTAACAATTATCCCCTCCATGATGACTAAATGATGCAATTTTGAATGGGAGTAAGATGCATACGAAAAAATAAAGGCGTGATATCAGGAACTAAACACAGGTTTCTGAGCTGAAAATCAAGACTTTCAACTCAAAATAATTCGACTCGCCCGCTTTTTTTTAAATAGCTCTTTTAAACTTAGCAAAGACCACTACTCTCGCACGTCTATTACTCGACCAATGATGCATCCATCGTTTTTTATAAAAGTCGAATATAACTCACTATGATAAGGTTAATCAATTGTTTTCTTTTTGACACTTCACATCAGTCATTTAGTGCTAACGTTGACGCAGAGAAAACAAAGTCTTGCCACCAAAAGTCACCAAATGTAATATCATGATATTGAACGATATGATCGAAAGATGCTGTAGTTATCGAAGTTCAAATTTAAAAAAAAGATTATGAACCTGTGATTTGTTTTAAATATTTGTCATTCATAACAAATCGGGCAAATTTCTAAACAAATTACATTCACCACAACGGAAACAATGCTCTTAATAACTATTTTTTTTGGTTGAGGGATTCGATCATGAGAAAGCTGCGTAGTACAAAAAGCAACATTGTTTTCGCTTCCTATGTATGTTTTAGGTTTTGTACAGAAAGAGGCATGGTTAAATTGCTGATTTAGGAATGAAAAAAAGTTATAACTTAAAACTTAAATTTCTCATATTGGACAATAATGGACGGTTCCAGTTACACAGTTTCAAACTGTATCTCGCAAAAGTCTACCTTCACAATCCACACACTGCTGCAGACGTTTTCTGAAATTCTTATAGTCTCTTTCAAGCATGTTCTCTGGTATTCTTGCAATTTCAGCCTCAATATTATTTTGTATGTGTTCCAGGATGCTGGGACGATGGCAAAACTCATTCGACTTCAAGTAATCCCAAAGAAAAAACTTATATCGGGCTAATCAGGTATTATCATGAATTTTTGAGGCAAACGTTTCCTGGAAGGTTTATCTCTCGGATGGGGATCTCAAAGGAAGAAAGAAAGAAAGAAGAAAACCGTTTATTTCCAAGTTGCCACATGAGCCTCAAGCCCTCGGACGTAGCCCCATGAAATTTTCTTTGGGGGTAACCTGAAGTTGAAGAAGTATCCTGAATACTCAGTCTGTGGTGTTGTTGTCTGCACCTAGTTACTGCGTCTGTAGGTGTAATTGTCTGCAACTAGTTACTGCGTCTGCAGGTGTGGTTGTCTGCAACTAGTTATTGCGTCTGCAGGTGTTGTTGTCTGCCACTAGTTATTGCGTCTGCATGTGTTGTTGTCTACCACTAGTTACTGCGTCTGCAGGTGTTGTTGTCTGCCACTAGTTACTGCGTCGGCAGGTGTTATTGCCTGCCACTAGTTACTGCGTCTGCAGGTGTTGTCTGCCACTATTTACTGCGTCTGCAGGTGTTATCTGCCACTAGTTACTGCGTCTGCAAGTGTTGTCTGCCACTAGTTACTTCGTTTGCAGATGTGTTCACAGCAATGCCTCCACCACCATCAGCTAATGTCTCATTACCTACGGCTAAACGATGCAATTTTGTATATTCAGGCAGTAAGCTGCTTAGTAAATATGGCGGCGTGCATACAAAAACTGACCTCAGGTGTGTGCTTGGATGTCAATTACTTCAGATGACATAACGGAACTTAACTTTACCAGATACTCTTATGAATACTGTGCTTTTCATTATGGAATAATTACTACACAACCAATATGACGTCCAGACTGTTGACAGTATACGCCGAGGTGAGCGCCTGCTTAAATTGTTAAACGTTTTTTTTAGAGTTTAACTTTCATAACCAGTACCGCGGAAATGCTCGAGTCCAGTCTAGTTGCCGTATATGCATTTGAAAAATGAAAATATTAACCTGACACTGTTTTATAATACCGATTATTCCAAAATTATAATCTTTGTGATGCTGAAAAAGCTTGTTTCCATGAAATAAATAAGCATATTCTGTTACATTCACACAAAATCAATCGAAATTCCATCGAAATTTTTTGGCTAACTAATTTATATCTATGACCAGTCGGCGGGTAGGCATGAAAGGAATTTTCACTTTACTTTTCAATTCCACTGGACGACAACATGCTGACTTCCACTGTTGATGCTATATCGCTTCTTACATTTACATAAATCAAGGTGAATAGTTGACGCCTGGGTTCCATATTTGCAGTTAGGTTTTTAAATAACTCTTCCAGGTTAAAATATATATTAGGCCAAGCTTTCGAACTCACAAGTGGAGTTCGTCTTCAGGGCTGAAACATTCACAAGAGCTGGACGCATATGGCTACACACACGTATCTATGATACAGTTTTTTTAAAGTAATTATTATTAAGCGGGCTTCTACTTGGTACTGACATCTTTCCAAGCACATACGCTGTCATTTTGGAGGTAATAATTTATTTATTATCGGGAAATAACATGGGGGGATATCTTGTCTTCTATTAATTGATGCGGAATTTTACCTAGAGTAGCTTGTTTACATATTTAATATTTTATAATATATATTTTAACCTGGAAGAGTTACTTAAAAACCTAACTGCATTTACATAAACGTAAATATCAATACATTACCGTTTTGTTCTTATTGTTACGTTATGGTATTTGTTGTCATGGTGCTGGTGTAGGTACGGTGCTGGTGTAGGTACGGTGCTGGTGTAGGTACAGTGCTGGTGTAGGTACAGTGCTGGTGTAGGTACAGTGCTGGTGTAGGTACAGTGCTGGTGTAGGTACGGTGCTGGTGTAGGTACAGTGCTGGTGTAGGTACGGTGCTGGTGTAGGTACGGTGCTGGAGTAGGTACGGTGATGGTGTAGGTACGGTGCTGGTGTAGGTACGGTGCTGGTGTAGGCACGGTGCTGGTGTAGGTAAGGTGCTGGTGTAACACAACGTCGGACAGCACCCATCATTTTGATGATGTCAATTTCGAATGACCAAATTCAGATCAGCCGCTTGTCAGATATCTATAATTATGTGTGATGTCAATAATTTTGGTGAGCAGATATCGGCTACTCTTATGTGCTCTGGTCAGGTAAGAGCGTTTCTTCTTGATGGTGCGTCCTGGACCGGTGGGTGTTTGTCACTAGTTACTATGCTGCAGGTGTTGTTGTCTGCCACTAGTTACTGCGTCTGCAGGTGTGTTCACGGCAATTGTATCATAGTTAACTAATATTTTCATAATCAGCTAATATGTCTCATTGCCTACGGCTAAACGATGCAATTTTGTATATTCATAGAGTAAGCGGTATAGGAAAATTTCGGCGTGCTGGCAGTAACTGACCACAGATTTGTGTTCAGAAAGTCAAGTTCCTTAACCCAAATTACTCTAACTCAAACGAACTTCTTTTTGAAAGCTCCTCTATGCCTAGCAGAGACCACTACTCTCATAGGGCTAATGCTCAACAACTAACATACGCATCGACCTTGTGAATCTAGCTTGACCCTCAAAATTAAATTGTGGGGACACAAGTATTTCACCTCTTATTCGCAACTTTGAATCAGTTGACCCTCATACTAATTTACCAATTATAATATTGTAAGATTGAATAATAAGCATAAAACATAATTTTTTTTATTGAAATTCGAATCCCACAATTAATGAATTCATTCACTATTTCTTTTCAATGCTATTTATTCAATTCAAATTGAGCAAATTTCTTATCAATGCGCAGATGTTGTTTTGGCTAACAACGGTAACTAATTCATTTTCTGGGAGAGTCATTCGAGCACGCGAGAAATGCTCCGAAGGACAACATGCCACCTCTCATCGTGGATATTCGCATAATTCTCTTTCTTTGTTTTTTTTCGGTTCAAATCAGTTTCTTATGCTTTTTTACATGTAAAATTAAATTTTGGTGCTGGTGTAGGTACAAAGCTACATGCCTGTTCCTACACAAGCGCGATAACAACACTTGCACCATAACACCAGCACCATAACAACTAATACCATATCGTAAAAATGAGATGAAAACGGTAATGTATTGAAATATACATTTATGTAAATGTAAGAAGCGACATAGCGTCATCAGTGGAAGTCAGCATGTTGCTGTTCAGTGGAATTGAGAAGTAAAATGAAAATTCTTTTCATTTGATTCTGACACACGATCATAAAAAGATATTAGTTTGCCTGGAAAACTTTGTGCACTATTCCATTAAATTTTGTGTGAATGTAACAAAATATGCTTATTTTTTCACTGGAAATAAATTGGTTTTGCCTCCTAAGGTTTAGAATTTTATATATATCGATATTAAAAAACAATGTCAGGTTAATATTTTCACTTCCGAAATGAATATACGGCAACACTAGCATCACATGCGCAAAGCGCATCTCCATCAGTTTCCTATCTATCCTTTTCCGTTTCACCCCTTCTCTTCCAGACACACTCTGCGTCAAACCATATCTCTTACTTTTCTATAAGCATTGAACGAACGAACGACCGGTAAGTCATGTTTAGGTTCGGTGTAAAACGTAACGACTTTCTAGAGCTTCCCGCGGCGCCTTACACAGTCGAATTTCTAGACGTCATATATGGTTGAGTACAGATGAATACACTCTGAATTGCTTAGAATTGTTAAAAAATCGGCAAAAGTTGAGTTACGTTACATCATCTGAGATAATTGACTTCCAAACACAAACAGGTCAGTTTTTGTAAGCTCGCCGCCATTTTTACTAAGCAGCTTACTGCCTGAATATACAAAATTGCATCGTTTAGCCGTAGGTAATGAGACATTAGCTGATGGTGGTGGGGACATTGCTGTGAACACACCTGCAGACGCAGTAACTAGTGGCAGACAACACCTGCAGACGCAGTAACTAGTGGCAGACAACACCTGCAGACGCAGTAACTAGTGGCAGACAACACCTGCAGACGCAGTAACTAGTGGCAGACAACAACACCTGCAGACGCAATAACTAGTGACAGACAACAACACCTGCAGACGCAGTAACTAGTGGCAGACAACACCTGCAGGCGCAGTAACTAGTGGCAGACAACAACACCTGCAGACGCAATAACTAGTGGCACATAACACCTGCAGACGCAGTAACTAGTGGCAGACAACAACACCTGCAGACGCAGTAACTAGTGGACGACAAAAACACCTGCAGACGCATTAACTTGTGGCAGACAACACCTGCAGACGCAGTAACTAGTGGCAGACAACACTTGTAGATGCAGTAACTAGTGGCAGACAACAACACCTGCAGACGCAGTAACTAGTGGCAGACAATACCTGCAGACGCAGTAACTAGTGGCAGACAAAAACACCTGCAGATGCAGTAACTAGTGGCAGACAACACCTGCAGATGCAGTAACTAATGGCAGACAACACCTGCAGACGCAGTAACTAATGGCAGACAACACCTGCAGACGCAGTAACTAATGGCAGACAACACCTGCAGACGCAGTAACTAGTGGCAGACAACACCTGCAGACGCAGTAACTAATGGCAGACAACACCTGCAGACGCAGTAACTAGTGGCAGACAAAAACACCTGCAGACGCAGTAACTAATGGCAGACAACACCTGCAGATGCAGTAACTAGTGGCAGACAACACCTGCAGACGCAGTAACTAATGGCAGACAACACCTGCAGACGCAGTAACTAGTGGCAGCTGCCCACTACACAGTTGCGAAAAGTAATTTGTTTGAACAATTTATACGATGAATTGAACAAATTTGATCAACATCCAATACCTGGAAACAATAAGAATGTAAATGACTTGTGTATTTTTTACAAGCGAAAGGTTAAAGGTTAAGGTTAACATCGGCATCTTTGGGATGCTTTATTTCCAATCAAGCCTGATACATATGATCTTAGCATTGGTTTTTCAAATGTCTTATAACTAACCCTATATATAGGACACCATGACGGTTCCCCCGTAAAGCCGGTACCCATTTCCGACACCTGGGTTGAGTGGGGTATTGTGCTTGAGCTTTCCCTTATACCCAACGGGGAAAATCATCGCGCCAGCGCTCATCACCCCCGACTTCCAGCATACAAGTCCGATCCCTTAACCGCTGTGCCACGGAGAGCAAGAAAATAAATTTATTCGTTCATAATATAATATATATTGTATAGTTCATGAATAATTGGAGGGCAAACATGCAGAGTGGCCTAACCCACAAATCAGAAATCAAAACTAGCAGAGCGGATTAAGTGAAAATTTCACCTCATAACGGCGTAGATGTCTTTCAGGCAGAGTGGCTTAGTTCCTAGTTAGTTCCTAGTTACTAACTTGGCAAGGAAAAGCCAGTTTGGCAACCCTGTGATGAACACCACGCCTCTAATTTGAGTGTCCTAAAATTTTGTGTTTTGTGGGTTAGGCCACTCTGCATATTTGCCTTCCAATTATTGTATTAATTCATTTTCTTGAATGTTCCGTGAAGTTGAGGACAGCAAAGTAATCAATTTTCAATTTTTTTATTGTATTATGTGAATGAAATCTAAATAAACAACTTTTCTTCCATGCATTTTCGTTGCAAACTAGTATTTAACGAGTTATAGCAAGGACGTAACGTAACTCAACTAATCCAACCTTAGCCAACCCAACCTCACGCACCCTAACGACCACTCGAGCGCATTAGAGCTGTCGGAACAGAGACTCTATCGGAGTCTACCTTGTGAAAATTTCAATGAAAGAAAACGCAACGATTTTTTCGGTTTGAAAGACTTGAATTGCGGTAACTTACCTACCGCTATAACTCATTAAATGCTAATATGTTGGTTAAGGTTAACATCGGCATCTTTGGGATGCTTTATTTCCAATCAAGCCTGATACATATGATCTTAGCATTGGTTTTTATTTCAGTTTTTCAAATGTCTTATAACTAACACTATATTTAGGACACCATGACGGTTTCCCCGTAAAGCCGGTACCCATTTCCGACACCTGGGTTGAGTGGGGTATTGTGCTTGAGCTTTCCCTTATACCCAACGGGGAAATCTCTGCGCCAGCGCCGGGATGCGAACCCGCGACTCCAACATACGAGCCCGATCCCTGAACCACTGTACCACGGAGAGCACAAATGGAGAGTGCTTGCAGAAACAAATGGAGAGTGTTTGTGATGGAGAGTGCTTGCAGAAAAGTTGTTTATTTTAACGCCATTGACATTATACAAGCAACAAAATTTTGAAATCCATTAGTGTGTTGGCCTCAACAAAATCACCCAATTTAAATGAATGAATAACGTCGAAAACCAATTATAAATGCATTCCTTTCGTGTGGAATTAGAACTTCAATAAATAAAGAATTTTCCACTTTCATTATTCTATTTTACGATATTACATTTGGTAAATTAGTATGACCGTAAACTATTACCTAAAATTGAAGTACTTCAAATCTGTATTGACTGAAATATATTTTTGAGAGTCGGGTTAGACTCGCATGAAAGATGGGTGAATTACTAGAATTACCTCACCAGCACAGTAACAACTGATATCTCAGCGTATATACGAGTAGAAAACGGTAATGTATTGGTTTCTACAGCTATGAAAATTAGTGAACGATAATAATGCCAATAGCGTCAACAATGGTAGTCGGCGTGTTGTTGTCAATGATAATGAATAATGAAGGTATCTACGGATGCTTTATTTCCAATCAAGCCTGATACATATCACCTTGTACATTGGATTTTCAAATGCCTTATAACTAACGCCAGGACGCCATGACGCTTTCCCCCGGTCATGACCGGTACTCATTTCAGACACCTGGGTGGAGTGGGGTATTGTGCTTGGAATTTTTCTCCTATACCCAACAGAGAAAATCGCCACTGCCAGCGCCGAGAATCGATCCCTAGTCTGCCGCACGGCGGCAGAACCCCTAGCCACTTGCGCTATGGCGAGCAAATGAAATTTAAACCTTAAATAACCCAAAATTGAAATAATTCACTCAACCAATATTTAAATACAACATTATTGGCAGATTTCGTGTCAGATAATCCTAAGCTACGGTAAAAATGCAAAAAATGCAATACTGACCACAGATTTGTGTTTAGAAAGTCAAGTTTCTTAACACAAATTACTCTAACTCAAACGAATATCTATTTGAAAGCTCCTTTAAGCCTAGCAGAGACCACTCCTCTCACAGAGGTAATGCTCAACAGGCAATGCTGACTTCGTTCGTGGGAGTCAAACCTGACTCTCAAAAATAGTTCATATCACGGCCAAACAGGTAGACGAAAATATTGTGATGTGGAAACAGTTGACGCTCAGGCTAATTTACCGAATGAAATATCGTTAGATTGAATAATAAAAATGAGAGATTCTTTATTTAATAAAAACAAATTCCACAAGCAGAGAATGCATTTAGAATTTGTTGTCTATGCTATTCATTCATTTCAGATAAGGCAGATTTCATTTCAATGTGCATCTATGGGAGTTGGGAAACGGTAACTAACTCATTTTTTGATAGAGGTATTCGACCACGAAATTAATACTCCGTAAGACAACATGCAACCTCTCATTGTTGATGCTGTTTGCATTATTTTCACTATCTATTTTTCTTTACTGAGTTAATCAGTTCTCTAACGTTTTTCTCAGTGTAAACGTTGAAATATTAAAGGTGGTGTAGGTACGGTGCTACATCCCTGTACCTACACCAGCTCCATAACAACTCGTAATTATAAAAAAGAAAACTAAATGTGTTGAAATTAACATTTATGTTATTGCAAGAAGCGATATAGCATCAACAGTGGAAGTCAGCATGTTGTTGTTCAGTGGTATTGCAAACTTATGTGATAAAACTTACTTGTCATTATTGAGAACTGAACAAAAAAATAAATCAGTTAGCCTTCAAAATATTATTATTTATGTCCATTTCTTCGTGAATCTCAACTGCTTACAAAAAAACGCCTATCAATTCCACCCAATACATATTTTTGCAAAATTTCACCAAATAAGTTTTCAGTTTTGAGATATTACAAAACAGTTTCAGATATCTATTTTATTCTGTTTAAAGGAACTCATAATAATCAGGCTGGATTTCACCGTTTTCAAAATTAGTTACGGTAACTGTGACTTTAATTTACTCCCGAGTTATTCTCAACAACTTTTACAGCCGCTCACGGCGCATATCTTAATCATCTTACATGAGTCAGATGGTGCCAGTAGTTGCCACATTCAAAATAGTTCGTGTAAGAAGATCCGCATGGTGAGTTGCGTTATGTCACCTGAGATAATTGACCTCCAAGCACACACCTGAGGTCAGTTTTTGTAAGCACGCCGCCATTTTTACTAAGCAGCTTACTGCCTGAATATACAAAATTGCATCGTTTAGCCGTAGGTAATGAGACATTAGCTGATGGTGGTGGGGACATTGCTGTGAACACACCTGCAGACGCAGTAACTAGTGGCGGACAACACCTGCTCTCGCAGTAACTAGTGGCAGACAACACCTGCAGACGCAGTAACTAGTGGTAGACAACATCTGCAGACGCAATAACTAGTGGCAGACAACACCTGCAAACGCAGTAACTAGTGGCAGACAACAACACCTGAAGACGCAGTAACTAATAGCTGACAACACCTGCTGACGCAGTAACTAGTGGCAGCTGCCACTACACTGTCGCCAATCGTAATTTGTGGGAACAATTCATATCATGAATCGTACAAATTCGATCAACACCTGATACTTGTGAACAAAAAGAATATGAATGACCTGTTAGCTCCTAAAAATGGATGGAAAGGAAGTTGTTCATTCATCCAAAAAATTCTACTGGTTTGGGCATGAAAAACCATTTCAAAGATTATTTTCTTGAATATTTTCCTATATGATGATCAATTAAAGTAATTTTATTTATTTATGGGAACTTATTTTAATTCTTTGCCATCAGTGTTAGGTTCGTTATATTCGCGGTCAGTATTATTCAGTCAAATGTTCGCTATTGTCTTCCTGGTAATTATTGATATTTACCCAAATCTGACACTGGGTTTAAATTTAGCACTCAGGAAATATTACACTGAAAATACATGCACATGCGCCCATACAGAGTAACAACAACAACAGTCAATATATCAATGTTGCGCACAGCGGGGTACAACGTCAGAGCTTCCTTTCATACAATGGGAACACATGAGCAAGTTACATTCAACACATATTACTCAAAGTATTTGAGTTACCTTTGTGCTGTCGTTGAGTGAGTTATTAAACATTTTCGGAACTGTTTCAAAGTAGAATGAAAAACACATCATTATAAAGTCTATTCAACGATATTTGACGAATAGTTTAAGTTTTGACGAGAAAACGAACGCAATGAAGTAACAATAATGAAATTAAAAGAAGTATAGCTATTATTTTATTAACAAATTTTCGTGCTGTGCCATCATAGTGGTCAAATTGTCGTATCATTTCTCATAAATTTATTTTCCAGACGTGAATAGCTAATGAGATTGTGTGGACGGCTTAGGTGGGTTATGCTGGTTATGGTTATGTTGCTGGTGTGGTGTAGACTACAATAGACGCTGGTTTATACTACAATAGATGCTGATTTAGACTGCAATAGATATGCTCATTTACACTACAAATGACATGATGATATCAATTCTTTACCAGTTGCTTCTAACGCTCAAAGAGTTTCCTGCGCCACTTATGCTTTCAATAAACATTAAACCTTTATTTAGACGTGGATGATAAGAACAACAGACTGAATGCGATTAATAATTCCCAATCGGAAACTCATGATAGTTCCCAACTCTTCATTATAATCTACGGTTACCAATACATATTCTACAAACACGACGTGTGTGTGGTACTGCAAACTAACGTTTTATTTACGTAGGTATTTGCTGTATTTGCGACGATGCCTGGCCTGCCGTTACCGCTCCCTTATTAGCGACACAACGCACGGCATCACAACCCTTGCAATTACTGATAACGACCACGCGCTATCAGCGCTACGTGCCCTGCTCATCAGTGTGCACCTCAAGGCTCACGTGAGGCCGGAGGCGAGGAGGCTGGGTAGGCTCTAAGTTTGTACTGGCAAAGTAAGGAGTGCATTTTGTGACCTTACCAGCAGGGCTCACAGAGCCTCCTGTGCTCGCCTCACCAGCGACGCGTCCCAGTCCTCGACGTGATCTCGTGAGCTGGAATGCCTCGCTGGAGCCACCAAGCGTCGCCAGTTTTGTCTCCTCGTTCTCCGTTGGCTATCCCTAGCACTTTGGCTGCGACGTGAGACACCGGTGGTCACTGAGAGAGTTTACATAATACTGCTGACACCCCCCCCCCCCCCCAGTTATCACAATCTAAAATTACTTGACAATTTTAAAAAACAAAATGAAGGCACGATCCAGATAATGTTTGCGATTTTCAACATTGCTTGCTACAATTAACTTTGAATTTGAGTAGAATAATAAACATCAGTTTACCTGCCGCAGTCAAAGTGTTAGGTTATGCATTTCAATTTATTTCCTGTATACTCATGTGGTGGAAGCATTCGATCGTTTGTTGGATTGTTCGCTCGTTGAGAGGTTAACTGAGAAGCCTTGGTTGTTTGGAAGTGAGGGGACCTGGGAGAGAGATTCACGGCCGGACACAGCTCCCAAATGATCGCCCTTCGTCCAGGTCAGAGGCCATAACGAATTTTAATCATTACTTGTCCTGATTATTCCCATATTTTCTTCCCCCAGCAATATTTACTCCCATTAGAGCTTCGTATCTCATGAAAATTGAAGCCGCTGATTGCTCCCAAGACTGAAGGAGATTCAGTTTCATGTAATTATATCTGGTGGCAGCCAAGGTGAGCTTTCCAACCGGCCTCAAGTCCCCTGAGCGGGAGGATATTGAGCGCACCTCACGCTCACAATCTATATAAATGCTACTCAACGCTGGACACGGCGTGCGAATGGCGGCTTTGCATTTAATGCAGGTGGATTAGGATGTTCTCTATTTCTATTGTTTACCTCGTTCGATCGTGAAGTTTTCCCTGAACAGAAGTAAGAGCTTGTGCAATGAATTTGCTGAAGCCAAACAATGGGTTTATCAAATGGCAACTGATGACGTGTTCCTTTGGTGTACATTCGTTTACTATCGACTTACTCCTGTCTTTATCACCGAGTTTTGCTTTAAAATACGCAAAATATGTTTGCTTCACAAATGCGGTGATGGGAATGGTAACCAAATCACATGATGGTGGAACTACCCCAGATATAACAAATAGAAACAGAGCAGTTTAGACAGTTATGACGAGAAGTAGCCGGGCGGACATGATTTCAAAGGCAATATGAATGCAAGCAAAACCTTAATTTTGAATGCTATGTTGAGTGTGCGGTTGGAGAATAGGATGTTCACGACATGTGGATCTGCAGATACCCGCAAATAAATGGCCAATTCTGTGTACATTGGCTACGAAATGGCCAATCTGGCAACCCTGCCAGGACGCCACGACGGCTACCCCCGGCTCACCCAACCAAGCGGCCCAACTATCCCACCTTTGCCTTCTCGGTGTTGCATTACACTCCAATGAGACGCTCAGCCTGTAAACATTTATTAAACTCAACGTCTGCGAAGTTTTAGCGTAGATCTCAATAAAGGTTATTGGTTTCGCACCACCTGACTTCTATAACTATAAATTCGACAGCTAAAAGTATGTATAAAATTGTTATAAAACTTGAAAAATGAAAATTCCTTTGCTGTCAAGTTTCAACAAATTCATTTATGTTCACAATTATTATCGAATTTCAGTATTGATACACACGGAATCTGTAATAAATTGCACAAAATTCAATGGCAGACTGAATGATTTTATTAATTTCGCATCAAAATATTTGTCAACAAATT
Organism: Morinoia aosen; assembly: GCA_030386875.1. NCBI lineage: Eukaryota > Metazoa > Arthropoda > Malacostraca > Amphipoda > Talitridae > Morinoia > Morinoia aosen. The sequence continues at coordinate 104,527,859 of CM059576.1, read as the reverse complement.
ATTAACTTTAACTTTTTATTCCATAGAATCCGCCATTGTTGTGTTGTCTTTCACTAGTTACTGTGTCTGCAGGTGTTGTCTGCCACTAGTTACTGCGTCTGCAGGTGTTGTCTGCCACTAGTTACTGCGTCTGCAGGTGTTTAATTGTTGTCTACCACTAGTTACTGCGTCTGCAGGTGTTGTCTGCTTCTAGTTACTGCGTCTGCAGGTGTTGTTGTCTGCCACTAGTTACTGCGTGTGTAGGTGTTGTCTGCCACTAGTTACTGCGTCTGCAGGTGTTGTCTGCTTCTAGTGACAGCGTCTGCAGGTGGTGCCTGCCACTAGCTACTGCGTCTGCAGGTGTTGCCAGCCACTAGTTACAGCGTCTGCAGGTGTTGTGTTCACGGCACCTGTACTACGGTCAACCAACAACATCCCCACCACCATCAGCTAACACGTCACACTACCTACGGCTAAAGTGACCCAGTGATGTTCACTAATTTTCACAGGAGAGCCACTTCCGTTAAACGCATTGATTGAGGGAGCCACAGCTACTGCAAGTTAGCTTACGTTGTATAAATTATGTAATAATTAATTATTTGACGTATTTTTCGAGAGCTGAGCAACGAATAAAACTGTGCAAACGATGCAACTCTGAATAATCAGGCAGTAAGCTGCATAGGAACATGGCGGCGTGCTGGCAGACACTGGTTTGTATTTAGGAAGTCGAGTTCTCACTTATCGCCCTAACTCATGTAATCAGCTTTCTACACTGCATCTTTAACTTCATCAAAGATGACTATCGCGTCTAATTACCCAACCGCCCAAATTCCACAATAGATAGACTTGCTGCGGAGCCTCACTAGGCTCTAAGAATATTTTAATCGTGTTTGAGATAACCTAGTCGTCACTCACATTTGGCTGTTGTCCAACTCAATATTAGGAATATGAATTCCACAACTGAATATATATAACTATGTCTGGTGTTTGTAAACATCAACGTGATTGAAAATTTATTCCATCACAAGTTACATAAAATTTTCACTTCTTTTCATTTTCTATTATATTTTATCATTATTTCTTACGAAATCATGTTATGAAGATTTTAATTTATGCGTAGCTAAATTATTTTGAAATTGAGGCCCCGAAATTCGTTTTGAGTAGTTTTTCATTTATGTTTCCGAATTCGCTCAACAGCAACCCGACATCAGTGGAATTGAAACTGTGGTAACTCAACACGATAATTATGTAAGCCATGACTGGCGGAAAAGAGTTTCTCAGATTTTGTGAGAAATAATACTTCAATACGATACAAAATTATGAACAAAAATTAATTTATTGGAACTTGTCATAGATCGAATTTCCAATTCTGCTGATGTTTTGCAATAACATGTCCAATATTTCCACTGTCGAATTCACATACATAAATTATAAGTGGACAAAACCAATTATTTATTCGCCTATGAAATGTGCCCAGCTCGGACACTAAATATCTTTACAGCCAATTGTCTCTCCTTACAGCGTATCGCATAGCGTGGGGAAAGGTGGGATAGTTGATGTTTTCTATACATACGACGGGATACGAGGTGCATGAGAGCTGTTTGGTTGAGTGAGGCTATTGGTTGAGCTGTTGGACTTCCTGAACACCAACCTGTGATTAGTTTCTGCCAGCACGCCGCCATTTTCCTGCACATCTTACTGCCTGAATGTTCCAAATTGCGTCGTTTAGCCATGAGTAATGAGACGTTTTGGCCGGTGATGGTGGGGATAATTGTTGGTTAACATCTGTGGTACAACTGATGTGAACACAACACCTGCAGACGCAGTAACTAGTGGCAGAACACAACACCTCCAGACGCAGTAACTAGTGGTAGACAACACCTGCAGACGCAGTAACTAGTGGTAGACAACACCTGCAGACGCAGTAACTAGTGGCAGACAACACCTACAGACGCAGTAACTAGTAGCAGACAACACCTGCAGACGCAGTAACTAGTGGCAGACAACACCTGCAGACGCAGTAACTAGTGGCAAACAACAACACCTGCAGACGCAGTAACTAGTGGCAGACAACATTACCTGCAGACGCAGTAACTAGTGGCAGACAACAACACCTGCAGACGCAGTAACTAGTGGTAGACAACACCTGCAGACGCAGTAACTAGTGGCAGACAACACCTACAGACGCAGTAACTAGTAGCAGACAACACCTGCAGACGCAGTAACTAGTGGCAGACAACACCTGCAGACGCAGTAACTAGTGGCAGACAATAACACCTGCAGACGCATTAACTAGTGGCAAACAACACCTGCAGACGCAGTAACTAGTGGCAGACAACAACACCTGCAAACGCAGTAACTAGTGGCAGACAACAACACCTGCAGACGCAGTAACTAGTGGCAGACAACAACACGTGAAGACGCAGTAACTTGTGGCAGACAATACCTGCAGACGCAGTAACTAGGGGCAGAAAACAATACCTGCAGACGCAGTAACTAGTGGCAGACAACAACACCTTCAGACGCAGTAACTAGTGGCAGACAACAAAACCTGCAGACGCAGTAAATAGTGGCAGACAACAACACCTGCAGACGCAGTAACTAGTGGCAGACAACAACACCTGAAGACGCAGTAACTTGTGGCAGACAATACCTGCAGACGCAGTAACTAGGGGCAGAAAACAATACCTGCAGACGCAGTAACTAGTGGCAGACAACAACACCTGCAGACGCAGTAACTAGTGGCAGACAACAACACCTGCAGACGCAGTAAATAGTGGCAGACAACAACACCTGCAGACGCAGTAACTAGTGGCAGACAACAACACCTGAAGACGCAGTAACTTGTGGCAGACAATACCTGCAGACGCAGTAACTAGGGACAGAAAACAATACCTGCAGACGCAGTAACTAGTGGCAGACAACAACACCTGCAGACGCAGTAACTAGTGGCAGACAACAACACCTGCAGACGCAGTAACTAGTGGCAGACAACTACACCTGCAGACGCAGTAACTAGTGGCAGACAACAACACCTGCAGACGCAGTAACTTGTGGCAGACAACACTTGCAGATGCAGTAACTAGGGGCAGAAAACAACACCTGCAGACGCAGTAACTAGTGGCAGACAACAACACCTGCAGACGCAGAAACTAGTGACAGACAATACCTGCAGACGCAGTAACTAGTGGCAGACAACAACACCTGCAGACGCAGTAACAGGTGGCAGACAACAACACCAGCAGACGCAGTAACTAGTGGCAGACAACAACACCTGCAGACGCAGTAACTTGTGGCAGACAATACCTGCAGACGCAGTAACTAGGGGCAGAAAACAACACCTGCAGACGCAGTAACTAGTGGCAGACAACAATAACTGCAGACGCAGTAACTAGTGACAGACAACACCTGCAGACGCAGTAACTAGTGGCAGACAACAACACCTGCAGACGCAGTAACGAGTGGCAGACAACAACACCTGCAGGCGCACTAACTAGTGGCAGAGAACAACACCTACAGACGCAGTAACGAGTGGCAGACAACAACACCTGCAGGCGCACTAACTAGTGGCAGAGAACAACACCTACAGACGCAGTAACTAGTGGCAGACAACAACACCTGCAGACGCAGTAACTAGTGGCAGACAACAACACCTGCAGACGCAGTAACTAGGGGCAGACAACAACACCTGCAGACGCAGTAACTAGTGGCAGACAACAACACCTGAAGACGCAGTAACTTGTGGCAGACAATACCTGCAGACGCAGTAACTAGGGACAGAAAACAATACCTGCAGACGCAGTAACTAGTGGCAGACAACAACACCTGCAGACGCAGTAACTAGTGGCAGACAACAACACCTGCAGACGCAGTAACTAGTGGCAGACAACTACACCTGCAGACGCAGTAACTAGTGGCAGACAACAACACCTGCAGACGCAGTAACTTGTGGCAGACAACACTTGCAGATGCAGTAACTAGGGGCAGAAAACAACACCTGCAGACGCAGTAACTAGTGGCAGACAACAACACCTGCAGACGCAGAAACTAGTGACAGACAATACCTGCAGACGCAGTAACTAGTGGCAGACAACAACACCTGCAGACGCAGTAACAGGTGGCAGACAACAACACCAGCAGACGCAGTAACTAGTGGCAGACAACAACACCTGCAGACGCAGTAACTTGTGGCAGACAATACCTGCAGACGCAGTAACTAGGGGCAGAAAACAACACCTGCAGACGCAGTAACTAGTGGCAGACAACAATAACTGCAGACGCAGTAACTAGTGACAGACAACACCTGCAGACGCAGTAACTAGTGGCAGACAACAACACCTGCAGACGCAGTAACGAGTGGCAGACAACAACACCTGCAGGCGCACTAACTAGTGGCAGAGAACAACACCTACAGACGCAGTAACGAGTGGCAGACAACAACACCTGCAGGCGCACTAACTAGTGGCAGAGAACAACACCTACAGACGCAGTAACTAGTGGCAGACAACAACACCTGCAGACGCAGTAACTAGTGGCAGACAACAACACCTGCAGACGCAGTAACTAGGGGCAGACAACAACACCTGCAGACGCAGTAACTAGTGGCAGACAACAACACCACCAGTCCAGGACACACCAACACACACGCTACACTCCCTCCTCGCTGTAGCGCGTGTGAACTGGTTTTTGATTAGCCGACATCGGCTTACAAAATAAATATGTGTGTTTTGCATAGTGTGTGGCACCTAATGTTACGTAATCAAAATTTCATCATTCAAATTTTACGTAGAATAATTTGAGAAGGTTATTCATGGCTAACTACCAGACTCAAAGAAAAATGATATCAATAAATTTTACCATAACCTATCATCAAAAATTAGTTTTCTATTTGAAAAATTTGAGTCATGTGACACTAAAATTAACATACAGGACTGAATTTACTGTTGATGCGTTCTCGAAGGATAACTATGGAAATTTCATATGCGCTTGGTAATGATATGTTACTTTGGTTCTCCTCTCATCGCCCGTCATTTCGCTTTATCATGATTAGTGTTACTATCATTGTATTTTTGGTGTCATTTTAATACATGAAGCTATGTTTAGGACATCCGCTACGCCCAATTTCCCGTCTTAGGATCACCAACCTCCTGTTTAGGTGCGCCGGTCTCAGGACGACCTATAACGCGATACAAAATATTATGTTGTTGGCTAGGGCAACTGTAAGGGAGGAATTTTGGGGCCAATTTGCGTACATTGCTACTGATGATAGTAATTGTTAAATGGTTATTTACACAATTGTGTACATTGCTACTGATGATAGTAATTGTTAAATGGTTACCTACACAATTTTGTACATTGCTACTGATGATAGTAATTGTTAAATGGTTGCTTACCCAACTGTGTACATTGCTACTGATGATAGTAATTGTTAAATAGTTGCTTACACAATTGTGTACATTGCTACTGATGATAGTAATTGTTAAATGATTACTTACACAATTGTGTACATTGCTACTGATGATAGTAATATTTAAATCGCTACTGACACGATGATATTAAAGGCTAGAGGGAAACCAGTAACGCACCATAATAGATATTCAAAGTGACAATAGCAACAAGAACAACAACAACAAAACAGTCAAGACATCAACATTCCCCACAACGGAACACAAGTCAACACGAAAGCTCCCTCCCATTCTCTAACAACACAGATGAACACACAGTCAACTCACTCACTCTGATAAATGGTAAAGTTGCTCTCGTGGGTTTTTCGATGTTTACTGATCAAATTTTGCCGAAAGTGACAATAAAAAAAACAACAGTGATATTTTAAATGTGTTTTACATACTTAAATCAAATGAATAAAGTTTTAATTAATCGGTGTGTACATTAAAACCCCTGAATTTTTGTCTGATGAACGAAAATCCCGTTTTCTTACCTATGCTCTCCGTGGCACAGTGGTTAAGGGATCAGCCTTGTATGTTGGAGACGAGGGTTCGTATCCCGGCGCTGGCGCGGAGATTTTCATCGTTGGATATAAGGGAAAGCTCAAGCACAAAACCCCACTCGACCCAGGTGTCGGAAATGGGTTCCGGCTTTACGGGGGAACCGTCATGGTGTCCTATATATAGGGTTAGTTATAAGACATTTGAAAAACCAATGCTTAAGATCATATGTATCAGGTTTGATTAGAAATAAAGCATCCCAAAGATGCCGATGTTTGGTTGTTTGTTTGGTTATTGTCAAATAATGCTTTTGTTACAGTATGAATTTTTAAATCGTAAAATTAATTTATAATTCTGCATCCAAACTCGGCGGTGAAGTAGAAGAAAGGTTACAGCGATGGTGTTGGAAAACTGAGGGACTTTCACTTAGTCACGTGTGTGTGCATATCTCAGACGGCGTTTGCATAAATTTACCAAAAGTTATATGTTTACCCACAAAGGTTCGTTCATTGCAGGCATTCATGTTACATTACGTTACAAATGTGGTGATAGTCTCCTTTGGTTGGTCGAAATATTATCGGAGTGGTCAACTTTCACTGAGGGAATATCGATAGTTCACTTCCCATCAATTACTAGGTAATAAAACGTCAAGTGTCTCCTTCAATTAATAAATAAATGAATGTATCTTCTCTTACGTAATTACAATGATAATCTCAGTGAACTCTTTAGATTTGTTCGCCCGTCTCTCTTCCACGCTCTTATAAGATACCTAATGACGTATCTGTGATACGAGTTCCACCAGGGCACTTGTGAAAGAATATTTTAATCACAGGGAGAATGAGAATACAAATATTTGGTGTTATTCACATATGGACACATTATTTATGACAATTGTCGAATCCCGTCTATTTTGACGGCTGTGTGCTCAAACAAATAATATCCCATTGGAAAGCACATTCATATCGTATCGTGCTCTCCGTGGCAGAGCGGTTAAGGGATCGGACTTGTATGCTGGAAGTCGCACGTTCGTTCCCAGCGTTGGCGCGGAGATTTTCCCCGTTGGGTATAAGGGAAAGCTCAAGCACAATACCCCACTCAACCCAGGTGTTGGAAATGGGTACCGGCTTTACGGGGGAACCGTTATGGTGTCCTATATATAGGGTTAGTTATAAGACATTTGAAAAACCAATGCTAAGATCATATGTATCAGGCTTGATTGGAAATAAAGCATCCCAAAGATGCCGATGTTAACCTGTTAACCTGTATCACCTAAAATTATATTGTATACGTCTCCATTTTCTTTCACAGAATTGATCAATCAATTCCCGCACTGCCGATGCAATGTAATAATTAATAAGTCACCTTGAAAATTATTTTTTATGGCCCTAAAAAATATTGGACGAACGTGATCAACTCAAATAATTGAGTTCAACTCCATCACTGCACCACACACGGTCGATGTATCCAATATCATTATTGGACTTTGCAGGGCGTCCTAAATTACTGGCTTATTAGAACAGGTAAATTAATGGCTTATTGAGACAGGTTCATGAAACAGCGACGGTACTACATGCACTGAGTGGAGAATTCTTTATTTTCAAAGGATGATTGAATTGCTGCCAAAGATCTCAAATTGCCAATAAGAAAGAAAGGGAAGCACGTCACCAGTTCTGAGGGAAATTCCTAAATGTTGGCTGTGTCTAATGAATTGTTGAAGTTTGGTACTACCAACACAAGTCTGCATGCAGCAGTCACGCATGATATTGTATATGTATTAATTATTATTATTCACATATTATATATTCCATAATCATTATTTATTGATAATGTTTATATCATTTATTTTTCATTTATTATTAATAGCCATTAAATTAATATACGCAGCAGCCCATCCTTCCCCTAATCAGCATCCAATACTATATAAATCTGTGCCAAATATTGTCTGAACTCATTTCCAATATCAGATCGTTTTTATCTCAAATACAAAATAACAGAATCTTATCGAATATTGGCATATGGTCAGTAATTGCCAACCCAATACTCAACAATTGCTCATAAAATACTTTACGCAAGAACCAACACCTTGTAATAGGCTTCCTAGTACCAGAAGCTGAAGCCAATACTCAGTAATTGCCCATCCAATACTGGACGCAGGAGCCAATACTTAGTTATTGCCCATTCAATACTGGACGTATGAGGCAATACACAGTAATTGCCCATCCAATACCGGACGGAGGAGCGAATTCACAGTAATTTTGCATCCAATACTGGATGAAGGAGCCAATACATGGTAATTGCCTATCCAATACTGGACGTAGGAGCCAATACTCAGTAATTGCTCATCCAAAACTGAACGCAAGAGCCATTACTCAGTAATTGCCCATCCAATACCTGTTCTATACGTGTCGGGATTTTTATTAAAACCCAGCAACAAGGCGCCTTTTAGCCTGTCGTAGTCTGAAGTTACTTCGGCAGGTAGTGAGGAGTAGATTTCTGCAGCCTTTCCACCCAGAGTGCTTCCGAGGCGGACGGCATAGGACTGTCGCTCTAACCCCAACAACTGGCACACTCGTTCGAAGCGGATGAAGAACGACGGTAAATCTTCACCATCACGGTAGGTAGGTAATCGTGGTTTTTCTACCCTTACGGATGCTTTCGACGAAGGCACAAAATTTGCCCCGCCACAATTCAGGCGAGCTAGGTCTAATTCATGCTGCAGCCACAACCGCTCTCTTTCCAATTCGGTATCGTCATTTTCCTTTTCTCTCTTCAAACGTTCCGCTTCTAACTCACGTTCTTGGGCTCGCTCTGCACGTGCGTGCGCTTGCTGCTCTGTCACGTACTTCGCAATATCTGAGGCCTTCAGTCCCAAGCTCTCGGCTTCTTTTATCAAGTCTAACACGCTAGCTATTTGAAGTTTAGGACCACAGACAAAAGAACCGAAAGAAGGTGTACCAGCTTTAAGCTCGGTACCGTTCGACAAGTAGTTGAAAGACTTATCGAGAGCAATGATTCTGTGCAGAGGAGAGATATCGAGCTTAGTGCACTTCCCTGACCATTATAACGAGCCCCCTGGCAAGGTCGCCAATGTAAAAGGTTCAGGGGGACTCAGGTCAGGGGAATAACTATGCACAAATTCTACATATTTTATTAGGAGAACACTTGACAGGAACGAGCGATAGATAACACTTGACAGGAACGAACGATAGATAACACTTGACAGGAACGAACGATAGATAACACTTGACAGGAACGAACGATGGTTAACAGTCAAGGCAGCTCACGGAACAATACGTGAAAATAGCAGTTGAAAATATGCTCTCGGAATACTCTCCTCTGCCAGACGCAGCACCAGACCCCATGCAGTGGCGCACGGACTGCCTGAGGTCACATGACAACCGGGTCAGAGAAGGTCGCGCTAGAATGAACACGAGACGAGAATATGATGTACGATTTTACAGTCTGAAGGTCTTGTCTGCCACTAGTTACTGCGTCTGCAGGTGTTGTCTGCCACTAGTTACTGCGTCTGAAGGTGTCGTTTGCCACTACTTACTGCGTCTGCAGGTTTTGTCTGCCACAAGTTACTGCGTATGCAGGTGTTGTCTGCCACTAGTTACTGCGTCTGCAGGTGTTGTCTGCCTCAAGTTACTGCGTCTGCAGGTGTTGTCTGCCACTAGTTATTGCGTGTGCAGGTGTTGTCTGCCACAGGTTACTGCGCCTGCAGGTGTTGTCTGCCACTAGTTACTGCGTCTGCAGGTGTTGTCTGCCACTAGTTACTGCGTCAGCAGGTGTTGTCTGCCACTAGTTATTGCGTGTGCAGGTGTTGTCTGCCACAGGTTACTGCGCCTGCAGGTGTTGTCTGCCTCAAGTTACTGCGTCTGCAGGTGTTGTGTGCCACTACTTACTGCGTCTGCAGGTGTAGTCTGCCACTAGTTATTGCGTGTGCAGGTGTTGTCTGCCACAGGTTACTGCGCCTGCAGGTGTTGTCTGCCTCAAGTTACTGCGTCTGCAAGTGTTGTCTGCCACTAGTTATTGCGTCTGCAGGTGTTGTCTGCCTCAAGTTACTGCGTCTGCAGGTGTTGTCTGCCACTAGTTACTGCGTCAGCAGGTGTTGTCTGCCACAAGTTACTGCGTCAGCAGGTGTTGTGTTCACGGCGATCGTCCTAAAGTTGTTAACTAACATTTATCCCCACCATCAGCAAAAGTCTCATTACTCACGGCCAAACGATGCAACATTCAACATTCAGGCAGTAAGCTGCACAGCAAAATGGCGGCAGCTCGTAGAAATTGAGCACAGGTTTGTGTTCAGGAAGTCGGTTATTTAAATGATGAACTGACTCAATCAAACGAACAGCTTTCTTTCGGTGCATCTTGTACTTCGTCGGAGGTAGCGTGTACGTTAAGGTATCCACCCTACGCCATCTCTACGGTAGAACTTCAGCGATATGAGCCCAACAGGCTGCAAAAATATATGAATTTGAGCTAAAAATCGACATACACGCGTCCCGCTCTCGCAATTGGATTCGCTTCACCTAAATTGTAGGGATTAGAACTTGACGACTTCACAAATATGTCAGGTTATTCCCAAACATTGATTTAATTGAAAATTTAGTCATATAAAAGTTTCAGCAAGTTTATTTTTTATCGCAGTTTATATCGCATTTTAATATCATCTCACAACATTTTTTGAAATTTTAACCATGCAATTTTTGAATGACTAAGTTATTTTAATATAGAGCTTTCAAAGTCCATGTGAAGTAGGTTTTTACTTCAGTGTTCAATTCAACTGAACTTCAACGCGCCAACCACCATCGTTGATGCTGGTGCTGGTTATTATCGTTCCTTAAATAATCATAGTTGTAGAAATCAATACATTACCGTTTTCTTCTTATTTTGTATGTTAAGACATCAGTTGTTACGGTGGTGGTGTAGGTACGGTGCTGGTGTAGGTACGGAGCTCATACATTTCATACAACAGCTACGTTCACTGTAGGCATTCATGTTACATGTATGATACGGATGGGATTATAGTTTTTTTTATCGATTGAAACATTATCGAAGTGACCAACTCTCACTGAGGCTGCGCTGCTGGCTGCACCTGATCCACAGCGTGATCCTAAACCGGGAAATTTGGCACAGACGGTGCTGTGATTTAGGATCTTTGTAAGAACTTAAGTGATAAGTATTTACATCAAATGGACTTCAGTGCTAAGAACTATGTTCATGGAAATGTCCATGAAAACATTTTAAATTCATTATGTGTACATTATAACATGCATACTGGGTTTCATTGCCACTTTCAGATTTAATTTTTGATTTTCAATGTTCAAGTAATGAGACAACAATAGATAATAGGCTGAATAATAGCCATCGCAAAAATAGTTTCCTAATCACTCAAGGCACTGAATTAAGAAGCAAATACCTCTCTTCAATTTCACATTGTTTTGTTTCAGTTAGTCATAAAATATAAGGACATAAATAAAACGAATTTATTTGAATGATTCTTCATGTCTTACACAATTATTAACTAATTATGTGTTCAAAAATAATTAAAATCTATTTTGAGGACGGAAACAGTTAATCACATCACATTTGTTTACCAATATCACGTATAGATCACAGTTGGTACAATCCATGACCTAAATTGAACACACAAATCACGTTTCGGAAACAAACTAATGCAGTTGAAGCCCTAGCTCGTAATAATGTTTATTATTTTTAAAAGCCGTTGTCGGCTTCTATCGAAGTATAGTGTGTTTGCGCTACAGCATGTGGAGAGTGCAGCGTACGCATGGGTGTGTCCTGTACTGGTGGGTGTTGTCTGCCACTAGTTACTGCGTCTGCAGGTGTTGTGTTCACGGCAGTGTGCCGATACGGTCACGCACTTGTCCTCGTACATGTGTCAGTACGTACGTTTAATGCCACGCCTAGGTGCGACTCGGGCACAGTGCGCCGCTGAGTCAGCAAATTGTATGTATAAGTACTGCGTGATCAGCTCCTAAGAGCGCACTCGGTCTACGTTACTCTCTCTATTAACAGTACACCTCGGAAGCTCTGCAAACCACCTTTCACTAACCCCACGGTCACCTCGACGGGCGGCACACTGGTGGTACAGTAAGTTTCGTCCCCACGACGTGTAATAATTCTTGATCCTTGTGCTGTGATGAAGATTCAGCGACTACTGTGAATGAAGTAATCGGAAATAAAGTCTGGAGATTCGACGGCGATAATTTGTGGTTCGAGTGTCTACGGAAATTCGTGGAGTTTCTACGTGTGGAGTCTGCGCATCGCTTCGGGAGGTTTGGATCAGTTTGGCGACTTCGTTAACATTAATATGGAAAGGGCTACTGCAACCGGGAGAGAGATTGAAGAAGCACCAGAGGTATACAATAACGTGTTTCGTTTCATTGTAAAACGTATCCCTGAAGAGACTCTGAAGAATTCTTATGGGTTGGAATTAAATGTACCTTTGGGAGTGCCTTATACAGCTCGTGTTGACCTGGAAAAAGACGGTGACCACTGCGTGATGAGGCTGTGCGTGAATTTCCATCGCAAGTAGTGACGTGGTCGTTTACAGTTGGATACATCAGTGGTTGTGTTCAGAACAATTCTACGAACAGTTAAAGTGTTTCTACTTCTACGAGAACAATTGTGTAGAGTGTATGTGATAGGAGATTACATACCGAACAGTGTTAACCTATAAGTGAAGAAACTGGTGCGCTACTGCTACGTGCAGAGTGTGAGACTGTGAGAGTAGTTCAAGGCTACGCAATTGTCCTGGCGCTGGCTCGCGGTGTTGAGTGGGCGTCTGCTTCTGCACACGGCACCTCACGCGACCTTGTGCACGGCTGTCTGCCGTCCCTGTGCCTTGGTGCGGGTGCGCTCGACCTTGGCAACAGCTGTGACGACTCCCTGGCCGCTGCCGCTGCACTGCCGTGGCTGTATTGCTGAATTTTCAGTTGAGTACCCTATGACTGAAAATTTTTTTTAGGTTATTGGATGATTTTATGTGACTAATTTGGTTTTTAGTATTGTTAAATTGTGTGATTTAGATTTTATTGGGTACGATATCGTTGGAATCATATTACAGGTTCATTGTTTAGTGCTTTGATTGGGTTCGTTTGTGCGTCGAAGGATGATTTTTTCGTGTTTCCATTCTTAGTAATCTTTGATGTGATATTCTTGGGTGAAATTATTTTTTTTTGTGGCGTAGGATTTTAGCGTTGGACTGTGGGATTATTAAAATTGTAAGTTAAGTTTTTATCTTTGCGACAAAAATTTGGTTGCTTGTTGTGATACATTATGGGAGATTCTGATTCCGACCCTGAATTTATTTGTTCGACAGAAACAACGACGAGTATTGGTAGAGTTTCTGTTCCGCCATTTAGTGGTACGTTACCTGGAACGTTAGGTCACGTGCCAACAACAGTATTTATGTCTGGACAAGTGGCTAGGACTGTTGTGTCGACCGCTGTTACTACCCAGACTGTGACGTTCAGTACTCCAAGTGTGACAACAATGACGTCCTCTAGTGGACCAATGACGAGTGGTGGTGTAACCACAACTTTACAAAGGGGCAGTACTATACTGTCGAGTGCAGAGCTACCGCTTTTCCGAGGCAGACAACGTCTCACTGACCCGATCTTTTGTGAAACAAAGACCTTTAGGACGCATGTCGCAAATCTTAAATCTTACATGTGTTTGTTACCCGACCTGACTTCCGACGATGCCAAAAAAGAATTACTTGTGCGCAGCGCACACAAAAGTGTTGGAGATTTTAACGGTGTCGTTACAAAATTAGTAAACCCTGATGTTAACTATTCCTTTGATCAGGTTATCGACATTTTAGATGACATCTACGTGGCTAAGGGTGAGCGTTCAGTGCATGCGTTAGCGTGCGATTTAAATCAGTTACGGTTGTTACGTAATGAAGGGTTGGCTGCACAATTGGTTACGGCTATGTCAAAGATAAGAAATTTGAGTGATCATATTCTAAATAGCCCAGAAGTAGCATTGCAAAGACATCCATTTGTAATTGCTAGTACGAACGCAAACGATTTGAAAAAGTTCTCTGGTGACTTGGTAGTTTTTAGTCTAGCTACAGAAATCTTAGCACCTCTCCTAGAAGAGAACTTTTGTAAAAAAATCCTCTCGAAGCAATTCCATACTTCTGAAGAGCTTTTAGCTCGTCTCGTTTCCGCTGTGCGTAATAATCCTGAGGGCAGAGAAATACTTGCGCGCAAAAATAATACCCAGTCCACGTATCCAACCAGAGAGACTTACCTTGCGGTCGTGCCTGAAGAGAGTGAGTGGGACGAGAAGGAATCGTTTCCCGAGGTTTTCTATGCCTCACAAAACAACAGCCGACGTTTTCAAGGTCGGAGACCATTTTTCAGACAAAGTTGGAGACCTGCTAGATTTCCACGGGGAAGACAATATGCATATTTTGGTGATCGACCTTTAGGTTCTATGGAATGCAACAAAGCGCAGGTGGAAAATCCACAACAGAGTAGTAATGATAGATCTAAATCCTTCTGTTCACTATGCAATACCACAGGTCATGTTCAAAGTATGTGCACGATTAAGAGAGGCCAAAGCAAATCACATTTCCGCGGTCATGCTTGCTACAAATGCGGGAAGGTGGGCCATTTTGCACGTGAATGTCATTCGCGTGGTCGAGGTCGAGGTCGAGGTGAAGCGTACTACGCTGCATCTTCCGAGGGTGATGATTTTTTAGAGTAGATAGAGAAGAATCAGAAAAATCAAAGAGTCTTGGTGTAGAGAAGGAGTTACCGGTGCCCGAGGATACAGCTGCAATCCCCGTTACCAATGATGTGGCGTTGAAACCAGATACTATAACTATGTCGACTGATGTGGTGGAGCCGTTATTTACGTGTACTAATAAGTTTGAATTATTAGGCGAACAAGAACTTCATGTAGGCGCGAACTCTGAATTACCCGTTGAAGTTTGTCTAGCAGCAACGATTATGAAAGAGGGTCGATTAGGAAAAGAAAGCGAGGGTATATTTTCCTTGAGGCGATCGAAAAAGCCTACAATCATACTGCGCCAGGATAATAGATTGATGAGCGCTCTCATCGATAGCGGTAGCGACAGATGTTTAGTGAGTTATCGTAATTTCAAAGGCCTTAATGAGCAAATTAAGCCCAGTGCTCTGAGTATCAGAGGTATAAATTCGAAAAGCCAAGTGACAGGAGAGGTTGATCTTCGCATTACCCTGCCTAATAATAAAGAAATTAAAACTAGCGCTTTGCTGCTGAAGAATAGCGAATTTCGATATGATGTAATCCTTGGCAGAGATATTTTGCAAGACGCCGTGCTAAATTTTAAAGACGGATTTATAGTTCTTGACGGAGTTAAAGTGCCGTTTCATGATGTGCGGGAATTGCACGAGCAAAGTAGGAAAGACATATTTTTCAATACTATAAGTAATCCAGAATGTCTAATGGCTGACATGCTTGCCAATAGGAGGAATATAAGGAAATATCTGCTGAAGCAGAGGGAATCAAAAATTGCGAGCCAAGAAAGTGGCGATAAAAATGGCCTAGAGATAAATACTGCAGAACAGAGGGGTACCCCAGGCCCAACCCCAGGGCGAGGAAAAAATGGGAAAGTAACTAATTTCCCAGGCCCAGGAATAAGGGTGAGAAAAAATGAGAATACAGCGAAAAATGCGAGAGTACCTAAACTCCCAGAGTTAAAAGCTGAGCAACCGGCGAATAATGTGAGAATAACTAAACAGCATGCGAACAAAATAAGAGAAACTAAGGAACAAGCGAAAAGTTTGAAACAAAGTAAAAGACGAGAAATAGTTGTTCATTGTGGAGCAGTGGAAATGCCAAGTAATTGTTTACGTGTTATTAATGGGTATGTCAAGAAGGCTAAGCCCGGAAAGTATATTATGAATAAGACAATTGTCGCTAATGGAATTTATGTCGCCGAATCAGTAGTGAATATCAAGTCAAATGGTTTTGTCCCTGTAATGTTTTTGAACGTCTCTGAAGACGTGGTATATATAAGCGACAATACGATGATAAGAACCATTGAGGAAATTGACGACATGGAAATTGAACATGAGATTTACATGTCTACCGTGCACGAAGCTGTGCGAGATGCAAATTTGTGCGATGCCCACGGTAATGCGGATCTACCCGGAGTCGACAGTGTTAATGGTGGAACTTTCAATGCCATCTCTGGTAAAGACGTTGGGGTAGTATCTGTAGAAACGAGGCATTGTTGTAACGATATTCGTGTTGATGAACCAGGAATTAATGCACAGAAAAATGATGTACCAGAGGGAGGTAGTAACGAAAGACGCCTTCTGACTGGAAACGACGTAAATTGTGACGATGATGATGCTAAACCATTACTGTTAAATTTATTAAACGAATTTAGAGACGTCATCACTCTAGAAGGCGAAACAATTGCCGTTACGAATGTTATGAAACATAATATTGAATTAAAGCCTAATGCACGAGTTCTTAATATCCCATCTTATCGAATTCCTCATAAATATCAAAACGAATTGTTGCAAGCTACTAAGCAGATGTTGGATCAAGGAATTATTGAACCTTCCAGCTCGGAATTCAATTTTCCTTTAATTGTTGTTAAAAAGCAGTCGGGCGAGATTCGTCCCGTGATTGACTTCCGAGAACTTAATAAAATAGTGATCAAAGAAAGTTATCCCATTCCACGCATAGACGAAATTCTTTACACGGTTGGGGGAACAGCATTTTTTCGAGTCTCGACCTACGCTCTGCCTTTCATCAGGTCGAGTTGGAGGAAAAAATCCGTAAATTCACCGCGTTCAGTATCGGTTACGAGAAATTTCATTTCAAGAGGCTGCCATTCGGGTTGTCCTCGAGTCCCTCAGTTTTCCAAAGAATCATTTCTTCTGTTCTTACAAATATCATCGGTAAATTATGTTTTGTATTCCTTGATGATATATTAGTATTTTCCAAATCCATGAACCAACATCTGAAAGATTTACATAGTGTTTTTTGAGAAACTACGTGGTGGAAATCTGTCCCTTAAACTTGAAAAATGTCATTTCCTAAAAAACTCAATTGAATATCTTGGACACATCGTGTCGGCAGACGGAATTCGCTGCAAAGAATCAAAAAAGCTACAAAACTTTCCCATTCCAAAAAATGTGAAAGAACTGCAAAGTTTTCTAGGTGTGGCGAATTATTTCCGCAATCACATACCGATGTTTGGATCGATCTCATACCCCCTATACCAATTGTTACGAAAAAACGTTGAATTTATCTGGACGCCTGAGTGTCAGAAGGCTTTTGAAAAAATTAAATCTGTTTTGACATCTGATACCGTATTACGGCATCCTGATTTTACTAAGCCTTTCCACGTATTTACAGATGCTTCTAATTTTGGTATAGGTGCAGTGCTTTTACAGCACGAAAACGATTCAAATAAATCAATGAAGGCCATTGCTTACTACAGTAAAAGTTTGAACTCAACGCAAAAGAGATATAGCACGACTAAAAAAGAATTCTTCGCGATTGTAAGTGCGCTGAAAGCATTCAAATACCTTATTCTTGGATATCCAATCTATCTGTACACAGATCATAAGCCGCTACAACCCTTATTTTTCAAGAAGCTTCCTGACGACTCGGCCATGGCTCGATGGTGTCTAACAGTTCAATCTTTCGAACCGGTAGTAAAATATTTCCCCGGGAAGGAAAATATAATTGCAGATTGTCTAAGTAGATTGCCCGAGCATTTAACTATTTCTGATCTTGAAGAGTGCTCAGAGTTCAATGAGGTTGACGCCTTCGCAGTAATTACACGCCGTGGTGCGCTGACCGCCGACATAGACAAAACAGACGAGACGAGTTCTCATCAACTGGCGCCAGAGGCGACTGCAAAACCCCGACTGACTGAGTACGTTCCTCAGTTAAAAGACGTATCGTGGACTTTAGACGAATTTCGAACTGAGCAACAGCTAGACCCTTTCTGTTCTGAGGTCAAAGACGCATTACTAACTAGTAGTACATCTACGATCCCTGACTTACAAAAAACTTAATTCTGAACGACATACTTTACAGACGACGACAAATAGACTCTAGGGAAAGCACTATTCTCACTTCGGTTATACTGACATCGCTAATGAACAAGGCGGTGCTCAGTATACACTCCTTGTATCATACTGATGCCACGCATACATTGTTTAAATTTAAGTTGCGTTACTTTCATTTATTAGAGAAGAGTATCATACGTAAATTTGTCAGAATGTGTGATGTTTGTAAAATTCTTAAAGCTAGCAGTACTGTGCCCATTAAGATATTGGACGCTTCCATTGCTAAAGAACCCTTCGAGGTGGTATCAATGGATTTTCTTGGCCCTCTTCCTGTCACAGATCAGCAGAATAAATATATCCTAATCGTCATTGATTTGTTTTCTCGTTACTGTAAGCTTTACGCAACCGCAGATCGATTAGCAGATACAGTTGTCTCTTGCCTAGACAACTGCTTCTCAACCTTTGGATATCCTAAAACACTTCTTAGTGATCAAGCTCTTGAATTTAAATCTGCGGCAGTTAAAAAATTCAGTCAAATTCATTCAATTGCGAAAAAAGAAGTTTTACCTTGGAATCCTCATAGCAATGCTATTGTGGAGCGCAATAACCGCAAGATTACGAATTTATTAAAACTGTATATTAACTCCCTAGTGCATACCGAATGGGACCAGTGTCTCAACAGCACAGAGAACGCGATCAACAATAGTTTGAATACTACGTTGGGAGATACACCCTCGTATATTATTTTCAATCGAGACACGTGTGCAAACTTTAGCGCCATCACTTTTGAAAACAACTATAGTCACGACACCGACGTCGATATCATAAAATTTCGAGCTCAAGAAGCAGCCCGTACTGTTGAAAACGTTAGAGCTATAATAATTAATAACACCAGTGAAAGAACAATGTATCACAACATTCGACGTAAAAATAAAAATTTTTAACTCGGCGAACGAGTATTATTGCGAAATCACCTGAGAAAAAACAAATTAGATATTGCCTAGAGAGGACCAGGGATAATTACAAAAATCAACCGAAATTATGTATAATTGAAAATTGGGAATAGAACCTTTAAAAGTAATAAGAATCATATCTTACCTTTACGTTAAAAGTATTGAACGACAAATGTACGACTTTCGATTGACGACGTTACTATGTTCACATAATACGATTGTGTGATTCTTGCTTCAATGTTAATTTTACGTATCATTTAATTGGAATTTTCTTTATATAACCATATGTATTTGCTTCATTTTTTTGTTCTTGATGTACCGTAGTTTCTACGTCCGTGATTGAGGATGTAACGCACGTTATTTTACAACCAAGGTTTGCATCTGCTCGCAAGCCTTGCACGGTTCAATACCCTCCGTGTGTTTACAAACGCAGCAACTCATTGCTGTGGGAGCGGAGGCCGGCTCCCGAGTTGTTTTGGAGTGCCGTCGCCCGATTTGTTTTGCAATTAGCTGTGCAGCTGTCGAGACCGTGTGGGATCTGCAGCGTGCAGATATGCTGTTTGTTCCTTTCTTTGCAACTGTCACCAGCTGTTACCAATGATTTCTTTTATTAATTTGATGTAATAATCATTGATTTCATTTATTTAAATTATGTGGCCATGCTAATTGAACTGTATTTGTTTCAATTTCAGAACGAGCACGCTACCGTTCCTGTCTGCCACGATGGGCAACCGCATGACCCATGTGTCGGTGGAGGCACTAACGAATGCCCTGGAGCAACATCAGGGCCGGGTGTCAAAGGGCTGGGTAGAGGCTAACGCGCTCGTCGACATCCTTCCTGATAGGGTGTCTGATCTTGGGCTTCTTTTTCTCTTACCAGCCACCTTGGCTTTAGGTGTTTCATTTTTCTATCTTCGCCGCGAACTCAACCTGTTGGCAGAGCGCCTGAGATCTGAGGATGCGCTTCTGCGACGACAGCAGTTACGTTCCAGCAATGCTGAACAGCATTTGCGCCAATTGCAACCCGTCAACGAAGTTTAAGAGTCAGTGTAGCATGTGTTTTTGAAAATGTGGAACTTGATGTTTTTGCGTGTCTCCTAAGCGACACTATTTTTCCTCATGCATTATAAACGGACATTCTAGTGTTTATTTTTAAGATATAACTCAGGAATTAGTTATAGGGTATTACGTTGATTTTCGACTTGTAGTTGCGGTATATCCTTCGGATTTTTAGCGATGATGTGCGAAAATAATATCATGTTCACGTACATGAATATGTATTTATTGGTTTCCGATTTCAGTAAATGTATTCATGCGAAATATTTTGTCAACATAATTTCATGGGCAATGCGTTGTAATTAATTTCATGCGTGTTTATTATTATCCTTAACGAATGTATTGTTCTTACTAAAAACTCATGGCAAGTATCAATCCTTATTTCTTAATTATGTTTGAATAAACAGTAATTTAGTTGTTGTTTCAACGATGCGATTTTCTATTTTCGTTTTTACTGCGTTTAGCATTTGAACTGTTTATCAAAAAACAATGTTTGCGGTAATTGTGACTTCATGACGAATGTTGATGTAACTATAATAGGTATATACATGCGATGTTTAAGACTTAATTTTCTTCATGCGTAATGAATAAAAATTTCTTTTAGTTTTTTTTAAGGGTAAAAAATAATTTTTTTCACGAATTCATTGTTCTCTTTTTGTTTAAAATGATGCCTACGTGGTTTGATAATGATGTTGTACGTTCATACAATAACGTTTTTTTTTCTCGAAGTGTTCCTTACAGATATTTCCAACTGGAAAGATAGTTAAATGCTGGTACCTTGTACCGTGGATTTTTTTGGTTAGAAATTTCTTAAAGTCTTGCTGCTTTGGTGGTACGCTGATATTGTTCTGTTGCGTTCTTGTCGACTTTACCTCGACGCGTTTTAATCTTAATTACGGATGTTTTTCTGTTTAGAGAAATATATTGTTGTTGTTTTACTATTGCGCTTTTGATTACGGGTTGTTGTTTAAAAAACAAAATAGTTTATTTTTGCTTCCGAAATATGTTCTTCACCTGCAGCTCTCACTTTACTTTTTGTTGGTGGGGGTATATTGCCAATTTTCATTTTGCGTACCTAAGTCGAATTACATTTGATGTGTTTATTTTACTGATTGTCACGAATTAGTAATTTTCAATTTTAGACACTGATGCCTTTCGATACCGTTGTTGATTTTTGAAGTTATGACTTTTAAACTTGATTGTTTTATTTAAAGATGGGTAATAAACCAGGCATGGTGAGGGAGATGTGTGCCGATACGGTCACGCACTTGTCCTCGTACATGTGTCAGTACGTACGTTTAATGCCACGCCTAGGTGCGACTCGGGCACAGTGCGCCGCTGAGTCAGCAAATTGTATGTACGAGTATAAGTACTGCGTGATCAGCTCCTAAGAGCGCACTCGGTCTACGTTACTCTCTCTATTAACAGTACACCTCGGAAGCTCTGCAAACCGCCTTTCACTAACCCCACGGTCACCTCGACGGGCGGCACAGCAGTTGCATTATAGTTAACTAACAATCATTTCGACCATTATCACATTCATCAGCTAACATGTCTGGTTCCCTATGATTTAACGATGCAATTATGAATCATGCAGTAAGCTGCCTCAGAAAACTGTCGTTGTGCTAGCAGAAACTAACCACGGTTTTGTGTTCAGGAAGTCGATTATCTTAGATGACAAAAAGCCTAATTTAACCAAATATATTTCTTATATTTCAACAGTCATGTATATATTTCAGCACTAAAATCACGGTCATCAACAGATGGCTCATTAGAACTTGGTTGTACATCAAAAGGCTTAGGATCCTCAACTCCTGACGAAGGCTAATTATTCGAACCGGCTTCTGGGGCGAGTCTCCGGTGCTACTATAGGGTAAGATCTACCTCTAGCTAGTACTATAGCATGGTGTTAGGTTAGGTTGGGTTGCTAATGGATAACAATTATTTCAATACATTTAATTTAGAGATAAACACTGAATTTGCACATCTAAAACTGCACCTGGGTAGGAGAGATATAGCGGCAGACCTCACGCTACAGTAGCACCGAGTCCCTGTATTTGTTACCGAGGTGTGTAATGAAGACCGTTTCTTGCCGAGATATCGAGGTTGCCATTGTATGCATAACCAGCTACTTATGAAGGTTTCTCGTTGTAAGTTATTTTTTAGATCGCGTTTCCTGAATTTCTAGTGAGCTTCGTCTCAATATTGATTCTTCCGTTATCATGCTGAAGTGTTCTGACAACATACTTTATATATTTGAATGTGGTTTCTTCATAAGAGTGAAAATTTCACGATTCATCTCAGTCTGGGAACACTTTTTCAACTTTCATGTTTCTTCTAGACGAGGACGTTTCTGTTTCAGTCCGCCTACTGTGCCTGTGCCGAGTGGACGAAATGGAGCCGATCAGTGGAGGTGTCTTTCTTTGCTTCTTGCTTGAGGCCCATTATTTATTGCTTGGCTCCATTCTTTACCTGAACTCAAAAGGAAAAAGAAACGAGCGACTGGCTTACCACAATTCCTGAAAATGTCACATTCCAGTAACTTGGTCCGCTGACGTCACAATGATGTCCTTAACTCAAAGATTGTCTGGGTTTCATCTCTCGGAGATAACTGATTCTATTCACATGAACCCTGAGTAGCGGACGAAGCACGAAGACAATTATTTATTTTTCCCACAAGTGTTTGAACAGTTTTAAGTAAAAAAATGACGGAGATACCACACCACAATAAAGTAACTCCTTTAATCTATCCGACCTCATCTTAACTCGAGGGCAGATTTCGTTAACTCTCTGCGTAAATTTCTCAAATATCTTATTAGTTCAATAATTTTTTGTTCTAGCAACACTCGATTATTCACACCGGTGACACAGCGCTTACGTTTTGCTTGAGGCGTTATTGATAATTGTTGCGTGCCATTGCCATAGTGTCGCTTTGCGCGACCTAAGGAGTGAATTTCAGTTACCTATTGATAATTTGCTCGCAATGCTTATTAAAATCTTGCAGTAACTAAATTAACGTGTATTTCTGGCTAAATTTGTAACGGCCAAGCTAATCCAATAACAGTTGTCAACACTGGTAGTTGACCTCGTTAATTCTGGAAGCTCAAAATCCGTATTTTTGCCGACTATAACACTAAAAAAAGGAGAGCACGTTCTCTATTACGATTTCGATACAGCGGACTGAAATATGAATTATTTCTTCATACTAGATCCTTTACAAGTAAAATTTTCACGAGATCCTTTCGCAAATCACAGCAGTTTTTAAAGCGCTATCTATTTCGGGAAGTGATAGCGAATTTCAGAGCGAAACATTTCTTTAGAAAACAACTGACACAAGAAACGTTGGAATTGATCTTAATTTAAACCAGGAAATTCTACTCAACTACGCCTGCCATCGATGATGGATAAAGTGGAAATCCAATAACATTAAAGTTCAGAACTTTTTCCGTCGATTTTTAAGATTAATTCTAGTCTAAGTAGTAGTAGTAGTAGTAGTAGTAGTAGTAGTAGTAACATGGGTTTGCTAGCGCGTCAGTTACTCAAACTATATCGCACCGAAGGTTACATATTTTAATTCGTATCAGACTTTTCCAAATTACCACACAAGATGAACATCTCCATTATTTGAAACATCAAAATTATATGAGCATCATGATCATAATTACAACTCAAGATTACAAGTGTCTCCTCATTAAAGTCTGTACACAACAGAGTACATTCGAAACCGACTGAGCAGCCAAACCCCGTAGAAGGTTTCAGCTGCCCACCCATTTATGGCCGGACGCCTTATTCACGCTGAAACCCCCGAGGTACCAGCGCAGCGCGCCCGGCCGCACCCCCGTCAAGTTCGCACATTTGGACGCCGCCCACCCCTCTCCTTCCATCTCCGTGTTGCTACAACACGTTGCCATTCGCGCCAATTATTTAACTATGTAGTACTTCTGAGGTTTATTAACCTATCTGTTCGTTATACATTGATTATTAATCACTGCATTATAAACACTACATGTATTTAGTAAGTGGATACTACAGCGGAATACCAAAGTTAACCTGTATTAAATCATTATAATAAGTTTTGACAACGACCGCTGGTGTTTGGCTATTCAACCCTACATCTCGGCACGCAAAAACAGTCATTTTTAAACTTTTTTAAGTTAACCTTAAACAAACTGAACTTGGCCTAACCTTACCCAACCTAACCTAACTTAACTTAACCTAACCTAAATAAATTTAACCCAACATTTCTGTAACTGATCGGAGGTGGTGCTGTAGCTGCTTGGAGGTGGAGGGAGAGGGGTGGGCGGCGTCCAAATGTGCGAACTTGACGTGGGTGCCGCCCGGCCGCACCCACATTAAAGTTGCTCCACTCCTTGTGCGTGAGCGAGTCTGTGTACGTGCATGGCTAGTCAACGTCATCAAAAACCACGCCCACTTCAACAGCTGCCACGCGTCGCTGCGTGACATAATTGTGATACAAACATTTATTATGTTGTACACTTTGCCATTGAAGTATCATTTAATAATGGATTAAAATTCTCTATGTTTCACTGTACAATTAAACGTCTCAGCCGTCTTGAACGACACATATATGAGTTAGATCAAATAAGAGCACAGTTACCGCGATTCTACCGTGTCATAATGTATCGTTCGTATGCCACGAAGTATTGTTTGCAATGCAAATCTCTTTGGTTTATATTATAAATATGTAGTTCATTCGAACAATTAACCCATTCTTCTTAAGTGAATAAAAGTATTTTATTCACTTAAAAAGTAAATAAAAGTATTTTAACTGTTTCATTATAATATGCATTAAATTAAAGTATTCAAGAGCTGAAGCGTTCTGCAAGATGCCTTTTATGCATATTGACGCCAAATGAATTCGATTAATTTAATTTTACACATTCAGTGGAAAACTTGATGAGCTCATATCAGTATATTTACTAGCCACTTCCTTCCCGTTTAATTCCATACTATTTTGGACGTAAAGTGCAAAGTAAAGTAACCTCGGTACTTTCATTGGCGATAAAGAAAACTGGACGCTAACACAAGAAGAAATGAATGTTATAAATTGCATCACAAATGTTTCACCTTTTTAGTTTCCCTCGGGAAATAGTCCCCCTTCCCCTGTCATATATGACATACAAATATGATGTTTCATCAATAACGATTTTTTTCAGTTGCTCAGGCGATGAGATAGTTTTAAATGAATATCAAAGCTCGTGGCCACACTATTCAGTGCCACCAAGTTAGTTATTTTTTGTGTCTTTACGTGACAACTATGATATATTGGACGATATTTAATGTCATTTTCAAAATTTCTTACATAAGTAATGAAAAAAACATTCTAAATGAAAGATTCACGCATGCAGTAATATTTATATGTATATGTGAGACATGCTTTCATTATATGTTATGAATTTAATCACGATCGCTTTTCAACTTCTCAACTCTACGAAATATTTCCAGTTCTTCACGTGTTTAAATAAAATAGAATTCACTTAACATTTTTTACTGCAAAAGGCCAATCGTTAAAATGCTATGCCTCTGCCAACCTATAAAATGCAACTTTTCGGTGCAACTATCATCTTTGGGCTGAAAAAGCTAGCCTGCTGTTGATCGTTATTTCTACAGTACAAAATATCACTCTTATATAGTCGTCTTACAATGAGAATTTTGTGTTTACTATGTCTGCTCCTACTTGAACAATTGATTGTCATTTTCTATCAATGCGACCGTATAAAAATATGATTTACTTCATTTTTCAGCCCGAAGGTAGTAATAGTTTCATCGAAACGTTGTATTTTTTAGATTGATAGAGGTCTAAAATTTTAACGATTGACATTTTGCAGTAAAAAATATCACGATTGCTTTATTGAGCAAACTTCTATACAAATAGATCTAAAAACATATGAAAGATGACTTTTTTGAAAGCATTATTGCTTGCGATGAAACACTACTGAATTGCTGAATTCTGCACATTTCTAAATATACATATTAAGTGATAAATTTTTCTTTTTTTGTCAAATATTATGCAAGTGCATAACGAACTGCATTGCGGCATCTGGTCACGCATAGTTGTACGATACAACAACTTCTGGCAATGAGTTCAACTCTGGACCAGTGCACATGACGAACCCTACACGCACACGGCCGCTGAAACACAAGCACACAGAGTGGAGCAACTTTGACGTGGGTGCGGCCGGCACGCCACGTTGTGTGTGCCCTTAGATCTCGCACCTCTTCTCCTCTGTAATTCCACGAACAAAAGCCTCCCGATTCTTCATGTCAACTCATAATATAGCTCTCGCCTGATTCATTCTCAAAAGGTCTAGACTGTTCTAAGCCACAGAGAAAGTCCCTCAAGTTTGATTCGTTGGATGCTTGCATGTCCTGAAGTTTCGCACTCTGATTGGCGCACGCTCGATACCCCAAACACGTGATTCCTTAGAGAGCACACCATTGGTGTAGATGGTGCCGCTTTCTGCTTAAGCCTTTGGCCCCTTTCATACAGAGCGTGAAATCACGCTGCGTGTAAAAATCACGCAGCGGGATTTCACGTTGAATCGTTCACACGAGGCCTTTTTTTACGCTTGATTCTGTCAGTTTTGCATTGCTGTTCTCCGAGAGTGCTCACGAGTGTTTGTGGACTGGGTAATAATGGCTGGTCAGAGTAAAGTAAAGAAAACTCTCCTTTTATACTTGCTGTATAAAAGACAGCAAAGGAAGAGAAGAAGGCGGTGCTGGGTACATAAGATAGTCAGTTCAAGGCGCAAGAAGGAGAATTTGCCACACTATTTGCAAAATTAAGGGAAGATGAAGCCAAATTCTTCAATTACTTCCGTATGTCTGCCGAAAGTTTTGACGAATTGCTGTCACACGTCCAAGGCAAATTAACCCGCAAGAACATGCAGATGAGAGATGCTGTACCTGCTATTGAAAAACTGGCTTTAACCCTCAGGTATAGTATTTCGGTCTTGCTAAGTAAGTAGGTTGCAATAATGGCAATATTAAAAAAAATCTTTCTTAAGTATAAAAAACTTTTACTTAGTATTCCAATCCATATAAAAGATATGTAAGAAATAAACAATAACACAACACATCCACTCTGACCTCATCCACACATCCACTCTGACCCACTCTCTGAACCGCACTACGAGGCGGCGTGAAAACACGCACAGTGTGCAAGGTAGACTTGAACACCATTGAAAGTCAAACTTTTGCGTGAAATTTCACGTTGCGTTTTTAGCAGACACACGCTCGGCATCAGGCGTGAACTTTCACGCTGCGTGAAAACCTGTCGCGTGTGAATAGAAGTGTACATTATCTATGTCCGCTTAGGGTCGGCGTGAAATCACGCAGTGTGATTTTTTACACGCAGCGTGATTTCACGCTCTGTGTGAAAGGGGCTTTACTCCTTCTCTTTGGAATCTGCCCTCGCGCTACCCAGTTCAGCCAAAACCTCTGCCTTTTGATCCCAAGCCTGCGTGTGTGTGTGTGTGTGCGTGTGTGTGTATTGTGTATCCCCAAGGTGGCTTGTCGATGCTTGAGAGCTAGCAAGTTTGAACGAGGCGCCGACCGCAGGTTTACGACTACACACATTCCAACGCTTGTAGCCCAGCAGAATGTTAAATTTCTCAAAATTTGTCGCAGCTTTCCGTGATCTTGCCAAAAAAATATGTGATAGATGTATTGCTTGAACATAAGTAAACACAGTTCTCCAATAAAGCCGGAAGTAGTAGTAGTAGTAGTAGTAACACAGGTTTGCTAGAGCTTCAGTTATTCAAACTATATCGCACCGAAGGTCACATAATTTAATCAATATTGAGCTTTTCCGACTTACCGCGTAGGGTGGACTTCAACATTATTTGAACATCAAAAATTATATGATCATGATTTAATTACATCACAAGATTACAATTGTCTCCCCATTGAAAAATTTTGTACATGCTATAGTATATTCGAACACACTGGGCAGCCAAACCCCGTAGGGGGTTTCAGCTGCCCACCCATTTTTTGGCCGGACGCCTTACCCACGCTGAAACCGCCAAGGTACCAACGTAGTGCGCCCGGTCATATTGCAGTTTCTTCATCTACAATCTTCCAATACGATGTCGCGCATGGCCACAGTGCACCACTGTGTGGCTTCCTGTTAAATCCCAGTATATAGCTTGCACTTCTCCAGGAACAGCTGCAACGCTGCTGCGTTAAAGCCTGAGCGTTCGTTTTCCCTGAGTATTCCAATCATCACATCCTCCGCGCAGCCACGAAGATTTGGGAAACACACATTGCGAGCAGCAGAGTATCCTGGGCATTCAGCAAGAAAACGTACGACAGTCAGGGAAACATGACACCGTTCGCATTGCGGCTGCGGCTGTCGCTCCATATGGTGGCCGTGCGTTATGCGAGTATGGCCAATGCGAAGGCAGCAGAGTATCACCTCCATTCGACGGGCACGGCAGCTAGATAATGACCACTCCCGAACAGTGGGCTTAATGTTTTTCAGTTTATTGTTTGTTGTGTCTATCCAGTTTCGCTGCCACAAATCCTTCACCGCCACCTTGATGCGAGGATAATATTCACGGGAAGGGACTATCAGATTCAATGTTCTCTCACTTGACCCAGCAGCTTGCTTAGCTTCCCGGTCTGCTCTCTCATGGCCGGAAATCCCTACATGCGCGGGTACCCAGCATATCTCGACACTCCTTCGTTCGTTTACAAGCCGTGCCAGCTTTGTGACGATCTCCGCAATAATGGGGTGGGTACTGTTGTACATCTGAGCAGCATCTATTACACTTTTCGAGTCTACGAAGACGGTGAAAGAATGATATGCGTGCTCCTCGATCAGCTGTAGCGCTTCCATCACACCATACAGCTCTGCTGAGAAAATCGAGGTCTCTGGGATCAGTCTCCTAGCCCTCACTATTTCGCCGGACACAGCGGCACATCCCACAGCGTCTCCTGTCTTAGAGCCATCTGTATAAATTTTCACAGAGTTTGCGTGTTTCTCCAGTATGTGTTCCATGAAAATTCCCTTCAGGATGTTTGCCGGCATCGACTCCTTTTTGGGCATTCGACATCCAGGGCAGAAACTCTCCACGGGGACACGCCATGTCGGAGAGCAGTCAAAAAGTACAGGTTGCACTCTCATGGGTCCCAGCTGCATGGCAGCCGTCAGCGCAGGATAGTTCAGTGATGATGGCAGATAATACGGGAAAGGCAGATGTGGTCCGGAAGGTGCGTGCACGCTTCTCCATGTAGGAGACAGGGGCAGCTGATCTAGACGAGCCAAGTACTGTAGGCTCAGCTGCACACGGCGGAGCCAAAGGGGGGGTTCTCCACTCTCCACACACAAACTGACCGACGGGGAGGTCCGAAAGGCGCCAGTGCAAAGTCTTATTGCCATGTGGTGCACCGGGTCTAGCGTTGATAAAGAAGTTTCCCTTGCATACTGGTATATACATCCAGAGTCCAGCTTACTTCTGATAAGGGTTCTGTATAGGCGCAGCAAAGTTACACGATCAGCTCCCCACGCCAGGCCTGATACGCATTTCAACAGGTTCATTCTCCTATTGCAGTTTGACTTCAGCTCGGTCAGGTGGGGTTTCCACGATAGTTTGTCGTCGATAATCATACCCAGAAATTTAGCACTATGAGCAAAGTTTATCGGTACTCCCCGGAGCAGTAGCTGTGGAGGGTTCCGTCGGCATCGTCCCTGAAAGTGCAGGGCTACAGTCTTCCCAGTGGAGAATACGAAGCCATTTTCCGTTGCCCAGTCATTCACACCGTTGATTGCCAACTGCACTCTGCGCGACAGTGCCGGCAAATACGCTGATGAAGAGTAGATCATGAAGTCATCAACATACAATGATGACGAAACATCGGCCGGCAGTGTGGAGGTGATGTCATTTACGGCCAGAGAGAAGAGGGTACAGCTCAGCACACTACCCTGGGGTAGTCCCTCCTGCTGGGTTTGCCAAGGCGATAATGTGGCTCCCACCCTCACACGGAAAGTTCTCTCCTGGAGGAATTGCTGGACAAAAAAGGCCAAATTGCCCCGAAGGCCACACCCATAAACACGTTCTAGGATACCATGTCTCCAAACGGTATCATATGCTTTGTGCAGGTCAAAAAAGACACATAAGCTCTGCTTACGGGCCGCAATATTCTGGACTAGATGGCTCTGTAGCCTCACAACAGCATCCGTGGTCCCTCGAAGCTGTCTGAAGCCGAATTGGACAGGATTCAGGATTTCCTCCGCTTCCAGCCATCGGACAAGTCGAATGTTCACGATTCTCTCTAGCAGTTTGCACACACAGCTCGTTAAAGCGATCGGTCGGTAACTGTCTACTCGGGTGGCCGGTTTTTGGGGTTTGGCAAAGGCAAGGATTGTTGCAGTGCGCCAATCCTTTGGGAATACATGTGTCCTCCAAACCTTGTTAAAAATATGAAGGAGCTGACGTAAGGCTGTTGGATGCATCCTCTTCAGCATCTGATAACGGATCCCATCAAGGGCCTGGTGCAGTATTTTTGCAAGTTCTCAAGTTGCGGTAAATTTCAAGGAAGGTGAAAGGCTCATTGTACGAGAAGACTGCCTCTGTAGCGAAGTCTGGCTTATGTTGCTCTCTTTGGCATTTGTGCGCACGGAAAGCAGGTGGATATTGAGCTTCACTGCTATTATGCGCGAAGCTATCAGCCAGCGCCGTCGCCACTCGCCGTGGATCTGCCGTGAGTACGCGGTCTAGTTCCAGACAGGGTCTGCCACAACTATACCTTCCCTTCATCTTTCCCACACGTTGCCAGATTTTCGTCATAGGCGTGTCGGTATTCAGGCTGCTAACATATTTGCGCCACGAATTGCGCCTAGCAGCGTCTTTGATAAATTGGGCCTTCGCTCTCGCTCGCTTGTAGGCAATTATATCCCCCAGCTCGCCGGTGCGCCTGGAGCGTCTCAGGGCTTGCCGCCTCTCAAAGTTTGCCACAGCGCAGTCGTTGTTCCACCAAGGAACACGGTACTTTGGTGTACCACCGCGAGTCACCGGGATAGCAGCACCAGCAGCATTCTTGAGGGTACCGGTAAATCGCTCCACCATGTCGTCAACCTCCAACAGATCGTCCACTTCTTCCATCTGGGTTAGGGCTTCAAAAGTATCCCAGTTGGCACGCCTCATGCAGTATCGAGGTTCCACTGGCACTGGAGCAAACTCCCTCACTCCCATAACAATGGGGAAGTGGTCACTCCCATGAGTATCATCCAGCACGCTCCACAGAATGTCAGGGAACATGTCTGGAGTGCTGAAACTAAAGTCAATGGCGGAGGTCGTCCCTGTTTGGACGTGAAAGTGAGTGGCGATCCCAGTGTTGAGTAAGCAGAAGTTGGCTCTCGTAATGAACTGGTTTATTTGCCTACCACGTTGGTCGCTTTGTGCGTTGCCCCAAGCCATGTGCTTCGCGTTAAAATCGCCTACCACAAGAAAGAAAGAAAAACTTTATTTCCAATAGAGATTGTACAATATTACAATCATTGGTTTTTAAATATCTTAAAATTAATACACTTAGATGATACACACACACGAGTATTGAAAAACTCGTGTCACTAGTCGAAAATAAATGATTGAGGGCAATGTACTCCTAATCTTGCTTAATAATCTACATTTGACAATACATGTAATGATAATTATAAGAGATAACGCAAATTCATGGACGATGCATTTTCATTGTGGGGTGAAAACACTTTTGACAGTTTACATGTACATGACATAAAACTTCGCAATTATTGATGCCAGGAAATAATATATGAATCGCTTGTTTCGGCAAATGTTCAAAAGTGTCATTTTAAGGAAGCATGAATAAAAAATATAAATACAAATCCATATACATATATATACGTACATATATATATACATACACACACACATACAGATATATATATATGTACGCATAAGCATGAGGACCAAGAAGATTATAAGTTTTGTATTTCTAATTCAACAATTTTAACATAACGGTCGTTAGTTAATAAGCATTTTATTTAAATATAAATGGATGATCGTACAACAAATGTATAGTTTGTACATGAATGCTTTACAATAATAAAGAGATGACGAGTTAGGTAATGTTACAAGTTGAGAGTGAACAGAAAATGACCATTATCTCTAGTAAAATGCTAGTTGTCAGTTTAGTACACACATATGTGCACACATACATGTAAATATATACACATATATGTACACATAAGCATGAGGACCAAGAAGATTATAAGTTTTGTATTTCTGATTCAACAATTTTAACATACCGGTCATTAGTTAATAAGCATTTTATTTAAATATAAATGGATGATCGCAGAACAAATGTATAGTTTGTACATGAATGCTTTACAATAATAAAGAAATGACGAGTTAGGTAATGTTACAAGTTAAGAGTGCACAGAAAAAAGACCATTTTCTCTAGTAAAATGCTAGTTGTCAGTTTAGTACACACATATGTGCACGTATACATGTAGATATATACACATATGCATGCACAAACATACCCACGCACATACTTACACCAAACTCGTAAGCATACACAAATGCATTTCTATGCATTGAGGCAATACATACGCATTCTACAGAGTGTCATACGCGTAGCGTGCACACGTACACATATATACAAGTAAGCATGTGCGCAAATATCAGCATAAACTAGCCATTATAAACCAGAATTCCAATCGAGGGAAACAGAGGAAAACAAAAGAGGGCCCAGGCAATTGAGTACTGATATTCTCAAAATCTGGCAATGAGAAATGTTCAGCTGGGGAGATGTACATGTTACAGATGGTGGTCATTTTCTTGTTGAACCAGAAACGGATTGCCATTGCCTGGATCTGGGTGTTCATCGGCACTTTGGAATAACCCAAGTCCTTCCTTACAAGAACAGCCAGTCCAGATCCAGGGACAGGATTTGGTACGTGAGAGAAAGTTTCTATATTATAGTTGGCTGGTGGGGTCGGAGTTATGTCTCCCAGCATGGTCTCCTGGAGACATATGCACAGTGGTTGTTGTTGCTGGATGATGGTCAGGAGGTCACCGTAATTCCTACGGTATCCTCTACAATTCCACTGTAAAACACTTTGTGTCATGTTCCCTTCTCTGGAGGTAGTTCTTTAGGATCAGGCGGTCTTTGATTTGATGGTGATTTGGTTGGTACTGGTCTCTCACCCCACGCGTGCAAGGGCACGGTTGGGAGAGGTTTTGGAGTAACCTTCGATGGTAGAGCCCACACTCGTGTAAAGTCAGGCGCAGTCTCCTCTGGCACTCTTCCTACGCGGTCCAACGAACGCACACGCTGTGCCACTGAGGGTTCCGGCTTTCTCACACTTCTGCGGCTCTTGTGTATAGTCCTTACATCTTGGGGAGGTGGCATCTCGGACTGTTTGTTCGTACTGTAGATGGTCGCAGGCTGCTTGTCGATTGGACGGGCCACTTTTATCGATGCTTCACCATGGCCATGGGTCAAGCCGGTATTCGCCTGGGCTTCCGCGTGCGTATCACCATGACGCTTTCCTGACTCAGCTTGGCGCTTCTTACTGTCAGATGCTACAGTTTCCGCAGTCCTAGCCACCTTTGACATGGCACCACCAACGGGTGGCGATCTCACACTCGGTATGCGTTTCCGCGATCCAGAGGAGACTTCCGAGCTCAGACACACAGGGACTGGGAGGTCCGCTTGAGCACGTGACACATCAGGAAGGTCGCTTCGCTCAGGTCTATCAGCAGTTCGGGGTCCAGCAGCGGGAGTACGGCGTGCAACACGCGCGGCATCAGCACCTGCGGTGGGGTCCCGACCAGCAACACTGGGGGCTCCTGTAACTGCCGGGTGCACTGGCACAACAAAGCTAGGTCTCCTTGGAGGGGCCCGCACTGCAGTGGCATAAGACGTCTTGATCTGACGTATCGGTTACTCACAGCACGCTTAGCTTCCCCGTAACTCATTCTCTGCGATGTTTGCGCGGCCAACACCTCTTCTTCCATTTTATAATAAAAACATTTTATGGAGCCAACAGGGTGTGGTTTATCGCAGTTAGCACATCTCGGGGGCTTATCACAGGGCAGTTCGTGCTGGTCCTCGGCACAATTTGGGCATGCTCCTCTTGAGGATCGACAGGTCTTAGCACCATGCCCATATTGCTGACACTTATAGCAGCGTCGTGGCCTTGGGACGTATTGTCGCACGTTGCACCTCGTCCATCCTATATTCACATGTGGCGACAGAAAGCATCGGTCAAACGTCAGGATGTAGACAGAAGTGGGCACCAGGGCACCATTAACGTGTTTCTTGGTTCGGTACAGCGCCTTCACTTCATACTGCCGCAATTTCTCCAGGAGGCGCTCATCAGCGTAACCAGGATAATTGGTGTAGTAGATCGTTCCTTTGCTCTCATTGAGGCTTCCATGTGGGGTCACTTCCACACCCAGCCAGATGGCGAATACTCAATATGTTGCGGCTCTGCTCAGAGTTACGGATCTCCACCAAGAGGCCATCACCGCGAGTCTCTGTGATCTTGGCAGGTCTACCTCCCAACCCACAACACAGGTCACGGTTTGCTGTGATCACATCAATGTGTGTCAGAGGTGAACCGTCGCTAGCTTTAATATTGAAGAACTTTTTGTACTCCGTGGGCAAATTCGGCTCCATCAGGTCGAAGGGCGCGGCCTCCTCAAGAAGATGCAATCTTCTGCCACGGCGTCGCCCACGACCTGGCCTGTTTGTTGGACGTTCAGGTGCGTAAGGTTCAAGAGTTATAACATTGTTTTGTCCGCGCTCTGTTTCCTCGCCCACAGGTTGGTGCGGCGGTGGTTGCAGAGGCGGCTCTTTAGAGGAGGAGGTAGGTTCAATGTCCTTGTTAGGTATCCGAGTCGTCAACGGGGGGTGAGCAGCCAGAGTTGTATCGGTGAAAGCAAGCACATTGCTTTAGGTCTCTCTTGTCAAGGAGGGTCTCCCCTCCCCTATCCAGGCTGGCTCAGGCCGGAAAAGAGACCCCCGAGCAGTCAGTAGCCATTTGATATATCATCTATATTTGAGGCGGGCACAAAATCACCAATAGGGGGTGAATACCCCCTCCCACCGTCAACCCCGGGATTACGGGGGCTTTATCACTCGTAACTGCCGGGGTCCGGTTTTATTTACATGGGGGGCCTTCCCATGGCCCCCCATTTTGTCTGGCTGCTCCGAGTGAGCCTGTCTGCCGCGGTTGTACCCACCAGGACCGAGGTCCCGACAGCATAGCCTCACCCCTCCTCACAACACACAAACCCTCCCACCACAATAAGGTAAGGGGGCGTTGGGAGGGAAAATAAAGCAAAGGGAAGCAAAGGGTGAGCCAGCAGACCTAAATGAAATATTATGACATAAAAATGTCATAGAGAAGTGCTGGCTGCATGCACACCAAAATTTCGATTCCACCTATCATAATGACGAAGAATCATTGTTGTGCATTTTTATACATATTGTCTGGATGAAACATTTTCCATTGTGTCGCAGACCCCCTGGGACTTTCTCAGGACCCCAAGTTTGAGAACCACTGACATAAAACATTAGAGAAGGTTGCCAGAAATGTACATTTTCTCACAAACACAAAAAAAAGAACAAGAAACAATTCAAGATTGTGACCGTCAATCCTGGATATAAACGAAAAAAAAAAGAATTTGCAATGCAAGTCTAACAAATGTCACACGGATGCGACAAGAAACACTTCAAAATAGAATGTCAACGGCTGATTTTCATGCGTCATCCTAAAAAGCCACTCAGCAACTGAAAGAAAGTTCTCATTTCATTCGAAAAGACACATTATAAATTAAAGAAAATTGCGCAGAATAGCACGCAAAATGAAGAATGAATGTTAGGAAGGAAATAAAATTTCACCTAAAACAACTCAACCGAGGCGTTACTTACTATAAATAAGATAGTTCAGACATGTTTAATTATAAATGTGGATTTAAAAGAGGAAGGAGAAGACATCATCAAGAAATCACTTATAGGCATGCAGGGTTTATGCACATGGTTTATAGAAACAGCACGTTTCACAGAAATTTATGCAACAAGATAAAGTTGAAGGCGCAACGAATAATGAAAAACAGCACTGCAGTAAACAAAAATAAAGATGGTCCTTAACAAAACTAAAAACATTTCCACAGAAACATGATCCCCTTAAATTTTGGTTCAGGACCTCACATATTTCTCTCGTGAGCACTAATTCCAATGGACACAAAAGTTACATTCTCCAGAGGGAGAAGCCCGTAAGATCTTTGACCACACGGAAGAGCTGCAATCTTTAAAGAATGTGAATCGTGATGCAGTGATTAGACATTTGAATAGCCCATAAATCTGCATTTCACATCTTGCAAGACAACGCATTAATGTTTGCTCGCTAGGTGTTTTTCAACTTTACACTTTTGAGCGGAAGAATAGTTACATAATTCACACTTGAACAGCTGACCTTCACCATGTTTGCTGGCTAGGTGAAGTTTAAGACTACCCTTATGAGCAGAGGAATATTCGCATAACTCACACTTGAAAAGCTGACCTTCACCATGTTTGCTGGCTAGGTGAAGTTTAAGATTACTCTTTCGAGCGGAAGAATAGTTACATAATTCACACATGAACAACTGACCTTCACCATGTTTGCTGGCTAGGTGTTGCTTAATTTGCCGCTTTTGAGCAGAGGAATAATCGCAAAATTCACACTTGAACAGCTGACCTTCACCATGTTTGCCGGCTAGGTGTTGCTTCAAATTACCCTTACGAGCAGAGGTATATGCACATAATTCACACTTGAACAGCGGACCTTCACCGTGTTTGCCGGCTAGGTGTTTCGTAATGTAACCCTTATGAGCAGAGGTATATGCACATAATTCACACTTGAACAGCTGACCTTCACCATGTTTGCTGGCTAGGTGAAGTTTAAGACAACCCTTCTGAGCAGAGGAATATTCGCAAAATTCACACTTGAACAGCTGACCTTCACCATGTTTGCCGGCTAGGTGAAGCTTAATACTACCCTTATGAGCAGAGGTAAATGCACAGAATTCACACTTGAACAGCTGACCCTCGCCATGTTTGCTGGCTAGGTGAAGTTTAAGACTACTTTTCTGAGCAGAGGAATAGTCACATAACTCGCACTTGAACAGTTGTCCTTTCCTATCTTTACTAGCTTGGTATGGTTCACGTTCGTTTCTACGAGCAGAGTCATTCGAGTTACGCCTGTAAAATCGACTTTGAACATGTCTGCTTATTTGAGGTCTTATTTTGCGTTTACCAGACAAACACTGCGTCAAGTTTCCTTCATTTGCTGAAGAATGTTTGCATACTTCACACTTGTACACCATACTATTGTTTAATGCACTTTTTTTAGGTGAATCAGGACTGGACTTGACGACAAAACAAGAGTAACATAAATCACATTTGCGCTCTTCCTGACCATGTTCAACACGTGGCTGTTCCATCGTCATCTCCACACCTGGATATTGGTTACCCCCGGATAGACCTTCGTACCGGCTTTCCTTGTCATGCTGCTCCACTACATGCCGCTTCAAAATACTTATGTACATAGTGGAGTAATCACACAACCCACAATCGTAGTAACATCCTAATTTGTGCCTGACACGGAGATGCAGCTCCATAAAGTCCTTCCTACCAGTGATGTAATCACAATGTTCACACAGTATGAGCCGTGACATGAGTCTGTCAGCAGGTGCGGCCTCAACACCAATGCCGCTACTTGACACATCTGATGGTAGCGAGTCAGCGCTCCCTTGAGATGATGCAGCTGGTCCCTGCTGAACAGCATTCTTGATGTACGCACCAGAGCTGCCTTCCCTCAACTCGTCCTCCGCTTCTGCGTGCCCTGAACGTGCCTCAGTGCAGTCATAGTCTACTTCCCTCTTGAAAGTAAATGCATGAGAGTCTGAACTTGAACTGGCCTGTGAGGAAGAACTTTACTCGATTATTACTGGTAAGTGTTCTCGGAAAAAAAACACATTATATGAAAAATTGCAATTAAAAGCAAATATGCACTTGGTAACCATGTACTTTAGAGATGAAGTTGTGCTCTTGAGAATATGTTCTTACTTTAATCTTAAGCGAATGCGCTCAACTGTTCAAAACAAAACAAACAATTTATGCAAATAATACAGGAAGCAAAAAATAAAGAATACACGAAAAAAATTTGACAAGCACATTCTGCCTTCCCTGCCGGTTAATACTTGAATATGGAGTAAAATTTTAACGAAGTATTCGTGCAATCGAAAATTACAAAACAAGACTCGATACAATACCGACAGTCAAAGATAGTCACTCTACGTGGTAAAACAATTTTTGAAAATAAGATGTATTACACTAACCAGCAGTAAGCAATCAAATAGACAATAAATATCAATTTAACGGAATTGAAACTCGAGAATAATGGAGTGCGCAGTGAAATTATTATCTGGAACCAGAGTAAAACATCGCTTAACAGCTAATGAGATAGTATATTCTAGTGCCCCCTCAGTTACCCCTCAAATTATATTCTAGGCTTTTTTTGTGTACAGTTATCTTAATATGTCTCAATGTAAATTCATTCAATAAAAAGTTCCAACTCCTCCACTGCGTATCACCGATACCAACCGCAGGAGGAGCATTTAAGTAAAGCTCATCAGCTTCAGCCAATCTTCGCCGCAAATGGAACTCAACTGCTGAAGCAGCAACACCTGGCCTTATACTTGGTGACCCCAGACATTACATTTAAAATTGGTGACCCCAGTCAGCCTCTTTCAAATCGGCACCCTAGCTGCTCCAACAACTGGAGACCCCACAATTTTCAGCGGTTCCACCAACGGGCTGAGGCTTCAACATCGCTTGCCCCTTACAACTGGTGAAGCTAGCAGCTCTCCAGCAGTTTCACCTTGGGGCCAGGCCGATGCTTCTAAAGTGCCTGCCCCTAACAACTGGTGACCCGAGCAGCACTCATCGCTGCTCTCCAACGAAGCATCCAATCGCAATTTCCGCTAAGTGTTTGTACCATCCGAGAACATTTAATGAAGCGCCAAAACGCACAACCGAGCCGCCAAACGCCTACACCACGGCCTCATCGCTCCGCCTTATCGCACGGTCTCTTCGCATCGCTCGGCCTCATCGCAACGCTCGTCCTCATCGCAAGGACGGTCCGCCTCATCCCTCAACACCAACGTTCTGCAGCATCATTAATTTAATTCACTAAATTGTATCATTCGGACTTCTTTCTCTCTAGGGGGAGGGTACTTGTAGTGCCCTACCTCAGTTACCCCTTAAATCGTTTCTAGTCTTTTTTGTGCTCAGTTATCTTAATATGTCTCAAAGTAAATTTATTCAACAAAAAGCTTAAACTCCTCCACTGCGTATCACCGATACCAACCGCAGGAGGAGCATATAAGTAAGGCCGCTGCTTCACTCGCCTCAAACGGAACTCAATGGCCAGAGCAACAACACCTGGCCTTACAATATTATTATTATTATTATTATTATGTAAGAAAGTTTTAGCTTCCCTTAACCATGACAAAGATGTTCTAAGAGAGGAAGGAGGAAGGCACAATTTAGTATGGAGTAGAGGAACACAGAATCTATGCACAAAGTGCACAGAAACAGTAAGCCAAGAAAGAAGTTCATGAAACCGAAAAAAAGATTGTAACAGAAAAAAAACCTATTCTATTTCAACAAAAAGGAAGCCTACCTAACCTTTAGCTTGGGTCCTCACACAGTCCCCCTGGGAGCGCTAATTCTTTTAAATACAACAGTTGTATCCCCCTGAGGAGTGATGAAATGGTTTAGCAATGAATTAAGCGTATCTAAAGTGAGACGCTTTGAATCATTCATAAAATAATTGGAATATAAAATCCACTAAATGACAAGTTTTGTCAATTATATCAGAAATGCTCAAAACAATAAAAGGTGAAAGCAGTAACAATGATATAAATGTCACAAAATAGGGGCCAAGAACAAGTAAAAACAGAAAACATGAATAAATTCAAATTTTCTGCAGAATGGTAAAAACTCCCCTGAAATCAAACGGAAGCATTCACGAAGAAAGTGAGTAACCAATTGGAAGCATCCAACACGAGTGTACGTAACCAATCGGAAACATTGAAGAGGTGAGTAAGCAATCCACAGAAAGTACTCAAAAAGAGAGTAAAGAACCAATCAGAAGCACTAAAGAGAGTAAGCAACCAATTAGAAGCACTCAAGAGAAGAGTAATCAACCAATTAGAAACACTCCATAGGATAGTTAGCAACCAATAAGAAACTCTCAAGAGGGGAGTGAACTATATTAAATACAGTGTGCTCACCTCGGTAACTAAGTCGTCTAGACATCGTTTCACCACACACTCGAGGTTTGGAGCACAAACGGAGGTGAGATTGTGAACTTGTCCCTAGTTTCAAGCATTTTTATTATTGTTTCTATTACCATCCATGCTTTTGCTTCTGAAAGTCAACCAGTGTTACCTGTGCCAGCGGAAGTTACTCTTGGTGCAACGGACGAGTGTTGTGAAGTTTAGTTGGTACTGCCATCAAGGCCCACTGTTTAGCATGAGGACGAACATTTCTGTTCAACTTCTGCTGTCTTCACTATTCTCTTCTACCTGCATTTCATTATTCTGTGAATTTTTTTTCCCTTGGGTGTTCTTAATTATTAATGGGTAACCCAGTAATTATTAACTTACCTTAGCTGTCTTCTTTGAGAGGCAATTATTAACTTACCTTTGCTGTCTTCCTAGAAAGGGGATTATTTTCTAACCTTTGCTGTCCTCTTCGAAAGGCAATTATTAACTCACCTTTGCAGTCCCCCTCGAGGGGCGACTATTAACTTACCTTTGCTGTCCTCCTCGAAGGTCGATTACTACGATACAGTCATCAGATTGGCTGTCCGCAATCTAGCTAGTATTAATTACTTCAAGTTAATATTAAGGCCAACGGGATTTTCTCTTCGTGTTCTTTAGCTTCATTTGAGCCTTTCACCTTACTTATCACTAAAAGAGAAGAAACCTTACTGAGAAAAATTTTTTCAGGTGAGTTTTGATGAACCGTTGAATCAAGACAGTTTCTGAATCACATTGACTCATTACTCAAACTCGCTTCTTGTTGTCCATTTTTACGATTAAACCTTTTACAGTATAACTTTACCGCAGAGGCCCATTCC
Organism: Morinoia aosen; assembly: GCA_030386875.1. NCBI lineage: Eukaryota > Metazoa > Arthropoda > Malacostraca > Amphipoda > Talitridae > Morinoia > Morinoia aosen. The sequence goes on along the minus strand of CM059576.1, from coordinate 104,486,686 downwards.
CGTTGATCCTGCAAATTTTTTCCTTTTGTCTCGGAATGCAAAGCATTTCACACCAAACAAGCAGCGTTAATAGTGTAAGAGTGTTAATCCTAGATCTTTTGTGTATTTTTTTTCATTAACGTGTTATTTACCTTCATCCAGTTAACGTGACAAATTAATCATCTCGATTTTTTCTCCTCTTGCAGTAAACAGTAGTACATCTTCTTCCTTTTCTCAAGAACAGAGTCAAGATGTCTGGAAAACTTCTTTCCAATCCTTGCTGGCTGAAGGAGACGAGGACGCGAGAGCACTTAGAAGAGAAGCGCTCTTGCCTTTGAAGTACAACAAGGTTTCCAACGCTGAGGAACTACCGGCGTCTCGAGCTACGAGTCTAAACTATAGTTAAAGACTCACTTTGACGAGCATTATCAACCACCTTGTACAAGAGACTTGTATCGTACCTGTTCACGATTTTCCTTTTGACTTCGTTCCAGCTGATTTTAGTTTGTTTGTCTGCCCATTGCATTACAATTAAAAACCTAAACCTGCAGTGCGTGTTATTCGCACGCACCAATTTGAAGCATTCAAGAAAAGATCAAGCAACCAATTAGAAGCACTCAATACATAGAAGAGTAAGCAACCAATTCCAGCACCTGGGGTTCCTGATGCCAGTCAATGGGCTCGTCCTTCACAGTAACAGCCTCCAGCTCAGCGTCAGGCACTTCACTTTTGATGCGAATTTCTTTTAGATGGCTTCCAGAGCTCAGGCTATTACCTGCAAGTGACACAAGCTCATTGAGAAAAATTTCATTTGAGATAACAAATCTTGTAACAGCTCTTCATGTATTAAAATACAAATTTAATTTCATGATTTTGACAATGTTAACAATTTTGTTAGTATTTTAACACATGAAAACTGGAATGATCTTGTAGGTTAGGAAAAGAAATCTAGTAATACTTATAACAGAGAACACATTGCAATTCTTTCACCTAAAAGTTAAGACTTCACAAGCTTTGGAGATTAAATGAGCTTAATCATATTCTAGCTTACACCAGCATATTTAAATGACAATAAGAAGCAAGAAATAAAGTCTTCAGAATAAATAGTACTTACAATTCATAATAAACTAGCAAGCCCAATATAAATTTGCATTAAAAAATGTATTTCCCACTTCACTATATTTCTGACGGACAGCATGAAGTTAGCATTTAAAATAAGGTAAACCAATTTTTAAATCATTAATGAGGCAATTAGAATAGAATGAAATCCAGTGAGTGACATGTTTTCTCAATTATGAACCATTTCTCAACCTTGTGGGAGGAAGTTTCACACTGAAAACAAAGAACAAAACTTGACACAACTCCTTCTACCACTGAAGTCCTTATCTTTAACAGAGCAATACCACAGTTTTTTTGAAAGTTTTCAACTTTGATTATATGAAAATTTAAGCCTACTTATCCAACTCAGGTGCTGCAAAGATAGGAAGGATGCAGGAACCATTTAATATGGTGTTGAGGAAATGGGGAATGCTTGCAGAAGGTACATAGAAACAGCAAGTCAAGAAAGCAGTTTATGAAACTTGATGCAGAAAGTATTGAGGATTAAAAGGAAAATTAATGTGGCCAAGAATACCATGATCAAAACAAACATTTCGGATTGTAGAAAATTAATCTTCAGTGTTCTGTAATACAATAAATCAAAGAATTAATACATTGTAACTTTATACCCTCTGACTCACTTGGATGTAAGACAATGAAATTTAAGACATGATAAAACAAAAAAATATGCAAAATTTTAACAAACAAAGGAAAGTTTCACTGCCGTATTACATTCATTTATTGATGGTTGGTTTTTTAAAATGTATTACGACTCTAAAATGCAGAGATTGGACAAATTTGATGTTGAATCCAAACTTTTTTTTTGCATTTGTGTTTTTAAAAATATGGTCTTTCTTAAAACAGTGTTCTCTTACAGATGAGTTGGATGGTTTGGTCAGGTTACAGCCGGTGCATAAGGAGATTCTTCTGTGTTGTGTACACCTCACAAACAATTGGACGGAAATTTCTCAAAGAATATTTCTACCACTGAATTACGGAAATTTTTGAGTAGAAAGTTCAGTGCAAAGCCAAGAATTCTTACTGTGCCCAAGCTAAGGTCGTATTTTCAGTTACCTTTCATAGGATCCCGCACAGAGGAAATGAAAAAGAAGTAGTGTCAACAGTTAAGAAAATTTTTCCACAAATAAATCCTTGCTCATATTTTGAAAACGATAGGAAACTTGAATCATATTTTAAGCAAAGGGATACTCCGGATGTGATGCTGCGCACCTCATTTGTACATCAATATACGTGTGACCGCTGCGAGCGCTCTTACATTGGTAGCACTGGGCTCCAATTGTTTGTGAGGTGTGCACAACACAGGGGAATCTCCTTTTGCAACGGCTGTAACTTGACCAAACCATTCCAACCCATTTATAAGAGAACATTGTTTTAAGAAAGACCAAATTTTGAAAATTCAAATTTTAAAATTTTTGGATTCAACATCAAATTTGTCCGATCTCCGCATTTTAGAATCTATAACATTTTAAAAAACCATCCGTCAATAAATGAATGTGATACTGTGGTGAAACTTTTCATTATTTGTTGACATTTTGTTGGGTTTTTGTTTTATCACGTCTTTTAAATTTCATTGTCTTACATCCAATTTATTCAGAAGATTTATAGTTAAAATGTTTTAGTACTTCAATTTATTGTATTACAGAACACTGAAGAGGGAATTGTTATGATCCGGAATGTTAGTTTTTTATTGTGATATTCTTAGCCACGTTGGTTTTCTTTTTATCCTGAAAATGTGATTTCCCAGAAATTTATCTATTTCATTTAGAAAGTATTGAATAATGAAAAACCGGACAGCAGCAAACCACAACAAAATGGTCCATGATAAAACAAAAATTGTACTCTATTTAAAAAAAAGGCCTACCTACTTCAGCACAGCACTTCACATATTTCCCCTGGGATTGCTTATACCCATAGACACAATAATTGTTGTCCAATGAGGGGGTGATGGTTTTTAAATACTCAAAATTACACTCATAGCCTTGGTTCAGCAGACAGGAAGAATAGAAGTGTGATGAGGTTTACTCTGAGAGTAATCTATACTATAATAAGAGCTGCGTCCGTCCGTCCGTCCGTCCGTCTCTCTGTCTGTCCGAAGCCAGCCTGCAGTGTGTGATGAGCGTATCAGTGATACAAGCTCCAGCCCTATATATATTTTGACGGGCCGTGTCTACGCGGCCTCATCAACTCTCGAGAGATTGTATTTTTTAATTTCTTACGGCCTTTCTCTCATTTCGCCCTCTGTTTTATTTCATATATAGGGGGGTTGACTAGTTCTTATAAAAATCCATAGTGTGAATGCTCAGGTGGCAGAAACTCAAAACTGTGTCATGTGTCATGTAAAAGAGTAATAAATGTGGTACTCCAATGATCTACTCCAAACAGTGATTTACATGCAGTATTACACTCCCAAATATTCACACATCTACAAACATGACTGTGTACACCAAAATGGATGCAAAATGACAGCATAAACCCATAAACAAAAGTGGCAGATAATGTTGAGAACACTAAAATTATTTGTGTCTAGTGTTGCAATACCTCCACTCACAGCATGGGACTTTCAATTTGGCTATGCTATTGATAATGACAAAACGTATGTACCAATTGCATTATGTTCAAATTGCTTCATCTTCTGTATGACTCAAGAAATTTTATTCAAACCAGAATTGGCTATACAGACCATGGTAAAATAATGATTGGAGAGAAATATTTTTGGTGCAATTTGGATTTACTTCTAAACAAAATTTTTGAAACATTATATCCTATTAGTGTTCATGACCAGTCAAGAATAAGGAGATGTGATATTTTTCCGACATAAATCTTCCAGATGTAAATGACAAACATCTATATTCATCCTGATAGTACCAGTGATTAAAATATTCTTATTATCACAAATACGGTCAAGTATCCGTAACTCTTTGACCGCAGTTGGTAAAACTGAAGCTCAATATTCAACCTAAATTGAATGTCAATAGTAATAGGCAATCTTGGAACAAGCAATCAACAACTAAATCATACCCTCATCTAGCTTTAACTAACTTATAATGAAAATTGAGTTTGCAACTATTGGTAAGTCGACAGCACTATGAAAATCTTATCCGAGGCCACCAGCAGCACACGTTGCAGTCAGAGTGTTAAGAGCATGACAGAGAGATGGACCAACCAAAAAAGTAACAACTGTGCATACATGAAGAAACTCTGCCAGTTTTAATAACATAGGAGAAATTACAAACTAAAAACATAGAAATTCATTTATTTAAAGAGATACCTGGATCTTTATTACATAAGGATAATTTAATTTCCATTGCGACATTTAATGATATCATAAGCAGCAGTCTCACCCTCAAACCAGTGGGGAGAGCTTCTATCTTAATACCATTTTAGTTTATTTCAACACTATTAAGGCTTAATTTTCTACTTTAAGAACAACTGTCTTTGTCTAACACCCAGACCAGAACTAAGTCTTACCTTGCGCTATGTTCTCCGCTGCAGCTTCTTGCTTGATGAAATCCTGCCTGCAGCACAGCCTCTCCACTTCAGCATCCGTTAGCTTGTGCACCATAACCACTGCACGCTCCATGCTGGGTGCTGAGGTACCTGAGCAATGGGATGCTTCTTTGCTCTAACATTTGAGAAAATTGAAGTTATAACTTGAAAAAATTATAAACAAAATGCTGTTCTTCCATCATTAATGAAAATAATGAGTGCCCACACATTTCATTAATGCAAGATAACCATACATCAAGTGAATCGGACAATTCAAGATCATTTAATAAAAGAATAGAGTAGCATAATTTTTGCCTTGTGTTATAGTATGAACCACTGAGAGATTCTTTAGTGAGAAAAAGTGTGCAGTCAAAATAATTATTTCATTGAAGTGATATCTGTTTTTTCAATCCTTTGGTTTTTCAAATAAAACACGCACTATCAAATTACTTTGTGAGTTAATTCTTTAGTTTTTTGTTGTCTGGTTGCTTTATAACAATCAGCTAGCACAAGATGAGTATATTGTTTTTTGGGTCTCAAATGATCAATCAATAATGAATGGTTAACAGAAATCAAAGGTTCATATATCAACATGAACATCAAGTTGTAGAAATTACTGTCTTCATTAGGGTCTCCCATTGGTGGGACATCATCAATTTAGAAGTGAATTAGATGCAGGGCTGACTTCCTCAGAGACGAATTTCACCTAGATCAAATATTCCTAAATCAACAAGATTCAATGATTTTTGTCTTTTTTAGGTTTCATTCTTTGACTTCATAACATGAAGAGTATTTTGCATTGCACATTGCTCCACTGTAAAAACAATGCCAAAAATGTCATTTAATTCATTTATGTTAATACTTTGAAGGATGTTGTAGGACAAATTGATATTCATATTGGTGAATGTCTTGAGCCTGGTGGTGGTTATTTTGAAAGCCAAACAGAAAAAAATGAAATGTTCAATTTTAGTCCTCTCTATGTAACCAATTTTATTCCATCTTTTCATAACAATTTAAAAATTGGAAGCATTTACAAACTGGCTACACTATTAACAGACTCCTTGTAATCACCAAGGTCAATCCCCTCCACAAAGATAGTCAACCAGCAGGAATCAGATTCACCCCTATAGTCAAACAACCCACAGATCGAATTATAAATTAGTTGAAGCCTCCCTAACCCCAACATAGGAGAGCCAAAAGGAGAAATGAAGAAAACACTGCTTAGTATAGAGTTAAAGTATTATACTAGATGTTAGTTTAAGCCTTCCTTTTCCCAACACAGGTGTTCTAATAGGAAGAAAGTTGGAGGCAGTGTTTAGTTTGAAGTTGAGGCAACAAGGAGTCTATACGTATGGTCTGCTGTCACACTGATTCCTCTGCATACAAGAACAGCAAGTATGGAAAAGAGTTCAAGACACAAAACTAAAGTTGAAGAAGAAAGTTATGAATACAGAAAAAAGGAGTAACTGAAAAAATGTGATCTGTAACAAAATGAAATTATTCTATTTTAATAAAAAGAATAGCTATTTACTTTAAGCCTGAAATCTGAAAATTCCTCCAGGGAGTAATAAATACTAGACACAGAAGTTCTATTCTCCCGAGAGGACAATAACTTCTAACTGTTTACTCTATTACTTATACAAAAATTCCAGACCTAAAGAATTGACACAATTACACGTCCTCTTTACCAAACCTGGGTCACTCCAGCAGGCAAAGAACCTCCAGCCATACCCATCATGACAATCACAGTCAGGCACTCACAACCACTATCAACTCAGCTTTAACTGTTGGTCATCTTCTAAAATACTGGTGCAATGCTCTTTCAACTCCATTCATTTATATAGTTTTTGACTAACCTCTAACATTCCTTCACCTTGCTTCTGACTTCATTGCTTCCTTCACTAACAATTTCTTTCTAATTTCCCCATATGGCCAAACCACTCCAACAAACAGCAGTTTATACTTTTTGCCATCCTTTCCACATTTGTCATACTCCTCAGCTCATTGATTTACCTATCCCACAATGTCACCCTAGCCATACTCCTCGGACACTCCATCTGGAGTACATTCAACTGACTCCTATCAGCCACTTTTGAGCTCCAAGTTTCATACCCATCCAGCACATCAGCCTGACACTCTCACACTGTTAGAACATTTAAATGTCTTCCTTCTCAATACAGAAATGCTAAAGGTTCCAGAAGACCAGTATAGCAGCAACTACAGAGCCAATAATTTAGGAACACTGACAGCAAACCTTTTGAATTAGCAAAATATAACAGACGATCAAAGAAAACTACAAAATGGTGATATGGGTAACTTGTTAGCAATCCCAAAGGCTGCACATGAGAAGACTCAGGAATTTCAATCAACACTGGAAATCATAGCACAAAGTTAAATCAATAAAAAGTAGTAAGTTGAATTATTATTTTTTGCAAAAAATTCAAGATGGCTAAACAAAAAACCTAGGATTTGATTAAAATTCTTTAAATAAAATTAAAGAACTGAAAATATCTCAAAGGTCAAGAATGATGTTACACATGCAATCAAATCTTGAACATAGTTGTCTAAAATTTGAAGACAAGTCAAAACTAAACAAAACTCCAACTATAGAAACAAATGACTAAAAAAACCAATGAGTCACAGGATTAGAGAGGTATCAAAGAAGTAGAGCAGGCCATGAAGGCTCACCTGTCAGACTCCAGAAGGCAATCAGTGGCTCCTACACTGCAGGGCACTCCAGCCAGCACCAACTCGCTGGTCTTCACCTGATCCTTGCTGCTCTGAAGGTAAACAAGGACAAACAATCATAACCTTCAAAGTTGTAGTATGGCATCATCCTACTGTACAACTGCAGTAGCAATATAAGAGGTCACTCATAAATGTTCTTCTAATTTGAAGAGAAAATGTAACTCCTCTGATCTTGACTATATTTTTACATTATCACCACAAATAGTTTTATCCTGCAATACATGAGAACTATAGTAATTAGAGACTGGCATCAGAAGCTATCTTTGGATAAAGGATGAATGACTTACCTAATGAGAGTCCTGATCACACAGGATATCCTTTTTTACAGGAAGGCAGGTTTTATGAGGTTATTCAAGTATTATATATATTAATTAAAGTTATATTAAATAATTTTTCTGTATTGTAAGATAAAGCTGAAAAGAATTAAAAAATCATTCAATAGAGGAACAAAACTGAATACAATAGAATGAAATATAAATACAAGGTAGAATTAGCTCCATTCAATGAATGAAACAACAAAATGCCATATTACCTTACAGTTCAATTTTCCTAGCATTTATAGTCAGGTAACTTTTCCTTATAGCTCCTTACAAACTTTCCCATGCTTGTTACCATCTTTTAGTTTTCCCCTCATCTTCTTCATTATTAGTCAAGTAGCCCATAGCACTCCCAAATACTACAACCAACTTTTGATAAGCAATTCTTATCTTAATTCTTCTACAACCACCTGAAATCTTTCCATAAGAGACCCCTATAAACACTTACCAGTCTACAATTTCTATTGATCTTAGCTAATAATGCTAAAATATCAGCACAGAGTAGCTGCAATGTATTGATGACTGTGCACCTAATACACCCCCCCCCCAAAAAAAGTCTTGCATTCATCTGACACAAAAACTCTATCTGGATACATATTTAACAAACATAACATCATTACACACGACTGATGCAAACCCACAAGCACTTCACACCATTCACTCATTATCCTTTCAGTCCCCACACATGCTCTACTTTCCTTATAATAGCTCATTGCTTTAACAAGAACATCCAAGCCAATTCTGGGTTTTTTATTGTTCTATTCGCTAGAGATATGCTTACTTCACAAGCTGTCAAATTTTCAGAATGATCTGAGCACTGTAAGAGGAGGAAATGGGGTTTAGAAGAGGGAGAGGGGTCCAATCAGCAGCCAGTGCCGACCAGCAAGTGCATGAGCCATGCCCCTGAAAAAATTTTTTTTATAGTTTTATTGCTCTATTCAATACAGAAGTCCTTACTTTACAAGATAGCAAAGGTTCAGAACGTTCTGGGCTTTGTGAGAGGGAGAAACGGGGGGCAGGGGGGGGGGGTGGATTCAAATCAAAAAGTGCCGGACAGTAACTGCATTAGGCACAAACCAGAAATATTTGGATTTTGTTTTGTTTGTCTATATGACACAGAAATTCTTAGTTTACAATCTAGCAAAGCTGCACAACTTTCTTTGCTCTGTGAGATTGGAAAACATAGGCGAGAGAAGGTGTTGCGCTTCGAAGATGTCACAGCGTGCGCACCTGGAGCTGTGGTTCATACCAGTGACGCCAGCTCCATGCATATCTGTGATGCCTGTGGTACCAGTTCGTTCAAAGAACAACAAAAAACTTACATGAAAATAAATTCAAATGTTCAGATAGCTTTTAGAACATCAACCAAGTCAATTTTTTCAAGTAATATAGCTTGCAAAGGAAAAAATGAAAAATTGTAGAAAAATGCACATCCAGAACAGTTGAAGGAAAAAGTTCAAAATCTATCTCCTCTGAAAGTTATTATCGTAGAGTAATGATTCAAGTCTCATTGAATATGTGAAATGTTGTTCCATAACTATATGTGGGTCCCCATTGAAATTCACAGTAATTTTTTAGTTACATAGAAAAATCTACAGAAAAATGAAAGGTTTAAAAAAAAGTAATTTCAAATATATAAAACAGCTAATTTCATAACAAGCCCGCGTCCAGCTATGCAGCAACATTTTGGGCATTGAATGAGACATAAATCATTGCTCTACAATAATAACTTTTGAAGGAGATAGCTTTTGAATTTTTTTTTTTCACTCATTTTTTCGTATTATCTCAGTAATTAATTTGAAAGTTGAAAAAAGTTAGGGATACAACCCTATGTCTCTAAGAAGAATACATGCCTATGCCAAATTTTATAGAACTAGTTCCCATACAACAAACTTCAATCAAAAAAATGGCTGTCACTTTTGTTGTATGGGAACTAGATCTATGAAATTTTGCATACATGTGTATTTTTGATAGGGTTACAGGTGCGTATCCCAAAATTTTTTCAAGTTTTGAACTAATTACTGAGATAATGGGTAAAATGTGGTGAAAAAATTTGGTATTTTCCAAAGCTATCTCCTCTGAAAGTTTTCATTGTAAAGCAATGATTCAAGTCTCATTGAATGAGCAAAGAATTGCTGCATGGCTGGACAAAGAATGGATTCAAAATTTGTGAAAGTTTAGTTTTCATGATAATACAATTTTTCTTTTCTAAGGTTATGGTTATGGTTTTTTCCATAGATTTTTCAATGTAACTAAAGAAGTACAATGAATTTCATATTGATTCTCCGTCCAGCCATTCAGCCACTCTTTGCGCATCCAATATCTAAATCACATTGCTCTAAGATAATAACTTCTGGAGATAATAGCTTTTGGAAAACCCTATTTTCCTATTTTAAACTGTTCAGAGAGAACATTTTTCTAAAATTTTACTTTTTTTTTCATATGCAAGCTATATTGCTTGGAAAAATTGACACGGTTGATGTTCTGAAAGCTATCTGAATATATGAATAGTTTTTCATGAAAGATTTTTTGTTCCTTGAAGGAACTTGTACCAGAGGTATCAAGAGACATTTAGAACTGGTATCATAGATTCATGTCACCGCCCCAGGAGCGCCCACGCTGCGTCCTCCTCGATGCACTCCTACCCTTCCCACCTTCGTTTTCCCCTCTCACGCAGCAAAGAACGTTGTGAAGCTTTGCTAGATTGTAAACTAGGGAGTTCTTTGTCAAATAGACCAAAACAACATAATCCAGATATTTCTAGTTCATGTCTAATGCAGTGACTGTCTGGCACTACCGGCTGGATTCAAAACCACCCCCTTCCCCCCTCCTTTCCCCCTCTCACAAAGCACAAAACGTTCAGCGTATTTGACAGCTGGTGAAGTAAGCATGTCTCTGATGAATAAAGTTATAAAACAAAAACCAGGAATTTTCCGGATTCTGGGTATACGTTCCCCTTCAGAGAATCGAACAATTTGACTAAATAAAATATTCGAAAATTTATGCAAATACTTCACGAGTGAAATAAGCTCTAATGTATTCACATGTTTATTACATTCAAATAGACATTTAAAGCTATAAATTTTTTGGAATTTACCCATATCTCTTTTCTCCCACTTCCTTCACCAGAGGAAAATTTCTTTAAATTGCTAATTTTTAGCCAAGATTGTGCAGAGATTTTTTTTTGTTAGATTTACAATAGACATATCTACAGAATTAGGATTCAATGTTTTTATATTGCTTCAGAAATATTGTAGCATATTTTTTCATTTTTTAAACATTTTTCCTGATTCAGCAAGAAAAAATAAATAAAAAAAAATTCAGAATCAACTGATCAAAAAACTACCTCTCAATTTTATAGTACTCTCCTTGGTCTTTACAATGCAAAAAAGATCCTTGATCTTTACAACTTTTTCTTTTAGCCTTCAAAACTGTAGAAGAAATAAAGTGGCAAAGTTGAAAGTGTTTCAGAGAAAATGGCATTCAAAGTTACCGAGCACCAGAGCGCATATGACACTGTTTCATACCATTGTTTTCCGCCAAAACTTACAAACTAAAAAACTACTTATAAGTCTAAAACATTTTAGATAAGTCTTCCATAGTTATAATAAATCAGTAAAACTAAGGCGGGTAAAAACATCTTTCACAAAATCTCACGATGTATTTTAAAAATAGAGCTTTGGAGCATATCCATACCCATTTTCAATATCTGGAATAATAAATTGAAACATGGTAAATACAGTACATGAATACAAATTGTTAATGGAAATCAAAAGAAAAATTAGGACAAGATATTTAGATGCGCAGAAGATGACATATCATTGAGACTTGGTTTAAATTGATGAATTATGATACTTTCTAGTAACTTAAAGCTATGTTTATTACAAGTTGAGACTATTTTGAAATTATCAGTACGGATTGGATGGTCAGATTCTAATGCGTGATCTCTTATACTGCTGTGCAATGGGTTTGACACTCTATTTCCTGTTTGGACCGACACCCCTTGTGCTCAGCTATGCGTGTTGCAAAATGGCGAGCAGTCTCACCATAATAAGTTGTTGTTTTGCCCCGACGGCCGCTCGAAGGGGTCCGCCGCGGCCAGGGCCGCCCCAGACCGGGCCCGGCCCGAGGCGAAGAGGGGTGTGGTTATATGGGCCTCTGGAAGACGCCCGCGTCGTGCAGAAACTTCACGACGTCCGCGGGGCGAGTCCAGAGGTGCTCCAGTGCATGTATCTGGTGTGTGTGTCGATGTGCGTGTAGGGCGGGACAGTGTAGGAGGACATGCGGAAGATCGCCCACGTTGGCATGACACCAGACGCAGCTGTCGTCCTCCGCAAGTCCTATTCTGTGCATGTATGAGGGGAGTGAAGTGTGGTGCCCGCACCGCAGCCGCGCCAGGTGGACTCGATCCTGCCGGGGGAGGGATCGCTCCGTCGAGGGGACGGGGGGGGGGGGGGGTCTCACTCCGAGGAGGGAGTTAGGGGATAGGGCAGCAAGGGCGCGTGAGGTGAACTGTGTATGTGTGTGCGTAGTGAGGTGTCAGGGGGGCAGGGAGGGAGGGAGTCGTATAGTGTTTTGAGGTGTGTGGCCGGGGTTGTAACTGGGGGTTGTTTTGCTACTTTTTATAGCACAGCCTTCATGCCTCTTTTTACTCAGATAATCTTTATTTTTATTTTCTTGTTTATTATAGCTTAATTATACATTTTTGTTCTTTTCAGTTGGTAATAAATTTAACCACATTAAGATATTGGTGTAGCGAACATGGTTCGCTACTGGTTTTGTACCTCGACCGTAGAGCTATGAGTCACATAGAGGTCCGTCCCGCGGCTGCCTGGCGGCAGTTAACATGGGCGGTTGCTAGATCGTAGCTAGTCAGTTGCGTCAGGACCGTCATAGGGTGCACTTGTCTACGAGCAGGCCAATAAAGCTGGTTGCCTGATGTTCGTAAGTGACCTTGGTTGTGCTTGCCCAAATCCTATGCCTCTTTTATCTGTTGGAACTTAGGGTGTTCTGCCGGGGTGTTAAGTCAGCGGTAGAATTACGATCTCGTGTGAGAGAGGCGGCTACCGCAAGACACGCCCCGATTCCGTTCTGTTAAAACTATCCTAGTTCCCTTGTAAATAAACGCTCTTAGTATTTGTCCGTGCCGTACTTTGACCTCGTATCTGGCCTTAGCTATTTAAGCCTGAGTAGCTATTCCCTGTCTGGCCGGCATCCTGACAGGTCGGTTTCCAGTAACTAAACGTTATCAGGCTCGTGGTCGTTACATTTGGAGTCAGGAGTGGGATTTGGCTTCAGATACGGGGACAGTCGGTAGGATAAGGAGTAGTGCAATAAATTGGGATTTTTAATAAAACTTACTATCTTGCTGGCAGTAGACATTTTTTTTCGTGGCTTAATTTGGGCTAAGAGTGAAGATGGAAACGAAATCTGAGTTAGCTGACGTAATGCTTAGTCTCACAGAGGCAATCAAGGGCTTACGTTCAGACAAATTGCCTCCACCGGGGAAGTTTTCAGGCAAGTCTAGCGACGGTCAGGTCTCGGTTTTCTTGACTAAATTTGAGAATTATGCAAGTTCTAAGTACCAGGAAAACAAGTCGGCTTGGGTTCAGGAATTGCCAGAATTTCTTGAGGGGGAAGCCAAGAATATAGTTCAAGCATACGGAACGGGAGCTGACTATGGGGAAGTAAAAAATAGGTTGATTCAGGAACTAGAGCTTCACGAAAAATTAAGTGATGATGGGTACACAGAATTCTTGCGGGCAGAAAGAAATAGGGGTGAATCACTGACTTGCTATAGTATTAGGCTTGAAAGGCTAGTAGCAAAAGTGGATAGTGTAGGAAAAGAGGGCAAAGAACTCTTGGCTCGAAATAAATTTATTAGTTCCCTAGCACCGGAGCTGGTACGTCGGCTTAAGTTATTCGTTGGCCAGCAGGAGTTCATTGCACTTAGTGCAGTGGCTCGACTAGCAGCCAGTTTGGAGGCCGATATGACAGCTACCGAGGAAAGAATGGGGAATAGTACTCGAGCGGAACAAATTTACTTAGCAACGCCATACGCGCCAGAAACAACTAATGATAACATTGAGCGCCGGGAACGCGGGCCGGCGAGATCAATGCGTTGTTTTCGTTGTGGACAGGAAGGACATTTTGTGCGGGACTGTACACAGCAGGATGTAAATAGAGACAGATCCAGGGAAGTTGTTAGTTCAGAACGCGGGTTGAAATGTGCGTATTGTGGCAAGAAGGGACATTTGATGAAGGACTGTCAGGGATTTTTGGAGAAATGCGCAGCTTGTGTTTGGTGTGGAGAAATCACACATCGCAGTTTTCAGTGTGCGCATAAACCAGGTCGACAGTCGGGAAACTAGGTGACTCCGGTTCGGAAGGGGCACAGCCGGAGCAGTGTCATGATAGTCCCCAAAATATTGAGATGGTACGGCAGAAGCGTGAGGTAGCGGTGTCGTACTCGGTGGTTGTTGAGGTTGGGCAGTTACAGGTCGATGGCCTGTTAGACACAGGCGCATCGATCTCTTTAATTACAGAAGAGCTGCTCCATAGAATTCCGGGTGTTCAGGGAAAACTTCGCGCTTCCGCCGTTGATAATGTTGTAGGAATTTCAGGAAACGAGATTCGAATAGAAGGCGAGATATACTTGGCAGTAACGATTGGCAGAACTAAGTTCCCAAGGCATAGGTTTTTGGTGATGACTAAGCCGGTACAGTCATTCGGTTGTGTGTTGGGCTTGGAATTTCTGGATTGCTTCAAACTTACGTTGAATGCATCAGATAGGACTTTGGAGAAAGGAAGTAGTCAAGATCGTACAAGAATAGCCCGGTTGAAGGTGATGACTTCGCGCAGAGCGGAATTTCCAGTTTTCAGTGCGGCGGAAGTGACTGTACCTTCTAGGCAGATGTTGCGTTTGTCCGCTCAAGTGAAGAGGGCACCAAATAAATTTGAAGGGTATTTAGAGCCAGTCGATAATGGGACTCGTCCATTGATGGTAGCTTCATCAGTGAATGTCGTAGATGATGAACATATTCGAGTAGAAGTAATGAACCCATTTGACAGTGATGTGAGGCTGGCCAAGCACACAAGACTAGGTACTTTGGTGGCTTTGTGTCGGGAAGAAGTAGAGCAGGATGAAGAGATGGACGAGGTGCCGGGTGACCTTAGCTTGGACGGTACGGATCTGACCGCAGAACAAAGGACGATAGTTGCTGAACTGATGACTGCGCATAAAGACGTTTTTGCGACAGATGAGGCAGACGTGGGGTGTACCGAGACAGTGCGGCACCATATAGATGTTCAGGGTGCAGCGCCTGTAAAACAAAGAAATAGACGTTACCCGGGGCCCATGAAAGAGGAAATCGACCTAGAGGTAAAACTATTAGCGGAAAAAGGTATTATTGAGCCATCTAAGTCACCATGGTCGTCTCCGTTAGTGCCAGTTAGGAAGAAGAACGGAAAATTAAGACTTTGTGTGGACTTTAGAATGTTAAACAGCTTGACAAAACCAGACTGTTTTCCGCTGCCTCATATAGGAGATACGATAAACAAACTTTCGGGAAATTATTATTTTTCTACGCTTGATTTGAAGTCGGGATATTATCAGGTGCCTCTGACTGAATCTTCGCGAGAACTGACTGCTTTCTCTACTGGTACGGAACTGTATCAATTCACTAGGCTTCCGTTTGGCGTATGCAACGGGCCGGCTACGTTCTCACGGCTAATAAGTTTAGTAATTAAGGGGCTACCGAGTGACTCTGTGCAGGCTTACCTTGACGATATTTTGGTCGCCAGTGGGACGTTTGCTGAACATGTCCAGGCGCTGGAGAGAGTGTTCGGCCGGCTTCGAGTTCACGGGCTCAAGCTGAACTTGGAAAAATGTTGTTTGTTTCAAGAGCAGGTCGATTACTTGGGTCACTCCGTCGGTAGACTTGGCGTGAGTCCGCTAGAAAAGAATATAGGGGCGATCCAAGAGTTTCCAGTGCCACGAACGGTACGGCAGTTAAGATCCTTCCTGGGTATGGTGAATTATTATAAGAGTTTTATAAAAGACTCCGCCAATTTGCTGCACCCCTTATACCTGGCGACAGCCACGGGGAAATGGGAATGGACTGCCGAGTGCCAGCAAGCGTTTGAGGACGCGAAAACCGTGTTGGTGACCGCGCCAATTCTAGCATACCCAGACTTCGTGACGGGACAGCCATTTGTGTTGACGACTGACGCTAGCGGATGGGGAGCTGGCGCGGTGCTGTCTCAGGTGCAAGGCGGTCAAGAAAGAGTAATCGGTTATGCCGGGGTCAGTTTCAATAAGGCCCAAATGAGATACAGCGCGACTGACAAAGAGCTAGCGGCAATCAGGTTTGCAGTAAATCACTTTAGAATTTACTTGAGTGGTAGGAAATATGTGATTCGAACGGACCATCAGCCTCTGGTATATCTTCACAATATGAAACGTACCGACGACCGATTGATGAGGACGTTAGCTGACTTGGCTATTGGCCAGTATAGCATCGAGTATGTGCCTGGGAAAACTAATGTAGTTGCTGACTGTCTGTCCCGTGTGAATTTTCCTTGGTCAGTTCCAGAGGGAGACGAGAATGCTCCCGAGCCAGAATGTGGGGAATACCAGGTAGCCGAAGTAGAGGGGGGCCCAAATTCTTTGTTTGTGGCGTTGAGCCGAGCCTCGGGTCTGGGAGACGCGTTGACGCTCCGAGAGCAGGCGATAGACAAATTATTGCAGGAACCCAAAGCATTCGGTAGGACTGGTAAGGCCGCGGATCGTAGGATGATTTCGAGTTGGAAAAATCCTGATGTTTTCCCTCCATGGGAGGCTCTCGTGGCGTTTGCGCAGTTATTTGACTTGAGAGTGGAGGTAGTTTGCAAGCCAGGAGGGTTGGTTGTTGCAAATCCTGTGGGGGAGAAGGGAACTGTTAAACTGGAATGCAAAGGAGGCGTGCACTTTAATGTTATCATAGCAGACCCACGCACTCCTGAGAGTATCAGACGCACTCCTGAGAGTATCAGAGGCGATAGACAAATTATTGCAGGAACCCAAAGCATTCGGTAGGACTGGTAAGGCCGCGGATCGTAGGATGATTTCGAGTTGGAAAAATCCTGATGTTTTCCCTCCATGGGAGGCTCTCGTGGCGTTTGCGCAGTTATTTGACTTGAGAGTGGAGGTAGTTTGCAAGCCAGGAGGGTTGGTTGTTGCAAATCCTGTGGGGGAGAAGGGAACTGTTAAACTGGAATGCAAAGGAGGCGTGCACTTTAATGTTATCATAGCAGGTATACCAGCAGAAAGGGTCAATATAGCAGCGCCTCACGAGCAAGGTAGCCAGGAGGGTACTTGCCAGTTGGCTGACCTCCGGTTAGGAGAGGAAATACAGATGTTCGCGCCGCATCAACTGCAGGACCAGAGGTTGGTGAGGGTGCGCGAGGCTCTGGAAAGGAAGGAAAAAGACCCAGCATTAGGATATTTGCGACGACATTTTAATAGCTTAGTGATACATAGCGGTGCCATATGTTACAAATGCAAGCTAGGGGGCGAGGAAAAGTTCCTACCAGTCATTCCAGACAGTCAATTGAAGGGCTTAGTTAGACAGTTTCATGAACATGTAGCACATGCGGGACAGACTAAGGTTAGCAAGGCATTCCGGCGGTGTTACTTTCATCCCAGCCCATACAAGACTATCAAGGAAGTGATAAGAGATTGTCGGACGTGCCAGTTGCATAAAGGAGTAAGTGCAAAAGATTACCCGCTCTATGGGTTGAGTGCTAAGTGCACGGCGCCGTATGATATTTATGCGGTTGATTTGATGCAATTGCCGCGTACTCCCAGAGGACATATAGGATTATTGGTGGGTATTGATTTATGTTCTAAATTCGGGCACGCTATACCTATACGTTCAAAAGCTGCGCCGGGAGTTGCGCGTGCGTTGGAGTATGGTATATTGGCTAGTTGCCCTAGAACCCCTAAAATTTTGCGGTCCGACAATGGTCCCGAGTTTCGAGCTAGGTTGTTCGGACAATTGTTGGACAGGTACGGGGTGCGGCATGAGCGCTCGATCGCCTATGCGCCGCATACCAATGGAGCGGTGGAGAGACTCAACCGGACCATCAAGGAGAGACTCGCCACGGCCTGCGCTGGTAACCCTGGGAGCTGGGATCTGGAAATAGCAAGAGTGATGTCCCAGTACAATAGACTTACCCACAGTGAGACCGGTCGAGCCCCGTGTGAATTCTTCGTGAAGGAGGCTGCGGTGCCAGATCTGCCAAGGCCACCCCGGATGTGGCGACCCGCTGGACCGAAGTTCCGACCGTTCGCAGTGGGAGAACGGGTCCTGCGACGGGTACCTTACGCACGGGAGGACGACAGACACAAACTCGCCCCGCAGTTCCAGGGTCCTTACGAGGTGCTGGAGGTTGACAGGAACCAGGTCACCTATAAGATACGGGATCTGCAGCGGCGAAGGGCTCCCTTCAAGGTGCACGTGAGGCAATTGAAGAAATATCATGGAAATGACATGGGTCAGGCCCAGCCAGTGCAACCCGAAAGGAAGAACGAGGCAGAAGGTCTGCCACAGAGGCAGCCACGCAAGAGGACCCGTCGAGAAGTGGGGCCGAAGGAAGACGGGGCTGGCGCAGCAGGCGGATTGGAAGAGGACCGAGTGGCTCCCGTGGAGGATGAGTGGTTGGGTCGCCCAATTCATCCGCTGCCACCATTTCCGGCGATGCAGCAGGGGGAGGTGACGGGCGACGACACCAGCGGGGACTTCTCGAAATTTCTCGCGCAGTACCCGGATCTTCCGCCGTGCGAGGAGAGCCTCGACTTTTCGGGGTTCATCGGCCAGTACCCGGATCCTCCTCTGTTACGAATGAGGAGAACGGAGGCGCCGGAAGCAGAAAGCGGACCCCTCGTCTTGAGTGGGGGAGAGGCGAGTGAAAGCGGAGCTGCAGCAGAAGACGCCTCCGATTTTTCAGGTTTCGGGGGGTGGTCGCCATTGGAGAGAGCGCGCCCAGATGTAAGAACTTCTACCCCGGCGGAGGAAGGTGACGAAAGGGGTAGCGACGCAGGGTGTTTGGAGGTAACAGAGGTGAGTGCCGGTGATAATACTGGGCGGAGAACGGAACCTTCGGAGCCAGAAGATGAAATATTGCCTCGATTAAGACCAAAAAAGAGGTTAGATTATAAATGCTGAGTGTCTACTTCGATACTGCTCGGATTGTTTTTGTTTCAGGCCCGGGGATCTGTTGCTGCAGGCGATGGGCCAACGTAGCACGGGGTGCGATGGTCCGACCTGGGCTGCCTGTTCGTGTCCTGACCCTGCAGATATCTTCTGAGGCGCGGCCGGTGCTGATGGTTGCCTGCCATCGCAACCCGACTGGTGTGAAGCCCTTTGGATGTCCGGGTCGGATGTGACGGGCGGAGGCGCATACTCTTCAGAGATCGTGGTCTCTGTTGCGAGCTGGGAACGCCATGGGAGCTGGACTTCTGCCGCCTGTTTGGCTGCTAAAGTGAAGCCTGCTCAGCGCCGGTTGCAGTGTGGAGGAGCAGTCGCCGGTGTGCAATCTGCAGTCGTGTCGGCAGGCACGCGGCAAATCTGCAGCCGGACGTTTTGTCGTCACCTGCGAGACTGGCGGGAACTTGGAAGACAGAAGAACCGGATAGTATTATCAATTTTAGAATAATGATGTACATAGTAAACCTTTTAATAGTTGTCCAATTGTTCATGTGCTAGATGGATGTTTCCGTAATGCGAGCCATTTGCCGTCTTGTTTTAGAGTAGTATAGGCTTCAGCACGAGCGGTGACTTCCTTGCTAAATTGAGGAGGAAAGTAGTGTAGCGAACATGGTTCGCTACTGGTTTTGTACCTCGACCGTAGAGCTATGAGTCACATAGAGGTCCGTCCCGCGGCTGCCTGGCGGCAGTTAACATGGGCGGTTGCTAGATCGTAGCTAGTCAGTTGCGTCAGGACCGTCATAGGGTGCACTTGTCTACGAGCAGGCCAATAAAGCTGGTTGCCTGATGTTCGTAAGTGACCTTGGTTGTGCTTGCCCAAATCCTATGCCTCTTTTATCTGTTGGAACTTAGGGTGTTCTGCCGGGGTGTTAAGTCAGCGGTAGAATTACGATCTCGTGTGAGAGAGGCGGCTACCGCAAGACACGCCCCGATTCCGTTCTGTTAAAACTATCCTAGTTCCCTTGTAAATAAACGCTCTTAGTATTTGTCCGTGCCGTACTTTGACCTCGTATCTGGCCTTAGCTATTTAAGCCTGAGTAGCTATTCCCTGTCTGGCCGGCATCCTGACAGGTCGGTTTCCAGTAACTAAACGTTATCAGGCTCGTGGTCGTTACATTGGTAAAGACCCTAAGATAATTCCGATTAAAAGTGAAGCTCCAGTTGCGCTGGTAGGTGAAATAGTAAGTTATCTTTCTTAAGGATATGTGAGTAATTTTACTATATTTTGTTACTTGCTTGTTCTGTTATTATATATTTTGTAGAAATTCAGTTATTATTATTTGCTGTTTGATTTCTATTAGTTATTTATTATTTTAAGTTTGTTTTGTTGAGTTATAGAATTTATTTTATTTTATGTTTTCATTCATTTGAGTTAAGTAGTGTAATATGGTTCTTTAAGTTCTGCGTTTTGTTTGTAAATACCATATTTTCTTATTATTTCTGTAAATATCTTTTGCATGTATTATATTATATTGTTAGCTAAGATTTTTGCATGTTGCATCCCAATCTCCTCACGATCCCTCCACTGGTCTCTTAGTCTCTTCTATTGACAGGTAATTAATTTAAGATTTTGGTTCATTTTCCACAGTGTTTCGTTCCCACCTGTCCATGCTCCTTTTGCTCCAGTTAACTCCATTTAACTCCATTTAGTTCAGTCAATTCAATCTCCGTTAACTTACTCCATTTAAGTCCCGTTAATTTACTTCTATTCATTTAGTTAAGTTCATTTAGCTATTACCTTTCATGTACCTTGGTCCACATTTCATTGACCAAAACATTATTGTCCATTACATTTTCACTTGTATCACAATTTTTCCAATAGCAATTTATCAAGTAGAAGAGTTTTATTCTCCTTAATTAGTTGCCATTTAGTAACAAAGTAACAAGCAGATAACGAGTTTATCTCACCTGCGGGAGACAAACAGCAACAGGGTGGTGTGTAATGTTTGTTGGGTTGGCCGGGGTTGTTGCATGTAGTGTAGCGGGTGGGCAGGGTCTTGTGTGGAGGTGTAGAAGTTTGTCCCTAGCGTGTTCATGTGGTCAAGGAGGGGGAGGACAAGGGCTTCTTCGTGTAGGTGTGCTATAGGGGTCGATCGTGTACAGCCCGTGGCAATGCGCAACGCTGTGTTTTGTGTGGACTGTAGTTTCTGTAAGTGTGTGCGAGCAGTGTCTGCGTACCAAGATGTGTGTGCGTAGGTGAGGATGGGTCTGATGAACTGTTTGTATACTGTTGTTATGTCTTCCTTGGAGTGGCCGTATGTAGTGTGTGTTAGTGCTCGGAGGACGTTCAGCCTAGTGTTGCATTTAGTGTTGATATTGTTAGTGTGTGGGCTGAACGTAAGACCTCTGTCATATGTAACTCCAAGGATTTTGGGTGTGTCTGTGTAGGGGATGGGGGTGTTGTTTAATGTGACGTGGGGATGGATGTTGTATTCTCTATTATAAGGTGTGATGAGTGTGAGTGAAGATTTGTTTGCGGAGACCTTGAGTCTGTTTGTTTCTAGCCAGTTCTCTATTATGTGGATGTAGTCTTGTAGTTGAGTGGCGGCGGTCTCGTGTTTAGGGTGTAGGGAGAAGATGGTTAGGTCGTCTGCGTATGTGAGGAGGTGTGTTTGTGGGTGTGTAGGGGCCGGTATGTCGTGGAGGAATAAGTTGAATAGTGTAGGTGAGAGCACTGAGCCCTGCGGTACTCCGTTGGTGAAGTGTTTTGTTATGGAGGACTTGCCGTTGTATGTTGTGTAGCCATGGCGGCCCAAAAGAAAATTGGCGAGCCATTTCTGAAGGTTATGGTGGATGTGTGTGTTGAGTATTTTGTTAATAAGTAAGTGACGTGGAACTGTGTCGAAGGCCTTGCTTATGTCGATGGCAGCTAACAGTGTGCGTGGAGCAGGTTTGGGAAAGTTAAGGCCTTCGAGAATTGTTTGTGTCATGTGCGTGAGGAGAGTGTTAGTGGAGTGTTGTTGCCTGAAGCCGTGTTGTGAGGGTGAGAGTGGGATGTGTGGTGAGATGTTGTGAAGAACCAGCCTCTCTAGTATCTTTGAAGGGTTGCACAGAAGTGATATAGGTCTGTAAGAGGCTGGATCTGTGGGTGATTTGTTGGGCTTCAGGATGGGTAGGATCTTGGCTGTCTTCCAGATGTTGGGTATGCTGTTGTTTGCGACTGAGTGGTTGAAGATGTCTGTGAGGGCCCTGATGGCTTGTGGTCCTAAGTGTTTGAGGTGAATGTATGAGATGCCATCAGGTCCGGTGCTGCCTGTATGTTTAGTGTTGGAGACGGCCACCGCCGTCATGTGAGGCGTAAAGGGTGTGTACGTGTTATCGATCTGTAGAGCATGCAGGCGGCGCAGTATGATCCTATTCTCGTGTTTGTGCGGGAGTCGGCTAATGTTTGAGTAGTGTTTAATGAGTGTGTCCGCCTGCTGCTTGTCTGTGGGTATGTTTGTGTGGTGAGAGAGGATGGCCTCGTGCGTGGTAGTGTTGTCGGTGTATTTGTTATTGAGGCCCCTCAGAAGTTTCCATAGTCTACTTGGGTCAGTGTCAAAAGTGATCGTGTCTAGTGTTTGTTTCCACCTGGCTCGTTGTTCGTCTTTGATGTTGTTGTCTATTTCTACATTGAGTTCTTGTATTCGAGCCAGGGTGTTGGGTGTGAGGGGAAGTGAGCAAAGATGGTTCCTAGTTTGAAGTTTGAGTTTTGTGTCGCGGTTGAATGTTGGATTAAAGTGTCTTCTGTGTCCTGTTGGAATATGGTGTTTGTTTGCGTTCGTGATGGCTGTGTTAAAGTGTTGTACTGCCGCATCAATGCTGGTGTAGTTGTTCAAAGTGAAATTGTGTAAAGAGTCTTCGATTGATGCGGTGAAGGAGTGCCAATCTGCGTGTTTGTAATTTGTGAATGAGCGTGAGTGTAGTGAGGGGAGTGGTCTGTGAAATGAGAGTGTAATGAGAAGAGGGAGGTGATCGGAAGGGAGTTCGTGGAGCGCATGCCACGAGCATCTGAGGGCAAGTGATGGTGAAGCCAGGGATATGTCAGGGGAGGTGGGGGCGGTGTTAATGTTATAGGGCTTGCGGGTGGGTGTGTCGGGGTCATTGAGGATTACCAGGGAGTCTAGTTGTTGAAGGATGAGGTGTCCGCGGGTATCGTTTGTTTGGGAGGTGAGAAATGTAGTGTGGTGAGCGTTGAGGTCCCCCAGGACGTAGATGTCAGGTAGTGTTTCTACGTATGATGTGTTAGGGGAGTATCCTGCGGGGCATGAGGAGGTCGGAGGGATGTAAATGTTGGCGATGTTAATGTCGTGTTTGTGTACCCTAATTCTTACAGTCTGTATTTCTAGAGTGTTGTCTTGGGGCATGTTTGCGAGTGTGTGGGCTGTTGTGTTTGTGAATGGGATTGCCTTGTGTATGAGAGTGATAAGGCAGCCGCCGCCATCTCTTTGTCTGTCGAGTCTAAGTGTCGTGTAACCAGGAAACTTTGGTGTAAGTGAAGTGTTCCTAAGTTTTGTTTCCTGGATAGCGGCTATGTGTATGTTGTGGGTAGTGAGTGTGTGTTTAAGTTCCATCTGTTTGTTTGTGATGCCGTTTATGTTTAATTGTAGTATGTTAAGTTGATGGGAGGGCGGCATTAAGTCAATTGTTGCGGGAGGGGGCGTGGGGGGCGGAGAGTCAAGAGGGGGGGGAGGAGGGCTGGGGGGGGGTGTCGTCTCGTCTGGGGGGTGAGTCTCTGCGGGGAGGACGTGCCCGAAGGCGGGGACGGGGAGGAGTCCGGGTGTTGGAAGCTGCGTCGGGGGGGCTGTCTTGGGGTGGGTTATGGTTGGGATCAGGGAGAGGGTGAGGAGCAGGAGGGAGACACCCAGGCGACTGGGGGGCAGGCGTGGGGGATTGTGTTATGTTGTCGGTTGGGTGGCAGTGCAGGCACAACCACCCGGGCGGTATATGTTGGTGTTGTCTCACCCCAGAGCATCGTATATTGTAGTGGGTCCAAGAGCTGCACCGTGGGCACTGGATGGCACCCATGCGCCGTTGGTATGGGCGGGTGCAGGTCGGACAGGGATAGTCGGGGCCGGGGTTTGTTTCTATGTCTCCGGAAAGGAGTAGGAGACGGGGCAGCAGCGCCGGGCCGCTACTGCCCCCTAGGGAAAAAACTCTGGGGTGGTGTGGGGAGGGTGTACCTCCTTTGGAGGCCAGGCGAAGCCCAAGGCAGCACTCTGGCCGCGTCCCCGAGAAGGCCGCCGGGGCGGCCCCCCGAGAACAAGGAAGGGTTGGGACCTTTCGCAGTTCGACGAACTGGCGCCCCCACCGCGAGCAGGCGTCCCATTGGAGGGCACCATAATAAGTCATGGTGACTACTGATATTTCATTTCCAAATTTTACTACTTTTTACTACTTTTTACTACCTTCAACAAAAAAAAATTACTACCTATTTTTTACACAATGCATATTGTCCAAATGTCCAGATGTAAGATTAGATTAGATTATAAGTTAGTTTAAGCCTCCTTAACCGCTTCAAAAATAGAGCGTATCGAAGAGAGGAAGGAGGAAGGCACTATTTAGTGTGGAGATAAGGAAATGAGGAATCTATGCAGAAAGGGCATAGAAACAGTAAGATGGGAAAGAAGGTCATGAAATAAGATCAAAGTTGAAGAAGAAAGTCAGAGGTGCTGAAAAACAGGACAGTAGTGAACCAAAAAAAAGGGGGTCCTTAACATAACAGAAACATTTTACTTCAACAAAAAGAAGGCCTACCTAACTCTCAGCTCGGGCCCTCACATTTTTCCCCTGGGAGCACTAATTCCCATAGATACAATAGTTGTATCCCCCTGAGGGGTGTCCAGATGTAAGTCATCAGCCTAAAATGAGTAGTATGAGTCAATAATAAATGCAATACCAAATGTTCAAAAAGGTTTCAAGTTTCTTAATACTTAAAATACTTCATGCTCAATGCATCAACCAAAGCATCATTGAGAAAAAGTTACCTAAATTCCTAAGTTATCTCGTCCTAATGGACTCCATCGAATGTTGAGACAATGAACCTTGTCTTAACATCTTTCAACTATGAGGACAACCGTTCATGACATGCAAAAAATAAACCAACTGGAAACTAGTAGACACCAGGTGATTGTCAGATCACTTTACAGCAGAGTAGAATATCAGCAAACTTTATTGTGACGAAACACTGTGGCACTTCGTAAATATGAGTTTGTGAACTATTGAACGAATGTGAATATGTGAACGAATTTCTGTAAACTCTATCTATCGTACCTCAAAATCTAAATTGGCACCTTAATTGCGATCAATAATGATAACAAATAGGTTATTAACATTACATTATGGAACAAATTACGAAAATGCAAATTTCATGTAACTTTCATATACATACATATAGTATCAGGTTGTAACATAAGTTCTGTCCAATTGTTTAGCTATATGTTAAGGGCAAGATTACTTCAATTTAGCTTGTTAATGATTTGATTATTTGATTATAAGTTAGTTTCAGCCTCCCTAACCGCTTCAAAAAAAGAGCGTATCGAAGAGAGGAAGAAGGAAGGCACCATTTAGTATGGAGACAAGAGAATGGGGAATCTATGCAGAAAGGGTATAGAAACAGTAAGTTGGGAAAGAAGATTATGAAACAAGATTAAAGTTGAAGAAGAAAGTAGTAGGTGGTGAAAAAACAGGACAGCAGTGAACCGAAAAAGATGGTCCGTAACAAAACAAAACCTATTCTATTTTAACAAAAAGAAAGCCTACCTAACCTTTAGCTCGGGCCCTCACATTGTCCCCCTGGGAGCGCTAATTCCCATAGATACAATAGTTGCATCCCCCTGAAGGGTATTAGCTTGTTAATGTTGTATGCTTATCTATAGTAATTAATAAAATATTATTTCTTCTCTCAGATTGTGTGATAATTATCATAATTAATAACTATTTTTAGCCCAAATGTACACTCCAAGTAAAGAGCATGTCAGGCATATTTTAGTGTTTGAATTTCATAGAGGCAATACGGCAAGCTCAGCAGCAAAAACACTCAAAGACACATGGAAATGATGTTGTGAATGAAAAGACCTGCAGAAGATGTTTTTTTTTGTTTCAAAAAGGATGACTACAGTCTAAAAGACGTACCAAGAGCAGGATACTCAAAATACTCAATTCTGAGCAATTGCAAGCTGCCATTGATGAAAATCAAACCTGCAACACTGAGAACTAAACAAAACCTTTAATGTAAGCCATATGACCATACATCGGGTAATGAAAAGACTTGGCAAAGTCTCAAAGGCTGAGACACAGCGTCCCACACAATTTGTCAGAAATCAACAGGCAACAGCGGGAGACCTGTTGGGTTTCACTGCGTTCTCATGAACTTCAGGCACCTTTTCTAGACCTAATCATAACTGGCGACAAGAAGTGGATCCTTTACAACAATGTTAAGCGCAAAAGACAGTGCCTAAGTCATGGTTCAAAGCCAATTTCACAGCCGAGAAGTGGACTGCAACCTAAAAAAAATTATTTTGAGTGGATGCTGGGATTTGAAGGGAATTCTTTATTATGAATTAATGAGTGACAATCAAACAATAACATCTGAAGTTTACTGTCAGAAGCTAACTCATTTAAAAGCAGTTTCACAGGAAAAACAGCCTTCTTTGATCAATCGTATAGGAGCGATTCTGCACCATGACAATGCCAGGCCCCACACTTCAAGCGCAACCAAAAATCTTGTTGAAGTATTTGGCTGGGAAGTCATGCATCACCCACCATATTCTCCCAATCTTGCTCCAACCGATTTTCACCTTTTCAGGAGCTTACAGAATCATTTAATGAAATAAAGGCTTACTTCAAGAGAAGAGGTCGAAATGAAACTAGTTTCTCTTTGTGCGACCAAACTGGCTAAATTTTATGAAGAAGCAATCAAAAAGCTTATGGCAAAATGGGAGGATGTAATTAATAAAAATTGGACTATATTGAAGACTAAATAAATATATTTTTGAAAGGATTTTCACTTCATTTCAAATCTAAAAAAATGGACAGAATTTCTGTTACAACCTGATAGAAGACAGAACTTTAATAAGATGTAGCATCACCATGCTCCTCTGACAACATCCTGAAGGTAACTGAACTGAATCTGAGTCGCCATGACTGCCAAAAGTAACTTAATTCTCGTTTAAATGACTACATTTCGTTTTAAAAGAAATTTTATAGCATTATTATTCCAGTATTCGGACATAAATTAATGTCATGGGAAAGAGAAAACTTTCAGCTTTACAAAGAGGTAAGTTTTTCCACAAAAAAAACATTCATAGTTACAGTAAATTGTTATTGTTCCCCTCACACCGAAACGGGCAGAATAAACTCCAGTCTTTTCAAAGGAAGATATTAGTGCTGGATGTAAATGAACTGCAGAGAAGTTCCTTTGACATCTTCACCAAAGGATTGTAATGTACTGATGTTAAATTGAGGATGCAATGATGTATTGCAATATGATACATTTAAAATTGTGATCCAAAGAAGGTGATGTGAAAGAGTTGATATGTAAATCCAGTTTTTCCCTTAAATTGTACATAAAATAACATCATATTTTTGTTTGCATTGAAGAGCGTAGTGTGGGAATATTTTTATCTTTGAATAATAATTGGAAGAGGTTGTATCACTTGGTTCTTCACTGCTTATATTTTATATTCACATTTGTAAGGTATAGTTAAATGATGCAATAATTTGAGTGAAGAGCTGTTATTAAACTTAGGGCAAGGACATTTAAATGCCTTATATATGACGAAGGATAAGTTTGTTCTTCGAAGGTAACGCAATTGGATATATCCAAAGAAAATCATCATAAGACATGAATGTTGAATATTATAAAGAGAAATAGCCACTTGAGGTTATTGTTTAAAAAACTCGAGCAGGAAACTGAATTCAGTTTTAGAAAAGTTTACAATCCTTGATTATTTACTGATCATTAAAAATTTAATGCCTAAAAATTTATAAAATGGCATTGAAGAAATGTAAAATTTAAACATTTAAATGGCCCAAATGAACCTTCCATCATAAAGCAATTCGATATCTTTCAGATCAAACTGAATGAGAAAAAATGAACTATTTACCCGGTCGTTTGCAAAAATTTTGGAACATTTCTCTATTTTGTGTCCCCCAATCCTGAAATTACATCCCACCATACAGGAATATTTCACATAAACTGCCGCAAATTGCTAATGCTGGGAGAAATAAATTTTGAACAATGGTAATACACTTTATAATTATGTACATTACTTTCAGTTCTTAGAGAATTATTCCACTTCACAATTTTTTACTACCCAGAGGTAAATTTTACTACATTTTACTACTTTTTTTACTACTTCTCAAATTTTACTACTTTTTACTACTTTACTACCTAGTAGACACCCTGTAAGTAGCTTCACACTGGCCACACGTATATCTATAGACCATGCAGCTAAGCAACAAAGTGGGCATCTTATCCCCGTACCGGAAAAAACTGCCAATGTTGAAAAAATTCCGGAAAGTAATGCGTATGTCAATTTGCAGATAGAACTTATTACATAAATTCCAAATTTCACAAGAAATTTTCTGATTTTGCGACCGTGAGATGAAGGGCAGAGTAAAATATAATGAATCACTTCCACTAATGTCACTAGTACTTGCTGCATCTACAGAGGGATCTAACAGTTTTTCCCAATGAAATCATCAAGAGCTTCTAAAAAATACTTCTAGAGTGATATAAGCTCTGAGGTATTCACAGCATGTTTACAACATTTATAGCCGATAGAGTATTTGGAATTTCCCCCTGAAGCAAATTTCTTGAAATTTTAATTTCTCAGCCAATTTTGTATTGGAGACAATTTTTTTGTTTGATTCACAATGAACATAACTAAAAAAATCAGAAACAGTTTTTTGATATTGCTTTAGACATAATTGAACAGAATTCTATTTTTAAAATCCAATTTTTATTTTCTCTGCAATAAACAAATTTTTAATAACCTAACCAAAAAAGTACCCTTAAATTTATAGTGATCACCTTGATCTTTACAATGAAGGAATGATCTCCATATATGAAAAACTGTAGCTGGAATTGCCCCTCAAAGTTGAAAAGCATTTTCAGCCAGATCGGACTGCTGCATTTGATATTCTAGGCATTTTACCACTGTTTCAACCACTTCACCATTTGTTTCACTGCTAAAATTAGATCCATACACCCTCTATCCCACCAAAAACTGAACAGCTTGTCTCCTATTGGCCTTCCTGTTTCTTCTTTCATATGATTTAATAATACTCTGCCATACAGATTACCAACTATGCTCAATATACTTACACTTAAGGAGAGCGTCCCCCTTATGAATCCATGCTTTAGAGATTTCATGAGAAACTGGGATTTTTGCTGCTAGAAGAAGTGTAAGAGGTCAGGTACATCCTGTGAAAAAATGAGACTCTTACATTCACTCGTTCGCCCGCTACGGGGGTTTAAAGAATGGGGGGAGGGGAGGGGGAAGTGGTATTTTATCATGTTACACCTCTCCAATGGCATTTTCTTCACGGCGCAAAGTTGCTATGTCATCTCCTATGGCTCTGGATTACTCTATAATGATTTCAGGGGTCTAACTTGAACCAAAAATGTTACAAAATTTTTGATTTGAATTGTTTATGTTTCTTTGTTTTGCTTATAATGTAAACAATGGTTTTTGGGGTTTCAAACAACTTCTCCTCCTACAGTTTTTAAGCTACAGTAATGATTTTGGTATCATTGGATGCGGGAAGACACGGGCTTTTAGGGTAACTAAAATTTGTTTCCTCAAATTTTCATTTTCAACTTGAAAATGTGTAAAAATAGGAAGAAAATGTACTTTTTCGGTAATGTACAATTTTATGACGTCATAACTCATGAGCCATAAATAATTTTTGAATGAATTTTAGTTACCATAGAAATCCGTGTTTTTCCGCATCCAATGATACCAAAATCATCACTGTAGCTCAAAAACTGTAGGAGGAGATTTTTGAAATCCCCCCCCTCGAACTTCGTTTTCTTTGATTTCCCATTTTCTTTTCAAGAAAATTGAACTTTTGTTCTATGCAAAAACGGTTCTAAATTTAATTTCCTATCAGTATACCAAATTTCATTGTTCTAGGTTCAATAAAAAAGAAAAAAGTCCATATGGGGGACGCTCTCCCTGATGAATTGATGTTCTCATACCTACCCCCTTACATTTATATAATTGAATCACAACACACATTCTTCAAATAAATCAGCAATGTACCAACAACAACAAAAATTCAGCAACTACAACAATCTATCAATGTCACCCATCATTTCATTGAATGCTCAGATGCTGTTCTGTATAATTCCAGTGCTTTATCATAAAGTGTTTTTTCCAGTGTAGACTTCAACTTCTACTCTCTTGACCATTTATCTTTGGATGAATTGTTTTCTCTAATTTTCACTGGCATAATCCTGCCTTTTTTGTAGTTTAATTTCAGAAAAATAAAATTGTTCCAAATGATGCTTTCCAATTTTATTCAGCGTAAATCTGAAGACACTAAAACGCATAGTGCAAACAAAATACTTTTTTTAGCAAAGATAAGTTTATACAGATATTCAAGTTCAAAGCCTTCTGTGACAATCAATTACTAACAAATAGTGCACACGATCTGTCAAAAAGCAACATCCTAAAAGTTTAAGTAAGCGTAGAGAAAAACTTTTACGAGGTATAAAAATATTAAATAATTTTACTTATAAAATCATTGTGTTCAAATGATGAGCTTGTGATGACTAATCATTTTTCAATTCTTCCCATCTAAACCCTACGCATGCCCAAATGAAACTACGATATTCATCTCGATGATACCCTCGATGAATATGATTCATATGGTAGTAAGGTAATGGAACTTATTTCAATAATAAGCTAATGAAATGTTATAACTTGTAACGAAAAAAAAATTTTCAGCTACACAACAATAATGATTACGAAATTTTCTATTTATACCACAAATGTCAAGTGTATGCATTTTGCTAACAGCATTCCCATTAAGGGAACCGTACTCCCAAAAAAAAAATCCTAAACTATTCGACCGATCTTCATGAAACTTGCTATAGGTATGTAAAATTGAACAAGGATTAAGATTGGACTCGTGTGTTTTTCCAATTTTCCCCATAGAAAACGTGTTATTCAAAGAAAACGTCAAAATAAGGGGTCTGGGGAAAATCTATGGACGTAATCAGATTTTGAGATACAGAGATAATATTGGTATCAAAAGAAGCAGAAATGTATTCTCTACAATGTGAAGTGGAGTTATGTTGAATTTTCAAAATACTTTATGAAAAAAATGAGAAAATACAAAAATTTGACCCATTTTCACACTTTTCCTGACAAAAGAAAATGTAGCTAATTTTCTATTCCGAAAATGAATAAAACCTCACGTTATCTTGTAGAGGATTAAATTCTGGTTCTTTTGATACTAAAATCATCACTGTAGCTCAAAAACTGTAGAAGACGCTATATTTTGAAGCCCTACATTCCGGTCCTCCAAAATAAGGCAAAACAGGTAAACAAAGATATATAAACAATTTTAATTTTTCCTTTATTATTTTTTTTGGGTCAGCTAGGACCCTTGAAATCATTATACAGTAAAGATGAGACATAGAAGAAGGCATAGCAACGTCAAGCCGTGAAGAAAGTGCCAAGGGGAAGGTGTAACATGATAATATATCACTTCCCCCTCCCCTCCCCCCCATACTTCAAACCCCCGTAGCGGGCGAAACAATGAACGTACGAACTTCATTTTTTCACAGGATGTACCTGACATCTTACCCTTCCTATGGCAGCTAAAACCCAATATCTCAAGAAAATTCGATTTTCTGGGAGTACGGTTCCCTTAAACTAGCAGGACCCGTGGAAATTCGAACAAAATAATCAATAAGCTTTGGGGACCCGTGAGAAAATTCTGTCAACATTACTTAAGAAATTTGAAGATAAGTTAGGTTAGGATAGGATGGTATCGGTTAGATTAGGATATGATAGGTTAGGATATGATTGGTTAGGATATGATTGGTTAGGATATGATTGGTTAGGATATGATTGGTTAGGATATGATTGGTTAGGATATGATAGGTTAGGATATGATTGGTTAGGATATGATAGGTTAGGATATGATAGGTTAGGATATGATAGGTTAGGATATGATAGGTTAGGATATGATAGGTTAGGATATGATAGGTTAGGATATGATAGGTTAGGATATGATAGGTTAGGATATGATAGGTTAGGATATGATAGGTTAGGATATGATAGGTTAGGATATGATAGGTTAGGATATGATAGGTTAGGATATGATTGGTTAGGATATGATTGGTTAGGATATGATTGGTTAGGATATGATAGGTTAGGATATAAGTTAGGATATGATAGGTTAGTATAGGATAGGCTGTGATAGGATAGGTTAGGATAGGATAGGTTGAGATATGTTAGGTTAGGATAGGTTATGTAATGTTGACGGAACTTTTTCATGGGTCCACATTTTTTATGTTTGACATTATCATGATAGGTTCGGTTAGCATAGGCCAGGAAGAGATAGGTTAGGATAGCTTAGGTTATGATGGGTTATGGTTAAAACCTATCAATGGCTTTTCTAACCTGTGCAATTTTCTCATCACTCAAATATAAATGAATTCATTGATGAAACCTCTGCTTTGATAATTGCCCGTGACAACCCACAATGCAAAAGAGGAAGCCAATGCATGTCAGTCAGCGAATGATGGTTGAGAGGCTAGGGTTAAGTTGCAAGGCAAGGGCTAAAAATTTATAGGGCCAAATATATATAGGGCTAAACAAGGAAGCCAGTAAAGTGGACTCAGTTATTAAATTCACTACAAAATTTCAATGCCCAATGTTTGATAAAGAATAAGCTTTTCCTAGAAAGCTCCTGCAATTTGAAGTCACAAAACAGAATAAGACGGGAATGTTCAATGTTAGAATGGAAAATAGCACTTTAATATGCCAATCAATGACAACAGAATAATACAAAATTTATATATTTCTATGACTGAATATTGTTAAACAGAGAAACTAGTAATCAGTAACAGAATTGATATTTTTCAGAACTAGTGATGCAACAAACGGTTTTATTTGATGGCAGTTTTCTTGCAAAAAACGTTTTTTTTGCACACATTCAAATTTTGTGAAGTGTGTGTTTTTTTTGTCACATAAACTATATTAATAGCAATGTTTTTCCAACATGATTTTTTAAAATAAAAACATCAAAAGTAAACCAAATAGTAAAAGTGGTGGCAAATAACCCACAATTACCTAGAGGAGTCTAGGAGGAACAGTAGGGGCCACAGAACTTATACTGATGGAGTCAAAATTCAGAGCTTACTATCTCTACTATGTCTGACTTTATTTTTATGTGCCAAAAAAAAATCAGAAATAGAGATTGTAAGCTCTGAATTTTAACTTCATCAATATAAGTTCTATGGCTCCTGCTGTTCCTCTTAGACTTCTCTAGGTAATTGTGGGTTATCTGCCACCACTTTTACTGTATGGTTTCCTTTTGATGTTTTTATTATAAAAAATCATGACTAAAGAACATGGATATTACTATATTTTGTGACCGAAACATAACCATGATGTTTTTTTAAAAAAATTTTTTTACTAAAAATTCATGACTAAAAAAAATGGATAGTAAATTTTATGTGACCAAAAAACCTTGCTGTTTTATTTTAAATAATTTTTTTTTACAAAAAAAATTTTCATTGTACAAAAAATCTTGATTTTTTAAAATCATGTATTTTTAAAAACTTATCAAAAGTAAAAAACATGAATATTAATATATTTCATAGGACAAAAAACTTGCTGTTTTTTTAAAAACATGATCTTTACAAACAAAATCATGACAAATAAACATGACTATTAATATATATTATAGGACCAAAAAAACCAATGTTGTTTTTTCAACATGTATTATTTAAAAAAAATCATGACTAAAACAATCTGATAATATATTTTATGTTACCAAAAAATCATTTAAAAAAATTTTTTACAAAAAATTCATGGTCAAAAAGTCGAAAAAATGGACATTACTATATTTTATGTGGCCAAAAATTCATGCCATTTTTATAAAAAAAATCTTTTTTAGGTAGGATTTTTTCTATGAACATGATTTTTATAAAACAGCATGTTTTTATGGTCACATAAAATATATTAATATCCACTATTTTGGTCATGATTTTTTAGTGAAGAAAGAGGTTTTTTCAAATAAACAGCATGGTTTTTTTGTCACAAAAAATACATTAATATATGTACTTTTAAGTCATGATTTTTTGTGAAAAATGTTTTTTGAAAAACAAGCATGATTTTTTGGCACATAAAATATATTAATATGTGTTTTTAGATAATAAATTTTTCTCACATAAAACATGTTTTAAAAATAACAGCCTAGTTTTTTGGTCCCAGAAAATATATTAATATCCATGTTTTTTAGTCCTGATTTTTTGTAAAAACATATTTTTTTTAAGAAAGCAGCATGGTTTCTTGGTCACATCTCTATCAATGACCATAAGTAAAGATATATTATTACAACATACTATTTGGGAAGTTGAAGGTGATTCACATGCATTGTAAAATAAATGAAATATCAAAACATGAGAGCACAGAAAATGAAAAATTTCATACAACCAAAGAAAACCATGAATTAAGAAGTATGCTGTTTTATTTTATAATCTGATATGAAAAACAATGTAATATGGTTCTTTTCCTTGCTGAGTTATCTTCAAACAAAATATTTAAAAAAATCCAAAATATCCATATTTTTTAGCCATGTTTTTTTGTAAAATAATTTTGTTCAAAACAGCATGGTTTTTGAGTCACATCTCTATTCAGAACAAATTGAATATGGAAAAAGGAACTATTTTAATGATTGATTAGAAAAGTCTTAGAACTTTTTAATCCTGAAATATTATTAACCCATTAGTGCCCATGCATAGACTTTTCTGCCCTCTATAAAAATGTTATAAATTTACTCAAACCTAATTTTAAGGTTTCCTACAAGTCTATGCATGCATTATAGACTTGTGCTAGCTAAGAACGCATTCCAAACGCGTTCTGCAGATGTTTTTTACACAATCAAACAGTGCATGCAACATAGCCGCTGCACGTTCCAGCACAACTCACTCGTGAGTTATTTTAAGTATTTCTCACAATATGACCATTTCTTTGTTAAAGTGTGTATAATCAAAAGAAAGTTAAATGATTAGTTTACAAATCGGAATGCATCTTTACCATAAAAAATTACTAAGTGAAGGGGAAATTTCTATTCAAAGTTTTCACAAAGATTTTTCTACGCCCAGGCACTACGGCATGTTAAGTTCAGCAGAATTGCAACTCAGATTGCCCTGAGCTAGTGTGTATTTATTTACCCTAAGCTATTAGGCCATGATAAGCTTTATGTAGACATTCATGTTATTATTTATGTTTCTGTGTTAGGAAGTGCTTTTATGTCATGGATAGTTATTGAAATACTAACATATTTAGATGTTTAATTGTGTTTTTTCCCCTCAGGATGAATACGGATGAAGTATAAAGTTTTATGGAAGAACTACATGTGTGACGATGGCCTTTCTCTAAGATGTTTCAAAGCATATCACACACCTTTATAAGCACTTAGCCTTGCTTTCATTATATGTGATGGTGGTAAACATTCTATTCTGTATGCATCATTATATCTTCTTTTAGTAATGTCACAGTGCTTTAGTGAATGGAATATTGTTCAACAAAGTTGTATCATAAATATCTATCTAGGACAGCTTTTGGATGTTTTTGCTATAAATAAATCCACTAATTTTTCTGTATACTTTAGGCAGATTCTTACCTGGAATACCAGCGAGTAGATTTTTTGACTTGACAATACCTCACCTTCTATTTGTACTAACTTTATTATGAAATTTATAATGTATATCTGGTATAATATCCAAAGAATTTCTGCCAAGTTTTACTGTCCTATTCCTATTTCTCAACTTTTGGCCGTAAGGACATCATCCAGGCCCCTGCCGCTCCGATGAGCACTTTTCATGCTTTTGTTGAAAAAGGACCCTTAGGTGGTGTAGACTATTCAGTCCTAAAATTTTATGGCGCTACGGACAATAGATCTCCCCCCTTGGGAGAAGGGGACAAAAATCTTGAATTTTCGACCCCATTTTGACCCCATATGAAAAACAAAACAGGAAATGGATGATTTGAAAATGTACTTTTGTTAGAAATGTTACAAGAATTCTAAAACTGTCTTTGGTTTTGTTCTAGCACAAAAACTCAATGACTAGTCCTCTTTTGAAATATTAATACATATGAACTAAAAAACCCAATATGTCCAATATTTTTTTAAAAACTAAGGCTTGAATCAAAAAAAATGAATGAAAGAAATTGTGTTTCTTTTCAAAATTTACATAATATAGCCAAATTTCATAAGAATCAGACTGAAAATAAAAAATTTCAGAATTTCTATGAAAAAAAATTTCATTTTTATGGAAATTACAATTCTCAGTGTGAATATGAAGTCTTGCATGGAGATTATCAAATAAAAATGAAAACAGCATTCAATTACGTAAATTTTTCACTATATTACACTTCAACCAAAAATTTTGTTATAAGGCTTATATCCAACACCTTCAACTTTCAACATTCAAAAGCCTAAAAGTCTTTGAGTTTTGATGCTAGAACAAAACCAAAGACAGTTTTAGAATCCTTGTAACATTTTCTAACAAAGTTACATTCTCTTTTCTCCAAATTTGAGAAAAAAATTATATAGCTCAAAACCAATAAATAATTTATTTGTGATGTAATGCCAAAATATCGCTTATCACAAAAAGATTTTTTCAAATGTTAAAATTTTACAATATAACTTTGTTAGAAATGCTTGAAGGATTCTAAAACTGGCTTTGGTTTGGTTCTAGCATCAAAACTCAATGAATTTTAGGCTTTTGAAATATCCATATAAATTTACCAAAAAACAATTTTCCATAAAAACACAAGGCCTAAATCAAAAAAGTTACGTAAGTAAAAAAAGTTTACTTCATAAATAAACACATTGACTGGCCAATTTTCAAACGAATTGGACAAAATAAGTAGAAAAATCTGGATGATCCCCTTAGAGGGTCAAAATAAATTAAATGTCACCCTGCTAAGATGCACTGTTTTTCAATATCTTCAGAATAATCTTCAATATCATTTCATCCAGTTTTAATGATAAAATTAAACCTGAAAAAAACACTATTTCCTAAAGCATGCAAGGAATTATTGACAACAGTTTATACACCTCATGAAAATATTCTTTTGTTAATATTAAGAGTGAGAATTTATATTAAATTATTGTAACATTTCACTTATGGAAAAACGTGATTACTCCAGTATTCAGAAATTAATATAGTTGAATTTATCATTATTGCAATGAAAATTAATTGTGTTTCCACATATATTGACTATTTTAATTTTGTATTTCAAAGTCATTATATAA
The DNA here is from genome assembly GCA_030386875.1 of Morinoia aosen. Classification (NCBI taxonomy): domain Eukaryota; kingdom Metazoa; phylum Arthropoda; class Malacostraca; order Amphipoda; family Talitridae; genus Morinoia; species Morinoia aosen. The sequence continues at coordinate 104,449,296 of CM059576.1, read as the reverse complement.
GCATTAAATAAAACAAGCTAATGAGTAATGATCAAGTTTTAATATTAAAATAAACTCAAACTCTCTTTCTAGTTATTAAATTTCAAGACTTCGAATAATAGCCATTAACAAAGAACTAATTTCAAGAAAATAGCCTCTCCAGTCACCAGGGAAGAAATTCAAGAATAAAGTCACTACATTTGAGGTAAACTAAAATACAGTATTACTTATGTATACAGAAGATGATAAAAAAGCAGCAACTTAAAGTTTATGGGTAAAATCCAGTGGAATATTGAATTTTCTAGCCAAATTACTAAGCTTATAAAGTCATACCTCATCTTACAGAAGGCATAAAGAACAAAACAGTTACAAAACAGTTTTATGTAAAATTTCTATCTCTGAAAATAAGAGAAAATTCATGTTAGAAAACGCACATCTCAAAAATTCAAACAATGCACACTCGGCCTTGCAGCCGCAAGAGTTCCCCCATAACGTGAATACACTTGTAGCATCAAGCATTTTTTTTAAATTGGTTCAATATGAGTAAATAGTAAATGATTTGCATGTTTTATTAATTTTATTGTTTTATAAGCAATTGGTAAATCTGAAGGATATGTCAGTTTTCGATTTTGTAAATTTCGATGCCTAAGCCTAGTTAATTAGATCGAAATAAACAAGTTTTCTTCTATGCACTTTCCGTCTCAAATGGGTATTTTATTAGTTATAGCAATAAATGACTTACCGCAACTCCAGTGTTTGAAGCGGCAAGTAATTCAAGGAGCCCGTCGGACAGCAACACTGCAATGCGCACTCGCTTCCAGCGCGATCGTCATCAAAGACGACACCAAACCTACCCCTATACCTCGTTAAATACTTATTTGACCAAAAAAGTGTATGAAAGAAAAGTTGTTCATTTCGATGTTATTACCATGATTCAAGCAACAAAAATTCAAAAATCGAAGAGTAGCTGTTTATTCGAGCGCATTTGTCATCAAAGACGAAACTAAACTAACCGCTATAAATCGTAAAATACTCATTTGAGACGGAAAGTGCATAGAAGAAAACTTGTTTATTTTGATCTAATTAACTATGCTTAGGCATCGAAATTTACAAAATTGATTACTGACATATCCTTCAGATTTACCAAACAATTTTCTTTTATTCTGAATACATGTTTTATATAAGATTGTTAAACTTTTAAAAAAATTAGGGATTTTAGAAGGGAGTATTGGGAGCCTTGAAACAAATCAGGCCTACTACATGTAAAATGCGATGGTACTTATTAAAAATCATGTTACAAAACCACTTTGGGAACAAATTAATTTTGTTAGATGAGATATGACTGTAGAACCAAACTTGAAATAAAACTTATACAAACAAGACAACAATAAAATGACAAAATGTATGTATGAGCCTAACTCAGCCTTGAAGAAAAAGAATGATCTAAATACCAAAGATTACACGTGGTACAAAGATCTGGTCAATTGGAAAGAAATGCTCATCAGTCAATAGATATTTCTGCTAAGGTATTATGGAGAGTTTGATACAACAGAGAACCAGGGCACTAGTAATGCAAGTCTAATACAAAGATGGTCACTGTCTCACTAGTCTCTTCCTCAACATAGTACTCTTTTACTTCCACTTTCTAAGCATTACTTGTAACTAGCTCACTATCTTCAACAAGGATAATATATCATAGCATCAAAGATTAGAACTACAACATTCTATCATTCTTATCAATAAAAAGCCAGTAAAACTAGTTTACAACCATGGACAGGCATCAATCAAACAGACGTAAATTATTAATTATTTAAACAAAGAAATTTAGATATAATAAAATCACATGAGCAAAACAGAATAGAGAGAGAGGAAAAAATTACATTTATGACATTTAGAGTGAAGATATCTGAAGCTACAGATTGCTCTTCACCCTAGAGCAATTTTCTCATCATTCTTAAACATTATTGCACGCATCAATTTCTCACTGCTCCAGCATCAATACCTGTCGGTCAGCATACAAAAGTTGTGATAATATGGTGAGCTTGCATTTTTTCTATTTGTGTTCCTTGCCAACAAAATGTTCCTACCCCACAATGGAAATGCATCGTCCATGAAATTGTGTTGCCTCTTACACTTGAACTTGAGGGTTGACAGCGTCGGGGCCTTTGTAACGGCCTACAATTCCCTCCACAATTTTCACACAAAGAGTTCAGCACCTGGTACCAGACTTATCCACTAAACTACTCAGGATCTACCAATCCTTGTCACAAGCTGCTATTGGATGGCATCACTGGGATAGCCAGTGTGTCAAAACACCATCATCAGGCATATTGGGTCATTACTGACCACTCTACCTGACTGGCTCATTCCAGTCACTGTCTCTTACTCCAGGCATGCACAAGAAACATTTTCATAGCTTCAATGATACTCAAATTACACTCCTGATCCAATCCAGCAAGACAGCTCATACCGCAATCATCTTCAGCACATCTGGCATACCACTCATTCTCTCCATACTGCTCAAGCCCCACATTCATGAAACTTTCTCTCTCTTGCTCATACTTACTACATTCCAGCACAAAATGCTCAATTGTTTCCTCCACTCCCCTAATACACTGCCAACATAATCTGTTATTATTCTCATTCCACTTCCACGTTCGTCTGTTCACACTCAATGACTTACATCTCACAGCAAACAAGAGTTGACTTCCAAAACTACCATCATAGCACATCTCAAACTTAGGTGCTTTTTTTTCATGTACCAGTCAAGTGTAGGCTTCCGCATCATGCTAAGCCTCCACTTATTCAATCCATACATTTTGTTTGCCTCTCAATCTCTTTCTTCCACCTCTTGCAGTCCCACTCAGGCCCTACATCTCCAGCATTTATTAAACTCCAGTCATCCACAGGTCTCCCAATTCTAACATGAATAATCTTTTGCACACTAAGTTTCCTTGCATGCCCCCAACACACTTTCTCCCAATAGCTTACACTCAGATTCCATTCAAAAATTCGCTTCACCCATCTGCTATTCTGCATTCTTTCAATTCTCACCTTATAATTCAGCACCGCTTTCATCATTCTTTCTGAAAATAGGCTCCACCCAAGGTCACCTCTAATGGCTTCTGTAGCTGTCCATTTCGGAGCACCCAATGCTATCCGTCCTACCTTATTCTGTATTACATCCAGCTTTTCAAGATCACTTCCATTCCAGGCAAGAGCACTCATGCCATACATGACACTAGGTACGGCAACATACTTCCATATTCCTCTCACACATTCATACTTGTTTGCTCTGTATCTGGCCACACTACTTAATCGTCCACTCTACTGCATAGCTTTCGCTACTTTCTTACCCTTAGTTCTAGTGCATCCATCATCACTTATCATACAACTTAGATATTTGTATTCTTTTGTTCTCCCTATTCTGATTTCTCCAATATTCCACAGTCTGTGTTTATCAGTCTCATCACTATTTATAACCATAACCTTGCTTTTGTCGGCACCAAAGTTCATCTTGAATTCTGTACTATATCCGTTCACAATGTCAAGCATCCTTTGCAGTTCATGTCCACATTCACTAACCACAACCACATCATCAGCATACAACAAACAGCTCAGTCTCTCATTCACATGATGATGATGATGATAGTCGGGGTAGAGGAAGAGAGGCCTTCCTCATAAAGTCGCTGGTTTTCTTCAACAGAAACCCGTCGGACCTGGTATCTTCAGTGCTGTAGTCAAGGCTTTGACGTGGTTCTCATTGAATTTTGATGCAGTGCAGAGCTTGGGCCCAGTCAGAGCCAAGGTGGTCAGATAATGGTGAGCAGTTCAACACAACACTTTCACTATTTCACATACAAAGGGTGCCATCACTGGGAGTGCATAATTTTGTTTACAGCAAAAGATGTCTCATATGGACAACATAACATTTAAATGGCGCTCATCATAAAACTGATTCCAGTGTACACAGGTCATTTGATAAGGCAAGTACAAGAATTTTATATGTTATAACTTTCAGAGTACATCCAATTTATCCGTGCCTCTAAGGAAGCTGCCAAGTAATTGAGTTATTTTCCTTTGGACATTGACTGTGTGGTTTCCACAACCCAGCAAGTTTTTAAGGTCAACTTCTACACCCATGCGGTCAAGCTGCAAGGTTAGCATATACCTTTGCCTAGAATACTTATGACAGTGCAATAGGAAATGTTCAACAGTCTCAGGAATGCCACATGCTTCACAGTTAGGAGATGGACTCATATTAAACCTAAAGAGGTGTGCCAATACACCAGCGTGACCCATACGCAGCCTGCTAACTGCGCACTCTATCCGAATATGAGTTTCCACCTTATATGTTAGCCTCCTCGGTCTATCCAACAAATCTCTGAGGAAGCGACCCTTGCCGGAGGAGTCAACTTGTGCATGCCATTGGTGCATCCAGACACTAAGGAACTGGCTTCAAATTTGACTTTGAAACTCCTCATAATGGAGGTTTGTCCAAACGCATTTGAGATTCTGATGGCCAAGCTTTGCACACCTATCTGCAATTTCATTTCCCTGAATACCTGAGTGACCAGGGACCCACTGCAAATGTACTGAATGAGAGGAGTTTAATATCAGCAATTTGATTTCCAAACAAAATTTTCTATATGCCTTATTTTTATTATTTAGCAGCAGTCCAAGTGCTGTCTGTGAATCACTCAATATAACAAAGCTGTTCCCTAGTTTGTTTTGAATGTATTTTAGAGCCTGTAATATGGCAAACAACTCAGCTCCTACAACTGAATGGGACGGGTTCATCCGCCAGGAAGTTGCCATCCCAGATGATGCAACATACATGGCAGCAGCCACTGATCCTGTTGCTACTTTAGACCCATCAGTGAAAATCCTCTCGAGGTTACCATATTTCCTAGCCAAAAACATCTCAAAATTTATATTAGCCTCAGCTGGCAACCAAGATTCCCTATTTGGTACATCACAGGAAATCCAGTGACTGAACTCCGTCACAGGAGAAATGTCATACAATGAAATTCTACATGGTTTTGGATGTATCTCCAGATGAGTTTCGCACAAAATCTTATTTAACCTAACAGAAATGTCACTCCCTTCTGATGCAGTAAACAAGTCCAGCCTTGAAGAGACTTCCCTAGATCCAAAATTACATTGTTTTTTACAGCACCACTTCACTGAGAGAAACTTAAAATACAAATTAAGAGGCATCACAAAGGATTCAACTTCCAGAGAACAAATAGGTGGGGTTTTCCATGCACCCACAATACATCTCAGGGCAGAGTTCTGCAAAACATTCAAGATATTCATATATTTCTTATTAAATTCAGGATAAATGATTGCACCATAAGAAATTTTGCTTCTAATAAACCCTATATATAATCTTCTCAGTAAGTTTTGGGATGATCCCCATTTAGAGCTTGATAGAGCTTTCATAACATTAATTCTCTTTAAGCAGTCAGTTCGGATATATTCCACATGGCCGTGTAGTGTTAGCTTAGGTGCATCAAAAACCACCCCCAACACTCTCTGATTTACAATAGGTAAGATAAGAGAGTTACACAATCTCAATTCTATATCATAGTATCCTCTTTTTTTATGAAATAGTTGGTATTTAGTTTTAACAGGATTGACTTTGAGCTTCCAAGTTTTCAGTCATCTATCAAGTTTATCCAATATGTTCTGCATTTTTGTTTTAACTCTAGGCAATAACTCGGCCGAACATAGTATAGTTATATCATCCGCATAAGACACCACTTCCACATCAGTACAGCAAGGCAAATCATGCAATACAACATTGAAAAGGAGAGGACTCAGGACAGACCCCTGAGGTAAACCACAGCCAAGAACCCTTTCTGTAGACAGTGTTGAATTAATCCTAACTTCAACAGTTCGGTTCCTTAAATAAGACTGAATCCATTTCACTGTCCTAATATCACAATTCACATTCAATAGCTTGTATATCAACCCGTCATGCCACACACAGTCATTTGCACTCTCTAAATCTAGGTATACCACTGCACAATGTTTATTTTTAATGGATTGTCTAATAAAATTACTGATGAGCGCCAGTGCATCAGTTGTTGATTTTCCACGCCTAAAACCAGTCTGATATACAGAAAAAATTCTATGCGCCTCAAGAAAATGATTCAACCGAACCTTCACAATCCTCTCCATCACTTTTACAATGCATGGCAGGAGGGTTATTGGACGATAGCCCTGAACAGAATTTTGATCTTTGTTTGGTTTCTTTATTGGACACATGATACCAGTCTTCCATGAGGTTGGCACAACTCCCAAGAAAAAGCTTGTATTAAATAGGTATAGCAACCTGTTAAGGAACAGGTCAGGCAACTTCTGAAGCATAGCATAAGGAATATTGTCACTCCCTGGGCTGGTCTGTCTCAACCCCTCTAATGCTCTCTTTATTTCAAACAGCACCAAAGGGGCATTGTAGCAATTTTCTTCTATTGTCATGTGCTCAATATTTTTGATCCTGCTTCTAATGATGTTTGCAGAATAATCTGAGGTTGTAATTTTATGTCTTGTGAAGTGGTCAATAAACAGTTCTGCCCTCTCTGAATTTGTGCTGTTTGTATCGCCTACTGGATAACTAGATCTAGGTGTAGTTAGCCCACTCATGCTACGCACTACTCTCCACACTTGTGCAACATTTGTTTCAGAACTCATTGTTTGAACGAATGATTTCCAGCTGTTTTGCTTTTTGTTTTTGATAATATTTTTGGCATGTGTTTCAGCCTTGAGGTATGCTCCTAGATTTATAGTGTTTGGAGTCTTGGCCAGAATGTTCTTTGCTTTGCGTCTCTTAGCAACTGCTGCAGCACACTCAGAGTCCCACCAAGGAGTTCTTTGATGTAACTTAGGTTTCCCTGAGGTTTGGGAAAAAACTTTCAATGAACAATTATTTAAATTAGCAACAAAGTTATCATATAAATCATCAACACTTGCAGGACAGACAATGTTGTGACATTTCCCTATTTCCGTGGACCATTCTTTCCACCTATCATTCTTAAGAATCCAGCGCTTTGGGCATGCTGAGTCAGATTTTGTAATGCGCACCCCAAAAGAACACTCAATTGGAAAATGATCACTTCCCAGATCAGCTCCCCTACGTATGTTTCCCTGTATGAGCAATGAATGAGACACCAAGCACAAATCCAGGGTTGAGGCAGAACCAGTTCGTCTGTCCATATACGTTGGAAGATCAGAAGGATTTAATAAGCCCACTGAGCATGTTTCCATAAATCTTTCAATGCTTCTCCCTGTACAATTGTGCCTTCCTCTGCGGTCCCAGACTGGAGAGTGAGCATTAAAGTCCCCAACAAAAATAAAATTATTAGACATTTGAGAGAAATAATGCACAAATTCTGCAAGTTTTATATTATGATTGGCATTGTAAAAATTACACACATCTATTTTTCCTATAAAGGAACTAATTTGTATGGAACAAATTTCCAATCTTCCATTTGGAAGTAAATCAAGCCCATTTACAGAATATCCAATATCATCACGGATTAATATTCCTAGCCCTCCTCTAGGAGCAATATCCCGATGCAACCACACAGCTTGGTATCCCAGAAATTTTGGTTCATTCTGATCTAGTCAGGTTTCACACAAGCAAACAATGTCCGGTTTGTTAATATAGATGTAGAGCTTAAGTTCTGATAGTTTGCTAGTTATACCATTACAATTGAACTGTACCAGTACGAGCTTATTTTCCCTGTTTGGTTGTCTCTTCAGTTTCTGATTCTTGATTACAAAGGTGGAATTCATCTTCTACAAGCCGTGTTTTCTAGCAGACACTCTTTTTTTCTGGGGTCTTTTCTTTGCCCCGGCACTTGCATCGAGCACTTGCTTTACACTTTCACTTCCTTCCAGCCGGCCTTCCTGGTTCTTCACTGCAGCCTCCTTTCCCCTTACCGGAACTTGGTCCTGAGCTGCAATCACTGTCTGAGAAGTGTCTTCTGATTGACAAAATTGTCCAAGAAGAGCCTCTCCAATCTGGGACCCAAAGTGGTTACGTGCCATTCCAATGAGAAGTAAGTCTCTTTGTTTCTTATTTTCCCTTGATAAGTTGGTTGACAACGCTTCACTTATGAACTTGGTTATTTTAGCAAATATTTGCTGAACTGCTGTCTGCACTAAATTTTGGCACTTTTCAATAATTTCGTTCTCTAATTCATTACTTACAGTTTCCCTGACACTTTGGACAATGCTTGCTTCCATCATTTCACTGTGAGCTTTTTGGTGTTGCTGATTTGGCATCTGGGATATCACTGCATTTGCGTAAGTCTCTTTCCGGCACGGTACTTTTCGAGGGATGTAATAGGACCCCTGCGTCTGATGGACACCAGCCTCAACTTCCACTGTCTCTCTCCAAGGGGTAGTTTGGCGTCAAATTTCCCATATTTCTTGGGCATGAGTCAAGAGTGGCATCTACAGCGGGCACCATACCATGTGTAGATGTTTCTGCATGATTTTGTTGACTTGCATTTCTGTTACTTCTTTGGTCTTATTTTGCTTTTCTCTCTTCAATTACTTGTTTGCAAGCCTCATGAAAGAAGAACCCATCTTTTTGTAGCGCCTGTAGTCTAGCTGCATCTTGCATCATTGGGCACTCTCTTGCACATGCAACATGTTGTCCTCCACAGTTTGCACATTTAGGCAATGCAGCCTGGCACCTTTCTTTGGGATGATTTCCACTGCAGATTAGACACCTCATTGGAGCTGAGCATCCACTGGCCAAGTGCCCCAGTCTCTGACATCATTAGCATCGAAGAGGAGGAAGCTCAAATAGTCTCACCTTGTATTGCACGAAGCCAAGCCTCAGATGCTGCGGAATACTTCTTGAGCCAAACATTACCTTTACTGACCGTGTAGGTTCTTTGGATCCATTTGAAAACTTGTAAATTCTTTGCATCTTTCTTATCTTAACTCCTTCACAACTGGCTACTGCCTGTAACTCTTCCAGATCCACATCCTCTCCAATGGGGCTAATCACTCCATAAACCGCAATTTGTTCTTTTGCTATAGGTAAGTGGCATTTGACATCATACTTTCCAATGTGTTCCACTTGCAGGAGTTTTCCAATCTCTGGGGTGGATGAGCTCTTGAATTATACTGCAATAATATTTCTACGTTTGTTGACTCTCATTTCTTTCACAACACTGTAGTCTAGCACTAACTCTAATCCTTTAGATAAGCAAATAGGGTCAAGGGTGATTTTTTTCTGTGAATTCCAGTTGGTTTCAGGTGCTTCAACTTGTAAAATGATCACTGTGCAGTTTTTTCCTAGAGATTCCTGCGTTTTATTGCCTGGGCAGTTTGGATATGGTTTGCCTCCTTTTTCTGTTGCAATGTATTTCCTGGCCGTGTCCCGGGCCGAATCACTTGAAGTTTCTGTTGTTGTCCTTGTCCGTTTTGATCTTTCGTTATCTTTGAACCAGGTTCCTTCAATTACTGCCGTACCAGGTAGTTCAGCTTGGCTTCTCTCTCTTGCCCTGCAATTTTCCATTTCCATATCGTCAGCACTGATCACGTCCTCACTCAATTCATCCTGATCTTCAGGTTCCTCTCTGGTGTGTGCCGAGTTGGGTTTTAACTTCGGAGGCATGATTGAATGAGACAACCCTCCATCCGGAGGGTCACGCAGTTAATTTTGTAAGCCGGTCTGGCGCCAACTGCTTTAGAAGGTTTAACGTCGCAATTATGACAAAGTTAACACACGATCACAATTTCCGAAGACGAGACTGAACCTCTTACTTCGAACACTGGCAATCCTCTCTTCTTCTTCTTCTTCTCGAGGTGAGGGATGGTCTATCCCTCTTAAAGCCGCTGGTCTTGCACAGAGAACCGTTGGACCTGGGAGCTTATTATCAAAGTTCTTCATCCACAGGTTTCTTCTTCCTTATTGGTTGAGTTTACAGAAAAACAGAAAAGTCTGCATTACAAGTACAGTAGTTTTGTACAGCTCCTCTAACATCATAACACAAAAGCGATTAGTCTTCCAACACACAGTAACAAATTTTTTTTTCAGGCCTCTATTCTGAGGACATTTATCTACCTTACAATAAAGATAACCTGCCAGTACTTTTCAGGAAAGTACCCAGGGAACTAAATATTCATTTCTCAGTGCTAATAGGATAATTTCCTCCTCCTAATACATTTTTCAGATTAAATTCAACCTCCATACTTTCAATACACACCTTAAACACGAATCTCTGTTGACTATACTTCACACAATGTAATATATAATGGGGGATGGTCTCAGGGACATCGCAGCAGTCACAGTTTGGAGTAGGGCTCATGTTAAAACGAAACAAATGGGCCTGTACACCTGCATGTCCCACTCTCAATCGGCTATTAGCACTTTCAACAATACGGGATGTTCCCCTTGGGTGAATTAGCATTCTAGGTTGATCAAAAAGATTCTTAAGAAAATGACCTTTGTTAGATGTCTCGACTTGGCAATCCTCTCATTCACATGTAGATTTAAGCAACACGAGGAGTGCAATCTCTAAAACACGGAACAATGGAACGCCCGGAACGGAACGTTCCTTGAAACTGATATTACTGGTCCTAAAATCCGGAACGCCCAGAAGAGTACCGGATGACTGGAACAAGTATAATGTAGTACTGTTGCATAAGGGTGGACATAAGAGTATGAAAGAACTTGAAAATAACAGACCAATTGCACTGGCTGACACTGTATGTAAGATCTTTTGTGGTATTTTGAATGAGAGAATGAAAAATTTAGTTGAGGAATTAGGAGTTCTGGGTGACGAACAGAATGATTTTAGGCAGGATAGACGTGGGGAGGATAATTTGTTTGTAGTGTGGGAAATAATTGAGCGAATGACGAAGGATGATAGGAAGGTATATTTAGCATTCCTGAATATTGAAAAGGCGTATGACAGAGTGGATCGGGTTAGGCTCTTTGAAATTTTGAGAAAAGTTGTGTTTAGCAGAAAAATAGTAGAAATTGTACAAAGTCCGTATGAGAACACAAGCGCTATCTACAGGTGAGGAAATTTGGAAACAGGGCAAGTGAGGAGTGTTAGAGGAGTGAGACAGGGCTAAACTCTAGACGTCTCCCCTGTTGTATGGATTGTACACAGAAAAATTAGCAGTTCGACTAAGAATGAGTGGCTTAGGACTGAAAGTTAGTAATGAGAGACTGAGTTGTTTTTTTGTTTGCTGATGATGTGGTTGTGGTTAGTGAATGTGGACATGAACTGCAAGGGATACTTGACATTGTGAATGGATATAACACAGATTTCAAGATGAACTTTGGTGTCGAAAAAAGTAAGGTTATGGTTATAAATAGTGATGAGACTGCTAGAGACAAACTGTGCAGTATTAGTGAAATCAGAATATGTAGAACAAAAGAATACAAATATCTTGGTTGTATGATAAGTGAAGATGGATGCTCTAGAACTAAGAGTGAGAAAGTGGCAAAAGGAATGCAGTGGAGTGGACGGTTAAGTAGTGCGGCCAGATACAGAGCAAACATGTATGAATGTGTGTGAGAGGAATGTGGAAGTATGTTGCTGTACCTAGTGTCATGTATAGTATGAGTGCTCTTGCCTATAAGCACAGGGTCCAATATCGCAGGATTTCTACACTGCCCAGCCCTCTCCCTCCACCTCCAAGCAGCAACAGCACCACCTCCAAGCAGTCACAAAAATGTTAGGTTAAATTAGTTTAGGTTAGGTTAAGTTGAGTTAAGTTAGGTTTAAAGGTTGGGTTAAGTTAGGCTAGGTTGGGTTAGGCTAGGCCAAGTTCAGTTAGTTTAAGGTTACTCAAAAAAGTTTAAAAATGGCTGTTTTTGCGTGCCAAGATGGAGGGTCGAATAGCCAAACACCAGCGGTCGTTGTGAAAACTTATTATAATGATTGAATACAGGTTAACTTTGGTATTCCGCTGTAGTATCCACTTACTAAGTACTTATAGTGGTTATAATGCAGTGAATGATAATAAATGTATTACGAACAGATAGTTTAATAAACCTCAGTAGTACTACATAGTTCGATAATTGGCGCGAATGGCAACTTTATGTAGCCACTCGGAGGTGGAGGGAGAGGGTTGGGCCGTGTAGAAATCCTGCGAGATTGGACCCTGTGCTGCCTGGAATGGAAGTGATCTTGGAAAGCTGGAGTGTAGTACAAAATAAGGTAAGACGTTTAGCATTGGGTGCTCCAAAATAGACAGCTAAAGAAGTCATTAGAGGTGACCTTGGGTGGAGCCTATTTTCAGAAAGAATGATGAAAGCGGTGCTAAATTATAAGGTGAGAATTGAAAGAACGCAGAATAGCTGATGGGTAAAGCGAATTTTTGAATGGAATCTGAGTGTAAGCTATTGGGAGAAAGTGTGTTGGGAGCATACAAGGAAACTTAGTATGCAAAAGATTATCCATGTTAGAATTGGGAGACCTGTTATGACTGGAGTTTAATAAATGTTGGAGGTGTAGGGCTTGAGTAGGACTGCAAGAGGTGGAAAAAAGAGATTGAGAAGCATTCAAAAGAGAATGGATTGAATAAGTGGAAGCTTAGCATGATGCGAAAGCCTACACTTAACTGGTATATGAAAAAGGAAGCGCCTAAGTTTGAGATGTTCTATGATGGTAGTTTTGGAAGTCAACTCTTGTTTGCTGTGAGATGTCATTGAGTGTGAACAAACGTACATGGAGGTGGAATGAGAATAATAACAGATTATGTCGGCATTGTAATAGTGGAGTGGAGGAAACAATTGTGCATTTTGTGCTGAAATGTAGTGAGTATGAGCAAGAAAGAGAGAGTTTTATGAATGTGGTGTTTGTGCAGTATGGAGAGAATGAGTGGTATGCCAGATGTGCTGAAGACGATTGCGGTATGAGCTGTATTGTTGGATTGGATCAGGAATGTAATTTGAGTATCATTGAAGCTATGAAAGTTTTTCTTGTACGTGCCTGGAGTAAAAGACAGTGACTGGTATGAGCCAGTCATGTAAAGTGGGCTGTAATAACCCAGCATGCCTGGGGATGGTGTTTTGACATACTGGTTATCCCAGTGATGCCATCAAATGGCAGTTGTGACAAGGATTGGTGGATCCCGAATAGTATTGGACAAGTCCGGTACACAGGCGCTGAACCCTTTGTGTGAATATTGCATTGAGGAGGGAATTGTAGGCCGTTACAAAGGCCCCGACGCTGTCGACCCTCAATTTCAAGTTCAAGTTCAAGTTCAAGTCCCTACTTCCTATACAAGGATGAAATGCCGACATCAGCTATTGAAAGTAATATGAACTTTTACGAGCATACGCTTCATCTGCAGGTTTTTTACTTCGAATCGTGATTTGTGTGTTCAATTTAGGTCACGAATTGTACAACCGGTTTTCTAAACGTGATATTGGTGAACTAATGTAGTGTGATTGACTGTTTTGGTCCTCAAAACAGATGATAATTCTTTATTTATTCCCTAATTAATTTAAATTGTGCAAGTCATGAAAAATCATTAAAAAAATGTCGTTTTCTTTTGTGTTTTAATATTTCATGACTCACTAGGACAAAATAATGTGCATGTAAAAAGAGACATTCGTTTCTTAATTCATTGCCGTGAGTGTTTAGGAAGGTATTTTTGCGATTGATATTATTCAGCCTAACATTTATCATAGTCCCATTGCAAGAAAAGAATTAAAAATCGAAATAAATCCGACAGTGACGATTCAAACCTGTATTCATGATATAAATATAATATAAATTCATGAAACTCATTTATGTACACATAAATGAATTTAAAATGTCTTTAAGGACATTTACATGAACATAGCACTTAGCACTGAAGTCCGTTTGATGAAAATATTTATCACTCGAGTTCTCTCAAAGATCGTAATTCCCAGCTCCGTCTGTGCCAAATTTCCCGGTTTAGGATCACCAACTCCCGTTCAGGTGCAGCCAGCAGCGCAGCCTCAGTGGCAGTTGGTCACTTCGATAATACTTCAATCAACCAGAGGAAACTATAATCCCATCCGTATCATACATGTAACATGAATGCCTACAGTGAACGTAGCTGTTGTACGAAAATGTATGAGCTCCGTACCTACACCAGCTCCGTACCTACACCAGCACCGTACCTACACCAGCACCGTACATACACCAGCACCGTACCTACACCAGCACCGTACCTACACCAGCACCGTACCTACACCAACACCGTACCTACACCAGCACCGTACCTACACCAGCACCGACCTACACCAGCATCGTACCTACACCAACACCGTACCTACACCAGCACCATACCTACACTAGCACCGTACCTACACCAGCACCGTACCTACACCAGCCCCGTACCTACACCAGCAACGTACCTACACCAGCACCGTACCTACACCAGCACCGTAACAACTGATGTCTTAACATATAATATGAGAATAAGAAGAAAACGGTAATGTATTGATTTCTACGACTATGATAATTTAAGGAACGATAATAACGCAAACAGCATCAACAATGGTGGTTCGCGCGTTGATGTTCAGTTGAATTGAACACTGAAGTGAAAACCTACTTCACATGGACTTTGATAGCTCTATAATAAAATAACTTTGTCATCCATTGACAAATGGTTAGAATTTTTAAAAGTTTGTGAGATAATATTAGAAATACGATAAAAAATAAACTTGCTGAAACTTTTATAAGACTGAATTTTCAATCATATCAATGTTTGGCAATAAACTGACTTACATGTGTAGTCGTCAAGTTCATATTCCTAAAATTTAAGTGGAACGAAGCCAATTGCCCCATCGCGACGTTCGACCCCAACGAAGACGAAATGGACACACGCTACCACTCAACAGAAGAAAACTCAACCCAGGACGAAACCAGCGACGACAACTTGAAAGAAAACTGGAGAACGCAGTCCAGCCCGAAGACGAAAACAAAAAAATGGAAAAAGAAGAGACAACCCTCCTCGGAAGAATCCCATGCACATAATGACACAATCCAGGCTACACTCTTCCGAAGCGACCCGCACTCACAGCACATTCCAAGCAAACCCACCAACGATCAGATAGTGAAAGAACTAACCGCATAACCTCCTGGCCTCAAAATCGCCGTCGCACATCCACACCCGGACAAAATCTGGAAAGAAATCATTGACTGCCAATTCAACCTCGAAGTCGCACCGATAAACACAATCCCACACGAACAATTCGTCATAATGGACACATGCTCAAAACCTAACACCTCCTACAAGAAACCCAAACACTCGACTCCATAATGGATACAAACAACATGAACAAAACACTAACCGTCATCCAACACAACGTCCAACACTGGAAAAACAACAAAATCGCACTATGCAATATCTACCGCCAATACAATCCACACATAATTCTACTAAACGCGCACTGCATGCGAAACGACACCCCCATCAAAATTTGGAACTACAACACATATGCCACTAACAAAGGAAATGAAAATCACGCTGGAGTAGCAATAGCAATCCGAAAAGACCTCCCATTCAAGCTTCACGATACCTTTCACACTGATATGTTGGCCATCACAGTAGAAACACCACAAGGCCCAATCACACTTGCCACAACCTACATACCTCCACGCATCGACTACATCAACTACATTGACATGCACACTCTCTTTAACCGAAAACACCCCACTTACCTCCTAGCCGACATGAATGCCACACACCCCACTTTCGGATACACATACGCAAACAGTAAAGGGAGACAAATCCACTCACTAATAGACAGGAACAAATGTCACCACATCGGCCCCTATTTCTCCACGATAATCACCCACCGCGCTTCCACTAGTCCAGATATCGTACTAACAAACACGCAAACATTCCACAACATCATACTCGAACCAGGTCCACTAACACCTTCCGACCATATCCCCATCATAGCTACAATATCAGCCAACCCTATACAAATTCCCATCCGCCCACGACCCTCCTTCCACAATGCAAACTGGGAACTATACCGCAACCTCCTCGCTGCACACACAATACCGCAAGACTTAAGCCCTACACTAGAGGACATAGACAATCACCTAATCATGTGGGAATCCCACATCAACGAAGCCTCCAACCAATCTATTCCAACTATCACACACAGAACCACACCAGGCATCAAACCCACTCACGCCATACTCGTCCTTCAAACGAGACACAAACACATCTACGACCATCTCCAACGACACGGCCACTCACCCCACCTAAACAGAAAACTCCTCAGCCTCAGACAACAGACAAAAACTGCATATAAACGTATCTACTCGGCGACATGGAACAACACTATCGCTAATATCAAAAAGATGGACAACCCCAAACAATTCTGGTCCGCCATCAAACGTATGTCAGGCAACAACAAAAAACAAAGCACCCCCTACATTAAAGAAGGCGGCATCTTCTACCACTCACCACAATCCAAGGAACCTTTGTTCCGACAACACTGGTCAAACATATACTCTGGTATTGATGACCCCAATAACGATTTCGAGGCTGAACACATACACACCATAGAAACACAAATGAACGGCATCGCTCCCCAAAACGAATCACACATGACAGGAGACACTTCCCACCTTTACAAATTCCACTACCCAGCAATCACAATCGAAGAACTCAAAAACGCGCTTCGGACGTTTTCCCAAAAAGCCCCAGGACCAACTAAAATAACCACACACCACCTTAAACACTTACCGCAAAACATGCTCCAGTACCTTCTGTACATATATAACAACGCCCTCTCAGCGGGTTATTTCCCAAACAAACTGAAACACGCAATAATGATCTTTTTACCAAAGCCCTCCACCTCCCAACACGAGGTGTAAAATTACCGCCCCATCTCCCTACTCGACACCCACGCTAAGCTTCTAGACAAGATATTAACCTACAGGCTAACAGACCACCTAACCATCAACAACATCTACAACAGCCGCCAACACGGATTCCGCAACGGAAGAGGTACACACACCGCACTCGCCACGTTACACGAGACTCTCTACATTAAGCAAACACAGAGAAACAAAACAGATATCATTCTACGAGATGTAAGCAAGGCCTTCGACAAAGTTTGGCCCTCAGGACTCAAATTCAAACTGTCACAGCTACAAATTCACCCCCTTTTCACAAAAATCTTGTATAGCTTCATCACTAACCGCACCGCAGCCATACGAATCGCAAACTACACTGGCCCACCCTTCTCCATCAAGTCAGGAGTCCCCCAGGGAGCAGTCCTTTCCCCAACACTGTACAACTACTTCACACACGACCTCCCCCACCAATACCCAACACTGACTACATAGCTTTTGCAGACGACATCACACAAATCATATCCGCAAAGCACTCATATAATATGGCAGCTATTCTAACAACACGAGCCATTGCCCAAATCAACGATTACGAACGAAAATGGAAAATCCAAACCAACACAAACAAATTCAAAATAATCGCTATCAGCCGCCGCAAACACCCAACAGTGCACATCAACAACACCCCACACCCTTACACAAACTCAGGCAAAGTTCTGGGTCTTACGATCAGCACAACCGGATATGCACCCCACACCAGACAACGAGCAGCAATAACACACCAAAACCTCTCACGCCTTTACCGATTCAAACACCTGAACCCAGAAGTAAAACGCCGACTCTACATCGCCCTAGTAAGATCCACTCTCATCTACCCAGCCATTCCCCTACACACACTTCCACCAACATCCATCTCAACACTCCAGCGTGTACAAAACCGAGCCACGAGATACATACCAAATTCAGAATAGCAAGATTTCTCCACCTCTGCACAACTACATCGCCGAGCAAACTTGCAACCAATCAACATTACACTCCACAAACACGCAAAAAGAATCTGGCAAAATACTCACGACACGCACCCACAACTCTACTTACAACTCACATTCCCGCAAGACACTCCGCAAACACCGCACAAACAATTCCAGAGCTCAAAAATGAAAATACTCGCACCCTAACCGAGACCAAAATACACTTAACACGACTATAACGACGGACAGACGGACAGACTCGACTGACCAGCACCGACTCAAGCGAATGTTTTGTGCTAGGAGTGATTTAACCCCTACGGCAAGCCTACTCACCCACGTCCGGTACTAAAGATGCCTACTAACTAAATACCCAACCATACAAAACCCTGACGGGTAATTAACTTCTACCACCTTTACACTACCTACAAAAAATATCCTCTAACGCTAGCATCATATGCGCAAAGCGCATCTCTATCAGTTCCCTATCCATCCTTTTCCGTCTCACCCCTTCCCTTCCCGACACACTCTGCGTCAAACTCTCCTTACTTCTTTCTATAAGCATCGAACGAACGATCCCGACGTTTAATATTGGTTTTTAACTCAAGTTCATATATTTTTGTAGCCTAATCGGCTCATATTGCTGTAGTTCTACCGTAGAGATGGCGTAGGGTGGATACCTTGACGTGCACGCGACCTCCGACGAAGTACAAGATGCGTTGAAAGAAAGCTGTTCGCTTGAGTTAGTCCGTCGCTTAAGAAACCGACTTACTGAACACAAACCTGTGCTCAATTTCTGCGAGTTACCGCCATTTGCGGTGCAGCTTACTGCCTGAATGTTGAATGTTGCATCGTTTGGCCGTGAGTGATGAGACAAATGATGGCTGATGGTGGGGATGAATGTTAGTTAATGACTTTTGAACAGTTGCCATGAACACAACGCCTGCAGACGCAGTAATTAGTAAAAAATTTAGTAAAACACATTTCAAACTGAACTATTGGTAGGCCCTATTATATTTTTATTATAGTCACTTGCAACAAAATATGGTCATTTAACTTCGATAAACCTACGAGAGCAACTGTACTATTTTTCAGAGTGAGTGAGTTGGCTGTGTGTTTATTCGTGTTGTTAGTGAATGGGAGGAAGCTTTCATGTTGACTTGTGTTCCGTTGTGGGGAATGTTGATGTCTTGACTGTTTTGTTGTTGTTGTTGTTCATGTTACTATTTTCACTTTCGTATTTATATTATAATGTGTTGCTTTTTTCATCTAGCTGTTGTTTAATATCATCTTTTACGTAACGATTTAACAATCACCATCATCATAGCAATGTACGCCAAATGGCCGTGTAATTCCTTCCTTATAGTTGCCCTAGCCAACAACATAATATTTTGCATCGCGTTATAGGTCGTCCTGAGACCGGTGCATCTAAACAGGAGGTTGGTGTTCCTAAGACGGTGTCGGGTCGGGATTTCTTGTGTTGTTATTCGTGTTGTTATCAATATGGGAAAGCCCACCTAAGATACTACTGCCTATATAACGCGCTGTAATATCAGGCCGTGAGGCATTCAGAGACAGTTGAGAGCAGCCACCGCCGAGTTTGCGACGTGTACCGTTCATTGTTTTCCTTATATCTCAGCACATCACTCCAATAAAGTATCATCGCGATCTGAGTGTCACTCTACCTCCCCCTAATTACGCAAAAGATACTTAGACGATCCCTAGAACAGAACCTGTCTGTGAGACACTAGCCAGGACCTCAGGAAATAACATCCGTGATGAAACCGGGAACCCCCAAACCCTACAGCAGGAAATTTGGCGTAGCGGATGTCCAGAACATGTGTTCATATATTACAATGACGCCAAAAGTACAATGATAATAACTCTAATCATGATATAGCGAAATGACGAGCAATGAAAAGAGTACCAAAGTTACACGATATTATTGCAATGCTCAAATAAAATTTCCATAGTTATCCTTCGATAGCGTGGACCACTAGCTCAGCTTGTATGCTTAATTTTGATGTCACATAACTTAAATTTCCATGAATAGAGAATTAATTCCAAACAATAGCTTTCGATTCAATATATTTGAACAATCATTGTTTGAGTCGTCGAATTAGGCATAAAAGATTTTCTCAAATTCAACTATGTCAACTTTAGAAAGTGAGATTTTGATCTCGTCTGCGAGGCAGAGCGCAACGCGCGTTTGCCTGAACGTATAAATTTTGTGAGCCGATGTCGGCTGCCCCAATACGAGTTGACTCGCGCTACAGCGAGGGGGGAGTGTAGCGTGTGTGTTGGTGTGTCCTGTGGTGTTGTTGTCTGCCACTAGTTACTGCGTCTGCAGGTGTTGTTGTCTGCCACAAGTTACTGCGTCTGCAGGTGTTGTTGTCTGCCACTAGTTACTGCGTCGGCAGGTGTTGTTGTCTGCCACTAGTTACTGCGTCTGCATGTGTTGTCTGTCACTAGTTACTGCGTCTGTAGGTGTTGTCTGCCACTAGTTACAGCGTCTACATGTGTTGTCTGTCACTAGTTACAGCGTCTGCAGGTGTTTTCTGCCACTAGTTACTGCGTCTGCAGGTGTTGTTGTCTGCCACTAGTTACTGCGTCGGCAGGTGTTGTTGTCTGCCACTAGTTACTGCGTCTGCAGGTGTTGTCTGCCACTAGTTACTGCGTCTGCAGGTGTTGTCTGCCACTAGTTACTGCGTCTGCAGGTGTTGTTGTCTGTCACTAGTTATAGCGTCTGCAGGTGTTGTCTGCCACTAGTTACTGCGTCTGCAGGTGTTGTCTGCCACTAGTTACTACGTCTGCAGGTGTTGTCTGCCACTAGTTACTGCGTCTGCAGGTGTTGTTGTCTGTCACTAGTTACAGCGTCTGCATGTGTTGTCTGTCACTAGTTACTGCGTCTGTAGGTGTTGTCTGCCACTAGTTACAGCGTCTGCATGTGTTGTCTGTCACTAGTTACAGCGTCTGCAGGTGTTGTCTGCCACTAGTTACTGCGTCTGCAGGTGTTGTTGTCTGCCACTAGTTACTGCGTCGGCAGGTGTTGTTGTCTGCCACTAGTTACTGCGTCTGCAGGTGTTGTCTGCCACTAGTTACTGCGTCTGCAGGTGTTGTTGTCTGCCACTAGTTACCGCGTCGGCAGGTGTTGTTGTCTGCCACTAGTTACTGCGTCTGCAGGTGTTGTTGTCTGCCACTAATTACTGCGTCTGCAGGTGTTGTTGTCTGCCACTAGTTACTGCGTCTGCAGGTGTTGTTGTCTGCCACTAGTTACTGCGTCTGCAGGTGTTGTTGTCTGCCACTAGTTACAGCGTCTGCATGTGCTGTCTGTCACTAGTTACAGCGTCTGCAAGTGTTGTCTGCCACTAGTTACTGCGTCTGCAGGTGTTGTTGTCTGCCACTAGTTACTGCCTCGGCAGGTGTTGTTGTCTGCCACTAGTTACTGCGTCTGCAGGTGTTGTCTGCCACTAGTTACTGCGTCTGCAGGTGTTGTCTGCCACTAGTTACTGCGTCTGCAGGTGTTGTTGTCTGTCACTAGTTATAGCGTCTGCAGGTGTTGTCTGCCACTAGTTACTGGGTCTGCAGGTGTTGTCTGCCACTAGTTACTACGTCTGCAGGTGTTGTCTGCCACTAGTTACTGCGTCTGCAGGTGTTGTTGTCTGTCACTAGTTACAGCGTCTGCATGTGTTGTCTGTCACTAGTTATTGCGGCTGTAGGTGTTGTCTGCCACTAGTTACAGCGTCTGCATGTGTTGTCTGTCACTAGTTACAGCGTCTGCAGGTGTTGTCTGCCACTAGTTACTGCGTCTGCAGGTGTTGTTGTCTGCCACTATTTACTGCGTCTGCAGGTGTTGTTGTCTGCCACTAGTTACAGCGTCTGCAGGTGTTGTCTGCCACTAGTTACGACGTCTGCAGGTGTTGTTGTCTGCCACTATTTACTGCGTCTGCAGGTGTTGTTGTCTGCCACTAGTTACTGCGTCTGCAGGTGTTGTCTGCCACTAGTTACAGCGTCTGCAGGTGTTGTGTTCGCAGCAATAGTATCACAGTCAACTAACATGTAGACAAACCATCAGCTCACACGCCTCACTGCCTACTGCCAAACTCTGCATGTGGCACATCTAGGCAGCAGCTGCACAGAACACGGCGGCGCGCTGGCAGAGACCGACCCCAGCTTTGTATTCGGGACGTCAAGTAGTCAAATCAACGGCTTCACTATAACAAGCACTCCACTACACTCACCTACCTCGAATTGAAGTTGTACGTACATTTTAATAGGCCGCTATCGGCTGCAAAGTTATTAGCAAGAAAATTTTTATGAAACAATTTACCCTTTTGGAAATTGGTTTTGCACCGTATGACTTTGATAAATATAAATTCGATAGGTAGAAATATATGTATGGTCGTTTATAAGAAGTTGTAAAATTGAAAATTAACTCTATTTAAAGTTGCAAAAAATTTATTTTGTCGACATTTTTAATCCCATTTTAATGTTAATTCTCACGAAATCTGTAGGAGAAAATAGAAGTTTTCATGGCTGACTAAATTATTTTACTATTAGTATTTCATCAAAACAAAAATCAAGGAATTTTTAACACTAGGTTTCAATTCCATTGAAATCAATATGTTAACCCCCATTGTTGCACTACTGGCATTATTCTCGTTTTTAAATTTTCATAGTGGGTCGAAATCAATACATTACCGTTTTCTTTTCATTATATACGTTAAGACATCAGTTGTTATGGTGCTGGTGTAAGTACGGTGCTGGTGTAGGTACGGTGCTTGTGTAGGTGCGATGCTGGTGTAGGTACGGTGCTGGTGTAGGTGCGGTGCTGGTGTAGGTACGGTGCTGGTGTAGGGAGGGTGCTTGTGTAGGTACGGTGCTGGTGTAGGTACGTTGCTGGTTTAGGTACGGTGCTGGTGTAGGTACGGTGCTGGTTTAGGTACGGTGCTGGTGTAGTTACGGTGCTGGTGTAAGTGCGGTGCTGGTGTAGGTACGGTGCTGGTGTGGGGAGGGTGCTGGTGTAGGTACGGTGCTGGTGTAGGTGCGGTGCTGGTGTAGGTATGGTGCTGGTTTAGGGAGGGTGCTGGTGTAGGTACGGTGCTGGTGTAGGTGCGGTGCTGGTGTAGGTACGGTGCTGGTGTAGGGAGGGTGCTTGTGTAGGTACGGTGCTGTTGTAGGTACGTTGCTGGTTTAGGTACGGTGCTGGTGTAGGTACGGTGCTGGTGTAGGGAGGGTGTTGGTGTAGGTACGGTGCTGGTGTAGAGACGGTGCTGGTGTAGGTACGGTGCTGGTGTAGTAACGGTGCTGGTGTAGTAACGGTGCTGGTGTAGGTAGGGTGCTGGTGTAGGTACGGTGCTGGTGAAACACAACGTCGGACAGGACCCATCAATTTGATGATGTCAATTTCGAATGACCAAATTCAGATGACCCGCTTGTCAGATATCTATAATTATGTGTGATGTCAATAATTTTGGTGAGCAGATATCGGCTACTCTCATGTGCTCTAGCCAGGTGAGAGCGTTTCTTCTTGGTGGTGCGTCCTGGACCGGTGGGTGTTTGTGACTAGTTACTATGCTGCAGGTTTTGTTGTCTGCCACTAGTTACTGCGTCTGCAGGTGTGTTCACGGCAATTGTATCATAGTTAACTAATATTTTCGTAATCAGCTAATATGTCTCATTGCCTACGGCTAAACGATGCAATTTTGTATATGCATAGAGTAAGCTGTATAGGAACATTTCGGCGTGCTGGCAGTGACTGACCACAGATTTGTGTTCAGAAAGTCAAGTTTCTTAACCCAAATTACTCTTACTCAAACGAATATCTTGTTGAAAGCTCCTTTAAGCCTAGCCGAGACCACTACTCGCTAGGGCTTAAGCTCAGTAATTCATCCATCTTTCTTGCGAGTCAAACCCGCCACCAAAAAATCTTAGCACTTGAATTTGACCCACACTTCTTCGGAATTTGGGTCTGGTTGACAGTCATACTAATTTACCAAATGTAATATCGTAAGATTGAAAAATAAAAGTTAAAGATTCTTTATTTCGAAAAGATTCATTTCTACAAGAAGAAATTGCATTCATAATTTGTTTTCGAATTTATTTATTCATTTCTAATCGTGCAAATTTATTTTCGTTTGTTTTGATTGTGAAATAACGCGGTAACTAATCTATTTTCTGCGAGAATTATATGATCATGGCAGATTTGTTCCGCAGGACAACATGCCGCCTCTCATTGTAAAGAAAAGAAACAGAAAAACAGTTTATTTCCAATTAAGATGGTGCAAAAGAGATAGTACCATCATTGTTTTTCAAAATATCTCAAAGATAATACACTTATATGGTACACACATATGAGTATTGTAATACCCATGTCACTAGTCAAAAAGAAATGATTTAGGGCAATGTACTCCTAATGTTGCTTAAGATCACCCCAGGCCCCTGTCGGTCCGGGGGTCATTTCTCATGTTTTTGATGGAAAAGGACCGTTAGTTGGTGGACTATTCGGTTATAAAATTCTATGGCGCTACGAACAATAATTCCCCCCCCCCGGGGGGGGGGGGGGGTGTGGGGGGACCAAAATTTCTCATTTTTTCCCGATTTTAACCCCATATAAATAAAGAACAAATGAGAAATGGAAAAAAGCCCATGTGAGTTTGTTAGAAATGTTTCAAGGATTCTGAAACTGTCTTTGGTTTTGTTCTAGCATCAAAACTCAATGAGTTGATACGTCTTGAAAAATACATAAAATATACAAAAAAACTCATTTTTCGACAAAAAAAATAAGGCCTAAATTGAAAAAAATGACAGGAGTAAAAAAGGTTTACTTTCACAAAAGATATATACTGGCCAATTTTCAAAAGAATCGGACGAAAAAAATTGAAAAAGTCGCAACATGGTGAGTACTAAAATAAAATATATTATTTCTATTCACTCATAAGGGCGATATTTCTTATGTGTTTCATTGAAATTCACAACGAAAATGCTGCTCATTATTCGTACTTATAAATATATCCTGGAAAGTGCATTCAAGTACAAAAATTTTCATGTTATTCGAATTCAATAGACATAGGTTGTTTTGGGGTTCTAGTGAAAAATTTACCTTTCTTACCATTCAAGACGTATCAACTCATCGAGTTTTGATGCTAGAACAAAACCAAAGACAGTTTTAAAATCCTTGGAACATTTCTAACAAACTCAGTATGGCTTTTTTTGAAATTCGAAATTTTCTAAAAAATATATAGCTCTAAACCCAAAAAATTGTGGTTCATTTCAGAAATTTCAAAAAATTTAAATAATCAAAAAATATTGAATTTGAATAAAAGCCCTACTGAGTTTGATAGAAATGTTTCAAGGATTCTAAAACTGTCTTTGGTTTTGTTCTAGCATCAAAACTCAATGAGTTAATACGTCTTGAAATATATATATAAAATATACCAAAAAACTCATTTTTCGTCAAAAAAATAAGGCTTAAATCGGAAAAATGACAGGAGTAAAAGAGGTTTACTTTCACAAAAGACATATACTGGCCAATTTTCGAACGAAACGAACGAAAAAAGTTTTCCAACTGAGATGATCTCGTTAATCTACATTTGATGATACATGTAATGATAATTATGAGAGACAACACAATTTCATAGACGATGCATTTTCATTGTGGGGTGAGAACACTTTTGACAGTTTACATGTACATGACATAAAACTTTGAAATTCTCGACGCCAGGAAATAATATTAGAATTGCTTGTTTCTGCAGATGTATAAAAATGTCATTTCAGGGAAGCAGGAAAAAATATAGATATAAGTATGAGGACCACAAAAAATTACAAATTTTGAATTTCTAATTAAAAATTTTGAACATAACGGGCATTAGTTGATAAGCATTTTATCTAAGTATAAATGGATGATCACACAACCAATTTATAGTTTTTTGCGTGAATGCTTTACAATAATAAAGAGAGGAAAAGTTAGGTATTGTTACACGCTGCGAGTGAACAGAAAAAAAGGTCGGTATCTCTAGTTAAAATGCTTGTTGTTAGTTTAGTATGCACATATGTACATATGTACATGTAAATATATACATATATACATGCACCTACGCACATACATGCACCTAACACGCACACATACACTAATCCATAACTATGCATCGAGGCAATCACAATACATATGCGTTTACAAAAATGCTGTGCGATGTTCTGAAATATAGGTTAATGAGCAAAGGAAGTTCGTGACAGCTTTTCAGTATGTGCTGCTGTTTACAATTTCTAATAAAATATTGTAACGATGTTTAATTAAATATTGTAACGAGAAGATCACTGGTAGATGAGCGTCTTATTTATCATATGTAGGTGATCGCGCAACCTATATACAGTAATTTTTTTATAAATGCTTTACAATAATGAAGTAAAATGAAGTATTACGTAGTGACACATACACCCATATACGCACACATAGCGTGCACGTATACATATACACAAGTAAGCATGTGCGCAAATATCAGCGTAAGCTAGTCAGTATAAACTAGCATTCCAATCGAGGGACTCGGAGAAAAAATCTTTTATAACTGCATGAATTTTATTATATTTCTGTACTAAAAATCGTGGCACAAAACAGTCTGCCTGAGTCAGAAACATGAAAACGATTGTTCTACAACTGTTCCCAAGTACAGAATATTTCCAGAAATACGCGAGGCTTAGGTGCGGTTGTTATAATATACTCTAGAGCGTAAGAGATGATATGATAATTTGCACTACACTAACTCAACAAGAGCATTTTTGAACGTGATTACGGAGTAAAATATGAATGTCCCATAAGGGTTTCATATTAGAAAAAAAATCGCATTCTTTTTGAAATATGGTGCAGAATATCTGCAATTGATAAGCATACATAGGTACCATGACGGTCTAGTTTGATGCTTGCACAAAAACGGAGAGGAAAGACATAAAATGCATCCTGTGGCTGGTTTATTTACTTCAAATAGAGCTTGCTAATTCATGAAAGCAATAAAGATACTGAACTTTGTGGGTTGAAAACATAACATTTTACATGTACAAGACATCGAATCATTGTTGATGCTATTTGCATTATAATCACTTCCTGTGTTTTTACTGTGTAAATCAGTTCTCCAACGTTTTTTGTCAATATATACATTAAAATTTTGGTGCTGGTGTAGGTACGGAGCTACAACCCTGTACCTACACCAGCACCATAACAACAAATACCACAACGCAACAATAAGCACAAAGCGGTAACCTGTTGATATTCACATTTATGTAAATGTGAGAAGCGGCATAGTATCAATTGTAAAAGGAGCATGTTGTTGTGCAGTGGAATTGAAAAATCAAGTAAAAAAATCCTTCCATTCAGTTCTGATGACTGATCGTAAAAATAAATTAGTTTACCTTGAAAAATGTTTTGAATGATTCAACGAATTGTGTTTGAACGTAACAGAATATGCTTAGTTATTTGTTGGAAACAAATTTTCTTAGCTTCCCAAAGTTTAAAATTTCAGAATAAACGATATTACAATACAATGTCAGGTTAATATTTTAACTTCTCAAATGAATATACGGCAACACGACTGGCTTCGAGCATTCGCGTTGTTCAAATATCGGGTAACCGAACATAGGAAAACAGTATAAGAACTTTTTACAGCCGCTCGCGGCGCATCATACTATCGACATTCTGTACGTCATATGTGGTTGTGTAGTTATTATTACACTCTGAATTGCTCAGTATTGATCAAAAATTTGCAAGGGTTGAGTTACGTTATGTCATTAAGATAATTGACTTCCAAGCACACACCTGAGGTCAGTTTTTGTAAGCACGCCGCCATTTTTACAAAGCGCTTACTGCCTGAATATACAAAATTACATCGTTTAGCCGTAGGTAATGAGACATTAGCTGATGGTGGTGGGGACATTGCTGTGAACACATCTGCAGACGCAGTAACTAGTGGCAGACAACACCTGCAGACGCAGTAACTAGTGGCAGACAACAACACCTGCAGACGCAGTAACTAGTGGCAGACAACACCTACAGACGCAGTTACTAGTGGCAGACAACACCTGAAGACGCAGTAACTAGTGGCAGAAAACACCTGCAGACTCAGTAACTAGCGGCAAACAACACCTGCAGATACAGTAAATAGTGGCAGACAGCACACCTGCAGACGCAGTAGCTAGTGGCAGACAACACCTGCAGACGCAGTAACTAGTGGCAGACAACACCTGCAGACGCAGTAACTAGTGGCAGACATCACCTGCAGACGCAGTAACTAGCGGCAGACAACAACACCTGCAGATGCAGTAAATAGTTGCAGACAGCATCACCTGCAGACGCAGTAACTAGTGGCAGACAACACCTGTAGACGCAGTAACTAGTGGCAGACAACACATGCAGACGCAGTAACTAGTGGCAGACAACACCTGCGGACGCAGTAACTAGCGGCAGACAACAACACCTGCAGATGCAGTAAATAGTGGCAGACAGCAACACCTGCAGACGCAGTATACTAGTGGCATACGAGCTTCCTCATTGGGCCATGCCTCAATGTTACGAGCCTCCTCATTGGTTCATCACTCAATGTTACAAGCAACCTCATTGGGCCGTTCCTTGATGTTACGAGCCTCCTCATTGGGCCATGCCTCAAAGTTACGAGCCTCCTCATTAGGCCATGCCTCAATGTTACGAGCTTCCTCATTGGGCCATGCCTCAATTTTACGAGCCTCCTCATTGGTTCATCACTCAGTGCTACAAGCCCCCTCATTGGGCCATTCCTCGATGTAACGAGCCATTTCATTGAGCAATGCCTAAATGTTACGAGCTTCTTCATTGGGCCGTTCCTCGATGTAACGAGTCTCCTCATTGGGCCATTCCTTGATGTTACGAGCCTCCTCATTGGGCCATGCCTTAATGTTACGAGCCTCCTCATTGGGCCATGACTCAAAGTTACGAGCCTCCTCATTGGGCCATGCCTCAAAGTTACGAGCCTTCTCATTGGGCCATGCCTCAAAGTTACGAGCCTTTTCATTGGGCCATGCCTCAATGTTACGAGCCTCCTCATTGGGTCATCACTCAATGTTAAAAGCCACCTCATTGGGCCATTGCTTGATGTTACGATCCTCCTCATTGGACCATGCCTCAAAGTTACGAGCCTCCTCATTGTGCTGGTGTAGGTACGGTGCTGGTGTAGGTACGGTGCTGGTGTAGGTACGGTGCTGGTGTAGGTACGGTGCTGGTGTAGGTACGGTGCTGGTGTAGATACGGTGCTGGTGTAGGTACGTTGCTGGTGTAGGTACGGTGCTGGTGAAGGTACGGTGCTGGTGTAGGTACGGTGCTGGTGTAGGTACGGTGCTGGTGTAGGTACGGTGCTGGTGTAGGTACGGTGCTGGTGTTGGTACAGTGCTGGTGTAGATACGGTGCTGGTGTAGGTACGTTGCTGGTGTAGGTACGGTGCTGGTGTAGGTACGTTGCTGGTGTAGGTACGGTGCTGGTGTCGGTACGGTGCTGGTGTAGGTACGGTGCTGGTGTAGGTACGGTGCTGGTGAAGGTACGGTGCTGGTGTAGGTACGGTGCTGGTGTAGGTACGGTGCGGGTGTAGGTACGGTGCTGGTGTAACACAGCATCGGACAGGACCCATCATTTTGATGATGTCAATTTTGAATGACCAAATTCAGATCAGCCGCTTGTCAAATATCTATAATTATGTGTGATGTCAATAATTTTGGTGAGCAGATATCGGCTACTCTCATGTGCTCTAGCCAGGTGAGAGCGTTTCTTCTTGGTGGTGCGTCCTGGACCGCCGGTGGGTGTTTGTCACTAGTTACTATGCTGCAGGTGTTGTTGTCTGCCACTAGTTACTGCGTCTTTAGGTGTTATTGTCTGCCACTAGTTACTGCGTCTGTAGGTGTTGTCTGCCACTAGTTACTGCATCTGCAGGTGTGTTCACGGCAATTGTATCATAGTTAACTAATATTTTCATAATTAGCTAATATGTCTCATTGCCTACGGCTAAACGATGCCATTTTGTATATTCATAGAGTAAGCTGTATAGGAAAATTTCGGCATGCTGGCAGTTACTGACCACAGTTTTGAGTTCAGAAAGTCAAGTTTTTTAACCCAAATTACTCTAACTCAAACGGAAATCTTTTTTAAAAGCTCCTTCAAGCCTAGCAGAGACCACTTTTTTCATTGGGCAATGCTCAACAAGTGATATATCCATCGTTCATGCGAGTCTAACCTGACTCTCAAAAATATTCTATGCTGCATCTAAGCATAACAACAATGACTTCGAAACTTAGAAATGAATGACGCTCATACTAATTTACTGAATATAATATCGTAGGATTGAATAATAAAAGTGAAAAATTATTTATTTAATAAAGTTCAAATCTACAAGAAGAGAATGCATTCATAATTCGTTTTCGATGTTATTCATTCATTTAAAATTAGGCGAATTTCTTTTCAATGTGTAGTGATTGATTTCGAGTAAAACGGTTACCCATTCATTTTCTGGTAGAGTCATTCGACCACGCGAGAAATGCTCCGTAGGACAACATGCCACCTCTCGTTGTTGATGCTATTTGCATTATTTTCACTTCCTATGTCTTTGTTGCTGTATAAATCAGTTCTCTAACGTTTTTTGTCAATACATATATTGATATTTTGGTGCTGGTGTATGTCTGGTGCTACATCCCTGTCTCTACACCAGCACCATAACACCAGCACCGTAACTACACCAGCACCGTACCTACACCAGCACCGTACCTACACCAGCACCTTTACACCAGCACCGTACCTACATCAGCACCGTACCTACACCAGCACCATTACACCAGCACCGTAACTACACCAGCATCGTACCTACGCAAGCACTGTTCCTACACCAGCACAGTACCTACACCAGCACCGTACCTACACCAGCACCGTACCTACACCAGCACCGTACCTACACCAGCACCGTACCTACACCAGCACCGTACCTACACCAGCACCGTACCTACACCAGCACCGTACCTACACCAGCACCGTACCTACACCAGCACCGTACCTACACCAGCACCGTACCTACACCAGCACCGTACCTACACCAGCACCGTACCTACACCAGCACTGTTCCTACACCAGTACCGTACCTACACCAGCACCGTACCTACACAAGCACTGTACCTACACCAGCACCGTACCTACACCAGCACCGTACCTACACCAGCACTGTACCTACACCAGCACTGTACCTACACCAGCACCGGACCTGCACCAGCACCGTACCTACACCAGTACTGTACCTACACCAGCACTGTACCTACACCAGCATCGTACCTACACCAGCACCGTACCTACACCAGTACTGTACCTACACCAGCACCGTACCTACACCAGCACCGTACCTACACCAGCACTGTACCTACACCAGCACCGTACCTACACCAGCACCGTACCTACACCAGTACTGTACCTACACCAGCACTGTACCTACACCAGCACCGTACCTACACCAGCACCGTACCTACACCAGCACTGTTCCTACACCAGCACCGTACTTACACCAGTACTGTACCTACACCAGCACTGTACCGACCCCAGCACCGTACCTACACCAGCACTGTACCTACACCAGTACTGTACCTACACCAGCACTGTACCCACACCAGCACTGTACCTACACCAGCACCGTACCTACACCAGCACCGTACCTACACCAGTACTGTACCTACACCAGCACTGTACCTACACCAGCACCGTACCTACACCAGCACCGTACCTACACCAGCACTGTTCCTACACCAGCCCCGTACTTACACCAGTATTGTACCTACACCAGCACTGTACTTACCCCAGCACCGTAC
Organism: Morinoia aosen; assembly: GCA_030386875.1. Taxonomy (NCBI): domain Eukaryota; kingdom Metazoa; phylum Arthropoda; class Malacostraca; order Amphipoda; family Talitridae; genus Morinoia; species Morinoia aosen. The sequence continues at coordinate 104,417,660 of CM059576.1, read as the reverse complement.
CTACACCAGCACCATAACAACAAATACCACAACGTAACAATAAGAACAAAACGGTAATGTATTGATATTTACATTTATGTAAATGTAAGAAGCGATATAGCATCAACAGCGGAAGTCAGCATGTTGTTGTTCAGTGGAATTGAAAATTAAGGTGAAATTTTCCTTCATTTGATTAAACGCCAGATCATCAAAATAAATTAGTTAGCCTTCAACTACTTTTCAATTTTTTTGACGAATTCTATGCGAATGTAACAAAATATGATTATTTGTTCGATGGAAGCAAATTGATTAAGCCTCCCAAAGTTTAAAATTTTGGAATAATTGATATCGCAGAAAAATGTGAGGTTATTATTTTCACTTCTCAAATGAATATACGGCAACTAGACTGGGTTCGAGCATTCGCATCAAGGTACAAGGTAAAATAACCGTGTGAATAGTACCTTTATTATTTTATACAGCCGCTCGCGGCGCTTGAGACTGTCAACTTTCGGTACGGCAGATATGGTTGTGCGATATTAACTTGACTCTGAATTGCACAGTATTCCGAAGAAAATATGCAAAGGTTGAGTTACGTTATGTCATTGAGATAATTGACTTCCAAGCACGCACCCGAGGTCAGTTTTTGTAAGCACGCCGCCACTTTTACTAAGCAGCTTACTGCCTGAATATACAAAATTGCATCGCTTAGCTGAAGGTGATGAGACATTAGCTGATGGTGGTGGGGACATTGCTGTGAACACACCTGCAGACGCAGTTACTAGTGGCAGACAACACCTGCAGACGCAGTAACTAGTGGCAGACAACACCTTCAGACGCAGTAACTAGTGGCAGACAACACCTGCAGACGCAGTAATTAGTGGCAAACAACACCTGCAGACGCAATAACTAGTGGCAGACAACACAACAATGGCGCATTCAATGGAATCAAAAGCTAAAGTTGAAAATTACTGCACAAATTTTTCGATGAAAAATTATTAAAATAATTTAGTCTGCCATTGAATTTTATTCAATTTTCAACAGATTTCGTGTGTATCAATACTGAAATTCGATAATACATGTGAACTTAAAATGAATTTGTTGAAACTTAAAGTCAAAGGAATTTCCAATTTTTTACTTATTATAGCAACCTTACATATATTTTTAGCTGTCGAATTTGTATTCATAAAAGTTAGGTGGTGCGAAACCAATTACGTAAATTTGACACTAACTCTGAATTATCTCTGCTTGAGCTTAATATATTTTTACAGCCTGAGCGGCTCATTGGAGTGTAATGCAACACCGAGACGGCAAAGGTGGGATAGTTGGGCCGCTTGGTTGGGGGAGCCGGGGGTAGCCGTCGTGGCTTCCTGGCAGGGTTGCCAGATTGGCCATTTCTTGGTCAATGTACACAGAATTGGCCATTTAAACGCCTTGGTAATGAGATCTTCCCTTGGCCACTTTACCAACATCGCACGACCCAAGAAACAGAAGACCTGCAATATCTCGAGGAGGCGCTCTCGACACTTGCCAGCTAACACCGGAAGGGTAAATTATTTGCGGGTATCTGCAGATCCACATGTCGTGAACATCCTGTTCTCCAACCACGCACTCAACATAGCATTCAAAATTAATGTTTTGCTTGCATTCATATTGCCTTTGAAATCGTGTCCGCCCGGCTACTTCTCGTCATAACTGCCTAAACTGCCCTGTTTCTCTTTGTTGTATCTGGGGTAGTTCCACCATCAGATGATTTGGTGACCATTTCCATCACCGCATATGAAAATAAAACATATTTTGCATATTTTAAAGCAAAACTCGGTGATAAAGACAGGAGTAAGTCGATAGTAAACGAATGTACACCAAAGGAACACGCCATCAGTTGCCATTTGATAAACCCATGGTTTGGCTTCAGCAAACTCATTGCACAAGCTCCTACTTCTGTTCAGGGAAAACTTCACGATTGTCCGAGGTAAACAATAGAAATAGAGAACATCCTAATCCACCTGCATTAAATGCAAAGCCGCCATTCGCACGCCGTGTCCAGCGTTGAGTAGCATTTATATAGATTGTGAGCGTGAGATGTGCTCAATATCCCACCGCTCAGGGGACTTGAGGCCGGTTGGAAAGCTCATCTTGATTGCCAGCACATATAATTACAAGAAATTGATTCTCCTTCAGTGTTGGGAACAATCAACGGCTTAAATTTTCGTGAGATATGAAGCTCTCATGGGAGTAAATATTGCTGGGGGAAGAAGATGTGGGAATAATCAGGACAAGTAATGATTGAAATTAGTTATGGCCTCTGACCTGGACGAAGGGCGATCATTTGGGAGCTGTGTCCGGCCGTGAATCTCTCTCCCAGGTCCCCTCACTTCCAAACAACCAAGGCTTCTCAGTCAACCTCCCAACGAGCGAACAATCCAACAAACGATCGAATGCTTCCCCCACATAAATATACAGGAAATGAATTGAAATACATAACTTAACACTCTGACTGCTGCAGGTAAACTGAAGTTAATTATTCAACTTAAATTCAAAGTCATTTGTAGCTAGCAATGTCGAAAATCGCCAACATTAGGTGGATCATACCTTCATTTAGTTTTAATAAAGTATTCAAGAAAATTTAGTTTGTTATAACTGGTAGTTCAGCAGTAATACGAAAACTCCGTCAGTGACCACCGGTGTCTCACGTCGCAGCCAAAGTGCTAGGGATAGTCTACGGAGAACGAGGAGACAAAACTGGCGACGCTTGGTGGCTCCAGCGAGGCATTTCAGCTCACGAGATCACGTCGAGGACTGGGACGCGTCGCTGGTGAGGCGAGCACAGGAGGCTCTGTGAGCCCTGCTGGTAAGGTCACAAAATGCACTCCTCACTTTTCCAGTACAAACTTAGAGCCTACCCAGCCTCCTCGCCTCCGGCCTCACATGAGCCTTGAGGTACACACTCATGAGCAGGACACGTAGCGCTGATAGCGCGTCGTCGTTATCAGTGACTGCAAGGGCTCTGTTGCCGTGCGTTGTGTCGCTGATAAGGGAGCGGTAACGGCAGGCCAGGCATCGTCGCAAACACAGCAAATACCTACGTAAATAAAACGTTAGTTTGCAGTACAACACACACGTCGTGTTTGTAGAATATGTATTGGTAACCGTAGATTGTAGTGAAGAGTTGGGAACTATCATTAGTTCCCAATTGACAATTATTCTAATCGCATTCAGCCTGTTGTTCTCAATGGCTAAAGCTAAATGAAAGTTCTTGTTTTTGAAGGCATAAGTAGCGGAGAAAACTTTTTTTGCGTTGAAAGCAACTGGTAAGTTGATTTCAGCATGTTTATCGTAATCTAATTCGGCATGCCTATTGTAGCTTAAATCAACATGTCTATTGCATTAAATATCAGCAAAACAGTCCATCTACCTCACATCCCTCTAACTCACATCCATCTACCTCACATCCATCTACCTCACATCTCGCCTACAATTCTCACACCGCTTGTACAGTCTGAGAAATGCGTACACAAGACATACTGAAATTTCGTGATTTTTCAATATCAAAGCTATAATGTTTCTTCAACTTTACGCCCAAGTCTGGAGGTAAACATTTTAACAAAGTTTGCGATTTAATAACTCACACTGTAACAACAGCATCATTTCAAAATAGGTAAGAAAGCTGGAATTTCATTCGTCAGTAAAAATTCAGTGGTTTTAATGTACTCATTGATTGATTTCAACTGTATTTATTCAAAAAAACTGAGTAAAACACATTTCAGATTTCACTATTGGTGTTATATTCTTTATTGTCACTTTCAACAAAATTTGATCAGTGAACATCGAAAATCTACGAGAGCAACTCTACAATTTTTCAGACTGAGTGAGTTGGCTGTGTGTTCATCTGTGTTGTTATTGAATGGAAGGAAGCTTTCGTGTTGACTTGTGTTCCGTTGTGGGGAATGTTGACGTCTTGACTGTTTTGTTGTTGTTCTTGTTGTTGATGTTACTTTTTTGTATCTATTATGATGGGTTGCTGTTTTCCATCCAGCCTTTGTTTAATACCATCGTGTAAGTAACGATTTAATAATTACTATCTTCAGTAGCAATGTACACAAATATGCCCCAAAATTCCTCCTTCATAGGTGCCATAGCCAACAACATAATATTTTGTATCGCGTTATAGGTCGTCCTGAGACCGGTGCACCTAAACAGGAGGTTGGTGATCCTAAGACGGGAAATTGGGCGTAGCAGATGTCCTAAACATGGGTTCATGTATTACAATGACACCAAAAATACAATGATAATAACACCAATCATGATAGAGCGAAGTGACGGGCGATGAGAGGAGAACCAAAGTCACAAGATATCATTACAATGTGCAAATCAAACTTCCATAGTTAGCCTTCGAAAAGGCTTAATAGTTATTTCAGTATTGTATACTCGATTTCAGTATCACATAGCTGAAATTTTCAAAAAATAAACAATAATCTATTTTGAAAATGAACAAGTAATTTAGTACAATATATTTTGATTCGATTTTCGTGATAATTATTTTTTTGCGTCGTGAATTGAATGTGAAAATAGTCTCCTAAATTAAACTACGTCATATTTGAACAATGTCATTTTGAATTCATTTGGTAACGGTTATTTAAATTTTTTTAATTTATCAAAGTTATTTTGTAAGCCGATGTCGGCTAATCAAAAACCAGTCCACACGCGCTACAGCGAAGGGGGAGTGTAGCGTGTGTGTTGGTGTGTCCTGGACTGGTGTTGTCTGCCACTAGTTACTGCGTCTGCTGGCGTTGTTGTCTGCCACTAGTTACTGCGTCTGCAGGTGTTGTTGTCTGCCACTAGTTACTGCGTCTGCAGGTGTTGTCTGCCACTAGTTACTGCGTCTGCAGGTGTTGTTGTCTGCCACTAGTTACTGCGTCTGCAGGTGTTGTTGTCTGCCACTAGTTACTGCGTCTGCAGGTGTTGTCTGCCACTAGTTACTGCGTCTGCAGGTGTTGTTGTCTGCCACTAGTTACTGCGTCTGCAAGTGTTGTTGTCTGCCACTAGTTACTGCGTCTGCAGGTGTTGTCTGCCACTAGTTACTGTGTCTGCAGGTGTTGTTGTCTGCCACTAGTTACTGCGTCTGCAGGTGTTGTCTGCCACTAGTTACTGCGTCTGCAGGTGTTGTCTGCAACTAGTTACAGCGTGTGCAGGTGTTGTTGTCTGCCACTAGTTACCGCGTCTGCAGGTGTTGTTGTCTACCACTAGAGACTACGTCTGCATGTGTTGTCTGCCACTAGTTACTGCGTCTGCAAGTGTTGTTGTCTGCCACTAGTTACAGCGTCTGCAGGTGTTGTCTGCCACTAGTTACTGCGTCTGCAGGTGTTGTCTGCCACTAGTTACTGCGTCTGCAGACGTGTTCACAGCAATGTCCCCACCACCATCAGCTAATGTCTCATTACCTACGGCTAAACGATGCAATTTTATATATTCAGGCAGTAAGCTGTTTAGTAAAAATGGCGGCGTGCTTACAAAAATTGACCTCAGGTGTTTGCTTGGAAGTCAATTATCTCAGATGACATAACGTTACTCTCCCGTGCAGACATTTTTGTCAATACTCAGCGATTCAGTATGCAATAAATACTACACAACCATATGTGCCGTACAGGATGTTGACAATAATAGGCGCCGCGAGCGGCTGTGAAAATTTATACGTTTGTTGCAGGTATTTCAATTCAACCAAGTTCGTTCGTTAGATGCTTATAGAAAAATCGGAAATAGAGTTTGACGCTGCGTGTGTCGGGAAGAGAAGTGGTGAACCGGCAAAGGATAGATAGGAAACTGATAGAGATGCGCTTTGCACATATGGTGGTAGTTTTTGGGGATATTTTTTAGGTCTCTTGGTTCACTGCGAGTGCTCGAACCAAGTCTAGTTGCTGGGTTATCATTTGAGAAGTGGAAATATTAACATGACATTGTTTTGTAATATCGGTTGTTCTGATATTCTAAACTCGGGGAGGCTTAACGAATTTGTCTTCTACGAATAGATAAGCATATTCTGTAACATTCACACTAAATTATTCAAATCATGTGAAAAAATTTTGAAGGCTAACTAATTTATATTTATGATCAGGTGTCGGAATCAAATGAATGGAATTTTCACTCTACTTCTCAATTCCACTGAACACCAACATGCTGACTTCCACTGTTGATGCCATATCGCTTCTTACTTTTACATAAATGTAAATATCAATACATTCCCGTTTTGTTCTTATTGTTACGTTATTATGTTTGTTGTAATGGTGCTGGTGTAGGTACAGGGATGTTGCACCGTACATACACCAGCACCATAATTTTAATGTATATATTGGCAAAAAACGTAAGAGAACTGATATAAACAGAAAAACATAGGAAGGTAAAATAATACAAATAGCATCAACAATGAAAGGTGGCTTGTTGACCTACGGAGCATTTCTCTCGTGGCCGAATAACTTTACAAGAAAATGAATTATTTACCGTTGTCGGTATAAATCAATCAAAACATACTGAAAAGAAGTTTGCCCAATTTGAAATGAATGAATAACATCGAAAACAAATTATAAATGCGTTCTCTGCTTATGGGATGTAACTTTATTGAATAAAGATTCATTTATATCTATTATTCGATCTTACGATACTACATTTGGTAAATTAGTATAGTATAGTAGTATAGTCGTCAACTGCTCTCACATGTGAATGATTACGTTTTCCAATAAGAAATTGTTGGAAACATTTTTGGGAGTCAGGTTAGACTCCCACGAACGATGTCAGCATTACCTGTTGAGCATTAGCCCTATGAGAGTAGTGGTCTCTGCTAGGCTTAAAGGAGCTTTTAAAAAGATATTCGTTTGAGTTGGAGTATTTTGGGTTAAGAAACTTGACTTTCTGAACACAAATCTGTGGTCAGTTACTGCCAGCACCCCAAAATTTTCCTATACAGCTTACTCTATGAATATACAAAATTGTATCGTTTAGCCGTAGGCCATGAGACATATTAGCTGATAATGAAAATATTAGTTAACTATGATACAATTGCAGTGAAACACCTGCAGACGCAGTAACTAGTGGCAGACAACAACACCTGCAGCATAGTAACTAGTGACAAACACCCACCGGTCCAGGACGCACCACCAAGAAGAAACGCTCTTACCTGGCTAGAGCACATGAGAGTAGCCGATATCTGCTCACCAAAATTATTGACATCACACATAATTATAGATATCTGACAAGCGGCTGATCTGAATTTGGTCATTTGCAATTGACATCATCAAATTGATGGGTCCTGACCGACGTTGTGTTACACCAGCACCGTACCTACACCAGCACCCTACCTACACCAGCACCGTATCTACACCAGCACCGCACCTACACCAGCACCGTACCTACACCACCACCGTACCTACACCAGCACCGTACCTACACCAGCACCATAACAACAATACCACAACGTAACAATAGGAACAAAACGGTAATGTATTGATATTTACATTTAAGTAAATGTAAGAAGCGATATAGCATCAACAATGGAAGTCGGCATGTTGTTGTTCTGTGGAATTGAAAACTAAAATAGAACATTCGTTCCATTCGATTCTAATGACTGATCATGAAAACAAATTAATTAGCCTTCGAACATGTTGTCGTTGTTCTAACTAATTTTGTGTAAATGTATCAAAATATGCTTATTTTTTCGAAAAAACTAAATTTTTTGAGCCTAGTAAATTTTAAAATTCCCGAATAATTGATGTTACGAAGCAAAGTCGTGCATCGCTTAAATGAATATACGGCAACTAGACTAGGTTCGAGCATTCGCGAAATACTACGGATAGTTAATCATAATATAAAAAGATAATAAAATTATAGAGCCGTACGCGGGGCGGCATATGTTATCGACGCTATGTACGTTAGGTATAGTTGTGTCCTTTTTTTTCATTCTGAATTGCTCAGTATTGAAACGAATATCTGCAAGAGTTCAGTTACGTTGTGTCATCCGAGATAATTGACTTCCAAGCACACACCTAAGGTCAGTTTTTGTAAGCACGCCGCCATTTTTACTAAGCAGCTTACTGCCTGAATATACAAAATTGCATCGTTTAGCCGTAGGTAATGAGACATTAGCTGATGGTGGTGGGGACATTGCTGTGAACACATCTGCAGACGTAGTAACTAGTGGCAGACAACACCTGCAGACGCAGTAACTAGTGGCAGACAACAACACCTGCAGACGCAGTAACTAGTGGCAGACAACACCTGCAGACGCATTAACTAGTGGCAGACAACAACACCTGCAGACGCAGTAACTAGTGGCAGACAACACCTGCAGACGCAGTAACTAGTGGCAGACAACAACACCTGCAGACGCAGTAACTAGTGGCAGACAACACCTGCAGACGCAGTAACTAGTGGCAGACAACAACACCTGCAGACGCAGTAACTAGTGGCAGACAACACCTGCAGACGCAGTAACTAGTGGCAGACAACAACACCTGCAGACTCAGTAACTAGTGGCAGACAACACCTGCAGACGCAGTAACTAGTGGCAAACAACAAAAACTGCAGACTCAGTAACTAGTGGCAGACAACAACACCTGCAGACGCAGTAATTAGTGGCAGACAACACCTGCAGACGCAGTAACTAGTGGCAGACAACAACACCTGCAGACTCAGTAACTAGTGGCAGACAACAACACCTGCAGACTCAGTAACTAGTGGCAGACACCACCTGCAGACGCAGTAACTAGTGGCAAACAACAACACCTGCAGACTCAGTAACTAGTGGCAGACAACAACACCTGCAGACGCAGTAATTAGTGGCAGACAACACCACCAGTCCAGGACACACCAATACACACGCTGCACTCCTTCCTCGCTGTAGCGCGTGTAAACTGGTTTTTAATTAGCCGACATCGACTTACAAAATTAATATCTGTGTCGCGTTTACAGTTTGTGGCGCCTTTAGATACGTGATCAATGTTTCATCGTTCAAATTTGACGTACATTAATTTGAGAAAACTATTTATGGCAAATGAAACAATTCAAAAACTATTGATATCGTATAATTCAATCATTACATATTACCATAAATCAGTTTGCTATTTGAGAAAAATTTGAACTATGTGATACTAAAATGAGGCACACAGGACTAAAATAACTGTTTCACGTTTCCGAAGGATAACTATGGAAATTGGATATGCGCTTCGAAATGATATTGTGTTACTTTGGTTCTCCTCTCATCGCACGTCATTTCGCTCCATCATGAATGGTGTTATTATTATTGTATTTTTGGTGTCATTGTAATACATGAACACATGTTTAGGACATCCGCTACGCCCAATTTCCCGTCTTAGGATCACCAACCTCCTGTTTAGGTGCGCCGGTCTCAGGACGACCTATAACGCGATGCAAAATATTATGCTGTTGGCTAGGGCAACCATAAAGAAGAAATTTAGGGCAAATATGCGTGCATTGCTACTGATGATCCTGTTACTGCGTCTCTGTAAACCAACTGCAGCTGCTGACGCTTCTCCAGCAGCACACCAGCTACAGCCAGGCTGGTCAGTTCTTGCTTTTAAAAAAGTCATGTCAGGTGGCACAAGCAACGGAACTAAGTTTACAAAGCCGCAGGTCGATAGACAATAGTTCACTTTCCAGGCCCCAGATTTTCTTGCAGGATTAAAATATAGTTCACGCGTGGTTTCAGTGAAGCGTGGTAAAGGAACGCCTCAAAATTTTCTCTTAATTCAAGATAAGCATATTAAAATGTCACGATGGCAAGGCGAATAGACTATCAGACAAAATACATTGAACATTCCTTGGCGATGGGCAGACCAGGCACACAATAAAAACTAAGCTACAGTATCCGGCTTAGTTAGCGACAAGCAGCAAGTAGGCGAGGCAGCTTCCTTACACTCACTATGAACACTTTAACACACAGGCAACTCACTCATTCTGAAAAGTAGTAGAGTTGCTCTTGTTGGTTTTTCGAAGATAACTAATCAAATTTTGTTGAAAGTGACAACAAAAAATAAAACACCAAAAAGTAAAATTTTATATATGTTTTACTAATTTTTTTACTAGTTGTTGCTTTTGCAGGTGTGGTTGTCTGCCACTAGTTACTGCGTCTGCAGGTGTTGTCTGCCACTAGTTACTGCGTCTGCAGGTGTTGTCTGCCGCTAGTTACTGCGTCTGCAGGTGTTGTGTTCACGGCAATCGTTCTAAAGTTGTTCCCTTACATATATCCCCACCATCAGCTACACATTTGTCTCATCACTCACGGCCAAACGATGCAACATTCAACATTCAGGCAGTAAGCTGCACAGCAAAGTTGCGGCAGCTCGCAAAAATTGAGCACCGGTTTGTGTTCAGGAAGTCCGTTACTCTAAATGACGGACAAACTCAAGCGAACAGCTTTCTTTCAATGCATTTCGACAATCTTGTACTTTATCGGAGTCACTGTTCACCTCATTGCAATCACATTACGCCATCTATATAAACGGATTATAATTCTACGGGCCTTAGCAGGATATATGAATACTTTTTTACTGTTGGAACACTTACGTCCAGTTGTCGTGGGTAGAGTTGGCTTTGCTTCACCAAAATTTAGGAATACGAATTTGACAACTTCACATATACGACAGGTTATTGCCAAACATTGATATAATTGAAAATTCAGTCTTTTAAAAGTTTTAAAAAGTTAATTTTTTTTGCAGTTTTATTCTATTTTAGTATAAATTCGAACAAAATCTGAAACAGTGTTTCGAAGCTGTTTGATGGCTGACTAAGTTATTTTAATATAGAACTATCAAAGTTCATAAGAAGTAGTAAACAATTTAAACAATTTAAACAATTTAAACAATTTATTTACCACAGGAGATACAGAGGTAGAATGTTTCTTAAGTCTAATACAATGGTCAGAGTTGAGTATAGCTACCTGTGGGCCCGAATAAGTTCAGCGACTTCTAGGGCATCCTACCCTTACATTATTCTAGGGCGTACACTAATGTTTAACCTACTTCACTTAGCCTAGTTTCGCATTAGACTGATCAACAGGATAATGAACTCGATATTGATGTTTAATTTTACAATATAGGTCATATGGACAATATTTAACAGTATATTCGATAACGATTTAGGAGCAGACTGAAAATCGGCGATATTACTCATGGCAAATTGCATTATTAGGACCAGACATGTAGGAGGCAGGATTTGACTTGGTGATCTTACACGACTAGTATCCTGATAAGAAGTGAGACTCAAGATTTCTTTTAAATACCTTGTAAGAATTACTTTCACGGATCTCCGCAGGTATTGAGTTCCAGGTTTTAGTTCCAACGAATAGTATACTATGTTGCGAGCGGGCCTTTGAATAATAAGGAAGCATGAATTTACTTTTATTTCGTGTTAAATGGTCGTGATGACCAGTTTGCGCAGTTAATAACTGTTGTAGGCTATTGTCGCCATCATTAGCTAATGTTTTGTAGATGAAATTGCAGATGGAAATTTTGTAGAGATCCGAGAGTTTAGGTATGTGTAAATTTTTGAATGAATCATTTGTGTGAGCATTATATTCTAGCTTCTTTACCGCTCTGATGGCTCTTTTTTGCAGAGTAAAAATTATATTGGTTTTATTTTTATCAGTTCCATGCCATGCTTCTATTCCGTATTGCAGGTATGGTGAAATGAGCGTTCGATAAAGCATTAGTAAGGCTGTTTCAGGCAGGAAATTTTTAACTTTATTCAGGATTCCGATGGATTTTGATAATTTAGAACTAAAATGAGTGATGTGCTCTTTGAAGGTCAGATGTTTATCTATTATGATGCCCAGAAATTTACATGAGTTGGTTTCTTTGATTTCACCTTCGCCAATTTTAATGGATGGTAGAGATATATTTTTCTTGTATGAGAACGTAATATAATTTGTTTTATCGATATTAAGGCTTATTTTATTAGCTTTAAGCCACAGTGAAACCTTATGGAGTTCATTATTTATACTCTCCGCAATCGTAGTGGGATTTTCGTTCGGAAGGACCGCAGAAAGCGTACTGTCATCGGCAAAAAGTATGAATTTAAAAAATGATGTAGATTTAATAATATCATTGATAAAAATCAGAAAAAGGAGAGGCCCTAGAACAGATCCTTGTGGAACTCCATGGCTAATTTTCTGTGGGTCCGATTTTGCGTCGTCAATGACAACGTATTGCTTCCGATTTGTTAGGTATGATCTGAACCAATCATGGGCAACCCCACGAATGCCATAACAATGAAGTTTCGAGAGTAATATGTTATGGTCCACACAATCGAATGCTTTTCGAAAGTCAAGAAATACAGAGAAGACAGTCTTTCCGTTATCTATATTAGAATAAAGGAATTGTAAATGATTTAATATTGCCTGTGTTGTTGATTTTTTACAGCGAAAGCCGTATTGTTTATCATAGAGAAATGATTTTTGTTCAAAATAAGAGTACACTTTTTTATACACAATTTTCTCGAATACCTTGCTAATAATTGGTAACATGGAGATAGGTCGATAATTGTTTACACAGGTTTTTTCACCATTTTTAAAGATAGGGGTTACTCTAGCAACTTTGAGGGAGTTCGGGAAAGTGCCTAGTGAGAGAGACTGGTTAATAATATTGGATATCAGCGGGGCAACAATATCAGCAATTATTTTAAGTATTTTGGTTGTAAACGTTTGTAACCCACTCGATTTATTTTTCATGTTGTTTATGCACGCAATTACATTGGAGGAGTTTGTAGGCGTAAAGAAAAAGGAGTTGTGTTTTCGAATATGATCCATAAATTCCAGGTGATCAGTAGGTTCACTTGGAATACCATTGGCTATAGTTTTCCCTACGTTTACAAAGAAGTTGTTGAAGAGATTAGCAATTTCATTCTTCTCATGGTATTTTACATTATCTTGAGTGATATATCCAATTTTTTTTTTATCGGCGTTATTCGGTTTATAACAAGAGTTAAGGAGGCGCCAAGTCTTTTTAACGTCAGCTTTGAATTGAGTAAACTTGAGGGTAAAGTAGCTCTTTTTTGATGTTCTTATCTGGTTTGTCACATAGTTTCTGAATCGGTTATATGTTTCTCTAGATATTCGCCCTTCGCACAGGAGGGCTAGGTGCGCTTGGCGTTTCTTTATATTTATCACGATGTCTCTAGTAATCCAGGGCTTTTGTTTATTTTTCGGGGTAACTGTACGAGTTACAGTATTTCACTTCATTGTTCAATTCAACTTCATATCACACGCAACTCACCATTGTTGAGTGGCGATTTTCTCCGTTGGGTGTAGGGGAAAAATTCAAAGCACAATACCCCACTCTACCCAGGTGTCTGAAATAGGGGAAAGCGTCATGGCGTCCTGGCGTTAGCTATAAGGCATTTGAAAATCCAACGTACAAGGTGATATGTATCAGGCTTGAAATAGGAAAAAAAAGCATCCATAGATGCCTTTATTATTATTATTATTCATTATTATATTCATTATTGTTCATTATTATATTCATTATTATTCATTATTATCTTCGGTTAAAACCGAAGCATTGGCAGCCCTGATGTCAGGCTCTCGTGGTAGATCCCGGCAGATGTTGTCGCACGGACCGTCCTTTGCTGCTCCTTCTCACTCAGCCTTATGATCCCGTGATGAAAAATGCGATCTCCCTGTGAAATTAGACGGTGTTAATATTTCAGCGGCTGCTTCGAATCCCGTTGGTCAGCGAATCATAGAATCCTTTTTTTAACGAAAGCCTTTCTTAAATGACTCCCACTTCGCTACTCCTTTGCAAGTGGTTAGTAATTTCAATTAGTTTTACTTACCTTTTACATTTACTTTGGATGTTTTCAATTCATTTCACAGCAATTGGTTGCGAATGACTCATTGAGTTGAAACGTTTAATTTTAAGTGTGAAGCTTTCAAAGATAATATTACGTGGCAGAGCCTTATACCTCCCTATTGTTTTCTTTAAAATAATATACGGTTACGAAAAACATTAGTTTTTAATAATAATAACACGGCGTGTGCATAGTACTCGACACACAGGCTTTATTTATCGTAGTTTTCATTGCACAAATTCCACTCTATTGTAATTCACAATGACCTTCTCTTGATAATCGTACTTAAGTCGCATTATTGTCAAAGCTCTCCGTAAATTATCTCAATGTGATTTATCGTATATCGGAATTGGCGTTCATTCGACCGTATCAAATTCTTTTAGGGATTATATGACTGCCATCAGCCCAATATTTGGGCAAAACAATGTTGTTATTTCATATAAATCCATTATCTGTTAAATCTCATTATGTTCAATTAATTATATTTTATAAGCGTGAAGCCAGAGCCGTATATTCAAGGTTAAGCATTCAATATCATTTGTAAACAGTCTCATCATCTCATATATTCTTCCTAACTTACAAAGGAAAATAAAGACACAAAAGATCCTGAGTATCAAGTAATAACGCAGACATTCACAAACCACTCAGCTTTTGAGAGAGACACTTTATTAAACGCACAGAAAATTTGTGAACTTCACTGCGGGACCCAGATGCAGGCGTCGGCCATGTATGAGGGTGGGTTGCTCACTTCACAATCCACTTTATGAGGATCAATTGGAGCAAGATGGATCTCCAAATATGTTGGGGTGAATTGCTAATTTTGTCACTCTCTAATTCATTTTACAGCCAAGCGGATTCATGGCCAGATTGATGGATTATTTTGCTGATGTGATCTCCTATAGACATGCTGATTTATGCTACAATAGACATGCTGATTAATGCTACAATAGACATGCTGATTAATGCTACAATAGACATGCTGATTAATGCTACAATAGACATGCTTATTTATACTACAATAGACATGCTCATATCAGTACTTGCCATTTACGTCTAGCACACCAACAGCATGCCAAGTCACCCATGCGCTCGTTAAATAAAAAAGCTTTATTTAACTGCATACAACAACAAACTATAGGCTGAAATAGCAATGCATCAGATCATATAGAAAATAACGATCGGGGCAACAGGAAACAACACTCAATACGTCGATGGGGCTCACAAAAAATCACATAATCAGCGTGAAACATATTTTCCACTCCATGAGAACACAAACTAGACCCATAACACATTTTTAATATTTTAGTTACCGTAAAAAAATTTTCTATACTTTTCTCGAAAAGAAGTAGAAAGAAAACAAACAAACAAACATCGGCATCTTTGGGATGCTTTATTTCCAATCAAGCCTGATACATATGATCTTAGCATTGGTTTTTCAAATGTCTTATAACTAACACTATACAGGGTGTTTTTTTTACTTTGAACAAACTTCGAACTTAGGTACAAAAACTCCAAATAAATCGATTTTCATGAATGACAAAATGTCCAAAACTCTTTAGTTTTCGAGTTATGGCGTCGCAAAGCATGTTTAGAAGTGCATGTTATAACTGGGCCGCACACCAATTGTTATTTAAAGTTGTTAGTTTTCGAGATTGTCGAATACAATTAAAGCATTTTTTCTCATTTCATTATGGGTTATCCATTCCATGTAATCAACGACAAGATTTCAAGATGCAATGTGAAACTGAAATACATTTCCATCCATCAAAACCGATGGATTGGCAGAGGTGCTCCTGTAGCATGGCCAGCTAGGTCGCCTGATTTGACGCCACTGGATTTCTTCTTGTGAGGGAACCATGAAGGACCTCGTGTATGCCACTCCTGTTGAATCGGAACAGGATCTGGTTGGACGCATTGTGGACTCAGCTGGCCGTATTACGGAAATGCCTGGCGTGTTTCAATCTGTAAGGCGCTCACTGGCTGTTAGATGTCGTAAATGTGTTGATGTTCATGGAGGCCATTTCGAGTAACTGTTGTAATAAAACTGTATTCAAGTTTGTTCTTGCGGTAAAGTTCTTACATTAAAGTTTGTATTGATTATGTTTTTTACCTGTGTCCTGCAATGCTTACTGATTAATGGTTAGCTTACATGATAATAATTGATAATTACTCATTTAGGACAATTTATTCTTATTTGTAAAACGTGTACACGCAAATTTAATTGTGAAATTACAAAAATACTACATTAGTGGGGCCCAAAAACCTCTTTAACTATCAAAGGTAGCGCTAAAAATGGTGCGCGCGTGCAATCCTACTTGAAGTTCTAATATTCTTCAAGTAACTATAACTCGAAAACTAAAGAGTTTTGGACATTTTGTCATTCATGAAAATCGATTTATTTTGAGTTTTTGTACCTAAGTTCGAAGTTTGTTCAAAGTAAAAAAAAACACCCTGTATATAGGACACCATGACGGTTCCCCCGTAAAGCCGGTACCCATTTCCGACACCTGGGTTGAGTGGGGTATTGTGCTAGAGCTTTCCCTTATACCGAACGGGGAAAATTGCCGCACCAGCGCCGGGATACGAACCCTCGTCTCCAACATACAAGGCCGATCCCTTAACCACTGTGCCACCGCGAGCACCAGGACTGTTTAGTTAATTTATTACCAGTTACTGCGTCTGCAGGTCTTGTCTGCCACTAGTTACTGCGTCTGTGTAAAAGGTTCAGGGTGACTCAGGTCAGGGGAATAACTATGCACAAATTCTACGTATTTTATTAGGAGAACACTTGACAGGAACGAACGATAGATAACACTTGACACGAACGATAGATAACACTTGACAGGAACGAACGATAGATAACACTTGACAGGAACGAACGATGGTTAACAGTCAAGGCAGCTCACGGAACAATACGTGAAAATAGAAGTTGAATAATATGCTCTCGGAATACTCTCCTCTGCCAGACGCAGCACCAGACCCCATGGAGTGGCGCACGGACTGCCTGAGGTCACATGACAACCGGGTCAGAGAAGGTCGCGCTAGAATGAACACGAGACGAGAATATACGGTGGTTAATGATAGTAGAGGTGGCTTGGTGGTAAGTTTATTTAGTAAATCAGATGTCACTGGCACAGGAGGGCGAGCGAATCGAAAGAGCGCCTCAACCTAAACAAACACGGCTTATATAAGGTGCGAGGCATCAAGATGTCAAGATTGAATACAGACTGAGCACAGACAATAGGCGGCAATACTCGCACATTGCACCCCCCTAATTAACCTGGAGTGAGCCATAACCCCAAAATTAACACGGTTGAACAACCCATGAATTCGTTGAATTAACGCAAACCGTGTAACAAGGTAATACGCAGTCAAAAATTAAAGTGACAAGTCTAATTGAAGGTTAACGCTAGTAAATTCATCATCCGTAATGCTTCAACCCGTCTTAACATTCAATTACGTTACCTCTCGCAAGTTATTTCATTAAAAGTTGAGAGTATTCAAACATTCTTATCAATACCAACCAAGCATTTATCTAGCTATCGGCAAAAACAAGCAATAAACAGGGTAGCTAAAGCAAGAACACATTGATATGTAACTCTGTTTGTTAAAACTCGATATATTATGGTTAATAAATCTTAACTAAAGAACACACAGTTAAAAAATGGTTAATGAAGAACCGTCTCCCTTACCAAAAATGATTAAAAGAATACAAGAACCGCAGCCAAAAAGAGTAATCATGCTAGAGATCAAAAGTAAATTCAAGTCGCAGAAAACATTTCTAAAAAAATAAAAACATTCGCCATTACCATTAGAACATTAAAGATTTATTATTCATATCAAAAACGCCAAGAAAAGGAACACGATAAAGTAAATGTTATAGAAAAACAAAAAAAGATGAATTTACGCAACGCAACACGTCAAAAATACTAAACACTTCATAAACGTTTTACACCCTCTTTTTTTTTGTAAAGAAGAAAAATCGTTAAATTGTTAACATCTTGTTACCGCAATCAACCGAATCAGAGAGATTAGAGCAACTTTTAACACGCATAGGATTATACGATAAGATTATAGGATAACATAGGATTATACGGAATATAGGAAAGAACAAAAATTAAAACGCCTTAATCATTAATAGCAAAATAGCATAAGCGTAAAACACAACCAAGCAAAGCAAAGCAACTGACTTACCGTGCGTCAAAAAAAAAATCTCAGCACGACGACAGCCACGTGGAACGATGGTAAGGATAAAAAAATAACGACGCAACACTTATTTTTTTTTTCTACGCATCTAAGCAATAAATTTCAATCATGAAAATGTATAGGGAAAGAGAAAAAAAAAATAACTCCCTCCACTTTTTAAACAAATCTCGCAAATTACACACCAACCAATACCGCAATTCAATCACGTTTTAAATACATGGTAATATTTGGAGAGAAAAAAAAATGAAAACCAACCAAAACTATAGTTTACACATTAGAAAATGGAACGTATTGTAACCGACCAAAAAACCCATCATGTTTAACAACAGAAAACACATGTTTAGAAAAACAATAAAATAAATTGATACTTGTAATGCTTAAAATTTCATAAGAATTGCGCGTCGACATTTGAAAAAAAAACATACCGCTACCTTAAACTTAAGATTATATGGCGATTACATTGAAAAGAATAATAAAAATGAAACATGAAAATGAAAAAACACTCGCATTTTCTTGCGGTTCTGCATTGCAACTCTACTAATTTTCCACTAGTGCGATAAGCATTTACTACTTTTCAATTTAATTCACGGGATAATTTCACTCCAAACATTTTCCAGGATTCTTAAGTTTTCAACATTTTCACTTTCCTAATTTTCACGCTGCGCATTTGCGGAGGAACAGGGACGGCCATAGCGTCCTGCGTCCCGGGGACGTCCCGCTCGCCTTACGTTTATTACTACGAAATCCCGGGCTACATTGATCATTGTTCCTGATTTAGCCTGGGTGGCCTCACTCTTGCCAGTGCACGAGTAAAATCCTCTCTCTGAGCAATAGTCAGAAGTTTGACTTGCTTCTTGAGATGATAGACGATGGTCGCCAACCCCATCGTCGACAATATTAGTACCATCAAGGCAATGTCTGTCACATTGTCGGGTAATATCTCCATTTTCGTAACGGAGTTGTCCCTGACCCACTGCTCGTTTACATTTTATGAATGAGTCGATAGGGCATTCACCAATGTATCCACATCGATGGAACTCTGTGCGCTGCCCATCGAGCTGTCGTCCCTGAAAAGAAAGATACAGAAACGATTAGCATGACCGTCATAAAATTGAAGAAATAAACTACAAACATAAAGTTTGATATCAGAACTCGGAGGTCTGACAAAAGTCATTAAAAACCCGCGATAAAAATCGAATAAAAAATAAACTCTCTTCGTATCGAAAATACTCAGACGACTAGACACGTGTCTTATGAATTTAAATTAAATTATGCTGATCGCCGAACATTCCGGCTCGATAAAAATAGCACTGCGGTACACGGCCGCAGCGTCAAAACAACCCATCTCGCAAGATGAACAGCAACCTCAGCTATTTGCATTTCGCAGTCGGCGCATCCGTTCACGATTAAAATTGTCAATTCAGCGACACTAATGTCTTGAGCGAATTAAAAAAACAAAAGTCTTAGCGACAAGCACATTCCATTTACCACTCAGTTTAACATCAAGTATTACCTCAAGTTAAATGAAAACAACGCAACGCAAAAGCTGAAATATAACATATAAAAATATAACACACGGATTACTGAGAATAATATGAAACACAACGCATGTTGCACAGCCAAATAAAACTCCTTAACCTATGATTATTAACCTTAACGAAGCTGTTAACTGTTAAACAAGGGTAACAAGGTAAATCGTAACTCGTCGTGTCGTAGCGACTCGTCAATCAGTGTAACGAACTCGTCATTTCAACTCACAGCTTAACCTTTCTCAGGGGTAACAAATGATTTCGGTTGCTCTTATAAATTTTGGGACCAACCTTGACCTCAGCCCAATTACGTTTCACCTTTTGGACTATAGCAGGCCCAATCCAGGTAAGTTCTAATTTATATTTCTTTTCGTGATTCTTTAAAAGAACACGATCACCTACGTTTATATCCTTATTGCGTCGCTTAAGGTTTCTGTATGAAATTCTCTCTGTCGTGTTATTTATAATTAAATTCCTAATATTTTCTACTGTTCGGGTTGCTTCTCTTGCACGGAATTTCACCAAATCCAATTCTTCATCATAACTATAAATTACGGAATCAAAATTATCGGACTGGTAGTAAGCACATGTATCACGATTAAATACCACGTAGCTAGGTGTTTCGCCTAAAGTAGAATTCAACCCGTTATTCAATGCGTTCTCAACAACTTCTAGCAATTGATCCCACTCTGCATGAGCGAGTGTGTTCACATATAATTTTAGCAAGTTCGTAATCTTCTTGTTGTTACGCTCTACAATAGCGTTGGAATGCGGGCTGTATGCCAATACTTCCTTTTTCGCAATAGCGTGTATTTTGGCGAATTGTTTTACCGCCATTGATTTAAATTCGAGGGCATTATCAGAGATGAGAGTTTTGGGAAAGCCTAACAGTGAGAAGCAATTACTCAAACATGAAATTATTGTTTCTGTACGTCGATTAGAAATTGCATACAACCTACAAAACCTAGAAAATAGGTCGATTATGACCAATATGTATTTATTGCCATTATCTGTAATTTTGAGTGGTCCAAGAAGGTCCATCGACACCACCTCAAATGGCTCTTTAGCTATCGGAGCTGTCAAAATTTTAATTGGGACAGAAGGTTTACACTTTAATTAGTTTACACACTTCACAGTCTTTTACAAAATTTCTCACAGTTGTTTTTTCCAATTGATTGTAGTATTTTATTTTGAACTTGAACAACGTGTGAACGTCGTCCGTATGGTACATGCTGTGTATCGCTAAAATAGCTTTACCCATCAATGAGTTGGGAACGACTGCTGTCAAAATGGTACTTGGTCTGTTGTCTATCTGCCTACGTCGATACAGAATGTCATTCAGAATTAAAAATTTTTGTAGGTCTGGAATATTCGAAATACTGTCATGCAGTAAAGCGTTTTTAACCTCAATGCAGAAAGCGTCTTTGTTCTGTTCGTCGATAAATTCTTTAATCGTCCAAGAAATCTCAGCCTCTTTCGGCACATAACTGACCAGCTTGGGACGAGCGTCTTTGTCAGCGTCATCGACAACACCGTCTCGAGGCGGCGGCAGGTCAACTACCTCGTGTCTTGTCATGCGTCTTGTCTGTGACCGTGTCTCCACAATACAGACTTCTGATTCAAATGCGGATTCCAGAGCATCACAACGTTCTAGTTCTTTAAGATTTAATTTCTCATTATTTATGTAGAAAATAAAATCCTTTCGATCAGGAAAGAAAATAAATGACAAATGGATTAATTATATTCAGCAGATTTGTTGACAACAAATGCAGCAAGTTCAAAGTTTAAAGTGAGTTAGGGCGGAGCCGTCCTCCAGTTGGCTTGATCGTTGCGTGTCTTGGGAATGACGCTTGGTACGTTCAGGTCCCGTCGGCCGTAAGGAGATGCGGTCGAGGAACAGGACGCGCCCGCACAGAGTCTGAGAAGGAATTGGGAAGATTAGCGAACAAATAAGAGTAATTTCAGTTAGCCGTAGCAAATTCCAATTCCTTTCGTAGAAAGAAGTTATAGGTTATAGAGGTTATACGTTGTAGGTTATACGTTTAAAGTTATAAGTCGTATGTTATAAATTATACGTTATACATTGAAGGTTTTACGTTGTAGGTTATAAGTCGTACGTTATATTGAATGGGTGACACATCAACAATTCCCAGCTCACTAAAATGGTTATTCCCAGTCTATGAACCATAGTCCACACACCTCCATATAGTTAGTGAGCCTCTGAAGTGCAGCGGCGGAAGCTAGAAGAGTAGACGGAGAGCGTGGCAGCCGTGCTGACGTCTCAGCCCATCATGATGAGCCGGTAGCTGGTAGGGTGGAGAATCACGCACATCTCTCGAGCGTCGCGGAGAGCCTGGCTGAGGTTTTACGGAACAGCAGTGCTTATTCTCTGAGAGGCAAGATAGAAGTTAGTTCCCGAACCGGTAGTGGTGATCTGCTGAAGATCGTCTTGGCTGGGCTACGTAAGCTTCGCTCACAATGAGGGTGCATTCAGGTGGTTGCATTCAGGTCAAGTAATGACAATTGCGTACTATGGTGTAGACAGAGAAGGCCAATTTTGAGTGAGCTGGGAATGCTATAATGAAGATGTGAAATCGAGCGAATAATTCTAGAATTATCGTAACACTTAAATGGCAACGTAAATTCCTATGTACAAAGGAAGGGAATCCA
The DNA here is from genome assembly GCA_030386875.1 of Morinoia aosen. Lineage (NCBI taxonomy): Eukaryota > Metazoa > Arthropoda > Malacostraca > Amphipoda > Talitridae > Morinoia > Morinoia aosen. The sequence continues at coordinate 104,395,428 of CM059576.1, read as the reverse complement.
AAATAACGCCCAATGCAACTGCAGGAAATCCTGCAGATTTCTGCATAATTTATAGGTAATCTGCTTAAATAATCTGCTACAACATTTTCCTTGCCGGGTAAATATTTAACCACGGGCTCAAATGAATGAACGCTGATACACCAGCGCGCCATATTGGTATCCTCAGGTAGTTTTTTAGTAAAAAGTGGCGCTAAAGGTTTATGATCTGTATAAACCCGGACAGGGTATCCAGTTATTAAATATTTAAAATACTTTAAAGCCGAAAAAATTGCGAAAAACTCTTTTTTGGTAGTAGAGTATCTTCGCTGGCTCGAATTGAGATTTTTACTGTAATAAGCCACAGGTCTTAGAATTTTATCGCTTGAATCATCCGTCTGCATTAGTACTGCTCCATTTCCTGAGTTAGATGCGTCAGTAAAAACATGGAAGTCCTTTGTATTGTCAGGATGTCTTAAGACTGTGTCAGAAATCAGAGACGATTTAATAAAGTCAAAACTCTTTTGGCATTCGTCTGTCCACGTATAGTCAACGTTTTTTCTTAAAAGATTGTACAAAGGGTACGCTACCTCAGCAAAATTTGGTAAGAAATTACGGAAATAATTCGCTAAACCTAAAAACTGTTGTAATTCCTTAACATTGACCGGCGCTCGGCAGTCTTGCAATTTTTGCGAGTATTTACATATAATACCATCGGCTGCAACGATGTGACCTAAATATTCGATTTCGTTTTTGAAAAAGTTACATTTCTCAAGCTTTAATGACAAATTACCGGATCGCAGCATCTTAAGAACGATTTCTATATCAGCCAAATGCTGACTTTTATTTTTTGAAAATACTAATATATCGTCCAGGAAGACGAATGCTAGTTTACCCAGAATGGGTGCAAGGGCAGAAGTCATTACTCTTTGAAACACTCCCGGTGAGGTCGAAAGTCCAAAAGGGACTCGACAAAACTGATATTTCCTATAGTTTATGCTGAAGGCAGTGAATTTCCTACTCTCTTGTTCTAATTCGACCTGATGGAAGGCCGAGCGGAGGTCTAGACTAGTAAACCACGCGTTACCGCCCAAGGTAGATAATATATCGTCTATCCTAGGTATGGGATAAGAACTTTTAACTAGCACCTTATTTAGTGCACGGAAGTCGATTACGGGACGAAGATCCCCGCCTTTTTTCTTAACTACGATGACAGGAAAATTAAAGTCTGAACTAGAATCTTCGATTATCCCCTGCGCGAGCATATCATCCGTTATTTTCATCAACTCTTCCTCATATTTGTGGGGGATGCGATAAGGAGCTAAATTTAGTACCGGAGCATCCGGTTTCAACTGAATTTGGTGCTTCATAATATTTGTAACACCTATAGTCTCTCCTTCCAGAGTAACTACATCTCGGAACTTATTCAATAAATTAATTAACGGTAACTGTATGTCCTCTTCATTACATGAAACATCATCTTTCGTTAAAACACGTCGTACCTCTTGATCTCCACCTTTTGACACACCTACTCCTGCACCTACTTCTGCACCTACTTGTGCATTAACTCCTAACTCCTCGTTATCAACGAGAATTTCACGCCTAGCGCGAGCGTCGGCATCCAACCCAAGTCTTCTCCCAACCATGGCTTTCGTTCCGCCACCTGCCGAGACAACCTGTATCGTATCCAACACCGCGTTAGAATTTACTTCAACATTAAGAGCGTCTCTGAGTGCTGTTTCAACACTTGTTAAATACACCTCGCTCTCAATATCATCTGCTGCTATTAGTTCGATGTTGCATAGCATCGTATTCTCAGACAAATACACAGTCTCTTCATTTGAATTCAGAACCATTACCGGCACCACGCCGTCTACATCAACTCGAACAATTGAGTCTGCTATAAGAGCGCCACTATCCAGGCATCTTTTTAAAATCATATACTCTCCTGGAGTTGCCTTCTTAAGGAAACCATACACAATCTTCAGCGAGTTACCGGGCACCTCCACTTGAGGGCAATGAACTATTAACTGCCTCGGACTCCTCTGTGACGACACAGCCACAGCTGGTACTTCTATCCTTTTACTGCAGTCATTATTATTTTTTAAAGGACGGCGCCCCTCACTCTTTCTCGCAACAGCAACATCTGATAACAGGCAGTCGCTATTTACAATTTTTTTCATTATTATTTCACTGCTCAACATTGGCTCTATATTTAATTCACAAAACGGGATAGAAATATCATCCCAACGAAGAGTTTTATTTTTAAAATCAATAGTAGCATTGTTTAGAACATCGCGGCCGAGAATTAAATTATAGTTAAATTTAGCCTCCTTTACGATAAGGGCATTCGTTTTTAGTACTTTTTTAGTGCCTGGAATGGTAATAGACAACTCTACTTCGCCGCTTACGTTGCTTTTACCATTAATGCCTTTAACTGCTAAACGACTCGGCTTAACTTTTTCGTTCAAATTTTTAACCTGCCTGTAACTTATTAGGCATTTTTCTGAACCGCTGTCAATCAAAGCACTTAAATACTGATCATTGTTCTTAATGATTATTGTAGGCTTATTGCAATCTTTAAATGCAACTAATCCAGCATTTTTGTTAAAATTTTTTACAACACTTACTGAAAAATAGGATTCAACTGCCTTGCTTTGATCTTGTCTATTCGTAAGCTCTTCGTCCTGCAGCAAACTGTACCTATTTTCACAGTTAAATACGGGATCAATGAAAGATTTGGTTGTCTCGGTGGTATCTGGACTTTCAGTCACGGCTGTAAGATTAACGAGGGTACGGCCAACCTCGGGCTCAGTCAAATTCAACTCATCCTTCCTAGTACCTCTATCCGTTCCTAATTTTCTCGTAAAAAATCGCCTGACTCGGCTTGCGCCCAATGAACTTTACTCTTACCGCGCGTTGGGCCACCCCTATTTACATTGCCACCGCGTGAATAAGCCTTATAATTGCGTACTTCTGTTCCTGTTGCTCGACAATTTTTTACCACATGGGTTCCACCACATGCAAAGCACCCTCTCGGAAACTGATCTCTCTTGGGTCTGCACTCGAAATGTCCAACAACCGAACATGATGTACAAAAGGGGAACCCTCTCTTTTTCGTCGCTTCATACTTGGGAAAATGACCTGAAGCCTGACCAGAAACATTAGAACTACTGTTGTCTGTTTTCATCATGTTACACTCCAAGGATCCATTTCCTCGCTCACCTACGTAACTACTAAATTCTCTTGCCCTACCACGAGGATTTTTTAACCAGGGCCTAGGAGTGATCCTACGTACTCCTGAACGGTAGTTCCTACGGTAATTTCCTACACTTCCGTAGAATACCTCATTTTCCGGAAAATGATCTGGCGCATCAATGCCTTCGTCAAACTCACTCGCTATATCACCTACATAGCTCTCACTTTCGTTCCTGATTGGAAATTGTGACACAAGAATCTTTTTGGTCTCCGCCTGACCTCTGACGGTTGAAATTAACCTCGCCAACAGTTCCTCAGCTGTGCTGAATTGGTGTTCAAAAATTTTTCTAGCGAACGACTCATCTAATAACGGACCAAGAACGGTTAATGCTAGACTGTATGACATGCTGTCACCTACAAACCGTTTCAATTCCGTTTGTGTTGTACAAGCTTGATAATATGGGTGCCTTTGCCAACCCAATGTGGTTGACGTCAAAATGTTTTCAGTGAGTTTGCGTATCTTTGAAAACGTGGTCACTAATTGTGCTGCCAATGCATTGTTCCTAATCAATTGCAATTCATTTAAATCACATGCCAAGGCGTGGATGCTTTTTTCCCCTCGACACACGTATATGTCATCGAGAATTTTAACTACCTGATCAAATGTATAATTTAAATCTGCGTTTACTAGTTTGGTCACAACTGCGTTAAAGTCACCTACGTTTTTATTAGCTGACCTGACAAGGAATTCTTTTTTTCGTTCATCAGTCGTTGCGTCTGGTAGCAAAGTCATATATGCCTTCAGATTTTGTACATGAGTTGTCCAGGACTTATTCTCCAGGAACTCAGCGTCATTCTGTCGTCTTCTTCCTCGAAGCGTAGGCAATTCAGCATTGGTCATTTTCGTTCCAACGCTAGGCATATTAATATTTGCGGCGATGTCACGCGCGAGTTGCGCCCTATCATTATTCCCACTAACACCTGCACTTGTCGCCGGGGTCGTCATTGCGATGGATTGTGTCACACTATAGTAACCCTTGGTTTAATCATCCTTCCTGATTTGGTCACTGTAGGATCTGTTCGTAGAACTTCGTCACTGTCCGAACTTTCTGACATCAATCCTACTATCCAGAATTAATTCAAGAATTGTCCTATTCACAATCAAAGGTACGCAAAAAAATAATATCGCATTCCGCAACACAAAAAGAAAAAGAACACATCTAATTTCAATCAATAGACACAAAAATTAAATAATAGGACACTCAATAATAACTCAATAATAGGTATAATAGCCTCACTGCTCTCCAAAAATTAAAACTACAAGAACCAATCTCCAGAGAAATTTTTGACTCTCTAGGCGAACTTGGTAACAATCTAGTCAACACTCTAGTACTTTTATGGCAGAACTTTTCCGTTAAACAACAAAAACGAGACTTCCCCTGGACTGGAAAGTTAAATTCGAAATGCATAAATTTCGAATACTCAATACATAGAATTTTCCGTAGTCTACAGCATACGTGGCAACACCCCAGACTCCGAGAACAGAGCTCCAAGTAAGAAAAATGAGAACAACCGAAATTACTTTACGTCTTACCACTTGATAAACAAAATCAATTCGCTTAAATTCTCCAGTTAACCCTGCTACTAATGACCGCAAAATTGAACACTTACTCTGTGATTTAATGGAAATCTGACGTTCGTACTGCTAAATCCACAGGTTCTCGCTACGCAGCCCGCCGCTCACTACGGTCAGTATAAGACTGGTTGCTAGCTACTGGCAGGGTGGCAGTGCACACCCGTATTTGCGGCAGAGCGAAAAAAAACTCTCTATCAACGCTCTCCGTGCACGGGCACTGCCGAGAAGCAAATAACAGAAGGAAACTTAACTGCAAAGAGAATGTAGCTGCAGCTTGCGTTGCTTGTTGCTGAAGGGCTGAAGGCAGGCTGCCGCTGATACGTGCAGAATAAACGTCGCTGTAGTTACACGATGACAGGGAACGGTGCTGAAGGACGTAGTTGTTAATTACGATGGCTTAAAATAGTGAATTTTTTCACTATGAGAACACTGCTGCCGTTCATGTAATGTCACCGACAGTTATTGCGCCTAGTATTGTATGCACCTTGAAGCTATTATTTAAAACAAATTGTTTCCTTAGTGATCACTTGGCGCTGGGAATGCACTTATCGTTACTTCAAATACGATTTCGATATTTTCTCCAGATTTATACACAAGGATTCTGGTGCGAAATGGAGAGCCAATATTCAAATAAACTGTGAATTGTGTATAAACCTCAACCAAGTCTTCTGCCGGTATTCCAATTCCAAACACGAATACCGAGGGACGCGGCTGCCACAATTGGTTATGTTCTTCGTTACACATCAGAGACTGTATAATGTTCCAATAACTCTACAATATGCGGGACACTTGATATCCTCTTAAACAATTGCACACATGCACGTGAGTTGAGTTCACCACATATGGTCCACCAATATACGGTGGTTAATGATAGTAGAGGTGGCTTGGTGGTAAGTTTATTTAGTAAATCAGATGTCACTGGCACAGGAGGGCGAGCGAATCGAAAGAGCGCCTCAACCTAAACAAACACGGCTTATATAAGGTGCGAGGCATCAAGATGTCAAGATTGAATACAGACTGAGCACAGACAATAGGCGGCAATACTCGCACAATAATATGATGTACGCTTTTACATACCTCCCTACGAAGGACAATTTTGTTCATGAACAAAAGTTAACCGCGTACATCGCATACAAAGTTACGGTATTCTTAAGTCTAGTCAAACATCAATCGAAACATGGTTTTAAATAACACCTAAGCTTAGAAGTACAAGGCGCACACATATACTCGCAGGTGTATAAAAGTTACACAGTTCACGTTTCCTTAGTCGAACATACGGGAGAGATAGTCTGCGCCAACATTTTCTTTACCTGGTAGATAAACTATTGAGTAGTCGTAAGGTTGCAAGATAAGTGACCAGCGGGCTAAGCGCATATTCAAATTCTTCATTTTTCTCAAGTACACTAAGGGTCTGTGGTCGACTTCAAGAATGAATTTTTTCCTAGCAAGTACACGGAAAATTTTTATACGGCGAAAACTATCGCTAGGCATTCTCTTTCAATAGTAGAAAACCTACGCTCAGCTTCAGTAAGCTTACGACTGGCGTACGCTACTGGAAAGGGACAGTCGTCTGTTTATTGAAGGAGCACCGCTCCCAGTGCGACGGCTGAGCTGTCGGAACGCACTACAAATGTTTTATTTAGATCCGGTAATTTCAACACTGGTTCAGCAACCAGGGAGTTTCGAGCCCGTTCGAAGTTCTCTAAAAGTTCAGCATCATAAATCAAAGGTTAACATACATTTTTTTTGAGAAAATCTGAGAGAGGTGCTGTCACTTCCGCCAGATTAGGTACAAACTTTCGGTAGAACGAAATTAATCCCAAAAATTACCTCAGTGCTTTTTTGGTGCGAGGAGGCTGAGCATTCGACATAGTAAACACTTTAGTCTTTTGAGGAGAGAAACCGTGCTCAGAAATGACAAAGCCGAGATAGCTAATTGACGCAAAAGCGAATTTACACTTGCTTGGTTGGGCAGTAAGACCATGTTCTTTCAGTCTACACAATACTTGTTTCAAGACAGATAGGTGAGATTTAAGATCTTTCGAGTATATCAGAATATTGTCAAAGTAAAATGATACATCAGCTAAACCGCTCAATACTATTCTCATCAGACGCGCGTATGTAGCGCAAGCCGAAACTAAGCCGAAAGGCATCCTTTTGTATTCCATTAGCCCGCGGCTGGTTGGAAAAGCAGTAAGTGGTCGAGAAGGTTCATCTAGTTCCACCTGGTGGTAGGCGTTGGTCACGTCTAACTCTGAATAGTATTTACTCCCTCCAAACTTTTTAAAGTCTTCTTCTAACTGAAAGGCAGGCTCAGCATCTACCTTACTGACACTATTCAACATGCGGTAGTCTACGGTCAATCTATAGGAACCATCAGTTTTCTTGACCAGAACTACTGGGGAGCAGAAGTCAGAGATGGACCGTTGAATTATTCCTAGTTCTAATAATTTATCAACCTCATTATCGAAAACTTCGCGCAAATGTACTGGTACCGGATATACACTAGCTCGAATAGGTGCGGACGTAGTCAAGTCTATCTTATGCACCACAGTTCTGGTGTGACCAGGTATATCAGATAATACGGAAGGAAATTCACAAATCAAGCTCTCTAGCTCCTTCCGCTCACAAGGACTTAACGAAGGTGAAATATTAAAAGGTACATTCTCGTTCGACACTGCTGTTAGCGGCAACTCTATCGATAGGTCTTTTTTTAACTCTATCGTCTGAGGAGTAGCCTCGGTAAAAGAAGAGAACATTTTTTCATCTATAACAGAGGCACAAGCACAGAAAAAGATTCCTGACTGAACTAGTGAGATGACATCTCTACTCTCGCTAGGGGCAGATGCATTATCGACTCCAGCCCGTCTAATATATTGCTTCAACAGATTGATATGATAAGTTTTTGACACTCCATCACAGTCGAGCAGGTAATTTACCTTATTAAGTCGCTTTACTACCTTGTACGGGCCTCTCTAGCTCGTCAGCAGCTTGTTATGGCAGTCTGGGAGAAGAATTAACGCCTCGTCGCCCTCGTCCAAGCTTCGATTTTTGGCTTTCAGGTCGAAGTAGGTGCTGAATCTTGACTGGGAGATTTTAGCATTGCGCGCTGCCAGCTTAGCAGTTTCTTCAAGGGTGTCCCTTAATTCTGTAATGTATTGAAAGCTCTTCCGCTGTTCCACCGGAGCAGATTTATTGACCCACAGGTCGCGTAGCACGCAAATTGGCCCCCTCACCTGCCGGCCGTACAGGAGCTCGAACGCCGAAAAGCCAGTTCTGTCGCTTGGCATCTCGCGCAAAGCGAATAGTGTGGCGGTCAGATACCTGTGCCATTCTCGAGGCTTCTTCTCGCACAACTTCTTGAGGCAGTTTTTTAGAGTGGAATGAATGCGCTCCTGTCGTCCGTTCCCTTGGCTATGGTAAACAGAGCTAAAAATTGGCTTTACCCCGAGCAACTTGTGTAGCTCTCCCATCAAGGCACTCGTGAAATTCGTTCCTTGATCCGACAGGATTGTCTCCGGGATTCCAACTCTTGAAAAGATCGTTAATAATGCTTCTGCCACAGATATGCTATCGATATGTTTCAGGGGGACTGCTTCGGGAAAACCAGTGGCCCAGTCGATGACGGTAAGAATATATTTGTGCCCGTCGGAGGAAGCTGGCGTCAGCGGATCAACGATGTCCATTGAGATTCGGGCAAATGGCGTCTCCATGATTGGCATTTTAACAAGAGGCACAGGCTTTGTGCGACGCTGGGACATGCGCTGACAATTATCACAGGACCTGCAATAAGCTCGCACATCCGCGGTTACTCCTGGCCAAAAAAATTCTGACAAAATCTTTGCTAACGTTTTAGAATGAGAGAAGTGCCCAGCTAACGGATTTTCGTGAGCTGCATGAAGCACTACCGAACGACATACTACCGGCAAGACCAACTTCAATGTACCTACTGATTTAAAGGTCGACGACTTCACACATTGGCGGTAGAGAACAGAGTCTTTAACAATAAAAGTGAATTCGGAGCCATCTTTACATTTCAAAATTTCTCCCCTTTTAGCTTTATCCCACAACGGGGTAAGGGAACTGCAAGTTTTTTGTTTTTCCAGAAATCCAATAGGGGAAAGATCAATGGATTTAATCTCGGGTAGTACGAGCGGGTGAATGGTTTTAACTCTAGCCTGAGGCCTAGTGACCGCAAGTACCTTGGTCGGGAAAGCTTTTCATCACTTGCGTCTCTGACTCCATCAACATTTCCCACTAATACGCTACAACACTTAATCGGAGCAATAGCCGCCATTACCCAACCATCGTAAAAATCACCTTTCAAGTAGCATTTCGCTAGTGGGAATTTTGACACGTTGCCCAAATAATCAGAGAGGGAAATAGTGGGAGAATTGGACAAGTCTAAGTCCGGAAGAACTTCTGACGATACAATTACACATGTACACCCAGTATCTCAAAATCTTCGATACGTTAACTCCATTAACGGTACCGCATGACAAATACCTCGGGTCAATTTTAGTCTGACCACAATATTTCACTGGAAAATTGGAATCACGAGAAGCGTTCTTCTCTCTAAACAAAGTTGGACACTGAGATCTGTAGTGGCCCAAAACTCCACAATTATGACACCTAACTGGTTTCATTACCTTCCCGCTGCGACCATAGGGAGTGACTATATGCTGTAACGCCCGTGGTGGCTCAGGATCTGTCACAGGTGATGTCTGAGCAGATGCTTGTGCTTTCGTACGTGGAGATGACTTGGCTATCATCTGTTGACTGCGCGCCGTAGTCCAGTTGTCCGCACATTCGGTGGTCTGAGTCAAACTCATCATTCCCTTTTCTTTCAGATGCATACGCAGTTCTGGAGTTACTGATGACAACAGCTGATCTTTAATGATGAAATCTCGTAGGTCCTCGTAGGTTTCCGGAGTTTTCATTGATTCTATCCAATAGTCTAATTTACGACCTAAACTTACTACAAATTGCTGGTAGGTTTCACCAGGAGACCACTTCGCTGAACGAAAGTCTGTTCTATACGTGTCGGGATTTTTATTAAAACCCAGCAACAAGGCGCCCTTTAGCCTGTCGTAGTCTGACGTTACTTCGGCAGGTAGTGAGGAGTAGATTTCTGCAGCCTTTCCACCCAGAGTGCTTCCGAGGCGGACGGCATAGGACTGTCGCTCTAACCACAACAACTGGCACACTCGTTCGAAGCGGATAAAGGGATTCTACCCTTACGGATGCATTCGACGAAGGCACAAAATTTGCCCCGCCACAATTCAGGCGAGCTAGGTCTAATTCATGCTGCAGCCGCAACCGCTCTCTTTCCAATTCGGTATCGTCTTTTTCCTTCTCTCTCTCTTCAAACGTTCCGCTTCTAACTCACGTTCTTGGGCTCGCTCAGCACGTGCGTGCGCTTGCTGCTCTGTCACGTACTTAGCAATATCTGAGCCCTTCAGTCCCAAGCTCTCGGCTTCTTTTTTATCAAGTCTAACACGCTAGCCATTTGAAGTTTAGGTCCACAGACAAAAGAACCGAAAGAAGGTGTACCAGCTTTAAGCTCGGTACCGTTCGACAAGTAGTTGAAAGACTTATCGAGCGCAATGATTCGGTGCAGAGGAGAGATCTCGAGCTTAGTGCACTTCCCTGACCATTATAACGAGCCCCCTGACAAGGTCGCCAATGTAAAAGGTTCAGGGTGACTCAGGTCAGGGGAATAACTATGCACAAATTCTACATATTTTGTTAGGAGAACACTTGACAGGAACGAACGCTAGATAGATAACACTTGACAGGAACGAACGCTAGATAGATAACACTTGACAGGAACGAACGCTAGATAGATAACACTTGACAGGAACGAACGCTAGATAGATAACACTTGACAGGAACGAACGCTAGATAGATAACACTTGACAGGAACGAACGCTAGATAGATAACACTTGACAGTACCGAACGCTAGAGAGATAACACTTGACAGGAACGAACGCTAGATAGATAACACTTGACAGGAACGAACGCTAGATAGATAACACTTGACAGGAACGAACGATAGATAGATAACACTTGACAGGAACGAACGATAGATAGATAACACTTGACAGGAACGAACGCTAGATAGATAACACTTGACAGGAACGAACGCTAGATAGATAACACTTGACAGGAACGAACGCTAGATAGATAACACTTGACAGGAACGAACGCTAGATAGATAACACTTGACAGGAACGAACGCTAGATAGATAACACTTGGCAGGAACGAACGCTAGATAGATAACACTTGACAGGAACGAACGCTAGATAGATAACACTTGACAGGAACGAACGCTAGATAGATAACACTTGACAGGAACGAACGCTAGATAGATAGCACTTGACAGGAACGAACGATAGATAGATAACACTTGACAGGAACGAACGATAGATAGATAACACTTGACAGGAACGAACGATAGATAGATAACACTTGACAGGAACGAACGATAGATAGATAACACTTGACAGGAACGAACGATAGATAGATAACACTTGACAGGAACGAACGATAGATAGATAACACTTGACAGGAACGAACGATAGATAACACTTGACAGGAACGAACGGTGGTTATCAGTCAAGGCAGCTCACGGAACAATACGTGAAAATAGAAGTTGAATAATATGCTCTCGGAATACTCTCCTCTGCCAGACGCAGCACCAGACCCCATGGAGTGGCGCACGGACTGCCTGAGGTCACATGACAACCGGGTCAGAGAAGGTCGCGCTAGAATGAACACGAGACGAGAATATGATGTACGCTTTTACAGTCTGCAGGTCTTGTCTGCCACTAGTTACTGCGTCTGCAGGTGTTGTCTGCCACTAGTTACTGCGTCTGAAGGTGTCGTCTGCCACTACTTACTGCGTCTGCAGGTTTTGTCTGCCACAAGTTACTGCGTATGCAGGTGTTGTCTGCCACTAGTTACTGCGTCTGCAGGTGTTGTCTGCCTCAAGTTACTGCATCTGCAGGTGTTGTGTGCCACTAGTTTCTGCGTCTGCAGGTGTTGTCTGCCTCAAGTTACTGCGTCTGCAGGTGTTGTCTGCCACTAGTTACTGCGTCTGCAGGTGTTGTCTTCCACTAGTTTCTGCGTCTGCAGGTGTTGTCTGCCTCAAGTTACTGCGTCTGCAGGTGTTGTCTGCCACTAGTTACTGCGTCTGCAGGTGTTGTCTTCCACTAGTTACTGCGTCAGCAGGTGTTGTCTGCCACAAGTTACTGCGTCAGCAGGTGTTGTGTTCACGGCGATCGTCCTAAAATTGTTAACTAATATTTATCCCCACCATCAGCAAAAGTCTCATTACTCACGGCCAAACGATGCGACATTCAACATTCAGGCAGCAAGCTGCACAACAAAAGGTTAAAGGTTAGGTTAACATCGGCATCTTTGGGATGCTTTATTTCCAATCAAGCCTGATACATATGATCTTAGCATTGGTTTTTCAAATGTCTTATAACTAACCCTATATATAGGACACCATGACGGTTCCCCCGTAAAGCCGGTACCCATTTCCGACACCTGGGTTGAGTGGGGTATTGTGCTTGAGCTTTCCCTTATAGCCAACGCGGAAAATCTCCGCGCCAGCGCCGGGATACCCAGGCAGCATTAGAATATCCTCAGGATATTCCCTCGGTGTCCTCTATGTTCGCTGTATGTCCTCATGTTCGGAGCTAACATTGTTTCGATGTTATACGGATATCGTAAATTAACTATATCCCTTTTCAATATTGAGAGGATATCCTCACGATAACTTTGACGTATTTTGAAATCTAATAATAAATATAGTTGAAAATAAAATATTTCCTTGAGTTTTTTTCTGTCTAATTGAGATTGGACATGTTTAAAAATTTGTTTTTATCGTGAAGTATTATAGGTGTTTGCAGATGGTCTCCTCTTAATATCCACCGGATATTACTCAAGGACATAGGTATCTCTGAAAATAATTTGTCTTCATGTTTATTTTGAGTTTAACTATCTAAACACTATTATACAAGCAAATAAATCTTTTGTCACCTTTTTACGAAGGGTAAATTCATGAGCGTCATAATTTAAACAAAAATAAAAATTATAAACGTACTCTCAAATAATTTTTTCCATTCAGTAAATAATTAATTTCAAATAAATTACATTACGAAATTATCATAAATATGCTCTCCTGAACGAATTACGTTTCTATTTGTTTTAAGGCAGTAAACGTACGGAGATTTACCTCCTTTAATTTCGTATAATATATTAAATGACAACTTGAAATAAAAAATCTAATTAAATATGTAAACTCTTATCATAAATATAATGAATTAGTGAACTATTTTCTGCACGAATGTACCTAGACCTACTGTCAAAGTTAAAGGTATGAGTATAATTATATAGGAATTTTACATGCAGTAAACTAAACAATAATGCCAGTCACATAATAGGTAGGCCTACTCACGTTTTCTTTCAAGCCCCTCAAAACACTTTCTTCACGTACCCAACTCATTTAAAGAATATGTTCATTAGGCTATGATAGTTCAAACACATATATGTCTTTGTAAATATAGATAATTACAAGGTTTTTTATAAAGACATGGAAGTTTTTTAGTGCTTTCAGAAGTGTTACTACCATATATACGGAGGTACGCACATGCGTACGTACTTTGCAATAGCAACAATACTATTCATTTCATTTTAGTTATTTCGAAAATTTGTAGGGACCTTCAATAAATATTATCTATTTCAATGTGGAAATGCAAATTTTTGGGGCTTATAAAAAATTTCACATTATTTTCCGGTAGCATTCTGCAACGGACTAGTTTCAATTGCGTTCTATAGATGAGGGTTGCTTATAAGCACTGCACAGCGTGCAGCGGCGCCGTGGCAGTTTCAAGCTAGCTGCTTGTGTAGTGTTGACGCCCTCTAAGATTCATACGTGATAGCGTTATTAAGTGAATGCTTGTGACATTTTTCTTTTAAACAATGTCGTGTAAGAAAAACTACTATGGTATATGTAGAAAAACAACCGAATTCCAAAAAAAATTAAGAAGTGTTGGAGTAAACAGTGGAGTAAATTTAGGTGAGGATAGCGTTCCTAGTATAGCGCCATCTTGCAATGAAGCTCTGGCAATACCTGGGACAAGTGCTGGTTCAAGTCATGCTGACATAAGTATTAGTGCTGATAGTGAACTTGATAATGTTTCACTTAACTCTTGTGAGTCTGAGTCTGTTTTCTCTGTGACTAGTGAACCTAAGATAGGTGTATCAAGTAATGATGCTTTGAATGATGAGCTGTCATCAGACAGTGATTCACACCGTCTTCCTGCGCAGCCTGTTAAAGATTCAGAATATATTAATAAAGATGAATGTTTAACCAATGATTTAAAAAATTGGGCACTCAAATATAATGTCAGTCATGAGTGCTTTCGAGGAATGCTCAAGATTCTTCAAAAGCATCACAAAATTCCAAAAGATCCTCGTACAATTTTAGGATTTAAAAGTTCAAGTACTACTCAATTAATTGAGGGATCATTAGCATATTTTGGATTGGAAGAAGGTATTAGGAACAATATTAGGTTAGACAACAACTTTGAATCTATTTACCTTAATGTTAATATTGATGGATTACCTCTGTACAAGTCAACTGGTTCAAGCTTCTGGCCAATTCTGTGTTCAATATCATATTCTTTCAAGTTTGGCATTTCATGCAAGCCTTTCATTGTTGCTGTGTTTTGTGGGGACAAAAAACCTAACATTAATGGTTTTCTTGATGAATTTTGCTCTGAATTGAATAGTTGTGTTCAAAATGGCATTGATATAAAAGGTCAAAACATTAAAGTATTTGTTCGGGCTATTATAGCTGATGCTCCAGCTAAAGCTTTCATTAAACAAATCAAAACACATGGAGGGTATTATGCCTGTGATCGTTGTTTGATTAAGGGCATATACAATTCAGAAACTAAAGCTATGTCTTATGAAGATATTGACGTGCCTAAAAGAACAGATTTATCTTACCGTTCCAAACAACAGCCTCAACATCATATAGGCGATAGTCCATTTTTAACTACTAATATTAATATGATAGATTCTTTTCCTGTGGATTATATGCATGCCATCCTCTTAGGAATTACTCGGCGACTTTTGAGCATCTGGATGAATCGAATTCCACACAAATTTTCAGCATCACAAAAAATTGGAATTGATGAGCATATTACAACTATTAAACGGTATATTCCATGCGAGTTTAATCGCAAACCAAGATCTCTTGCTACCCTAGATAGATTCAAGGCAACTGAGTTTCGCACAATTCTTCTGTACATAGGTGTGCTATTATTTAAGGATGTATTGAGGGAAGATATGTACAAGAATTTTTTAATATTGGTATGTATCGTGCGAACATTATGTAATCCTGCAAAAGTAAAATGCGAAGAAGCTGTTCTTTATGTTGAAAAGCTATGCTTTGTATTTATTAAACAGTACAAAAAAATCTATTCTGGTACATCTAGTGTATTGTTCAATGTTCATATGCTAGCCCATATATGTGATGATGTTCGGCATCTAGGTGAATTGGACTCATTCAGCGCTTTTCCGTTTGAGACAATGCTGGGGCAAATGAAGCGAAAAATTAGATCAAGCAATAGGCCATTAGCACAAATTTGTAGAAGAATTAGTGAAGGCTTTCTAAATACCTGTGCTCCTGATGAAACTGCAGAACTCCACTGCAGTAGCAAATTCTTTTTAAAAGGTAAAAAGATCATAGTAGGTTCATTCAGAAATTCATGTGTGCTAATGGAAGACGATTCAATTGGTGTAGTTAAAGGAGTCGATGGACATCATATAATTGTTCAAAAATTTGTCAAAAAAGAATCTTTTTGTAGTTATCCTTGCAATTCTGATTTCTTTGACATGTATCGTGTAACAAAAAAAACAAAAACTGTGCAAATTAGTAAAGACAAACTACAGCAGAAATGTATGATTCTTCCATACAAGAATAAAAATTTCCTCGTCATTAGTCTCCTGTAAGTAGTTACCTATTTTTAGCTTGCTCAATTTTGCTGTGTTAACTAAATTCAATATTGCTTTTTTAATGATGGAATTAGTTCATGTACACATAGCTCTTACAGTTTCCAATTTGTATCAGTTGAATGTATTTTCACTCATATTTGGTGTATATTTAGATATAGCTACTCAATGATATAAATTGTATAGATAGCAGCTACTCATTTCCTCCTTCTGTTTGATTGATAGCTAATATTGTTCTAGTGTATGTGCGCATCAACTACCAGATCCACAATGTATACGGTTGTTGTATTTTGTGATGAGGGCACCTATGAAGGAGTGCCATCATCTTGGATTCTGAAGACAGATGACCAAACTTATTGTTTGTGGCCAGCTGGAGAGAACAATTCAGTGATATCTAAACTTATAAAAAAGAACTCTGAGCCATCTACATCGTGGAAGGCCGTAAAATGCTCCGTAAAAGCTTATGCTGATGATTATGATGACATGATTGAAACAAGACAGCAGGCAGCAGATCTTACAAGTGAAGCAGTTAGTAGTGACAGTGAAGTAAGAACCCCTGTGAAAAAAAAAGAAAATTCATACTCAATCATTTTCTGATGAACTTCTTCCATCTCCTCCAAGGAAGAAACAAGTTAGACTTCCTTCAATCGGTAAGTCCTTATTTATAGGTAAGTAATGTCAAACCATTTTAGTTATTTAAATTATGAGAGAAAAGAATGAGCACAAAGCCTAAGTTTTTTTTTTTGAAAATTGTTTATCTTGCTGCTGAGACTGTTACAGATTCTAATTATAATAATGAAGAAAATGTGTAACCAATGATTTTAGAAATTGAGCACTTGACATAAAATTGGATTTTTGCCTAGGTTCTGCAATGATGTAAATAAACAATTTTAAAAATAGATAAACTAAATGAATGAAAATAAATAGCTTATATAAACATTTGGTCAATGTACGTGAAGTTTAATGCAATCACGGAAAATAATTCCGATCTTAAGAATCACTATAGAAACCCATTTAAGAACGTTTTACATGAATGACATTCTGCTCGCTGATGCGTTATTTTCGAATAATTGAACTTTGAAGTTGGCCTTGGCGCCAAAGGAAGCGAGCGCGTGAAACGGAATTTAATTAATAACGGAAGCTATTACAAACGCAAAGAGGTTGGGTCGTGAGGGGGAGGCACAGTTCTTCTAGTGAAAATTATAAATAAAGCTTCTAACCCACCCATTAGGGTGACGACCGCAATCATGTTGACATCGGGTCCAAGATGGCGGCGCCCATGGTGGTCGCCATGTTAGACCCGATGTAAACAAGATTGCGGTCGTCACCCTAATGGGTGGTTTAGAAGCTTTATTTATACTTTTCACTAAAAGAACTGTGGCTACCCCTCACGACCCAACCTCTTTACGTTTGTAATAGGGGGTTAGCTTCCGTTTTTAATTAAATTACGCTCGCTTCCTTGGGCGCGCGACGGCCAACTTCAAAGTTCAATAATTCAAAAATAACGCATCAGCGAGCAGAATGTCGTTCTTGAAAAACGTTCTTAAATGGGTTCCTTTAGTGATTGTTTGGAATATAATTTTCAATTTTCGTGATTGCACTAAACTTCACATTGACCAAATATTTTAGCTTCACTGCAACTGAAATTTTCACCGCAGATACTAATACTGGGACTCAAAATTCACAGATAGCAAAACTCTATACCAATGCTAATACACTAATTTTTTTACAAATTTACAAAACAAGCTAGATACTTTCCATTCATTGCTACTCAGATAAAATTATAAGTCTTATGGAATTGCGTGTTCTTGAGCACATCTTGAGCAATGATACCCATACTTTGAATCAGCTCAAATTACATTAACATTATATTATCTGTGCTTGTCTATTAACGTATGATTGTTATTTAAAATATTTTTTTTTGTATGTGCAGCACGGGCACCTGCAGTTAAAAGCGGCAATGTACCAACTTCAACGAAGAATTGTTGTTGTGCTGCCTTGAAATCTGAAGTAGAAGAGCTTAAGAATCTTATTGTTGAAGGATTTTCTAATATTCACAAGGAAGTTGTTAATGGAAGTGAGGAAGCCAATAGGGCATATAAGACTTTCAAAAAAATTGCTCGTGCATCCAGTTCAGGTGAAATGTTACTGCAACATAGTAAGGAAAGTAAGTTACCATCATTTCCTATTAAAACAAATGATGATTTGATAGCATTGGAGGAACTTCTGAACAGTGAAGATGAAAGACTAAATCTTGTAATGAAATTACAAACTGTTGGAGGTACTCACACGAGAGCTATCATAAATAATATGATGAACTTCTGTCTTGCAAGAGAACTAGCACTGGACTTCAGTATGCATGGCAAAACTGGCAAAAAAACTTTTAAAGATCTGAAGCTGTTCAGCTGCATATTGGGTAAGCAACACTGATACTCTGTATGTATGTAAAATTGAAAATTTCCTAACTAGGGTGACAAAAAATGTTACCTTTCTTTGGGTCATCATGAAGTTAACTAGCTAGATGCTAGGTTTAAATAAGTTGTGCCATGAAGAATCAGATTCAAAGTTTAATAATTACATTTACTGTGTAAATGATGAAAACCAGTTAAACCACAGGGTTCAATACTTATCAAGTTATCACTATTAATAATAGTAAAAAAGGCAATGGCTAAATATATCTTTGAAACTTGTTCATTGCACAACTTCTTTCAACCTTTCTACTTTAGTAATTAATTAGTTGTAGACATGAATTTTTTTCCATTCTGTCCGCTGGTGGAAATTCATCTCTAAATTTCTTCTTCATTCTGGTGCTATAGAAAAAAAGAAATATACATATGTATTTGCATATGTTATGATTTTTTTAGTCTGCTATATCCATAAATGTGATTGTATAAATTTATAATATAGCTACTAACTAATATTTGATTTAGGGTAATGTTCGAATGGCCGGTCGGTCCGAATCGTGGGTCATTCTTAGTTAATTTTAAATTTTCGCGCTCGGTAGATATCTAAAAACTCAACCCGCAAGGCCTGTAGTGGTGTGATCTGCTACGCGTCTAACGGGTTGGCTTTTGGATTGCTACCGACCGTCAAAATTGAAAATTAACTAAGAATGACAGACGATTCGAACCGGCCGGCCATTCGAACATTACCCTATATCTGTATGATTAATAACATTTCATGGTACTTTTTTACAATATTTTTATTTTTTTAACTAAATTTTATGCTTCAACAGATGCCTTGAAGAAAAATCCGTTCTCTTCTGAAACTAGCACGGATCAAATTGTGAAACTCATGGCGTTGAACTTAACACATGCCAAAGACAGACTCACCAAAAAGAAGGTGCTGTTCAAGAGTCTGGTGCGCAAGGGCAGGATGAGCCTGAACCTGGACGTGAACTTTGAACGAATTGTGAGATACATATCTGCAGCTGAAAGAATTTGGATACATTCTTATGTTCTTTTTATTTCCATAGGGGTTATTGGATGCTCGTTTATTTCTTTACATTGTTTAGGTCCGTTCTGTTTTTTAATTGCTAATTTGATTAGTTAAAGTTTCTTGAATTTCTGTCTCTTACTTTCTTCTATTGATTTTTATTTTATGCATTCTGGTGAGACAGGTCTCCTTTTTGTTCTAATAGATTAGGTTTTGTTGTGTTACGGATCATTCTTTTATTCGACCGGGCAACCGCTGTCCTTTATTTCTTATTTTTCCAGTATTGAGGTTAATGCCACTGAGCGTTTTGGACGATGAATGATGTTCTTTTTTTCGTAGTAGTGTTAATTATTTCTAGTTGAAAGAACAGAATTTACTCAAAGGACTGGGTAGCTACTAGCTATAACTGGCAATATCATATAGCTAGTTATTATATTTTTGTTGTAGGTAACTATGGTATTTCAAACTTAGTTATGTTCAATTCATTGTCATACCTTGTCAAAATAATCTGGGCAGTTAAATTTTTTTCCTAAATTTTGAAAACATGCCTAAACTTGAAAATAATTTAATTAATCTATCTATATGTAGGTGATTTGTGAAGAAAGGTGTGCTTACTGTAGTTTTATTTTATTTTTTTAGTATATAACTTTGTTTCCACAATGTTGGCATCAGAAAATTTGTAGAGAATTAGCTATAGGATGAATATGAACCCTGGGTAAACAATTCATATTGATTATACGTCTGAAATGGTTATTTACTGAATAAATGTTTATGCGGTTAAACTTTTTTTATTTTTAATTTAGATTCTTGTGTCGATTTGAAAATTTTTAATTTCGTAACTGGAGCATATGTGGTTTGAAGGACAAACTTTGAGGATAGATGGTTTATTAAATCTCATACATTATTACATTACTATGTTGTGAACAAAGTACTGCACACACACACATATACACACACACACATGCACACACACCTACACACACACACTGTCCTGTCATATTATTTGGTATCAGTAGCTACATATGCTAATTCAAGTGGTTTATGTAGGACTATGTGAGTCTGTAGTACTCTAGTGAAATTTGAGGACAACCGATCTCAAATTTTACTAAAGTACTTCAGATTCATCATGGTGAGACTTCCACTTTAATATAAAGTCAACGACGGTTCACAGAGGGTGCCTCTTGGGAGACCGTGGAAATGACCCTCTTTACTCTACGTTTATAACACTTAGTTGAATTTAATTGGAATGATGATTTCTTTTCGAGCCTTTTGTACTGTAAAATGTTTTCAAGACGCAATTTATTTGCTGAAATTTTTTTCAGTAGTTAGACAAAGGGTTTTCAATTGGATATTTTCAATAAGCTCATTATTTAACTTTTATAAATAAAAATACTGTATCTAATTATTAATTGTTTCATGTTTCAGAGATTCAGACGGTTTTGCAGAGATGATTGAATTGCGGGTGAAAATCAACCTAACAAACATCATCAAGGAGTGGGTATGAAATAATTGTTCATATAACTAGCTATAGAATTCTTTTACATGGAATCGAGTAGGTAAGTTATTCATTTTATCAAAATGGTTAGTTACATTGATATTAACTTATCTTCATTGACCTGTAATTCATTGCTCTTCTTCATAATTTTAGTAAGTTTAAATTTAACCCTTCCTAACCTGCATGTTTTTATTTGACAATTTAAAAAAAACAGTTTTGTTGGTAGTGTACTTTAGATGGAATATATCTAATTTATTATACCTAGATGGGTTCAAAGTCAAGTTCCTGCTGTTTTTATCCGTTTCTGTTCAGTGGTTCATAACACAAGGAAGTGGAAGTAGGTATCTAGGGTGTTAGAATGTTTTGCAAACTCTAAAAATATCACGAATAATGTAGTTAGTATGATTAGTAAATGAATTTTTGAACGACTAATTCTGTAGTGATATTATCACTATAATACTTTCAGAAAGTTCCGTAGACATTCCATTTAATATCAGTAGTGGATATTCTCTTTAGAGGTATGTGCTGGTGACCCTGGTGGAAGTTGATTTCTAAATTCCTGCCTTCAGAGTTGAGGGGGACATCATTGGAATATTTGAATATTATATTCCCAGGATATTTGATTCTGATGTCCTCTGGATGTCTGCTTGTAATATCCCCTGAATGTGTACAAATTTGTATATCGCGAGGATGTTATCAAAGGACAATCCTGGG
Organism: Morinoia aosen; assembly: GCA_030386875.1. NCBI lineage: Eukaryota > Metazoa > Arthropoda > Malacostraca > Amphipoda > Talitridae > Morinoia > Morinoia aosen. The sequence continues at coordinate 104,373,941 of CM059576.1, read as the reverse complement.
ACATCCTGAGAGGATATCCTCTGAATATCTGCGTGTAATATCCCCTGAATGTGTACAAATTTGTATATCGCGAGGATGTTATCAAAGGACAATCCTGGGACATCCTGAGAGGATATCCTCTGAATATTTGCTTCTAATATCCCCTGAATGTGTACAAATTTTATATCGCGAGGATGTTATCAAAGGACAATCCTGGGACATCCTGAGAGGATATCCTCTGAATATCCTACGAACAAACGAATGCTGCCTGGGTACGGACCCTCGTCTTCAGCATACGAGCCCGATCCCTTAACCGCTGTGCCACGGAGAGCACAAAATGGCGGCAGCTCGTAGAAATTGAGCACAGGTTTGTGTTTAGGAAGTCGGTTATTTAAATGATGGACTGACTCAATTAAACGAACAGCTTTCTTTCAGTGCATCTTGTACTTCGTCGGAGGTAGCGTGCACGTTAAGGTATCCACCCTACGCCATCTCTACGGTAGATCTTCAGCGATATGAGCCCAACAGGCTGCAAAAATATATGAATTTGAGCTAAAAATATACATACACGCGTCCCGCTCTCGCAATTGGATTCGCTTCACCTAAATTGTAGGGATATGAACTTGACGACTTCACAAATATGTCAGGTTATTCCCAAACATTGATATAATTGAAAATTTAGTCATATAAAAGTTTCAGCAAGTTTCTTTTTTATCGCAGTTTTTATCGCATTTTAATTTCATCTCACAAAATTTTGAGAAATTTTAACCATGCAATTTTTGGATGACTAAGTTATTTTAATATAGAGCTATCAAAGTCCATGTGAAGTAGGTTTTCACTTTAGTGTTCAATTCAACTGAACTTCAACGCGCCAACCACCATCGTTGATGCTGGTGCTGGTTATTATCGTTCCTTAAATAATCATAGTTGTAGAAATCAATACATTACCGTTTTCTTCTTATTTTATATGTTAAGACATTAGTTGTTACGGTGCTGGTGTAGGTACGGTGCTGGTGTAGGTACGGTGTTGGTGTAGGTACGGTGCTGGTGTAGGTACGGTGCTGGTGTAGGTACGGTGCTGGTGTAGGTACGGTGCTGGTGTAGGTACGGTGCTGGTGTAGGTACGGTGCTGGTGTAGGTACGGTGTTGGTGTAGGTACGGTGCTGGTGTAGGTACGGTGCTGGTGTAGGTACGGTGCTGGTGTAGGTACGGTGCTGGTGTAGGTACGGTGCTGGGGTAGGTACGGTACTGGTGCAGGTACGGTGCTGGTGTAGGTACGGAGCTCATACATTTCATACAACAGCTACGTTCACTGTAGGCATTCATGTTACATGTATGGTACGGATGGGATTATAGTTTCCTCTGATCGATTGAAGTATTATCGAAGTGACCAACTGTCACTGAGGCTGCGCTGCTGGCTGCACCCGAACGGGAGTTGGTGATCCGAAACCGGGAAATTTGGCACAGACGGAGCTGGGAATTAGGATCTTTGTAAGAACTTAAGTGATAAGTATCTACATCGAACGGACTTCAGTGCTAAGAACTATGTTCATGGAAATGTCCATGAAAACATTTTAAATTCATTTATATGAACATTACATCATGCATACTGGGGTTCACTGTCACTTTCAGATTTAATTTCTGATTTTCAATGTTCAAGTAATGAGACAGCAATAAATAATAGGCTGAATAATAGCCATCGCAAAAATAGTTTCCTAATCACTCACGGCACTGAATTAAGAAGCAAATACCTCTCTTCAATTTCACATTTTTTTGTCTTAGTTAGTCATAAAATATTACGACACAAATAAAACGAATTTATTTGAATGATTTTTCACGTCTTACACAATTATTAACTAACTAGTGTGCACAGCCCGTCATAAATGACGGGATTCAGTACCTTTCTTAAATACATTTTCCAGATATGGGTGATAAACAAACATACCCATCCTAACAATACCAGTTATAAAAAATATTTTTGTACGTGTGCACTGGTATCACAGATACGGTCATTATAAATCCTTATGAGCGTGACAGAGTAATGGAAGAAGCGGACTCCAAACAAATTGAGCTAAAAGCTCAATAATGTGTATAAGGGATTATCACAATCTGATCACCACACATTCGTATCCATCATACAAATATATTTCAGTCGAAAATCGTCCCATAAATTGTCCAAATCAACCAAATTTAGCGCAATCAATCAATCAGCACGTTTACGGCAAAACATGTACATAAAAAACTGAGGAGACGCACCCTTGACTTGTTTTTTTTTTTGCCATTCAGTTTTAATGGCAATTTTTAATCACAATTTGTAGTCGCCGTGGTCAATATTTTTCAAATCTGAAAGTTTTCTGCAAATATAGACACCAGTGGCTTCAATTTAATACCTCACTTGACCATATAGACTCAGCCAATTTTCTAAACGGACTCGGACAAATTTTGAGTTACTGAATTAAGTATATAGATTATGTATTAAAAATAATTAACATCTATTCTGAGGACGGAAACAGTGAATCACATCACATTTGTTTACCAATATCTCGTATAGATCACAGTTGGTACAATCCACGACCTAAATTGAACACACAAATCACGTTTCGGGAACTAATTGATTCAGATGATCGTAAATATGTCTATTATTTTCAAAAGCCTTTGTCGGCAATTTATCGAAGCATAGTATGTTTGCGCTACAGCAAATGGAGAGTGCAGCGTACGCATGGGTGTGTCCTTGACTGGTGGGTGTCGTCTGCCACTAGTTACTGCGTCTGCAGGTGTTGTGTTCACGGCAGTTGCATTATAGTTAACTAACAATTATTTCGACCATTATCACATTCATCAGCTAATATGTCTTATTCCCTATGATTTAACGATGCAATTATGAATCATGCAGTAAGTTGCCTCAGAAAACTGTCGTTGTGCTAGCAGAAACTAACCACGGTTTTGTGTTCAGGAAGTCGGTTATCTTAGATGACAAAAGCCTAATTTAACCGAATATATTTCTTATATTTCAACAGTCATGTATATATTTCAGCACTAAAATCACGGTCATCAACAGATGGCTAATTAGTACTTGGTTGTACATCAAAAGGCTTAGGATCCTCAACTCCTGACGAAGGCTAATTATTCGAACCGGCTTCTGGGGCGAGTCTCCGGTGCTACTACAGGGTGAGATCTACCTCTAGCTAGTACTATAGCATGAGGTTAGGTTGCTAATGGATAACAATTATTTCAATACATTTAATTTAGAGATAAACACTGAATTTACACATCTCAAACCGCACCTGGGTAGGAGAGATATAGCGGCAGACCTCACGCTACAGTAGCACCGAGTCCCTGTATTTGTTACCGCGGTGTGTAATGAAGACCGTTTCTTGCCGAGATATCGAGGTTGCCATTGTATGCGTAACCAGCTACTAATGAAGGTTTCTCATTGTAGGTTATTTTTTAGATCGCGTTTCCTGCATTTCTAGTGAGCTTCGTCTCAATATTGATTCTTCCGTTTTCATGCTGAAGTGTTCTGACACTATACTTTATCTATTTGAATGTGGTTTCTTCTTACGAGTGAAAATTTCACGATTCACCTCAGTCTGGGAACACTTTTTCAACTTTCATGTTTCTTCTAGACGAGGACGTTTCTGTTTCAGTCCGCCTACTGTGTTTTTGCCGAGTGGGCGTAATGGAGCCGATCAGTGGAGGTGTCTTTTTTTGCTTCTTGCTTGAGGCCGATTGTTTATTGCTTGGCTCCATTCTTTACCTGAACTCAAAAGGAAAAAGAAACGAGCGACTGGCTTACCACAATTCCTGAAAATGCCCCATTCCAGTAACTTGGTCCGCTGACGTCACAATGATGTCCTTAACTCAAAGATGGTCTGGGTTTCATCTCTCGGAGCCAACTGATTCTATTCACATGAACCCTGAGTAGCGGACGAAGCACGAAGACAATTGTTTTTCCCACAAGTGTTTGAACAGTTTAAAGTAAAAAAATGACGGAGATACCACACCACAATAAAGTAACTCCTTTAATCTATCCGACCTCATCTTAACTCGAGGGCAGATTTCGTTAACTCTCTGCGTAAATTTCTCAAATATCTTATTAGTTCAATAATTTTTTGTTCTAGCAACACTCGATTATTCACACCGGTGACACAGCGCTTACGTTTTGCTTGAGGCGTTATTGATAATTGTTGCGTGCCATTGCCATAGTGTCGCGTTGCGCGACCTAAGGAGTGAATTTCAGTTAGCTATTGATAATTTGCTCGCAATGCTTATTAAAATCTTGCAGTAACTAAATTAACGTATATTTCTGGCTAAATTTGTAACGGTCAAGCTAATCCAATAACAGTTGTCAACAGTGGTAGTTGACCTCGTTAATTCTGGAAGCTCAAAATCCGTATTTTTGCCGACTAAAACACTAAAAAAGGAAAGCACGTTCTCTATTACGATTTCGATACAGCGGACTGAAATATGAATTATTTCTTCATACTAGATCCTTTACAAGTAAAGTATTCACGAGATCCTTTCGCAAATCACAGCTGTTTTTAAAGCGCTATCTATTTCGGGAAATGATAGCGAATTTCAGAGCGAAACATTTCTTTAGAAAACAACTGACACAAGAAACGTTGGAATTGATCTTAGTTTAAACCAGGAAATTCTACTCAACTACGCCTGCCATCGATGATGGATAAAGTGGAAATCCAATAACATTAAAGTTCACAACTTTTTCCGTCGATTTTTAAGATTAATTCTAGTCTAAGTAGTAGTAGTAGTAGTAGTAGTAGTAGTAGTAGTAGTAGTAGTAACATGGGTTTGCTAGCGCGTCAGTTACTCAAACTATATCGCACCGAAGGTTACATATTTTAATTCGTATCAGACTTTTCCAAATTACCACACAAGATGAACATCTCTATTATTTGAAACATCAAAATTATATGAGCATCATGATCATAATTACAACTCAAGATTACAAGTGTCTCCTCATTAAAGTCTGTACACAACAGAGTACATTCGAAACCGACTGAGCAGCCAAACCCCGTAGAAGGTTTCAGCTGCCCACCCATTTATGGCCGGACGCCTTATTCACGCTGAAACCCCCGAGGTACCAGCGCAGCGCGCCCGGCCGCACCCCCGTCAAGTTCGCACATTTGGACGCCGCCCACCCCTCTCCTTCCATCTCCGTGTTGCTACAATACGTTGCCATTCGCGCCAATTATTTAACTATGTAGTACTTCTGAGGTTTATTAACCTATCTGTTCGTTATACATTGATTATTAATCACTGCATTATAAACACTACATGTATTTAGTAAGTGGATACTACAGCGGAATACCAAAGTTAACCTGTATTAAATCATTATAATAAGTTTTGACAACGACCGCTGGTGTTTGGCTATTCAACCCTACATCTCGGCACGCAAAAACAGTCATTTTAAACTTTTTAAAGTTAACCTTAAACTAACTGAACTTGGCCTAACCTTACCCAACCTAACCTAACTTAACTTAACCTAACCTAAATAAATTTAACCTAACATTTCTGTAGCTGCTCGGAGGTGGTGCTGTAGCTGCTTGGAGGTGGAGGGAGAGGGGTGGGCGGCGTCCAAATGTGCGAACTTGACGTGGGTGCCGCCCGGCCGCACCCACATTAAAGTTGCTCCACTCCGTGTGCGTGAGCGAGTCTGTGTACGTGCATGGCTAGTCAACGTTATCAAAAACCACGCCCACTTCAACAGCTGCCACGCGTCGCTGCGTGACATAATTGTGATACAAACATTTATTATGCTGTACACTTTGCCATTGAAGTATCATTTAATAATGGATTAAAATTCTCTATGTTTCACTGTACAATTAAACGTCTCAGCCGTCTTGAACCGTTCAAGACGGCTGAGACGTATTCAAAACGACACATATACGAGTTAGATCAAATAAGAGCACAGTTACCGCGATTCTACCGTGTCATAATGTATCGTTCGTATGCCACGAAGTATTGTTTGCAATGCAAATCTCTTTGGTTTATATTATAAATATGTAGTTCATTCGAACAATTAACCCATTCTTTTTAAGTGAATAAAAGTATTTTATTCACTTAAAAAGTAAATAAAAGTATTTTAACTGTTTCATTATAATATGCATTAAATTAAAGTATTCAAGAGCTGAAGCGTTCTGCAAGATGCCTTTTATGCATATTGACGCCAAATGAATTCGATTAATTTAATTTTACAAATTCAGTGGAAAACTTGATGAGCTCATATCAGTATATTTACTAGCCACTTCCTTCCCGTTTAATTCCATACTATTTTGGACGTAAAGTGCAAAGTAAAGTAACCTCGGTACTTTCATTGGCGATAAAGAAAACTGGACGCTAACACAAGAAGAAATGAATGGTATAAATTGCATCACAAATGTTTCACCTTTTTAGTTTCCCTCGGGAAATAGTCCCCCTTCCCCTGTCATATATGACTTACAAATATGATGTTTCATCAATAACGATTTTTTTTCAGTTGCTCAGGCGATGAGATAGTTTTAAATGAATATCAAAGCTCGTGGCCACACTATTCAATGCCACCAAGTTAGTTATTTTTTGTGTCTTTACGTGACAACTATGATAGATTGGACGATATTTAATGTCATTTTCAAAACTTCTTACATAAGTAATGAAAAAAACATTCTAAATTAAAGATATTTGCATGCAGTAATATTTATATGTATATGTGAGACATGCTTTCATTATTTATTATGAATTTAATCACGATCGCTTTTCAACTTCTCAACTCTACGAAATATTTTCAGTTCTTCACGTGTTTAAATAAAAAAGAATTCACTTAACATTTTTTACTGCAAAAGGCCAATCGTTAAAATGCTATGCTTCTGCCAACCTATAAAATGCAACTTTTCGGTGCAACTATCATCTTTGGGCTGAAAAAGCTAGCCTGCTGGTGATCGTTATTTCTACAGTACAAAATATCACTCCTATATAGTCGTCTTACAATGAGAACTTTGTGTTTACTATGTCTGCTTCTACTTGAACAATTGATTGTCATTTTCTATCAATGTGACCGTATAAAAATATGATTTACTTCATTTTTCAGCCCGAAGGTAGTAATAGTTTCATCGAAACGTTGCATTTTTTAGATTGATAGAAGTCTAAAATTTTAACGATTGACATTTTGCAGTAAAAAATATCACGATTGCTTTATTGAGCAAACTTCTGTACAAATAGATCTAAAAACTTATGAAAGATGACTTTTTTGAAAGCATTATTGCTTGCGATGAAACACTACTGAATTGCTGAATTCTGCACGTTTCTAAATATACATATTAAGTGATAAATTTTTTTTTTTTTCAAATATTATGCAAGTGCATAACGAACTGCATTGCGGCATCTGGTCACGCATAGTTGGACGATACAACGACCTCTGGCAATGAGTTCAACTCTGGACCAGTGCACATGACGAACCCTACACGCACACGGCCGCTGAAACACAAGCACACAGAGTGGAGCAACTTTGACGTGGGTGCGGCCGGGATGCCACGTTGTGTGTGCCCTCAGATCTCGCACCTCTTCTCCTCTGTAATTCCACGAACAAAAGCCTCCCGATTCTTCATGTCAACTCATAATATAGCTCTCGCCTGATTCATTCTCAAAAGGTCTAGACTGTTCTAAGCCACAGAGAAAGTCCCTCAATTTTGATTCGTTGGATGCTTGCATGTCCTGAAGTTTCGCACTCTGATTGGCGCACGCTCGATACCCCAAACACGTGATTCCTTAGAGAGCACACCATTGGTGTAGATGGTGCCGCTTTCTGCTTAAGCCTTAGGCCCCTTTCATACAGAGCGTGAAATCACGCTGCGTGTAAAAATCACGCAGCGGGATTTCACGTTGAATCGTTCACACGAGGCATTTTTTTACGCTCGATTCTGTCAGTTTTGCATTGCTGTTCTCCGAGAGTGCTCACGAGTGTTTGTGGACTGGGTAATAATGGCTGGTCAGAGTAAAGTAAAGAACTCCTTTTATACTTGCTGTATAAAAGACAGCAAAGGAAGAGAAGAAGGCGGTGCTGGGTACATAAGATAGTCAGTTTAAGGCGCAAGAAGGAGAATTTGCCACGCTATTTGCAAAATTAAGGGAAGATGAAGCCAAATTCTTCAATTACTTCCGTATGTCTGTCGAAAGTTTTGACGAATTGCTGTCATACGTCCAAGGCAAATTAACCCGCAACAACACGCAGATGAGGGATGCTGTACCTGCTATTGAAAAACTGGCTTTAACCCTCAGGTATAGTATTTCGGTCTTGCTAAGTAAGTAGGTTGTAATAATGGCAATATTAAAAAAATCTTTCTTTAGTATAAAAAACTTTTACTTAGTACTCCAATCCATATAAAAGAAATGTAAGAAATAAACAATAACACAACACATCCACTCTGACCTCATCCACACATCCACTCTGACCCACTCTCTGAACCGCACTGCGAGGCGGCGTGAAAACACGCACAGTGTGCAAGGTAGACTTGAACACCATTGAAAGCTAAACTTTTGCGTGAAATTTCACGTTGCGTTTTTAGCAGACACACGCTCGGCATCAGGCGTGAACTTTCACGCTGCGTGAAAACCTGTCGCGTGTGAATAGAAGTGTACATTATCTATGTCCGCTTAGGTTCGGCGTGAAATCACGCAGTGTGATTTTTTACACGCAGCGTGATTTCACGCTCTGTGTGAAAGGGGCTTTACTCCTTCTCTTTTGAATCTGCCCTCGCGCTACCCAGTTCAGCCAAAACCTCTGCCTTTTGATCCCAAGCCTGCGTGTGTGTGTGTGTGTGAGCGTGTGTGAGCCGGATATCCCTACATGCGCGGGTACCCAGCATATCTCGACACTCCTTCGTTCGTTTACAAGCTGTGCCAGCTTTGTGACGATCTCCGCAATAATGGGGTGGGTACTGTTGTACATCTGAGCAGCATCTATTACACTTTTCGAGTCTACGAAGACGGTGAAAGAATGATATGCGTGCTCCTCGATCAGCTGTAGCGCTTCCATCACACCATACAGCTCTGCTGAGAAAATCGAGGTCTCTGGGATCAGTCTCCTAGCCCTCACTATTTCCCCGGACACAGCGGCACATCCCACAGCGTCTCCTGTCTTAGAGCCATCTGTATAAATTTTCACAGAGTTTGCGTGTTTCTCCAGTATGTGTTCCATGAAAATTCCTTTCAGGATGTTAGCCGGCATCGACTCCTTTTTGGGCATTCGACATCCAGGGCAGAAACTCTCCACGGGGACACGCCATGTCGGAGAGCAGTCAAAAAGTATAGGTGGCACTCTCATGGGTCCCAGCTGCATGGCAGCCATCAGCGCAGGATAGTTCAGTGATGATGGCAGATAATACGGGAAAGGCAGATGTCGTCCGGAAGGTGCGTGCACGCTTTTCCATGTAAGAGACAGGGGCAGCTGATCTAGACGAGCCAAGTACTGTAGGCTCAGCTGCACACGGCGGAGCCAAAGGGGGGGTTCTCCACTCTCCACACACAAACTGACCGACGGGGAGGTCCGAAAGGCGCCAGTGCAAAGTCTTATTGTCGTGTGGTGCACCGGGTCTAGCGTTGATAAAGAAGTTTCCCTTGCATACTGGTATATAGTACATCCAGAGTCCAGCTTACTTCTGATCAGGGTTCTGTATAGGCGCAGCAACGTTACACGATCAGCTCCCCACGCCAGGCCTGATACGCATTTCAACAGGTTCATTCTCCTATTGCAGTTTGACTTCAGCTCGGCCAGGTGGGGTTTCCACGATAGTTTGTCGTCGATAGTCATACCCAGAAATTTAGCACTATGAGCAAAGTTTATCGGTACTCCCCGGAGCAGTAGCTGTGGAGGGTTCCGTCGGCATCGTCCCTGAAAGTGCAGGGCTACAGTCTTCCCAGTGGAGAATACGAAGCCATTTTCCGTTGCCCAGTCATTCACACCGTTGATTGCCAACTGCACTCTGCGCGACAGTGCCGGCAAATACGCTGATGAAGAGTAGATCATGAAGTCATCAACATACAATGATGACGAAACATCGGCCGGCAGTGTGGAGGTGATGTCATTTACGGCCAGAGAGAAGAGGGTACAGCTCAGCACACTACCCTGGGGTAGTCCCTCCTGCTGGGTTTGCCAAGGCGATAATGTGGCTCCCACCCTCACACGGAAAGTTCTCTCCTGGAGGAATTGCTGGACAAAAAAGGCCAAATTGCCCCGAAGGCCACACCCATAAACACGTTCTAGGATACCATGTCTCCAAACGGTATCATATGCTTTGTGCAGGTCAAAAAAGACACATAAGCTCTGCTTACGGGCCGCAATATTCTGGACTAGATGGCTCTGTAGCCTCACAACAGCATCCGTGGTCCCTCGAAGCTGTCTGTAGCCGAATTGGACAGGATTCAGGATTTCCTCCGCTTCCAGCCATCGGACAAGTCGAATGTTCACAATTCTCTCTAGCAGTTTGCACACACAGCTCGTTAAAGCGATCGGTCGGTAACTGTCTACTCGGGTGGCCGGTTTTTGGGGTTTGGCAAAGGCAAGGATTGTTGCAGTGCGCCAATCCTTTGGGAATACATGTATCCTTCAAACCTTGTTAAAAATATGAAGGAGCTGACGTAAGGCTGTTGGATGCATCCTGTTCAGCATCTGATAACGGATCCCATCAAGGGCCTGGTGCAGTATTTTTGCAAGTTCTCAAGTTGCGGTATATTTCAAGGAAGGTGAAAGGCTCATTGTACGAGAAGACTGCCTCTGTAGCGAAGTCTGGCTTATGTTACTCTCTTTGGCGTTTGTGCACACGGAAAGCAGGTGGATATTGAGCTTCACTGCTATTATGCGCGAACCTATCAGCCAGCGCCGTCGCCACTCGCCGTGGATCTGCCGTGAGTACGCGGTCTAGTTCCAGACAGGGTCTGCCACAACTATACCTTCCCTTCATCTTTCTCGCACGTTGCCAGATTTTCGTCATAGGCGTGTCGGTATTTAGGCTGCTAACATATTTGCGCCACGAATTGCGCCTAGCAGCGTCTTTGATAAATTGGGCCTTCGCTCTCGCTCGCTTGTAGGCAATTATATCCCCCAGCTCGCCGGTGCGCCTGGAGCGTCTCAGGGCTTGCCGCCTCTCAAAGTTTGCCACAGCGCAGTCGTTGTTCCACCAAGGAACACGGTACTTTGATGTACCACCGCGAGTCACCGGGATAGCAGCACCAGCAGCATTCTTGAGGGTACCGGTAAATCGCTCCACCATGTCGTCAACCTCCAGCAGATCGTCCACTTCTTCCATCTGGGTTAGGGCTTCAAAAGTATCCCAGTTGGCACGCCTCATGCAGTATCGAGGTTCCACTGGCACTGGAGCAAACTCCCTCACTTCCATAACAATGGGGAAGTGGTCACTCCCATGAGTATCATCCAGCACGCTCCACAAAATGTCAGGGAATATGTCTGGAGTGCTGAAACTAAGGTCAATTGCGGAGGTCGTCCCTGTTTGGACGTGAAAGTGAGTGGCGATCCCAGTGTTGAGTAAGCAGAAGTTGGCTCTCGTAATGAACTGGTTTATTTGCCTACCACGTTGGTCGCTTTGTGCGTTGCCCCAAGCCATGTGCTTCGCGTTAAAATCGCCTACCACAAAAGAGGGCCCAGGCAATTGAGTACTGATATTCTCAAAATCTGGCAATGAGAAATGTTCAGCTGGGGAGATGTACATGTTACAGATGGTGGTCATTTTCTTGTTGAACCAGAAACGGATTGCCATTGCCTGGATCTGGGTGTTCATCGGCACTTTGGAATAACCCAAGTCCTTCCTTACAAGAACAGCCAGTCCAGATCCAGGGACAGGATTTGGTACGTGAGAGAAAGTTTCTATATTATAGTTGGCTGGTGGGGTCGGAGTTATGTCTCCCAGCATGGTCTCCTGGAGACATATGCACAGTGGTTGTTGTTGCTGGATGATGGTCAGGAGGTCACCGTAATTCCTACGGTATCCTCTACAATTCCACTGTAAAACACTTTGTGTAATGTTCCCTTCTCTGGAGGTAGTTCTTTTGGATCAGGCGGTCTTTGATTTGATGGGGATTTGGTTGGTACTGGTCTCTCACCCCACGCGCGCAAGGGCACGGTTGGGAGAGGTTTTGGAGTAACCTTCGATGGTAGAGCCCACACTCGTGTAAAGTCAGGCGCAGTCTCCTCTGGCACTCTTCCTACGCGGTCCAACGAACGCACACGCTGTGCCACTGAGGGTTCCGGCTTTCTCACACTTCTGCGGCTCTCGTGTATTGTCCTTACATCTTGGGGAGGTGGCATCTCGGACTGTTTGTTCGTACTGTAGATGGTCGCAGGCTGCTTGTCGATTGGACGGGCCACTTTTATCGATGCTTCACCATGGCCATGGGTCAAGCCGGTATTCGCCTGGGCTTCCGCGTGCGTATCACCATGACGCTTTCCTGACTCAGCTTGGCGCTTCTTACTGTCAGATGCTACAGTTTCCGCAGTCCTAGCCACCTTTGACATGGCACCACCAACGGGTGGCGATCTCACACTCGGTATGCGTTTCCGCGATCCCGAGGAGACTTCCGAGCTCCGACACACAGGGACTGGGAGGTCCGCTTGAGCACGTGACACATCAGGAAGATCGCTTCGCTCAGGTCTATCAGCAGGTCGGGGTCCAGCAGCGGGAGTACGGCGTGCAACACGCGCGGCATCAGCACCTGCGGTGGGGTCCCGACCAGCAACACTGGGGGCTCCTGTAACTGCCGGGTGCACTGGCACAACAAAGCTAGGTCTCCTTGGAGGGGCCCGCACTGCAGTGGCATAAGACGTCTCTGATCTAACGTATCGGTTACTCACAGCACGCTTAGCTTCCCCGTAACTCATTCTCTGCGATGTTTGCGCGGCCAACACCTCTTCTTCCATTTTATAATAAAAACATTCTTTGGAGCCAGCAGGGTGTGGTTTATCGCAGTTAGCACATCTCGGGGGCTTATCACAGGGCAGTTCGTGCTGGTCCTCGGCACAATTTGGGCATGCCCCTCTTGAGGATCGACAGGTCTTAGCACCATGCCCATATTGCTGACACTTATAGCAGCGTCGTGGCCTTGGGACGTATTGTCGCACGTTGCACCTCGTCCATCCTATATTCACATGTGGCGGCAGGGAGCATCGGTCAAACGTCAGGATGTAGACAGAAGTGGGCACCAGGGCACCATTAACGTGTTTCTTGGTTCGGTACAGCGCCTTCACTTCATACTGCCGCAATTCCTCCAGGAGGCGCTCATCAGCGTAACCAGGATAATTGGTGTAGTAGATCGTTCCTGTGCTCTTATTGAGGCTTCCATGTGGGGTCACTTCCACACCCACGCCAGCCAGATGGCGAATACTCAATATGTTGCGGCTCTGCTCAGAGTTACGGATCTCCACCAAGAGGCCATCACCGCGAGTCTCTGTGATCTTGGCGGGTCTACCTCCCAACCCACAACACAGGTCACGGTTTGCCGTGATCACATCAATGTGTGTCAGAGGTGAACCGTCGCTAGCTTTAATATTGAAGAACTTTTTGTACAACGTGGGCAAATTCGGCTCCACCAGGTCGAAGGGCGCGGCCTCCTCAAGAAGATGCAATCTTCTGCCACGGCGTCGCCCACGACCTGGCCTGTTTGTTGGACGTTCAGGTGCGTAAGGTTCATGAGTTATAACATTGTTTTGTCCGCGCTCTGTTTCCTCGCCCACAGGTTGGTGCGGCGGTGGTTGCAGAGGCGGCTCTTTAGAGGAGGAGGTAGGTTCAATGTCCTTGTTAGGTATCCGAGTCGTCAACGGGGGGTGAGCAGCCAGAGTTGTATCGGTGGAAGCAAGCACATTGCTTTAGGTCTCTCTTGTCAAGGAGGGTCTCCCCCCCCCTATCCAGGCTGGCTCAGGCCGGAAAAGAGACCCCCGAGCAGTCAGTAGCCATTTGATATATCATCTATATTTGAGGCGGGCACACAATGACCAATAGGGGGTGAATACCCCCTACCACCGTCAACCCCGGCCCGTAGCAGCCCCTTGTTTGCTCGGGATAACGGGGGCTTTATCACTCGTAACTGCCGGGGTCCGGTTTTATTTACATGGGGGGCCTTCCCATGGCCCCCCATTTTGTCTGGCTGCTCCGAGTGAGCCTGTCTGCCGCGGTTGTACCCACCAGGACCGAGGTCCCGACAGCATAGCCTCACTCCTCCTCACAAAACACAAACCCTCCCACCACAATAAGGTAAGGGGGCGTTGGGAGGGAAAATAAAGCAAAGGGAAGCAAAGGGTGAGCCAGCAGACCTAAATGAAATATTATGACATAAAAATGTCATAGAGAAGTGCTGGCTGCATGCACACCAAAATTTCGATTCCACCTATCATAATGACGAAGAATCATTGTTGTGCATTTTTATACATATTGTCTGGATGAAACTTTTTCCATTGTGTCGCAGACCCCCTGGGACTTTCTCAGGACCCCAAGTTTGAGAACCACTGACATAAAACATTAGAGAAGGTTGCCAGAAATGTACATTTTCTCACAAACACAAAAAAAAGAACAAGAAACAATTCAAGATTGTGACCGTCATCCCTGGATATAAACGAAAAAAAAAAGAATTTGCAATGCAAGTCTAACAAATGTCACACGGATGCGACAAGAAACACTTCAAAATAGAATGTCAACGGCTGATTTTCATGCGTCATCCTAAAAAGCCACTCAGCAACTGAAAGAAAGTTCTCATTTCATTCGAAAAGACACATTATAAATTAAAGAAAATTGCGCAGAATAGCACGCAAAATGAAGAATGAATGTTAGGAAGGAAATAAAATTTCACCTAAAACAACTCAACCGAGGCGTTACTTACTTTAAATAAGATAGTTCAGACATGTTTAATTATAAATGTGGTTTTAAAAGAGGAAGGAGAAGACATCATTAAGAAATCACTTAAAAGCATGCAGGGTATATGCACATAGTTTATAGAAACAGCACGTTTCACAGAAATTTATGCAACAAGATGAAGTTGAAGGCGCAACGAATAATGAAAAACAGCACTGCAGTAAACAAAAATAAAGATGGTCCTTAAAAAAACTAAAAACATTTCCACAGAAACATGATCCCCTTAAATTTTGGTTCAGGACCTCACATATTCCTCTCCTGAGCACTAATTCAAATGGACACAAAAGTTACATTCTCCAGAGGGAGAAGCCCGTAAGATCTTTGACCACACGGAAGAGCTGCAATCTTTAAAGAATGTGAATCGTGATGCAGTGATTAGACATTTGAATAGCCCATAAATCTGCATTTCACATCTTGCAAGACAACGCATTAATGTTTGCTTGCTAGGTGTTTTTCAACTTTACACTTTCGAGCGGAAGAATAGTTACATAATTCACACTTGAACAGCTGACCTTCACCATGTTTGCTGGCTAGGTGACGTTTAAGATTACCCTTATGAGCAGAGGAATATTCGCATAACTCACACTTGAAAAGCTGACCTTCACCATGTTTGCTGGCTAGGTGACGTTTAAGATTACCCTTATGAGCAGAGGAATATTCGCATAACTCACACTTGAAAAGCTGACCTTCACCATGTTTGCTGGCTAGGTGAAGTTTAAGACTACCCTTATGAGCAGAGGAATATTCGCATAACTCACACATGAACAACTGACCTTCACCATGTTTGCTGACTAGGTGTTGCTTAATACGCCCCTTTTGAGAAGAGGTATATGCACATAATTCACACTTGAACAGCTGACCTTCACCATGTTTGCTGGCTAGGTGAAGTTTAAGATTACCCTTTCGAGCGGAAGAATAGTTACATAATTCACACTTGAACAGCTGACCTTCACCATGTTTGCCGGCTAGGTGTTGCTTAATATTACCCTTACGAGCAGAGGTATAGGCACATAATTCACACTTGAACAGCTGACCTTCACCATGTTTTCTGGCTAGGTGAAGTTTAAGATCACTCTTTTGAGCAGAGGAATATTCGCAAAATTCACACTTGAACAGCTGACCTTCACCATGTTTGCCGGCTAGGTGACGCTTAATATTACTCTTATGAGCAGAGGTAAATGCACATAATTCACACTTGAACAGCTGACCTTCGCCATGTTTGGAGGCTAGGTGAAGTTTGAGCTTATTCTTTCCAGCAGAGGAATAGTCACATAACTCGCACTTTAAAAGCTGACCTTCACCATGTTTGCAGGCTAGGTGATGCCTAATACTACCCCTATGAGCAGAGGTAAATGCACATAATTCACACTTGACCAGCTGACCTTCGCCATGTTTGGAGGCTAGGTGAAGTTTGAGCTTACTCTTTTCAGCAGAGGAATAATTACATAATTCACACTTGAACAGTTGTCCTTTCCTATCTTTGCTAGCTTGGTATGGTTCACGTTCGTTTCTACGAGCAGAGTCATTCAAGTTACGCCTGTAAAATCGACTATGAACATGTCTGCTTATTTGAGGTCTTATTTTGCGTTTACCAGACAAACACTGCGTCAAGTTTTCTTCATTTGCTGAAGAATGTTTGCATACTTCACACTTGTACACCATACTATTGTTTAATGCACCTTTTTTAGGTGAATCAGGACTGGACTTGACGACAAAACAAGAGTAACATAAATCACATTTGCGCTCTTCCTGACCATGTTCAACACGTGGCTGTTCCATCGTCATCTCCACACCTGGATATTGGTTACCCCCGGATAGACCTTCGTACCGGCTTTCCTTGTCATGCTGCTCCACTACATGCCGCTTCAAAATACTTATGTACATAGTGGAGTAATCACACAACCCACAATCGTAGTAACATCCTAATTTGTGCCTGACACGGAGATGCAGCTCCATAAAGTCCTTCCTACCAGTGATGTAATCACAATGTTCACACAGTAAGTGCCGTGACATGAGTCTGTCAGCAGGTGCGGCCTCAAGACCAATGCCGCTACTTGACACATCTGATGGTAGCGAGTCAGCGCTCCCTTGAGATGATGCAGCTGGTCCCTGCTGAACAGCATTCGTGATGTACGCACCAGAGCTGCCTTCCCTCAACTCGTCCTCCGCTTCTGCGTGCCCTGAATGTGCCTCAGTGCAGTCATAGTCTACTTCCCTCTTGAAAGTAACTGCATGAGAGTCTGAACTTGAACTGGCCTGTGAGGAAGAACTTTACTCGATTATTACTGGTAAGTGTTCTCGGAAAATAAACACACTATATGAAAAATTGCAACTAAACGCAAATATGCACTTGGTAACCATGTACTTTAGAGACGAAGTTGTGCTCTTGAGCATATGTTCTTACTTTAATCTTAAGCAAATGCGCTCAACTGTTCAAAACAAAACAAACAATTTATGCAAATAATACAGGAAGCAAAAAATAAAGAATACACGAAAGAAATTTGAAAAGCACATTCTGCCTTCCCTGCCGGTTAATACTTGAATATGGAGCAAAAGTTTAACGAAGTATTCGTGCAATCGAAAATTACAAAACAAGACTCGATACAATACCGACAGTCAAAGATAGTCACTCTACGTGGTAAAACAATTTTTGAAAATAAGATGTATTACACTAACCAGCAGTAAGCAATCAAATAGACAATAAATATCAATTTGACGGAATTGAAACTCGAGAATAATGGAGTGTGCTGTGAAATTATTTTCTGGAACCAGAGTAAAACATCGCTTAACAGCTAATGAGATATTATATTCTAGTGCCCCCTCAGTTACCCCTCAAATTATATTCTAGTCTTTTTTGGTGTACAGTTATCTTAATATGTCTCAATGTAAATTCATTCAATAAAAAGTTCCAACTCCTCCACTGCGTATCACCGATACCAACCGCAGGAGGAGCATATAAGTAAAGCTCATCATCTTCAGCCAATCATCGCCGCAAATGGAACTCAACTGCTGAAGCAGCAACACCTGGCCTTATACTTGGTGACCCCAGACATTACATTTAAAATTGGTGACCCCAGTCAGCCTCTTTCAAATCGGCACCCTAGCTGTTCCAACAACTGGAGACCCCACAATTTTCAGCGGTTCCACCAACGGGCTGAGGCTTCAACATCGCTTGCCCCTTACAACTGGTGAAGCTAGCAGCTCTCCAGCAGTTTCACCATCGGACCAGGCCGATGCTTCTAAAGTGCCTGCCCCTAACAACTGGTGACCCGAGCAGCACTCATTTCCGCTAAGTGTTTCTACCATCCGAGAACATTTAATGAAGCGCCAAAACGCACAACCGAGCCGCCAAACGCCTACACCACGGCCTCATCGCTCCGCCTTATCGCACGGTCTCTTCGCATCGCTCGGCCTCATCGCAACGCTCGTCCTCATCGCAAGGACGGTCCGCCTCATCCCTCAACACCAACGTTCTGCAGCATCATTAATTTAATTCACTAAATTGTATCATTCGGACTTCTTTCTCTCTAGGGGGAGGGTACTTGTAGTGCCCTACCTCAGTTACCCCTTAAATCGTTTCTAGTCTTTTTTGTGCTCAGTCATCTTAATATGTCTCAATGTAAATTTATTCAACTGTTGGCTTACCTTAAATTTTGCCCGGTGCCGACACCGACAGCAAAACCGCCAAGCAGCTGCCGCAGCTGGGTGGCCTTCCTCGTTGGCCCAGAGGAACGAAAGCAAGGCACCTGCCTTGCTTATCACAGGTAACGAAAACACGCCGACGACTATGCGAACCGAAGAGCGAAAACACACGCGCGTCTACTCTCCGTCACTCTCAGAAGAACACTGCCGACCGGCCGGCTGCGACGCGCGGCGGTTGCGTCATGGTACGACAACTGTCGCAACGTACGACAGTCCCACATCTCCCCCAGTTTCTCAGGAAACTAGTGTGGCGGGGTGCCTAGCACTCGTACTCGCTTAGGTACGAGGGACGCCGTCGCTCACGGCGTGACCGCCTCAATTGCGCCGGCTCCCCCTGGGGCTGCTCCGCCTTTTCGTAGATAGCAGCAGGCTCCTCGCCCTCTTCGTCAGGGGAGTCTTCACTCGACGCGCTATCTGCCGCCGGCACCACTGGCGTTGCGTTTAGTTTAGTAACAACCACTCTCTTGGGCAACGCAAGAGGAGCTGCACCGCCGCCACCCCCTCCACCGAAGCTAACTGCTTCGGGCTCCGCAGCGCCATCAACGCCCCTATGATTCTCGGGAACACGGCCCCGGTCACCACCAATTCGCCGTCTCCTGACGTCGCGCACATGCCTAGGCATGCCGTCTACACAGACTACGTGCTTTGACACGACGCTGGTGATCTCACCTGACGTCCACTGCTTCGTGCATGAAGGCAGTGGGGGTTTCACCCACACCTCATCACCGACAGCAAAGCTGTTGTTCGCACAGCCATCAATCACCCGCAGATTGACGTCGAACGGCACTCGCCAGCGATACCGAAAAATACCGCTCGAAGGGACTGAGCCCGCCTCAGTGTCCTTCCGGGGCGTCACATTATACCAAAATGTAGCCTCCTCAGGAGTGATACCTCCCCTGGCGGCGATCCTCTTGATCGTCCGATGATTTCTCTCCACGATCCCGTTGCCGCTCGGGGCGTAGGCGGCACGGAATCGCAGCGAAATCCCCCACGCATCAGCGAACTGTTCCACAGTCGCTGATCGAAACGCCGTAGAATTGTCCAGCAGCAACTCGTCACACGGCCCTCGCTCAATTACGACCTCACGCAAGTGAGCGACAATGCTCGCTGCTGACTCATTCAGCAGCCGTCGCCAGATGGCGAACCGCGAGGGACCACAGTCAACCAATGACAGGTAGAGCTTATTGCCATAATGGGTTACGTCAATCGCAACCCGGCGCCAACTCTCCTCCACAGACAGATCCCCTCGCTCCACGAGATTTTCCCCCCGCAGCGCAGGATCGATCCGCTGGCAGGCCTCGCATCCAGCCAGCTCACGCTTCACCTGTTCGCGCGACAGATCACTACGGATCTAACGCGACAAGTAGAGCGTTCGATCGATGCCCAAATGATGCGGCAGATGAGCCGCCCAAATGGCATCCTCGAGACTCTCTCCAGTGGCAAGCACGGCAGACACCTCAGCGACGGCTTCACCACCATTGCGGTAACTAAGCCACCTCTTAGGTACCCTGGTCAGCTGGTCGGCCTTGTTCTCGATCGTCGAGACGAAGCGAACAGACACGACCAGACCATGCTCAGCGATCGTCTCACGGATCACCCCAAGACGTCGCTTCACGAGCATCTCCGCCGCACCCTTCGTGCGAACACGATTGCGACCATCGACAGTGTTGTCCATCCATGTGACGACTGTCCGGGAATCGCTGGCGACCGTGAAGGTCTCAAAACCCCACGCAATCGCCAAATTGATACCCCGCGCCACCGCTTCCAACTCGGCCACATTGATATGAAGGTGGTCCGACTCTTTTCGGAGCCAAGACGCGTCCTTCACAATGCGGCCATCGACCTCAAGGGCCACACCAACTCCGAGGGAGCTGGCGTCAGCCCACACGGTAACCGTACCATGCGAGTCGACACCCCACACGCCCCCAACAGGGTCGTCCCGACGAGCCCGCGCCAACAGCTCCGCAGCCAACGAGCTGACAGAACTGTCAACCGGGCCGTCCCAAGAGCCGCTGCACCCCAGCCGTTTCAAAAAACTGCAACAAGGACGCAGCCACCCCGCCACGGGGTAATGGCCGACTAACCGACCGCACAAAGAAAACAGCCCTCTCTTCGTTAAGCCGGCATTCACCGAGCCAAACTCGGAGAGAGCAGTCCCCCGCGACATCCGAAGATGTCCGTTGGCATCTTTCCGCAAAGAAATGCCCAACAGCCGGCCTCCATCCAGGCACTCAGGCTCCTTCGACACAAGTCCGTACCGTGCCAGATGCTTCCGGAGCTCCTGCGCGCTGAGAATGGACTCACAAACCACTACATCATCGATATAGTGGTCCGTCCCTCGACGAACGCGATCGTTCAACGACAGAACCTTGCCGAGAATCACCGTCATGATTCGAGGCGCACACGAGAGGCCGAAGCCTAATCGCGTCAAAGCGTAAGGCACACCCTTAAACTTCACGATCTGGTACCGCCACAGATCCTCGGAAACGTGGATCTGCAGGTACGCGGACTTAAGGTCGACGACCTTGAGCTCGCCCCGCAGCTGCCGCCACTTCCGAATCTTGTTGCCACACACAGCGACCATGTCATCACCAGTATGACATTCGACAAAGCCGTTCAATTCACGATAATCCATGACCGGACGGACCTTGTCCTTCGTTGGTTGCACGACGGCCAGCAACGGAATGACGCCCGGGATGGGGCCATGCCATCGCCGCAACCAACCCTTTGAGATCCAACTCTGAATCTCCGCATCATAGCGCTCACGCACGTGAGGCGCCCGAGTACATCCGTACTCCGCGACCCGAGTCTGCAACCCCTCGGGCGGCTTCTCAGACCACCGCCAACTGACGGTCCACCGACCGTCAGCGAACCTAGCAACAAAGTCAGGGTCGACGATCTCGATCGGTGCGGGCGCACCTCTCGACTCCACCGACCCCGCCCCTGTCACCAGGCCGGCTCCCACCTTGGCACGGTCGAGTCCATTGCTGGACCCCCTACAGCATCCAGCTGACCGGGATCTCCCCCAGTCAACTGCATACTTCGAGTCAGGACCTCTCCTAACGGTGACGCCCCCCATGTGATCAATAACATCACTCCCGAGGAGACAGTCCACGCCAAGATTCCTCAACTCCGGCATGACGAGCGCAGTGACACCAAAGCAATGCCCCTGCAACCTGACTACCACACGACAGTGCTTTCCCACATGGGAAGTTCTGCCGTCCGCCGTTAGCAACGGCCGCCCCGGCCGGGGGCATTGGCCCACCACCACCCGCGGACAAACCACCGTCCGCTCGCTCCCGGAGTCTACCAGACACCAAGAACAATGCCCATTCAAGTTGGCACGAACGACTGGCAACCGACGCCCCGTCGTAACGCCAGTCGCTCCGAGCGATTCTAGATCGCCCCGACCTAGCGACACACCCGTGCCGCTCAAGGTCCCTCTCTCCGAGGGGGCGCCGTCACCTCCCTCGGGGGGAGGAGACCTCCGGTAAGCTTGGCTTACACGGATTCCATTGAGGAGGACGCGTCGCCCCGACTGGCGTCCTCCGCAGAGAAACCCGACCCCCCAACCGCAGGCCTACCCACCGCCGGAGAGTCGCAAGCGAAATGCCCGACCTCCCCACATGCGAAGCATGCAAACTTCCTTTTGGCGGGAGCCTTCATGGCCCCCCTACCAGCAGGCGCCGCCGCGCCTTGCTTTTGCGGGCAAGCCCGCACGCGGTGTGCACCGCCACAGCGGTAACAAGCACCCTTGCCACCACTGCCCTGCTTCCCCGAAGCAGCAAGGTCTGCGCCGCGCCTGGCCTCCTGGCCTCGCCCGGCTGCAGACCTCTGTGCGGCCTTTCTCTCCCGCACTTTCGACACCACAGCATCGAACGGCGCAGTATACGCGTCCTCACGCGAAACTGCCCAAGTATACAGAGTAGTGGGGAGACCCTCGTAGAACTTGACCCTAAAAATCAAGTCCTTCTTGGTCGACCCCACTCTCCCACCCAGACGCGCCAAGTCATCCAGGTACACGTCCACAGACTCCCCGGCTGCAAGCCGACGGTCGGTGTACCGCCTATACGCTTCCTGCATAGGCAACGCAAATTGCAAGACCAGCGTAGACCGAACTACCGACCACTGGGCAGCATCACCGACAGTCATCGAGCGAAACACCCGAGCGGCGTTGCCGTCGAGCATGAACCCGATGACGTCGGTCGGAGCTACCCGCTCCAGCTGGCAGAGCCTCTCCAGGTTCTCCAGCCACTCCAGCGCGTCGACCGATCCATCGCCAGTCAACTTAGGCAACTGCCTAGACAACCGGTCGAGGATCGGACCACGCGCCTGAGTCAGAATGTTAGCCAACAGGCTAACATCTACAAGCACTCCCGACGTGCTCCCCGCCGGCGGCACTGGCGATCCCGCATCGCCAGCTCCGGCTGCCGCAGCCTTCTCAGCTGCGTCAGCTACCTCAGCTGACGCAGCCTTTCCAGCCGCCGCCATCTTGCTGCCCACAAGAAGGCTACCACCGCCAAAAGCCTAGATAGCTTGTTGGCTTACCTTAAATTTTGCCCGGTGCCGACACCGACAGCAAAACCGCCAAGCAGCTGCCGCAGCTGGGTGGCCTTCCTCGTTGGCCCAGAGGAACGAAAGCAAGGCACCTGCCTTGCTTATCACAGGTAACGAAAACACGTCGACGACTATGCGAACCGAAGAGCGAAAACACACGCGCGTCTACTCTCCGTCACTCTCAGAAGAACACTGCCGACCGGCCGGCTGCGACGCGCGGCGGTTGCGTCATGGTACGACAACTGACGCAACGTACGACAGTCCCACATCAACAAAAAGCTCAAACTCCTCCACTGCGTATCACCGATACCAACCGCAGGAGGAGCATATAAGTAAGGCCGCTGCTTCACTCGCCTCAAACGGAACTCAATGGCCAGAGCAACAACACCTGGCCTTACAATATTATTATTATGTAAGAAAGTTTTAGCTTCCCTTAACCATGACAAAGATGTTCTAAGAGAGGAAGGAGGAAGGCACAATTTAGTATGGAGTAGAGGAACACAATCTATGCACAAAGTGCACAGAAACAGTAAGCCAAGAAAGAAGTTCATGAAACCGAAAAAAAGATTGTCTGTAACAGAAAAAAAAACCTATTCTATTTCAACAAAAAGGAAGCCTACCTAACCTTTAGCTTGGGTCCTCACACAGTCCCCCTGGGAGCGCTAATTCCCTTAAATACAACAGTTGTATCCCCCTGAGGAGTGATGAAATGGTTTAGCAATGAATTAAGCGTATCTAAAGTGAGACGCTTCAAATCATTCATAAAATAATTGAAACATAAAATCCACTACATGACAAGTTTTGTCAATTATATCAGAAATGCTCAAAACAATAAAAGGTGAAAGCAGTAACAATGATATAAATATCACAAAATAGGGGCCAAGAACAAGTAAAAACAGAAAACATGAATAAATTCAAATTTTCTGCACAATGGTAAAAACTCCCCTGAAATCAAACGGAAGCATTCACGAAGAAAGTGAGTAACCAATTGGAAGCATCCAACACGAGTGTACGTAACCAATAGGAAACATTGAAGAGGTGAGTAAGCAATCCACAGATAGCACTCAAAAAGAGAGTAAAGAACCAATCAGAAGCACTAAAGAGAGTAAGCAACCAATTAGAAGCACTCAAGAGAAGAGTAATCAACCAATTAGAAACACTCCATAGGATTGTTAGCAACCAATAAGAAACTCTCAAGAGGGGAGTGAACTATATTAAATACAGTGTGCTCACCTCGGTAACTAAGTCGTCTAGACATCGTTTCACCACACACTTGAGGTTTGGAGCACAAACGGAGGTGAGATTGTGAACTTGTCCCTAGTTTCAAGCATTTTTATTATTGTTTCTATTACCATCCATGCTTTTGCTTCTCAAAGTCAACCAGTGTTACCTGTGCCAGCGGAAGTTACTCTTGGTGCAACGGACGAGTGTTGTGAAGTTTAGTTGGTACTGCCATCAAGGCCCACTGTTTAGCATGAGGACGAACATTTCTGTTCATCTTCTGCTCTCTTCACCTTTCTCTTCTACCTGCATTTCATTATTCTGTGACATTTTTTTCCCTTGGGTGTTCTTAATTATTAATGGGTAACCCAGTAATTATTAACTTACCTTAGCTGTCTTCTTTGAGAGGCAATTATTAACTTACCTTTGCTGTCTTTCTAGAATGGGGATTATTTTCTAACCTTTGCTGTCCTCTTCGAAAGGCAATTATTAACTCACCTTCGCAGTCCCCCTCGAGGGGCGATTATTAACTTCCCTTTGCTGTCCTCCTCGAAGGTCGATTATTACGATACAGTCATCAGATTGGCTGTCCGCAATCTAGCTAGTATTAATTACTTCAAGTTAATATTAAGGCCAACGGGATTTTCTCTTCGTGTTCTTTAGCTTCATTTGAGCCTTTCACCTTACTTATCACTAAAAGAGAAGAAACCTTACTGAGAAAAAATTTTTCAGGTGAGTTTTGATGAACCGTTGAATCAAGACAGTTTCTGAATCACATTGACTTCATTACTCAAACTCGCTTCTTGTTATCCATTTTTACGATTAAACCTTTAACAGTATAACTTTACCGCAGAGGCCCCTTCCCATTGATCCTGCAAATTTTTTCCTTTTGTCTCGGAATGCGAAGCATTTCACACCAAACAAGCAGCGTTAATAGTGTAAGAGTGGTAATCCTAGATCTTTTGTGTATTTTTTTTCATTACCGTGTTATTTACCTTCATCCAGTTAACGTGACAAATTAATCATCTCGATTTTTTCTCCTCTTGCAGTAAACAGTAGTACATCTTCTTCCTTTTCTCAAGAACAGACTCAAGATGTCTGGAAAACTTCTTTCCAATCCTTGCTGGCTGAAGAAGACGAGGACGCGAGAGCACTTAGAAGAGAAGCGCTCTTGCCTTTGGAGTACAACAAGGTTTCCAACGCTGGGGAACTACCGGCGTCTCGAGCTACAAGTCTAAACTATAGTTAAAGACTCACTTTGACGAGCATTATCAACCACCTTGTACAAGAGACTTGTATCGTACCTGTTCACGATTTTCCTTTTGACTTCGTTCCAGCTTATTTTAGTTTGTTTGTCTGCCCATTGCATTACAATTAAAAACCTAAACCTGCAGTGCGTGTTATTCGCACGCACCAATTTGAAGCATTCAAGAAAAGATCAAGCAACCAATTAGAAGCACTCAATACATAGAAGAGTAGGCAACCAATTCTAGCACCTGGGGTTCCTGATGCCAGTCAATGGGCTCGTCCTTCACAGTAACAGCCTCCAGCTCAGCGTCAGGCACTTCAGTTTTGATGTGAATTTCTTTTAGATGGTTTCCAGAGCTCAGGCTATTACCTGCAAGTGACACAAGCTCATTGAGAAAAATTTCATTTGAGATAACAAATCTTGTAACAGCTCTTTATGTATTAAAATACAAATTTAATTTCATGATTTTGACAATGTTAACAATTTTGTTAGTATTTTAACACATGAAAACTGGAATGATCTTGTAGGTTAGGAAAAGAAATCTAGTAATACTTATAACAGAGAACACATTGCAATTCTTTCACCTAAAAGTTAAGACTTCACAAGCTTTGGAGATTAAATGAGCTTAATCATATTCTAGCTTACACCAGCATATTTAAATGACAATAAGAAGCAAGAAATAAAGCCTTCAGAATAAATAGTACTTACAATTCATAATAAACTAGCAAGCCCAATAAAAATTTGCATTAAAAAATGTATTTCCCACTTCACTATATTTCTGACGGACAGCATGAAGTTAGCATTTAAAATAAGGTAAACCAATTTTTAAATCATTAATGAGGCAATTAGAATAGAATGAAATCCAGTGAGTGACATGTTTTCTTAATTATGAACCATTTCTCAACCTTGTGGGAGGAAGTTTCACACTGAAAACAAAGAACAAAACTTGCCACAACTCCTTCTACCACTGAAGTCCTTATCTTTAACAAAGCAATACCACAGTTTTTTTCAAAGTTTTCAACTTGGATAATATGAAAATTTAAGCCTATTTATCCAATTCAGGTGCTGCAAAGATAGGAAGGATGCAGGAACCATTTAATATGGTGTTAAGGAAATGGGGAATGTATGCAGAAGGTACATCGAAACAGCAAGTCAAGAAAGCAGTTTATGAAACTTGATGCAGAAAGTATTGAGGATTAAAAGGAAAAGTAATGTGGCCAAGAATATCATGATCAAAACAAACATTTCGGATTGTAGAAAATTAATCTTCAGTGTTCTGTAATACAATAAATTGAAGAATTAATACTTTGTAATTTTATACTGTCTGACTCACTTGGATGTAAGACAATGAAATTTAAGACATGATAAAACAAAAAAATATGCAAAATTTTAACAAACAAAGGAAAGTTTCACTGCCATAATACATTCATTTATTGATGGACGGTTTTTTAAAATGTATTACGACTCTAAAATGCGGAGATTGGACAAATTTGATGTTGAATCCAAACTTTTTTTTGCATTTGTGTTTTTAAAAAAATGGTCTTTCTTAAAACAGTGTTCTCTGACAGATGAGTTGGATGGTTTGGTCAGGTTACAGCCGGTGCATAAGGAGATTCCCCTGTGTTGTGTACACCTCACAAACAATTGGACGGAAATTTCTCAAAGAATATTTCTACCACTGAATTACGGAAATTTTTGAGTAGAAAGTTCAGTGCAAAGCCAAGAATTCTTACTGTGCCAAAGCTAAGGTCGTATTTTCAGTTACCTTTCATAGGATCCCGCACAGAGGAAATGAAAAAGAAATAGTGTCAACAGTTGAGAATATTTTTCCACAAATAAATCCTTGCTCATATTTTGAAAACGATAGGAAACTTGAATCATATTTTAAGCAAAGGGATACTCCAGATGTGATGCTGCGCACCTCATTTGTACATCAATATACGTGTGACCGCTGCGAGCGCTCTTACATTGGTAGCACTGGGCTCCAATTGTTTGTGAGGTGTGCACAACACAGGGGAATCTCCTTTTGCAACGGCTGTAACTTGACCAAACCATCCAACCCATTTATAAGAGAACATTGTTTTAAGAAAGACCAAATTTTGAAAATTCAAATTTTAAAATTTTTGGATTCAACATCAAATTTGTCGGATCTCTGCATTTTAGAATCTATAAACATTTTAAAAAACCATCCGTCAATAAATGAATGTGATACGGTGGTGAAACTTTTCATTATTTGTTGACATTTTGTTGGGTTTTTGTTTTATCACGTCTTTTAAATTTCATTGTCTTACATCCAATTTATTCAGAAGATTTATAGTTAAAATGTTTTAGTACTTCAAATTATTGTATTACAGAACACTGAAGAGGGAATTTTTATGATCCGGAATGTTAGTTTTTTATTATGATATTCTTAGCCACGTTGGTTTTCTTTTTATCCTGAAAATGTGATTTCCCAGAAAATAATCTATTTCATTTAGAAAGTATTGAATAATGAAAAACCGGACAGCAGCAAACCACAAAAAAATGGTCCATGATAAAACAAAAATTGTACTCTATTTAAAAAAAAGGCCTACCTACTTCAGCACAGCACTTCACATATTTCCCCTGGGAGTGCTTATACCCATAGACACAATAATTGTTGTCCAATGAAGGGGTGATGATTTTAAATACTCAAAATTACACTCATAGCCTTGGTTCAGCAGACAGGAAGAATAGAAGTGTGATGAGGTTTACTCTGAGAGTAATCTATACTATAATAAGAGCTGCGGCTGTCCGTCCGTCTCTCTGTCTGTCCGAAGCCAGCCTGCAGTGTGTGATGAGCGTATCAGTGATACAAGCTCCAGCCTTATATATTTTGACGGGCCGTGTCTACGCGGCCTCATCAACTCTCGAGAGATTGTATTTTTTCATTTCTTACGGCCTTTCTCTCATTTCGCCCTCTGTTTTATTTCAAATATAGGGGGGTGGACTAGTTCTGATAAAAATCCATAGTGTGAATGCTCAGGTGGCAGAAACTCAAAACTGTGTCATGTGTCATGTAAAGGAGTAATAAATGTGGTACTCCAATGATCTACTCCAAACAGTGATTTACATGCAGTATTACACTCCCAAATATTCACACATCTACAAACATGACTGTGTACACCAAAATGGATGCAAAATGACAGCATAAACCCATAAACAAAAGTGGCAGATAATGTTGAGAACACTAAAATTATTTGTGTCTAGTGTTGCAATACCTCCACTCACAGCATGGGACTTTCAATTTGGCTATGCTCCTGATAATGACAAAACGTATGTACCAATTGCATTATGTTCAAATTGCTTCATCTTCTGTATGACTCAAGAAATTCTATTCAAACCAGAATTGGCTATACAGACCATTGTAAAATAATGATTGGAGAGAAATATTTTTGGTGCAATTTGGTTTTACTGCTAAACAAAATTTTTGCAACATTATATCCTATTAGTGTTCGTGACCAGTCAAGAATGAGGAGATGTGATATTTTTCCAACATAAATCTTCCAGATGTAAATGACAAACATCTATATTCATCCTGATAGTACCAGTGATTAAAATATTCGTATTTTCACAAATACGGTCAAGTATCCGTAACTCTATGACCGCAGTTGGTAAAACTGAAGCTCAATATTCAACTTAAATTGAATGTCAATAGTAATAGGCAATTTTGGAACAAGCAATCAACAACTAAATCATACCCTCATCTAGCTTTAACTAACTTATAATGAAAATTGAGTTTGCAACTATTGGTAAGTCGACAGCATTATGAAAATCTTATCCAAGGCCACCAGCAGCACATGTTGCAGTCAGAGTGTTAAGAGCATGACAGAGAGATGGACCAACCAAAAAAGTAACAACTGTGCATACATGAAGAAACTCTGCCAATTTTAATAACATAGGAGAAATTACAAACTAAAAACATAGAAATTTATTTATTTGAAGAGATACCTGGATCTTTATTACATAAGGATAATTTAATTTCCATTGTGACATTTAATGATATCATAAGCAGCAGTCTCACCCTCAAACCAGTGGGGAGAGCTTCTATCTTAATACCATTTTAGTTTATTTCAACACTATTAAGGCTTAATTTTCTACTTTAAGAACAACTGTCTTTGTCTAACACCCAGACCAGAACTAAGTTCTCACCTTGCGTCATGTTCTCCGCTGCAGCTTCTTGCTTGATGAAATCCTGCCTGCAGCACAGCCTCTCCACTTCAGCATCCGTTAGCTTGTGCACCATAACCACTGCACGCTCCATGCTGGGTGCTTAGGTACCTGAGCAATGGGATGCTTCTTTGCTCTAACATTTAAGAAAATTGAAGTTATAACTTGAAAAAATTAAAAACAAAATGCTGTTCTTCCATCATTAAAGAAAATAATAAGTGCCCACACATTTCATTAATGCAAGATAACCATACATCAAGTGAATCGGACAATTCAAGATCATTTAATAAAAGAATAGAGAAGCATAATTTTTGCCTTGTGTTATAGTATGAACCACTCAAAGATTCTTTAGTGAGAAAAAGTGTGCAGTCAAAATAATTATTTCATTGAAGTGATACCTGTTTTTTCAATCCTTTGGTTTTTCAAATAAAACACGCACTATCGAATTACTTTGTGAGTTAATTCTTTAGTTTTTTGTTGTCTGGTTGCTTTATAACAATCAGCTAGCACAAGATGAGTATATTGTTTTTTGGGTCTCAAATGATCAATCAATAATGAATGGTTAACAGAAATCAAAGGTTCATATATCAACATGAACATCAAGTTGTAGAAATTACTGTCTTCATTAAGGTCTCCCATTGGTGGGACATCATCAAGTTAGAAGTGAATTAGTTGCAGGGCTGACTTCCTCAGAGACGAATTTCACCTAGATCAAATATTCCTTAATCAACAAGATTCAATGATTTTTGTCTTTTTTAGGTTTCATTCTTTGACTTCATAACATGAAGAGTATTTTGCATTGCACATTGCTCCCCTGTAAAAACAATGCCAAAAATGTCATTTAATTCATTTATGTTAATACTTTGAAGGATGTTGTAGGACAAATTGATATTCATATTGGTGAATGTCTTGAGCCTGGTGGTGGTTATTTTGAAAGCCAAACAGAACAAAATGAAATGTTCAATTTTAGTCCTCTCTATGTAACCAATTTTATTCAGTCTTTTCATAACAATTTAAAAATTGGAAGCATTTACAAACTGGCTACACTATCAACAGACTCCTTGTAATCACCAAGGTCAATCCCCTCCACAAAGATAGTCAACCAGCAGGAATCAGATTCACCCCTATAGTCAAACAACCCACAGATCGAATTATAAATTAGTTGAAGCCTCCCTAACCCCAACACAGGAAAGCAAAAAGGAGAAATGAAGAAAACACTGCTTAGTATAGAGTTAAAGTATTATACTAGATGTTAGTTTAAGCCTTCCTTTTCCCAACACAGGTGTTCTAATAGGAAGAAAGTTGGAGGCAGTGTTTAGTTTGAAGTTGAGGCAACAAGGAGTCTATACGTATGGTCTGCTGTCACACTGATTCCTCTGCATACAAGAACAGCAAGTAAGGAAAAGAGTTTAAGACACAAAATTAAAGTTGAAGAAGAAAGTTATGGATACAGAAAAAAGGAGTAACTGAAAAAATGTGATCTGTAACAAAATGAAATTATTCTATTTTAATAAAAAGAATAGCTATTTACTTTAACCCTGAAATCTGAGAATTCCTCCAGGGAGTAATAAATACTTGACACAGAAGTTCTATCCTCCCGAGAAGACAATACCTTTCAACTGTTTACTCTATTACATATACAAAAATTCCAGACCTAAAGAATTGACACAATTACACATCCTCTTTACCAAACCTGGGTCACTCCAGCAGGCAAAGAACCTCCAGCCATACCCATCATGACAGTCACAGTCAGGCACTCACAACCACTATCAACTCATCTTTAACTGTTGGTCATCTTCTAAAATACTGGTGCAATGCTCTTTCAACTCCATTCATTTATCTAGTTTTTGACTAACCTCTAACATTCCTTCACCTTGCTTCTGACTTCATTGCTTCCTTCACCAACAATTTCTTTTTAATTTTCCCATATGGCCAAACCACTCCAACAGACAGCAGTTCATACTTTTTGCCATTCTTTCCACATTTGTCATACTCCTCAGCTCATTGATTTACCTATCCCACAATGTCACCCTAGCCATACTCCTCGGACACTCCATCTGGAGTACATTCAACTGACTCCTATCAGCCACTTTTGAGCTCCAAGTTTCATATCCATCCAGCACATCAGCCTGACACTCTCACACTGTTAGAACATTTAAATGTCTTCCTTCTCATTACAGAAATGCTAAAGGTTCCAGAAGACCAGTATAGCAGCAACCACAGAGCCAATAATTTAGGAACACTGACAGCAAACCATATGATTGAGCAAAATATAACAGACGATCAAAGAAACCTACAAAATGGTGATATGGGTAACTTGTTAGCAATCCCAAAGGCTGCACATGAGAAGACTCAGGAATTTCAATCAACACTGGAAATCATAGCACAAATTTAAATCAATAAAAAGTAGTAAGTTGAATTATTAATTTTTGTAAAAATTTAAGATGACTAAACGAAAAACCTAGGATTCAATTAAAATTCTATAAATAAAATTAAAGAACTGAAAATAACTCTAAGGTCTTGAATGATGTTACACATGCAATCAAATCTTGAACATAGTTGTCTAAAAATTGAAGACAAGTCAAAACTAAACAAAACTCCAACTATAGAAACAAATGACTAAAAAACAAATGAGTCACAGGATTAGAGAGGTATCAAAGAAGTAGCACAGGCCATGAAGGCTCACCTGTCAGACTCCAGAAGGCAATCAGTGGCTCCTACACTGCCAGGCACTCCAGCCAGCACCAACTCGCTGGTCTTCACCTGATCCTTGCTGCTCTGAAGGTAAACAAGGACAAACAAACATAAACTTCAAAGTTGCAGTATGGCATTATCCTACTGTACAACTGCAGTAGCAATATAAGAGGTCACTCATAAATGTTCTTCTAAATTGAAGAGAAAATGTAACTCCTCTGATCTCGGCTATATTTTTACATTATCACAACAAATAGTTTTATCCTGCAATACATAAGAACTATAGTAATTAGAGACTGGCATCAGAAGCTATCTTTGGATAAAGGATGAATGACTTACCTAATGAGAGTCCTGATCACACAGGATATCCTTTTTTACAGGATGGCAGGTTTTATGAGGTTATTCAAGGATTATATATATTAATAAAAGTTATATTAAATAATTTTTCTTTATTGTAAGATAAAGCTGAAAAGAATTAAAAAAACATTCAATAAAGGAACAAAACTGAATACAATAGAATGAAATAGAAATACAAAGGAGAATTAGCTCCATTCAATGAATGAAACAACAAAATGTCATATTACCTAACAGTTCAATTTTTCTAGCATTTATAGTCAGGTAACTTTTCCTTATAGCTCCTTACAAACTTTCCCATGCTTGTTACCATCTTTTAGTTTTCATCTCATCTTATTCATTATTAGTTAAGTAGCCCATAGCACTCCCAAATACTACAACCAACTTTTGATAAGCAATTCTTATCTTAATTCTTCTACAACCACCTGAAATCTTTCCATAAGAGACCCTTATGAACACTTACCAGTCTACAATTTCTATTGATCTTAGCTAATAATGCTAAAATATCAGCACAGAGTAGCTGCAATGTATTGATGACTGTGCACCTAATACACCCCCCCCCAAAAAAAGTCGTGCATTCATCTGACACAAAAACTCTATCTGTATACATATTTAACAAACATAACATCATTACACATGACTGATGCAAACCCACAAGAACTTCACACCTTTCACTCATTATCCTTTCAGTCCCCACACATGCTCTACTTTCATTATAATAGCTCATTGCTTTAACGTGAACATCCAAGCCAAATCCGGGTTTTAATTGCTCTATTCGCTAGAGATATGCTTACTTCACAAGCTGTCATGTTAGCAGAATGATCTAAGCACTGTAAGAGGAGGAAATGGGGTTTAGAAGAGGGAGAGGGATCCAATCAGCAGCCAGTGCCGACCAGCAAGTGCAAGGCCACGCCCCTGAAAATTATTTTTTTATAGTTTTATTGCTCTATTCCATACAGAAGTCCTTACTTTACAAGATAGCAAAGGTTCAGAACGTTCTGGGCTTTGTGAGAGAGAGAAACGAGGGGCAGGGGGGGTGGATTCAAATCAAAAAGTGCTGGACAGTAACTGCATTCAACACAAACCAGAAGTATTTGGATTTTGTTTTGTTTGTCTATTTGACACAGAAATTCTTAGTTTACAATCTAGCAAAGCTGCACAACTTTCTTTGCTCTGTGAGATTGGAAAACATAGGCAAGAGAGTGTGTTGCGCTTTAAAGATGTCGCAGCGTGCGCACCTGGAGCTGTGGTTCATACCAGTGACGCCAGCTCCATGCATATCTGTGATGCCTGTGGTACCAGTTCATTCAAATTACAACAAAAAACTTACATGAAAATATATTCAAATGTTCAGATAGCTTTTAGAACATCAACCAAGTCAATTTTTTCAAGTAATATAGCTTGCAAAGGAAAAAATGAAAAAATGTAGAAAAATGCACATCCAGAACAGTTGAAGGAAAAAATTCAAAATCTATCTCCTCTGAAAGTTATTATCGTAGAGTAATGATTCAAGTCTCATTGAATACGTGAAATGTTGTTCCATAACTATATATGGGTCCCCATTGAAATTCACAGTAATTTTTTAGTTACATAGAAAAATCTACAGCAAAATTAAAGATGTAAAAAAAAGTAATTTCAAATATAAAAAACAGCTAATTTCATAACAAGCCCATGTCCAGCTATGCAGCAACATTTTGCGCATTCAGTGAGACATAAATCATTGCTCTACAATAATAACTTTTGAAGGAGATAGCTTTTGAAATTATCTCTTTTTTTCACTCATTTTTTCCTATTATTTCAGTAATTAATTTGAAAGTTGAAAAAAGTTAGGGATACACACCTATGTCTCTAAGAAGAATACATACCTATGCCAAATTTTATAAAACTAGTTCCCATACAACAAACTTCAATCAAAAAAATGGCTGTCACTTTTGTTGTATGGGAACTAGATCTATGAAATTTTGCATACATGTGTATTTTTGATAGGGTTACAGGTGCGTATCCCAAAATTTTTTCAAGTTTTGAACTAATTACTGAGATAATGGGTAAAATGTGGTGAAAAAATTTGGTATTTTCCGAAGCTATCTCCTCTGAAAGTTTCCATTGTAGAGCAATGATTCAAGTCTCATTGAATGTGCAAAGAATTGCTGCATGGCTGGACAAAGAATGGATTCAAAATTTGTGAAAGTTTAGTTTTCATGATAATACAATTTTTCTCATGAAACATTTTGGTTTTTCCAATAGATTTTTCAATGTTAATTAAAAAAGTACTATGAATTTCATATTGATTCTCTGTCCAGCTATGAAGACACTCTTTGCGCATTCAACGATATCTAAATCACATTGCTAAAGATAATAACTTTTGGAGATAACAGCTTTTGGAAATACCCTATTTTCCTATTTTCAACTGTTCATAGAGAACATTTTTCTAACATTTTACTTTTTCTTGAATGCAAGCTACATTGCTTGAAAAAATTGACACGGTTGATGTTCTGAAGGCTATCTGACTAGTTTTTCATGTGAGTTTTTTTTTTGTTCCTTAAAGGAACTTGTACCAGAGGTATCAAGAGACATTTGGAACTGGTATCATAGATACGTATCACCGCTCCAGGAGGGCCCACACTGCGTCTTCCTTGGTGCACTCCTACCCTTCCCACCTTCGTTTTCCCTCTGACGCAGCAAAGAACGTTGTGAAGCTGTGCTAGATTGTAAACTAGGGAGTTTTGTGTCAAATAGACCAAAACCACATAATTAAGATATTTCTGGTTCATGTCTAACGCAGTGACTGTCTGGCACTACCAGCTTGGATTCAAAACCACCCCTTTCCCCCCTCGTTTCTCCCTCTCACAAAGCACAAAATGTTCAGCACATTTGACAGCTAGTGAAGTAAGCATATATCTGACGAATAAAGTTATAAAACAAGAACCAGGAATTTTCCGGATTCTGGGTATACGTTCCCCTTCAGAGAATCGAACAATTTGGCCCAATAAAATATTCGAAAATTTATGCAAATACTTCACGAGTGAAATAAGCTCTAATGTATTCACATGTTTATAACATTCGAATAGACATTTATAGCCATAAATTTTTTCGAATTTACCCATACCTCTTTTCTCCCACTGCCTCCCCCAGAGGAAAATTTCTTAAAATTTCTATTTTTCAGCCAAGTTTGTGCAGTGATTTTTTTTGTTAGATTTACAAAAGACATATCTACAAAATTAGGATTCAATGTTTTTATATTGCTTCAGAAATATTGTAGCATATTTTTTCATTTTTTAAACATTTTTTCCTGATTCAGCAAGAAAAAAATTAATAAAAAATTCCTAATCAACTGATCAAAAAACTACCTCTCAATTTTATAGTACTCTCCTTGATCTTTAGAATGCAAAAAAGATCCTTGATCTTTACAACTTTTTCTCCTAACCTTCAAAACTGTAGAAGAAAAAGTGGCAAAGTTGAAAGTGTTTCAGAGAAAATGGCATTCAAAGTTACCAAGCACCAGAACGCATATGACACTGTTTCATACCAGTGTTTTCTGCCAAAACTTACAAACTAAAAAACCACTAATAAGTCTGAAAGATTTTAGATAAGTCTTCCATAGTTATAATAAATCACTTGCACTAATGTCACTAATACTTGCTGTATCTGCAGAGGGATCTCAACAGTTTTTCTTTATGAAATCTTCAAGAATTTCTAAAAAATACTTCTTGAGTGATATAAACTCTGAGGTATTTACAGCATGTTTATAACATTTATAGCCGATAGAGTATTTGGAATTTCCCCCTGAGGCAAATTTCTTGAAATTTCAATTTCTCAGCCAATTTTGTATGCGAGACAATTTTTTTGTTTGATTCACAATGAACATATCTAAAAAAAATCAGAAACAGTTTTTAGATATTGCTTTCGACATAATTGAACAGAATTCTATTTTTAAAATCCAATTTTATTTTTTTCTGCAATAAACAAATTTTTAATAACCTAACCAATAAAGTACCCTTAAATTCATGTGATCACCTTCATCTTTACGATGTAGGAATGATCTCCATATATGAAAAACTGTAGCTGGAATTGCCCTTGAAGTTGAAAAGTGTCTTCAGCCAGATCGGACTGCTGCATTTGATATTCTAGGCATTTTACCACTGTTTCAAAAACTTCACCATTTGTTTCACTGCTAAAATCAGATCCATACACCCTCTATCCTACCAAAAACTGAACAGCTTGTCTCCTATTGGCCTTTCTGTTTTTTCTTTCATATGATTTAACAATACTCTGCCATACAGATTACCAACTATGCTCAATATACTTATACTTAATGAATTGGAGTTCTCATTCATACCCCCTCACATTTATATAATTGAATCACAACACACATTCTTCAAATAAATCAGCAATGTACCAACAACAACAAAAATGCAGCAACTACAATAATCTATCAATGTCACCCATCATTTCATTGAATGCTCAGATGTCACTCTGTATAATTCCAGTGCTTTATCCTAAAGTGTTTTTTCCAGTGTAGACTTCAACTTTTACTCTCTTGACCATTCATCTTTGGATGAATTGTTTTCTCTAATTTTCACTGGCATAATCCTACCTTTTTTGTAGATTAATTTCAGAAAAATAAAATTGTTCCAAATAATGCTTTCCAATTTTATTCAGCGTAAATCTGAAGACACTAAAACGCATAGTGCAAACAAACTACTTTTTTTTAGCAAAGATTATAAGTTTATACAGATATTCAAGTTCAAAGCCTTCTGTGACAATCAATTACTAACAAATAGTGCACACGATCTGTCAAAAAGCAACATCCTAAAAGTTTAAGTAAGCGCTGAGAAAAACTTTTACGAGGTATAAAAATATTGAATAATTTTACTTATAAAATCATTGTGTTCAAATGATGAGGTTGTGATGACTAATCACTTTTCAATTCTTCCCATCTAAACCCTACGCATGCCCAAATGAAACTACGATATTCATCTCGATGATACCCTCGATGAATATGATTCATATGGTAGTAAGGTAATGAAACTTATTTCAATAATAAGCTAATGAAATGTTATAACTTGTAACAGAAGAAAAATTTTCAGCTACACAACAATAATGATTACGAAATTCTCTATTTATACCACAAATGTCAAGTGTATGCATTTTGCTAACAGCATTCCCATTAAACTAGCAGGACCCATGGAAATTCCACGGACAAAATAATCAATAAGCTTTGGGGACCCGTGAGAAAATTCTGTCAACATTACGCAAGAAATTTGAAGATAAGTTAGGTTAGGATAGGATGGTACAGGTTAGATTAGGATATGATAGGTTAGGATATGATTAGTGATGCAAAAAAACTGGTTGTATTTGACTGCGGTTTTTTTTGCAAAAGGAACGTGTTCTTTATATGTTTTTTTTTTTTTGCACACCCAAATTTTGTTAAGTATATGTCTGGGGTTTTTTTTGGACACCTAAAATATATTAATATCCTTTTTTTTTAGTCATTTTATTGTTATAAAAACATCAAAAAGAAACCATACAGCAAAAGTGGTGGCAGATAACCCACAATTACCTAGAGGCGTCTAAGAGGAACAGCAGGAGCCACAGAACTTATATTGATGGAGTCAAAATTCAGAGCTTACTATCTCTACTATGTCTGATTTTATTTTTATGTAACCAAAAAATCAGACTTTGCAGAAATAATAAGCTCTGAATTTTAACTCCATCAATATAAGTTCTGTGGCTCCTGCTGTACCTCTTCGACTCCTCTAGGTAATTGTGGGTTATCTGCCACCACTTTTACTATATGGTTTCTTTTTTATGTTTTCATTACAAAAAAATGACTAAAAACCATAGATATTAATATACTTTAGGTGACCAAAAATATATGCTGTTTTTTTAAGACATGTTTTTTCACAAGAAATTCTGACTAATAAAAATGAAGATTAATATATTTTCTGGTACAAATATAATCATGCTGTTTTTTTTACAAAGAATCATGACTAAAAAACAATATATTTTATGTGACCTAAAAAGCCCCATGCAGTTTTTTTTTTTTAAACATGTTTTTTACTAAAAAACATAACTGAAAAAACATGAATAACATATCTATGAGACCAAAAAAATGTTTTTGTACTAAAAATCATGACTAAAAAACATGAATATGTGTATGAGACCAATGGGAACTAGCGCTCCCAGGGGGACAATGTGAGGGCCCAAGCTGAGAGTTAGGTAGGCCTCTTTTTGTTGAAATAAAATGTTTTTGTTATGTTGAGGACCACCTTTTTTTAGTTCACTGCTGTCCTGTTTTTCAGCACCTACTACTGTCTTCTTCAACTTTGATCTTGTTTCATAATCTTCCTTCCTCTCTTTGGATTGCATTTGTAGCTGGGTAGGGAGGCTAAAACTAATGACTAATCTAATCTGTAAAAAACATGGATATTAATTTATTTCATGTGACCATAAAACCATGCTTTTTGAAAAAAGGAGTTTTTACAAAAACATGAGTGTTATCAAATTTTATCTGACCAAAAAAACATGACCTTTTAAAAACCATGTTTTTTCATAAAAAGTCATTAATATCTATGTTTTTTAGTCATGATTTTTTTTGGTAAAGAAAACATGATTTAAAGAAACCAGCATGGTTTTTTTTTGGCACATAAAATATATTAATATCCATATTTTTTAATCGTGATTTTTCTGTAAAAAAGATGTTTTTCAAAAAAACAGCATGGTTGTTTATGGTAAAATAAAGTATATTAATATCCGTGTTTTTTAGTCATGATTTTTTGTAACAAAGATTAAGAATAAGATTATAACTTAGTTTAAGCCTCC
The DNA here is from genome assembly GCA_030386875.1 of Morinoia aosen. Classification (NCBI taxonomy): domain Eukaryota; kingdom Metazoa; phylum Arthropoda; class Malacostraca; order Amphipoda; family Talitridae; genus Morinoia; species Morinoia aosen. The sequence goes on along the minus strand of CM059576.1, from coordinate 104,334,269 downwards.
CTAACCGCTACAAAAATAGAGCGTATCGAAGAGAGGAAGGAGGAAGACACCATTTAGTATGGAAATAAGAAAATAAGGAATCTATGCTGAAAGGGCATAGAAACAGTAAGATGAGAAAGAAGATCATGAAATAAGATAAAAGTTGAAGAAGAAAGTCAGAGGTGCTAAAAAACAGGACAGTAGTGAACCAAAAAAAAGGTGGTCTTCAACATAACAAAAAACATTATATTTCAACAAAAAGAAGGCCTACCTAACTCTCAGCTCAGGCCCTCACATTTTCCCCCTGGGAGCGCTAATTCCCATAGATACAATAGTTGTATCCCTTGAGGGGTTTGTAACAAAAACATTCAAAAAACAGCATGAATTATTTGGTTACATAAGATATATTTAATATCCATTAGAACCGTACCAGGTCTTAGAATAAAATATCCACAAAGAATCTATTCACTCTATAAAACCATTTGGAGACTAGCTCCATCCTCAGTAAGTCATTCAGTCAAATGTTTTTCAAAGGAACAGTGAAAATTCATTGTCCATTTCACCAAATTTTACTGAATGACTGGGGTTGGAGCTGGTCTCCAAAATGTTTCATGGAGTGAATAGATTCTTTGTAGATATTTTATTCTAAGACCTAGTACAGTTCTAATAAACATGATTTCAATATTAACAGCATTCTTTGTTTATAAGTTTCTAAAGACAATTCAATTAAAGAAAAATAACTTTCCTGATATTTATATCCGTGTTTTTTTAGTCATGATTTTTTTAAATGTTTTTCAAAAAAAAACAATTTTTTGGTCCCATATAATATAATAATCATGTTTTTTTAGTCAAGATTTTTCTGTTGAAAAACAATGTTTTAAAAAACAGCATTGGATTTTTAGGGTCACATAAATATATTAATATCCATGGTTTTTATTCATAATTTTGTAGAAATAACATGTTTTTTTTTAAACAGCATGGTTTTTTAGTCACATTTCTATCAATGACCATAAGTAAAGATATGTTATTATAACACACCATTTTAGGAGTTGAAGGTCATTCACAAGTATTGTAAAATAAATGAAATATCAAAGCATGAAACCGCAGAAAATGAAAAATTTCATAAAACCATGGAAAACCATCAATTAAAAAGTATGCTGTTTTATTTTGTAATTTCACATAAAAACAAATAATGTAATGTAGTTCTTTTTCTTGCTAAGTTATTTTAAGACAAAATATTTAAAAAAAAATATATATCCACGTTTTTTTGGCCACGGTTTTTTCAAGTAAAAAAAACGTGTTTTTTAAAAAAAAAAACGGCATGGTTTTTTTTGAGTCACATCTCTAGATATGATAGGTTAGGATTTGGTAGGTTAGGATATGGTAGGTTAGGATATGGTAGGTTAGGATATGGTAGGTTAGGATATGGTAGGTTAGGATATGGTAGGTTAGGATATGGTAGGTTAGGATATGATAGGTTAGGATATGATAGGTTAGGATATGATGGGTTAGGATATGATAGGTTAGGATATGATAGGTTAGGATATGATAGGTTAGGATATGATAGGTTAGGATATGATAGGGTAGGATATGATTGGTTAGGATATGATTGGTTAGGATATGATAAGTTAGGATATGATAGGTTAGGATATGATAGGTTAGGATATGATAGGTTAGTATAGGATAGGCTGTGATAGGATAGGTTAGGATAGGATAGGTTGAGATATGTTAGGTTAGGGTAGGTTATGTAATGTTGACGGAACTTTTTCATGGGTCCACGTTTTTTATGTTTGACATTATCATGATAGGTTCAGTTAGCATAGGTCAGGAAGAGATAGGTTAGGAGAGCTTAGGTTATGATGGGTTATGGTTAAAAACCTATCAATGGCTTTTCTAACCTGTGCAATTTTCTCATCACTCAAATATAAATGAATTCATTCATGAAACCTCTGCTTTGATAATTGCCCATGACAAGCCACAATGCAAAAGAGGAAGCCAATGCATGTCAGTCAGCGAATGATGGTTGAGAGGCTAGGGTTAAGTTGCAAAGCAAGGGCTAAAAATTTATAGGGCCAAATATATATAGGGCTGAACAAGGAAGCCAGTAAAGTGGACTCAGTTATTAAATTCACTACAAAATTTCAATGCCTAATGTTTGATAAAGAATAAGCTTTTCCTAGAAAGCTCCTGCAATTTGAAGTCACAAAACAGAATACGACGGGAATGTTCAATGTTAGAATGGAAAATAGCATTTTAATATGCCAATCAATGACAACAGAATAATATAAAATTTTTATATTTCTATGACTGAATATTGTTAAACAGAGAAACTAGTAATCAGTAACAGAATTGATATTTTTCAGAACTAGTGATGCAACAAACGGTTTTATTTGATGGCAGTTTTTTTGCAAAAAAAAACATTTTTTTTTGCACACACCCAAACTTTGTGAGGTATATGTTTTTTTTGTCACATAAAATATATTAATAGCCATGTTTTTCAAACATGATTTTTCAAAATAAAAACATCAAAAGTAAACCATACAGTAAAAGTGGTGGCAAATAACCCACAATTACCAAGAGGAGTCTAAGAGGAACAGAAGGGGCCACAGAACTTATACTGATGGAGTCAAAATTCAGAGCTTACTATCTCTACATGTCTGACTTTATTTTTATGTGCCAAAAAAATCAGACATAGAGATTGTAAGCTCTGAATTTTAACTCCATCAATATAAGTTCTATGGCTCCTGCTGTTCCTCTTAGACTTCTCTAGGTAATTGTGGGTTATCTGCCACCACTTTTACTGTATGGTTTCCTTTTGATGTTTTATTAAAAAAAATCATGACTAAAGAACATGGATATTACCATATTTTGTGACCAAAAAACCATGCTGTTTTATTTTAAATATTTTAGTTTTACAAAAAAATTTTGATTTTACAAAAATCTTGATTTTTTAAAATCATGTTTTTTTAAAAACTTATCAAAAGTAAAAAACATGAATATTAATATATTTCATAGGACAAAAAACTTGCTGTTTTTTAAAAACATGATCTTTAGAAAAAAAATCATGACGAATAAACATGACTATTAATATATATTATGGGACCAAAAAAAACAATGCTGTTTTTTTCAACCCGTATTATTTAAAAAAAATCATGACTAAAACAACCTGATAATATATTTCATGTTATCAAAAAATCATGTTTTTTAAAATAAATTTTTACAAAAAAATCATGGTCAAAAAGTTTAAAAAATGGACATTGCTATATTTTATGTGACCAAAAATTCATGCCATTTCTATAAAAAAATCTTTTTTAGGCAGGATTTTTTGTATGAATATGATTTTTAAAAAAACAGCATGATTTTATGGTCACATAAAATATATTAATATCCACTATTTTAGTCATGATTTTTTAGTGACGCAAGAGGTTTTTTCAAAAAAACAGCATGGTTTTTTAGTCACAAAAAAATACTTTAATATATGTACTTTTCAGTTATGATTTTCTGTGAAAAATATGTTTTTTTGAAAAACAAGCATGATTTTTTTGGCACATTAAATATATTAATATGTGTTTTTAGATAATAAATTTTTCTCACATAAAACATGTTTTAAAAATAACAGCCTAGTTTTTTTGGTCCCATAAAATATATTAACCCATTAGGACCGCTGCGTATATAAATATACGTAACAAAAAATTGTTTATAATGTTTAAAACATGATGTTAAACTTGCTTTTCTTTGAAGCAGCGTGTACTTTTAAGCCCAATACCCGTTCGATACGCGTATGGAACTGGTATGATCGACGTTTGTTCATGTTTAGAAGCAGTTCATCAGCAATGGCGACGGCACGCGCACGGAGACCTCGGACGTTAGTATTCTTTTGTTCATATTTTCGTGAATTGCTCTTATTAGTTTGAAATTTTTTAGTGAACATGTTCTTCTCAATTGTCTCTACAGGTTTATATATGTTTATTGTTAAAATTCTCATTTATTATTTGTTTTATGTAGCATTGAATAATGAACGTATGTAATCATACGCTCCGGCAATACAGGCATTTATATCGCATTGAACAAAAATTTTTGTTTACGTTCTCGATAACTTCTTTGGCATTTTTAATTGTAATTACGTTGTATATAGTGACGTTTAGAGCTTTTTAATTCGAAATTTTATATAAAAATTTCTATCCTCAGAATGAATGCAGAGGAGATAGCGAGCATGCTAGAAGAATTTGAACAAGATGGGGATATCATTTTGGGATCCCCTGGCATTGACGAAAATGATAAATCTGAAGGTGACAGCGACAATTCCGACGATGAAGCAGAAGCGAATGTTGATCGTTTGAGCAGACTTCTCCTACAGGCCCCAGCTCATCTTGCTGGAAGTGAAGATCAACACAAAATGGAAACAAATGTCATACCTAATAAAAGAAAACAACGTAGGAAATGGACAACAATGAGCAGAGAAAACCCAATTGAACAACCTATCATTTTATCACCGCCGTCTGATGAGGCTAATATGGCAGAGAATCCTCAAGATTATTTTCAACTGTTCTTCGATGAGCGACTACTTGAGCTAATTACAGAGCAAACTAATTTATATGCTGGTCAAAATAATAAAACTCTTGCCATAACTGTAGATGAACTAAAGGTCTTCTTTGGTGGCATGTTTCTCTCAGCAATATGCCCACTGCCTAACAAGAAAAAATATTGGAGTTCAGGAGAACACGTTCCAAAACTTCTTGCGAACAACATGAGACGAGATCGCTTCCTAGATATAATGCACAATCTACACTTTCGTGACAACACACTTCCTGTGGCTAATGATCGCGCTGCCAAATTGAGGCCTTTACTAGATCACCTTCAAAATAAATTTCTAGAACATGGTGGTTCCACAGAACATTATTCAATTGATGAAAGTATGATCCCATATTTTGGGAAACATTATGCCAAACAATTCATTCATGGCAAACCGATTCGCTTCGGCTTCAAAATGTGGGCAATGTGTTCGGAAGGTGGATACCTACACTCATTTGACCTTTACATGGGTAAGAATGAGACTCGAGAACCAGACGCTATTCCAAATATTGGAGTAGGAGGTAATGTTGTCCTACATCTGATTGCAAATGGGAACCTTCTGCCAAAACGTGGGCACAAAATATTTTTTGATAATTATTTCACGAGCATTCCTCTCATGGAAGAGTTGACTTTGCGTGGATATCTTGCTACTGGAACTTGTAGAGACAACAGAACAGACAAATGCCCTGTCTCTGAGAAGAATTTTCTGAAAAATAAACAATGTGGTGCTGTCGACTACAGGATGTGTGATGATACCGTGGTGATGAAATGGAGAGACAACAAAGAGGTAACCGTTGTATCCAATTTTGACTCAACCAAAATGTCAAAAGCCAAACGCTATGATCGAAATGGCAAGAAATTTGTGACAATTCCTCAACCAGAGAGCATTCAAAAGTACAATGCTCACATGGGTTACGTGGACGTTATGGATCAGGCTGTTAGCACTTATAGGATTCGAATGCGCCAAAGAAAATGGTGGTGGCCAATTTTTTCGTATATGCTCTGTGACGGTAAACAATGCTTATCAGCTAATGAAAAAGAAGAGACCTACAGTTTCGCGCTATGAATTTGTTGAAGCCCTTGCAATATTTTATTGCAAGTCATACGGTAATCCTAGTAAACAAGGAAGAAAAGTGTCCTCCAAGCTGACAGACATCGTTCGTTACGATGAGAAGAGTCACTGGATTGTGCAATGTAATCAGTCTAGGGTATGCAGACAGTGTAAGCACAGAACATCGTATATGTGCAAGAAATGTGATGTTGGACTCCACCCTAATTGTTTTGAAACATATCATTCACCACAGTAAAAAAATCAATATATTTTGTCCAAATATTTTTTATAACAGTTACATTTTTTCATGTGATTGAGATGATATTCCTTATAAAAATATTAAGTTGATGTAATAAAGATGTTAATAAGTATTTTTTATATATAGATGCGGCTTTTTAATAATGGAAAGCGCTTATTATATTTTTTGGAATTTTCATATTTTCATGTCCGGAAGGCCTGAGCGTATGTAAATATACGTGCCAATATTTCACTTAATTCTCATGCATTTTTTTTTCAAAATTTTTGTGAATTATCAGTAAGTAATAAATACAATTTTCATCAATTTTTATTTCCCTAGCAGCATTTTCAAACTTTCGGCCATAATGGGTTAATATCCATCTTTTTTAGTCCTGATTTTTTGTAAAAATATTTTTTTTAAGAAAGCAGCATGGTTTCTTGGTCACATCTCTATCAATGACCATAAGTAAAGATATATTATTACAACATACTATTTGGAAGTTGAAGGTGATTCACATGCATTGTAAAATAAATGAAATATCAAAACATGAGAGCACAGAAAATGAAAAATTTCATACAACCAAAGAAAACCATGAATTAAGAAGTATGCTGTTTTATTCTATAATCTGATATGAAAAACAATATAATATGGTTCTTTTCCTTGCTGAGTTATCTTCAAAAAAAATATTTAAAAAAATCTAAAATATCCACATTTTTTTAGCCATGTTTTCTGTAAAATAATTTTGTTTAAAACAGCATGGTTTTCGAGTCACATCTCTATTCAGAACAAATTGAATATGGAAAAAGAAACTATTTTAATGATTGATTGGAAAACCTTGGAACTTTTTTTCCTGATATTATTACCCCATTAGTGCCCATGCATAGACTTTTCTACCCTCTATAAAAATGTTATAAATTTACTCAAACCTAATTTTAAGGTTTCCTACAAGTCAATGCATGCATTATAGACTTGTGATAGCTAAGAACGCAATTCAAACGCGTTCTGCAGATGTTTTTTACACAATCAAACAGTGCATGCAGCATAGCCGCTGCACATTCCAGCACAACTCACTCATGAGTTATTTTAGGTATTTGTCACAATATGACCACTTTTTGTCTAAGTGTGTATAATCAAAAGAAAGTTAAATGATTAGTTTACAAATCGGAATGCATCTTTACCATAAAAAATAACGAAGTGAAGGGGAAATTTCTATTCAAAGTTTTCACATAAATTTTTCTACGCCCAGGCACTACGGCATTTTAATTTCAGCAGAATTGCAGCTCAGGTTGCTCTGAGCTAGTGTGTATTTACTTATCCTTAGCCATTACGCCATGATTAGCTTTATGTAGACATTTATGTTATTATTTATGTTTCTGTGTTAGGGAGTGCTTTTATGTCATGGATAGTTATTGAAATACTAACATCTTTAGATGTTTAATTGGGCTTTTTTCCACTCAGAATGAATACAGATGAAGTATCAAGTTTTATGGATGAACTATATGTGTGACGATGGCCTTCCTCTAAGATGTTTCAAAGCATATCACACACCTTTATAAGCACTTACCCTTGCATTCATTATATGTGATGGTGGTAAACATTCTATTCTGTATGCATCATTATATCTTCTTTTAGTAATGTCATTGTGCTTTAGTGAATGGAATATTGTTCAACATTGTTGTATCATAAATATCTATCTAGGACAGCTTTTGGATGTTTTTGCTATAAACAAATCCACTAATTTTTCTGTATACTTTAGGCAGATTTTTACCAGGAATACCAGTGAGTAGATTTTTTGACTTGACAATATCTCACCTTCTATCTGTACTAACATTATTATGAAATATATAATGTATATCAGGTATAATATGTTAAAAATTTCTGGCAAGTTTTACTGTCCTACTCCTATTTCTCAATTTTTGGCCTTAAGGGCATCATCCAGGTCGCTGCTGCACCGATGAGCATTTTTCATGCTTTTCTTGAAAAAGGACCCTTAGGTGGTGGACTATTCAGTCCTAAAATTTTATGGTGCTACGGACAATAGGTCTTCTCCAGGGGAGAGTGAGGAGACATAAATCTTGAATTTTTGACCCCATTTTGACCCCATATAAAAAACAAAACAGGAAATGGATAATTTTAAAATGTACTTTTGTTAGAAATGTTTCAAGAATTCTAAAACTGTCTTTAAATTTTTTCTAGCACAAAAACTCAATGACTAGTCCTCTTTGGAAATATTAATACATATGAACTAAAAACCCACTGTGTCCAATTTTTTTTTAAAAACTAAGGCTTGAATCAAAAAAATGAATAAAGGAAATTGTTTTTTTTTTCAAAAGTTACATTATATAGCCAAATTTCATAAGAATCAGACCAAAAATAAAAAATTTCAGAATTATTATGAAAAAAATTTCATTTTTTTAAAATTACAATTCTCAGTATGCATATGAGGTTATGCATGGAGATTATCAAAATAAAAATGCAAACAGCATTCAATTACGTAAATTTTCATTATATTACACTTCAACCAAAATTTTGTATTATGGCTTTTATTCAACACCTCTAACTTTCAACATTCAAAAGCCTAAAAGTCTTTGAGTTTTGATGCTAGAACAAAACCAAAGACAGTTTTAGAATCCTTGTAACATTTTCTAACAAATTTAAATTCTCTTTTCTCCACATTTGAGAAAAAAAAATTATATAGCTCAAAACCCATAAATAATTTATTTGTGGTGTAATGCCAAAATATCACTTATCAAAAAAGGTTTTTTCAAATGTTCAAAATTTACAATATAACTTTGTTAGAAATGCTTGAAGGATTCTAAAACTGTCTTTGGTTTGGTTCTAGCATCAAAACTCAATGAATTTTAGGATTTTGAAATATCCATATAAATTTACCAAAAAACAATTTTCCATGAAAACATAAGGCCTAAATCAAATAAGTTACATAAGTAAAAAAAGTTCACTTTAAAAAAATACATTTATTGGCCAATTTTCAAACGAATTGGACAAAAAAAGTTGAAAAATCTGGATGATCCCCTTAAAGGGTCAAAATAAATTAAATGTCACCCTGCTAAGAAGCACTTTTTTTCAATATCTTCAGAATAATCTTCAATATCATTTCATCCACTTTTAATGATAAAATTAAACCTGAAAAAACACCATTTCCTAGAGCATGCAAGGAATTATTGACAACAGTTTATACACCTCATGAAAATATTCTTTTGTTAATATTAAGAGTGAGAATTTATATTAAATCCTTGTAACATTTCACTTATGGAAAAACGTGATTACTCCAGTATTCAAAAATTAATATAGTTGAATTTATCATTATTGCAATGAAAATTTAATGTTTTTCCACATATATTGACTTTTTTCATTTTGTATTTCAAACTCATTATATAAGCATTAAATAACATAGGCTAATGATCAAGTTTTATTAATAAAATAAACTCAAGCTTTCTTTCTAGTTATTAAATTTCAAGACTTCAAATAATATTCATTAACAAAGAACTAGTATCAAGAAAATAGCCTCTCCAGTCACCAGTGAAGAAATTCAAGAATAAAGTCACTACATTTGAGGTAAACTAAAATACAGTATTACTTATGTATACAGGAGATGATAAAAAAGCAGCAACTTAAAGTTTATGGGTAAAATCCAGTGGAATATTGAATTTCCTAGCCAAATTACTACGCTTATACAGTCATACCTCATCTTACAAAAGGCATACAGAACAAAACAGTTACAAAACAGTTTTACATAAAATTTCTATCTCTGGAAATAAGAGAAAAATCATGTTAGAAAATGCATATCTCAAAAATTCAAGCAATGCACACTCAGCTTTGTAGCCGCAAGAGTTCCCCCCCATAAGGTGAATACACTCGTAGCATCAAGCATTTTTTTATATTGGTTCAATAGGAGTAAATAGTAAATGATTTGCATGCTTTACTAATTTTAATGGTTTAATAAACAATTTTCTTTTATTTTGAACACATGTTTCATACAAGATTGGTAAACTTCTAAAAAAAATTAGGGATTTTAGGAGGGAGTATTGGGGGCCTTGAACCAAATCAGGCCTACTACATGTAAAATGCAATGGTACTTATTAAAAATCATGTTACAAAACTACTTTGGGAACAAATTAATTGTTAGATGAGATATGACTGTAGAACCAAACTTGAAATAAAATTTATAAAAACAAGACAACAATCAAATGACAAAATGTATGAGCCCAACTCAGCCTTGAAGAAAAAGAGTGATCTAAAAACCAAAGATTACATGTGGTACAAAGATCTGGTCAATTGGAAAAGAATGCTCATCAGTCAATAGATATTTCTGCTAAGGTATTATGGAGAGTTTGATAAAATCGAGAACCAGGGCACTAGTTATGCAAGTCTACTACAGAGATGGTCACTGTCTCACTAGTCTCTTCCTCAACTTGGTACTTTTTTACTTCCACTTTCTATGCATTACTTGTAGCTCACTATCTTCAACAAGGATAATATATCATAGCATCAAAGATTAGAACTACCACATTCTATCATTCTTTTCAATAAAAAGCCAATGGAACTAGTTTACAACCATGGACAGGCATCAATCAAACAGATATAAATTATTAATTATTTAAAGAAAGAAATTTAGATATAATAAAATCACACTAACAAAACATAAAAGAGAAAAAGAAAATAAATTACATTAATGACATTTAGAGTGAAAATATCTAAAGCTACAGATTGCTCTTCACCCTAGAGCAATTTTCTCATCATTCTTAACCATTATTACATGCATCAATTTCTCACCTGCTCCAGCATCAATACCTGTCAGTCAGCATACCAAAGTTGTGATAATATGGTGAGCTTGCTTTTTTCTATTTGTATTCCTTGCCGACAACATTTTTCATTTTTTAAAAATAATGGAATTTAAAGTGTTTCCACCCCACAATGGAAATGCATCATCCATGAAATTGTGTTGCCTCTTGCAATTATATTTACATGTATCATCACATGTAGATTAAGCTGGAACTTGAACTTGAAGGACAACAGCGTCGGGGCCTTTGTAACGACCTAGAATTCCCTCCACAATTTTCACACAGAGTTCAGCGCCTGGTACCAGACTCGTCCACTACACTAGTCAGGATCTACTAATCCTTGTCACAAGCTGCCATTGGACGGCATCACTGGGATAACCAGTGTGTCAAAACACCATCCTCAAGCACATTGGGTCATTACTGCCCACTCTACCTGACTGGCTCATTCCAGTCACTGTCTCTTACTCCAGGCACGCACAAGAAACATTTTCATAGCTTCAATGATACTCAAATTACACTCCTGATCCAATCCAGCAAAACAGCTCATGCTACAATCATCTTCAGCACATTCGGCATACCACTCATTCTCTCCATACTTCTCGAGCACCACATTCATGAAAGTTTCTCTCTCCTGCTCATACTTACTATATTCCAGCACAAAATGTTCAATTGTTGCCTCCACTCCACTAATACACTGCATACATAATCTGTTATTATTCTCATTCCACCTCCATGTATGTCTATTCACATTCAATGACTTACATCTCACAGCAAACAAGAGTTGACTTCCAAAACTACCATCATAGAACATCTCAAACTTAGGTGCTTCTTTTTTCACATACCAGTCATGTGTAGGCTTCCACATCATGCTAAGCTTCAACTTATTCAATCCATACTCCTTTGTTTGCCTCTCAATCTCTTTTTTCCACCTTTTGCAGTCCCACTCCGACCCTCCACCTCCAATATATATTAAACTCAAGTCATCCACAGGTCTCCCAATTCTAACATGAATAATCTTTTGCATACTAAATTTCCTTGCATGCCCCCAACATACTTTCTCCCAATAGCTTAAACTCAGATTCCATTCAAAAATTTGCTTTACCCACCTGCTATTCTGCATTCTTTCAACTCTTACCTTATAATTGAGCACGGCTTTCATCATTCTTTCTGAAAATAGGCTCCACCCCAGGTCACCTCTAATGGCTTTTCTAGCCGTCCATTTTGGAGCACCCAATGCTACACGTCCTACCTTATTTTGTATCACATCCAGCTTTTCAAGATCACTTCCATTCCAAGCAAGAGCACTCATACCATACATGACACTAGGTACAGCAACATACTTCCACATTCCTCTCACACATTTGTACTTGTTTGCTCTGTATCTGGCCACACTACCTAACCGTCCACTCCACTGCATTGCTTTAGCCACTTTCTCACCTTTAGTTCTAGTACATCCATCTTCACTTATCATACAACCTAGATATTTGTATTCTTTTGTTCTACCTATTCTGATTTCTCCAATATTCCACAGTCTGTCTCTATCAGTCTCATCACTATTTATAACCATGACCTTACTTCTATCGGCACCAAAGTTCATCTTGAAATCTGTACTATATCCATTCACAATGTCAAGCATCCTTTGTAGTTCATGACCACATTCACTAACCACAACCACATCATCAGCATACAACAAACAGCTCAGTCTCTCATTACCAACTTTCAGTCCTAAACCACTCCCTCTCAGTCGAACTGCTAATTCTTCTGTGTACAATCCAAACAACAGGGGGGACAGAGTACAGCCCTGTCTCACTCCTCTAACACTCCTCACTTGCCCTGTTTTCAAATTTCCTAACCTGTAGATAGCACTTGTGTTCTCATACAGATTCTGTACAATGTTCACTATTTTTCTGCTAAAACCAACTTTTCTCAAAATTTCAAACAGCCTAACCCGATCAACTCTGTCATACGCCTTTTCAACATCCAGGAATGCTAAATATACCTTGTTGTTATCCTTTTTCATTCGCTCAATTATTTCACTCACTACAAACAGATTATCCTCCCCACGTCTATCTTGCCTAAAACCATTCTGTTCTTCTCCCAGGACTCCTAATTCCTCAACCAAATTTTTCATTCTCTCATTCAAAATACCACAAAAGATCTTACATATGGTGTCACCCAGTGCAATTGGTCTGTAATTTTTAAGTTCTTTCATACTCTTATGCAACAGAACTACATTACACTTGTTCCAGTCATCCGGTACTCTTTCACTCTTCCATATCTCATCAAATAAACATTTCAACATACTGACTACACTCTCTCCTCCACATTTATAGAACTCATATGGTATCTTATCAGGGCCACATGCCTTTCCATTTTTCACTTTCTTCAAAAAACTTACAATCTCTTCACAAGTGATTTCGTCTTCCATTTGTAGTTCACGTTCATCTATCAGAAAATTTATCGGTTCATCTGTAACCTGCTCATTCATTCCACCAATGTCCTCCCAGTATTCTTCAACTGCTTTCACCATTTGCATCCTATCTTGCACACTGCACCCATTGACTACTAATTCATCAACTTGAACTTCACTACCTCTATCATTACCTTGTATAAACCTATACCAATCTTTTATTCCATCTGGACCTTTCTTTCTTAGATTTTCAACTTGGTGTCTCTCTTCTTCAACCCTAGCCTCATTGATCATTCTCTTTACTTTCTTCTGCTGGTCCTTGTACTCATTCCATACACTCTGCCATTCATCCTCAGTAATTCTGCGTCTTTCATACATTTTCCTCATACTGCGTTGTTTTTTATTTAAAGTCTTCCTTCTCATTCGTTCTTCCTTTATCTCACTTGTAAACCACCTAGCATTCCCTGTACTTTTCCTGCATTTCATTTTACCGATCTTTTGCTCTGCCACATCATACAAGGTTCTTGCAATCTCCTTATTTAGGTCATTTACATTTCCACACCTGTTACAGTTACATCTACTCAATTCATTTCTAAATTCTTCCCAGTTTGCCATTTTAATACGCCAATTTTCTCTTACTCTGCTGGCCTTCTGCATTGACTCCTTTCCACCCCAATTATATTCTAGTACAAGCATTTTATGGTCACTATCAATATCAAAATCATCTTCATCTACAAACATTTCTCTGACATATATTCTTGCCCTACTATTCACTATCATATAATCAATTGCAGTTTTACATTCCCTGCTTTGCCATGTATGCAAGCCATTTCCTATTGTTACATTCAGGTTCTCAAGTTCATTCTCATCACAGAAATCAATCAATTTTTGTCCATTTGCATTCACAGGCTTACCAAGTATACCAACATGGCCATTCATATCACCCATCACAATCAGAGGGCATCTGCAATGCTCTTGCACAATTCTTGTTAACATTTCATACTTTTTTACATTATCTTGATGAGCTAAAATACCATCAGTTGTCATATAGCATACAACCACAATATCACATTCTCTGGCATGCATTCTTTCACACTTTATTACTAACAGATCTTCACTCTCAGGTTCATTTCCAACAGGAATTTCTTCTAATTTCCAATTTAGAGCATTTTTTACAATGAGACCAACTCCACCACCTCTTTTTTGCCAACTTACACGCCCTTTTCCAATCATATAGTACTTACTCTCCTTACATTTTAAACTGACTCTATCACGCATTTGGGTCTCTACTACACCGACACAATCCAAATCTCCATTCTCAAATTCTGCTACAAGGTCATTTAACTTTCCTGCATTCCATCCACGCACATTTATACATCCAAACCTTACAACACTATTGGACAATTTACGACATTTTACATTTTTGCTCTGACAGCTTTCCATTCATCCAGTTCCACCTTCCATTACAATATGAGTACATCCAATCCACTGGATGTATCTCCTGGAGAGTTTCATCTCACCTTCTTGAGTAAGGTGGACTCCATCTCCACGAAAACATCCACTCTGGATCAGGTTATCCATATCAAGGAAGCTGGAACCCATTTCACACTTTTTCATACTCTCAGCTTTCATACTCATAATCCTCTCATGCACTTCCTTATTCACCTCCTTTCGCACCCTTTCATACTCCTCACCACATGCAGGCCTTCTCAGCAGGCTGGTCACAGCCACCCTTACATTCTTCTTTTGCGCCCTTTCGACAACATTCATAATTGCATTCACCGTACGCTCTCTCCCACATTCAAGCAATCCATTGCAACCTCCTTGCAGTACAACCATCCCTTCATCCATTCCAGCTATCACTTCCTCAGCATGCTTACGAATCCCTTTCACTCCCTTTCCTCTCATGCTTGTACATTCACTACGGTCAGTCATTCTCACAAACCTATCCACATTCTTCACCATGCTGTCACCACATATTCTAATCGTAGGTCTCACTCTCCCTTTCATACTACTCTTTTGTTCAACTCTTCCACTCACATCACTCTTTCCATCCATCTTCCTTTCATTCACTTCCACTACAGGCGCCTGCACCTTATGTGGCATATCAACAGGTTCTTCCTTCACTCTCTTCCCATTCGTACTTCTTTCAACATGCTCATTCATCCTTCTACTCTCATCTGGCACATTTGCACCACCATTCACTTCATTTATTGCATTCACACTCCTTGCACCATCATCCACTTCATTTGCACTCCTTGCACCACCACCATTTACCTCTTCATTCACTGCATTTGCATCATTCTCATTCTTTCTTTCATTCAACTTCCTTTCATCCTTCAAGTCAGCCTCTAAAGCAACCATCAGAATTGTCAATCTCTCAACCTCCTCTTCCAACTTCTTTCTCTCGTCATTCAAACATTTCCAGCACGTAAACACAAGATCATTCAACTTCCTCCGACTCATCTCTCTCAAACCTTTGCATGCATCTATATCTACCCACTCTTTACAAGTCATGCACTCAATCTCCTCATCCATTCCACTTGCACCTCCCTTCCTACAACCAGTCCTATTTCTTGCCATCCTCAAACACAGACTTCTATCTCAGTACAAATTTCACAGGCAGAAGAAGTCTTCACTCACCAAATCTACTGAAAATCAAGTTATCAAACAAAAAGAAACAAAAACGTTTCCTACTACTCACAGTCACTCTTTACAATGTCACACACTATACTCTTTATATGCAAAGAAAGCTTGACTACCAGTCAAAACACCTCAGTCAAAAATTGCAAGTCACCACACCAAAGTCCAATGCTCAGTTTCAACTCTCACGCAACAAAAAAAAACTACTCTCACGAGCACTCCATACAAAGTCACACACTGTACTCACGTGAATATACAAACTATACCATTTTTCAGCAACTTCACTTTAATTCACCAGAATATTCGTCGGAGGACCAGAAACACGTGCACACCGCTCGAATCGGATCCGGAACTTGAACTTGAACTTGAAATTGAGGGCCGACAGCGTCGGGGCCTTTGTAACGGCCTACAATTCCCTCCACAGTTATCACACAAAGAGTTCAGCGCCTGGTACCAGACTTGTCCACTAAACTACTCAGGATCTACCAATCCTTGTCACAAGCTGCCATTGGATGGCGTCACTGGGATAGCCAGTGTGTCAAAACACCATCCCCAGGCATATTGGGTCATTACTGACCACTCTACCTGACTGGCTCATTCCAGTCACTGTCTCTTACTCCAGGCTCGCACAAGAAACATTTTCATAGCTTCAATGATACTCAAATTACACTCCTGATCCAATCCAGCAAGACAGCTCATACCGCAATCATCTTCAGCACATCTGGCATACCACTCATTCTCTCCATACTGCTCAAGCACCACATTCATAAAACTTTCTCTCTCTTGCTCATACTTACTACATTCCAGCACAAAATGCTCAATGGTTTCCTCCACTCCACTAATACACTGCCGACATAATCTGTTATTATTCTCATTCCACCTCCATGTACGTCTGTTCACACTCAATGACTTACATCTCACAGCAAACAAGAGTTGACTTCCAAAACTACCATCATAGAACATCTCAAACTTAGGTGCTTCTTTTTTCATATACCAGTCAAGTGTAGGCTTCCGCACCATGCTAAGCCTCCACTTATTCAATCCATACTCTTTTGTTTGCCTCTCAATCTCTTTCTTCCACCTCTTGCAGTCCCACTCAGGCCCTACACCTCCAGGATTTATTAAACTCCAGTCATCCACAGGTCTCCCAATTCTAACATGAATAATCTTTTGCATACTAAGCTTCCTTGCATGCCCCCAACACACTTTCTCCCAATAGCTTACACTCAGATTCGGAAGTCACACTGTTCACAAATCACAACAATAAGTTTTCAAGTCTCCGTTGTCCGCTTATTACGATCTTGAGACCTTTCCGCTCTGAAATTTTGAAAAATTGTGTCACAGTTTATTCCTATCGCAACATTTACAAATACGTCATTTCGGGTAAATACGTTTTCTATGTATCAAGGATAAGCAAGGAAACGTAATACTATACATGATTTACAGGTATCTGTCGGCACATCTTCAAAATTAATTTAGACACGGCACAAATAATTCAAATTATTTTAATTAGCAACCAGCTCCATAGGTCGACTCCCCCAGTAACGTATTGGGAACTTTTACTGTAATGTTTAGCTAAGACTTTCTTACGTTTGCAACTTACACTCATGTAGCGAAAAAAGGCTCAACAGTTTAACTTTGTGTTGCTTATTACATACAAACCTGCATTGGCCATTCACGCTATCAATAATCGATATAATAAAAATTCTCTAATCTTGTTGTTAAACATGAAATCTGTTTCTGTATTAGTTTTATAACGAAATGATGAGCGTAATTGATTGAACATGTACTGTATATAATCATATAGAACACAAGTTTTGTTAGCTGGTAAATAACGGGTTATTTCGAACACTTTTTTGAACACCAGATAATTCACGTGACTCGATTTGTTTTCGTTACCTATGACCATTGTGCTGCCTTCACAGCAATTTAGGAAATTTCTATTTTCAAACAGCGGTAGAAAATTTGTGCCTTCGAATATCGAGGGAACCAGTCCGCACGTTCACTCGTTTTCCGGAAACGCTCTCTTCCGGTACATTAGGTATTTAAACTCTGCGAGCTGAGTAGAGGCCGCCAGTTGTGTTGAAGTAGTGTGTAGACTCCAGAGAAGGAAATGTAAGTAAAGAGTGCTAAATATTAAGTGCATTGGGTCCCTATCGATGTCTGTTTTGTGTCTCCTACTAGACAGTGAATTCTTAGGTCCTAGAAAAGCTAAAAGATTTCAGGGGATGTTAGAATGTGTGCTGTCACAGTTTTTCTGTTTGTGCTTTTACAATTCTAGATACTGATTCTTCATTCGCGGTGCCAATATAATGTAATGCTGTGTTTACCTATTTGTACCTGGCTCAAATTGTCTAGTGGTATTGCCCTGTGTTGGACAGGGTTGTGAGACTTTCTTGCAAACACTCAGTCATGTTTTGATTATATTGTTGAGCCTGATTTGTTCTGTGCTTGTCAGTGCTACTTAATTTATTTGCTGGAATTCACAGCTGGATTCATTGTGCTCAGTTGTTGATTTGATCTAAGCACATTGCATTATATAGATCCTTGTTATCATTCACGATTAATGTTAGTGGATTTAAACTCTGGTATTTGGACTCTAGAATTGTGTAATTCCTCACTCAAGTTGCTATTTTACCAGTCTGTAGAGTGTGGTGGTTTTTGCCTATTTTTATTTGTGTGATTTTTACTGTGCTGCGGATATTTTATATTGCCTGGTTGATGATGTGTTCATGCCTGTTAGGTAACTATTTACTTGTTCAGAGGTGTCTAAGGGTGCCCCCTTGTTCACTTATTAACCACCTTTGTAGATGGGTGTGTTTTAACTATGCCCAGGTGGTACTATAGATTGATAGACTTTTGTGACTAGTCATGTGAGTCAGAAACAACTCAAGTTGTCAGGCACTGTTTACGTAGGAATAGCTGTGTAACTTTAGTTCAGCGTCTACCGGGTTGGACATGCATTTTTATATGGGAATAGCCGTGTAACTTCAATTCAGCATCTACCTGGTTGGACATTAGTGTGTAGAGCCTACTGCCTGACCTTAGTATTTAATGAGGGCCTCATTAGGTTGACTGGTTATATCTGATTGTGCCATTGGGATGCTCGTATGAAAATTTAACTAAGTCTCGCCAATGATTTGGGTGTTGAACGAGCCGCTGAAGTATTACCCGTGTTCTCTGAATTAGATTTTCTTGTGCCAGTGATGCAGTTCTGCCCCAATTTTTGCGTCCTTATTTTCTGGTTTGCCCTCTGAATCACTTTTAGATATGCAATCTCTAAAAACTGTATATTTTTTGTATTACTTTTGTGCTAACTAGACCTTTCTATTTCAGGAAAATTTATGTACAATAAATGGCTGCTTAAGACAAGTTTTGCATCATCCGTGGACTTTTCTGAACCTTCCCCTCGTCGATAGAAATTGTTGAGGCAGTCACAACCATTAAAAAGAAAATCCCTTACCGCCAGAATGGTGCCCATACTGAATAACTCAACCTACTCACCCCCACTCACGCTCGGCCGACTAGCTCCACTTGAAGTAACAAACAACAAAACAACAACATCGGCATCTTTTGGATGCTTTATTTCCAATCAAGCCTGATACACATGATCTTAGCATTGAATTTTCAAATGTCTTATAACTAACACTATATATAGGACACCATGACGGTTACCCCGTAAAGCCAGTACCCATTTCCGACACCTGGGTTGAGTGGGGTATTGTGCTTGAGCTTTCCTTTATACCCAACGAGGAAAATCGCAGCGCCAGCGCCGGGATACGAACCCTCGTCTCCAACGCACAAGGCCGATCCCTTAACTACTGTGCCACCGCGGGCACTTTTGAAGAACAGGAATATTCGCGCACATTGAACTTCCCTCCCTCTGTTGGCTCACCTTAAAAGTTCTGCTCGGTGCCTTCACCGCCAGCAGAGCCGCCAAGCAGCTGCCGCAGCTGGTTGACCTTCCTCGTAGGCCCAGAGGAATATCGAAAGCAAGGCACCCGCCTTGCTTTACAAACGTAACGAAAGAAACACGCCGGCACAACAACGCGAACCGAAGAGCGAAATCACACGCGCGACTACTCTCCACAACTGCCATAAGTACACTGCCGCCACCCAGCCGCAGCCAGTCGGCTGCGGCAGCCAGTCGGCTGCAGCAGCCAGATCCCAAAACGTTGGGGGTGGCGCACTCATCGCTGCGGCGCCCTCTTGCGGCGGCAAATTCTTCAACGCCACATCTCCCCCAGTTTCTCACGAAACTCGCAGTGCTTGGTGCCTAGCACTCGTACTCGCTTAGGTACGAGGGACGCCGTCGTTCACGGCGTGACCGCCTCAATTGCGCCGGCTCCCCCTGGGGCTGCTCCGCCTCTCCATCGATAGCGTCAGGCTCCTCGCCCTCTTCCTCAGGGGAGTCTTCACTCGACGCGCCATCCGCCGCCGGCACCACTGGCGCCGCGTTTAATGCGTCAACAACCACCCTCTCAGGCATCGCAAGAGGAGCTGCGCCACCGCCGCCACCTCCGCCAAAGATAACTGCATCGGGCACCGCAGCGCCATCAGCGCCCCTATAATTCTCGGGAACACGGCCCCGGTCACCACTAATGCGCCGTCTCCTGACGTCGCGCATTTGCCTGGGCATGCCGTCTACGCAGACCACGTACTTTGACACGACGCTGGTAACCTCACCTGACGTCCACTGCTTCGTGCATGAAGGCAGTGGGGGCTTCACCCACACCTCATCGCCGACAGCAAAGCTGTTGCTCGCGCAGCCATCAATCACCCGAAGATTGACGTCGAACGGCACTCGCCAGCGATACCGAAAAATACCGCTCGAAGGGACTGAGCCCGCCTCAGTGTCCTTCCGGGGCGTCACATTATACCAAAATGTAGCCTCCTCAGGAGTGATACCTCCCCTGGCGGCGATCCTCTTGATCGTCCGATGATTTCTCTCCACGATCCCGTTGCCGCTCGGGGCGTAGGCGGCACGAAATCGCAGCGAAATCCCCCACGCATCAGCGAACTGTTCCACAGTCGCTGATCGAAACGCCGTCGAATTGTCCAGTAGCAACTCGTCACACGGCCCTCGCTCAATTACTATTTCACGCAAGTGAGCGACAATACTCGCTGCTGACTCATTCAGCAGCCGTCGCCAGATGGCGAACCGCGAGGGACCACAGTCAACCAATGACAGGTAGAGCTTATTGCCATAGTGGGTTACGTCAATCGCAACCCGGCGCCAACTCTCCTCCACAGACAGATCCCCCCGCTCCACGAGATTTTCCCCCCGCAGCGCAGGATCGATCCGCTGGCAGGCCTCGCATCCAGCCAGCTCACGCTTCATATGTTCGCGCGACAGATCACTGCGGATCTGACGCGCCAAGTAGAGCGTCCGATCGATGCCCAAATGATGCGGCAGATGAGCCGCCCAAATGGCATCCTCGAGACTCTCTCGAGTGGCAAGCACGGCCGCCACCTCTGCGCCGGCTTCCCCACCATCGCGGTAACTAAGCCACCTCTTAGGTACCCTGGTCAGCTGGTCGGCCTTGTTCTCAATCGTCGAGACGAAGCGAACAGACACGACCAGACCATGCTCAGCGATCGTCTCACGGATCACCCCAAGACGTCGCTTCACGAGCATCTCCGCCGCACCCTTCGTGCGAACGCGACTGCGACCATCGACAGTGTTGTCCATCCATGTGACGACTGTCCGGGAATCGCTGGCGACCGTGAAGGTCTCAAAACCCCACGCAATCGCCAAATTGATACCCCGCGCCACCGCTTCCAACTCGGCCACATTGATGTCAAGGTGGTCCGACTCTTTTCGGAGCCAAGACGCATCCTCCACAATGCGGCCATCGACCTCAAGGGCCACACCCACTCCGAGGGAGCTGGTGTCGGCCCACACGGTAACCGTGCCGTGCGAGTCGACACCCCACACGCCCCCAACGGGGTCGTCCCGACGAGCCCGCGCCAACAGCTCCGCCGCCAACGAGCTGACAGAACCGTCAACCGGGTCGTCCCAAGAGCCGCCGCACCCCAGCCGTTTCAAGAAACTGCAACAAGGGCGCAGCCACTCCGCCACGGGGTAATGGCCGACTAACCGACCGCACAAGAAGAACAGCCCTCTCTTCGTCAGGTCGGCATTCACCGAGCCAAACTCGGAGAGAGCAGTCCCCCGCGACATTCGAAGATGTCCGTTGGCATCTTTCCGCAATGAAATGCCCAACAGCCGGCCTCCATCCAGGCACTCAGGCTCCTTCGACACAAGTCCGTACCGTGCCAAATGCTCCCGGAGCTCCTGCGCGCTGAGAATGGACTCACACACCACTACATCATCGATATAGTGGTCCGTCCCTCGACGAACGCGATCGGTCAGCGACAGAACCTTGCCGAGAATCACCGACATGATTCGAGGCGCACACAAGAGGCCGAAGCCTAATCGCGTCAAAGCGTAAGGCACACCCTCAAACTTCACGATCTGGTACCGCCACAGATCCTCGGAAACGTGGATCTGCAGGTACGCGGACTTAAGGTCGACGACCTTAAGCTCGCCCCGCAGCTGCCGCCACTTCCGAATTTTGTCGCCACACACAGCGACCATGTCATCACCAGTATGACATTCGACAAAGCCGTTCAATTCACGATAATCCATGACCGGACGGACTTTGTCCTTCGTTGGTTGCACGACTGCCAGCAACGGAATGACGCCCGGGATGGGGCCATGCCATCGCCTCAACCAACCCTTTGAGATCCAACTCTGAATCTCCGCCTCATAGCGCTCCCGCACGTGAGGCGCCTGAGTACATGCGTACTCCGCGACCCGAGTCTGCAACCCCTCGGGCGGCTTCTCGGACCACCGCCAACTGACGGTCCATCGACCGTCAGCGAACCTAGCAACAAAGTCAGGGTCGACGATCTCGATCGGTGCTGGCGCACCTCTCGACCCCACCGACCCCACCCCTGTCACCAGGCCGGCTCCCAGCTTGGCACGGGCGAGTCCAGTGCTGGACCCCCCACAGCATCCAGATGACCGGGATCTCCCCCAGTCAACAGCATACTTCGAGTCAGGACCTCTTCTAACGGTGACGCCCCCCATGTGATCGATAACATCACTCCCGAGGAGACAGTCCACGCCAAGGTTTCCCAACTCCGGCATGACGAGCGCAGTGACACCAAAGCAATGCCCCTGCAACCCGACTACCACGCGACAGTGCTTCCCCTCGTGGGAAGTTCTGCCGTCCGCCGTTAACAATGGCCGCCCCGGCCGGGGGCATTGGCCCACCACCACCCGCGGACAAACCACCGTCCGCTCGCTCCCGGAGTCTACCAGACACCAAGAACAATGCCCATTCAAGATGGCACGAACGACTGGCAACCGACGCCCCGTCGTAACGCCAGTCGCTCCGAGCGATTTTAGATCGCCCCGACCCAGCGACACACCCGTGCCGCTCAAGGTCCCTCTCTCCGAGGGGGCGCCATCACCTCCCTCGGGGGGAGGAGACCTCCGGTAAGCTTGGCTTACACGGATTCCATTGAGGAGGACGCGTCGCCCCGACTGGCGTCCTCCGCAGAGAAACCCGATCCACCAACCGCAGGCCTACCTACTGCCGGGCAGTCGCAAGCAAAATGCCCGACCTCCCCACATGCAAACTTCCTTTTGGCGGGAGCCTTCATGGCCCCCCTACCAGCAAGCGCCGCCGCGCTTGGCTTCTGCGGGCAAACCAGCACGCGGTGTGCACCGCCACAGCGGTAACAAGCACCCTTGCCACCGCTGCCCTGCTTCCCCGAAGCAGCAAGGTCTGCTCCGCGCCTGGCCTCCTGGCCACGCCCGGCTGCAGCCCTCTGTGCGGCCATTCTCTCCCGCACTCTCGACACCACATCATCGAACTGCGCAGTATACGCGTCCCCACGCGAAACTGCCCACGTATACAGAGTAGTGGGGAGACCCTCGTAGAATTTGACCCTAAAAATCAAATCCTTCTTAGTCGACCCCACTCTCCCACCCAGACGCGCCAGGTCATCCAAGTACACGTCCACCGACTCCCCGGCCCCAAGCCGACGGTCGGTGAACCGCCTATACGCCTCCTGCATAGGCAACGCAAATTGCAAAACCAGCGTAGACCGAACTACCGACTACTGAGCCGCATCACCGACAGTCATCGAGCGAAACACTCGAGCGGCGTTGCCGTCGAGCATGAACCCGATGACGTCGGTCGGAGCTACCCGCTCCAGCTGGCAGAGCCTCTCCAGGTTCTCCAGCCACTCCAGCGCGTCGACCGACCCATCGCCAGTCAACTTAGGCAACTGCCCAGACAACCGGTCGAGGATTGGTCCACGCGCCTGAGTCAGAATGTTAGCCAACAGGCTAACATCCACAAGCACACCCGACGTGCTCCCCGCCGGCGGCACTGGCGATGCCGCATCGCCAGCTCCAGCTGCCGCAGCCTTCCCAGCTGCGTCAGCCACCTCAGCTGACGCAGCCGTTCCAGCCGCCGCCATCTTGCTGCCCACAAGAAGGCTACCACCGCCAAAAAGCCTAGATAACTTGTTGGCTCACCTTAAAAGTTCTGTTCGGTGCCTTCATCGCCAGCAGAGCCGCCAAGCAGCTGCCGCAGCTGGTTGACCTTCCTCGTAGGCCCAGAGGAATATCGAAAGCAAGGCACCCGCCTTGCTTTACAAACGTAACGAAAGAAACACGCCGGCACAACAACGCGAACCGAAGAGCGAAATCACACGCGCGACTGCTCTCCACAACTGCCATAAGTACACTGCCGCCACCCAGCCGCAGCCAGTCGGCTGCGGCAGCCAGTCGGCTGCAGCAGCCAGATCCCAAAACGTTGGGGGTGGCGCACTCATCGCTGCGGCGCCCTCTTGCGGCGGCAAATTCTTCAACGCCACACCCTCCTTGCACTCTAGGAATTTGATGGCACTTAAATAACGCTTTATTCTACATAAGTAGTCGCAGGTGGCATCACTGGAAACGGAGTCGCCTATGTAAGGCATGGTCGTATCAACCCAATATCAAGTAAGTATTGTGTCAATATTGACTTGATAATGAAGTGTTCCTTACAAAAACATTGGCTTAATACTCAATTCCTGATAGGTTGATGTTTCGAAAACATATGCCACCGATAATGATACTATCACTAACCCAATGCTAAATATTCTGTCGCTATGGACTTCACATTGAAGTGTTCTTTAGAAATATATAGGCATGTGAGGCCTGAAGTTGTTGCTGCTTTCGCAACCGAGTTTCAACTGCGGCGAGTGTAACCACTACCTTAGTTGTAAGCTCGAACTTCTTCTGAAGTTTCTATACGGCATTTCTTATATGTATTTAACCACTTTACTCTTCGTTAATTTTACATTTACACGTATTAGTATTACTGAACACAAATGAACTAGAACTGAGTTTGTAACTAAGGTAGGGTACTACAGGTCCAATACTTATTTTCTGACATCAAGTGGATATTGGTAGAATATATTGTCCCATTAATAACATATTTTTAACCCTGTATCAGCTAATTACTGTGTCACTATTGACTTGATATTGAGGTGTTTCCTTTAAACAAATTACTCCGTATTATTGGCGTACAATATCAACTCAATATTTGGGCAATAAAAATTTATATTTTAACAAATTTTATTAAATTGCGAGATTTTTGGTTATTATGAGATAGTTTCCACTTATTTGAATATCGTACATATATATATATATACACTGTTAGTTTAATATTAGAAATAAACTATTTACTACATTGTCCCAATAACAAGTTGATATCATAAATAAATATACATATTTTCGATATTGTGTTGTTATTAGCCTAATATTGTAATCCAAGATGCCAATATCAGGTCAATAAAAAATTATCAACCCAATATTGGCCTAATAATTTCTTGCTACCTGGGCCACACCGCTCTTCTTATCTGCTCCTTGACCACAAGACTACCAGGCAGTAGATGGGCATTGGGGAATCGTTGTATTTCTTAATGTATAATTTCGTACCACGTGTGAAAATAAGAATTGATAATCCAGAACACGTCCAATGAAAAGGCCTCTATGAATTACTGGCTTTGGTTGATCTGAGAATCATCAGTTTAGTTTTCAGGAAATGCTTGCGAAAAATAGAAAATCAACCTCTTAAAGTTTGTGTTCACGATCTCTTCCATTACTAGGAAGAGATCAAAATTTATTTGGACAAGCCTGGAAAAGAAGTATTTTAGAGGATCAGTTTTTGAACCTCCTTAGCTACGACAATGAGGTTTTCGAAAAAGAGGAGGGAAGAATTTAGTGAGAAATTGAAAAACGGGGAATCTGTGCACACACTGTGCGCATAGAAATGGCGAGATGAAAGAAGCTTTTCAAACAAATTAACCGTCGGAAAAGTAGTGGGTCCTGACATAAAAAGACAGCTATGAACTGAACAGATAGTCGGTAATTAAGCTGCACAAGAACTCCTATTCAAGCAGAGCCAATCTCAGATTAAGCGCCTGAATTCACAACTCCGAGAGGGCGTTTACTGCCGTAGATACAATATTCGAATCCCTTGAGTTGGTATAGTGTCTTAATGGGCAGTGTGTACTGCATGTGTTGTGTTCACGGCAATTGTGGTATAGTTGTTAACTAACAATTATCCCCGCCATGATGACTAAATGATGCAATTTTGAATGGGAGTAAGAAGCATACGAAAAAATAAAGGCGTGCTATCAGTAACTAACCACAGGTTTCTGCTCTGAAAATCAAGACTTTCAACTCAAAAAAATTCAACTCGCCCGATTTTTTTTAAATAGCTTTCTAAACTTAGCAAAGACCACTACTCTCGCTCGTCTGTTACTCGACCAGTGATGTATCCTTCGTTTTTCATAAAAGTCAAATTTGGCGCACTAGAATCAGGTTATATTAATTGTTTTCTTTTTGACACTTTACATTAGTCATTTAGTGCTAACGTTGACGCAGAGAAAAAAATCACCAAATGTAATATCATGATATTGAATGATATGATCGAAAGATTCTGTAGTTATCGAAGTTCAAATTTGAAAAAAGATTATGAACCTATGATTTGTTTTAAATATTTGTCATTCATTACAAATCGTGCAAATTTCCAAACAAATTACATTCACGACAACGGAAACAATGCTCTCTATAACTTTTTTTCTTTGGTTGAGGGATTCGATCATGAGAAACCTGCGTAGTACAAAAAGCAACATTAATTTCGCTTCTTATGTATGTTTTAGGTTTTGTACAGGAATAAGCGTGGTTAAATTGCTGATTTGGGAATGAAAAAAAATTATCACCTAATAACTTAAGTTTCTCATATTGGACAATAATGGACGTTTCTAGTTACACAGTTTCAAACTGTATCTCGCATATGTCTACCTTCACATTCCACACACTGCTGCAGACGTTTTCTGAAATTCTCATGGTCTCCTTCAAGCATGTTCTCTGGTATTCTTGCAATTTCAGCCTCAATATTATTCAGTAGGTGTTCCAGGATGCTCGGACAATGGCAAAACTCCTTCGACTTCAAGTAATCCCAAAGAAAAAACTTACATCGGGCTAATCAGGCATCATCATGAACTTTTGAGGAAACGTTTCGTGGAATGTTTATCTCTCGGATGGGGGATCTCAACTGCCTCGAACCCTCGGAAGTAGCCCCATGCGATTTTTTTGAGGGGTAACCTGAAGTTGAAGAAGTATCCTAAATACTCCGTCTGTGGTGTTGTTGCCTGCCACTAGTTACTGCGTCTGCAGGTGTTGTTGTCTGCCACTAGTTACTGTGTCTGCAGGTGTTGTTGTCTGCCACTAGTTACTGCGTCTGCAGGTGTTGTTGTCTGCCACTAGTTACTGCGTCTGCAGGTGTTGTTGTCTGCCACTAGTTACTGCGTCTGTAAGTGATGTTGTCTGCCACTAGTTACTGCGTCTGCAGGTGTTGTTGTCTGCCACTAGTTACTGCGTCTGCAAGTGTTTTTATCTGCCACTAGTTACTGCGTCTGCAGGTGTGTTCACAGCAATGTCCCCACCACCATCAGCTAATGTCTCATTACATACGGCTAAACGATGCAATTTTGTATATTCAGGCAGTAAGCTGCTTAGTAAAAATGGCGGCGTGCTTACAAAGCTGACCTCAGGTGTGTGCTTGGAAGTCAATTATCTCAGATGACATAACGTAACTCAACCCTTGCAGGTATTGTTATGAAAATGAGCAATACAGAATGTAATAATTACTGCACATCCATACGTGACGTACGGAGTGTGGACACTATGAAGCACCGCGAACGGCTGTAAAGAGTTAATATTTTGATTTCGAAGTATAATTTTCCAGGCAGATACTGCGCGAATGCTCGATTCGTGTCTAGTTGCCGTATATTCATTTAATAAATGAAAATATTAACCTGACACTGTTATATAAAATCGTATATTTCAAAATTCTCATCTTTGTGAGGCTGAAATAGCTTGTTTCCGTCGAATAAATAAGCATATTCTGTT
Source organism: Morinoia aosen (assembly GCA_030386875.1). NCBI lineage: Eukaryota > Metazoa > Arthropoda > Malacostraca > Amphipoda > Talitridae > Morinoia > Morinoia aosen. The sequence goes on along the minus strand of CM059576.1, from coordinate 104,306,087 downwards.
ACATTCACACAAAATTAGTCGAAACTTTTACAGAATTGTCAAGGCTAACTAAATTATTTTTATGATCAGTCGTCTGGTATGCATGGAAGGAATTTCCACTTTACTTCCCAATTCCACTGAACAACAACATGCTGACTTCCACTGTTGATATTATATCGCTTCTTACATTTACATAAATGTAAATATCAATACATTACCATTTTGTTCTTATTGTTACGTTGTGGTATCAGTTGTTATGGTGCTGGTGTAGGTACGGTGCTGGTGTAGGTACGGTGCTGGTGTAGGCACGGTGCTAGTGTAGGTACGGTGCTGGTGTAGGTACGGTGCTGGTGTAGAAACGGTGCTGGTGTAGAAATGGTGCTGGTGTAGGTACGGTGCTGGTGTAGGCACGGTGCTGGTGTAGGTACGGTGCTGGTGTAGGTACGGTGCTGGTGTAGAAACGGTGCTGGTGTAGGTACGGTGCTGGTGTTGGCACGGTGCTGGTGTAGGTACGTTGCTGGTGTAGGTACGGTGCTGGTGTAGAAACGGTGCTGGTGTAGCTACGGTGCTGGTGTAGGTACGGTGCTGGTGTAGGTACGGTGCTGGTGTAGGTACGGTGCTGGTGTAGGTACGGTGCTGGTGTAGGTACGGTGCTGGTGTAGGTACGGTGCTGGTGTAGGTACGGTGCTGGTGTAGGTACGGTGCTGGTGTAAGTACGGTGCTGGTGTAGGTACGGTGCTGGTGTAGGTAGGGTGCTGGTGTACGTACGATGCTGGTGTAGGTACGGTGCTGGTGTAAGTACGGTGCTGGTGTAGGTACGGTGCTGGTGTAGGTACGGTGCTGGTGTAGGTACAGTGTTGGTGTAGGTACGGTGCTGGTGTAGGTACGGTGCTGGTGTAGGTACGGTGCTGGTGTAGGCACGGTGTTGGTGTAGGTACGGTGATGGTGTAGGTACGGTGCTGGTGTAGGTACGGTGTTGGTGTAGGTACGGTGCTGGTGTAGGTACGGTGCTGGTGTAAGTACGGTGCTGGTGTAGGTACGGTGCTGGTGTAGGTACGGTGCTGGTGTAAGTACGGTGCTGGTGTAGGTACGGTGCTGGTGTAGGTAGGGTGCTGGTGTACGTACGATGCTGGTGTAGGTACGGTGCTGGTGTAAGTACGGTGCTGGTGTAGGTCCGGTGCTGGTGTAGGTACGGTGCTGGTGTAGGTACGGTGCTGGTGTAGGTACGGTGTTGGTGTAGGTACGGTGCTGGTGTAGGTACGGTGCTGGTGTAGGTACGGTGCTGGTGTAGGTACGGTGCTGGTGTAGGTACGGTGCTGGTGTAGGTACGGTGCTGGTGTAAGTACGGTGCTGATGTAGGTACGGTGCTGGTGTAGTTAGGGTGCTGGTGTACGTACGATGCTGGTGTAGGTACGGTGCTGGTGTAAGTACGGTGCTGGTGTAGGTACGGTGCTGGTGTAGGTACGGTGCTGGTGTAGGTACGGTGTTGGTGTAGGTACGGTGCTGGGGTAGGTACGGTGCTGGTGAAGGTACGGTGCTGGTGTAGGTACGGTGCTGGTGTAGGTACGGTGCTGGTGTAGGTACGGTGTTGGTGTAGGCATGGTGCTGGTGTAGGTACGGTGCTGGTGTAGGTACGGTGCTGGTGTAGGTACGGTGCTGGTGTAGGCACGGTGCTGGTGTAGGTACGGTGCTGGTGTAAATACGGGGCTGGTGTAGGTACGGTGCTGGTGTAGGTTCGGTGCTGGTGTACGTACGATGCTGGTGTAGGTACGGTGCTGGTGTAAGTACGGTGCTGGTGTAGGCACGGTGCTGGTGTAGGTACGGTGCTGGTGTAGGTACGGTGCTGGTGTAGGTACGGTGCTGGTGTAACACAACGTCGGACAGCACCCATCATTTTGATGATGTCAATTTCGAATGACCAAATTCAGATGACCCGCTTGTCAGATATCTAAAATTATGTGTGATGTCAATAATTTTGGTGAGCAGATATCGGCTACTCTCATGTGCTCGAGCCAGGTAAGAGCGTTTCTTCTTGGTGTTGCGTCCTGGACCGGTGGGTGTTTGTCACTAGTTACTATGCTGCAGGTGTTGTTGTCTGCCACTAGTTACTGCGTCTGCAGGTGTGTTCACGGCAATTGTATCATAGTTAACTAATATTTTCATAATCAGCTAATATGTCTCATTGCCTACGGCTAAGCGATGCAATTTTGTATATTCATAGAGTAAGCTGTATAGGAAAATTTCGGCGTGCTGGCAGTAACTGACCACAGATTTGTGTTCGGAAGTCAAGTTTCTTAACCCAAATTACTCCAACTCAAACGAATATCTTTTTAAAAGCTCCTTTAAGCCTAGCAGAGACCACTCCTCTCATAGGGCTAATGCTCAACAGGTAATGCTGACATCGTTCATGCGAGTCTAACCTGACTCTCAAAAATATTCTATGCAAATATTAGAGCTTCAACAACCCCACGTGCGCGTTACTTTGAAGAAGTTGACGATCGTACAAATTTACCAAATGTACTATCATAAGATTGAATAACAGGAGTGAAAGATTGTGTTGTTAATGAAGTTCAACTTCCACAAGTAGATGATGCATTTATAATTTGTTTTCGATATTTCTTATTCATTGCACATGCAGCAATTTTTTTAACAGATCCCTTCCGTGTGTGTGACGAAGGTTCGGTAACTCATTTATTTTGCTGGTAAAGTTATTTGGCATTTCTCTAAGGATCTATTATAATAACTTTGTCAAAAAATAAATAATGTACTGATTGAATTACTTTGAATCAAGTGAATGTGCTTTGCTAAGAAGTTTGCGCGACTTATAACGAATGCAAAATATTGAAAACAAATTATACGTAAAAAATCTTCTTTTAGAATTCGAACTTCGGTAGCCTCAGCATCTCTCATCTATATTATTCAATTTCACGATACTACATTTGGTAAATTTTTTATCAGCGTCTGCTGTACCATTCGATTTATATCAGCTCACTCTCTAAATATAAGCATTTTCATTGTTCAGTGGTAGGTAATGAGAGCAATAGCTGTCCATGGTGGGGATAATTGTTAGTTAACAACTATAGTACAATTGCCGTGAACACAACACCTGCAGTGCACACTGCCCACCAAGACACCATTACCCACTCAAGGGATTCAACTGTTGTATCTACGGCAATAAGCGCCCTCTCAGAGTTGTGAATTTCGGTGCTTAATGTTAGATTGGCCTTGTTTGAATTGAAGTTCTTTTATAGTTTTATTACTGACTATCTGTTCAGTTTACTGCTGTCTTTTATTTCAGTACCCGTTACTTTTCGGAAGGTTATTTGGTTTGAAAAGCATTTTCATCTCGCCATTTCTATGCGCACAGTGTGTGCACTGATTCCCCGTATTTAGATTCCTCACTAAATTCTCCCTCCTCTTTTTTGAAAACCTCATTGTCGTAACTAAGGAGAATCAAAAACTGATCCTCTAAAATACTTATTTTTCAGGCTTGTCCGAATAAATTTCGATCTCTCCCTAGCAATGGCAGAGAGCGTAAACCGACGAGCACGAATGGGCTCGTGAAATTCTAGGAGGTTGATTTTCAGTTCTTCGCGAGCATTTCCTGCAAACTAAACTGATGATTCTCAGATCAATCAGGTCGAGTAATTCATAGAGGCTTTTTCGTTGGATGCGTTCTGGATTATCAGTTCTTGTTTTCATATGTGGCACGAAGTTAAACTTGAACTTGAACAATTCTCCAATGCCCATCTAATGCCATGTAGTCTTGTGGTCAAGGACTTCTGTCTTAATAAAGCCTCCCAGATGTGGATGACAACAACTGTATACGTCCTCATGGTATCTGTGACTAGAATATTCTCTTAGATGTGCCCTGGTGGAACACGAACCGACTTAGTGCATCTAATTTGATAATTACGTAAAAAGATATATACATATATATATATATATATATATATACATATTTTGTTTGGTAATCTAAGGAGACACTTGGCGTTTCATTTTATACTCATTGACGAGAAGTGAACAACAATTAAGACCTCAGTGAAAGTTGGTCACTTAGATAATATATCAATCAATCAAAGGAAACTATAATTCCATCCGTCTCATACATGTAACATGAATGCCTACAGTGAACGTAGCTGTTGTATGAAAATGTATGAGCTCCGTACCTACACCAGCACCGTACCTACACCAGCACCGTACCTACACCAGCACCGCACCTACACCAGCACCGTACCTACACCAGCACCGTACCTACATCAGCACCATAACAACAATACCACAACGTAACAATAAGAACAAAACGGTAATGTATTGATATTTACATTTATGTAAATGTAAGAAGCGATATAGCATCAACAGCGGAAGTGAGCATGTTGTTGTTCAGTGGAATTGAGAAGTTAAGTGAAAATTCCTTTCATTTAATTCCGAAGACTGATCATAAAAATAAATTAGTTAGCCTTCAAACTAGCTTCAATTGTTTTGACTAATTTTGTGAGAATGTAACAGAATATGCTTATTTTTTCGAAGGAAATAAATTCATTTAGCCTCCCAAAGTTTAGAATTCAAGAATAATCGATATTACAAAACAATTTCAGATTTTTATTTTCCCTTCTCAAATGATTACCCAGCAACTAGACTGGGTTCAAGCACAAGCGTTTATGTCTACAAAATGAAATAGAGTTCTGCAACTCTTAATAACTTTTTCGAGCCGCTCGCGGGGCCTGATACTGTCAACATTCCGTACGTCACGTGTGGCTGTGTAGTAATTATTATATTCTGAATTGCTGAGTATTGATGAAAATGTCTGCACGGTTAGTTACGTTATGTCATCTGAGGTAATTGACTTTCAAGCTCACACCTGAGGTCAGTTTTTGTAGCCACGCTACCATTTCTACTAAGCAGCTTACTGCCTGAATACAGAAAATTGTATCGTCTAGCTGATGGTGGTGGGGACATTGCTGTGAATGCATCTGCAGATGCAGTAACTAGTGGCAGACAACACCTACAGACGCAGTAACTAGTGGCAGACAAAACCTGCAGATGCAGTAACTAGTGGCAGACAACAAAACAATGGCAGATCCAATGGAATCAAAAGATAAAGTTGAACTTGAACTTGAGGGCCGACAGCGTCGGGGCTTTTGTAACGGCCTACAATACTCTCCAAAGTTTTCACACAAAGAGTTCAGCGCCTGGTACCAGACTTGTTCACTAAACTACTCAGGATCTACAATCCTTGTAATAAGCTGCCATTGGACGGCATCACTGGGATAACCAGTGTGTCAAAACACCATCCCCAGGCATATTGGGTCATTACTGCCCACTCTACATGACTGGCTCATTCCAGTCACTGTCTCTTACTCCAGGCACGCACCAGAAACATTTTTATTGCTTCAATGATGCTCAAATTACACTCCTGATCCAAGACAGCTCATACCGCAATCATCTTCAGCACATCTGCCATACCACTCATTATCTCCATACTGCTCAAACACCCCATTCATAAAACTCTCTCTCTCTTGCTCATACTTACTACATTCCAGCACAAAATGCACAATTGTTTCCTCCACTCCACTATTACACTGCCGACATAATCTGTTATTATTCTCATTCCACCTCCATGTACGTCTGTTCACACTCAATGACTTACATCTCACAGCAAACAAGAGTCGACTTCCAGAACTACCATCATAGAACATCTCAAACTTAGGGGCTTCCTTTTTCATATACCAGTCAAGTGTAGGCTTCCGCATCATGCTAAGCTTCCACTTATTCAATCCATACTCTTTTGTTTGCCTCTCAATTTCTTTCTTCCACCTCTTGCTGTCCCATTCAGGCCCTACACCTCCAGGATTTATTAAACTCCAGTCATCTACAGGTCTCCCAAATCTAAGGTGAATAATCATTTGCATACTAAGTTTCCTTGCATGCCCCCAACACACTTTCTCCCAATAGCTTACACTCAGATTCCACTCAAAAATTTGCTTTACCCATCTGCTCTTCTGCATTCTTTCAATTCTCACCTTATAATTCAGCACGGCTTTCATCATTCTTTCTGAAAATAGGCTCCACCCAAGGTCACCTCTAATGGCTTCTGTAGCTGTCCATTTCGGAGCACCCAATGCTAACCGTCCTACCTTATTTTGTATTACATCCAGCTTTTCAAGATCACTTCCATTCCAGGCAAGAGCACTCATACCATACATGACACTAGGTACAGCAACATACTTCCATATTCCTCTCACACATTCATACTTGTTTGCTCTGTATCTGGCCACACGACTTAACCGTCCACTCCACTGCATTGCTTTTGCCACTTTCTCACCCTTAGTTCTAGTGCATCCATCTTCACTTACCATACAACCAAGATATTTGTATTCTTTTGTTCTACCTATTCTGATTTCTCCAATATTCCACAGTCTGCCTCTATCAGTCTCATCTCTTTTTATAACCATAACCTTACTTTTTTTGGCACCAAAGTTCATCTTGAAATCTGTACTATATCCGTTCACAACGTCAAGCATCCTTTGCAGTTCATGTCCACATTCACTAACCACAACCACATCATCAGCATACAACAAACAACTCAGTCTCTCATTACCAACTTTCAGTCCTAAGCCACTCATTCTCAGTCGAACTGCTAATTTTCCGGTGCACAATCCAAGGAGCGGCAGCCCTACACCTAACCCCTACATCGCCTACATTACCGCCCCTCATTTTCAGCAGTAGAGTAGCTGCACGTAACATTAGGCACGCATGCTGAGCGTTATTTGAGTGTATCGGATTACTAACTTGCAGCCCCCAATGGCTATAAAAGTTATTAAATTTAGGCATTTATCTGAACTCAGTCTCCATGGTGATCAGAGTTTGAATTCGTATTAATATTACGACTGAAACTCCTCGGATTTAATGAATTTCATAATATCAGAGTAATTTACAGTTATAACTTAATTATCACTCATAATCGGAAATAATTTTTTTTTTTTTGAAATCTGTACTTGTAACGTTTTTAATATAGTTTCAAGCGAATGTTAGCTCTTTTCAAGTTTCAGCGGTAACTAAAATATATTGATAAACGCTTGTCGGTCGTTACTTCTCCCACGTGTTATTGAATTGAAGAAAACATGTTATTGAATTGAAGAAAACATGTTTTTGAATTGAAGAAAACATGTCATTGAATTGAAGAAAACATGTTTTTGAATTGAAGAAAACATGTTATTGAATTGAAGAAAACATGTATTGAATTGAAGAAAAATGTCATTGAATTGAAGAAAACATGTCATTGAATTGAAGAAAACATGTTATTGAATTGAAGAAAACATGTTATTGAATTGAAGAAAACATGTTATTGAATTGAAGAAAACATGTTATTGATTTCAAGAAAACATGTTATTGAATTGAAGAAAACGTGTTAGTGAATTGAAGATAACATGTTATTGAATTGAAGAAAACATGTTATTGAATTGAAGAAAACATGTTATTGAATTGAAGAAAACATGTTATTGAATTGAAGAAAACATGTTATTGAATTGAAGAAAACATGTTATTAAATTGAAGAAAACACGTTATTGAATTGAAGAAAACATGTTATTGAATTGAAGAAAACATGTTATTGAATTGAAGAAAACATGTTATTGAATTGAAGGAAACATGTTATTGAATTGAAGAAAACATGTTATTGAATTGAAGAAAACATGTTATTGAATTGAAGAAAACTGTCATAGTTCTACTATGGAAGACTCTCGTCGTGTTCAAATAACGTTAAGAAAGGGTTGTTTTGGCCAAGCAACCATCTAAAAGACCCGACGTTGGATAATATGTTCTCGACAATAAGCACAGCATTTCTGAACTCTACAAACTACGCTTCGAGATTAGCTTCACCAACCGCCAAGCATCATTCGAATACCAGCCAGCGAACCTCACACCCTCTACGAAACCCACCATTGGACTTCGGACCCACGTCCACGTAGCCGACGCCTGTACCGGAGATTATTTCAAGATACTTCCATATTTCTTCGTATATTTAAACCTCTTCCTGCGAGACCTAGAATGTTGTTCATTCTACATAAATTACCTGCTATTTAATTATAAAGCCTAATCCATTTGAATCATCTCCCAACGCTTGCTATTTTCTGTGATATTTTAACGTAAAGCTCCATGAAAGTGAACGTGTTTGTTCTCACTCGAAACGGCGTCGCACAGCCTCCTTCTGGGCAGTGTGCACAAGCATCATTAGGACTGGTGTCGCCAATTGAGCAAGACGTGTGATCCCCCGCTCTCGCCCTTGCGGGCAGAGTGGAGGAGGTGCTTTAGTCAAAGTTGTTTGAATTGTCAACAGCCAGTCAGAATAATCATAGATAAGTATCACGCCTTATACTCATCTATATTCTCGTCAATTCTCTGTTGTAACTTCATGTGTAGGGATAGATTAACCTCGTTCGATGTAACTCCAGACGATCTTCGCTTCTCAATTAATTACTCAGCTCCGAGGCTCCACCTCATATAAGATGTTCTTGTCAGACTTCTCAATGTATTAATAATCTATGTTTCGTCCGTTGTTCACGTTAAAAGGCTTCACCGATTTATCTCAATGTTATAATGTGAATTCTTATAATTGTGTCATCTTATGGATAGGAATTAACTCAATCACCGAGATCTGATAGCATTGTAATCATTTAGAACCTCTAATATGCTATGTATATCGTGAGTCGCTTCTTATTTCCGAATGTGTCATCCTTTTTGCTAATTGAGTTTGAAGACGTCGTCCTTATAACATAAATTTGCGTTGCAGCCATCTCGTCATTTACCTTTATGATGTCCTACTTAACTCGTTACGATTATATGATTATTTACAACTAATGACATTGGAAGGTCAGAATCTTAATTAGATCTTTATTGAAATAACAAAGTACAATAAGTGAGGCTTTCCGTCTTGACCACCAACTGAAAGAAAATGAAATCAAAGAGAAAATGACGATAAATAATGCAGAGTTAGAATTGCCTCCTGAAAATTGGCCAACGAATAATGCGGCATCGATGAGAGGAAATAGGAATGTAAAAAATGGAGGCAGCGGTGATGGATCCCGTTTCCGCAAGGGACCGCTCGAAATACTTATCACGTTACCAAAAATACCAAAAACCATTTCAAATTATATCAAATCCGCCTAAAATACTTCAAAAAATTGCATTTGATCGGCCAGACGCAAATTCAACTAGTAATGGATGACTATTCATAACACTCAATATTGTATCAGGGTGTTTAGTAATCTATGTCGTTGTATCCCGCTTACATTTAAATTGTTTCTATTTTATGTGCCCATTTACCCATTTACCAATGTCCTGCCATTTTATTTCAATTGTTTAAACCTATTTACATTTCATTTTATTATGTTTGTTTACTATAAAATTATTCATGTGTCTAATCATGCTTTCTGTTTGATTTATTTCAATTGCGAACCTATCTACATTTCATTTATTGTGTTTGTTTACCATAAAATTATTCATATGTCTAATCATGCTTTCTGTTTGATTTATTAATTTCTCTCAATAATCATGCTTCAAGGTTAACCATTTCTAATCAAAAATTTTAATCCCAATTAAGAATCTATTCTGAATTTCTTATTTCATTATATCATTTTGTGTTGATTGTTCGTGTATTGAAACACCCAATATATGAAACAATTATTTACCAATGATTTTATAAATTAAAATCAAATCAAGCATCATTCGATTGATCATTGCACAGTTTCTGTGTGTGAATAATTAATTTGAGTTGGATGCTGTGGAAATTCCTCTATACACCGTGAAACTCTCGGCGCCATTTTCTTTTCGACAAAGGAAGACGTCGGCGACCGCACAGCTCCGCACTCTTGATAGCGGCAGCCAGAGTCATAGTCTGAAACTTACGTGGAGCATTCAGACTCTATCATCTTAGCTTCTCATTTGGAATCTTAAAACTCAAGAACTAAACTTCTAAAATTAACATCAACGAAATTTAATTTAAGAATCTCCTAGACATTTAAAAATTTTATTAAAAACTTTCAATTAAAGTGCTCATGAAAAATTTCTTTGTACTCTCATACGTCAACGGAGGCTCATTTAATAGGAAAATTCCATTCAATTAAAATATTTTCTACGGAATAACAATATCACATGCATTATGTACGCTCAAAAATTGATATTACATATAAAATTTACGGATGGAGAAATCCTAATCTACGGAATTGAAGAAAACATGTTATTGAATTGAAGAAAACATGTTATTGAATTGAAGAAAACATGTTATTGAATTGAAGAAAACATGTTATTGAATTGAAGAAAACATGTTATTGAATTGAAGAAAACACGTTATTGAATTGAAGAAAACATGTTATTGAATTGAAGAAAACATGTTATTGAATTGAAGAAAACATGTTATTGAATTGAAGAAAACATGTTATTGAATTGAAGAAAACATGTTATTGAATTGAAGAAAACATGTTATTGAATTGAAGAAAACATGTTATTGAATTGAACAAAACATGTTATTGAATTGAAGAAAACATGTTATTGAATTGAAGAAAACACGTTATTGAATTGAAGAAAACATGTTATTGAATTGAAGAAAACATGTTATTGAATTGAAGAAAACATGTTATTGAATTGAAGAAAACATGTTATTGAATTGAAGAAAACATGTTATTGAATTGAAGAAAACATGTTATTGAATTGAAGAAAACATGTTATTGAATTGAAGAAAACATGTTATTGAATTGAAGAAAACATATTTTTGAATTGAAGAAAACATGTTATTGAATTGAAGAAAACATGTTATTGAATTGAAGAAAACATGTTTTTGAATTGAGGATTCAATAACAAAACATCGTTACAATATTTCATTAGAAATTGTAAGCAGCAACACATACGGTAAAAGTTGCCAAGAACTTCCTTTGCTGATTATCTTGTGTTTCAGTACATCGCACAGCATTTTTGTAGAACGCGTATGTATTGTGATTGTCTTGGTGCATACTCGTAGATATGTATTTGTGTATGTGTGAGTGTTAGATGTATGTGCGTAGGTATGTATGTATGTGCATTGTGCATGTATATGTGTATATATTTACATGTACATATGCACATAAGTGTGTACTAAACTGACACATAGCATTTTAATTAAAGATGCCGTTCTTTTTCTGTCCGCTCTCAACTTGTAACATTACCTAACTCGTCATCTCTTTATCATTGTAAAGCATTCACTTAAAAAACGAAAAACATGTTATTGAATTGAAGATTCAATAACATGTGTGTAATGTCATAGAATTGCCTCATGTACCCCGCTGAAAGAGCAACATCGATGTATTGACGTTGCTTGTAGGTTGTCTGTCGCCCCTTTTAGTTTATGGTTTTCTTTTTATGTTGAATTTAGGCTAAGTGAGGTGAGCCTAATTAATTTATTATTGACCAGATGGTGATTACGATGGTGATAATAAAAATTATTAATAATTCAATTGAGCTAACCTAACTTAACCTAGTCTAAATATCAAACGGAAACCATAAATAAAAAGTGGTGACAAACAATCCATATGTACCGTTTTGACTGTTATTGTCGTTACTAGCGTTCTTTTTTTGCATGATCTAATCTGTTACTATTCTCCCTATTTTCATTACTTATTATCATCGTTTTAGGTAACGATATACAATCACTACCATCATTGTTAAAATACCAGTATAAACGATTCGTCAAAAAGACGAAATTGAATATTTTCCTTAAATAAACCTTCCATAAGTGAATGACAGACAAATAAATCCATTCGAATAGCACCCGCAATTTAAATATTATTCGTATCCCAGTTACAGACTTTACGCATCCCTGACACTCTGTCTACAATTGGTATAACTGAAGTTTGATATTCAACTCTAATTTGGAGAAAATTGTATTAAGGAATTTTGTAAACAGTTATCATCAAGTGCTTCATGCTCTCATTTAGCATTAGTTATGTATTTATGAAAATTGAGTTTGTGACTACTGGTCAGGTCAGCAGCATTGCGGAAAATCGGCTAAATAAGATGGAACGGAAATCAATTGTGACATTTCTTTTCACTCATAACCCAGGACATGGAGGTTGGTGATCCTAAACCTGGAGTAGCGGATGTCCTAAACCTGGAGTAGCGGATGTCCTAAACCTGGAGTAGCGGATGTCCTAAACCTGAAGTAGCGGATGTCCTAAACCTGGAGTAGCGGATGTCCTAAACCTGGAGTAGCGGATGTCCTAAACCTGGAGTAGCGGATGTCCTAAACCTGGAGTAGCGGATGTCCTAAACCTGAAGTAGCGGATGTCCTAAACCTGGAGTAGCGGATGTCCTAAACCTGGAGTAGCGGATGTCCTAAACCTGGAGTAGCGGATGTCCTAAACCTGAAGTAGCGGATGTCCTAAACCTGGAGTAGCGGATGTCCTAAACCTGGAGTAGCGGATGTCCTAAACCTGGAGTAGCGGATGTCCTAAACCTGGAGTAGCGGATGTCCTAAACCTGGAGTAGCGGATGTCCTAAACCTGGAGTAGCGGATGTCCTAAACCTGGAGTAGCGGATGTCCCAAACCTGGAGTAACGGATGTCCCAAACCTGGGTTAAGTATCACAAGGGCACCAATAAATACACCGCTAAACAACACTGATCATGATTGAGCGAAATGATAGGTTCGGGTGATGAGAAGGCAAACAAAGTTCTTTAAAATTTCATATTTTAAACACAAATCAAATTCCCATAGTTAGTCTTCGAAAACGTAAAACAGTTATTTCAATGCCGTATGGGCAATTTTGATGTCACATGACTCAAATTATCACTAAACTATATAATAAACATTAGGACAGCTATAATGAATCAATTTGATGACATTAATGCTTATGAGTTGTTAAATCAAGTGGTGCAAGATTTTGTATTTTGATAATGTCAATTTCGAATGACCAAATTCAGATGACCCGCTTGTCAGATATCTATAATTATGTGTGATGTCAATAATTTTGGTGAGCAGATATCGGCTACTCTCATGTGCTCTAGCCAGGTAAGAGCGTTTCTTCTTGGTGGTGCGTCCTGGACCGGTGGGTGTTTGTCACTAGTTACTATGCTGCAGGTGTTGTTGTCTGCCACTAGTTACTGCGTCTGCAGGTGTGTTCACGGCAATTGTATCATAGTTAACTAATATTTTCATAATCAGCTAATATGTCTCATTGCCTACGGCTAAACGATGCAATTTTGTATATTCACAGAGTAAGCTGTATAGGAAAATTTCGGCGTGCTGGCAGTAACTGACCACAGATTTGTGTTCAGAAAGTCAAGTTTCTTAACCCAAATTTCTCAAACTCAAACGAATATCTTTTTAGAAGCTCCTTTAAGCCTAGCAGAGACCATTCTTCTCATAGACTCATAGGGCTAATGCTCATCAACTAACATCCCCTACGATAGAGTGAGACGAACTCCTCTATCACACATTATACATTTTTCCTCAATGTCATTTCATTTCTTTTCCGAAACAAAACAGTTGACGCTCATACTAATTAACCGAGGATATTATTGTAAAGTTGAATAATGAACGTAAAACATTATTTTTTCAATTAAATTCAAATTTCACAATAAATGAATTCATTCATTATTTGTTTTCAATGCTATTTATTCAGTTCAAATTGAGCAAATTTCTTTTCAATGTGCATATGTTGTTTTGGCAACCAACGGTAACTATTTCATTTTCTGGTAGAGTCATTCGCCCACGCGAGAAATGCTCCGTAGGACAACATGCCGCCTCTCATTGTTGATGCTATTTGCTTTATTCTCACTTTTTCTGTTTTTTTTCTGTTTAAATCAGTTTTGTTACGTTTTTTTACATGTTAATTGAAATTTTGGTGCCTGTGAATGTACAGAGCTACATCCCTGTTCCTTCACCAGCACGATTACAACAACAGCACCATAACACCAGCACCATAACACCAGCACCATAACACCAGCACCGTAACACCAGCGCCATAACACCAGCAATATAACACCAGCACCATAACACCAGCACCATAACACCAGCACCATAACACCAGCACCATAACACCAGCACCATAACACCAGCACCATAACACCAGCACCATAACACCAGCACCATAACACCAGCACCATAACACCAGCACCATAACACCAGCACCATAACACCAGCACCATAACACCAGCACCATAACACCAGCACCATAACACCAGCACCATAACACCAGCACCATAACACCAGCACCATAACACCAGCACCATAACACCAGCACCATAACACCAGCACCATAACACCAGCACCATAACACCAGCACCGTAACACCAGCGCCATAACACCAGCACCATAACACCAGCACCATAACACCAGCACCATAACACCAGCACCATAACACCAGCACCATAACACCAGCACCATAACACCAGCACCATAACACCAGCACCATAACACCAGCACCATAACACCAGCGCCATAACACCAGCGCCATAACACCAGCACCATAACACCAGCACTATAACACCAGCACCATAACACCAGCACCATAACACCAGCACCATAACACCAGCACCATAACACCAGCGCCATAACACCAGCGCCATAACACCAGCACCATAACACCAGCACCATAACACCAGCACCATAACACCAGCACCATAACACCAGCACCATAACACCAGCGCCATAACAACATATACCACAACGTAACAATAAGAACAAAACGGTAATGTATTGATATTTACATTTATGTAAATGTAAGAAGCGATATAGCATCAACAGTGGAAGTCAGCATGTTGTTGTTCAGTGGAATTGAGAAGTAAAGTGAAAATTCCTTCCATTTATTTCCGACGACTGATCTTGAAAATAAATTAGTTAGCCTAAAATTTCAAAACTTCAAGTTCTGACTAATTTTGTGGGAACGTAAAAGAATTTGCTTATAAATTTGCTGGAAACAAATTCGTTAAGCCTTCCAAAGATTAGAATTTCAGAAACATTGACAGTACAAAACATTGTCGGGTTAATATTTTCACTTCCCAAATAAATAAACAGCATTCAGACAAGGTTCAAACACTCGAGCGTTGCATCATCTCTGAGGATGTTTTTTAAAAAATGTAAAAATTTTTTCAGCCCCTCGCGGCGCCTCATTCTGTGGACTGTCTATATGGTACGTAAGTTTGTGCAGTTGATATTACTGTTCTGAATTGCTCAATATTGATAAGAATATCTGTAAAGGTTGAGTTACGTAGTCATCTGAGATAATTGACCTCCAAGCACACACCTGAGGTCAGTTTTTGTAAGCACGCCACCATTTTTACTAAGCAGCTACTGCCTGAATATACAAAATTGCATCTTTTAGCCGTAGGTAATGAGACATTAGCTGATGGTGGTGGGGACATTGCTGTGAACACATCTGCAGACGCAGTAACTAGTGGCAGACAACATCTGCAGACGCAGTAACTAGTGGCAGACAACACTTGCAGACGCAGAAACTAGTGGCAGACAACACCTGCAGACGCAGAAACTAGTGGCAGACAACACCTGCAGACGCAGTAACTAGTGGCAGACAACACCTGCAGACGCAATAACTAGTGGCAGACAACACCTGCAGACGCAGTAACTACTGGCAGACAAGAAAACCTGCAGATGCAGTAACTAGTGGCAGACAACAACATATGCAGACGCAGTAACTAGTGGCAGACAACACCTGCAGACGCAGTAACTAGAAGCAGACAACACCTGCAGACGCAGTAACTAGTGGTAGACAACACCTGCAGACGCAGTAACTAGTGGCAGACAACACCTGCAGATGCAGTCACCAGTGGCAGACAACACCTGCAGACGCAGAAACTAGAAGTAGACAACATCTGCAGACGCAGTAACTAGAAGCAGACAACACCTGTAAACGCAGTAACTAGTGGCAGACAACACCTGCAGACGCAGTAACTAGTGGCAAACAACACCTGCAGACGCAGTAACTAGAAGCAGACAACACCTGCAGACGCAGTAACTAGTGGCAAATAATACCTGCAGACGCAGTAACTAGAAACAGACAACACCTGCAGACGCAGTAACTAGTGGCAGACAACACTTGCAGACGCAGTAACAAGTGGCAAACAACACCTGCAGACGCAGTAACTAGTGGCAAACAACACCTGCAGACGCAGTAACTAGAAGCAGACAACACCTGCAGACGCAGTAACTAGTGGCAGACAACACTTGCAGACGCAGAAACTAGTGGCAGACAACACCTGCAGACGCAGAAACTAGTGGCAGACAACACCTGCAGACGCAGTAATTAGTGGCAGACAACACCTGCAGACGCAGTAACTAGTGGCAGACAACACCTGCAGACGCAGTAACTAGAAGCAGACAACACCTGCAGACGCAGTAACTAGTGGTAGACAACACCTGCAGACGCAGTAACTAGTGGCAGACAACACCTGCAGATGCAGTCACTAGTGGCAGGCAACACCTGCAGACGCAGAAACTAGAAGTAGACAACATCTGCAGACGCAGTAACTAGAAGCAGACAACACCTGTAAACGCAGTAACTAGTGGCAGACAACACCTGCAGACGCAGTAACTAGTGGCAAACAACACCTGCAGACGCAGTAACTAGTGGCAGACAACACCTGCAGACGCAGTAACTAGTGGCAAACAACACATGCAGACGCAGTAACTAGAAGCAGACAACACCTGCAGACGCAGTAACTAGTGGCAAACAACACCTGCAGACGCAGTAACTAGAAGCATACAACACCTGCACACGCAGTAACTAGTGGCAGACAACACGTGCAGACGCAGTAACTAGTGGCAAACAACACCTGCCGACGCAGTAACTAGTGGCAGACAACACCTGCAGACGCAGTAACTAGTGACAAACAACACCTGCAGACGCAGTAACTAGTGGCAAACAACACCTGCCGACGCAGTAACTAGTGGCAGACAACACCTGCAGACGCAGTAACTAGTGACAAACAACACCGGCAGACGCAGTAACTAATGACAAACAACACCTGCAGACGCAGTAACTAGTGACAAACAACACCTGCAGACGCAGTAACTAGTGGCAAACAACACCTGCAGACACAGTAACTAGTGGCAGACAACACCTGCAGACGCAGTAACTAGTGACAAACAACACCGGCAGACGCAGTAACTAGTGGCAAACAACACCTGCCGACACAGTAACTAGTGGCAAACAACACCTGCAGACGCAGTAACTAGTGGCAGACAACAACACCTGCAGACGCAGTAACTAGTGGCAGACAACACCTACAGACGCAGTAACTAGTGGCAGACAACACCTGCAGACGCAGTAACTAGTGGCAGACAAAACCTGCAGACACAGTAACTTCCGGCAGACAACAACACCTGCAGATACAGTAAATAGTGGCAGACAGCACACCTGCAGACGCAGTATACTAGTGGCATACGAGCTTCCTCATTGGGCCATGCCTCAATGTTACGAGCCTCCTCATTGGTTCATCACTCAATGTTACAAGCAACCTCATTGGGCCATTTCTTGATGTTACGAGCCTCCTCATTGGGCCATGCCTCAAAGTTACGAGCCTCCTCATTAGGCCATGCCTCAACGTTACGAGCTTCCTCATTGGGCCTTGCCTCAATCTTACGAGCCTCCTCATTGGTTCATCACTCAGTGCTACAAGCCCCCTCATTGGGCCATTCCTCGATGTAACGAGCCATTTCATTGGGCCATGCCTAAATGTTACGAGCTTCCTCATTGGGCCATTCCTCGATGTAACGAGTCTCCTCATTGGGCCATTCCTTGATATTACGAGCCTCCTCATTGAGCCATGCCTTAATGTTACGAGCCTCCTCATTGGGCCATGACTCAAAGTTACGAGCCTCCTCATTGGGCCATGCCTCAAAGTTACGAGCCTCCTCATTGGGCCATGCCTCAAAGTTACGAGCCTTTTCATTGGGCCATGCCTCAATGTTACGAGCCTCCTCATTAAGTCATCACTCAATGGTACAAGCCACCTCATTGGGCCATTCCTTGATGTTACGAGCCTCCTCATTGGACCATGCCTCAAAGTTACGAGCTTCCTCATTGTGCTGGTGTAGGTACGGTGCTGGTGTAGGTACGGTGCTGATGAAGGTACGGTGCTGGTGTAGGTACGGTGCTGGTGTAGGTACGGTGCGTGTGTAGGTACGGTGCTGGTGTAACACATCATCGGACAGGACCCATCATTTTGATGATGTCAATTTCGAATGACCAAATTCAGATCAGCCGCTTGTCAGATATCTATAATTATGTGTGATGTCAATAATTTTGGTGAGCAGATATCGGCTACTCTCATGTGCTCTAGCCAGGTAAGAGCGTTTCTTCTTGGTGGTGCGTCCTGGACCGGTGGGTGATTGTCACTAGTTACTATGCTGCAGGTGTTGTTGTCTGCCACTAGTTACTGCGTCTGCAGGTGTGTTCACTGCAATTGTATCATAGTTAACTAATATTTTCATGATCAGCTAATATGTCTCATTGCCTACGGCTAAACGATGCAATTTTGTATATTCATAGAGTAAGCTGTATAGGAAAATTTCGGCGTGCTGGCAGTTACTGACCACAGATTTGTGTTCAGAAAGTCAAGTTTCTTAACCTAAATTACTCTAACTCAAACGGAAATCTTTTTTAAAAGCTCCTTCAAGCATAGAAGAGACCACTATTTTCATTGGGCAATGCTCAACAAGTGATATATCCATCGTTCATGCGAGTCTAACCTGACTCTCAAAAATATTTTATGCTGCATCTAAGCATAACAACAATGACTTCGAAATTTAGAAATGAATGACGCTCATACTAATTTACTGAATATAATATCGTAGGATTGAATAATAAAAGTGAAAAATTATTTATTTAATAAAGTTCAAATCTACAAGAAGAGAATGCATTCATAATTCGTTTTCGATGTTATTCATTCATTTCAAATTAGGCGAATTTCTTTTCAAAGTGTAGTGATTGATTTCGAGTAAAACGGTTACTCATTCATTTTCTGGTAGAGTCATTCGACCACGAGAGAAATGCTCCGTAGGACAACATGCCACCTCTCATTGTTGATGCTATTTGCATTATTTTCACTTCCTATGTTTTTGTTGCTGTATAAATCAGTTCTCTAACGTTTTTTGTCAGTATATACATTGATATTTTGGAGCTGGTGTATGTCTGGTGCTACATCAATGTCTCTACACCAGCACCATAACACCAGCACCGTACCTACACCAGCACCGTACCTACACCAGCACCGTAACTACACCAGCACCGTACCTAAACCAGCACCGTACCTACACCAGCACCGTAACTACACCAGCACCGTACCTACACAAGCACTGTTCCTACACCAGCACTGTACCTACACCAGCACTGTTCCTACACCAGTACCGTACCTACACCAGCTCCGTACCTACACCAGCACCGTACCTACACCAGCACCGTACCTACACCAGCACCGTACTTACACCAGCACCATAACTACACCAGCACCGTACCTACACAAGCACTGTTCCTACACCAGCACCGTACCTACACCAGCACCGTACCTACACCAGCACCGTACCTACACCAGCACTGTTCCTACACCAGTACCGTACCTACACCAGCACCGTACCTACACCAGCACTACCTACACCAGCACTGTACCTACACCAGCACCGTACCTACACCAGCACCATAACAACAAATACCATAACAACAAATACCATAACGTACCAATAAGAACAAAACGGTAATGTATTGATATTTACATTTATGCAAATGTGAGAAGCGATATAGCATCAACAGTGGAAGTCAGCATGTTGTTGTTCAGTGGAATTGAAAATTAAGGTGAAATTTTCCTTCATTTGATTAAACGCCAGATCATCAAAATAAATTAGTTAGCCTTCAACAACTTTTCAGTTGTTTTGACGAATTCTGTGTGAATGTAACAACATATGGTTATTTGTTCGATGGAAACGAATTGATTAAGTCTCCCAAAGTTTAAAATTTCGGAATAATTGATATCGCAGAACAATGTAAGGTTATTATTTTCACTTCTCAAATGAATATACGGCAACTAGACTGGGTTCAAGCATTCGCATCAAGGTAAAGAAAAAGTTAACCCCTTAAAAAGTGCCTGTAAAAATTAATACAGCCGCTCGTGGCGCTTGAGACTGTTAACTTTCGGTACGGCTGATATGGTTGTGTGATATTAACTTGACTCTGAATTGCACAGTATTCCGAAGAAAATATGCAAAGGTTGAGTTACGTTATGTCATTGAGATAATTGACTTCCAAGCACGCACCCGAGGTCAGTTTTTGTAAGCACGCCGCCACTTTTACTAAGCAGCTTACTGCCTGAATATACAAAATTGCATCGCTTAGCAGAAGGTGATGAGACATTAGCTGATGGTGGTGGGGACATTGCTGTGAACACACCTGCAGACGCAGTTACTAGTGGCAGACAACACCTGCAGACGCAGTAACTAGTGGCAGACAACACCTTCAGACGCAGTAACTAGTGGCAGACAACACCTGCAGACGCAGTAATTAGTGGCAAACAACACCTGCAGACGCAATAACTAGTGGCAGACAACACAACAATGGCGCATTCAATGGAATCAAAAGCTAAAGTTGAAAATTACTGCACAAATTTTTCGATGCAAAATTATTAAAATAATTTAGTCTGCCATTGAATTTTATTCAATTTCCAACAGATTTCGTGTGTATCAATACTGAAATTCGATAATACATGTGAACATAAAATGAATTTGTTGAAACTTAAAGTCAAAGGAATTTCCAATTTTTTACTTATTATAGCAACCTTACATATATTTTTAGCTGTCGAATTTGTATTCATAAAAGTTAGGTGGTGCGAAACCAATTACGTAAATTTGACACTAACTCTGAATTATCTCTGCTTGAGCTTAATATATTTTTACAGCCTGAGCGGCTCATTGGAGTGTAATGCAACACCGAGACGGCAAAGGTGGGATAGTTGGGCCGCTTGGTTGGGGGAGCCGGGGGTAGCCGTCGTGGCTTCCTGGCAGGGTTGCCAGATTGGCCATTTCTTGGCCAATGTACACAGAATTGGCCATTTAAACGCCTTGGTAATGAGATCTTCCCTTGGCCACTTTACCAACATCGCACGACCCAAGAAACAGAAGACCTGCAATATCTCGAGGAGGCGCTCTCGACACTTGCCAGCTAACACCGTAAGGGTAAATTATTTGCGGGTATCTGCAGATCCACTTGTCGTGAACATCCTGTTCTCCAACCACGCACTCAACATAGCATTCAAAATTAATGTTTTGCTTGCATTCATATTACCTTTGAAATCGTGTCCGCCCGGCTACTTCTCGTCATAACTGCCTAAACTGCCCTGTTTCTTTTTGTTGTATCTGGGGTAGTTCCACCATCAGATGATTTGATGACCATTTCCATCACCGCATATGTAAATAAAACATATTTTGCGTATTTTAAAGCAAAACTCGGTGATAAAGACAGGAGTAAGTCGATAGTAAACGAATGTACACCAAAGGAACGCGCCATCAGTTGCCATTTGATAAACCCATGGTTTGGCTTCAGCAAACTCATTGCACAAGCTCTTACTTCTGTGCAGGGAATACTTCACTATCGAACGAGGTAAACAATAGAAATAGAGAACATCCTAATCCACCTGCATTAAATGCAAACCCTCTATTCGCACGCCGTGTCCAGCGTTGAGTAGCATATATATAAAGATTGTGAGCGTGAGGTGCGCTCAATATCCCACCTCTCAGGGGACTTGAGGCCGGTTGGAAAGCTCACCTTGGTTGCCAGCAGATATAATTACATGAAAGTGATTCTCCTTCAGTCTTGGGAACAATCAACGGCTTCAATTTTCATGAGATATGAAGTTCACGTGGGAGTGAATATTGCTGGATGAAGAAAATATGGAAATAATCAGGACAAGTAATGATTAAAATTAGTTATGGCCTCTGACCTGGACGAAGGGCGATCATTTGGGAGCTGTGTCCGGCCGTGAATCTCTCTCCCAGGTCCCCTCACTTCCAAACAACCAAGGCTTCTCAGTCAACCTCTCAAAGAGCGAACAATCCAACAAACGATCGAATGCTTCCACCACATGAGTATACAGAAAATAAATTGAAAAACATGACTTAACACTTTGACTGCGGCAGGTAAACTGATGTTTATTATTCTACTCAAATTCAAAGTCAATTGTAGCAAGCAATGTTGAAAATCGCAAACATTATCTGGATCGTGCCTTCATTTTGTTTTAATAATTGTCAAGAAATTTTAGATTGTGATAACTGGGGGGGGGGGGGGGGTCAGCAGTATTATGTAAACTCTCTCAGTGACCACCGGTGTCTCACGTCGCAGCCAAAGTGCTAGGGATAGCAAACGGAGAACGAGGAGACAAAACTGGCGACGCTTGGTGGCTCCAGCGAGGCATTCCAGCTCACGAGATCACGTCGAGGACTGGGACGCGTCGCTGGTGAGGCGAGCACAGGAGGCTCTGTGAGCCCTGCTGGTAAGGTCACAAAATGCACTCCTTACTTTGCCAGTACAAACTTAGAGCCTACCCAGCCTCCTCGCCTCCGGCCTCACGTGAGCCTTGAGGTGCACACTGATGAGCAGGGCACGTAGCGCTGATAGCGCGTGGTCGTTATCAGTAACTGCAAGGGTTCTGATGCCGTGCGTTGTGTCGCTGATAAGGGAGCGGTAACGGCAGGCCAGGCATCGTCGCAAACACAGCAAATACCTACGTAAATAAAACGTTAGTTTGCAGTACCACAAAAACGTCGTGTTTGTAGAATATGTTTTGGTAACCGTAGATTATAATGAAGAGTTGGGAACTATCAATAGTTCCCAATTGATAATTATTCTAGTCGTTTTCAGTATATTGTTCATATCGCCCACGGCTAAATAAAGCATTAATGTTTATTGAAAGCACAAGTTGTGCAGGAAACTCTTTGTGCGCTAGAAGCAACTGGTAAAGTATTGAAATGAGCATGTCTATTGTAGTGTAAATGAGCATTTCTATTGTAGTCTAAATCAGCGTCTATTGTAGTCTACACCACACCAGCAACATAACCATAACCAGCATAACCCACCTAAGCTCATCCACACAATCGCATTAGCCATTCATGGCTAGAAAATAAATTTATTAGAAATGATACGACAATTTGACCACTACGATGGCACAGCACGTAATTTTTTTATTTAAATAATAGCTATATTTCTTTTAATTTCATTAGTGTTACTTCATTGCGTTCATTTTAGAGTCAGAACTTCAACTATTCGTCAAATTTCGTTAAATAAAACTTTTAATGATGTGTTTTTCATTCTAATTTGGAACAGTTTAAAAGAAATTAATAACTCACTGAACAACAACGGAAATGTAACTCAAACATTTCGAGTGATATGTATTGCATGTAATTTGCACAAGTGTTGCCATTGAATGGAAGGAAGCCCTGACGTTGTACCCCGCTGTGCGCAACATTGATATATTGACTGTTGTTGTTACTCTGTATGGGCGCATGTGCGGGTATTTTCAGTGTAATATTTTATGAGTGCTAAATTTAAACCCAGTGGCAGATTTGGGTAAATATCAATAATTACCATGAAGACAATAGCGAACTTTTGACTGAATAATACTGACCGCGAAAATAACGAACCTAACACTGATGGCAATGAAATAAATTAAGTTGCTATAAATAAATAAAATAAATTACTTTATTTGGTCATAAGATAGGAAAATATTTAGGAAAATGAGTTATTGAAATGGCTTTTCATGACCAAACCAGTAGACTTTTTAGGATGAATGAACAAATTCATTTTCATCCATTTTTACGAGCAAACAGGTCATTTACATTCCTTTTGTTCACAAGTATCAGGTGTTGATCCAATTTGTACAATTCATGATATAAATAGTTCACACAAATTACGATTGGCAGCAGTGTAGTGGCAGCTGCCACTAGTTACTGCGTCTGCAGGTATTCTTGTCTACCACTAGTTACTGCGTCTGCAGGTGTTGTTGTCTGCCACTAGTTACTCTAGTTACTGCTTCTGCAGGTGTTGTCTGCCACTAGTTACTGCGTCTGCAGATGTTGTCTGCCTCTAGTTACTGCGTCTGCAGGTGTTGCCTGCCACTAATTACTGCGTCTGCAAGTGTTGTCTGCTACTAGTTACTGCGTCTGCAGAAGTTGTCGGCCACTAGTTACTGCGTCTGCAGGTGTTGTCTGCCACTAGTTACTGCGTCTACAGGTGTTGTCTGCCACTAGTTACTGCGTTTGCAGGTGTTGCTGTCTGCCACTATATACTGCATCTGCAGGTGTTGTCTGCCACTAGTTACTGCGTCTGCAGATGTTGTCTGCCACTTGTTACTGCGTCTGCAGGTGTTTTCTGCCACTAGTTACTGCGTCTGCAGGTGTTGTCTGCCACTAGTTACTGCGTCGGCAGATGTGTTCACAGCAATGTCCCCACCACCATCAGCTAATGTCTCATTACCTACGGCTAAACGATGCAATTTTGTATATTCAGGCAGTAAGCTGCTTAGTAAAAATGGCGGCGTGCTTACAAAAACTGACCTCAGGTGTGTGCTTGGAAGTCAATTATCTCAGATGACATAACCTAACTCAACCCTTGCACAGTTTTGATCAATACTGAGCAATTCAGAGTGTAATAATAACTACACAACCATATGTGGCGTACAGAATGTCGATAGCATGATGCGCCGCGAGCGGCTGTTAAAAGTTCTTATACTGTTTCGCTATATTCGGTTACCCGATATTTGAACAACGCGAATGCTCGAAGCCAGTCGTGTTGTCGTATATTCATTTGAGAAGTGAAAACATTAACCTGACATTGTATTGTAACATCGTTTATTCTGAAATTTTAAACCTTGGGAAGCTAAGAGAATTTGTTTCCAACAAATAAATAAGCATATTCTGTTACGTCCACACACAGTTAGTTGAATCATTTAAAACATTTTTGAAGGCAAACTAATTTATTTTTATGATCAGTGTTCAGAATTTAATCGAAGGATTTTCTTCCTTTATTTTTCAATTCCACGGAACCACAACATGCTACTTTTACAATTGATACTACACCGCTTCACACATTTACATAAATGTGAATATCAACATGTTACCGTTTTGTTCTTATTGTTACGTTGTGGTATTTGTTGTTATGGTGCTGGTGTAGGTACAGGGTTGTAGCTCCACACCTTCACCAGCTCCAAAATTTTAATGTATATATTGACAAAAAATGTTAGGGAACTGATTTACACAGTAAAAAACATAGGAAGTGATAATAATGCAAATAGCATCAACAATGATTAGATATCTTGTACATGTAAAATGTCATGTTTGCAACCCACAAAGTTCAGTATCTTTGTTGCTTTCATGAAATAAACTAAACTAAATAAACCAGCCACAGGATGCATTTTATGTCTTTCCTCTCCGTTTTTGTGCAAGCATCAAACTAGACCGTCATGGTACTATGTACGTTTATCAATTGCAGATATTCTGCACCATATTTCAAAAAGAATGTAATTTTTTTTCTAATATGAAACCCTAATGGGACATTCATATTTTATTTCGTATTCACGTTCAAAAATGCTCTTGTTGTGCTAGTGTAGTGCAAATTATCATATCATCTCTTACGCTCTAGAGTATATTATAACAACCGCACCTAAGCCTCACGTATTTCTGGAAATATTCTGTACATGGGAACAGTTATAGAACAATCGTTTCCATGTATCTGACTCAGGTAGCCTGTTTTGTGCCACGATTTTTAGTGCAGAAATATCATGAAATTCATACCGTGATAAAAGATATTTTCTCCGAGTCCCTCGATTGGAATGCTAGTTTATACTGACTAGTTTACGCTGATATTTGCGCACATGCTTACTTGTGTACATGTGTACGTGAACACGCTATGTGTGCGATGATAGGTGAATGTGTCACTACGTAATACTTCATTTTACTTCATTAGTGTAAAACATTTCTAAACAAATATACATATTTATATATATATTTGTCATGCAATCACCCAAGATGATAATTAAGACGCTAATCAACCAATGACCATTTCTTTACAATGTTTAATTTAACATCGTTACAATATTTCATTAGTAATTGCACGCAGCAACACATACTGAAAAGTTGTCACGAACTTCCTTTGCTCATTATCCTATATTTCAGTACATCGCACAGCATTTTTGTAGAACGCATATGTATTGTGATTGTCTCGGTGCATAGTTATGTATTTGTGTATGTGTGCGTGTTAGGTGTATGTATGTGCGTAGGTATGTGCATTGTGCATGTATATGTGTATATATTTACATGTACATTTGCACATAAGTGTGTACTAAACTGACAACTAGCAGTTTAACTAGAGATACCGGTCTTTTTTTCTGTTCACTCTCAACTTGTAACATTACCTAACTCGTCCTCTCTTTATTATTGTAAAGCATTGACGTAAACAACTATAAATTTGTTGTATGATCATCCATTTATACTTAAATAAAATGCTTATCAACTATAACCGTTATGCTAAAAATTTTTAATAAGTAATAGAAATTTTGTAATTTCCGTGGTCCTCATGCTTATATCTATATTTTTTCATGCTTCCTTGAAATGACATTTTTGAACATCTGCCGAAACAAGCAATTCTAATATTATTTCCTGGCGTCATGAATTGCGAAGTTTTATGTCATGTTCATGTAAACTGTCAAAAGTGTTCTCACTCCACAATGAAAATGCATCGTCTATGAAATTGTGTTGTCTCTTATAATTGTCATTACATATATAATCAAATGTAGATTAAGCAACATTAGGAGTACTTTGCCCTCAATCATTTCTTTCCGACTAGTGACATGGGTATTACAATACTCATGTGTGTGTATCATCTAAGTGTATTATTTTTAAGATATTTTAAAAATCAATGATGGTACTATCTTTTTTGCGACGTCTTTATTGGAAATTGAACGTTTTTTTCTTTTCAATGAGAGGCGGCATATTGTCCTACGGAACATATCTCTCCTGATCGAATAACTCCACCAGAAAATGAATTAGTTACCAATTCATTTTAGAGTCAATCAAAACACTCTCAAAAATAAATTTGCCCAATGCATTCTCTTCTTGTGAAATTTGAACTTTATTAAACAAATATCTTTATTTTTTCCTATTCAATCTTACCATACGACATTTGTTGAATTAGTGTGAGTGTCCACGGCTACAAAATATCAATTCCTTTATGACCTACTTATACTATAAAATAAACTATTTTGAGAGCCAGGTAAGACTCCCACGAACGATGTCAGCATTACCTGTTGAGCATCAGCCCTATGAGAGGAGTGGTCTCTGCAGGCTTAAAGGAACTTTTAAAAAGATATTCGTTTGAGTTAGAGTAATTTGGGTTAAGAAACTTGACTTTCTGAACACAAATCTGTGGTCAGTTACTGCCAGCACGCCGAAATTTTCCTATACAGCTTACTCTATGAATATACAAAATTGCATCGTTTAGCCGTAGGCAATGAGACATATTAGCTGATTATGAAAATATTAGTTAACTATGATACAATTGCCGTGAACACACCTGCAGACGCAGTAACTAGTGGCAGACAACAACACCTGCAGCACAGTAACTAGTGACAAACACCCACCGGTCCAGGACGCACCACCAAGAAGAAACGCTCTTACCTGGCTAGAGCACATGAGAGTAGCCGATATCTGCTCACCAAAATTATTGACATCACACATAATTATAGATATCTGACAAGCGGGTCATCTGAATTTGGTCATTCGAAACTGACATCATCAAATTGATGGATCCTGTCCGACGTTGTGTTACACCAGCACCGTACCTACACCAGCACCGGACCTACACCAGCACCGTACCAACACCAGCACCGTACCTACACCAGCACCGTACCTACAGCAGCACCGTACCTACACCAGCAACGTACCTACACCAGCACCGTACCTACACCAGCACCGTACCTACACCAGCACCGTACCTACACCAGAACCCTCCCTACACCAGCACCGCACCTTCACCAGCACCGTACCTACACCAGCACCGTACCTACACCAGCACCGTACCTACACCAGCACCGTACCTACACCAGCACCGTACCTACACCAGCACCGTACCTACACCAGCACCGTACCTACACGAGCACCGTACCTACACCAGCACCGTACCTACAGCAGCACCGTACCTACACCAGCACCGTACCTACACCAGCACCGTACCTACACCAGCACCGTACCTACACCAGCACCCTCCCAACACCAGCACCGTACCTACACCAGCACCGTACCTACACCAGCACCGTACCTACACCAGCACCGTACCTACACCAGCACCATAACAACTGATGTCTTAACGTATATAATAAGAAGAAAACGGCAATGTATTGATTTCGACCCACTATGAAAATTTAAATACTAGAATAATGCCAGTAGTGCAACAATGGGGGTTAACATATTGATTTCAATGGAATTGAAACCTCGTGTTAAAAATTCCTTGATTTCTATTTTGATGAAATAATAATAAAATAATTTAGTCAGCCATAAAACTTCTATTTTCTCCTACAGTTTTCGTGAGAATTAATATTAAAATTGGATTAAAAATTTCGACAAAATAAATTTTTAGCAACTTTAAATGGAGTTAATTTTCAATTTTTCGACTTTTTATAAACGACCATTTATATATTTCTACCTATCGAATTTATATTCATCAAAGTCGTACGGTGCAAAACCAATTCCCACATGAGTGATCTCTTCAAGATCTCTTGTTAAATTTTGCAGCCGTTATCGGCAGAATAAAGTGTGAGTTTACTTCAATACGAGGTAGGGGAGTGCTTTGGAGTGCTTGCTAGAGTGAGGCCGTTTCCTTGGCTACTTGACGTCCCGAATACAAAGCTGAAGTCGGTCTCTGCCAGCGCGCCGCCGTGTTCTGTGCAGCTGCTGCCTAGATGTGCCACATGCAGCGTTTGGCCGTAGGCAGTGAGGCGTGTGAGCTGATGGTTTGTCTACATGTTAGTTGACTGTGATACTATTGCTGCGAACACAACACCTGCAGACGCTGTAACTAGTGGCAGACAACACCTGCAGACGCTGTAACTAGTGGCAGACAACAACACCTACAGACGCAGTAACTAGTGGCAGACAACACCTGCAGATGCAGTAACTAGTGGCAGACAACACCTGCAGACGCAGTAACTAGTGGCAGACAACACCTGCAGACGCTGTAACTAGTGGCAGACAACAACACCTACAGACGCAGTAACTAGTGGCAGACAACACCTGCAGATGCAGTAACTAGTGGCAGACAACAACACCTACAGACGCAGTAACTAGTGGCAGACAACAACACCTGCAGACGCAGTAACTAGTGGCAGACAACACCTGCAGACGCAGTAACTAGTGGCAGACAACAACACCTGCAGACGCAGTAACTAGTGGCAGGCAACAACACCTACAGACGCAGTAACTAGTGGCAGACAACACCTGCACACGCAGTAACTAGTGGCAGACAACACCTGCAGACGCAGTAACTAGTGGCAGACAACAACACCTACAGACGCAGTAACTAGTGGCAGACAACACCTACAGACGCAGAACCTAGTGGCAGACAACACCTGCAGACGCAGTCTCTAGTGGCAGACAACACCTGCAGACGCAGTAACTAGAGGCAGACAACAACACCTACAGACGCAGTAACTAGTGGCAGACAAAACCTACAGACGCAGTAACTAGTGGCAGACAACACCTACAGACGCAGTAACTAGTGGCAGACAACACCTGCAGACGCAGTAACTAGTGGCAGACAACAACACCTACAGACGCGGTAACTAGTGGCAGACAACAACACCTGCAGACGCAGTAACTAGTGGCAGACAACAACACTTGCAGACGCAGTAACTAGTGGCAGACAACACCTACAGACGCAGTAACTAGTGGCAGACAACAACACCTACAGACGCAGTAACTAGTGGCAGAAAACAACACCTGCAGACGCAGTAACTAGTGGCAGACAACAACACCTACAGACGCAGTAACTAGTGGCATACAACACCTACAGACGCAGTAACTATTGGCAGACAACACCTGCAGACGCAGTAACTATTGGCAGACAACACCTGCAGACGCAGTAACTAGTGGCAGACAACACCTGCAGACGCAGTAACTAGTGGTAGACAACAACACCTGCAGACGCAGTAACTAGTGGCAGACAACACCTACAGACGCAGTAACTAGTGGCAGACAACAACACCTGCAGACGCAGTAACTAGAGGCAGACAACAACACCTACAGACGCAGTAACTAGAGGCAGACAACAACACCTGCAGACGCAGTAACTAGTGGCAGACAACAACACCTGCAGACGCTGTAACTAGTGGCAGACTACACCTACAGACGCAGTAACTAGTGGCAGACAACACCTACAGACGCAGTAACTAGTGGCAGACAACACCTGCAGACGCAGTAAATAGTGGCAGACAACAACACCTACAGACGCAGTAACTAGTGGCAGACAACACCTACAGACGCAGTAACTAGAGGCAGACAACAACACCACAGGACACACCAACACACACGCTACACTCCCCCCTCGCTGTAGCGCGAGTCAACTCGTATTGGGGCAGCCGACATCGGCTCACATAATTTATACGTTCAGGCAAACGCGCGTTGCGCTCTGCCTCACAGACTAGATCAAAATTTCACTCTCTAAAGTTGACGTAGTTGAATTTGAGAAAATCTTTTATGCCTAATTCGACGACTCAAACAATGGTTTAAATAAATTAAATCGAAAGCTATTGTTTGGAATTAATTTTCTATTCATGGAAATTTAAGTTATGTGACCTCAAAATTAAGCATACAAGCTGAGTTGTGGTTCAAAAATTCAAAGGATAACTATGGAAATTTAATTTGTGCGTTGAAATAATATCCTGTAACTTTGGAACACTTTTCATTGCTCGTCATTTCGCTATGTCATGATTAGAGTTATTATCATTGTACTTTTGGTGTCATTGTAATACATGAACACATGTTCAGGACATCCGCTACGCCAAAATTCCTGTTGTAGGGTTTGGGGGTTCCCGGTGTCATCACGGATGTTATTTCCTGAGGTCCTGGCTAGTGTCTCACAGACAGGTTCGGTTCTAAGGATCGTCTAAGTATCTTTTGCGTAAGAAGGGGGAGGTAGAGTAACACTCAGATCGCGGTGATACTTTATTGGAGTGATGTGCTGAGATATAAGGAATACAATGAACGGCACACGCCGCAAACCCGGCGGTGGCTGCTCTCGACTGTCTCTGAATGCCTCGCGGCCTGATATTACAGCGCGTTATATAGGCGGCCAAGGAAGTTGGATGCATGGAACCGGCATCGCTATCTTTTGCCAGTCAAGCGCGTGAAGCCACTTTTGCCGACCCAAGCCCCGCCCACCCGGCATTAGGTCCCTGTGTGGATTTGGTGTTGCAGTGGAGGGGTAGCACCACCTCCATCATCAGCGACTGAAGACCGCGCTGTTAAATGGCAGACTTGCGCTACTCTGTGCTATACGTTTCTTTCTTAGGCATAAATTTCAATTGCGTCCTCGCTGAATGATAAAGAAATTCATATTGAGGAAACTCGTTCTTGACCGCAGCGTGGATAGCGGCACCCTGTCACGCTGAGTGTCTGACACGCACTGAGCCCATGGAGCTAGGACTGAGCCCCATCTCCGTGTGTGTGCCCGTATACCCTACAGCTACCGAAAATTGGCTTCACTTTAGAGCGCTGATGCCGCCTCCATTCTTAAACCTCCTTGTAGGCGGCAGTATCTTAGGTGGGCTTTCCCATATTGATAACAGCACGAAAAACAACACAAGAAGTCCCGACCCGACACCGTCACCAACCTCCTGTTTAGATGTACCGGTCTCAGGACGACCTATAACGCAATGCAAAATATTATGTTGTTGGCTAGGACAACTAAAAGGAAAGATTTACATGGCCATTTGGCGTACATTGCTATGATGATAGTGATTGTTAAATCGTTACGTAAAAGATGATATTAAACTACAGCTAGATAAAAAAAGCAATACATTATAATAGAAATACGAAAGTGAAAATAGTAACAAGAACAACAACAACAACAAAACAGTCAAGACATCAACATTCCCCACAACGGAACACAAGTCAACATGAAAGCTTCCTTCCATTCACTAACAACACGAATAAACACACAGCCAACTCACTCACTCTGAAAAATAGTACAGTTGCTCTCGTAGGTTTTTAGAAGTTAAATGACCATATTTTGTTGAAAGTGACAATAATAAAAATATAATACCAATAGTTGAGTTTGAAATGTGTTTTACTAAATTTTTTACTAGTTACTGCGTCTGCAGGCGTTGTGTTCACGGCAACTGTTCAAAAGTTATTACTAACATTCATCCCCACCATCAACCATCATTTGTCTCATCACTCGGCAAAGGATGCAACATTCAACATTCAGGCAGTAAGCTGCACAGCAAAATGGCGGCAGCTCGCAGAAATTGAGGACAGGTTTGTGTTCAGTAAGTCGGTTACTTGCATGACGGACTAACTCAAGCGAACAGCTTTCTTTCAGTGAATTTTGTACCTCATCGGAAGTAGCGTGCACGTTATGGTATCCACCCTACGTCATCTCTACTATAGGACTTCAGAGATATGAGCCGAATAGGCTACAATAATCTATGAGTTTGAACTAACAACAAATATTAATCGTCGCGTTGGGGCAATTCGCTTCGTTTCATCAAAATTTTAGGAATATGAACTTGACGACTTCACATATATGTCAGGTTATTGCCAAACATTTATGTGTTTGAAAATTTAGTCTATCAAAAGTTTCGGTAAGTTTATTTATTATTCGCAGTTTTACCGAATTTCAATATCATTTCACCGAAAATCTGAGAATTTTTTTTATGGCTGACTAAATTATTTTAATATAGAACTATCAGAGTTCATATGAAACAGTTTTTTATTTCAGTTTTCAATTCCACTTAGCATCAACGCGCCAACCACCATCGTTGATGTTATTTGCGTTGTTATCGTTCCTTAAATTATCATAGTTGTTTAAATCAATACACTACCGTTTTCTTATTATTTTATACGTCAAGACATCAGTTGTTATTGTGCTGGTGTAAGTACGGTGCTGGTGTAGGTACGGTGCTGGTGTAGGTACGGTGCTGGTGTAGGTACGGTGCTGGTGTAGGTACGGTGCTGGTGTAGGTACGGTGCTGTAGGTACGGTGCTGGTGTAGGTGCGGTGCTGGTGTAGGTACGGTGCTGTAGGTACGGTGCTGGTGTAGGTACGGTGCTGGTGTAAGTACGGTGCTGGTGTAAGTACGGTGCTGGTGTAGGTACGGTGCTGGTGTAGGTACGGTGCTGGTGTAGGTACGGTGCTGTAGGTACGGTGCTGGTGTAGGTACGGTGCTGGTGTAGGTACGGTGCTGGTGTAGGTACGGTGCTGGTGTAGGTACGGTGCTGGTGTAGGTACGGTGCTGGTGTAGGTACGGTGCTGGTGTAGGTACGGTGCTGGTGTAGGTACGGTGCTGGTGTAAGTACGGTGCTGGTGTAGGTACGGTGCTGGTGTAGGTACGGTGCTGGTGTAGGTACGGTGCTGGTGTAGGTACGGTGCTGGTGTAGGTACGGTGCTGGTGTAGGTACGGTGCTGGTGTAGGTACGGTGCTGGTGTAGGTACGGTGCTGTAGGTACGGTGCTGGTGTAGGTGCGGTGCTGGTGTAGGTACGGTGCTGGTGTAGGTACGGTGCTGGTGTAGGTACGGTGCTGGTGTAGGTGCGGTGCTCGTGTAGGTAGGGTGCTGGTGTAGGTACGGTGCTGGTGTAGGTACGGTGCTGGTGTAGGTACGGTGCTGGTGTAGGTGCGGTGCTGTTGTAGGTGCGGTGCTGGTGTAGGTACGGTGCTGGTGTAGGTACGGTGCTGGTGTAGGTGCGGTGCTCGTGTAGATAGGGTGCTGGTGAAGGTACGGTGGTGGTGTACGTACGGAGCTGGTGTAGGTACGGTGCTGGTGTAGGTACGGTGCTGGTGTAGGTACGGTGCTGGCGTACGTATGGTGCTGGTGTAGGTACAGTGCTTGTGTAGGTTCGGTGCTGATGTAGGCACGGTGCTGGTTTAGGTGCGGTGCTGGTGTAGGTGCGGTGCTGGTGTAGGTACGGAGCTGGTGTTGGTACGGTGCTGGTGTAGGTTCGGAGCTGGTGTAGGTACGGTGCTTGTGTAGGTTCGGTGCACGCTGGTGTAGGTACGGTGCTGGTGTAGGTACGGAGCTGGTGTAGGTACGGAGCTGGTGTAGGTACGGAGCTGGTGTAGGTACGGTGCTGGTGTAGGTACGGTACTGGTGTAGGTACGGTGCTGATGTAGGTACGGAGCTGGTGTAGGTACGGTGCTGGTGTATATACGGTGCTTGTGTAGGTACGGTGCTGGTGTAGGTACGGTGCTTGTGTAGGTACGGTGTTGGTGTAGGTACGGTGCCGGTGTAGGTACGGTGCTGGTGTAGGAACGGTGCTGGTGTAGGTACGGTGCTGGTGTAGGTACGGTGCTGGTGTAGGTATGGAGCTGGTGTAGGTCCGGTGCTGGTGTAGTTACGATATTGGTGTAGGTTCGGTGCTGGTGTAGGTGCGGAGCTGGTGTAGGTACGGTGCTGGTGTAGGACGGAGCTGGTATAGGTACGGTGGTGGTGTAGGTACGGTACTGGCGTAGGTACGGTGTTTGTGTAGGTACGGTGCTGGTGTAGGTAGGGATCTGGTGTAGGTATGAAGCTGTTGTAGGTTCGTGGCTGGTGTAGGTACGGTGCTGGTGTAGGTGCGGTGCTGGTGTTGGTCCGGTGCTGGTGTAGGTACGGTGCTGGTGTAGGTACGGTGCTGGTGTAGGCACGGCGCTGGTGTAGGTACGGTGCTGGTGTAAGTACGGTGCTGGTGTAGGTACGGTGCTGGTGTAGGTACGATGCTGGTGTAGGTACGGTGCTGGTGTAGGTACGGTGCTGGTGTAGGTACGGTGCTGGTGTAGGTACGGTGCTGGTGTAGGTACGGAGCTCATACATTTTCATACAACAGCAACGTTCACTGTAGGCATTCATGTTACATGTATGATACGGATGGGATTATAGTTTCCTCTGATCGATTGAAATATTATCGAAGTGACCAACTGTCACTGAGGCTGCGCTGTTGGCTGCACCTGAACGGGAGTTGGTGATCCTAAACCGGGAAATTTGGCACAGACGGAGCTGGGAATCAGGATCATTGTACGGTAGGTTTTCGTTACATTTTTCAAGTAAAAAGTATTTAAATCAAACGGACTTCAGTGCTAAGAACTATGTTCATGGAAATGACCATGAAAACATTTTAAAATCATTTATGTGTACATTATATCATGCATACTGGGTTTCATTGTCACTTTCATATTTAATTTCTGATTTTCAATGTTCAAGTAATGAGACAACAATAAATAATATGCTGAATAATAGCCATCGCAAAAATAGATTTCTTATCACTCACGGCACTGAATTAAGAAGCGAATACCTCTTTTCACTTTCTAATTTTTTTGTTTTAGTTAGTCATAAAATAATACGACATCAATAAAAACGAATTTATTTAAATGATCTTTCATGTCTTACACAATTAGAAACTAATTATGAATTTAAAAGTAATTATCATTTATTTTGAGGACAGAAACAGTGAATCACATTATATTTGTTTACCAATATCTCGTATAGATCACAGTTGGTACAATCCATGACTTAAATTGAACACCCAACTCACGTTTCGGGAATGAGTACGTGTGGATGAAACCCATGCACGTAAAAATGTCTATTAATTTCAAAAGCCGTAGTCGGCATTTTGTCGAAGTATAGTACGTATGCGCAACGGCAAATGGAGAGTGCAGCGTACGCATGGGTGTGTCCTTGACTGGTGGGTGTCGTCTGCCACTAATTACTGCGTCTGCAGGTGTTGTGTTCACGGCAGTTGCATTATAGTTAACTAACAATTATTTTGACCATTATCACATTCATCAGCTAAAATGACTTCTTCCCTATGATTTAACGATGCAATTATGAATCATGCAAGTTGCCTCAGAAAACTGTCGTTGTGCTAGCAGAAACTAACCACGGTTTTGCGTTCAGGAAGTCGATTATCTTAGATGACAAAAGGCCTAATTTAACCAAATATATTTCTAATATTTCAACAGTCATGTATATATTTCAACACTAAAATCACGGTCATCAACAGATGACTAATTAGTACTTGGTTGTACATCAAATGTCTTAGGTTCCTCAACTCCTGACGAAGGCTAATTATTCTAATCTGCTTCTGGGGCCAGTCTCCGGTGCTACAATAGGGTGAGATCTACCTCTAGCTAGTACTATAGCGTGAGGTTAGGTTAGGTTGGGTTACTAATGGATAACAATTATTTCAAAACATTTAATTTAGAGATAAACACTGAATTGGCACGTCTCAAACTGCACCTGGGTAGGAGAGATATAGCGGTAGACCTCACGCTACAGTAGCACCGAGTCCCTGTAGTTGTCACCGGGGTGTGTAATGAAGTCCGTTTCTTGCCGAGATATCGAGGTTGCCATTGTATGCATAACCAGCTACTAATGAAGGTTTCTCATTGTGAGTTATTTTTTAGATCGCGTTTCCTGCATTTCCAGTGAGCTTCGTCTCAATATTGATTCTTCCGTTTTCATGCTGAAGTGTTCTGACTCTATACTTTATCTATTTGAATGTGGTTTCTTCATACGAGTGAAAATTTTACGATTCACCACAGTCTGGGAACACTTTGTCCACTTCCACGTTTCCTCTTGACGAGGACGTTTCTGTTCAAGTTCACTTACCGTCCTTGTACTGAGTGGACGAAATGGATATGATGGAACCCGGTGTAAATGGATACGATGGAACCCGGTGTAAATGGATACGATGGAACCCGTTGTAAATGGATACGATGCAACCCGGTGTAAATGGATACGATGGAACCCGGTGTAAATGTAACCGATCATTGGAGGGGTCTTTGTCTGCTTCCTACTTGAGGCCCATTAGTTATTACTTGACTCAGTTCTTTACCTGAACTCCAAAAAAAAAACGGGTGACTGGCTTACCTCAATTCCTGAAGATGACCATCTCACGATTTTTTCTCTTAGGGATGCTTTATCTCCAAAATTAATCGGATATTTTCCAGATGAGCCCTGCCACTAATCCAACACCTAAGTTCACCCACTTGTAACTTTCGAAATAATGCACCTATCGACTTCAAATTACTCTCAAACGAAATATTAAAAAAATCTTTCGTTTGAGAGTAATTTGAAGTCAATAGGTGCACTATTTCGAAAGTTACAAATGAGGGAACTTGTATGTTTCATTAGTGGCGGGACTTTCTGGAACAGATCCAACAAATCCAAAGCAGGGTAGAAACTTGTAATTTTCCTCTTCTGCACTAGCAAGGCCCTGTAGTGCTCAGAAAAAACTCAATGATTTTCAAACACACTATCAACTTCATAACTTTAAAAGTCTTCTTGCCCGTCTGGCAACATTTTCTCCTAAATCCGATCATGCCGCTTATCCGGTTAAACCCTACATCCTTCCTCGCATCCCCAAATTAAGCGCACAAACAGCACTTGCAGCCCATTCCAGTAACTTGGTCCGCTGACGTCACAATAATGTCCTAAGTCAAAGGTTGTCAGGGTTTCACCTCTCGGAACCAATCGATTCTATACACATGAACCCAAAAAAACGTACGACGCACGAAGACAATTGTTGTTCCCACAAGTGTTTGAACAGTTTGAAGTAGAAAAATGACGAAGATACCACATCAAAACCAAGTTAACTCCATTAATCTATGTGACCTAATCTTCAACTCGAGGGCAGATTTCGTTAACTATCTCAATCACATACTCGGAAGCAGTGAAATCAACAGGAAGAGAGAAATCGCTGCAAAATTGCAGTCGACAATCGATGGAAAATCCACTACCCAACGGTATGCACAATCATCACCAGAAAAATATAATTGGCACGAGCATTTCTCAGTTCTCTGCAAATCCCCATACAAGAAATCACCACAGTGCGGGAATTCAGAGCCAGAAAAACGTAAATTCCCCGCACCTCTCAGAACCTCTTAATGATGTAAAAAGTGCGAAAAAAAACGTCTCCAGCTCCATTTGTGAACGCATGAATTCCACAATGGATGAATTGAAACGATCATGGAACATAAAACGATTCCCACCAAAGCCGATGGACACTGCCTCCTCCACGCAGTAGCTCATCTACTTACAAAACAACCAGCATCAAAATGGAATTACAATTCCCTAAAGGCTGCAATCAAAACAGAGAGTAAAGCAAACAACAGCACATACGCTAAGTTTGTCGCCAAGAACAGTGGAGACATGCAAAACCTCATAGATAATTACATTGATGAAAAACATTTTGACCAAGCTGCTGTAGACCTTATACCACTAATCATTTCAAATGTGACAGGCCAAAAACTTCTCGTCCTGGATGAACAGGATCATTGTGTTTTTAAAATATCAGTCGTTCCCATTTCAGAGTTATCAAATAATAACCCCCCACTACTGCTCCATCGTAAAAACGATCACTACAGTGCTCTTGTCACACAAGGCAAAAATCAGACCGGGGTTACCTCATCTTGACAGAGTGCCGCTGCCCAGCCA
Organism: Morinoia aosen; assembly: GCA_030386875.1. Classification (NCBI taxonomy): domain Eukaryota; kingdom Metazoa; phylum Arthropoda; class Malacostraca; order Amphipoda; family Talitridae; genus Morinoia; species Morinoia aosen. The sequence continues at coordinate 104,267,402 of CM059576.1, read as the reverse complement.
AATAGTAGACTTTCTTACATAGCAGATGCTGGGCCAAACACCCTGGGCAACTTAGACAAAATCGATAAATCCCCTGAACGATCACATCGAGATAGTAACTTCGCTACCTTTAAAAAGAGTGCTAATATAGGTAAAATCAAAATCAAGCATGTAAATGCTCGAAGCCTGAATGGTAAATTGGATGAAATCAGAGTAATGCTGGTCACTGAAAAAATTGACATTTTGTGTGTCTCAGAAACATGGTTTGATTCACGAACCCAAAGTTCATTTTTGAACATTCCTGATTACGTGTTGTACCGCTACGATGGCGCTAAAACCAGCCGAGGAAGTGGATCTTGTATTTTTGTGAAAGAAATTTACTCAACATCTTCACTACTAGCGAATAAAGTTTGCGAAGGCATTGAAATGGTTTGGTTGGAAGTGCAAATAAATAAACACAAATCAATAATCATTGGCAGCCTTTACCGGCACCCATCGTCTCCCCTAAATCTAACACTAGATTTCATTGAGGAAACCTTCAAAGAAATCCTTCAGGCAAAAAATCATTCTTTGCTTTCGGAGATTTCAATGTTGACCTAACGGACAAAAACAATCAGCTAAGCAAACTATTGTATAAACCAAGCCTATCACAAATGGTCAAAGAACCGACTCGCATCACTAAAGTCTCTGCAACTCTCCTCGATCTAGCAATCACAAATAATCCCACCGCAATACTTGGTACAGTAATATCACCTTCTATTTCCGATCACCACTCTATAGAATGTGAAATTAATATTGCGAAGGAAAGACAAAAATACCGCTTAATGACCTATCGCTCGAAAAGGCACTATTCAGCAGAACTATTTCAAGAAAAACTACTCGATAGGTCGACCGAATTCCAGAAAATGATGCAATCTGACGATGTTGACATACAAGTGTCAATCTTCAACGAGAACTTCACAGCAGCTCTCGACAAATGTGCACCTTACGTTACCAAAAAAACCAAGCCGAAACGGACTGTTTGGATTACTGACGAAGTTAAAGAGATGAGCAGAATAAAGAAAGCTAACTTGCGAGAGTTCAAAAACAATAAATCAAACAGTACCTTATACAAGAGATATAAAGAACATGAAAAAATTCTTCGAAAGAAAATCACTGAAGCGAAACAAACTCACTTCCACCAGGCACTGATAACGGCTAAAAATAACCCGAAGCGAACTTGGGAAATCATTAGTGAGGTAGCCCCATATAAAAATTTAGATCGCATAAGTAATTTTGAAAATCCCTTGGCAACAGCCACGGATTTCAACACATTCTTTTCAAAAGTAGGGGCTCAAGTTTTCAGTGAGGTGTGTACCAATCCAGATGAAACGACAATTGAAAATTCATGCCCCACTGCACCCTCGAGGACTGATGTCAAGTGGAGACCACGCCCTGTCGATTTACCGGAGTTACAAAACATCTTATACTCACTAAAAAACACAAAGGCGGTTGGACATGATGGTATCAGTCTTCAATATATCAAAGACAGTTTCCCTGTTACAGCACCATGGATTCGTCTGATAATTAATACATCAATAGTAACCAACACGTTTCCAAACCAATGGAAACACTCCATTATTAGACCGTTGCACAAAAGTGGTGACCTAAATACAGCATCAAACTACAGGCCCATCAGTCTTTTGCCTGTCATGTCCAAACTATTGGAGAAAGTGGTGACAAATCAACTGCCATTTCACCTGGACGAGTCAAATCTACTCCACCAAAATCAATATGCCTATAGAAGAAATACTAGCACTGTAATATAGCGAGTAGTGTAAGTTATAGTTAGAGAGACCAATAGTTGGCAACGCTCGAGAGAGCAACACTCGCAGTCAGTCTGCTTGTGAACTCGGGTTCGATAACAAGTAAATGTTGACCGAGTGTGTATATAATTACCTACTGTGGTTGGTATCTAACTTCTTAATTTCTAAACTAATGTACTAATTCTATGCTACCCTATTCTATATATTCCCTTCTATCTCCGCTCTGCTCTCGCTAACCACATTCTGGTATCTGAGTATCTATGTTGTAAGGTATCCAAGAGGTGAGTGGATTATTACCTAAATTGCTGTGTCATTGCATTTATTCTACCGATGTGTTATTTGTGTCTATGTGGAACCTATACTGTGCTCTAGTGTAGGGCTATCCACTTCATTATAAGCACCCAAGACGCTCTGCTCAATATATCTGAAAAAATATACAGTGACATCGATCAAAAGAATGTAACACTCTTGCTGCTACTTGATCTCTCTAAGGCGTTCGATAGCGTCGAACATGAAAGACTTCTTCGTAAAATACTGAACTTGGAAATAGACACGCAATGGTTTGAAAGTTACTTGTCAAATCGATCTCATGCAGTCCGCATAGAAAACAAATTGTCCCCATTCATTCAAAACAATTTTGGTGTTCCCCAAGGATCCATTTTTGGTCCGCTACTCTTTTCTATTTTCATTAATGATTTCCCTCAAATGCCTTCTAACACACGGATCTCAATGTATGCAGATGATGTTCAAATTGCAATAACAAGTTCAGTATCGGAAATACCACAGACGCAAATTAAAGCCGAAACTTTACTAACTAGCCTGAAATCATGGTACGACCGAAATGGTCTCAAATTAAATGCTAATAAAACACAATGCATTATTTTTGGATCCAAAGATGCAATTAAAAAACAGATCTTACTCTTGCAGTTGGAAATGATAAAATTAATGCATCAGAAAAAGTTAAAAATCTAGGTATCTGGTTCGATAGAAATATGTCCTTCAAATCTCACGTTGAGACTACTTGCAACAAAATCTACGGAACTTTAATTTTTTTTCATCGTATAAAAAGTATGCTAGACGAAAAATCCAGATTATTAGCTATTCAATCCCTTGTGTTATCGCGCATTTACTACTGCAGCCTAGTATGGGGAGACTTGCCTCAATACCTTCAAAGGGACTTACAAAAATGCATGAATTTTGCAGCCAAGGTGGTATGCAACGGTAATTTCAAAAGAAGTGATCACGTAACCCCTCTCCTCAATAAACTCGGCTGGATTCCTATCCAAGAAAGGCTCCTCTTGCAGAAGGCCCAATACGTATTCTCCTCGTTATATCTTCCTCAGAGCAATGCTGAGATAGTGCGTTTCCTTCCACCCACTGTAACCAATCAAAAACCGAACAGAAACAATAATGTCTTAGTCAACTATCGTTCATCTCACTTAGGGCAGAAGGCTCTGTCCATATCAGGCGCCTTACTGTGGAACAAACTTCCCCTGAATATTAAAGTCCCTCAAAGACCGAGAGAATTTAAAGCCAAAATAACTCGTCATCTTGTGTCTCAATAATAATTTTTAGTTACAGAACATACTGAATGAGTACTGACGAATCTCATTTGCCTGGTATCTCCATTGCTGAACAATCTCCCTCGCTCATTGTTTTGTAATTCAAGACATCACACAACAGTTTGGAAGTATGCGTAGGTATTATGATTTGACCGCCTATACGTTGTCATTTGCAAACACGGTACCTATGTGTGTGTGTGTTTATCAATTGCAGACATTCTGCACCATATTACAAAGATAATGTGTTTTTTTTCTAATATGAAATTGTAAAGCATCCATGTAAAAAAAAACAAAAAAAATTCGTTGTGTGATCATCCATTTATACTGCAGTAATATGCTGATTCTGCTTATAGTTATATGCTTATAATAATGTGATACCTATGTTTGTTCATGAATTGCCGACAATTTGCGCCATATTTCAAAGATAATGTGATTTGTTTTCTAATATGAAACCTTTATAGGACATTAATGTTTTCTTTCTTATTCACGTCCCACAATCGTTTTCATGTTTCTGACTTAAGTAGACTGTCTTGTGCCACTATTTTTAGTACGAAATTTTATAAAATTCATGCTATAATAAAAGATATTTTCTCTGTTTCCCTCGATTGGAATTCTGGTTTATAATGGCTAGTTTATGCTGATATTTGCGCACATGCTTACTTGTATATATGTGTACGTGTGCACGCTATGCGTATGACACTCTGTAGAATGCGTATGTATTGCCTCGATGCATAGAAATGCATTTGTGTATGCTTACGAGTTTGGTGTAAGTATGTGCGTGGGTATTTTTGTGCATGCGTATGTGTATATATCTACATGTATACGTGCACATAGGTGTGCACTAAACTGACAACTAGCATTTTACTAGAGAAAATGGTCTTTTTTCTGTGCACTCTCAACTTGTAACATTACCTAACTTGTCACCTCTTTATTATTGTAAAGCATTCATGTACAAACTATACATTTGTTCTGCGATCATCCATTTATATTTAATTAAAATGCTTATTAACTAATGACCGGTATGTTAAAATTGTTGAATCAGAAATACAAAACTTATAATCTTCTTGGTCCTCATGCTTATGTGTACATTTATGTGTATATATTTACATGTATGTGTGCACATATGTGTGTACTAGACTGACAACTAGCATTTTACTAGAGATAATAGTCATTTTCTGTTCACTCTCAACTTGTAACATTACCTAACTCGTCATCTCTTTATTATTGTAAAGCATTCATGTACAAACTATACATTTGTTGTGCGATCATCCATTTATATTTAAATAAAATGCTTATTAACTAACGACCGTTATGTTAAAATTGTTGAATTAGAAATACAAAACTTATAATCTTCTTGGTCCTCATGCTTATGCGTACATATATGTGTATGTATCTGTATGTGTGTGTGTATGTATGTATATATATGTATACGTATATATATGTATATGGATTTGTATTTATATATTTTTTCATGCTTCCTTAAAATGACACTTTTGAACATTTGCCGAAACAAGCGATTCATATATTATTTCCTGGCATCAATAATTGCGAAGTTTTATGTCATGTACATGTAAACTGTCAAAAGTGTTTTCACCCCACAATGAAAATGCATCGTCCATGAATTTGCGTTATCTCTTATAATTATCATTACATATCGAGAGTTCAAAGTCAAGTCAGATACGAACAGTTACGAATAGTACGAATAGTACGGAAAGCTACTGCTTCCACAAGGTTTTTCAAACAAATAATTGCACGAGGAGCTCACGAGATTAGAACCCAGGACTTAAATTCACCGCACCAGAACGCTATCGATCGCGCTACCGACCACCCTAAAAAGGTGGTCGAAGCTCAATGAAAGCAATCTTGGCACAGTGAAAGCAGGCACGAACTTGGCCCGACAGATATATTCATTTTTCGGGCCAAGTTCGTGCCTGCTTTCACTGTGCCAAGATTGCTTTCATTGAGCTTCGACCACCTTTTTAGGGTGGTCGGTAGCGCGATCGATAGCGTTCTGGTGCGGTGAATTTAAGTCCTGGGTTCTGATCTCGTGAGCTCCTCGTGCAATTATTTGTTTGAAAAACCTTGTGGAAGCAGTAGCTTATCATTACATGTATTGTCAAATGTAGATTAAGCAAGATTAGGAGTACATTGCCCTCAATCATATCTTTTCGACTAGTGACACGAGTTTTTCAATACTCGTGTGTGTGTATCATCTAAGTGTATTAATTTTAAGATATTTAAAAACCAATGATTGTAATATTGTACAATCTCTATTGGAAATAAAGTTTTTTCTTTCTTTCTTTCTTTCTGCGGCAATTTTCTTAATATCTTTATTAGTGCAATAATTAATTGTTTTAGCAACACTCGAATATTCACACCGGTGACACAGAGCTTACGTTTTGTTTGAAGCATTATTGAATGTTGTTGCATGCCATTGCCATAGTGTTGCCTTGCGTAACCTAAGAATTGAATTTCAGTTACCTATTGATAATTTGCTCGCTATGCCTATCAAAATCTTGCAGTACAGAAATTAACGTGTATTTCTGGCTAAATTTGTAACGGCCAAGCTAAAGCTAATTCAATAACACTTTTCAACAATGCTAGTTGACTTCGTAAATTCTAAAAGCTCATAAAAGTCGTATTCTTGCGGACCAAAACATTAAAAAAGGAAACGTTCTCTATCCGAATTTTGATGCAGTGGACTGAAATATGAATTTTTTCATCATACTAGATCCTTAACAAGTAAAATTTTCACGAGATCCTTTCGCATATCACTGCAGTTTTAAAAGCGCTATCTATTTCGGGAAATGATAGCGAATTTCAGAGCGAAACATTTTTTTAGAAAAGAACTGACACAACAAACGTTGGAATTGATCTTAGTTTAAACCAGGAAATTCTACTCAACTACGCCTGCCATCAATGATGGATAAAGTGGAAATCCAACAACATTAAAGTTCACAAATTTTTCCGTCGATTTTTAAGATTAATTCTAGTCTAAGTAGTAGTAGTAGTAGTAGTAGTAGTAACATGGGTTTGCTAGCGCTTCAGTTACTCAAACTATATCGCACCGAAGGTCACATATTTTAATTCGTATCAGACTTTTTCAAATTACCACACAAGATGAACATCACTATTATTTGAAACATCAAAATTATATGAGCATCATGATCATAATTACTACTCAAGATTACAAGTGTCTCCCCATTAAAGTTTGTACAAAACACAGTACATTCGAAACGGACTGAGCAGCCAAACCCCGAAGAGGGTTTCAGCTGCCCACCCATTTATGGCCGGACGCCTTACCCACGCTGATACCCCCGAGGTACCAACGCAGCGCCCGACCATATTACAGTTACTTCATCTTCAAACTTCCAAGCCGATATCACGTCTGGCTATAATGCGCGGCAGTGCGGCTTCCCGTTAAATCTCTTCAAGTAGTACAACAAGGAAAACATCCATTTCCGAGCACGTGAGAGTATAGACAACAAATACAAAAACGATAGGGATGGTCAAGTGCGATCTTCGATCAGATTTCCGACAGCAATTTGCATTTCTCAAGAAACAACACCAGTGCATTCACATTAAAAGTTACACGATCGATCTCCGCGAGCACTTTGGTCAACACCTCATCCACGGCAAAAGGACTGAGGTTTGGAAAGCACACATTTCGCTCAGCAGCGTATCTCGGGCACTCAGCAAGGATGAGTTTGACGGTCAGAGGAACGTGACAACGCTCGCATTGCGGCTGAGGTTGTCGCTCCATTAGATAACGGTGGGTCAGTCAGGTATGTCCACTGCGAAGACGGCAGAGCAGCACCTCCGCCCGGCGGACGCGACACCTCAGCAAGGGCCATTCCTGAACTGTGTGTTTAATAGTTCTCAGTTTGTTGTCTGTTCTGTTGTCCCATTCCTGTTGCCACAGACGCCTTACAGCGGCCCTGATCACGGGATAGTAGTCCCGAAAGGGTACCATTTGATTTAGAGCTTCCTCATCACTATCCGCAACTCGCTTCGCCTCCTATTCAGCTCTTTCATTGCCTGACACCCCCACGTGTCCAGTCACCCAGCACAATTTCACATATTTGTGCTCACGCACAAGCTGCAGCAGCATCATGACGATCTCGCCGATGAGGGGGTGAGTGCTATCATACGCCTGAGCAGAGTCAATGACGCTTTTCAAGTCAATAAAAACAGTGAATTTATCATGCAGGTGATCCTTAACTAGTTCAAGTGCCTCCAAGACACCATAGAGCTCCGCGGTGAAGCTCGAGGTCTCGGGTAACAATCTTCTAGCCCTCACCCTCACCCCGGAAACAGCAGCACAACCTACAGCTCTTCCTGTTTTGGAACCATCTGTGTAGATCTTAAAAGACTTCCCATGCACCTCCAGCACATGCTCCATAAAAATATGCTTGAGAAAGTTAGTTGGCATCGACTCCATCGACTCTTTGTCATCCTGCACCCGGGACAGAAAGTCTCCATTTGTAGTCGCCATGTTGGAGAGTTGTCAAAGAGTACCGGAAGGACTCTTGTGGGTCTTAGTTGCATCGTGGCTACTAATGTCGGGTAATCTCTTGACGAAGGTTGAAAATTTGGGAAATGAAGGTGCCGTCCAAGGGGTGCGTGAACGCTAACCCACGTCGGAGACAGAGGCAGCTGGTCAAGTCGGGCAAGGTACTGCAGGCTCAGCTGTATACGGCGGAGCCAGAGAGCAGGTTCACCACTTTCCACACACAAACTCTCCGTAAGGAAGGTTCGGAAAGCACCAGTGAAGAGTCTGATAGCGGCATTATGTACGGAGTCCAGGGTTTTTAGCACAGTTTCTTTTGCATGTTGGTAAATTATACAGCCATAATCCAGCTTACTCCTCATTAGCGTTCGGTATAGTCGGAGCAGCGTGGCACGATCCGCTCCCCAGGATAGACCCGAGACACATTTGTGAAGGTTCATCCTCCTGGTACAGTTCGCCTTGAGGGTAGCCAAGTGAGGCTTCCACGATAGCTTGTCGTCAAAAATAATTCCGAGGAGCTTTGCACTGTGCACAAAATTAAGCGGCTCCCCACGAAGCAACAACTGCGGAGGGTCGTGCCAACAGCGGCCTCAAAAAAGAAGAGCTGCGGTTTTGGCAGGAGAAAACCTAAAACCGTTCTGGCCAGCCCAGTTGTTCACACTGTTTATTGCTAGCTGCATCCGATGAGTCAACACCGGCAAAAGAGTAGAAGAGGAGTATATTATGAAGTCATCAACATAGAGCGACGAGGCCACACCGGCAGGCAAGTTAGAATTGATTCCATTGAGAGCGAAGGAGAAGAGCGTACAACTCATCACACTCCCCAGTGGAAGGCCCTCCTCGTGGATTTGCAGCGGGCATAGGGCATTTCCCAATTTGACACGGAAAGTTCTCTCCCTTAGGAACTTCTGAAGATATACCGACATATTACCCCGAGGGCCGCATTCATGCACACGCTGCAGGATCCCGTGCCTCCAGACAGTGTCGTAAGCTTTATAAAGATAAAAAAAGACAGTCAGAGTCTGTTTCCGGGCCGCTGCTAACCAGATGGTTCTGAAAACGTACAAGAGCTTCTGTAGTCCCTCGAAGTTGCCTGTAGCCATACTGTACCGGGTTTAAAATTACTTCAGCCTCCAACCATCTGACCAGGCGTACGTTTACAATTTCCTCCGTCAGTTTCCCAACGCAGCTTGTGAGGGCGATGGGGCGATAGCTATCAGTGCGAGCAGGAGGTATCTGGGGCTTAGCAAAAGCGAGAACCGTTGCAGTGCGCCGTAGTGTTGGGTACTCATGAGTGCTCCAGACTTGATTGAAGTTGAAGAGTAATTGACGGAAAGCTGAGGAGTGCATTTTCTTAAGCATTTTGTAATGGATTCCATCAGGCCCAGGCGCGATGTTTTTACATTTCTTCAGGGCACGATAGATTTCACGGATGGTGAGTGGTTCGTTATAGGTGACAACCTCTTCAACTGTAAAGTTCGGTCTCAGCTGTTCCTGTCTCCTTTTATACACACGGAAAGCAGGAGGGTAGTGTGCGTCACTGAATACGGAAGAAAAATTCTCGGCCAGAGCATCTGCCACTCTCTGCGGAACCGCCGTAAGGGAACCGTCCAGTTCTAGGCAAGGCTTGCTGACATAATAATAATGCCCCTTCATTTTTGTAACCCGTTGCCAAATCTTGGACATGGGCGTGTCTGCGACTCTGCATTAAGACTGATGACATACTTGCGCCAAGAGGCTTTGCGAGCTTCATCCTTGACGTATTGCGCCCTGGCTCTAGCCCTATTGTAGGCTATCTTGTCCGCTAGCTGACCGCTACGCTGGTATCGCCTCAGTGCTCGCTTCCGTTCAACATTGGCTACAGCGCAGCTGTTGGTTCACCAAAGGATGCGGTGTTTGGGAAAACACCGCGCGACACCGGGATAGCCAAGTTCGCAGCGCTTCTCAGGGTTCTGTTGAACTGTTCTACATGCTCATCCACACTCCCATACTCAGCATCATCGTCCATCTGCGTCAAATCCTCATAGGTTTTCCATTTAGCTCGCTTCATCATATATCGTGGCTCCGTAGGTATTGGCTCATACTGCTCCAAATGAATGACTATTGGGAAATGGTCACTACCGTGAGCATCCTCCAGCACGCTCCATCTCAAGTCCGGGAAGACATCGGCGGTGCACACGCTCAATTTATTGCAGTCGTAGTGCCAGTTTGGACATGAAAGTGTGTGGCCGCCTCGTTTTTCAGCAGGCAGGAGTTTGTATTAACAATGAAAGAGCCCATCGTTCTGCCATGTTGATCACTCTGTACATTGCCCCAAGTTGGATGTTTTGCGTTGAAGACCCCAACGACAAGGGATTGTTCAGGCAGTTGACTATAAAGGTTTATCAGGTCTGGCAAGAAAACTGGCTCTGCTGGCGAGATGTATGCATAACAAATTGTTAGAGGTTTGTTCCCAATCCAAAGGCGAAGCGCCATAGTCTGGATTTGGGTATTCAGTGCTAGTCTTGCATAGCCAATACCCCTCCGGATGAGGACGGTCAGTCCTGATCCGGGAACCGGATCGGGCACATGGGAGAAACTTTCTATATTGTTAACCCCAGGAGGTGATGGGGTTAGGTCTCCCAGCATTGTTTCCTGGAGACATATGCATAGTGGTTGATATTATTCTATGAGGGTCCGCAAGTTGCCGTAGTTACTTCGGTACCCGCTAACATTCCACTGAATAATGGTTTGCATCAAATGTCACTATTAGGTTTTATCTTCCGGTTGTTTCTTTTTGGGATATGGTAATTTTACCAAAGATGGCGGATTATGCTGGCCAGGTTTATTGCCCCATACATGCAAAGGCACCTTGGGAGGGGGCATTGAGGTAGGTTTTGATGGTGGACACACTTTTGACAAGTGGGAAGAAACGGCCTCGGGTACGGTGATCACGCGATCCAGCGAACGCACGCGCTGAGCTACGGAGTCGCGCTTCACGATGGCATCACGGCTCGGTCGGGTGCCATCCGTACCAAGACAGGTCAGTGAGTCGCGTCTTACATCAGAACGTCGCAGAGATGCAGGATCCTCATCAGTCCGAGCCACCACCGGGTCCGGGGTACAACCCATGCCGCTAGATGGCTGCACGTCCTCCCCAGGCCCCTTCGACATGTCGTCGCTCCTGCGGCTTACCATGCTGTTTCGTTTGCACTGTGGTCGATCTCTATTCTAGACTTTCCCCGTCAAAGCTCTCGCCACTTTTGCTGAGGCAGCGCCAGTAAAAAATGACGTTGCACTCGGGACACGTTTTCTCAAGACAGTAGGGGCAACAGCGCCCGTGGAAAATTCAACATTCGGAAGGCTTGGCTGCAAATCGATCAGAGCATCAGCAAAATAGGGTCTGGGAGTCTTCGCAGGTTTAGTGTCATGCTGTGATCTATTCATATCAGAGCGGCCCGCAGCACGCACCGAACTGCCCGCAGCGGCAGTGGGCTCTCGGCTAGCTGCACCAGAGTTTCCATATGGTCCCGCTGGGCGCACAGTCGTCAGAACACTTGGTCTTCTCTGAGGGGCCTGCACTCTTTAAGCGTATGATGTACCACCAGTGATGTACCTGCTGCTAACTAATCGTTTCGCTTCTCCATAACTTAGCCTTTGAGTCGTCTGCATGGCAAGCACCTCCTTTTCCATTTTGTCATAGAAGCAGTCCCGGGATCCAGCAGAGTGCTGCTTATCATAGTTTGGGCACATTGGAGGTCAGTCGTATGGCGGCTCGTGCTGATCTTGAGCACAGTTAGCACATACGCTCTACAGAGGTCGGCTCGTCTTTGCTCCGTGACCATATTTTTGGCACTTAAAACAACGGCGTGGCTTTGGGACGTACTGCCGTACACTACACCTCATCCAACCAATGTCCACCGACTGAAGGAGAAAGCATCGGTCGAAAGGGAGAATGTATATGGGAGTGGGAACTAAAATGCCATTTTCCAGTCTTTTCATTCGGTACAGGGCCTTAACTCCACACTGCTGCAACTCTTCTAAAAGGCGCTCATCAGTGTATTGTGGGTGGTTTGCATACCAGATGGTGCCCTTACTTTTATTTAGGCTACCATGTGCAGTCACCTCAATACTCACACCAGCCAATTAACGGATGCGCAAGATGGCACGGCTTTGATCCTGGTTGCGCACCTCCACCAAGAGGCCACCTCCACGAGTCTCCGTGATCTTGGCCGGTCTTCCTCCCAGCCCTCGGCAAAGATCACGGTGGGCTACAATAACATATATATGGGTCAAGGGCGAGCCGTCGTTAGCTTTGATGTTGAAAAACCGTTTGTATTCTGTCGGAAGAATCGGATCATGAGTGTCAGCAGCCAAGAGGTGCAGTTGCCTGCTGCGGCGGCCTCCACGGCGAGGCTGCTTTCCTCATCTCCCACCAAGAACATTGGCTGCGTCAGTTTTCATAGTTAGGCGTTGGTAAGGTTCCATTGTAAGTTCAGTGGCATATTGATGTCCGCCTGCAGCCCCTCCACTCGCAGGGGGAACCTGCGATGGCAGCTGCGGTAACGACTCTTGAGGGAATTTCGGTAGTAAGGTCCATTTGAATCCGGGTCGTCAGTGGCGCAGTTTGAGGGGGTTCCATGAAAGATTCTTTAGGTGTCATTCGCACGTCAAGTAGGCAGTCATGTTAGGCCTACAACAAGGGGATCCCTGAAGCCAGGCACACGCAGTCCCAGCGGGACCACTCTTTCATGCAAATATAGCTTCAAAAGCCCACGAATATAAATCGGATGCTGTGCTTGACTAATAGCAGGAACGGGCGCCACTCCGCACTACCAAGTTTAAGGGGATCATCCGGGGCCCTTGCCAGATCCTGTCGATTCCATGGTCATTTTGCATGTTTTTGTTGTAGAAGGACCATTAGTTGGTGGACTATTCGTTCCAAAAATTTTATGGCCGACAATAATTCCTCCCCTCCCGGGGGGGGGGGGGGGTGACGGGACCAAAATCTTTCAATTTTCCCGATTTTGCCCCCATATAAAAAGAGAAATGGGAAATGGAAAAAAAGGCGAATGTGAGTGTGTTAGAAATGTTCTAAGAATTCTAAAACTGCATTTGTTTTTGTTCTAGCATCGAAACTGAAGGAGGAGTCCCATTTTGAAATATCAATATTAGTGAAATATCAATACCTATAAACCAATATGTCAAATTTTTGCAAAATCTAAGGCCTTAATCAAAAAAATGAATGGAATCAATTGTGTTTCTTTTCAATGGTTACATATCATAGTTAAATTTCATAAGAATCAGACTGAAAATAAAAAAATACATTTTTTTGATAAAAAGGAAAAATTTTTATTATTATTTTTTTTTTAAATCACAATTCACAGTTTGAATATGAAGTTATGTTTGGAAAGTATCGAAATAAAAATTTAAACTGCATTCAATTACATCAATTGTTCATTTTATTACATTTCAAGAAAAAATTTTGTTTTTTGCTTATCCCAACACTTCTAATTTTCAACATTCATCCTGACATTAGTTCTCGAGTTTTGATGCTAGAACAAATCCAAAGACAGTTTTAGAATCCTTGGAACATTTGTTACAAACGTTCGTTCGGCGTTTTTTTTCAAATTCGAATTCTTTAGAAAAATGTATAGCTCTAAACCCAAAAAATTGTTGCTGATTTTTGAAGTTTCAAAAAATTTTTAAAAAATAGAAAAAATTTAAATTTGAAAAAAACTGAATGGGCGTTTGTTAGAAATGTTCCAAGGATTCTAAAACTGTCTTTGTTTTTGTTTCAGCATCAAAACTCAATGAGTTGATACGTCTTGAAATATACATAAAATATACTGAAAAACACATTTTTCGTCAAAAAAAAAAAACTAAGGCCTAAATCGAAAAAATGACATGAGCAAAAAAGATTTACTTTTACATAAGACATATACTGACCAATTTTCAAACGATTCGGACGAAAAAAGGTCTCAAACCCTGATGATCACCTTAAACAGCCACCAACCGACCCCGGGGCTCCCTCGGCTATCCCTCGCCGCAATTGACTCGATCGAAACTGAAGAAGCCGAGACTAGGTCTCCTCCAGAGTTGTAGTCATTATAGGGGGTGGTCAAAGGAAGATCCAGTTGGGGTCCAAATCAAAGCCATTTAAACCGATGCCACCCCCGTTAGTCAGGTCTCTCGGTGTAGGCCCGCCTGACATGGTTGCACCTGGTCAGTTTGCCTTGCACTTCACACGGACGCGCAAGCCCTCCCCCCACAACAAGGACAGGGTGTACAGGGAGGGTTAGTCTTTTTGATTTGTTGAGTTTTGGATGGGGAAGGACCTTGCACGGTGTTGAGTTCATGTGTGTGATGGTCATGAGTGTTTGGCCATGGCTCTCGTTTCTTACCTCAAGGGTGAAGCTGTCTTTGCCGCTGGTGGTTATGGACTTTGGTGGCGATTTTGTCAGAGCCACAATTGACTTTTTAATCGAGTAAGGGTCGATTGCACGCTCTGTTTCTGGTGCAAATTTCATGCTGTAAAAGCGCGTGAATACTGGCGGTGGTTGCTGATTTGCAAAATCCAAAGGAATGAACTTGTTTTATCTTTCTGTCTTGGAGAGTTGATTGAGCTCTTCAGACCTCCAGAGGAAGATAGGGAGGATAGTGCATTTGTTATTTCTTTAATGGTATTTTCTAGCTTCTCGATTTTCTCTTCATTGGAGATTAGGTTGGGTGCACCAGAGGCATTTCTCGTTGTATTTACCCAAGCGACATAACGCTCCGGCAGCAACCCATCCAGGCACTTCATGACTTGGTCGATATTGCTCTCGATATTGATTATTCTAGAAGACGTGTCCTCCTGTTGCTCCCGTTCTCCAATCTGACGGCCCGCGACTGCTGCACAGGTCGAACAAGCGATGTGCTGCTTTTGGGTCCACTTGCATGTTCTGCAACCGGCGTCCTGACCGATTTTATCTCATTGGGCTTGGCGGATGACTTCTTTTGCTCCCTTGCGGACGTCTTCCGATCCCCCGCAGAGTTTCTCTGGCTGGGTCGCGATCCTTTGCCTCCCCTCGCCATTCTGCCTGGTTCTCGGAGCACTGAACTCCCGGGACAAGGGTCGTGTGCTTCATTTATAATACTTTATTAGTTTTAGTTGGCTTTCTTCTTGCAAGATACAGAATAAAAATAAATACGCAAAGCTAAAAAAAGACCCAGCTGTTAGTGGGCGCCCCCCCCCCCCCACGTTGGTTTTACCCACTGACAACATTGTAATAAATAATCCTATGAGCACTTAGTTATCAATTTTACAGATACTTTATGTAACGAGTAGACAACTCCAAGTGAGTATACTAACGGTACCACCACGGGAAGGTGTGGGTGGGCTAGAGTACTTGCTGAGAGCAAGTAGTCTTTATCAAATCCTTGTCTATTAGATGTTCACGACGCACAATTCACACAAAAATAATGAAGGCATCTACGGATGCTTTATTTCCAATCAAGCCTGATACATATCACCTTGTACATTGGATTTTCAAATGCCTTAGTTTATTAGTTTATTAGTTAGTTTAAGCCTCCCTATCCTCAACAATGAGATGTAAAGAGAGGAAGGAAGAAGGCACCATTTAGTATGGAGTTAAGGGAACGTGGAATCTATGCAGAAAGGGCACAGAAACAGAAAGCTAAGAAAGAAGTTCATGAAACAAGAAAAAGTTGAAGAAGAAAGTGGTAGGCGGTGAAAAACAGGACAGCAGTGAACCGAAAAAAAGATGGTCCGTAACACAACAAAACCTATTCTATTTCAACAAAAGAAAGCCTACCTAACCTTTAGCTCGGGCCCTCACATTGTCCCCCTGGGAGCGCTAGTTCCCATAGATACAATAATTGTATCCCCCTGAGGGGTTCAAATGCCTTATAACTAACGCCAGGACGCCATGACGCTTTCCCCCGGTCGAGACCGGTACCCATTTCAGACACCTGGGTAGAGTGGGGTATTGTGCTTGAAATTTTTCTCCTATACCCAACAGAGAAAATCGCCACTGCCAGCGCCGAGTTTCGAACCCGGGTCCCGGCCGCACGGCGGCGGAACCTATAGCACATGGCTATCGCGAGCACAAATATAATTCAGTTCGGCACCAGTAAAATTGTTACGGGGAAAAGTGAAATTTTCCTTTTGTTGTAAATGTCTTGATAGTTTCGATGGTTTCATACCTTCATTGGAGAGTATCTCTTGACAGATGACACACTTCGGGTACTCCACTCCAACGTTTTATTACCACAAAGGTAAGCCCATTTGCAATACATTAGGAATTATTCTTCCTCAGTTTTGATTTTCTTTATTTTGCACCCAAACTACTTCCTTCACTTTGTATTGATGATGTAGCAGTGAAACGCTTATCTGTCGATTTTAGTCTTAAAACTTCTGCATCTTCAATTCTCACATTCTGTGAGCGTAAAATGAAGCATGAATGAATATAATTACTAATTAAAAAGAAACAGAGCAGCCTACAGTTACAGGATATTTAGGCAAACTTCCCAATTATAAGTTTGTCAATTATCAATAACTCATTACCTATATACTTCCATTTTTAATTTAATAGCAAAATATAGCGAACGTCATCTGCGTACAATGCGAATGTGTAGCAGCCAGACCGATCAGACAGCCAGAGCTTAAACGGACTTGGGGCCAGACTGCCGGTCACAATATAGTAGTGTGCTACTATTGTGAAGTTTTATTATTAGTTGCGTTTTTTGTATACTCTGGAAAGTAACATCCACGATTGACCTGTTACGCGCAATAGCGAGAGCATGTGGAGGGTTGCCGAAGATAGGTTAGGGTCGTTAGCGTTTGGAGCCTGTAGAGGTCGGCTTGCTATCTTTGTACTCATCCGTGTATACTTTCGTCGGTGACTACGTTGTGCGTGATATGGTGGGTCTGAGCAAGGACAAGTTAATAAAGGCTAACGTCCTGTGCTAGAAGACTCCGCCGTAAGATAGTCGCCGATGTATAGAGCATGATCGTATAGTTGCACGTAATGTAGCCATGCCGACCGGTTTTATCGTAAGTGGTATACTGTAAGGTGCAATATCCTGAATGTGGATACCAATAAACGTAAGTTTCGCATTTTTGTTGTTTTCCATGAAGGCCGGCTTGAGAATAGCGCCACAAGTTTGAGTCTGAAAATTACCAGGAACTGGTGCCAGTTGTCAAGGGAGGTCCGGTCGTAACTCGTACTTAGGTGTGATTAGGTAAACCTGTTGGTCAGTGACTGTACCGAAGCCTGGGACGTTCCTGGAGTTTTTCTGAGTCGAGCCTTGGATGCTCCCGAGATAGGTCAGTAAGGTCGGACGGAACTTTGAGTGCATTGAAAATAAGGTAGCAGCGCTACACCCGTGCTTTTCGTTGGCTAGGCTGGTGGAAGCGGGAGTCGCGCAGCCCAGGTTCTAATAATTCCGCGACCCCGACTGCCAGACCTACCACAACAAGACTCCCGATCGTGACAATTGGACTGACGGAGGATCGATGTTGCTACGTCGAAATAAATTCAAATTAAGCTACTGATATTGATTTGAAAATAAGGTACAGAAAAACCTACCAATGCATGAGCTTTCTTCAACATTTTCACACACACCAAAATCCCAACACATACATCTGGAAAACATACCACACCCACCACAAAAGTAAACACAGTTCTCCAAAAAAGCCGGAAGCAAAGGGTGAGCCAACAGACCTAAATGAAATATTAAGACATACAAATGTCATAGAAAAGTGCTGGCTGCATGCACACCAAAATTTCGATTCCACCTATTATAATGACGAAGAATCAGTGTTGTGCATTTTTATACATATTGTCTGGATGTAATTTTTTCCATTGTGTCGCAGACCCCCTGGGACCTTCTCAGGGACCCAAGTTTGAGAACCACTGACATAAAACATTGGAGAAGGTTGCCAGAAATGTACATTTTCTTACAAACACAAAAAAGGAACATGAAACAATTCAAGGTTGTGACCGTCAATCCTGGAATATAAGCGGAAAAAAAAAATTGCAATGCAAGTCTGACAAACGTCACAAGGATGCAACAAGAAACACTTGGAAATAGAATGTCGACGGCTGATTTTCAACGTCATCCTAAAAAGCCACTCAGCAACTGAAAGAAAGTTCTCATTTCATTCGAAAATACACATTAAAAATTAAAGAAAATTGCGCAGAATAGCACGCAAAATGAAGAATGAATGTTAGGAAGGAAATAAAATTTCACCTAAAATAACTCAACCGAGGCGTTACATTACGTTAAATAAGATAGTTCAGACATGTTTAATTATAAAAGTGGTTTTAAAAGAGGAAGGAAGAAGACATCATTAAGTAATCACTTATGGGTATGCAGGGTTTATGCACATGGTTTAGAGAAACAGCACGTTTCACAGAAATTTATGCAACAAGGTGAAGTTGAAGGCGCAACTAATAATGAAAAACAGGACTGCAGTAAACCAAAAAAAGATGGTCCTTAACAAAACTAAAAACATTTTCACAGAAACATGATCCCCTTATATTTTGATTCAGGACCTCACATATTCCTCTCGTGAGCACTAATTCCAATGGACACAAAAATTACATTCTCCAGAGGGAGAAGCCCGTAAGATCTTTGACCACACGGAAGAGCTACAATCTTTAAAGAATGTGAATCGTTATGCAGTGATTAGACATTTGAATAGCGCCTAAATCTACATTTTACATCTCGCAAGGAAACGCATTAGCGCATTAATGTTTGCTAGCTAGGTTTTTTTCAATTTTACCCTTTCGAGCGTAAGAATAGTTACATACTTCACACTTGAACAGCTAACTTTCACCATGTTTGCTGGCTAGGTGACGTTTAAGATTACCCTTATGAGCAGAGGAATAATTACATGATTCACACTTGAATAGCTGACCTTCACCATGTTTGCTGGCTAGGTGAAGTGTAAGATTACCCTTATGAGCAGAGGAATAATTACATAATTCACAATTGAATAGCTGACCTTCACCATGTTTGCTGGCTAGGTGAAGTGTAAGATTACCCTTATGAGCAGAGGAATAATTACATAATTCACAATTGAATAGCTGACCTTCACCATGTTTGCTGGCTAGGTGACGTTTAAGATTACCCTTATGAGCAGAGGTATGTGCACATAATTCACACTTGAACAGCTGACCTTCACCATGTTTTCTGGCTACGTGAAATTTAAGATTACCCTTAAGAGCAGAGGTATATGCACATAATTCACACTTGAACAGCTGACCTTCACCATGTTTGCTGGCTAGGTGATACTTAATATCACCCTTACGAGCAGAGGTATATGCACATAATTCACACCTGAACAGCTGATCTTCACAATGTTTGCTGGCTAGGTGATGCTTAATATCACCCTTACGAGCAGAGGTATATGCACATAATTCACACTTGAACAGCTGACCTTCACCATGTTTGCTGGCTAGGTGAAGTTTTAGATTACCCTTATGAGCAGTGGAATAATTACATAATTCACACTTGAACAGCTGACCTTCACCATGTTTGCTGGCTAGGTGAAGTTTAAGACTAGCCTTATAAGCAGAGGTATATGCACATAATTCACACTTGAACAGCTGACCTTCACTATGTTTGCTGGCTAGGTGAAGTTGAAGATTATCCTTTCGAGCGGAAGAATAGTTACATAATTCACACTTGAACAGCTGCCCTTTACCATGTTTGCTGGCAAGGTGATGCTTATAATCACCCTTACGAGCAGAGGTATATGCACATAATTCACACCTGAACAGCTGACCTTTACCATGTTTACAGGCTAGGTGCCGTTTAGCATAATCCTTACGAGTAGAGGAATAGTCACAGAACTCAGATTTGAACAGTTGTCCTTTCCTATTTTTGCTAGCTTGGTGTGGTTCACGTTCGTTTCTACGAGCAGAGTCATTCAAGTTACGCCTGTAAAATCGACTTTGAACATGTCTGCTTATTTGAGGTCTTATTTTGCGTTTACCAGACAAACACTGCGTCAAGTTTCCTTCATTTGCCGAAGAATATTCGCATGCTTCACACTTGTACATCATACTATTGTTTGATGCACCTTTTTTAGGTAAATCAGAACTGGACTTGACGACAAAACAAGAGTTACATGAATCACATTTGCGCTCTTCCTGACCATGTTTATTACGTGGCTGTTCCCCTGTCATTTTCACACCTGGATATTGGTTACCCCCGGGTAGACCTTCGTACCAACCTTCATTGTCATGCTGCTCCACTACATGCCGCTTCAAAATACTTATGTACATAGCGGAGTAATCACACAACCCACAATAGTAGTAGCATCCTAATTTGTGCCTGACACGGAGGTGGAGCTCCATAAAGTCCCTCCTACCAGTGATGTAATCACAATGTTCACACAGTAAGGGCCGTGACATGAGTCTGTCAGCAGGTGCAGCCTCAACACCACTGCCGCTACTTGACACATCTGATGGTAGCGAGTCAGCGCTCCCCTGAGATGCTGCAGCTGGTCCCTGATGAACAGCACTTGTGATGCACGCACCAGAGCTGCCTTCCCTCAACTCATCCTCTGCTTCTGCGCGCCCTGAACGTACCTCGGTGCAGGCATAGTCTACTTCCCTCTTGAAAGTAACTGCATGAGAGCCTGAACTTGAACTGGCCTGTGAGGAAGAACTTTACTCGATTATTACTGGTAAGTGTTCTCGGAAAAAAAATACATTATACGAAAAATTGCAATTAAAAGTAAACATGCACTTGGTAACCATGTACTTTAGAGACGAAGTTTTGCTCTTGAGCATATGTTCTTACTTTAATCTTGAACAAATGTGCTCAACTGTTCGAAACAAAACAAAAAATTTATGGAAACACTACAGGAAGCAAAAAATAAAGAACACACAAAAGAAATTTGAAAAGCACATTCTGCTTTCCCTGCTGGTTAATACTTAAATATAGAGCAAAAGTTTAACGAAGTGTTCGTGCAATCGAAAATTACAAAACAAGACACAATACAATACCGACAGTCAATGATAGTCACTCTACGTGGTACAACAATTTTTGAAAATAAGATGTATTACACTAACCACCAATAAGCAATCAAATAGACAATAAATATCAATTTAACAGAAATGAAACTCGAGAATAATGAAGTGTGCAGTGAAATTATTTTCTGGAACCAGAGTAAAACATCGCTTAACTGCTAATGAGATATTACATTCTAGTGCCCTACCACAGTTACTCCTCAAATCATATTCTAGTTTTTTTTGTGTTCAGTTATCTTAATATGTCTCAATGTAAATTCATTCACTAAAATGTTCCAACTCCTCCACTGCGTATCACCGATACCAACCGCAGGAGGAGCATATAAGTAAGGCTCATCAGCTTCAGCCAATCTTCGCCGCAAATGGAACTCAACTGCTGAAGCAGCAACACCTGGCCTTACAATTGGTGACCCAAGACGAATCGCCAGCATTTTTCAATTGGGCACCCTAGCTGCTCCAACAACTGGAGACCCAATAGACTGAGGCTTCAACATCGCTTGCCCCTTACAACTGGTGAAGCTAGCAGCTCTCCAGCGGTTTCACCTTCGCGCCGGGTCGATGCTTCTACAGCGCCTGCCCCTAACAACTGGTGACCAAGCAGCACTCATCGCTGCTCTCCAACAAAGCATCCAATTGCAATTTCCGCTAAGTGTTTCTACCATCCAAGAACATTAAATGAAGCGCCAAAACGCACAACCAAGCCGCCAAACGCCTACACCACGGCCTCCTTGCTCAAACTCTTCGCATTGCTTGGCCTCATCACACAGACGGCCTCATCGCTCAACACCAACCCATTCTGCAGCATCATTAATTTAATTTACTAAATTGTATCATTCGTAATCCTTTCTCTCTAGGGGGAGGGTATTTGTAGTGCCCTACCTCAGTTACCCCTCAAATCATTTTTAGCCTTTCTTGTGCTCAGTTATCTTAAGGAGATCGTCCCAGGCCCCTGTCGCTCAGGCGGTCATTTTTCATGTTTTTGTAGGAAAATGAATCTTAGGTGGTGGACTATTCGGTCCTAAAATTTTATGGCGCTACAAACCATAGATCTCTCCCAAAGAGAGGGGGGGGGGGGGTAAGGGGACCAAAATCTTGCCTTTGACCCCGTTTCAACCCCATATTAAAAGAGAACAAATGGGAAATGGAAAAAAAGCCCATTCGAGTTTGTTAGAAATGTTCCAAGGATTCTAAAACTGTCTTTGTTTTTGTTCTAGCATCAAAACTGAATGAGGAGATAAATCTTGAAATATCAATACCAGGGAGATATCAATACCTAAAACCAATATGTCAAATTTATTCAAAAACTAAGGCCTGAATCAAAAGAATGAATAGAATAAATTGTGTTTCTTTTCAGAAGTTACATATAGTCAAATTTCATAAGAATCAGACTCAAAAAAAATTCATAGTTGCATACAAAAAAAATTTCATTTTTTTGGGGGGGGAGGTTTGGAAATCAAAATTCACAGTGTGAATGTGAAGTTATGTATGTATATTATCGAAATGAAATGAAAACTGCATTCAATTACATAAATTGTTCATTATATTACACTTCAACAAAGAATTTCGTTTTATGCTTATACCCAACACTTCTAACTTTCAACATTCAAAATGTATCTCCTCATTCAGTTTTGATGCTAGAACAAAACCAAAGACAGTTTTAGAATCCTTGGAACAGTCCTAACCAATTCAAATGAGCTTTTTTCAAATTCAAATTTTTAAAAAACATATGAAGCACGAAACCCAAAAAATTAATGTTTTTTCTAAATTTTAAAAAATTTAGAATAAATAAAAAAATTTGAATTTGAAAAAAGCTCATTTGAGTTTGTTAGGAATGTTCCAAGGATTCTAAAACTGTCTTTGGTTTTGTTCTAGAATCAAAACTGAATGAGGAGATACATTTTGAAGTATCCATAAAACATACCGAAAAACTCATTTTTCGAAAGAAAATAAAAACTAAGCCCTAAATCGAGAAAATGACACGATTAAAAAAGTTTTACTTTCACAAAATACATATACAAGCGAATTTTGAAACGAATCGGACGAAAAAAGTTGAAAAAGTGGGACGATCTCCTTAACGTCTCAATGTAAATTTATTCAATAAAAAGCTCCAACTCCTCCACTACGTATCACCGATACCAACCGCAGGAGGAGCATATAAGTAAGGCCGCTGCTTCATTCGCCTCAAACGGAACTCAATGGCCAGAGCAACAACCCCTGGCCTTTCAATATTATTATTATTATTATGTAAGAAAGTTTTAGCCTCCCTTAACCATGACAAAGATGTTCTAAGAGAGGAAGGAGGAAGGCACAATTTAGTATGGAGTAGAGGAACACTGTATCTATGCATAAAGTGCACAGAAACAGTAAGCCAAAAAAGAAGTTCATGAAACAAGAAAAAGTTGAAGAAGTAGGAGCTGAAAAACAGGACAGTGGTGAACCGAAAAAAGATGGTCCGTAATAGAAAAAAACCTATTCTATTTCGACAAAAAAGGAAGCCTACCTAACCTTTAGCTTGGGCCCTCACACAGTCCCCCTGGAAGCGCTAATTCCCTTAGATACAACAGTTGTATCCCCCTGAGGGGTGATGAAATGGTCTAGCAATGAATAAAGCGTATCTAAAGTGAGAGGCTTTAAATCATTCATAAAGTAATTGGAATATAAAATCCCCTGAATGACAAGTTTTGTCAATTATGTCAGAAATGCTCAAAACAATAAGAGGTGAAAGCAGTAACAATGATTTAAATGTCACAAAATAGGGGCCAAGAACAAGTAAAAACGGACAACATATGAATAAATTTAAATTTTCTGCGGAATGATAAAAACTCCACTGAAATCAAACGGAAGTACTGAAGAAGAAAGTGAGTAACCAATTGAAAGCATCCAACAGGAGTGTACGTAACCAATGGGAAACATTGCAGAGGTGAGTAAGCAATCCACAGAAAGCACTCAAGAAGAGAGTAAAGAACCAATCAGAAGCACTAAAGAGAGTGAGCAAATAATTAGAAGCACTCAAGAGAAGAGTAATCAACCAATTAGAAACACTCCATAGGATAGTTAGCAACCAATAAGAAGCTCTCAAAAGGGGAGTGAACAATGATGAATACAGTGTACTCACCTCGGTAACAAAGTTGTCTGGACATCATTTCACCACACACTTGAGGTTTGGAGCACGGACGAAGGTGAGATTGTGAACTTGTCCCTAGTTTCAAACATTATTATTATTGTTACTATTACCATCCATGCTTTTGCTTCTGAAAGTCAACCAGTGTTACCTGTGCCAGCGGAAGTTACTCTTGGTGCAACGGACGAGTGTTGTGAAGTTTCGTTGGTACTGCCATCAAGGCCCACGTTTAGCATGAGGACGAACATTTCTGTTCATCTTCTGCTGTCTTCACTTTTCTCTTCTACCTGCATTTCATTATTCTGTGACACCTTTTTCCCTTGGGTGTTCTTAATTATTAATGGGTAACCCAGTAATTATTAACTTACCTTAGCTGTCTTTGAGGGGCGATTATCAACTTACCTTTGCTGTCTTTCTCGAGAGGCGAATGTTATCATACCTTTGCTGTCTTCCTCGAGAGGCAATTATTAACTCACCTTCGCAGTCCTGTTCGAGGCGTGATTATTAACTTACCTTTGCTGTCCTCCTCGAGGGGCGATAATTACAATACAGTCATCAGATAGGCTGTCCACAATCTAGCTAGTATCAATTACTTCAAGTTAATATTAAGGACAACGGGATTTTCTCTTCCGTGTTCTGTAGCTTCATTTGAGCCTTTTGCCTTACTCATCACTAAAAGAGGAGAAACTTTACTCAGGAAAAAATTTTCAGGTGAGTTTTGATGAACCATTGAATTAAGACAGTTTCTGAATCACATTGACTTCATTACTTCACCTCGTTTCTGGTTATCCATTTTTACGGTTAAACCTTTTACAGTATAACTTTACCGCAGAGGCCCCTTCCCTGTTGATCCTGCAAATTCTTTCATTTTGTCTTGTAATGCAAAGCATTTCGCACCAAACGAGCAGCGTTAATAGTGTAAGAGTGCTAATCTCAGTTCTTTTGTGTATTTCTTTTCATCAACGTGTTATTTACCTTCATCCAGTTAATGTGACAAATTAATCCGCTCGACTTTTTTCTCCTCTTGCAGTAAACCGTAGTACATCTTCTTCCTTTGCTCAAGAACAGAGTCAAGACGTCTGGAAAACTTCTTTCCAATCCTTGCTGACTGAAAGAGAGGAGGGCGCGAGAGCACTTAGAAGAGAAGCGCTCTCGCCTTTGGAGTACAACAAGGTTTCCAACGCTGAGGAACTACCGGCATCTCGAGCTATGAGTCTAAACTATAGTTAAAGACTCACTTTGATGAGCATTATCAACCACCTTGTGTTAGAGACTTGTATCGTACCTGTTCACGATTTTCCTTTTGACTTCGTCCCAGTTTATTTTAGTTTGTTTGTCTGCCCAGTGCATTACAATTAAAAACTTAAACCTGCAGCGCGTGTTATTTGCACGCACCAATTAAAAGCATTCAAGAAAAGATCAAGCAACCAATTAGAAGCACTCAATACATAGAAGAGTAAGCAACCAATTGCAGCACCTGGGGTTCTTGATGCCAGTCAATGGGCTCGTCCTTCACAGTAACCGCCTCCAGCTCAGCGTCAGGCACTTCACTTTTGATGTGAATTTCTTTTAGATTACTCCCAGAGCTCGGGCTATCACCTGCAAGTGACACAAGCTCATTGAGAAAATATGCATTTGAGATAACAAATCTTGTAATAGCTCTTTATGTATTAAAATACAAATATAATTTCATGATTTTGACAATGTTACCAATTTTGTTAGTATTTCAACACATGAAAACTGGAATGATCTTGTAGGTTATGAAAAGAAATGTAGTAATACTTATAACAGAGAACACAATGCAATTCTTTCACCTAAAAGTTAAGACTTCACAAGCTTTGGAGATTAAATGAGCTTAATCATATTTTAGCTTACACCAGCATATATAAATAACTATAAGAAGCAAGAAATAATGTCTTCAGAATAAATAGTACTCACATTTCATAATAAACTAGCAAGCCCAATAAAAATTTGCATTAAAAAATGTATTTCCCACTTCACTATATTTCTGACGGGCATCATGAAGTTTGAATTTAAAATAAGGTAAACCAATTTTTAAATCATTAATGAGGCAATTAGAATAGAATGAAATCCATTGAGTGACATGTTTTCTCAATTATGAACCATTTCTCAACCTTGTGGGAGGAAGTTTCACACTGAAAACAAAGAACAAAACTTGACACAACTCCTTCTACCACTGAAGTCCTTATCTTTAACAGAGCAATACCACAGTGTTTTTGAAAGTTTTAAACTTGGATTATATGAAAATTTAATCCTACTTATCCAACTCAGGTGTTGCAAAGATAGGAAGGATGCAGGAACCATTTAATATGGTATTGAGAAAATGGGGAATGTATGCAGAAAGTGCATAGAAACAGCAAGTCAAGAAAGCAGTTCATGAAACGAGATTAAACTCGGTGCAGAAAGTATTGATAAAAAGGAAAACCAATGTGGCCAAGAATATCATGACAAAATCAAACATTCTGGATTGTAAAAAATTAATCTTCAGTATTCTGTAAAACAATAAATTGAAGTATTAAAACGTTGTAACTTTTATTCTTCTGAATGACTTGGATGTAAGACAATGAAATTTAGGACATGAGTAAACATAAAGCTATGCAAAATGTCGACAAACAATGGAAAGTTTCACTGCCGTATCACATTCATTTATTGACGGACAATTTTTTAAAATGTATTTCCACTCTAAAATGGGGAGATTGGACAAATTTAATGCTGAATCCAAATTTTTTTTTACAATTTGTGTTTTTGAAAATATGGTCTTTCTTAAAACAGCATTCTTTTATAGATGAGTTGGATGGTTTGGTCAGGTTACAGCCAGCGCAAAAGGAGATTCCCCTGTGTTGTGCACACCTCACAAACAATTGGACAGAAATTTCTCGAAGAATACTTTTACCACTGAATTACGGAAATTTTTGAGTAGAAAGTTCAGTGCAAAGCCAAGAATTCTTACTGTGCCAAAGCTAAGGTCATATTTTCAGTTACCTTTCATAGGATCCCGCACAGAGGAAATGAAAATGGAAGTAGTGCCAACAGTTGAGTTTTTTTCCACAAACAAACCCTTGCACTCAATAGGAGTGCAAGGAAAACAATAGGAAACTTGAATCATATTTTAAGCAAAGGGATACTCCGAATATGAAGCTGCGCACCTCATTTGTATATCAATATACGTGTGACTGCTGCAAGTGCTCTTACATTGGTAGCACTGGGCTCCAACTGTTTGTGAGGCATGCACAACACAGGGGAATCTCCTTTTGCCTCGGCTGTAACTTGACCAAACCATCCAACCCATTTTTAAGAGAACATTGTTTTGAGAAATACCATATTTCAAAAATACATATTTTAAAATTTTGGTTTCAACATCAAATTTGTCCAATCTCCGCATTTTAGAATCAATATACATTTTAATAAACCATCCGTCAATAAATGAATGTGATACGGTGGTGAAACTTTTCATTGTTTGTGTACATTTTGTTTGGTTTTTGTTTTATCATACCTTTTAAATTTCATTGTCTTACATCCAATTTATTCAGAAGATTTATAGTTACAAAGTTTTAATACTTCAATTTGTATTACAGAACACTGAAGATGGATTTTTTATAATCCGAAACGTTAGTTTTTCATGATGATATTCTTAACCCCGTTGGTTTTCTTTTTATCCTGAAAATGTGATTTCCCAGCAATCAATCTATTTCATTTAGAAAGTATTGAATACTGAAAAACCTGACAGCAGCAAACCACAAAAAAATGGTCCATAATAAAGCAAAAAATGCATTCTATTTAAAAAAAGGCCTACCCACTTCAGCACAGCACTTCACATATTTCCCCTGGGAGTGCTTATACCCATAGACACAATAATTGTTGTCCCGTGAGGGGGTGATGGTTTTTAAATACTCAAAATTACACTCATAGCCATGGTTCAACAGACAGGAAGAACAGAAGTGTGATAAGGTTTACTCTGAGAGTAATTCTTATAAAAATCCATGGTGTGAATGCTCAGGTGGCAGACACTCATAACT
Source organism: Morinoia aosen (assembly GCA_030386875.1). Lineage (NCBI taxonomy): Eukaryota > Metazoa > Arthropoda > Malacostraca > Amphipoda > Talitridae > Morinoia > Morinoia aosen. The sequence goes on along the minus strand of CM059576.1, from coordinate 104,239,360 downwards.
GTGTCATGTAAAGGAATAATAAATGTGGGACTCCAATGATCTACTTCAAACAGAGATTTACATGCAGTATTACACTCCCAAATATTCACAGATCTACAAACATGACTGTGTACACCAAAATGCATGCAAAATGACAGCATAAACCCATAAACAAAAGTGGAGGATAATGTTGAGAACACTAAAACTATTTGTGTCTAGTGTTGCCACATCTCCACTCACAGCATGGGACTTTCAATTTGGCTATGCTCCTGAAAATGACAAAATGTATGTACCAATTGCATTATGTTCAAACTGCTTCATCTTCTGTATGGCTCAAAAAATTGTATTCAAACCAGAATTGGCTATACAGACCATGTTAAAATAATTATTGGAGAGAAATATATTTTGTGTAATTTGGTTTTACTTCTGAACAAAATTTTGCAACATTATATCCTATTAGTGTTCATGACCAGTCAAGAATGAGGAGATGTGATATTTTTCCGACATAAATCTTCCAGATGTAAATGACAAACATCTATATTCATCCTAATAGTACCAGTGATTAAAATATTCTTATTATCACAAATACGGTCAAGTATCCGTAACTCTTTGACCGCAGTTGGTAAAACTGAAGCTCAATATTCAACTCAAATTGAATGTCAATAGTAATAGGCAATTTTGGAATAAGCAATCATTAACTAAATCATACCCTCATCTAGCTTTAACTGACTAATTATGAAAATTGAGTTTGCAACTACTGGTAAGTCGACAGCATTATGAAAATATTTTCCGAGGCCACCAGCAGCACATGTTGCAGTCAGAGTGTTAAGAGCATGACAAAGAGATGGACCAACCAAAAAAGCAACAACTGTGCATACATGTAGAAACTCTGCCAATTTTAATAACATAGGAGAAATTACAAACTAAAAACATAGAAATTCATTTATTTAAAGAGATACCTGGATCTTTATTACATAAGGATAATTTAATTTCCATTGTGACATTTAATGATATCATAAGCAGCAGGTCTCACCCTCAAACCAGTGGGGAGAGCTTCTATCTTAATACCATTTTAGTTCATTTCAACACTATTGAGGCTTAATTTTCTACTTTAAGAACAACTGTCTTTGTCTAACACCCAGAGAAGAACTAAGTCTTACCTTGCGTCATGTTCTCCGCTGCAGCTTCTTGCTTGATGAAATCCTGCCTGCAGCACAGCCTCTCCACTTCTGCATCTGTTAGCTTGTGCACCATAACCACAGCACGCTCCATGCTGGGTGCTGAGGTACCTGAGCAATGGAATGCTTCTTTTCTCTAACATTTGAGAAAATTGAAGTTATAACTTGAAAAAATTAAAAACAAAATGCTGTTATTCCATCATTACAGAAAATAATAAGTGCCCATACATTTCAATAATGCAAGATAACCATACATCAAGTGGATCGACAATTCAAAATCATTTAATAAAAGAAGAGAGTAACATAATTTTTGCCTTGTGTTATAGTATGAACCACTCAATGATTCTTTAGTGAGAAAAAGTGTGCAGTCAAAATAATTATTTCATTGAAGTGATACCTGTTTTTTCAATCCTCTGGTTTTTCAAATGAAACACGCACTATCGAATTACTTTGTGAGTTAATTCTTTAGTTTTTTGTTGTCTGGTTGCTTCATAACAATCAGCTAGCACAAGATGAGTAAATTGTTTTTTGGGTCTCAAATGATCAATCAATAATGAATGGTTAACAGAAATGAAAGGTTCATATATCAACATGAACATCAAGTTGTAGAAATTACTGTCTTCATTAGGGTCTCCCATTTGGTGGGACATCATCAAGTTAGAAGTAAATTAGTTGAAAGCCTGATTTCCTCATAGACGAATTTCACCTAGATCAAATATTCCTAAATCAAGATTACCTGATTTGTGTCTTTTTTAGGGTTCATTCTTTGACTTCATAACATGAAGAGTATTTTGTATTGCACACTGCTCCACTGAAAAACAATGTCAAAAATGTCATTTAATTCATTCATGTTAATACTTTGAAGGATGTTGTAGCAAAAATTGATATTCATATTGGTGAATGTCTTGAGCCTGGTGGTGGTTATTTTGAAAGCCAAACAGAACAAAATAAAATGTTCAATTTTAGTTTTCTCTATGCAATAAATTTCTTTCAATCTTTTCATAAGAATTTAAAAATTGGAAGCATTTACAAACTGGCTACACTATTAACAGACACCTTGTAATCACCAAGGTCAATCCCCTCCACAAAGGTAGCCAACCAGTAGGAATCAGATTCACCCCTATAGCCAAACAACACACAGATCGAATTATAAATTAGTTGAAGCCTCCCTAACCCCAACAAAGGAAAGCCAAAAGGAGAAATGCTTAGTATAGAGTTAAAGTATTATACTAGATGTTGGTTTAAGCCTACCTTTTCCCAACACAGGTGTTCTAATAGGAAGAAAGTTGGAGGCAGCGTTCAGTTTGGAGTTGAGGCAACAAGGAGTCTACATGCAAGGTCTGCTGTCACACTGATTCCCCTGCATACAAGAACAGCAAGTAAGGAAAAGAGTTTAACACACAAAATTAAAGTTGAAAAATAATATGGATACAGAAAAAAAAGGAGTAATTGAAAAAATATGACTTGTAACAAAATGAAATTATTCTATTTAAACAAAAAAAAATAGCTTTTCAAGAGTGGAATCTGAAAATTCCTCCAGGGAGTAATAAATACTTGACACAGAAGTTGTATCCTCCTGAGACGACAAAAACTTTCAACTGTTTACTCTATTCCATATACATCTTTTGAGAGTCTCTTCCACAGCAAGGCCCAACAGCACTATGTGGATTCACTCTTGCAGTTTTATAAGACATCAAAAATTCCAGACCTAAAGAACTGACACAATTACACATCCTATTTACCAAACATTGGTCACTCCAGCAGACAAAGAACCTCCAGCCATTCCCATCATGACAATCACAGTCAGGCACTCACAACCACTATCAACTCATCTTTAACTGTAGGTCATCTTCTAAAATACTGGTGCAATGCTCTTTCAACTCCATTCATTTATCTAGTTTTTGACTAACCTCTAACATTCCTTCTCCTTGCTTCTGACTTCTTTTTAATTTCTCCATATGGCCAAACCACTTCAACAAACAGCAGTTCACACGTTTTGCCATCCTTTCCACATTTGTCATACTCCTCAGCTCATTGATTTACCTATCCCAGAATGTCACTCCAGCCATACTCCTCGGACACTCCATCTGGAGTACATTCAACTGACTCCTATCTGCCACTTTTGAGCTCCAAGTTTCATATCCATCCAGCACATCAGCCGGACACTCTCACACTGTTAAAACACTTGAATGTCTTCCTTCTCAATACAGAAATGCTAAAGGTTCCAGACGACCAGTATAGCAGCAACTACAGAGCCAATAATTTAGGAACACTGACAGCAAACCTCATGAATGAGCAAAATATAACAGATAATCAAAGAAAACTACAAAATAGTGATATGGGTAACTTGTTAGCAATCCCAAAGGCTGCACATGAGAAGACTCAGGAATTTCTATCAACACTGGAAATCATAGCACAAAATTAAATCAGTAAAAAGTAGTATGTTGAATAATTAATTTTCGCAAAAATTTAAGATGACTAAATGAAAAACCTAAGATTCAATTAAAATTCTATTAATAAAAATTAAAGAACTGAAAATAACTCAAAGGTCTTGAATGATGTTACACATGCAATCAAATCTTGAACATAGTTGTCTAAAAACTGAAGACAAGTCAAAACTAAACAAAACTCCAACTATAGAAACAAATGACTAAAAAACCAATGAGTCACAGGATTAGAGAGGTATCAAAGAAGTAGAGCAGGCCATGAAGGCTCACCTGTCAGACTCCAGAAGGCAATCAGTGGCTCCCACACTGCAAGGCACTCCAGCCAGCACCAACTCGCTGGTCTCCACCTGATCCTTGCTGCTATGAAGGTAAACAAGGACAAACCATCATAACCTTCAAAGTTGCAGTATGGCATCATCCTACTGTACAACTGCAATAGCAATATAAGAGGTCACTCATGAATGTTCTCCTAAATTGAAGAGAAAATGTGACTCCTCTGATCTTGACTATATTTTAACATTATCACAACAAATAGTTTTATCCTGCAATACATAAGAACTATAGTAATTAGAGACTGGCATCAGAAGCTATCTTTGAATAAAAGATGAATGACTTACCTAATGTGAGTCCTGATCACACAGGATATCCTTTCTTACAGGAAGGCAGATTTTATAAGGTTATTCAAGTATTATATATATTAATTAAATTTATAATAAATTATTTCTCTTTACTGTAAGATAAAGCTGAAAATAATTAAAAAAGCATTGAATATAGGAACAAAACTGAATACAATAGAATGAAATATAAATACAAAGGAGAATTAGCTCCATTCAATGAATAAAATAACAAAATTCCTTATTACCTTACAGTTCAATTTCTCATCTTATTCATTATTAGTAGCCCATAGCACTCCCAAATACTACAACCAAGTTTTGATGAACAATTCTTATCTTAATTCTTCTACAACCGCCTGAAATCTTTCCATAAGAGACCCCTATAAACACTACCCAGTCTACAATTTATATTCATATTAGCTAATAATGCTAAAATATCAGCACAGAGTAGCTGCAATGTATTGATGACTGTGCACCTAATATCCCCCAAACCCCCCCCCAAAAAAGTCTTGCATTCATCTGACACAAAAACTCTATCTGTATACATATTTAACAAACATATCATTACACACGACTGATGTAAACCCACAAGCACTTCACACCATTCAATCATTATCCTTTCAATCCTCACACATGCTCTACTTTCATTATAATAGCTCATTGCTTTAACGTGAACATCCAAGCCATATCCGGGTTTTTTATTGCTCTATTTGCTAGAGTTATGCTTACTTCCCAAGCTGTCAAATTTGCAGAACGATCTGAGCACCGTATGAGGAGGAAATGGGGTTTGGAAGAGGGAGAGGGGTCCAATCAGCAGCAAGTGCCGACCAGCATGTGCATGTGCCACACCCCTGAAAATTCTTTTTTTGTTGTTTTATTGCTCTATTTAATACAGAAGTCCTTATTTTACAAGATGGCAAAGGTTCAAAACGTTCTGGGCTTCATCAGAGGGGGAAATGGGGGGGAGGGGGGGTGGATTCAAATCAAATAGTGCCGGACAGTAATGCATTAGGCACAAACCAGAAATATCTGGATTTTATATGTTGGTCTATTTGACACAGAAACCCTTAGTTTACAATCTAGCAAAGCTACACAACGTTCTTTGCTCTGTGAGATTGGAAAACATAGGCAAGAAAGGGTGTTGCACTTCGAGAAGGCCGCAGCGCGCGCACCTGGAGCTGTGGTTCAAAACAGTGACGCCAGCTCCATGCATATCTGTGATGCATGTGGTACCAGTTCATTCAACAAAAGAACAACAAAAACCTTATATGAAAATAAATTCAAATATTCAGATAGCTTTCAGATTATCAACAGAGTTAATTTTTTCAAGTAATATATCTTGCAAAGGAAAATGTGAAAAATTGTAGAAAAATGCAATTCCAGAACAGTTGAAGGTAAAAGTTCAAAATCTATCTCCTCTGAAAGTTATTTAATTATTGTAATGATCCAAGTCTCATTGAATACGTAAAATGTTGCTGCATAACTGGATGTGGGTTCCCATTGAAATTCACAGTAATTTTTTAGTTACATAGAAAAATCTACGGAAAAATGAAAGATTAAAAAAACGTAATTTCAAATATAAAAAACAGCAAATTTCATAACAAGTCCACGTCCAGCTATGCAGCAACATTTTGCGCATTCAATGAGACATGAATCATTGCTCTACAATAATAACTTTTGAAGGAGATAGCTTTTGAAAATACCCTATTTTTTCACTCATTTTTTCCTATCATCTCAGTAATTAATTTGAAAGTTGAAAAATGTTTGGGATACGCACCTGTGACTCTAAGAAGAATACATGCCTATGCCAAATTTTATAGAACTAGTTCCCATACAACAAACTTCAATCAAAAAAATGGCTGTCACATTTGATGTATGGGAACTAGATCCATGAAATTTTGCATACGTGTGTATTTTTGATAGGGTTGCAGTTGGTACCTCAAAATTTTTTACATTTTTGAACTTATTACTGAGATAATGGGTAAAATGTGGTGAAAAAGTTTGGTATTTTCCAAAGCTGTCTCCTCTGAAAGTTTCCATTGTAGAGCAATGATTCAAGTCCCATTGAATGTGCAAAGAATTGCTGCATGGCTGGACAAAGAATGGATTCAAAATTTGTGAAAGTTTAGTTTTTATGATAATACAATTTTTCTCATGAAACGTTTTGGTTTTTCCAATAGATTTTTCAATGTTAATTAAAAAAGTACTATGAATTTCATATTGATTCTCTGTCCAGCTATGAAGACACTCTTTGCGCATTCAACAATATCTAAATCACATTGCTAAAGATAATAACTTTTGAAGATAACGGCTTTTGGAAATACCCCATTTTCCAATTTTCAACTGTTCAGAGAGAACATTTTTCTAAAATTTTACTTTTTTTTCATATGCAAGCTACATTGCTTAAAAAAATTGACACGGTTGATGTTCTGAAAGCTATCTGAATGGTTTTTCATGAGAGTTTTTTTGTTCCTTGAAGGAACTTGTACCAGAGGTATCAAGAGACATTTGGAACTGGTATCATAGATACGTATCACCACTCCAGGAGGGCCCACACTGCGTCTTCCTTGATGCACTCCTACCCTTCCCACCTTCATTTTCTCTCTCACGCAGCAAAGAACGTTGTGAAGCTGTGCTAGATTGTACACTAGGGAGTTTTGTGTCAAATAGACCAAAACAACATAATTAAGATATTTCTGGTTCATGTCTAATGCAATGACAGTCTGGCACTACCAGCTTGGATTTAAAACCACCCCCTTCCCCCTTGTTTCCCCCTCTCACAAAGCACAAAACGTTCAGCATATTTGACAGCTAGTGAAGTAAGCATGTCTCTGATGAATAAAGTTATAAAACAAAAACCAGGAATTTTCCGGATTCTGGGTATACGTTCCCCTTCAGAGAATTGAACATTTTGACCCAATAAAATATTCGAAAATTTCTGCAAATACTTCACGAGTGAAATAAGCTCTAATGTATTCACAAGTTTATAACATTCGAATAGACATTTATAGCTATAAATTTTTTTGGGTTTTACCCATACCTCTTTTCTCCCACTACCTTCCCCAGAAGAAAATTGCTTTAAATTGTTATTTTTCAGCCAAGATTGTGCAGTGATTTTTTTGTTAGATTTACAATAGACATATCTACAAAATTATGATTCAATGTTTTTATATTGCTTCAGAAATATTGTACCATATTTTTTCATTTTTTAAACATTTTTTCCTGATTCAGCAAGAAAAAAATTAATAAAAAATTCATAATCAACTGATCAAAAAACTACCTCTCAATTTTATAGTACTCTACTTGATCTTTACAATGCAAAAAAGATCCTTGATCTTTACAACTTTTTCTCCTAACCTTCAAAACTGTAGAAGAAAAAGTGGCAAAGTTGAAAGTGTTTCAGAGAAAATGGCATTCAAAGTTACCAAGCACCAGAACGCATATGACACTGTTTCATACCAGTGTTTTCTGCCAAAACTTACAAACTAAAAAACCACTAATAAGTCTGAAAGATTTTAGATAAGTCTTCCATAGTTATAACAAATCACTACCACTAATGTCACTAATACTTGCTGTATCTGCAGAGGGATCTCAACAGTTTTTCTTTATGAAATCTTCAAGAATTTCTAAAAAATACTTCTTGAGTGATATAAACTCTGAGGATTTACAGCATGTTTATAACATTTATAGCCGATAGTGTATTTGGAATTTCCCCCTGAGGCAAATTTCTTGAAATTTTAATTTCTCAGCCAATTTTGTATGCGAGACAATTTTTTTGTTTGATTCACAATGAACATATCTAAAAAAAATCAGAAACAGTTTTTAGATATTGCTTTAGACATGATTGAACAGAATTCTATTTTTAAAATCCAATTTTATTTTTCTCTGCAATAAACAAATTTTTAATAACCTAACCAATAAAGTACCCTTAAATTCATGTGATCACCTTCATCTTTACGATGTAGGAATGATCTCCATATATGAAAAACTGTAGCTGGAATTGCCCCTTGAAGTTGAAAAGTGTCTTCAGCCAGATCGGACTGCTGCATTTGATATTCTAGGCATTTTACCACTGTTTCAACCACTTCACCATTTGTTTCACTGCTAAAATCAGATCCATACACCCTCTATCCTACCAAAAACTGAACAGCTTGTCTCCTATTGGCCTTTCTGTTTTTTCTTTCATATGATTTAACAATACTCTGCCATACAGATTACCAACTATGCTCAATATACTTATACTTAATGAATTGGAGTTCTCATTCATACCCCCTCACATTTATATAATTGAATCACAACACACATTCTTCAAATAAATCAGCAATGTACCAAAAACAACAAAAATGCAGCAACTACAATAATCTATCAATGTCACCCATCATTTCATTGAATGCTCAGATGTCGCTCTGTATAATTCCAGTGCTTTATCCTAAAGTGTTTTTTCCAGTGTAGACTTCAACTTTTACTCTCTTGACCATTCATCTTTGGATGAATTGTTTTCTCTAATTTTCACTGGCATAATCCTACCTTTTTTGTAGTTTAATTTCAGAAAAATAAAATTGTTCCAAATGATGCTTTCCAATTTCATTCAGCGTAAATCTGAAGACACTAAAACGCATAGTGCAAACAAAATACTTTTTTTTTAGCAAAGATTATAAGTTTATACAGATATTCAAGTTCAAAGCCTTCTGTGACAATCAATTACTAACAAATAGTGCAAACGATCTGTCAAAAAGCAACATCCTAAAAGTTTAAGTAAGCGCTGAGAAAAACTTTTACGAGGTATAAAAATATTAAATAATTTTACTTATAAAATCATTGTGTTCAAATGATGAGGTTGTGATGACTAATCACTTTTCAATTCTTCCCATCTAACCCTACGCATGCCCAAATGAAACTACGATATTCATCTCGATGATACCCTCGATGATTATGATTCATATGGTAGTAAGGTAATGGAACTTATTTCAATAATAAGCTAATGAAATGTTATAACTTGTAACAAAAGAAAAATTTTCAGCTACACAACAATAATGATTACGAAATTCTCTATTTATACCACAAATGTCAAGTGTATGCATTTTGCTAACAGCATTCCCATTAAACTAGCAGGACCCGTGGAAATTCCACGGACAAAATAATCAATAAGCTTTGGGGACCCGTGAGAAAATTCTGTCAACATTACTCAAGAAATTTGAAGATAAGTTAGGTTAGGATAGGATGGTACAGGTTAGATTAGGATATGATAGGTTAGGATATGATTAGTGATGCAAAAAAAACGGTTGTATTTGACTGCGGTTTTTTTTGCAAAAGGAACGTGTTCTTTACATGTTTTTTTTTGTTTTTTTTTTGCACACCTAAATTTTGTTAAGTATATGTCTGGGGTTTTTTTTGGACACCTAAAATATATTAATATCCGTGTTTTTTAGTCATTTCATTGTTATAAAAACATCAAAAAGAAACCATACAGCAAAAGTGGTGGCAGATAATCCACAATTACCTAGAGGCGTCTAAGAGGAACAGCAGGAGCCACAGAACTTATATTGATGGAGTCAAAATTCAGAGCTTACTATCTCTACTATGTCTGATTTTATTTGTATGTGACCAAAAAATCAGACTTTGCAGAAATAATAAGCTCTGAATTTTAACTCCATCAATATAAGTTCTGTGGCTCCTACTGTACCTCTTCGACTCCTCTAGGTAATTGTGGGTTATCTGCCACCACTTTTACTGTATGGTTTCTTTTTTATGTTTTCATTACAAAAAATGACTAAAAACCTTAGATATTAATATACTATAGGTGACCAAAAATATATGCTGTTTTTTTAAGACATGTTTTTTCACAAGAAATTCTGACTAATAAAAATGAAGATTAATATATTTTCTGGTACCAAATATAATCATGCTGTTTTTTTTACAAAGAATCATGACTAAAAAACAATATATTTTATGTGACCTAAAAAGCCCCATGCAGTTTTTTATTAAAACATGTTTTTTACTAAAAAATCATAACTGAAAAAACATGAATAACATATTTATGAGACCAAAAAAATGTTTTTGTACTAAAAATCATGACTAAAAAACATGAATATGTGTATGAGACCTATGGGAACTAGCGCTCCCAGGGGGACAATGTGAGGGCCCAAGCTGAGAGTTAGGTAGGCGTCTTTTTGTTGAAATAAAATGTTTTTGGTATGTTGAGGACCACCTTTTTTTGGTTCACTGCTGTCCCGTTTTTCAGCACCTACTACTGTCTTCTTCAACTTTGATCTTGTTTCATAATCTTCCTTCCTCTCTTTGGATTGCATTTGTAGCTGGGTAGGGAGGCTAAAACTAATGACTAATCTAATCTGTAAAAAAACATGGATATAAATTTATTTCATGTGACCATAAAACCATGCTTTTTGAATAAAGGATTTTTTACAAAAACATGAGTGTTATTAAATTTTATCTGACCAAAAAAACATGACCTTTTAAAAACCATGCTTTTTTCACAAAAAGTCATTAATATCTGTTTTTTAGTCATGATTTTTTTGGTAAAGAAAACATGATTTAAAAAAACCAGCATGGTTTTTTTTTGGCACATAAAATATATTAATATCCATATTTTTTAATCGTGATTTTTCTGTAAAAAAGATGTTTCTCAAAAAAACAGCATGGTTGTTTATGGTAAAATAAAGTATAATATCCGTGTTTTTTAGTCATGATTTTTTGTAACAAAGATTAAGAATAAGATTATAAGTTAGTTTAAGCCTCCCTAACCGCTACAAAAATAGAGCGTATCGAAGAGAGGAAGGAGGAAGACACCATTTAGTATGGAAATAAGAAAATAAGGAATCTATGCTGAAAGGGCATAGAAACAGTAAGATGAGAAAGAAGATCATGAAATAAGATAAAAGTTGAAGAAGAAAGTCAGAGGTGCTAAAAAACAGGACAGTAGTGAACCAAAAAAAAGGTGGTCTTCAACATAACAAAAAACATTATATTTCAACAAAAAGAAGGCCTACCTAACTCTCAGCTCAGGCCCTCACATTTTCTTCCTGGGAGCGCTAATTCCCATAGATACAATAGTTGTATCCCTTGAGGGGTTTGTAACAAAAACATTCAAAAAACAGCATGAATTATTTGGTTACATAAGATATATTTAATATCCATTAGAACCGTAACAGGTCTTAGAATAAAATATCCACAAAGAATCTATTCACTCTATAAAACCATTTGGAGACTAGCTCCATCCTCAGTAAGTCATTCAGTCAAATGTTTTTCAAAGGAACAGTGAAAATTCATTGTCCATTTCACCAAATTTTACTGAATGACTGGGGATGGAGCTGGTCTCCGAAAGGTTTTATGGAGTGAATAGATTCTTTGTAGATATTTTATTCTAAGACCTAGTACAGTTCTAATAAACATGATTTCAATATTAACAGCATTCTTTGTTTATAAGTTTCTAAAGACAATTCGATTAAAGAAAAATAACTTTCCTGATATTTATATTCGTGTTTTTTTAGTCATGATTTTTTTTAAATGTTTTTTAAAAAAAACAATTTTTTGGTCCCATATAATATAATGATCATGTTTTTTAGTCAAGATTTTTCTGTTAAAAAACAATGTTTTAAAAAACAGCATTGGATTTTTAGGTTCACATAAATATATTAATATCCATGGTTTTTATTCATAATTTAGTAGAAATAACATTTTTTTTTTAAAACAGCATGGTTTTTTAGTCACATTTCTATCAATGACCATAAGTAAAGATATGTTATTATAACACACCATTTTAGGAGTTGAAGGTCATTCACATGTATTGTAAAATAAATGAAATATCGAAGCATGAAACCGCAGAAAATGAAAAATTTCATAAAACCATGGAAAACCATCAATTAAGAAGTATGCTGTTTTATTTCGTAATTTGACATGAAAACAAATAATGTAATGTAGTTCTTTTTCTTGCTGAGTTATTTTCAGACAAAATATTTAAAAAAAAAAAATATCCACGTTTTTTTGGCCACGGTTTTTTTAGTAAAAAAAACGTGTTTTTTTTTAAAAAAAACGGCATGGTTTTTTTTTATTCACATCTCTAGATATGATAGGTTAGGATATGGTAGGTTAGGATATGGTAGGTTAGGATATGGTAGGTTAGGATATGGTAGGTTAGGATATGGTAGGTTAGGATATGATAGGTTAGGATATGATAGGTTAGGATATGATAGGTTAGGATATGATAGGTTAGGATATGATAGGTTAGGATATGACAGGTTGAGATATGACAGGTTAGGATATGATAGGTTAGGATATGATAGGTTAGGATATGAAAGGTTAGGATATGGTAGGTTAGGATATGGTAGGTTAGGATATGATAGGTGAGGATGATTGGTTAGGATATGATAGGTTAGGATATGATAGGTTAGGATATGATAGGTTAGGATATGATAGGTTAGGATATGATAGGTTAGGATATGATAGGTTAGGATATGATTGGTTAGGATATGATTGGTTAGGATATGATTGGTTAGGATATGATTGGTTAGGATATGATTGGTTAGGATATGATAGGTTAGGATATGATAGGTTAGGATATGATAGGTTAGGATATGATAGGTTAGTATAGGATAGGCTGTGATAGGATAGGTTAGGATAGGATAGGTTGAGATATGTTAGGTTAGGATAGGTTATGTAATGTTGACGGAACTTTTTCATGGGTCCACGTTTTTTATGTTTGACATTATCATGATAGGTTCAGTTAGCATAGGTCAGGAAGAGATAGGTTAGGAGAGCTTAGGTTATGATGGGTTATGGTTAAAAACCTATCAATGGCTTTTCTAACCTGTGTAATTTTCTCATCACTCAAATATAAATGAATTCATTCATGAAACCTCTGCTTTGATAATTGCCCGTGACAACCCACAATGCAAAAGAGGAAGCCAATGCATGTCAGTCAGCGAATGATGGTTGAGAGGCTAGGGTTAAGTTGCAAGGCAAGGGCTAAAAATTTATAGGGCCAAATATATATAGGGCTGAACAAGGAAGCCAGTAAAGTGGACTCAATTATTAAATTCACTATAAAATTTCAATGCCTAATATTTGATGAAGAATAAGCTTTTCCTAGAAAGCTCCTGCAATTTGAAGTCACAAAACAGAATAAGACGGGAATGTTCAATGTTAGAATGGAAAATAGCATTTTAATATGCCAATTAATGACAACAGAATAATATAAAATTTTTATATTTCTATGACTGAATATTGTTAAACAGAGAAACTAGTAATCAGTAACAGAATTGAAATTTTTCAGAACTAGTGATGCAACAAACGGTTTTATTTGATGGCAGTTTTTATGCAAAAAAAAACGTTTTTTTTGCACACACCCAAACTTTGTGAAGTAAATGTTTTGTTTTTGTCACACAAAATATATTAATAGCCATGTTTTTCAAACATGATTTTTCAAAATAAAAACATCAGAAGTAAACCATACAGTAAAAGTGGTGGCAAATAACCCACAATTACCAAGAGGAGTCTAAGAGGAACAGAAGGGGCCACAGAACTTATACTGATAGAGTCAAAATTCAGAGCTTACTATCTCTACTATGTCTGACTTTATTTTCATGTGCCAAAAAAATCAGACATAGAGATTGTAAGCTCTGAATTTTAACTCCATCAATATAAGTTCTATGGCTCCTGCTGTTCCTCTTAGACTTCTCTAGGTAATTGTGGGTTATCTGCCACCACTTTAACTGTATGGTTTCCTTTTGATGTTTTATTAAAAAAAATCAAGACTAAAGAACATGGATATTACCATATTTTGTGACCAAAAAACCATGCTGTTTTATTTTAAATATTTTAGTTTTACAAAAAAATTTTGATTTTACAAAAATCTTGATTTTTTAAAATCATGATTTTTTAAAAACTTATCAAAAGTAAAAAACATGAATATTAATATATTTCATAGGACAAAAAAACTTGCTGTTTTTTAAAAACATGATCTTTAGAAAAAAAATCATGACGAATAAACATGACTATTAATATATATTATAGGACCAAAAAAAACAATGCTGTTTTTTTAACACGTATTATTTAAAAAAATCATGACTAAAACAACCTGATAATATATTTCATGTTATCAAAAAATCATGTTTTTCAAAATAAATTTTTACAAAAAAATCATGGTCAAAAAGTTTAAAAAATGGACATTGCTATATTTTATGTGACCAAAAATTCATGGCATTTCTATAAAAAAAATCTTTTTTAGGCAGGATTTTTTGTATGAATATGATTTTTAAAAAAACAGCATGATTTTATGGTCACATAAAATATATTAATATCCACTATTTTAGTCATGATTTTTTAGTGAAGAAAGATTTTTTAGTGAAGAAAGAGGTTTTTTCAAAAAAACAGCATGGTTTTTTAGTCACAAAACAATACATTAATATATGTACTTTTCAGTCATGATTTTTTGTGAAAAATATGTTTTTTTGAAAAACAAGCATGATTTTTTTGGCACATAAAATATATTAATATGTGTTTTTAGATAATAAATTTTTCTCACATAAAACATGTTTTAAAAATATCAGCCTAGTTTTTTTGGTCCCATAAAATATATTAACCCATTAGGGCCGCTGCGTATATAAATATGCGTAACAAAAAATTGTTTATAATGTTTAAAACATGATGTTAAACTTGCTTTTCTTTGAAGCAGGGTGTACTTTTAAGCCCAATACCCGATCGATACGCGTATGGAACTGGTATGATCGACGTTTGTTCATGTTTAGAAGCAGTTCATCAGCAATGGCGACGGCACGCGCACGGAGACCTCGCACGTTAGTATTCTTTTGTTCATATTTTCGTGAATTGCTCTTATTAGTTTGAAATTTTTTAGTGAACATGTTCTTCTCAATTGTCTCTACAGGTTTATATATGTTTATTGTTAAAATTCTCATTTATTATTTGTTTTATGTAGCATTGAATAATGAACGTATGTAATCATACGCTCCGGCAATACAGGCATTTATATCGCATTGAACAAAAATTTTTGTTTACGTTCTCGATAACTTCTCTGGCATATTTAATTGTAATTACGTTGTATATAGTGACGTTTAGAGCTTTTTATGTCAAATTTTATATAAAAATTTCTATCCTCAGAATGAATGCAGAGAAGATAGCGAGCATGCTAGAAGAATTTGAACAAGATGGGGATATCATTTTGGGACCCCCTGACGTTGACGAAAATGATAAATCTGAAGGTGACAGCGACAATTTCGACGATGAAGCAGAAGCGAATGTTGATCGTTTGAGCAGACTTCTCCTACAGGCCCCAGCTCATCTTGCTGGAAGTGAAGATCAACACAAAATGGAAACAAATGTCATACCTAATAAAAGAAAACAACGTAGGAAATGGACAACAATGAGCAGAGAAAACCCAATTGAACAACCTATCATTTTATCACCGCCGTCTGATGAGGCTAATATGGCAGAGAATCCTCATGATTATTTTCAACTGTTCTTCGATGAGCGACTACTTGAGCTAATTACAGAGCAAACTAATTTATATGCTGGTCAAAATAATAAAACTCTTGCCATAACTGTAGATGAACTAAAGGTCTTCTTCGGTGGCATGTTTCTCTCAGCAATATGCCCACTGCCTAACAAGAAAAAATATTGGAGTTCAGGAGAACACGATCCAAAACTTCTTGCGAACAACATGAGACGAGATCACTTCCTAGATATAATGCACAATCTACACTTTCGTGACAACACACTCCCTGTGGCTAATGATCGCGCTGCCAAATTGAGGCCTTTACTAGATCACCTTCAAAATAAATTTCTAGAACATGGTGGTTCCACAGAACATTATTCAATTGATGAAAGTATGATCCCATATTTCGGGAAACATTATGCCAAACAATTCATTCGTGGCAAACCGATTCGCTTCGGCTTCAAAATGTGGGCAATGTGTTCGGAAGGTGGATACCTACACTCATTTGACCTTTACATGGGTAAGAATGAGACTCGAGAACCAGACGCTATTCCAAATATTGGAGTAGGAGGTAATGTTGTCCTACATCTGATTGCAAATGGGAACCTTCTGCCAAAACGTGGGCACAAAATATTTTTTGATAATTATTTCACGAGCATTCCTCTCATGGAAGAGTTGACTTTGCGTGGATATCTTGCTACTGGAACTTGTAGAGACAACAGAACAGACAAATGCCCTGTATCTGAAAAGAATTTTCTGAAAAATAAACAACGTGGTGCTGTCGATGATACCGTGGTGATGAAATGGAGAGACAACAAAGAGGTAACCGTTGTATCCAATTTTGACTCAACCAAAATGTCAAAAGCCAAACGCTATGATCGAAATGGCAAGAAATTTGTGACAATTCCTCAACCAGAGAGCATTCAAAAGTACAATGCTCACATGGGTTACGTGGACGTTATGGATCAGGCTGTTAGCACTTATAGGATTCGAATGCGCCAAAAAGAAAATGGTGGTGGCCAATTTTTTCGTATATGCTCTCTGTGATGGTAAACAATGCTTATCAGCTAATGAAAAAGAAGAGACCTACAGTTTCGCGCTATGAATTTGTTGAAGCCCTTGCAATATTTTATTGCAAGTCATACGGTAATCCTCGTAAACAAGGAAGAAAAGTGTCCTCCAAGCTGACAGACATCGTTTGTTACGATGAGAAGAGTCACTGGATTGTGCAATGTAATCAGTCTAGGGTATGCAGACAGTGTAAGCACAGAACATCGTATATGTGCAAGAAATGTGATGTTGGACTCCACCCTAATTGTTTTGAAACATATCATTCACCACAGTAAAAAAATCAATATATTTTGTCCAAATATTTTTTATAACAGTTACATTTTTTCATGTGATTGAGATGATATTCCTTATAAAAATATTAAGTTGATGTAATAAAGATGTTAATAAGTATTTTTTATATATAGATGCGGCTTTTTATTAATGGAAAGCGCTTATTATATTTTTTGGAATTTTCATATTTTCATGTCAGGAAGGCCTGAGCGTATGTAAATATACGTGCCAATATTTCACTTAATTCTCATGCATTTTTTTTTCAAAATTTTTGTGAATTATCAGTAAGTAATAAATACAATTTTCATCAATTTTTATTTCCCTAGCAGCATTTTTAAACTTTCGGCCATAATGGGTTAATATCCATCTTTTTTAGTCCTGATTTTTTGTAAAAATATTTTTTTTTAAGAAAGCAGCATGGTTTCTTGGTCACATCTCTATCAATGACCATAAGTAAAGATATATTATTACAACATACTATTTGGAAGTTGAAGGTGATTCACATGCATTGTAAAATAAATGAAATATCAAAACATGAGAGCACAGAAAATGAAAAATTTCATACAACCAAAGAAAACCATGAATTAAGAAGTATGCTGTTTTATTTTATAATCTGATATGAAAAACAATATAATATGGTTCTTTTCCTTGCTGAGTTATCTTCAAACAAAATATTTAAAAAAATCTAAAATATTCACATTTTTTTAGCCATGTTTTTTGTAAAATAATTTTGTTTAAAACAGCATGGTTTTCGAGTCACATCTCTATTCAGAACAAATTGAATATGGAAAAAGAAACTATTTTAATGATTGATTGGAAAACCTTAGAACTTTTTTCCTGACATTATTACCCCATTAGTGCCTATGCATAGACTTTTCTACCCTCTATAAAAATGTTATAAATTTACTCAAACCTAATTTTAAGGTTTCCTACAAGTCAATGCATGCATTATTGACTTGTGATAGCTAAGAACGCAATTCAAACGCGTTCTGCAGATGTTTTTTACACAATCAAACAGTGCATGCAGCATAGCCGCTGCACGTTCCAGCACAACTCACTCATGAGTTATTTTAGGTATTTTTCACAATATGACCATTTTTTGTCTAAGTGTGTATAATCAAAAGAAAGTTAAATGATTAGTTTACAAATCGGAATGCATCTTTACCATAAAAAATAATGAAGTGAAGGGGAAATTTCTATTCAAAGTTTTCACATAAATTTTTCTACGCCCAGGCACTACGGCATTTTAATTTCAGCAGAATTGCAGCTCAGGTTGCTCTGAGCTAGTGTGTATTTACTTATCCTTAGCCATTACGCCATGATTAGCTTTATGTAGACATTTATGTTATTATTTATGTTTCTGTGTTAGGAAGTGCTTTTATGTCATGGATAGTTATTGAAATACTAACATATTTAGATGTTTAATTGGGCTTTTTTCCACTCAGAATGAATACAGATGAAGTATCAAGTTTTATGAATGAACTATATGTGTGACGATGGCCTTCCTCTAAGATGTTTCAAAGCATATCACACACCTTTATAAGCACTTAGCCTTGCATTCATTATATGTGATGGTGGTAAACATTCTATTCTGTATGCATCATTATATCTTCTTTTAGTAATGTCATTGTGCTTTAGTGAATGGAATATTGTTCAACATTGTTGTATCATGAATATCTATCTAGGACAGCTTTTGGATGTTGTTGCTATAAACAAATCCACTAATTTTTCTGTATACTTTAGGCAGATTTTTACCAGGAATACCAGTGAGTAGATTTTTTGACTTGACCATATCTCACTTTCTATCTGTACTAACATTATTATGAAATTTATAATGTATATCAGGTATAATATGTTAAGAATTTCTGCCAAGTTTTACTGTCCTACTCCTATTTCTCAATTTTTGGCCTTAAGGGCATCATCCAGGCCCCTGCCGCTCCGATGAGCATTTTTCATGCTTTTCTTGAAAAAGGACCCTTAGGTGGTGGACTATTCAGTCCTAAAATTTTATGGTGCTACGGACAATAGATCTTCTCCAGGGGAGAGTGAGGAGACAGAAATCTTGAATTTTTGACCCCATTTTGACCCCATATAAAAAACAAAACAGGAAATGGATAATTTTAAAACGTACTTTTGTTAGAAATGTTTCAAGAATTCTAAAACTGTCTTTAAATTTGTTCTAGCACAAAAACTCAATGACTAGTCCTCTTTGGAAATATTAATACATATGAACTAAAAACCCACTGTGTCCAATTTTTTTCAAAAACTAAGGCTTGAAGCAAAAAAATGAATAAAGGAAATTGTGTTTTTTTTCAAAAGTTACATTATATAGCCAAATTTCATAAGAATCAGACCAAAAATAAAAAATTTCAGAATTATTATGAAAAAAATTTCATTTTTTTTAAATTACAATTCTCAGTATGCATATGAGGTTATGCATGGAGATTATCAAAATAAAAATGCAAACAGCATTCAATTACGTAAATTTTTATTATATTACACTTCAACCAATATTTTGTTTTATGGCTTTTATCCAACACCTTTAACTTTCAACATTCAAAAGCCTAAAAGTCTTTGAGTTTTGATGCTAGAACAAAACCAAAGACAGTTTTAGAATCCTTGTAACATTTTCTAACAAATTTAAATTCTCTTTTCTCCACATTTGAGAAAAAAAATTATATAGCTCAAAACCCATAAATAATTTATTTGTGGTGTAATGCCAAAATATCACTTATCAAAAAAGGTTTTTTCAAATGTTCAAAATTTACAATATAACTTTGTTAGAAATGCTTGAAGGATTCTAAAACTGTCTTCGGTTTGGTTCTAGCATCAAAACTCAATGAATTTTGGGCTTTTGAAATATCCATATAAATTTACCAAAAAACAATTTTCCATGAAACATAAGGCCTAAATCAAATAAGTTACATAAGTAAAAAAAGTTTACTTTAAAAAAATACATTTATTGGCCAATTTTCAAACGAATTGGACAAAAAAAGTTGAAAAATCTGGATGATCCCCTTAAAGGGTCAAAATAAATTAAATGTCACCCTGCTAAGAAGCACTTTTTTTCAATATCTTCAGAATAATCTTCAATATCATTTCATCCACTTTTAATGATAAAATTAAACCTGAAAAAACACCATTTCCTAGAGCATGCAAGGAATTATTGACAACAGTTTATACACCTCATGAAAATATTCTTTTGTTAATATTAAGAGTGAGAATTTATATTAAATCATTGTAACATTTCACTTATGGAAAAACATGATTACTCCAGTATTCAAAAATTAATATAGTTGAATTTATCAATATTGCAATGAAAATTAAATGTTTTTCCACATATATTGACTTTTTTCATTTTGTATTTCAAACTCATTATATAAGCATTAAAGAACACAGGCTAATGATCAAGTTTTTTTAATAAAATAAACTCAAGCTTTCTTTCTAGTTATTAAATTTCAAGACTTCAAATAATATTCATTAACAAAGAACTAGTATCAAGAAAATAGCCTCTCCAGTCACCAGTGAAGAAATTCAAGAATAAAGTCACTACATTTGAGGTAAACTAAAATACAGTATTACTTATGTATACAGGAGATGATAAAAAAGCAGCAACTTAAAAGTTTATGGGTAAAATCCAGTGGAATATTGAATTTCCTAGCCAAATTACTACGCTTATACAGTCATATCTCATCTTACAAAAGGCATAAAGAATAAAACAGTTACAAAACAGTTTTACATAAAATTTCTATCTCTTGAAATAAGAGAAAAATCATGTTAGAAAATGCATATCTCAAAAATTCAAGCAATGCACACTCAGTTTTGTAGCCGCAAGAGTTCCCCCCCATAAGGTGAATAAACTCGTAGCATCAAGCATTTTTTTATATTGGTTCAATAAGAGTAAATAGTAAATGATTTGCATGCTTTACTAATTTTAATGGTTTAATAAACAATTTTCTTTTATTTTGAACACATGTTTCATACAAGATTGGTAAACTTCTAAAAAAAATTAGGGATTTTAGGAGGGAGTATTGGGGGCCTTGAACCAAATCAGGCCTACTACATGTAAAATGCAATGGTACTTATTAAAAATCATGTTACAAAACTACTTTGGGAACAAATTAATTGTTAGATGAGATATGACTGTAGAACCAAACTTTAAATAAAATTTATAAAAACAAGACAACAATCAAATGACAAAATGTATGAGCCCAACTCAGCCTTGAAGAAAAAGAGTGATCTAAAAACCAAAGATTACACGTGGTACAAAGATCTGGTCAATTGGAAAGGAATGCTCATCAGTCAATAGATATTTCTGCTAAGGTATTATGGAGAGTTTGATACAATCGAGAACCAGGGCACTAGTTATGCAAGTCTACTACAGAGATGGTCACTGTCTCACTAGTCTCTTCCTCAACTTGGTACTCTTTTACTTCCACTTTCTATGCATTACTTGTAGCTCACTATCTTCAACAAGGATAATATATCATAGCATCAAAGATTAGAACTACCACATTCTATCATTCTTTTCAATCAAAAGCCAATGGAACTAGTTTACAACCATGGACAGGCATCAATCAAACAGATATAAATTATTAACTATTTAAAGAAAGAAATTTAGATATAATAAAATCACACTAACAAAACATAAAAGAGAAAAGGAAAATAAATTACATTAATGACATTTAGAGTGAAAATATCTAAAGCTACAGATTGCTCTTCACCTTAGAGCAATTTTCTCATCATTCTTAACCATTATTACATGCATCAATTTCTCACCTGCTCCAGCATCAATACCTGTCAGTCAGCATACAAAAGTTGTGATAATATGGTGAGCTTGCTTTTTTCTATTTGTATTCCTTGCCGACAACATTTTTCATTTTTTAAAAATAATGGAATTTAAAGTGTTTCCACCCCACAATGAAAATGCATCATCCATGAAATTGTGTTGCCTCTTGCAATTATATTTACATGTATCATCACATGTAGATTAAGCTGGAACTTGAACTTGAAGGACAACAGCATCGGGGCCTTTGTAACGACCTAGAATTCCCTCCACAATTTTCACACAGAGTTCAGCGCCTGGTACCAGACTCGTCCACTACACTAGTCAGGATCTACTAATCCTTGTCACAAGCTGCCATTGGACGGCATCACTGGGATAACCAGTGTGTCAAACAGGGTGTAATTTGAGGATTGGATGGCACAAATTAGCAAAAAGTTCAAAAAATTTTTTGAATGACCGTAAAAATAGTTCACTTTTTTCCCCATTTTATGATGGATGGTTAATATGAACAATCATATTTAGAGTCATTTGCATGTTTTAAATTTTTTATTGTGATTTGATCAATGTTTTCACTGTCATTTGGTGAATTTTCAGACTATTTATCAGTAAATAATCAAGGATTTCAAACTTTCAAAAATTGAATTCAGTTTAGTTAGTGCTTGAGTTCTTAAACAACTTCAAGTTTCCATTGCTCTCTGTAAAATTCAACATTCTTGTCTTTTAAGGATATTCTTTGAATAAACCCAATTGCGTTACCTTCGAAGTAAAACACACCCTTCATCATTGAAAGAGCATTTAAATGTCCTCACTCCGAGTTTAATACTAGCACTTCTCTCAAATTATCGCATCATATAACTATACCTCTAAAATATGAACATAAAATATAAGCAGTGACAAACCTAGTGAATCACAACACAAATGTTGAAAAACCCTTGCAAGCTCAATCGCTTGAACTTGAAGTCGAGTGGCGACAGCGTCAGAGCTTTTGTATCGGCCTTCGCACCTCACAACTTTCGAGATCGGACTGTCCGAAATCCGAATGTCTGAGAGACGCATACCATTATACGCTTTGAATAATCACTAAAATAATAATCATCCAGAGGAGGTATAAATTCAAGGCGTTAATATTTATGAGTGTTGAGGAAATTACCAAATGAAGCAATGAATTTGAACAACTTGGATGGATTGATATAGAGGTGCAAAACTTATATTTTACATTTCTAATTATTTCTAATTAATACGAGAACCTGTAAAAAAGAGCGCATTTCAGAATTGCGCAAAAAATACAATATTTCCCTCATAGTCTCGCTGCTAACTCAATTCTATATATGCATGTTATTTGGAGTATTTAGCTATAATGTTCATAGCATTTTGCAAACACTTTAATTTTATGAAAAGAATAGAGACATCCCTTTTCGCTAAGCCCGTGTAGCTAAAATATAATTTTCCTCAGGTGCCGGTGACAGTACTAATGAGTGTAAAAAAGTTGTTTAATCTCACTGTTTGAAGTATATTGAAAATGAGGTATCATTGTAGTAGAAATAAAAAATTTTTATGGGCACACACAAGATCTAGATGGGTAAATTCACAAGGTGGTGCATCCTGCATTGCAGGTAATTATTACATGCTCATAATCGAAACATGATTGTTCAGAAAGATATGCTATTTGATAATATTTTCCACCAATTAAAATCTTTACGTGCTCTGTCAAACTATTCGAGCATCCATTGCCTTCAGTTTTGATGGGCTCTGCACACAAATCTTCAATTATTTCTGTAATATCGCAAAAGTCTTCGAACCTGATTTAGTTGGACGAACGTGCAACGTATGCTATAAAGTATCTCGCTCTCAACATGAATTTGCATTTATTCATATGTATACCAAATGAAATTGGAAAGCGTCATTTGAAAAAACTTATTTCCGATCTTAGAAAACAAAAAATAGGGAAATAAAATGTTATTTGCAGGCCATTACTTGCAAGGCACTCTTCTATTTTTGTAACTTGTGAATATAATGTGAGACAAAAAAATAATTCTGAGCAGTTTGTTTCCAAAAAAATGTACAAAACGATCATTTTGTTTATAAAATATCATGCAATAAAGATACATAGTAGATGAGCATGCTTGTATCTTAATACTCATTTCAATTGTCGAAAACAATTATTGAGAGAAAAGAGTAAAAAAAGCTTTAGCTCTCATGCAATAGTCGAGGTTTCATAATTCGTATAGCTACAAATTAAAATAATATAATACCAGTGACGATGCATTGTTGACAACATTTTTATTAGTGCGCACTTACGTTGAAATATGAGCTTAGGAACTTGGATATCAGGGGTTAATAATGAAAATAGTATTTCGATTGAAAAATTCTGCGCTTATGAGTATGAGGTCGTCATTCGACATCTTTTATTCCTACGTATCAAATATGCATGTAAACGATTTGAAAAAATGAAATAGCCTAGCTACAGATTTTTCGTGGAAGTTTATCAAGTGGCTTTGATTAAAATATGTTTGTCAAATCAAACCATTTATATTTTATGGCAAATCAAGATTTTTTTAATGTAAAACATCATGTGAACTTATTCTTTTGTAGTTAATAAATAAAAATCTAGCCAAAATTGTCTAATAGGTAGTCGTATTTATCACAAAATAATTATTACACTTTATTAGACTTTGTCTTAAGTAAATGCAGTAGCCCGTGGGATATATAGCATTGATGACCTTATTGTTTTTGTGCTCATGTCACTAGAAAATTAGAGTATTTCATTCACAAATGTGAGCACTGAAATTAAATGGTCTAAATGGTTTTAATTTGTCTTACAGACTTTTGTAGCTATTTTAGATGAATGAGTCGCGAATCGAACTTTTTACATTTCTATTCCCGATGAATGATGTGAAAACATAGTCATTTATTTGGCTGGCAAAATCTTGATTATCATTAACTTGATATAACGAATTTCTATTCATAAATAAAAATTCGCAATCTAAGCACTTCAATGCAAACATATATATTATGGGATTTTACGAACAATATAAGGGTAAAACTTGATTTACATTTCAACTATTTCGTACCACGTTCATGGGATTCAAATTTTATATATCTCATTACAATGCAATACATCATTATATCCTTAATTTAACGTCAGTACTGTGCTGCCTTCGCAGCAATTTAGGAAATTTCTATTTTCAAACAGCGGTAGAAAATTTGTGCCTTCGAATATCGAGGGAACCAGTCCGCACGTTCACTCGTTTTCCGGAAACGCTCTCTTCCGGTACATTAGGTATTTAAACTCTGCGAGCTGAGTAGAGGCCGCCAGTTGTGTTGAAGTAGTGTGTAGACTCCAGAGAAGGAAATGTAAGTAAAGAGTGCTAAATATTAAGTGCATTGGGTCCTTATAGATGTCTGTTTTGTGTCTCCTACTAGACAGTGAATTCTTAGGTCCTAGAAAAGCTAAAAGATTTCAGGGGATGTTAGAATGTGTGCTGTCACAGTTTTTCTGTTTGTGCTTTTACAATTCTAGATACTGATTCTTCATTCGCGGTGCCAATATGATGTAATGCTGTGTTTACCTATTTGTACCTGGCTCAAATTGTCTAGTGGTATTACCCTGTGTTGGACAGGGTTGTGAGACTTTCTTGCAAACACTCAGTCATGTTTGATTATATTGTTGAGCCTGATTTGTTCTGTGCTTGTCAGTGCTACTTAATTTATTTGCTGAAATTCACAGCTGGATTCATTGTGCTCAGTTGTTGATTTGATCTAAGCACATTGCATTATATAGATCCTTGTTATCATTCACGATTAATGTTAGTGGATTTAAACTCTGGTATTTGGACTCTAGAATTGTGTAATTCCTCACTCAAGTTGCTATTTTACCAGTCTGTAGAGTGTGGTGGTTTTTGCCTATTTTTATTTATGTGATTTTTACTGTGCTGCAGATATTTTATATTGCCTGGTTGATGATGTGTTCATGCCTGTTAGGTAACTATTTACTTGTTCAGAGGTGTCTAAGTGTGCCCCCTTGTTCACTTATTAACCACCTTTATAGATGGGTGTGTTTTAACTATGCCCAGGTGGTACTATAGATTGATAGACTTTTGTGACTAGTCATGTGAGTCAGAAACAACTCAAGTTGTCAGGCACTGTTTACGTAGGAATAGCTGTGTAACTTTAGTTCAGCGTCTACCGGGTTGGACATGCATTTTTATATGGGAATAGCCGTGTAACTTCAATTCAGCATCTACCTGGTTGGACATTAGTGTGTAGAGCCTACTGCCTGACCTTAGTATTTAATGAGGGCCTCATTAGGTTGACTGGTTATATCTGATTGTGCCATTGGGATGCTCGTATGAAAATTGTACTAAGTCTCGCCAATGATTTGGGTGTTGAATGAGCCGCTGAAGTATTACCCGTGTTCTCTGAATTAGATTTTCTTGTGCCAGTGATGCAGTTCTGCCCCAATTTTTGCGTCCTTATTTTCTGGTTTGCCCTCTGAATCACTTTTAGATATGCAATCTCTAAAAACTGTATATTTTTTGTATTACTTTTGTGCTAACTAGACCTTTCTATTTCAGGAAAATTTATGTACTATAAATGGCTGCTTAAGACAAGTTTTGCATCATCCGTGGACTTTTCTGAACCTTCCCCTCGTCGATAGAAATTGTTGAGGCAGTCACAATAAATTTTCAACAACATCTCTGCAATGTCTCAAATGGCCAAAAGAAGCTCAAAGAAAACCCTTAAACTAGCTGAAGTTGAAGCCGTAAAGACCTATGACGATCTTTATGAAGCCCTGTCCAGGGAGAGTCCAGGAGAGGATGAGACGTCGGCCATCTTATCCTTCATAGCTGAACTTAAGGTCAAGCGCGATCAGTTCATCACTTCAAGCAGAGCCTTTGAAGGTTCCTTGGAACGAGCAGGACATAAGCAGCGGTACCATGAGCAATTTTTGAAGAGACGTGTGATGCTGGAAGACTGCTTTGGTCGCATCGCGACGCTCAACAAACAGATGGAGAGGCTTGGAGGGGACATGGTTTCCAACCTTGATCCCAAAGACCTGTCTTCTCTGCGTAGTGAGAGAATGAGTAAACTTACCTCCGTAAGAAGAGAAAAAGTTGGACCTTTTTCCACACCACTGTCGGTAGCCTCTGAGGTTTCTACTATCTCAGAAGGAGAGGATGAAGAATATCAAGAGCAGGAAAGCCACCTAGATGATCTGGCAGGGCTGATGGAACACGCTTCCGTGAGCTCTCGCAGGTCGATTCTAGAGCCTAGAGTAGAGGCAAACCATCGACTGAGAGCTCCTAGGCAGGGAAGCACTCTAGATGCCGCTTCTGTTCACCTTATCCGGGCCGAGCTGTTGAAGACCCCTGCCAACCCCTTCAAAGGAGACATCGGATTGTACCATTGCTGGGAATCTGATCTGAAGAATCGACTGCAGGGACTAGCTTTGAGCCCCATCGAAGAGCTACAAGTTTTGGCGGCCAATACCGCGGGTAAACCCAAGGAGTACGTTCAGAGAACTATGAGGTCAGTCATCGGAAACAATGCAGAGGCAGTGTTGCAGGTGGTATGGAACACCCTTCGTGAGCGTTATGGTTCGGACTGGTTGCTAGCAGAACACACGGCAGACCAACTTCGGAACTTCCCAAACATCCCTCCTGGGGATCTTACCGCTCTCCAGGATTTCTTAGATTCTACGAGTACCGCACTTACCAACGCAGCAAGATCGGACGAGCTGGAGGAGTTTTGCACTACCAGAGGCATGAGGCTCTTGGCACTCAAACTCCCGCCAGATCTGCAACGCAGATGGCATAGGAAAGCATCTGACCTACGAGCCAAGAGTGGGCAGCGCCCAACGTTCTCCTTCTTCAACCAGTTCCTAAGAGACGAAGAAAGAGCGATGAGGGATCCATTTTTCAACCCAGCACTGTCAGGCGGAAGACCCAAGCCCGTTCGGGTCCTGCACACAAGCGCTGACCAGAATACCAAGAAAGAGTCTAGTGAAGGTGATCAGTCCATGGTGGCCTACAACAAACCTGAGTCAAGATATGAGGCGCAAGGACCTCACAACAAAAAACCTCCGGAAACGGACCATAGAATCAACAAATGTATTTTCCACAAGGTCGACGCCCATGGAACCTGGGAGTGCCGGTCCTTTGGAAGACTACCCATCGACCAGAAGAAGAAGCTCATCACCGAGGCGAAGGTATGCTTCCGATGCCTTGGTCCCCATTACATCAGGAACTGCGACAAACAAGTGAAGTGTTCTCACTGTCAAGGCTCACACTTGACGGTCATGCACCGGGCAAGCACTAAACCGGCGACCCCTGGTGAGGTCGCCACCTGCACCAGAACGGGATGCCTCGGTCTCGAGTCCAGGGAATTTTCCAAGACGCTGTTAGTAGATGTCACCTCGACGTCCACCCAGAGAAAAGTGCGTTGTTACGCCATCATTGACGAGCAAAGCTCAAGATGCTTTGCGGACCCTTCTCTGATAGAACAGCTCGATCTTAAGGCCACTCCCTGGAAGTACGCCCTCAGAACACTGAGTGGTCTGTCGTCTGAGGTGGAAGGACACGCCATCACCGGGCTCAAGATAAGGGGTGTGGGTGAGAACCGATGGCATCAGCTACCCACTACATGGACCAACGAAAATATCCCGGACACGACTGACGAAGTAGCCACTCCCGACGTTGTGAAGAAGCTCAGCCACGTTGCGCACCTGGTCAAGCACTTCAATGAGCAGGATCCTTTGGCTCGGTCACTGATACTCATCGGAAGAGATGCCGTGTCGCTCATGGCATCTAGACACTATGGAGTACGAGGTCCTCTTGCCTGCAAGACCGCCCTGGGCTGGGCACTGTTGGGACCATTGAACGGAGGAGCGAGAACCCAGCAGACCACTGCCCTGCGGACGTCATTCGTGAACCACGAGGATCATCACTTCTCGATCAAGATACGTGGGCCCAACCCTGGGAGGCAGACGCTCGACGTCTTTGAGGAGCGAGTCGACGACGAGCTCCAGGGTCTGAGTGTGTTAGACAATAAATTTGTAAGTATTTTGAGAGCTGGTATCGAAGTGAAAGACGATAGGATTGTTGCGCCCCTACCCTTTACTAGAGATCCACCAAATTTGTGTAATAATTACGTGTCTGTATTGGGAAGAACGAACACGACGTTGGGAAAACTGCGTCGAGATCCCTCAAGTGCTACACTAAGTCTCGAGAAAATGCAATCGTACATTGACAATGATCACGTTGAGGAAGTAGTCGCAGGGGAACTTCCTGAGAAAGGCGTGGGATGGTACTTGCCTATCTTCCCGGTAAGGCAAGCCCAAGAAGGGAAAGTTAGGTTGGTGTTCGATGGTTCAGCAAAGCACAAGGGACACTGCCTCAATGATGAGTTGTTGACGGGCCCCGATTTGAACAACAGCCTTCGGGGAATATTGCAGAGATTCCGACTCCACCAGGTAGCCTTTACAATTGATATAAAAAATATGTTCCACAATTTTCGAGTCA
The DNA here is from genome assembly GCA_030386875.1 of Morinoia aosen. Taxonomy (NCBI): domain Eukaryota; kingdom Metazoa; phylum Arthropoda; class Malacostraca; order Amphipoda; family Talitridae; genus Morinoia; species Morinoia aosen. The sequence continues at coordinate 104,210,028 of CM059576.1, read as the reverse complement.
AGATTGAAGACAGGGACTATCTGCGTTTCTTTTGGTTCAAAGATAATCGGGTTACTAACGAGATTGTCCCCTACAGAGCTAAGGTCCATGTCTTCGGGTTGCGGAGCTCTCCGGCCGTCGCTGCGTTCGCCCTTCGCCATATCGCCGACCTGGGCGATGCATCCGGACGCCCGAGCCGGGCCACTGACTTTCTCCGTCATGCGACGTACGTTGATGATGGGTCTGCTAGTTTGGACTCCCCAGACGAGGCCAGGGAGCTGCTTGGCGAGGTGCGGTCTCTGTTGCACAAGTATGGGTTGAACATTCACAAAGTTGCCACGTCTGACACTCGGGTAACGGTGGGTCTGCCAGACGAGGAACTAGCCGCACCAAAGACTGTCACTTGGGACGGATCCGTTATCCAACGAACATTGGGGATCCATTGGAACGTCTCCGAAGATCTGTTAATATTCAAGGTCAATATCCCGGACAGACCCTTCACTAGGAGGGGTGTGCTGTCTACTGTGAACTCCTTCTTTGACCCCCTCGGACTAGCTGCGCCTCTTATTTTGGGTGGCAGACTTCTACAAAAAAAGGCGCTGTCTGATAGCACTGCCGAAACTAACCAAAGCTCCACTCTGTGGGACGAACCTCTACCTAAGAAACTGGAAGAGCATTGGGAATCGTGGAAAGACGGACTGAGAAGATCAAAGGAAATACGCCTCAGTCGGTGCGTGAAGCCGCGCGACTTTGGGGAGGTTTCACGGCACTCGCTTCACGTTTTTTGTGACGCCTCTCAGGAGGTCATTGGCTATGCGATTTATTTGCGGCTGACCAGTACCCGAGAGCAGAAACATTCCACCTTGATCAACGCCAGTTCGAGGGTGGCACCTAGGGCAGCTACCACCATACCCCGGTTGGAACTGTGCGCCGCAGTCGAAGCAGTACTGGCAGCAAGAGAGACCCTCAACGACCTCAAGGTGAATGTGCAAGAAGTCAGATACTACACGGACAGTCAAATTGTTCTTGGATACCTGAAAAATGAGGATAAACGCTTCACCAGATATGTGACCCGGAGAATAGAGTTGATTAATAAGCATTGCTCTCCGACTCAGTGGTACTTCGTAGACACGAAAGAGAACCCCGCAGACATGGCTACTCGTCCCACGGATGTAGAGCAGCTCGTACACAGCCATTGGTTCACCGGCCCTGCCTGGATATTAGAAGATTGCGTCGTCGACGCTCAGCCCCCTTTTGAGGAAGCGCAACTAACAGAATCGTTGCCGGAGACCAAAGCCTTCACGACCTTGACCGGTTCGCCACCTCCATTTCGTACGGTGATGGACCGACTGAGTAGGTGGACCAGGCTTCTCGGGGTTACCCGCACCGTGCACAACCTGGCACATAAGTGGCTGATGCGAGCGAGATCTAACCTCAACACTTCTTCGGAACCGACACTACGTATACTTCAGAACGACCAGGAAGCTGAAATGTACCTCGTTAAGGCCGTCCAACAAGAATCTTACAGCGAAATACTACCCAAGACGGGGAAACCAGGTCCAATGCAGCTACCGGAAGGACATCAACTGACACCACTGGCCCCCTTTGTGGATGAAGAGGGTCTGATCCGTGTAGGAGGCCGCCTAAAGCACAGTGACTTACCAGTGGATCAAAAACACCTTTTGATCCTACCCAGGAACCATCCCTTCACTCAGATAATTATAAGACGGGCACACCAGCTGGTGGCTCACCAGGGCCGTCTCCTCACCCTTGGTAAGGTGCGATCTCTGGGCTTCTTCATCCCGCAAGGTAGAAAGCAAATAGAACGACTCCTGAGGAGCTGTGTGATTTGTAGGAGGCTGAGAGCTCCCTTTGAGCAACAGATGATGGCCGACCTCCCGGAAGATCGTCTCATCCCCACCCCACCTTTCACCCGGGTGGGCTTAGATGTCTTCGGGCCGTTCACTGTACATGACGGACAGAGCACCCGAATCACAAAGGCCACGAAGAAAATGTATGGCCTACTGGTGACCTGCCTTGTGTCCAGGGCAGTTCACGTTGAACCTCTCTGTGGGATGGATACTCCTTCCTTTATGAACGCATTGCGTAGATTCATCTCTGTACGAGGCACCCCCCAGCTGATAAGAAGCGATCGAGGCACCAACTTTACAGGTGTGGTGTCTCAATCTTGCGATTTGAACAAAGTATCAAAGGACATGGAGACTAGGGGATGCGAGTGGAAATTTAATCTCCCTGGAGCGAGTCATCATGGAGGTGTGTGGGAGAGAAAAATTGGAGCGATCAGAAAGGTACTCGACCTGACCTTGGGGAGGTCAGGAAAGGTGACACTCAACCGTGATGATATGCACACCCTCCTGATAGAAGCCGCGGCCATTGTAAATTCTACGCCCCTGTACGCCCCTTCCGAAGACCCCAATGATGTGTTCCCTATCAGTCCCTCCACTTTGCTAACCATGAGGGACGCCTCTCGCACACAGTCGTCAGACTCGTTCACAGATCGCGACCTCCTCGCTTATGGTCCACGAAGATGGCGGCGAGTGCAGCTGTTGGCGGACCAATTCTGGCAACTATGGAGACAATTCTACCTTCAAGAAATCAGTCGTCGCAGAAAATGGACGACACCAAGGCGTCCCTTGTCCCAGGGGGACATCGTACTGGTACGAGACTCGCAGTCTCCAAGATGTCAGTGGCCCCTGGCTCGGGTAGAGTCGGTGCATCGCTCGGGATCGGACGGACGCGTGCGTGGGGCGACGCTGCGGCGGACGGACAATTCCGGAGGTACCAAAAGTTGTGAGCGATCGATTAAAGATATTGTAGTAATCTTACCTAGCACTGTTGAGAGAGAGGAGTGTGCTGCCTTCGCAGCAATTTAGGAAATTTCTATTTTCAAACAGCGGTAGAAAATTTGTGCCTTCGAATATCGAGGGAACCAGTCCGCACGTTCACTCGTTTTCCGGAAACGCTCTCTTCCGGTACATTAGGTATTTAAACTCTGCGAGCTGAGTAGAGGCCGCCAGTTGTGTTGAAGTAGTGTGTAGACTCCAGAGAAGGAAATGTAAGTAAAGAGTGCTAAATATTAAGTGCATTGGGTCCTTATAGATGTCTGTTTTGTGTCTCCTACTAGACAGTGAATTCTTAGGTCCTAGAAAAGCTAAAAGATTTCAGGGGATGTTAGAATGTGTGCTGTCACAGTTTTTCTGTTTGTGCTTTTACAATTCTAGATACTGATTCTTCATTCGCGGTGCCAATATGATGTAATGCTGTGTTTACCTATTTGTACCTGGCTCAAATTGTCTAGTGGTATTACCCTGTGTTGGACAGGGTTGTGAGACTTTCTTGCAAACACTCAGTCATGTTTGATTATATTGTTGAGCCTGATTTGTTCTGTGCTTGTCAGTGCTACTTAATTTATTTGCTGGAATTCACAGCTGGATTCATTGTGCTCAGTTGTTGATTTGATCTAAGCACATTGCATTATATAGATCCTTGTTATCATTCACGATTAATGTTAGTGGATTTAAACTCTGGTATTTGGACTCTAGAATTGTGTAATTCCTCACTCAAGTTGCTATTTTACCAGTCTGTAGAGTGTGGTGGTTTTTGCCTATTTTTATTTATGTGATTTTTACTGTGCTGCAGATATTTTATATTGCCTGGTTGATGATGTGTTCATGCCTGTTAGGTAACTATTTACTTGTTCAGAGGTGTCTAAGTGTGCCCCCTTGTTCACTTATTAACCACCTTTATAGATGGGTGTGTTTTAACTATGCCCAGGTGGTACTATAGATTGATAGACTTTTGTGACTAGTCATGTGAGTCAGAAACAACTCAAGTTGTCAGGCACTGTTTACGTAGGAATAGCTGTGTAACTTTAGTTCAGCGTCTACCGGGTTGGACATGCATTTTTATATGGGAATAGCCGTGTAACTTCAATTCAGCATCTACCTGGTTGGACATTAGTGTGTAGAGCCTACTGCCTGACCTTAGTATTTAATGAGGGCCTCATTAGGTTGACTGGTTATATCTGATTGTGCCATTGGGATGCTCGTATGAAAATTGTACTAAGTCTCGCCAATGATTTGGGTGTTGAATGAGCCGCTGAAGTATTACCCGTGTTCTCTGAATTAGATTTTCTTGTGCCAGTGATGCAGTTCTGCCCCAATTTTTGCGTCCTTATTTTCTGGTTTGCCCTCTGAATCACTTTTAGATATGCAATCTTTAAAAACTGTATATTTTTTGTATTACTTTTGTGCTAACTAGACCTTTCTATTTCAGGAAAATTTATGTACTATAAATGGCTGCTTAAGACAAGTTTTGCATCATCCGTGGACTTTTCTGAACCTTCCCCTCGTCGATAGAAATTGTTGAGGCAGTCACAAGTACATTACACCGCATACACACTGAAAAATTGTTGCTGCAGGATAGAAACATCGGAATGATGTCAAAGGAACTTCTCCGCACTCCGTAGTTCATTTACATTCAGCAAGTGGTTTTTATGCCCTGAACTTGATCGCAAGGCTAATTTCTTCCTTTGAAAAGACTGGAGTTTATTCTGTCTGCTACGGTGTGCAGGGAACAATAACGAATAAAAGTACTTATAAATATTTTTTTTCCATGAAAAATTACCTCTTCGTAAAGCTGAAAGTTTTTTCTTTCCAATGACATTAGGATACGCCCAAATACTGAAAGAATTAAGGTGTAAAAATGCATTTTAATACGATGTGTAATCATTTGAACGAACGTAAGTTCATTTCACGTTCGTTTTGACGTCACGGACTCACGGGCTCACAGGCTCACAGCGATTCAGTTACCTTCAAACTGTCGTACGGGGATTATGTCGACGCTCTGTCTTATCGTAGTTTATTCTTCGACTTTTCATGGGAAAGCTGCATGAAATTAGCGTTTTCATGATTTGTCCCGTATTATAACATGTTAATTACCTATTTGTGGTCACTATTGATCGAAAATAGGGTGCCGATTGAAATTTTCAGGAAGGATAGAAATAGTTCACAAAAGTTCGTGTGACTGCTACTCATAGTTCAGATGTGCCATTGTGTCTGGTCATAATAAAGTTCCCTGATATTCCACCTTGGTGTCAAAACACCATCCCCAAGCACATTGGGTCATTACTGCCCACTCTACCTGACTGGCTCATTCCAGTCACTGTCTCTTACTCCAGGCACGCACAAGAAACATTTTCATAGCTTCAATGATACTCAAATTACACTCCTGATCCAATCCAGCAAAACAGCTCATGCTGCAATCATCTTCAGCACATCTGGCATACCACTCATTCTCTCCATACTGCTCAAGCACCACATTCATGAAGGTTTCTCTCTCCTGCTCATACTTACTATATTCCAGCACAAAATGTTCAATTGTTGCCTCCACTCCACTAATACACTGCATACATAATCTGTTATTATTCTCATTCCACCTCCATGTATGTCTATTCACATTCAATGACTTACATCTCACAGCAAACAAGAGTTGACTTCCAAAACTACCATCATAGAACATCTCAAACTTAGGTGCTTCTTTTTTCACATATCAGTCATGTGTAGGCTTCCACATCATGCTAAGCTTCAACTTATTCAATCCATACTCCTTTGTTTGCCTCTCAATCTCTTTTTTCCACCTTTTGCAGTCCCACTCCGGCCCTCCACCTCCAATATTTATTAAACTCAAGTCATCCACAGGTCTCCCAATTCTAACATGAATAATCTTTTGCATACTAAATTTCCTTGCATGCCCCCAACAGCTTGAACTCAGATTCCATTCAAAAATTTGCTTTACCCACCTGCTATTCTGCATTCTTTCAACTCTTACCTTATAATTGAGCACGGCTTTCATCATTCTTTCTGAAAATAGGCTCCACCCTAGGTCACCTCTAATGGCTTCTCTAGCCGTATATTTTGGAGCACCCAATGCTAAACGTCCTACCTTATTTTGTATTATATCCAGCTTTTCAAGATCACTTCTATTCCAGGCAAGAGCACTCATACGGTGAGTCATACCATACATGACACTAGGTACAGCAACATACTTCCACATTCCTTACACACATTCATACTTGTTTGCTCTGTATCTGGCCACACTACTTAACCATCCACTCCACTGCATTGCTTTTGGCACTTTCTCACCCTTAGTTCTACTTTTTCTGATTTCTCCAATATTTCTCAGTCTGTCTCTATCAGTATCATCACTATTTATAACCATAACCTTAATTTTGTCGGCACCAAAGTTCATCTTGAAATCTGTACTATGTCCATTCACAATGTCAAGCATCCTTTGCAATTCATGTCCACATTCACTAACCACAACCACATCATCAGCATACAACAAACAGCTCAGTCTCTCATTACCAACTTTCAGTCCTAAGCCACTCATTCTAAGTCGAACTGCTAATTCTTCTGTGTACAATCCGAACAAGAGATGAGACAGAGTACAACCCTGTCTTAGTTACTCCTCTAACACTCCTTACTTTCCCTGTTTCCAAATTTCCAAACCTGTAGATAGCACTTGTGTTTTCATACAGACTCTGTACAATGTTCACTATTTTTCTGCTAAAACCAACTTTTCTCAAAATTTCAAACAGCCTAACCCGATCCACTCTGTCATACGCCTTTTCAATATCCAGGAATGCTAAATATACCTTCTTGTTATCCTTCTTCATTCGCTCAATTATTTCACTCACTACAAACAGATTATCCTCCCCCCGTCTATCTTGCCTAAAACCATTCTGTTCTTCTCCCAGGACTCCTAATTCCGCAAATAAATTTTTCATTCTCTCATTCAAAATACCACAAAAGATCTTACATACAGTGTCACCCAGTGCAATTGGTCTGTTATTTTTAAGTTCTTTCATACTCTTATGTCCACCCTTATGCAACAGAACTACATTACACTTGTTCCAGTCATCCGGTACTCTTTCACTCTTCCATATCTCATCAAATAAACATTTCAACATACTGACTACACTACACTCTCTCCTACAAATCACAACAATAAGTTTTCAAGTCTCCGTTGTCCGCTTATTACGATCTTGAGACCTTTCCGCTCTGAAATTTTGAAAAATTGTGTCACAGTTTATTCCTATCGCAACATTTACAAATACGTCATTTCGGGTAAATACGTTTTCTATGTATCAAGGATAAGCAAGGAAACGTAATACTATACATGATTTACAGGTATCTGTCGGCAAATCTTCAAAATTAATTTAGACACGGCACAAATAATTCAAATTATTTTAATTAGCAACCAGCTCCATAGGTCAACTCCCCCAGTAACGTATTGGGAACTTTTACTGTAATGTTTAGCTAAGACTTTCTTACGTTTGCAACTTACACTCATGTAGCGAAAAAAGGCTCAACAGTTTAACTTTGTGTTGCTTATTACATACAAACCTGCATTGGCCATTCACGCTATCAATAATCGATATAATAAAAATTCTCTAATCTTGTTGTTAAACATGAAATCTGTTTTTGTATTAGTTTTATAACGAAATGATGAGCGTAATTGATTGAACATGTACTGTATATAATCATATAGAACAAAAGTTTTGTTAGCTGGTAAATCACGGGTTATTTCGAACACTTTTTTGAACACCAGATAATTCACGTGACTCGATTTGTTTTCGTTACCTATGACCGTTAAAAAGAAAAATCCCTTACCGCCAGAATGGTGCCCATACTGAATAACTCAACCTACTCACCCCCACTCACGCTCGGCCGACTAGCTCCACTTGAAGTAACAAACAACAAAACAACAACATCGGCATCTTTGGGATGCTTTATTTCCAATCAAGCCTGATACACATGATCTTAGCATTGAATTTTCAAATGTCTTATAACTAACACTATATATAGGACACCATGACGGTTCCCCCGTAAAGCCGGTACCCATTTCCGACACCTGGGTTGAGTGGGGTATTGTGCTTGAGCTTTCCTTTATACCCAACGAGGAAAATTGCAGCGCCAGCGCCGGGATACGAACCCTCGTCTCCAACGCACAAGGCCGATCCCTTAACCACTGTGCCACCGCGGGCACTTTTGAAGAACAGGAATATTCGCGCACATTGAACTTCCCTCCCTCCTTGCACTCTAGGAATTTGATGGCACTTAAATAACGCTTTATTCTACATAAGTAGTCGCAGGTGGCATCACTGGAAACGGAGTCGCCTATGTAAGGCATGGAAATCTTAAGTTCCCCCCCAGGTAGCAAAATTTATTGACCTAATATTGAGCCAATATACAGTCTCAATATTGACTGGATATTCAAATTGAACATTGGGGCAATATCTTATTTTGAAAAATTCTGTTGAAATTAGAAAAATATATTGGCCCAATAACAATTTTATCATCAACCCAATATCAACTAAGTATTGTGTCAATATTGACTTGATAATGAAGTGTTCCTTACAAAAACATTGGCTTAATACTCAATTCCTGATAGGTTGATATTTCGAAAACATATGCCACCGATAATGATACTATCACTAACCTAATGCTAAATATTCTGTCGCTATGGACTTCACATTGAAGTGTTCCTTAGAAATATATAGGCATGTAAGGCCTGGAGTTGTTGCTGCTTTCGCAACCGAGTTTCAACTGCGGCGAGTGTAACCACTACCTTAGTTGTAAGCTCGAACTTCTTCTGAAGTTTCTATACGGCATTTCTTATATGTATTAAACCACTTTACTCTTCGTTAATTTTACATTTACACGTATTAGTATTACTGAACACAAATGAACTAGAACTGAGTTTGTAACTAAGGTAGGGTACTACAGGCCCAATACTTATTTTCTGACATCAAGTGGATATTGGTAGAATATATTGTCCCATTAATAACTTATTTTTAACCCTGTATCAGCTAATTACTGTGTCACTATTGACTTGATATTGAGGTGTTTCCTTTAAACAAATTACTCCGTATTATTGGCGTACAATATCAACCCAATATTTGGGCAATAAAAATTTACATTTTAACAAATTTTATTAAATTGCGAGATTTTTGGTTATTATGAGATAGTTTCCACTTATTTGAATATCGTACATATATATATATATATACACTGTTAGTTTAATATTAGAAATAAACTATTTACTACATTGTCCCAATAACAAGTTGATATCATAAATAAACATATATATTTTCGATATTGTGTTGTTATTAGCCTAATATTGTAATCCAAGATTCCAATATCAGGTCAATAAAAAATTATCAACCCAATATTGGCCTAATAATTTCTTGCTACCTGGGCCACACCGCTCTTCTTACCTGCTCCTTGACCACAAGACTACCAGGCAGTAGATGGGCATTGGGGAATCGTTGTATTTCTTAACGTAAAATTTCGTACCACGTGTGTAAATAAGAACTGATAATCCAGAACACGTCCAATGAAAAGGCCTCTATGAATTACTGGCTTTGGTTGATCTGAGAATCATCAGTTTAGTTTTCAGGAAATGCTTGCGAAAAATAGAAAATCAACCTCTTAAAGTTTGTGTTCACGATCTCTTCCATTACTAGGAAGAGATCAAAATTTATTTGGACAAGCCTGGAAAAGAAGTATTTTAGAGGATCAGTTTTTGAACTTCCTTAGCTACGACAATGAGGTTTTCGAAAAAGAGGAGGGAAGAATTTAGTGAGAAATTAAAAAAAGGGAATCTGTGCACACACTGTGCGCATAGAAATGGCGAGATGAAAGAAGCTTTTCAAACAAATTAACCGTCGGAAAAGTAATGGGTCCTGACATCAAAAGACAGCTATGAACTGAACAGATAGTCAGTAATTAAACTGTACAAGAACTCCTATTCAAACAGAGAACATCTCAGATTAAGCACCTGAATTCACAACTCCGAGAGGGCGTTTACTGCCGTAGATACAATATTCGAATCCTTTGAGTTGGTATAGTGTCGTAATGGGCAGTGTGTACTGCATGTGTTGTGTTCACGGCAATTGTGGTATAGTTGTTAACTAACAATTATCCCCACCATGATGACTAAATGATGCAATTTTGAATGGGACTAAGATGCATACGAAAAAATAAAGGCGTGCTATCAGTAACTAAACACAGGTTTCTGCTCTGAAAATCAAGACTTTCAACTCAAAATAATTCGACTCGCCAGATTTTTTTAAATAGCTCTTCTAAACTTAGCAAAGACCACTACTCTCGCGCGTCTGTTACTCGACCAGTGATGTATCCTTCGTTTTTCATATAAGTCAAATTTGGCGCACTATAATCAATTTAAATTAATTGTTTTCTTTTTGACACTTTACATTAGTCATTTAGTGCTAACGTTGACGCAGAGAAAAAATCACCAAATGTAATATCATGATATTGAATGATATGATCGAAAGATTCTGTAGTTATCGAAGTTCAAATTTAAAAAAAGATTATGAACCTATGATTTGTTTTAAATATTTGTCATTCATAATAAATCGTGCAAATTTCTAAACAAATTACATTCACGACAACGGAAACAATGCTCTCAATAACTTTTTTTTTTGGTTGAGGGATTCGATCATGAGAAAGCTGCGTAGTACAAAAAGCAACATTATTTTCGCTTCTTATGTATGTTTTAGGTTTGCACAGGAAGAAGCGCGGTTACATTCTTGATTTGGGAATGAAAAAAAAAATTAACACTTAAAACTAAAATTTCTCATATTGGACAATAATGGACATTTCTAGTTACACAGTTTCAAACTGTATCTCGCAAATGTCTACCTTCACAATCCACACACTGCTGCAGACGTCTTCTGAAATTCTCATGGTCTCTTTCAAGCATGTTCTCTGGTATTCTTGCAATTTCAGCCTCAATATTATTCTGTAGGTCTTCCAAGATGCTGGGACGATTGCAAAACTCCTTCGACTTCAAGTAATCCCAAAGAAAAAATTACATCGGGCTAATCAGTAGAGACCGGACGTTTAAGCGGTATCAAATATGACGAAATAGCTCGAAAAAAAAAGCATTTATAGCACTAAAGAATAAGCGCTAATAAAGCAGTTTCATGACTTTATTGATAAATGCTTAGAGCATAATATGACAAATCAGACCAAAGGACACAAATAGCATTCATTAAACAAGAACAATATAACACAAAACAGTGAACGAACAATCGCAAGAAAGAACAAACGAACACTACCATTTATTTCTTACAGCTATTCAGAAGTTCTATTACAATGAATCATTTGCAACATTTTCAAATTTTCAAATGTTAAGTTATGTCTTTTATCAGGGAGTATATATTTGAAAACAGAAAATGTTCTTTCAACTTCTGTTGAAGTGACAGGAGCATATTTGAAAGCTGTAATTTGTTGAGGGTTCATGGCCATCTAAACTTCACCTGGTTTTCATTTGCAAATGTCAGCTATTTTAACAAGAGTGTCTAAATTTAGATTGCCATTCACAACCATTTCACATTTCGCTCTTACACCATCACCCTTTGTTCCTGGAAGGGATGAAAGTTCTTGTATTACATTTTCAAATAATGAAATAGAATCTACGATGGGCCTGTTGCGTACTTCTAGTGAGGTGATTGCTTTCGGTAGATTTCTGAAATGAGTCGCAATATATGTTAAGTCTGTTTTAACCAAGTCTTTTCCAAGTAATTCTTTAACTATTCTTATTGCTGATGAATCTTCACTGCTTAAACTGTTCATTACTTGCACAAGAACGTCAAAATTGTCAGAATAATAAAATACGGCGGACAACCAAGTACCCCATCGCGTTACTACTGGTAGTGGTGGCAATGGAAGGTTAGGAGCAACACTTTTAGGTTTTTGAATTCTGGAGGGAGCTTTGAGGACTATCTTTTTACCGTTGGCAACTAGTTTGTCAACTTCTGTAAAAATTTCCCTACCGTACTCAGCAACTCGGTGAAGTGCGTGAGCTAGGCACGTGACATGTAACATGTGAGGGTAAATCACCTGCAGCGCAGTAGCTGCTTTCGTCATGTATGCTGCTGCGTCTGCATGCAGCAGCATTACTTTATCACATGTTATACCATCCGTCCATAGTACTAAAAGAGCTGGAGAAAAAATTTGTGCTATCGAAGAGTTATTAGCTCTTTCAACTTGTTCTGATGTAAGTGGATGTTGGATTCTTTGTCAGCATTTAGTGAACCCACAACAACGTTCACAACAAACCTGCCTTTTGCATTATTGGTTTTGTCGATTGATAGCCAGATGTAGTTTTCACAAATATTTTTTCTAATTTGCTCTATTGTTGCACTGTAACATTTCCCGATATAGTTTTTACGCAGCGTTGATTCGTCTGGGACACTTCTTTTAGTATGCGAATTTAAGAAGCTTCTCATAGAGGGACTTTGAAGTTTCTATCATGGGATTCCGGAGTACACAAAAGCGTTGCAAAGGTCTTTACAAACATGCGTCGAAGAACAGTATGGAGTTATTAAGTTTGATGTTGATGGGGTGGACGAAGATTGTTCAGATAGATTATCAACAGTTGATGCTTCTTCTATTTCTGATGCATTCACAGTGGCCGTGGTTCTTTGTCATTATTTATTTGTTTTATGTTTAGCTGAATTTACATGTTGTTGTACATTAAAATTTTTTGAAAAATTGACATCGCATTGGCAAAGCAGGCAAAACAGGTTTGTTCCATTTTGTGAGAAATCAGTATTGCCAAAAGTCATCACTAAATTTCGGAGTTTTACATCTGTTGACTCAGGAACCTTCGACATATTTCACCTAATGTCTCTTAGGTGCCAACCTATCCTGCAAAAGTAAACAAACTCATTTGAGTGAGAAAGAAATATGGTCATAACTAAGTTTACGTCATTCTGCATTTTTCACAATTTTGTTGCCTTATTTGTATAAAAAAAAGCATTTTAAGAATTTTCCATGAATAACAATTTGCTCGCAAATGCTTAGTTTTCGAGATGTTCAACTTTGAATTTCAAATTACATCCTGTACAATAGTGATGAACTGGACAAATTAAAATTATTCATTTTATAGAAATAAGGCAATAAAATTGTAAAAATCGCGGAATGAAGAAAACTTAATATTGACCACAAATTTGCAACATAAAATAGGATATGAAAAAAGAAACAGCAGTAGGCACGAAACCCAAAGTTACACGCACAATAATGGATCAGCTACTTCGTACAGGGACAACAAGAACGCTGAAACTTTTAGCTACATACGTATATCATGCCTGTATGAAGGGACATACGCACTAGGAACGGACCCATTCACAGATCGAGATCAGGTACACGACTGCCGTAATAAGCTATATATCATCACACACCCAACTGTAGGAAACATTTTTTCTAGGTTTAGGTGTGGGAAACCTACAATTTAACTTCTGCAGATAATATGCCATGTGGAGAGAGACAGACACAGAGAAAGCAAGAGAGCCAGAGAGGGAGAGAGAGGCATGATGCGAAAACTTTAGGTTGTAACTCAATATTTTAATCCAAATATTATTTGTAAGTCAAATCTACGTCTTTCCCTCTCTCTCTCTCTCTGGTTGGTGCACGGTGTACTTTTGGTGTATATAGGCAGAAAAAAGGAACAACAAAATATATATAAGCAGAGAAAAAGATGCAATTTAAATAGTAACACAGACATACACACAGCGTAGAACTTTCTACCATCACTTGCCAGCATGGCATGCAAATTACCCAAGAAGTGTACAAATAACCCTAAGAGATGCTTGACGTCACACTTGCTTTTGCATGCATTTATTGTAGTAGTAGTAGTAGTAGTACCATAAATTTGCCAGCGCTTCAGTAGGTCCCACTATATCGCGCCGAAGGTAAATATGCATTTATAGAAATATTAGCAAATGTACAACGCTATCAACTGCTAAATAAGCATTTATTTGAAAAATAGCATATAGAAGTCAAATAGGCATTTTCCAGCCGATATAGCATTTTTAGGCATAATAAGCATTTATAGCATTTTGCTTGAAAATCCGGTCTCTACCAATCAGGCATCATCATGAACTTTTGAGGCAAACGTTTCCTGGAAGGTTTATCTCTCGGATGGGGGGGATCTCAACTGCCTCGGACCCTCGGAAGTAGCCCCATGCGATTTTTTTTAGGGGTAACCTGAAGTTGAAGAAGTATCCTAAATACTCCGTCTGTGGTGTTGTTGTCTGCCACTAGTTACTGCGTCTGCAGGTGTTGTTGCCTGCCACTAGTTACTGCGTCTGCAGGTGTTGTTGTCTGCCACTAGTTACTGCGTCTGTAGGTGTTGTTGTCTGCCACTAGTTACTGCGTCTGTAGGTGTTGTTGCCTGCCACTAGTTACTGCGTCTGCAGGTGTTGTTGCCTGCCACTAGTTACTGCGTCTGCAGGTGTTGTTGTCTGCCACTAGTTACTGCGTCTGCAGGTGTTGTTGTCTGCCACTAGTTACTGCGTCTGCAGGTGTTGTTGTCTGCCACTAGTTACTGCGTCTGCAGGTGTTGTTGTCTGCCACTAGTTACTGCGTCTGCAGGTGTTGTCTGCCACTAGTTACTGCGTCTGCAGGTGTTGTTGTCTGCCACTAGTTACTGCGTCTGCAGATGTGTACACAGCAATGTCCCCACCACCATCAGCTAATGTCTCATTACCTACGGCTAAACGATGCAATTTTGTATATTCAGGCAGTAAGCTGCTTAGTAAAAATGGCGGCGTGCTTACAAAAACTGACCTCAGGTGTGTGTTCGGAGGGAAATTATCTCAAATGACATAACGTAACTCGAGTTCTACAGATTTTTTATCAATACTGAGCATCCCAGAGTGTATTGATTACTAGTCTAACATATATGACGTCCAGTTTGTCGAGAGTTAGAGGCGCCGCGAACGGCTGGAAAAATTATTTCCTAATTTTAACTGTAATTAAAATTCTTCACCTAGTTTCGCGTATGCCTTAACCCACTCTGGTTGCCGTATATTCATTTGAGAAATGGAAATATTTACCTGACGTTGTTTTTTGAAATCGATATATCTAAAATTCTAAACTTTGGTAGGCTAAACACATTTTTTTTCTGGAAAAAGAATAAGCATATTCTGTGACATTCACACAAAAGGATTAAAAATTTTTATCTTTTTTCTAGGCTAACTAATTTATTTTTACGGTCAGTCGTCGGAATTAAATGGTTTGAATTTTTATTTAACTTTTCAAATCCAGTGAACAACAACATACTGACTTCCACTGTTGATGCTATATCGCTTCTTACATTTACATAAATGTCAATATCAATACATTACCGTTTTGTTCTGATTGATACGTTATGGTATTTGTTGTTATATTGCTGGAGTAGGTACAGGGATGTGCAACCGTACCTACATCAGCACCAAAATATCAATGTATAAATTGACAAAAACGTTAGAGAACTGGTTTATACAGCAACAAAAACATAGGAAGTGAAAATAATGCAAATAGCATCAACAACGAGAGGTGGCATGTTGTCCTACGGAGCATTTCTCTCGTGGTCGAATGACTCTACCAGAAAATGAATTAGTTACTGTTGTTGGAAAATCTATCAGAACACTTCGAAAAAAATTACCCCACTTGAAATGAAAGAATACCATCGGAAACATTTTATGAATGCATTCTCTGCTTGTGGAATTTATCTCTATCAAATAAAGAATCTGTTATTTTTATTATTCAATATTACAATATAACATTTGGTAAATTAGTCTGAGCGTCCAATTGCTACCAAGCTAGAATGATGTCGTCTACAAGTTTGACCGTAATACAAACTATTTTCGAGAGTCAGCTTTGACTCCTAAGAACGATGGATGCATCACTACTTAAGCGTTAGCCTTGTGAGAGTAGTGTCTCTGCTAGGCTTAAGCCTAGCAGAGACCACTAGTAGCTGACAGAGTAACTAGTGGCTGACAACACCTGCAGACGCAGTAACTAGTGGCAGAAAACACCTGCAGACGCAGTAACTAGTGGCAGACAACACCTGCAGACGCAGTAACTAGTGGCACACAACACCTGCAGACGCAGTAACTAGTGGCAGACAACACCTGCAGACACAGTAACTAGTGGCAGACAACACCTGCAGACACAGTAACTAGTGGCAGACAACAACACCCACCGCCGCAGTAACTAGTGGCAGACAACAACACCTGCAGACGCAGTAACTAAGGGTAGACAACACCTGCAAACGCACTAACTAGTGACATAGAACACCTGCAGACGTAGTAACTGGTGGCAGGCCACAACACCTGCAGACGCAGTAAATAGTGGCAGAAAACAACATCTGCAAACACAATAACTTGTGGCAGTCAGCACCTGCAGACGCAGTAACTAGTGGCAGACAACACCTGCAGACGCAGTAACTAGTGGCAGACAACACCTGCAGACGCAGTAACTAGTGGCAGACAACACCCGCAGACGCAGTAACTAGTGGCAGACAACAACACCTGCAGACGCAGTAACTAGAGGCAGACAACAACACCTGCAGACGCAGTAACTAGTGGCAGACAACACCTGCAGACGCAGTAACTAGAGGCAGACAACAACACCTGCAGACGCAGTAACTAGTGGCAGACAACACCACCTGCAGACGCAGTAACTAGTGGCAGACAACACCTGCAGACGCAGTAACTAGTTGCAGACAACAACACCTGCAGACGCAGTAACTAGAGGCAGACAACAACACCTGCAGACGCAGTAACTAGTGGCAGACATCACCCGCAGACGCAGTAACTAGTGGCAGACAACACCTGCAGACGCAGTAACTAGTGGCAGACATCACCCGCAGACGCAGTAACTAGTGGCAGACAACACCTGCAGACGCAGTAACTAGTGGCAGACATCACCCGCAGACGCAGTAACTAGTGGCGGACATCACCCGCAGACGCAGTAACTAGTGGCAGACAACACCTGCAGACGCAGTAACTAGTGGCAGACAACACCTGCAGACGCAGTAACTAGTGGCAGACATCACCCGCAGACGCAGTAACTAGTGGCAGACAACACCTGCAGACGCAGTAACTAGTGGCAGACAACAACACCTACAGACGCCTGGCTGGTCCGTCTCTTTTTCACGTTCTTAAAGGATGCTTAATGACGTATCTTTTATATACATTAGATTTCACCCACATCTGGAAACTTTATTTAAGAAAAGCGTCGATTCCCGTCTATTTTGACAGCTATGTGCTCCAGTGAATAACATTCCATTGGAAAGCACATTCGTATCACCTAAAATTATATTGTATACGTCTCTATTTTCTTTCACAGAATTGATCAATCAATTCCCACACTGCCGATAAAATGTAATAATTAATTAGACACGGTGGAAACTATTTTCTATCGTTATAAAAAATGTTGGATCAACCTGTTCAATTGACTCAAATATTTGAGTTCAACGCCGGCCCAGCAACACACACGGTCGATGTATCCAATATCATTCTTGGACTTTGCACGGGGTCCTAAATTACTGGCTTATTAGAACAGGTTTATATAACTGCGACGGTACTACACCGTATAGTGGAGAATTTCTTTATTTTCAAAGGATGATTGAAGTGCTGACAATGATCTCGAATTGCCAATGAGAAACAGAGGAAGCATGTGACCAGTTGTATGTGAAATTCCTGAATGTTGGCTGTGTCTAATGAATTGTTGAAGTTTGGTACTACCAACACAAGTCTGCATGCAGCAGTCAGGCATAGAAATAGACACACCCACTTATCCAATCTTTCTTTCCTCCTGAAAAATGAACATGTTTTAGAACTATTTCTTTCAAACAATCTT
Organism: Morinoia aosen; assembly: GCA_030386875.1. Classification (NCBI taxonomy): domain Eukaryota; kingdom Metazoa; phylum Arthropoda; class Malacostraca; order Amphipoda; family Talitridae; genus Morinoia; species Morinoia aosen. Next base: position 104,192,308 of record CM059576.1, on the reverse strand, counting down.
ACGTCAACTGGAGATAAAATTGCTTCTGCGAAACGACTTCTCATTTTGGTACTGAGTCGAAACAAATGATAGTTCTAGGTACATTTTCTGCATTGCTTGTGTAAGGGGACGGTAGAGGGAGAGTATTCATCGTCTAGAACTTTTGCACAAAATTTTCAATGTTAACTTTTAGATACTTATTCGGATCTTTTATTTTCTCATAAATTCATTTTCACGGTGGAATAATAAAAAATCCTAGACATAAAGTTTGCACGGTGAAATCGAGTATTAATGCAAGATTTCACATGTCCCTCGTAAATACAAGTGAAACAGTTTGTACCAAGACCAATAAGAAAAAAAGAAAAAGAAAAAACGTGTATTTCCAAATTGTCACATGAGATACATGCCAACATATTGGCTTTTAAAAGTTTCTTAAATATAGGGCATCCTAAAACAAATGTTCCATACGAGGAGTACTAATTGACAAACCATCCGAGGTGTACAAGTAGATGAGCCATACGAGGCATAATAATAGACAAACTATACGAGGTGTACTAATAGACAAACTGTCAGAGGTGTACAAGTAAACCATCCGAGGTGTACAAATAGATAAGCCATACGAGGCATAATAATAATAGGCGAACTGTACGAGGTGTACTAATAGACAAGTTATCAGAGGTGTACAAAATAGATAGACCATACGAGGCATATTAATAGACAAAATATACGAGGCGTACTAATAGACAAACCACACGTGGCTTGCCAATAGTCTATCTCTGTCAAGGGTATTTGAATGAGAAATGAAAAATATGCCCTAAAAATATGCAAAGCCCTATCACCACCAAAAACATATTTCATATCTTCTCGATATTCAAATATGCAAAGCCCTATCACCACCAAAAACATATTTCATATCTTCTCGATATTCACCACATCATGCAGACATGGGTGCATGGGATAAAATAGAGATACAGTGTAAGCCGGTTACCACTCATGATTGACAAATATCTAAAAAATATTGGTAGAAATGGGTAAACAAACATATATTCAATATCAAAATTCATAGCTTGTACAACATACGGACAGAAAGATAATTTTACTACGATTTATATGCTCAAATTGCACTTTATTTCATTAATCATATATGACATTAATCCGATTCACAGAAACGCCCTCTGGGGAAGTGCTAGATCTATTTTTGAAATCATTTCGCTATTGCAATAAAATTTATTAACCGGATGGTTTTTGCGTAAAGAAATGAAATAGAAACATGTATATCTATTTATGTAGATACATATATATACCTACACAAGTACACACACATATTAATATATATACTTATTGAAAATAAAATATTAGAAAAAAATACATATATAAGATAAAAGAAAGAAGCAACCTACCATCTACTACACAGAAAATGACAGCTGAGCTCACTGTAATCCTAAGAAATTTTTCGCAAAAAATAACTAAAAGGAAGAGAAGACTTCGAAAAACATAAAAATGAGCTGTTTTTTAATTTCTTCCCAGAAATTTTTAAGAAAAATCAGGTTATAGTCAAGAAGCAACACAACTCTTCAGCATTATACGGACATGTGTACGTGGGATAAAATGGAGTAACATTGTGGCCGGATTTCACATCTGAGTGGAGAATATTCACAAAATTGGCACATATAGGAAGATTAGGCCTTGATCCAAAATAATAATTTTGATTACAGAAATTTAGAGTTTTTTCCGATGTGAAAGTTCAGTGCTAGTGTGCGCTGAACGCACGAAAAAAAAAAAAAAAAAAAAAAAAAAAAAAAAAAAAAAAGACTAAATGCAATGCTTAAATTACCCCTTTCCCCCCAGCTCAGCCGAAAATCGATTGAAAACATCTTCGAGAATGATTTTGAAATAGCGAGACAACGTTAGCCAAAAATTTAATTCATTATAAACTTTGCACAACCCTCACATCTATAAACCTGTTTATTGGTGTACACACAAAATGTATTTCATGGTATATTTGTCATACGGACGTTAAGTATTAATACAGAAAAGAGAAAGAAATAACAAAATAAATATGAGGAAATACTATTAATTATGGAAAGAACGTTCGTTCTGCTGCACTGAACTGACGGCTGTGGTGCTCATTGTTGTCGACAGAAATAAGTAAGATGAATATACGAATCGCTTAGCAAACGTTAATAAACGTTGAAGCTGGACTTATTCACACATACATATAAGTACATCACATCACGAGTACATCATCATATCACGAGTACATCATCACATCACGAGTACATCATCACATCACGAGTACATCATCACATCACGAGTATATCATCACATCACGAGTACATCATCACATCACGAGAACATCATCACATCACGAGTACATCATCACATCACGGGTACATCATCACATCACGAGAACATCATCACATCACGAGTACATCATCACATCACGAGTACATCATCACATCACGAGTACATCATCACATCACGAGTACATCATCACATCACGAGTACATCATCACATCACGAGTACATCATCACTGTTCCCTAGGAGACGTACAATGATGGTGCTGGTATTGAGTTCAAACTTGGTCAAATTAGTGTATAAAAGCATGGGATTGCTATATTTGAGGTGATAACGATCAGTTGTGGCACAAATAGATCCTGAATAACTCGGCATGCTCATGTCCAGGGCCTCGTTGGATGGTCCAGTCGTTGGCACCAAAATGAGAACTGCGAACAAAATGGTATAGTCCCCGCTACCCATGACAGCAAATTTTCCTGTAATTCCTTTCTTGCACTTACCCTTAACCGGCCAAAGTATATAATGGTTCTAAACCTAGAAATTTTGAGTAGCGGATGTCCTACTCATGGGTTCAAGTATTACAATGGCACAATAAATACACCGCCAATCAATACTGATCATGATTGAGCGAAATGATACGCTCGTGTGAAGAGATTCAGGAATTCAAGTCGCTTAACCACAAGGATTCAAAGACAAACGAATACTATCAAATAGGTCCGTTGAACCTAGCGTAGACCACCACTCTCACGCGTCTGCTGCTCAATTAGTGTGGCATCCATCGTTCTTATAACGAGTCAAGCCTGACACACAATATAGATTCACAGCTGTGGAATTCTACCGAAATGTTATTTCGAAAATGGAAACAGTTGACACTCATACGAATTTACCAAATGTAATATCATTGGCCTGAACAATGGGAGTGAAATATTCTGTAGGTAATGAAGATCTAATTCCACAAGCAGATAACGCGTTTGTAATTTGTTTTCGATATTTCTCACTCATTTCCAATTTGGCAAATTTCTTTAACAGGGTTTGCATTATTTTGCATTCGATCGGTAACTGAGTCATTTTTTGGTGGAGTTATTCGATCACGCGAGAAATGCTCCGTTGGACAACATACCACCTCTCATTGTTGATGCTATTTGCATTATTTTCACTTCCTATGTTTTTGTTGCTGTATAATTCAGTTCTCTATCTCTATTGTCGAAATATTTATTGAAATTTTGGTGCTATTGTAGGTACGTTGCTACTGAAGCATGCACCTACACTAGCACCATACCTACACCAGCACCGTACCTACACCAGCACCGTACCTACACCAGCACCGTACCTACACCAGCACCATAACAACAAATACCACAACGTAACAATAAGAACAAAACGGTAATGTATTGATATTTACATTTATGTGAATGGAAGAAGCGATATAACATCAACAGTGGAAGTCGGCATGTTGTTGTCCAGTGGAATTGAGAAGTAAAGTGAAAATTCCTTCCATTTGATTACAATGACTGATCATAAAAATAAATTAGTTAGCCTTTCAAACCTGTTTTGACTAATTCTGTGTGAATGTAGCAAAATATTCTTATTAATTCGAAGGACACAAATTGGTTTAGCCCCACATAGTTTAGAAGATTGGAATAATCGATATTACAAACAATTTCAGATTATTGTTAACACTTCTCAAATGAATAGTCGGCAACTAGAGTGGGTTCGTGCAACCGCGTTATAAATTCGGGATTTTGAAGTTGTAAAACTACTTTCAAAATATTTTTAGAGCCGCTCGCGGCGCCTCAAACCTTCGACTTTCTGTAGGTGAATGTGGTTGTGGAGTAATTACTTCATTCTAAGTGCTCAGTATTGATGACAATGTCTGCACGGTTGAGTTACGTTATGTCATCTGAGCGAATTGACTTTCGGAAACAAACCCGAGGTCAGTTTTTGTAAGCACGCCGCCATTTTCACTAAGCAGCTCACTGGCTGAATATACAAAATTGCATCGTTTAGCCGTAGGTAATGACATTAGCTGATGGTGGTGGGGACATAGCAGTGAACACATCTACAGACGCAGTAACTAGTGGCAGACAACACCTGCAGACGCAGTAATTAGTGGCAGACAACAACACCCGTAGACGAAGTAACTAGTGGCCGCTGTCACTACACAGTCACAAAAAGTAATTTCTGTGAACAATTTATACGATGAATTGAACACATTTGATCAACACCCAATTATTGGAAACAAAAAGCATATAAATGACTTGTTTATTTTTACAAATGGAAAAAATAAATTTGTTCGTTCGTATTATAATTTTTATTGTATTAGGTCGTGAATAATTATTGTATTAATTCATTTTCTTGAATGTTTGGTAAAGTTGAGGACAACAAACTAATCGTTTTTCAAATTTTTCATTGTTAAGTGATGACGAAATCTAAATAAACAACTTTTCTTCCGTGCATTTTCGTCGCAGATTTAGTATTTAACGAGTTATAGCAAGGACGTAACGTAACTTAACTAATCCAACCTAACCCAACCCAACCTCACGCACCCTAACGACCACTCGAGCGCATTAGAGCTGTCGGGACAGAGACTATCGGAGTCTACCTTATGAAAATTCCAATGAAAGAAAACGCAACGATTTTTCCGGCTTGAAAGGATTGGGTATATTTCGGTAACTAACCTACCGCTATAACTCACTAAATGATAATTTGCGGTGGAGAGTGCTGACAGAAAAGTTGTTCATTTTAACGCCATTGACATTATACAAGCAACAAAAATTTTGAAATCCATTAGTGTGTTGGCCTCAACAAATTTACCCAATTTGAAATGAATGAATAACGTCGAAAACAAATTATAAATGCATTCCTTTCGTGTGGAATTTGAACTTCAATAAATAAAGAGTTGTTCACTTTTCTTTTTCTTTTTTAAGATATTACATTTGGTAAATTAGTATGACCGTAAACTATTACCTAAAATTGATGTACTTCAAATCTGTTTTACTGATGTATATTTTTGAGAGTCGGGTTCGAGTCGCATGAAAGATGGGTGTATTACTATAATTATTACACCAGCACAGTAACAACTGATATCTCAGCGTATATACAAGTTGAAAATGATATGTATTGATTTCTACAGCTATGGAAATTATGGAACGATGTGAGGACCGGGGGTAGAGATACGCTGCAGAACTGCGACGTTTACTGGTAGCGATGTTGTTACAGGGTGGAACACGGACTAAATGCGGCGTCGAGCGCCCCGCACCCTAATTCATATGACACATATTGCTGATTCAGCAAGCGCATTGCGGACACCCCGCATTGAGGGCATTGCACTGCGCACACATACAAACAAGTGCACGTACAACGATTATAATGCCAATAGCATCAACAATGGTTGTCGGCGTGTTGTTATTAAGTGAAAATTAAACTATAAATGACCCAATATTGGAATAATTCAGTCAGGCAATAATTAAATAAAACACTTGTGACAGATTTTGTGTCAGATAATCCTAAAAAAGGGTAAAAAATGCAAAAAATGCAAAACTGACAACATATTTGTGTTCAGAAAGTTAAGTTTAATAACCCAAATTACTCTAACTCAAACTAATATCTCTTTAGAAACTCCTGTAAGGCTGGCAGAGACCACTCCTCTCATAGGGCAATGCTCAGCAGTTAATGCTGACATCGTTCATGCGAGTCTAACCTGACTCCCAGAAATAGTTGATATCAAGGTCAAACAGGTAGACGAATATATTGTGATATGAAAACAGTTGACGCATAGACTAATTTACTTAATGTAATATATAGTTAGATTGAAAAATAGAAGTGAAAGACTCATTATTAAATAAAGTTCAAATTCACAAGAAGAGCAGGCATTTAGAATTTGTTTTCAATGTTATTCATTCATTTAAAATTGGGCAGATTTATTTTCAATGTGCTGTAAAACGTGTGGGTCAAAACGGTAACTAATTCATTTTCTTGAAGAATTTTTCGACCACGAGAGAAATGCTCCGTAGGACAACATGCCGCCTCTCATTGTTGATGCTATTTGCACTATTTTCACTATCTATGTTTTTTTACTGGGTGAATTCAATTCTCTAACTTTTTTTGTCGGTATATACGTTGACATGTTAGTGCTGGTGTGGGTTCCCTGTACCTACACCAGCACCATAACAACAAATTCCACAACGTAATAAAAAGAAAGAAAATTGAGTGTTGAAATTTACATTTATGCTATTGTAAGAAGCGATATAGCATCAACAGTGGAAGTCATCATGTTGTTGTTCAGGGGTATTGCAAACTTATGTGGTAAAACTTACTTGTCATTTTTGAGAAGTGAACAAAAAAATAAATTAGTCAGCCTTCAACATTTCAACATTTTTATTCTTTTTTTTTCGTGAATCTCAACTGATTACAAAAAAACGCTTATCAATTCCACCCAATACATATTTTTGCAACACTTCATCGTTTAAGTTTTCAGTTCTGAGATATTACAAAACAGTTTCAGATATATATTTTAGTCTGTTCAAAGGAGCTCATAATAATCAGGCTGGATTTCACCGTTCTCAAATTAGTTACGTTAACAGTAAATTAACAGAAACAGTTACTCGCAAGTTATTCCTAACAATTTTTACAGCCGCTTACGGCGCATATCTCAGTTATCTAACATGAGACAGATGGTGCCAGTAGTTGCCACATTCAAAATAGTTCGTATGAAAAGAACCGCACGGTTGAGTTACGTCATGTCATCTGAGATAATTGACTTCCAAGCACACACCTGAGGTCCGTTTTTGTAAGCACGCCGACATTTTTACTAGGCAGCATCTATTGTGCTGGGGCTGCTGCTGATCCTGGCAGTTCAGGTGCAGCCAGTGCTGCCTCTCTCGCCTCCTAGTGACTAAGTGTGGTGATTGTGGCCTGCTGTCGGCTACCCTCCCGTAGGGAGGATAAGCCCGGTATATGTATGTATATGTATATGTATGTAGCTTACTGCCTGAATATACAAAATTGCATCGTTTAGCCGTACTTAATGAGACATTAGCTGATGGTGGTGGGGACATTGCTGTGAACACATCTGCAGACGCAGTAACTAGTGGCAGACAACACCTGCAGACGCTGTAACTAGTGGCGGACAACACCTGCAGACGCAGTAACTAGTAGCTGACAACACCTGTAGACGCAGTAACTAGTGGCAGCTGCCACTACACTGTCGCCAATTGTAATTTGGGTGAACAATTTATGTCATGAATTGTACAAATTTGATCAACACCTGATACTTGTGAACAAAAAGAATGTAAATGACCTGTTAGCTCCTAAAAATGGATGGAAAGGAAGTTGTTCATTCATCCAAAAAATTCTACTGGTTTGGGCATGAAAAACCATTTCAAAGATTATTTTCTTGAATATTTTCTTATATGATGATCAATTAAAGTAATTTTATTTATTTATGGGAACTTATTTTAATTCTTTGCCATCAGTGTTAGGTTCGTTATAATCGCGGTCAGTATTATTCAGTCAAATGTTCGCTATTGTCTTCCTGGTAATTATTGATATTTACCCAAATCTGACACTGGGTTTAAATTTAGCACTCAGGAAATATTACACTGAAAATACATGTACATGCGCCCATACAGAGTAACAACAACAGTCAATATATCAATGTTGCGCACAGCGGGGTACAACGTCAGAGCTTCCTTCCATACAATGGGAACACATGAGCAAGTTACATTCAACACATATTACTCAAAGTATTTGAGTTACCTTTGTGCTGTCGTTGAGTGAGTTATTAAACATTTTCGGAACTGTTTCAAAGTAGAATGAAAAACACATCATTATAAAGTCTATTCAACGATATTTGACGAATAGTTTAAGTTTTGACGAGAAAATGAACGCAATGAAGGAACACTAATGAAATTAAAAGAAGTATAGCTATTATTTAATTAGCAAATTTTCGTGCTGTGCCATCATAGTGGTCAAATTGTCGTATCATTTCTCATAAATTTATTTTCTAGACGTGAATGGCTAATGAGATTGTGTGGACGGCTTAGGTGGGTTATGCAGGTTATGGTTATGTTGCTGGTGTGGTGTAGACTACAATAGACGCTGATTTATACTACAATAGACGCTGATTTAGACTACAATAGACGCTGATTTAGACTGCAATAGATATGCTCATTTACACTACAAATGACATGATGATATCAATTCTTTACCAGTTGCTTCTAACGCACAAAGAGTTTCCTGCGCCACTTATGCTTTCAATAAACATTAAAGCTTTATTTAGACGTGGATGATAAGAACAACAGACTGAATGCGATTAATAATTCCCAATCGGAAACTCACGATAGTTCCCAACTCTTCATTATAATCTACGGTTACCAAAACATATTCTACAAACACGACGTGTGTGTGGTACTGCAAACTAACGTTTTATTTACGTAGGTATTTGCTGTATTTGCGACGATGCCTGGCCTGCCGTTACCGCTCCCTTATTAGCGACACAACGCACGGCATCAGAACCCTTGCAATTACTGATAACGACCACGCGCTATCAGCGCTACGTGCCCTGCTCATCAGTGTGCCCCTCAAGGCTCACGTGAGGCCGGAGGCGAGGAGGCTGGGTAGGCTCTAAGTTTGTACTGGCAAAGTAAGGAGTGCATTTTGTGACCTTACCAGCAGGGCTCACAGAGCCTCCTGTCGCCTCACCAGCGACGCGTCCCAGTCCTCGACGTGATCTGGAAGTCCTCGCTGGAGCCACCAAGCGTCGCCAGTTTTGTCTCCTCGTTCTCCGTTGGCTATCCCTAGCACTTTGGCTGCGACGTGAGACACCGGTGGTCACTGAGAGAGTTTACATAATACTGCTGACACCCCCCCCCCAGTTATCACAATCTAAAATTACTTGACAATTTTAATAAAATAAAATGAAGGCACGATCCAGATAATGTTTGCGATTTTCAACATTGCTTGCTACAATTAACTTTGAATTTGAGTAGAATAATAAACATCAGTTTACCTGCCGCAGTCAAAGTGTTAAGTTATGCATTTCAATTTATTTCCTGTATACTCATGTGGTGGAAGCATTCGATCGTTTGTTGGATTGTTCGCTCGTTGAGAGGTTAACTGAGAAGCCTTGGTTGTTTGGAAGTGAGGGGACCTGGGAGAGAGATTCACCGCCGGACACAGCTCCCAAATGATCGCCCTTCGTCCAGGTCAGAGGCCATAACGAATTTTAATCATTACTTGCCCTGATTATTCCCATATTTTCTTCCCCCAGCAATATTTACTCCCATTAGAGCTTCGTATCTCATGAAAATTGAAGCCGCTGATTGCTCCCAAGACTGAAGGAGATTCAGTTTCATGTAATTATATCTGGTGGAAGCCAAGGTGAGCTTTCCAACCGGCCTCAAGTCCCCTGAGCGGGAGGATATTGAGCGCACCTCACGCTCACAATCTATATAAATGCTACTCAACGCTGGACACGGCGTGCGAATGGCGGCTTTGCATTTAATGCAGGTGGATTAGGATGTTCTCTATTTCTATTGTTTACCTCGTTCGATCGTGAAGTTTTCCCTGAACAGAAGTAAGAGCTTGTGCAATGAATTTGCTGAAGCCAAACAATGGGTTCATCAAATGGCAACTGATGACGTGTTCCTTTGGTGTACATTCGTTTACTCTCGACAAACTCTTGTCTTGATCACCGAGTTTTGCTTTAAAATATGCAAAATATGTTTGCTTCACAAATGCGGTGATGGGAATGGTAACCAAATCATATGATGGTGGAACTACCCCAGATATAACAAAGAGAAACAGAGCAGTTTAGACAGTTATGACGAGAAGTAGCCGGGCGGACATGATTTCAAAGGCAATATGAATGCAAGCAAAACCTTAATTTTGAATGCTATGTTGAGTGTGCGGTTGGAGAATAGGATGTTCACGACATGTGGATCTGCAGATACCCGCAAATAAATGGCCAATTCTGTGTACATTGGCTACGAAATGGCCAATCTGGCAACCCTGCCAGGACGCCACGACGGCTACCCCCGGCTCACCCAACCAAGCGGCCCAACTATCCCACCTTTGCCTTCTCGGTGTTGCATTACACTCCAATGAGCCGCTCAGCCTGTAAACATATATTAAACTCAACGTCTGCGAAGTTTTAGCGTAGATCTCAATAAAGGTTTTTGGTTTCGCACCACCTGACTTCTATAACTATAAATTCGACAGCTAAAAGTATGTATAAAATTGTTATAAAACTTGAAAAATGAAAATTCCTTTGCTGTCAAGTTTCAACAAATTCATTTATGTTCACAATTATTATCGAATTTCAGTATTGATACTCACGGAATCTGTAATAAATTGCACAAAATTCAATGGCAGACTGAATGATTTTAATAATTTCGCATCAAAATATTTGTCAACAAATTTTTAACTTTAACTTTTTATTCCATAGAATCCGCCATTGTTGTGTTGTCTGTCACTAGTTACTGTGTCTGCAGGTGTTGTCTGCCACTAGTTACTGCGCCTGCAGGTGATGTTGCCACTAGTTACTGCGTCTGCAGGTGTTTAATTGTTGTCTACCACTAGTTACTGCGTCTGCAGGTGTTGTCTGCTTCTAGTTACTGCGTCTGCAGGTGTTGTTGTCTGCCACTAGTTACTGCGTGTGTAGGTGTTGTCTGCCACTAGTTACTGCGTCTGCAGGTGTTGTCTGCTTCTAGTGACAGCGTCTGCAGGTTGTGCCTGCCACTAGCTACTGCGTCTGCAGGTGTTGCCAGCCACTAGTTACAGCGTCTGCAGGTGTTGTGTTCACGGCACCTGTACTACGGTCAACCAACAACATCCCCACCACCATCAGCTAACACGTCACATTACCTACGGCTAAAGTGACCCAGAGATGTTCACTAATTTTCACAGGAGAGCCACTTCCGTTAAACGCATTGATTGAGGGAGCCGCAGCTACTGCAAGTTAGCTTACGTTGTATAAATTATGTAATAATTAATTATTTGACGTATTTTTCGAGAGCTGAGCAACGAATAAAACTGAGCAAACGATGCAATTCTGAATAATCAGGCAGTAAGCTGCATAGGAACATGGCGGCGTGCTGGCAGACACTGGTTTGTATTTAGGAAGTCGAGTTCTCACCTATCGCCCTAACTCATGTAATCAGCTTTCTACACTGCATCTTTAACTTCATCAAAGATGACTATCGCGTCTAATTACCCAACCACCCAAATTCCACAATAGATAGACTTGCTGCGGAGCCTCACTAGGCTCTAAGAATATTATAATCGTATTTGAGATAACCTAATCGTCACTCACATTTGGCTGTTGTCCAACTCAATGTTAGGAATATGAATTCAACAACTGAATATATATAACTATGTCTGGTGTTTGTAAACATCAACGTAATTGAAAATTTATTCCATCACAAGTTACATAAAATCTTCACTTCTTTTCATTTTCTATCATATTTTATCATTATTTCTTACGAAATCATGTTATGAAGATTTTAATTTATGCGTAGCTAAATTATTTTGAAATTGAGGCCCCGAAATTCGTTTTGAGTAGTTTTTCATTTATGTTTCCGAATTCGCTCAACAGCAACCCGACATCAATGGAATTGAAACTGTGGTAACTCAACACGATAATTATGTAAGCCATGACTGGCGGAAAAGAGTTTCTCAGATTTTGTGAGAAATAATACTTCAATACGATACAAAATTATGAACAAAAATTAATTTATTGGAACTTGTCATAGATCGAATTTCCAATTCTGCTGATGTTTTGCAATAACATGTCCAATATTTCCACTGTCGAATTCACATACATAAATTATAAGTGGACAAAACCAATTATTTATTCGCCCATGAAATGTGCCCAGCTCTGACACTAAATATCTTCACAGCCAGCTGTCTCTCCTTACAGCGTATCGCATAGCGTGGGGAAAGGTGGGATAGTTGATGTTTTCTATACACACGACGGGACACGAGGTGCATGAGAGCTGTTTGGTTGAGTGAGGCTATTGGTTGGGCTGTTGGACTTCCTGAAAACCAACCTGTGATTAGTTTCTGCCAGCACGCCGCCATTTTCCTGCACATCTTACTGCCTGAATGTTCCAAATTGCGTCGTTTAGCCATGAGTAATGAGACGTTTTGGCCGGTGATGGTGGGGATAACTGTTGGTTAACATCTGTGGTACAACTGATGTGAACACAACACCTGCAGACGCAGTAACTAGTGGCAGAACACAACACCTGCAGACGCAGTAACTAGTGGTAGACAACACCTGCAGACGCAGTAACTAGTGGCAGACAACACCTGCAGACGCAGTAACTAGTAGCAGACAACACCTGCAGACGCAGTAACTAGTGGCAGACAACACCTGCAGACGCAGTAACCAGTGGCAGACAACACCTGCAGACGCAGTAACTAGTGGCAGACAACAACACCTGCAGACGCATTAACTAGTGGCAAACAACACCTGCAGACGCAGTAACTAGTGGCAGACAACAACACCTGCAGACGCAGTCTCTAGTGGCAGACAACAACACCATTAGACGAAGTAACTAGTGGCAGACAACAACACCTGCAGACGCAGTAACTAGTGGTAGACAACACCTGCAGACGCAGTAACTAGTGGCAGACAACACCTGCAGACGCAGTAACTAGTGGCAGACAACACCTGCAGACGCAGTAACTAGTGGCAGACAACAACACCTGCAGACGCATTAACTAGTGGCAAACAACACCTGTTGACGCAGTAACTAGTGGCAGACAACAACACCTGCAGACGCAGTAACTAGTGGCATACAACAACACCTGCAGACGCAGTAACTAGTGGCAGACAACAACACCTGCAGACGCAGTAACTAGTGGCAGACAACAACACCTGCAGACGCAGTAACTTGTGGCAGACAATACCTGCAGACGCAGTAACTAGGGGCAGAAAACAATACCTGCAGACGCAGTAACTAGTGGCAGACAACAACACCTGCAGACGCAGTAACTAGTGGCAGACAACAACACCTGCAGACGCAGTAACTAGTGGTAGACAACAACACCTGCAGACGCAGTAACTAGTGGCAGACAACAACACCTGCAGACGCAGTAACTTGTGGCAGACAATACCTGCAGACGCAGTAACTAGGGGCAGAAAACAACACCTGCAGACACAGTAACTAGTGGCAGACAACAACACCTGCAGACGCAGTAACTAGTGACAGACAACACCTGCAGACGCAGTAACTAGTGGCAGACAACAACACCTGCAGACGCAGTAACGAGTGACAGACAACAACACCAGCAGACGCAGAAACTAGTGGCAGACAACAACACCTGCAGACGCAGTAACTTGTGGCAGACAATACCTGCAGACGCAGTAACTAGGGGCAGAAAACAACACCTGCAGACGCAGTAACTAGTGGCAGAAAACAACACCTGCAGACGCAGTAACTAGTGACAGACAACACCTGCAGACGCAGTGACTAGTGGCAGACAACAACACCTGCAGACGCAGTAACGAGTGGCAGACAACAACACCTGCAGACGCAGTAACTAGTGGCAGACAACAACACCTGCAGACGCAGTAATGAGTGGCAGACAACAACACCTGCAGGCGCACTAACTAGTGGCAGAGAACAACACCTACAGACGCAGTAACTAGTGGCAGACAACAACACCTGCAGACGCAGTAACTAGTGGCAGACAACAACACCTGCAGACGCAGTAACTAGGGGCAGACAACGACACCTGCAGACGCAGTAACTAGTGGCAGACAACAACACCACCAGTCCAGGACACACCAACACACACGCTACACTCCCTCCTCGCTGTAGCGCGTGTGAACTGGTTTTTGATTAGCCGACATCGGCTTACAAAATAAATATGTGTGTTTTGCATAGTGTGTGGCACCTAATGTTACGTAATCAAAATTTCATCAATCAAATTTTACGTAGAATAATTTGAGAAGGTTATTTATGGCTAACTACTCGACTCAAAGAAAAATGATATCAATAAATTTTACCATAACCTATCATCAAAAATTAGTTTTCTATTTGGAAAATTTGAGTCATGTGACACTAAAATTAACATACAGGACTGAATTTACTGTTGATGCGTTTTCGAAGGATAACTATGGAAATTTCATATGCGCTTGGTAATGATATGTTACTTTGGTTCTCCTCTCATCGCCCGTCATTTCGCTCTATCATGATTAGTGTTATTATCATTGTATTTTTGGTGTCATTCTAATACATGAAGCCATGTTTAGGACATCCGCTACGCCCAATTATTTCCCGTCTTAGGATCACCAACCTCCTGTTTAGGTGCGCCGGTCTCAGGACGACCTATAACGCGATACAAAATATTATGTTGTTGGCTAGGGCAACTGTAAGATAGGAATTTTGGGGCCAATTTGCGTACATTGCTACTGATGATAGTAATTGTTAAATGGTTATTTACACAATTGTGTACATTGCTACTTATGATAGTAATTGTTAAATGGTTACCTACACAATTGTGTACATTGCTACTGATGATAGTAATTGTTAAATGGTTGCTTACCCAACTGTGTACATTGCTACTGATGATAGTAATTGTTAAATAGTTGCTTACACAATTGTGTACATTGCTACTGATGATAGTAATTGTTAAATGATTACTTACACAATTGTGTACATTGCTACTGATGATAGTAATTGTTAAATAGTTGCTTACACAATTGTGTACATTGCTACTGATGATAGTAATTGTTAAATAGTTGCTTACACAATTGTGTACATTGCTACTGATGATAGTAATTGTTAAATGATTACTTACACAATTGTGTACATTGCTACTGATGATAGTAATATTTAAATCGCTACTGACACGATGATATTAAAGGCTAGAGGGAAACCAGTAACGCACCATAATAGATATTCAAAGTGACAATAGCAACAAGAACTACAAGAACAACAAAACAGTCAAGACATCAACATTCCCCACAACGGAACACAAGTCAACACGAAAGCTCCCTCCCATTCTCTAACAACACAGATGAACACACAGTCAACTCACTCACTCTGATAAATGGTAAAGTTGCTCTCGTGGGTTTTTCGATGTTTAATGATCAAATTTTGCTGAAAGTGACAATAAAAAAAACAACAGTGAAATTTTAAATGTGTTTTACATACTTAAATTAAATGAATAAAGTTTTAATTAATCGGTGTGTACATTAAAACCCCTGAATTTTTGTCTGATGGACGAAAATCCCGTTTTCTTACCTATGCTCTCCGTGGCACAGTGGTTAAGGGATCAGCCTTGTAGGTTGAAGAAGAGGGTTCGTATCCCGGCGCTGGCGCGGAGATTTTCCCCGTTGGATATATGGGAAAGCTCAAGCACAAAACCACACTCGACCCAGGTGTCGGAAATGGGTTCCGGCTTTACGGGGGAACCGTCATGGTGTCCTATATATAGGGTTAGTTATAAGACATTTGAAAAACCAATGCTTAAGATCATATGGATCAGGTTTGATTAGAAATAAAGCATCCCAAAGATGCCGATGTTTGGTTGTTTGTTTGGTTATTGTCAAATAATGCTTTTGTTACAGTATGAATTTTTAAATCGTAAAATTAGTTTATAATTCTGCATCCAAACTCGGCGGTGAAGTAGAAGAAAGGTTACAGCGATGGTGTTGGAAAACTGAGGGACTTTCACTTAGTCACGTGTGTGTGCATCTCTCAGACGGCGTTTGCATAAATTTACCAAAAGTTATATGTTTACCCACAAAGGTGCGTTCATTGCAGGCATTCATGTTACATTACGTTACAAATGTGGTGATAGTCTCCTTTGGTTGGTCGAAATATTATCGGAGTGGTCAACTTTCACTGAGGGAATATCGATAGTTCACTTCCCATCAATTACTAGATAATAAAACGTCAAGTGTCTCCTTCAATTAATAAATAAATGAATGTATCTTCTCTTACGTAATTACAATGATAATCTCAGTGAACTCTTTAGATTTGTTAGCCCGTCTCTCTTCCACGCTCTTATAAGATACCTAATGACGTATCTGTGATACGAGTTCCATCAGGGCACTTGTGAAAGAATATTTTAATCACAGGGAGAATGAGAACACAAATATTTGGTGTTATTCACATTTGGACACATTATTTATGACAATTGTCGAATCCCGTCTATTTTGACGGCTGTGTGCTCAAACAAATAATATTCCATTGGAAAGCACATTCATATCGTATCGTGCTCTCCGTGGCACAGCGGTTAAGGGATCGGACTTGTATGCTGGAAGTCGCGCGTTCGTTCCCAGCGTTGGCGCGGAGATTTTCCCCGTTGGGTATAAGGGAAAGCTCAAGCACAATACCCCACTCAACCCAGGTGTCGGAAATGGGTACCGGCTTTACGGGGGAACCGTTATGGTGTCCTATATATAGGGTTAGTTATAAGACATTTGAAAAACCAATGCTAAGATCATATGTATCAGGCTTGATTGGAAATAAAGCATCCCAAAGATGCCGATGTTAACCTGTTGACCTGTATCACCTAAAATTATATTGTATACGTCTCCATTTTCTTTCACAGAATTGATCAATCAATTCCCGCACTGCCGATGCAATGTAATAATTAATAAGTCACCTTGAAAATTATTTTTTATGGCCATAAAAAATATTGGACGAACGTGATCAACTCAAATAATTGAGTTCAACTCCATCACTGCACCACACACGGTCGATGTATCCAATATCATTATTGGACTTTGCAGGGCGTCCTAAATTACTGGCTTATTAGAACAGGTAAATTAATGGCTTATTGAGACAGGTTCATGAAACAGCGACGGTACTACATGCACCGAGTGGAGAATTCTTTATTTTCAAAGGATGATTGAATTGCTGCCAAAGATCTCAAATTGCCAATAAGAAAGAAAGGGAAGCACGTCACCAGTTCTGAGGGAAATTCCTAAATGTTGGCTGTGTCTAATGAATTGTTGAAGTTTGGTACTACCAACACAAGTCTGCATGCAGCAGTCACGCATGATATTGTATATGTATTAATTATTATTATTCACATATTATATATTCCATAATCATTATTTATTGATAATGTTTATATCATTTATTTTTCATTTATTATTAATAGCAATTAAATTAATAAACGCAGCAGCCCATCCTTCCCCTAATCAGCATCCAATACTATATAAATCTGTGCCAAATATTGTCTGAACTCATTTCCAATATCAGATCGTTTTTATCTCAAATACAAAATAACAGAATCTTATCGAATATTGGCATATGGTCAGTAATTGCCAACCCAATACTCAACAATTGCTCATAAAATACTTTACGCAAGAACCAATACTTTGTAATAGGCTTCCTAGTACCAGAAGCTGAAGCCAATACTCAGTAATTGCCCATCCAATACTGGACGCAGGAGCCAATACTTAATTATTGCCCATTCAATTCTGGACGTAGGAGCCAATACACAGTAATTGCCCATCCAATACCGGACGGAGGAGCGAATTCACAGTAATTTTGCATCCAATTCTGGATGAAGGAGCCAATACATGGTAATTGCCTATCCAATACTGGGCGTAGGAGCCAATACTCAGTAATTGCTCATCCAAAACTGAACGCCAGAGCCAATACTCAGTAATTGCCCATCCAATACCTGTTCTATACGTGTCGGGATTTTTATTAAAACCCAGCAACAAGGCGCCCTTTAGCCTGTCGTAGTCTGAAGTTACTTCGGCAGGTAGTGAGGAGTAGATTTCTGCAGCCTTTCCACCCAGAGTGCTTCCGAGGCGGACGGCATAGGACTGTCGCTCTAACCCCAACAACTGGCACACTCGTTCGAAGCGGATGAAGAACGACGGTAAATCTTCACCATCACGGTAGGTAATCGTGGTTTTTCTACCATTACGGATGCTTTCGACGAAGGCACAAAATTTGCCCCGTCACAATTCAGGCGAGCTAGGTCTAATTCATGCTGCAGCCACAACCGCTCTCTTTCCAATTCGGTATCGTCTTTTTCCTTTTCTCTCTTCAAACGTTCCGCTTCTAACTCACGTTCTTGGGCTCGCTCAGCACGTGCGTGCGCTTGCTGCTCTGTCACGTACTTCGCAATATCTGAGCCCTTCAGTCCCAAGCTCTCGGCTTCTTTTATCAAGTCTAACACGCTAGCTATTTGAAGTTTAGGACCACAGACAAAAGAACCGAAAGAAGGTGTACCAGCTTTAAGCTCAGTACCGTTCGACAAGTAGTTGAAAGACTTATCGAGAGCAATGATTCTGTGCAGAGGAGAGATCTCGAGCTTAGTGCATTTCCCTGACCATTATAACGAGCCCCCTGGCAAGGTCGCCAATGTAAAAGGTTCAGGGTGACTCAGGTCAGGGGAATAACTATGCACAAATTTTACATATTTTATTAGGAGAACACTTGACAGGAACGAGCGATAGATAACACTTGACAGGAACGAACGATAGATAACACTTGACAGGACCGAACGATAGATAACACTTGACAGGAACGAACGATAGATAACACTTGACAGGAACGAACGATAGATAACACTTGACAGGAACGAACGATAGATAACACTTGACAGGAACGAACGATGGTTAACAGTCACGGCAGCTCACGGAACAATACGTGAAAATAGAAGTTGAAAATATGCTCTCGGAATACTCTCCTCTGCCAGACGCAGCACCAGACCCCATGCAGTGGCGCACGGACTGCCTGAGGTCACATGACAACTGGGTCAGAGAAGGTCGCGCTAGAATGAACACGAGACGAGAATATGATGTACGCTTTTACAGTCTGCAGGTCTTGTCTGCCACTAGTTACTGCGTCTGCAGGTGTTGTCTGCCACTAGTTACTGCGTCTGAAGGTGTCGTTTGCCACTACTTACTGCGTCTGCAGGTTTTGTCTGCCACAAGTTACTGCGTATGCAGGTGTTGTCTGCCACTAGTTACTGCGTCTGCAGGTGTTGTCTGCCTCAAGTTACTGCGTCTGCAGGTGTTGTCTGCCACTAGTTATTGCGTGTGCAGGTGTTGTCTGCCACAGGTTACTGCGCCTGCAGGTGTTGTCTGCCACTAGTTACTGCGTCTGCAGGTGTTGTCTGCCACTAGTTACTGCGTCATCAGGTGTTGTCTGCCACTAGTTATTGCGTGTGCAGGTGTTGTCTGCCACAGGTTACTGCGGCTGCAGGTGTTGTCTGCCACTAGTTATTGCGTGTGCAGGTGTTGTCTCCCACAGGTTACTGCGCCTGCAGGTGTTGTCTGCCTCAAGTTACTGCGTCTGCAGGTGTTGTCTGCCACTATTTATTGCGTCTGCAGGTGTTGTCTGCCCCTAGTTATTGCGTCTGCAGGTGTTGTCTGCCGCTAGTTACTGCGTCTGCAGGTGTTGTCTGCCACAAGTTACTGCGCCTGCAGGCGTTGTTGTCTGCCACAAGTTACTGCGTCTGCAGGTGTTGTGTTCACGGCGATCGTCCTAAAATTGTTAACTAACATTTATCCCCACCATCAGCAAAAGTCTCATTACCCACGGCCAAACGATGCAACATTCAACATTCAGGCAGTAAGCTGCACAGCAAAATGGCGGCAGCTCGTAGAAATTGAGCACAGGTTTGTGTTCAGGAAGTCGGTTATTTGAATGATGAACTGACTCAACCAAACGAACAGCTTTCTTTCGGTGCATCTTGTACTTCGTCGGAGGTAGCGTGTACGTTAAGGTATCCACCCTACGCCATCTCTACGGTAGAACTTCAGCGATATGAGCCCAGCAGGCTGCAAAAATATATGAATTTGAGCTAAAAATCTACATACACGCGTCCCGCTCTCGCAATTGGATTCGCTTCACCTAAATTGTAGGGATATGAACTTGACGACTTCACAAATATGTCAGGTTATTCCCAAACATTGATTTAATTGAAAATTTAGTCATGTAAAAGTTTCAGCAAGTTTATTTTTTATCGCAGTTTATATCGCATTTTAAAATCATCTCACAACATTTTTAGAAATTTTAACCATGCAATTTTTGAATGACTAAGTTATTTTAATATAGAGCTTTCAAAGTCCATATGAAGTAGGTTTTCACTTCAGTGTTCAATTCAACTGAACTTCAACGCGCCAACCACCATCGTTGATGCTGGTGCTGGTTATTATTGTTCCTTAAATAATCATAGTTGTAGAAATCAATACATTACCGTTTTCTTCTTATTTTATATGTTAAGACATCAGTTGTTACGGTGGTGGTGTAGGTACGGTGCTGGTGTAGGTACGGTGCTGGTGTAGGTACGGAGCTCATACATTTCATACAACAGCTACGTTCACTGTAGGCATTCATGTTACATGTATGATACGGATGGGATTATAGTTTTTTTTTGATCGATTGAAACATTATCGAAGTGACCAACTTTCACTGAGGCTGCGCTGCTGGCTGCACCTGATCCACAGCGTGATCCTAAACCGGGAAATTTGGCACAGACGGTGCTGTGATTTAGGATCTTTGTAAGAACTTAAGTGATAAGTATTTACATCAAATGGACTTCAGTGCTAAGAATTATGTTCATGGAAATGTCCATGAAAACATTTTAAATTCATTATGTGTACATTATAACATGCATACTGGGTTTCATTGCCACTTTCAGATTTAATTTTTGATTTTCAATGTTCAAGTAATGAGACAGCAATAAATAATAGGCTGAATAATAGCCATCGCAAAAATAGTTTCCTAATCACTCAAGGCACTGAATTAAGAAGCAAATACCCCTCTTCAATTTCACATTTTTTATTTCAGTTAGTCATAAAATATAAGGACATAAATAAAACGAATTTTTTTGAATGATTCTTCATGTCTTACACAATTATCAACTAATTATGTATTTAAAAATAATTAAAATCTATTCTGAGGACGGAAACAGTGAATCACATCACATTTGTTTACCAATATCTCGTATAGATCACAGTTGGTACAATCCATGACCTCAATTGAACACACAAATCACGTTCCGGAAACAAACTGATGCAGTTGAAGCCCTTGCTTGTAATGATGTTTATAATTTTTAATAGCCGTTGTCGGTCGTCTATCGAAGTATAGTGTGTTTGCGCTACAGCATGTGGAGAGTGCAGCGTTCGCATGGGTGTGTCCTGTACTGGTGGGTGTTGTCTGCCACTAGTTACTGCGTCTGCAGGTGTTGTGTTCACGGCAGTTGCATTATAGTTAACTAACAATCATTTCGACCATTATCACATTCATCAGCTAACATGTCTTATTCCCTTTGATTTAACGATGCAATTATGAATCATGCAGTAAGCTGCCTCAGAAAACTGTCGTTGTGCTAGCAGAAACTAACCACGGTTTTGTGTTCAGGAAGTCGATTATCTTAGATGACAAAAAGCCTAATTTAACCAAATATATTTCTTATATTTCAACAGTCATGTATATATTTCAGCACTGAAATCACGGTCATCAACAGTTGGCAAATTAGAACTTGGTTGTACATCAAAAGGCTTAGGATCCTCAACTCCTGACGAAGGCTAATTATTCGAACCGGCATCTGGGGCGAGTCTCCGGTGCTACTATAGGGTGAGATCTACCTCTAGCTAGTACTATAGCATAAGGTTAGGTTGCTAATGGATAACAATTATTTCAATACATTTAATTTAGAAATAAACACTGAATTTGCACATCTAAAACTGCACCTGGGTAGGAGAGATATAGCGGCAGACCTCACGCTACAGTAGCACCGAGTCCCTGTATTTGTTACCGAGGTGTGTAATGAAGACCGTTTCTTGCCGAGATATCGAGGTTGCCATTGCATGCGTAACCAGCTACTAATGAAGGTTTCTCGTTGTAAGTTATTTTTTAGATCGCGTTTCCTGAATTTCTAGTGAGCTTCGTCTCAATATTGATTCTTCCATTATCATGCTGAAGTGTTCTGACACTATACTTCATATATTTGAATGTGGTTTCTTCTTAAGAGTGAAAATTTCACGATTCACCTCAGTCTGGGAACACATTTTCAACTTTCATGTTTCTTCTAGACGAGGACGTTTCTGTTTCAGTCCGCCTACTGTGTTTGTGCCGAGTGGGCGTAATGGAGCCGATCAGTGGAGGTGTCTTTCTTTGCTTCTTGCTTGAGGCCGATTGTTTATTGCTTGGCTCCATTCTTTACCTGAACTCAAAAGGAAAAAGAAACGAGCGACTGGCTTACCACAATTCCTGAAAATGCCCCATTCCAGTAACTTGGTCCGCTGACGTCACAATGATGTCCTTAACTCAAAGATGGTCTGGGTTTCATCTCTCTGAGCCAACTGATTCTATTCACATGAACCCTGAGTAGCGGACGAAGCACGAAGACAATTGTTTTTCCCACAAGTGTTTGAACAGTTTAAAGTAAAAAAATGACGGAGATACCACACCACAATGAAGTAACTCCTTTAATCTATCCGACCTCATCTTAACTCGAGGGCAGATTTCGTTAACTCTCTGCGGAAATTTCTCAAATATCTTATTAGTTCAATAATTTTTTGTTCTAGCAACACTCGATTATTCACATCGGTGACACAGAGCTCACGTTTTGCTTGAGGCGTTATTGATAATTGTTGCGTGCCATTGCCATAGTGGCTCTTAGCGCGACCTAAGGAGTGAATTTCAGTTGCCTATTGATAATTTGCTCGCAATGCTTTTCAAAATCCTGCAGGAAAGAAATTAACGTGTATTTCTGGCTAAATTTGTAACGGTCAAGCTAATCCAATAACAGTTGTCAACAGTGGTAGTTGACCTCGTTAATTCTGGAAGCTTAAAATTCGTATTTTTGCCGACTAAAACACTAAAAAAGGAAAGCACGTTCTCTATTAAGATTTCGATACAGCGGACTGAAATATGAATTATTTCTTCATACTAGATCCTTTAGAAGTAAAATTTTCACGAGATCCTTTCGCATATCACAGCAGTTTTTAAAGCGCTACCTATTTTGGGAAATGATAGCGAATTTCAGAGTGAAGCATTTCTTTAGAAAAGAACTGACACAACAAACGTTGGAATTGATCTTAGTTTAAACCAGGAAATTCTGCTCAACTACGCCTGCCATCGATGATGGATTAAGTGGAAATCCAACAACATTAAAGTCACAACTTTTTCCGTCGATTTTTAAGAATAATTTTAGTCTAAGTAGTAGTAGTAACATGGGTTTGCTAGCACTTCAGTTACTCAAACTATATCGCACCGAAGGTCACATATTTTAATTCGTATCAAACTTTTCCAAATTACCACACAAGATGAACATCTCTATTATTTGAAACATCAAAATTATATGAGCATCATGATCATAATTACAACTCAAGATTACAAGTGTCTCCTCATTAAAGTCTGTACACAACACAGTACATTCGAAACCGACTGAGCAGCCAAACCCCGTAGGGGGTTTCAGCTGCCCACCCATTTATGGCCGGACGCCTTACTCACGCTGAAACCCCCGAGGTACCAGCGCAGCGCGCCCGGCCGCACCCACGTTAAAGTTGCTCCACTCCGTGTGCGTGAGCGAGTCTGTGTACGTGCATGGCTAGTCAACGTCATCAAAAACCACGCCCACTTCAACA
Organism: Morinoia aosen; assembly: GCA_030386875.1. Taxonomy (NCBI): domain Eukaryota; kingdom Metazoa; phylum Arthropoda; class Malacostraca; order Amphipoda; family Talitridae; genus Morinoia; species Morinoia aosen. Next base: position 104,168,444 of record CM059576.1, on the reverse strand, counting down.
GCTGCCACGCGTCGCTGCGTGACATAATTGTGATACAAAAATTTATTATGTTGTACACTTTGCCATTGAAGTATCATTTAATAATGGATTAAAATACTCTATGTTTCACTGTACAATTAAACGTCTCAGCCGTCTTGAACGACACATATATGAGTTAGATCAAATAAGAGCACAGTTACCGCGATTCTACCGTGTCATAATGTGTCGTTCGTATGCCACGAAGTATTGTTTGCAATGCAAATCTCTTTGGTTTATATTATAAATATGTAGTTCATTTGAACAATTAACCCATTCTTTTTAAGTGAATATAAGTATTTTATTCACTTAAAAAGTAAATAAAAGTATTTTAACTGTTTCATTATAATATGCATTAAATTAAAGTATTCAAGTGCTGAAGCGTTCTGCAAGATGCCTTTTATGCATATTGACGCCAAATGAATTCGATTAATTTAATTTTACAAATTCAGTGGAAAACTTGAGCTCATATCAGTATATTTACTAGCCACTTCTTTCCCGTTTCATACCATACTATTTTGGACGTAAAGTGCAAAGTAAAGTAACCTCGGTACTTTCATTGGCGATAAAGAAAACTGGACGCTAACACAAGAAGAAATGAATGTTATAAGTTGCATCACAAATGTTTCACCTTTTTAGTTTCCCTCGGGAAATAGCCCCCCTTCCCCTGTCATATATGACATACAAATATGATGTTTCATCAATAACGATTTTTTTCAGTTGCTCAGGCGATGAGATAGTTTTTAAATGAATATCAAAGCTCGTGGCCACACTATTCAATGCCACCAAGTTAGTTATTTTTTGTGTCTTTACGTGACAACTATGATAGATTGGACGATATTTAATGTCATTTTCAAAACTTCTTACATAAGTAATGAAAAAAACATTCTAAATGAAAGATATTTGCATGCAGTAATATTTATATGTATATGTGAGACATGCTTTCATTTTTTATTATGAATTTAATCACGATCGCTTTTCAACTTCTCAACTCTACGAAATATTTTCAGTTCTTCACGTGTTTAAATAAAATAGAAGTCACTTGACATTTTTTACTGCAAAAGGCCAATCGTTAAAATGCTATGCCTCTGCCAACCTATAAAATGCAACTTTTCGGTGCAACTATCATCTATGGGCTGAAAAAGCTAGCCTGCTGGTGATCGTTATTTCTACATTACAAAATATCGCTTCTATATAGTCGTCTTACAATGAGAACTTTGTGTTTACTATGTCTGCTTCTACTTGAACAATTGATTGTCATTTTCTATCAATGTGACCGTATAAAAATATGATTTACTTCATTTTTCAGCCCGAAGGTAGTAATAGTTTCATCGAAACGTTGCATTTTTTAGATTGATGGAGGTCTAAAATTTTAACGATTGACATTTTGCAGTAAAAAATATCACGATTGCTTTATTGAGCAAACTTCTATACAAATAGATCTAAAAACATATGAAAGATGACTTTTTTGAAAGCATTTTGCTTGCGATGAAACACTACTGAATTGTTGAATTCTGCACATTTCTAAATATACATATCAAGTGATAAATTTTTCTTTTTTTTTCAAACATTATGCAAGTGCATAACGAACTGCATTGCGGCATCTGGTCACGCATAGTTGGACGATACAACGACTTCTGGCAATGAGTTCAACTCTGGACCAGTGCACATGACGAACCCTACACGCACTCGGCCGCTAAAACACAAGCACACAGAGTGGAGCAACTTTGACGTGGGTGCGGCCGGGATGCCACGTTGTGTGTGCCCTCAGATCTCGCACCTCTTCTCCTCCGTAATTCCACGAACAAAAGCCTCCCGATTCTTCATGTCAACTCATAATATAACTCTCGCCTTATTCATTCTCAAAAGGTCTAGACTGTTCTAAGCCACAGAGAAAGTCCCTAAATTTTGATTCGTTGGATGCTTGCATGTCCTGAAGTTTCGCACTCTGATTGGCGCACGCTCGATACCCCAAACACGTGATTCCTTAGAGAGCACACCATTGGTGTAGATGGTGCCGCTTTTTGCTTAAGCCTACTCCTTCTCTTTTGAATCTGCCCTCGCGCTATCCAGTTCAGCCAAAACCTCTGCCTTTTGATCCCAAGCCTGCATGTGTGTGCGTGCGTGCGTGTGTGTGTATTGTGTATCCCCAAGGTGGCTTGTCGATGCTCGAGAGCTAGCAAGTTTGAACGAGGCGCCGACCGCAGGTTTACGACTACACACATTCCAACGCTTGTAGCCCAGCAGAAAGTTAAATTTCTCAAAATTTGTCGCAGCTTTCCGTGATCTTGCCAAAAAAAAATATGTGATAGATGTATTGCAACGTATTGCAACATAAGTAAACACAGTTCTCCAATAAAGCCGGCAGCAAAGGGTGAGCCAACACACCTAAATAAAATATTATGACATAAAAATGTCATAGAGAAGTGCTGGCTGCATGCACACCAAAATTTCGATTCCACCTATTATAATGACGAATAATCATTGTTGTGCATTTTTATACATACGAGTATTGTCTGGATGTAACTTTTTCCATTGTGTCGCAGACCCCCTGGGACTTTCTCAGGGCCCCAAGTTTGAGAACCACTGACATAAAACATTAGAGAAGATTGCCAGAAATGTACATTTTCTCACAAACACAAAAAAAAGAACAAGAAACAATTCAAGATTGTGACCGTCAATCCTGGATATAAACGAAAAAAAAAGAATTTGCAATGCAAGTCTGACAAATGTCACACGGATGCGACAAGAAACACTTCGAATTAGAATGTCAACGGCTGATTTTCATGCGTCATCCTAAAAAGCCACTCAGCAACTGAAAGAAAGTTCTCATTTCATTCGAAAAAGCACATTATAAATTAAAGAAAATTGCGCAGAATAGCACGCAAAATGACGAATGAATGTTAGGAAGGAAATAAAATTTCATCTAAAACAACTCAACCGAGGCGTTACTTACGTTAAATAAGATAGTTCAGACATGTTTAATTATAAAAGTGGTTTTAAAAGAGGAAGGAGAAGCCATCTTTAAGAAATCACTTATGGGAATGCAGGGTTTATGCACATGGTTTATAAAAACTGCACGTTTCACAGAAATTTATGCAACAAGATGAAGTTGAAGGCGTAACGAATAATGAAAAACAGCACTGCAGTAAACAAAAAAAAGATGGTCCTTAACAAAACTAAAAACATTTCCACAGAAACATGATCCCCTAAATTTTGGTTCAGGACCTCACATATTCCTCTCGTGAGCACTAATTCCAATAGACACAAAAGTTACATTCTCCAGAGGGAGAAGCCCGTAAGATCTTTGACCACACGGAAGAGCTACAATTTTTAAAGAATGTGAATCGTGATGCAGTGATTAGAAATTTGAATAGCCCATAAATCTGCATTTCACATCTTGTGAGAAAACGCATTAATGTTTGCTTGCTAGGTGTTTTTCAACTATACACTTTCGAGCGGAAGAATAGTTACATAATTCACACTTGAACAGCTGACCTTCACCATGTTTGCTGGCTAGGTGAAGTTTAAGACTACCCTTATGAGCAGAGGAATATTCGCATAACTCACACTTGAAAAGCTGACCTTCACCATGTTTGCTGGCTAGGTGATATTTAAGATCACCCGTTCGAGCGGAAGAATAGTTGCATAATTCACACTTGATCAGCTGACCTTCACCATGTTTGCTGGCTAGGTGATATTTAAGATCACCCTTTCGAGCGGAAGAATAATTGCATGATTCTCACTTGAAAAGGAGAAGCTGACCTTCACCATGTTTGCTGGCTAGGTGTAGCTCAATATTACCTTTTTGAGCAGAGGTATATGCACATAATTCACACTTGAACAGCTGACCTTCACCATGTTTGCCGGCTAGGTGTAGCTTAATACTATCCTTACGAGCAGAGGTATATGCACATAATTCACACGTGAACAGCTGACCTTCACCATGTTTGCCGGCTAGGTGTCGCGTAATGTGACTCTTCCGAGCAGAGGTATATGCACATAATTCACACTTGAACAGCTGACCTTCACCATGTTTGCTGGCTAGGTGATGTTTAAGATCACTCTTATAAGCAGAGGAATATTCGCAAAATTCACACATGAACAGCCGACCTTCACCATGTTTGCCGGCTAGGTGTAGCTTAATATTACCCTTATGAGCAGAGGTATATGCACATAATTCACACTTGAACAGCTGCCCTTCATGTTTGCGGGCTAGGTGTCGCGTAATGTTACCCTTGTGAGTAGAGAGAGGTATATGCACATGATTCACACTTGAATAGCTGACCTTCACCATGTTTGCTGGCTAGGTGAAGTTTTAGATCACTTTTTTGAGCAGAGGAATATTCGCAAAATTCACACTTGAACAGCTGACCTTCACCATGTTTGCCGGCTAGGTGACGCTTAATACTACCCTTATGAGCAGAGGTAAATGCACATAATTCACACTTGAACAGCTGACCTTCGCCATGTTTGGAGGCTAGGTGAAGTTTGAGCTCATTCTTTCCAGCAGAGGAATAGTCACATAACTCGCACTTGAAAAGCTGACCTTCACCATGTTTGCCGGCTAGGTGTTGCTTAATATTACACTTATGAGCAGAGGTAAATGCACATAATTTACACTTGAACAGCTGACCCTCGCCATGTTTGGAGGCTAGGTGAAGTTTGAGCTTATTCTTTCCAGCAGATGAATAGTCACATAACTCGCACTTGAAAAGCTGACCTTCACCATGTTTGCCGGCTAGGTGAAGCTTAATATTACCCTTATGAGCAGAGGTAAATGCACATAATTCACACTTGAACAGCTGACCTTCGCCATGTTTGGAGGCTAGGTGAAGTTTGAGCTTCCGCTTTTCAGCAGAGGAATAATTACATAATTCACTCTTCAACAGTTGTCCTTTCCTATCTTTACTAGCTTGGTATGGTTCACGTTCGTTTCTACGAGCAGAGTCATTCAAGTTACGCCTGTAAAATCGACTTTGAACATGTCTGCTTATTTGAGGTCTTATTTTGCGTTTACCAGACAAACACTGCATCAAGTTTCCTTCATTTGCTGAAGAATGTTTGCATACTTCACACTTGTACACCATACTATTGTTTAATGCACCAATTTTAGGTGAATCAGGACTGGACTTGACGACAAAACAAGAGTTACATAAATCACATTTGCGCTCTTCCTGACCACGTTTATTACGTGGCTGTTCCCCCGTCACTTTTACACCTGGATATTGGTTACCCCCGGGTGGACCTTCGTACCGGCTTTCCTTGTCATGCTGCTCCACTACATGCCGCTTCAAAATACTTATGTACATAGTGGAGTAATCACACAACCCACAATCGTAGTAACATCCTAATTTGTGCCTGACACGGAGATGCAGCTCCATAAAGTCCCTCCTACCAGTGATGTAATCACAATGTTCACACAGTAAGTGCCGTGACATGAGTCTGTCAGCAGGTGCGGCCTCAACACCAATGCCGCTACTTGACACATCGGATGGTAGCGAGTCAGCGCTCCCTTGAGATGATGCAGCTGGTCCCTGCTGAACAGCATCCGTGATGCATGCACCAGAGCTGCCTTCCCTCAACTCGTCCTCCGCTTCTGCGTGCCCTGAACGTGCCTCAGTGCAGTCATAGTCTACTTCCCTCTTGAAAGTAACTGCATGAGAGCCTAAACTTGAACTGGCCTGTGAGGAAAAACTTTACTCGATTATTACTGGTAAGTGTTCTCGAAAAAAAAACACTTTATATGAAAAATTGCAGATTAGATTACAAGTTAGTTTAAGCCTCCCTAACCGCTGCAAAAATAGAGCGTATCGAAGAGAGGAAGGAGGAAGGCACCATTTAGTATGGAGATAAGAAAATGAGGAATCTATGCAGAAAGGGCATAGAAACAGTAAGATGGGAAAGAAGTTCATGTAATAACATAAAAGTTGAAGAAGAAAGTCAGAGGTGCTGAAAAACAAGACAGTAGTGAACCGAAAAAAGGTGGTCCTTAACATAACAAAAAACATTTTATTTCAACAAAAAGAAGGCCTACCTAACTCTCAGCTCGGGCCCTCACATTGTTCCCCTGGGAGCGCTAATTCCCATAGATACAATAGTTGTATCCCCCTGAGGAGGTATGAAAAATTGCAATTAAAAGCAACTATGCACTTGGTAACCATGTACTTTAGAGACGAAGTTGTGCTCTTGAGCATATGTTCTTACTTTAATCTTGAGCAAATGCGCTCAACTGTTCAAAACAAAATAAACAATTTATGCACATAATACAGGAAGCAAAAAATAAAGAATACACGAAAGAAATTTGAAAAGCACATTCTGCCTTCCCTGCCGGTTAATACTTGAATATAGAGCAAAAATTTAACGAAGTATTCGTGCAATCGAAAATTACAAAACAAGACTCAATACAATACCGACAGTCAAAGATAGTCACTCAACGTGGTACAACAATTTTTGAAAATAAGATGTATTACACTAACCACCAGTAAGCCATCAAATAGACAATAAATATCAATTTAACGGAATTGAAACTCGAGAATAATGGAGTGTGCAGTGAAATTATTTTCTGGAACCAGAGTAAAACATCGCTTAACAGCTAACGAGATATTATATTCTAGTGCCCTACCTCAGTTACTCCTCAAATCATATTCTAGTCTTTTTTGTGTTCAGTTATCTTAATATGTCTCAATGTAAATTCATTCACTAAAATGTCCCAACTCCTCCACTGCGTATCACCGATACCAACCGCAGGAGGAGCACATACCGCTGAAGCTCATCAGCTTCAGCCAATCTTCGCCGCAAATGGAACTCAACTGCTGAAGCAGCAACACCTGGCCTTACAGATTTTCTGCAGAATGATGAAAACATTGGATGTGGTTCCTGGCACACACTTGAGGTTTGGAGCACAAACGAAGGTGAGATTGTGAACTTGTCCCTAGTTTCAAGCATTATTATTATTGTTTCTATTACCATCCATGCTTTTGCTTCTGAAGGTCAACCAGTGTTACCTGTGCCAGCGGAAGTTACTCTTGGTGCAACGGACGAGTGTTGTGAAGTTTAGTTGGTACTGCCATCAAGGCCCACTGTTCAGCATGAGGACGAACATTTCTGTTCATCTTCTGCTGTCTTCACTTTTCTCTTCTACCTGCATTTCATTATTTTGTGACATTTTTTCCCCTTGGGTGTTCTTAATTATTAATGGGTAACCCAGTAATTTTTAACTTACCTTAGCTGTCTTCTTTGAAAGGCAATTATTTACTTACCTTTGCTGTCTTCCTCGAGAGGCGATTATTATCTGTCAGGCTATTGACAGAGATGCCGACTAGTGCCTTGTTATTTCGCGGGAGGAAAAATGATTCTCTCGCAAATAATCGAACTGGCGTATCACAGATACTTGCGAACCATATATCCGTCTCAGATTTCAAAATTTCAACAGCTCGAATTTCATTTAGGCTCTAACTATCGACGCCTGCATTACCAGCGTGAAAAGCTCGTAGCTTATTCATCTCGACTCAAATTTCGAAAGCTTGAAAAACCAGCTCAAATCTTCAAACCTTGTAACCAGATCGGACTCCGAAAATTACAGAATAATATTCGCAACTTGGAAACTGTTGAAAAGCCCTCGCCTTAATAAAATAAATACTCAGCAACTGACTTCTCTCATATCCTTGAAAAATCAGGAAGATTCTCCGGAAAGCCTTGGAACTTACGGCCCTCAGAACCCTAAAATAGGGAAACTATAATCGCTGGCTCCCAAGAAGGACCAGCCAAAAAAAAAGAGATTAAATAATCTATAACTGGCACCCAACGCCGATTCGCCAAAACAACTATCTAACTTTTGGCGCCCAAGAGGATACAGCCAAACGGAATATTTAACAATTTGGCGCCCGGAACAGAAGGACTACGAATCCTGAAAGCTAAGAAAAACTAAAATAAAACAGGAGGACTTGACTCCCTGAAGCAGACGAAAATAAAAAAGGACTTTGAATCCTGAAAACCAAGAAAAATAAAAAGGAACCTCGACTTCCTGAAGCAAAGAGAAATGGATTGCGTCCAACGTGCCCGAGAGTACATGACTGCCCAAGGCCTCACTCCGGAACAACCAGAATACCGTGAAACCTTCATTCAAAGAATCCGAATGCTAGAGGAAGCTGAAGAACGAGAACGAGAAAGAAAAAAACGAGAACGAGAAAGAGAAGAACGAGAACGAGAAAGAGAACGAGAGAGAGAAAGAGAACGAGAGCATGAAATCCAACTCCAACAACTCAACCAGCAAAGGGCACCAGAAGCCAGACGGGTCAAGATACCCGATATCGCTGCTTTTAACCCTGAACAAGAGGGGATCCAAGAATTCATGCAGCGTTTCGAGAGTCACAGCAACGGACTCGAATACACGGAATTTGAGGCTGTTCTCGCACTAGAAAATCTAGTAACGGCTAAGGAAAGAAGACTCATCCAGACATTGGCCGCTGTCGACCGCTACCAATTTAGGGAAATCAAAAATTTACTACTGGAGTCCCACAAGATAACCCCCGCTAAACTGCGCAGTAACTACGATGAACTGAAGCCTGAGGAAGGAGACAACATGAGTCGATACATCCGGAGATTGGAACAAGCGCTTAACGCATGGCTCACCGGAAGCCAAGTAGAAGAAAACTACGACCAATTGAAAATTTCATGCTTATGGATAGGGTCTACTCCAGTCTACCGTCTCACCTTGCTACTCAACTGAAGGACAGAAGCGGTAACACCTTGGCAACTCTAGCTGAACAAGGGGACAAATTTCTACAAGCCCGACCCAATACAACTCTCCAGAAACTGTGTGAGAACCGTCTGTCGAATAACAAAAACGAAGGTCAAGAATCTTCAATGGGAAAACCTTCCCGAAGTTCTCAAGTGAATCGATTTTCTAACACCACAACCGGAAATTATCGACCTTCACCTCCTCAGAACCTAAATTTCAACTATCGACCTCCTCAGAACCGAAATCCCCAGTATCGACCTGCACCGCCTCTCAGAATTTCCAGCATAGGCCAAGGACAACTGGACCAGCTCACGTAGAAGGCAGACCCAACTACTTTAACCGTCCGCCAATCAACTGGAGAACATTCTTCTGTAATCACCATGGAGAAAATCCAACTCATTCTAGCGCAGAGTGCCAAGTACTTAACCCGCAATCTCAGCAAAATACCTCTTCCCGAAATGAAAGAGGTGCGGCACAACCTACTGCTCACATAAATTATATCGAAGAGGAGTCCCCAGGATATACCCTGCCACCCGTTGAATGCAATCATGCTGCGGATACAACCGGGCTATTACTAGGAAAATTGAAAAAGTGTCAGGGCCAACTCAATAACCAACCTGTCGAAATCTTACTGGATGGAGGAGCCACAGCCGTGTTTGTGAAGCAAACCCTAGTGCCCGAACAAAATATATCCAAAAACAAAATCACCATCAAGTTAGCTAACAGCCAAACTTTCGAAGCGCCATCAGCCAACGTCAAACTTGACTGCCCATATTATCGAGGCAGCATCACAGTTGTAGTGATGGATAACCCTGCAACCGAAGTAATCCTAGGACGTGTGCCAGGAACCACATCCTTTGAAGAAGAGCCCACGCCTCCTATCATAATTGAAACCTCTCATGTCACTACCACAGCGAACGCAAAGAGAGAAGAAAATGAAAAATCTAAGGAACCAGAACAGCCGCAAACCAACAAGGAAGAGTTAATTAAACTACAGCGAAACTGCGCCACCTTACAACCTCTTTTCAAAAAGGCCGATAATAAAACTGAAGATCACCAGAGGAATGGCGGAATCACTACGTACGAGCTTCATCAAGAAGTTCTCTATCGGAAGACCGTCCGAGATAGCCAATCAACCTTCCAACTCGTCGCACCATTGGAGCTGCGGGAACAAATCATGGAACTGGGCCACGATAATCCCTTAGCAGGCCACTTCTCACAAAAGAAAACCCTGCAAAGAATCGAACGTGACTTTTGCTGGCCTTATCTAAGCAGAGACGTCATCCGGTATTGCCACTCGTGCCATACGTGCCAAATTCACGCTCCAGCTCGACCTCCTAAAGCCCCGCTCGCAAAACCAGCCTTGGCAGGAACTCCTTTCGCTGCACTTAGCGTAGATATCAAAGGACCCATTCAACCTTCTTCCAGTCGCGGCAATCGATACATCCTTACGGTAGTTGATCAGCCAACCCGATATGCAGACGCTAAGGCTTTGCAACATATTGACGCACTCACTATTGCAGACGCGCTCAATGAAATCTGTACTCGGACCGGATACCCGGGAACCATGACCACCGACAACGGAACGCAATTTACGGCCGAGTGCTTCGAAGAATTTCTAAAGAAAATGGGAATTCAACATCACAAAACTCCACTGTATCATGCCCAATCAAATGGCATAGTGGAAAGGTTTAACGGCACTCTAAAAATGATGCTACGGAAACTAGCGGCCGAACAACCCAAAGACTGAGATCTATATTTGCCTTCCTTGCTCTTCGCCTATCGTGACGCGCCCCAATCTGCCACTGGTTATTCACCGTTCGAACTAATCTACGGCCATCGAGTTCGAGGACCTTTAACCCTATTGAAAGAATACTGGACTACCGAAACTTCCGAAGAAACGGATCTCAAAACCCAGCAATATTTGCTTGAATTAAAGCACCGACTCAAAGAGACATGTGCCATAGCTCGTGACAACCTCGGGAAAAGCCAAGAGAAAGCCGTGAAGTACCATCATAGAAAAACAAATCTTAGAAGTCTTCAGCCTGGTGATCTAGCCCTAATCTTCGTTCCAGACTCCCGTAATAAATTAACAATGACGTGGAAAGGTCCTTATAAGGTCAATACGCGCCTGGGAACCTACACCTATTTGTTAGACGTCAATGGAAAAGAAAAACTCTATCACATTAACCTACTCCGGAAATATCAAGAGCCTGAAAACTTAAGTAAGGAGCCCGAAATTAATTATCTAGAAATAGAAGAAATGGAAGGAGCAGTTGTGAAAGAAGCATTCACCACTGCGTGCATAGCTGTCGAACCAACCGAAGACGAAGAAGAACTCGATAACAAGAACCCAGAAATTCCACTGAGTTCTGGTGAAAATGTTGAACACTGCGCCATCGACGAAACACGATCCCCAGCAGAGCAAGCCCAACTAAAGGAGCTCCTAGAAAAATATAACCATCTCTTCACCGATATTCCCGGACAAACTCAAACAGTCGTACATGAGATCAAAATCAAAGATCCTGCTAACCTACGATTGCAGCATGCGTACCCTCTACCACTAGCATTGGAACCTCAACTCCTAGAAAATCTGGAGCAATGGATTATATTAGGAATAATTTCGCCATCCAGCTCTCCCCATTATTCACCCTTGCTAACCGTACGAAAAAAAAATGGGAGACACCGTTTCTGTTTAGATTGCCGCCATCTCAACAGCCAAACTCAGTTTGATGCGGAACCCATAGCTGATATTTCCGTCATTTTTTCCCGACTGGCCGGAAAAACTATCTTTAGTAAAATCGATCTAACTAGTGGATACTGGCAAGTGCCACTCCAAAAAGAGTCTCAAGCATATACTGCTTTCAAGACTCGTTCTGGACTCTACGAATTTAAGGTTATGCCATTCGGTCTCGCAAATGCCCCAGCCACTTTCTCAAGACTCGTCCGCCAAGTAATTTCCGGTCTCACGGACGTCGAAGTCTACATGGACGATATACTCATCGCTTCTGATAGCTGGGAAAGCCACCTCATAGCCCTAGACCAATTGTTGGCCGCTCTTGCTCAACATGGTCTCAACGCTAAACCTTCAAAATGCTCTTTCGGATACCGACAAATCCAATACCTAGGCCACCAATTGAGCAGTGAACAAATCCGGCCTATGAATGACCAGATCGAAGCTATAAAGAATGCTCCTCTACCAAAGAGAAGAACCGAGCTTCGAAGCTTCCTCGGTAGCATAGGATATTACCAGCAATTTATTCCGCATTACACCGAGCAAACTGCCCCTCTCCAAGACTTGCTAAAGAAAAACGTTCCAGATGAAATTCCCTGGACTGATGTTACACAGGATGTGTTTGAGACTTTAAAAAAGGCTTTGACTCAAGATCCGGTCCTGCAATTACCTGACTCAAAGCTTCCTTTTATCCTTCAAACGGATGCTTCTTAAATTGGATTAGGAGCAGTACTACTGCAACCCAGTAAGCACGACTTCCGCTATTATGCACCCATCGCTTATGCTTCCCGGCACCTGCGAGGAGCAGAAACGAATTATTCAACGATCGATAAAGAAGCTCTGACCATATATTGGGCATTCCAAAAATTTGAAACCTACCTATATGGGAGGGAGTTTATATTGCAAACCGACCATCGACCTCTTCTGTATCTGCAACAAGCGGATAAACTAAACCCACGACTTAAACGATGGGCTTTATACTTCAGCCTCTTTCAATTTAAAGCGGAACATATTCCTGGAGTGGAGAACCATCTCGCCGACTTCATATTCCGCTCTACCCACCAACCAGAACTGGATTCGGCCTCTTCAGAAGAGAAAGGACGAGACTGTTCCTGAGCTGTATTAGAATAAGTGTTTCTAATTGTTAAGAAATAGTCTTAAGTATTCTTTATAAGCTATCTGATGTACATATGCACCATTATATTAATTTATAGGCCAAAAAGCACCGTCGAAATCGGGCTTCATAGCATGTTCGCGACATTACTTGCAGTAATGTCTTCTCGGTAAGGGCGTGTCAGGCTATTGTCAGAGATGCCGACTAGTGCCTTGTAATTTCGCGGGAGGAAAAATAATTCTCTCGCAAATAATCGAACTGGTGTATCACAGATACTTGCGAACCATATATCCGTCTCAGATTTCAAAATTTAAACAGCTCGAATTTCATTTAGGCTCTAACTTTCGACGCCTGCATTACTGGCGTGAAAAGCTCGTAGCTTATTCATCTCGACTCAAATTTCGAAAGCCTGAAAAACCAGCTCAAATCTTCAAACCTTGCAACCAGATCGGACTCCGAAAATTACAGAATAATATTCGCAACTTGGAAACTGTTGAAAAGCCCTCGCCTTAATAAAATAAATCCTCAGCAACTGACTTCTCTCATATCCCTGAAAAATCAGGAAGATTCTCCGGAATAAAAGCCTTGGAACTTACGACCCTCAGAACCCTAAAATAGGGAAACTATTATCGCTGGCTCCCAAGAAGGACCAGCCAAAAAAAAGAGATTAAATAATCTATAACTGGCACCCAACGCGGATTCGCCAAAACAACTATCTAACTTTTGGCGCCCAAGAGGATACAGCCAAACGGAATATTAAACACTAACCTTTGTTGTCCTCTTCGAGAGGCAATTATTAACTCACCTTCGCAGTCCCCTTTGATGGGCGATTATTAACTTACCTTTGCTGTCCTCCTCGAAGGTCGATTATTACGATACAGTCATCAGATTGGCTGTCCGCAATCTAGCTAGTATTAATTACTTCAAGTTAATATTAAGGCCAACAGGATTTTCTCTTCCGTGTTCTGTAGCTTCATTTGAGCCTTTCACCTTACTTATCACTAAAAGAGAAGAAACCTTACTGAGGAAAAATTTTTCAGGTGAGTTTTGATGAACCCTTGAATTCAGACAGTTTCTGAATCACATTGACTTCATTACTTCAACTCGCTTCTTGTTATCCATTTTTACGATTAAACCTTTTACAGTATAACTTTACCGCAGAGGCCCCTTCCCGTTGATCTTGCAAATTTTTTCCTTTTGTCTCGGAATGCAAAGCATTTCACACCAAACAAGCAGCGTTAATAATGTAAGAGTGCTAATTTTAGATCTTTTGTGTATTTTTTTCATTAACGTGTTATTTACCTTCATCCAGTTAACGTGACAAATTAATCATCTCGATTTTTTTCTCCTCTTGCAGCAAACAGTAGTACATCTTCTTCCTTTTCTCAAGAACAGAGTCAAAATGTCTGGAAAACTTCTTTCCAATCCTTGCTGGCAGAAGGAGACGAGGACGCGAGAGCACTTAGAAGAGAAGCGCTCTTGCCTTTGGAATACAAGGTTTCCAACGCTGAGGAACTACCGGCGTCTCAAGCTACGAGTCTAAACTATAGTTAAAGACTCACTTTGACGAGCATTATCAACCACCTTGTACAAGAGACTTGTATCGTACCTATTCACGATTTTCTTTTTGACTTCGTTCCAGTTTATTTTAGTTTGTTTGTCTGCCCATTGCATTACAATTAAAAACCTAAACCTGCAGTGCGTGTTATTTGCACGCACCAATTTGAAGCATCCAAGAAAAGATCAAGCAACCAATTAGAAGCACTCAATACATAGAAGAGTAAGCAACCAATTCCAGCACCTGGGGTTCCTGATGCCAGTCAATGGGCTCGTCCTTCACAGTAACAGCCTCCAGCTCAGCGTCAGGCACTTCACTTTTGATGCGAATTTCTTCAAGATGGCTTCCAGAGCTCAGGCTATTACCTGCAAGTGACACAAGCTCATTGAGAAAAATTTCATTTGAGATAACATATCTTGTAACAGCTCTTTATGTATTAAAACACAAATTTAATTTATTGATTTTGACAATGTTAACAATTTTGTTAGTATTTCAACACATGAAAACTGGAATGATCTTGTAGGTTAGGAAAAAAAAATCTAGTAATACTTATAACACAAAACACATTGCAATTCTTTCACCTAAAAGTTAAGACTTCACGAGCTTTGGAGATTAAATGAGCTTGATCATATTTTAGCTTACACCAGCATATTCAAATGACAATAAGAAGCAAGAAATAAAGTCTTCAGAATAAATAGTACTTACAATTCATAATAAACTAGCAAGCCCAATAAAAATTTGCATTAAAAAATGTATTTCCCACTTCACTATATTTCTGACGGACATCATGAAGTTTGAATTTAAACTAAGGCAATTAGAATAGAATGAAATCCAGTGAGTGACATGTTTCCTCAATTATGAACCATTTCTCAACCTTGTGGGAGGAAGTTTCACACTGAAAACAAGGAACAAAACTTGACACAACTCCTTCTACCACTGAAGTCCTTATCTTTAACAGAGCAATACCACAGTTTTTTTGAAAGTTTTCAACTTGGATTTTATGAAAATTTAAGCCTACTTATCCAACTCAGGTGCTGCAAAGATAGGAAGGATGCAGGAACCATTTAATATGGTGTTGAGGAAATGGGGAATGTATGCAGAAGGTACATAGAAACAGCAAGTCAAGAAAGCAGTTTATGAAACTTGATGCAGAAAGTATTGAGGATTAAAAGGGAAAGTAATGTGGCCAAGAATATCATGATCAAAACAAACATTTCGGATTGTAGAAAATTAATCTTCAGTGTTCTGTAATACAATAAATCGAAGAATTAATACATTGTAACTTTATATCCTCTGACTCACTTGGATGTAAGACAATGAAATTTAAGACATGATAAAACAAAAAAATATGCAAAATTTTGCCAAAATAAGGAAAGTTTCACTGCCGTATTACATTCATTTATTGATGGACGGTTTTAAATGTATTACGACTCTAAAATGTGGAGATTGGACAAATTTTACGTTGAATCCAAATTTTTTTTTAAAATTGTGTTTTTAAAAATATGGTCTTTCTTAAAACAGTGTTCTCTTACAGATGAGTTGGATGGTTTGGTCAGGTTACAGCCGGTGCATAAGGAGATTCCCCTGTGTTGTGCCCACCTCACAAACAATTGGACGGAAATTTCTCAAAGAATATTTTAACCACTGAATTACGGAAATTTTTGAGTAGAAAGTTCAGTGCAAAGCCAAGAATTTTTACTGTGCCAAAGCTAAGGTCGTATTTTCAGTTACCTTTCATAGGATCCCACACAGAAGAAATGAAAAAGGAAGTAGTGTCAACAATTAAGAGTTTTTTTCCACAAATCAATCCTTGCTCAAATTTTGAAAACAATAGGAAACTTAAATCACATTTTAAGCAAAGGGATACTCCACTTCGGATGTGATGCTGCGCACCTCATTTGTACATCAATATACGTGTGACCGCTGCGAGCGCTCTTACATTGGTAGCACTGGGCTCCAATTGTTTGTGAGGTGTGCACAACACAGAGGAATCTCCTTTTGCAACGGCTGTAACTTGACCAAACCACCCAATCCATAAAAAAATAAGAAAGACCATATTTTGAAAATACAAATTTTAAAATTTTTGGATTCAACATCAAATTTGTCCGATCTCCGCATTTTAGAATCTATACACATTTTTAAAAACCATCCGTCAATAAATGAATGTGATACGGTGGTGAAACTTTTCTTGTTTGTTGACATTTTGTTTGGTTTTTGTTTTATCGTGCCTTTCAAATTTCAAAGTCTCACATCCAATTTATTCACAAGATTTATAGTTACAATGTTCTAGTACTTCAATTTGTATTACAGAACACTGAAGAGGGAATTTTTATGATCCGGAATGTTAGTTTTTTATGATGATGTTCTTAGCCACGTTGGTTTTCTTTTTATCCTGAAAATGTGATTTCCCAGAAATCAATCTTTTTCATTTAGAAAGTATTGAATAATGAAAAACCGGACAGCAGCAAACCACAAAAAAATGGTCCATGATAAAACAAAAATTGTACTCTATTTAAAAAAAGTCCTACCTACTTCAGCACAGCACTTCACATATTTCCCCTGGGAGTGCTTATACCCATAGACACAAAAATTGTTGTCCAATGAGGGGGTAATGGTTTTTAAATACTCAAAATTACACTCATAGCCATGGTTCAGCAGACAGGAAGAATAGAAGTGTGATAAGGTTTACTCTGAGAGTAATTCTTATAAAAATCCATAGTGTGAATGCTCAGGTGGCAGACACTCAAAACTGTGTCATGTGTCATGTAAAGGAGTAATAAATGTGGTACTCCAATGATCTACTCCAAACAGTGATTTACATGCAGTATTACACTCCCAAATATTCACACATCTACAAACATGACTGTGTACACCAAAATGGATGCAAAATGACAGCATAAACCCAGAAACAAAAGTGGCAGATAATGTTGAGAACACTAAAATTATTTGTGTCTAGTGTTGCAATATCTTCACTCACAGCATGGGACTTTCAATTTGGCTATGCTCCTGATAATGACAAAATGTATGTACCAATTGCATTATGTTCAAACTGCTTCATCTTCTGTATGACTCAAGAAGTTCTGTTCAAACCAGAATTGGCTATTCAGACCATGGTAAATTAATGATTGGAGAGAAATATTTTTTGTGCAATTTGGTTTTACTTCTAAACAAAATTTTTGCAACATTATATCCTATTAGTGTTCATGACCAGTCAAGAATGAGGAGATGTGATATTTTTCCTACATAAATCTTCAAGATGTAAATGACAAACATCTATATTCATCCTGATAGTACCAGTGATTAAAATATTCTTAGTATCAAAAATACGGTCAAGTATCCGTAACTCTTTGACCGCAGTTGGTAAAACTGAAGCTCAATATTCAACTTAAATTGAATGTCAATAATAATAGGCAATTTTGGAACAAGCAATCATTAACTAAATCATACCCTCATCTAGCTTTAACTAACTTATAATGAAAATTGAGTTTGCAACTACTGGTAAGTTGACAGCATTATGAAAATCTTATCCGAGGCCGCCAGCAGCACATGTTGCAGTCAGAGTGTTAAGAGCATGACAAGAGAGATGGACCAACCAAAAAAGTAACAACTGTGCATACATGAAACTCTGCCAATTTCAATAACATAGGAGAAATTACAAACTAAAAACATAGAAATTCATTTATTTAAAGAGATACCTGGATCTTTATTACATAAGGATAATTTAATTTCCTTTGTGATATTTAATGATATCATAAGCAGAAGGTCTCACCCTCAAACCAGTGGGGAGAGCTTCTATCTTAATCCCATTATAGTTTATTTCAACACTATCAAGGCTTAATTTTCTACTTTAAGAACAACTGTCTTTGTCTAACACCCAGACCAGAACTAAGTTCTCACCTTGCGCCATGTTCTCCGCTGCAGCTTCTTGCTTGATGAAATCCTGCCTGCAGCACAGCCTCTCCACTTCAGCATCCGTTAGCTTGTGCACCATAACCACTGCACGCTCCATGCTGGGTGCTTAGGTACCTGAGCAATGGGATGCTTCTTTGCTCTAACATTCAAGAAAATTGAAGTTATAACTTGAAAAAATTAAAACAAAATGCTGTTTTTCCATCAGTACAGAAAATATTAAGTGCCCACACAATTAATCATTTAATAAAAAATCATTCAATAAAATAGAGTAGCATAATTTTTGCCTTGTGTTATAGTATGAACCACTCAAAGATTTTTTAGTGAGAAAAAGTGTGCAGTCAAAATAATTATATCATTGAAGTGATACCTGTTTTTTCAATCCTTTGGTTTTTCAAATGAAACACACACTATCGAATTACTTTGCGAGTTAATTCTTTAGTTTTTTGTTGTCTGGTTGCTTTATAACAATCAGCTAGCACAAGATGAGTATATTGTTTTTTGGGTCTCAAATGATCAATCAATAATGAATGGTTAACAGTAGTGATGTACCGATACCATTTTTTTGGCCGATACCGATACCCATTTTTTGGCTGATACCGATACTCCGATACTTGAAAATACCGATACTTTGACCGATACTACTACCAATACCGATACTTTCACAATCATCTAACCTAATAATACCCGTTGTATGTTAGTTTATGTATTAGTTCGGTGTCCGCTTCTTAAGAAACATGGGATGTCTGAGTTTGCGGTATCATGGATACCGAATTCCTCAGTGTAACATTGAAAGATCGTCTGTACATGCAATGATATGTTTGAAATTTTATCAGGATAGGTTAGTAGTATTGGATAGGTTGTTGTGATCGCCGTAATTTGCGCATTTTCCTAACCATGTCGCTTTTGTGCAGCTTTCAGGCCATATTGAACAATTAAAAGACATTAAGGGGTCCGTTTCCAAACGATGGTCGACTTTTGTTCTATTGGATGTACGTCTATGAAAATTTGCAGACTACTAGATCTCCACATTTGTAACAACTTTTGTTTAAGAAAAATTTTTCATAAGGCCATAGAAAATGAATTATTTGGAAAAAACAAAAATTATATATATACATATATTATTTGCTAAGGCTTTTTAATTTACAAAGCTAGAGCAATGCGGTTTGTTGCATTTGAAAGTCAAACGTGTGCTCTATCTAAATTACAGAGGACTTTTTTGAATCATTTCAATCAGAATTTTTATGAATTTTTCATTGTAAGGGTCAGAGCAAAAGTTATAATTTTAGGGTAAAAAAGTCTACGGAAATCTTTACAGAAAAAATTTTGGAAAATCCTCTGTAATTTAGATAGAGCACATATGTCACTTTCAAATGCAACAAACCGCATTGCTCTAGCTTTGTAAATTTCGAAGCCTTAGCGACAAACGTCTTGATAACTTTTTTTTTATAAAACCTATTTTTACTACTCCTCCTACAGTTTTTGAGCTACAGTGATGATTTTGGTATCATTGGATGCAGAAAAACAACGGCTTTACAATGTATTGAGAAGTTTTTCAAAATTCATTCTTGTTTCAAAGTTATGACGTCATAAATTTGAATTTTCTTGAAAATATTTCGATTTTTATTTCTTTTAATTTTTTAAATTTGTATATTGGAAATTTGAGGAAAAGCATTCAAGTTTTTGGAATGTCCACGTTATTCTGCATCCAATGATACCAAAATCATTACTGTAGCTCAAAAACTATCAGAGAAAAAGAATTTAGAAACCCTCCCCCCAAATGTCGTTTTCTATGATTTCCCATTTTCTTTTCAAGAAAATCGCATTTTGTCATAAATGATAAATGATTCTAAATTGTATTTCCTATCAGTATACCAAATTTCATTGCTCTAAATTCAATAATAAAAAAAATATTCGGATGGGGATGAGGAATCTGAATGATGAAATATATAAAAAATAAAATGAAAAAAAATTGAAAATTTCAGTTTTTTTTGTCCACGTTATTCTGCATTCAATGATACCAAAATCATTACTGTAGCTCAAAAACTGTAGGAGGAGAAGCATTTAGAAAACCCCCCAAAAAATGTCGTTTTCTATGATTTCCCATTTTCTTTTCAAGAAAATCGCATTTTGTCATAAATGATAAATGATTCTAAATTGCATTTCCTATCAGTATACCAAATTTCATTGCTCTAGGTTCAAAAATGGAAAAAAACGTCCGTAAGGGGGATGCTCTCCCCCCCCCCCCCCCCCCGGAGGTGACGTTAGCTCTGGGATACGTTCCTGATATTTTCACAGACATTCGGGGACATATCTCAAACTCATTTAAAGCAATAAAAAAAAATCGGGAGAATCGACTTTTGGACTGCAGATGACCCGGAAATGCTCCCCTTAAATTAAATATAGTAATTTGGTGAATAGCTGTGCCCGAAGTAATCATTTTTGAGTAATGGTGATTTGTCACCGGAGGGGAACTCCGAGTCAAGAGAGCTTTGTGTGTTCTTGTGCATATGTGCTCTGCATAAACATTTTTAATCTACCCGACTTTCCGTTCCAAGTATTGGCAACAGTGGACAACGCATTAGTGGTGTAGGGTCTACAAGAACCGCAGTTGCTACCATGTAATGACGATCGCTAGGCCTTCGCGTTGTGAACGTGCTTTGCGGCGGTGCGAGTCACGACATAGAATTAGGATAGCATAGGTTAGATAATGTTGACGGAATTTTTCCATGGGTCCATCTAGCTTAACGATGACATTGTCCTTGGCATTTCCATGGGTCATGCTGCTACCTAATAATACCCTTGCCCTTGGTTTATTTGTTTGGTGTCTGTTTCTTCCATTTCTCTATCACTCATGCCCATAAGGATAGTTATAATGGCCGTATCTGTGATACGAGTTTCAACGGTGCGCAAGTACAAAAATATTTTTCATCACGGGTACTGTTAGGATGGATATACTATATTTGTTATCATCTCCATCTTGGAAAATTCGTTCATGAAAAGTATTGAATCCCATTTTTGGCAGGCCGTGCACACTTGTATTAAAATAAAACCATTATAACTCCTACATGGGAGTTATAATAAAATTATTTGCTAATATATCTAATAATACAAAAATATTGACAAAAAAGTTTCCGATTGTGAAAAATAAAATGCTCTTGCTGTGTTGACTATATTGTTGAGAAAAACAACAAAATGAAATCCATTCAATAGATATGAGTTTCTAACAGTATTGCAACGTAATGTAGACTAGCTATAATAGCAACAGGCTCCAAAAGTGGACCAAAACAATAGTTTCTCCAAAAAAGGATTGTCATTTTCGTGTTATTCACACCAAATACGAGTACTTACTTTGGCGAAAGAAAAATAGTATAATTCGATAAGCCCCGAAACTTAAAATATCCGCAAACACGCAACCAACTATAAGATGAGGAATTCAAAAACGACAATTTCAAGGAACTTGATCATATATATTAGGAATACGTTTCGGAGTCCAGATCCATCATCAGTTTGTAAATTTACAAATCATTATGTCTACAATAAAAGACAAAGTAAAATGTTGGACACAGTCATTAAAGGAAATCAAGAAAATAAAAATAAAATTGAAACATGTCCCAGAAAAACTAAAATCGACAAGATTACTATTTAGTTACAATTTGTAATGGGTAGGAACTATCAGAAATGTTGAGGGCCGGTTTTCGTTTACAAATATGTAGCGACTCTAAAATTCTGAGGTCACATGCAGTTGAAGCCGAATCTAAGATTTAGTTGCATTTTACTGCGTGATTACGTACTGCGGAGTGTGAAGAGTTAGCTAATAAGTTCCCCGCGCGGAAGCTTTGACCCCAATGTTCGACCATTCTGTTATAAAAATTTCGTGACGTCATACCGACGTACGATGATGTGCACTGCACACAACTGTATAACTGTTAAAAATAAATCAGAGATCGAGGTTCGCATCTCCACCGGAAGCGTCTCCTTGAACCGGAAAAATGAAGCAACCATAAAATTATACAATTCCGGCACAAGGATACGCTTTTGATGGAGAAATAGCCTTTCTGATTTATTTTTACAATTGTGTGCAGTGCACATCATCGTACGTCGGCATTCCGGCACAAAATTTTTACATCAGAATGGCCGAACATCGGGGTTGAAGCTTCCGCACGGGGAACCAATTCGCACAATTCGTACGTAATCACGCAAATGCAACGAACCGATATCCTCTGCGGACTTCAAAATCTTAGATTCGGCTTCAACTACATGTGACCTCAGAATTTCAGAGTCGCTACATATTTTCAAACGAAAACTGGCCCTCAACAATTCTGACAGTTCCTACCTATCGTAAATTGGAAGTATATCATGTTGATTTTATTTTCTCTGGGACATGTTTTGATTTTTTTTGTTTTCGTGATTTTCTTTAATGACTGTATTCAACATTTTATTTTTTCTTTTATTGTAGTCATAATAAATTTTAATTTTACGAACTGATGATGGAGCTGGACTCCGAAACGTATTCCTAGTAAATATGATTAAGTTCCTTGGAATTTTCCTCGTTTTTAAATTCATCAAGTTGCGATTAAAGCAATCAACTGACCCGTTCAGATGTATTCAACTATAAGATTGTTCGTGAATTTTTTGAACATCTTAACATAGAAGAAAAATGCAAGATTCGTAATGAACGGTGATTTACAAGCGATTTGGCGATTTACAAGCTAAATTAAAATATAATTTTCGGCAATTTCTATATTAAATTCACAAAAACTTTCAAATGTACCTTCAACTTTATTAAATTAGTTTGGTTTTTGTTAGCCTGTCACATACTTTAAGATATGGACATTAGGTCAAACTATAAAGGTTTAGTCGTAAAAACATAATAATTTTATGTCGCTACAGGGTTCAACTATTCATGCTACATAGCTTTCAGTTATGACCGTGACTCATCGGGAATTCAAAGTAGTGAATTCAGTTAGCGGGCCTGATTAAACGCTATAATTCAACAGTTAGCTATCTAATTTACTAGGTATGAATAGGCTCTGTATTTGATTACAAGTACGCACAGCCCGTCAGTAATTACGGGATCCACTAACTTTCTTGAACAAATTATCCAAATGTGGTGCCCAACGAATGTATTCATCCTAACAGCGCTCGTGATGAAAAATATTCTTGTACTTACGCACTGGTGAAACTCGTATCACAGATACGGTCACTATAACTCTCCTCATGAACGTGACAAAGAAAATGGAAGAAGCGGACTTGAGCTAGGCGGACCCGAGAAAAAATTCTGCCAGTATTACCTAACCTGTGCTAACCTAGCCTATCCTAATCTAAGCTAACCTATCCTATCCTAACAAAACCTATCCTGATAAAATGTCAAATATTTAAATGCATGGAAACGCCATCTTTTAATGTTACACTGAGGAATTCGGTATCCATGATACCGCAAACTCACACGACGCGGACACCAAATAAATATATAATTAAACACACAACGGGTATTAGCCTATTAGGTTAAATACTTTAACTTTCATGATTTATGACCTTCATTTGAATGATAAAATACGTATTTTTGGAAAGTATCGGTTAAGTATCGGCCGGATTTTGCCGATACCGATACCACTAAAAATGGCCGATACTGCCGATACCGATACATCGGTACATCACTAGTTAACAGAAATAAAAGGTTCATATATCAACATGAACATCAAGTTGTAGAAATTACTGTCTTCATTAGGGTCTCCCATTGGTGGGACATCATCAAGTTAGAAGTAAATTAGTTGAAGGGCTGATTTCCTCAAAGACGAATTTCACCTAGATCAAATATTAATAAAATCAAGACTACCTGATTTTTGTCTTTTTTAGGTTTCATTCTTTGACTTCATAACATGAAGAGTATTTTGTATTGCACATTGCTCCACTGAAAAACAATGCCAAAAAGTCACTTAATTCATTTATATTAATACTTTGAAGGATGTTGTAGCACAAATTGATATTCATATTGGTGAATGTCTTGAGCCTGGTGGTGGTTATTTTGAAAGCCAAACAGAACAAAATGAAATGTTCAATTTTAGTCCTCTCTATGTAACCAATTTTATTCAATCTTTTGATAACAATTTAAAAATTGGAAGCATTTACAAACTGGCTACACTATTAACAGACTCCTTGTAATCACCAAAGATAGTCAACCAGCAGGAATCAGATTCACCCCTATAGTCAAACAACCCACAGATCGAATTATAAATTAGTTGAAGCCTCCCTAACCCCAACACAGGAAAGCCAAAAGGAGAAATGAAGAAAACACTGCTTAGTATTGTAGTGAAAATATTTCACTACGCGTTTTGTACCTCGACGGTACCGCTATGATTTACATAAAGGTCTGTCCCGCGGCTGCTTGGCTGCAGCTAAAGTGGGTGACTGCTCGACCGAAGCTGGTCAGTTGCGTTAGGACCTTCATAGAGAGCACTTGTCTACGAACAGGCCAATAAAGCTGTGTTGCCTGATGTTCGTAAGTGTCCTTTGTCGTGCTTGCTCAAATCCTATGCCTCTTTTATTTGTTGAAGCCTAGGGTGGTTTGCCGGGGTGTTAAGTCGGCGGGAGAGTTACGATCTCGTGTAAGAGAGACGGCTACCGCAGGACATGCCCCGAGTCTGTTAACTATCATACCTCCCTTTTAAATATATTCTTGTTATTTGTCCGTGCCGTAACTTGACTTAGTATCTGGGCCTAGCTATTTAGCCTGAGTAGCTAATTCCTGCCTGGTCGGCATCCTGACGGGTCGACTTCCAGTGACGAACCGTATAGCAGGCTTGTGTTCGTTACAGTATAGAGTTAAAGTATTATACTAGATGTTAGTTTAGGCCTTCCTTTTCCCAACATAGGTGTTCTAATAGGAAGAAAGTTGGAGGCAGTGTTTAGTTTGAAGTTGAGGCAACAAGGAGTCTATACGTATAGACTGCTGTCACTCTGATTCCTCTGCATACAAGAACAGCAAGTAAGGAAAAGAGTTCAAGACACAAAATTAAAGTTGAAGAAGAAAGTTATGGATACAGAAAAAAGGAGTAACTGAAAAAATGTGATCTGTAACAAAATAAAATTATTCTATTTTAATAAAAAGAATAGCTATTTACTTTAAGCCTGAAATCTGAAAATTCCTCCAGGGAGTAATAAATCCTAGACACAGAAGTTCTATCCTCCCGAGAGGACAATAACTTTCATCTGTTTACTCTATTACATATACAAAAATTCCAGACCTAAAGAATTGACACAATTACACGTCCTCTTTACCAAACCTGGGTCAGTCCAGCAGGCAAAGAACCTCCAGCCATACCCATCATGACAATCACAGTCAGGCACTCACAACCACTATCAACTCATCTTTAACTGTTGGTCATCTTCTAAAATACTGGTGCAATGCTCTTTCAACTCCATTCATTTATCTAGTTTTTGACTAACCTCTAACATTCCTTCACCTTGCTTCTGACTTCATTGCTTCCTTCACCAACAATTTCTTTTTAATTTCCCCATATGGCCAAACCCCTCCAACTAACAGCAGTTTATACTTTTTGCCATCCTTTCCACATTTGTCATACTCCTCAGCTCATTGATTTACCTATCCCACAATGTCACCCTAGCCATACTCCTCGGACACTCCATCTGGAGTACATTCAACTGACTCCTATCAGCCACTTTTGACCTCCAAGTTTCATATCCATCCAGCACATCAGCCTGACACTCTCACACTGTTAGAACATTTAAATGTCTTCCTTCTCAATACAGAAATGCTAAAGGTTCCAGAAGACTAGTATAGCAGCAACTACAGAGCCAATAATTTAGGAACACTGACAGCAAACCTTACGAATGAGCAAAATATAACAGACGATCAAAGAAAACTACAAAAAGGTGATATGGGTAACTTGTTAGCAATCCCAAAGGCTGCACATGAGAAGACTCAGGAATTTCAATCAACACTGGAAATCATAGCACAAAATTAAATCAATAAAAAGTAGTAAGTTGAATTATTAATTTTTGCAAAAAATTCAAGATGGCTAAACAAAAAACCTAGGATTCGATAAAAATTCTTTAAATAAAATTAAAGAACTGAAAATAACTCAAAGGTCTAGAATGATGTTACACATGCAATCAAATCTTGAACATAGTTGTCTAAAAATTGAAGACAAGTCAAAACTAAACAAAACTCCAACTATAGAAACAAATGACTAAAAAACCAATGAGTCACAGGATTAGAGAGGTATCAAAGAAGTAGAGCAGGCCATGAAGGCTCAGCTGTCAGACTCCAGAAGGCAATCAGTGGCTCCTACACTGCAAGGCACTCCAGCCAGCACCAACTCGCTGGTCTTCACCTGATCCTCGCTGCTCTGAAGGTAAACAAGGACAAACAATCATAACCTTCAAGTTTGCAGTATGGCATCATCCTACTGTACAACTGCAGTAGAGGTCACTCATTAATGTTCTTCTGAATTGAAGAGAAAATGTAACTCCTCTGATCTTGACTATATTTTTACATTATCACAACAAATAGTTTTATCCTGCAATACATAAGAACTTTAGTAATTAGAGACTGGCAGCAGAAGCTATCTTTGGATAAAGGATGAATGACTTACCTAATGAGAGTCCTGATTACACAGGATATCCTTTTTTACAGGAAGGCAGGTTTTATGAGGTTATTCAGGTGTTATATATATAAATTAAAGTTATTTTAAATAATTTTTCTTTACTGTAAGATAAAGCTGAAATGAATTAAAAAAGCATTCAATAGAGGAACAAAACTGAATACAATGGAATGAAATATAAATACAAAGGAGAATTAGCTCCATTCAATGAATGAAACAACAAAATGCCATATTACCTTACAGTTCACTTTTTCTAGCATTTATAGTCAGGTAACTTTTCCTTATAGCTCCTTACAAACTTTCCCATGCTTGTTACCATCTTTTAGTTTTCCCCTCATCTTATTCATTATTTGTTACGTAGCCCATAGCACTCCCAAATACTACAACCAACTTTTGATAAGCAATTCTTATCTTAATTCTTCTACAACCACCTGAAATCTTTCCATAAGAGACCCCTATAAACACTTACCAGTCTACAATTTCTATTGATCTTAGCTAATAATGCTAAAATATCAGCACAGAGTAGCTGCAATGTATTGATGACTGTACACCTAATACATCCCCCCCAAAAAAAGTCTTGCATTCATCTGACACAAAAACCCTATCTGTATACATATTTAACAAACATAACATCATTACACACGACTGATGCAAACCCACAAGCACTTCACACCATTCACTCATTATCCTTTCAGTCCTCACACATGCTCTACTTTCATTATAATAGCTCATTGCTTTAACGTGAACATCCAAGCTAAATCAGGGTTTTTTATTGCTCTATTCACTAGAGACATGCTTACTTCACAATCTGTCAAATTTACAGAACGATCTGAGCACTGTAAGAGGAAATGGGGTTTAGAAGAGGGAGAGGGGTCCAATCAGCAGCCAGTGCCGACCAGCAAGTGCATGAGCCATGCCCCTGAAAATTCTTTTTTTATAGTTTTATTGCTCTATTCAATACAGAAGTCCTTATTTTACATGATAGCAAAGGTTCAGAACGTTCTGGGCTTTGTGAGAGAGAGAAACGGGGGGCAGGGGGGGTGGATTCAACTCAAAAAGTGCCGGACAGTAACTGCATTAGGCACAAACCAGAAATATTTGGATTTTGTTTTGTTTGTCTATTTGACACAGAAATTCTTAGTTTACAATCTAGCAAAGCTGCACAACTTTCTTTGCTCTGTGAGATTGGAAAACATAGGCGAGAGAGGGTGTTGCGCTTCGAAGATGTCGCAGCGTGCGCACATGGAGCTGTGGTTCATACCAGTGATGCCAGCTCCATGCATATCTGTGATGCCTGTGGTACCAGTTCATTCAATGAACAACAAAAAACTTACATGAAAATAAATTCAAATGTTCAGATAGCTTTTAGAACATCAACTAAGTCAATTTTTTCAAGTAATATAGCTTGCAAAGGAAAAAATGAAAAATTGTAGAAAAATGCACATCCAGAACAGTTGAAGGAAAAAGTTCAAAATCTATCTCCTCTGAAAGTTATTATTGTAGAGTAATGATTCAAGTCTCATTGAATACGTGAAATGTTGTTCCATAACTATATGTGGGTCCCCATTGAAATTCACAGTAATTTTTTAGTTACATAGAAAAATCTACAGAAAAATGAAAGGTTTAAAAAAAAGTAATTTCAAATATTTTAAAAAGCTAATTTCATAACAAGCCTACTTTCAGCTATGCAGCAACATTTTGCGCATTCAATGAGACATAAATCATTGCTCTACAATAATAACTTTTGAAGGAGATAGCTTTTGAAATTATTTATTTTTTCACTCATTTTTTTGTATTATCTCAGTAATTAATTCGAAAGTTGAAAAAGTTAGGGATACACACCTATGTCTCTAAGAAGAATACATGCCTATGCCAAATTTCATAGAACTAGTTCCCATACAACAAACTTCAATCAAAAAAATGGCTGTCACTTTTGTTGTATGGGAACTTGATCTATGAAATTTTGCACACATGTGTATTTTTGATAGGGTTACAGGTGCGTATCCCAAAATTTTTTTCAAGTTTTGAACTAATTACTGAGATAATGTGTAAAATGTGGTGAAAAAATTTGGTATTTTCCAAAGCTATCATCTCTGAAAGTTTCCATTGTAGAGCAATGATTCAAGTCTCATTGAATGAGCAAAGAATTGCTGCATGGCTGGACAAAGAATGGATTAAAAATTTGTGAAAGTTTAGTTTTCATGATAATACAATTTTTCTTTTCTAAGGTTATGGTTATGGTTTTTTCCATAGATTTTTCAATGTAACTAAAGAAGTACAATGAATTTCATATTGATTCTCCGTCCAGCCATTCAGCCACTCTTTGCGCATCCAATATCTAAATCACATTGCTCTAAGATAATAACTTCTGGAGATAATAGCTCTTGGAAATACCCTATTTTCCTATTTTAAACTGTTCAGAGAGAACATTTTTCTAAAATTTTACTCTTTTTTACATATGCAAGCTATATTGCTTGGAAAAATTGACACGGTTGATGTTCTGAAAGCTATCTGAATATATGAATAGTTTTTCATGAAAGATTTTTTTTGTTCCTTGAAGGAACTTGTACCAGAGGTATCAAGAGACATTTAGAACTGGTATCATAGATTCATGTCACCGCCCAAGGAGCGCCTACGCTGCATCCTCCTCGATGCACTCCTACCCTTTCCACCTTCGTTTTCCCCTCTCACGCAGCAAAGAACGTTGTGAAGCTTTGCTAGATTGTAAACTAGGGAGTTCTTTGTCAAATAGACCAAAACAACATAATCCAGATATTTTTAGTTCATGTCTAATGCAGTGACTGTCTGGCACTACCAGCTGGATTCAAAACCACCCCCTTTCCCCCTCTCACAAAGCACAAAACGTTCAGCATATTTGACAGCTGGTGAAGTAAGCATGTCTCTGATGAATAAAGTTATAAAACATAAACCAGGAATTTTCCGGATTCTGGGTATACGTTCCCTTTCAGAGAATCGAACAATTAGACTCAATAAAATATTCGAAAATTTATGCAAATACTTCACGAGTGATATAAGCTCTAATGTATTCACATGTTTATTACATTCAAATAGACATTTAAAGCTATAAATTTCTTGGAATTTACCCATATCTCTTTTCTCCCACTTCCTTCCCCAGAGGAAAATTTATTTAAATTGCTAATTTTCAGCCAAGGTTGTGCAGAGATTTTTTATTTTAGATTTACAATAGACATATCTACAAAATTAAGATTCAATGTTTTTATATTGCTTCAGAAATATTGTAGCATATTTTTTCATTTTTTAAACATTTTTCCTGATTCAGCAAGAAAAAAAAAATTCAGAATCAACTGATCAAAAAACTACCTCTCAATTTTATAGTACTCTCCTTGATCTTTACAATGCAAAAAAGATCCTTGATCTTTACAACTTTTTCTCCTAACCTTCAAAACCGTAGAAGAAATAACGTGGCAAAGTTGGAA
Organism: Morinoia aosen; assembly: GCA_030386875.1. Lineage (NCBI taxonomy): Eukaryota > Metazoa > Arthropoda > Malacostraca > Amphipoda > Talitridae > Morinoia > Morinoia aosen. The sequence goes on along the minus strand of CM059576.1, from coordinate 104,138,286 downwards.
GTGTTTCAGAGAAAATAGCAAAGTTACCGAGCACCAGAGCGCATATGACACTGTTTCATACCATTGTTTTCCACCAAAACTTACAAACTAAAAAACTACTTATAAGTCTAAAACATTTTAGATAAGTCTTCCATAGTTATAATAAATCAGTAAAACTAAGGCGGGTAAAAACATCTCTCACAAAATCTCACGATGTATTTGAAAAATAGAGCTTTCAAGCATATCCATTCTCATTTTCAATATCTGGAATAATAAATTGAAACATGGTAAATACAGTACATGAATACAAATTGTTAATGAAAATTAAATGAAAAAATTAGGACAAGATATTTAGATGCGCAGAAGATGACATATCATTGAGACTTTGTTTAAATTGATGAATTATGATACTTTCTCATAACTTAAAGCTATGTTTATTACAAGTTGAGACTATTTTGAATTATCAGTATGGATTGGATGGTCAGATTCTAATGCGTGATCTCTTATACTGCTGTGCAATGGGTTTGACACTCTATTTCCTGTTCGGACCAACATTCATTGAGCTCAGCTATGTGTGTTGCAAAATGGCAAGCAGTCTCATCATAATAAGTAGCTTCACACTGGCCACAAGTATATCTATTGACCACGCAGCTAAGCAACAAAGTGGGCATCTTATCCCCGTACCGGAAAAAACTGCCAATGTTGAAAAAATTCCGGAAAGTAATGCGTATGTCAATTTGCAGATAGAACTTATTACATAAATTACGAATTTCACAAGAAATTTTCTGATTTTGCGACCGTGAGATGACGGGCAGAGTGAAATATAATAAATCACTTTCACTAATGTCACTAGTACTTGCTGCATCTGCAGAGGGATCTCAACAGTATTTCTTTATGAAATCTTCAAGAATTTCAAAAAATACTTCTAGAGTGATATAAGCTCTGAGGTATTCACAGCATGTTTACAACATTTATAGCCGATAGAGTATTTGGAATTTCCCCCTGAAGAAAATTTCTTGAAATTATAATTTCTCAGCCAATTTTGTATTTGAGACAATTTTTTTGTTTGATTCACATTGAACATAACTAAAAGAAATCAGAAACAGTTTTTTGATATTGCTTTAGACATAATTGAACAGAATTCTATTTTTAAAATCCAATTTTTATTTTCTCTGCAATAAACAAATTTTTAATAACCTAACCAAAAATGTACCCTTAAATTTATGGTGATCACCTCGATCTCTACAATGTAGGAATGATATCCATATATGAAAAACTGTAGCTGGAATTGCCCCCCAAAGTTGCCAGAGCTGCATTTGATATTCTAGGCATTTTACCACTGTTTCAACCACTTCACCATTTGTTTCACTGCTAAAATCAGATCCATACACCCTCTAGCCTACTAAAAACTGAACAGCTTGTCTCCTATAAGCCTTTCTGTTTCTTCTTTCATATGATTTAACAATACTCTGCCATACAGATTACCAACTATGCTCAATATACTTACACTTAATGAATTGGAGTTCTCATACCTACCCCCTTACATTTATATAATTGAATCACAACACACATTCTTCAAATAAATCAGCAATGTACCAACAACAACAAAAATTCAGCAACTACAACAATCTATCAATGTCACCCATCATTTCATTGAATGCTCAGATGCCACTCTGTAAAATTCCAGTGCTTTATCCTAAAGTGTTTTTTCCAGTGTAGACTTCAACTTTTACTCTCTTGACCATTCATTTTTGGATGAATTGTTTGCTCTAATTTTCACTGGCATAATCCTACGTTTTTTGTAGTTTAATTTTAGAAAAATAAAATTGTTCCATATGATGCTTTCCAATTTTATTCAGTGTAAATCTGAAGACACTAAAACGCACAGCGCAAATAAAATACTTTTTTTTACCCAACATTATAAGTTTATTCAGATATTCAAGTTCAAAGCCTTCTGTGACAATCAATTACTAACAAATAGTGCACATGATCTGCCAAAAAGCAACATCCTAAAAATTTAAGTAAGCGCTGAGAAAAACTTTTACGAGGTATAAAAATATTAAATAATTTTACTTATAAAATCATTATGTTCAAATGATGAGCTTGTGATGACTAATCATTTTTCAATTCTTCCCATCTAAGCCCTACGCATACCCAAATGAAACTACGATATTCATCTCGATGATACCCTCGATGAATATGATTCATATGGTAGTAAGGTAATGGAACTTATTTCAATATTAAGCTAATGAAATGTTATAACTTGTAACAAAAGAAAAATTTTCAGCTACACAACAATAATGATTACAAAATTCTCTATTTATACCACAAATGCCAAGTGTATGCATTTTCCTAACAGCATTCCCATTGAACTAGCAGGACCCGTGGAAATTCCATGGACAAAATCACTAAGCTTTGGGGACCCGTGAGAAAATTCTGTCAACATTACTCAAGAAATTCGGAGATAAGTTAGGTTAGGATAGGATGGTATAGGTTAGATTAGGATATGATAGGTTAGGATATGATAGGTTAGGATATGATTGGTTAGGTTATGATTGGTTAGGTTATGATAGGTTAGGATATGATTGGTTAGGATATGATAGGTTAGGATATGATAAGTTAGAATATAGGTTAAGAAATGATAGGTTAGGATATGATTGGTTAGGATATGATAGGTTAGGATATGATAGGTTAGGATATGATAGGTTAGGATATGATAGGTTAGGATATGATAGGTTAGGATATGATAGGTTAGGATATGATAGGTTAGGATATGATAGGTTAGTATAGGATAGGATAGGTTAGGATAGGATAGGATAGGATAGGTTAGGATAGGATAGGCTGTGATAGGGTAGGTTGAGATATGTTAGGTTAGGATAGGTTATGTTATGTTGACGGAATTTTTTCATGGGTCCACGTTTTTTATGTTTGACATTATCATGTTAGGTTCGGTTAGCATAGGTCAGGAAGAGATAGGTTATGATAGCTTAGGTTACAATGGGTTATGGGTTATGGTTAAAAACCTATCAATGGCTTTTCTAACCTGTGCAATTTTCTCATCACTCAAATATAAATGAATTCATTGATGAAACCTCTGCTTTGAAATTGTCCCAGTGACAACCCACAATGCAACAGAGGAAGCCAATGCGTGTCCGTCAGCGAATGATGGTGTAGAGGCTAGGGTTAAGTTGCAAGGCAAGGGCTAAAAATTTATAGGGCAAATATATATAGGGCTGAACAAGGAAGCCAGTAAAGTGGACTCAATTATTAAATTCACTGCAAAATTTCAATGCCTAATGTTTGATAAAGAATAAGCTTTTCCTAGAAAGCTCCTGCAATTTGAAGTCACAAAACAGAATAAGACAGGAGTGTTCAATGTTAGAATGGAAAATAGCCATTTAATTTCCCAATTGATGACAACAGAATAATATAAAATTTATATATTTCTATGACTGAATATTGTTAAACATAGGAACTAGTAATCAGCAACAGAATTGATATCTTTCAGAACTAGTGATGCAAAAAAAACGGTTTCATTTGATGGCAGTTTTTATGCATAAAAAACATGTTTTTTTTGCACACACCCAAATTTTGTGAAGTATATGTTTTTTTTTGGTCACATAAAATATATTAATTTCCATGCTATTAAACATGATTTTTCATAATAATAACATCAAAATTAAACCATACAGTAAAAGTGGTGGCAGATAACCCACATTTACCTAGAGGAGTCTATGAGGAACAGAAGGGGCCACAGAACTTATATTGATGGAGTCAAAATTCAGAGCTTACTATCTCTACTATGTCTGACTTTATTTTTATGAGCCAGAAAAAATCAGACATAGAGATTGTAAGCTCTGAATTTTAACTCCATCAATATAAGTTCTATGGCTCCTGCTGTTCCTCTTAGACCACTCTAGGTAAATGTGGGTTATCTGCCACCACTTTTACTGTATGGTTTACTTTAGATGTTTTTATTATAAAAAATCATGACTAAAGAACATGGATATTACTATATCTTGTGACCAAAACAAAACAATGATGTTTTTTTAAAAACATTTTTCACTAAAAATTCATCACTAAAAACTGGATAGCATATTTTATGTGACCAAAAAACCATGCTGTTTTATTTTATATGTTTTTTTAGAAAAAAATTTTGATTTTATAAAAAAAATCTTGATTTTATAATAAACTTGATTTTTTAAAATCATGTTTTTTTAGAAAAACTTATCAGAAGTAAAAAACATGAATATTAATACATTTTATATGACAAAAAATAACTCACTGTTTTTTTAAAAACATGTTTTTTACAAAAAATCATGATGAATAAACATGACTATTAATATATTTTATGGGACCAAAACAACCCATGCTGTTTTTTTTAAAACATGTATTATTTAAAAAAAAATCATGACTAAAACACCTAATAATATATTTTGTTACCAAAAAACCATGTTTTTTAAATAAAATTTTCAAAAATATCATGGTCAAAAAGTTAAAAAAACATGCACATTTTTATATTTTATGTGACCAGAAATCCATGATATTTAAAAAAAAATATAAGTTTTTTAGGCACAATTTTTTTTTGTATAAATTTGACTTTTAAAAAAACAGCATGATTTTATGGTCACATAAAATATATTAATATCCACTATTTTAGTCATGATTTTTTATTGCAAAAAGATATTTTTTCAAAAAAACAGCATGGTTTTTTTAGTCACAAAAAATATATTAATATATGTACTTTTTAGTCATAATTTTATTGTGAAAAATATGTTTTTTGAAAAACAAGCATGATTTTTCTGGCACATAAAATATATTAATATCCGTGTTTTTTAGTAATAAATTTTTCTTACATAATACATGTTTTAAATAATAGCATATTTTTTTGGGTCCCATAAAACATATTAATATCCACATTTTTTAGTCCTCATTTTTTGTATGAATGTTTTTTCAAGAAAGCAGCATGGTTTCTTGGTCACATCTCAATCAATGACCATAAGCAAAGATATATTACTACAACATACTATTTGGGAAGTTGAAGGTGATTCACATGCATTGTAAAATAAATGAAATATCAAAACATGAGAGCATAGAAAATGAAAAATTTTATACAACCAAAAAAACCATGAATTAAGAAGTATGCTGTTTTATTTTATAATCTGATATGAAAAACAATGTAATGTGGTTCTTTTCCTTGCTGAGTTATCTTCAATCAAAATATTTAAAAAAATTCAAAATATCCATATTTTTTAGCCATGTTTATCGTAAAAAAAATTTTTTTAAACAGCATGGTTTTCGAGTCACATCTCTACTCAGAACAAATTGAATATGGAAAAAGAAACTATTTAAATGATTGATTGGAAAAATCTTGGAACTTTTTTCCTGACATATTATTAACCCATTAGTGCCTATGCATAGACTTTTCTACCCTCCATGAAAATGTTATAAATTTACTCAAACCTAATTTTAAAGTTTCCTACAAGTCTATGCAAGCATTATAGACTTGTGCTAGCTAAGAACACAGTTCAAACGCATTCTGCAGATGTTTTTTACACAATCAAACAGTGCATGCAACATAGCCGCTGCACGTTCCAGCACAACTCACTCGTGAGTTATTTTAGGTATTTCTCACAATATGACCATTTTTTGTCTAAGTGTGTATAATCAAAAGAAAGTTAAAGGATTAGTTTACAAATCGGAATGCATCTTTACCATAAAAAATTACTAAGTGAAGGATAAATTTCTATTCAAAGTTTTCACATAGATTTTTCTACGCCCAAGCACTACGGCATGTTAAGTTCAGCAGAATTGCAGCTCGGAATGCTCTGAGCTAGTGTGTATTTAATTACTCCAAGCTATTACGCCATGATTAGCTTTATGTAGACATTTATGTTAATATTCAAGTTTCTGTGTTAGGAATTGCTTTTATGTCATGGATAGTTATTGAAATACTAACATATTTAGATGTTTAATTGGGCTTTTTTCCCCTCAGAATGAATACGGATGAAGTATCAAGTTTTATGGATGAACAACATGTGTGACGATGGCCTTCCTCTAAGATGTTTCAAAGCATATCACACACCTTTATAAGCACTTAGCCTTGCTTTCATTATGTGTGATGGTGGTAAACATTCTATTCTGTATGCATCATTATATCTTCTTTTAGTAATGTCACAGTGCTTTAGTGAATGGAATATTGTTCAACATTGTTGTATCATAACTATCTATCTAGGACAGCTTTTGGATGTTTTTGCTATAAATAAATCCACTGATTTTTCTGTAAACTTTAGGCAGATTTTGCCTGGAATAACAGTGAGTAGATTTTTTGACTTGACAATATCTCACCTTCTATCTCTACTAACTTTATTACAAAATTTATAATGTATATCTGGTATAATATCTAAAGAATTTCTGCCAAGTTTTACTGTCCTACTACTATTTCTCAACTTTCGGCCTTAAGGGCATCATCCAGGCCCCTGCCGCTCCGATGAGCATTTTTCATGCTTTTGTTGAAAAAGGACCCTTAGGTGGTGGACTATTCAGTCCTAAAATTTTATGGTGCTACGGACAATAGATCTTCCCCAGGGGAGAGTAAGGGGACAAAAATCTTGAATTTTTGACCCCATATAAAAAACAAAATAGGAAATGGATAATTTGAAAATGTACTTCTGTTAGAAATGTTTCAAGAATTCTAAAACTGTCTTTGGTTTTGTTCTAGCACAAAAACTCAATGACTAGTCCTCTTTTGAAATAATACATATGAACTAAAAAACCTAATATGTCCATTTTTTTTTAAAACTAAGGCTTGAATCAAAAACATGAAAGTTACATTATATAGCCGAATTTCATACGAATCAGACCAAAAATAAAATATTTCAGAATTTTTATGAAAAAAGTCATTTTAAAAAAAAATTTTTTACATGTTAATTTCATTTTTTTGGAAATTACAATTCTCAATGTGAATATGAAGTTATGCATGGAGATTATCAAAATGAAAATGTAAACAGCATTCAATTAGGTAAATTTTCCATTATATTACACTTCAACCAAAAATTTTGTTTTATGGCTGATATCCAACACCTCTAACTTTAAACATTCAAAAGCCTAAAAGTCTGAGTCTTAATGCTAGAACAAAACCAAAGACAGTTTTAGAATCCTTGTAACATTTTCTATCAAAGTTACATTCTCTTTTCTCCAAATTTGAGAAAAAAAAATTATATAGCTCAAAACCCATAAATAATTTATTTGTGATGTAATGACACAATATCGCTTCTCACAAAACAATTTATTTCAAATGTTAAAATGTCACAAAATAACTTTGTTAGAAATGCTTGAAGGATTCAATAACTGTCTTTGGTTTTGTTCTAGCATCAAAACTCGATGAATTTTACGCTTTTGAAATATCCATAAAAATGTACCATAAACAATTTTCCTTAAAGAATAAGTACTAAATCAAAAAAGTTACATAAGTAAAATAAGTTTACTTTAAAAAATACATTTACTGGCCAATTTTCAAACGAATCGGACAAAAAAAGTTGAAAAATCTGGATGATCCCCTTAAATTAAATGTCAGCCTGCTAAGATGGAGTTTTTTTCAATATCTTCAGAATAATCTTCAATATCATTTCATCCACTTTTAATGATAAAATTAAACTTGGAAAAAAACACTATTTTCTAAAGCATGCAAGGAATTATTGACAACAGTTTATACACCTCATGAAAATATTCTTTTGTTGATATTGAGAGTGAGAATTTATATTGAATCATTGTAACATTTCACTTATGGGAAAACATGATTACTCCAGTATTCAAAATTAATATAGTTGAATTTATCATTATTGCAATGAAAATTATTGTTTTTCCACATATATTGACTATTTTAATTTAGTACTTCAAACTCATTATATAAGCATTAAATAAAACAAGCTAATGATCAAGTTTTCATAATAAAATAAACTCAAGCTCTCTTTCTAGTTATTAAATTTCAAGACTTCAAATAATAGCCATTAACAAAGAACTAGTATCAAGAAAATAGCCTCTCCAGTCACAAGTGGAAAAATTCAGGAATAAAGTCACTACATTTGAGGTAAACTAAAATACAGTATTACTTATGTGTACAGATAATGATAAAAAAAGCAGCAACTTAAAGTTTATAGGTAAAATCCAGTGGAATATTGAATTTCTTAACCAAATTACTAAGCTTATACAGTCATACCTCATCTTACAAAAGGCATAAAGAACAAAACAGTTACAAAACAGTTATATGCCAAAATTTCAATCTCTGAAAATAAGAGAAAATTCATGTTAGAAAATGCATATCTCAAAAATTCAAACAATGCACACTCAGCTTTGCAGCCGCAAGAGTCCCCCATAACTTGAGTACACTCGTAGCATCAAGCATTTTTTTTAATTGGTTCAATAAGAGTAAATAGTAAATGTTTTGCATGTTTTATTAATTTTAATGGTTTAATAAACAATTTTCTTTTATTTTGAATACATGTTTCATTCAAGATGGCCCCGCATTGTAGCATTGTAGCAGACATTGTAGCCCCGCTGATATCAAATAATATTAACCAGTCTCTCTTACTAGGCACTTTCCCAAACTCCCTCAAAGTTGCTAGAGTAACCCCTATCTTTAAAAGTGGTGAAAAAACCTGTGTAAACAATTATCGACCTATCTCCGTACTACCAATTATTAGCAAAGTATTCGAACAGATTGTGTATAAAAAAGTGTACTCTTATTTTGAACAAAAATCATTTCTTTACGATAAACAATACGGCTTTTGCTCTAAAAATCAACACAGGCTATATTAAATCATTTACAATTCCTCTATTCTAATATAGATGAAGGAAAGACTGTCTTCTCTGTATTTCTTGACTTTCAAAAAGCATTCGATTGTGTGGACCATAAAATACTACTCTCAAAACTACACTGTTATGGCATTTGAGGGATTGCCCATGATTGGTTCAGATCATACCTAACAAATCGGAGGCAATACGTTGTCATTGACGACGCAAAATCAGACCCACAGACAATTAGCCATGGATTTCCACACGGATCTGTTCTTGGGCCTCTCCTGTTTCTGATTTTTATCAATGATATTGTAAAATCTACATCATTCTTCAATTCATACTTTTTGCCAATGATAGTGAACTTTCTGCAGTCCTTCCAAGCCAAAATCCCGCTATGATTGTGGAGAGTATAAATAATGAACTTCATAAGGTTTCATTGTGGCTCAAAGCTAATAAAATTAGCCTTAATATTGGTAAAACAAATTATATTACATTCTCATACAAGAAAGATGCATCTCTCCAATGCATTAAAATTGGCGAAGGTGAAATCAAAGAAACCAACTCATGTAAGTTTCTGGGCATCATAATAGATAAACATCTGACCTTCAAAGAGTACATCACTCATATTAGTTCTAAATTATCAAAACCCATCAGAATCCTAAATTAAGTTGAAAATTTTCTGCCTGAAACAGCTTTACAAATGCTCTACCAAACGCTTATTTCTCCATACTTGCAATACGGAATAGAAGCATGACACGGAACTGATAAAAATAAAACCAACAAAATTTTTACTCTGCAGAAAAGAGCTGTCAGAGCAGTAAAGAACCTAGAATATAATGCTCACACAAATGATTCTTTCAAAAATTTACAAATACTTCAACTTTCGGATCTCTACAAAATCTCCATCCGTAATTTCATTTACAAAACATTAAGAAATGATGGCGACAATAGCCTAAGACAATTATTGACTGCGCAAACTGGTCATCACGACCATTTAACCCGAAATAGAAGTAAATTCATGCTTCCTTATTATTCAAAGGCCAGGACGCAACACAGTATTCTCTTCGTTGGAACCAAAACTTGGAACTCTATACCTGCGGAGATCCGTAAATGTATTTCGTACAAAGTATTCAAAAGACATCTTGAGTCTCACTTCCTATCAGAATACTAGTCGTGTAAAATCACCATGTCAAATCTTGCCTCCTACATGTAACTAATGATAATGTAATAATGTAACTTGCTTTGGGTAACATAACCCATCTTCAGTCTGCTCTTGAATCGTTTTATTGAACATACTGTTAAATATAGCTGATTTGACCTATATTGTAAAATACAGCATAAAATATCGAGTAAATTATCTCGATGATCAGTCTAATGCATAACTAGGTTAAGGAGAGCGTCCCCCATACGGACTTTTTTCTTTATTATTGAACCTAGAACAATGAAATTTGATATACTGATAGGAAATTGAATTTGGAATCGTTTTTGCTTGGAGCAAAAGTTCAATTTTCTTGAAAAGAAAATGGGAAATCGAAGAAAACGAAGTTTGAAGGGGGGGGTTTCAAAAATCTTCTCCTCCTACAGTTTTTGAGCTACAGTGATGATTTTGGTATCAATGAATGCGGAAAGACACGGGCTTTTATGGATGCTAAAATTCATTCCAAAATTATTTATTGCTCAAGAGTTATGAAGTCATAAATTTTAACATTTCCGAAAAAGGGCATTTCTTTCCTATTTTTACACTTTTTCATATTGAAAATGTAAATTTGAGGAAACGAATTTTAGCATCCATAAAAGCCCGCGTCTTCCCGCGTTTAATGATACCAAAACCATCACTGTATCTCAAAAACTGTAGGAGGAGAAGCATTTTGAAACCCCGAAAACCATTGTTTACATTATAAGCAAAACAAAGAAACATAAACAATACAAATAAAAAATTTTTAAAAATTTTTGGTTCAAGTTAGACCCCTGAAATCATTATAGAGTAATCCAGAGACATAGGAGATGACATAGCAACTTCGCGCCGTGAAGAAAGTGCCATGGGGGAGGTGTAACATGATAAAATACCACTTCCCCCTCCCCTCCCCCCCATTCTTTAAACCCCCGTAGCGGGCGAACGAATGACCGTACGAGTCTCATTTTTTCACAGGATGTACCTGACCCTTACACTTCTTATAGCGGCCAAAATCCCAGTTTCGCAAGAAATCTCCAAAACATGGGGTGCAGAAGGGGGACGCTCTCCTTAAGTAAACTAGGTTAAACATTAATGTACGCCTTAGAATAATGTGATGATAGGATGCCCTAGAAGTTGCTGAACTTGTTCGGGCCCACAGGTAGCTATACTCAAATTTAACCTTTGTACTAGACTTAAGAAACATTCTACCTCTGTATCACATGTGGTAAATAAATTGTTTAAAAATTGTTTAAGATTGATAAACTTCTAAAAAAAATTAGGGATTTTAGGAGGGAACATTGGAGCCTTGAAACAAATCAGGCCTACTACATGTAAAATGGGATGGTACTTATTAAAAATCACATTACAAAACCACTTTGTGAACAAATTAATTTTGTTAGACGAGATTCCTATGACTGTAGAACCAAACTTGAAATAAAATTTATGAAAACAAGACAACAATAAAATGACAAAATGTATGAGCCCAACTCAGCCTTGAAGAAAAAGAGTGATCTAAAAACCAAAGATTACACGTGGTACAAAGATCTGGTCAATTGGAAAGGAATGCTCATCAGTCAATAGATATTTTTGCTAAGGTATTATGGAGAGTTTGATACAACAGAGAACCAGGGCACTAGTTATGCAAGTCTACTACAGAGATGGTCACTGTCTCACTAGTCTCTTCCTCAACTTTGCCCTCTTTTACTTCCACTTTCTATGCATTACTTGTAGCTCACTACCTTCAACAAGGATAATATATCATAGTATCAAAGATTAGAACTACCACATCCTGTAATTCTTTTCAATAAAAAGCCAATGGAACTGGTTTACAAACATGGACAGACATCAATCAAACAGACATAAATTATCAATTATTTAAACAAAAAAATTTAGATATAATAAAATCACACTAACAAAACAGAACAGAGAGAGAGGAAAAAATTACATTAATGACATTTAGAGTGAAAATATCTAAAGCTACAGGCTAAAGATTGCTCTTCACCATAGAGCAATTTTCTCATCATTCTTAACCATTATTGCAAGCATCAAATTCTCAACTGCTCCAGCATCAATACCTGTCAGTCAGCATACAAAAGTTGTGATAATATGGTGAGCTTGCATTTTTTCTATTTGTGTTCCTTGCCAACAAATTGTTCCTACCCCACAAGGAAAATGCATCGTCCATGAAATGGACTTTCCTCTTGCAATTATATTTACATGCATCACATGTATATTGAACTTGAACTTGAGGGCCGACAGCGTCGGGGCCTTTGTAACGGCCTACAATTCTCTCCACAATTTTTACGCAGAGAGTTCAGCGCTTGGTACCAGACTTGTCCACTAAACTACTCAGGATCTACCAATCCTTGTCACAAGCTGCCATTGGACGGCATCACTGGGATAACCAGTGTGTCAAGACACCATCCCCAGGCATATTGAGTCATTACTGCCCACTCTACCTGACTGGCTCATTCCAGTCATTGTCTCTTACTCCAAGCACGCACCAGAAATATTTTCATTGCTTCAATGATGCTTAAACTACACTCCTGATCCAATCCAGTAAGACAGCTCATACCACAATCATCCTTAGCATATCTGGCATACCACTCATTCTCTCTATACTGCTCAAACACCACATTCATAAAACTCTCTCTTTCTTGATCATACTTACTACATTCAAGCACAAAATGCTCAATTGTTTCCTCCACTCCACCATTACACTGCCGACATAATCTGTTATTATTCTCATTCCATCTCAATGTACGTCTGTTCACACTCAATGACTTGCATCTCACAGCAAACAAGAGTTGACGGTCAATATTTACTTTAGGTGCGGCAAACGACCACCATGGGCGCCGCCATCTTGAATCCGATGTAAACAAGATTGCGGTCGTCACCCTAATGGGTGGGTTAGAAGCTTTATTTAAAATTTTCGCTATATGAACTGTGGCTAACCCTCACGACCCAACCTCTTTACGTTTGTAATAGGGGGTTAACTACCCTTATTAACTAAATAATGGCGCCGGCGCCAACTTTAAAGTACAATTATTCAAAAATAACGCATCAGCGAGCAGAATGTCATTCTTGTAAAAGGTTATTAAATGGGTTCCTTTACTGATTATTTGCCCCCAAATTATTAATTTCCTTGCCGCACTTAAAATAAATATTGTCCGAGTTGACTTACAAAACTACCATCATAGAACACCTCAAACTTAGGTGCTTTTTTTCATATACCAGTCAAGTGTAGGCTTCTGCATCATGCTAAGCCTCCACTTATTCACTCCATACTCTTTTGTTTGCCTCTCAATCTCTTTCTTCCACCTCTTGCAGTCCCTCTCAGGCCCTACACCTCCATGATTTATTAAACTCCAGTCATCCACAGGTCTTCCAATTCTAACATGAATAATCTTTTGCATACTAAGCTTCCTTGCATGCCCCCAACACACTTTCTCCCAATAGCTTACACTCAGATTCCATTCAAAAATTCGCTTTACCCATCTGCTATTCTGCATTCTTTCAATTCTCACTCTATAATTCAGCACCGCTGTCATCATTCTTTCTGAAAATAGGCTCCACCCAAGGTCACCTCTTGAACTTGAACTTGAGGGCCGACAGTGTCGGGGCCTTTGTAACGGCCTACAATTCCCTCCACAATTTTCACACAAAGAGTTCAGCGCCTGGTACCAGACTTGTCCACTAAACTACTCAGGATCTACCGATCCTTGTCACAAGCCACCATTGGAAGGCATCACCGGGACAACCAGTGTGTCAAAACACCATCCCCCCGGCACATTGGGTCATTACAGCCCATTCTACCAGACTGGCTCATTCCAGTCACTGTCTCTTATTCCAGGCACGCACAAGAAACACTTTCATAGCCTAAATGATACTCGCATTACACTCCTGATCCAATCCAGCAAGACAGCTCATACCACAATCATCTTCAGCACATCTGGCATTCCACTCATTCTCTCCATACTGCTCAGACACCACATTCATAAAACTCTCTCTCTCTTGCTCATACTTACTGCATTCCAGCACAAAATGCTCAATTGTTTCCTCCACTCCACTATCACACTGCCGACATAATCTGTTATTATTCTCATTCCATCTCCATGTACGTCTGTTCACACTCAATGACTTACATCTCACAGCAAACAAGAGTTGACTTCCAAAACTACCATCATAGAACAGCTCAAACTTAGGTGCTTCCTTTTTCATATACCAGTTAAGTGTAGTCTTCCGCATCATGCTAAGCTTCCACTTATTCAGTCCATACTCTTTTTTTTGTCTCTCAATCTCTTTCTTCCACCTCTTGCAGTCCCACTCAGGCCCTACACCTCCAACATTTATTAAACTCCAGTCATCCACAGGTCTCCCATTTCTAACATGAATAATCTTTTGCATACTGAGTTTCCTTGCATGCCCCCAACATACTTTCTCCCAACAGCTTACACTCAGATTCCATTCAAAGATTCGCTTTACCCACCTGCTATTCTGCATTCTTTCAATTCTCACCTTATAACTCAGCACAGCTTTCATCATTCTTTCTGAAAATAGGCTCCACCCTAGGTCACCTCTAATGGCTTCTATAGCTGTCCATTTTGGAGCACCCAATGCTACACGTCCTACCTTATTTTTTATCACATCCAGCTTTTCAAGATCACTTCCATTCCAAGCAAGAGCACTCATACCATACATGACACTAGGTACAGCAACATACTTCCACATTCCTCTCACACATTCGTACTTGTTTGCTCTGTATCTGGCCACACTAACTAACCGTCCACTCCACTGCATTGCTTATGCCACTTTCTCACCTTTAGTTCTAGTACATCCATCTTCACTTATCATACAACCTAGATATTTGTATTCTTTTGTTCTACCTTTTCTGATTTCTCCAATATTCCACAGTCTGTCTCTCCACTTTAACTCTAGCCTCATTAATCATTCTCCTTACTTTCTTCTGCTGGTCCTTGTACTCATTCCATGCACTCTGCCATTCATCCTCAGTAATTCTGTTTCTTTCATACATTTTCCTCATACTGCGTTGTTTCTTATTTAAAGTTTTTCTTCTCATTCGTTCTTCCTTAATCTCACTTGTAAACCACCTGGCATTCCCTGTCCCTTTCCTACATTTTATTCTACCAATCTTTTGCTCTGCCACATCATACAAGGTTCTTGCAATCTCACCATTTAGGTCATTTACATTTCCACACCTGTTCCAGTTATACCTACTCAATTCATTCTTAAATTCTTCCCAGTTTGCCTTTTTTATCTGCCAACTTTCTTTCACACTACTGACCTTCTGCATTGACTCCTTTCTACCCCAGTTATATTCAAGCACAAGCATTTTATGGTCACTATCAATATCAAAATCATCTTCATCTACAAACATTTCATTGACACACTCTCTTGCTCTACTATTCACAATCATATAGTCAATTGCAGTTTTCCATTCCCTGCTTTGCCATGTATGCAAGCCATTTCCTATTGTGACATTCAGGTTTTCAAGTTCATTCTCATCACAAAAATCTATCAATTTTTGTCCATTTGCATTCACCGGCTCACCAAGTATACCAACATGGCCATTCATGTCACCCATCACAATTAGAGGGCACCTGCAGTGTTCTCGTACAATCCTTGTTAATATTTCATACTTTTTTACATTCTCTTCATAAGCTAAAATCCCATCAGTTGTCATATAACATACAATCACAACAATACATTCTCTGGCATGCATTCTTTCACACTTAATTGCTAACAAATCTTCACTTTCAGGTTCATTTCCAACAGGAAGTTCCTCTAATTTCCAATTTAGAGCATTCTTTACAATCAAACCAACTCCACCACCTCTTTTTTGCCAATTTACACGCCCTTTTCCTATCATATGATACTTATTCTCCTTACATTGTAAACTGACTCTATCATGCATTTGGGTCTCTACTACGGTCAATGTGAAGTTTCATGCAATCACGGAAATTAATAATGATATTGCAAACAATCACTAAAGGAACCCATTTAAGAACGTTTTTCACGAACGACATTCTGCTCTCTGATGCGTTATTTTCGAATTATTGAACTTTGAAGTTGGCCGTCTTGCGCCCAAGGAAGCGAGCGTAATTTCATTAAAAACGGAAGCTAACCCCCTATTACAAACGTAAAGAGGTTGGGTCGTGAGGGGTAGCCACAGTTCTTTTAGTGAAAAGTATAAATAAAGCTTCTAAACCACCCATTAGGGTGACGACCGCACGACGGCCAACTAACATGGCGACCACCATGGGCGCCGCCATTTTGGACCCGATGTCAACAAGGTTGCGGTCGTCACCCTAATGGGTGGGTTAGAAGCTTTATTTATCATTTTCACTAGAAGAACTGTGCCTCCCCCTCACGACCCAACCTCTTTACGTTTGTAATAGGGGGTTAGCTTCCGTTTTTAATTAAATTACGCTCGCTTCATTGGGCGCAAGACGGCCAACTTCAAAGTTCAATAATTCGAAAATAACGCATCAGAGAGCAGAATGTCATTCTTGTAAAACGTTATTAAATGGGTTCCTTTAGTGATTCCTAAGATCGGAATTCATATTTTCCGTGATTGCATGAAACTTCACATTGACCTCTACTACACCAACACAATCCAATTTTCCATTCTCAAATTCTACTACGAGGTCATCTAACTTTCCTGCATTCCATCCACGCACATTTATACTTCCAAACCTTACAACACAATTAGACAGTTCAAGACATTCCTCACTTTTGCTCTGACGGATTTTCATTCATCCAGTTCCAACTTCCATTATGACATGAGTAGCTCTGATCCACTGGATATATTTCTTGGAGAGTTTTATCTCACCTTCTTTTGTAAGATGGACTCCATCTCCAAGAAAACATCCATCCTGGATCACGCTATCCATGTCTAGGAAGCTGGAACCCAGCTCACGCTTTCTCACACTCTCAGCTCTCATACTCATAATCCTTTCATGCACCTCTCTATTCACCTCCTTTCGCACCCTTTCATACTCCTCATCACACGCAGGCCTTCTTAGGAGGCTAGTCACCGCCACTCTAACATTCTTCTTCCTTGCCCTTTCAACAACTTTCATAATTGCATTCACCGTACGTTCTCTCCCACATTCAAGCAACCGATTGCCACCTCCTTGCAGTACAACCATTCCTTCATCCATTCCATCTATCACTCTCTCAGCATGCCTACAAACCTCCTCCACTCCTTTCCCTCTCATGCTCGTATATCCGCTACCGTCACTCATACATACGAACCTATCAATATTCTTCACCATGCTATCTCCACATATTCTAATCATAGGTCTTACTCTCCCTTTCATGCTACTCTTTTGCTCAATTCTTTCACTCAAATCATTCTTTCCATTCATCTTTCTTTCATTCGCTTCCACTACAGGCTCCTGCACCTCATGTGGCACCTTAGCAGGTCGCTCATTCACTCTCTTTCCATTTGTACCTCTTTCATCATGCTCATTCATCCTTCTACTCTCATCTGTCACATTTGCACCATCATTTGCTTCATTCACACTCCTTGCACCATCATTTGCCTTATCATCCACTTCATTTGCACTCCTTGCATCACCATTCACCTCTTCATTTACTGCATTTGCACCATTCTCATTCTTTCCTTCGTTCAGCTTCCTTTCATCCTTCAAGTCAGCTTCTAAAGCAACCATCAAAATTGTCAATTTCTCAACCTCCTCTTTCAACTTCTTACTCTCATCATTCAAACATTTCCAGCACGTAAGCACAAGATCATTCAACTTTCTTCGACTCATCTCTCTCAAACCTTTGCATGCATCTATATCTACCCACTCTTTACAAGTCATGCACTCAATCTCCTCATCCATTCCACTTGCACCTCCCTTCATACGACCAGTCCTATTTCTTGCCATCCTCAAACACCGACTTCTATCTCAGTACAAATTTCACAGGCAGAAGTCTTCACTCACCAAATCTACTGAAAATCAAGTTATCAAACCAAAAGAAACAAAAACGTTTCCTACTACTCTCACAGTCACTCTCTACAATGTCACACACTATACTCTATACTCTAATGGCTTCTGTAGCTGTCCAGTTCGGAGCACCTAATGCTAACCGTCCTACCTTATTTTGTATTACATCCAGCTTTTCAACATCACTTCCATTCCAGGAGAGAGCACTCATACCATACATGACACTAGGTACAGCAACATACTTCCACTTTCCTCTCACACATTCATACTTGTTTGCTCTGTATCTGGCCACGCTACTTAATCGTCCATTCCACTGCATAGCTTTTGCCTTGAACTTGAACTTGAACTTGAGGGCCGACAGTGTCGGGGCCTTTGTAACGGCCTACAATTCCCTCCACAATTTTCACACAGAGTTCAGCGCCTGGTACCAGTCTTGTCCACTAAACTACTCAGGATCTACGATCCTTGTCACAAGCCTCCATTGGAAGGCATCACCGGGACAACCAGTGTGTCAAAACACCATCCCCCGGCACATTGGGTCATTACAGCCCATTCTGCCAGACTGGCTCATTCCAGTCACTGTCTCTTACTCCAGGCACGCACAAGAAACACTTTCATAGCCTCAGTGATACTTGCATTACACTCCTGATCCAATCCAGCAAGACAGCTCATACCGCAATCATCTTCAGCACATCTGGCATTCCATTCATTCTCTCCATACTGCTCAGACACCACATTCATTAAACTCTCTCTCTCTTGCTCATACTTACTACATTCCAGCACAAAATGCTCAATTGTTTCCTCTACTCCACCATTACACTGCTGACATAATCTGTTATTATTCTCATTCCATCTCCATGTACGTCTGTTCACACTCAATGACTTACATCTCACAGCAAACAAGAGTTGACTTCCAAAACTACCATCATAGAACAGCTCAAACTTAGGTGCTTTCTTTTTCATATACCAGTTAAGTGTAGGCTTCCGCATCATGCTAAGCTTCCACTTATTCAATCCATACTCTTTTGTTTGTCTCTCAATCTCTTTCTTCCACCTCTTGCAGTCCCACTCAGGCCCTACACCTCCAACATTTATTAAACTCCAGTCATCCACAGGTCTCCCAATTCTAACATGAATAATCTTTTGCATACTGAGTTTCCTTGCATGCCCCCAACATACTTTCTCCAAATAGCTTACACTCAGATTCCATTCAAAGATTCGCCTTACCCACCTGCTATTCTGCATTCTTTCAATTCTCACCTTATAATTCAGCACAGCTTTCATCATTCTTTCTGAAAATAGGCTCCACCCTAGGTCACCTCTAATGGCTTCTATAGCTGTCCATTTTGGAGCACCCAATGCTACACGTCCTACCTTATTTTGTATCACATCCAGCTTTTCAAGATCACTACCATTCCAAGCAAGAGCACTCATACCATACATGACACTAGGTACAGCAACATACTTCCACATTCCTCTCACACATTCGTACTTGTTTGCTCTGTATCTGGCCACACTACCTAACCGTCCACTCCACTGCATTGCTTTAGCCACTTTCTCACCTTTAGTTCTAGTACATCCATCTTCACTTATCATACAACCTAGTTATTTGTATTCTTTTGTTCTACCTATTTTGATTTCTCCAATATTCCACAGTCTGTCTCTATCAGTCTCATCACTATTTATAACCATGACCTTACTTTTATCTGCACCAAAGTTCATCTTGAAATCTGTACTATATCCATTCACAATGTCAAGCATCCTTTGTAGTTCATGACCACATTCACTAACCACAACCACATCATCAGCATACAACAAACAGCTCAGTCTCTCATTACCAACTTTCAGTCCTAAACCACTCCCTCTCAGTCGAACTGCTAATTCTTCTGTGTACAATCCAAACAACAGGGGGGACAGAGTACAGCCCTGTCTCACTCCTCTAACACTCCTCACTTGCCCTGTTTCCAAATTTCCTAACCTGTAGATAGCACTTGTGTTCTCATACAGACTCTGTACAATGTTCACTATTTTTCTGCTAAAACCAATTTTTCTCAAAATTTCAAACAGCCTAACCCGATCCACTCTGTCATACGCCTTTTCAATATCCAGGAATGCTAAATATACTTTCTTATTATCCTTCTTCATTCGCTCAATTATTTCACTCACTACAAACAAATTATCCTCCCCACGTCTATCTTGCCTAAAACCATTCTGTTCTTTTCCCAGGACTCCTAATTCCTCAACTAAGTTTTTCATTCTCTCATTCAAAATACCACAAAAGATCTTACATACGGTGTCACCCAGTGCAATTGGTCTGTAATTTTTAAGTTCTTTCATACTCTTATGTCCACCCTTATGCAACAGAACTACATTACACTTGTTCCAGTCATCCGGTACTCTTTCACTCTTCCATATCTCATCAAATAAACATTTCAACATACTGACTACACTCTCTCCTCCACATTTATAGAACTCATATGGTATCTTATCAGGGCCACATGCCTTTCCATTTTTCACTTTCTTCAAAAAACTTACAATCTCTTCACAAGTGATTTCGTCTTCCATTTGCAGTTCATGTTCATCTATCAGAAAATTTATCGGTTCATCCTCTGTAACCTGCTCATTCATTCCACCAATGTCCTCCCAGTATTCTTCAACTGCTTTCACCATTTGCATCCTATCTTGCACACTGCAACCATTGACTACTAATTCATCAACTTGAACTTCACTGCCTCTATCATTACCTTGTATAAACCTATACCAATCTTTTATTCCATCTGGACCTTTCTTTCTTAGATTTTCAACTTGGTGTCTCTCTTCTTTAACCCTAGCCTCATTGATCATTCTCTTTACTTTCTTCTGCTGGTCCTTGTACTCATTCCATACACTTCGCCATTCATCCTCAGTAATTCTGCGTCTTTCATACATTTTCCTCATACAGCGTTGTTTTTTATTTAAAGTCTTCCTTCTCATTCGTTCTTCCTTTATCTCACTCGTAAACCACCTGGCATTTCCTGTACTTTTCCTGCATTTCATTCTACCAATCTTTTGCTCTGCCACATCATACAAGGTTCTTGCAATCTCCTTATTTAGGTCATTTACATTTCCACACCTGTTCCAGTTACATCTACTCAACTCATTTCTAAATTCTTCCCAGTTTGCCATTTTAATACGCCAATTTTCACTTACTCTGCTGGCCTTCTGCATTGACTCCTTTCCACCCCAATTATATTCTAGTACAAGCATTTTATGGTCACTATCAATATCAAAATCATCTTCATCTACAAACATTTTTTTGACACATGCTCTAGCTCTACTATTCACTATCATATAATCAATTGCAGATTTACATTCCCTGCTTTGCCATGTATGCCACTTTCATCACATGTAGATTTAGCAACACTAGGAGGGCAATTCCTAAAACACGGAACGATGGAACGCCCGGATCGGAACGTTCCTTGAAACTGATATAACAGGTCCTAAAATCTGGAACGCTCAGAAGAGTACCGATGGCTGGAACAAGTGTAATGTAGTACTAAGAAAAATCTATTATGCGAAGCAAATTCACAATGAAAGAAATAGAGAAGAAGTACTTTAAAAACATTTACTCTGAACGTTTCGAGCCTAAGCTCATTCTCAACAAAAAGTCTGCAAATAAAAAAATAAACATGTCAGTACACCCAAAAATTACAGAAGCGCAGAATATAGGCACGATAAAAACAAACAAACAAAAATAATAAAAATTTATCGGTTGACTATTTTCAGGGGGTATGCACTCTGCATTTCGTTGAGGGAAGGTTCAAGTTTATGAATGAATAATGACTCTAAAATACGTAGGTCTAAGCTGGCGGTACATGTATCTAATATTTTAAATTTGCTAATGTCGATAATCTGTTCACAGGAATCATTACTACAATGTTTTCTGATACTAGAATGACTAGGAGAGGTAAGCAAGCAACCTGTTCGATGACTCCGACCTGCATGTTCAGCAACCCTGACGTAAAGTGCTCGGAGGGTGGAACCCACATACTGCAATGCGCAATGCGCACAACTGAAATTATAGACGAGGGAAGATCGCATGCCGGTCGGGAGCACATCTTTAAATCTAAAAAATGATGCATTGGTACGCTTGTTCACTAAAGTAATACAAAAGGAAATGTCCGGGAAAAATTTAGACAAAAGCATTAAAAGATCTTTTCTCCACTTTTCCGATTGATATCCAAAATATGGCAACACACAATAACTATAGTTTAGAGCTTGAACACGAGATTTCGGAATAAATTTACTGCTCAGGAATTTATTAATGGCACGAGAAATAACAGAATGTGGATAACCATTAGCTGTAAAATAAGACTGCAAAAAAGTAAATTCTTTATGAAGGTGAGTGTAATTCGAACAAAAATTATAGGCACGAGTAATAAAGGTTGAAATGCTATCCAGTTTGAATCTTTTGCAACAGAAATTAAAGTAACTTGGACCTAATCCGGAGAATGTTTGTTTTCTGTAGACTGAGGTTATGAATTTATTACCCGATCGGTGTACATTGATATCAAGATAATTTAATTGGTTTTTATTTTCCAGATCTAAAGTGAATTTGATATTGGGATGCCTGAAATTGAAATATTGAATAAAGGAATGTAGTACTGTTGCATATGGGTGGACATACGAGTATGAAAGAACTTAAAAATTACAGACCAATTGGCTGACACTGAATGTATGTAAGATCTTTTGTGGTATTTTGAATGAGACAATTAAAAATTTAGTTGAGGAATTAGGAGTCCTGGGTGATGAACAGAATGATTTTAGGCAGGATAGACGTGGGGAGGATAATTTGTTTGTAGTAAGTGAAATAATTGAGCGAATGAGGAAGGATGATAGGAAGGTATATATAGCATTCCTGGATATTGAAAAGGCGTATGACAGAGTGGATCGGGTTAGGCTCTTTGAAATTTTGAGAAAAGTTGGGTTTAGCAGAAAAATAGTAAAAATTGTACAAAGTCTATATGAGAACACAAGCGCTATCTACAGGTGAGGAAATTTGGAAACAGGGCAAGTAAAGAGTGTTAGAGAAGTGAGACAGGGCTGGACTCTAGACGTCTCCCCTGTTGTTTAGATTGTACACAGAAAAATTAGCAGTTCGACTGAGAATGAGTGGCTTAGGACTGAAAGTTAGTAATGAGAGACTGAGTTGTTTGTTGTTTGCTGATGATGTGGTTGTGGTTAGTGAATGTGGACATGAACTGCAAGGGATGCTTGACATTGTAAATGGATATAGTACAGATTTCAAGATGAACTTTGGTGCCGAAAAAAGTAAGGTTATGGTTATAAATAGTGATGAGACTGATAGAGACAGACTGTGGAATAATAGTGAAATCAGAATATATAGAACAAAAGAATACAAATATCTTGGTTGTATGATAAGTGAAGATGGATGCACTAGAACTAAGGGTGAGAAAGTGGCAAAAGCAATGCAGTGGAGTGGACGGTTTAGTAGTGTGGCCAGATACAGAGCAAACAAGTGTGAATGTGTGTGAGAGGAATGTGGAAGTATGTTGCTGTACCTAGTGTCATGTATGGTATGAGTGCTCTTGCCTATAAGCACAGGGTCCAATCTCGCAGGATTTCTACACCGCCCAGCCCTCTCCCTCCACCTCCAAGCAACTACAGCACCACCTCCAAGCAGTCACAAAAATGTAAGGTTAAATTAATTTAGGTTAGGTTAATATCGCATCCTACACTATAGCACAGTATAGGTTTCACATAGACATAGACACAGCATAGTAATAGACATCAAGTTCGGTAAAATAGTTTACTCACCTCTTGGATACCTTACACATAGATATTCAGATACCAGAATGTGGTTAGCGAGAGCAGAGCGGAGATAGACGGGAATATATATAGAATAGAATAGAATAGAATTAGTACATTAGTTTAGAAATTAAGAAGTTAGATACCAACCACAGTAGGTAATATTATGTACACACTCGGTCAACATTTACTTGTTGTCGAACCCGAGTTCACTAGTAGACTGACTGCGAGTGTTGCTGTCTCGAGCGTTGCCAACTATTGGTCTCTCTAACTAGAACTTACACTACTCGCTATATTACACCCCTCCCTCCTTAATTAGAAACCCCCCCTGTATCCCCAGTCCCCTTATTCAATATAGTCAATCCTAAAGGTCCATTCTCACCACAGGCTTCCGAGCTCGGGTAGACCTGCGCGAGATGCTAGCGCTTGGAGGCTCGTGCGTCCTAGCCTCCTGGGTGGGAATCGGGTAATCAGGTGTTTCGGAGTCAGGTTCATGGGTCGGAGGTGGTGGGTATGAATTTTGAGCAGGTTGTGGAAACACAACGGTTTCCTCCGTAGGTTGTTCCAAGGGTTCAGGGATGGTGTTCGAGCAGGTAATAACTTGGTCCTGGTGTCGACGAACGACCTCTCCCCCCTTCAGTTGGCACTTGTAGGGTACCGGGCCTGTTTTCTCAATGGTGGTAGCAGGGGTCCATTTTGGGGAACCCGGCGTGTATTGACGGACCATCACAGGTGACTCCAGCGGAATGTCAACCGCGCGAGACCCTGGGTGGTATCTCTTCTGAGCGTCCTGGCGTTGAGCAACTTTGGACGCGATTGCTTCTGACGGCCAAAGCAGATCAAGACGAGAGCGAACTTTCCTGCCTAACATCAGTTCGGCAGGCGTAACACCTGTTGTCGTGTGAGGTGTTAGCCGATAGTTGAACAGGAACCTGTCTAGTGCTAGGCGTAGGGGTTCCGTTGACTTCCGTATATTCTTCTTGAAAGTTTGTACCATGCGCTCTGCCAGTCCATTAGTTGAAGGGTGGTATGGTGCGCTTGTAATATGTCGCATACCACATGCCTTCACAAATTCTTGGAATTCAGCCGATGTGAAACACGTTGCGTTGTCTGAAACAATTGTTACTGGGAATCCAAATGTCGCAAAAGTGTGTTTCAGGCACAAGATCGTTTCGCTAGAGGTTGTAGTAGATGTGGGAAAAATTTCAACCCACTTGGAGTGTGCATCCACGATCACTAGATAGTATTTTCCATCCATTGGGCCCGCGTAGTCAATGTGTATGCGATGCCAAGGCTTCGCAGGCCATTCCCACGGATGGAATTCAGCTTTCGTCGGTGCGGCTCGAGTGCTCAGGCACTCGCTGCATGACTTAGTTGTTTCTTCTAGATCTTTATCCAGAAGGGGCCACCACACGTAGCTGCGAGCTAACTCCTTCATCCTGGATGATCCAGCATGACCAGAGTGAAGTTCATCCACAATGGCTTGTCTGAGAGCTTGGGGTACAATAATTCTTGCTCCCCAGAGCACACAGCCATTTTGTGTGGACAATTCGTCTCGCCTCCTCGTATACGGAGCGAGATCAGGGTCACCAATTACCATCGAAGGCCAGCCTACTTGGCAGTATTTGTATACCTTTGAAAGTACTGGGTCCCTTAGGGTGCTGTCGCGGATGTGGGTGCTGGTGACTGGAGCTGACTCGAGGAAGTTTACTAAGGACGTCCATTCCGCAGGAATAGGTGTGGCTTCCTCGGGAGTTGTCAAGGGTAGACGACTGAGAGCATCAGCCGTACCCAACAGCACGCCAGACCGGTGACGCAAGGTGAACTTGTAAGACTGCAGTAGTAAAGCCCACCTTTGGATGCGCCCGGATGCCATCGGAGGAATGCTTCTACCCGGATCAAATAGTCCTAACAAAGGTTTGTGGTCCGTAACCACAGCGAAATCCTGTCCCCACAGGTAGCAATGAAATTTTCGAAGTGCGAACACCATAGCTAGGGCTTCTTTCTCAGTTTGAGAGTAGTTGCGTTCTGTTGCCGTTAGAGTTCGGGAGGCAAAATAGGCGGGGCGTTCAATCCCATCAATAAGGTGACACAGCACCGCTCCCACACCATACGCACTACTGTCAGCCACTACCACTATGGGTTTCTGAGGGTCAAAGTGGACTAGAGTCTGAGAGTCCAGGAGGGCTTGTTTAGATTTCTGGAAGGCTCTCTCCTGACTTGCATCCCATTTCCAAGGGGTTTTATCCCTCAGTAAGGTATTTAGGGGCTCCAGCATAGTTGCAGATGATTTTAGAAATTTCCTATAGAAATTTAGCAGCCCAAGGTAGGCTCTCAGTTGAGTTACATTAGTAGGAGCTGGTGCCTTCTGGATTGCTGCTACCTTCTCTGCAGTGGGGTGCAATCCATCCTTGTCAATTTGGTATCCAAGGTAGGATACCTGTGGCACTCCAATTTGACATATGTCCATTTTCAGTTTTAGCCCTGCCTCCTGTAGTTTAGATAGGACTTGATAGAGACGCTTGTTGTGCTCTTTCTCATTAGTGGCACTCACCAGGACGTCATCCAGGTAGCAGAACACTCCTGGGAGGCCCTGCAATAGTCCTTCCATGGCACGCTGAAAGATTCCAGGTGCGGACGCAATTCCAAAGCTGAGACGGTTGTAGGCAAATAAACCTCTGTGGGTGTTTATTACCGTGAGTTCCTTGGAGTCTTCATCCAAGGGTAGTTGAGCGTATGCCTGAGACATATCTAGCTTGGAGTATATAACTCCTCCTGCTAACCCGCTAAATAGATCCTCCACTCGGGGTATGGGGTAGGTATCAAGCCTAGTGGCTCTGTTGACTGTGAGTTTGTAATCCCCACATATGCGGATGCTTTGATCAGCCTTGAGCACAGGGACGATCGCCGCCGCCCATCTTGAATACTGTACAGGGGTGAGGATACCTTCCTGCACCAGTCTATCAAGTTCAGCCTCCACCTTAGGTCTAAGTGTGTAAGGCACGTTCCTGGCCTTACAGAACTTTGGTGGTATGGCTGGATCCACTTCTATTTTGAATTTCCTTCCCTTAAAGCAACCTAGACCTGGTTGAAAAAGGTCGGGGAATTTATTTGCTAACTCTTCAGGGCAAGTGATCAATTTGTTGACATTATTTGAAACTATGGTTAGCCCAAGAAAATCAATCAGGTCCATACCCAGCAAGGCTGGCCCCTCCTTGTCTACAACCACAATAGTTGCTAGCTGAGGAACCATACCACTAGATTCACGCTGGATGTTAGTCCTAATCTCCCCACAAACTACCAGCTCAGCTCCCCCATAAGTCCTAAGCTTAACATCAGAAGGTCTCAGCTCGGGTCTTGACTTAGCTGGTATTTTAGAGTAGGTGGCCATTGAAAGGATAGACCTGGCAGCACCTGTATCTACCTCCATCTCTAATGGCACACCATTTAGTAACAATTTTATTTTGATTGGGGGTTTCATTTCCTCGGCTAAAGCAAAAATGTCCCCATAACATTCTGGATTGGGGGCTGGGTAGTCTGCACTGGTTCCATTGCTAGTTCCATTAGGGTTAGGGTGGTTTTCCCTCCCCCTTTTTTCATGCATAGCATGCACAAAATTATTTTTGTTGCCTTTATCAGATTTCTGATTTTTCAATTTAAAACAACATTTCTTAAGATGGCCTTTTTGGCCACAACCATGACAAACACTGTCTTTATAGGGGCAATCTCTACGCCAGTGCAGATTACCACAGCCGCTGCATGCTGATTTGGGGTTAGCTTGAGTCTGAGTTTTGCCCTGAGGCTTAATAGCAGTTTGCTTTACTCTGCTCTGGCCTACATTTAGAATTGAATTTGGTTGCCTCAACCCCACTGTTTCTCTCAGTGTGGTTTCTTTAACAGTAGCTAGATCCATGGCCTTTTGCCATGTCAGGCCAGCCTCATTTAGCAAGCAATTTTGAATTTCATTACTGGACACACCCAAAATGAAACGATCCAGCAGGGTCTCTTCTAGCACTTCCTGTTTGAAATTACAGGTATTAGAAAGTGCTTTCAAGCTAGCCACAAAATCAGCAATGCTTTCCCCTTGTCTCTGGTTCCGCTTATGGAACCTAAATCTCTCAAAGATCTGGTTTCTTGTTGGCTTAAAATGCCGTCTCAACGCTTCCACAATCTCGTCATAAGTAGCATCAAGGACTTTCTTTGGAGACACAAGGTCCCTGATTAACCTATCAATTTTAGGACCCACTAGTGAAATTAAGGTGGGGGCTTTTTTATTTTCCTCTATTTTGTTTATTAAAAAATAGCAGTGTAATCTAGTTTCATAGTCTCCAAATTCTTCCTCTACAGGATTAAATTCTCCTACTGAACCTATCAATGGCATATTGAATTTTTAGTAAGTCAAACACACTGTAAAAAAAAATTTTCACAGCACAAATAGTACAATCACTTGATCAATTTTAATTTTCTCCACTAGTCTAGCCAGTCTAGCAACACCAGTGAGCCAGTGTTTAGAAAAACCAGTGTTTAGAAAAACAATAACAAAAAATTTCACTAGGCAAATTTTATGTTCCCTCACTAGTCAGTAGTCACTACCACTTAGTCACTTCCAGCAGTTCTACCAAATCCTCGTCGCCAATATCGCATCCTACACTATAGCACAGTATAGGTTTCACATAGACATAGACACAGCATAGTAATAGACATCAAGTTAGGTAAAATAGTTTACTCACCTCTTGGATACCTTACACATAGATATTCAGATACCAGAATGTGGTTAGCGAGAGCAGAGCGGAGATAGACGGGAATATATATAGAATAGAATAGAATAGAATTAGTACATTAGTTTAGAAATTAAGAAGTTAGATACCAACCACAGTAGGTAATATTATGTACACACTCGGTCAACATTTACTTGTTGTCGAACCCGAGTTCACTAGTAGACTGACTGCGAGTGTTGCTGTCTCGAGCGTTGCCAACTATTGGTCTCTCTAACTAGAACTTACACTACTCGCTATATTACAGTTAAGTTAAGTTAAGTTAGGTTAAGAGATTAGGTTAAGTTAGGTTAAGTTGGGTTAGGCTAGGCCAAATTCAGTTAGTTTTAGGTTAACTTAAAAAAGTTTAAAAATGCCTGTTTTTGCTTGCCAAGATGGAGGGTCGAATAGCCAAACACCAGCGGTCTTTGTAAAAACTTATTATAATGATTGAATACAGGTTAACTTTCGTATTCCGCTGTAGTATCCACATACTAAGTACTTGTAGTGGTTATAATGCAGTGAATAATAATGAATGTATAACGAACAGATAGTTTAATAAACCTCAGTAGTACTACATAGTTCAATAATTGGCGCGAATGGCAACTTTATGTAGCTACTCGGAGGTGGAGGGAGAGGGTTGGGTCGTGTAGAAATCCTGCGAGATTGGACCCTGTGCTGCCTGGAATGGAAGTGATCTTGGAAAGCTGGATGTAATACAAAATAAGGTAAGACGTTTAGCATTGGGTGCTCCAAAATGGACAGCTACAAAAGCCATTAGAGGTGACCTAGGGTGGAGCCTATTTTCAGAAAGAATGATGAAAGCGGTGCTTAATTATAAGGTGAGAATTGAAAAAATGCAGAATAGCAGATGGGAAAAGCGAATTTTTGAATGGAATCTGAGTGTAAGCTATTGGGAGAAAGTGTGTTGGGGGCATACAAGGAAACTTAGTATGCATAAGATTATTCATGTTAGAATTGAGAGACCTGTTATGACTGGAGTTTAATAAATGTTGGAGGTGTAGGGCTTGAGTAGGACTGCAAGCGGTGGAAAAAAGAGATTGAGAAGCAAACAAAAGAGTAGGGATTGAATAAGTGGAAGCTTAGCATGATGCGGAAGCCTACACTTAACTGGTATATGAAAAAGGAAGCACCTAAGTTTGAGATGTTCTATGATGGTAGTTTTGGAAGTCAACTCTTGTTTGCTGTGAGATGTAAGTCATTGAGTGTGAACAAACATACATGGAGGTGGAATGAGAATAATAACAGATTATGTCGGCAGTGTCATAGTGGAGTGGAGGAAACAATTAGGCATTTTGTGCTGAAATGTGGTAAGTATTAGCAAGAAAAAGAGCGTTTCATGAATGTGGTGCTTTAGCAGTGTGGAGAGAATGATGGTATGCCAGATGTGCTGAAGATGATTGTGAAATGAGCTGTATTGTTGGATTGGATCAGGAGTGTAATTTGAGTGTCATTGAAGCTATGAAAGTTTTTATTGTACGTGCCTGGAGTAAAAGACAGTGACTGGTATGAGCCAGTCATGTAAAGTGGGCTGTAATAACCCAGCATGCCTGGGGATGGTGTCTTGACGTACTGGTTATCCCAGTGATGCCATCAAATGGCAGTTGTGACAAGGATTGGTGGATCCCGAATAGTATTGGACAAGTCTGGTACACAGGCGCTGAACCCTTTGTGTGAATATTGTATTGAGGAGGTGTAGTATCTCAATATAGGCCTTTCAGGCATGATGTCCTTATCACACTTGGTTTGGGATATCGCGGCACCGGCGGAAGCGTCTTAACCGCAAGACGGAGCCGACGGAAACGCTTGTTGCGGATTGCCCTATGTCTATATCGTACTTGGGTTCAAATGGGTCGGAAGCGCCCTGACCGCACGCGCCGGAAACCGTGCCTTGGGAGCGCATCGCATTGGTATGCACCGGAAGAGCATTGTTTAACTTCCGAGCGCTATAGCTTATAAGCAGTGTCGGTGTTTGGATGACTCAGTACAAGAATAGGAACCTAGCTAAGAGTTTCCTTTTCCTACTCCTGAAGCTAACGCTTCAGTTACGGTAGTTACAGCTGCCGATACTGTAGTTTGCAGCTACAATTACTAATCCTAATACCGTGATGAAAAACCACGATATAACAAATGGCGACGAAGATTTCGAATCTCCAAAGTAAATTTGAAGGTTACAAGTGCTCCGAAATTAAGATGGCGCATTCTACAGTTGGCTGTACTCCATTCGACGTTGAAGTGGAAACAGTGATTAATAATCTACAACGAAGAATTTAACCTACGTTACTCACTGATGCTACATATGAGGAACTTGAAGGAAAGTTAAACAACAATTTAAAATCAAGAAATTCACTGTTGGCGCATCTGTTACATTTCTAAACAGAGAGCAAAGTGTTAATGAATCCATACAAAGTTATGCTAAAACGTTAAATGACTTAGCATTTTCGTGCAACTACGAAAATTGCGGTCGCGATCGTCTCATGAGAGATGCTCTTGTGGCCGGTCTACATTCAGCGCAAATTCTCAGCGCGGTTCTACAGAAGTGTGACAGCAAGTCCTTCAACGAATGCGTTGAACATGCAAAACTCATTGAACAGTAAAGCTTCGAAGCTCCAGATATTATTCGTGAGGATTCACCTTCATCGTTTTTCACTACAGAAAAACTACAGCCGAATTACATATGCATTCGCTGCGGAACTAGGCAGAAGCACCTTACAAAGAATTGCTATGCCCTAAAATTAAATTATTGAAATGCAAATAACGTGGAAAAATAGGCCACATTTCTAAAGTTTGCAATTTACGACTGCAGCACGACCTCCTCCTGTTGAGCCTATACGAAGGGGACCTACACAAGAAGAATTTGACGCAGCTCGCACTTACATAGTGCAGCTGGAAAGGAGCGGTACTCAGTGCAACGTCAGAAGAGAAGATGTGTCAATGAAGAGTTCAAGTACGCCTCCACAGCGGAAGAACGAAGTTATTCTACAAAAGCCTAGGAACGATACTTGTGGCGGTAACTATGTTCATAATTTCTCTGATGTACAAACTAATTACGCGTTATTTCAGTCGCATTGTATTCCTCAAAATATCACAAAACTTGCTCCCTCTATTGCGCTAAACAATCGTAAATATGTTACTTCTAGAGATAGAGTTCATCCTAAACATTCTGTGTCCAGGTCTAAGCCTATGTATGTAACTCAATTTGATGTCGGTGATCATGTTCTTGCTCTGAATTTAAGAAGTGGTCCCAAGTGGCTGAAGGGAATTATTGTTAGTAAAGTGGCTGTTAATGTCTTTCATGTTCAAATATTAGCATTAAATGTTATCTTGAAGAGACATTCAAATCAGTTGTTGCACAGTAGTTTGGGATCTATCCGTAGTGGGGAAACAGAGACTCCTGCTTTGCAACCTGTTAGCAGTTCACCTGTACAAAATGAACCTCGTAAATAACTAAACCTGTAATGCGAATAGGTTGCTGAGTCTTCCTTCCTTGTGTTAAATATTCATCTAAAGGGAGGGAAATTGTAGTATCTCAATATAGGCCTTTCAGGCATGATGTCCTTATCACACTTGGTTTGGGATATCGCGGCACCGGCGGAAGCGTCTTAACCGCAAGACGGAGCCGACGGAAACGCTTGTTGCGGATTGCCCTATGTCTATATCGTACTTGGGTTCAAATGGGTCGGAAGCGCCCTGACCGCACGCGCCGGAAACCGTGCCTTGGGAGCGCATCGCATTGGTATGCACCGGAAGAGCATTGTTTAACTTCCGAGCGCTATAGCTTATAAGCAGTGTCGGTGTTTGGATGACTCAGTACAAGAATAGGAACCTAGCTAAGAGTTTCCTTTTCCTACTCCTGAAGCTAACGCTTCAGTTACGGTAGTTACAGCTGCCGATACTGTAGTTTGCAGCTACAATTACTAATCCTAATACCGTGATGAAAAACCACGATATAACAGGAGGGAATTGTAGGCCGTTACAAAGGCCCCGACGCTGTCGGCCCTCAATTTCAAGTTCAAGTTCAAGTCCAAGTCCCTACTTCCTATACAAGGATATAATGTCGACATCAGCTATTGAAAATAATTTGAACTTTTACGAGCATAGGCTTCATCTGCAGGTTTTTTAATTCGAATCGTGATTTGTGTGTTCAATTTAGGTCATGAATTGTACAACCTGTTATCTACACGTGATATTGGTGAACTAATGTAGAGATTGACTGTTTTGGTCTTTAAAATAGATGATAATTCTTAGATGTTTATTCTTTATTTATTCCATATTTAATTTAAATTGTGTAAGTCATGAAAAATCATTAAAAGAATGTCGTTTTCTTTTGTGTTTTTTAATATTTCATGACTCTCTAGGACAAAATAATGTGCACGTAAAAAGAGACATTCGTTTCTCAATTCATTGCCGTGAGTGTTGAGGAAGGTATTTTTGCGATTGATATTATTCAGCCTAATATTTATTATTGTCTCATTGCAAAAAAATTTAAAATCAAAATAAATTCGAGTGACGATTAAAACCAGTATTCATGATATAAATATAATATAAATTCATGAAACTCATTTATGTACACGTAAATGAATTTAAAATGTATATATGGACACTTACATGAACATAGCACTTAGCAATGAAGTTTGATGAAAATATTTATCACTCGAGTTCTCTCAAAGATCGTAATTCCAGCTCTGTCTGTGCCAAATTTCCCGGTTTAGGATCACCAACTCCCGTTCAGGTGCAGCCAGCAGCGCAGCCTCAGTGACAGTTGGTCACTTCGATAATACTTCAATCGATCAGAGGCAACTGTAATCCCATCCGTATCATACATGGAACATGAATGCCTACAGTGAACGTAGCTGTTGTATGAAAATGTGTGAGCTCCATACCTACACTAGCACCGTACCTACACCAGCACCGTACCTACACCAGCACCGTACCTACACCAGCACCGTACCTACACCAGCACCGTACCTACACCAGCACCGTACCTACACCAGCACCGTACCTACACCAGCACCGTAACAACTGATGTCTTAACATATAAAATAAGAATAAGAAGAAAACGGTAATGTATTGATTTCTACAAATATGATAATTTAAAGAACAATAATAACGCAAACAGCATCAACGATGGTGGTTCGCGCGTTGATGTTCAGTTGAATTCAACACTGAAGTGAAATACTACTTCACATGGACTTTGATAGCTCTATATTAAAATAACTTAGTCATTCATTTAAGAACAGGTGAATTGTTTTTAGATTTCATGAGATGATATTAGAAATACGATAAAAACTGCGATAAAAAATAAACTCGCTGAAACTTTCATACGACTGAATTTTCAATCATATCATTGTTTGACAATAACCTGACATATATGTGAAGTCGTCAAGTTCATATTCCTAAAATTTAGGTGGAGCGAAGCCAATTTGCGTCGCGTATTTTATATTAGGTTATATTAATAAACATTTGTAGCCTATTCGGCTCATATCGCAGAAGTTCTACCATAGAGATGGCGTAAGGTGGGGATACCTTAACGTGCACGTTACCTCCGACGAAGTACAAGATACACTGAAAGAAAGCTGTTCGCTTGAGTTAGTCCGTCATTTAAGTAACCGACTTCCTGAACACAAACCTGTGCTCAATTTCTGCGAGCTGCCGCAATTTTGCGGTGCAGCTTACTGCCTGAATGTTGAATGTTGCATTGTTTGGCCGTGAGTGATGAGACAAATGAGGGCTGATGGTGGGGATGAATGTTAGTTAATAACTTTTGAACAGTTGCCGTGAACATAACGCCTGCAGACGCAGTAATTAGTAAAAAATTTAGTTAAACACATTTCAAACTGAACTATTGGTAGGCCCAATTATATTTTTATTATTGTCACTTTCAACAAAATATGCTCATTTAACTTCGAAAAACCTACGGGAGCAACTGTACTATTTTTCAGAGTGAGTGAGTTGGCTGTGTGTTTATTCGTGTTGTTAGTGAATGGGAGGAAGCTTTCATGTTGACTTGTGTTCCGTTGTGGGGAATGTTGATGTCTTGACTGTTTTGTTGTTGTTGTTCTTGTTACTATTTTCACTTTCGTATTTCTATTATAATGTGTGGCTTTTTTTTCATCTAGCTGTTGTTTAATATCATCTTTTACGTAACGATTTAACAATCACTTTCATCATAGCAATGTACGCCAAATGGCCATGTAATTCCTTCCTTATAGTTGCCCGAGCCAACAACATAATATTTTGCATCGCGTTATAGGTCGTCCTGAGACCGGTGCACCTAAACAGGAAGTTGGTGATCCTAAGACGGTGTCGGGTCGGGATTTCTTGTGTTGCTATTCGTGTTGTTATCAATATGGGAAAGCCCACCTAAGATACTGTTGCCTATATAACGAGCTGTAATATCAGGCCGTGAGGCATTCAGAGACAGTCGAGAGCAGCCACCGCCGGGTTTGCGGAGTGTGCCGTTCATTGTATTCCTTATATCTCAGCACATAACTCCAATAAAGTATCATCGCGATCTGAGTGTCACTCTACCTCCCCCTTCTTACGCAAAAGATACTTAGACGATCCCTAGAACCGAACCTGTCTGTGAGACACTAGCTAGGACCTCAGGAAATAACATCCGTGATGAAATCGGGAACCCCCGAACCTTACAGCAGGAAATTTGGCGTAGCGGATGTCCTGAACATGTGTTCATGTATTACAATGACGCCAAAAGTACAATGATAATAACTCTAATCATGATAAAGCGAAATGACGAGCAATGAAAAGAGTACCAAAGTTACACGATATTATTGCAATGGACAAATTAAATTTCCATAGTTATCCTTCGAAAACACTGACCACTCGCTCAGCTTGTATGCTTAATTTTGATGTCACATAACTTAAATTTCCACGAATAGAGAATTAATTACAAAAAATACCTTTCGATTCAAATCATTTAAACCATCATTGTTTGAGTCGTCAAATTAGGCATAAAAGATTTTTTCAAATTCAACAACGTCAACTTTAGAGAGAGAAATTTTGATTAAGTCTGTGAGGCAGAGCGCAACGCGCGTTTGCCTGAACGTATAAATTATGTGAGCCGATGTCGGCTGCCCCAATACGAGTTGACTCGTGCTACAGCGAGGGGGGAGTGTAGCGTGTGTGTTGGTGTGTCCTGTGGTGTTGTTGTCTGCCACTAGTTTCTGCGTCTGTAGGTGTTGTTGTCTGCCACTAGTTACTGCGTCTGCAGGCGTTGTTGTCTGCCACTAGTTACTGCGTCTGCAGGTGTTGTTGTCTGCCACTAGTTACTGCGTCTGCAGGTGTTGTTGTCTGCCACTAGTTACTGCGTCTGCAGGTGTTCTTGTCTGCCACTAGTTACTGCGACTGCAGGTGTTGTTGTCTGCCACTAGTTATTGCGTCTGCAGGTGTTGTCTGCATCTAGTTACTGCGTCTGTAGGTGTTGTCTGCCACT
This sequence comes from Morinoia aosen, assembly GCA_030386875.1. Taxonomy (NCBI): domain Eukaryota; kingdom Metazoa; phylum Arthropoda; class Malacostraca; order Amphipoda; family Talitridae; genus Morinoia; species Morinoia aosen. The sequence continues at coordinate 104,102,325 of CM059576.1, read as the reverse complement.
AGTTACTGCGTCTGCAGGTGTTGTCTGCCACTAGTTACTGCGTCTGCAGGTGTTGCCTGCCACTAGTTACTGCGTCTGTAGGTGTTGTTGTCTGCTACTAGTTACAGCGTCTGCAGGTGTTGTCTGCCACTAGTTACGGCGTCTGCATGTGTCTGCCACTAGTTACAGCGTCTGCAGGTGTTGTCTGCCACTAGTTACTGCGTCTGCAGGTGTTGTCTGCCACTAGTTACTGCGTGTGCAGGTGTTGTCTGCCACTAGTTACAGCGTCTGCAGGTGTCTGCCACTAGTTACAGCGTCTGCAGGTGTTGTCTGCCACTAGTTACTGCGTCTGCAGGTGTTGTCTGCACTAGTTACAGCGTCTGCAGGTGTTGTCGGCCACTAGTTACAGCGTCTGCAGGTGTTGTGTCCGCAGCAATAGTATCACAGCCAACTAACATGTAGACAAACCATCAGCTCTCACGCCTCACTGCCTACGGCCAAACGCTGCATGTGGCACATCTAGGCAGCAGCTACACAGAACACGGCGGCGCGCTGGCAGAGACCGACCCCAGCTTTGTATTCGGGACATCGAGTAGCCAAAGCAACGACCTCACTCCAGCATGCACCCCATTACACTCCCCTACCTCGTATTGAAGTAAGACTCACACTTTGTTCTGCCGCTTACGGCTGCAAAATTTAACATGAGATGTTGAAGAGATAACTCATCTTGGAATTGGGTTTGCACCGCATGACTTTGATAAATATAAATTATATAGGTAGAAATATTTGAATGGTCGTTTTTAAAAAGTCGGAAAATTGACAATTAACTCTATTTAAAGTTGCTAAAAATTAACTTTGTCGACATTTTTAACCCCATTTTAATGTTAATTCTCACGAAATCTGTAGGTGAAAATAGAAGTTTTCATGGTTGACAAAATTATTTTATTTTTATTTCATCAAAATAAAAATCAAGGAATTTATAACACTAGGTTTCAATTCCATTGAAATCAATATGTTAACCCCCATTGTTGCACTACTGGCATTATTCTCGTTTTTAAATTTTCATAGTGGGCCGAATCAATACATCACCGTTTTCTTTTTATTATATACGTTAAGACATCAGTTGTATGGTGCTGGTGTAGGTACGGTGCTGGTGTAGGTACGGTGCTGGTGTAGGGACGGTGCTGGTGTAGGGACGGTGCTGGTGTAGGTACGGTGCTGGTGTCGGTACGGTGCTGGTGTAGGTACGGTGCTGGTGTAGGTACGGTGCTGGTGAAGGTACGGTGCTGGTGTAGGTACGGTGCTGGTGTAGGTACGGTTCTGGTGTAGGTACGGTGCTGGTGTAGGTACGGTGCAGGTGTTGGTACGTTGCTGGTGTAGGTACGGTGCTGGTGTAGGTACGATGCTGGTGTAGGTACGGTGCTGGTGTAGGGAGGGTGCTGGTGTGGGTTCGGTGCTGGTGTAGGGAGGGTGCTGGTGTGGGTACGGTGCTGGTGTAGGGAGGGTGCTGGTGTAGGTACGGTGCTGGTGTAGGGAGGGTGCTGGTGTAGGTACGGTGCTGGTGTAGGTACGGTGCTCGTGTAGGGAGGGTGCTGGTGTAGGTACGGTGCTGGTGTAGGGAGGGTGCTGGTGTAGGTAGGGTGCTGGTGTAGGGAGGGTGCTGGTGTAGGTACGGTGCTGGTGTAGGTACGGTGCTGGTGTAGGGAGGGTGCTGGTGTAGGTACGGTGCTGGTTTAGGTACGGTGATGGTGTAGGTACGGTGCTGGTGTAGGTACGGTGCTGGTGTAGGGAGGGTGCTGGTGTAGGGAGGGTGCTGGTGTAGGTACGGTGCTGGTGTAGGTACGGTGCTGGTGTAGGTACGGTGCTGGTGTAGGTACGGTGCTGGTGTAGGTACGGTGCTGGTGTAGGTACGGTGCTGGTGTAACACCACGTCGGACAGGATCCATCATTTTGATGATGTCAATTTCGAATGACCAAATTCAGATGACCCGCTTGTCAGATATCTATAATTATGTGTGATGTCAATAATTTTGGTGAGCATATATCGGCTACTCTCATGTGCTCTAGCCAGGTAAGAGCGTTTCTTCTTGGTGGTGCGTCCTCGACCGGTGGGTGTTTGTCACTCGTTACATGCTGCAGGTGTTGTTGTCCGCCACTAGTTACTGCGTCTGCCTGTGTGTTCAATGCAATTGTATCATAGTTGACTAATATTTTCATAATCAGCTAATATGTCTCATTGCCTACGGCTAAACGATGCAATTTTGTATACTCATAGAGTAAGCTGTGTAGGAAAATTTCGGCGTGCTGGCAGTAACTGATCACAGATTTGTGTTCAGAAAGTCAAGTTTCTTAACCCAAATTGCTTTAACTCAAACGAATATTTTGTTGAAAGCTCCTCTAAGCCTAGCCGATGTCAGAATTTTCACTTAGACGGGCGCTATAGGATATCTGACACGCGGAAGGAAGGGGATGAAAGAACAGAAATTTTAATTCACGCAGATTTTCACTCCGCATTCATTTTATTATATTCCCAACAGGGCAAAAGGAAGCATCAAAACGGCTATGCCGTCAACAAGCCCCAAATTATTTAGGGTTTTCAATAATTTTATTTCAATACATAAACTCGGTTTAAAATTTACATTAAAAAGTGCCTCAGCTCGAGTCGAAGCGGGGCAGACAAGGAAGGTTAATTTTGAGTAGAGTAAGACGCATGGGGTGCTCCACAGCGCCTCAAGCAGACGCAGTTCACGATTAAAGACGGGGTGGCCGCAGCGAACTCAGCACGGCTTAAGATTGTGGGAAAGTATCCCGACCAAGAGAAGACAGAGGGTGTTCCCGCTGCAGGAAGAATTCAAGAGAAAACCTAATTAGCGATAACTTAATAAACCCGAATTGGGTCACTAATATGCAAATCAGATTGCAAATTATGCTCAGAAATATCACGTTTAGAATAAACCGAACTGTAAAAGGGCACCACCAAGCCTTACGTACCTAAGGCAGAGCGGCCGACAAACTAAAGAAAACACCAGCGGCCGCAAGGCCGAACGGAAACCATTGGGAAGAGAACGATACGATGGAGCGGTCACCGCTTACTGAAAAAAATAAACAAACTAAACAATCTCAACATACGACCGACGAGAGGATATTGTAAATAAATCAAGTCAGAGCAAACACAGAAGAACAAAGCTAGCACACACCTGAACTTAATTGTGGCTTCAGTGGAAAAAGTTTCCTTCAAGGCCCGAAAGAATTTAAGGGAAAATAGGTTAAGGTCATTGGACTTTAAATAAGATCAATTCACTTCGAATAGGACACCTAATCCAAACTTTAGTTAGAGTTTAGATCAATTTTTAGAGGTGCACCCATTCAATCAATGCTTAGAAAAAGCTTCAAGCGCGGCAAGCCGCAGGTAATGTTAGACACAACGGTGTCGTTTAGTAATTAAATGCCAATGATAAAGACAAGCCAGAATTTCAACTGTGGCAAGAGAGCCAACGAAAATATAACGAAACGAAAATAGGCCATTCACACAAAATAAACATAGGATTTGATATGAAAGAAGAGCAAGAACGGGCACCTAGGTCAGGATACTTCAACCCTCATAGCGCGAGGAATAGCCGGTAACCAGCAGGGTCGACGTGGCTCGTAGAGCACCAGCCGGCGCATCCGCCGTCCGCCCAATCTCAGAGCAAAATGACGTCACAATGAGAGCGCAACCGCCACCTTAACGCCACCATGCACCACACTACTACTGAAAGTTATGATTTATTTCTTGAGGAAAAGTAGGGTTCAAATATTTTGGAAGATAATTAAAGACAAATTTAATTTAGAGCCGATGAGAAATTCACGTTATGGAAAAATTTCTCATACCGAGACCACTACCCTCATAGGGCTGGAACTCAGTAGTTAATCCATCTATCATGAGAGTCTAGCCTGCCTATACCAAATCTTAGAGTTTGAATTTACCAACACTACTTCCGAAATTGGTTTTAGTTGACGGTCATACTAATTTACCAAATGTAATATCGTAAGATTGAAAAATAAAAGTTAAAGATTCTTTATTTCGAAAAGTTCCATTTCTACAAGAAGAAAATTCATTCATAATTTGTTTTCGATTATATTTATTCATTTCTAATCGTGCAAATTCATTTTCGTTTGTTTTGAATACTTCTGAAATGACGCGGCTCCTAATCTATTTTCTGGGAGAATTATTTGACCATGAGAGATTTGTTCCGCAGGACAACATCCCGCCTATCTTTGTAAAGAAAAGAGGAAAAGAAAAACAGTTTGTTTCCAATAAAAATGGTGCAAGAAAGATAGTACCATAATTTTTTCAAATATCTTAAAGTTAATACACTTAGATGATACACACACATGAGTATTGTAATACCCATGTCACTAATCGAAAAGAAATGATTGAGGGCAATGTACTCCTAATGTTGCTTAATCTACATTTGATGATGCATGTAATTATAATTATAAGAGACAATACAATTTCATAGACGATGCCTTTTCATTGTGGGGTGAAAACACTTTTGACAGTTTACATGTACATGACATAAAACTTTGATATTCTTGACGCCAGGAAAAAATATTAGAATTGCTTTTTTCGTCATGTTTAAAAATATCATTTTAAGGAAGCATGAAAAAATATACATTAAAACCTGAGGACCACGAAAATTACAAGTTTTAAATTTCTAATTAAAAAATTTTAACATTACGGTCATTAGTTGAAAAGAATTTTATCTGAGAATAAATGGATGATCACACAACAAATTGATAGTTTTTCAAGTGAATGCTTTACAATAATAAAGAGACGGCGAGTTAGGTAATGTTACACGTTGAGAGTGAACAGAAAAAAAGACCGGTATCTTTAGTTAAAATGCTTGTTGTCAGTTTAGTATACACAATTGTGCATATGCGCATGTAAATATATACACATATACATGCACAATGCACATACATGCACACATGCCCAAATACACATATATGCCCTAGGACAATCACAATACATGTGCGTTTACAAAAATGCTGTGCGATGTACTGAAATATAGGATAATGAGCAAAGGAAGTTCGTGACAACTTTTCATTATGTGTTGCTGTTTACAATTTCGAATGAAATATTGTAGCAATGTTTATTGAAATATTGTAACGAGACAATCATTGGTTGATAAGCGTCTTATTTTTCATATGTGGGTGATCGCGCAAGAAATATACATATATTTTTTTATAAATGCTTTACAATAATGAAGCGAAATGAAGTATTACGTAGTGACACATACATCTATCTACGCACACATAGCGTGCACGTAAACATATACACAAGTAAGCATGTGCGCAAATATCAGCGTAAACTAGTCAGTATAAACTAGCATTCCAATCGAGGGACTCGGAGAAAATATCTTTTATCACGGCATGAATTTCATGATATTTCTGTACTAAAAATCGTGGCACAAAACAGTCTACCTGAGTCAGAAACATGGAAACGATTGTTCTATAACTGTTCCCAGGTACAGAATATTTCCAGAAATACGTGAGGCCTAGGTGCGGTTGTTATAATATACTCTAGAGCGTAAGAGATGATATGATAATTTGCACTACACTAGCCCAACAAGAGCATTTTTGAACGTGAATACGAAATAAAATATGAATGTCCCTTAAGGGTTTCATATTAGAAAAAAATCACATTCTTTTTGATATATGGTGCAGAATATCTGCAATTGATAAACATACATAGTACCATGACGGTCTAGTTTGATGCGTGCACAAAAACGGAGAGGAAAGACATAAAATGCATCCTGTGGCTGGTTTATTTACTTCAAATAGAGCTCGTTAATTCATGAAAGCAATTATGATACTGAACTTTGTGGTTTGAAAACATAACATTTTACATGTACAAGACATCGAATCATTGTTGATGCTATTTGCATTATAATCACTTCCTGTGTTTTTTACTGTGTAAATCAGTTCTCTAACGTTTTTTGTCAATATGTGCATTAAACTTCTGGTGCTGGTGTAGGTACGGAGCTACAACCCTGTACCTACACCAGCACCATAATAACAAATACCACAACGTAACAATAAGAACAAAACGGTAACATGTTGATATTCACATTTATGTAAATGTGAGAAGCGGTGTAGTATCAATTGTAAAAGTAGCATGTTTTTGTTCCGTGGAATTGAATAATAAAGTAAAAAAACCCATCCATTCAATTCTGATGACTGATCATAAAAATGAATTAGTTTACCTTCAAAAATGTTTAAATGATTCAACTAATTTTGTGTGAACGGAACGGAATGTGCTTATTTATTTGTTGGAAAAAAATTCTCTTAGCTTTCCAAAGTTTAGAATTTCAGAATAAACGATATTACAATACAATGTCAGGTTAATATTTTCACTTCTCAAATGAATATACGGCAACACAACTGGCTTCGAGCATTCGCGTTGTTCTAATATTGGAAACCCGAACGTAGAAAAGCAATACAAAAACTTTTTACAGCCGCTCGCGGCGCATCATGCTATCGACATTCTGTACGCCACATATGGTTGTGTAGTTATTATTACACTCTGAATTGCTCACTAATGATTGAAATATCTGCACGGTTGATTAAAGTTATCTTATTGAGATAATTGACTTCCAAGCACACACCTGAGGTCAGTTTTTGTAAGCACGCCGCCATTTTTACTAAGCAGCTTACTGCCTGAATATTCAAAATTGCATCGTTTAGCCGTAGGTAATGAGACATTAGCTGATGGTGGTGGGGACATTGCTGTGAACACATCTGCAGACGCAGTAACTAGTGGCAGACAGCACCTGCAGACGCAGTAACTAGTGGCAGACAACACCTACAGACGCAGTAACTAGTGGCAGACAACACCTGCAGACGCAGTAACAAGTGGCAGACAACACCTACAGACGCAGTAACTAGTGGCAGACAACACCTGCAGACGCAGTAACTAGTGGCAGACAACAACACCTGCAGACGCAGTAACTAGTGGCAGACAACACCTGCAGACGCAATAACTAGTGGCAGACAACACCTGCAGACGCAGTAACTAGTGGCAGACAACACCTGCAGAGGCAGTAACTAGTGGCAGACAACACCTGCAGACGCAGTTACTAGCGGCAGACAACAACACCTGCAGACGCAGTAACTAGTGGCAGACAACACCTACAGAAGCAGTAACTAGTGGCAGACAACACCTGCAGATGCAGTAAATAGTGGCAGAGAGCAACACCTGTAGACGCAGTATACTACTGGCATACGAGCTTCCTCATTGGGCCATGCCTCAATGTTACGAGCCTCCTCATTGGTTCATCTTTTAATGTTACAAGCAACCTCATTGGGCCATTCCTTGATGTTACGAGCCTCCTCATTGGGCCCTGCCTCATAGATACGAGCCTCCTCATTGGGCCATGCCTCAATGTTACGAGCCTCCTCATTGGGCCATGCCTCAATGTTACGAGCCTCCTCATTGGTTTATCACTCAATGTTACAAGCCACCTCATTGGGCCATTCCTCGATGTAACGAGCCTCCTCATTGGGCCATTCCTTGATGTTACGAGCCTCCTCATTCGGCCATGCCTCAATGTTAAGAGCCTCCTCATTGGACCATGCCTCAATGTTACGAGCCTCCTCATTGGGCCATGCCTCAATGTTACGAGCCTCCTCATTGGTTTATCACTCAATGTTACAAGCCACCTCATTGGGCCATTCCTCGATGTAACGAGCCTCCTCATTGGGCCATTCCTTGATGTTACGAGACTCCTCATTCGGCCATGCCTCAATGTTAAGAGCCTCCTCATTGGGCCATGCCTCATTGTTACGAGCCTCCTCATTGGGCCATGCCTCAATGTTACGAGCCTTCTCATTGGGCCATGCCTAAATGTTACGAGCCTCCTCATTGGGCCATGCCTCAATGTTACGAGCCTCCTCATTGGTTCATCACTCAATTTTACAAGCCACCTCATTGGGCCATTCCTCGATGTAACGAGCCTCCTCATTGGGCCATGCCTGAAAGTTACGAGCCTCCTCATTGGGCCATGCCTCAATGTTACGAGCCTCCTCATTGGGCCATGCCTCAATGTTACGAGCCTCCTCATTGGTTTATCACTCAATGTTACAAGCCACCTCATTGGGCCCTTCCTCGATGTAACGAGCCTCCTCATTGGGCCATTCCTTGATGTTACGAACCTTCTCATTGGGCCGTGCCTCAATGTTAAGAGCCTCCTCATTGGGCCATGACTCAATGTTACGAGCCTCCTCATTGGGCCATGCCTAAATGTTACGAGCCTCCTCATTGGGCCATGCCTCAATGTTACGAGCCTCCTCATTGGTTCATCACTCAATGTTACAAGCCACCTCATTGGGCCATTCCTCGATGTTACGAGCCTCCTCATTGGGTCATCACTCAATGTTACAAGACACCTCATTGGGCCATTCCTTGATGTTACGAGCCTCCTCATTGGTCCACGCCTCAAAGGTACGAGCCTCCGCATTGTGCTGGTGTAGGTACGGTGCTGGTGTAGGTACGGTGCTGGTGTAGGTACGATGCTGGTGTAAGTACGGTGCTGGTGTAGGTGCGGTGCTGGTGTATGTACGGTGCTGGTGTAGGTACGATGCTGGTGTAGGTACGGTGCTGGTGTAGGTACGGTGCTGGTGTAGGTACGGTGCTGGTGTAGGTACGATGCTGGTGTAGGTACGGTGCTGGTGTAGGTACGGGGCTGGTGCAGGTACGGTGCTGGTGTAGGTACGGTGCTGGTGTAGGTACGGTGCTGGTGTAGGTACGGTGCTGGTGTAGGTGCGGTGCTGGTGTAGGTACGGTGCTGGTGTAGGTACGGTGCTGGTGTAGGTACGGTGCTGGTGTAGGTCCGGTGCTGGTATAGGTCGGTGCTGGTGTAGGTACGGTGCTGGTGTAGGTACGGTGCTGGTTTATAATTACACAATGAGCAGATAAAATGGGATCGAAGCAGCCGCTAAAATGTTAACACCGTCTAATTTCGTTGGAAGATAGCATGTTTCATCACGGGATCATGAGCCTGAGTGAGAAGGAGCAGCAAGAGGACGGTCCGTGCGACAACACCTGCCGGGATCTACCACGAGAGCCTGACATGTTCGCGCTGCAGAGTGTGCCGGCTGAAGTTATCGCACGAACCCTCTTGCTACTTCTTCTCAAAAAATAGTGTGGGAAAATTCTTTACGGTAACGATAATATTACGAGAATGTAATGTTTGTTTGCGTTCTCATAGAGTGGAAAATATATTTCACGCTGATTATGTGATTTTTTGTGGGCCCCATCGATGTGTTGAGTGTTGTTTCCTGTTGCCCCTATCTTTACTTTTCTATATGATCTGATGCATTGCTATTTTAGCCTATAGTTGTTATTGCCTGCGGTTAAATAAAGCTTTTTTATTTAACGAACGAATTAGTTTCACAGCAAGCTGTTGGTACGCTAGAAGTAAATGAGAAGTATTGATATTAGCATGTCTACGGTAGCATAAATCAGCATGTCTATTGTTGAATAAATCAGCATGTCCATTGTAGCAAAAATTAGCATGTCTATTGTAGCATAAATCAGCATGTCTATTTTAGCATAAATCAGCATGTCTATAGGAGATCACATCAGCAAAATAATCCATCAATCTGGCCATGAATCCGCTTAGCTGTAAAATGAATTAGGGAGTGACAAAATTAGCAACTCACCCCAAAATATTTGGAGATCCATCTTGCTCTAATTGGTCCTCATAAAGAGGATTGTGAAGTGAGCAACCCACCCTCATACATCTGGGTCCAGCAGTGAAGTTCACAAATTTGCTATGCGTCTAATAAAGTGTCTCTCTCAAAAGCTGAGTGGTTTGTGAATGTCTGCGTTATTACTTGATACTCAGGATCTTTCGTGACTTTATTTTCCTTTGTAAGTTAGGAAGAATAGATGAGATGATGAGACTGTTTACAAATGATATTGAATGCTTAACCTTGAATATACGGCTCTGGCTTCACGCTTATAGAATATAATTAATTGACCATAATGAGGTGTAACAGATAATGGATTTATATGAAATAACAACATTGTTGTGCCCAAATATTGGGCTGATGGCAGTCATATAATCCCTGAAAGAATGTTCAGGTTACGGATATACGACTGGGTGAACCGGTGGAAAAATAAGAATAAGTTTTATAATTTACTCAAATTCAACATTTTAAATGAAATAAAATTTAGAGCAGAACACTTGAATACACGAATTAAGAATAGATTACAAAAATAGAATTAAATAATAAAAACGGACGCCAAGACAGCTATAGTTAATGACATTAAACAATATTAATTTCGAGCCATTCTGACCACAGTAATGCCGTAGCAACGAAACAAGTAATTAAAGAACTCCCTAAACACTATTAGGATACACTGCTTCGTGCCGGCCAGATCGCAGCGTCAAGTGTCGAACGTAAAGTTGTACGTCGAACGAGTGCCTGAAGAGACGTGAAGTCCAAGTCCACGAATTATCGCAAGCATACAGGCTGGGAAATCATCGGTTTTCCAGAAACCGCCACCAGCAGCTGCCTCTGGCACTCTTCGGCTTTCAGCTCGAAGTTTACGTCGAAAAATGCTAATTTTTCTACACGTACAGGAACCGGACAGGTTGTGGCTGGAACTTGCCCAGAGTATCTCAGTGTGGGGGACGACTGGAGACCTCACTGATGAACAATCAATACCAAGCTGTTACACACTAGAACATGAAAATGAAAATATTGGAAACATTTTCAGGGCTATCACGGATAAATAAAGCACATAAGTATCCTAAAACAAAACGCACCTCCGCCTCGAGCGGTGACTGCTGAAGCTATGAATGAATTCCTAGATCTCACTGACTAAATAAGAAAAGAGGTTGCGTTCAGCACGCGTTTTCTTCCGACGCAAAACTACAGTAAGAAAGACCGATGAAAAGCAAGCTGAAGTACAACACCGGGCGACATAAAATGAGAAAAAAAGTATAACCTGAAAACATTAATTCCTACGGCTTTCCATTCCTTGACATATATGATACGGTCGAATGAACGCCAATCCCGATATACGATACATCACATTGAGATAATTTACGGAGAGCTTTGACAATAATGCGACTTAAGTACGATTATCAAGAGGAGGTCATTGTAAATTACAATAGAGTGGCATTTGTGCCATGAAAACTACCATAACAATCTGCCACTAGCTACTGCGTCTGCAGGTGTTGTCTGCCACTAGTTACTGCGTCTGCAGGTGTTGCCTGCCACTAGTTACAGCGTCTGCAGGTGTTGTGTTCACGGCACCTGTACTACGGTCAACCAACAATATCCCCACCACCATCAGCTAACATGTCCCATTACCTACGGCTAAAGTGACCCAGAGATGTTCACTAATTTTCACAGGAGAGCCACTTCCGTTAAACGCACTGATTGAGGGAGCCGCGGCTACTGCAAGTTAGCTTATGTTGTATAAATTATTTGTGAAAAAAAATAATTCCTGTATTTTTCAAGAGCTGCGCAATGAATAAAACTGGGCAAACGATGCGATTTTAAATAATCAGGCAGTAAGCTGCATAGGAATATGGCGGCGTGCTGACAGACACTGACTAACGGTTTGTGTTCGGGAAGTCGAGTTCTCACCTATCGCCTAACTCAAGTGATCAGCTTTCTACAACGCATCTTTAACTTACCCGAAGATGTCGATCACGGTAAAAAATTACCAACTGACCAATTTGCATTGAAGGTCTACATCTAAGTGAGCCGCATTTGGCTATAAAAATACATCAACTGTATATAAAATTATCTAACCATCAAATTAGACTTGGCTGTGTTCCAGATCAATTTTAGAAATATGAATTCGACAACTGGATATACTTTTATCATGTGTACGTAAATCATTAACATAATTGAAAATTCAGTCTATTATAAGTTTCATGAAATTGTTTCTTGTTTCCATTTTCTATCATATTTCATAATTATTTCACACAAAATTGTTTAGTAAATTTTAGAATTCATGCCTAACTAAGTGATTTTGAAATTGAGCCATCAAAATTCATAAGGGGTAGTTCTTCACTTATGTTTCAAACCCACTCAACATCAACGCGACACCAGTGGAATTGAAACTATAGTAACTCAATACGACAATAATTCAGTGAGTCATGAGCAGCGGAAAAACTGTTTCCCAGATTTTGTGAGAAATAATACTAAAATACTATATAAATGCAAACAAAAATTAATTCGTTGACATTTGTCATAAACAGAATTTTCCATTTTGTTGATGTTTTGAAATAACATTTCCTACATTTCCACTTGTCGAATTCCTATCGATAATTTTAAGGGGACAAACCAATTATCTATTCACCCATGAAATGTGCCCAGCTCGGACACTAAATATCTTCACAGCCAGCTGTCTCTCCTTACAGCGTATCGCATAGCGTGGGGAAAGGTGGCATAGTTGATGTTTTCTATACATACGACGGGGTACGAGGTGCATGAGAGCTGTTTGGTTGAGTAAGGCTTGAAGACCTGAATTTCTTGATCCTTCATCAATTATTTTTCTATAATCTGACACTAATCGATAGAAAGATAAACGATGGCGCTCCAACGTTTATTGTCACGTCGATGTAGCACACAGTCCATTCGAGAGCCACAACTCCAGCTCTCTGCATCATGGCAGAACAAAGGGCAGCGCACCAACACCGTAAGCGCCAGAGAATGCCAATAATGTCGTAATTTTATAAGATAAATAAGAGAACAGTTTCAAATTATTGAGTTGTTTGGTAATGATCGATCTGAAACAAACAATATATACTTAATGCGGGAAAGAAATAAAAGTTTAGAATACTATAGAAAGCTTTGAATTATCCATAATTATCGGAAAATGTTCATTCAATAATTTCAAAGGTTAGTTTTGAGGCTAATCGAAGCGTACATGGAAAATACAAAAATATGATGCATATATCATAGCAGTGCTATCTAAAAGAAATTCTATCATGACATCGAATGAAACCTATACACTGTTCACAAAATTCCATAAATCTAAGTCACAGTTTACAAAGTGGTCAACGAAGTGAAGATCACAAGCGTAGATGCTTACGCTTCGACATTGTTCTTTGTGTTCGTATATTAGAATGCAGGATAGCGCTTACAAGGCTATTGGTTGAGCTGTTTGACTTACTGAACACCAACCTGTGATTAGTTTCTGCCAGCACGCCGCCATTTTCCTACACATCTTACTGCCTGAATGTTCAAAATTGCATCGTCTAGCCATGAGTAATGAGATGTTTTGGCCGGTGATGGTGGGGATAATTGTTGGTTGACATCTATAGTACAGCTGACGCGAACACAACACCTGCAGACGCAGTAACTAGTGGTAGACAACAACACCTGCAGACGCAGTAACTAGTGGTAGACAACAACACCTGCAGACGCAGTAACTAGAGGCAGACAACAACACCTGCAGACGCAGTAACAAGAGGCAGACAACAACACCTGCAGACGCAGTAACTAGTGGCAGACAACACCTGCAGACGCAGTAACTAGTGGCAGACAACACCTGCAGACGCAGTAACTAGAGGCAGACAACAACACCTGCAGACGCAGTAACTAGTGACAGACAACACCTGCAGACGCAGTAACTAGTGGCAGACAACAACACCTGCAGACGCAGTAACTAGTGGCAGACAACAACACCTGCAGACGCAGTAACTAGTGACAGACAACACCTGCAGACGCAGTAACTAGTGGCAGACAACACCTGCAGACGCAGTAACTAGAGGCAGACAACAACACCTGCAGACGCAGTAACTAGTGACAGACAACACCTGCAGACGCAGTAACTAGAGGCAGACAACAACACCTGCAGACGCAGTAACTAGTGACAGACAACACCTGCAGACGCAGTAACTAGTGGTAGACAACAACACCTGCAGACGCAGTAACTAGAGGCAGACAACAACACCTGCAGACGCAGTAACTAGAGACAGACAACAACACCTGCAGACGCAGTAACTAGTGGCAGACAACACCTGCAGACGCAATAACTAGTGGCAGACAACACCTGCAGACGCAGTAACTAGAGGCAGACAACAACACCTGCAGACGCAGTAACTAGTGACAGACAACACCTGCAGACGCAGTAACTAGTGGCAGACAACAACACCTGCAGACGCAGTAACTAGTGGCAGACAACAACACCGGCAGACGCAGTAACTAGTGACAGACAACACCTGCAGACGCAGTAACTAGTGGCAGAAAACACCTGCAGACGCAGTAACTAGAGGCAGACAACAACACCTGCAGACGCAGTAGCTAGTGGCAGACAACACCTGCAGACGCAGTAACTAGAGGCAGACAACAACACCTGCAGACGCAGTAACTAGTGACAGACAACACCTGCATACGCAGTAACTAGTGGCAGTCAACAACACCTGCAGACGCAGTAACTAGTGGCAGACAACAACACCTACAGACGCAGTAACTAGTGGCAGACAACACCTGCAGACGCAGTAACTAGTGGCAGACAACACCTGCAGACGCAGTAACTAGAGGCAGACAACAACACCTGCAGACGCAGTAACTAGAGGCAGACAACACCTGCAGACGCAGTAACTAGTGGCAGACAACACCTGCAGACGCAGTAACTAGAGGCAGACAACAACACCTGCAGACGCAGTAACTAGTGACAGACAACACCTGCAGACGCAGTAACTAGTGGCAGACAACAACACCTGCAGACGCAGTAACTAGTGGCAGACAACAACACCTGCAGGCGCAGTAACTAGTGGCAGACAACACCTGCAGACGCAGTATTTAGTGGCAGACAACAACACCTGCAGACGCATTTAGTGGCAGACAACACCTGCAGACGCAGTAACTAGTGGCAGACAACAACACCTGCAGACGCAGTAACTAGAGGCAGACAACAACACCTGCAGGCGCAGTAACTAGTGGCAGACAACACCTGCAGACGCAGTAACTAGTGGCAGACAACAACACCTGCAGACTCAGTAACTAGTGGCAGACAACAACACCACTAGTCCAGGACACATCAACACACACGCTACACTCCCCCTCGCTGCAGCGCACTCTAACTAACCTTGCTTGCTGACCGACATCGGCTATTGAAATAACTTACAATGCTACAAGTGGAGACTTCCTCTACGGACGACCTTGCCAAATCGTGATTTATTGATACAATTTATATCGTGAACGGTAAAAATGTGAGGAATACATAATATCGCTGAACAAATGTTATATAAATGATTATTTTGATCCCTAAAATAGATGAGAATTACTTTTTCATTTCCTGATTAATTTTATATTGTGTAAGTCATGTGAATTCATTCACATTGGTTATGTTTTCTTAGTCACTTGTATTCAAATGCATTACCAAAATCAGACTGCCGAAACGAAATAAACGCATTTTTTTTCGTGTTTACCTCCGAATCTTTTGTTTTGATAATCAACATGGGGATTACGTATTTTGTATTTTGATGATGTCAATTTCGAATGACCAAATTCAGATGAGCCGCTTGTCAGATATCTATAATTATGTGTGATGTCAATAATTTTGGTGAGCAGATATCGGCTACTCTCATGTGCTCAAGTCAGGTAAGAGCGTCAGGTAAGAGTCAGCCTCAGTCAGGTAAGAGCGGATCAGTGTCCTCTGAGACTCCATATGGTGAGGATGTGCGTTGCGCTCGCTCCGCTCGCTCCGAAACAAAATGCCTATTGTTAGAATGAATGTACTTCTAGCCTGAATGGGTACCCTCTCTCGCCATGAGGATTCAAATGTGATATCAACATATAAATCATCAAACTAAGAATATAATATTCCCTCATAAAGTGTGAAGGTGTTCAACCCTCGTTTATACAAGAAAGCCAACTCTCTAAACCTACAAGATGGGACCGAGGAAGCAACGCAACAACATCAGCAGCTGCAATAACAGCTGTGAATATCAACCAAAGTTTGGTCAATATCCTGATGTGTCTAGCCTAACGCAAGACTGCAAAGAAGTGGTCTCTGTTCTAATAAAATATTTCGACTCAGTGATGACAAAATTTAATAGTGATATTGACGAAATGAAAAGTGAAATAAGCGACCTTAAAACACTATCTGAAACAATAGCAGGAAAAGAAGCAGAACACAAACAAATTATTGAAGAGCAGAATGAAAAAATACAAAGCTTGGAGTCACGTCTCGATCGCTTGGAAAAAAATGATCAGCGCCGAGACCTGGAAGATAGAAAATGTACTCTCGTCATTTCCGGGGGGAACTACCTCATTCACACAACAACGAAAATTGCAAAGAAACAGTCTGCAAAATTCTGAAGGACATCAACATCGACCTCAGTGATGCTGACATCACGTCAGCTAACAGAATAAGAAGAAAACCACTAAGTGGAAACGAGGATCGAAGAAACATCGCTTTCGAACTGAAACATTACAACAAAAAACGTGAAATTCTCTCTGCCTGCCGAGTAAATAAACCAACGTTCTATATAAATGAATATCTAATACCTTCACGAGCCAAGATCATGTACACCTTGAGAGTAGCCAAGAGAAATTTCCCGGAAAAAATCGGAACCCCGAGGACCCAAGATGGAAACATCTTCGCATTCATCCCTGGACAACCGGACTCGAGACGTCAGATTAACACGCCAGAAGAGCTCGACCAATACCTGATGCGGCAACTGGATAAATCATCGAATCAGGTCTTGGGTGTTCACCTCAATTAGGTATCAAAACATGTACCTGTGTCAAATGATATACTCGTATGCCAATAACGCCTTGAATTCTATAACTTTACACTAGATCTTCAAACTGCATAACTTCATGTCATGAATCAGTTCCAACCTCTAAAGATATATACGGCAGTTTTACCTCAATTTTGACAATCTTATGACAGATATATATGAACATTTATGACAACTGTATTGGAAATTGCAACAACACCACCAGCAATTTGTACCTACCAATATTATGATGGAATATTGATATCCACCTTGTTCACCTTTCCTCGTAAATTGTATGTAATTTTTAACCAACAAACTATTATTATGTGTAAAACATATTAGCTGATTAGATTATCATCGTCGCTAAATTTTTTCTATTTATTTTTATTTTTTTTAAACTTATTACCTGTTGTATGTGAACTTTGTAACAACGCCTTCAGCAATTTGTACGCATCAATTTTGTATATTGAACTCCAATATTAATCGCTCTTGGCTGAGTATTGAGTGTACCCACGAAATCACGCTAGATTTCTTACTCTTTTCTATACTTTCTAAGCTAGTTTTTAGATAGATATATCCTTTTAATCTTGACTCTGTATTTCGTTTTAAGTTGTACAATAGTACTTACTGCCTACTGTTTACTAATTTTGAATGACTGATCACGCTGATATATTAGATGAAATCGACCCGGATCTCAATCATTTGAACAGAATATTTCCAAACCTAAACGACTCTGAAAACTGCAGATATACTAATATATCAAAATTCAAAGAATCTATACGAATAACCCGGCAGGATTTTTCGCTACTGTGTTGGAACTGTAGGTCACTCTATCCAAAATTGGAAGAGATACAATGCACTATCACTGAACTTAAGTATACCTTAGATGTGATTAGCTTCACCGAAAGCTGGCTAGATGACTCGACCAAAGACATGATTAAATTTGAAAATTATCATAGTTACCATTCGCTACGAAAAAACAAGCGAGGCGGGGGCATCAATACATACATTTCTAAGCACATGGATTCGAGAATCCTAGCAAGTGCAACACTGAATCAGGATCATATAGAATTATTATTCGTAGAACTGTCTAGAGATGGCAAACGAATTGTGCTTGGAACGGTGTATAGGCCGCCTACAGCCTGTCCTATATCCTTCCTTAATGAGCTTAATCGAATTATTTCTCAGTTCAACAGGTCCTTCTACAATGACATAATAATATGCGGTGACTTCAACTATGATTTGCTGAAACATGAAAGCTATGAACCAATCTCTAATTTCTTAAATGCATTTCATTCTAAATCTTTCCTTCCGATCATCACAAAGCCAACACGAATAACCTCAGAATGTGCCCACGCTGCTTGACAATATCTTTATGACAGACCCAAGTGATTTTCTTGCTGGAATAATTACTTCTGACCTATCAGATCATTTTCCGGTTTTTCTTATTAAGAAAAATGTCTATCTTGCGTGCACCAAAGCACGGGCTGAAACTTACTCATATCGTAAAATAAACGAATCAAATTTAGAAGAAATGCGCACCGTTCTAGAAGATTTAATGCCAACATTGCACATCACCCAACAAAACAATAATGCAAGGAGCATTGATGAATCAGTAGTAAAGTTGACTGAAACTATAATGAACGCATACAATCAGTGTTGCCCAATTGTAACTCGTACAGTTACCCCGAAAAATAAACAAAAGCCCTGGATTACTAGAGACATCGTGATAAATATAAAGAAACGCCAAGCGTACCTAGCCCTCCTTTACGAAGGGCGAATATCTAGAGAAACATATAACCGATTCAGAAACTATGTGACAAACCAGATAAGAACATCAAAAAAGAGCTACTTTACCCTCAAGTTTACTCAATTCAAAGCTGACGTTAAAAAGACTTGGCGCCTCCTTGACTCTTGTTATAAACCGAATAACGCCGAAAAAAAGAAAATTGGATATATCACTCAAGATAATGTAAAATACCATGAGAAGAATGAAATTGCTAATCTCTTCAACAACTTCTTTGTAAACGTAGGGAAAACTATAGCCAATGGTATTCCAAGTGAACCTACTGATCACCTGGAATTTATGGATCATATTCGAGAACACAACTCCTTTTCCTTTACGCCTACAAACTCCTCCGATGTAATTGCGTGCATAAACAACATGAAAAATAAATCGAGTGGGTTACAAACGTTTCCAACTAAAATACTTAAAATAATTGCTGATATTGTGGCCCCGCTGATATCCAATATTATTAACCAGTCTCTATTACTAGGCACTTTCCCGAACTCCCTCAAAGTTGCTAGAGTAACCCCTATCTTTAAAAATGGTGAAAAAACCTGTGTAAACAATTATCGACCTATCTCCATGTTACCAATTATTAGCAAGGTATTCGAGAAAATTGTGTATAAAAAAGTGTACTCTTACTTTGAACAAAAATCATTTCTCTATGATAAACAATACGGCTTTCGCCGCAAAAAATCAACAACACAGGCAATATTAAATCATTTACAATTCCTTTATTCTAATATAGATAACGGAAAGACTGTCTTCTCTGTATTTCTTGACTTTCGAAAGGCATTCGATTGTGTGGACCATAACATATTACTCTCGAAACTTCATTGTTATGGCATTCGTGGGGTTGCCCATGATTGGTTCAGATCATACCTAACAAATCGGAAGCAATACGTTGTCATTGACGACGCAAAATCGGACCCACAGAAAATTAGCCATGGAGTTCCACAAGGATCTGTTCTTGGGCCTCTCCTTTTTCTGATTTTTATCAATGATATTATTAAATCTACATCATTTTTTAAATTCATACTTTTTGCCGATGACAGTACGCTTTCTGCGGTCCTTCCGAACGAAAATCCCACTACGATTGCGGAGAGTATAAATAATGAACTCCATAAGGTTTCACTGTGGCTTAAAGCTAATAAAATAAGCCTCAATATCGATAAAATAAATTATATTACGTTCTCATACAAGAAAAATATATCTCTACCATCCATTAAAATTGGCGAAGGTGAAATCAAAGAAACCAACTCATGTAAATTTCTGGGCATCATAATAGATAAACATCTGACCTTCAAAGAGCACATCACTCATATTAGTTCTAAATTATCAAAATCCATCGGAATCCTGAATAAAGTTAAAAATTTCCTGCCTGAAACAGCCTTACTAATGCTTTATCGAACGCTCATTTCACCATACCTGCAATACGGAATAGAAGCATGGCATGGAACTGATAAAAATAAAACCAATATAATTTTCACTCTGCAAAAAAGAGCCATCAGAGCGGTAAAGAACTTAGAATATAATGCTTACACAAATGATTCATTCAAAAATTTACAAATACTTAAACTCTCGGATCTCTACAAAATCTCCATCTGCAATTTCATCTACAAAACATTAGCTAATGATGGCGACAATAGCCTTCAACAGTTATTAACTGCGCAAACTGGTCATCACGACCATTTAACACGAAATAAAAGTAAATTCATGCTTTCTTATTATTCAAAGGCCCGCTCGCAACATAGTATACTATTCGTTGGAACTAAAACCTGGAACTCAATACCTGCGGAGATCCGTGAAAGTAATTCTTACAAGGTATTTAAAAGAAATCTTAAGTCTCACTTCTTATCAGAATACTAGTCGTGTAAGATTACCAAGTCAAATCCTGCCTCCTACATGTCTGGTCCTAATAATGCAATTTGCCATGAGTAATATCGCCGATTTTCAGTCTGCTCCCAAATCGTTATCGAATATACTGTTAAATATTGTCCATATGACCTATATTGTAAAATTAAACATCAATATCGAGTTCATTATCCTGTTGATCAGTCTAATGCGAAACTAGGCTAAGTGAATTAGGTTAAACATTATTGTACGCCCTAGAATAATGTAATGGTAAGATGCCCTAGAAGTTGCTGAACTTATTCGGGCCCACAGGTAGCTATACTCAACTCTGACCATTGTATTAGACTTAAGAAACATTCTACCTCTGTATCTCCTGTGGTAAATAAATTGTTTAAATTGTTTAAATTGTTTCTTCTTGGTGGTGCGTCCTGGACCGGTGGGTGTTTGTCACTAGTTACTATGCTGCAGGTGTTTTTGTCTGCCACTAGTTACTGCGTCTGCAGGTGTGTTCACAGCAGTTGTATCATAGTTAACTAATATTTTCATAATCAGCTAATATCTCATTGCCTACGGCTAAACGATGCAATTTTGTATATTCATAGAGTAAGCTGTATAAGAAAATTTCGGCGTGCTGGCCACAGATTTGTGTTCAGAAAGTCAAGTTTCGTAACCCAGATTCCTCTAACTCGAACGAATATCTTTTTAAAAGCTCTTTGAAGTCTAGCAGAGACCACTCCTCTCGTAATCTATTGCTCTACTGACATACCCATCGATCGAGTGAGTCTAACTTGCCTCTCACGTTGATATAAGGTTACTTGAACTTATTCAATCACTTACCTAAACTCGAAACAGTTGACGGTCATACTGATTAACCAAATATAATATTGTATAGTCGAATAATGAACGTAAAACATTATTTATTTTTGAAAATTCAAATTTCACAAGATATGAATTCATTCATTATTCGTTTTCAATGCTATTTATTCATTTCAAATTGAGTAAATTTCTTTCAATGTGCATATGTTGTTTTGGCAACCAATGGTAACTATTTCATTTTCTGGTAGAGTCATTCGACCACGCGAGAAATGTTCCGTAGGACAACATGCCGCCTCTCATTGTTGATGCTATTTGCTTTATTCTCACTTTTTCTGTTTTTTTTTCTGTTTAAATCAGTTTTGTTACGTTTTTTTACATGTTCATTGAAATTTTGGTGCCTGTGAATGTACAGAAATACATCCCTGTTCCTTCAACAGCACGATTACAACACCAGCACCATAACACCAGCACCATAACACCAGCACCATAACACCAGCACCATAACACCAGCACCGTAACACCAGCGCCATAACACCAGCACCATAACACCAGCACCGTTACACCAGCACCATAACACCAGCACCATAACACCATCACCATAACACCAGCGCCATAACACCAGCACCATAACACCTGCCCTATAACACCAGCACCATAACACCAGCCCTATAACACCAGCACCATGACACCAGCCCTATAACACCAGCACCATAACACCAGCACCATAACACCAGCACCATAACACCAGCACCATAACACCAGCGCCACAACACCAGCACCATAACACCAGCGCCATAACACCAGCACCATAACACCAGCACCATAACACCAGCACCATAACACCAGCACCATAACACCAGCACCATAACACCAGCACCATAACACCAGCACCATAACACCAGCACCATAACACCAGCACCATAACACCAGCGCCATAACACCAGCACCATAACACCAGCACCATAACACCAGCACCATAACACCAGCACCATAACACCAGCACCATAACACCAGCACCATAACACCAGCACCATAACACCAGCACCATAACACCAGCACCATAACACCAGCACCATAACACCAGCACCATAACACCAGCACCATAACACCAGCGCCATAACAACAAATACCACAACGTAACAATAAGAACAAAACGGGAATGTATTGATATTTACATTTATGTAAATGTAAGAAGCGATATAGCATCAACAGTGGAAGTCAGCATGTTGTTGTTCAGTGGAATTGAGAAGTAGAGTGAAAATTCCTTCCATTGGATTACATAGACTGGTCATAAATATAAATTAGTTAGCCTAAAATTCAAAACTTCCATTTCTGACTAATTTTGTGGGAACGTAAAAGAATATGCTTATAAATTTGCTGGAAACAAATTCGTTAAGCCTTCCAAAGGTTAGAATTTCAGAAACATTGACAGTACAAAACATTGTCGGGTTAATATTTTCACTTCCCAAATAAATAAACGGCATTCAGACAAGGTTCAAACACTCGAGCGTAGCATCATCTCTGAGGAAGTTTTTTAAAAAATGGAAAAAATTTTCAGCCCCTCGCGGCGCCTCATTCTGTGGACTGTTTATATGGTACGTGAGTTTGTGCTGTTGATATTACTGTTCTGAATTGCTCAATATTGATAAGAATATCTGTAAAGGTTGAGTTACGTAGTCATCTGAGATAATTGACCTCCAAGCACACACCTGAGGTCAGTTTTTGTAAGCACGCCGCCATTTTTACTAAGCAGCTTACTGCCTGAATATACGAAATTGCATCGTTTAGCCGCAGGTGATGAGACATTAGCGGATGGTGGTGGGGACATTGCTGTGAACACATCTGCAGACGCAGTAACTAGTGGCAGACAACACCTGCAGACGCAGTAACTAGTGGCAGACAACACCTGCAGACGCAGTAACTAGTGGCAGACAACACCTGCAGATGCAGTAACTATATTACTGCAGACGCAGTAAGGTAAAAGTTATTTCAATACCGTAAATTAAATTTCAGTTTCACGTAACTCAAACTTCATTGAATGAAGAACTAAGTTTTTGGAACAGTTTTTTTCTATGATATGGTATTTTTTTCAGTCTAGAAATTATATGTAAAAGTTTTTCCTCAAATAAAATTAAGTCAAATTTCCCCAACGCTATTCTGAATTTGATACTGTGGCCTCAATAACTTCTGATTACTCAAGAGCTAATATTTTTGTGAGCCGATGTCGGCTTATCAAACACCAGTTCCCATGCACGCGCTACAGCGAAGGGGGGAGTGTAGCGTGTGTGTTGGTGTGTCCTGTGGTGTTGTTGTCTGCCACTAGTTACTGCGTCTGCAGGTGTTGTTGTCTGTCACTAGTTACTGCGTCTGCAGGTGTTGTTGTCTGCCACTAGTTACTGCGTCTGCAGGTTTTGTTGTCTGCCACTTGTTACTGCTTCTGCAGGTGTTGCTGTCTGCCACTAGTTACTGCGTCTGCAGGTGTTGTTGTCTGCCACTAGTTACTGCGTCTGCAGGTGTTGTTGTCTGCCACTAGTTACAGCGTCTGCAGGTGTTGTTGTCTGCCACTAGTTACTGCGTCTGCAGGTTTTGCTGTCTGCCACTAGTTACTGCGTCTGCAGGTGTTTTTGTCTGCCACTAGTTACTGCGTCTACAGGTGTTGTTATCTGCCACTAGTTACAGCGTCTGCAGGTGTTGTTGTCTGCCACTAGTTACTGCGTCTGCAGGTGTTGCTGTCTGCCACTAGTTACTGCGTCTGCAGGTGTTTTTGTCTGCCACTAGTTACTACGTCTACAGGTGTTACTGTCTGCCACTAGTTACTGCGTCTGCAGGTGTTGTTGTCTTCCACTAGTTACTGCGTCTGCAGGTGTTGCTGTCTGCCACTATTTACTGCGTCTGAAGATGTTTTCTGCCACTCGTTACTGCGTCTGAAGGTGTTGTTGTCTGCCACTAGTTACTGCGTTTGCAGGTGTCGTTGTCTGCCACTAGTTACTGCGTCTGCAGGTTTCGTTGTCTGCCCTTAGTTACTGCGTCTGCAGGTGTTGTCTGCCACTCGTTGCTGCGTCTGAAGGTGTTGTTGTCCGCCACTAGTTACTGCGTCTGAAGGTGTTGTTGTCTGCTACTAGTTACTGCGTGTGCAGGTGTTGTCTGCCACTAGAGACAGCGTCTGCAGGTGTTGTCTGCCACTAGTTACTGCGTCTGCAGGTGTTGTTGTCTACCACTAGTTACTGCGTCTGCAGGTGTTGTTGTCTGCCACTAGTTACTGCGTCTGCAGGTGTTGTTGTCTACCACTAGTTACTGCGTCTGCAGGTGTTGTGTTCACGTCAGCTGTACTATAGATGTGAACCAACAATTATCCCCACCATCACCGGCCAAAACGTCTCATTGCTCATGGATAAACGATGCAATTTTGAACATTCAGGCAGTAAGATGTGCAGGAAAATGGCGGCGTGCTGGCAGAAACTAATCACAGGTTGGTGTTCAGGATGTCAAACAGCTCAACCAATAGCCTTACTCAACCAAACAGCTCTCACGCACCTCGTACCCCGTCGTATGTATAGAAAACATCAACTATCCCACCTTTCCCCACGCTATGCAATACGCTGTAAGGAGAGACAATTGGCTGTAAAGATATTTAGTGTCCGAGCTGGGTACATTTCATGGGGGGAATAGATAATTGGTTTTCTCCACTTACATTTATCTATATTTATCTCCACTTACATTTATCTATAGGCATCCGACAGGTAGAAATATTGGACATGTTATTGCAAAACATCAGCAGAATTGAAAATTCGATCTATGACTAGTTTCAATAAATTAATTTTTGTTCGCATTTTTCATCGAATTTTAGCATTAATTCACACAAAATTTGAGAAACCTTTTTTCCGCTGCTCATGGTTTACTAAATTATTTTAGTGTTGAGATACTATAGGTTTCAATTCCACTGATGTCGTGTTGATGTTGAATGGATTCAACAAAACATAAGTGAAGAACTACTCCAAATGAATTTTGATGGCTCAAATTTAAAATAATTTAGTTAAGCAATAAATGTAAAATTTATGAAACGATTTGTGTGGAATAATTATGAAATATGATAGAAAATGAAAACGAGTAACAATTTCATAAAACTTGTAATAGACTGAATTTTCAATTATGGTGATTTTTTACATTCACCTGAAAGAAGTATATCCAGAAGTACGCAAAAATGAAATTTAAGGCACACAAAAAAAAAATTAATATCGCACACCAACTTAACAAAACTCTGTGCATAAAATTTTAAATTCATACCAAATATACATTAATAACGTAAATTAATAATTAAACTTAAATAAAACAAATTCAATAAATAAATTTCACAGCTATCCACATGTTAACACCATGTGCTCGATCGCACTCGCTCGCTCACTCGCTCGATCGCATAGTGAACGTAAAACACATACGAAACCTCTAGCATGATTAAATAGTGATTACATAGCGGAAAAAGATTAAATAAAGATTACAGATTAAATAGTGATTATATAGAAAGCACTTCCGACCTAAACTTCGGTCGCCAGACTTTTCAGAGCTGGTTTCGACCGTTTAGGACCATTCACAAAAACTCGAACACCTCCCACAATGACAAATTGAGGAGTATGGGCAACACCGCAGAATTCACTCCTACGGCACCCCCATCTTCATTGTTCAAGATGCGGTGAACGTAATTGTTGGCGACGGAGGATGAAATCCTCCGAGCGTAACCGTTCAGTCATCACGCTCACTTCTCTACGCATGTAGTAAACCGAAACTCCTAACCCCAAGGTAAATAGAGCTAGAAATATCAGAGCCAGGTCCGAGACCCTATCCGGAAGTAGGTCGATATGGGCGTTCGCCCGTATCCAATCTTCCGAAACTCTTCCCTGATGTTGCGCCAAAGCGTTCGTCAGAGCGTCCACCGAAACGGTAGTCACTCGATTCCCCATGATGAATTTCAACCCACGGTTGGTAATGAATCAGCCCCGACTGCACACGCAGCACTTGACCGTGAATGACAACTGGGGCGACCTTCGTCAAGGCCAGCTGACGTACTCGATAACTCGGGCACGCGATCTGCTGCGTCAGCACCACACGCGTCCTTGCTCTGCGAAGAGAACGATACAGTCCGATTAGCATGACCCCAAAAAAAAACACAGCAACAAAAATCCTAGCTTCGAGCAGCTAATGAAACACAACGTAAGCAATAAATATCGCTGAGTCAGCGCTGAGTAAGCAATAAATATACCGGAGTCAGCAGACTTGCTGCACCGCTTGCAAATTCCGACTCCGCATCAATGAGCATCAATGATGAGCGTACAATGAACCTCGCAACCTGAGCGCATCTTAAAATAAGCTTGACACAATTGAAACTGGAGTGCAAAGCAAACAAGTAAAAAGTTAAGATATATGCACAAACATTGATTACAATTATAAATTAAACTAAACACATAAAAAGCGTAAAAATAAATAGTTGCATAAATGGAATACGATGCAGACATTTATAGACCCTGTTTTTGAAGTTTTTAGGTCATTTTACGTAATGGAATAACATGGTTCTTGTTACTCTTATACATTTTGTTTCCAATTTTCAATTCCACATAGTTTCTGTTAACTTTAGTTACCCTCGCAGGACCTAGCCAATTCAAATCTAACTTGTTTTTCCTCAGATGGTTCCTTAATAGGACTCTGTCTCCTACGGTGAAATTTTTATCCTTACGTCGAATATTATGGTACATCGTTTGTTCAGCTGTATTGTTGACAATCACAGACCTAACATTTCAACGATACGAGCCGCTTCTTTAGCCCTAAATTTCACTCGATCGACGTCGGAATCGTAACTGTAAATGGCTTCAAAAGTCTCTGCCTGAAAATTCGGACAAGTGTCCCTATTGAAGGTAATGAAACCAGGTGTGTCACCCAACGTAGAATTCAAAGAATTATTAATGGCATTTTCAGCCGTTTCTAACCACTGGACCCATTCAGTGTGTACTAGGGAATTCACGTATAGCCTCAGTAGGTTATTGATTTTTCTATTGTTTCTTTCCACAATTGCGTTAGCATGCGGACTCCATGGGAGAACTTCCTTCTTTGCAATTGCATGAATTTTAGCAAAATTTTTTACTGCCAAGGACTTGAACTCAAGGGCTTGATCCGACAATAAAGTTTTTGGAAAGCCAAACGTATTGAAACAGCTGTTTAGACATGAAATAACTGTATCTGCCAATCGATCTGAGGTCGCATAAAGTTTACAATATCTAGAGAACAAATCAATAATCACTAGGATATACTTATTTCCTTTATCCGTCGAAGGAAGTGGTCCCAGAAAATCCATTGACACAATTTCAAATGGTTCTTTAGCTATAGGAGCGTCTAAAATCTTAATGGGCACAGTAGTATTTGCCTTCAGAATCTTACATACTTCACACATACTAACAAATTTCCTTATGATCGTTTTTTCTAGTAAATGAAAATACCGCAACTTGAATTTGAATAAGGTATGTACATAATCGGTATGATACAAAGAATGAATTCCGAGTACCGCTTTACTCATGAGCGACGTCGGCATAACTACAGTTAGAAGAGTACTGGGTCTCGAATCAATTTGTCTCCGCTTGTAAAGCACATTGTTTAAAATTAAATAGCTTTGTAAATCGGGAATCGTAGACTCATTAGAATTTAGTAAAGCGTCCCTGATTTCGGAACAAAAAGGATCCTTTTCTTGCTCAGCCCGAAATTCTTCAAGTCCCCAAGAAACTTCTGACAACTTAGGAATGTATTCTGTCAATCTCGGTACGTTTGACCCTGGCAACGCCCTGTCTGCTTGCGTCAGCGCATCACCAGAGTTCTTGGCACCTCGCCTTGTAGTCACAGCACACACCTCTGCCTCTCCGAGCTCAGCACAACCATTTAGGTCAGACGCAGTCAATTGCTCAGGTAATCTACTCAAACAATCTGCTACAATATTTTGTTTACCGGGTTAATACTTTACTGAGGGCTCAAACGAATGTACAGTTAGACACCAACGCGCCATGGTCGAATCGTCAGGGAGCCTTTTTTGGAATAACGGACACAACGGTTTGTGGTCCGTATATACATATATTGGATATCCTAAAATTAAATATCTAAACGCTCTAAGAGCACAAACTATTGCCATGAATTCCTTCTTCGTAGTGCTGTAGCGTTTTTGCGTAGAGTTTAAACTCTTACTGAAGTACGCTATAGGATGCATAGATTTGTTCGCATCGTTTCCGTGCTGTAAAAGCACTGCTCCTATTCCAAAATTAGAAGCATCTGTAAAAATATGGAATGGCTTAGTAAAATCCGGATGCCGTAAAACGGTATCCGATGTCAAAACAGATTTAATATTCTCAAAAGCTTCCTGACAATTCGCCTCCCATACAAACTCAACATTTTTTCGTAATAACTGATAGAGCGGATTCGAAATCGAACCAAACATTGGGATATGACTTCGGAAGTAGTTCGCTACCCCCAAAAAACTCTGCAATTCCTTCACGTTTCGTGGAACAGGGAAATCTTTAAGCTTTTGCGATTCCTTACAGCGAATGCCGTCTGCTGATACAACATGACCTAGATATTCTATAGAATTCTTAAGAAATTTGCATTTCTCAAGCTTCAGGGATAGATTGCCTTCGCGTAATTTCTCAAAAACACTTTTTAAATCTTTCAGATGCTGGTTCAGGGATTTTGAAAAGACTAATATATCATCGAGAAACACGAAACAAAGTTTGCCGATGATATTTGCAAGAACAGAAGAAATTATGCGTTGAAAAACAGAAGGACTCGAGGACAGACCAAAAGGCAGCCTCCGAAAATAAAATTTCTCATAACCAATACTGAAAGCGGTATATTTACGGCTACTTTCTTCCAACTCGACCTGGTGGAAGGCCGAACGCAAGTCAAGACTTGAAAAAATGCTATTTCCACCAAGGGTGTAAAGTATCTCGTCTATACGGGGTATCGGATAGCTCTCTTTGATAACAATTTTATTCAATGCCCTAAAGTCGATAACGGGACGAATCTCGCCCGACTTCTTTTTTACAATGATCAAAGGAAAGTTATACTCGGAACTGGAGGGTTCAATAATACCTTGATCCAGCATCTGTTTATTCGCTTTCACCAAATTCTCTCGATATTTATGCAGAATTCTGTATGGTACCAGATTTTGTACCGGCGCATCTGCTTTTACCACTATTTAGTAATACCAATTGATTCGCCTTCCAACGTAATAACGTCACGGTACTCATTTAGTAATTTGATTAATAATGGTTTTTCTTCATTTTCATCGCAATCAACGTCTTTACTCGTTAACGGGCGTCGTTCGCTCCTAAATGCATTCTGTACAATTTTATTCCGTACATTATTTCCTAGTTCGTCAACTTGAGTACAATGATAACAATACCTCGTCTGATCAGCCCCCAACGCAAGCTCATTCCCAGTGATGGCATTGAAATTTCAACCATAACACCTATCGACCTTGGTTGGATCTGCCAGTTCGTTGACCTCACATAGATTTGACTCCCTCACAGCTTCTTGCACAGTAGTCATGTATATCTCTTGCTCTACGTCAAGTTCGTCTACTGCCTCTATATCACTTAGCATGGTATTTTCACTTAGATAGACCTCTTCTTCAGAGACATTCAACAGTAAAACAGGTACAAAACCTTCAGAGTCTATTTTCACCAATGATTCGGCCACATAGATTCCATTGCTCAACACTTTTTTCTTCATTAGATATTTTCCGGGTTTCGCCCTTCGCACATAGCCATTTACGACTCGTAGAGAGTTACTCGGTATTTCCACTGCTCTGCAGTGCACAACAATTCGTCGGCTTACCCTTTTTTTCTCTTTTTTCCCCAGACTCTCTCTCTGCTGCTCAACCGATTTTTTTATCTCTGGGTATTCTTTCCTCTCGCCATTTCCTAGGCTGCTAGTTTCTCTATGCTTCTGCCAATATTTCTTTTTTCGCATGCTCTGAGCAACTACTTCCGCCATAAGACAATCTGTCTTATTTATGGTATTCAGGAATACTTCTCTCTTACTTTCCTCATGCATTCCATGCACATCGTGAAAAGGCACTTTTACTCCGTTCAGAATAATGAACCCTTCTTTAAAATCCAAGACTGAATCCTGCAGCACGTCTCTTCCTAGGATCACATCATAGTTAAATTGACCATCTTTTAAAATCAAAGCGCTGGTATTCAATTTTTTATTATGAGGCAGAGTGATACATAAATCAACTTCCCCTGTGACTTGGCTTTTAGAATTTATGCCCGTCACACGTAAATTACTAGGCTTAACTTGCTCGTTCAGGCTCTTTACATTATTGTAACTAATTAGGCATTTGTCACTGCCGCTGTCAATTAAAGCACTCAGAAAATTGTTGACATTTTTTAGAATTATGGTAGGCTTCTTGGATTTCCGTAGGAAAAAAAATCCATCGCCTTCCTGTCTCAGTCGTCCTGCTGACATAATTGTGGCTGCCAAACAAACCTCTGCTGGTTGTTCCGATCTTGCACCCTCACTAAGTTCTTGTTCTTTTAAAATTTGAAACTTGTTCTTACACTCAAAAAGCGGATCAACAACCTCGGTCGACTTAGTTACAGTATCTGGCTTTGCTACCACCACATCAGGATTACCGAGAGCTGCGGGCTGACCCTCGGGCATTGTCCTATTGTACTCCCCCTCAACTTCAACCCTCACACTTTCGTCAGTTGTTATTCTAAAAAATCACTGCTCTCCCGGGCCTCAGCGTGATGCACTTCACCTCTACCCCTGCTACTTCCGCGCACCTTACACTCACGAGCAAAATGCCCGTACTGTCTACATCTGTAGCAGGATCTTCTCTGGAGACCTGGTTTGCCCTGAGCACCTTGCCTACGACAGGTAGTTTCTACGTGACCTGGACTATTGCAGAGAGAACAGTAGGGATTCTGACCCGCAACAGGTTGCCTGGAATTCTCTACGACAGCTTCATTACACTCAAGAGTTCCTAGATTTCTATCGCCTACAAAGGCACAAACTCTACCTCGCGAGTATCTCGCTCCAGGTCTGAAAAATTGTCTCCGACCTCGCCCCTGAAAACGCTGATAACTATTAGGAGAAAGAAAGAAAGAAAAATCTTTATTTCCAAATTGTAACATGAGATACATGCCAACATATTGGCTTTTAAAAGTTTCTTAAATATAGGGCATCCTAAAACAAATATTGAGGAGTGCTAATTGACAAACCATCCGAGGTGTACAAGTAGATGAGCCATACGAAGCCTAATAATAGGCAAACTATACGAGGTGTACTAATAGACAAACTGTCAGAGGTGTACAAGTAGATAGACCATACGAGGCATATTAATTGACAAAATATACGAGGCGTACTAATAGACAAACCCTTCGTGGTGTGCTAGTAGTCTAACAAAAGTTCTATACTAGGAGTACTAATTGACAAACCATCCGAGGTGTTCAAATAGATAAGCCATACAAGGCATAATAATAATAGGCAAACTATACGAGGTACTAATAGACAAGCTATCAGAGGTGTACAAAATAGATAGACCATACGAGGCATATTAATAGACAAAATATACGAGGCGTACTAATAGACAAACCACACGTGGCTTGCCAATAGTCTATCTCTGTCAAGGGTAGTTGAATGAGAAATGAAAATTATGCCCTAAAAATACGCAAAGCCCTATCACCACCAAAAACATATTTCATATCTTCTGGATATTCACCACATCATGCGGACATGGGTACATGGGATAAAATAGAGGTACAGTGTAAGCCGGTTACCACTCATGATTGAGAAATATCTACAAAATATTGGTGGAAATGGGTAAACAAACATATATTCAATATCAAAATTCATAGCTTGTACAACATACGGACAGAAAGATAATTTTACTACGATTCATATGCTCAAATTGCACTTTATTTCATTAATTATATATGACATTAATACGATTCACAGAAACGCCCTCTGGGGAAGTGATAGATCTATTTTTTAATCATTTCGCTGTTGCAATAAAATTTATTAACCGAAAGGTTTTTGCGCAAAGAAATGAAATAGAAACATGTATATCTATTTATGTAGATACATATATATACCTACACACGTACACACACATATTAATATATACTTATTGAAAATAAAATATTAGAAAAAAAAATCCATATATAAGATAAAAGAAAGAAGCAACCTACCATCTACTACACAGAAAATGACAGCTGAGCTCACTGTAATCCTAAGAAATTTTCGCAAATATAACTAAAAGGAAGAGAAGACTTCGAAAAACATAAAAATGAGCTGTTTTTTAATTTCTTCACAGAAATTTTTAAGAAAAATCAGGTTATAGTCAAGAATCAACACAACTCTTCAGCATTATACGGACATGTGTACGTGGGATAAAATGGAGTAACATTGTGGCCGGATATCACATCTGATTGGAGAATATTCACAAAATTGGCACATATAGGAAGATTAGGCCTTGATCCAAAAATAATAATTTTGATTACAGAAATTTAGAGTTTTTCCGATTTGAAAGTTCAGTGCTAGTGTGCGCTGAACGCACGGAAAAAAAATAAAAATAAAAAGACTAAATGCAATGCTTAAATAACCCCTTTCTTCCCAGCTCAGTCGAAAATCGATTGAAAACATCTTCGAGAATGATTTTGAAATAGCGAGACAACGTTAGCCAAAAGTTTAATTCATTATAAATTTTGCACAACTCTCACATCTATAAACCTGTTTATTGGTGTACACACAAAATGTATTTCATGGTATATTTGTCATACGGACGTTAAATATTAATACATAAAGAGAAAGAAATAACAAAATAAAGATGAGGAAATACTCCTAATTATGGAAAGAACGTTCGTTCTGCGGCACTGAACTGACGGCTGTGGTGCTCATTGTTGTCGACAGAAATAAGTAAGATGAATATACGAATCGCTTAGCAAACGTAAAATGCAATAGTTTCTAAATTTCTAACATAAGTTTCAGGAAAAATTAAAATTTCTGATAGATGGGAAGTTCACACCGAGATGCTGCAGGCCCTATGACAGAGATGCAAAATGACGTGACACATTTACTCTAAATTCTTTTCCAGTTTTAGAGTTTTTGATATGCTGGGGAAGCTTGTTCCACAAAAAAGCTCCAGAAACTGAGAGAGCTTTTTGTCCCACGTTAGATGAACGGTAACTGACTAAAACATCGTTCCTCCGGTTTGGTCTTTCGTTTGGGATATTAGATGGAAAAAATTTTACCACCTCTGCATTACTTTGGGGGAGGTACAGAGAGGAGAATACTCGTCGAGCTTTCTGGATCATGAATCTGTTCGGTATTGGGATCCAGTCGAGTTTTCTTAAAAGAGGGGTGACATGATCGTATTTATTGAAATTTCCTTTGCATACCACTTTGGCGGCGAAGTTTACACATTTTTGCAACTCTTCCTGACGACATTTAGGTAAGTCTCCCCACACAAGACTGCAGTAGTCCAGACGCGATAAAACTAGAGACTGAATCACTAATAATCTAGATTTTTCGTCAAGTGTGTTCTTTATACGGTGAAAGAACATTAAGGTTTCGTTAATTTTGTTGCACATTGTTTCGACGTGTGAATTGAAAGTCATATTTTTGTCAAACCAAACACCCAGATTTTTAACCTTATCGACTGGTTTAATTGTATCGTCTCCAAATGTTAGCTGGAATGGTGGTAAATTTTCAGTCGCATTCTGTGATCCAAAAATAATGCATTGCGTTTTACTTGCGTTAAGTTTGAGGCCATTATGGTCATACCACAATTTCAGATTTCTCAGAAGGTTTTCAGCGTTGGCTTGTGTTTCTGTTAAATCCGCTGTTGAGCTTGTCATGGCAATTTGTACGTCATCAGCATACATTGAGATTTTTGTGTTTGCCGGCATGGTGGGGAAATCGTTGATGAAAATTGAAAATAGGAGTGGGCCGATGATTGAACCTTGAGGAACGCCAAAGTTATTTGGTATGAATGATGACATTTTGTTATTCAAGCACACTGCATGAGAGCGGTTTCGTAGGTAGCTTTCAAACCACTGAGTGTCTATTCTGAGGTTTGAAATTTTTTGTAGAAGTTTCTTATGCTCAACACTGTCGAAAGCTTTGGAGAGATCAAGCAATAGTAAGAGAGTTAATTTTTTTAAGAGAGGCATAAAAAACTTCGCCCGACGCTTCGCAAGCGTCGCTTCCTGCCGCGTCCACGAAGTATGTTTCTCCATGTGAGAACTGCGCACTGGTCTTTGTGTCCGCCATTATTGGCCTGCTATCCGGATGATTACGGACTGCAGCTACTAAACGAGCTAATAGCTCTTCTGAGCTCAAGAATGGTCGCGAGAAAATTTTTTTAGCAAAGTTCTCATCCAAAAGCGGAGCTAAAGTTGATATCGCTAAACTAAATACTATCAAGTCTCCCGCTAATTTTGCTAACTCAGTGGGATTTGTACTCGCTGCGACAAAGGGATGCCTTTGAAAAGCAACCTCCGAGCTTGTAAGGATATGCTCACTCAATTTTCTTATCTTAGCGAGAGCTGTTACCAACTGAGCTGCTAGAATATCATTTCTCAATAATTTTAGTTGACTTAAATCGCAAGCAAGAGCATGTATACTTTTCTCGCCTTTCGATATATAAATATCGTCCAGTATATTCACTACCTCCTCAAATGAGTAATTTAAATCCTGATTTACTAACTTAGTTACCACTGAATTGAAATCTCCGACCTGCTTATGAGCACTACGTACCAACAACTCTTTTTTAGCCTCATCAGAATTTGCATCTGGGAGCATGCTGATATATGCACGAAGGTTGGAAACATGAGTCCGAAATGTTTTCGTCTCACAAAAGCTCGGGTCTTGACCCCTTTTACGGCCTCGAAACAAGGGCAATTCGGCACCAGAAAGTATAGTACTTCCTCGCGCCAACATTGTTGGTACGGGGTTGCTCGCAGTCGTCACTGTGGACGTACTGGGGGAAGTGAACGTTACTGTTTGCGTAGTCATTACGCTCGGACCAGCGGTCGTTGTCATCGTTGAAATTGTATTATTCTGATTTTTAAAACGCGGAACCGACACACGGCCACGACTAGTTCTAATTGCTACTGCACGAATCTTTTCCTCCTCTGAATCCGACGAGGACATCAATTAAACAGTACCTAAAATATTTAGAACAACACCAAAAATAGTACTGCGTCAGAATCAAATAAAAATAAACGTCTCACAGTAATATACGAAGTCTAATCAAGAACTTCTTCGCCACAATAATGAACAATATAATTTACGCTACGCCTAAACGAATCTCATTAAATGAATTCTTTAAATCGAACAATGGAAATCAACAATCAAGTCCAAGTTCAAACAATTTCTTCAAATAATCACCATAATTTGAATATAAAATCGTCCGTTCTAAATCAACAATATCACTGCAAAAGAATTAAACCACTACTGCAATAGTACAAAAACGTCAAAAATATGCTTACTCAACTCTCTGAGTCGCAGGGATGGCTCTCGGCGCGCTCTGCTGTTGTTGCTTGCTGGATGTGCTGATACTTCAGACTGCGGTTTTGAGCACTAGGGACTTAAACTGTTTATGTTGAAACTGTTCATATATTAAGTTCCTTGTTAATAATAAAAAGAGTAATATTCACACAGTCCCAAAATTTTATTGCACTAGCACTTCACAATAGAATATGCTTGCTAGAACTCTTATTCCTGCTTCCGATGAAAATTCAGGCAGACCACGATGTTAAAGAATTCCTCTTCTTTGCACACGGAAAACTTCACTTTGCAGCCTTCAGGGAGAGGGAGATACAATTCCACGTTGAACGATTCCCGGAGCTGTTCTTCAGAGACTCGACGATTGATGAAACGAAAAATGTTGGGGTAGTCCTCTGCTTCTCTTACTTCTCGACCGCTGTTTGTTCCTTTATCCATAATATTCTTTAGAGACACTCAGGCAAAACACAGCGTGGAACTTCTTCGGGTCCTCTTGATCTTCTTCCGACAATATTTCACTCTCTTCACAAAATCTTAACTTCTGCTGACGCGAAGTGCCGCCGAATTCGAACACTCACTGGCCACCAGATGTAAGTGCCAGGGTAGATAAACCACGGAGGAGCTGAGTCGTTTTACTGTCACTTCTTGGGTGGTACAGACAGTGCGGGTTAATAGAGACAAAATGCGGCGATTAAAGCCCCGCACCAGTATATATAAGAGAACATTGCTGATTCAGCGTGCGCATTGCGGGCACCCGAATTGAGGACAACAGGAATTGAGGACAGGCAGCGTACTGAGAAACACACATACGAACATACATGCCCACACAGTCGAATTCAAACTCCCAAAATTGAGCTAGACCACAGCAAATTCTAGAGCGGTTGTTTGATGCTACTTTGTATAGTTATACTATTTTTAGAGCCTGCAGCGGCTCCTTCAGATGCAAATCTGTAAACGGAATTGGATGGTTGGTTCATTTACCATGATCATTTGTGATCAAGGTTAAGATGCTCAATAGAAAGCTGGTGACTTGAGTTGAGCGATAGGTGAAAACTCGACTTCCCAAACACAAACCGTTAGTCAGTGTCTGCTACCACGCCACCATGTTCCTATGCAGCTTACTGCCTGATTATTCATAATTGCATCGTTTGCCCAGTTTTATTCTTTGCTCAGCTCTCGGAAAAATACATCAAATAATTAATTATGATATAATTTATATAACATAAGCTAACTTACAGTAGCCGCGGCTCCCTCAATCAATGCGTTTAACGGAAGTGGCTCTCCTGTGAAAATTAGTGAACATCACTGGGTCGCTTTAGCCGTAGGTAATGTGACATGTTAGCTGATGGTGGTGGGGACATTGTTGGTTGACCGTAGTACAGGTGCCGTGAACACAACACCTGCAGACGCTGTAACTAGCGGCAGGCAACACCTGCAGACGCAGTAGCTAGTGGCAGACAACACCTGCAGACGCAGTAACTAGTGGCAGACAACACCTGCTGACGCATTAACTAGTGGCAGACAACACCTGCAGACGCAGTAACTAGTGGCAGACAACACCTGCAGACGCAGTAACTAGTGGCAGACAACACCTGCAGACGCAGTAAATAGTGACAGACAACACCTGCTGACGCAGTAACTAGTGGCAGACAACACCTCCTGACGCAGTAACTAGTGGCAGACAACACCTGCAAACGCAGTAACTAGTGGCAGACAACACCTGTAGACACAGTAACTAGTGGCAGACTACACCTGCAGACGCAGTAACTAGTGGCAGACAACACCTGCAGACGCAGTAACTGGTGGCAGACAACACCTACAGACGCAGTAACTAGTGGCAGACTACACCTGCAGACGCAGTAACTTGTGGCAGACAACAACACCTGCAGACGCAGTAACTAGTGGCAGACAACAACACCTGCAGACGCAGTAGCTAGTGGCAGATTGTTATGGTAGTTTTCATTGCACAAATGCCACTCTATTGTAATTTACAATGACCTCCTCTTGATAATCGTACTTAAGTCGCATTATTGTCGAAGCTCTCCGTAAATTATCTCAATGTGATGTATCGTATATCGGAATTGGCGTTCATTCGACCGTATCATATTCTTTTAGGGATTATATGACTGCCATCAGCCCAATATTTGGGCAAAACAATGTTGTAATTTCATATAAATCCATTATCTATAAAATCTCATTATGGTCAAGTAATTATCTTCTATAAGCGTAAAGCCAGACCCGTATATTCTAGGTTAAGCATTCAATATCATTTGTAAACAGTCTCATCATCTCATCTATTCGTCCTAACTTACAAAGGAAAATAAAGTCACGAAAGATCCTGTCAAGTATTAACGCAGACATTCACAAACCACTCAGCTTTTGAGAGAGACGCTGGATAAGACGCATAGCAAATGTGTAAACTTCACTGCGGGACCCAGATTTAGGCATCGGCCACGTATGAGGGTGGGCTGCTCATTTCACAATCCACTTTATGAGGATCAATTGAAACAAGATGGATCTCCAGATATTTTGGGGTACATTGCTAATTTTGTTACTCTCTAATACATTTTACAGCCAACCGGATTCATGACCAGATTGATGGATCATTTTGCTGATGTGATCTCCTATGGACCTGCTGGTTTATGCTACAAAAGACATGCTGATTTATGCTACAATAGCCAAACGTTGATATGCTACAAAAGACATGCTGATTCATGCTACAATAGACATGCTGATATATGCTACAATAGACATGCTGATTTATGCTACAATAGACATGCTGATTCATGCTACAATAGACATGCTGATATATGCTACAATAGATATGCTGATTTATGCTACAATAGACATGCTGATTCATGCTACAATAGACATGCTGATATCAATACTTGCCATTTACGTCTAGCGCACCAACAGCATGCCATGTCACCAATGCGCTCGTTAAATAAAAAAGCTTTTTTTAACTGCATACAACAACAACTATAGGCTGAAATAACGCTATGCATCAGATCATATAGAAAATAACGTTAGGGGCAACAGGAAACAACACTCAATACGTCAATGGGGCTCACAAAAAATCACATAATCAGCGTGAAACATATTTTCCACTCCATGTGAACACAAACTAGACCCATAACACATTTTCAATATTTTAGTTACCGTTGAAAAATTTTCTATACTTTTCTCGAAAAGAAGTAGAAAGAAAACAAACAAACAAACATCGGCATCTTTGGGATGCTTTATTTCCAATCAAGCCTGATACATATGATCTTAGCATTGGTTTTTCAATAGTCTTATAACTAACACTATACAGGGTGTTTTTTTTACTTTGAACAAACTTCGAAATTAGGTACAAAAACTCAAAATAAATCGGTTTTCATGAATGACAAAATGTCCAAAACTCATTAGTTTGTAGTGAACCCTCAGCCGCACTTCAGTCTAAATTTCATAAATTATTAAAACCATCTTCCAAAAATTAAATAAAGTCAACGTAATCATTCTTAAAATTTTAGATTACTATTTTCATTCAACATTACCCTTAAATCTATTAAAATTTGACCAAAGAAATACTTCGACAAGAAAGAACGGCGTTTTTCACGTAGAACCATATCGCAAGTTCATCCGTTTCCGGGAAATTCCGGAAACGCTCGTCCGCTCAAAGCGCATATAAGGCCGGCTTCCCAGGCAGAGTCGTCATTCTCGTATAGATCCTCATGAGTAGCGCTTGGGCCCCAGAGCGGGCAATTGTAAGTATCAAGTGTTAATGTTAAGTGTTTTATTGTGTCTTAACTTGTCTGTGTAGGGAGCGCTCGTTATTGTGTCTTAACTTGTCTGTGTAGAGAGCGCTCGTTATTGTGTCTTAGGAACAATTACTGTATTATCTGTGCCAGTGTTAGTCAGGCACAAGCTTCAAGCTCACTGCCCATCTTTATCATTGTTTCGTATTCACTATTCTCCGATGATTCTTGATTGTGCTTCAGTATAAGCAGGATGTTGGCATCAGCTACTTAGTTATTTTTTTAGTGCTGAGCATAGGTTAAGACACTTTGCTGTCCACAGAGATCATTTTGGATGTGAGTTAAATATTTTCCCCTGAATTTAATTGAGCCTTTTTTAAATCACTGTAACTTTGTTCACAGCTTAGTTTGTTTTGACTTTCGTGTCTGTTTATATGCTACTCCTTTTTATATGTAATTTTTCTACGCCTAGAAGCAGTTCTGGCTCATCTGAATTATAGAGAACAAGAGTCCTCATCTTTTCTCATGTCATTTTGTGTACATTGTTTTACTTCTAGTTGATAGTTCATACTCAGTCATGTTTTGCCTTTAGAAATTAGTTCCCTGTACGGGAAATTTAAATCTTCAGTCTCATGCTGAGTTGCAAGTGTAGTTTACTTATGACTCAAGTTACCGCCGCCAACTGACAGCAGTTGGCTGGCTATTTTCGGAATACCTGGAAGCCTAACCAGTATAATTAAATTCCATTAGCAAATTACATAACGATTATATACTCAGTTGTGTTGCTGCTTGTAATATCAGGATAGAGCTTATGACCAGTTGGTCTGGAACACTGATTCTGGTGTTAAGATGATTCAGGCTGCGACTCGGGCGCTAGAGTTGTGGACTGATTTTATCACCAGACTTCTGCCATTGTTCTTCCTGTTAATGTAACAGTTAGCGCAGTCTTGCACATGTGTATGAATAGACTCGTTATTGTGCAAAATAATCCAAGTCAACTTCCCCCTGACAGGATCGACTGGACCACACATTCATGCACTCACAAACACGTATGAAACCAAACCCTAACTACTTAATTTAAGGAGCTTACCTCCTCCAAGTTTTTATCCACCGAGCTCACTCCAAGTTTTTGCCTCCGAGTTTATTCTCCGCGTTCATTCTCCGGGTTTATTCTCCGGGTTCATTCTCCGAGTTTATCCTCCAAGTTCACTCTCCAAGTTTACTCCCCTAGTTCATTCCCCCTAGTTTTTGCCTCTGAGTTGATTCTCCGAGTTTCCCCTCCTATTTAACTTGTGAAACTGGAAGGCCTGCATCCCTGCAGCTAAGCCGCTAAAACCTCCAGTTGTGACTACCATTGGGTCGAGAGTCCCCTTCCTACCGAGTTTTCCCAACCGGTAGCTATCCCCATACTCATCACTCAATTCACCACTCACTTAGTGTCGGAACCTCCCACACTTACACCATCATCGACTTCACACTCCAGCACGCGCTTCCACAAGCCCGAGCTGAACGAATCGTCTGAAGTTATTCAACCTCCTCGGACTCTCCCCAAGAACGTCTCACGAACCAAGCCTCAAGCCTCGCACTTCGGCGTTCAACCTCCACTAATAAATCCCATACCGGCGAGTGAAACTATTCTCTCATTTTCCCCAGTGTTGGCTTGTGGTAGTTTTGTTGTTTCATGGATTATTAGACGCTAGAAATATTGCGTCCGAACTCCCTTGCTAAACTTCTGAGTCAGTGGCCATACTTAATTCATTTGCAATTCAATGCGCGTCCCCTCGCGCTGGTGACCCTGCCTTATCAAAGAATACCAATCAATCAAATTCTCAACCAGTCAAATAGCTTGCTCTTCAAGCTTTCAAATTCTAATCATTTAAATTAACTTCCCCATTTTAGGAGTAGTTCATAAGTTTTCGAGTTATGGCGTCGCAAAGCATGTTTAGAAGTTCATGTTATAACTGGGCCGCACACCAATTGTTATTTAAAGTTGTTAGTTTTCGAGATTGTCGAATACAATTAAAGCATTTTTTCTCATTTCATTATGGGTTATCCATTCCATGTAATCAACGACAAGATTTCAAGATGCAATGTGAAACTGAAATACATTTCCATCCATCAAAACCGATGGATTGGCAGAGGTGCTCCTGTAGCATGGCCAGCTAGGTCGCCTGATTTGACGCCACTGGGTTTCTTCTTGTGGGGAACCATGAAGGACCTCGTGTATGCCACTCCTGTTGAATCAGAACAGGATCTGGTTGGACGCATTGTGGACTCAGCTGGCCGTATTACGGAAATGCCTGGCGTGTTTCAATCTGTAAGGCGCTCACTGGCTGTTAGATGTCGTAAATGTGTTGAAGTTCATGGAGGCCATTTCGAGTAACTGTTGTAATAAAACTGTATTCAAGTTTGTTCTTGCGTTAAAGTTCTTACATTAAAGTTTGTATTGATTAGGTTTTTTACCTGTGTCCTGCAATGCTTACTGATTAATGATTAGCTTACATGATAATAATTGATAATTACTCATTTAGGACAATTTATTCTTATTTGTAAAACGCGTACACGCAAATATAATTGTGAAATTACAAAAATACTACATTAGTGGGGCCCAAAAACCTCTTTAACTATCAAAGGTAGCGCTAAAAATGGTGCGCGCGTGCAATCCTACTTGAAGTTCTAATATTCTTCAAGTAACTATAACTCGAAAACTAAAGAGTGTTGGACATTTTGTCATTCATGAAAATCGATTTATTTTGAGTTTTTGTACCTAAGTTCGAAGTTTGTTCAAAGTAAAAAAAAAACACCCTGTACATAGGACGCCATGACGGTTCCCCCGTAAAGCCGGTACCCATTTCCGACACCTGGGTTGAGTGGGGTATTGTGCTAGAGCTTTCCCTTATACCGAACGGGGAAAATTGCCGCGCCAGCGCCGTGATATGAACCCTCGTCTCCAACATGCAAGGCCGATCCCTTAACCACTGTGCCACCGCGAGCACCAGGACTGTTTAGTTAATTTATTACTAGTTACTGCGTCTGCAGGTCTTGTCTGCCACTAGTTACTGCGTCTGTGTAAAAGGTTCAGGGTGACTCAGGTCAGGGGAATAACTATGCACAAATTCTACATATTTTATTAGGAGAACACTTGACAGGAACGAACGATAGATAGCACTTGACAGGAACGAACGATAGATAACACTTGACAGGAACGAACGATAGATAACACTGGACAGGAACGAACGATAGATAACACTTGACAGGAACGAACGATAGATAACACTTGACAGGAACGAACGATAGATAACACTTGACAGGAACGAACGATAGATAACACTTGACAGGAACGAACGATAGATAAAACTTGACAGGAACGAACGATAGATAACACTTGACAGGAACGAACGATGGTTAACAGTCAAGGCAGCTCACGGAACAATACGTGAAAATAGAAGTTGAATAATATGCTCTCGGAATACTCTCCTCTGCCTGACGCAGCACCAGACCCCATGGAGTGGCGCAAGGACTGCCTGAGGTCACATGACAACCGGGTCATAGAAGGTCGCGCTAGAATGAACACGAGACGAGAATATGATGTACGCTTTTACAGTCTGCAGGTCTTGTCTGCCACTAGTTACTGCGTCTGCAGGTGTTGTCTGCCACTAGTTACTGCGTCTGAAGGTGTCGTGTGCAACTACTTACTGCGTCTGCAGGTTTTGTCTGCCACAAGTTACTACGTATGCAGGTGTTGTCTGCCACTAGTTACTGCGACTGCAGGTGTTGTCTGCCTCAAGTTACTGCGTCTGCAGGTGTTGTCTGCCACTAGTTATTGCGTCTGCAGGTGTTGTCTGCCACAGGTTACTGCGCCTGCAGGTGTTGTCTGCCAATAGTTACTGCGTCTGCAGGTGTTGTCTGCCACTAGTTACTGCGTCAGCAGGTGTTGTCTGCCACAAGTTACTGCGTCAGCAGGTGTTGTGTTCACTGCGATCGTCCTAAAATTGTTAACTAACATTTATCCCCACCATCAGCAAAAGTCTCATTACTCACGGCCAAACGATGCAACATTCAACATTCAGGCAGTAAGCTGCACAACAAAATGGCGGCAGCTCGTAGAAATTGAGCACAGGTTTGTGTTCAGGAAGTCGGATATTTAAATGATGAACTGATTCAATCAAACGAACAGCTTTCTTTCGGTGCATCTTGTACTTCGTCGGAGGTAGCGTGCACGTTTATGTTATCCACCCTACGCCATCTCTACGGTAGAACTTCAGCGAGATGAGCCCAACAGGCTGCAAAAATATATGAATTTGAGCTAAAAATCTACATACACGCGTCCCGCTCTCGCAATTGGATTCGCTTCACCTAAATTGTAGGGACATGAACTTGACGACTTCACAAATATGTCGGTTATTCCCAAACATTGATATATTTGAAAATTTAGTCTTATAAAAGTTTCAGCAAGTTTATTTTTTATCGCAGTATTTATCGCATTTTAATATCATCTCACAAAATTTTTAGAAATTTTAACCATGCAATTTTTGGACGACTAAGTTATTTTAATATATAGCTATCAAAGTCCATGTGAAGTAGGTTTTCACTTCAGTGTTCAATTCAACTGAACTTCAACGCGCCAACGACCACCGTTGATGCTGGTGCTGGTTATTATCGTTCCTTAAATAATCATAGTTGTAGAAATCAATACATTACCGTTTTATTCTTATTTTATATGTTAAGACATCAGTTGTTACGGTGCTGGTGTAGGTA
Source organism: Morinoia aosen (assembly GCA_030386875.1). Lineage (NCBI taxonomy): Eukaryota > Metazoa > Arthropoda > Malacostraca > Amphipoda > Talitridae > Morinoia > Morinoia aosen. Next base: position 104,058,109 of record CM059576.1, on the reverse strand, counting down.
CGGTGCTCGTGTAAGTACGGTGCTGGGGGAGGTACGGTGCTGGTGTAGGTACGCTGCTGGGGTAGGTACGGTGCTGGGGTAGGTACGGTGCTGGTGTAGATACGGTGCTGGTGTAGGTACGGTGATGGTGTAGGTACGGTGCTGGTGTAGGTACGGTGCTTGTGTAGGTACGGTGCTGGTGTAGGTACGGTGCTGGGGTAGGTACGGTGCTGGAGTAGGTACGGTGCTGGTGTAGGTACGGTGCTGGTGTAGGTACGGTGCTGGTGTAGGTACGGTGCTGGTGTAGGTACGGTGCTGGGGTAGGTACGGTGCTGGTGTAGGTACGGTGCTGGTGTAGGTACGGTGCTGGGGGAGGTGCGGTGCTGGTGTAGGTACGCTGCTGGGGTAGGTACGGTGTATGGGTAGGTACGGTGCTGGTGTAGGTACGGTGCTGGTGTAGGTACGGTGCTGGTGTAGGTACGGTGCTGGGGGAGGTACGGTGCTGGGGGAGGTACGGTGCTGGGGGAGGTACGGTGCTGGTGTAGGTACGGTGCTGGTGTAGGTACGGTGCTGGGGGAGGTACGGTGCTGGTGTAGGTACGGTGCTGGTGTAGGTACGGTGCTGGTGTAGGTACGGTGCTGGTGTAGGTACGGTGTTGGTGTAGGTACGGTGCTGGTGTAGGCACGGTGCTGGTGTAGGTACGGAGCTCATACATTTCTTACAACAGCTACGTTCACTGTAGGCATTCATGTTACATGTATGATACGGATGGGATTATAGTTTCCTCTGATTGATTGAAGTATTATCGAAGTGACCAACTGTCACTGAGGCTGCCCTGCTGGCTGCACCTGAACGGAAGTTGGTGATCCTAAACCGGGAAGTTTGGCACAGACGGAGCTGGGAATTAGGATCTTTGTAAGAACTTAAGTGATAAGTATTTACATCGAACGGACTTCAGTGCTAAGAACTATGTTCATGGAAATGTCCATGAAAACATTTTAAATTCAATTATATGAACATTATTTCATGCATAATGGGGTTCACTGTCACTTTCAGATTTAATTTTTGATTTTCTATGTTCAAGTATTGAGACAGCAATAAATAATAGGCTGAATAATAGCCATCGCAAAAATAGTTTCCTAACCACTCACAGCACTGAATTAAGAAGCAAATACCTCTCTTCAAATTCATATTTTTTTGTCTTCGTTAGTCATAAAATATTACGACACAAATAAAACGAATTTATTTGAATGATTTTTCATGTCTTACACAATTATTAACTAATTAAGTATTAAAAATAATTAACATCTATTCTGAGGACGGAAACAGTGAATCACATCACATTTGTTTACCAATATCGCGTATAAATCACAGTTGGTACAATCCATGACCTAAATTGAACACACAAATCACGTTTCGGAAACGAATTGGTGTAGTTGAAGTCCTTCCTCGTAATAATGTTTATTATTTTCAAAAGCCGTTGTCGGCTTCTATCGAAGGATAGTGTGTTTGCGCTACAGCATGTGGAGAGTGCAGCGTACGCATGGGTGTGTCCTTGACTGGTGGGTGTTGTCTGCCACTAGTTACTGCGTCAGCAGGTGTTGTGTTCACGGCAGTTGCATTATAGTTAACTAACAATTATTTCGACCATTATCACATTCATCAGCTAACATGTCTTATTCCCTATGATTTAACGATGCAATTATGAATCATGCAGTAAGCTGCCTCAGAAAAGTGTCGTTGTGCTAGCAGACACTAACCACGGTTTTGTGTTCGGGAAGTCGATTATCTTGGATAACAAAAAGCCTAATTTAACCAAATATATTTCTTATATTTCAACAGTCATGTATATATTTCAGCACTAAAATAACGGTCATTAAAAGATGGCTAATTACAACTTGGTTGTACATCAAAAGGCTTGGGATCCTCAACTCCTGACGAAGGCTAATTATTCGAACCGGCTTCTGGGGCGAGTCTCTGGTGCTACTATAGGGTGAGATCTACCTCTAGCTAGTACAATAGCATGAGGTTAGGTTAGGTTGGGTTGCTAATGGATAACAATTATTTCAATACATTTAATTTAGAGATAAACACTGAATTTGCACATCTAAAACTGCACCTGGGTAGGAGAGATATAGCGGCAGACCTAACACTACAGTAGCACCGAGTCCCTGTATTTGTTACCGATGTGTGTAATGAAGACCGTTTCTTGCCGAGATATCGAGGTTGCCATTGTATGCGTAACCAGCTACTAATGAAGGTTTCTCGTTGTAAGTTTTTTTTTAGATCGCGTTTCCTTAATTTCTAGTGAGCTTCGTCTCAATATTGATTCTTCCGTTTTCATGCTGAAGTGTTCTGACAATATACATTACCTATTTGAATGTGGTTTCTTCATACGAGTGAAAATTTCACGATTCACCTCAGTCTGGGAACACTTTTTCAACTTTCATGTTTCTTCTAGACGAGGACGTTTCTGTTTCAGTCCGCCTACTGTGTTTGTGCCGAGTGGACGAAGTGGAGCCGATCAGTGGAGGTGTCTTTCTTTGCTTCTTGCTTGAGGCCCATTGTGCCGATACGGTTATTCACCTTCTCTGCACATGTATCTGTACGTACGTTCAGGCCACGCCTGGTGGCATCTCGGTAGTAGTGCGCCGCTGACTCAGCAATTTGACAGTATATAAGAGCATGCGCGAAGTTCTAGAGTCGCATTTGGATCCGTGTTCCTCCCCCTTGCTACATCGCTACCAGTAAAGTCGCACAGTAACCAGCGTTATCACTGACCTTCGGACTTCATCACACTACTTCTGCCTTCACACTGGTGGCCAGACAAGTGACGGGCCACGGATTCACGAAGATATATTTGAGAAGAAAAGAAGATAAAGTATTCGACGAGAAACCTAAAGAAGTTTGAGAAGAAGGTCGAGTGACTTCAGCAAATCAAGACGACGGAGATCACTACAGAGAATTCGAGAGAACTATTTGAAGATCGTTTGATGACGAGAAGAAATATAATTTCAACGAAGATTATCTGCAGCGACTGCAGAGCAACGAGATATCGATTATAAGGACAGCATCGACGGACGGAGAGCGTCAGCGGAGCGATCAACGGAGAGGGCGACTACGGAGCTCAAAACTTCAACTACGAGGTGATTCAGCCGACTACAGTTACGTCAACTTAGTGCTACGGGCGGAGCAGTGACGGTGCATCGCCTACAACGATGGCAGAGATCACGACATCGTGCGACAACTCTAACTACAATTTAAGATAAGTAAAGCAGCAGTTAATTGTGATAATTGTAACAGTGTCGTTGCAGCTAACTATTCATTGCACGTGAGGCAGGCTGCGTGTAGAGTGCGCGTTAGCCAGTACGTGCGGGCATCAAGGTCAAACAGAGCGAGGCTGTACTTGCAGCTGTAGAGAGCAGGCAGTGTGTTTCAATGAACCCTAGAGATGAGCTGTTTTCAAGGTGTTAAGAGAGCTGTATAATTTTTAAAGTGAGTGACGCTATTTTCTCGAAGTGTTGCTATAAGTGTTTCAAGTAATTTTGTATTGTTTTAGTTGTGGAAATATACGCGTGAGCAACGTTAAACTCAGTTGAGCAGTGATGTTATTTGTGTAATAAGTAGCGCCAAACTAGTAACGTAAATATGCCTGAAATTCCAGTTACCAGCGCGCCTGTAGCGAGTACAATGTCTACCACGAATATTTTTCTAGCTTGGATTTATTTGCGAAAGAAACATAAGTATTCTTAAATGCCTTCTGTGGTCGGTACAACATGTAGGTCATGTGATTTTTTTGCTGGTTGCGTCTGGTAGGATGATGAAGGGAGGAGATGCTTTTCAATTTGCCCAAAGGTAATGCTGAAGACCTTTGTAAAAATCAACTTTCTAGCGTAGAGTATAAGTCGGATCAAGGGATCCTTTATTGAGAGAAAAATTCGCTGTATTGAGTGAACAGGAATTGAAAGATAGTTTTCGTCTAGTGCAGAGCAGGCTGAGGATTAAGCCTAGCGAGAAATATGAAGTAATGATGAGAAAGTAATGATGAAATATATTGTGGCAATTAATGTGCTGATGAGTGCTATGTGACTTCGAGAATTAAGAATAAATATAAGTAGGAAGGAGTAACGATACTCTTCCGAGTGAGGTAAATAATCGTGGATGATATTCTGATGGTACCTGATGTGTAAGGATTGCACGGTTAAAGTAAAAAGGAAGTATTTTGTGCGAGGATTGCACGGTTAAAGTAAGAAGGAAGTAATTTTTTAATACCGTAAATAATGCAGTGTGTCTGATGGCAGACGTGGTTGCCCAGAGGAGGCGTAAAGAGTAAATTTTGCTACGGTAAAGAGAGCCTCGAAAATGGCGGTGCTGTGGGGCAGCGAAAAAACCCCGAGACAGAAGTGCTGTGGGGCAGCGAATAACCCCGAGACAGAAATGCTGTGGGGCTATCTGGGAAAAGGCAAATTAGTACCAGGTAATTCTATCAGCGAGGTAAAAGTATTGAAGTAGAAATGAATTCGCGCAGACAATTAAGTGAGTAAGCTTTAGAGAAGCGAATGTTTGCAATGTTGAAGGTAATGCGGATCTACCCAGGGTCGCCAGTGTTGTGGTGAAAGTTTGAATGCCATCTCTGATAAAGACGTTGAGGTAGTATCTGTAGAACCGAGGCATTGTTGTAACGATATTTGTGCTGGAGAACAGAAGTATCATACGAGAGTAAATATGAGAGGCGCTAGAAGCCGTTTAATTAACCACACGTGGTGGTGAGGTACTAAGTTAAGAGTAACGAGAGTAATAGAGTTGGAGTGTGCAGAGTGTGCAGAGCTGCACGCAGCTGCACCGAGACATTGCTAGACGACATGCAAACGCTGACTCATACGTCGGACAGTGAGGCGCCTTATTTCCGGTGTCTGTGTTAGCAACTTGCCAGCCGAGGTGCGACGGTGTGGTGTACATGACTGGTAAATAGTCGTGAATAGGATGTGTTTTGAATAATTAACGAATAATTGAATTGTGGAGATTAATTAAAAGTAATAAAAAGAATTAAATTATCACTTCGTTATTTTTTGAAGAGAGTGGCTATTCTTAATGTTTTTTGAGCGCGATTACGATCTAGTGCGAAATTCAGTCATTTTGCAAGTCTACTCGAATTTCATACTCAGTAAAGTTTTATGTTGTGTAATTTATTATTCAAACGTAACAGAATGCAAAATTTATCATCAAGTCTCCCAAAGTTTCGCCGGGATAATTTACAACTGATTGAACGATTAAAATTTAGAGTATTTACGTCAATATTAATTTTTACCTTGACATCAAATCGTGCTTTTACCTTAAAAAGTATGTTCTTAAGTTTTCTATCGTGTTTTTTTTGTTGTATTTGCTATGCTTCATGTTTAACCTCGTGTATGCTTTAGTATTTAACCTTTTTGATTAAGGCATTAATGAAACGTAAAGCAACCGTTCACAGTGTACCAGTTCAACAAGTACAGTATAATAATACGTAATTTTCTTGTGCAAAAGAAGTACATGATTCTGGATTGTGATCTGTCGTGGCAAAGATCATTGCTGATATTGAAGAAATTTAATTTTTATTCATTGTGCATCGAGGCTGAGAATGTACCAGTTTGGTTCACGATAGAAAGGGTGAATTAACAGTTTTTCAGTTTTAAATTCCAGGTTTGCGAAATAAGATTACTGGTGTATTTTGTTTAATAAGAAATTTGAATGTCGGTCACGAAGATTAAATGTAAATGCGAAATTTAGTCGTTTTTATTAGTTTAGCAATTGTGTTACGGGAAAATTCATGAATGGTAATGAGGAAGCTAATTTTGGTTGTCATTAAAATTATTGATTTAAAAGCTTTAAGGAAGTTGACCCGTCATTAACTAAATATTTAGATTCTGTAATGGATCACCGTGACATTAATGGTGTTTCTCATTTTACTTTATTCAAGTATTCATGTACCTAATTTTGCGCTTTAGCCATGCTAATTTTCGTATGTTCTCCAATTTCAGTTCGAGCGTGTGCGAGCGGTAACACGTCATCTGAAACGCGATTCATGCAGCTGTGCCAGCAAAGAAGCACAGCCAGTACGGGCGGGTCACGCAGTCACACGTGACGAGGTACGCACTATGCAGTGCGGAGTCCGGTCGCGACAGAGTGTCGCGTTGAGACTGTCAACAAACATCGCTGGCCTTGGCGGCAGCTAAGCTTCGCATGCAGCGAAGAGATTACTGAACTTTGCTTTCGCGCGCAGTCAAGAGATTACTGAAAGAGATTACCTTCGCACGCAATGAATTCAATGGAGTAACTCACTTTAAAAGTTTAATGTGGTGTTAATACTTTATCCTTTACCATGGACATAGTGTTGAAAACGTGGTTTAATAAATTTAGTAACTTGAAATGTGATAAATATAAATTCAGAGTCGTTCAAGAATTATGGACTTGGTTCACATGTTATTACTATTAGATTACGATAAATTGTAACGTTTTAGTAAGTTTCCTTTTATTTTTGCAGAGTGCGAAACCCGATATGCATATTCATACATGATGTTCTAAGCTCGTGTGTCTTCGATTGTGTTACGCAATTTCTTATATGATACTCCACGTGCTATATAATTATGTTACCGATAGAATTACGTTTTCCGAGTCTACGGCACTGTGTTTATTCTGATTGGTTGTTTTACTAATGGTGGAAAAGTTTTGTTCAAATTTGTGCGATGTTTGGTTATAAGATTATCCAACTTCTATTTTTAAGTCTACGGTAATGCAGACGATATTTTGAATGTTTCTTTTTGGTGAAAACTTTAATGATGCTTTATTTAATATCAACTCAACATTTCTGTATCATTTTTCATTACCTACGAGGCAATAGTTTTGATTATTATAAAATTTTCCGAAATTGCCTTGCCGAAGAACTCGTGTTTTGCTCGGTGTTAATCTTTCACCAGAGATGTAAGCGGATGTTTTATATTTACTCAGAATTAATGTTAAGTTGGTATTTCCAAGCTTGTGTTTTACGTATTTGTTTTTAAACTATGTTCGCGAAAATACTCGAATCGATGCAGTTTTCCGGTATATAATTATGATTTGTTTAATTTTGATTTCTCGATAACTAAATTTATGCGAATACGTTGTTGATTTAAAATTTCAGAGGCATTGTATATTTCATTTCATGCGTGTTTATTATTATCCTTAACGAATGTATTGTTTTTATTAAAAATTACATGGCGAGTATAAATCCTTGTTTCTTAATTATGTTTGAATAAAAAGTTTTTTTGTTGTTTCAACGATGCGATTAACTTCATTTTTACTGCGTTAGCATTTCAACTGTTTATCACAAAACAATGTTGCGGTAATTGTGACTTTTGCTTCAATGTTAATTTTAAGTAACATTCAATTTGGAATTTTCCTTGTATAACCATACGTATTTGTTTAATTTCAAGTTATTGATGTAACATACTTTTCTTCTTTCGCATTCAAAGTTTTTTTCGTATTCAAAGTTCTTTCGCATTCAGAGTCTAACGCATTGCGAGTCGTATCGCATTCATCCGTACAGCAATTAAATTGTATAGCCAGGTCTTGCATCTGCTCGAGAGCCTTGCACGGTTCAATAACAACTCTGTGTTTATAAAACAAGGCAGCTACTAGCCGTGGGAGCGAGGTCTAGGCGACGGTGTGGAATGTGCTTTGATGCGATGGTGTTGATGGATTTGTGTGTCGCCTAGCGACACTATGTTTTCTTATATAAACGGATAATGTAGTGTTAAGTTTCACATATACTCGGGAAACGATCCTAAAACATTGAGTTATTTTTAATCTTGTATGTGTTTGTTATATCTAATACCTCACTCACGATAATGTTCAATAATGATACCATGTTAAGATGTATCAGTATGTCTCCTTTCGTTCCGATATCAGTATCTGTATTTGATCGAATAAATTGTTAACAAATTTGATAAGGGATTGCGTTATCATTGATGCGTATGTACCTTTAACTTAACGAGATATTGTTTTAAATTTATAGAAATATTGTTTTAAATTTATTTCTTGACGAGTGTCGATGTAACTATGCGAGGTTGATACATGCGGCAGTTAAATTTTTTCTCGTTGTGAAATAAATATCATTTTTTTAAATAAAATTTATTTTTTTGTGTACTTGGCTTATAAAATTTTTTTTTTGACAATTTTTTCCTTGTTATTTACTAGCATTTCCCTTGTACGTGATTCATTCGTACAGATTCACGGTTGATGTTCGCGTTTGTTTTCGACTCGTTCTTACCGTATTCTTATGGTACGTAAGTTATGTCCTGGTTCCGGGGACCGTAGATTTTTGATTCGATGTTCTTGTTTTCTTGCTACTTTTAAGTCGAACGATGTACTTCTGTTGCGGTTCTTGTCGACTTTACTTCGACGCGTTTTCATATTATTAACGGATGTATCTTTGTTTTATTGAATATATTCCTTCTTTTCTGATGTTTACTTCATGCGATGTTGGTAAGAACGTATTGTTTTAATTAAGATTTTTCTTTCTTGTTTCCATTCCGTGCTGTTGTACTGCGGCTCTCATCCTCTTTTGTGGTTGGGGGTAATTCGTTAATTTTCATACTTTACCACGCCTAGTCAAATTAAAGTTGATGTATTGATTTACGGATTGTCACAAGGTGGTAATTTTAAGAATTTAGTGACTACTGGGATATCTTTAAATAACTTGGTCGATTTTCGAGTTGTGATTTTACACTTGGATTAAATTATTGGCCGTTTGTTAATTAATCTGGCATGGGTGGGGGAGGTGTGTGCCGATACTGTTATTCACCTTCTCTGCACATGTATCTGTACGTACGTTCAGGCCACGCCTGGTGGCATCTCGGTAGTAGTGCGCCGCTGACTCAGCAATTTGACAGTATATAAGAGCATGCGCGAAGTTCTAGAGTCGCATTTGGATCCGTGTTCCTCCCCCTTGCTACATCGCTACCAGTAAAGTCGCACAGTAACCAGCGTTATCACTGACCTTCGGACTTCATCACACTACTTCTGCCTTCACACCATTATTTATTGCTTGGCTCCATTCTTTACCTGAACTCGAAAGGAAAAAGAAACGAGCGACTGGCTTACCACAATTCCTGAAAATGCCACATTCCAGTAACTTGGTCCGCTGACGTCACAATGATGTCCTTAACTCAAAGATGGTTTGGGTTTCATCTCTCGGAGCCAACTGATTCTATTCACATGAACCCTGAGTAGCGGACGAAGCACGAAGACAATTGTTTTTCCCACAAGTGTTTGAACAGTTTTAAGTAAAAAAATGACGGAGATACCACACCACAATAAAGTATCTCCTTTAATCTATCCGACCTCATCTTAACTCGAGGGCAGATTTCGTTAACTCTCTGCGGAAATTTCTCAAATATCTTATTAGTTCAATAATTTTTTGTTCTAGCAACACTCGATTATTCACATCGGTGACACAGCGCTCACGTTTTGCTTGAGGCGTTATTGATAATTGTTGCGTGCCATTGCCATAGTGGCGCTTTGCGCGACCTAAGGAGTGAGTTTCAGTTGCCTATTGATAACTTGCTCGCAATGCTTATCAAAATCTTGCAGTATAGAAATTAACGTGTATTTCTGGCTAAATTTGTAACGGCCAAGCTAATCCATTTACAGTTGTCAACAGTGGTAGTTGACCTCGTTAATTCTGGAAGCTCAAAATTCGTATTTTTGCCGACTAAAACACTAAAAAAGGAAAGCACGTTCTCTATTACGATTTCGATACAGCGGACTGAAATATGAATTATTTCTTCATACTAGATCCTTTACAAGTAAAATTTTCACGAGATCCTTTCGCATATCACAGCAGTTTTTAAAGCGCTATCTATTTAGGGAAATGATAGCGAATTTCAGAGCGAAACATTTATTTAGAAAACAACTGACACAAGAAACGTTGGAATCGATCTTAGTTTAAACCAAGAAATTCTACTCAACTACGCCTGCCATCGATGATGGATAAAGTGTAAATCCAACTACATTAAAGTTCACAACTTTTTCCTTCGGTTTTTAAGATTAATTCTAGTCAAAGTAGTAGTAGAAGTAGAAGGATTAGAAGTAGTAGTAACATGGGTTTGCTAGCGCTTCAGTTACTCAAACTATATCACACCGAAGGTCACATATTTTAATTCGTATCAAACTTTTCCAAATTACCACACAAGATGAACGTCTCTATTATTTGAAACATCAAAATTATATGAGCATCATGATCATAATTACAACTCAAGATTACAAGTGTCTCCTCATTAAAGTCTGTACACAACACAGTACATTCGAAACCGACTGAGCAGCCAAACCCCGAAGAAGGTTTCAGCTGCCCACCCATTTATGGCCGGACGCTTTACTCACGCTGAAACCCCCGAGGTACCAGCGCAGCGCGTCCGGCCGCATCCACGTTAAAGTTGCTCCACTCCGTGTGCGTGAGCGAGTCTGTGTACGTGCATGGCTAGTCAACGTCATCAAAAACCACGCCCACTTCAACAGCTACCACGCGTCGCTGCGTGATATAAATGTAGTACAAACATTTATTATGGTGTGCACTTTGCCATTGAAGTATCATTTAATAGTAGATTGAAATGCTCTATGTTTCATTGTACACTTGAGCGTCTCAGCCGTCTTAAACGACCTATATTATATGAGTTAGATCAAATAAGAGCACAGTTACTGCGATTCTACCGTGTCATAATGTATCGTTCGTATGCCACGAAGTATTGTTTGCAATGCAAATCTCTTTGGTTTATATTTATGTAGTTCATTCGAACAATTAACCCATTCTTTTTAAGTGAATAAAAGTATTTTATTCACTTAAAAAGCAAATAAAAGTATTTTAACTGTTTCATTATTATATGCATTAAATTAAAGTATTCAAGTGCTGAAGCGTTCTGCAAGATGCCTTTTATGCATATTGACGCCAAATGAATTCGATTAATTTAATTTTACAAATTCAATGGAAAACTTGATGAGCTCATATCAGTATATTTACTAGCCACTTCCTTCCCGTTTAATACCATACTATTTTGGACGTAAAGTGCAAAGTAAAGTAACCTCGGTACTTTCATTGGGGATAAAGAAAACTGGACGCTAACACAAGAAGAAATGAATGTTATAAATTGCATCACAAATGTTTCACCTTTTTAGTTTCCCTCGGGAAATAGTCCCCCTTCCCTTGTCATATATGACATACAAATATGATGTTTCATCAATAACGATTTTTTTCAGTTGCTCAGGCGATGAGATAGTTTCTAAATGAATATCAAAGCTCGTGGCCACACTATTTAATGCCACCAAGTTAGTTATTTTTAGTGTCTTTACGTGACAACTATGATAGATTGGATGATATTTAATGTCATTTTCAAAACTTCTTACATAAGTAATGAAAAAACATTCTAAAGGAAAGATATTTGCATGCAGTAATATTTATATGTATATGTGAGACATGCTTTCATTATTTATTATGAATTTAATCACGATCGCTTTTCAACTTCTCAACTCTACGAAATATTTTCAGTTCTTCACGTGTTTAAATAAAATAGAATTCACTTAACATTTTTTACTGCAAAAGGCCAATCGTTAAAATGCTATGCCTCTGCCAACCTATAAAATGCAACTTTTCGGTGCAACTATCATCTTTGGGCTGAAAAAGCTAGCCTGCTGGTGATCGTTATTTCTACATTACAAAATATCGCTTCTATATAGTCGTCTTACAATGAGAACTTTGTGTTTACTATGTCTGCTTCTACTTGAACAATTGATTGTCATTTTCTATCAATGCGACCGTATAAAAATATGATTTACTTCATTTTTCAGCCCGAAGGTAGTAATAGTTTCATCGAAACGTTGCATTTTTTGGATTGATAGAGGTCTAAAATTTTAACGATTGACATTTTGCAGTAAAAAATATCACGATTGCTTTATTGAGCAAACTTCTATACAAATAGATCTGAAAACATATGAAAGATGACTTTTTTTAAAGCATTTTGCTTGCGATGAAACACTACTGAATTGCTGAATTCTGCACATTTCTAAATATACATATTAAGTGATAAATTTTTCTTTTTTTTCAAATATTATGCAAGTGCATAACGAACTGCATTGCGGCATCTGGTCACGCATAGTTGGACGATACAACGACTTCTGGCAATGAGTTCAACTCGGGACCAGTGCACATGACGAACCCTACACGCACTCGGCCGCTGAAACACAAAGCACACAGAGTGGAGCAACTTTGACGTGGGTGCGGCCGGGATGCCACGTTGTGTGTGCGCTCAGATCTCGCACCTCTTCTCCTCTGTAATTCCACGAATAAAAGCCTCCCGATTCTTCATGTCAACTCATAATATAACTCTCGCCTTATTCATTCTCAAAAGGTCTAGACTGTTCTAAGCCACAGAGAAAGTCCCTCAATTTTGATTCGTTGGATGCTTGCATGTCCTGAAGTTTCGCACTCTGATTGGCGCACGCTCGATACCCCAAACACATGATTCCTTAGAGAGCACACCATTGGTGTAGATGGTGCCGCTTTTTGCTTAAGCCTTAGGCCCCTTTCATACAGAGCGTGAAATCACGCTGCGTGTAAAAATCACGCAGCGGGATTTCACGTTGAATCGTTCACACGAGGCATTTTTTTACGCTTATTCTGTCAGTTTTGCATTGCTGTTCTCCGAGAGTGCTCACGAGTGTTTGTGGACTGGGTAATAATGGCTGGTCAGAGTAAAGTAAAGAAAGCTCTCCTTTTATACTTGCTGTATAAAAGACGGCAAAGGAAGAGAAGAAGGCGGTGCTGGGTACATAAGATAGTCAGTTTAAGGCGCAAGAAGGAGAATTTGCCACACTATTTGCAAAATTAAGGGAAGATGAAGCCAAATTCTTCAATTACTTCCGTATGTCTGCCGAAAGTTTTGACAAATTGCTGTCATACGTCCAAGGCAAATTAACCCTCAACAACACGCAGATGAGGGATGCTGTACCTGCTATTGAAAAACTGGCTTTAACCCTCAGGTAAAGTATTTCGATATTGCTAAGTAAGTAGGTTGTAATAATGGCAATATCAGAAAAAATCTTTCTTTAGTATGAAAAACTTTTGCTTAGTATTCCAATCCATATAAAAGATATGTAAGAAATAAACAATAACACAACACATCCACTCTGACCTCATCCACACATCCACTCTGACCCACTCTCTGAACCGCACTGCGAGGCGGCGTGAAAACACGCACAGTGTGCAAGGTAGACTTGAACACCATTGAAAGCTAAACTTTTGCGTGAAATTTCACGTTGCGTTTTTAGCAGAGACACGCTCGGCATCAGGCGTGAACTTTCACGCTGCGTGAAAACCTGTCGCGTGTAAATAGAAGTGTACATTATCTATGTCCGCTTAGGTTCGGCGTGAAATCACGCAGTGTGATTTTTTACACGCAGCGTGATTTCACGCTCTGTGTGAAAGGGGCTTTACTCCTTCTCTTTTGAATCTGCCCTCGCGCTACCCAGTTCAGCCAAAACCTCTGCCTTTTGATCCCAAGCCTGCATGTGTGTGCATGCGTGCGTGTGTGTGTATTGTGTATCCCCAAGGTGGCTTGTCGATGCTCGAGAGCTAGCAAGTTTGAACGAGGCGCCGACCGCAGGTTTACGACTACACACATTCCAACGCTTGTAGCCCAGCAGAAAGTTAAATTTCTCAAAATTTGTCGCAGCTTTCCGTGATCTTGCCAAAAAAAATATGTGATAGATGTATTGCAACGTATTGCAACATAAGTAAACACAGTTCTCCAATAAAGCCGGCAGCAAAGGGTGAGCCAACACACCTAAATAAAATATTATGACATAAAAATGTCATAGAGAAGTGCTGGCTGCATGCACACCAAAATTTCGATTCCACCTATTATAATGACGAATAATCATTGTTGTGCATTTTTATACATATTGTCTGGATGTAACTTTTTCCATTGTGTCGCAGACCCCCTGGGACTTTCTCAGGGCCCCAAGTTTGAGAACCACTGACATAAAACATTAGAGTAGATTGCCAGAAATGTAAATTTTCTCACAAACACAAAAAAAAGAACAAGAAACAATTCAAGATTGTGACCGTCAATCCTGGATATAAACGAAAAAAAAAAGAATTTGCAATGCAAGTCTGACAAATGTCACACGGATGCGACAAGAAACACTTCGAAATAGAATGTCAACGGCTGATTTTCATGCGTCATCCTAAAAAGCCACTCAGCAACTGAAAGAAAGTTCTCATTTTATTCGAAAAAACACATTATAAATTAAAGAAAATTGCGCAGAATAGCACGCAAAATGAAGAATGAATGTTAGGAAGGAAATAAAATTTCACCTAAAACAACTCAACCGAGGCGTTACTTACGTTAAATAAGATAGTTCAGACATGTTTAATTATAAAAGTGGTTTTAAAAGAGGAAGGAGAAGCCATCATTGAGAAATCACTTATGGGAATGCAGGGTTTATGCACATGGTTTATAAAAACTGCACGTTTCACAGAAATTCATGCAACAAGATGAAGTTGAAGGCGTAACGAATAATGAAAAACAGCACTGCAGTAAACAAAAAAAAGATGGTCCTTAACACAACTAAAAACATTTCCACAGAAACATGATCCCCTAAATTTTGGTTCAGGACCTCACATATTCCTCGTGAGCATTAATTCCAATAGACACATAAGTTACATTCTCCAGAGGGAGAAGCCCGTAAGATCTTTGACCACACGGAAGAGCTACAATTTTTAAACAATGTGAATCGTGATGCAGTGATTAGACATTTGAATAGCCCATAAATCTGCATTTCACATCTTGTAAGAAAACGCATTAATGTTTGCTCGCTAGGTGTTTTTCAACTATACACTTTCGAGCGGAAGAATAATTACATAATTCACACTTGAACAGCTGACCTTCACCATGTTTGCTGGCTAGGTGAAGTTTAAGACTACCCTTATGAGCAGAGGAATATTCGCATAACTCACACTTGAAAAGCTGACCTTCACCATGTTTGCTGGCTAGGTGATATTTAAGATCACCCTTTCGAGCGGAAGAATAGTTGCATAATTCACACTTGATCAGCTGACCTTCACCATGTTTGCTGGCTAGGTGATATTTAAGATCACCCTTTCGAGCGGAAGAATAATTGCATAATTCACACTTGAAAAGGAGAAGCTGACCTTCACCATGTTTGCTGGCTAGGTGAAGTTTAACATCACCCTTTCGAGCGGAAGAATAGTTACATAATTCACACATGAACAACTGACCTTCACCATGTTTGCTGGCTAGGTGTTGCTTAATATTATCCTTACGAGCAGAGGTATATGCACATAATTCACACTTGAACAGCTGACCTTCACCATGTTTGCCGGCTAGGTGTAGCTTAATATTATCCTTACGAGCAGAGGTATATGCACATATTTCACACTTGAACAGCTGACCTTCACCATGTTTGCCGGCTAGGTGTCGCGTAATCTGCCTCTTCCGAGCAGAGGTATATGCACATAATTCACACTTGAACAGCTGACCTTCACCATGTTTTCTGGCTAGGTGATGTTTAAGATCACTCTTATAAGCAGAGGAATATTCGCAAAATTCACACATGAACAGCCGACCTTCACCATGTTTGCCGGCTAGGTGTAGCTTAATATTACCCTTTTGAGCAGAGGTATATGCACATAATTCACACTTGAACAGCTGACCTTCATGTTTGCCGGCTAGGTGTTTCGTAACGTTACCCTTATGAGCAGAGGTATATGCACATAATTCACACTTGAACAGCTGACCTTCACCATGTTTGCCGGCTAGGTGTCGCGTAATCTGACTCTTCCGAGCAGAGGTATATGCACATAATTCACACTTGAACAGCTGACCTTCACCATGTTTTCTGGCTAGGTGATGTTTAAGATCACTCTTATAAGCAGAGGAATATTCGCAAAATTCACACATGAACAGCAGACCTTCACCATGTTTGCCGGCTAGGTGACGCTTAATACTACCCTTATGAGCAGAGGTAAATGCACATAATTCACACTTGAACAGCTGACCTTCGCCATGTTTGGAGGCTAGGTGAAGTTTGAGCTTATTCTTTCCAGCAGAGGAATAGTCACATAACTCGCACTTGAAAAGCTGACCTTCACCATGTTTGCCGGCTAGGTGAAGCATGATATTACCCTTATGAGCAGAGGTATATGCACATAATTCACACTTGAACAACTGACCTTCGCCATGTTTGGAGGCTAGGTGAAGCTTGAGCTTCCGCTTTTCAGCAGAGGAATAATTACATAATTCACACTTGAACAGTTGTCCTTTCCTATCTTTACTAGCTTGGTATGGTTCACGTTCGTTTCTACGAGCAGAGTCATTCAAATTACGCCTGTAAAATCGACTTTGAACATGTCTGCTTATTTGAGGTCTTATTTTGCGTTTACCAGACAAACACTGCGTCAAGTTTCCTTCATTTGCTGAAGAATGTTTGCATACTTCACACTTGTACACCATACTATTGTTTAATGCACCTTTTTTAGGTGAATCAGGACTGGACTTGACGACAAAACAAGAGTAACATAAATCACATTTCCGCTCTTCCTGACCATGTTCAACACGTGGCTGTTCCATCGTCATTTTCACACCTGGATATTGGTTACCCCCGGATAGACCTTCGTACCGGCTTTCCTTGTCATGCTGCTCCACTGCATGCCGCTTCAAAATACTTATGTACATAGTGGAGTAATCACACAACCCACAATTGTAGTAACATCCTAATTTGTGCCTGACACGGAGATGCAGCTCCATAAAGTCCCTCCTACCAGTGATGTAATCACAATGTTCACACAGTAAGTGCCGTGACATGAGTCTGTCAGCAGGTGCGGCCTCAACACCAATGCCGCTACTTGACACATCGGATGGTAGCGAGTCAGCGCTCCCTTGAGATGATGCAGCTGGTCCCTGCTGAACAGCATCCGTGATGCATGCACCAGAGCTGCCTTCCCTCAACTCGACCTCCGCTTCTCCGTGCCCTGAACGTGCCTCAGTGCAGTCATAGTCTACTTCCCTCTTGAAAGTAACTGCATGAGAGCCTGAACTTGAACTGGCCTGTGAGGAAAAACTTTACTCGATTATTACTGGTAAGTGTTCTCGAAAAAAAAAACATATATGAAAAATTGCAGATTAGATTACAAGTTAGTTTAAGCCTCCCTAACCGCTGCAAAAATAGAGCGTATCGAAGAGAGGAAGGAGGAAGGCACCATTTAGTATGGAGATAAGAAAATGAGGAATCTATGCAGAAAGGGCATAGAAACAGTAAGATGGGAAAGAAGTTCATGTAATAACATAAAAGTTGAAGAAGAAAGTCAGAGGTGCTGAAAAACAAGACAGTAGTGAACCGAAAAAAGGTGGTCCTTAACATAACAAAAAACATTTTATTTCAACAAAAAGAAGGCCTACCTAACTCTCAGCTCGGGCCCTCACATTTTTCTCCTGGGAGCGCTAATTCCCATAGATACAATAGTTGTATCCCCCTGAGGGGTTATGAAAAATTGCAATTAAAAGCACCTATGCACTTGGTAACCATGTACTTTAGAGACGAAGTTGTGCTCTTGAGCATATGTTCTTACTTTAATCTTGAGCAAATGCGCTCAACTGTTCAAAACAAAATAAACAATTTATGCAAATAATACAGGAAGCAAAAAATAAAGAATACACGAAAGAAATTTGAAATGCACATTCTGCCTTCCCTGCCGGTTAATACTTGAATATAGAGCAAAAATTTAACGAAGTATTCGTGCAATCGAAAATTACAAAACAAGACTCAATACAATACCGACAGTCAAAGATAGTCACTCAACGTGGTACAACAATTTTTGAAAATAAGATGTATTACACTAACCACCAGTAAGCCGTCAAATAGACAATAAATATCAATTTAACGGAATTGAAACTCGAGAATAATGGAGTGTGCAGTGAAATTATTTTCTGGAACCAGAGTAAAACATCGCTTAACAGCTAACGAGATATTATATTCTAGTGCCCTACCTCAGTTACTCCTCAAATCATATTCTAGTCTTTTTTGTGTTCAGTTATCTTAATATGTCTCAATGTAAATTCATTCACTAAAATGTTCCAACTCCTCCACTGCGTATCACCGATACCAACCGCAGGAGGAGCACATACCGCTGAAGCTCATCAGCTTCAGCCAATCTTCGCCGCAAATGGAACTCAACTGCTGAAGCAGCAACACCTGGCCTTACAAATTTTCTGCAGAATGATAAAAACATTGGATGTGGTTCCTGGCACACACTTGAGGTTTGGAGCACAAACGAAGGTGAGATTGTGAACTTGTCCCTAGTTTCAAGCATTATTATTATTGTTTCTATTGTTATCCATGCTTTTGCTTCTAAAGGTCAACCAGTGTTACCTGTGCCAGCGGAAGTTACTCTTGGTGCAACGGACGAGTGTTGTGAAGTTTAGTTGGTACTGCCATCAAGGCCCACTGTTCAGCATGAGGACGAACATTTCTGTTCATCTTCTGCTGTCTTCACTTTTCTCTTCTACCTGCATTTCATTATTTTGTGACATTTTTTTCCCTTGGGTGTTCTTAATTATTAATGGGTAACCCAGTAATTATTAACTTACCTTAGCTGTCTTCTTTGAAAGGCAATTATTTACTTACCTTTGCTGTCTTCCTCGAGAGGCGATTATTATCTAACTGTCAGGCTATTGACAGAGATGCCGACTAGTGCCTTGTAATTTCGCGGGAGGAAAAATAATTCTCTCGCAAATAATCGAACTGGCGTATCACAGATACTTGCGAACCATATATCCGTCTCAGATTTCAAAATTTCAACAGCTCGAATTTCATTTAGGCTCTAACTATCGACGCCTGCATTACTAGCGTGAAAAGCTCGTAGCTTATTCATCTCGACTCAAATTTCGAAAGCTTGAAAAACTAGCTCAAATCTTCAAACCTTGTAACCAGATCGGACTCCGAAAATTACAGAATAATATTCACAACTTGGAAACTGTTCATAAGCCCTCGCCTTAATAAAATAAATACTCAGCAACTGACTTCTCTCATATCCCTGAAAAATCAGGAAGATTCTCCGGAATAAAAGCCTTGGAACTTACGGCCCTCAGAACCCTAAAATAGGGAAACTATTATCGCTGGCTCCCAAGAAGGACCAGCCAAAAAAAAAGAGATTAAATAATCTATAACTGGCACCCAACGCGGATTCGCCAAAACAACTATCTAACTTTTGGCGCCCAAGAGGATACAGCCAAACGGAATATTTAACAATTTGGCGCCCGGAACAGAAGGACTACGAATCCTGAAAGCTAAGAAAAACTAAAATAAAACAGGAGGACTTGACTCCCTGAAGCAGACGAAAATAAAAAAGGACTTTGAATCCTGAAAACCAAGAAAAATAAAAAGGAACCTCGACTTCCTGAAGCAAAGAGAAATGGATTGCGTCCAACGTGCCCGAGAGTACATGACTGCCCAAGGCCTCACTCCGGAACAACCAGAATACCGTGAAACCTTCATTCAAAGAATCCGAATGCTAGAGGAAGCTGAAGAACGAGAACGAGATAGAGAAAAACGAGAACTAGAAAGAGAAGAACGAGAACGAGAAAGAGAACGAGAGCATGAAATCCAACTCCAACAACTCAACCAGCAAAGGGCACCAGAAGCCAGACGGGTCAAAATACCCGATATCGCTGCTTTTAACCCTGAACAAGAGGGGATCCAAGAATTCATGCAGCGTTTTGAGAGTCACAGCAACGGACTCGAATACACGGAATTTGAGGCTGTTCTCGCACTAGAAAATCTAGTAACGGCTAAGGAAAGAAGACTCATCCAGACATTGGCCGCTGTCGACCGCTACCAATTTAGGGAAATCAAAAATTTACTACTGGAGTCCCACAAGATAACCCCCGCTAAACTGCGCAGTAACTACTATGAACTGAAGCCTGAGGAAGGAGACAACATGAGTCGATACATCCGGAGATTGGAACAAGCGCTTAACGCATGGCTCACCGGAAGCCAAGTAGAAGAAAACTACGACCAATTGAAAATTTCATGCTTGTGGATAGGGTCTACTCCAGGCTACCGTCTCACCTTGCTACTCAACTCAAGGACAGAAGCGGTAACACCTTGGCAACTCTAGCTGAACAAGGGGACAAATTTCTACAAGCCCGACCCAATACAACTCTCCAGAAACTGTGTGAGAACCGTCTGTCGAATAACAAAAACGAAGGTCAAGAATCTTCAATGGGAAAACCTTCCCGAAGTTCTCAAGTGAATCGATTTTCTAACACCACAACCGGAAATTATCGACCTTCACCTCCTCAGAACCTAAATTTCAACTATCGACCTCCTCAGAACCGAAATCCCCAGTATCGACCTGCACCGCCTCTCAGAATTTCCAGCATAGGCCAAGGACAACTGGACCAGCTCACGTAGAAGGCAGACCCAACTACTTTAACCGTCCGCCAATCAACTGGAGAACATTCTTCTGTAATCACCATGGAGAAAATCCAACTCATTCTAGCGCAGAGTGCCAAGTACTTAACCCGCAATCTCAGCAAAATACCTCTTCCCGAAATGAAAGAGGTGCAGCACAACCTACTGCTCACATAAATTATATCGAAGAGGAGTCCCCAGGATATACCCTGCCACCCGTTGAGTGCAATCATGCTGCGGATACAACCGGGCTATTACTAAGAAAATTGAAAAAGTGTCAGGGCCAACTCAATAACCAACCTGTCGAAATCTTACTGGATGGAGGAGCCACAGCCGTGTTTGTGAAGCAAACCCTAGTGCCCGAACAAAATATATCCAAAAACAAAATCACCATCAAGTTAGCTAACAGCCAAACTTTCGAAGCGCCATCAGCCAACGTCAAACTTGACTGCCCATATTATCGAGGCAGCATCACAGTTGTAGTGATGGATAACCCTGCAACCGAAGTAATCCTAGGACGTGTGCCAGGAACCACATCCTTTGAAGAAGAGCCCACGCCTCCTATCATAATTGAAACCTCTCATGTCACTACCAGATCGAACGCAAAGAGAGAAGAAAATGAAAAATCTAAGGAACCAGAACAGCCGCAAACCAACAAGAAAGAGTTAATTAAACTACAGCGAAACTGCGCCACCTTACAACCTCTTTTCAAAAAGGCCGATAATAAAACTGAAGATAACCAGAGGAATGGCGGAATCACTACGTACGAGCTTCATCAAGAAGTTCTCTATCGGAAGACCCTCCGAGATGGCCAATCAACCTTCCAACTCGTCGCACTATTGGAGCTGCGGGAACAAATCATGGAACTGGGCCACGATAATCCCTTAGCAGGCCACTTCTCACAAAAGAAAACCCTGCAAAGAATCGAACGTGACTTTTGCTGGCCTTATCTATGCAGAGACGTCATCCAGTATTGCCACTCGTGCCATACGTGCCAAATTCACGCGCCAGCTCGACCTCCTAAAGCCCCGCTCGCAAAACCAGCCTTGGCAGGAACTCCTTTCGCTGCACTTAGCGTAGATATCAAAGGACCCATTCAACCTTCTTCCAGTCGCGGCAATCGATACATCCTTACGGTAGTTGATCAGCCAACCCGATATGCAGACGCTAAGGCTTTGCAACATATTGACGCAGTCACTATTGCAGACGCGCTCAATGAAATCTGTACTCGGACCGGATACCCGGGAACCATGACCACCGACAACGGAACGCAATTTACGGCCGAGTGCTTCGAAGAATTTCTAAAGAAAATGGGAATTCAACATCACAAAACTCCACTGTATCATGCCCAATCAAATGGCATAGTGGAAAGGTTTAACGGCACTCTAAAAATGATGCTACGGAAACTAGCGGCCGAACAACCCAAAGACTGAGATCTATATTTGCCTTCCTTGCTCTTCGCCTATCGTGACGCCCCCCAATCTGCCACTGGTCATTCACCGTTCGAACTAATCTACGGCCATCGAGTTCGAGGACCTTTAACCCTATTGAAAGAATACTGGACTACCGAAACTTCTGAAGAAACGGATCTCAAAACCCAGCAATATTTGCTTGAATTAAAGCACCGACTCAAAGAGACATGTGCCATAGCTCGTGACAACCTCGGGAAAAACCAAGAGAAAGCCGTGAAGTACCTTCATAGAAAAACAAATCTTAGAAGTCTTCAGCCTGGTGATCTAGCCCTAATCTTCGTTCCAGACTCCCGTAATAAATTAACAATGACGTGGAAAGGTCCTTATAAGGTCAATACACGCCTGGGAACCTACACCTATTTGTCAGACGTCGATGGAAAAGAAAAACTCTATCACATTAACCTACTCCGGAAATATCAAGAGCCTGAAAACTTAAGTAAGGAGCCCGAAATTAATTATCTAGAAATAGAAGAAATGGAAGGAGCAGTAGTGAAAGAAGCATTCACCACTGCGTGCATAGCTGTCGAACCAACCGAAGACGAAGAAGAACTCGATAACAAGAACCCAGAAATTCCACTGAGTTCTGGTGAAAATGTTGAACACTGCGCCATCGACGAAACACGATCCCCAGCAGAGCAAGCCCAACTAAAGGAGCTCCTAGAAAAATATAACCATCTCTTCACCGATATTCCCGGGACAAACTCAAACAGTCGTACATGAGATCAAAATCAAAGATCCTGCTAACCTACGATTGCAGCATGCGTACCCTCTACCACTAGCATTGGAACCTCAACTACTAGAAAATCTGGAGCAATGGATTAAATTAGGAATAATTTCGCCATCCAGCTCTCCCCATTATTCACCCTTGCTAACCGTACGAAAAAAAACCGGGAGACACCGTTTCTGTTTAGATTGCCGCCATCTCAACAGCCAAACTCAGTTTGATGCGGAACCCATAGCTAATATTTCCGTCATTTTTTCCCGACTGGCCGGAAAAACTATCTTTAGTAAAATCGATCTAACTAGTGGATACTGGCAAGTGCCACTCCAAAAAGAGTCTCAAGCATATACTGCTTTCAAGACTCGTTCTGGACTCTACGAATTTAAGGTTATGCCATTCGGTCTCTCAAATGCCCCAGCCACTTTCTCAAGACTCGTCCGCCAAGTAATTTCCGGTCTCACGGACGTCGAAGTCTACATGGACGATATACTCATCGCTTCTGATAGCTGGGAAAGCCACCTCATAGCCCTAGACCAATTGTTGGCCGCTCTTGCTCAACATGGTCTCAACGCTAAACCTTCAAAATGCTCTTTCGGATACCGACAAATCCAATACCTAGGCCACCAATTGAGCAGTGAACAAATCCGGCCTATGAATGACCAGATCGAAGCTATAAAGAATGCTCCTCTACCAAAGAGAAAAACCGAGCTTCGAAGCTTCCTCGGTAGCATAGGATATTACCAGCAATTTATTCCGCATTACACCGAGCAAACTGCCCCTCTCCAAGACTTGCTAAAGAAAAACGTTCCAGATGAAATTCCCTGGACTGATGTTACACAGGATGTGTATGAGACTTTAAAAAAGGCTTTGACTCAAGATCCGGTCCTGCAATTACCTGACTCAAAGCTTCCTTTTATCCTTCAAACGGATGCTTCTTAAATTGGATTAGGAGCAGTACTACTGCAACCCAGTAAGCACGACTTCAGCTATTATGCACCCATCGCTTATGCTTCCCGGCGCCTGCGAGGAGCAGAAACGAATTATTCAACGATCGATAAAGAAGCTCTGACCATATATTGGGCATTCCAAAAATTTGAAACCTACCTATATGGGAGAGAGTTTATATTGCAAACCGACCATCGACCTCTTCTGTATCTGCAACAAGCGGATAAACTAAACCCACGACTTAAACGATGGGCTTTATACTTCAGCCTCTTTCAATTTAAAGCGGAACATATTCCTGGAGTGGAGAACCATCTCACCGACTTCATATTCCGCTCTACCCACCAACCAGAACTGGATTCGGCCTCTTCAGAAGAGAAAGGACGAGACTGTTCCTGAGCTGTATTAGAATAAGTGTTTCTAATTGTTAAGAAATAGTCTTAAGTATTCTTTATAAGCTATCTGATGTACATATGCACCATTATATTAATTTATAGGCCAAAAAGCACCGTCGACATCGGGCTTCATAGCATGTTCGCGACATTACTTGCAGTAATGTCTTCTCGGTAAGGGCGTGTCAGGCTATTGTCAGAGATGCCGACTAGTGCCTTGTAATTTCGCGGGAGGAAAAATAATTCTCTCGCAAATAATCGAACTGGCGTATCACAGATACTTGCGAACCATATATCCGTCTCAGATTTCAAAATTTCAACAGCTCGAATTTCATTTAGGCTCTAACTTTCGACACCTGCATTACTAGCGTGAAAAGCTCGTAGCTTATTCATCTCGACTCAAATTTCGAAAGCCTGAAAAACCAGCTCAAATCTTCAAACCTTGCAACCAGATCGGACTCCGAAAATTACAGAATAATATTCGCAACTTGGAAACTGTTGAAAAGCCCTCGCCTTAATAAAATAAATCCTCAGCAACTGACTTCTCTCATATCCCTGAAAAATCAGGAAGATTCTCCGGAATAAAAGCCTTGGAACTTACGACCCTCAGAACCCTAAAATAGGGAAACTATTATCGCTGGCTCCCAAGAAGGACCAGCCAAAAAATGAGATTAAATAATCTATAACTGGCACCCAACGCGGATTCGCCAAAACAACTATCTAACTTTTAACTTTTGGCACCCAAGAGGATACAGCCAAACGGAATATTAAACACTAACCTTTGCTGTCCTCTTCGAGAGGCAATTATTAACTCACCTTCGCAGTCCCCTTTGATGGGCGATTATTAACTTACCTTTGCTGTCCTCCTCGAAGGTCGATTATTACGATACAGTCATCAGATTGGCTGTCCGCAATCTAGCTAGTATTAATTACTTCAAGTTAATACTAAGGCCAACAGGATTTTCTCTTCCGTGTTCTGTAGCTTCATTTGAGCCTTTCACCTTACTTATCACTAAAAGAGAAGAAACCTTACTGAGGAAAAATTTTTCAGGTGAGTTTTGATGAACCGTTGAATTCAGACAGTTTCTGAATCACATTGACTTCATTACTTCAACTCGCTTCTTGTTATCCATTTTTACGATTAAACCTTTTACAGAATAACTTTACCGCAGAGGCCCCTTCCCGTTGATTTTGCAAATTTTTTCCTTTTGTCTCGGAATGCAAAGCATTTCACACCAAACAAGCAGCGTTAATAATGTAAGAGTGCTAATCTTAGATCTTTTGTGTATTTTTTTCATTAACGTGTTATATACCTTCATCCAGTTAACGTGACAAATTAATCATCTCGATTTTTTTATCCTCTTGCAGCAAACAGTAGTACATCTTCTTCCTTTTCTCAAGAACAGAGTCAAGATGTCTGGAAAACTTCTTTCCAATCCTTGCTGGCTGAAGGAGACGAGGACACGAGAGCACTTAGAAGAGAAGCGCTCTTGCCTTTGGAATACAAGGTTTCCAACGCTGAGGAACTACCGGCGTCTCGCTACGAGTCTAAACTATAGTTAAAGACTCACTTTGACGAGCATTATCAACCACCTTGTACAAGAGACTTGTATCGCACCTATTCACGATTTTCTTTTTGACTTCGTTCCAGTTTATTTTAGTTTGTTTGTCTGCCCATTGCATTACAATTAAAAACCTAAACCTGCAGTGCGTGTTATTTGCACGCACCAATTTCAAGCATTCAAGAAAAGATCAAGCAACCAATTAGAAGCACTCAATACATAGAAGAGTAAGCAACCAATTCCAGCACCTGGGGTTCTTGATGCCAGTCAATGGGCTCGTCCTTCACAGTAACAGCCTCCAGCTCAGCGTCAGGCACTTCACTTTTGATGCGAATTTCTTTTAGATGGCTTCCAGAGCTCAGGCTATTACCTGCAAGTGACACAAGCTCATTGAGAAAAATTTCATTTGAGATAACAAATCTTGTAACAGCTCTTTATGTATTAAAATAATAATAATAATATAATAATGAAGGCATCTACGGATGCTTTATTTCCAATCAAGCCTGATACATATCACCTTGAACATTGGATTTTCAAATGCCTTATAACTAACGCCAGGACGCCATTACGCTTTCCCCCGGTCGAGACCGGTACCCATTTCAGACACCTGGGTAGAGTGGGGTATCGTGCTTGGAATTTTTCTCCTATACCCAACAGAGAAAATCGCCACTGCCAGCGCCGAGATTCGATCCCGGGTCTCCCGAACGGCGGCAGAACCCTTTAGCACATGGCTATGGCGGCACAACACAAATTTAATTTCATGATTTTGACAATGTTAACAATTTTGTTAGTATTTTAACACATGAAAACTGGAATGATCTTGTAGGTTAGGAAAAAAAATCTAGTAATACTTGTAACACAAAACACATTGCAATTTTTTCACCTAAAAGTTAAGACTTCACGAGCTTTGGAGAATAAATGAGCTTGATCATATTTTAGCTTACACCAGCATATTCAAATGGCAATAAGAAGCAAGAAATAAAGTCTTCAGAATAAATAGTACTTACAATTCATAATAAACTAGCAAGCCCAATAAAAATTTGCATTAAAAAATGTATTTCCCACTTCACTATATTTCTGACGGACATCATGAAGTTTGAATTTAAACTAAGGTAACCAATTTTTGAATCATTCATGAGGCAATTAGAATAGAATGAAATCCAGTGAGTGACATGTTTTCTCAATTATGAACCATTTCTCAACCTTGTGGGAGGAAGTTTCACACTGAAAACAAAGAACAAAACTTGACACAACTCCTTCTACCACTGAAGTCCTTATCTTTAACAGAGCAATACCACAGTTTTTTTGAAAGTTTTCAACTAGGATTATATGAAAATTTAAGCCTACTTATCCAACTCAGGTGCTGCAAAGATAGGAAGGATGCAGGAACCATTTCATATGGTGTTGAGGAAATGGGGAATGTATGCAGAAGGTACATAGAAACAGCAAGTCAAGAAAGCAGTTTATGAAACTTGATGCAGAAAGTATTGAGGATTAAAAGGGAAAGTAATGTGGCCAAGAATATCATGATCAAAACAAACATTTCGGATTGTAGAAAATTAATCATCAGTGTTCTGTAATACAATAAATCGAAGAATTAATACATTGTAACTTTATATCCTCTGACTCACTTGGATGTAAGACAATGAAATTTTAGACATGATAAAACAAAAAAATATGCAAAATTTTGCCAAAATAAGGAAAGTTTCACTGCTGTATTACATTCATTTATTGATGGACGGTTTTAAATGTATTACGACTCTAAAATGTGGAGATTGGACAAATTTTACGTTGAATCCAAATTTTTTTTTATATTGTGTTTTTAAAAATATGGTCTTTCTTAAAACAGTGTTCTCTTACAGATGAGTTGGATGGTTTGGTCAGGTTACAGCCGGTGCACATGGAGATTCCCCTGTGTTGTGCCCACCTCACAAACAATTGGACGGAAATTTCTCAAAGAATATTTTAACCACTGAATTACGGAAATTTTTGAGTAGAAAGTTCAGTGCAAAGCCAAGAATTTTTACTGTGCCAAAGCTAAGGTCGTATTTTCAGTTTCCTTTCATAGGATCCCACACAGAAGAAATGAAAAAGGAAGTAGTTTCAACAATTAAGAGTTTTTTTCCACAAATCAAACCTTGCTCAAATTTTGAAAACAATAGGAAACTTAAATCACATTTTAAGCAAAGGGATACTCCACTTCGGATGTGATGCTGCGCACCTCATTTGTACATCAATATACGTGTGACCGCTGCGAGCGCTCTTACATTGGTAGCACTGGGCTCCAATTGTTTGTGAGGTGTGCACAACACAGAGGAATCTCCTTTTTCAACGGCTGTAACTTGACCAAACCACCCAATCCATTTATAAGAGAACATTGTTTTAAGAAAGACCATATTTTGAAAATACAAATTTTAAAATTTTTGGATTCAACATCAAATTTGTCCGATCTCCGCATTTTAGAATCTATACACATTTTTAAAAACCATCCGTCAATAAATGAATGTGATACGGTGGTGAAACTTTTCTTGTTTGTTGACATTTTGTTTGGTTTTTGTTTTATCGTGCCTTTTAAATTTCAAAGTCTCACATCCAATTTATTCACAAGATTTATAGTTACAATGTTTTAGTACTTCAATTTGTATTACAGAACACTGAAGAGGGAATTTTTATGATCCGGAATGTTAGTTTTTTATGATGATGTTCTTAGCCACGTTGGTTTTCTTTTTATCCTGAAAATGTGATTTCCCAGAAATCAATCTATTTCATTTAGAAAGTATTGAATAATGAAAAACCGGACAGCAGCAAACCACAAAAAAATGGTCCATGATAAAACAAAAATTGTACTCTATTTAAAAAAAGTCCTACCTACTTCAGCACAGCACTTCACATATTTCCCCTGGGAGTGCTTATACCCATAGACACAAAAATTGTTGTCCAATGAGGGGGTAATGGTTTTTAAATACTCAAAATTGCACTCATAGCCATGGTTCAGCAGACAGGAAGAATAGAAGTGTGATAAGGTTTACTCTGAGAGTAATTCTTATAAAAATCCATAGTGTGAATGCTCAGGTGGCAGAACCTCAAAACTGTGTCATGTGTCATGTAAAGGAGTAATAAATGTGGTACTCCAATGATCTACTCCAAACAGTGAT
Organism: Morinoia aosen; assembly: GCA_030386875.1. Lineage (NCBI taxonomy): Eukaryota > Metazoa > Arthropoda > Malacostraca > Amphipoda > Talitridae > Morinoia > Morinoia aosen. Next base: position 104,029,390 of record CM059576.1, on the reverse strand, counting down.
TTACATGCAGTATTACACTCCCAAATATTCACACATCTACAAACATGACTGTGTACACCAAAATGGATGCAAAATGACAGCATAAACCCAAAAACAAAAGTGGCAGATAATGTTGAGAACACTAAAATTATTTGTGTCTAGTGTTGCAATATCTTCACTCACAGCATGGGACTTTCAATTTGGCTATGCTCCTGATAATGACAAAACGTATGTACCAATTGCATTATGTTCAAACTGCTTCATCTTCTGTATGAATCAAGAAGTTCTATTCAAACCAGAATTGGCTATTCAGACCATGGTAAATTAATGATTGGAGAAAAATATTTTTTGTGCAATTTGGTTTTACTTATAAACAAAATTTTTGCAACATTATATCCTATTAGTGTTCATGACCAGTCAAGAATGAGGAGATGTGATATTTTTCCTACATAAATCTTCAAGATGTAAATGACAAACATCTATATTCATCCTGATAGTACCAGTGACTAAAATATTCTTAGTATCACAAATACGGTCAAGTATCCGTAACTCTTTGACCGCAGTTGGTAAAACTGAAGCTCAATATTCAACTTAAATTGAATGTCAATAATAATAGGCAATTTTGGAACAAGCAATCATTAACTAAATCATACCCTCATCTAGCTTCAACTAACTTATAATGAAAATTGAGTTTGCAACTACTGGTAAGTCGCCAGCATTATGAAAATCTTATCCGAGGCCGCCAGCAGCACATGTTGCAGTCAGAGTGTTAAGAGCATGACAGAGAGATGGACCAACCAAAAAAGTAACAACTGTGCATACATGAAACTCTGCCAATTTCAATAACATAGGAGAAATTACAAACTAAAAACATAGAAATTCATTTATTTAAAGAGATACCTGGATCTTTATTACATAGGATAATTTAATTTCCTTTGTGATATTTAATGATATCATAAGCAGAAGGTCTCACCCTCAAACCAGTGGGGAGAGCTTCTATCTTAATCCCATTATAGTTTATTTCAACACTATCAAGGCTTAATTTTCTACTTTAAGAACAACTGTCTTTGTCTAACACCCAGACCAGAACTAAGTTCTCACCTTGCGCCATGTTCTCCGCTGCAGCTTCTTGCTTGATGAAATCCTGCCTGCAGCACAGCCTCTCCACTTCAGCATCCATTAGCTTGTGCACCATTACCACTGCACGCTCCATGCTGGGTGCTTAGGTACCTGAGCAATGGGATGCTTCTTTGCTCTAACATTTAAGAAAATTGAAGTTATAACTTGAAAAAATTAAAAACAAAATGCTGTTTTTCCATCAGTACAGAAAATAATAAGTGCCCACACATTTAATCATTTAAAAAAAATCATTTAATAAAAGAATAGAGTGGCATTATTTTTGCCTTGTGTTATAGTATGAACCACTCAAAGATTCTTTAGTGAGAAAAAGTGTGCAGTCAAAATAATTATTTCATTGAAGTGATACCTGTTTTTTCAATCCTTTGGTTTTTCAAATGAAACACACATTATCGAATTACTTTGTGAGTTAATTCTTTAGTTTTTTGTTGTCTGGTTGCTTTATAACAATCAGCTAGCACAAGATGAGTATATTGTTTTTTGGGTCTCAAATGATCAATCAATAATGAATGGTTAACAGAAATCAAAGGTTCATATATCAACATGAACATCAAGTTGTAGAAATTACTGTCTTCATTAAGGTCTCCCATTGGTGGGACATCATCAAGTTAGAAGTAAATTAGTTGAAGGGCTGATTTCCTCAAAGACGAATTTCACCTAGATCAAATATTAATAAAATCAAGACTACCTGATTTTTGTCTTTTTTAGGTTTCATTCTTTGACTTCATAACATGAAGAGTATTTTGTATTGCACATTGCTCCACTGAAAAACAATGCCAAAAAGTCACTCAATTCATTTATATTAATACTTTGAAGGATGTTGTAGCACAAATTGATATTCATATTGGTGAATGTCTTGAGCCTGGTGGTGGTTATTTTGAAAGCCAAACAGAACAAAATGAAATGTTCAATTTTAGTCCTCTCTATGTAACCAATTTTATTCAATCTTTTGATAACAATTTAAAAATTGGAAGCATTTACAAACTGGCTACACTATTAACAGACTCCTTGTAATCACCAAGGTCAATCCCCTCCGCAAAGATAGTCAACCAGCAGGAATCAGATTCACCCCTATAGTCAAACAACCCACAGATCGAATTATAAATTAGTTGAAGCCTCCCTAACCCCAACACAGGAAAGCCAAAAGGAGAAATGAAGAAAACACTGCTTAGTATTGTAGTGAAAATATTTCACTACGCGTTTTGTACCTCGACGGTACCGCTAAGATTTACATAAAGGTCTGTCCCGCGTAGTGATGCAAAAAAACGGTTTTATTTGATTGCGGTTTTTTTTGCAAAAAAAACATGTTTTTTATGTTTTTTTTGTTTTTTTTTGTTTTTTTTTGCACACCTAAATTTTGTTAAGCATATGTCTGGGTTTTTTTTGGACACCTGAAATATATTAATATCCATGTTTTTTAGTCATTTCATTGTTATAAAAACATCAAAAAGAAACCATACAGTAAAAGTGGTGGCAGATAACCCACAATTACCTAGAGGCGTCTAAGAGGAACAGCAGGAGCCACAGAACTTATATTGATGGAGTCGAAATTCAAAGCTTACTATCTCTACTATGCCTGATTTTATTTTTATGTAACCAAAAAATCAGACTTTGCAGAGATAATAAGGGTAAATCTGAAGGATATGTCAGTTATCGATTTTGTAAATTTTGATGCCTAACCTAAGCATAGTTAATTAGATCGAAATAAACAAGTTTTCTTCTATGCACTTTCCGTCTCAAATGAGTATTTTATTAGTTATAGCGGTAAATGACTTACCGCAACTCCTGTGTTTGAAGCGGCAAGTAATTCAAGGAGCACGTCGGACAGCAACACTGCAATGCGCACTCGCTTCCAGCGCGGTCGTCATCAAAGACGAAACCAAACCTACCGCTATACCTCGTTAAATACTCTTTTGACGAGAAAAGTGTATAGAAGAAAAGTTGTTTATTTCGATGGTTTTACCATGATTCAAGCAACAAAAATTTGAAAATCGATGAGTAGCTGTTAATTCGAGCGCATTCGTCATAAAAGACGAAACTAAACTTATCGCTATAAATCGTAAAATACTCATTTGAGACGGAAGGTGCGTAGAAGAAAACTTGTTTGTTTTGATTCAATTAATTAGGTTCAGGCACCAAAAAGTGGAAAATCGATAACTGACAAATTCTTCAGATTTACCATAATAAGCTCTGAATTTTGACTCCATCAATATAAGTTCTGTGGCTCCTGCTGTACCTCTTAGACTCTAGGTAATTGTGGGTTATCTGCCACCACTTTTACTGTATGGTTTCTTTTTCATGTTTTCATTACAAAACAATGACTTAAAACCATAGATATTAATATATTTAAGGTGACCAAAATAATATGCTGTTTTTATTAAAAACATGTTTTTTTACAAAAAATTCTGGGTCAATGTGAAGTTTAATGCAATCAGAAAATAATAATTAGCGATCCCAGGAATCACTAAAGGAACCCATTTAAGAACGTTTTACACGAATGATTTTCTGCTCGCTGATGCGTTATTTTCGAATAATTGAACTTTGAAGTTGGCCTTTGCGCCAAAGGAAGCGACCGCGTCAAACGGAATTGAATTAATACCAGAAGCTATTACAAACGTAAAGAGGTTGGGTTGTGAGGGGGAGGCACAGTTCTTCTAGTAAAAATTACAAATAAAGCTTCTAACCCACCCATTAGGGTGACGACCGCAATCTTGTTGACATCGGGTCCAAGATGGCGGAGCCCATGGTGGTCGCCATCTTAGACCCGATGTAAACAAGATTGCGGTCGTCACCCTAATGGGTGAGTTAGAAGCTTTATTTATAATTTTCATTGAAGAACTGTGCCTCCCCCTCACGACCCAACCTCTTTACGTTTGTAATAGGGGGTTAGCTTCCGTTTTTAATTAAATTACGCTCGCTTCCTTTGGCTCGGGAAGTCCAACTTCAAAGTTCAATGATTCAAAAATAAAGCATCGGCGAGCAGAATTTCGATCTTGTGAAAAGTTCTTAAATGGGTTCCTTTAGTGATTGTTTGGAATATGATTATTAATTTCCATGATCGCATTAAACTTCACATTGACCAAATTCTGACTAATAAAAATGAATATTAATATATTCTCCAATACCAAATATATCCATGCTGTTTTTTTTTTAAAAGAATCATGACTAAAAAACAATATATTTTATGTGACCTAAAAAGCCCCATGCAGTTTAAAAAAAAACATGTTTTTTACTAAAAAATCATGACTGAAAAAACATGAATAATATATTTGAGACCAAAAAAATGTTTTTGTACTAAAAAATCATGACTAAAAAAACATGAATATATTTAGGAGACCTAAAAAACCCCATGCTGTTTTTTAAAAAATATGGTTTTTTACAAACAAAGATGTATAAGAAAACCTGGATATGAATATATTTTATGCGACCAAAAAACCATGCTGTTTTATTATATGTATTTTTCTTAAAAAATCGTGTCTTAAAATCATGGATATTAAAATATTTTATGTTACCAAAAAATCATTGTTTTTTTTAAACATGTTTTTTTTATTAAAAAGATAATGTTATTCATTTTTTGGTCACGAATTCTTTGTAGAAAAAACACCCCTCAGGGGATACAATTATTCTATCTATGAGAACTAGTGCTCCCAGGGGGACAATGTAAGGGCCCAAGCTGAGACTTAGGTAGGCCTTCTTTTTGTTGAAATGAAATGTTTTTGTGATGTTAAGGACCACCTTTTTTTCGGTTCACTGCTGTCCGGTTTTTCAGCACCTACTACTGTCTTCTTCAACTTTTATCTTGTTTCATAATCTTCCTTCTTCTCTTTGGATTGCATTTGTTGCTGGGTAGGGAGGCTAAAACTAATGACTAATCCAATCTGTAAAAAAAACATGGATATTAATTTATTTTATGTGACCAAAAAACCATGTTTTCTGAAAAAAAGATTTTTTACAAAAAACATCAGTGTTATATTTTATCTGACCAAAAAAACATGACATTTTAAAAACCATGTTTTTTTCACCAAAAGTCATTAATATCCATGTTTTTTAGTCATGATTTTTTTTGGTTAAGAAAACATGATTTAAAAAAAAACAGCATGTTTTTTTTGGCACATAAAATGTATTAATATCCACATTTTATAATCATGAAATTTCTGTAGAAAAGATGTTTATTTTAAAAAATACAGCATGGTTGTTTATGATAAAATAAAGTATATTAATATCCGTGTTTTTTAGTCATGACTTTTTTGTAACAAAAACATTCAAAAAACAGCATGGATTTTTTGGTCACATAAGATATTTTAATATCCATTAGAACCATACCAGGTCTTAGAATAAAATATCCACTAAGAATCTATTCACTCTATAAAACCTTTTGGAGACTAGCTCCATCCTCAGTAAGTCATTCAGTCAAATGTTTTTCAAAGGAACAGAGAAAATTCATTGTCCATTTCACCAAATTTTACAGAATGACTGAGGATGGAGCTGGTCTCCGAAAGGTTTCATGGAGTGTATAGATTCTATGTAGATATTTTATTCTAAGACCTAGTACAGTTCTAATAAACATGATTTCACTATTAACAGCATTCTTTGTTTATAAGTTTCTAAAGACGATTCGATTAAAGAAAACTAACTTTCCTAATATTTACATCCGTGTTTTTTTAGACATGATTTTTTTTAAATGTTTATAAAAAACTTTTTTGGTCCAATAAAATATAATAGCCATGTTTTCTTAGTCAAGGTTTTTCTGTTAAAAAACAATGTTTTAAAAAAAACAGCATTGGATTTTTAAGGTCACAAATATATTAATTTCCATGTTTTTTAGTCATAATTTTTGTATAAATAACATGTTTTTTTTAAAAAAAAACAGCATGGTTTTTTAGTCACATCTCTATCAATGACCATAAGTAAAGATATGTTATTATAACACACCATTTTGGGAGTTTAAGGTCATTCACATGTATTGTAAAATAAATGAAATATCAAAGCATGAAACCGCAGAAAATGAAAAAGTTCATAAAACCATAGAAAACCATCAATTAAGAAGTATGCTGTTTTATTTTGTAATTTGACATGAAAACAAACAATGTAATGTGGTTCTTTTTCTTGCTGAGTTATTTTCAGACAAGATATTTAAAAAAAAACAAAATATCCACGTTTTTTTTGGCCACGGTTTTTTTTGTAAATAAACGTGTTTTTTTTAAAAAAAACGGCATGGTTTTTTTTTTGAGTCACATCTCTAGTCCCGCGGCTGCTTGGCTGCAGCTAAAGTGGGCGACTGCTCGACCGAAGCTGGTCAGTTGCGTTAGGACCTTCATAGAGAGCACTTGTCTACGAACAGGCCAATAAAGCTGTGTTGCCTGATGTTCGTAAGTGTCCTTTGTCGTGCTTGCTCAAATCCTATGCCTCTTGTATTTGTTGAAGCCTAGGGTGGTTTGCCGGGGTGTTAAGTCGGCGGGAGAGTTACGATCTCGTGTAAGAGAGCCGGCTACTGCAGGACATGCCCCGAGTCTGTTAACTATCATACCTCCCTTTTAAATATATTCTTGTTATTTGTCCGTGCCGTACCTTGACCTAGTATCTGGGCCTAGCTATTTAGCCTGAGTAGCTAATTCCTGCCTGGTCGGCATCCTGACGGGTCGACTTCCAGTGACGAACCGTATAGCAGGCTTGTGTTCGTTACAGTATAGAGTTAAAGTATTATACTAGATGTTAGTTTAGGCCTTCCTTTTCGCAACATAGGTGTTCTAATAGGAAGAAAGTTGGAGGCAGTGTTTAGTTTGAAGTTGAGGCAACAAGGAGTCTATACGTATAGACTGCTGTCACTCTGATTCCTCTGCATACAAGAACAGCAAGTAAGGAAAAGAGTTCAAGACACAAAATTAAAGTTGAAGAAGAAAGTTATGGATACAGAAAAAAGGAGTAACTGAAAAAATGTGATGTGTAACAAAATGAAATTATTCTATTTTAATAAAAAGAATAGCTATTTACTTTAAGCCTGAAATCTGAAAATTCCTCCAGGGAGTAATAAATCCTAGACACAGAAGTTCTATCCTCCCGAGAGGACAATAACTTTCATCTGTTTACTCTATTACATATACAAAAATTCCAGACCTAAAGAATTGACACAATTACACGTCCTCTTTACCAAACCTGGGTCAGTCCAGCAGGCAAAGAACCTATAGTCATACCCATCATGACAATCACAGTCAGGCACTCACAACCACTATCAACTCATCTTTAACTGTTGGTCATCTTCTAAAATACTGGTGCAATGCTCTTTCAACTCCATTCATTTATCTAGTTTTTGACTAACCTCTAACATTCCTTCACCTTGCTTCTGACTTCATTGCTTCCTTCACCAACAATTTCTTTTTAATTTCCCCATATGGCCAAACCCCTCCAACTAACAGCAGTTTATACTTTTTGCCATCCTCTCCACATTTGTCATAGTCCTCAGCTCATTGATTTACCTATCCCACAATGTCACCCTAGCCATACTCCTCGGACACTCCATCTGGAGTACATTCAACTGACTCCTATCAGCCACTTTTGAGCTCCAAGTTTCATATCCATCCAGCACATCAGCCTGACACTCTCACACTGTTAGAACATTTAAATGTCTTCCTTCTCAATACAGAAATGCTAAAGGTTCCAGAAGACTAGTATAGCAGCAACTACAGAGCCAATAATTTAGGAACACTGACAGCAAACCTTATGAATGAGCAAAATATAACAGACGATGAAAGAAAACTACAAAATGGTGATATGGGTAACTTGTTAGCAATCCCAAAGGCTGCACATGAGAAGACTCAGGAATTTCAATCAACACTGGAAATCATAGCACAAAATTAAATCAATAAAAAGTAGTACGTTGAATTATTAATTTTTGCAAAAAATTCAAGATGGCTAAACAAAAAACCTAGGATTCGATAAAAATTCTTTAAATAAAATTAAAGAACTGAAAATAACTCAAAGGTATAGAATGATGTTACACATGCAATCAAATCTTGAACATAGTTGTCTAAAAATTGAAGACAAGTCAAAACTAAACAAAACTCCAACTGTAGAAACAAATGACTAAAAAACAAATGAGTCACAGGATTAGAGAGGTATCAAAGAAGTAGAGCAGGCCATGAAGGCTCAGCTGTCAGACTCCAGAAGGCAATCAGTGGCTCATACACTGCAAGGCACTCCAGCCAGCACCAACTCGCTGGTCTTCACCTGATCCTTGCTGCTCTGAAGGTAAACAAGGACAAACAATCATAACCTTCAAGTTTGCAGTATGGCATCATCCTACTGTACAACTGCAGTAGCAATATAAGAGGTCACTCATAAATGTTCTTCTAAATTGAAGAGAAAATGTAACTCCTCTGATCTTGACTATATTTTTACATTATCACAACAAATAGTTTTATCCTGCAATACATAAGAACTTTAGTAATTAGAGACTGGCAGCAGAAGCTATCTTTGGATAAAGGTTGAATGACTTACCTAATGAGAGTCCTGATCACACAGGATATCCTTTTTTACAGGAAGGCAGGTTTTATGAGGTTATTCAGGTATTATATATATAAATTAAAGTTATATTAAATAATTTTTCTTTCCTGTAAGATAAAGCTGAAAAGAATTAAAAAAGCATTCAATAGAGGAACAAAACTGAATACAATAGAATGAAATATACATACAAAGGAGAATTAGCTCCATTCAATGAATGAAACAACAAAATGCCATATTACCTTACAGTTCAATTTTTCTAGCATTTATAGTCAGGTAACTTTTCCTTATAGCTCCTTACAAACTTTCCCATGCTTGTTACCATCTTTTAGTTTTCCCCTCATCTTATTCATTATTAGTTAAGTAGCCCATAGCACTCCCAAATACTACAACCAACTTTTGATAAGCAATTCTTATCTTAATTCTTCTACAACCACCTGAAATCTTTCCATAAGAGACCCCTACAAACACTTACCAGTCTACAATTTCTATTGATCTTAGCTAATAATGCTAAAATATCAGCACAGAGTAGCTGCAATGTATTGATGACTGTGCACCTAATACACCCCCCCCCCCCCTCCCAAAAAAAGTCTTGCATTCATCTGACACGAAAACTCTTTCTTTATACATATTTAACAAACATAACAGCATTACACACGACTGATGCAAATCCACAAGCACTTCACATCATTCACTCATTATCCTTTCAGTCCCCACACATGCTCTACTTTCATTATAATAGCTCATTGCTTTAACAAGAACATCCAAGCCAATTCCGGGTTTTTTATTGCTCTATTCGCTAGAGATATGCTTACTTCACAAGCTGTCAAATTTTCAGAATGATCTGAGCACTGTAAGAGGAAGAAATGGGGTTTAGAAGAGGGAGAGGGGCTCAATCAGCAGCCAGTGCCGACCAGCAAGTGCATGAGCCACGCCCCTGAAAATTCTTTTTTTATAGTTTTATTGCTCTATTCAATACAGAAGTCCTTACTTTACATGATAGCAAAGGTTCAGAACGTTCTGGGCTTTGTGAGAGAGAGAAACGGGGGGCAGGGGGGGTGGATTCAAATCAAAAAGTGCCGGACAGTAACTGCATTAGGCACAAACCAGAAATATTTGGATTTTGTTTTGTTTGTCTATTTGACACAGAAATTCTTAGTTTACAATCTAGCAAAGCTGCACAACTTTCTTTGCTCTGTGAGATTGGAAAACATAGGCGAGAGAGGGTGTTGCGCTTCGAAGATGTCGCAGCATGCGCACCTGGAGCTGTGGTTCATACCAGTGATGCCAGCTCCATGCATATCTGTGATGCCTGTGGTACCAGTTCATTCAATGAACAAAAAACTTACATGAAAATAAATTCAAATGTTCAGATAGCTTTTAGAACATCAACTAAGTCAATTTTTTCAAGTAATATAGCTTGCAAAGGAAAAAATGAAAAATTGTAGAAAAATGCACATCCAGAACAGTTGAAGGAAAAAGTTCAAAATCTATCTCCTCTGAAAGTTATTATCGTAGAGTAATGATTCAAGTCTCATTGAATACGTGAAATGTTGTTCCATAACTATATGTGGGTCCCCATTGAAATTCACAGTAATTTTTTAGTTACATAGAAAAATCTACAGAAAAATGAAAGGTTTAAAAAAAAGTAATTTCAAATATTTTAAAAAGCTAATTTCATAACAAGCCTACTTTCAGCTATGCAGCAACATTTTGCGCATTCAATGAGACATAAATCATTGCTCTACAATAATAACTTTTGAAGGAGATAGCTTTTAAAATTATTTATTTTTTCACTCATTTTTTTGTATTATCTCAGTAATTAAATTGAAAGTTGAAAAAGTTAGGGATACACACCTATGTCTCTAAGAAGAATACATGCCTATGCCAAATTTCATAGAACTAGTTCCCATACAACAAACTTCAATCAAAAAATGGCTGTCACTTTTGTTGTATGGGAACTTGATCTATGAAATTTTGCACACATGTGTATTTTTGATAGGGTTACAGGTGCGTATCCCAAAATTTTTTCAAGTTTTGAACTAATTACTGAGATAATGTGTAAAATAGGTGAAAAAATTTGGTATTTTCCAAAGCTATCATCTCTGAAAGTTTCCATTGTAGAGCAATGATTCAAGTCTTATTGAATGAGCAAAGAATTGCTGCATGGCTGGAAAAAGAATGGATTCAAAATTTGTGAAAGTTTAGTTTTCATGATAATAAAATTTTTCTTTTCTAAGGTTATGGTTATGGTTTTTTCCATAGATTTTTCAATGTAACTAAAGAAGTACAATGAATTTCATATTGATTCTCCGTCCAGCCATTCAGCCACTCTTTGCGCATTCAATATCTAAATCACATTGCTCTAAGATAATAACTTCCGGAGATAATAGCTTTTGGAAATACCCTATTTTCCTATTTTTAACTGTTCAGAGAGAACGTTTTTCTAAAATTTTACTTTTTTTTCATATGCAAGCTACATTGCTTGGAAAAATGGACACGGTTGATGTTCTGAAAGCTATCTGAATATATGAATAGTTTTTCATGAAAGTTTTTTTTTGTTCCTTGAAGGAACTTGTACCAGAGGTATCAAGAGACATTTAGAACTGGTATCATAGATTCATGTCACCGCCCAAGGAGCGCCTACGCTGCATCCTCCTCGATGCACTCCTACCCTTTCCACCTTCGTTTTCCCCTCTCACGCAGCAAAGAACGTTGTGAAGCTTTGCTAGATTGTAAACTAGGGAGTTCTTTGTCAAATAGACCAAAACAACATAATCCAGATATTTTTAGTTCATGTCTAATGCAGTGACTGTCTGGCACTACCAGCTGGATTCAAAACCACCCTCTTTCCCCCTCCTTTCCCCCTCTCACAAAGCACAAAACGTTCAGCATATTTGACAGCTGGTGAAGTAAGCATGTCTCGGATGAATAAAGTTATAAAACATAAACCAGGAATTTTCCGGATTCTGGGTATACGTTCCCCTTCAGAGAATCGAACAATTAGACTCAATAAAATATTCGAAAATTTATGCAAATACTTCACGAGTGAAATAAGCTCTAATGTATTCACATGTTCATTACATTCAGATAGACATTTAAAGCTATAAATTTTTTGGAATTTACCCATATCTCTTTTCTCCCACTTCCTTCCCCAGAGGAAAATTTATTTAAATTGCTAATTTTCAGCCAAGGTTGTGCAGAGATTTTTTATTTTAGATTTACAATAGACATATCTACAAAATCAAGATTCAATGTTTTTATATTGCTTCAGAAATATTGTAGCATATTTTTTCCTTTTTTAAACATTTTTCCAGATTCAGCAAGAAAAAATAAAAAAAAATTCAGAATCAACTGATCAAAAACTACCTCTCAATTTTATAGTACTCTCCTTGATCTTTACAATGCAAAAAAGATCCTTGATCTTTACAACTATTTCTCCTAACCTTCAAAACTGTAGAAGAAATAACGTGGCAAAGTTGGAAGTGTTTCAGAGAAAATGGCATTCAAAGTTACCGAGCACCAGAGCGCATATGACACTGTTTCATACCATTGTTTTCCACCAAAACTTACAAACTAAAAAACTACTTATAAGTCTAAAACATTTTAGATAAGTCTTCCATAGTTATAATAAATCAGTAAAACTAAGGCAGGTAAAAACATCTCTCACAAAATCTCACGATGTATTTTAAAAATAGAGCTTTCAAGCATATCCATTCTCATTTTCAATATCTGGAATAATAAATTGAAACATGGTAAATACAGTACATGAATACAAATTGTTAATGAAAATTAAATGAAAAAATCAGGACAAGATATTTAGATGCGCAGAAGATGACATATCATTGAGACTTGGTTTAAATTGATGAATTATGATACTTTCTAGTAACTTAAAGCTATGTTTATTACAAGTTGAGACTATTTTGAAATTATCAGTATGGATTGGATGGTCAGATTCTAATGCGTGATCTCTTATGCTGCTGTGCAATGGGTTTGACACTCTATTTCCTGTTCGGACCAACATCCCATTGAGCTCAGCTATGTGTGTTGCAAAATGGCAAGCAGTCTCATCATAATAAGTAGCTTCACACTGGCCACACGTATATCTATAGACCACGCAGCTAAGCAACAAAGTGGGCATCTTATCCCCGTACCGGAAAAAACTGCCAATGTTGAAAAAATTCCGGAAAGTAATGCATATGTCAATTTGCAGATAGAACTTATTACATAAATTACGAATTTCACAAGAAATTTTCTGATTTTGCGACCGTGAGATGACGGGCAGAGTGAAATATAATAAATCACTTTCACTAATGTCACTAGTACTTGCTGCATCTGCAGAGGGATCTCAACAGTATTTCTTTATGAAATCTTCAAGAATTTCAAAAAATACTTCTAGAGTGATATAAGCTCTGAGGTATTCACAGCATGTTTACAACATTTATAGCCGATAGAGTATTTGGAATTTCCCCCTGAAGAAAATTTCTTGAAATTATAATTTCTCAGCCAATTTTGTATTTGAGACAATTTTTTTGTTTGATTCACAATGAACATAACTAAAAGAAATCAGAAACAGTTTTTTGATATTGCTTTAGACATAATTGAACAGAATTCTATTTTTAAAATCCAATTTTTATTTTCTCTGCAATAAACAAATTTTTAATAACCTAACCAAAAAAGTACCCTTAAATTTATGGTGATCACCTCGATCTCTACAATGTAGGAATGATATCCATATATGAAAAACTGTAGCTGGAATTGGCCCCCCAAAGTTGCCAGAGCTGCATTTGATATTCTAGGCATTTTACCACTGTTTCAACCACTTCACCATTTGTTTCACTGCTAAAATCAGATCCATACACCCTCTATCCTACTAAAAACTGAACAGCTTGTCTCCTATAAGCCTTTCTGTTTCTTCTTTCATATGATTTAACAATACTCTGCCATACAGATTACCAACTATGCTCAATATACTTACACTTAATGAATTGGAGTTCTCATACCTACCCCCTTACATTTATATAATTGAATCACAACACACATTCTTCAAATAAATCAGCAATGTACCAACAACAACAAAAATTCAGCAACTAAAACAATCTATCAACGTCACCCATCATTTCATTGAATGCTCAGATGCCACTCTGTAAAATTCCAGTGCTTTATCCTAAAGTGTTTTTTCCAGTGTAGACTTCAACTTTTACTCTCTTGACCATTCATCTTTGGATGAATTGTTTGCTCTAATTTTCACTGGCATAATCCTACCTTTTTTGTTGTTTAATTTTAGAAAAATAAAATTGTTCCATATGCTGCTTTCCAATTTTATTCAGTGTAAATCTGAAGACACTAAAACGCACAGCGCAAATAAAATACTTTTTTTTACCCAACATTATAAGTTTATTCAGATATTCAAGTTCAAAGCCTTCTGTGACAATCAATTACTAACAAATAGTGCACATGATCTGCCAAAAAGCAACATCCTAAAAGTTTAAGTAAGCGCTGAGAAAAACTTTTACGAGGTATAAAAATATTAAATAATTTTACTTATAAAATCATTATGTTCAAATGATGAGCTTGTGATGACTAATCATTTTTCAATTCTTCCCATCTAAGCCCTACGCATGCCCAAATGAAACTACGATATTCATCTCGATGATACCCTCGATGAATTTGATTCATATGGTAGTAAGGTAATGGAACTTATTTCAATATTAAGCTAATGAAATGTTATAACTTGTTACATAAGAAAAATTTTCAGCTACACTACAATAATGATTACAAAATTCTCTATTTATACCACAAATGCCAAGCGTATGCATTTTCCTAACAGCATTCCCATTGAACTAGCAGGACCCGTGGAAATTCCACGGACAAAATAATCACTAAGCTTTGGGGACCCCTGAGAAAATTCTGTCAACATTATTCAAGAAATTCGGAGATAAGTTAGGTTAGGATAGGATGGTATAGGTTAGATTAGAATATGATAGGTTAGGATATGATTGGTTAGGATATGATTGGTTAGGTTATGATAGGTTAGGATATGATTGGTTAGGATATGATAGGTTAGGATATGAGAAGTTAGGATATAGGTTAAGAAATTATAGGTTAAGAAATGATAGGTTAGGAAATGATTGGTTAGGATATGATTGGTTAGGATATGATAGGTTAGGATATGATAGGTTAGGATATGATAGGTTAGGATATGATAGGTTAGGATATGATAGGTTAGGATATGATAGGTTAGGATATGATAGGTTAGATATGATAGGTTAGGATATGATAGGTTAGTATAGGATAGGATAGGTTAGGATAGGATAGGCTGTGATAGGGTAGGTTGAGATATGTTAGGTTAGGATAGGTTATGTTATGTTGACGGAATTTTTTCTTGGGTCCACGTTTTTTATGCTTGACATTATCATGACAGGTTCGGTTAGCATAGGTCAGGAAGAGATAGGTTATGATAGGTTAGGTTACAATGGGTTATGGGTTATGGTTAAAAACCTATCAATGGCTTTTCTAAACTGCAATTTTCTCATCACTCAAATATAAATGAATTCATTGATGAAACCTCTGCTTTGAAAATTGTCCCAGTGACAACTCACAATGCAACAGAGGAAGCCAATGCGTGTCAGTCAGCGAATGATGGTTGAGAGGCTAGGGTTAAGTTGCAAGGCAAGGGCTAAAAATTTATAGGGCCAAATATATATAGGGCTTAACAAGGAAGCCAGTAAAGTGGACTCAATTATTAAATTCACTGCAAAATTTCAATGCCTAATGTTTGATAAAAATAAGCTTTTCCTAGAAAGCTCCTGCAATTTGAAGTCACAAAACAGAATAATAAGACAGGAGTGTTCAATGTTAGAATGGAAAATAGCCATTTAATTTGCCAATCAATGAAAACAGAATAATATAAAATTTATACACACACCCAAATTTTGTGAAGTAGATGTCTTTTTTTTTGGTCACATAAATATATTAGTATCCAAGCTTTTAAAACATGATTTTTCATAATAAAAACATCAAAAGTAAACCATACAGTAAAAGTGGTGGCAGATAACCCACATTTACCTAGAGGAGTCTAAGAGGCCACACCATCAGTAGGGGCCACAGAACTTATACTGATGGAGTCAAAATTCAGAGCTTACTATCTCTACTATGTCTGACTTTATTTTTATGTGCCAAAAAAAATCATACATAGAGATTGTAAGCTCTGAATTTTAACTCCATCAATATAAGTTCTATGGCTCCTGCTGTTCCTCTTAGACTCCTCTAGGTAAATGTGGGTTATCTGCCACCACTTTTACTGTATGGTTTACTTTTTATGTTTTTATTATAAAAAACCATGACTAAAGAACATATCTTGTGACCAAAACAAAACAATGTTTTTTAAAACATTTTTTTACTAAAAATTCATGACTAAAGAAACTGGATAGCATATTTTATGTGACCAAAAAACCATGCTGTTTTATTTTACATGTTTTTTTACAAAGAAATCTTGATTTTATAAAAAACTTGATTTTTTAAAATTGTTTTTTTACAAAAACTTATCAGAAGTAAAAAACATGAATAATAATACATTTTATATGATGAAAAAAATCACTTTTTTTAAGAACACGTTTCTTATAAAAAATCTTGATGAATAAACATGACTATTAATATATTTTATGGGACCAAAACAACCGATGCTTTTTTTATAACATGTATTTATTAAAAAAAATCATGACTAAAAAATCTGATAATATATTTATGTTACCAAAAAACCATGTTTTTTAAAAAAATTTTACAAAAATATCATGGTCAAAAAGTTGAAAAAAAAACATGCATATTTTTATATTTTATGTGACCAAAAATTCATGCAATTTTGAAAAAAATATAAGTTTTTTAGGGACGATTTTTTTTGTATAAATATAATTTTCAAAAAACAGCATGATTTTATGGTCACATAAAATATATTAATATCCACTATTTTAGTCATGATTTTTCGGTGAAAAAGATGTTTTTTAAAAAAAAACAGCATGGTTTTTTAGTCACAAAAAATATATTAATAAATGTACTTTTTAGTCAGGATTTTATTGTGAAAAATGTTTTTTGAAAACAAGCATGATTTTTTGGCACATATAATATATTATTATCCGTGTTTTTTAGTAATAAATTTTCTTACATAAAACATGTTTTAAAAATAATGGCATTTTTTTTGGGCCCATGAAATATATTAATATCCACGTTTTTTAGTACGGATTTTTTGTAAAAATAACGTTTTTTTTAAAAAGCAGCATGGTTTCCTTTTCACATCTCAATCAATGACCATAAGTAAAGACATATTATTACAACATACTATTTGGGAAGTTGAAGGTAATCCCATGCATTGTAAAATAAATGAAATATCAAAACATGAGAGCACAGAAAATGAAAAATTTCATACAACCAAAGAAAACCATGAATTAAGAAGTATGCTGTTTTATTTTATAATCTGATATGAAAAACAATGTAATGTGGTTCTTTTCCTTGCTGAGTTATCTTCAAACAAAATATTTCAAAAAATCCAAAATATCCATATTTTTAGCCATGTTTTTTGTAAAAATTTTTTTAAACAGCATGGTTTTCAAGTCACATCTCTATTCAGAACAAATTGAATATGGAAAAAGGAACTATTTCGATGATTGATTGGAAAAATCTTAGAACTTTTTAATCCTGAAATATTATTAACCCATTAGTGCCTATGCATACACTTTTCTACCCTCTATAAAAATGTTATAAATTTACTCAAACCTAATTTTAAGGTTTCCTACAAGTCTATGCATGCATTATAGACTTGTGCTAGCTAAGAACGCATTTCAAACGCGTTCTGCAGATGTTTTTTACACAATCAAACAGTGCATGCAGCATAGCCGCTGCACGTTCCAGCACAACTCACTCATGAGTTATTTTAGGTATTTCTCACAATATGACCATTTTTTGTCTAAGTGTGTATAATCAAAAGAAAGTTAAATGATTAGTTTACAAATCGGAATGCGTCTTTACCATAAAAAATTACAAAGTGAAGGGGAAATTTCTATTCAAAGTTTTCACATAGATTTTTCTACGCCCAGGCACTACGGCATGTTAAGTTCAGCAGAATTGCAGCTCAGATTGCTCTGAGCTTGTGTGCATTTAATTACTCCAAGCTATTACAACATGATTAGCTTCATGCAGACATTTATGTTATTATTTATGTTTCAGTGTTAGGAAGTGCTTTTATGTCATGGATAGTTATTGAAATACTAACATATTTAGATGTTTAATTGGGCTCTTTTCCACTCAGAATGAATACAGATGAAGTATCAAGTTTTATGGATAAACTACATGTGTGACGATGGCCTTCCTCTAAGATGTTTCAAAGCATATCACACACCTTTATAAGCACTTAGTCCTGCTTCCATTATATGTGATGGTGGTAAACATTCTATTCTGTATGCAACATTATATCTTCTTTTAGTAATGTCACAGTGCTTTAGTGAATGGAATATTGTTCAACATTGTTGTATCATAAATATCTATCTAGGACAGCTTTTGGATGTTTTTGCTATAAATAAATCCACTAATTTTTCTGTATACTTTAGGCAGATTTTTACCTGGAATACCAGTGAGTAGATTTTTTGACTTGACAATATCTCACCTTCTATCTGTACTAACTTTATTATGAAATTTATAATGTATATCTGGTATAATATCTAAAGAATTTCTGCCAAGTTTTACTGTCCTATTCCTATTTCTCAACTTTCGACCTTAAGGGCATCATCCAGGCCCCTGCCCCTCCGATGAGCATTTTTCATGCTTTTGTTGAAAAAGGACCCTTGGGTGGTGGACTATTTAGTCCTAAAATTTTATGGTGCTACGGACAATAGATCTTCTCCAGGGGAGAGTAAGGAGACAAAAATCTTGAATTTTTGACCCCATTTTGATCCCATATAAAAAGCAAAACAGGAAATGGATAATTTGAAAATGTACTTTTGTTAGAAATGTTTCAAGAATTCTAAAACTGTCTTTGGTTTTGTTCTAGCACAAAAACTCAATGACTTGTCCTCTTTTGAAATATTAATACATATGAACTAAAAACCCAATATGTCCAATATTTTTTAAAAACTAAGGCTTGAATCAAAAAAATGAATAAAAAAAATTGTGTTTCTTTTCAAAAGTTACATAATATAGCGAAATTTCATAAGAATCAGACTGAAAATAAAAAATTTCAGAATTTCTATGAAAAAAAATTTCATTTTTATGGAAATTACAATTCTCAGTGTGAATATGAAGTCATGCATGGAGATTATCAAATAAAAATGAAAACAGCATTCAATTACGTAAATTTTTCACTATATTACACTTCAACCAAAAATTTTGTTATAAGGCTTATATCCAACACCTCTAACTTTCAACATTCAAAAGCCTAAAAGTCTTTGAGTTTTGATGCTAGAACAAAACCATTGAGAGTTTTAGAATCCTTGTAACATTTTCTAACAAAGTTACATTCTCATTTCTTCAAATTTGAGAAAAAAATTATTTTGCTCATAACCCATAAATAATTTACTTGGGATGTAATGCCAAAATATCACTTATCACAAAAAGCTTTTTCAAATATTAAAATTTTACAATATAACTTTGTTAGAAGTGCTTGAAGGATTCTAAAACTGGCTTTGGTTTGGTTCTAGCATCAAAACTCAATGAATTTTAGGCTTTTGAAATATCCATATAAATTTACCAAAAAACAATTTTCCATAAAAACATATGGCCTAAATCAAAAAAATTACGTAAGTAAAAAAAGTTTACTTTAAAAAAATACATTGACTGGCCAATTTTCAAACAAATTGCACAAAATAAGTAGAAAAATCTGGATGATCCCCTTAAAGGGTCAATATAAATTAAATCTCATCCTGCCAAGATGGAGTTTTTTCAATATCTTCAGAATAATCTTCAATATCATTTCATCCACTTTTAATGATAAAATTAAACCTGAAAAAACACTATTTTCTACAGCATGACAGCATGCAAGGAATTATTGACAACAGTTTATACACCTCATGAAAATGCTCTTTTGTTAATATTAAGAGTGAGAATTTATATTAAATCATTGTAACATTTCACTTATGGAAAAACGTGATTACTCCAGTATTCAAAAATTAATATAGTTCAATTTATCATTATTGCAATGAAAATTAATTGTGATTCCACATATATTGACTATTTTAATTTTGTACTTCGAACTCATTATATAAGCATTAAATAAAACAAGCTAATGATCAAGTTTTCATAATAAAACAAACTCAAGCTTTCTTTCTAGTTATTAAATTTCAATACTTTGAATTATAGCCATTACCAAAGAACTACTAACAAGAAAATAGCCTCTCCAGTCAACAGTGAAGAAATTCATGAATAAAGTCACTACTTTTGAGGTAAACTAAAATACAGTATTACTTATGTGTACAGAAGATGATTAAAAAAGCAGCAACTTGAAAGTTTATGGGTAAAATCCAGTGGAATATTGAATTTCCTAGCCAAATTACTAAGCTTATACAGTCATACCTCATCTCACATAAGGCATAAAGAACAAAACAGTTACAAAACAGTTATACGTAAAATTTCTATCTCTGAAAATAAGAGAAAATCATGTTAGAAAACGCATACCTCAAAAATTCAAACAATGCACACTCGGCTTTGTAGCCGCTAGAGTTCTCCCATAACGTGATATTGAAAAAACCGAGTGGGCAAAGTATAACATTTTAATTTATTCAATTTATTTCGTAACCCGTATAAAATAAAGGTAATTCGTTACGGGTGAAATTACATTAACGAATACAGCAAAGAAGTTGAGTGAGGTTTGCTGATAAGCCAGGAGATTTAGGGGTTCGTAAAAGAGCCGGCGGATTTAGCATGCAGAGACGCAACACGCCGGGCGCGGCGCTTCCGGCGGTAGCCCACATACGGCTTCCACAATAGCAGCCATCTGAAAATTACAAAACGTAAGAAAGAATTCAATTTTAAGTTATAGGTTAGAGTTTTAACGAGCAAGCTCAAGTTTAGGTTAGAGTTTTAACGAGCAAGCTCAAGTATAGTAGAATTGACGAACAAGTTCCAATATAAGTAGAATTGACGAACAAGTTCCAATATAAATGGAATTAACGGAACAAGTTGTTCAAGTATAAGAAATTCAGTTAGGCTGCGTTGATTTGATACTAGGACCGAGAAGCGGGACGTTTACCAAGGCAGAGTGCCTTGGACCTACGGACAAGGGTGTCTGACGAAAGCGCCCCTACCGACAGCACACTTACCGCGTCCGATACATCCCTTGGGCTCGCATGTAGAGCAGCGGAGCGTCGACGTCCCAGGTGCCGGAGAAGAGCTTCCCGTAGACACGGCCCGAAGACATAGCGAGACGCCGATGACCGGCTCCAGCGCCCTCCAGCGAACGCTCCCCCCAGCCGGCGAGGCACTTAGGGAAACTAGCAACACATGCCTGGTTGGCACTTCATGGTTCCACGGATGAGGTTGTACGTCATGGTGGCGATGACAGGCTGAATAGTATAAAAGAGCTGAGCCGTGTGAGCACGGTTGGGTTAGCGAGGTGTCTGCCGACCATTGAACGGTGCGAGCCGACTACACGTTGGCATCGACATAATAGGTTGCGACAAGTATGCTACCGACAGAACGCTATCAGACACCCAAGTCTTAGTTACATTTATGATTTTAGTATTTTTAATGTAATATTTTATACAGTCCCGGGCAGGGATTGAATTTTTGTTTCTAAAATTCAAGCATGGATTCTAAATTTAAGGATACATTTTTTAGGATTCTTAATTTAATTTTAACGAAGAACGAACAATTAGAACGCAACGAAATAATCCAATTCTACAAGGCGCTGAACTTTAACGTAAGGTTTCTCAAAAAGTAAAACTTGAGTTCAACGCAACAAAGTAATCCTAAATGGCGTCATCCTTAGCCAACGCAGCGTTTCGAACGCGACACCTGCGAGCAGCTAGTCGCTGAGGACGCCTCTTTGGCGAGAGAGGGCGAGTTAAAGGAACCTCGTCCGTCACCAATTCCGCAGCTGTTAAAAACGGGATTAGAGAACCAGCATGTCGCTTTACCTTTTCTCTATTCGATTTCATGACGAGCGCACCTGTAACTTCACCTAGATGATTATGGCTCGTCTCCAAGACTCGTCCAGTCGAATAATTAGTTAATTTTTGATTAGGTTCCACTAGTAATACCAGGTCACCCGTCACGAGTTCTTTATGCTTTACGGGTTTGAATCTCTGCTTCACTGCCGTAGCTTGCCGCGTCAGCTCTGCCAAAAATTCACCTTGGTATACGTCCACGAGTGTAGACCTTATGCGATTCAAGGTCGCAAAGTTTTCACGTATCTTGTCCAAAGGGGACAACTCAGGAGCCCAATTTGGGTCTTTGTGTTCAGGACCTTTAGTTGGTAAAATGCTGCAAGCCACGATGTCCCTACCTTTGACCAACAGCTCCGGAGTTATTGGAGCAGGGAGCGCCTCAGTACTCGAGTCGCGCAACGCTTCCTTAAAGGCGACTGGGCGCTTATTAACAAGCAGAATCGTTTGTGCTAAAATGAACTCAAAATCTACGATTTTTAACACGTTCCTGCGAATAGCCCCGTGGATTAATCTTTTGGTTAGCTTGACACATGACTCTACCAAAGAGCCCAGTTCATTACAACCCTTGAAATATTGATCGAATTTTATGCCTTTAGAGCCAGATTTTTCAAGAAATAGAACGGTATTTGGATCTTTCAAAAGATCAGAGACTATGTTTGACGCAGAGACAATTTGTGAGCCAAGGTCAGATAGAACCAGCTCCGGCAAGCCATGCTCAAAAACATGTAGCTGGAATGAGCGCAAGAACTCTGACACAGATAAATCGTAACACAGTCGCAAATTTACAGCACGACTCCACAGGCAAGAGATACAGAGCACCCAAACCTTTGTTTTACTATCCCCAACTCTAACGTTGTAAGGGCCGTAGTAATCTAAAAACACATATTTAAATGGCACTTCTGGAGGACAAGCACGAAAACTACGATAGGCCGACTGATTCAACTTGACACGCCTGGCATTTAAACGCCTGCAATGAACGCAATCTTTCAGCACTTTTTTGATCGTAGTAAAATGTCTAGAAACGTAGAATTGTTTCCGAAATTCGGCGAGAATCGTGTAACATCCAGCATGTGCCATTTTTTCGTGAAGGTCTAAGACAATCGATTTTACCAGGGGGCTGTCTTTGTACAAGAGAATAGGATGCCCACAATTGGAATGTTTCAGCCACCGATCGAATTTGCTTCTAACTCTTAGAATGCCGTGATTATCAATGAACAAATTAAGCTGACACACGAGGTTGGGACACGCGCTAGAACGCTTACTTTCATTGCGGAGAAATTCCAAACAATCGTTGAAATAGTTTTGTTGGTGGCTCAGAATAATCTTGCGACTAGCAATATCGTAAAGATTCTCATCATCGGAATAGCACTTTACCCCAACAAATTTTAACGGAAATTTTTCTTTTATTGCTCTCTTTAGATTGTTTATAAACTTGAGGCAAAATCTAGTCACGGTTACTAGTCGTTGAAAACTAGAATACCTTTTCTCTTCAATTGGAAAATGTCCTACCGTCGTTAGAGGAGAAGACTGCGCGGTATGCGAAGCTGCGTTAACTGCCAAGGAGGCCTCTGCACGGTAGGGAACGGTAAAGGTCACGTCTCCCGAGCTGTGCGAGTCTGGGCCTTTGAGAAATTCTGGTCCGACCCAGTAGTTGGTCTGCACAAGCTGCTTATAACTGAGAGCCCGCGTTATGCAGTCAGCAGGATTGCTATGTCCTGCGATAAAAGAAAATGTTACAGGACAACTTTCGCATGCACGGCAGATATAGTTAAGACGGTTTTTAACAAAAACAGAGAGTTTCTGTAACTTATCCAGTTTGTGAACAGCTGAATTCAGCCAATTCAAGGACACCATACTGTCTGAATACAGTCTAAGCTTCACAACATTAATTGGTGCAACACAACGCTCACCACAGAGCTCGGAGTATGTGTCCATCAGTGTCTCGACACCTAAAGATAGGGCTTGAAATTCGAGAGCGGGCACAGATTTACCTTCTAATTGTTTGTTCACCAACTTATTTTTCGCGAGTAGAAAGGAAACTTCGGAAGTTTCGACATTTTTTATATAGAGGACCGTTCCGTAGATTTTAGTACTGGCATCAGTAAAAGCTATCAGCTCAAATTTTGAATCCCTCTTACCAACAAATCTCTTGAGCGGAACGTTCGGGATTTTATTGACCTGTTTGGAAATATTTTGCCACTCTCTCTGCTGATTGATGGATAATTTGTCATCCCATCCTAATGCCTTTTCACATTGGAGCTCGTGTGCAAAAATTCTCGCTCTATTCAACAAGGGCCCGTCAAATTGAAAGATGTCAAAGTTATTAGCAATAGAGGAGATCACTTTACGCTTAGTATTGGCGGCACAATCAAGCTTGGGAGGTGAACAGAACATTTCATCGCGTACGCGATTCCAACGAAGACCAAGCAATTTAACCTCTTCGGGCGTTTCAACATCCTCAGACCGGTCAACTACAGACTGCAGAGCTGCATCATTTGAAGCAAACTGTTGCAGACCGAACTGATACGGCTGAAATATGCTTGCCAAGTTGTCGTACGACCACTTCAGGCAAGAGGAATCGTTTGCAGTTACCGCCAAATTGTCCATATAGGACAGGCCAAAAATAAGTTTTTTAAGTTCCCTTAATGAACTCTCGTCAAACCGAGCATCTAGCACAAGAATTATATGCAGCGCCATCATAAGTAAAAAGGGGAACATCTTAGCCCAAACGCCAGTCTCTTATGCTTATATGCCACCAGTCTGTAGTCGGACTTCGAAATATTTTTGTACCAAAGAAGCAAGAGACGGACTTGGTCAATGGGATTTAGTGCAATATTCAAAAAAGCCTTCTTCAGGTCGAACGTTAGCAACAGCTAATCAAATCTCAGGTGCAGTACAACTGTAGAAATTTTTTGGTTCACATTTGGGCCGCTCAGCATAGCCTGATTATGGGAAATTGTTTTTGGCTTATTCATGTCCTGCTCACAAAGATTCGACAGATAAACCACGCGACACTTCGTACTCTCCCGGTTCATTTTGAAAATTCCCATATGAGGTAGAAAACTTGCAGTAGGATTTTCGCTTAGGAACAGATTTATGTCGCCAACAGGCTCAATAATGCCCTCTTTTACTTGATCAGCAAAAACCTGATCGTACATTTTTAATTTCTCTGGGCTTTTTTGTAATTTTTGAAAGTTACTCGCAAGTACTTTCTTTGATAAATGAAAATTTGAGCCCAATAAATCGCACACTTTGTAATTCCAAATTAAGGGCATAACTAATCTGCCATCCTCCGCTTTACTGGTAGAATTTAGAACGTACTGCACAATTTCATCCTCATCTTCTACTCTATTTTCTTCATACGGGCGTTCATCATAGTTAAAAACTCGTTTAGACTGCTGACATAGGACAGTTTGTAAAAGTTTAGACAAGGAGGAATCTCCGATATCTTTTGGACAGACAACTTCGAACTCACGATTTTGATGTGCCAAATCTCCATCAGTGGAGTGTGGCTCGAAGTTATGCCCGCCCTCCGAGGTAGAACCGTCCGCATGGACCTCATCAATTTGAGGGGCCGTAGGAGAATGAGCCGGTTGTTGGAAGGTCACACTGTGACTAATTATACCAGAGGGACCTGCACTTGGCAAGTAAGGTAAATTTTTGGTTAAATTTTCTACGCTTCCCCCCAGCAATACTCCAACAGCGGTCTTTGAAAACATTGAACAAGGAGGGTTACCGAAGGTCTCGTCAATTTGAGGCAAGAACGCTGCGTCGCCGTTGCCCAATATGAAGTTTACATTATTAATGCGTTCGGACCTGTCGAGCAGAAATTTATCAGCCAATTTATAGCCCCTCGCGACGAAGGAATCTGTTATTTTGTTTAACCCCGGCAGAGATATGTCAGTCTTAATCGCGGGAACACAAATTGCTTCCAAGTAGCCTTCGCCGAACGGGCAATACTTGACTGATCTAGTGTTGTAGGTCTCGCTCGCATTGAAGCCATTAACTGTAATGTTCAAAGAGGGATTAATAGTTTCAAGGTCAAGAGCCTTCGCAGTCTGTTCAGTGATAAAATTAGGTTGGCATCCACTATCTCTCATTGCCCGCACCACATAACCTTTCTGCTCTAAGCTGAAAGTCGGTATTATAGCATCTTTGCCACACGAGCTGGATAGCGAAATCGACACCTGCCCAATCCAAGTAGAACCAGACAATACCCTAGAAGACTCGGGCTGCTCAGACTTGTTCTTAGGTTTGAAGTTCTGGCCATTAGATTTTAAATTACCTTTCAAAGAGCTGGAGGCAGGGAGCGTAGGTGACTTCCCCACCGGACACAGGAATGTGTGATGAAATTTAGAACAATTAAAGCAGCTACTTTTAAATCTAAACCTGCAATTGTCAGCCTTATGAGAAAGACGGGCACACTTTATACACCCGTTAAGGGACTTCAATTTTTCCCTTTTCTGCTCAGGAGAAAGAAATACAGTGCATTTGAATGTAGGATGAGAAGAGTCATCGCACAATGAACAAAATTTCGGTCTCTCTACCCGATCAGGGCTGTGAATGTTTACAGCGTGAGACGCTAATTGAGCGCGAGAACTTTCCTGTTTAGATGAAATTTTGGAGGCAGAACTTCCTTTCTGGGCATTGACATACCTCTCTGTAACATCAAATATATTACTCATTAATTCCTCAAGGGAAGGCTTAGTTTTATTTGTAACTTGTATAAATTGACTTTGAAATTTATCGTTCATGCCTTGCCAAAAGAAGTATTGAAGCACAGTCTTAGCATCAATATTTAAAATCTCGAAGGACTCTACTAGAAGTCTCATCTTCCCAATGTACTCAAAGGGATCGTCTGATACTCCTAGCTTCATTTCGGATAGGTCCTTAACAATTTCGTATTGTCTAGTCAGAGTAGACGCAAAAGCTTTTACCAGCAAGGCCTTAGCCGATTCATAGTTCTGCTTACCCATCTCCAGAGATTTGATCAGGGTGAGAGGCGCACCACGCAGCTGCTGCTGAAGCAAAATGAACTTCTCGTAGCCGGAAAGTGCATATTTACCCAGAACGTTTTCAAAATTCAAAAAGAACTTTGTCAAGTCCTCCCCTGGAGAATGAGAATACTCTGGTAAGGGAACAGAAGGCAATTTTAGTTTATTGGGCAAGCTCTGCTCTCTCGACAAATTTTGGCTGGAAGTATTTTCTTCCGTAGAAGCTTCGAGAATACTTAATGCAGACATTATTTTATTGTCGTATTCGACACAAGAGTCATACTCTTCCTGATAAAGAGAGTCGTCCGCATCTTTATCCTCAAACAAAGCTTTACTAATCAAATTATTCGACTCTTTAAGCTCCGCCTGTAAGGTTTGCAGTCGTTTGATGGTCAGGCGCTTGATGCTAAGAGAGTAAACATTAGAATTAGCAAGAACATCATTATTAATTTTAGTAACTTCTGATCTCACATATTTTCGACTGTGCTTCAAATATTTTAAATCCATTTTGTTTAATATTTAAATGAGACACCTCGTTATACCACAACACGCAAAGTTAGCTCAAGCCTCACACGAATACGCACCAACGCACGAACGCCCACTGCCGATAAAGTACAGGACACGAAGTGACTCGCCGGACCGCAGGGAAAGCGCGCTCACGAGACGGACGCAAACACGAGCCCCACTCTGCCCCACGTTGGGCGCCATATTGAAAAAACCGAGTGGGCAAAGTATAACATTTTAATTTATTCAATTTATTTCGTAACCCGTATAAAATAAAGGTAATTCGTTACGGGTGAAATTACATTAACGAATACAGCAAAGAAGTTGAGTGAGGTTTGCTGATAAGCCAGGAGATTTAGGGGTTCGTAAAAGAGCCGGCGGATTTAGCATG
Organism: Morinoia aosen; assembly: GCA_030386875.1. Classification (NCBI taxonomy): domain Eukaryota; kingdom Metazoa; phylum Arthropoda; class Malacostraca; order Amphipoda; family Talitridae; genus Morinoia; species Morinoia aosen. The sequence goes on along the minus strand of CM059576.1, from coordinate 104,001,740 downwards.
CAGAGACGCAACACGCCGGGCGCGGCGCTTCCGGCGGTAGCCCACATACGGCTTCCACAATAGCAGCCATCTGAAAATTACAAAACGTAAGAAAGAATTCAATTTTAAGTTATAGGTTAGAGTTTTAACGAGCAAGCTCAAGTTTAGGTTAGAGTTTTAACGAGCAAGCTCAAGTATAGTAGAATTGACGAACAAGTTCCAATATAAGTAGAATTGACGAACAAGTTCCAATATAAATGGAATTAACGGAACAAGTTGTTCAAGTATAAGAAATTCAGTTAGGCTGCGTTGATTTGATACTAGGACCGAGAAGCGGGACGTTTACCAAGGCAGAGTGCCTTGGACCTACGGACAAGGGTGTCTGACGAAAGCGCCCCTACCGACAGCACACTTACCGCGTCCGATACATCCCTTGGGCTCGCATGTAGAGCAGCGGAGCGTCGACGTCCCAGGTGCCGGAGAAGAGCTTCCCGTAGACACGGCCCGAAGACATAGCGAGACGCCGATGACCGGCTCCAGCGCCCTCCAGCGAACGCTCCCCCCAGCCGGCGAGGCACTTAGGGAAACTAGCAACACATGCCTGGTTGGCACTTCATGGTTCCACGGATGAGGTTGTACGTCATGGTGGCGATGACAGGCTGAATAGTATAAAAGAGCTGAGCCGTGTGAGCACGGTTGGGTTAGCGAGGTGTCTGCCGACCATTGAACGGTGCGAGCCGACTACACGTTGGCATCGACATAATAGGTTGCGACAAGTATGCTACCGACAGAACGCTATCAGACACCCAAGTCTTAGTTACATTTATGATTTTAGTATTTTTAATGTAATATTTTATACACGTGAAAGCACCCGTAGCATCAAGCATTTTTTTAAATTGGTTCAGGTTCATTAAGAGTGAATAGTAAATGATTTGCATGTTCTATTAATTTTAATGTTTTATAAACAATTTTCTTTTATTTTGAATACATGTTTCATACAAGATTGGTAAACTTCTAAAAAAAATTAGGGATTTTAGGAGGGAGTATTGGGGGCCGTGAAACAAATCAGGCCTACTACATGTAAAATGCGATGGTACTCATTAAAAATCACGTTACAAAACCACTTTGGGAACAAATTAATTTTGTTAGATAAGATATGACTGTAGAACCAAACTTGAAATAAAATTTATAAAAACAAGACATCAATAAAATGACAAAATGTATAAGCCCAACTCAGCCTCGAAGAAAAAGAGTGATCTAAAAATCAAAGATTACACGTGGTACAAAGATCTCATCAATTGGAAAGGAATGATCATCAGTCAATAGACATTTCTGCTAAGGTATTATGGAGAGTTTGATCCAACAGAGAACCAGGGCACTAGTTATGCAAGTCTAATACAAAGATGGTCACTGTCTCACTAGTCTCTTCCTCAACTTAGTACTCTTTTACTTCCACTTTCTATGCATTACTTGTAGCTCACTATCTTCAACAAGCATAATATATCTTAGTATCAAAGATTAGAACTACAACATTCTATCATTCTTTTCAATAAAAAGCCAATGAAACTCGTTTACAACCATGGACAGGCATCAAACAAACAGACATAAATTATTAACTATTTAAACAAAGAAATTTAGATATAATAAAATCATATGAGCAAAACAGAACAGAGAGAGAGGAAAAAATTAACATTAATGACATTTAGAGTGAAAATATCTAAAGCTACAGATTGCTCTTCACCCTACAGCAATTTTCTCATCATTCTTAGTTAAACATTATTGCAAGCATAAATTTCTCAACTGCTCCAGCAACAAAAAGTTTCGGTCAGCATACAAAAGTTGTGATAATATGGTGAGCTTACATTTTTCAATTTGTGTTCCTTGCCAACAAAATGTTCCTTCCCCACAATGAAAATGCATCGTCCATGAAATTGTGTTGCCTCTTACAATTATATTTACATGCATCATCACTTGAACTTGAACTTGAACTTGAAATTGAGGGCCGACAGCGTCGGGGCCTTTGTAACGGCCTACAATTCCCTCCACAATTTTCACACAAAAAGTTCAGCGCCTGGTACCAGACTTGTCCACTAAACTACTCAGGATCTACCAACCCTTGTCACAAGCTGCCACTGGATGGCATCACTGGGATAACCAGTGTGTCAAAACACCATCCCTAGGCATATTGGGTCATTACTGACCACTCTACCTGACTGGCTCATTCCAGTCACTGTCTCTTACTCCAGGCATGCACAAGAAACATTTTCATAGCTTCAATGATACTCAAATTACACTCCTGATCCAATCCAGCAAGACAGCTTATACCGCAATCATCTTCAGCACATCTGGCAAACCACTCATTCTCTCCATACTGCTCACGTACCACATTCATGAAACTTTCTCTCTCTTGCTCATACTTACTACATTCCAGCACAAAATGCTCAATTGTTTCCTCCACTCCACTAATACACTGCCGACATAATCTGTTATTATTCTCATTCCACCTCCATGTACGTCTGTTCACACTCAATGACTTACATCTAACAGCAAACAAGAGTTGACTTCCAAAACTACCATCATAGAACATCTCAAACTTAGGTGCTTCTTTTTTCATATACCAGTCAAGTGTAGGCTTCCGCATCATGCTAAGCCTCCACTTATTCAATCCATACTCTTTTGTTTGCCTCTTAATCTCTTTCTTCCACCTCTTGCAGTCCCACTCAGGCCCTACACCTCCAGCATTTAATAAAATCCAGTCATCCACAGGTCTCCCAATTCTAACATGAATAATCTTTTGCATACTAAGCTTCCTTGCATGCCCCCAACACACTTTCTCCCAATAGCTTACACTCAGATTCCATTCAAGAATTCGCTTTACCCATCTGCTATTATGCATTCTTTCAATTCTCACCTTATAATTCAGCACCGCTTTCATCATTCTTTCAGAAAATAGGCTCCACCCAAGGTCACCTCTAATGGCTTCTGTAGCTGTCCATTTCGGAGCACCCAATGCTAACCGTCCTACCTTATTTTGTATTACATCCAGCTTTTCAAGATCACTTCCATTCCAGGCAAGAGCACTCATACCATACATGACACTAGGTACAGCAACATACTTCCACATTCCTCTCACACATTCATACTTGTTTGCTCTGTATCTGGCCACACTACTTAATCGTCCACTCCAATGCATAGCTTTTGCCACTTTCTCACCCTTAGTTCTAGTGCATCCATCTTCACTTATCATACAACCTAGATATTTGTATTCTTTTGTTCTACCTATTCTGATTTCTCCAATATTCCACAGTCTGTCTCTATCAGTCTCATCACTATTTATAACCATAACCTTGCTTTTGTCGGCACGAAAGTTCATCTTGAATTCTGTACTATATCCGTTCACAATGTCAAGCATCCTTTGCAGTTCATGTCCACATTCACTAACCACAACCACATCATCAGCATACCACAAACAGCTCAGTCTCTCATTACCAACTTTCAGTCCTAAGCCACTCCTTCTCAGTCGAACTGCTAATTCTTCGGTCAATGTGAAGTTTAATGCAATCACGGAAAATAAGAATTCCGATCTTAGGAATCACTATAGGAACCCATTTAAGAATGTTTTACATGAATGACATTCTGCTCGCTGATGCGTTATTTTTAAATAATTGAACTTTGAAGTTGGCCTTGGCGCCAAAGGAAGCGAGCGCCTGAAACGGAATTTAATTAATAACGGAAGCTATTACAAACGTAAAGAGGTTGGGTCGTGAGGGGGAGGCACAGTTCTTCTAGTGAAAATGATATATAAAGCTTCTAACCCACCCATTAGGGTGACGACCGCAATCTTGTTGACATCGGGTCCAAGATGGTGGCGCCCATGGTGGTCGCCATGTTAGACCCGATGTAAACAAGATTGCGGTCATCACCCTAATGGGTGGGCTAGAAGCTTTATTTATAATTTTCACTAGAAGAACTGTGCCTCCCCCTCACGACCCAACCTCTCTACGTTTGTAATAGGGGGTTAGCTTCCGTTTTTAATTAAATTACGCTCGCTTCCTATGGCGCGGGAAGGCCAACTTCAAAGTTCAATTATTCGAAAATAACGCATCAGCGAACAGAATGTCATTCTCGTAAAACGTTCTTAAATGGGTTCCTTTAGTGATTGTTTGGAATATAATTATTAATTTCCGTGGTTGCATTAAACTTCACATTGCCCCTCAAAACTTTAAAGAGCCTAACCCGATCTACTCTGTCATACGCTTTTTCAATATCCAGGAATGCTAAATACACCTTCTTATCATCCTTCCTCATTCGCTCAATTATTTCACTCACTACAAACAGATTATCTTCCCCACGTCTATCTTGCCTAAAACCATTCTGTTCTTCACCTAGGACTCCTAATTCCTCAACTAAATTTTTTATTCTCTCATTCAAAATACCACAAAATATCTTACATACAGTGTCACCCAGTGCAATTGGTCTGTAATTTTTAAGTTCTTTCATACTCTTATGTCCACCCTTATGCAACAGAACTACATTACACTTGTTCCAGTCATCCGGTACTCTTTCACTCTTCCATATCTCATCAAATAAACATTTCAACATACTGACTACACTCTCTCCTCCACATTTATAGAACTCATATGGGATCTTATCAGGGCCACATGCCTTTCCATTTTTCACTTTTTTCAAAAAACTTACAATCTCTTCACAAGTGAATTCGCCTTCCATTTGCAGTTCACGTTCATTAATTATCTGTAACCTGCTCATTCATTCCACCAATGTCCTCCCAGTATTCTTAAACTGCTTTCACCATTTGCATCCTATCTTGCACACTGCAACCATTGACTACTAATTGATCAACTTGAACTTCACTACCTCTATCATTACCTTGTATAAACTTATACCAATCTTTTATTCCACCCGGACCTTTCTTTCTTAGATTTTCAACTTGGTGTCTCTCCCTTCAACTCTAGCCTCAATAATCATTCTCCTTACTTTCTTCTGCTGGTCCTTGTACTCCTTCCATGCACTCTGCCATTCATCCTCAGTAATTCCGTTTCTTTCATACATTTTCCTCATACTGCGTTGTTTCGGTCAATATTTACTTTAGGTCCGGCAAACGACCACCATGGGCGCCGCCATCTTGGATTCGATGTAAACAAGATTGCGGTCGTCACCCTAATGGGTGGGTTAGAAGCTTTATTTATAATTTTCGCTATAAGAACTGCGGCTAACCCTCACGACCCAACCTCTTTACGTTTGTAATAGGGGGTTAACTACCCTTATTAACTAAATAACGGCGCCGGCGCGCGCGCTACGGCGCCAACTTCAAAGTACAATTATTCAAAAATAACGCATCAGCGAGCAGAATGTCATTCTTGTAAAAGGTTATTAAATGTGTTCCTTTATTGATTATTTGCCCCCAAATTATTAATTTCCTTGCCGGACCTAAAATAAATATTGTCCGTTGTTTCTTATTTAAAGTCTTTCTTCTCATTTGTTCTTCTTTTATCTCACTTGTAAACCACCTGGCATTCTCTGTCCCTTTCCTACACTTTATTCTACCAATCTTTTGCTCTGCCACATCATACAAGGTTTTTGCAATCTCACCATTTAGGTCGTTTACATTTCCACACCTGTTCCAGTTATACCTACTCAATTCATTCTTAAATTCTTCCCAGTTTGCCTTTTTTATCTGCCAACTTTCTTTCACACTACTGACCTTCTGCATTGACTTCTTTCTACCCCAGTTATATTCAAGCACAAGCATTTTATGGTCACTATCAATATCAAAATCATCTTCATCTACAAACATTTCATTGACACACTCTCTTGCTCTACTATTCACAATCATATAGTCAATTGCAGTTTTCCATTCCCTGCTTTGCCATGTATGCAAGGCTGCAAGCCATTTCCTATTGTGACATTCAGGTTTTCAAGTTCATTCGCATCACAAAAATCTATCAATTTTTGTCCATTTGCATTCACCGGCTCACCAAGTATACGAACATGGCCATTCATGTCACCCATCACAATCAGAGGGCACCTGCAGTGCTCTCGTACAATCCTTGTTAATATTTCATACTTTTTTACATTCTCTTCATGAGCTAAAATCCCATCAGTTGTCATATAACATACAATCACAACAATACATTCTCTGGCATGCATTCTTTCACACTTAATTGCTAACAAATCTTCACTTTCAGGTTCATTTCCAACAGGAAGTTCCTCTTATTTCCAATTTAGAGCATTCTTTACAATCAAACCAACTCCACCACCTCTTTTTTGCCAATTTACACGCCCTTTTCCTATCATATGATACTTATTCTCCTTACATGTTAAACTGAGTCTATCACGCATTTGGGTCTTGAACTTGAACTTGAACTTGAGGGCCGACAGTGTCGGGGCCTTTGTAACGGCCTACAATTCCCTCCACAATTTTCACACAAAGAGTTCAGCGCCTGGTACCAGACTTGTCCACTAAACTACTCAGGATCTACCGATCCTTGTCACAAGCCACCATTGGAAGGCATCACCGGGACAACCAGTGTGTCAAAACACCATCCCCCGGCACATTGGGTCATTACAGCCCATTCTACCAGACTGGCTCATTCCAGTCACTGTCTCTTACTCCAGGCACGCACAAGAAACACTTTCATAGCCTCAATGATACTCGCATTACACTCCTGATCCAATCCAGCAAGACAGCTCATACCGCAATCATCTTCAGCACATCTGGCATTCCACTCATTCTCTCCATACTGCTCAGACACCACATTCATAAAACTCTCTCTCTCTTGCTCATACTTACTGCATTCCAGCACAAAATGCTCAATTGTTTCCTCCACTCCACCATTACACTGCTGACATAATCTGTTATTATTCTCATTCCATCTCCATGTACGTCTGTTCACACTCAATGACTTACATCTCACAGCAAACAAGAGTTGACTTCCAAAACTACCATCATAGAACAGCTCAAACTTAGGTGCTTCCTTTTTCATATACCAGTTAAGTGTAGGCTTCCGCATCATGCTAAGCTTCCACTTATTCAATCCATACTCTTTTGTTTGTCTCTCAATCTCTTTCTTCCACCTCTTGCAGTCCCACTCAGGCCCTACACCTCCAACATTTATTAAACTCCAGTCATCCACAGGTCTCCCAATTCTAACATGAATAATCTTTTGCATACTGAGTTTCCTTGCATGCCCCCAACATACTTTCTCCCAACAGGTTACACTCAGATTCCATTCAAAGATTCGCTTTACCCACCTGCTATTCTGCATTCTTTCAATTCTCACCTTATAATTCAGCACAGCTTTCATCATTCTTTCTGAAAATAGGCTCCACCCTAGGTCACCTCTAATGGCTTCTATAGCTGTCCATTTTGGAGCACCCAATGCTACACGTCCTACCTTATTTTGTATCACATCCAGCTTTTCAAGATCACTTCCATTCCAAGCAAGAGCACTCATACCATACATGACACTAGGTACAGCAACATACTTCCACATTCCTCTCACACATTCGTACTTGTTTGCTCTGTATCTGGCCACACTACCTAACCGTCCACTCCACTGCATTGCTTTTGCCACTTTCTCACCTTTAGTTCTAGTACATCCATCTTCACTTATCATACAACCTAGATATTTGTATTCTTTTGTTCTACCTATTCTGATTTCTCCAATATTCCACAGTCTGTCTCTATCATTCTCATCACTATTTATAACCATGACCTTACTTTTATCGGCACCAAAGTTCATCTTGAAATCTGTACTATATCCATTCACAATGTCAAGCATCCTTTGTAGTTCATGACCACATTCACTAACCACAACCACATCATCAGCATACAACAAACAGCTCAGTCTCTCATTACCAACTTTCAGTCCTAAACCACTCCCTCTCAGTCGAACTGCTAATTCTTCTGTGTACAATCCAAACAACAGGGGGGACAGAGTACAGCCCTGTCTCACTCCTCTAACACTCCTCACTTGCCCTGTTTCCAAATTTCCTAACCTGTAGATAGCACTTGTGTTCTCATACAGACTTTGTACAATTTTTACTATTTTTCTGCTAAACCCAACTTTTCTCAAAACTTCAAAGAGCCTAACCCGATCCACTCTGTCATACGCTTTTTCAATATCCAGGAATGCTAAATACACCTTCTTATCATCCTTCCTCATTCGCTCAATTATTTCACTCACTACAAACAGATTATCTTCCCCACGTCTATCTTGCCTAAAACCATTCTGTTCTTCACCTAGGACTCCTAATTCCTCAACTAAATTTTTCATTCTCTCATTCAAAATACCACAAAAGATCTTACATACGGTGTCACCCAGTGCAATTGGTCTGTAATTTTTAAGTTCTTTCATACTCTTATGTCCACCCTTATGCAACAGAACTACATTACACTTGTTCCAGTCATCCGGTACTTTTTCACTCTTCCATATCTCATCAAATAAACATTTCAACATACTGACTACACTCTCTCCTCCACATTTATAGAACTCATATGGTATCTTATCAGGGCCACATGCCTTTCCATTTTTCACTTTCTTCAAAAAACTTACAATCTCTTCACAAGTGATTTCGTCTTCCATTTGCAGTTCACGTTCATCTATCAGAAAATTTATTGGTTCATCATCTGTAACCTGCTCATTCATTCCACCAATGTCCTCCCAATATTCTTCAACTGCTTTCACCATTTGCATCCTATCTTGCACACTGCAACCATTGACTACTAATTCATCAACTTGAACTTCACTACCTCTATCATTACCTTGTATAAACCTATACCAATCTTTTATTCCATCTGGACCTTTCTTTCTTAGATTTTCAACTTGGTGTCTCTCTTCTTTAACCCTAGCCTCATTGATCATTCTCTTTACTTTCTTCTGCTGGTCCTTGTACTCATTCCATACACTCTGCCATTCATCCTCAGTAATTCTGCGTCTTTCATACATTTTCCTCATACTGCGTTGTTTTTTATTTAAAGTCTTTCTTCTTGTTCGTTCTTCCTTTATCTCACTCGTAAACCACCTAGCATTCCCTGTACTTTTCCTGCATTTCATTCTACCGATCTTTTGCTCTGCCACATCATACAAGGTTCTTGCAATCTCCTTATTTAGGTCATTTACATTTCCACACCTGTTCCAGTTACATCTACTCAATTCATTTCTAAATTCTTCCCAGTTTGCCATTTTAATACGCCAATTTTCTCTTACTCTGCTGGCCTTCTGCATTGACTCCTTTCCACCCCAATTATATTCTAGTACAAGCATTTTATGGTCACTATCAATATCAAAATCATCTTCATCTACAAACATTTCTCTGACATATATTCTTGCTCTACTATTCACTATCATATAATCAATTGCAGTTTTACATTCCCTGCTTTGCCATGTATGCAAGCCATTTCCTATTGTTACATTCAGGTTCTCAAGTTCATTCTCATCACAGAAATCAATCAATTTTTGTCCATTTGCATTCACAGGCTCACCAAGTATACCAACATGGCCATTCATATCACCCATCACAATCAGAGGGCATCTGCAATGCTCTTGCACAATTCTTGTTAATATTTCATACTTTTTTACATTCTCTTGATGAGCTAAAATACCATCAGTTGTCATATAGCATACAACCACAATAACACATTCTCTGGCATGCATTCTTTCACACTTTATTACCAACAGATCTTCACTCTCAGGTTCATTTCCAGCAGGAATTTCTTCTAATTTCCAATTTAGAGCATTTTTTACAATGAGACCAACTCCACCACCTCTTTTTTGCCAACTTACACGCCCTTTTCCAATCATATAGTACTTACTCTCCTTACATTTTAAACTGACTCTATCACGCATTTGGGTCTCTACTACACCAACACAATCCAAATCTCCATTCTCAAATTCTGCTACAAGGTCATTTAACTTTCCTGCATTCCATCCACGCACATTTATACATCCAAACCTTACAACACTATTGGACAATTCACGACATTTTTCATTTTTGCTCTGACAGCTTTCCATTCATCCAGTTCCACCTTCCATTACAATATGAGTACACCCAATCCACTGGATGTATCTCCTGGAGAGTTTCATCTCACCTTCTTGAGTAAGGTGGACTCCATCTCCACGAAAACATCCACTCTGGATCAGGTTATCCATATCAAGGAAGCTGGAACCCATTTCACGCTTTCTCATACTCTCAGCTTTCATACTCATAATCCTTTCATGCACTTCCCTATTCACCTCCTTTCGCACCCTTTCATACTCCTCACCACATGCAGGCCTTCTCAGCAGGCTGGTCACAGCCACTCTTACATTCTTCTTTCGCGCCCTTTCAACAACATTCATAATTGCATTCACCGTATGCTCTCTCCCACATTCAAGCAATCCATTGCCACCTCCTTGCAGTACAACCATCCCTTCATCCATTCCATCTATCACTTCCTCAGCATGCCTACAAATCTCTTTCACTCCCTTTCCTCTCATGCTCGTACATCCACTACGGTCAGTCATTCTCACAAACCTATCCACATTCTTCACCATGCTGTCACCACATATTCTAATCGTAGGTCTCACTCTCCCTTTCATACTACTCTTTCGTTCAACTCTTCCACTCACATCACTCTTTCCATCCATCTTCCTTTCATTCACTTCCACTACAGGCGCCTGCACCTTATGTGGCATATCAACAGGTTGCTCCTTCACTCTCTTCCCATTCGTACTTCTTTCATCATGCTCATTCATCCTTCTACTCTCATCTGGCACATTTGCACCACCATTCACTTCATTTATTGCATTCACACTCCTTGCACCATCATCCACTTCATTTGCACTCCTTGCACCATCATCCACTTCATTTGCACTCCTTGCACCACCACCATTTACCTCTTCATTCACTGCATTTGCACCATTCTCATTCTTTCCTTCATTCAACTTTCTTTCATCCTTCAAGTCAGCCTCTAAAGCAACCATCAGAATTGTCAATCTCTCAACCTCCTCTTCCAACTTCTTTCTCTCGTCATTCAAACATTTCCAGCACGTAAACACAAGATCATTCAACTTCCTCCGACTCATCTCTCTCAAACCTTTGCATGCATCTATATCTACCCACTCTTTACAAGCCATGCACTCAATCTCCTCATCCATTCCACTTGCACCTCCCTTCTTACGACCAGTCCTATTTCTTGCCATCCTCAAACACAGACTTCTATCTCAGTACAAATTTCACAGGCAGAAGAAGTCTTCACTCACCAAATCTACTGAAAATCAAGTTATCAAACAAAAAGAAACAAAAACGTTTCCTACTACTCACAGTCACTCTCTACAATGTCACACACTATACTCTTTATATGCAAAGAAAGCTTAACTAACTACCAGTCAAAACACCTCAGTTAAAAATTGCAAGTCACCACACCAAAGTCCAATGCTCAGTCTCAACTCTCACGCAACAAAAAAAATAAAAAACTACTCTCACGAGCACTCCATACAAAGTCACACACTGTACTCACGTGAATATACAAACTATACCATTTTCCAGCAACTTCACTTTAATTCACCACAATATTCGTCAGAGGACCCAGAAACACGTGCACATCGCTCAACTCCAGCGCTCCACCGTCACACTTGAACTTGAACGCACATGTAGATTAAGCAACACTAGGAGGGCAATCCCTAAAACACGGAACGATGGAACGCCCGGATCGGAACGTTCCTTGAAACTGACATAACTGGTCCTAAAATCTGGAACGCTCAGAAGAGTACCGGATGACTGGAACAAATGTAATGTAGTACTAAGGAAAATCTATTATGCGAAGCAAATTCACAATGGAAGAAATAGAGAAGAAGTACTTTAAAAACATTTACTCTGAACGTTTCGAGCCTAAGCTCATTCTCAACAAAAAGTCTGCAAATAAAAAAATAAACATGTCAGTTCACCCAAAAATTACAGAAGCGCAGAATATAAGCACGATAAAAACAAACAAACAAACAAAAATATTAAAAATTTATCGGTTGACTATTTTCAGAGGGTATGCACTCTGCATTTCGTTGAGGGAAGGTTCAAGTTTATGAATGAATTGTCGCAAATCCAGCCATTGCTCATTGCTAAAGTCCTGCAAGTCACCCAACATCCTGCATAATAAAGGACAAAGGCTTTGTCATATTAAAACATGCCTGAAAAGTAAAACGCTAACAATTTATGACAAACCGGGGCAATGGTGGGAGTGCTTCACATTCCTGGCGACTAACATCATGAACATAAATGATTTGTTCATCTTGTTTTCTTGAGCGAATCCGAACCCCCATCGACGGATTCGAGCAAGATGAGGTGAAAGCCGCGGCGGGCTGCCACCTCAGACACCGACAAGACTTGGTCGCGAGCGCATGTGTCTATGCGTGCTCTGACCTGTTCCGACCCCTGCTTCCGGGGCATTCAGCCCTAGACAGCCGGCTTAATTGAATAGGTGTTCGCCTGAAACTTTATCTTCGAAGATCTTCAGGTGAGCCTCCTATTTTTTGTTACCTTTTGCCATAAAAAGCGTTTTACTTGCAGCGTACCCTGACCTCCTTAAGGCCAGTTGGTAAGACTATGTCTTTGGGGCCAGTTAATTCTGGAAGTTTCGCCGTAATGTCGGACGGCGGGACAGAATAATGACTCTAAAATACGTAGGTCTAAGCTCTCGGTACAAGTACCTAATATTTTAAATTTGCTAATGTCGATAATCTGTTCACAGGAATCATTACTACAATGTTGTCTTATACTAGAATGACTAGGAGAGGGAAGCAAGCGACTAAGCGACTTTGGAGATGACTCCGACCTGCATGTTCAACAACCCTGACGTAAAGTGCTCGGTGGGTGGAACCCACATTCTGCGATGCGCAATGCGCACAACTGAAATTATAGACGAGGGAAGATCGCATGCCGGTCGGGAGCACATCTTTAAATCTAAAAAATTATGCATTGGTACGCTTGTTCACTAAAGTAATACGGAAAGAAATGTCCGGGAAAAATTTAGACAAAAGCATTAAAAGATCTTTTCTCCACTTTTCCGATTGATATCCAAAATATGGCAACACACAATAACTATAGTTTAGAGCTTGAACACGAGATTTCGGAATAAATTTACTGCTCAGGAATTTATTAATGGCACGAGAAATAACAGAATGTGGATAACCATTAGCTGTAAAATAAGACTGCTGAAAGTAAATTCCTTATGAAGGTGAGTGTAATTCGAACAAATAATATAGGCACGAGTAATAAGGGTTCAAATGCTATTCAGTTTGAATCTCTTGCAACAGAACCCAGGTAGCAAAATTTATTGACCTTATATTGGGCCAATATACAGTCTCAATATTGACTGGATATTGAAAATGAACATTGGGGCAATACCTTATTTTGGAAAATTCGGTTGATATTTGAAAAATATATTGGCCCAATAACAATATTATCATCAACACAATATCAACTAAATATTGTGTCAATATTGACTTGATAATGAAGTGTTCCCTTCAATAATATTGGCTTAATGCTCAATGCCTGATAGGTTGATATTTGTAAAATATATGGCGACGATAATGATAATTTCACTAACCCAATGTGTATTCATGTCTTACTATGGACTTCATATTGAGATTTTCATTATAAATATATTGCCACGTAAGGCCTAGAGTTTTTGCTGCTTCAGTAATTAGGTTTCGCTTGCGGCGAATGAAGCAACGACCTTAAATACAACATGGTACTTCTCAAGTCGTATCAAAGGACAATTACGATATTTTATTTAGCACTTTATCCTTTGACAATTTTACATTTACACGTATTAGTATTACTGAAAACAAATGGACTAGAACTGAGTTTGAGGGGTAACTAAGGTAAGGTGCTACAGGCCCAAAACTTATTTTCTGACATCAAGTGGATATTGGTAGAATATATTGTCCCAATAACAACTTATTTTAACCCAGTATCAGCTAATTACTGTGTCACTATTGACTTGATATTGAGGTGTTTCCTTAAAAAATTACTCCATTTTATTGGCGTAGAATATCAACCCAATATTTGGGCAATAATAATTTATATTTTAACAAATTTTATTAAATTGAGAGATTTTTTATTATTATGAGATAGTTTCCGCTTATATCAATATCGTACATATATATATACACTGTTAGTTTAGTATTAGAAATAAAACTATTTACTACATTCTCCCAATAACAAGTTGATATCATAAATAAATATATATTTTTTCGATATTGTCTTGTTATTAGCCTAATATTGTAATCCAAGATTCCAATTTCAGGTCAATAAAAAATTACCAACCCAATATTGGCCTAATAATTTCTTGCTACCTGGGAAACTAAAGTAACTTAGACCTAATCCGGAGAATGTTTGTTTTCTGTAGACTGAGATTATGAATTTATTACCCGATCGGTGAACATTGATATCAAGATAATTTAATTGGTTATTATTTTCCAGATCCAAAGTGAATTTGATATTGGGATGCCTGGAATTGAAATATTGAAGAAAGGAATGTAGTACTGTTGTATAAGGGTGGGCATATGAGTATGAAAGAACTTAAAAATTACAGACCAATTGGCTGACACTGTATGTATGTAAGATCTTTTGTGGTATTTTGAATGAGACAATGAAAAATTTAGTTGAGAAATTAGGAGTCCTGGGTGATGAACAGAATGATTTTAGGCAGGATAGACGTGGGGAGGATAATTTGTTTGTAGTAAGTGAAATGATTGAGCGAATGAGGAAAGATGATAGGAAGGTATTTATAGCATTCCTGGATATTGAAAAGGCGTATGACAGAGTGGATCGGGTTAGGCTCTTTGAAATATTGAGAAAAGTTGGGTTTAGCAGAAAAATAGTGAAAATTGTACAAAGTCTGTATGAGAACACAAGCGCTATCTACAGGTGAGGAAATTTGGAAACAGGGCAAGTGAGGAGTGTTAGAGAAGTGAGACAGGGCTGGACTCTAGACGTCTCCCCTGTTGTTTGGATTATACACAGAAAAATTAGCAGTTCGACTAAGAATGAGTGGCTTAGGACTGAAAGTTAGTAATGAGAGACTGAGTTGTTTGCTGTTTGCTGATGATGTGGTTGTGGTTAGTGAATGTGGACATGAACTGCAAGGATGCTTGACATTGTGAATGGATATAGTACAGATTTCAAGATGAACTTTGGTGCCGAAAAAAGTAAGGTTATGGTTATAAATAGTGATGAGACTGATAGAGACAGACTATGGAATATTAGTGAAATCAGAATATATAGAACAAAAGAATACAAATATCTTGGTTGTATGATAAGTGAAGATGGATGCACTAGAACTAAGGGTGAGGAAGTGGCAAAAGCAATGCAGTGGAGTGGACGGTTAAGTAGTGTGGCCAGATACAGAGCAAACATGTGTGAATGTGTGTGAGAGGAATGTGGAAGTTTGTTGCTGTACCTAGTGTCATGTATGGTATGAGTGCTCTTGCCTATAAGCACAGGGTCCAATCTCGCAGGATTTCTACACCGCCCAGCTCTCTCCCTCCACCTCCAAGTAGCTACAGCACCACCTCCAAGCAGTCACAAAAATGTTAGGTTAAATTAATTTTGGTTAGGTTAAGTTAAGTTAAGTTAGGTTAAGAGGTTAGGTTAAGTTAGGTTAGGTTGGGTTAGGCTAGGCCAAATTCAGTTAGTTTGAGGTTAACTTAAAAAAGTTTAAAAATGCCTGTTTTTGCGTGCCAAGATGGAAGGTCGAATAGCCAAACACCAGCGGTCGTTGTAAAAACTTATTATAATGATTGAATACAGGTTAACTTTGGTATTCCGCTGTAGTATCCACTTACTAAGTACTTGTAGTGGTTATAATGCAGTGAATAATAATGAATGTATAACGAACAGATAGTTTAATAAACCTCAGTAGTACTGCATAGTTCAATAATTGGCGCGAATGGCAACTTTATGTAGCTACTCGGAGGTGGAGGGAGAGGGTTGGGCCGTGTAGAAATCCTGCGAGATTGGACCCTGTGCTGCCTGGAATGGAAGTGATCTTGAAAAGCTGGATGTAATACAAAATAAGGTAAGACGTTTAGCATTGGGTGCTCCAAAATGGATAGCTACAAAAGCCATTAGAGGTGACCTAGGGTGGAGCCTATTTTCAGAAAGAATGATGAAAGCGGTGCTTAATTATAAGGTGAGAATTGAAAAAATGCAGAATAGCAGATGGGTAAAGGGAATTTTTGAATGGAATCTGAGTGTAAGCTATTGGGAGAAAGTGTGTTGGGGGGCATACAAGGAAACTTTGTATGCATAAGATTATTCATGTTATAATTGGGAGACTTGTTATGACTGGAGTTTAATAAATGTTGGAGGTGTAGGGCTTGAGTAGGACTGCAAGGTGGAAAAAAGAGATTGAGAAGCAAACAAAAGAGTATGGATTGAATAAGTGGAAGCTTAGCATGATGCGGAAGCCTACACTTAACTGACATGTGAAAAAGGAAGCACCTAAGTTTGAGATGTTCTATGATGGTAGTTTTGGAAGTCAACTCTTGCTTGCTGTGAGATGTAAGTCATTGAGTGTGAACAAACGTACATGGAGGAGGAATGAGAATAACAACAGATTATGTCGGCAGTGTCATAGTGAAGTGGAGGAAACTGTCGTTCATTTTGTGCTGAAATGTAGTAAGTATGAGCAAGAAAGAGAGAGTTCATGAATGTGGTGTTTGAGCAGTATGGAGGGAATGAGTGGTTTGCCAGATGTGCTGAAGATGATTGCGGTATGAGCTGTATTATTGGATTGGATCAGGAGTGTAATTTGAGTATCATTGAAGCTATGAAAGTTTTTATTGTACGTGCCTGGAGTAAAAGACAGTGACTGGTATGAGCGAGTCATGTAAAGTGGGCTGTAATAACCCAGCATGCCTGGGGATGGTGTCTTGACGTACTGGTTATCCCAGTGATGCCATCAAATGGCAGTTGTGACCAGGATTGGTTGATCCCGAATAGTATTGGACAAGTCTGGTACACAGGCGCTGAACCCTTTGTGTGAATATTGTATTGAGGAGGGAATTGTAGGCCGTTACAAAGGCCCCGACGCTGTCGGCCCTCAATTTCAAGTTCAAGTTCAAGTCCAAGTCCCTACTTCCTATACAATGATGAAATGTCGACATCAGCTATTGAAATTAATTTGAACTTTTACGAGGATAGGATTCATCTGCAGGTTTTTCAATTCGAATCGTGACTTGTGTGTTCAATTTAGGTCATGAATTGTACAACCTATCATCTACACGTGATATTGGTGAACTAATGTAGTGATTGACTGTTTTGGTCCTCAAGGTAGATGAAAATTCTTAGATGATGATTCTTTATGTCGCGATACAGAGATGTGGGTGGGTTTAGGACCCCCTTTCCATACGCTGAGGGAATTCCAACCCCCTTACACATTTTATAATATTGTCCTTCATGCTTGCGTACACCTGCATACCAGACATGGAGAATAAAAGGATTGAAGATTTACATGAATTTATTTGGAAACACGTGGATTTGAATATGACACACATAGTATTTCAATGCAATGATTAAAGCTCAGGGAAATGTTATAGCAACATGCGCATGAATTTAACGACATGGCAATCCCGCACGACACAATGAGGAAACCACACCTTGGCTGTCTAGGCCGATGACTGCCATAAATCGTGCTTTGCGCACGCTTCTTGGCGGCATGACTGGGCCAACATGAGCACAAGATGAACGCGTTAACATGAGCAACGTAATGAGCCACACAAAGAACGAGAAATCTACTCTCCTTGTTACAATGAACGCTAGCACAACAATTACAGGATTACGGCAAAATAACTTTCCGCACTGTGCATAAAATCAGGAACCATAGTCGGTGAATGGGCTAGCATGAACACGAAATATTTGGAATAATGCAATATAAAATCAAAGAACTTTGCTTACCACAAGTTGTTCAAATTTTAATAAACGCTTCGGTTCACGTACCCTCTAACTCTTGCTTTGTGACCGAAACACATCCTCCTTGCCAAGAGCACACCACCACAGTAGGAAACACAAATCCATATTTATACATTGCGCGCTGCTTTGAATGCCGCATTCCGTGAACTACTTTGCACTCTAATTTAACTGTGGATCACTCTTTCCAAACTTCTCAATAATACACATTTAACTCTTCGGCGGTGATTTTCCGGCACCACCCTACATTTCTTTCCGTCACTTTTGAAGATTAACCGCCATCAGGCTCACTTGTCACGGCTGCTCCATCGTGGTCGCATACCGGCGCTCAAGATCTCAGATGCTCCGAGTACCAGGCGCTCGCCCGTGCAGGACTCGCGACTCGTGTTATCGTTGCAGACTCCG
The DNA here is from genome assembly GCA_030386875.1 of Morinoia aosen. Classification (NCBI taxonomy): domain Eukaryota; kingdom Metazoa; phylum Arthropoda; class Malacostraca; order Amphipoda; family Talitridae; genus Morinoia; species Morinoia aosen. The sequence goes on along the minus strand of CM059576.1, from coordinate 103,983,386 downwards.
ACGTTGTTGCGTATCAAGCGGAATTTGATGTCGGTGGTACTTCCGTATCTCCTGATTACGTGCTCCATCGCAGTCGTAGACCGGCGCTTAAGATCTCAGATGCTCCGAGTACCAGGCGCTCGACCGTGCAGTACTCACGACTTGAGTTATCGTTGCAGGCTCCGACGTTGTTTATTCATGACGATTACCGATGCGAGGCTGGTTTATAGTTTCTTGTACTTTCAAATTGCAGTTTGGTAGAAGAAGGCCTGCCGGCGAGGCCGACCTGCGGTGTGGTCTACCCTCAGATGTCGTACGCAGTATCTCACGTGCGCTCCCAAAAAATTCCTCCCCTAATGTACTTGTTCGCCGCTTATATACTCTCGCTTGTTTTCTTTTCCAGACTCTTCTCGAACCCTCCCAAACATTTTGAGCTTCTTCCAAGCAAAGATTACGTGTTTCCCTTAGGATTGGTGGAAATCTTGCCTGCTTCGGGTTGCCGAAATGTAATTGGTGCGTTCTCTGCCACACCCATGCGCTTGATTCGTTCCAGAGCGCTGATTGGCCGGCGGGATGTGTTCCCCTTCGAAGCTGAATCGTCCGGGCGTTCCCACGCAACGCATGTGTGTTGTGTGCTTGTGTTGTGTGTGTCTTGTGTTGTGTTGCCTAAATGTGTTTTGTGTGTTTATGTGTACGCCTGCGCCAGCTCTCTCGTCGAAACGCTACCCACTTGAGCTCGACATATTTATAGCCAGACTCATGTCGAAACCTGAGAACAACGCCGTTCTTGTAGAGTTCTGCGGTTACAACATCCTGTCCACTGTCCCTGGCTCAACAAGATATTGTATTTCCCCAAGTAAAGTATTTTGAAGTGAAGTCTTTCCTCAAATAAAGTGTTTCCCAAATATCCCCGAGTAAAGTATTTCCCAACAAAGGTGAATTATCTCCTGAAATAAGGTATTTCCCAAATTTTCATACTTCTTCGAATAAAGTATTTCCCAAATTTCCCCGAGTGAAGTATTTCCCCACATTAATTTATTCCATATTTAATTTAAATTGTGTAAGTCATGAAAAATCATTAAAAAATTGTCGTTTTCTTTTGTGTTTTTTAATATTTCATGACTCACTAGGACAAAATAATGCGCACGTAATAAGAGACATTCGTTTCTTAATTCATTGCCGTGAGTGTTTAGGAAGGTATTTTTGCGATTGATATTATTCAGCCTAATATTGATTATTGTCTCATTGCAAAAAAAAATCAAATCGAAATAAATCCGACAGTGACGATTTAAACCTGTTTCATGATACACTAATAATATAAATTCATGAAACTCATTTATGTACACATAAATGAATTTAAAATGTCTTTATGAACATTTACATGAACATAGCACTTAGCACTGAAGTCCGTTTGATGAAAATATTTATCACTCGAGTTCTCTCAAAGATCGTAATTCCCAGCTCCATCTGTGCCAAATTTCCCGGTTTAGGATCACCAACTCCCGTTCAGGTGCAGTCAGCAGGGCAGCCTCAGTGGCAGTTGGTCACTTCGATAATACTTCAATCGATCAGAGGAAACTGTAATCCCATCCGTATCATACATGTAACATGAATGCCTACAGTGAACGTAGCTGTTGTATGAAAATGTATGAGCTCCGTACCTACACCAGCACCGTACCTACACCAGCACCGTACCTACACCAGCACCGTACCTACACCAGCACCGTACCTACTACCAGCACCGTAACAACTGATGTCTTAATATATAAAATAAAAAGAAAACGGTAATGTATTGATTTCTACATATTTGATAATTTAAAGAACGATAATAACGCAAACATCATTAACGATGGTGGTTCGCGCGTTGATTTTCAGTTGAATTAAACACTGAAGTGAAATACTACTTCACATGGACTTGACAGCTCTATATTAAAATAACTTAGTTATCCATTTAAGGGAACCATTTTGATGAACTGGTCAACTTTTGTTCTATTGGACGTACGTATATGAAAATTTGCAGATTACTAGATCTCTACATTTGTAACAACTTATCTTAAACAAAATTTTTTCATAAGGCCATAGAAAATTTTTTATTTGAAAAAAATAAAATTAAATATACATATATTATTCATTATAACTTATTATAACTTCGAAATTTACAAAGCTAGAGCAATGCGGTTTGTTGCATTTGAAATTCAAACGTGCGCTCTATCCATAATACGGGGGGAATTTTTGATTTATTTCATTCCGAATTTATATGAATTTTTTTGTCAGAGTCGAACCATTTTGACAAAATGGTCAACTTTTGTTCTATTGGACGTACGTCTATGAAAATTTGCAGATTACTAGATCTCTACATTTGTAACAACTTATCTTAAACAAAATTTTTTCATAAGGCCATAGAAAATTTTTTATTTGAAAAAAATAAAATTATATATACATATATTATTCATTATTACTTCTAAATTTACAAAGCTAGAGCAATGCGGTTTGTTGCATTTGAAAGTCAAACGTGCGCTCTATCTATAATACCGAGGGAATTTTTGATTTATTTCATTCCGAATTTATATGAATTTTTTTGTCAGAGTCTATGCAAAAGTTATAATTTTAGGGTAAAAAGTCTATGGAAAGCTTTACAGAAACAATTTGGAAAATCCCCTCGTATTTTTGGTAGAACACACATTTCACTTTCAAATGCAACAAACCGCATTGCTCTAGCTTTGTAAACTTCGGAGTTATAACGACAAACGTCTTGATAAATTACTTTTTTTATAAAACCTATTTTAAGAAACAAAATGCTTCTCCTCCTACATTTTTTGAGCTACAGTGATGATTTTGGTATCATTTGATGCAGAAAAACAAGGGCTTCACAATGTATTGAGAAGTTTTTCAAAATTCATTTTTGTTTCAAAGTTATGACGTCATAAATTTGAATTTTCTTGAGAATATTTTGATTTTTTTTCTTTTTAATTTTTTAAATTTTTATATTGGAAATTTGAGGAAAAGCATTCAAGTTTTTGGAATGTCCACGTTATTCTGCATCCAATGATACCAAAATCATTACTGTAGCTCAAAAACTATCAGAGAAAAAGCATTTAGAAACCCCCCCCAAATGTCGTTTTCTATGATTTCCCATTTTCTTTTTAAGAAAATCGCATTTTGTCATAAATGATAAATGATTCTAAATTGTATTTCCTATCAGTATACCAAATTTCATTGCTCTAAATTCAATAATAAAAAAAATATTCGGATGGGGATGAGGAATATGAATGATGAAATATATAAAAAAATGAAATGGAAAAAGATTGAAAATTTCAGATTTTTTTTTTTTTCCACGTTATTCTGCATTCAATGATACCAAAATCATTACTGTAGCTCAAAAACTGTAGGAGGAGAAGCATTTAGAAAACCCCCCCAAAAATGTCGTTTTCTATGATTTCCCGTTTTCTTTTCAAGAAAATCGCATTTTGTCATTGATGATAAATGATTCAAAATTGCATTTCCCATCAGTATACCAAATTTCATTGCTTTAGGTTCAAAAATGAAAAAAAAGGTCCGTAAGAGGGATGCCCTCCCCCCCCCGGGAGGGACGTTAGCTCTGGGGTAGGTTCCTGATATTTTTACAGACATTCGGGGACATGTCTCTAACTCATTTAAAGCAATAAAACAAAAATCGGGAGAATCGACCTTTGGACTCAGATGCCCCCAAAAACCCCCGGAAAATGGTTCCCTTAATAACATGGGAAATGTTTTTAGATTTTATGAGATGATATTAGAAATACGACAAAAACTGCGATAAAAAATAAACTTGCTGAGACTTTCATAAGACTGAATTTTCAATCACATCAATGTTTGGCAATAAACTGCCTTACATGTGAAGTCGTCAAGTTCATATTCTTAAAATTTAGGTGGAACGAAACCAATTGCCCCAACGCCATGATTTATATTAGTTTATAGTTCAAATTCATATATTTTGCAGCCTACTCGGCCCATATCGCTGTACTTCTTTCGTAGAGATGGCGTAGGGTGGATACTTTAACGTGCGCGCTACCTCCGACGAGGTACAAGATGCACTGAAAGAAAGCTGTTCGCTTGAGTTAGTCCGTCATTTAAGTAACCGACTTCCTGAACTCAAACCTGTGCTCAATTTCTGCGAGCTGCCGCCATTTTGCTGTGCAGCTTACTGCCTGAATGTTGAATGTTGCATCGTTTGGCCGTGAGTGATGAGACAAATGATGGCTGATGGTGGGGATGAATGTTAGTTAATAACTTTTGAACAGTTGCCGTGAACACAACGCCTGCAGACGCAGTAACTAGTAAAAAATTTAGTAAAACACATTTCAAACTGAACTATTGGTAGGCCCTATTATATTTTTATTATTGTCACTTTCAACAAAATATGGTCATTTAACTTCTAAAAACCTACGAGAGCAACTGTACTATTTTTCAGAGTGAGTGAGTTGGCTGTGTGTTTATTCGTGTTGTTAGTGAATGGAAGGAAGCTTTCGTGTTGACTTGTGTTCCGTTGTGGGGAATGTTGATGTCTTGACTGTTTTGTTGTTGTTGTTGTTGTTCTTGTTACTATTTTCACTTTCGTATTTCTATTATAATGTGTTGCTTTTTTCCATCTAGCTGCTGTTTAATATCATCTTTTACGTAACGATTCAACAATCACTATCATCATAGCAATATACGCCAAATGGCTTGGAAATCCTTCCTTATAGTTGCCCTAGCCAACAACATAATATTTTGCATCTCGTTATAGGTCGTCCTGAGACCGGTGCATCTAAACGGGAGGTTGGTGATCCTAAGACGGTATCGGGTCGGGATTTCTTGTGTTGTTATTCGTGTTGTTATCAATATGGGAAAGCCCACCTAGGATACTGCTGCCTATGTAACGCGCTGTAATATCAGGCCGTGAGGCATTCAGAGACAGTCGAGAGCAGCCACCGCCGAGTGTGCGGCGTGTGCCCGTGGCACAGCGCTGCTGGGCGCTGTCCGCCCGTGTGCCGTTCATTGTATTTCTTATATCTCAGCACTTCACTCCAATAATGGATCACCGCGATCTGAGTGTCACTCTACCACCCCCTTCTTACGCAAAAGATACTTAGACGATCCCTAGAACCGAACCTGTCTGTGAGACACTAGCTAGGACCTCATGAAATAACATCCGTGATGAAACCCGGAACCCCCAAACCCTACAGCAGGAAATTTGGCGTAGCGGATGTCCTGAACATGTGTTCATGTATTACAATGACACCAAAAGTACAATGATAATAACTCTAATCTTGATATAGCGAAATGACGAGCAATGAAAAGAGTACCAAAGTTTCACGATATTATTTCAATGCATAAATTAAATTTCCATAGTTATCCTTCGAAAATATGAACACTCGCTCAGCTTGTATGCTTAATTTTGATGTCACATAACTTAAATTTCCATGAATAGAGAATTAATTCCAAACAATAGCTTTTGATTCAATTTATTTAAACCATCATTGTTTGATTCGTCGAATTAGGCATAAAAGATTTTCTCAAATTCAACTACGTCAACTTTAGAAAGTAAAATTTTGATCTAGTCTGTGAGGCAGAGCGCAACGCGCGTTTGCCTGAACGTATAAATTATGTGAGCCGATGTCGGCTGCCCCAATACGAGTTAACTCGCGCTACAGCGAGGTGGGAGTGTAGCGTGTGTGTTGGTGTGTCCTGTGGTGTTGTTGTCTGCCACTAGTTACTGCGTCTGCAGGTGTTGTTGTCTGCCACTAGTTACTGCGTCTGCAGGTGTTGTTGTCTGCCACTAGTTACTGCGTCTGCAGGTGTTGTCTGTCACTAGTTACTGTGTCTGCACGTGTTGTTGTCTGCCACTAGTTAATGTGTCTGCAGGTGTTGTTGTCTGCCACTAGTTAATGCATCTGCAGGTGTTGTCTGCCACTAGTTACTGTGTCTGTCTGCACATGTTTTTGTCTGCCACTAGTTACAGCGTCTGCAGGCGATGTGTCCGCAGCAATAGTATCACAGTAAACTAACATGTAGACAAACCATCAGCTCACACGCCTCACTGCCTACGGCCAAACGCTGCATGTGGCACATCTAGGCAGCAGCTGCACAGAACACGGCGGCGCGCTGGCAGAGACCGACCACAGTTTTGTATTCAGGACATCAAGTAGCCAATGCAACGACCTCACCCTAGCAAGCACTCCAATACACTCCCCTATGTCGAATTGAAGTTACTCGTACATTTTAGTTTGCCGCTATCAGCTGCAAAATTTAACAAGAAAAGGATGTTAAAAGAGTTATCCGAAATCGTTCGTTCGTTCGATGCTTATAGAAAAGGGATTAGTGAAATAGGTTTTGCATCGTATGACTTTGATAAATATGAATTCGATAGGTAGAAATATATGTATAGTCGTTTATAAAAAGTAGGAAAATTGAAAATAAACTCTATTTAAAGTTGCTAAAAATTTATTTTGTCCACATTTTTTATCCCATTTTATTGTTAATTCTCACGAAATCTGTAGGAGCAAAGAGAAGTTTTCATGGCTGACTAAATTATTTTATTATCATTTCATCAAAACAAAAATCAAGGAATTTTTAACACTAGGTTTCAATTCCATTGAAATCAATATGTTAACCCCCAGTGTTGCACTACTGGCATTATTCTCGTTTTTAAATTTTCATAGTGGGTCGAAATCAATACATTACCATTTTCTTTTTATTATATACGTTAAGACATCAGTTGTTATGGTGCTGGTGTAGGTACGGTGCTGGTGTAGGTACGGTGCTGGTGTAGGGAGGGTGCTGGTGTAGGTACGGTGCTGGTGTAGGGACGGTGCTGGTGTAGGTACGGTGCTGGTGAAGGTATGGTGCTGATGTAGGGAGGGTGCTGGTGTAGGTACGGTGCTGGTCTAGGGACGGTGCTGGTGTAGCGACGGTGCTGGTGTAGGTACGGTGCTGGTGTAGGGAGGGTGCTGGTGTAGGTACGGTGCTGGTGTAGGGACAGCGCTGGTGTAGGTACGGTGATGGTATAGGTGCGGTGCTGGTGTAGGGAGGGTGCTGGTGTAGGTACGGTGCTGGTGTAGGTACGATGCTGGTGTAGGTACGGTGCTGGTGTAGGGAGGGTGCTGGTGTAGGTACGGTGCTGGTGTAGGTACGGTGTTGGTGTAGGTACGGTGCTGGTGTAGGGAGGGTGCTGGTGTAGGTACGGTGCTGGTGTAGGTACGGTGCTGGTGTAGGTACGGTGCTGGTGTAGGGTGGGTGCTGGTGTAGGTACGGTGCTGGTGTAGGTACGGTGCTGGTTTAGTTACGGTGCTGGTGTAGGTACGGTGCTGGTGTAGGTACGGTGCTGGTGTAGGTACGGTGCTGGTGTAACACAACGTCGGACAGCATCCATCATTTTGATGATGTCAATTTCGAATGACCAAATTCAGATGACCCGCTTGTCAGATATCTATAATTATGTGTGATGTCAATAATTTTGGTGAGCAGATATCGGCTACTCTCATGTGCTCTAGCCAGGTAAGAGCGTTTCTTCTTGGTGGTGCGTCCTGGACCGGTGGGTGTTTGTCACTAGTTACTATGCTGCAGGTGTTGTTGTCTGCCACTAGTTACTGCGTCTGCAGGTGTGTTCACTGCAACTGTATCATAGTTAACTAATATTTTCATAATCAGCTAACATGTCTCATTGCCTACGGCTAAACGATGCAATTTTGTATATTCATAGAGTAAGCTGTATAGGAAAATTTCGGCGTGCTGGCAGTAACTGACCACAGATTTGTGTTCAGAAAGTCAGTTTCTTAACCCAAATTACTCTAACTCCAACGAATATCTTTTTAAAAGCTCCTTTAAGCCTAGCAGAGACCACTACTCCCATAGGGCTAATGCTGAACAGGTAATGCTGACATCGTTCATGCGAGTCTAACCTGACTCTCAAAAATGGTTTCCAACAATTTCGCATTGGAAACGTAATCGTTCACATGTGGGAGCAGTTGACGACTATACCAATTGACCAAATGTAGTATCGTAAGATTGAATAATAAATGTAAATGAATCTTTATGCAATAAAGTTACATCCCATAAGCAGAGGACGCATTTATAATTAGTTTTCGATGTTATTCATTCATTTCAAATTGGGCAAACTTCTTTTCAGCGTGTTTTGATTGATGTATACCGACAACGGTAAATAATTCATTTTCTTGTAAAGTTATTCGACCACGGGAGAAATGCTCCGTAGGTCAACAAGCCACCTTTAATTGTTGATGCTATTTGTATTATTTTCACTTCCTATGTTTTTCTGTTTATATCAGTTCTCTAACGTTTTTTGCCAATATATACATTAAAATTATGGTGCTTGTGTATGTACGGTGCAACATCCCTGTACCTACACCAGCACCCTACCTACACCAGCACCATAACAACAAATGTAATAACGTAACAATGAGAACAAAACGGGAATGTATTGATATTTACATTTATGTAAATGTAAGAAGCGATATGGCATCAACAGTGGAAGTCAGCATGTTGCTGTGCAGTGGAATTGAGAAGTAGAGTGAAAATTCCATTCATTTGATTCCGACACATAATCATAAAAATAAATCAGTTAGCCCTCAAGATTGTTTTAATTTATTTGACTAATTTGGTGCGAATGTAACAGAATATGCTTATCTATTCGAGGGAGACAAATTCTTTTAGCCTCCCCGAATTTATAATATCAGAATAATCGATATTACAAAACAATGTCAGGTTAATATTTCCACTTCTCAAATGATAACCCAGCAACTAGACTGGGTTCGAGCACTCGAGCTGTGACTTCGAATATCTGAAAAAAGTTTAATGAACGTAAAAATTTTTACAGCCGCTCGCGGCGCCTATTACTGTCATCATTCTGTGCGGCCATATAGTTGTCTAGTAGTGATTGCATACTGAATCGCTGAGTATTGTTGAAAACGTCTGCACGGGCGAGTTACGTTATGTCATCTGAGATAATTGACTTCCAAGCACACACCTGAGGTCAGTTTTTGTAAGCACGCTGCCATTTTTATGAGCAGCTTACTGCCTGCATATACAAAATTGCATCGTTTAGCCGTAGGTAATGAGACATTAGCTGATGGTGGTGGGGACATTGCTGTGAACACACCTGCAGACGTAGTAACTAGTGGCAGACAACACCTGCAGACGCAGTAACTAGTGGCAGAAAACACCTGCAGACGCAGTAACTAGTGGCAGACAACACCTGCAGACGCAGTAACTCGTGGTAGACAACAACACCTGCAGACGCAGTAACTCGTGGTAGACAACAACACCTGCAGACGCAGTAACTAGTGGCAGAAAATACCTACAGACGCAGTAACTAGAGGCAGACAACACCTGCAGACGCAGAAACTAGTGGCAGACAACAACACCTACAGACGCAGTAGCTAGTGGCAGACAACACCTACAGACGTAGTAACTAGTGGCAGACAACACCTGCAGATGCAGTAACTAGTGGCAGACAACAACACCTGCAGACGCTGTAACTCGTGGTAGACAGCAACACCTGCAGACGCAGTAACTAGTGGCAGACAACACCTGCAGACGCAGTAACTAGTGGCAGACAACAACACCTGCAGCATAGTAACTAGTGACAAACACCCACCGGTCCAGGACGCACCACCAAGAAGAAACGCTCTTACCTGGCTAGAGCACATGAGAGTAGCCGATATCTGCTCACCAAAATTATTGACATCACACATAATTATAGATACCTGACAAGCGGGTCATCTGAATTTGGTCATTCGAAATTGACATCATCAAATTGGTGGATCCTGTCCAACGTTATTTTACACCAGCACCGTACCTACACCAGCACCGTACCTACACCATCACCGTACCTACACCATCACTGTACCTACACGAGCACCGTACCTACACCAGCACCGTACCTACACCATCACTGTACCTACACGAGCACCGTACCTACACCAGCACCGTACCTACACCATCACCGTACCTACACGAGCACCGTACCTACACCAGCACCGTACTTACACCAGCACCGTACCTACACCAGCACCGCACCTACACCAGCACCGTACCTAAACCAGCACCGTACCTACACCAGCACCGTACCTACACCAGCACCGTACCTACACCAGCACCGTACCTACACCAGCATCGTACCTACACCAGCACCTCACCTACACCAGCACCGTACCCACACCAGCGCCGTACCTACACCTGCACCATAACAACAAATACCACAACGTAACAAGAAGAACAAAACGGTAATGTATTGATATTTACATTTATATAAATGTAAGAAGCGATATAGCATCAACAGTGGAAGTCAGCATGTTGTTGTTCAGTGGAATTGAGAGGTAGAGTGAAAATTCCATCCATCAAATTCCGAAGACTTATCTTAAAAATAAGTCGGTTAGCCTTCACATTTTTTGAATCGTTTTGATCAATTTTGTGTGAATGTAACAGAATATGCTTATTTATTCGATGGAAACAAATTGTTTTACTCTCCTTGAGTTTAGCATTTCAGAATAATCGATATTACACAACAACGTCAGGTTAATCTTTTCAACTCTCAAATGAAAGTACAGCAACCAGAGGAGGTTCGAGCATTCACTCAGCTGATGTAGGAGGCTAAATACTAAAATTAAATTGATGATACTGCTATGCAGCCGCTCGAGGCGCCTGACACTGCCGACACTGAACGTGATATAAAGGTCTGTAGTAATCATTACTCTGAATTGCTCAGTATTGATCATATTTCGTCAAGGATTAAGTTAGGTTATGTCATCTGAGATAATTGACTTCCAAGCACACACCTGAGGTCAGTTTTTGTAAGCACGCCGCCAATTTTACTAAGCAGCTTACTGCCTGAATACACAAAATTGCATCGTTTAACCTTAGGTAATTAGACATTAGCTGATGGTGGTGGGGACATTGCTGTGAACACATCTGCAGACGCAGTAACTGGTGGCAGACAACACCTGCAGACGCAGTAACTAGTGGCAGACAACACCTACAGACGCAGTAACTAGTGACAGACAACACCTGCAGACGCAGTAACTAGTGGCAGACAACACCTGCAGACGCAGTAACTAGTGGCAGACAACACCTGCAGACGCAGTAACTAGTGGCAGACAACACCTGCAGACGCAGTAACTTGTGGCAGACAACACCTGCAGACGCAGTAACTAGCGGCAGACAACAACACCTGCAGATGCAGTAAATAGTGGCAGACAGCAACACCTGCAGACGCAGTAACTAGTGGCAGACAACACCTGCAGACGCAGTAACTAGCGGCAGACAACAACACCTGCAGATGCAGTAAATAGTGGCAGACAGCAACACCTGCAGACGCAGTAACTAGTGGCAGACAACACCTGCAGACGCAGTAACTAGCGGCAGACAACAACACCTGCAGATGCAGTAAATAGTGGCAGACAGCAACACCTGCAGACGCAATATACTAGTGGCATACGAGCTTCCTCATTGGGCCATGCCTCAATGTTACGAGCCCCCTCATTTGTTCATCACTCAATGTTACAAGCAACCTCATTGGGCCATTCCTTGATGTTACGAGCCTCCTCATTGGGCCATGCCTCAAAGTTACGAGCCTCCTCATTGGTTCATCACTCAATGTTACAAGCAACCTCAATGGGCCATTCCTTGATGTTACGAGCCTCCTCATTGGGCCATGCCTCGAAGTTACGAGCCCCCTCATTGTGCCATTCCTCAAAGTTACGAGCCTCCTCATTGGGCCATGCCTCAATGTTACGAGCCTCCTCATTGGGCCATGCCTCAATTTTACGAGCCTCCTCATTGGTTCATCACTCAGTGCCACAAGCCACCTTATTGGGCCATTCCTCGATGTAACGAGCCTCCTCATTGGGCCATGCCTAAATGTTACGAGCTTCCTCATTGGGCCATGCCTCGATGTTACGAGCCTCCTCATTGGGCCATTCCTTGATGTTACGAGCTTCCTCATTGGGCCATGCCTCGAAGTTACGAGCCTCCTCATTGGGCCATGCCTCAATGTTACGAGTCTCCTCATTGGTTCATCACTCAATGTTACAAGCCACCTCATTGGGCCATTCCTCGATGTAACGAGCCTCCTCATTGGGCCATTCTTTGATGTTACGAGCCTCCTCATTGGGCCATGCCTCAATGTTACGAGCCTCCTCATTGGGCCATGCCTAAATGTTACGAGCTTCCTCATTGGGCCATGACTCAATGTTACGAGCCTCCTCATTGGGCCACTCCTCAAAAATACGAGCCTCCTAATTGGGCCACTCCTCAAAGCTACGAGCCTCCTTATTGTGCTGGTATAGGTACGGTGCTGGTGTAGGTACGGTGCTGGTGTAGGTGCGGTGCTGGTGTAGGTACGGTGCTGGTGTAGGTGCGGTGCTGGTGCAGGTACGGTGCTGGTGTAGGCGCGGTGCTGGTGTAGGTACGGTGCTGGTTTATAATTACACAATGAGTAGATAAAATGGGTTCGAAGCAGCCGCTAAAATGTTAACACCGTCTAATTTCATTGGAAGATAGCATGTTTCATCACGGGATTATGAGCCTGAGTGAGAAGGAGCAGCAAGAGGAAGGTCCGTGCGACAACATCTGCCGGGATCTACCACGAGAGCCTGACATGTTCGTGTTGCAGAGTGTGCCGGCTGCAGTTATCGCACGATCCCTCTTGCTACTTCTTCTCAAAGAATAGTGTGGGAAAATTCTTTACCGTAACTATAATATTACGAGAATGTAATGTTTGTTTGCGTTCTCATGGAGTCGAAAATATATTTCACGCTTATTATGTGACTTTTTGTGAGCCCCATCGATGTGTTGAGTGTTGTTTCCTGTTGCCTCTATCGTTATTTTTCTATATGATATGATGCATTGCTATTTCAGCCTATAGTTGTTAATGCCTGCGGTTAATTAAAGCTTTTTTATTTAACGAACGCATTGGTGGCACGGCATGCTGTTGGTGCGCTAGACGTAAATGGCGAGTATTGATATCAGCATGTGTATTGTAGCATAAATCTGCATGTCTATTGTAGCATTAATCAGCATGTCTATTGTAGCACGAATCAGCATGTCCAAGGAGATCACATCAGCAAAATAATCCATCAATCTGGCCATGAATCTGCTTGGCTGTAAAATGAATTAAAGAGTGACAAAATTAGCAATTTACCCCAAAATATTTGGAGATCCGTCTTGCTCCAATTGGTCCTCATAAAGTGGATTGTGAAGTGAGCAACCCACCCTCATACCTGGCCGACGCCTACATCTGGGTCCCGCAGTGAAGTTCACAAATTTGCTATGCGTCTAATAAAGTGTCTCTCTCAAAAGCTGAGTGGTTTGTGAATGTCTGCGTTAATACTTGTTACTCAGGATCTTTCGTGACTTTATTGTCCTTTGTAAGTTAGGAAGAATAGATGAGAGTATGAGACTGTTTACAAATGATATTGAATGCTTAACCTAGAATATACGGGTCTGGCTTCACGCTTATAGAAGATAATTACTTGACCATAATGAGATTTAACAGAGAATGGATTTACATGAAATAACAGCATTGTTTTGCCCAAACATTGGGCTGATGGCAGTCATATAATCCCTAAAAGAATATGATACGGTCGAATGAAGGCCAATTCCGATATACGATACATCACATTGAGATAATTTACGGAGAGCTTTGACAATAATGCGATTTAAGTACGATTATCAAGAGGAGGTCATTGTAAATTACAATAGAGTGGCATTTGTGCAATGAAAACTACCATAACAATCTGCCACTAGCTACTGCGTCTGCAGGTGTTGTCTGCCACTAGTTACTGCGTCTGCAGGTGTTGTCTGCCACTAGTTACTGCGTCTGCAGGTGTTGTCTGCCACTAGTTACTGCGTCTGCAGGTGTTGTCTGCCACTAGCTACTACGTCTGCAGGTGTTGCCTGCCACTAGTTACAGCTGTTCCGGCCCTTTTCCTTGTACAGGCCGAAACCACGCGGATGAAGGTTCGGGAGTGACTCATGAGCAGTAACGAGGTTATCATTTATTGGTACTTCAGAATTGACACAGACTTCGGGGTTGGCAAAGAATATATAGATCGGACGCAGTGTTGTTATTTCTATACCGCATCTGTGATCTGTACAGGTGATTCCTCGACAGCCGCGCTTCCGCTAATGAACAGCGACGACTCAGTCTTAAATGCTACCTCTACGGTAGGCCACCGCTAGTGAACGGCGATGTCTGTTGCCGATTCTATTTATATACTCGGCGGGCGCACATAATAAGCTCCCCCCAAGCAGAAAAATTCTTTATAACAATAAAAATTTTTTTAAAACGTTATTCAATTAACTTTGATTTTCCTTTGACTATCAATTAATCTTACAATCCGTCAAGTTAATTCGAACAGATCAGAACGTATTACACAAAGTGCTTCCGAATTATGAACGGAGGTAATATTCAACGGTAATCCTACATCTCGTTAAACATAATTAATTTTAGTTTCAGTTCAATACTTGATTTATTATCCAAAATCAACTAATTAATCACTCTTCCAACTCCGCGTCAAACAAATTAAATCTCAATTTATTCTTATTAATACAATTCAAATTCACTTCACAATTGGATACACCACATAATTTTATTCAAAATCAAAAATCAAATTGCGTACGGAATACATCATCTCCATGAGTTACATTTTTTTGAACAAACCGGACACATACCGTCAAATCGAGAAACAAAATTTTAATGAAATGAAAATTTTAGAAGGAAAAATCTATCATAAATCTATATTATATAAAGATATAGAATATAAGTTTATATACGCAAAACAATACGTTACATTACTTACAAATGGCAAGTTAAAAGTTGATTTGCTTTTCCGTACGATTCAAATCGTCCTACGATTCAGATTAACTTATTTCAATTCAACTAAATTAAATATTGAAAGTAAATTAAATAGAGTAATCAATAAATGAACTAATTCAATTCAACCAATCTACAAGCGTACAATTTGGTTTTTATTCGCAATGTAAATAAATCGTCTCCTTATCTCGCGTGAAACATGAATAAAATATTCCTATAGGGCGAATAAAACGACATCAAGCATATAATTAACGACACTAAGAACACGTAATTTTCCGTATACAATAGAAAGAGATATTCTAAGACATTCACTCGTAATACGATATTCAGTCGTCTCAATCTTGTATGCGTAAAGATCCATCTTGTATGGATAACTCCGCACAATTTACATTGTTTGTAGCACTTGCAGATTTAGAAATCTTATTTCTTCACTGGATGTTTGCTGAGAATGCAGCGATTTTGATTTCGAACACTACTTCTATGTCGTCTCCGGATTCATACACCAAAATACGTGTACGCCACGGGGAATCGAGGTTCAGGAACACTGTAAATTTGCAGTAGGCTTCTTGTAATACTTCTTTCGGTACCCTGACTCCGAAAACGATCGTTGTTTCCTGCGGCTGCCAGAGTTGACTGTTTTGCCAGGAGTTGACCGGGATTTAAGAGTGTTCAAAATAAGCAGTGAATGAATGAGGAAGTCTAGCGTCGTAATGTTATGCGCTAACTTGAGGTGGAATTGCTATTATTAATTGCTATTGAAATTAGATAAGTGCAAACCAAGTTGTAAGTGAAGGTGTACAGTGTATGTGTATATTGTGAATCGGAATGTGTAATGTTCTGGAGTTGTTCAGGAGTCGCCCCAGGAATCTGAAAAGAAACGATACAGCTTATTAGCATGGCCCCAAGTTTAAAGTAAACAATTGACGTTTCCTACTAAGGCAGCGCTTCCTTCCCTCATAAGACACATTCTTTCCAACTACAATGCCTGACATTATTTGCAAACAAGTTGCGGCAGATGCGATGCAGTTCTCGCGGACACGCACTCGCACTCTAGTGTCGACATTTCCACGATTGCACCTGAGTTTATCAACTCTAGCTTACGGCTTGATGAGCACAACCTTGATGTCGCAATAACAGTATGACAACATCCTGAGCTCAACATCTCGTCTGAAGGTGTTTGCGCAACAAAAATATTTCTTAAAGCAAGACATACATAAAATCACAAGAAAAACTCATAGAACGCACTTACAAGCTAAAAACTCATAGAACGCACTTACAAGCTAAAAACTCATAGAACGCACTTACAAGCTAAATACCATTTGAATAAATATATGGGATGGCAATTTCGGAATATATGAAAATGAACAGTTCCAAACTAGGTTGACAATTTTACCTTTTTAACTTATCTAAAGGCAGTACATGGTTTAAGTTCGATCGGATAAACTTGTTGCCGATCTTAATATCTGCATAATTTTTACCTAGCCTTTCAATGATACCGGGACCTAAAAAATTTAGCTGTAATTTATGTTTTTTGGCATGATTTTTCACTAGTACACGGTCCGTCACTTTTAAATTTTTATCGCGACGTTTCACGTTTCTATAGGTAGTTCTTTCGATCGTAGCGTTGATGATTGCATTTTTAATATTATTCACTACAATAGATGACTCTTTAAATTTTTGTTTTTGGACATCTTCATATGTAGTCGCAACATTGAAGTCTTCTAAATTAGTGGAACTAATATACACACACGTATCTCTACCGAAAACAGTGTATGCAGGGGTATCGCCTAATGTTTCATTAAAGCTATTGTTAATCGAATTCTCCACAATATCCAATAATCTATCCCACTCATTATGAGTAAGAAAATTTAAATATAACTTGAGCAGGTGTCGAATTTTTCCATTACATCTCTCAACAATGCCATTAGAAAAAGGGGAATAAGCCAGAACTTCCTTTTTCAAGATAGAAAGTCCTTTTGTGAAATTTCTCACATTAGATGATTTAAATTCTAACGCATTGTCGGACAACAACACGTCCGGGGTACCGAACAAACAGCAAAAATTCCATAGACAATCTGTAACAGTCTCTGTACGTCGGTCACTAGTCGAATATAATTTAACAAAACGCGAGAACAGGTCGATTACGACAAGAATAAATTTGTTCCCATTGTCTGTCATTGTTAATGGACCGTAGAAGTCTATGCTGACCGTTTGAAAACATCGTGTTCCAATTGGAGCATTTAGAATTTTAATCGGCGTCGATATTCGTGATTTTAGGATCTTACAGATGTCACAAGATTCAACAATTTTGCGTGTAATTCTCCGTTCGTACGGATGAAAATGTTTTAATTTAAACTTAAACAAGGTATGATTCAAATCTGTATGGGACAAATTGTGAATAAATAAAATTGTCTTGTGTAGCAGAGTATATGGCACCACAATAGTCAGAATGGTGCTGGGTCTGTTGTCAATTTTTCGTCTTTTATACAAAATGTCATTCATAATCAGAAATTCATTCATGTCAGTATTAGTAACTTTTGTTGCATTCTCTAGGGCATCCTTTATTTCAGAACAAAAGGGATCACTATCTTGTTCACGTTTGAATTCGTCTAACGACCAGTTGTCGTTAATACTTGAATGGTCTGTAGTCTTGTTAACGTTATTCAGTCTGTATAAGCTCGTTTTCTGTCTGGGGGCTGTCTGCTGTTCAGCAGTACTGTTGTTGTTTCTTCCATCCTCACTTCCTGGCATTGTCTCCTCGAACTCTCCCTCAGTTACAGGCTTGTTACATTTGTTACCCGCAACAACGGCTTGCAGCCTGGTTACAACGGGAAAAGTCTCTACATCCGGGGTTATTTCAGAACACTCTAATAGTTCTCTTTCTGTTAAAGGATTTTTGTCATGATTTAATCTACTTAATGCATCGGCGGCACTATTCGCTTTCCCAGAAAAATACTTTAATTTGGCATCAAAAGCGTTCACGTAAATGCTCCATCTAGCGAGCGTGTTATCTTCAGGCAATTTTTTAGAAAATAGAGGAACTTACGGCTTATGATCGGTATATATGACCAGATCATAGCCTAAAACAAGGTATTTAAAGTACTTCAACGATTCAACTATAGCGAACATCTCTTTTTTCGTTGTTGAGTATCGTCGTTGGGTGGAATTCAACGTTTTAGAAAAAAATGCGACAGGTCTCATGTTTCGAACTTTATCAGTAGATGACTGGAGTAAAACAGCTCCTATGCCGACGTTTGATGCATCACAAAACAGATGAAAATTTTGATCGAAGTTTGGGTGACTCAAAACTGTATTTGCGCACAGTTCATCTTTTAATTTTTCGAAAGCGTTTTGACAATCTCTAGACCAATTGAATTCAACATTTTTCTTTAGAAGATTATAGAGCGGGCTTGCGATACTCGCAAAATTTTTTATGTACCTACGAAAGAAATTTACTAGTCCTAGAAATGACTGTAACTGTTTCACATTCTTAGGAATTTCTAAATTCTTTACTTTGTCAGTACCGGTGCTTCTGGTTCCCATTCCGCTAATGGAATGTCCGAGATATTCTATCTCATCATGGAAGAATTCGCACTTTTCCGTCTTTATTGACAATCTAGCGTTTCTTAATAGTTCAAGTACAACTTTTATATCGGCAAGATGCTGATCTTTTTCCTTTGAAAAAATGAGTACGTCGTCCATAAAGACGAAAGATAGTTTTCCTAGAACAGGAGATAGCGTTTGCGTCATTACTGACTGGAAATATGCGGGTGAGGTTTTTAATCCGAATGGCAACCGGTTGAATTCATATTTTCTGCTACCAACGGTAAATGCTGTTATTTCTTTACTCTCGTCGGTCAGTGTAATATTATGATATCCCTACCTAAGATCTAATTTCGAAAAGTATTTTTGACCATTTAGGCTATAGAGAATCTCGTCCACTCTCGGTAGAGGGAATGATTCTTCATAAATTACCTCATTTACTTTGCGAAAGTCAACTACCGGACGTATGGTTCCATCTTTCTTATGAACTACAATTATCGGTGAATTATAAGCTGAAATCGATGGTCTAATAATTCCGTCGTCTAACATTTTTTCGTTCACGACTTTCAAGTCTTCCATGTAACGGTGGGCAATACGATAGGGAGGGACATTTACGACATCCACGTTAGGTTTCAAACGTATTTTGTATGGTTTAATCACAGCAGCGGAGATCGATTCATTGTCTATAGTAATAACATCTCTGAATTCATTTAACAAACTCAGCAATTCAGGCTTCATTTCGTCATCGTTACACTTGATATCATCATTATTTAATTTCCGCCGACCACGGGCTATTTCTTTGGAATCAGAAACGTACCCTTTGTCGACAACTCCTGTGATCCCGACAGATTCACGATTAGTGTCTTTTTTCTCGACATCTAAATGACTGTCCTGAACAACACTTGCTGCCTGCACAAAGGTACTCAATCCTTCTTTTAATTCTCCTTGTACATCTGACAAGTAAACTTCGGATTCAATGTGATCCTTCTCCACTTTTTCTAAAGTACTTATAATTGCATTCTCTGGTAAAACAATCGCTCTGTCGGAGCTATTGATTAATAACAACGGAATCTTTCTCCTATTATTAACTCTCACAATTGCTTCGGCGACACAAACGCCTTCTTTTAAAGTTGCTTTCTTCATTATGTATTCTCCATTTTTACACTTTCCAACATGTCCAACATGTTTCAAAATTACATTGGGAGCAATCTCAACTCTTTGAGTATGAACTCTTAACGGCCTAGGTCCTGTGTGGGAACTGGTAACTGCAACTACGCCTCGAACAGGCTGATTTTCTCTCTTACCATCCCTTTTTACTTCCTCGCCTACTCTCGCGGCATTACACGTCCTGAGAATTTCTCTCTTCTCTCTTAGCTTATTTAGGACTTTCTTCTTAGCTCTGGACGTAATCGTGTCCGCCATGAGACACTCAGTATTCTCTATTAAATACTCGAGACACTCTGTCTTTCTCTTTTTTCGTCGTTTTACCTCTGCAAAGGGAATTTTCTCGTCTTTGATAATTAAACATCTTTGTTTTAAGTCTACAACGGCGTTCTTGTCTAATAAATCACGCCCAATAATGACATCATAATTGTAAATACCATCTTTAATTATTAAAGCATTTGTCTTTAAACTTACACCGTTTTTTAACTTTAGGATAAGCTCCACTTCTCCTTCAACATTACTCTTAGCGTTAACGCCTTTTATAGTCAGAGAACTTGGCTTCACGTCATTACTTATCTCACTAATTCTGTGGTAGCTGATCAGACATTTTTCTGATCCTGAATCAATCAATGCATTCCACAGGTCTGCATCTTTTCTCAGCACAATCATGGGTTTATGACTTTTTCTTATTATGAATACTTCATTTTGTTCTGTAACTTCAACTTCTTCATCTTCTTCGTATTTACAAACGTTCGCCGTCACATGGCTTTCAAATTCAGTGCCATGAGCATTCAAATCGCTTAAATCCACCTCTCCCAGCGATTCATATCTGTTTTGACATCTAATCAATGGATCGATTATCTCAACATTTTTAACGAGGGAATCTTCAGACATGTTTAACACATCAATTCTCTCGACATTTTTAACGAGGGAATCTTCAGAACCAGAATTCTCCTCGGGTTCACAGGGGGTTACTGACGTAGAGTCACACTTAATCATTTCAATTTCATTTTTACCATCGACGTTATTTCTATCGGAAATGAAATCGTCTCTGCAGTTTACGCTAAAAAATTATCGCCACTGTTAGTTTGGTAAGTTTCTACTTGGCCTTTTTCTGGTACACGAGTTTTATGCTGTCCTCGCGCACGGACACGATTAGGTCTGTTTGGTCCGTTGAAATAGTCTCGTCTGGACCGACAGTCTCTTGCGTAGTGTCCTAACTTATTACAACGACAACAAACTACATCACGCAGTGAATGCTCGGTGGCTGTCTGACCTGAACCTGGTTTGTACCAATCAGTCGGTTTCCTAGCCACAGGGTTTACCGACACACCTTGTCCTAGGCAGATACACATATGATTTTTGCAATTCGAGCAACGCCCAGCTTCAGTAGCTGTCTCTAATGCTTGGACTTCTAGAGTTCCTAATTCACGATCTCCAACAAAAGATTTTACGTGAGGTCTAGCACGGAAAGATGGTCTTGGGAAATTTGGTCTCCAGTAGGGCCTACGCGTCCTACCTCTACCTTGAAATCCGCCTCTTGTCATTGTATGCACTTCGGCCTCATCATAGGCTGCATCAAAGTTTGATTCAGATGAATGGTCATCATCTGCACAATAGATTTCCATAGATCTCTCAGTTCGAGTCGCTAATATTTGCTTATCCTCGGGAAAATTCCTAATGACAGTCACAATTCTTTGAAGGAGCTCTTCCGATGAGTTAAAGGGTTTATTAAATAGTTTTTTGGAAAAATCTTCTGTTACTAGGGGGTTGATGATGGCCATAGCTAACGCAACAATTAAAGTATTCTCGACATACTTATCGAGAGCAACAGGATCGGGACAATTTACTACATAGGGGTGGGCTCTGTTCGAACACTCCGGGCTGTTCATTATTCTGTGGGTTAGCTTACGGATTTTGGACAATATAGCAACAAACTGACTTGCTAAAGCATCATTACGTTTTAGGCGTACATTATTCAGGTCACACGCGACCGCGTGCAGAGATCTTTCACCTTTCGAAACGTAGATATTCTCTAACAGGTGTACGACTTCTTCGAAACTTAAATCATAACCTTCACTAATTATGGACGCGACGACCGTATTGAAGTCGCCTACCCGCTTGTCTGCAGTTCGCAACAATAAATTTAATTTCGCTTCTTCCGAATTATCTGAAAGCATGTTAAAGTAGGCTCGCACATTCTTTATATGCGTTTCTAGTGACTTATTTTCTATGAAGTCAGGGTCATTTCTACGTTTTCTACCTCGGTACTGCGGCAGATCCTGCCCAGCAATTACAACACTAGGTATCGGACCAACAATAGAAGTCGTCACAGTGGTAACGGTACTAGTGACAGGGACAACTGTGGTAGTGACTGTACTAGTTACAGGGGTGACAGCGGTGGTGGTCGTCATGGTGACAGGTATTGAATTCGACTTCGCGTAAAAAATAGGAATTGACAATCTGCCAAAGCTAGTCACATACGGAACAGTTCTTATGTACTCGTATCCGTCAGAGTCACTGTCCGACATAAAACACAATACTGTTATATTCTTAAACCTCCAATGACCATTAAGAGAACCAATGTTAAAAATGTTCTACACACATTAAATGAAAACATTCTACATACGATAAAATGATAACTTACATTTTCAGTGGACTTAAAACAGGCTAATTCAGCACCACAAAGTCAAAGCTCGTGAAGGTCGGCAGCAAACTGAACAGAGCAAGCTGCTCCGGCTTACTCTTATGTGCTAGAGGACAATGGACCCGAGAACAATAGGTGCTAGAGAGCACTGGCTACAACTTCCTTCAACTGTTCTAGAGAACAATGGACTACCGCTTCCGCGTATACGCTCTCCCTCTCCCAGGAATCTGCGCTTGCAATGCTTACTGCTTACTGCTTACTGCTCGCTGCTCAACTTCCCACTCATTAACTTTATAATGATGATGTATAATCATTAAATTGAGCGCATGCTTATTTAATTTGCAAGCAAACATTATCGGCGTACACTTAACTTGCTATGCGAAGCTAGTTGGTGACGTTGAACAATATTTTGGCGATGCGTAGCTCTCGTCGATCTTCTCGCTGCAGATGACGGTGCGTAAATGCGTAGATCTCGTCGATCTTCTCGTAGATCTCGTCGACAGATCAGGTTGTTGATCTGGAAACTCTCACTTCATCTTCTCCTTTGAGTAGCGATGATCCAGACTGGTGAAGACTGTGTAGCGTGTAGATTTTCTATTTTTTCTCCCTAAGTTCTTTCTAAGTTCTTTCCAAGAACTTCGATTTTCTGCGCTGACGTCCTTCTTCCTTTTCTCGATGCTCTGAAGTAATGTGATAACTATGCGACGTTACTCCAAACAGGGTGACACTCCTCACATTTAAAATCACGGATCAGCAGAACCGAAGATCAATTCTTGATATCTTTCTTCTTCAATGGGCAATGTGGCAATGTGGCAATGTGGCAATCTTTAATGTGGCAT
Organism: Morinoia aosen; assembly: GCA_030386875.1. NCBI lineage: Eukaryota > Metazoa > Arthropoda > Malacostraca > Amphipoda > Talitridae > Morinoia > Morinoia aosen. Next base: position 103,960,366 of record CM059576.1, on the reverse strand, counting down.
CCCCATGATGGCCACCAAATATATTCCGGCCCTTTTCCTTGTACAGGCCGAAACCACGCGGATGAAGGTTCGGGAGTGACTCATGAGCAGTAACGAGGTTATCATTTATTGGTACTTCAGAATTGACACAGACTTCGGGGTTGGCAAAGAATATATAGATCGGACGCAGTGTTGTTATTTCTATACCGCATCTGTGATCTGTACAGGTGCTTCTTCGACAGCCGCGCTTCCGCTAATGAACAGCGACGACTCAGTCTTAAATGCTACCTCTACGGCAGGCCACCGCTAGTGAACGGCGATGTCTGTTGCCGATTCTATTTGTATACTCGGCGGGCGCACACAGCGTCTGCAGGTGTTGTGTTCACGGCACCTGAACTACGGTCAACCAACAACATCCCCACCACCATCAGCTAACATGTCACATTACCTACGGCTAAAGTGACCCAGAGATGTTCACTAATTTTCACAGGAGAGCCACTTCCGTTAAACGCATTGATTGAGAGAGCAGCAGCTATTGCAAGTTAGCTTATGTTGTATAAATTGTTTAGTAATTATATAATATGTGTATTTTTCGAGAGCTGCGCAATGAATAAAACTGGGCAAACGATGCAACTTTGAATAATCAGGCAGTAAGCTGCATAGGAACATGGCGGAGTGCTAGCAGACACTGACTAACGGTTTGTGTTTAGGAAGTCGAGTTCTCACCTATCGCCTAACTCAAGTAATCAGCTTTCTACAGAGCATCTTCAACATACCCGAAGATGACGACCTCGTTAAAAATTACCAACTGACCAACTTCCATTGAAGGTCTACATCTTAGTGAGCCGCATTAGGCTCTAAAAATAGAAGAACTCTACATAAAATTATCTAACAACATACTTAGAATTGGCTGTGTTCCAGCTCAATTTTAGCAATATGAATTCGCCAACTGGAAATACTTTTATCAGGTGTACGTAAATTATTAACATAATTGAAAATTCAGTCTATTACAAGTTTCATGAAATTGTTTTTCGTTTTCATTTTCTATCATATTTCATAATTATTTCACACAAAATCGTGATGTGAATTTAATAATTCATGCCTAACTAAATTATTTTAGAATTGAGCAACCAAAATTCATATGGGGAAGCTCTTCACTTATGTTTTATTAAATCCACTCAACATCAACACGACATCAGTGGAATTGAAACCTATAGTATCTCAATACGACGATTATTTAGTATGCCATGACTGGCAGAAAAGAGTCTCTCAGATTTTGTGAGAATTAATATTAAAGTATGATATAAAATTCTAACAAAAATTAATTCAGTGGAACTTGTCATAGATAGAATTTTCAATTTTATTGATTTTTACCATAACATGTCTGTGACCATTGCACATGCATTAAAAAAAATTAAAATTTTGCAGCTTTCGAGCTGATCCTGTGTAGTGTAGAAAATAAATGTAACGCGTGATGTGTGAGCGTTGTAGATGACGTACACGCGCGTGTGTGTGGTGTAGGTGACGTACACGCGCAGGTGTGTGGTGAGTGTATGTGTGATGGTGGCTTCTCTACCTCATCGGTGGGGTGTATTGATACTCTGTTGCGTCTGGCGTATGTATGGAATATTTTATTCCAGGCAGCTTTTGTGCACAGATTTGAAGGTGTATCGACGGGCAGTTATAGGCGGGGGATTTAAATATTATGTATATCGACGGGCAGTTATAGGAGAGGGATTTATATATTATATATATCGACTGGCAGTTATAGAAGAAGGATTGATATATTATATATTTATCGACTGGCAGTTATAGGAGAGGAATTTCTATATTATATATATCGACGGGCAGTTATAGGAGAGGAATTTATATATTATATATTTATCGACTGGCAGTTATAGGAGAGGAATTTATATATTATATATATCGACGGGCAGTTATAGGCGAGGGATTTAGTTAAAGTTCAAGTAGAAATGAAGACCGGTGAAGAATTTTATGAATACTTTGATAAATCATTTAATTCCCACGGATAAATTGTAGCAATGATAGAATATTTGATATTATTTATGATCAATAAATTAAATAAATGTTTTTGTCTATGAATAATAATTACATTATTACACCCACCGCCCAATATTCAATCAATCTGTGGCCAATATTGGCTGAACCTATTTCCTTTATCAGATCGATATTTTCATCTCAAATAAAGCACGAGAGAATATTATCCAGCACTGGACGCGGGAGCCAAGACCCGAAAGTAAACTATTCCAACACGCGCACTTTGCAGGCATATCCTGACAGTACTTAGCTTAAGAATATGGTATTTAATTTCCATGAACTATTATAAAATCAAACTTTTTTGAGCCTTTTTTAACCTACACGCGAACAAATGTTAGCGGTTAAATCTTCAACTTAGCTTAAGAATATGGAATGTCGTTTTCCATGAATTTCACAACTAGGAAACCACGACCGAACTTTTCCATCATCAGTATTAGCAGAAAAATACAGACATTGAGGGGACAATATCGGAGAGAAGCTCCTGCTGTGAAGAAATCTGCGACATCATGCATTGGAACTGAGGGAATTTATGCACCCAACATTTGGGGTCGTGACATACTGACGTGGATGGTGAAGATGACATCACTTCAGTCCCCGCTACTTGCCCGATCTCGCACCGGCTGCAGTGACGTCACTGGGCACTTGCGCTGCTCCGTGCTGTACGCAAGGTGTTGACCGCTGCACGCGGTGCAAAGTTACTATTAGAACTCAGAAAATTGTGATCTCAACCCTACGGAGAGATTTTAAATGCTACATTACAAATTTACTGAAATATGACAATAACTTCGGGAATTTAGCCTTAACTGGACTAAAAATTATTGTAATCAACGTCTCAAGGAGTAGTAAATAGATATGACGAATTTTAAAAACGAAGAAAATACCACGTATTGAAATCAAATTTAGTTAAGATTTCAAGACCTATCACTAACATATCAGTAGCCGCGTCCGTCCGTCCCTCCGTCCGTGTGACCCCCTCATGATTATGGTATCCACAATACGCAATCGGCGGATTTTTAGGAATAGAAATTTTCTATGGAGCTTGCTATGTTTAAATTCATCATGTCACTTTGATATTTTTAATTGATAATGTGAAAAGAAATGTTTTAAATTCGTTCGACCAGTAACCTGGCTACCAATGGGTATGAGGCCCAAGATTTTGGAACTTGAGTTATTGTTTTCGAAATTGTGATTTTCTTGAAAAGCTTCGAAGAGATAATAGACGACATTTCAGAATAAAATTCCGGCACAAGAGGCCACCATGGATAGAAATGTATCCTACCGCAAAAGAGAAGTAGTAAGACTTCGACAGCCAGAAAAACGCCGAAGACGATCGGATGAACAACGCGAAATGGCAAGATGAAGCAATGTTGCTCGCCAACGAGATGCTAGAGCTAAATTGACCCTCGACCGGCGTTTGGAAATTCTACGGAGTAATGCAGAGCAACACCGATTAGCTTGAGAGAGCTTAACACATGAAAGAAGCGAGGAAATTCTTCGGCACAGCGCTGGACAACATCGAGTGGCACGAGAGAATTCAACTAAAGAAAGAAGGGGTGGAATTATTCAGACTAATGCTTAACAGCATCGACTTGCACAATCGAATTTAATTTAAGAAAGAAGGGATGAAATTCTGCAAATTTTTGCCGACCAGCACGTGTGCACTAGTAAATTTAAAACAAGTCAGTTCAATAAAACGTATTTTCAGTTAACAGTCTTCAAAGTTTAAAGTAAGGAACAAGATCAGTCATTTTATAAAATATATGGGCACAATAACATCGAGTTAATTAGCAACGGATAAGAATTATTGGCGATATTTAGTTCAGTTATTTCAGATGTATAGAGCGATCCATCGCTTAACTCTCTAATTATTTTTAGTTTAGTTATTGCTACATTTTATAATTGTGTATGAGTGCCTAGTAAATTTAGTATAGGACGAAAGTGAATTGTAAACTTAAGCGAATAAAAGCAAAACAGAATTCTTGTATTAAAATTTTTCTACCGCTCATAGCGGTTACAAACCTCATCACCTCACGCAATGACGAGCACAGCCCCCGCTGTACCCGGCAGCCCTCACCACAGCCCCCGCTGTACCCGGCAGCCCTCACCACAGCCCCCGCTGTTCCCGGCAGCCCTCACCACAGCCCCCGCTGTTTCCGGCAGCCCTCACCACAGCCCCCGCTGTTCCCGGCAGCCCTCACCACAGCCCCCGCTGTTCCCGGCAGCCCTCACCACAGCCCCCGCTGTTCCCGGCAGCCCTCACCACAGCCCCCGCTAAACCCGGCAGCCCTCACCACAGCCCCCGCTGTACCCGGCAGCCCTCACCACAGCCCCCGCTGTACTCGGCAGCCCTCACCACAGGGCCGGTACGTGGTCGTGCGTACAGCGGGGGCAGAGGTGATGTCACCTTTATCATCCATGTCAACACCCCAAAGTGCAGGTCTAGAAATTTCCTCCGCTCCAGTGCCTCATTTCGCAGACTTTTCACAGCCGAAACTTCGTGCTTGCGATGAGTTCTTTTGAAATACTTAAACTCCGAGTATTTGCTCCTTCCTGCGTACAGTATTGGATGGGTAATTACTGAGTATTGGCTCCTGTGTCCAGTATTGGATGGGCAATTACTGGGTATTGGCTCCTGCGTCCAGAATTGAATATGTAATTACTGATTATTAGCTTCAGCTTCTTGTATTAGGAAGCCAATTACAAAGTATTGGTTCTTGCGTAAAGTATTTGATGAGAAATTGCTGATTATTGGGTAGGCAACTACTGACCATTTGCTAATATTCGATAACATTCTGTTATTTTGTATTTGAAATAAAACTATCGATCTGAAATTGAAAATAAGTACAAACAATATCGGCCACAGATTAATTTAGTATTGGATGCTGATTAGGGGATGGATTGGCTGCTGCGTTTACCAATTTAATTGCTATTGATACTTAATGAAACCTATTAGATATAAACGTTATCAACAAATAATAATTGATTATTGTATATTATGTGAATAATAATAACTAATATATTTACAATATCATGCGTGACTGCTGCATGCAGACTTGTGTTGGTAGTACCAAACTTCAACAATTCATTAGACACAGCCAACATTCAGTAATTTCCCTCAGAACTGGTCACGTGCTTCCCTCTCCTCATTCAACAATTCGAGACCATTGTCAGCAATTCTATCATCCTTTGATAATATAGATATTCTCCACTGCACGGTGTAGTACCGTCACTGTTATATAGACGTGTGCTAATAAGCCAGTAATTTAGAACGCCGTGCTAAGTCCAATAATGATATTTAATACATCGACCGTGTGTGTTGCAGAGACGGCGTTGAACTTAATTATTATTATTACGTCCAAGATTTTCAACGGCTATAGAAAATAATTGTTAAGGTGACTAATTAATTATTGGATTGCATCGGCAGTGTGGGAATTGCTGGATCAATTCTGTGAAAGAAAATGGAGACGTATACAATAAAATTTAGGGTCATACGACCGTGTTTTCCAATGGAATATTATCTGTTTGAGCACACAGACGACAATATAGACAGATTTCGACATTTTTATTAAGTAAAGGTTCCAGATGTGGGTGACATCATATACGTATAAAAGATGGGCCTTTAAGCATCCTATAAGAACGCGAACGAGAGACGGACCAACCGGCTTAATACGTTCACTGATATCCTCAATGTAATAACATAAGGAAAAAAACGCTCAAAAATCACACATTCATTTAATAATTTAAGGACATATATAAAGTATTTGTTAAATGATTGCCCACAACTGACGTAACATAACTTAACAATAAGAACAAAACTGTAAACAAAACTGAAAAAAATGTAAAACTGCATCTGCAGGTGTATTCACGGCAATTGTATCATAGTTAACTAATATTTTCATAATCAGCTAATATGTCTCATTGCCTACGGCTAAACGATGCAATTTTGTATATTCATAGAGTAAGCGGTATAGGAAAATTTCGGCGTGCTGGCAGTAACTGACCACAGATTTGTGTTCAGAAAGTCAAGTTTCTTAACCCAAATTACTCCAACTCCAACGAATATCTCTTTAAAAGCTCCTTTAAGCCTAGCAGAGACCACTCCTCTCATAGGGCTAATGCTCAACAGGTAATGCTGACTTCGTTCTTGTGAGTCTAACCTGACTCTCAAAAATACTTTATCTAGAGGCAATATTATGGCATAAATTCTCTCAAATTGAAAACAGTTGACGGTCATATTAATTTACCAAATATAATTTTGTAAGATTGAATAATAAACGTAATACATTATTCATGCAATAAAATTCAAATTATACAATAAATGAATTCATTCATAATTAGCTTTCAATGTAATTCTTTCATTTCAAATTGGGTAAATTTCTTTTGAATGTGCATATGTTGTTTTGGCAAAAACAGTAACTCATTCATATTCTAGTAGAGTCATTCGATCACGTGAGAAATGCTCCGTAGGACAACATGCCGCCTCTCATTGTTGATGCTATTTGCTTTATTTTCCCTTCCTATGTTTTTGTTGCTGTATAAATCAGTTCTCTAACGTTTTTATGTACATCACAATGTTGGTGCTGGTGTAGGTACGGTGCTACATCCCTGCACCAGTACCGTACCTACACCAGCACCGTACCTACACCAGCACCGTACCTACATAAGCACCGAACCTACACCAGCACCGTACTTACACCAGCACCGTACCTACGCCAGCACCGTACCTACGCCAGCACCGTACCTACACCAGCACCGTACCTACACCACCACCGTACCTACGCCAGCACCGTACCTACACCAGCACCGTACCTACACCAGCACCGTACCTACACCAGCACCGTACCTACACCAGCACCATACCTACACCAGCACCGTACCTACACCAGCACCGTACCTACACCACCATCGTACCTACGCCAGCACCGTTCCTACGCCAGCACCGTACCTACACCAGCACCGTACCTACGCCAGCACCGTACCTACACCAGCACCGTACCTACACCAGCACCGTACCTACACCAGCACCGTACCTACACCACCACCGTACCTATGCCAGCACCGTACCTACACCAGCACCGTACCTACACCAGCACCGTACCTACACCAGCACCGTACCTACACCAGCACCATACCTACACCAGCACCGTACCTACACCAGCACCGTACCTACACCACCACCGTACCTACGCCAGCACCGTACCTACACCAGCACCGTACCTACACCAGCACCGTACCTACACCAGCACCGTACCTACACCAGCACCGTACCTACACCAGCACCGTACGCACACCAGCACCATAACAACAAATACCACAACTTAACAATAAGAACAAAACGGTAATGTATTGATATTTACATTTATGTAAATGTAAGAAGCGATATAGCATCAACAGTGGAAGTCGGCATGTTGTTGTTCAGTGGAATTGAAAAGTAGAGTGAAAATTCCTTCCTTATAACTCCGACGACTGATTTTTAAATTAAATTAGTTAGCCTAAAAGACTTTTCTAATAGTTTTGACTAATTTCGTGTGAATGTAACAGAATATGTTTGTTTATTACATGGAAACAAATTGTTTTAGCCTCCCAAAGTTCAGAATTTCGGAATAATCGATATTACAAAACAATACCAGGTTAACATTTTCACTTATCAAATGAATATACGGCAACTAAACTGTGTTCCAGCATTCGCGTTGGTAACTAAGATGGATATTAGAATAGGTGTAAAATTCTAAGACAATTTTTACAGCCGTTCGCGGCGCCTCATATTGTAGACGTTATGTACGTTACGTATGGATGTGCAGTTGTAATGTCACTCTGACTTGACCTGTAGTGATGGAGATATCTGCACGGGTGAGTTAGGTTGTGTCATCTGAGATAATTGATTTCCAAGCACACACCTGAGGTCAGTTTTTGTAAGCACGCTGCCATTTTTACTAAGTAGCTTACTGCCTGAATATACAAAATTGCATCGTTTAGCCGTAGGTAATGAGACATTAGCTGATGGTGGTGGGGACATTGCTGTGAACACACCTGCAGACGCAGTAACTAGTGGCAGACAACAACACCTGCAGACGCAGTAACTAGTGGCAGACAACAACACCTGCAGACGCAGTAACTAGTGGCAGACAACAACACCTGCAGACGCAATAACTAGTGGCAGACAACAACACCTGCAGACGCAGTAACTAGTGGCAGACAAGAACACCTGCAGACGCAATAACTAGTGGCAGACAACAACACCTGCAGACGCAGTAACTAGTGGCAGACAACAACACCTGCAGACGCAGTAACTAGTGGCAGACAACAACACCTGCAGACGCAGTAACTAGTGGCAGACAACAACACCTGCAGACGCAGTAACTAGTGGCAGACAACAACACCACCAGTCCAGGACACACCAACACACACGCTACACTCCCCCCTCGCCGTAGCGCGTGTGGACTGGTTTTTGATTAGCCGACAGCGGCTTACAAAATTAACTTTGATAAATTAAGAAATTTTTAAAAACCCAATACCAAATGAAATTGAAATGACATCGTTCAAATTTGAAGAAGTTCAACTTAGGAAACTTTTTTCGCATTCAATTCACGTCTCAAAAAAATAATTATCACAAATACCGTATCAAAATCTGTTGTTCTGAATTCCTTGTTTATTTTTTGAAAATTTTAGCAATGTGATACTGATATTAAGCATACAGGGTCGAAAAAACTGTTTCACGTTTTCGAAGGCCGACTATGGAAATTTGATTTGCGCATCAAATATGATATATGAAGTTACTGTGTTTCTCCTCTCATCACCCGTCACTTCGCTCTATCATGATTAGTGTTATTATCATTGTATTTTTGGTGACATTGTAATACATGAAGCCATGTTTAGGACATCCGCTACGCCCAATTTCCCGTCTTAGGATCACCAACCTCCTGTTTAGGTGCACCGGTCTCAGGACGACCTATAACGCGATACAAAATATTATGTTGTTGGCTAGAGCAACTATAAGGGAGGAATTTTGGGGCAAATTTGTGTAAATTGCTACTAATGATAATAAATATTAAATGGTTACTTACGCGATGATGTTAAGCAACGGCTGGATGTAAAACAGCAACTCATCATAATTGAAATACAGTTACATTAGCAACAAGAACTACAACAACAACAAAACAGTCAAGACATCAACATTCCCCACAACGGAACACAAGTCAACACGAAAGCTTCCTTCCATTCAATAACAACACAGATGAACACACAGCCAACTCACTCACTCTGAAAAATAGTAGAGTTGCTCTCGTGGGTTTTTGTCAGTTAACTGACCAAATTTTGTTGGATGTGACAATTAAAAAAAGTATAACACCAAAAGTGAAATCTGAAATGAGTTTTACACAATATCTTTGGATGAATAAAGTTCTAATTAATCACCGAGTACATTAAAACCCCTGAGTTTTTGTTTGTTGAATGAAAATCCTGTTTTCTTATCTATTATGAAATGACGCTTTTGTTACAGTATGAATTATTAAATCGTACAATTGGTTTATAATTCTGCATCCACACTTGGCGGTGAAGTAGAAGAAAGGTTACAGCGATGGTGTTGGAAAACTGCAGTACTTTCACTTAGTCACGTGTGTGCATCTCTCAGGCGGCGTTTGCATAAATTTACCAAAAGTTATATGTTTACACACAAAGTTGCGTTCATTGCAGGCATTCATGTTACATTACGGTACAAATGTGAAGATAGTCTCCTTTGATTGATTGAAATGTTATCGGAGTGGTCAACTTTCACTGAGGGAATGTCGATAGTTCTCTTCTCATCAATTGCTATGTAAAGAAACGCCAGGTGCCTCTTTAAATTATTGAATAAATTTGATATAATCATAAAATTTTTGTGTCTAATTTCTCTTATGTTGTTACAATAATAATCTCAATGAACACATTCAATTGGTTGGTCCGTCTCTCTTTCACGCTCGTAAAGGATGCTCAATGACCGTATCTGTGTAACGAGGACCACCAGGGCACTTGTGAAAGAATATTGTTATCACAGGGACAATGAGAATATAAATATTTGGTGTTATTCACATCTGGACGCTTCATTTATGACAAATGTCGAATCCCGTCTATTTTGACGGCTGTGTGCGCAAACAAATAATATTCCATTGAAAAACACGGTCGTATTACCTTAAATTACATTGTATACGTCTCCATTCTCTTTCGCAGAATTGATCAGTCCATTCCCACACCAGCGGTGCAATGTAATAATTAATTATTCACCGTAAAATTATATTCTATACCCATAGAAAATGTTGGACCCATGTGATCAACTGAAATAATTGAGTTCAACGCTGTCCCTGCAACACACACGATCGATGTACTAAATATCATTATTGGACTTAGCACGGCATCCTAAATTACTGGCTTATTAACACAGGTTTATAAAGCAGAGACGGTAATACGTGCACCGAGGGAATTTCATTTATATTTCTAATGGAACATTGAATTACTGCCGATGATTTCGAATCGCCGAATGCGAAGGAGCGGAAAGCACGTGACCAGTTCTACGGGAAATTCTTGAATGTTGGCTGTGTCTAATGAATTGTTGAAGTTTGGTACTACCAACACAAGTCTGCATGCAGCAGTCACGCATAGACACATCCACTCCACAGGCACTTATCCAGTCTTTCTTCCTCCTAAAAAGTGAACCAATTTTTTAAAAATGAACCGATGCGTTCAATAAACAAAAAAGCTTCACATAACCGCATGCAATACGAACAAAACGCTGAATACTATAGGATCTTTGAGAGAACTCGAGTGATAAATATTTTCATCAAACGGACTTCAGTGCTAAGTGCTATGATCATTTAAATGTCCATAAAGACATTTTAAACTCATTTATGAGTACATAAATGAGTTTCATGAATTTACATGATATTTATATCATGAATACAGGTTTAAATCGTCACTGTCGGATTTTTTCGATTTTTAATTTTTTTTTTTTTGCAATGAGACAATAATAAATATTAGGCTGAATAATATCAATCGCAAAAATACTTTTCTAAGCACTCACGGCAATGAATTAAGAAACGAATGTCTCTTTTTACGTGCACATTATTTTGTCCTAGTGAGTCATGAAATATTAAAACACAAAAGAAAACGATAATTTTTAATGATTTTTCATGACTTACACATTTTAAATTAATTATGGAATAAATAAAAAATTATCATCTGTTTTGAGGACCAAAACAGTCAATCCTAATACATTAGTTCACCAATATCACGTGTAGATAACAGGTTGTACAATTCATGACCTAAATTGAACACATAAATCACGATTCGAATTAAAAAACCTGCAGATGAAGCCAATGCTCGTGAAAGTTCAAATTATTTTCAATAGCTGATGTCTAGATTTCATCCTTGTATAGGAAGTAGGGACTTGAACTTGAACTCGAACTTGAAATTGAGGGCCGACAGCGTCGGGGCCTATGTAACGGCCTACGATTCCCTCTTCAATACAATATTCACACAAAGGGTTCAGCGCCTTTATACCAGACTTGTCCAATACTATTCGGGATCCACCAATCCTTGTCACAACTGCCATTTGATGGCATCACTAGGATAACCAGTACGTCAAGACACCATCCCCAGGCATGCTGGGTTATTACAGCCCCCTTTACATGACTGGCTCATACCAGTCACTGTCTTTTACTCCAGGAACGAACAAGAAAAACTTTCATAGCTTCAATGATACTCAAATTACACTCCTGATCCAATCCAACAATACAGCTCATTTCACAATCATCTTCAGCACATCTGGCATTGTCGCGTCTTACAAGACACGAGAAAATATTCGAAGAATTTCGTCAATTTGTTTCGGCAACATTCGGCGGATCCGCGCTGGTCCGCAAGAGTGACGCAGCGTGTTATTTGAATTAAAGTGCTCGTGGGAGGAACAGGTTCCCGGATAATCTTAAGTTTCTGTGTCTTTTAAGAGTGAATTCGTGTAGAAAAATCATTTAATTTACGTGTTACCTCGCTGGCTATACTTTTTGAGTGTCTTCTCGCAACTTGTGTTCGATAGCGGTGAACGGCCGGTTTCTAGAGCATTCGAGGATGCTTCTGGCGGCCGGCAAACCCACCTACATTGAGTCAGACTAGCCGTTACAATGCTGTAAGGTTTGGTGTTTTCTTTCGGTGTAGCCAGTAAGCTGCAGTATAGTGCTGGGAATTAGTCAGACTCTAGTTTAACGGTATTTTAGCTGAACACTGTGATTCTACCGATCTGTCTGTTGAGCAATTTAACCCTGAGGTTAGGTTGATAGGTGCATTCTCATGCTAAGTTTAACAACTCAAGATGGAGAAAGTTGGAGTATCAGACAGGTTCAGAAAACGTGTGATTTACCCGATGAACTTTCCTATTTTATTTCACTGCTCCAAGTGATTCTGTATTAATGTCCAAATGTATTTTTTTGCTCGGCAACATTTGCATAATAGCCAAGCCATGTAAGCCAAGTGTCATAGGTAGTAAATGCAACATGGAGAGACTGACATTTCAATGCCTTTGAATTTGATACAGAGGATTATTTGAAGTTTATTACATTTCACAGAGGAACACAAAATAGCACAATTTTATATTTGTTTGAGAATAAAAACCAACCGCTGCTTCACTATTTAAAAGATTTGTGTATTGAAGATACAAGCTATATTGTGGTCCTTCCATGGATTAGACATCAGTTGCTGATAGTGAGAAGTTCACAACGACACATCGTGCTAAACTCGTACCAACTTTGGAAACATGATGTTCTTGTCTTTATATCGCAGTTTCTGTATTATTTATTAAGAAAAAGATGTGAAACAGAGCAAGATATTTTTTGTCGATTGGCTTCTCACCTATGAGCTGTGCTGAGCGAGTTGCGCCAGTCAGCAAGGTGGAAGCCTAAAGTTGAAGAATTCTCAGAAGTAGACTGAGAATAGGCACGGAGATTTGAGACCACCAGCACGTTTGATTTGTGTGTTCAAAGTGACGTTGATAAACGTGTACTTGCCTCTCTCATTTTTTTGATAATAGAATTCATTGATAATGGCTGATTTGATAACCTGAGTGACTTGCCCCTGCTTTAGAGACCTAATTTTGCTGTCTCTTTTCCACAGATAGGGTAAAGTAAAAGACAGATCAATCACTTATTTTATGTCCCAGAATAAGCTGTTCCAGGTCTAAAGTGAGGGACCTTTCCCCATCGTCTGTAAGCATTTTAAAGTATTCTCTCTCAACTTGTAACGTTACCTAACTCGTCATCCCTTATTATTGTGAGGCATTCATGCGAAGACTATACATTTGTTGTGCGATCATCTACCTTTTTGTTCAAATAAAGTGCTTATCAACTAGTGACCGCTGTGTTAAAATTGCTAGATACGGATGTGTATTCATGTATATATCCTTTATGCTTCCTTAAAAAGACACTTTGAACATTGGGCGAAACAAGCGATTCATGTATTATTGCCTGGCGTTGGTGACGCGAGTCTTACAATATTCGTATGCGTATCATAAATGTGTTCTTTCTAAATGTGTTTCTAGCCGTGTGTCTTCGGCAGGGTGTTCTTGATAATGTGTTCATCGACTAAGGACTTATTCTCTTCCCTGTCAATGCAACTGAAACCTTTCTTGTTTCGTGAACTTATCTCCTAGCTTGCTGTTCCTGCGCACCTTGTGCGTAGATTCCGCGTTCCCCCAACTCCACGCTAAATGGTGCCTTCCTCTTTCCTCTCTTGGGACATCTTTGTCGCGGTTAAGGGAGACTAAAACTTTCTTATATAATAATACTAGTAATAGCAATGCGAATTGTTGTGGTGCTACGTCGTTGGCAGGGCGGCGAGCTCCCTTTATTATGTGCTACTATTCTATGGCCTCTTATGTCTCACTCAGCTATTTCTCGTGTACCTTCGAGGTATGAATTTACTTTCTTGTTGTGCGGTGCTATGTAAAGGGTGCCTTCCTCTTCCCTCTCTTGGAACATCTTCGTCGTGGTTGAGGGAGGCTAAAACTTTCCTATTTAATAATACTAGTAATGCGTTACGAATTCCGTCACTAGAATATCATACCTAGTTCTGACAACATTTAGCAGTTCTGTGTCTTGCTCAGGAAGTAGAAGGTTCCTTTCTCGTTATACATCAATTGCTTATTCGACTGTGATCTTAAATTAGGATTTCCTGTCACGCAATTCCTGGTCCGAGTCTGAATCATACTTGTCTGGGCAGATTCACGGAACCAGGGGATAAGAAATAAATACCTGAAGAGACCTCGTTTCCCTTTGGGCGTCCTACCGAGTTCCGTTCAATTGCGTGCCGAAGCGAAGATTACAGTACAGAAGATTCCGCTAGCGCACGACATTACAGGCATACCACTCATTCTCTCCACACTGCTCAAACACCACATTCATGAAACGCTCTTTTTCTTGCTCATACTTACTACATTTCAGCACAAAATGCCTAATTGTTTCCTCCACTCCACTACTACACTGCCGACATGATCTGTTATTATTCTCATTCCACCTCCATGTACGTTTGTTCACACTCAATGACTTACATCTCACAGCAAACAAGAGTTGACTTCCAAAACTACCATCATAGAACATCTCAAACTTAGGTGCTACCTTTTTCATAAACCAGTTAAGTGTAGGCTTCCGCATCATGCTAAGCTTCCACTTATTCAATCCACAATCTTTTGTTTGCCTCTCAATCTCTTTTTTCCACCTCTTGCAGTCCCACTCAAGCCCTACACCTCCAACATTTATCAAACTCCAGTCATCCACAGGTCTCCCAATTCTAACATGAATAATCTTTTGCACACTAAGTTTCCTTGTATGCCCCCAACACACTTTCTCCCAATAGCTTACACTCAGATTCCATTCAAAAATTCGCTTTACCCATCTGCTATTCTGCATTCTTTCAATTCTCACCTTGTGATTCAGCACTGCTTTCATCATTCCTTCTGAAAATAGGCTCCACCCTAGGTCACCCCTAATGGCTTCTGTAGCTGTCCATTTTGTTGCACCTAATTCTAAACGTCTTACCTTATTTTGTTTTACATCCAGTTTTTCAAGATCACTTACATTCCAGGCAAGAGCACTTATACCATACATGACACTAGGTACAGCAACATACCTACACATTCCTCTCACGCATTCATACACGTTTGCTCTGTATCTGGCCACACTACTTAACCGTCCACTCCACTGCATAGCTTTTGCCACTTTCTCACCCTTAGTTCTAGTGCATCCATCTTCACTTATCATACTGTAGTGAACCCTCAGCCGCACTTCAGTCTAAATTTCATAAATTATTTAAACCATCTTCTAAAAATTAAATAAAGTTAACGTAATCATTCTTAAAATTTTAGATTACTATTGTCATTCAACATTACCCTTAAATCTATTAAAATTTGACCAAAGAAATACTTCGACAAGAAAGAACGGCGTTTTTCCCGTAGAACCATACCGCAAGTTCATTCGTTTCCGGGAAATTCCTGAAACGCTCGTCCGCTCACAGCGTATATAAGGCCGGCTTCCCAGGCAGAGTCGTCATTCTCGTATAGATTCTCCTGAGTAGTGCTTGGGCCCCAGAGCGGGCATTTGTAAGTATCAAGTGTTAATGTTAAGTGTTTCATTATATTTTTATTGACTTGTCTGTTAAATTAGAGTTTACTCATGTAACGGACTTTAGGAACATTCACTATGTTTTCTCTGTGCCAGTGTTAGTTAGGCACAAGCTTCAAGCTCACTGCCCCATCTTTGTCATTGTTTTCCCTTTTGTATTTGCTTCTCCGATGAATCCTTGTTGGCTCTCAATATTATTACAATGTTGGCATTAGCTCCTTAGATATTTTTTAGTGCTGAACATAGCGTTTTAAGACACTTTGCTGTCCACAAAGATCACTTGCGAGGAAGTCCAATTTTTACTTCCCTGAATTTAATTTAGCGTCTGCTAGCCTTGCTAAAACACTATAACCTTGCTTCCACCGTTGGCTTGTTTATTCTGTTGTGCCTTTTCATATACTACTCCTTTTTATATGTAATTTTTCTGCGCCTAGAAGCAGTTCTGGCTCATCTGAAGTATAGAGAACAAGAGTCCTCACCTTTTCTCATGTTACTTTGTGTACATTATTTTACTTCTAGTTGTTAGTTCATACTCAGTCATGTTTTGCCTTTAGAAATTAGTTCCCTGTACGGGAAATTTGAATCTTCAGTCTCATGCTGAGTTGTAAGTGTAGTTTGCTTTTGACTCAAGTTACAACCGCCAACTGACAGCAGTTGGCTGGCTATTTTCGAAATACCTGCAAGCCAAACCAGTATAATTAAATTCCATTAGCAAATTACATAACGATTTGTAATATAGCGAGTAGTGTAAGTTCTAGTTAGAGAGACCAATAGTTGGCAACGCTCGAGAGAGCAACACTCGCAGGCAGTCTGCTAGTGAACTCGGGTTCGAGAACAAGTAAACGTTGACCGAGTGTGTATATAATTACCTACTGTGGTTGGTATCTAACTTCTTAATTTCTAAACTAATGTACTAATTCTATTCTATTCTATTCTATATATATTCCCGTCTATCTCCGCTCTGCTCTCGCTAACCACATTCTGGTATCTGAGTATCTATGTTGTAAGGTATCCAAGAGGTGAGTAAACTATTTTACCTAACTTGATGTCTATTACTATGTTGTGTCTATGTCTATGTGAAACCTATACTGTGCTATAGTGTAGGATGCGATATTGGCGACGAGGATTTGGTAGAACTGCTGGAAGTGACTAAGTGGTAGTGACTACTGACTAGTGAGGGAACATAAAATTTGCCTAGTGAAATTTTTTGTTATTGTTTTTCTGCTCACTGGTGTTGCTAGACTGGCTAGACTAGTGGAGAAAATTAAAATTGATCAAGTGATTATACTATTTGTGCTGTGAAAATTTTTTTATTTTACTTTTTCACAGTGTGGTTTGACTTACAAAAAAATTCAATATGCCATTGATAGGTTCAGTAGGAGAATTTAACCCTGTAGAGGAAGAATTTGGAGACTATGAAACTAGATTACACTGCTATTTTTTAATAAACAAAATAGAGGAAAATAAAAAAGCCCCCACCATAATTTCACTAGTGGGTCCTAAAATTGCTAGGTTGATAAGAGACCTCGTGTCTCCTAAAAAAGTCCTTGATGCTACTTATGACGAGATTGTGGAAGCGTTGAGACGGCATTTTAAGCCAACAAGAAACCAGATCTTTGAGAGATTTAGGTTCCATAAGCGGAACCAGAGACAAGGGGAAAGCATTGCTGATTTTGTGGCTAGCTTGAAAGCACTTTCTAATACCTGTAATTTCAAACAGGAAGTGCTAGAAGAGACCCTGCTGGATCGTTTCATTTTGGGTGTGTCCAGTAATGAAATTCAAAATTGCTTGCTAAATGAGGCTGGCCTGACATGGCAAAAGGCCATGGATCTAGCTACTGCTAAAGAAACCACACTGAGAGAAACAGTGGGGTTGAGGCAACCAAATTCAATTCTAAATGTAGGCCAGAGCAGAGTTAAGCAAACTGCTACTAAGCCTCAGGGCAAAACTCAGGCTCAAGCTAACCCCAAATCAGCATGCAGCGGCTGTGGTAATCTGCACTGGCGTAGAGATTGCCCCTATAAAGACAGTGTTTGTCATGGTTGTGGCCAAAAAGGCCATCTTAAGAAATGTTGTTTTAAATTGAAAAATCAGAAATCTGATAAAGGAAACAAAAATAATTTTGTGCATGCTATGCATGAAAAAAGGGGGAGGGAACATCACCCTAACCCTAATGGAACTAGCAATGGAACCAGTGCAGACTACCCAGCCCCCAATCAAGGGTGTTATGGGGAAATATTTTCATTAGCCGAGGAAATGAAACCCCCAATCAGAATAAAATTGTTACTAAATGGTGTGCCATTAGAGATGGAGGTAGATACAGGTGCTGCCAGGTCTATCCTTTCAATGGCCACCTACTCTAAAATACCAGCTAAGTCAAGACCCGAGCTGAGACCTTCTGATGTTGAGCTTAGGACTTATGGGGGATCTGAGCTGGTAGTCTGTGGGGAGATTAGGGCTAACATCCAGCGTGAATCTAGTGGTATGGTTCCTCAGCTAGCAACTATTGTGGTTGTAGACAGGGAGGGGCCAGCCTTGCTGGGGAGGGACCTGATTGATTTCCTTGGGCTAACTATAGTTTCAAATAATGTCAACAAATTGATCACTTGCCCAGAAGAGTTAGCAAATAAATTCCCCGACCTTTTTCAACCAGGTCTAGGTTGCTTTAAGGGAAGGAATTTCAAAATAGAAGTGGATCCAGCCGTACCACCAAAGTTTTGTAAGGCCAGGAACGTGCCTTACACACTTAGACCTAAGGTGGAGGCTGAACTTGTTAGACTGGTGCAGGAAGGTATCCTCACCCCTGTACAGTACTCAAGATGGGCAGCGGCGATCGTCCCTGTGCTCAAGGCTGATCAAAGCATCCGCATCTGTGGGGACTACAAGTTAACCGTCAACAGAGCCACTAGGCTTGATACCTACCCCATACCCAGAGTGGAAGATTTATTTAGCGGGTTAGCCGGAGGAGTTATATACTCCAAGCTAGACATGTCTCAAGCGTACGCCCAACTTCCGTTGGATGATGAATCCAAGGAGCTCACCGTGATCAACACCCATAGAGGTCTGTTTGCTTATAATAGGCTAAGTTTTGGCATAGCCTCGGCACCTGGAATATTTCAGCGTGCCATGGAAGGACTATTGCAGGGCCTCCCAGGAGTGTTCTGTTATCTAGATGACGTCCTGGTGAGTGCCACTAATGAGCCAGAGCACAACAAGCGCCTCCATCAAGTCTTATCTAAACTACAGGAGGCAGGGCTAAAACTGAAAATGGATAAATGCCAAATTGGAGTGCCACGGGTATCCTACCTTGGATACCAAATCGACAAGGATGGATTGCATCCCACGGCTGAGAAGGTAGCTGCTATTCGGAATGCCCCAGCTCCTACTAATGTGACTCAGCTGAGGGCATACCTGGGGTTGTTGAACTTCTACAGGAAATTTCTAAGGTCTTCCGCAACTATGCTGGAGCCCCTAAATGCCTTACTGCGGGATAAAACTCCTTGGAAGTGGGATGCAAGTCAGGAGAGAACATTTCAGAAATCTAAACAAGCACTCCTGGACTCCCAGACCCTGGTCCATTTCGACCCTCAGAAACCCTTGGTGGTAGTGGCTGACAGTAGTGCGTATGGTGTGGGAGCGGTGCTGTGTCACCTTATTGATGGGATTGAACCTATTTTGCCTCCCGAACTCTAACAGCCACAGAACGCAACTACTCTCAAACTGAGAAAGAAGCCCTAGCTATGGTGTTCGCACTTCGAAAATTTCATTGCTACCTGTGGGGACAGGATTTCACTATGGTTACGGACCACAAACCTTTGTTAGGACTATTTGATCCGGGTAGAAGCATTCCTCCGATGGCATCCGGGCGCATTCAAAGGTGGGCTTTACTACTGCAGTCCTACAAGTTCACCTTGCGTCACCGGTCTGGCGTGCTGTTGGGCACGGCAGATGCTCTTAGTCGTCTACCCTTGACAACTCCCGAGGAAGCCACACCTATTCCTGAGAATGGACGTCCTTAGTAAACTTCCTCGAGTCAGCTCCAGTCACCAGCACCCACATTCGCGACAGCACCCTAAGGGACCCAGTACTTTCAAAGGTATACAAATACTGCCAAGTAGGCTGGCCTTCGATGGTAATTGGTGACCCTGATCTCGCTCCGTATACTAGGAGGCGAGACGAATTGTCCACACAAAATGGCTGTGTGCTCTGGGGAGCAAGAATTATTGTACCCCAAGCTCTCAGACAAGCCATTGTGGATGAACTTCACTCTGGTCATGCTGGATCATCCAGGATGAAGGAGTTAGCTCGCAGCTACGTGTGGTGGCCCCTTCTGGATAAAGATCTAGAAGAAACAACTAAGTCATGCAGCGAGTGCCTGAGCACTCGAGCCGCACCGACGAAAGCTGAACTCCATCCGTGGGAATGGCCTGCGAAGCCTTGGCATCGCATACACATTGACTACGCGGGCCCAATGGATGGAAAATACTATCTAGTGATCGTGGATGCACACTCTAAGTGGGTTGAAATTTTTCCCACATCTACTACAACCTCTAGCGAAACGATCTTGTGCCTGAAACACACTTTTGCGACATTTGGATTCCCAGTAACAATTGTTTCAGACAACGCAACGTGTTTCACATCGGCTGAATTCCAAGAATTTGTGAAGGCATGTGGTATGCGACATATTACAAGCGCACCATACCACCCTTCAACTAATGGACTGGCAGAGCGCATGGTACAAACTTTCAAGAAGAATATACGGAAGTCAACGGAACCCCTACGCCTAGCACTAGACAGGTTCCTGTTCAACTATCGGCTAACACCTCACACGACAACAGGTGTTACGCCTGCCGAACTGATGTTAGGCAGGAAAGTTCGCTCTCGTCTTGATCTGCTTTGGCCGTCAGAAGCAATCGCGTCCAAAGTTGCTCAACGCCAGGACGCTCAGAAAAGATACCACCCAGGGTCTCGCGCGGTTGACATTCCGCTGGAGTCACCTGTGATGGTCCGTCAATACACGCCGGGTTCCCCAAAATGGACCCCTGCTACCACCATTGAGAAAACAGGCCCGGTATCCTACAAGTGCCAACTGAAGGGGAGAGGTCGTTCGTCGACACCAGGACCAAAATATTACCTGCTCGAACACCATCCCTGAACCCGTGGAACAACCTACGGAGGAAACCGTTGTGTTTCCACAACCTGCTCAAAATTCATACCCACCACCTCCGACCCATGAACCTGACTCCGAAACACCTGATTTCCCGATTCCCACCCAGGAGGCTAGGATGCACGAGCCTCCAAGCGCTAGCATCTCGCGCAGGTCTACCCGAGCTCGGAAGCCTGTGGTGAGAATGGACCTTTAGGATTGACTATATTGAATAAGGGGACTGGGGATACAGGGGGGGTTTCTAATTAAGGAGTGAGGGGTGTAATATAGCGAGTAGTGTATGTTCTAGTTAGAGAGATCAATAGTTGGCAACGCTCGAGAGAGCAACACTCGCAGGCAGTCTGCTAGTGAACTCGGGTTCGAGAACAAGTAAATGTTGACCGAGTGTGTATATAATTACCTACTGTGGTTGGTATCTAACTTCTTAATTTCTAAACTAATGTACTAATTCTATTCTATTCTATTCTATATATATTCCCGTCTATCTCCGCTCTGCTCTCGCTAACCACATTCTGGTATCTGAGTATCTATGTTGTAAGGTATCCAAGAGGTGAGTAAACTATTTTACCTAACTTGATGTCTATTACTATGTTGTGTCTATGTCTATGTGAAACCTACACTGTGCTATAGTGTAGGATGCGATACGATTATATACTCAGTTGTGTTGCTGCTTGTGATATCAGTGGAGTTTTTGACCAGTTGGTCTTGAACACCGGTTCTGGGTGTTAAGACGATTCAGGCTGCAACTCAGGCGCTAGAGCTGCGGAACTGACTTTAGCACTAGACTCTTCCATTGTTCCTCTGTAAGCAGCAGACTGCACCAGTCTTGCACATGTGTATGTAGCATACCGCCACATAAGCGTAAAAAGTAGAAATTTGCCATTCGCACTGAAATAAATTAATCATTAGCATTAAAAATCTTACTATAATTTATTATTAATTATTTTCTACTTCTAACTCGTAATCATTGAAGTTTGTGTAAATACATGAGAGACCGAATAATCAATCGACATTTCGAGCCTTTAAGCACCCCGATTTGGAAACATTCAAGCGCGTCGCTTGAACTGCTCACTCATTCTTGTGGCGTGCTAGCGTGCGAACATCACCTTGTAAGTGCGAGTGAAATTTAGGTTTAGAATGGAAAAAAACGGGTAAAGTATATGTGCCTTGTGTTTTTCATATGTATTGTGTTTTTACCCTAAAGATCTGCTCAGTGTCTTGAGTTGGGGGGTAAAAATTAGTGTTAAGATTCTTAGACTAGCATGTGTTTTCTTTATAGAGTGAATATTGCGTGTCATTCCAAATTCACGTATTGAAAATTTCATACTAGATATTCAGCTAACGTTATTGTTTCTTCCTCACGGCAAAACTTATATTGTGATTGCCAGTACCCTATCGAGAATTACTCATAAACTGACTCGTGAACGCACGCGCCTAAATCGCCGGCGCTCTTTGTTTAGCGTGTCTTTGTGTTTCAAATGGCGGAGCAATTATACTGCCGTTTTCCGTCACTACTCCGTGACCATAATTGCACTATAAGCATGTGTATAATAGTATTTTCTTTTTTTTACAAACTTACTTGCAGCAGTTTTTTCTTAAATATGTTTTAACGCGAAATAATCATTAAAGAGGTCTCTTAAATATCTCGTATGTGTAAATTACGAAGGTTATTCTTGTCGATGCTTGCTAAAGTTTGGGAGTTTCATTTTTAGTTCCATACTCCTTGAACCTTTTACGTAACCGCACTTATTCCAAAATAATCCTTTCCATAAAATTTAATTCAACGCTGCTCATTCTTGTGACTGAAACACTCACTACCATCTGCCTTCATGAGTGTGCGAAAATTATGCTGGCGGCTCGGGCTAATGCCGACGTGTGGAGCCGCCGGTTAATCGCCGCACTGATTTATTATGTTTTCGTCCTTTCGCGCAAAATTTTCCTTCGGTGAAATCAAAACGTTTAGTGTTTCCTTTTCTTATTATTGGGTTATTACTCCTTACCATCTATTAATTGCAACTGATATTTATCCGGAATTTTTTAGTAGGATTTATACCAATGAAACCTGAGAATTTCTCTGTTATTTCTCGTACAGTTATAGAGACGTCCTAGAGTACTTAAAGAAGCATTAATTCTCTTTATATGAAATTCTTAATTGCTGAAATTCTTTTCTTCTACTTTTTGAACCATGTCGTGTTAAGTCATGGTTTTTTTAAATGGTTCTAGGGATTTGATCCCCGATTATGCTCTTGGATGATCACTAAAAGGATTACTAAAGATTCCTAAATTTTATGCCTTGTATTTAAAAGCAAGAGCAGCTGTATGAGAATTTCTTAATTGATTCTGTCCTATTTCTCTACTTTTGCGCTGGAGAACTAAGGAAATTAACTAGAGTCAAATCTGTAGGAATTCTTGAATTCTGCCGTGTGGGAGTTTTATTATTTTACGATGTGTGGACTGTCAGTGGTGTTTCCTTTGATGTCTCTTTGGACTACTCATCCAGCTATTGGACTCTTGCAGGACTTCAACGTCATCACACACACACACAACTCGAAACAGTCTTCCCTTGGGCCTTGTTGTTTTGTTGCTTAAAACTGAGCCTCTTTAGCCTTATACATTCTTTAATTACGGACCTTAATTCTCGACTGCCTAACATTACGGGCACAAACCGAATTAACCTCTCATTTGCTGAATTCAGCGTCCCCGGATCGGAATTACTATTCTAACGCAGTCATCATCGCCATCAGGCTAGGCACCTTTGATCAAACTCACCTGCTCCAAATTAAGCAGGTTTTGGCCCACCTAAAGAGCAAACGCACCGATTGTTGTGCTTGTTTAAAAATTCCCCTCAAAAAAAATTAAATATTCTGAACACAATACACTTAAAACCTCATCCACCGGCCGGAGAGACTGCCTCAGGACTGCGACGTATCTTCAGTCAAGATCTTCAGGATCAAGTCTCGGCGATCCGCAGGATCAAGTCTCGGCGATCTTCCCGGTTTCTTCCAATAAAACCATACACCAAAGCTGAGTCAGAAATATCAATTATCCTTCTCACGATTTTCTCTCAGATACTTGTCGAGGTTGTTAGGTCTGGCTATACCCTACGGCCAGCAACCCTAACATGTATGAATAGGCTCGTTATTGTACAAAGTAATTCAAGTCACTTGTTCCCTCACAGGACCATGGACCACACATTCCCCTCACTCACAAACATTTGTAACATCTTGAGGGCAGCCCTTCCTGCATTGATAGCCTAAGGAGCTTACCTCCTCCAAGTGTCCCCTACACGTTGCTCCTCCTCTTCAAACTTCACTAAACTGGAAGGCCTGCATCCCTGCAGCTAAGCCACTAAAACCCCAGTTGAGACTATTGGGTCGAGAGCCTCCTTTCTTACCGAGTTTTCCCAACCGGTAACATTTCCAATACTCATCACTCAATTGCCGACCCACTTAATGTCGGAACCTCCCACACTCACAACATCCTCAACTTCACACTCCAGTACACGCTTCCACAAGCCTGTGCTGAACGCATCGCCTGAAGTTCTTCAACCGCCTCAGACTCTCCCCAAGAACGTCTCACGAACCAAGCCTCAAGCCTCGCACTTCGGAGTTCAACCTCCGATCTAAATACACTACAAAAGGCGAGCTATTTGTTCACTCATTCTCCCCAGATGATGGTTCGCATTGTGGTGTTTATAAGATTACCTGTTTGATTATTTGACGCTTGAAATATTGCGTCCGAACACCGTCCTTAACTCCTTCTGAGATTGCAAATCATTTAAATTCAATGTGCGTTTACTCGCACTGGTGACCCTGCCTTGTCAAAGAATACCAATCAATCCAATTCTCAACATTTAAATTGCTTGCTCTTCAAGCTTCAAGTTAACATAATCAAATTAAGTTCCCCACTTTGGGTGAACTTTAGAATACAACCTAGAGATTTGTAATCTTTTGTTCTACCTATTCTGATTTCTCCAATATTCCACAGTCTGTCTCTGTCAGTCTCATCTCTATTTATAACCATTACGTTTCTTTTGTCGGCACCAAAGTTCATCTTAAAATCTGTACTGATACCATTCACAATGACAAGCATCCTTTGCAGTTCATGTCTACATTCACTAATCACAACCACATCATCAGCATACAACAAACAGCTCAATCTCTCATTACCAACTCTCAGTCCTAAGCCCCTCATTCACAGTCGAACTGCTAATTCTTCTGTGTACAATCCAAACAACAGGGTAGACAGAGGCCAGCCCTGTCTCACGCCTCTAACACTTCTCACTTGCCCTGTTTCCAAATTTCCAAACCTGTAGATAGCGCTTGTGTTCTCATACAGACTTTGTAAAATTTTTACTCTTTTTCTGCTAAACCCAACTTTTCTCAAAATTTCAAAGAGCCTAACCCGATCCACTCTGTCATACGCCTTTTCAATATCCAGGAATGCTAAATAGACCTTCCTATCATCCATCCTCATTCGCTCAATTATTTCACTCACTACAAAAAAATTATCCTCCCCACGTCTATCCTGCCTAAAATCATTCTGTTCGTCACCCAGGACTCCTAATTCCTCAACTAAATTTTTCATTCTCTCATTCGAAATACCACAAAAAATCTTACATACAGTGTCAGCCAGTGCAATTGGTCTGTAATTTTTAAGTTTTTTCATACTCTTATGTCAACCCGTATGCAACAGTACTACATTACACTTGTTCCAGTCACCTGGTACTCTTTCACTCCTCCATATCTCATCAAATGAACATTTCAACATACTGACTACACTCTCTCCTCCACATTTATAGAACTCATACAGATGATGAACCCGTAAATTTTCTGATAGATGAACGTGAGCTGCAAATGGAAGACAAAATCACTTGTGAAGAGATTGTAAGTTTTCTGAAGAAAGTGAAAAATGAAAAGGCATGTGGCCCTGATAAGATCCCATATGAGTTCTATAAATGTGGAGGAGAGAGTGTAGTCAGTATGTTGAAATGTTTATTTGATGAGATATGGAAGAGTGAAAGAGTACCGGATGACTGGAACAAGTGTAATGTAGTTCTGTTGCACAAGGGTGGACATAATATAATGAATAATGAAGGCATCTACGGATGCTTTATTTCTAATTTCAAGCCTGATTCATATCACCTTATACATTGGATTTTCAAATGCCTTATAACTAACGCCAGGACGCCATGACGCTTTCCCCCGGTCAAGACCGGAACCCATTTCAGACACCTGGGTAGAGTGGGGTATTGTGCTTGGAATTTTTCCCCTATACCCAACAGAGAAATTCGCCACCAGCGCCGGGACTTGAACCAGGGTCTGCCTGGACGGAGGCAAGTTTGATGGTCGCGCGGCTAAGAGTATGAAAGAACTTAAAAATTACAGACCAATTGCAATGGGCGACACTGTATGTAAGATCTTATGTGGTATTTTGAAAGAGAGAATGAAAAATTTGATTGAGGAATTAGGAGTCCTGGGAGAAGAACAGAATGGTTTTAGGCAAGATAGACGTGGGGAGGATAATCTGTTAGTAGTGAGTGAAATAATTGAGCGAATAAAGAAGGATGATAAGAAGGTATATTTAGCATTCCTTGATATTGAAAAGGCGTTTGACAGAGTGGATCGGGTTAGGCTGTTTGAAATTTTGAGAAAAGTTGGTTTTAGCAGAAAAATAGTGAACATTGTACAGAGTCTGTATGAGAACACAAGTGCTATCTACAGGTTAGGAAATTTGGAAACAGGGCAAGTGAGGAGTGAGACAGGGCTGTACTCTGTCCCCCCTGTTGTTTGGATTGTACACAGAAGAATTAGCAGTTCGACTGAGAGGGAGTGGTTTAGGACTGAAAGTTGGTAATGAGAGACTGAGCTGTTTGTTGTATGCTGATGATGTGGTTGTGATTAGTGAATGTGGTCATGAACTACAAAGGATGCTTGACATGGGGAACGGATATAGTAAAGATTTCAAGATAAACTTTGGTTCCGATAAAAGTAAGGTCATGGTTATAAATAGTGATGAGACTGATAGAGACAGACTGTGGAATATTGGAGAAATCAGAATAGGTAGAACAAAAGAATACAAATATCTAGGTTGTATGATAAGTGAAGATGGATGTACTAGAACTACAGGTGAGAAAGTGGCAAAAACAATGCAATGGAGTAGATGGTTAGGTAGTGTGGCCAGATACAGAGCAAACAAATACAAATGTGTGAGAGGAATGTGGAAGTATGTTGCTGTACCTAGTGTCATGTATGGTATGAGTGCTCTTGCTTGGAATGGAAGTGATCTTGAAAAGCTGGATGTGATGCAAAATAAGGTAGGACGTGTAGCATTGGGTGCTCCAAAATAGACAGCTACAGAAGCCATTAGAGGTGACCTAGGGTGGAGCCTATTTTCAGAAAGAATGATGAAAGCTGTGCTGAATTATAAGGTGAGAATTGAAAGAATGCGGAATAGCAGGTGGGTAAAGCAATTTTTTTTAATGGAATCTGAGTGTAAGAGTTTGGGAGCAAGTATGTTGGGGGCATGCAAGCAAACTTAGGATGCAAAAAATTATTCATGTTAGAATTGGGAGACCTGTGGATGACTGGAATTTAATAACTGTTGGAGGTGTAGGGCCTGAGTGGGACTGCAAGAGGTGGAAGAAAGAGATTGAGAAGCAAACAAAAGAGTATGGATTGAATAAGTGGAAGCTTAGCATGATGCGGAAGCCTACACTTAACTGGCATACGAAAAAGGGAGCACCTAAGTTTGAGATGTTCTATGATGGTAGTTTTGGAAGTCAACTCTTGTTTGCTGTGAGATGTAAGTCATTGAGTGTGAATAGACGTACATGGAGATGGAATGAGAATAATAACCAATTATTTTGGCAGTGTAATAGTGGAGTGGAGGAAACAATTGAGCATTTTGTGCTGGAATGTAGTAAGTAAGAGCAAGAGAGAGAGTTTTATGAATATGGTGTTTGAGCAGTATGGAGAGAATGAGTGGAATGCCAAATGTGCTGAAGATGATTGCGGTTTGAGCTGTCTTGCTGGATTGGATCAGGAGTGTAATGTGAGTATCATTGAGGCTATGAAAGTATTTCTTGTGCGTGCTTGGAGTAAGAGACAGTGACTGGAATGAGCCAGTCAGGTAGAGTGGGCTGTAATGACCCAATGTGCCTGGGGATGGTGTTTTGACATACTGGTTGTCCCGGTGATGCCATCCAATGGTGGCTTGTGACAAGGATTGGTAGATCCTGAGTAGTTTAGTGGACAAGTCTGGTACCAGGCGCTGAACTCTTTGTGTGAAAATTGTGGAGGGAATTGTAGGCCGTTACAAAGGCCCCGACCTGTCGGCCCTCAAGTTCAAATCTATATGTGATGATACATGTAAATATAATTGTAAGAGGCAACACAATTTCATGGACGATGCATTTTCATTGTGGGGTAGGAACACTTTAAATGCCATTATTTGTGGAAAATGAAAAATTTTGTTGGCAAGGAACACAAATAGAAAAAATGCAAGCTCACCATATTATCACAACTTTTGTATGCTGACTGACAGGTATTGATGCTGGAGCAGTTGAGAAATTGATGCTTGCAATAATGGTTAAGAATGATGAGAAATTGCTCTAGGGTGAAGAGCAATCTGTAGCTTTAGATATTTTCACTCTAAATGTCATTAATGTAATTTTTTTCCTCTCTCTCTGTTCTGTTTTGTTAGTGTGATTTTATTATATCTAAATTTCTTTGTTTAAATAATTAATAATTTTTCTGTTTGATTGATGCCTGTCCATGGTTGTAAACTAGTTCTATTGGCTTTTTATTGAAAAGAATTATAGAATGTGGTAGTTCTAATCTTTGATGTTATGATATATTATCCATGTTGAAGATAGTGAGCTACAAGTAATGCATAGAAAGTGGAAGTAAAAGAGTACTAAGTTGATGAAGAGACTAGCGAGACAGTGACCGTCTTTGTAGTAGACTTGCATAACTAGTGCCCTGGTTCTCTATTGTATCAAACTCTCCATAATACCTTAGCAGAAATATCTATTGACTGATGATCATTCCTTTCCAGTTGACCAGATCTTTGTACCACGTGTAATCTTTGATTTTTAAATCACTCTTTTTCTTTGAGGCTGAGTTGGGCTCATATATTTTGTCATTTTATTGTTGTCTTGTTTTTATAAATTTTATTTCAAGTTTGGTTCTACAGTCATACCTCATCTAACAAAATTAATTTGTTCCCAAAGTGGTTTTGTAACAGGATTTTTATTAAGTACCATCGCATTTTACATGTAGTAGGCCTGATTTGTTTTAAGGCCCCCAAGACTCCCTCCTAAAATCTCTAATTTTTTAGAAGTTTACCAATCTTGTATGAAACGTGTGTTCAAAATGAAAGAAAATTGTTTATTGAACCATTAAAATTAATAAAACTGCAAATTATTTACTATTTACTCTTATTGAACCAATTTAAAAAAAATGCTTGATGCTACGAGTGTATTCACGTTATGAAGAACTCTTGCGGCTGCAAAGCCGAGTATGCATTGTTTGAATTTTTGAGATTTTCGTTTTCTTACATGAATTTTCTTTTATTTTCAGAGATAGAAATTTTATGTAAAACTGTATTGTAACTTGAATCATTTGTTCTTTATGCCCTTTGTAAGATGGGGTATGACTGTATAAGCTTAGTAATTTGGTTAGGAAATTCATTATTCCACTGGATTTTACCCATAAACTTCAAGTTGCTGCTTTTTTGATCATCTTCTGTACACATAGGTAATACTGTATTTTAGTTTACTTCAAATGTAGTGACTTTATTCTTGAATTTCTTCACTGGTGACTGGAGAGGCTATTTTCTTGAAACTAGTTCTTTGTTAATGGCTATTATTTGAAGTCTTGAAATTTAATAACTAGAAAGAGAGTTTGAGTTTATTTTATTATTAAAACTTGATCATTAGCTTGTTTTAGTTAATGCTTATGTAATGAGTTTGAAGTACAAAATTAAAATTGTCAATACATGTGGAAAAACAATTAATTTTCATTGCAATAATGATAAATTCAACTATATTAATTTTTGAATCCTGGAGTAATCACGTTTTTTCATAAGTGGAATATTACAATGATTTAATATGAATTTTTACTCATAATATTAACAAAAGAATATTTTCATGAGATGTATAAACTGTTGTCAATAATTCCTTGCATGCCTCAGAAAATAGTATTTTTTTCAGGTTTAATTTTATCATTAAAAGCGGATGAAATGATATTGAAGATAATTCTGAAGATATTGAAAAAACTCCATGTTAGCAGGGTGAAATTTAATTTATTTTGACCCTTTAAGGGGATCATCAAGATTTTTCTACTTATTTTGTCCAATTTGTTTGAAAATTGGCCAGTCAATGTATTTTTTTAAAGTAAACTTTTTTTACTTACGTAACTTTTTTGATTTAGGCCATATGTTTTTATGGAAAATTGTTCTTGGTACATTTATATGGATATTTCAAAAGCCTAAAATTCATTGAGTTTTGATGCTAGAACCAAACCAAAGCCAGTTTAAGAATCCTTCAAGCATTTCTAACAAAGTTATATTGTAAAATTTTAACATTTGAAAAAACCTTTTTGTGATGTGATATTTTGGCATTACACCACAAATAAATTATTTATGGGTTATGAGCAAAATTATTTTTTTCTCAAATTGGGAAAAAATGAGAATGTAACTTTGTTAGAAAATGTTACTAGGATTCTAAAACTGTCTATGGTTTTGTTCTAGCATCAAAACTCAAAGACTTTTAGGCTTTTGAATGTTGAAAGTTAGAGGTGTTGGATATAAGCCTTATAACAAAATTTTTGGTTGAAGTGTAATATAGTGAAAAATTTACGTAATTGAATGCTGTTTTCATTTTTATTTTGATAATCTAGATGCATGACTTCATATTCACACTGAGAATTGTAATTTCCAAAAAATGAAATTTTTTTTTCATAATAATTCTGAATTTTTTTAATTTCAGTCTGACTCTTACGAAATTTGACTATATTATGTAACTTTTGAAAAGAAATACAATTTCTTTATTTCATTTGTTTGATTTAAGCCTTAGTTTTTAAAAAATATTGGACATATTAGATTTTTAGTTCATATGTATTAATATATCAAAAGAGGACTAGTCATTGAGTTTTTGTGCTAGAACAAAACCAAAGACAGTTTTAGAATTCTTGAAACATTTCTATCAAAGTACATTTTCAAATCATCCATTTCCTGTTTTGTTTTTTATATGGGGTCAAAATGGGGTCAAAAATTCAAGATTTTGTCCCCTTACTCTCCCATGGGAGAGATCTATTGTCCGTAGCACCATAAAATTTTAGGACTGAATAGTCCACCACCTAAGGGTCCTTTTTCAACAAAAGCATGAAAAATGCTCATCGGAGCAGCAGGGGCCTGGATGATGCCCTTAAGGCCAAAAGTTGAGAAATAGGAGTAGGACAGTAAAACTTGGCAGAAATTCTTAACATATTATACCAGATATACATTATAAATTTCATAATAATGTTAGTACAGATAGAAGGTGAGATATTGTCAAGTCAAAAAATCTACTCACTGGTATTCCAGGTAAAAATCTGCCTAATGTATACAGAAAAATTAGTGGATTTATTTATAGCAAAAACATCCAAAAGCTGTCCTAGATAGATATTTATGATACAACTTTGTTGAACAATATTCCATTCACTAAAGCACTGTGACATTATTAAAAGAAGATATAATGTTGCATACAGAATAGAATAATTACCACCATCACACATGATGAAAGCAAGGCTTTGTGCTTATAAAGGTGTGTGATATGCTTTGAAACATCTTAGAGGAAGGCCATCGTCACACATGTAGTTCTTCCATAAAACTTGATACTTCATCCGTATTCATCCTGAGGGGAAAAAAGCGCAATTAAAGATCTAAATATGTTAGTATTTCAATAACTATCCATGACACAAAAGCACTTCCTAACACAGAAACATAAATATTCACATAAATGTCCACATAAAGCTAATCATGGCATAATAGCTTAGGGTAAATAAATACACACTAGCTTAGAGCAATCTGAGCTGCAATTCTGCTGAACTTAACATGCCGTAGTGCCTGGGCGTAGAAAAATCTATGTGAAAACTTTGAATAGAAATTTCCCCTTCACTTCATAATTTTTATGGTAAAGATGCATTCCGATTTATAAACTAATCATTTAACTTTCTTTTGATTATACACACTTAGACAAAAAATGGTCATATTGTGAGAAATACCTAAAATAACTCACGAGTGAGTTGTGCTGGAACGTGCAGCGGCTATGTTGCATGCACTGTTTGATTGTGTAAAAAACATCTGATGAACGCGTTTGGAATGCGTTCTTAGCTAGCACAAGTCTATAATGCTTGCATAGATTTGTAGGAAACCTTAAAATTAGGTTTGAGTAAATTTATAACCTAATTTTATGGAGGGTAGAAAAGTCTATGCATAGGCACTAATGGGTTCATAATATTTCATGATTAAAAAGTTCTAAGATTTTTCTAATCAATCATTAAAGTAGTTTCTTTTTCCATATTCAATTTGTTCTGAATAGAGATATGACTCGAAAACCATGCTGTTCAAAAAATTTTTTGTTTAAAAAACATGGCTAAAAATATGGATATTTTAGATTTTTTAAAATATTTTGTTTGAAGATAACTCAGCAAGGAAAAGAACCACATTACATTGTTTTTCATATCAGATTATAAAATAAAACAGCATACTTCTTAATTCATGGTTTTCTTTGGTTGTATGAAATTTTTCATTTTCTGTGCTCTCATGTTTTGATATTTCATTTATTTTACAATGCATGTGAATCACCTTCAACTTCCGAAATAGTGTAATAATATATCTTTACTTATGGTTATTGATAGAGATGTGACCAAGAAACCATGCTGCTTTCTTAAAAAAATATTTCTACAAAAAATCAGGACTAAAAAACGTGGATTTTAATATATTTTATGGGACCAAAAAAAAACATGCTATTAGTTTTAAAACATGTTTTATGTAAGAAAAATTTATTACTAAAAAACACAGATACTAATATATTTTATGTGCCAAAAAAATCATCCTTGTTTTTCAAAAAACATTTTTTACAATAAAATCATGACTAAAAAGTACATATATTAATATATTTTTTGTGACTAAAAACCATGCTGTTTTTTTGAAAAAACATAATTTTTCACTAAAAAATCATGCCTCAAATATTGGATATTAATATATTTTATGTGACCATATAATCAGGCTGTTTTTTTAAAAGTCATATTTATACAAAAAAATTCGTGCCTAAAAAACTTAAATTTTTTTTTAAAAATTGCATGAATTTTTGGTCACATAAAACATAAAAATGTGCATGTTTTTTTTTAACTCTTTGACCATGATATTTTTGTAAATTTTATTTAAAAAACATGGTTTTTTGGTAACGTAAAATATATTATCAGGTTTTTTAGTCATGATTTTTTTAAATAATACATGTTTAAAAAAAAACAGCATTGGTTGTTTTGGTCCCATAAAATATATTAATAGTCATGTTTATTCATCATGATTTTTTGTTAAAAACATGTTCGTAAGAAAACAGTGAGTTTTTTTCGTCATATGAAATGTATTAATATTCATGTTTTTTACTTCTTATAAGTTTTTGTATAAAAACATGATTTTGAAACAACAATTTTTTTGTAAAATCTGGATTTTTTTTATATAATCAAGATTTTTTTTGTGAAAAACATGTAAAATATAACAGCATGGTTTTTTGGTCACATAAAATGTGCTATCCCGTTTTTTAGTGATGAATATTTAGTAAAAAAATGTTAAAAAAAAAATCATTGTTTTGTTTTGGTCACAAGATATAGTAATATCCATGTTCTTTAGTCATGATTTTTTATAATAAAAACATCAAAAGGAAACCATACAGTAAAAGTGGTGGCAGATAACCCACATTTACCTCGAGGAGTCTAAGAGGAACAGCAGGAGCCATAGAACTTATATTGATGGAGTTAAAATTCAGAGCTTACAATCTCTGTGTCTGAATATTTTTGGCACATAAAAATAAAGTCAGACACAGTAGAGATGGTAAGCTCTGAATTTTGACTCCATCGATATAAGTTCTGTGGCTCCTGCTGTTCCTCTTAGACTCCTCGAGGTAAATGTGGGTTATCTGCCACCACTTTTACTGTATGGTTTACTTTTGATGTTTTTATTATAAAAAATCATGTTTTAAAAGCAAGTACATTGAGCATAGTTGGTAATCTGTATGGCAGAGTATTATTAAATCATCTGAAAGAAGAAACAGAAAGGGCAATAGGAGACAAGCTGTTCAGTTTTTGGTAGGATAGAGGGTGTATGGATCTGATTTTAGCAGTGAAACAAATGGTGAAGTGGTTGAAACAGTAAATCGGGGAGTGTTGTTTGAAGTGCTTTAAGTGTCTGGTGTAAAGAGCAAGGTGCTAAGGAAAACACTTTTTTGGGGCCAAAAACCAAAACGAGATAATTGCATGAAAATCTCCTAAGCCCTTCCTCTATTACATAGAAACGTCATTTGACTCGTGTTGGCAACCTAAACCCTCATAATCACCTCCAAATTGCCCCCTTCCTCACAGACGTGCTCAGAGTGACCAGCTGTGGCTCTGCTTAGCTGTGGTTAGTTGCTCTAAAATTTTTTCTTTCTTTTTACAAAACTGTCCATTCATTAGAGAGGTTTAGCAGTTTTTGGACCTTCTTTGTGTGTGATTTTGTGTTTGTGCATCCTGTAAAATGCCTAGAATATCAAATGCAGCAGTCCGCTCTGGCTGAAGATGCTTTTTCAACTTTGAGGGGCAATTCCAGCTACAGTTTTTCATATTTGGAGATCATTCCTACATCGTAAAAATGAAAGTGATCACTACAAATTTAAGTGTACTTTATTGGTTAGGTTATTAAAAATTTGTTTATTGCAGAGAAAAATAAAATTGGATTTTAAAAATAGTTTTCTTTTCAATTATGTCTGAAGCAATATCAAAAAACTGCTTTCTGATTTTTTTAGATACGTTCATTGTGAATCAAACAAAAAAATTATCAAATACAAAATTGGCTGAGAAATTAAAATTTGAAGAAATTTGCTTCAGAGGGAAATAATTCCAAATACTTTATCGGCTATAAATGCTGTAAACATGCTGTGAAAACCTCAGAGTTTATATCACTCTAGAAGTATTTTTTTAAAATTCTTGAAGATTTCATTGGGAAAACTGTTGAGATCCCTCTGTAGATGCAGCAAGTA
This sequence comes from Morinoia aosen, assembly GCA_030386875.1. Classification (NCBI taxonomy): domain Eukaryota; kingdom Metazoa; phylum Arthropoda; class Malacostraca; order Amphipoda; family Talitridae; genus Morinoia; species Morinoia aosen. The sequence continues at coordinate 103,925,246 of CM059576.1, read as the reverse complement.
CTAGTGACATTAGTGGTAGTGATTTATTATAACTGTGGAAGACTTATCTAAAATCTTTTAGACTTATTGGTAGTTTTTTAGTTTGTAAATTTTGGCGGATAACAATGGAATGAAACAGTGTCATATGCGCTCTGGTGCTCGGTAACTTCGAATGCCATTTTCTCTGAAACACTTTCAACTTTGCCACTTTTTCTTCTACAGTTTTGAAGGTTAGAAGAAAAAGTTGTAAAGATCAAGGATCTTTTTTGCATTGTAAAGATCAAGGAGAGTACTATAAAATTGAGAGGTAGTTTTTTTGATCAGTTGATTATGAATTTTTTTATTAATTTTTTCTTGCTGAATCAAGAAAAATGTTTGAAAAATGAAAAAATATGCTACAATATTTCTGAAGCAATATGAAAACATTGAATCCCAATTTTGTAGATATGTCTATTGTAAATCTAACAAAATAAATCTCTGCACAATCTTGGCTGAAAAATAGCAATTTAAAGAAATTTTCCTCTGGGGGAGGAAGTGGGAGAAAAGAGGTATGGGTAAATTCCAAAAAATTTATAGCTATAAATGTCTATTTGAATAAAATTAACATGTGAATACATTAGAGCTTATTTCACTCGTGAAGTATATATTTGCATAAATTTTCGAATATTTTATTGAGTCAAATTATTCGATTCTCTGAAGGGGAACGTATACCCAGAATCCGGAAAATTCCTGGTTTTTGTTTTAAACCTTTATTCATCAGAGACATGCTTACTTCACTAGCTGTCAAACATGCTGAACATTTTGTGCTTTGTGAGGGGGGGAAACGAGGGGGGAAAGGGGTGGTTTTGAATCCAAGCTGGTAGTGCCAGACAGTCACTGCATTAGACATGAACTAGAAATATCTTGATTATGTTGTTTTGGTCTATTTGACACAGAACTCCCTAGTTGACAATCTAGCAAAGCTTCACAGCGTTCTTTGCTGCGTGAGAGGGGAAAACGAAGGTGGGAAGGGTAGGAGTGCTTCGAGGAGGACGCAGCGTGGGCACTCCTGGGGCGGTGATATGAATCTATGATACCAGTTCTAAATGTCTCTTGATACCTCTGGTGCAAGTTCCTTCTAGGAACAAAAACAAACTTTCATGAAAAACTATTCATATATTCAGATAGCTTTCAGAACATCAACCGTGTCAATTTTTCTAAGCAATATAGCTTGCATATGAAAAAAAAGTAAAATTTTAGAAAAATGTTCTCTCTGAACAGTTTAAAATAGGAAAATAGGGTATTTCCAAAAGCTATTATCTCCGAAAGTTATTATCTTAGAGCAATGTGATTTAGATATTGGATGCGAAAAGAGTGGCTGAATGGCTGGACGGAGAATCAATATGTAATTCATTGTACTTCTTTAGTTACATTGAAAAATCTATGGAAAAAACCATAACCATAACCTTTGAAAAAAAATTGTATTATCATAAAAACTAAACTTTCACAAATATTGAATCCATTCTTTGTCCAGCCATGCAGCAATTCTTTGCTCATTCAATGAGACTTGAATCATTGCTCTACAATGGAAACTTTCAGAGGAGATAGCTTTGGAAAATACCAAATTTTTTCGCCACATTTTACCCATTATCTCAGTAATTAGTTCAAAACTTGAAAAAATTTTGGGATACGCACCTGTAACTCTATCAAAAATACACATGTATGCAAAATTTCATAGATCTAGTTCCCATACAACAAAAGTGACAGCCATTTTTTTGATTGAAGTTTGTTGTATGGGAACTAGTTCTATAAAATTTGGCATAGGTATGTATTCTTCTTAGAGACATAGGTGTGTATCCCTAACTTTTTTCAACTTTCAAATTAATTACTGAAATAATAGGGAAAAATGAGTGAAAAAATGAGATAATTTCAAAAGCTATCTCCTTCAAAAGTTATTATTGTAGAGCAATGATTTATGTCTCATTGAATTCGCAAAATGTTGCTGCATAGCTGGACGTGGGCTTGTTATGAAATTAGCTGTTTTTTATATATGAAATTACTTTTTTTAAATCTTATTTTAAATCACATATAGTTATGGAACAACATTTCACATATTCAATGAGACTTGAATCATTACATTACGATAATAACTTTCAGAGGAGATAGATTTTGAACTTTTTCCTTCAACTGTTCTGGATGTGCATTTTTCTACAATTTTTCATTTTTTCCTTTGCAAGCTATATTACTTGAAAAAATTGACTTGGTTGATGTTCTAAAAGCTATCTGAACATTTGAATTTATTTTCATGTAAGTTTTTTGTTGTTCTTTGAATGAACTGGTACCACAGGCATCACAGATATGCATGGAGCTGGCGTCACTGGTATGAACCACAGCTCCAGGTGCGCACGCTGCAACATCTTCGAAGCGCAACACCCTCTCTCGCCTATGTTTTCCAATCTCACAGAGCAAAGAAAGTTGTGCAGCTTTGCTAGATTGTAAACTAAGAATATCTGTGTCAAATAGACAAACAAAACAAAATCCAAATATTTCTGGTTTGTGCATAATGCAGTTACTGTCCGGCACTTTTTGATTTGAATCCACCCCCCCTGCCCCCCGTTTCTCTCTCTCACGAAGCCCAGAACCTTTAATATCCTGTAAAATAAGGACTTCTGTATTGAATAGAGCAATGAAACTACAAAAAAAGAATTTTCAGGGGTGTGGCACATGCACTTGCTGATCGGCACTGGCTGCTGATTGGACCCCTCTCCCTCTTCTAAACCCCATTTCATCCTCTTACAGTGCTCAGATCGTTCTGCAAATTTGACAGCTTGTGAAGTAAGCATATCTCTAGCAAATAGAGCAATAAAAAACCCGGATTTGGCTTGGATGTTCACGTTGAAGCAATGAGCTATTATAATGAAAGTAGAGCATGTGTGGGTACTGAAAGGATAATGAGTGAATGGTGTGAAGTGCTTGTGGGTTTGCATCAGTCGTGCGTAATGATATGTTTGGTAAATATGTATACAGATAGAGTTTTTGTATCAGATGAATGCAAGACTTTTTTCTGGGGGGGGGGGGGGGGTCAATAGGTGCACAGTCATCAATACATTGCAGCTACTCAGTGCTGATATTTTAGCATTATTAGCTAAGATCAATAGAAATTGTAGACTGGTAAGTGTTTATAGGGGTCTCTTATGGAAAGATTTCAGGTGGTTGTAGAAGAATTGTTTATCAAAAGTTGGTTGTAGTATTTGGGAGTGCTATGGGCTACTTAACTAATAATGAATAAGATGAGGGGAAAATTAAAAGATGGTAACAAGCATGGGAAAGTTTGTAAGGAGCCATAAGGAAAAGTTACCTGACTATAAATGCTAGAAAAATTGAACTGTAAGGTAATATGGCATTTTGTTGTTTTATTCATTGAATGGAGCTAATTCTCCTTTGTATTTATATTTCATTCTATTGTATTCAGTTTTGTTCCTCTATTGAATGCTTCTTTAATTCTTTTCAGCTTTATCTTACAATCAAGAAAAATTATTTAATATAACTTAAATTAATATATATAATACTTGAATAACCTCATAAAACCTGCCTTCCTGTAAAAAAGGATTTCCTGTGTGATCAGGACTCTCATTAGGTAAGTCATTCATCCTTTATCCAAAGATAGCTTCTGATGCCAGTCTCTAATTACTATAGTTCCTATGCATTGCAGGATAAAACTATTTGTTGTGATAATGTTAAAATATAGTCGAGATCAGAGGAGTCACATTTTCTCTTCAATTTAGAAGAAAATTTATGAGTGACCTCTTATATTGCTACTGCAGTTGTACAGTAGGATGATGCCATACTGCAACTTTGAAGGTTATGATTGTTTGTCCTTGTTTACCTTCAGAGCAGCAAGGATCAGGTGAAGACCAGCGAGTTGGTGCTGGCTGGAGTGCCTTGCAGTGTAGGAGCCACTGATTGTCTTCTGGAGTCTGACAGGTGAGCCTTCATGGCCTGCTCTACTTCTTTGATACCTCTCTAATCCTGTGACTCACTGGTTTTTTAGTCATTTGTTTCTATAGTTTAAGTTTTGTTTAGTTTTGACTTGTCTTCAATTTTTAGACAACTATGTTCAAGATTTGATTGCATGTGTAACATCATTCAAGACCTTAGAGTTATTTTCAGTTCTTTAATTTTATTTATAGAATTTAATCAAATCCTAGGTTTTTAGTTTAGTCATCTTGAATTTATGCAAAAATTAATTATTCAACTTACTACTTTTTATTGATTTAATTTTGTGCTATGATTTCCAGTGTTGATTGAAATTCCTAAGTCGTCTCATGTGCAGCCTTTGGGATTGCTAACAAGTTATCCATATCACCATTTTGTTGTTTTCTTTGATCGTCTGTTATATTTTACTCATTCAAAAGGTTTGCTGTCAGTGTTCCTAAATTATTGGCTCTGTAGTTGCTGCTATACTGGTTTTCTGGAACCTTTAGCATTTCTGTATTGAGAAGGAAGACATTTAAATGTTCTAACAGTATTAGAGTGTCAGGCTGATGTGCTGGATGGATATGAAACTTGGAGCTCAAAAGTGGCTGATAGGAGTCAGTTGAATGTACTCCAGATGGAGTGTCCAAGGAGTATGGCTAGGGTGACATTGTGGGATATGTAAATCAATGAGCTGAGGAGTATGAAAAATGTGGAAAGGATGGCAAAAAGTGTGAACTGCTGTTTGTTGAAGGGGTTTGGCCATATGGGGAAATTAAAAAGAAATTGTTGGTGAAGGAAGCAATGAAGTCAGAAGCAAGGTGAAGGAATGTTAGAGGTTAGTCAAAAACTAGATAAATGAATGGAGTTGAAAGAGCATTGCACCAGTATTTTAGAAGATGACCAACAGTTAAAGATGAGTTGATAGTGGTTGTGAGTGCCTGACTGTGATTGTCATGATGGGTATGGCTGGAGGTTCTTTGCCTGCTGGAGTGACCCAGGTTTGGTAAATAGGACGTGTAATTGTGTCAATTCTTTAGGTCTGGAATTTTTGTATATGTAATAGAGTAAACAGTTGAAAGTTATTGTCCTCTCAGGAGGATAGAACTTCTGTGTCTAGTATTTATTACTCCCTGGAGGAATTTTCACATTTCAGGCTTAAAGTAAATAGCTATTCTTTTTATTAGAATAGAATAATTTCATTTTGTTACAGATCACATTTTTTCAGTTACTCCTTTTTTCTGTATCCATAACTTTCTTCTTCAACTTTAATTTTGTGTCTTAAATTCTTTTCCTTCCTTACTGTTCTTATATGCAGAGGAATCAGTGTGACAGCAGACCATACGTATAGACTCCTTGTTGCCTCAACTTCAAACTAAACACTGCCTCCAACTTTTTTCCGATTAGAACACCTCTGTTGGGAAAAGGAAGGCTTAAACTAACATCTAGTATAATACTTTAACTCTATACTAATCAGTGTTTTCTTCATTTCTCCTTTTGGCTTTCCTTTGTTGGGGTTAGGGAGGCTTCAACTAATTTATAATTCGATCTATGGGTTGTTTGACTATAGGGGTGAATCTGATTCCTGCTGGTTGACTATCTTTGTGGAGGGGATTGACCTTGGTGATTACAAGGAGTCTGTTAATAGTGTAGCCAGTTTGTAAATGCTTCCAATTTTTAAATTGTTATGAAAAGATTGAATGAAATTGGTTGCATAGAGAGGACTAAAATTGAACATTTCATTTTGTTCTGTTTGGCTTTCAAAATAACCACCACCAGGCTCAAGACATTCACCAATATGAATATCAATTTGTGCTACAACATCCTTCAAAGTATTAACATAAATGAATTAAATGACTTTTTTAGCATTGTTTTTCAGTGGAACAATGTGCAATACAAAATACTTTCATGTTATGAAGTCACAGAATGAAACCTAAAAAAGACAAAAATCATTGAATCTTGTTGATTTAGGAATATTTGATCCGGGTGAAATTCGTCTCTGAGGAAGTCAGCCCTTCAACTAATTTACTTCTAACTTGATGATGTCCCACCAATGGGAGACCCTAATGAAGACAGTAATTTCTACAACTTGATGTTCATGTTGATATATGAACCTTTGATTTCTGTTAACCATTCATTATTGATTGATCATTTGAGACCCAAAAATCAATATCCTCATCTTGTGCTAGCTGATTGTTATAAAGCAACCAGACAACAAGAAACTAAAGAATTAACTCACAAAGTAATTTGATAGTGCGTGTTTCATTTGAAAACCAAAGGATTGAAAAAAACAGGTATCACTTCAATGAAATAATTATTTTGACTGCACACTTTTTCTCACTAAAGAATCTTTGAGTGGTTCATACTATAACACAAGGCAAAAATTATGGTACTCTATTCTTTTATTAAATGATCTTGAATTGTCCGATCCACTCAATGTATGGTTATCTTGCATTAATGAAATGTGTGGGCACTTATTATTTTCTGTAATGATGGAAGAACAGCATTTTGTTTATAATTTTCTCAAGTTATAACTTCAATTTTCTCAAATGTTAGAGCAAAGAAGCATCCCATTGCTCAGGTACCTCAGCACCCAGCATGGAGCGTGCAGTGGTTATGGTGCATAAGCTAACAGATGCTGAAGTGGAGAGGCTGTGCTGCAGGCTGGATTTCATCAAGAAAGAAGCTGCAGCGGAGAACATGACGCAAGGTAAGACTTCGTTCTAGTCTGGGTGTTAGACAAAGACAGTTGTTCTTAAAGTAGAAAATTAAGCCTTAATAGTGTTGAAATAAACTAAAATGGTATTAAGATAGAAGCTCTCCCCACTGGTTTGAGGGTGAGACCTGCTGCTTATGATATCATTAAATGTCACAATGGAAATTAAATTATCCTTATGTAATAAAGATCCAGGTATCTCTTTAAATAAATGAATTTCTATGTTTTTAGTTTGTAATTTCTCCAATGTTTTTAAAATTGGCAGAGTTTTTTCATGTATGCACAGTTGTTGCTTTTTTGCTAAATTTCACCTAGCCACCAAACATGGTGAAGGTCAGCTGTTCAAGTGTGAATTTTGTGAATATTCCTCTGCTCAAAGGAGTGATCTTGAACTTCACCTAGCCAGCAAACATGGTGAAGGTCAGCTGTTCAGGTGTGAATTATGTGTATATACCTCTGCTCATAAATGTAATATTAAGCGACACCTAGCCGGCAAACATGGTGAAGGTCAGCTGTTCAAGTGTGAATTATGTGCATATACCTCTGCTCATAAGGGTAATATTAAGCAACACCTAGCCGGCAAACATGGTGTAGGTCAGCAGTTTAAGTGTGAATTATGTAACTATTCTTCCGCTCGAAAGGGTGATCTTAAACTTCACCTAGCCAGCAAACATGGTGAAGGTCAGCTGTTTAAGTGTGAATTATGTAACTATTCTTCCGCTCGAAAGAGTGATCTTAAACTTCACCTAGCCAGCAAACATGGTGAAGGTCAGCTGTTCAAGTGTGAGTTATGTGCATATACCTCTGCTCGTAAGGGTAATATTAAGCAACACCTAGCCGGCAAACATGGTGAAGGTCAGCTGTTCAAGTGTGAATTATGTAACTATTCTTCCGCTCGAAAGGGTGATCTTAAACTTCACCTAGCCAGCAAACATGGTGAAGGTCAGCTGTTCAAGTGTGAATTTTGCGAATATTCCTCTGCTTATAGGAGTGATCTTAAACTTCACCTAGCCAGCAAACATGGTGCAGGTCAGCTGTTCAGGTGTGAATTATGTGCATATACCTCTGCTCATAAGGGTAATATTAAGCGACACCTAGCCGGCAAACATGGTGAAGGTCAGCTGTTCAAGTGTGAATTATGTGACTATTCTTCCGCCCGAAAGGGTAAAGTTGAAAAACACATAGCAAGCAAACATTAATGCGTTTTCTTGCAAGATGTGAAATGCAGATTCATGGGCTATTCAAATGTCTAATCACTGCATCACGATTCACATTCTTTAAAGATTATAGCTCTTCCGTGTGGTCAAAGATCTTACGGGCTTCTCCCTCTGGAGAATGTAACTTTTGTGTCCATTAAAATTAGTGCTCACGAGAGAAATATGTGAGGTCCTGAACCAAAATTTAAGGGTATCATGTTTCTGTGGAAATGTTTTTAGTTTTGTTAAGGACCATCTTTTTTTGGTTTACTGCAGTCCTGTGTTTCATTATTCGTTGCGCCTTCAACTTCATCTTGTTGCATAAATTTCTGTGAAACGTGCTGTTCCTATAAACCATGTGCATAAACCCTGCATTCCCATAAGTGATTACTTAATGATGTCTTCTCCTTCCTCTTTCAAAACCACTCTTATAATTAAACATGTCTGAACTATCTTATTTAACGTAAGTAACCCCTCGGATGAGTTGTTTTAGGTTAAATTTTATTTCCTTGCTAACATTCATTCTTCATTTTGCGTGCTATTCTGCGCAATTTTCTTTAATTTATAATGTGTCTTTTCGAATGAAATGAGAACTTTCGTTCAGTTGCTGAGTGGCTTTTTAGGATGACGCATGAAAATCAGCCGTTGACATTCTATTTCGAAGTGTTTCTTGTCTCATCCTTGTCACATTTGTCAGACTTGCATTGCAATTTTTTTTTTCGTTTATATTCCAGGATTGACGGTCACAATCTTGAATTGTTTCTTGTTCTTTTTTTGTGTTTGTAAGAATATGTACATTTCTGGTAACCTCTAATGTTTTATGTCAGTGGTTCTCAAACTTGAGTCCCTGAGAAGGTCCTAGGGGGTCTGCGACACAATGGAAAAAAATTACATCCAGACAATACGCATATAAAAATGCACAACACTGATTCTTCGTCATTATAATAGGTGGAATCGAAATTTTGGTGTGCATGCAGCCAGCACTTCTCTATAAAATTTTGATATGTCATAATATTTCATTTAGGTCTGTTGGCTCACCCTTTGCTTCCGGCTTTATTGGAGAACTGTGTTTACTTTTGTGGTGTGTGTGATATGTTTTCCAGAATGTGTGTGGTGGGTTTTTGGTATGTGTGAAAGTGTTGAAGAAAGCTCATGTATTGGTAGGTTTTTCTGTACCTTATTTTCAAATCAATATCATAAGCTTAATTTGAATTGATTACGACGTAGCAACATCGATCCTCCGTCAGTCCAACTGTCACGATCGTGAGTCTTGTGACCGGCAGTCTGGCCCCAAGTCCGTTTGGGCTCTGGCTGTCTGATCCGTCTGGCTTCTACACATTCGCATTGTACGCGGATGACGTTCGCTATATGTTGCTATTATATTAAAAATGGTAGTATATTGGTAATGAGTTATCGATAATTGACAAAACTGTATTTGGCAAGTTTGCCTAAATATCCTGTAACTGTAGGCTGCTCTGTTTCTTTTTAATTACTAATTATATTGAAATATGCTTCATTTTACGCTCACAGAAAGTGAGAATTGAAGATGCAGAAGTTTTAAAAATAAAATCGACAGATAAGCTTGCCACTGCTACTTTATCAAGACAAAGTGGAGGAAGTAGTTTGGGTACAAAAGAAAGAAAATCAAAACTGAGAAAGAATAATTCCTAATGTATTGCAAATGGGCCTACCTTTGTGGTAAAAAACGTTGGAGTGGAGTACCCGAAGTATGTCATCTGTCAAGATATACTCTCCAATGAAGGTATGAAACCATCGAAACTATCAAGACATTTACAACAAAAGGGAAATTTCACTGTTCCCTTTAATATTTTTACTGGTGCCGAACTGAATTATCTTTATGTGTGAATTGTGCGTCGTGAAGGGAATATCTAATAGACAAGGATTTTATAAAGATTACTTGCTCTCAGCAAGTACTCTAGCCCACCCACCCCTTCCCGTGGTGGTAACGTTAGTATACCCACTTGGAGTTGTCTCCTCGTTACAAATAGTTTCTGTAAAATTGATAACTAAGTGCTCATAGGATTATTTATTACAATGTTGTCAGTGGTTAAAACCAACGTGGGGGGCCGCTCACTAACATCTGGGTCGGTTTTTTAGCTTTGCGTATTTCTTTTCATTCTGTATCTTGTAAGAAAAAAGCAAACTAAAACTAATTAAGTATTATAAATGAAGCACACGACCCTGGTCCAGGGAGCTCAGTGCTCCGAGGACCAGGCAAAATTGCGAGGGGAGGCAAAGGATCGCGACCCAGCCAGAATAACTACGGGGGATCGGAAGACGTCCGCAAGGGAGCAAAAGAAGTCATCCGCCAAACTCAATGAGATAAAATCGATCAGGACGCCGGTTGCTGAACATGCAAGTGGACCAAAAAGCAGCACATCGCTTTGTTCGACCTCTGCAGCAGTCGCGGGCCGTCAGATTGGAGAACGGGAGCAACAGGAGGACACGTCTGCTTGAATCACCAATATCGAGAGCAATATTGATCAAGTCATGAAGTGCCTGGATGGAATGCTGCCAAATGTCGCTCGGGTAAATACAACGAGCCATGCCTCTGGTGCACCCAACCTAATCTCCAATGAAGAAAGAATCGAGAAGCTAGAAAATGCCATTAAAGAAATAACAAATGTACTATCCTCCCTATCTTCCTCTGGAGGACTGAAGAGCTCAATCAACTCTCCATGACAGAAAGATAAAACAAGTTCTTTCGTTTGGATTTTGCAAAACAGCCACCACCGCCAATATTCACGCGCTTTTACAGCATGAATTTTTCACCAGAAACAAAGCGTGCAATCGACCTTTACTCGATTAAAAAGTCAATTGTGGCTCTGACAAAATCGCCACCGAAGTCCATAACCACTAGCGGCAAAGACAGCTTCACCCTTGAGGTAAGAAACGAGAGTCAAGGCCAAACACTCATTTCCATCACACACATAAACTCAACACCGTGCAAGGTCCTCCCTCACCCAAAACTCAACAAATCAAAAGAACTTACCCTCCCTATACACCCTGTCCTTGTCGTGGGGGGAGGGCTTGCGCATCCATGTGAAGTGCAGGGCCAAACTGACCAGGTGCAACCATGTCAGGCGGGCCTGCACCGAGGGTCCGGGACCTGACTAACTGAGGTGACATCGGTTGAAATTGATTTGATTTGGACCCCGACTGGATCTTCCTTTGACCACCCCCAATAATGACTACAACTCTGGAGGAGACCTAGTCTCGGCTTCTTCAGTTTCGATCGAGTCAATTGCGGCGAGGGATAGCCGACGGAGCCCCGGGGTCGGTTGGTGGCTGTTTAAACGTGGTAGTGCTGAGTGGCGTCCGTTCCTGCTATTAGTCAGCGCAGCATCCGATTTAGTTTCTTGGGCTTTTGAAGCAATATTCGCATGAAAGAGTGGTTCCGCTGGGACTGCGTGTGCCTGCCTTCAGGGATCCCCTTGTTATAGGCCTAACATGACTGCCTGCATGACGTGCGAATGAAACCTAAACAACCTTTTTCACGGAACCCCCTCAAACTGCTCCACTAAGGACCCGGATTCAAATGTACCTTACTATCGAAATTCCCTCTCAAGAGCCGTTACCGCAGCTGCCATCGCAGGTTCCCCCTGCGAGTGCATGGGCTGCAGGCGGACATCAATATGCCACTGAACTTACAATGGAACCCTACCAACGCCCAACCATGTAAACTGACGCAGCCAATGTTCCTGGTGGGAGATGGGGAAACCAGCCTCGCCGTAGAGGCCGCCGCAGCAGGCAACTGCACCTCATGGCTGCTGAGACCCATGATCCGATTCCTCCGACAGAATACAAACTGTTTTTCAACATCAAAGTTAAGGACGGCTCGCCCTTGACCCATATAGATGTCATTGTAGCCCACTGTGATCTGTGCCGAGGGCTGGGAGGTAGACCGGCCAAGATCACAGAGACTCGTGGAGGTGGCCTCTTGGTGGAGGTGCGCAACCAGGATCAAAGCCGTGCCATCTTGTGCATCCGTCAATTGGCTGGTGTGAGTATTGAGGTTACTGCACATGGTAGCCTAAATGAAAGTAAGGGCACCATCTGGTATGCAAACCACCCACAATACACGGATGAGCGCCTTTTAGAAAAGTTGCAGCAGTGTGGAGTAAAGGCCCTGTACCGAATGAAGAGACTGGAAAATGGCATTTTAGTTCCCACTCCCATATACATTCTCACTTTCGACCGGTGCTCTCTCCTTCCGTCGGTGGACATTTGTTGGACGAGGTTTAGTGTAAGGCAGTACGTCCCAAAGCCACGCCGTTGTTTTAAGTGCCAAAAATATGGTCACGGAGCAAAGACGTGCCGATCTCTGAGGAGCGTATCTGCTAACTGTGCGCAAGATCAGCACGAGCCGCCATGCGACCGACCTCCAATTTGCTCAAACTGTGATAAGCAGCACTCTGCTGGATCCCGGGACTGCTTCTATTGCAAAATGGAAGAGGAGGTGCTTGCCACGCAGACGACTCAAAGGCTAAGTTATGGAGAAGCGGAACGATTAGTTAGCAGCAGGTACATCACCGGTGGTACATCATACGCTGAAAGAGTGAAGGCCCCTCAGAGAAGACCAAGTGTTCTGACAACTGTGCGCCCAGTGGGACCATATGGAAACAGGTGCAGCTAGTCGAGAGCCCACTGCCGCTGCGGGCAGTTCGTTGCGTTCTGCGGGCCGCTCTGATATGAATAGATCACAGCATGGCACTAAAACTGCGCAGACTCCCAGATCCTCTTTTGCTGATGCTCTGATCGATTTGCAGCCAAGCCTTCCGAATGTTGAATTTTCCACGGGTGCTGTTGCCCCTACTGTCTCGAGAAAACGTGTCCCGAGCGCAACGTCACCTCTTACTGGCGCTGCCTCAGCAAAAGTTGCGAGAGCTTTGACGGGGAAAGTCTGGAATAGAGATCGACCACAGTGCAAACGAAACAGCATGGTAAGCGGCAGGACCGGCGACCTGTCGCCGATGCCTGGGGATAACGTGAGCCATCTAGCGGCATGGGTTGTGCCCCGGACCCGGTGGTGGCTCGGACTGATGAGCATCATGCAGCTCCGCGACATTCTGATGTAAGACGCGACTCACTGACCTGTCGTGGTACGGATAGCACCCGACCGAGCCGTGATTCCATCGTCAAGCGCGACTCCGTAGCTCAGCGCGTACGTTCGCTGGATCGCGTGATCACCGAACCCGAGGCCGTTTCTTACCACTTGTCAAAAGTATGTCCACCATCAAAACCTACCCCAATGCCCCCTCCCAAAGTGCCTTTGCACGTATTGGGCAATAAACCTGGCCAGCATAATCCGACATCTTTGCTAAAATTACCATATCCCAAAAAGAAATACCCGGAAGATAAAACCTAATAGTGACATTTGATGCAAACCATTATTCAGGGAAATGTTAGGGGGTACCGGAGTAACTACGGCGACTTGAGGACCCTCATAGAACAATATCAAACACTATGCATATGTCTCCAGGAAACAATGCTGGGAGACCTAACCCCATCACCTCCTGGGGTTAACAATATAGAAACTTTCTCCCATGTGCCCGACCCGGTTCCCGGATCAGGACTGACCGTCCTCATCCGGAGGGATCTTGGCTATGCAAGGCTAGCACTGAATACCCAAATCCAGGCTATGGTGCTTCGCCTTTGGTTTGGGAACAAACCTCTAACGAATTGTTACGCATACATCTCGCCAGCAGAGCCAGTTTTCTTGCCAGACCTGATAAACCTGTATATTCATCTGCCTGAACAATCCCTTGTCGTTGGGGACTTCAACGCAAAGCATCCAACTTGGGGCAATGTGCAGAGTAATCAACATGGTAGAACGATGGGCTCTTTCATTGTTAATACAAACTCCTGCCTGCTGAAAAACGGGGCGGCCACACACTTTCATTTTCAAACTGGCACTACGACTGCAACAAATTGAGCCTGTGCACCCCCGATGTCTTCCCGAACTTGAGATGGAGCGTGCTGGAGGATGCTCACGGCAGTGACCATTTCCCAAAAGTCATTCATTTGGAGCAGTATGAGCCAATACCTACGGAGCCACGATATATGATGAAGCGAGCAAATTGGAAAACTTATGAGGATAGGACGCAGATGGACGAGGATGCTGAGTATGGGAGTGTGGATGAGCATGTAGAACAGTTCAACAGAACCCTGAGAAGCGCTGCGAACTTAGCTATCCCGGTGTCGCGCGGGGTTTTCCCAAACACCGCATCCCTTGGTGGACCAACAGCTGCGCTGTGACCAATGTTGAACGGCAGCGAGCACTGAGGCGATACCAGCGTAGCGGTGAGCTAGCGGACAAGATAGCCTACAATATGGCTAGAGCCAGGGCGCAATACGTAAAGGGTGAAGCTCGCAAAGCCTCTTGGCGCAAGTATGTCACCAGTCTTAATGCAGACACGCCCACTTCCAAGATTTGGCAACGGGTTACAAAAATGAATGGGCATTATAGTGTCAGCAAGCCTTGTCTAAAACTGGACGGTTCCCTTACGGCGGATCCGCAGCGAGTGGCGGATGCTCTGGCCGAGAATTTTTTTTCCGTATGCAGTGACGCACACTACCCTCTTGCTTTACGTGTGTATAAAAGGAGACAGGAACAGCTGAGACCGATCATTAAAGTTGAAGAGGTTGTCTCCTACAACGAACCCCTCACCATCCGTGAAATCTATCGTGTCCTGAAGAAATGTAAAAACATCGCGCCTGGGCCTGATGGAATCCATTACAAAATGCTTAAGAAAATGCACTCCTCAGCTTTCCGTCAACTACTCTTCATCTTCAATCAAGTCTGGAGCACTCATGAGTAACCAACACTATGGCGCACTGCAACGGTTCTCGCTTTTGCAAAGCCCCAGAAACCTCCTGCTCGCACTGATAGCTATCGCCCCATCGCCCTCACAAGCTGCGTTGGGAAACTGATGGAGAGAAAATTGTAAATGTACGCCTGGTCAGATAGTTGGAGTCTGAAGAAATTTTAAACCCGGTTCAGTTTGGCTACAGGCAACTGCGAGGGACTACAGACACTCTTGCACGTTTTCAGAACCATCTGGTTAGCAGCGGCCCGGAAACCGACTCTGACTGTCTTTTTTTATCTTTATAAAGCTTACGGCACTGTCTGGAGACACGGGATCCTGCAGCGTGTGCATGAATGCGGCCCTCGGGGTAATATGGCGGTATATCTTCAGCAGTTTCTGAGGGAGAGAACTTTCGGTGTCAAATTGGGAGATGCCCTATCCCCGCTGCAAATCCAAGAGGAGGGCATCCACAAGGGAATGTGATGAGTTGTACGCTAATCTCCCTCGCCCTCAATGGAATCACTTCTAACTTGCCAGCCGGTGTGGCTTCGTTGCTCTATGTTGATGACTTCATAATATACTCCTCTTCAACTCTTTTGCCAGCGTTGACACGTCGGATGCAGCTAGCAATAAACAGTGTGAACAACTGGGCTGGCCAGAACGGTTTTAGGTTTTCTCCTGACAAAACCGCAGCTCTTCTTTTTTAAGGCCGCTGTCGGCACGACCCTCCGCAGTTGTTGCTTCGTGGGGAGCCGCTTAATTTTGTGCACAGTGCAAAGCACCTCGGAATGATTTTTGACGACAAGCTATCGTGGAAGCCTCACTTGGCTACCCTCAAGGCGAACTGTACCAGGAGGATGAACCTTCACAAATGTGTCTCTGGTCTATCTTGGGGAGCGGATAGTGCCACTCTGCTCCGATTAAACCTAACGCTAATTAGGAGTAAGCTGGATTATGGCTGTATAATTTACCAACATGCAAAAGAAACTGCGCTAAAAACTCTGGACCCCGTACATAATGCCGCTATCGGACTCTGCACTGGTGCTTTCCGAACCTTCCCTACGGAGAGTTTGTGTGTGGAAAGTGGTGAACCTCCTCTCTGGCTCCGCCGTGTTCAGCTGAGCCTGCAATACCTAGCCCGACTTGACCAGCTGCCTCTGTCTCCGACGTGGGTTAGCGTACACGCACCCCTTGGAGGGCACCTTCCTTTCCCATATTTTCTACCTTCGTCTAGAGATTACCCGACATTAGTAGCCACGATGCAACTAAGACCCACGAGAGTCCTTCCGGTACTCTTTGACAACTCTCCAACATGGCGCCTACCAATGAAGACTTTCTGCCCCGGGTGCAGGATGCCAAAGAGTCGATGGAGTCGATGCCAGCTAACTTTCTCAAGCATATTTTTATGGAGCATGTGCTGGAGGTGCATGGGGAGTCTTTTAAGATCTTCACAGATGGTTCCGAAACAGGAAGAGCTGTAGGTTGTGCTGCTGTTTCCGGGGTGAGGTTGAGGGCTAGAAGATTGCTACCTGAGACCTCGAGCTTCACCGCGGAGCTCTATGGTGTCTTGGAGGGACTTCAACTAGTTTAGGAGCACCCGCATGATAAATTCACTGTTTTTATTGACTCGAAAAGCGTCATTGACTCTGCTCAGGCTTATGATACCACTCACCTCCTCATCGGCGAGATCGTCATGATGCCGGTGCAGCTTGTGCGTGAGCACAAATATGTGAAATTTTGCTGGGTGCCCGGACGCACAGGGTTCAATCTCGCGAGTTTCTACACCGCCCAACCCTCTCCCTCCTCCAAGCAGCTACAGCACCACCTCCAAACAGCTACAGAAATGTCAGGTTGAATTAGTTTAGGTTAGGTTAAGTTAAGTTAGTTCAAGGTTAACTTAGAAAAGTTTAAAAATGCCTGTTTTTGCGTGCCGAGATGGAGGGTCGAATAGCCAAACACCAGCGGTCGTTGTCAAAACTTATTATAATGATTTTATACAGGTTAACTTTGGCATTCCGCTCAAGTATCCACTTACTAAGTACTTGTATTGGTTATAATGCAGTGATTAATAATAAATGTATAACGAACAGATAGGTTAATAAACCTCAGAAGTACTACCTAGTTTGATAATTGGCGCGAATGGCAACTTTATGTGGCTGCTTGTAGGTGGAGGGAGAGGGTTGGGCGGTGTAGAAATTCGCGAGACTGGACCCTGGGCTGCCCGGACACGTGGGGGTGTCAGGCAATGAAAGAGCTGACCAGGAGGCGAAGCGAGTTGCGGATAGTAATCAGGAAGCTCTAAATCAAATGGTACCCTTTCGGGACTACTAGCCCGTGATCAGGGCCGCTGTAAGGCGTCTGTGGCAACAGGAATGGGACAACAGAACGGAAAACAAACTGAGAACTATTAAACAAACAGTTCTGGAATGGCCCTCGCCGAGGTGTCGCGTCTGCCGGGTGGAGGTGCTGCTCTGCCCTCTTCGCAGTGGACATACCTGACTGACCCACCGTTATCTAATGGAGCGACAACCTCCGCCGCGATGCAAGCGGTGACACGTTCCTCTGACCGTCAAACACATCCTTGCTGAGTGCCCGAGATACGCTGCTGACCGAAATGTATGGTTTCCAAACCTCCGTCCTTTTGCCGTGGGTGAGGTGTTGACCAAAATGCTCGCGGAGATCGATCGTGTAACTTTTAATGTGAATGCACTGGTGTTGTTTCTTGAGAAATGCAAATTGCTGTCGGAAATCTGATCGAAGATCACACTTGACCATCCCTATCGTTTTTGTATTTGTTATCTATACTTTCAAGAGCTCGGAAATGTATGTTTTCCTTGTGTAGTACTTGAAGAGATTTAACCGGAAGCCGCGCTTTAACGCATTATAGCCAGACGTGATATCGGCTTGGAAGTTTGAAGATGTAGATACTGTAATATGGCCGGGCGCGCTGCGTTGGTACCTCAGGGGTTTCAGCGTGGGTTAGGCGTCCGGCCATAAATGGGGGGGCAGCAGAAACCCCCTTCGGGGTTTGGCTGCTCAGTCCGTTTCGAATGTACTGTGTTGTGTACAAACTTTGATGGGGAGACACTTTAATTTTGAGTTGTAATTTTGATCATGATGCTCATATAATTTTTATGTTTCAAATAATAGTGATTTTCATCTTGTGTGGTAATTTGGAAAAGTCTGATACGAATTAAAATATGTGATCCTCGGTGCGATATAGTTTGAGTAACTGAAGCGCTAGCAAACCCATGTTACTACTACTACTACTACTGCTACTACTACTTCAGACTAGAATTAATCTTTAAAATTGACGGACAAATTTGGGAACTTTAATGTTGTTGGATTTCCACTTAATCCATCATTGATGGCAGGCGTAGTTGAGTAGAATTTCCTGGTTTAATGAGATCATCCCAGGCCCCTGTCGGTCCGGGAGTCATTTTAATGTTTTTGTTGGAAAAGGACCCTTAGTTGGTGGACTATTCGGTCTTAACATTTTGTGGCACTACGGACAATAATTCCCCCCCCCGGGGGGGCCAGAATTTTCCATTTTCTCCCGATTTTGACCCCACATAAAAAGAGAACAAATGGGAAATGGAAAAAAGCCCAATTTGAGTTTGTTAGAAATGTTTCAAGGATTCTAAAACTGTCTTTGTTTTTGTTTTAGCGTCAAAACTGAAGGAGGAGTTTCATGTTGAAATATCAACATCAGTGAAAAGCACCCAAAATTTGTAATTTTTTCCCGATTTTGACCCCATATAAAAAGAGAACAAATGGGAAATGAAAAAAAGCCTAATTTGAGTTTGTTAGAAATGTTCAAAGGATTCTAAAACTGTCTATGTTTTTGTTATAGCATCAAAACTGAATGAGGTGTCCCGCCGTCCGGCTTTGCGGCGAAACTTCCAGAATATAGTTAAAGAAGTCAAAGTTCCAACTCTTGGAGATCTTAATTAAAAATAGGAAGACTAATGACGCAACGCTTAGACTCATTTTGTACTAATTATGTACTAATTGGATGATAAAAGTGAACGTTTCGACCAACTAGCAGTGGTCATTTTCAACACTGTAAAAGTAAAGATAACAAATCAGACAACATCATTCAGAAAATTACAATGGTAAAAACAAGCATGAAATTGGAAACATTTGCTAACAAACTATTTGTAGGGGATAGGCAGACTGCATATCATTGAGCTTTGGCTTTAGTCTATAAATGAAAAGAGATTCTAATATTCTGAGTTCTATTGGGTTACTTCCTCGGCCTAATACTTCAAAATCAGATAGTCTAACAGGCAGGTCGCATTTTTCTGCATGTGTGCGTATTGCAGAGTGAGAAGGTGCTGATAAAAGGTTATTAGTACGGTGACTCCGTCCAGCATGCTCAGCCACACGAATACGCAGGCTACGGGATGTAGATCCAACGTATTCAGATGCACCACATCGTGCACAACTATGCTTGTATACAACCGAGCTAAGCATGCCTTTAGGAAGTTTATCCTTAAATTTGAAAAAAGATCCAACTGACAAGGAATTGACAAGAATAAATTTGAAATCACACTGCGTAAAAAACTTCGATAAAAGGAGGGATAGTTCAGATTTTAGTTTTTCCGATTGCGCACCAAAGTACAATAGTGAAACGTAACATTGTTTTCTATCAACAGAGGCAACCGATGGAACATTTGTGCGAATAGACGAGAGAAATTTTCTAATTGAGTCGTCTACTAGGCGAACAGGGAACCCATTCTCAACAAAATAATTCTTTAAGAACATAAATTCCTCGTGAAGGAAACCAAATGTGCTGCAAACACTATAAGCCCTATACAGTAATGTTTTGATACCATTTATTTTGAATTGAAAACAGCAAAAACTAAAAAAACTCAATCCTAAACCAGTAAATGTTGGTTTTCGATAGACTGCACATTCAAAACTATGACCCATTCTATGAACATTGACATCTAAAAAAGGGAGGCAATTATCTCTTTCTGTGTCCATGGTAAATTTGATATTCGGGTGCTTATTATTCAAGTAATCTAGAAATAATGAACAATGGTGTTGGCCTCGGAACAAAATGAACGTATCGTCTATATACCGCTTGTAAAAGGCTGGCTTAAATTCAATAGGACATTCCTCAATGAACTATCCCTCCTTTTATCGAAGTTTTTTACGCAGTGTGATTTCAAATTTATTCTTGTCAATTCCTTGTCAGTTGGATCTTTTTTCAAATTTAAGGATGAACTTCCTAAAGGCATGCTTAGCTCGGTTGTATACAAGCATAGTTGTGCACGATGTGGTGCATCTGAATACGTTGGATCTACATCCCGTAGCCTGCGTATTCGTGTGGCTGAGCATGCTGGACGGAGTCACCGTACTAATAACCTTTTATCAGCACCTTCTCACTCTGCAATACGCACACATGCAGAAAAATGCGACCTGCCTGTTAGCAGGGTGCGTACAGGCATGGAAAAGCATGGAAAGTAGTTGAATTTCGAAAATAAAATTCAAGGCCTCGAAAGTAGTGGAATTTTAAAAATGGTCATTGAAAGTCATGACATTTTAGGATTTTCGTGAAAAGAAAATTTTACTGTTGAAAATTTTCGTTCCGTTTGGTCCGCGTTGAGCGAGGCGTTGTCAGTAACCTTCGAGTGTTACTTGGGCTCTGATTGGTTGATACAGCTACGTCTTTAGTGTCCGCGATTTTGATTGGGTCTCAGGCGTCACGTGAAACCAAACGCGCTCAGTGTGACTGAAGACACGCGCTCGCTCGGACCATTGTTGACCTGTCGCCAATGTTGAACATTTTCGAGCTGAGTTTTTATCATCGGTCTTGACCGTGTGTGCGACTAGAGTTACGGTGCCGAGACTGAGCTGAGGAATTATCGTCATGCCAGGCAGTTGTTCTTTCAACAACTTGTGGTTGCGAGACAAAGACTTTCAACAATGGATAGCACCGCATCCCAAACTGAAAACAATGGCGGTTTGCACCGCGTGCGAGTCGGAGTTCGACATCGCCAACAATGGAATAGCGGCGGTGAGGAGTCATGCAAAAGGAACAAAGCATGCCAAGAACGTGAAAGCTCAGACGACGAGACTTGCCAACCCGAAGATCGGGGATTTTTTCGTGACTTCCCAACCATCGACCGATCCTCCGACGCCTGCTGAGGGCAGTTCGGAGGCTCAGACTGAGAGCAGTGAGAGCAAGCAGCTCATGGAAGTCAACATGGGTGAGAACACCATCGTGGCGCAGAGAGTGGTCATGGACCACATCAAACATGTAGGAGGTATCTCCAAGGTTGACATTTCCAAGAAACTCCTCTTTTCAGCTTCACAGGGCAGACAGCGCTATCAACACTACCTGGATCAAAAGAAGGAAGAGGCAGAGAAGCAGAAGAAGGGAGAGAAGAGGAAGAGAGAACTGGATGAAGTGGAGAACCTGAAGACAAAACGGAAGAGGATGGAGGAGAGTCTGCAAGCGCTGGTGGAGGATGCTGACAGCTTTGCACGGAAGGCAGAGGACAAGAATGATTTGCGCCTACTGGCAAAGTCAAATGCATTGAGGAAATCAGCCAAAGACAAGCAAGAACAACTCAAGGGGCTGAATGCGGAAATTAATGACAAACTTAATGCACTGGCAAATGCATAGCAGATGCTATTGAACTGTCCAGCATGACTGTTTGGTGTTGTGATGATCATTTACACATTTATGAAAACAAGACCTGCAAGTAATGATGAATGTTCTGTGAAGTTTATGACTGAAATACATTTATTGTGCTGCAATTTAACTTTGTGTGACATTACTTTGGGCAGAGAGAGGTAGTGAAAATGTGATTTGGTTGGCATAAAAAGTCATGAAAAAGTAGTGGAATTTTGAACCTCAGAGCCTGTACGCACCCTGTGTTAGACTATCTGATTTTGAAGTATTAGGCCGAGGAAGTAACCCAATAGAACTCAGAATATTAGAATCTCTTTTCATTTATAGACTAAAGCCAAAGCTCAATGATATGCAGTCTGCCTATCCCCTACAACTAGTTTGTTAGCAAATGTTTCCAATTTCATGCTTGTTTTTACCATTGTAATTTTCTGAATGATGTTGTCTGATTTTTTATCTTTACTTTTACAGTGTTGAAAATGACCACTGCTAGTTGGTCGAAACGTTCACTTTTATCATCCAATTAGTACATAATTAGTACAAAATGAGTCTAAGCGTTGCGTCATTAGTCTTCCTATTTTTAATTAACTTCCAGAATTAACTGGCACAAAAGACATAGTCTTACCCAATAACTTTAAGGAGGTCAGGGAAACTGCAAGTAAAACGATTTATGACGAATGGAAACAAAAAATAGGAGGCTCACCTGAAGATCTTCGAAGATAATATTCAGGCGAACATCTCCTCAATTAAGCCGGCTGTCTAGAACTGTATGCCCCGGAAGCAGGGGTCGAAAGAGGTCAGAGCACGCATAGGCACACGCGCTCGCGACCAAGTCGTGTCGGCATCTGAGTTGGCAGCCAGTTGCGGCGTCCTCATCATGCTCGAATCCGTCGATAAGTGTTCGGATTCGCTCAAGAAAACAAGACGAACAATTCATTTATGTTCATGATGTTAGTCGCCAGGAAAGTGAAGCACTCCCACCATTGCCCAGGTTTGTCATAAATTGTTAGCGTTTTACTTTTTAGGCTTGTTTAAATTGGGATACAGCCTTTGTCCTTTATTATGCAAGGTATTGGATGACTTGCACAGGACTTCAGCAATGAGCAATGGCTGGATTTGCGACACAATCCCGGCAAAGAAAAAAAACGGAGTTTTCTAAAGAAACTTCCGTTACACAAAAACATTTACATATTAAAGTTTCCTTCCAGCGAAAGCATGGAAAGGACATTCGTATTATTTATGAGCATTTAAATTTTAATAGCAAACAATTAGGAAAGGAAACTATACGTGACCTTTCTTTATTAAATAAGCCAGCTTGCTACGTTGCTGGCTCGCTGCCTGCCTTTTGGGCCGGGCAGCAGACGCAGCTTCGGGTTCCTCGGACTGGTCCGAGGAGGCCGATTCAGAAGAAGAATGCTGACCGCTAGGGCGCTCAAGAGAAATAGAACTACCCTCACGAGAAAAGGAACTCTCGGGAGGCTCGAGCCGAGGATGCAACTCCTCACCCGAACTCCCTTCTGCGCTTTCCCACCCATCCTCTGAAGCAGTAGTAGAAGTAGTCAACTCCAAAGGGTATAGAAGAGAAATTTTAACAGCAGTTTCAGAGTTGTCAGCTTTAACTATTCTAACAACACGGACCTTGCCATCGCGTCCAGGAAGCAGCGCGATGATGCGAACTAAGGTCCAAAACGGTCTAGGTCTTATAGGATGCTTAAGCAGGACAACCTGACCTACAGATAAAAACTTGTTATTGAGAGGTAGAAATCTAAGCGGATAAGGACCGCGCAAAGAAAGTAAATATTGCGTATACCAGATCTCCCGGAACTTGGCCACCATTACGTCGCGCCTCTCTAGGGCAGAGAGCAAATGCTCACGGCGCTCACCGTCTTCGGTTTCCAAGTCCGGAATCTCATCTGACAGGATGAAAGAATTAGAAGTAGGGTACAGTTGAAGGAATTGGATAGGCATAATAGGCAAGATAGTATCCCCCGTCTCAGTGTAAGAAAGAGGACGCCGATTGAGATTAAGGGTAATATCAGAAATGGCAGTAAGGAAGGAAGAATAAGGATAGGTACTACGACCAAAAAGTTTGTACAAGCAATCCTTAATGGATTTGAACAAACGCTCCCAGATCGCTCCAAATTGAGGACTATAGATCGGGATAGATTTAAATTTGACGTTAAAGGTGCGAAAACGATGTTTATACAAAGAAGAAGTTAAAACTTCCGACAGAAGATCAGGAGCCGCTAAGAAAGTTCTAGCGTTATCGGAAAACACAGTATTAGGGACGCCCTTTTCGTTTGTGAAACGAATGAAGGCGAAACAAAATTCTTCCAACGTCATGGAAGGAAGAAGCTCGATATGAATAGCTCTGGTTTGGAAACATGTGAATAATAACAGATATACCTTTTGTTTATGACCAAAAGGATCTAACACCCAGAAATGGGCAGAAAGTCCATTCCCGTTGTGGCGAAAGGCCTTACAAAGTTTACACGAGTGTCAGGTAAGGCAGGAGGATCAGGATAGGAGAAGGCTTTTGCGTTTACCCTTTTGCAAACTATGCACTTGGATAACACGCTACGAACAACACGCTTACAGCGCGGTATCAAGTAACCGTCCAGTTTGAGCTTCTGCACGGTGGTGTCAATACCTTGATGATTTAAAATTTTATGCGTATGCAAAATTAACAGATTGGTCAAATGAGAAGAGCTAGACAACAGAATAGGATTTCTAGTGTTATAATCCAACTTTTCAGCGGCAACAATACGGCTGCTAGATCTAACTAAACCGTGAGAGTCAAGAAACAGGTTAAAGGATCTGACCAGCAGAGGCGGACGAGGACTTTTGTTTGTTAAGGCCTCGATCTCGTCTGCGAAATGCGCTTTTTGCATAGAAGAAATAAGATACAGAAATGCTCGCAGTTTAGCCTCACCCCGCTCTGCACGCCTAAAAATAGCGACAGCTCTAAATACTTTCTCCATCGTACCCAATAGTTTGGGATAGGTGGAAAATCGCTCAAGCTCCACAATAGAAGTTCCACGTGGGGGATCAATATTAACTGCGATACATGCATCAGAAACGAATTGGTGCGGAATGCAACCCAAGTGTCCCTTGGGCCATTTATCTCTACTTTCTCTTATCCAAGAACGACCTTCTAACCATAACATTTTACTTTCTAAAAACTTAGCAGCTTTGACACCACGTGTCAGCATGTCTGCCACGTTAAACATAGTGGGAACATGCTCATAGCTGAAGGAAGCCAAAGTTTTACATTCTAATGTCTTACGCATGGCTTCTACGTCTTTTAGTCTGTTGCTTACAAATACATTTTTTCGTGGAGGTTTGCCGCTCAACAACCAAGCTAGGGTGACTTGGGAGTCCGTTAAAATTATTACGCTAGAGACTTTATAAGTGAAATTAACATCACACATTAGAGATACAAGACATTGATAGGCCAGAAATACGGCCAAAAGTTCAAGAGAAGGAAGAGTTCTTTGGCGAGGAGGCGAAACCTTAACTTTAGAGAACAGAAGCGTTCTGCGTTCCTCTTGGACGCCGTAAATACAGGTGCCAAAGGCGCTAGCACTAGCATCACAAAACACAACAAGTTTAACATTTTTGGTTTCGTCCAAATTCATTCTAGGGAACTCGAAATTACTCAACTCAGAAAACTCCTGACAATAATCACGCCAGTCCTTGCATAAGTCGTCTGGAACATTTTGATACCATCCCAGCCTCAAAGGCGTCAACCTACGTAAAATGAGTTTACCACGTACCGAAAAAGGAAGCAAAACCCCTAATGGGTCATTCAGTGACGCAACTTCAGACAATATGCTCCTGCGCGTTTTACAGGAAGAATCCAAACTTTTCACGGACAGAGAAAGAAGATCAGAGGAAGAATTATAGTTATACCCCCAGCACTCTGGAGTGCACTTCGGCACTACAAAGAGCAGGGTCAATTTGCGAAAGAAGTTCAGAATTATTGGATTGCCATTTGCGTAACTGAAACCCACTCTCCTCAAAGGCTCGGTTAGCGCGATGAAACGTGCTAAGCGCAAGCTCAGGACTATAAGTTGTAAAGACTAAGTTATCGACGTACAGCTTATTTGCCATAACGTCTCTAATTACTAAATCAGTTAAAGTATTAGCATGAAGTTTAAGAAGATAATTAAGGATATAAGGAGATGCAACAAACCCGAACAACAACGTCGTGTATCGGAAGTACTGAAATTTGCCATCCTTGTAAAGGACAAAGCTAAATTGATTTCGGTCAAATTCCCAGGCTAATTTTACCTGAAGGAAAGCTTTAAAAATGTCAGAAAGCAGCACTATGGAGTTAGTTCGAAAATACACCCAGAGACCCAATAAATTGTTCATGAGATTAGGACCTACATACGAGGCTTCATTCAGACTTGGCAACTTTCCGACCCTCAGAGAGCAGTTAAAGACAGGGCGAATTTTAGAGGTTTCGACATGTTCACGCACGACTAGCCGGTGCGGAATCCATTTATGCACTCGCACATCCAAGGATTTGAAAGGCAAAGGTTCTATTATCCCTAATTCGAGCTGCTCAAGGAAAACATCAATATACTCCTTCTCAATCCCCCTACGAGCATTATCAGCTGCAACTTTACGTGCAAGATACCTTGCTAGCCCGAAACTATGGGGAACTTTAGCTAACAAATTACGATTCCACGGCAACTGGATCGAATACCTGCCTTCCGCATAAATGACACTACTTTTGAAATCCTCCAATTCTTTGTCATACTCTTCCTCTTTAGAGGGCACCCCTATGAGCTCCAAGTCCAACAGTTTATCAAGACCTGCTTGCACATCACATTGCTCGGTAACGTCCAACACGGAAGAACATACTTTAGGAGTTTCAAAAAAGGCCTTTAGAGTACTACGGTAACGATTTTGGTTTAATTTACATTTAGACTTTTTTCTTTTAGGTTTTGATTTGGTTGCGATAGCAGAAGAATAAGAAGCTTTACTCAAATTAGTATTAGCAGCCTTGGCAACAGAAGTTGACGAGCAACTGTCTATCGTCTCAGCTTCAGAGGCAACGACATGAGATAAAGAGGACTTATAACATTTTAAGTCCCCGAAAGGTAGGAACCCATTAGAAACGCGCATGACCTTATAGTCAGCAACTTGTTGCAAATCAAGAACCCTAAGCGCTTGAAGAGCATCGACACCTAAAATGCCGTTGACTTGGATACTATCCTCAATTATTTCCGGAAAGGAAGTGGACAACGGAAGCTTAGTTTTGAACAGAGCAAGTTTAGATTGCAAACCTTTCATTCCCATCTGCAGGTTTAAGTTCTGCATGGCGAAGACATCAAGCTCGTACTTCTCACTGTCTGGAAGCACGAGTTCAATGTTAATTTGCTAACCCCTTAACGGGACAGAAGCGCCTACAGTGTTAACAGTAAGTTCCTACAAGTCAACTGTAGAACAATCAGGGATTACAGTAGCTAAGTCGATAAGCGACTTTTGGCTACCAGTATCGATTAAAAAATTAATTCTTCTAACTACCCCGCCATACTTAGTAGAAAGAGCTACGAGAGGGCACATCCGGAGACGTGCCTTTAACCGTCATGAGGAGGCGGCAGCAAGGGTAGAGAATGCTACAAATTTGGGACACAACGGGCTAACATGAGTGTTAGCTTTGCACAAAGAGCAAGAAAATGGAAGACCCTTAACTTTTGCAGGGCACTCTGAGTTTAAATGTTTGCTACTTGGACAAACGGTACATAATTGTAACTCACCAACCGTTTCACGCGTTTTACGTGAGTGTCAAACTTCTTACAAGAAAAGGACGAGTGGCCAGTTTGATTACAGAAACGACACACCTTAACACTGGGCAACTTATCGAGCACCGGAGAAGGTCTATTTTTATCCCTAACTTCTGCTCGGGTTATTCCCCCCACCCTCTCATTGCGGAAGGGAAGAGATGGTTTAGGTTTGGTTTTTGTTTCGAGAAGAGAGAGCACCTGATGTGCATTCTCAAACATTTCTAAGGAAAAGAAACTCGCTTTAAAATAGCGAAGGAGTTCCAAGAGAAAGAAGTCAGGAAGTTTAGTTTTAATAACGGCATAAAACAGTAGGTTTCCAGACTTCTCGCTACAGAAGTCTAAACCCAGCTTTGATAGCTCGAGAAGACGAAACTTAACCTTAGAGAGAAAAGACCCTATTTCGGCTAAGCTTTGAACACCGGGACAACTAATTAACCCATCATGAGCCAGAGAAATTAACTTGTCAGCATTTAGAAAATCTTGCTTGAGGAAAGCCCAAGCAGATCGGAAACTAGACTCTTCATTAGGAAGACCCTCAACAAGACTGAGAGCCCTCCTCTGAAGCTGATTTTTCAAAAAGATAAATTTTTGCCCCTCACTCATATTAGGATAAGCTTGAAGGGCATTAAGAAATGACTCCTGAAAGTGAAGGAAAGCAAAAGGACAGACCTCATTGTCGCTAAACTTCTTCAACGTCAACTGAGGGGCTCTAAAGATATTCAAAGGAACATCAGAAATTGAAACCTTATTAGACACAGAAGTAGGAACGGTATCACTTAAGTTTGACACCTGGGAAGTTGAAATTGAATTTTTAAGTTCAGCTAAAAGCTCTATCACCTGCACCTCATACTCGGCTCGCCTAGTCACCTCCTCATCAGACACCTCATCAACATCAGAACGTATAGAAGAGGACAGCTGTCTATAGGCCTGTAGAAGGCCACTCAACTGAGGAACTGCTTCCACACGGAAGGCTAGGTCACAGCCAGGCGAAAGAACTTTTTTACGAATAGCAGTTATACTACATTTTAAGCTCCGCATTTTTATGCTCAGGGCTGTAGAATTACTATTTTCACTCACTATGATAAAAAATGCAATTGTTAGGCTTATCAGGAAAACTGTTACCTAATTAAATACAGGTCTACACTTATTAAGTGGACAGATTACATCCCTTTAGAAACACGGAAAAATGCTAATGGCACAGAAAAATACAAAAAATTTCAATCACCCCACCAGGCACTTTTAAATTCACAACATTTTTTTTTGTTTACGTTTACACTTTACAGCTACACAAATTTCAAAATTAGCCTTAAATAATTTAGGCTTTCACTTACACAATCTTTATAAGAGTGAACCTAAAAGGGGCTTAGACAAGGTAAAAAAAAGGCTAGAACCTATAAACGTAAGGTCCAGCAGCGAATACCTTGCCTAAAAATACAACACAGGTATCACTCAACTCAACTAATGAGACCTTAAAACTACTGAGATCCGACACCGACCCCGGCTATCCGGATAGCACAGCGACAGCACAATTTAATGAAATATATATAGTTTGTAGTTTTTAATGAAGAAAGTTTATTAAAAAGGAAACGAAAATATGCAAGAAGAAGAAAAAAAAAGATACCAGGATTTTATCCTGTCGAACTCCAGCCAAGCTCCAACGTCAAAAGGACGGCACTGTAAAAAGCCGGCTGAATTGACGCTTAGTCAAAACTGCTTTCAGCAGCTTTAAGAGAATTTATATTTTTAAGTGAAGAATTGATATTAACTTCGAAAGAAGCTGAAGAATATTATCTTCGAAAAAAGAACTATGTCCCGCCGTCCGGCTTTGCGGCGAAACTTCCAGAATTAACTGGCACAAAAGACATAGTCTTACCCAATAACTTTAAGGAGGTCAGGGAAACTGCAAGTAAAACGATTTATGACAAATGGAAACAAAAAATAGGAGGCTAACCTGAAGATCTTCGAAGATAATATTCAGGCGAACATCTCCTCAATTAAGCCGGCTGTCTAGAACTGTATGCCCCGGAAGCAGGGGTCGAAAGAGGTCAGAGCACGCATAGGCACACGCGCTCGCGACCAAGTCGTGTCGGCATCTGAGTTGGCAGCCAGTTGCGGCGTCCTCCTCATCATGCTCGAATCCGTCGATAAGGGTTCGGATTCGCTCAAGAAAACAAGACGAACAATTCATTTATGTTCATGATGTTAGTCGCCAGGAAAGTGAAGCACTCCCACCATTGCCCCGGTTTGTCATAAATTGTTAGCGTTTTACTTTTTAGGCTTGTTTAAATTGGGATAAAGCCTTTGTCCTTTATTATGCAAGGTATTGGGTGACTTGCACAGGACTTCAGCAATGAGCAATGGCTGGATTTGCGACAGAGGAGATACATTTTGAAATATCAATACCAATAAAATTTCAATACCTAAAAACCAATATGTCAATTTTTTCAAAAACTTAAGACTAAATCAAAAAATGAATAGAATCAATTGTGTTTCTTTTAAAAGGTTACATATCATAGTCAAATTTCATAAGAATCGGACTGAAAAAAATAAATTTCATTAATACATACATACATACAAATACCGGGCTTATCCTCCCTATGGGAGGGTAGCCGACAGCAGGCCACAATCACCACACTTAGTCACTAGGAGGCGAGAGAGGCAGCACTGACGCACCTGAACTGCCAGGATCAGCAGCAGCCCAGCACAACCACCTTCCACAGTCAGGCCCGACAGCCATAGCTGGTTTACCCTGACCGCTTCATTGAGTGCAGCCCCTCCCCCCGCACAGGACAGGTCAACCCCATCACACGCGGGAAGCTTCCAGTAACGCTTCAAAAAATAAAATTACCTTCTTATACACTGCCCCCACTCACTTCTGTCCGCAACCATCCCTCTCGCCACGTCCTCAGTCAGACCCCTCTCATACAAAGCACGTCTCACCCCATCCATCCAACTCATCCGTGGTCTACCTCGCGCTCGAAGACCACTCACTTCCGACATATATATCTTTTTCACGAGCCGCTCAACATTCATTCTCTCAACATGCCCAAACCATCCAAGCACTCTTTCATCCACTCGCCTGCTCAACTTTTTGATAACACCCGTCTGTCCCCTAACCAACTCATTCCTGATCCTATCTCTTCTAGTTACTCCATACATGCTCCTCAGACACTTCATCACAAACACATCCAACTTCCTCCTCTCAGCTGCTCTCAACCCCCAGGACTCTGCTCCATACAACAAAACTGGCACAATCAAGCTTTCATACAGTCCCCTCTTAGCATTCATACTCAAACTCCTGCATTCAAAAACTTTCCTCATTGCACCCAATGTCTTACAGCCTTCACTCACTCGATGCCTCACTTCTACTTCCATACTATCCTTAACAGTCACATCCGACCCGAGGTACCTAAAATGCTCTACCTCCTCTAAAACTTCACCATTCAACCATTCACCATTGCACCATTGCAAGAACATAAATTTCATTTATGGTAGAAAAAAAAATTTCATTTATTTATTTATTTTGGAAATCACAATTTTCAGTGTGAATATGAAGTTATGTATGGAACTTATCGAAATAAAAATTAAAACTGCATTGATTTACACAAATTATTCATTATATTACACTTCAACAGAAAATTTCGTTTTCTGCTTATATCCAACACTTCTAACTTTTAACGTTCAACCTGAAACTAGTCCTCGAGTTTTGATGCTAGAACAAATTCAAAGACAGTTTTAGAATCCTTGAAAAATTTCTAACAAACTCAAATTCGGCTTTTTCCAAATTCGAGTTTTTTGAAAAAATTTATAGCTCTGAACCCAAAAAACTGTTGTTGGGTTAGCAATTTTTCAAAAATTTGGAAAAAAAATTTGAATATGAAAAAAAGGCGAATTTGAGCTTGTTAGAAATCTTTCAAGGATTCTAAAACTGTTTTTGTTTTTGTTCTAGCATCAAAACTGAAGAAGGAGTTTCAGGTTGAAATTTCATAAAAATAAACCAAAAACACCTTTTTCGTGAAAAAAATAAGGCCTAAATCGAAAAATTGACACGAGTAAAAAAAGTTTACTTTCACAAAAGACATATGCTGGCCAATTTTCAAACGAATCGGACGGAAAAAGTTCTCCACCTGGGATGATCTCCTTAAACTAAGATCAATTCCAACGTTTGTTGTGTCAGTTCTTTTCTAAAGAAATGTTTCACTCTGAAATTCGCTATCATTTCCCGAAATAGCTAGCGCTTTAAAAACTGCTGTGAAATGCGAAAGGATTTCGTGAAAATTTTACTTTTTAAGGATCTAGTATGAAGAAATAATTCATATTTCAGTCCGCTGTATCGAAATCGTAATAGAGAACGTGCTTTCCTATTTTAGTGTTTTAGTCGGCAAAAATACGGATTTTGAGCTTCCAGAATTAACGAGGTCAACTACCACTGTTGAAAACTGTTATTGGATTAGTTTGGCCGTTACAAATTTAGCCAGAAATATACGTTAATTTCTATATTGCAAGATTTTGATAAGCATTGCGAGCAAATTATCAATAGGTAACTGAAATTCACTCCTTATGTCGTGCAAAGCGACACTATGGCAATGGCACGCAACAATTATCAATAACGCCTCAAGCAAAACGTGAGTGCTGTGTCACCGATGTGAATATTCGAGTGTTGCTAGACCAAAAAGTTTTTTAACTAATGATAGATATTAAGGAAATTTCCGCAGAGAGAGAGTTTACCGAAACTAACCTCGAGTAAGAACTAATCTCGTACGGATAGATTTATGAAATTATTTGATTGAGGTGTGGTATCTTCATCCTTTCACTGCTTTCAACTGTTCAAACACTTGATGTGGGGGGGGGGGGACAACAATTATCTTCGTGCATTGTACGTTTTTTAGGGTTCATGTGTATAGGATCGATAGGTTCCGAGAGGTGAAACCCAGACAATCTTTGACTTAAGAGTGGGCTGCAAGTGCTGTTCGAGCGCTAAGTATAGAGATACGAGAAGGGATGTAGGGTTTAACCGGATAAGGGACATGAGCGGATGTTTGAGAAAATGTTGCCAGACGGGCAAGAAGACTTTTAAAGTTATGAAGTTAATAGTGTACTTGACAATCATTGGATTTATTCCTGAGCACAACAAGGTCTTGCTTGAGCAGTAAGGAAAATCACAAGTTTCTACCCTGATTTGGATTTATTGGATCTTTTTCAGATATGTAAGCCCAGCCACTAATGCCACACATGAGTTCACCCCCTTGTAACTTTCGAAATATTGCATCTATCGACTTCAAATTACTCTCAAACGAAAGAAAAAAACATTCTTTCGTTTGAGAGTAATTTTAAGTCGAAAGGTGCATTTTTTCGTAAGTTACAAGTGGGTGAACTTATGTGTTGGATTAGTGGCAGGGCTTAGCTGGAAAAGATCCGATTAATTTTGGGGACAAAGCATCCTAAGAGAAAAAATCGTGAGATGGTCATCTTCAGGAATTGTGGTAAGCCAGTCGGCCGTTTTTTTCTTTTGAGTTCAGGTAAAGAATTGAGTCAAGTAATAAATAATGGGCCTCAAGTAGGAAGCAGACAAGGACACCTCCAATAATCGGTTCCATTCACACCGGGTTCCATCGTATCTATTTCGACCATTCAGCACAAGCACGGAAGTGAACTAAAACAGAGACGTCCTCGTCAAGAGGAAACGTGGAAGTGGAAAAAGTGCTCAAAGACTGAGATAAATCGTGAAATTTTCACTCGTAAGAAGAAACCACATTCAAATAGGTAAAGGTCAGAACACTTCAGCATGAAAACGGAAGAATCAATATGGAAACGAAGTTCACTAGAAACTCATGAAACGCGATCTAAAAAATAGCCTACAATGATAAACCTTCATTAGTAGCGGGTTATGCATACAATGGCAACCTCGATATCTCGGAAGAAACGGCCCTCCTTACACACCCCGGTGACAACTACAGGGGCTCGGTGCTACTGTAGCGTGAGGTCTACCGCTAGGTATCGCCTACCCAGGTGCAGTTTGGGATGTGCAAATTCAGTGTTTATCTCTACATTAAATGTCTCTAAATAAGTTTATCCATTAGTAACCTAACCTCACGCTATAGTATTAGCTAGAGGTAGATCTCTTGCTAAAGTGGGATAGACATCACGCTATAGTAGCACCGGAGACTCGCCCCGGCAGCCGATTTGAATAATTAACCTTCGTCAGGAGTTGAAAATCCTAAGCCATTTGATGTGCAAGAACTAATTAGCCATCTGTAGATGACCGTAAGTTTAGTTATGAAACATATTTATGACTGTTGAAATATTAGAAATATATTTGATTAAGTAAGCCTTTTTGTCATCCACGATGATTGACTTCCTGAACACAAAACCGTTGTCAGTTTCTGCTAGCACACCGACAGTTTTCTGAGGCAACTTACTCCATGATAATTCATAATTGCATCGTTTAGTTATAGGCAATACGACCTATTAGCTGATGAATGTGATGATGGTGGGGATAATTGTTAGTTAACTATGATGCAACTGCCGTGAACACAACACCTGCTGATGCAGTAACTAGTGGCAGAACATTTATGATGCAACTAGTGGCAGAAAACACCTGCAGACGCAGTAACTAGTGACAGACAGCACCTGCAGACGCAGTAACTAGTGAGAGACAACACCTGCAGACGCAGTAACTAGTGGCAGACAACTGATGATGCAACTAGTGACAGACAACACCTGCAGACGCAGTAACTAGTGACAGACAACACCTGCAAACGCAGTAACTAGTGACAGACAACTGATGATGTAACTAGTGGCAGACAACACCTGCAGACGCAGTAACTAGTGGCAGACAACTGATGATGCAACTAGTGGCAGAAAGCACCTGCAGACGCAGTAACTAGTGTCACACAACAACACCTGCAAACGCAGTAACTAGTGGCAGACAACAATACCTGCAGACGCAGTAACTAGTGGCAGACGCAGTAACTAGAGGCAGATAACACCTGCAGACGCAGTAGCTAGTGGCAGACAACACCTGCAGACGCAGTAACTAGTGGCAGACAACAACTGCAGTTGCCGTATATTGATTTGAGAAGAAAGACTAAAAACTTGACATTGTTTTGTAATATCGATTATTCTGAATTTCTAAACTTTGGGAGGCAGAAAATTTTTTTCCATCAGAGAAATAAAAATATTCTGTTACATTCACACAAAATTAGTCAAAACAATCAACACATATTTTAAGGCTGCCTGATTTATTTTTATGATCAGTTGCTGGAATTAAAAGGAAGGAATTTCCACTTTACTTTTCAATTACACCGAACAACAACATGCTGACTTCCACTGTTGATGCTATATCGCTTCTTATATTCACATTAATGTGAATATCAATACATTACCGTTTTTTTCTTATTGTTACGTTGTGGTGTTTGTTGTTATGGTGCTGGTGTAGGGACGGTGCTGGTGTAGGTACGGTGCTGGTGTAGGTACGGTGCTGGTGTAGGTACGGTGCTGGTGTAGGTACGGTGCTGGTGTAGGTACGGTGCTGGTGTAGGTACGGTGCTCGTGTAGGTACGGTGCTGGTGTAGGTACGGTGCTGGTGTAGGTACGGTGCTGGTGTAGGTACGGTGCTGGTGTAGGTACGGTGCTGGTGTAGGTACGGTGCTGGTGTAGGTACGGTGCTCGTGTAGGTACGGTGCTCGTGTAGGTACGGTGCTCGTGTAGGTACGGTGCTCGTGTAGGTACGGTGCTCGTGTAGGTACGGTGCTCGTGTAGGTACGGTGCTGGTGTAGGTACGGTGCTGGTGTAGTTACGGTGCTGGTGTAGGTACGGTGCTGGTGTAGGTACGGGGCTGGTGTAGGTACGCTGCTGGTGTAGGTACGGTGTTGGTGTTATGGTGCTGGTGTAGGTACAGGGATGTAGCTCCGTACCCACACCAGCACCAAAATTTTAATGAATGTATTGACTAAAACATCAAAGAACTGATTGATGCAGTAAAAAAAACGTAGGAAGTGATAATAATGCAAATGGCATCAACAATGAGAGGTGGCATGTTGTCCTACGGAGCATTTCTCTCGCGATTGTTTAACTCAACTAGAAAATGAATTAGTTACCGTTGGGTAGAATAATCAATCACAACACTTGGAAAAGAAATTTGCCCACTGGAAAAGAAATAAAATCGAAAACAAATTATGAATGCTTTCTCTTCTTGTGGAATTTGAAATTTTATCGAGATTTTTCAATGCCTGAACTTAACCTCTAACCTTTCCAGGAAAGAAAATTAGGAGAAATCCACATTTAAATATTTATTTCATGCATATTTGAGTAGTTTGGAGGTGAACATCAAAAAAACTCGCCAAACGGGGCGCACCCGGATAAGCGCGACCTACGGTCGAATAGGCAGAAGCCCAACAAAGTTAGTTTTACTAAGATTCAGTAGTGAGAATTTTCACACTTTAAGAGTTAAATTTGAAAGTTGAAGAGGTTATTTCGATAGGCCACAGCCTGAATTTAATTTGACTTTCATGGGTTTATTTCGATAGGCCAGAGCCTGATTTAAGTTTGAAGTTGAAGTTTATTTCAATCGGCAACAAAGCCGAGTTAAATTTGAAGTCGAAAGGTTTTATTTCGAACGGCAACAGCCAGAGTTAACTTTGAAGTTGATGAGTATTTCGAACGGCAACAGCCAGAGTTAAATTTGAAGTTGAAAGGTTTTATATCGAACGGCAACAGCCAGGGTTACCTTTGAAGTTGAAAGGTTTTATATCGAACGGCAACAGCCAGGGTTAAATTTGAAGTTGAAGAGTATTTCGAACGGCAACAAAGCCTAAGTTAAATTTGAAATTGAAGGAGTTTAAAATTTAATATTTCCTCCGACGAGTGAAACTGTCTCTCTCCACAAACAAAAAATGCTAGGTTCCTTGAAATAAAGAGAACGTTACATTTAAAACAGACCGAAGTCTGCAAGGAATCCAGAAAACAGTGTAGCGTGATAACGGTGTGAAACGAAAATTAATGTGGAGGGCGACAAGAGATCTTCCTTTCCCTAGTTATTCCAGGGTGCACGAGGACTTCAAGCCCCGCTCCTTCTGCCAGTGAGATCAACGAAAGCAGCGCACGCTTCGAAGTGGCCGTTGCTACAACGAACATCTTGGCAAGAACCGAACGCGGTAGAAGGGGTCATAATACAGAACCACGCCAGTCGGCTTTCCAATGCTGCAGAACAAAAAACAAACGGTGAAACTTTGAAATGAACGCAAGTATTGAACTAAAATGGTATAAAATTAATTCAGGGTATATTTCGAGCATTATCCCACCGATGGGAAACGGGTGGCCTTCCAAGGTAGAGGCCTCAAAACGAAGCGAGATAGAATCGGAACAGAACCCGTTGCGACGTTAAGACTGCACGAGTAAAGGCGCAGTTAGATAACAGGAAGAAAAGTGACGAGAAAGTACGACCAAACTATCGCAATAGTTCAATGAACATTACAACTAACCCCCTTACAAGAAGCTGAGGGCTTTTCGAGAAGTAGCTGACCCGAAGCGAGAGAACTGAACAGTAGTCTCAGGACGTTGATACTGCCCGTGATCAGGACAGTTTAAAGCGCGAAAAAGGGGGCGCGGGGATTTAATATGTGATATACGATATTCGACATTCGAAAGAGCAACACTTTGATTTTTAGAATTAGGCGACCAACTCACCTAAAAAATGTTAGTCTTCAGTGGAATACGTTCAGGCATAAGAAAAGGTATTTTGAGGGAAATATCGCGATAGGAAGCGCACTCAATCTTAGAAGAGAAAAGAATAGAAGTAGTTCGAGAGGCATTCGATAGAAATTAGGGAAGACTTTGATCAGTACTGCGCTCTGATGAGAAGGCCACGGTCAACCTCCACTTTTAGTAGAGCCAAGCACTTATAAATTTGATCGAGTGAATTCGCATTCATTTGATTTACTTTGATTTACTTCGATTTGATTTGAACACGAATTCATTTGATTTGATTTAATTTGATTTGAATTCATTCGAGTTCATTTAATTTACTTTGATCGATAGAGTACGCCAAGATGAAAATTGGTGTGTAGAACACAACACAACGAAAATTGAAAGAAACGCCAATTACTGTAACTCAAAAAATAGAAAGAATGAAACACAGGAAGTTAAGGTTGCCATAAGAAACTGCGCCACGTAATACGGTAACTTTGATCAAGACGTAGACAGCAGTCAACTGAACGATTGAAGGACAGAGGTGACACATTGGTAAGACCCCACCATGATGAAAGCTACGTCACCCGACGTCGCCGAAGTTGGTTCGGAGCACAACTACAAGCAAGCAGCGCCAGCTCGTCGGAACTAGCTCTAACGAGGAACGGAAAGAATCCTACCCTGGGAACGGAAATAAATCCCTGGGAACGGAAATAAATCCCTGGGAACGGAAAGAATCCTCAGGTCGAACCGCAGCCCAACCAGAGGTCACTTCACTTAGGGAATAAAGGTTCAAATTAAATTCGAAACGAAAGAAATTAAAGGTAATACTTTCAACTTTGATTTTGGGATTTTTTATTTCAATTCAAATTCGATTTGTTTACTTCATTGATTTGTTTTTTTTACTTAATTGTTTAATTTATTTCTATATTTACTTCCTAGAAAATGTCGAACAATTCTCGACAGTCAAATCTGACACTGGGTTTGAACTTGGCACTCATAAAATAGTGTAGTGAAAAATACCTGCGTCCTTACAGAGTAAGTTAGAGGTTGGAGTTAAGGGGATCGGTAACGGCCTGGCAAAGTTTGGGTGGGTAGGTTTAGGTTAGGCAGCGTATCGTTCTGTGATGTCGACAGCGAGCGAAATCTCTGAACGCCTCTTGAAAAAATATGAAAATTGAAATGGAAGCCTAAGCTAATGTTTGGATTACAATTCTTTTGCAATTTACGTTATTTTGCGTATTATAACTATGTTGATGGAAATTGCAAATCGTTACCTTCAGCGAAACACGACGTGTGTGCAGTACTGCAAACTAATGTTTCATTTACGCAGGTATTTGCTTTGTTTCCGACGATGCCTGGCCTGCCGTTACCGCTCCCTTATCAGCGACACAACGCACGGCATCAGAGCCCTTGCAGTTACTGATAACGACCACGCGCTATCAGCGCCACGTGCCCTGCTCATCAGTGTGCACCTCATGGCTCACGTGAGGCCGGAGGCGAGGAGGCTGGGTAGGCTCTAAGTTTGTACTGGCAAAGTAAGGAGTGCATTTTGTGACCTTACCAGCAAGGCTCACAGAGCCTCCTGTGCTCGCCTCACCAGCGACGCGTCCCAGTCCTCGACGTGATCTCGTAAGCTGGAATGCCTCGCTGGAGCCACCAAGCGTCGCCAGTTTTGTCTCCTCGTTCTCCGTTTGCTATCCCTAGCACTTTGGCTGCGACGTGAGACACCGGTGGTCACTGACGGAGTTTTCATTATGCTGCTCAATCACTAGTTTTAACAAACTAAATTTTCTTGAATACATTATTAAAACTAAATGAAGGCACGATCCAGTTAATGTTTGCAATTTTCAACATTGCTCACTACAAATATGTATGAATTTGAGTTGAACAATAAACTTCAGTTTACCTGCCGCAATCAAAGTGTTAAGTTATGCATTTAAATTTATTTGCTTTATACTCATGTGGGGGAAGCATTTGATCGTTTGTTGGATTGTTCGCTCGTTGAGAGGTTGACTGAGAAGCTTTGGTTGTTTGGAAGTGAGGGGACCTGGGAGAGAGATTCACGGCCGGACACAGCTCCCAAATGATCGCCCTTCGTCCAGGTCAGAGGCCATAACTAATTTTGATCATTACGTGTCCTGATTATTCCCATATTTTCTTCCCCCAGCAATATTTACTCCCACGAGAGCTTCATATCTCATGAAAATTGAAGCCGTTGATTGTTCCCAAGACTGAAGGAGAATCAGTTTCATGTAATTAGATCTGCTGGCAACCAAGGTGAGCTTTCCAACCGGCCTTAAGTCCCCTGAGCGGTGGGATATTGAGCGCACCTCACGCTCACAATCTATATAAATGCTACTCAACGCTGGACACGGCGTGCGAATGGCGGCTTTGCATTTAATGCAGGTGGATTAGGATGTTCTCTATTTCTGTTGTTTACCTCGTTCGATCGTGAAGTTTTCACTGAACAGAAGTGAGAGCTTGTGCAATGAGTTTGCTGAAGCCAAACCATGGGTTTATCAAATGGCAACTGATGACGTGTTCCTTTGGTGTACATTCGTTTACTCTCGACAAACTCTTGTCTTGATAACCGAGTTTGCTACAAAATATGCAAAATCTGCTTGCTTTACAAATGCGGTGATGAAAATGGTAACCAAATCATCTGATGGTGGAACTACCCCAGATATAACAAAAAGAAACAGAGCAGTTTAGGCAGTTATGACGAGAAGTAGACGGGCGGACATGATTTCAAAGGCAATATGAATGCAAGCAAAACATTAATTTTGAATGCTATGTTGAGTGTGTGGTTGGAGAATAGGACGTTCACGACATGTGGATCTGCAGATACCCGCAAATAATTTACCCTGCCGTTGTTAGCTGGCAAGTGTCGAGAGCGCCTCCACGAGATATTGCAGGTCTTCTGTTGCCTGGGTCGTGCGATGTTGGTAAAGTGGCCAAGGGAAGATCTCGTTACCGAGGCGTTTAAAATGGCCAATTCTTTGTACATTGGCCACGAAATGGCCAATCTGGCCCAGGACGCCACGACGGCTACCCCCGGCTCACCCAAACAAGCGACCCAACTATCCCACCTTTGCCTTCTCGGTGTTGCATTACACTCCAATGAGCCGCTCAGGCTGTAAAAACATATTACGCTCAAGCAGAGCAAACTTTCAGCTTAAATTTCGCACTTGGGTAATTGGTTTCGCATGACTTGTATGAATACGAATTCGACAGCTAAAAATATATATAAAATAGTTATAAAAACTCGAAAAATTGAAAATTTATTCGATGTCAAGTTTCAATAAAGTTATTCAGGTTCACATTTATTTAAGTATTCCGATATTGATATACACGAAATCTGTTGAAAGTCGTATGAAACTCAACGGCAGACAAAATGATTTTATTAATTCAACCATGCAATATTTTCATCAATACTGAGCATTCAGAATGAAAATATTGCTATACTCCCGTATATGTAGTACAGATTGTCGTTAGTATGCGGCGCCGCGAGTGGCTGCAAAACATTAATAACATATTTTATTTTATTGACACAAATAGCTGAGGAGCGAATTGCCCGAACCGAGTCTAGTTGCCGTATCGTCATTTGAGAAGTGAAAATATTGACCTGAAATTGTTTTTTAATATCGACTGTTCCAAAATTCCGAACTCCAGAAGGCTTAAAAAATTTGTTTCCTTCGAAAAAAATAAGCAATATTTACATATGATTAGTTGAAACATTCGAAACACTCTTGAAGGCAACCTAATTTATTTTTATGATCAGTCATCCGAGTTGAATGGAAGGAATTTTTTGTTTTACTTCCCAATTCCACTGAACAACAACATGCTGACTTCCACTGTTGATGCTATATCGCTTCTTACATTTACATAAATGTAAATATCAATACATTACCGTTTTGTTCTTATTGTTACGTTGTGGTATTTGTTGTTATGGTGCTGGTGTAGGTACGGTGCTGGTGCAGGTACGGTGCTGGTGTAGGTACGGTGCTGGTGTAGGTACCGTGCTGGTGTAGGTACCGTGCTGGTGTAGGTACGGTGCTGGTGTAGGTACCGTGCTGGTGTAGGTACGGTGCTGGTGTAGGTACGGTGCTGGTGTAGGTACGGTACTGGTGTAGGTACGGTGCTGGTGTAGGTACCGTGCTGGTGTAGGTACGGTGCTGGTGTAGGTACGGTGCTGGTGTAGGTACCGTGCTGGTGTAGGTACGGTGCTGGTGTAGGTACGGTGCTGGTGTAGGGACCGTGCTGGTGTAGGTACCGTGCTGGTGTAGGTACGGTGCTGGTGTAGGTACGGTGCTGGTGTAGGTACCGTGATGGTGTAGGTACCGTGCTGGTGTAGGTACGGTGCTGGTGTAGGTACGGTGCTGGTGTAGGTACGGTGCTGGTGTAGGTACCGTGCTGGTGTAGGTACGGTGCTGGTGTAGGTACGGTGCTGGTGTAGGTACGGTGCTGGTGTAGGTATGGTGCTGGTGTAGGTACGGTGCTGGTGTAGGTACGGTGCTGGTGTAGGTACGGTGCTGGTGTAGGTACGGTGCTGGTGTAGCACTACGTCGGACAGGACCCACCACCTACCCCCCCACCTCCCCAACACTCACCCGCTGCACATGCGCTGAGGAGGTCAAGTTTGGTTGGGGAAGCTGTGAGTTGCTTGGGGAATGATAATCACGAAAATATCGTACAAATAAAAATAACAGCAATTACTGCATTACTGCTGTAAATAAAATGACACGAAAATCAATATTAAAATTTCTTCTTACTCATAATGCCCTAACCCAGAACATGGAGGTTGGTGATCCTAAACCTGGAGTAGCGGATATCCTAAACCTGGAGTAGCGGATGTCCTAAACCTGGAGTAGCGGATGTCCTAAACCTGGAGAAGCGGATGTCCTAAACCTCGAGTAGCGGATGTTCCAAACCTGGAGTAGCGGATATCCCAAACCTGGAGTAGCGGATGTCCCAAACCTGGAGTAGCGGATGTCCCAAACCTGGAGTAGCGGATGTCCCAAACCTGGAGTAGCGCATGTTCCAAACCTGGAGTAGCGGATGTCCCAAACCTGGAGTAACGGATGTCCCAAACCTGGAGTAGCGGATGTCTCAAACCTGGAGTAGCGGATGTCCCAAACCTGGAGTAGCGGATGTCCCAAACCTGGAGTAGCGGATGTCCCAAACCTGGGTTCAAGTATCACAAAGGCCTCAATAAATACACCGCTAAACAACACTGATCATGATTGAGCGAAATGATGGGTTCGGGTGATGAGAAGGGAAACAAAGCTCTTTGAAATATCATATTTTAAACACAAATCAAATTCCCATAGTTAGTCTTCGAAAACGTAAAACAGTTATTTCAATGCCGTATGGGCAATTTTGATGTCACATGACTCAAATTTTCACTAAATGATATAATGAACAATTGAAAAGCCATTTTGAATCAAATTGGTGACCTTAATGTTTGTCAGTTGTTATATTGAGTGGTGCAAGTTTGTGCATTTTGTTGACGCCAATTTCGAATGACCGAATTCAGATGACCCGCTTGTCAGATA
This sequence comes from Morinoia aosen, assembly GCA_030386875.1. Lineage (NCBI taxonomy): Eukaryota > Metazoa > Arthropoda > Malacostraca > Amphipoda > Talitridae > Morinoia > Morinoia aosen. The sequence goes on along the minus strand of CM059576.1, from coordinate 103,882,885 downwards.
TCTATAATTATGTGTGATGTCAATAATTTTGGTGAGCAGATATCGGCTACTCTCATGTGCTCTAGCCAGGTAAGAGCGTTTCTTCTTGGTGGTGCGTCCTGGACCGGTGGGTGTTTGTCATTAGTTACTATGCTGCAGGTGTTGTTGTCTGCCACTAGTTACTGCGTCTGCAGGTGCGTTCACGGCAACTGTATCATAGTTAACTAATATTTTCATAATCAGCTAATATGTCTCATTGCCTACGGCTAAACGATGCAATTTTGTATATTCATAGAGTAAGCTGTATAGGAAAATTTCGGCGTGCTGGCAGTAACTGACCACAGATTTGTGTTCAGAAAGTCAAGTTTCTTAACCCAAATTACTCTAACTCAAACGAATATCTTTTTAAAAGCTCCTTTAAGCCTAGCAGAGGCCATTCCTCTCGTAGGGCTATTGCTCACTAACTGACATACCCATCGGTCGCGTGAGTCTATCTGACTCCTAAATATTAGTCACGTACACGTAAATTTATGCACACGCCGTGTTTGCAGAATGTCTTTTGTAGCCGTAGATTGTAATGAAGAGCTGAGAACTATCATTAGTTGTTAATTATTCCTATTGTATTCAGCGTATTGTTTGTATTGCCTGCGGTTATATGAAGCTTTTCTGTTCATTAAACGCATCGGTTCGTTTTTCAAAAATTGGTTCCCTTTTTAGGAGGAAGAAAGACTGGATAAGTGCCTGTGGAGTGGATGTGTCTATGCGTGACTGCTGCACGCAGACTTGTGTTGGTAGTACCAAACTTCAACAATTCATCAGACACAGCCAACATTCAGGAATTTCCCGTAGAACTGGTCACGTGCTTTCCTCTCCGCATTCGGTGATTCGAAATCATTGGCAGTAATTTAAACAATTTAAACAATTTTAAACAATTTATTTACCACAGGAGATACAGAGGTACAATGTTTCTTAAGTCTAATACAATGGTCAAAGTTGAGTATAGCTACCTGTGGGCCCGAATAAGTTCAGCGACTTCTAGGGCATCCTACCATTACATTATTCTAGGGCGTACAATAATGTTTAACCTAATTCACTTAGCCTAGTTTCGCATTAGACTGATTAACAGGATAATGAATTCGAAATTAGTGTTTAATTTTACAATATAGGTCATATGGACTATATTTAACAGTATATTCGACAACGATTTAGGAGCAGACTGAAAATCGGTGATATTACTCATGGCAAATTACATTATTAGGACCAGACATGTAGGAGGCAGGATTTGACTTGGTGATCTTACATGACAAGTATTCTGATAAGAAGTGAGACTCAAGATTTCTTTTAAATACCTTGTAAGAATTACTTTCACGGATCTCCGCAGGTATTGAGTTCCAGATTTTAGTTCCAACGAATAGTATACTATGTTGCGAGCGGGCCTTTGAATAATAAGGAAGCATGAATTTACTTCTATTTCGTGTTAAATGGTCGTGATGACCAGTTTGCGCAGTTAATAACTGTTGAAGGCTATTGTCGCCATCATTAGCTAATGTTTATTAGATGAAATTGCAGATGGAGATTTTGTAGAGATCCGAGAGTTTAAGTATTTGTAAATTTTTGGATGACTCATTTGTGTGAGCATTATATTCTAGGTTATTTACCGCTCTGCTGGCTCTTTTTTGCAGAGTAAAAATTATATTGGTTTTATTTTTATCAGTTCCGTGCCATGCTTCTATTCCGTACTGCAAGTATGGTGAAATGAGCGTTCGGTAGAGCATTAGTAAGGCTGTTTCAGGCAGGAAACTTCTAACTTTATTCAGGATTCCGATGGATTTTGATAATTTAGAACTAATATGAGTGATGTGCTCTTTGAAGGTCAGATGTTTATCTATTATGATGCCCAGAAATTTACATGAGTTGGTTTCTTTGATTTCACCTTCGCCAATTTTAATGGATGGTAAAGATATATTTTTCTTGTATGAGAACGTAATATAATTTGTTTTATCGATATTAAGGCTTATTTTATTAGCTTTGAGCCACAGTGAAATCTTATGGAGTTCGTTATTTATACTCTCCGCAATCGTAGTGGGATTTTCGTTCGGAAGGACCGTAGAAAGCGTACTGTCATCGGCAAAAAGTATGAATTTGAAAAATGATGTAGATTTAATAATATCGTTGATAAAAATCAGAAAAAGGAGAGGCCCAAGAACAGATCCTTGTGGAACTCCATGGCTAATTTTCTGTGGGTCCGATTTTGCGTCGTCAATGACAACGTATTGCTTCCGATTTGTTAGGTATGATCTGAACCAATCATGGGCAACCCCACGAATGCCATAACAATGTAGTTTCGAGAGTAATATGTTATGGTCCACACAATCGAATGCTTTTCGAAAGTCAAGAAATACAGAGAAGACAGTCTTTCCGTTATCTACATTAGAATAAAGGAATTGTAAATGATTTACTATTGCCTGTGTTGTTGATTTTTTACAGCGAAAGCCGTATTGTTTATCATAGAGAAATGATTTTTGCTCAAAATAAGAGTACACTTTTTTATACACAATTTTCTCGAATACTTTGCTAATAATTGGTAACATGGAGATAGGTCGATAATTGTTTACACAGGTTTTTTCACCATTTTTAAAGATAGGGGTTACTCTAGCAACTTTGAGGGAGTTCGGGAAAGTGCCTAGTAAGAGAAACTGGTTAATAATATTGGATATCAGAGGGGCCACAATATCAGCAATTATTTTAAGTATTTTAGTTGGAAACGTTTGTAACCCACTCGATTTATTTTTCATGTTGTTTATGCACGCAATTACATCGGAGGAGTTTGTAGGCGTAAGGAAAAAGGAGTTGTGTTCTCGAATATGATCCATAAATTTCAGGTGATCAGTAGGTTCACTTGGAATACCATTGGCTATAGTTTTCCCTACGTTTACAAAAAAGTTGTTGAAGAGATTAGCAATTTCATTCTTCTCATGGTATTTTACATTATCTTGAGTGATATATACAATTTTATTTTTATCGGCGTTATTCGGTTTATAACAAGAGTTAAGGAGGCGCCAAGTCTTTTTAACGTCAGCCTTGAATTGAGTAAACTTGAGGGTAAAGTAGCTCTTTTTTGATGTTCTTATCTGGTTTGTCACATAGTTTCTGAATCGGTTATATGTTTCTCTAGATATTCGCCCTTCGCTAAGGAGGGCTAGTTACGCTTGGCGTTTCTTTATATTTATCACGATGTCTCTAGTAATCCAGGGCTTTTGTTTATTTTTCGGGGTAACTGTACGAGTTACAATTGGGCAACACTGATTGTATGCGGTCATTATAGTTTCAGTCAACTTTACTACTGCTTCATCAATGCTCCTTGCATTATTGTTTTGTTGGGTGATGTGCAATGTTGGCATTAAATCTTTAAGAACGGTGCGCATTTCTTCTAAATTTGATTCGTTTATTTTACGATATGAGTAAGTTCCAGCCCGTGCTTTGGTGCAAATAAGATAGTCATTTTTCTTAATAAGGAAAACTGGAAAATGATCTGATAAGTCAGAAGTAATTATTCCAGCAAAAAAATCACTTGGGTCTGTCATAAAGATATTGTCAAGCAGCGTAGCACATTCTGAGGTTATTCGTGTTGGCTTTGTGATGATCGGAAGGAAAGATTTAGAATGAAATGCATTTAAGAAATTTGAGATTGGTTCATAGCTTTCATGTTTCAGCAAATCATAGTTGAAGTCACCGCATATTATTATGTCATTGTAGAAGGACCTGTTGAACTGAGAAATAATGCGATTAAGTTCATTAAGGAAGGATATAGAACAGGCTGTAGGAGGCCTATACACCGTTCCAAGCACAATTCGTTTGCCATCTCTAGACAGTTCTACGAATAATGATTCTATATGATCCTGATTCAGTGTTGCACTTGCTATGATTCTCGAATCCATGTGCTTAGAAATGTATGTACTGATGCCCCCGCCTCGCTTGTTTTTTCGTAGCGAATGGTAACTATGATAATTTTCAAATTTAATCATGTCTTTGGTCGAGTCATCTAGCCAGATTTTGGTGAAGCTTATCGCATCAAGGTTATACTTAAGTTCAGTAATAGTGCATTGTATCTCTTCCAATTTTGGATAGAGTGACCTACAGTTCCAACACAGTAGCGAAAAATCCTGCCGGGTTATTCGTATAGAGCCGTTGAATTTTGATATATTAGTATATCTGCAGTTTTCAGAGTCGTTTAGGTTTGGAAATATTCTGTTCAAATGATTGAGATCCGGGTCGATTACATCTAATATATCAGCGTGATCAGTCATTCAAAATTAGTAAACAGTAGGCAGCAAGTACTATTGTATAACTTAAAACGAAATACAGAGTAAAGATTGAAAGGATATTTCTATCTAAAAACTAGCTTAGAAAGTATAGAAAAGAGTAAAAAGTCTAGCGTGATTTCGTGATTATACTCAATACTCAGCCAATTTCAATGTTCCATTAGAAATAAAAATAAAATTCCCTCGGTGCATGTATTACCGTCTCTGCTTTATAAACCTGTGTTAATTAGCCATTAATTTACCAGTTCTACTAAGCCACTAATTTAAGATGCCGTGCAAAGTCCAATAATGATATTTAATACATCGACCGTGTGTGTTGCAGGGACAGCGTTGAACTCAATTATTTCAGTTGATCACATGGGTCCAACACTTTCCATGAGTATAGAAAATCATTTTTAGGCTGACTGATTAATTATTACATTGCATCGGCAGTGTGGGAATTGAAAGAAAATGGAGACGTATACAATATAATTTTAGGTAATACGAATGTGTTTTCCAATGGAATATTATTTGTTTGAGCACACAGCTGTCAAAATAGACGGAATTCGACATTTGTCATAAATAAAGCGTCCAGATGTGAATAACACCAAATATTTATATTCTCATTCCTGTGATTAAAATATTCTTTCACAAGTGCTCTGGTGGAACTCATACCACAGAGACGGGCATTGAGCATCCTTCAAGAGCGTGAAAGAGAGACGGACCAACCAATATTATGTGTTCACTGAGATTCTCATTGTAATTACATAGGAGAAATTACGCACAGAAAATGTCATAAATACGAGTACATTCATTTATTCAATAATTTAAGGAGGCACCTTTCGTTTCATTAATAATGAATAATAATAATAATGAAGGCATCTACGGATGCTTTATTTCCAATCAAGCCTGATACATATCACCTTGTACATTGGATTTTCAAATGCCTTATAACTAACGCCAGGACGCCATGACGCTTTCCCCCGGTCGAGACCGGTACCCATTTCAGACACCTGGGTAGAGTGGGGTATTGTGCTTGGAATTTTTCTCCTATACCCAACAGAGAAAATCGCCACTGCCAGCGCCGAGTTTCGAACCCGGGTCCCGGCCGCACGGCGGCGGAACCTATAGCACATGGCTATCGCGAGCACAAACACATAGTAATTGATGAGAAGCGAACTATCGATATTCCCTCAGTGAAAGTTGACCACTCCGATAATATTCCAACCAACCAAAGGTGACTATCACCACATTTGTACCGTAATGTAACATGAATGCCTGCAATGAACGCAACTTTGTGTGTAAACATATAACTTTTGGTAAATTTATGCAAACGCCGTCTGAGAGATGCACACACACGTGACTAAGTGAAAGTCCCTCAGTTTTCCAACACCATCGCTGTAACCTTTCTTCTACTGCACGGCCAAGTTTGTATGCAGAATTCCAAACAAATTTTACAACGGAATAATTCATAATGTATTAAAAGCACATTTCTCAATTGTTAAAAAAATTGAAATTTCATTCATCAGAAAAAAAATCAAGGGTTTCAATGTTCTCAGTGACTGATTAAAACTTTATTTGTTGCCGCAGTTCTTAATTTCGACCTAGGCTAAGAAGTAGAATACCTGTGTCCGTGATAAGCACGGATTATTTGATCGTTTGTTTTTGCCGGAGTGACTTGTAAAATTTGTGCCTACATATTGTGATTATTCTATGGGTTCATTTACTGTTATATTTGATTGGACAGTGACTTTGAATATTCTGTAATGATTTATTCTTAGATTTTTACAAGTGTAGGAACAAAGTTAATTGCTTAGTTACTCACCTATATTTCCTTTATTTGCAGAACGAGACTCATATTATTTTCAACCTGTAGCCGTTTGCTCTAGCCATTCTGTAGCCACCGTAGACGTTCTTTATAACTACTGCAGCAGTTTATCGTAGCCATACTGTAGCCGGTCGTTGTAGCCGCTACAGCTACTGTAGCCATTCTCTCATTGTGCCACCAATTACTGTTCCATGTAATGTTGACCAACAGAAAACCAAACTGAATTAAATGACTATCGTTTCAACCACCTGAATGGACTCTTGTTGATTATGTGCTCAGTAAAACCAGTGTTAAAGAATAACTAAGGCCGGTGATGCCAAGCGAAGGTGTGTGGCGCCTTCAGTATTCATAAAAAACTGTGTAGAACACATTTCAAATTTCATTGTTCTAATGATATATTTTTTATTGTCACTTTCAGCAAAATTTGATCAGTAAACATCGAAAAACCTACGAGAGCAACTCTACTATTTATCAGAGTGAGTGAGTTGGCTGTGTGTTCATCTGTGTTGTTATTGAATGGAAGGAAGCTTTCGTGTTGACTTGTGTTCCGTTGTGGGGAATGTTGATGTCTTGACTGTTTTGTTGTTGTTGTACTTCTTGTTGCTGAGGTCACTTCTGTATATCTATTATATGAATTGCTGTTTCTCTTCTAGCCTTTATATCATCGTGTAAGTAACGATTTAACAATTACTATCATCAGTAGCAATGTACACAAATTTGCCCCAAAATTCCTTCCTTATAGTTGCCCTAGCCAACAACATAATATTTTGTATCGCGTTATAGGTCGTCCTGAGACCGGTGCACCTAAACAGGAGGTTGGTGATCCTAAGACGGGAAATTGGGCGTAGCGGATGTAGTAAACATGGCTTCATGTATTACAATGACACTAAAAATACAATGATAATTAACACCAATCATAATAGAGCGAAATGATGGGCAATGAGAGGAGAACCTAAGTACCTAAGTATACCTAAGTATACAATGCGCAAATCAAATTTCTATAGCTAGCCTTCGAAAACGTGAAAAATTTATTTCAATACCGGTTCTCTAATTTCTGTTTCACATTACTCAAACTTCATTGAATGAAGAACTAAATTTTTGTTACAGTTTTTTGATCTAATATGATATTTATTTTTCTTGAATACTGAAATTAGGTGTAAAAGGTTTTCCTTGAATAAAATTAGGTCAAATTTCCCCAATGCTGTTCTGAATTTGATACAGTGCCTTCATTATCATCTGATTACCCAATTGAAAATATTTTGTGAGCCGATGTGGGCTAATCATAAACCGGTTCACACGCGCTACAGCGAGGAGGGAGTGTAGCGTGTGTGTTGGTGTGTCCTGGACTGGTGGTGTTGTCTGCCACTAGTTACTGTGCCTGCAGGTGTTGTTGTCTGCCTCTAGTTACCGCGTCTGTAGGTGTTGTTGTCTGCCTCTAGTTACTGCGTCTGCAGGTGTTGTTGTCTGCCACTAGTTACTGCGTCTGTAGGTGTTGTTGTCTGCCTCTAGTTACTGCGTCTGCAGGTGTTGTTGTCTGCCTCTAGTTACTGCGTCTGCAGGTGTTGTTGTCTGCCACTAGTTACTGCGTCTGTAGGTGTTGTTGTCTGCCACTAGTTACTGCGTCTGTAGGTGTTGTTGTCTGCCACTAGTTACTGCGTCTGCAGGTGTTGTTGTCTGCCACTAGTTACTGCGGTTATAGGTGTTGTTGTCTGCCACTAGTTACTTCGTCTGTAGGTGTTGTTGTCTGCCACTAGTTACTGCGTCTGTAGGCGTTGTTGTCTGCCACTAGTTACCGCGTCTGCAGGTGTTGTTGTCTGCCACTAGTTACTGCGTCTGTAGGTGTTGTTGTCTGCCACTAGTTACTGCGTCGGTAGGTGTTGTTGTCTGCCACTTATTACTGCGTCTGCAGGTGTTGTTGTCTGCCACTAGTTACTGCGTCGGTAGTTGTTGTTGTCTGCCACTAGTTACTGCGTCTGCTGGTGTTGTTGTCTGCCACTAGTTACTGCGTCTGCAGGTGTTGTCTGCCACTAGTTACCGCGTCGGTAGGTGTTGTTGTCTGCCACTAGTTACTGCGTCTGCAGGTGTTGTTGTCTGCCACTAGTTACTGCGTCTGCAGGTGTTGTTGTCTGTCACTAGTTACTGCGTCTGCAGGTGTTGTTGTCTGCCACTAGTTACTGCGTCTGTAGGTATTGTTGTCTGCCTCTAGTTACTGCGTCGGTCGGTGTTGTTGTCTGCCACTAGTTACTGCGTCTGCAGGTGTTGTTGTCGTCTGCCACTAGTTACTGCCTCTGCAGGTGTTGTTGTCTGCCACTAGTTACTGCGTCTGCAGGTGTTGTTGTCTGCAACTAGTTACTGCGTCTGCAGGTGTTGTTGTCTGCCTCTAGTTACTGCGTCGGTAGGAGTTGTTATCTGCCACTAGTTACTGCGTCTGTAAGTGTTGTTGTCTGCCACTAGTTACTGCGTCTGCAGGTATTGTCTGCCTCTAGTTACTGCGTCTGCAGGTGTTGTTGTCTGCAACTAGTTACTGCTTCTGCAGGTGTTGTTGTCTGCCACTCGTTACTGCGTCTGTAGGTGTTGTTGTCTGCCACTTGTTACTGCGTCTGCAGGTGTTGTTGTCTGCCTCCAGTTACTGCGTCTGTAGGTGTTGTTGTCTGACACTAGTTACTGCGTCTGTAGGTGTTGTTGTCTGTCACTAGTTACTGCGTCTGCAGGTGTTGTCTGCCTCTAGTTACTGCGTCTGTAGGTGTTGTTGTCTGCTACTAGTTACTGCGTATGTATGTCTTGTTGTCTGTCACTAGTTACTGCGTCTGCAGATGTTGTCTGCCACTAGTTACTGCGTCTGCAGGTGTTGTCTGCCTCTAGTTACTGCGTCTGCAGGTGTTGTTGTCTGTCACTAGTTACCGCGTCTGCAGGTGTTGTCTGCCACTAGTTACTGCGTCTGCAGGTGTTGTCTACCTCTAGTTACTGCGTCTGCAGGTGTTGTTGTCTGCCACTAGTTACTGCGTCTGCAGGTGTGGTTGTCTGCCACTAGTTACTGCGTCTGCAGGTGCTGTTGTCTGCCTCTAGTTACTGCCTCTGCAGGTGTTGTTGTCTGCCACTAGTTACTGCGTCTGCAGGTGTTGTCGTCTGCCACTAGTTACTGCGTCTGCAAGGTGGTGTTGTCGGCGACTAGTTACTGCGTCTGCAGGGGTGTTGTCTGCCACAAGTTACTGCATCTGCAGGTGGTGTTGTCTGCCACTAGTTACTGCGTCTGCAGGTGTTGTCTGCCACTAGTTACTGCGTCTGTAGGTGTTGTCTGCCACTAGTTACTGCGTCTGCAGGTGTTGTTGTCTGCCTCTAGTTACTGCGTCTGTAGGTGTTGTTGTCTGCCACTAGTTACTGCGTCTGCAGGTGTTTTGTGCCACTAGTTACTGCGTCTGCAGGTGTTGTTGTCTGCCTCTAGTTACTGCGTCTGTAGGTGTTGTTGTCTGCCACTAGTTACTGCGTCTGCAGGTGTTGTCTGTCACTAGTTACTGCGTCTGCAGGTGTTGTGTTCACGGCAATCGTTCTAAAGTTCCCCTCTAACATTCATCCCCACCATCAGCTACATATTTGTCTCATCACTCACGGCCAAACGATGCAACATTCAACATTCAGGCAGTAAGCTGCACAGCAAAATGGCGGCAGCTCGCAGAAATTGAGCGCAGGTTTGTGTTCAGGAAGTCGGTTACTTAAATGACGGACTCACTCTAGCGAACAGCTTCCTTTCAACGCTTCTTGTACTTCGTCGGAGGTAGCGTGCACGTTAAGGTATCCAGCCTACGCCATTTCAACTGTAGGGCTACAATGAGGTAAGCCAGAATAGGCAATAAAAATAAAAAATATGTTAAACTAACATAAAAAGAAACAAATATAAACGTCGTGTTGTGGCTATAGGCTTCTTTCCACCTAAATTTTAGGAATATGCACTTGACGACTTCACATATATGTCAGGGGTTTGCCAAACATTGATATGATTGGAAATTCAGTATTCTAAAAGTTTCAACAAGTTTATTTATTAATCGCCGTTCGTATCGTATTTTTATATCATCTCCCACAAAATCTGATTTGAATTTTTTTAAATTTGATGGATGAGTAAATTATTTTAATATAGAGCTATCAAAGTTCTTGTGTAGTAGGTTTTCCCTTCAGTGTTCAATTCAACAAAGCATCAACGCGCCAACCACCACCATTGATGCTGTTTGCGTTATTACCGTTCCTTAAATTATCATAGTCGTAGAAATCAATACATTACCGTTTTCTTCTTATGTTATACTTTAAGACATCAGTTGTTATGGTGCTGGTGTAGGTACGGTGCTGCTGTAGGTACGGTGCTGGTGTAGGTACGGTGCTGGTGTAGGTACGGTGCTGGTGTAGGTACGGTGCTGGTGTAGGTACGGTGCTGGTGTAGGTACGGTGCTGGTGTAAGTACGGTGCTGGTGTAGGTACGAAACTGGTGTAGGTACGGTGTTGGTGTAGGTACGATGCTGTTGTAGGTACGGTGCTGGTGTAGGTACGGTGTTGGTGTAGGTACGGTGCTGGTGTAGGTACGGTGCTGGTGTAGGTACTGTGTTGGTGTAGGTACGGTGCTGGTGTAGGTACGGTGCTGGTGTAGGTACGATACTGGTGTAGGTACGGTGTTGGTGTAGGTACGGTGCTGGTGTAGGTACGGTGCTGGTGTAGGTACGGTGTTGGTGTAGGTACGGTGCTGGTGTAGGTACGGTGTTGGTGTAGGTACGGTGTTGGTGTAGGTACGGTGCTGGTGTAGGTACGGTGCTGGTGTAGGTACGGTGTTGGTGTAGGTACGGTGTTGGTGTAGGTACGGTGCTGGTGTAGGTACGGTGCTGGTGTAGGTACGATACTGGTGTAGGTACGGTGTTGGTGTAGGTACGGTGTTGGTGTAGGTACGGTGTTGGTGTAGGTACGGTGCTGGTGTAGGTACGGTGCTGGTGTAGGTACGGTGTTGGTGTAGGTACGATACTGGTGTAGGTACGGTGTTGGTGTAGGTACGGTGTTGGTGTAGGTTGGTGTAGGTACGGTGTTGGTGTAGGTACGGTGCTGGTGTAGGTACGGTGCTGGTGTAGGTACGGAGCTCATACATTTTCATCTAACAGCTACGTTCACTGTAGGCATTCATGTTACATGTATGATACGGATGGGATTATAGTTTTCTTTGATCGATTGAAGTATTATCGAAGTGACCAACTGTCACTGCGGCTGCGCTGCTGGCTGCACCTGAACGGGAGTTGGTGATCCTAAACCGGGAAATTTGGCACAGACGGAGCTGGGAATTAGGATCTTTGTAAGAACTAAAGTGATAAGGATTTACATCAAATGGACTTCAGTGCTAAGAACTATGTTCATGGAAATGTCTATGAAAACATTTTAAATTCATTTAAATGAACATTATATCATGCATACAGGGGTTCACTGTCACTTTCAGATATTATTTTTGATTTTCAATGTTCAAGTAATGAGACAGCAATAAATAATAGGCTGAATAATAGCCATCGCAAAAATAGTTTCCTAATCACTCACGGCACTGAATTAAGAAGCAAATACCTCTTTTCAATTTCACATTTTTTTGTGTCAGTTAGTCATAAAATATTACGACATAAATAAAACGAATTTATTTGAATGATTTTTCATGTCTTACACAATTATTAACTAATTATGTATTAAAAATAATTAACATCAATTCTGAGGACGGAAACAGTGAATCACATCACATTTGTTTACCAATATCTCGTATAGATCACAGTTGGTACAATCCATGACCTAAATTGAACACACAAATCACGTTTCGGGATCTAATTGATTCAGATGATCGTAAAAATGTCTATTATTTTCAAAAGCCGTTGTCGGCATTTTATCGAAGTATAGTATGTTTGCGCTACAGCAAATGGAGAGTGTAGCGTACGCATGGGTGTGTCCTTAACTGGTGGGTGTCGTCTGCCACTAGTTACTGCGTCTGCAGGTGTTGTGTTCACGGCAGTTGCATTATAGTAAACTAACAATTATTTCGACCATTATCACATTCATCAGCTAATATGTCTTATTCCCTATGATTTAACGATGCAATTATGAATCATGCAGTAAGTTGCCTCAGAAAACTGTCGTTGTGCTAGCAGAAACTAACCACGGTTTTGTGTTCAGGAAGTCGATTATCTTAGATGACAAAAAGCCTAATTTAACTAAATATATTTCTTATATTTCAACAGTCATGTCTATATTTCAGCACTAAAATCACGGTCATCAACAGATGGCTAATTAGTACTTGGTTGTATATCAAAAGGCTTAGGATCCTCAACTCCTGACGAAGGCTAATTATATAATTATTCGAACCGGCTTCTGGGGCGAGTCTCCGGTGCTACTATAGGGTGAGATCTACCTCTATCTAGTACTATAGCATGAGGTTAGGTTGCTAATGGATAACAATTATTTCAATACATTTAATTTAGAGATAAACACTGAATTTGCACATCTAAAACTGCACCTGGGTGGGAGAGATATAGCGGCAGACCTAACACTACAGTAGCACCGAGTCCCTGTATTTGTTACCGAGGTGTGTAATGAAGACCGTTTCTTGCCGAGATATCGAGGTTGCCATTGTATGCGTAACCAGCTACTAATGAAGGTTTCTCATTGTAAGTTATTTTTTAGATCGCGTTTCCTGAATTTCTAGTGAGCTTCGTCTCAATATTGATTCTTCCGTGATCATGCTGAAGTGTTCTGACACTATACTTTATATATTTGAATGTGGTTTCTTCATAAGAGTGAAAATTTCACGATTCACCTCAGTCTGGGAACACTTTTTCAACTTTCATGTTTCTTCTAGACGAGGACGTTTTTGTTTCAGTCCGCCTACTGTGCTTGTGCCGAGTGGACGAAATGGAGCCGATCAGTGGAGGTGTCTTCCTTTGCTCCTTGCTTGAGGCCCATTATTTATTGCTCTGCTCCATTCTTTACCTGAACTCAAAAGGAAAAAGAAACGAGCGACTGGCTTACCACAATTCCTGAAAATGCCCCATTCCAGTAACTTGGTCCGCTGACGTCACAATGATGTCCTTAACTCAAAGATGGTCTGGGTTTCATCTCTCAGAGCCAACTGATTCTATTCACACGAACCCTAAGTAACGGACGACGCACGAAGACAATTGTTTTTCCCACAAGTGTTTGAACAGTTTAAAGTAAAAAAATGACGGAGATACCACACCACAATAAAGTAACTCCTTTAATCTATCCGACCTCATCTTCAACTCGAGGGCAGATTTCGTTAACTCTATGCGGAAATTTCTCAAATATCTTATTAGTTCAATAATTTTTTGTTCTAGCAACACTCGATTATTCACATCGGTGACACAGCGCTCACGTTTTGCTTGAGGCGTTATTGATAATTGTTGCGTGCCATTGCCATAGTGGCGCTTTGCGCGACCTAAGGAGTGAATTTCAGTTACCTATTGATAATTTGCTCGCAATGCTTATCAAAATCTTGCAGTAACTAAATTAACGTGTATTTCTGGCTAAATTTGTAACGGCCAAGCTAATCCAATAACAGTTTTCAACAGTGGTAGTTGACCTCGTTAATTCTGGAAGCTCAAAATTCGTATTTTTGCCGACTAAAACACTAAAAAAGGAAAGCACGTTCTCTATTACGATTTCGATACAGCGGACTGAAATATGAATTATTTCTTCATACTAGATCCTTTACAAGTAAAATTTTCACGAGCTCCTTTCGCATATCACAGCAGTTTTTAAAGCGCTATCTATTTCGGGAAATGATAGCGAATTTCACAGCGAAACAATTCTTTAGAAAACAACTGACACAAGAAACGTTGGAATTGATCTTAGTTTAAACCAGGAAATTCTACTCAACTACGCCTGCCATCGATGATGGATAAAGTGGAAATCCAACAACATTTAAGTTCACAACTTTTTCCATCGATTTTTAAGATTAATTCTAGTCTAAGTAGTAGTAGTAACATAAGTTTGCTAGCGCATCAGTTTCTCAAACTATATCGCACCGAAGGTCACATATTTTAATTCGTATCAGACTTTTCCAAATTACCACACAAGATGAACATCTCTATTATTTGAAACATCAAAATTATATGAGCATCATGATCATAATTACAACTCAAGATTACAAGTGTCTCCTCATTAAAGTCTGTACACAACACAGTACATTCGAAACCGACTGAGCAGCCAAACCCCGTAGAAGGTTTCAGCTGCCCACCCATTTATGGCCGGACGCCTTACCCACGCTGAAACCCCCGAGGTACCAGCGCAGCGCGCCCGGCCGCACCCACGTTAAAGTTGCTCCACTCCGTGTGCGTGAGCGAGTCTGTGTACGTGCATGGCTAGTCAACGTCATCAAAAACCACGCCCACTTCAACAGCTGCCACGCGTCGCTGCGTGACATGATTGTGATACAAACATTTATTATGTTGTACACTTTGCCATTAAAGTATCATTTAATAATGAATTAAAATTCTCTATGTTTCACTGTACAATTAAACGTCTCAGCCGTCTTGAACGACACATATATGAGTTAGATCAAATAAGAGCACAGTTACCGCGATTCTACCGTGTCATAATGTATCGTTCGTATGCCACGAAGTATTGTTTGCAATGCAAATCTCTTTGGTTTATATTATAAATATGTAGTTCATTCGAACAATTAACCCATTCTTTTTAAGTGAATAAAAGTATTTTATTCACTTAAAAAGTAAATAAAAGTATTTTAACTGGTTCATTATAATATGCATTAAATTAAAGTATTCAAGTGCTGAAGCGTTCTGCAAGATGCCTTTTATGCATATTGACGCCAAATGAATTCGATTAATTCAATTTTACAAATTCAGTGGAAAACTTGATGAGCTCATATCAGTATACTCGTATTTACTAGCCACTTCCTTCCCGTTTAATACCATACTATTTTGGACGTAAAGTGCAAAGTAAAGTAACCTCGGTACTTTCATTGGCGATAAAGAAAACTGGACGCTAACACAAGAAGAAATGAATGTTATAAATTGCATCACAAATGTTTCACCTTTTTAGTTTCCCTCGGGAAATAGTCCCCCTTCCCCTGTCATATATGACATACAAATATGATGTTTCATCAATAACGATTTTTTTTTCAGTTGCTCAGGCGATGAGATAGTTTTTAAATGAATATCAAAGCTCGTGGCCACACTATTTAATGCCACCAAGTTAGTTATTTTTTGTGTCTTTACGTGACAACTATGATAGATTGGACGATATTTAATGTTATTTTCAAAACTTCTTACATAAGTAATGAAAAAAACATTCTAAATGAAAGATATTTGCATGCAGTAATATTTATATGTATATGTGATACATGCTTTCATTATTTATTATGAATTTAATCACGATCGCTTTTCAACTTCTCAACTCTACGAAATATTTTCAGTTCTTCACTTGCTTAAATAAAATAGAATTCACTTGACATTTTTTACTGCAAAAGGCCAATCGTTAAAATTCTATGCCTCTGCCAACCTATAAAATGCAACTTTTCGGTGCAACTATCATCTTTGGGCTGAAAAAGCTAGCCTGCTGGTGATCGT
Source organism: Morinoia aosen (assembly GCA_030386875.1). Taxonomy (NCBI): domain Eukaryota; kingdom Metazoa; phylum Arthropoda; class Malacostraca; order Amphipoda; family Talitridae; genus Morinoia; species Morinoia aosen. Next base: position 103,867,172 of record CM059576.1, on the reverse strand, counting down.
TATTTCTACAGTACAAAATATCGCTCCTATATAGTCGTCTTACAATGAGAACTTTGTGTTTACTATGTCTGCTTCTACTTGAACAATTGATTGTCATTTCCTATCAATGTGACCGTATAAAAATATGATTTACTTCATTTTTCAGCCCGAAGGTAGTAATAGTTTCATTGAAACGTTGCATTTTTTAGATTGATAGAGGTCTTTAAATTTTAACGATTGACATTTTGCAGTAAAAAATATCACGATTGCTTCATTGAGCAAACTTCTATACAAATAGATCTAAAAACATATGAAAGATGACTTTTTTGAAAGCATTATTGCTTACGATGAAACACTACAGAATTGCTGAATTCTGCACATTTCTAAATTTACATATTACGTGATAAATTTTTCTTTTTTTCAAATATTATGCAAGTGCATAACGAACTGCATTGCGGCATCTGGTCACGCATAGTTGGACGATACAACGACTTCTGGCAATGAGTTCAACTCTGGACCAGTGCACATGACGAACCCTACACGCACACGGCCGCTGAAACACAAGCACACAGAGTGGAGCAACTTTGACGTGGGTGCGGCCGGGATGCCACGTTGTGTGTGCCCTCAGATCTCGCACCTCTTCTCCTCTGTAATTCCACGAACAAAAGCCTCCCGATTCTTCATGTCAACTCATAATATAGCTCTCGCCTGATTCATTCTCAAAAGGTCTAGACTGTTCTAAGCCACAGAGAAAGTCCCTCAATTTTGATTCGTTGGATGCTTGCATGTCCTGAAGTTTCGCACTCTGATTGGCGCACGCTCGATACCCCAAACACGTGATTCCTTAGAGAGCACACCATTGGTGTAGATGGTGCCGCTTTCTGCTTAAGCCTTTGGCCCCTTTCATACAGAGCGTGAAATCACGCTGCGTGTAAAAATCACGCAGCGGGATTTCACGTTGAATCGTTCACACGAGGCATTTTTTTACGCTTGATTCTGTCAGTTTTGCATTGCTGTTCTCCGAGAGTGCTCACGAGTGTTTTTGGACTGGGTAATAATGGCTGGTCAGAGTAAAGTAAAGAAAACTCTCCTTTTATACTTGCTGTATAAAAGACAGCAAAGGAAGAGAAGAAGGCGGTGCTGGGTACATAATATAGTCAGTTTAAGGCGCAAGAAGGAGAATTTGCCACACTATTTGCAAAATTAAGGGAAGTTGAAGCCAAATTCTTCAATTACTTCCGTATGTCTGCCGAAAGTTTTGACGAATTGCTGTCACACGTCCAAGGCAAATTAACCCGCAACAACATGCAGATGAGGGATGCTGTACCTGCTATTGAAAAACTGGCTTTAACTCTCAGGTATAGTATTTCAGTCTTGCTAAGTAAGTAGGTTGTAATAATGGCAATATTAAAAAAAATCTTTCTTAAGTATAAAAAACTTTTACTTAGTATTCCAATCCATATAAAAGATATGTAAGAAATAAACAATAACACAACACATCCACTCTGACCTCATCCACACATCCACTCTGACCCACTCTGAACCGCACTGCGAGGCGGCGTGAAAACACGCACAGTGTGCAAGGTAGACTTGAACACCATTGAAAGCTAAACTTTTGCGTCTAATTTCACGTTGCGTTTTTCGCAGACACACGCTCGGCATCAGGCGTTAACTTTCACGCTGCGTGAAAACCTGTTGCGTGTGAATAGAAGTGTACATTATCTATGTCCGCTTAGGGTCGGCGTGAAATCACGCAGTGTGATTTTTTACACGCAGCGTGATTTCACGCTCTGTGTGAAAGGGGCTTTACTCCTTCTCTTTTTGAATCTGCCCTCGCGCTACCCAGTTCAGCCAAAACCTCTGCCTTTTGATCCCAAGCCTGCGTGTGTGTGTGTGTGTGTGTGCGTGTGTGTGTATTGTGTATCCCCAAGGTGGCTTGTCGATGCTCGAGAGCTAGCAAGTTTGAACGAGGCGCCGACCGCAGGTTTACGACTACACACATTCCAACGCTTGTAGCCCAGCAGAATGTTAAATTTCTCAAAATTTGTCGCAGCTTTCCGTGATCTTGCCAAAAAAATATGTGATAGATGTATTGCAACGTATTGCAACATAAGTAAACACAGTTCTCCAATAAAGCCGGAAGTAGTAGTAGTAGTAGTAGTAGTAACACAGGTTTGCTAGCGCTTCAGTTATTCAAACTATTTCGCACCGAAGGTCATATAATTTAATCAATATTGAGCTTTTCCGATTTACCGCGTAGGGTGGACTTCAACATTATTTGAACATCAAAAATTATATGATCATGATTTAATTACATCACAAGATTACAATTGTCTCCCCATTGAAAAATTTTGTACATGCTATAGTACATTCGAACACACTGGGCAGCCAAACCCCGTAGGGGGTTTCAGCTGCCCACCCATTTTTTGGCCGGACGCCTTACCCACGCTGAAACCCCCAAGGTACCAACGTAGTGCGCCCGGCCATATTGCAGTTTCTTCATCTACAATCTTCCAATACGATGTCGCACATGGCCACAGTGCACCACTGCGTGGCTTCCTGTTAAATCCCAGTATATAGCTTGCACTTCTCCAGGAACAGCTGCAACGCTGCTGCGTTAAAGCCTGAGCGTTCGTTTTCCCTGAGTATTCCAATCATCACATCCTCCGCGCAGCCACGAAGATTTGGGAAACACACATTGCGAGAAGCAGAGTATCCTGGGCATTCAGCAAGAAAATGTACGACAGTCAGGGAAACATGACACCGTTCGCATTGCGGCTGCGGCTGTCGCTCCATATGGTGGCCGTGCGTTATGCGAGTATGGCCAATGCGAAGGCAGCAGAGTATCACCTCCATTCGACGGGCACGGCAGCTAGATGATGACCACTCCCGAACAGTGGGCTTAATGTTTTTCAGTTTATTGTTTGTTGTGTCTATCCAGTTTCGCTGCCACAAATCCCTCACCGCCACCTTGATGCGAGGATAATAATCACGGGAAGGGACCATCAGATTCAATGTTCTCTCACTTGACCCAGCAGCTTGCTTAGCTTCCCGGTCTGCTCTCTCATTGCCGGATATCCCTACATGCGCGGGTACCCAGCATATCTCGACACTCCTTCGTTCGTTTACAAGCCGTGCCAGCTTTGTGACGATCTCCGCAATAATGGGGTGGGTACTGTTGTACATCTGAGCAGCATCTATTACACTTTTCGAGTCTACGAAGACGGTGAAAGAATGATATGCGTGCTCCTCGATCAGCTGTAGCGCTTCCATCACACCATACAGCTCTGCTGAGAAAATCGAGGTCTCTGGGATCAGTCTCCTAGCCCTCACTATTTCCCCGGACACAGCGGCACATCCCACAGCGTCTCCTGTCTTAGAGCCATCTGTATAAATTTTCACAGAGTTTGCATGTTTCTCCAGTATGTGTTCCATGAAAATTCCCTTCAGGATGTTAGCCGGCATCGACTCCTTTTTGGGCATTCGACATCCAGGGCAGAAACTCTCCACGGGGACACGCCATGTCGGAGAGCAGTCAAAAAGTACAAGTTGCACTCTCATGGGTCCCAGCTGCATGGCAGCCGTCAGCGCAGGATAGTTCAGTGATGATGGCAGATAATACGGGAAAGGCAGATGTCGTCCGGAAGGTGCGTGCACGCTTCTCCATGTAGGAGACAGGGGCAGCTGATCTAGACGAGCCAAGTACTGTAGGCTCAGCTGCACACGGCGGAGCCAAAGGGGGGGGTTCTCCACTCTCCACACACAAACTGACCGACGGGGAGGTCCGAAAGGCGCCAGTGCAAAGTCTTATTGCCGTGTGGTGCACCGGGTCTAGCGTTGATAAAGAAGTTTCCCTTGCATACTGGTATATAGTACATCCAGGGTCCAGCTTACTTCTGATCAGGGTTCTGTATAGGCGCAGCAACGTTACACGATCAGCTCCCCACGCCAGGCCTGATACGCATTTCAACAGGTTCATTCTCCTATTGCAGTTTGACTTCAGCTCGGTCAGGTGGGGTTTCCACGATAGTTTGTCGTCGATAGTCATACCCAGAAATTTAGCACTATGAGCAAAGTTTATCGGTACTCCCCGGAGCAGTAGCTGTGGAGGGTTCCGTCAGCATCGTCTCTGAAAATGCAGGGCTACAGTCTTCCCAGTGGTGAATACGAAGCCATTTTCCGTTGCCCAGTCATTCACACCGTTGATTGCCAACTGCACTCTGCGCGACAGTGCCGGCAAATACGCTGATGAAGAGTAGATCATGAAGTCATCAACATACAATGATGACGAAACATCGGCCGGCAGTGTGGAGGTGATGTCATTTACGGCCAGAGAGAAGAGGGTACAGCTCAGCACACTACCCTGGGGTAGTCCCTCCTGCTGGGTTTGCCAAGGCGATAATGTGGCTCCCACCCTCACACGGAAAGTTCTCTCCTGGAGGAATTGCTGGACAAAAAAGGCCAAATTGCCCCGAAGGCCACACCCATGAACACGTTCTAGGATACCATGTCTCCAAACGGTATCATATGCTTTGTGCAGGTCAAAAAAGACACATAAGCTCTGCTTACGGGCCGCAATATTCTGGACTAGATGGCTCTGTAGCCTCACAACAGCATCCGTGGTCCCTCGAAGCTGTCTGAAGCCGAATTGGACAGGATTCAGGATTTCCTCCGCTTCCAGCCATCGGACAAGTCGAATGTTCACGATTCTCTCTAGCAGTTTGCACACACAGCTCGTTAAAGCGATCGGTCGGTAACTGTCTACTCGGGTGGCCGGTTTTTGGGGTTTGGCAAAGGCAAGGATTGTTGCAGTGCGCCAATCCTTTGGGAATACATGTGTCCTCCAAACCTTGTTAAAAATATGAAGGAGCTGACGTAAGGCTGTTGGATAGATCCTCTTCAGCATCTGATAATGGATCCCATCAAGGGCCTGGTGCAGTATTTTTGCAAGTTCTCAAGTTGTGGTAAATTTCAAGGAAGGTGAAAGGCTCATAGTACGAGAAGACTGCCTCTGTAGCGAAGTCTGGCTTATGTTGCTCTCTTTGGCGTTTGTGCACACGGAAAGCAGGTGGATATTGAGCTTCACTGCTATTTTGCGCGAAGCTATCTGCCAGAGCCGTCGCCACTCGCCGTGGATCTGCCGTGAGTACGCGGTCTAGTTCCAGACAGGGTCTGCCACAACTATACCTTCCCTTCATCTTTCCCACACGTTGCCAGATTTTCGTCATAGGCGTGTCGGTATTTAGGCTGCTAACATATTTGCGCCACGAATTGCGCCTAGCAGCGTCTTTGATAAATTGGGCCTTCGCTCTCGCTCGCTTGTAGGCAATTATATCCCCCAGCTCGCCGGTGCGCCTGGAGCGTCTCAGGGCTTGCCGCCTCTCAAAGTTTGCCACAGCGCAGTCGTTGTTCCACCAAGGAACACGGTACTTTGGTGTACCACCGCGAGTCACCGGGATAGCAGCACCAGCAGCATTCTTGAGGGTACCGGTAAATCGCTCCACCATGTCGTCAACCTCCAGCAGATCGTCCACTTCTTCCATCTGGGTTAGGGCTTCAAAAGTATCCCAGTTGGCACGCCTCATGCAGTATCGAGGTTCCACTGGCACTGGAGCAAACTCCCTCACTTCCATAACAATGGGGAAGTGGTCACTCCCATGAGTATCATCCAGCACGCTCCACAGAATGTCAGGAAACATGTCTGGAGTGCTGAAACTAAGGTCAATGGCGGAGGTCGTCCCTGTTTGGACGTGAAAGTGAGTGGCGATCCCAGTGTTGAGTAAGCAGAAGTTGGCTCTCGTAATGAACTGGTTTATTTGCCTACCACGTTGGTCGCTTTGTGCGTTGCCCCAAGCCATGTGCTTCGCGTTAAAATCGCCTACCACAAAAGAGGGCCCAGGCAATTGAGTACTGATATTCTCAAAATCTGGCAATGAGAAATGTTCAGCTGGGGAGATGTACATGTTACAGATGGTGGTCATTTTCTTGTTGAACCAGAAACGGATTGCCATTGCCTGGATCTGGGTGTTCATCGGCACTTTGGAATAACCCAAGTCCTTCCTTACAAGAACAGCCAGTCCAGATCCAGGGACAGGATTTGGTACGTGAGAGAAAGTTTCTATATTATAGTTGGCTGGTGGGGTCGGAGTTATGTCTCCCAGCATGGTCTCCTGGAGACATATGCACAGTGGTTGTTGTTGCTGGATGATGGTCAAGAGGTCACCGTAATTCCTACGGTATCCTCTACAATTCCACTGTAAAACACTTTGTGTCATGTTCCCTTCTCTGGAGGTAGTTCTTTAGGATCAGGCGGTCTTTGATTTGATGGTGATTTGGTTGGTACTGGTCTCTCACCCCACGCGTGCAAGGGCACGGTTGGGAGAGGTTTTGGAGTAACCTTCGATGGTAGAGCCCACACTCGTGTAAAGTCAGGCGCAGTCTCCTCTGGCACTCTTCCTACGCGGTCCAACGAACGCACACGCTGTGCCACTGAGGGTTCCGGCTTTCTCACACTTCTGCGGCTCTCGTGTATAGTCCTTACATCTTGGGGAGGTGGCATCTCGGACTGTTTGTTCGTACTGTAGATGGTCGCAGGCTGCTTGTCGATTGGACGGGCCACTTTTATCGATGCTTCACCATGGCCATGGGTCAAGCCGGTATTCGCCTGGGCTTCCGCGTGCGTATCACCATGACGCTTTCCTGACTCAGCTTGGCGCTTCTTACTGTCAGATGCTACAGTTTCCGCAGTCCTAGCCACCTTTGACATGGCACCACCAACGGGTGGCGATCTCACACTCGGTATGCGTTTCCGCGATCCCGAGGAGACTTCCGAGCTCAGACACACAGGGACTGGGAGGTCCGCTTGAGCACGTGACACATCAGGAAGATCGCTTCGCTCAGGTCTATCAGCAGGTCGGGGTCCAGCAGCGGGAGTACGGCGTGCAACACGCGCGGCATCAGCACCTGCGGTGGGGTCCCGACCAGCAACACTGGGGGCTCCTGTAACTGCCGGGTGCACTGGCACAACAAAGCTAGGTCTCCTTGGAGGGGCCCGCACTGCAGTGGCATAAGACGTCTTGATCTGACGTATCGGTTACTCACAGCACGCTTAGCTTCCCCGTAACTCATTCTCTGCGATGTTTGCGCGGCCAACACCTCTTCTTCCATTTTATAACAAAAACATTCTTTGGAGCCAGCAGGGTGTGGTTTATCGCAGTTAGCACATCTCGGGGGCTTATCACAGGGCAGTTCGTGCTGGTCCTCGGCACAATTTGGGCATCCTCCTCTTGAGGATCGACAGGTCTTAGCACCATGCCCATATTGCTGACACTTATAGCAGCGTCGTGGCCTTGGGACGTATTGTCGCACGTTGCACCTCGTCCATCCTATATTCACATGTGGCGGCAGAAAGCATCGGTCAAACGTCAGGATGTAGACAGAAGCGGGCACCAGGGCACCATTAACGTGTTTCTTGGTTCGGTACAGCGCCTTCACTTCATACTGCCGCAATTCCTCCAGGAGGCACTCATCAGCGTAACCAGGATAATTGGTATAGTAGATCGTTCCTTTGCTCTCATTGAGGCTTCCATGTGGGGTCATTTCCACACCCACGCCAGCCAGATGGCGAATACTCAATATGTTGCGGCTCTGCTCAGAGTTACGGACCTCCACCAAGAGGCCATCACCGCGAGTCTCTGTGATCTTGGCGGGTCTACCTCCCAACCCACAACACAGGTCACGGTTTGCCGTGATCACATCAATGTGTGTCAGAGGTGAACCGTCGCTAGCTTTAATATTGAAGAACTTTTTGTACTCCGTGGGCAAATTCGGCTCCATCAGGTCGAGAAGCGCGGCCTCCTCAAGAAGATGCAATCTTCTGCCACGGCGTCGCCCACGACCTGGCCTGTTTGTTGGACGTTCAGGTGCGTAAGGTTCAAGAGTTATAACATTGTTTTGTCCGCGCTCTGTTTCCTCGCCCACAGGTTGGTGCGGCGGTGGTTGCAGAGGCGGCTCTTTAGAGGAGGAGGTAGGTTCAATGTCCTTGTTAGGTATCCGAGTCGTCAACGGGGGGTGAGCAGCCAGAGTTGTATCGGTGGAAGCAAGCACATTGCTTTAGGTCTCTCTTGTCAAGGAGGGTCTCCCCTCCCTTATCCAGGCTGGCTCAGGCCGGAAAAGAGACCCCCGAGCAGTCAGTAGCCATTTGATATATCATCTATATTTGAGGCGGGCACACAATGACCAATAGGGGGTGAATACCCCCTCCCACCGTCAACCCCGGCCCGTAGCAGCCCCTTGTTTGCTCGGGATTACGGGGGCCTTATCACTCGTAACTGCCAGGGTCCGGTTTAATTTACATGGGGGGCCTTCCCATGGCCCCCCATTTTGTCTGGCTGCAGCCTGTCTGCCGCGGTTGTACCCACCAGGACCGAGGTCCCGACAGCATAGCCTCACTCCTCCTCACAACACACAAACCCTCCCACCACAATAAGGTAAGGGGGCGTTGGGAGGGAAAATAAAGCAACGGGAAGCAAAGGGTGAGCCAGAAGACCTAAATGAAATATTATGACATAAAAAAGGCATAGAGAAGTGCTGGCTGCATGCACACCAAAATTTCGATTCCACCTATCATAATGACGAAGAATCATTGTTGTGCATTTATATACATATTGTCTGGATGAAACTTTTTCCGTTGTGTCGCAGGCCCCCTGGGACTTTCTCAGGACCCCAAGTTTGAGAACCACTGACATAAAACATTAGAGAAGGTTGCCAGAAATGTACATTTTCTCACAAACACAAAAAAAAGAACAAGAAACAATTCAAGATTGTGACCGTCAATCCTGGATATAAACGGAAAAAAAAGAATTTGCAATGCAAGTCTAACAAATGTCACACGGATGTGACAAGAAACACTTCAAAATAGAATGTCATCGGCTGATTTTCATGCGTCATCCTAAAAAGCCACTCAGCAACTGAAAGAAAGTTCTCATTTCATTCGAAAAGACACATTATAAATTAAAGAAAATTGCGCAGAATAGCACGCAAAATGAAGAATGAATGTTAGGAAGGAAATAAAATTTCACCTAAAACAACTCAACCGAGGCGTTACTTACTTTAAATAAGATAGTTCAGACATGTTTAATTATAAATGTGGTTTTAAAAGAGGAAGGAAAAGACATCATTAAGAAATCACTTATAGGCATGCAGGGTTTATGCACATGGTTTATAGAAACAGCACGTTTCACAGAAATTTATGCAACAAGATGAAGTTGAAGGCGCAACGAATAATGAAAAACAGCACTGCAGTAAACAAAAATAAAGATGGTCCTTAACAAAACTAAAAACATTTCCACAGAAACATGATCCCCTTAAATTTTGGTTCAGGACCTCACATATTCCTCTCGTGAGCACTAATTCCGATGGACACAAAAGTTACATTCTCCAGAGGGAGAAGCCCGTAAGATCTTTGACCACACGGAAGAGCTGCAATCTTCAAAGAATGTGAATCGTGATGCAGTGATTAGACATTTGAATAGCCCATAAATCTGCATTTCACATCTTGCAAGACAACGCATTAATGTTTGCTTGCTAGGTGTTTTTCAACTTTACACTTTCGAGCGGAAGAATAGTTACATAATTCACACTTGAACAGCTGACCTTCACCATGTTTACTGGCTAGGTGAAGTTTAAGATTACCCTTTTGAGCAGATGTATATGCACATTTGTAACACTTGAACAGCTGACCTTCACCATGTTTGCTGGCTAGGTGAAGTTTAAGACTACCCTTATGAGCAGAGGAATATTCGCATAACTCACACTTGAAAAGCTGACCTTCACCATGTTTGCTGGCTAAGTGAAGTTTAAGACTACCCTTATGAGCAGAGGAATATTCGCATAACTCACGCTTGAAAAGCTGACCTTCACCATGTTTGCTGGCTAGGTGTCGCTTAATATTACCCTTTTGAGAAGAGGTATATGCACATAATTCACACTTGAACAGCTGACCTTCACCATGTTTGCCGGCTAGGTGTTGCTTAATATTACCCTTACGAGCAGAGGTATAGGCACATAATTCACACTTGAACAGCTGCCCTTCACCATGTTTGCTGGCTAGGTGACGTTTAAGATCACTCTTTTGAGCAGAGGAATATTCGCAAAATTCACACTTGAACAGCTGACCTTCACCATGTTTGCCGGCTAGGTGTTGCTTAAAATTACCCTTTTGAGGAGAGGTATATGCACATAATTCACACTTGAACAGCTGACCTTCACCATGTTTGCCGGCTAGGTGTTGCTTAAAATTACCCTTACGAGCAGAGGTATATGCACATAATTCACACTTGAACAGCTGACCTTCACCGTGTTTGCCGGCTAGGTGTTCCGTAATGTTACCCTTATGAGCAGAGGTATATGCACAAAATTCACACTTGAACAGCTGACCTTCACCATGTTTGCTGGCTAGGTGAAGTTTAAGACTACCCTTCTGAGCAGAGGAATATTCGCAAAATTCACACTTGAACAGCTGACCTTTGCCATGTTTGCCGGCTAGGTGATGTTAATACTACCCTTATGAGCAGAGGTAAATGCACATAATTCACACTTGAACAGCTGACCTTCGCCATGTTTGGAGGCTAGGTGAAGTTTGAGCTTATTCTTTCCAGCAGAGGAATAGTCACATAACTCGCACTTGAGAAGCTGACCTTCACCATGTTTGCCGGCTAGGTGACGCTTAATATTACCCTCATGAGCAGAGGTAAATGCACATAATTCACACTTGAACAGCTGACCTTCGCCATGTTTGGAGGCTAGGTGAAGTTTGAGCTTCCGCTTCTCAGCAGAGGAATAATTACATAATTCACACTTGAACAGTTGTCCTTTCCTATCTTTGCTAGCTTGGTATGGTTCACGTTCGTTTCTACGAGCAGAGTCATTCAAGTTACGCCTGTAAAATCGACTTTGAACATGTCTGCTTATTTGAGGTCTTATTTTGCGTTTACCAGACAAACACTGCGTCAAATTTCCTTCATTTGCTGAAGAATGTTTGCATACTTCACACTTGTACCCCATACTATTGTTTAATGCACCTTTTTCAGGTGAATCAGGACTGGACTTGACGACAAAACAAGAGTAACATAAATCACATTTGCGCTCTTCCTGACCATGTTCAACACGTGGCTGTTCCATCGTCATTTTCACACCTGGATATTGGTTACCCCCGGATAGACCTTCGTACCGGCTTTCCTTGTCATGCTGCTCCACTACATGCTGCTTCAAAATACTTATGTACATAGTGGAGTAATCACACAACCCACAATCGTAGTAACATCCTAATTTGTGCCTGACACGGAGATGCAGCTCCATAAAGTCCTTCCTACTAGTAATGTAATCACAATGTTCACACAGTAAGTGTCGTGACATGAGTCTGTCAGCAGGTGCGGCCTCAACACCAATGCCGCTACTTGACACATCTGATGGTAGCGAGTCAGCGCTCCCTTGAGATGATGCAGCTGGTCTCTGCTGAACAGCATTCGTGATGTACGCACCAGAGTTGCCTTCCCTCAACTCGTCCTCCGCTTCTGCGTGCCCTGAACGTGCCTCAGTGCAGTCATAGTCTACTTCCCTCTTGAAAGTAACTGCATGAGAGTCTGAACTTGAACTGGCCTGTGAGGAAGAACTTTACTCGATTATTACTGGTAAGTGTTCTCGGAAAAAAAACACATTATATGAAAAATTGCAATTAAAAGCAAATATGCACTTGGTAACCATGTACTTTAGAGACGAAGTTGTGCTCTTGAGCATATGTTCTTACTTTAATCTTAAGCAAATGCGCTCAACTGTTCAAAACAAAACAAACAATTTATGCAAATAATACAGGAAGCAAAAAATAAAGAATACACGAAAGAAATTTGAAAAGCACATTCTACCTTCCCTGCCGGTTAATACTTGAATTTGGAGCAAAAGTTTAACGAAGTATTCGTGCAATCAAAAATTACAAAACAAGACTCGATACAAAACCGACAGTCAAAGATAGTCACTCTACGTGGTAAAACAATTTTTGAAAATAAGATGTATTACACTAACCAGCAGTAAGCAATCAAATAGACAATAAATATCAATTTAACGGAATTGAAACTCGAGAATAATGGAGTGTGCAGTGAAATTATTTTCTGGAACCAGAGTAAAACATCGCTTAACAGCTAATGAGATATTATATTCTAGTGCCCCCTCAGTTACCCCTCAAATTATATTCTAGTCTTTTTTTGTGTACAGTTATCTTAATATGTCTCAATGTAAATTCATTCAATAAAAAGTTCCAACTCTTCCACTGCGTATCACCGATACCAACCGCAGGAGGAGCATATAAGTAAAGCTCATCAGCTTCAGCCAATCTTCGATGCAAATTGAACTCAACTGCTGAAGCAGCAACACCTGGCCTTATACTTGGTGACCCCAGACATTACATTTAAAATTGGTGACCCCAGTCAGCCTCTTTCAAATCGGCACCCTAGCTGCTCCAACAACTGGAGACCCCATAATTTTCAGCGGTTCCACCAACGGGCTGAGGCTTCAACATTGCTTGCCCCTTACAACTGGTGAAGCTAGCAGCTCTCCAGCAGTTTCACCATCGGGCCAGGCCGATGCTTCTAAGGTGCCTGCCCCTAACAACTGGTGACCCGAGCAGCACTCATCGCTGCTCTCCAACGAAGCATCCAATCGCAATTTCGGCTAAGTGTTTCTACCATCCGAGAACATTTAATGAAGCGCCAAAACGCAGAACCGAGCCGCCAAACGCCTACACCACGGCCTCATCGCTCCGCCTTATCGCACGGTCTCTTCGCATCGCTCGGCCTCATCGCAACGCTCGTCCTCATCGCAAGGACGGTCCGCCTCATCCCTCAACACCAACGTTCTGCAGCATCATTAATTTAATTCACTAAATTGTATCATTCGGACTTCTTTCTCTCTAGGGGGAGGGTACTTGTAGTGCCCTACCTCAGTTACCCCTTTAATCGTTTCTAGTCTTTTTTGTGCTCAGTTATCTTAATATGTCTCAATGTAAATTAATTCAACAAAAAGCTCAAACTCCTCCACTGCGTATCACCGATACCAACCGCAAGAGGAGCATATAAATAAGGCCGCTGCTTCACTCGCCTCAAACGGAACTCAATGGCCAGAGCAACAACACCTGGCCTTACAATATTATTATTATTATGTAAGAAAGTTTTAGCTTCCCTTAACCATGACAAAGATGTTCTAAGAGAGGAAGGAGGAAGGCACAATTTAGTATGGAGTAGAGGAACACAGAATCTATGCACAAAGTGCACAGAAACAGTAAGCCAAGAAAGAAGTTCATGAAACCGAAAAAAAGATTGTCTGTAACAGAAAAAAAAACCTATTCTATTTCAACAAAAAGGAAGCCTACCTAACCTTTAGCTTGGGCCCTCACACAGTCCCCCTGGGAGCGCTAATTCCCTTAAATACAACAGTTGTATCCCCCTGAGGAGTGATGAAATTGTTTAGCAATGAATTAAGCGTATCTAAAGTGAGACGCTTTAAATCATTCATAAAATAATTAATATATAAAATCCACTGAATGACAAGTTTTGTCAATTATATCAGAAATGCTCAAAACAATAAAAGGTGAAAGCAGTAACAATGATATAAATGTCACAAAATAGGGGCCAAGAACAAGTAAAAACAGAAAACATTAATAAATTCAAATTTTCTGCAGAATGGTAAAAACTCCCCTGAAATCAAACGGAAGCATTCACGAAGAAAGTGAGTAACCAATTGGAAGCATCCAACACGAGTGTACGTAACCAATCGGAAACAAGTAAGCAATCCACAGAAAGCACTCAAAAAGAGAGTAAAGAACCAATCAGAAGCACTGAAGAGTAAGCAACCAATTAGAAGCACTCAAGAGAAGAGTAATCAACCAATTAGAAACACTCCATGGGATAGTTAGCAACCAATAAGAAACTCTCAAGAGGGGAGTGAACTATATTAAATACAGTGTGCTCACCTCGGTAACTAAGTTGTCTAGACATCGTTTCACCACACACTTGAGGTTTGGAGCACAAACGGAGGTGAGATTGTGAACTTGTCCCTAGTTTCAAGCATTTTTATTATTGTTTCTATTACCATCCATGCTTTTGCTTCTGAAAGTCAACCAGTGTTACCTGTGCCAGCGGAAGTTACTCTTGGTGCAACGGACGAGTGTTGTGAAGTCTAGTTGGTACTGCCATCAAGGCCCACTGTTTAGCATGAGGACGAACATTTCTGTTCATCTTCTGCTGTCTTCACTTTTCTCTTCTACCTGCATTTCATTATTCTGTGACATTTTTTGCCCTTGGGTGTTCTTAATTATTAATGGGTAACCCAGTAATTATTAACTTATCTTAGCTGTCTTCTTTGAGAGGCAATTATTAACTAACCTTTGCTGTCTTCCTAGAAAGGGGAGTATTTTCTAACCTTTGCTGTCCTCTTCGAAAGGCAATTATTAACTCACCTTCGCAGTCCCCCTCGAGGGGCCATTATTAACTTACCTTTGCTGTCCTCCTCGTAGGTCGATTATTACGATACAGTCATCAGATTGGCTGTCCGCAATCTAGCTAGTATTAATTACTTCAAGTTAATATTAAGGCCAACAGGATTTTCTCTTCGTGTTCTTTAGCTTCATTTGAGCCTTTCACCTTACTTATCACTAAAAGAGAAGAAACCTTACTGAGAAAAAATTTTTCAGGTGAGTTTTGATGAACCGTTGAATCAAGACAGTTTCTGAATCACATTGACTTCATTACTCAAACTCGCTTCTTGTTATCCATTTTTACGATTAAACCTTTTACAGTATAACTTTACCACAGAGGCCCCTTCCCGTTGATCCTGCAAATTTTTTCCTTTTGTCTCGGAATGCAAAGCATTTCACACCAAACAAGCAGCGTTAATAGTGTAAGAGTGTTAATCCTAGATCTTTTGTGTATTTTTTTTCATTACCGTGTTATTTACCTTCATCCAGTTAACGTGACAAATTAATCATCTCGATTTTTTCTCCTCTTGCAGTAAACAGTGGTACATCTTCTTCCTTTTCTCAAGAACAGAGTCAAGATATCTGGAAAACTTCTTTCCAATCCTTGCTGGCTGAAGGAGACGAGGACGCGAGAGCACTTAGAAGAGAAGGGCTCTTGCCTTTGGAGTACAACAAGGTTTCCAACGCTGAGGAACTACCGGCGTCTCGAGCTACGAGTCTAAACTATAGTTAAAGACTCACTTTGACGAGCATTATCAACCACCTTGTACAAGAGACTTGTATCGTACCTGTTCACGATTTTCCTTTTGACTTCGTTCCAGCTCATTTTAGTTTGTTTGTCTGCCCATTGCATTACAATTAAAAACCTAAACCTGCAGTGCGTGTTATTTGCACGCACCAATTTGAAGCATTCAAGAAAAGATCAAGCAACCAATTAGAAGCACTCAATACATAGAAGAGTAGGCAACCAATTCCAGCACCTGGGGTTCCTGATGCCAGTCAATGGGCTCGTCCTTCACAGTAACGGCCTCCAGCTCAGCGTCAGGCACTTCACTTTTTATGTGAATTTCTTTTAGATGGTTTCCAGAGCTCAGGCTATTACCTGCAAGTGACACAAGCTCATTGAGAAAAATTTCATTCGAGATAACAAATCTTGTAACAGCTCTTTATGTATTAAAATACAAATTTAATTTCATGATTTTGACAATGTCAACAATTTTGTTAGTATTTTAACACATGAAAACTGGAATGATCTTGTAGGTTAGGAAAAGAAATCTAGTAATACTTATCACAGAGAACACATTGCAATTCTTTCACCTAAAAGTTAAGACTTCACAAGCTTTGGAGATAAAATGAGGTTAATCATATTCTAGCTTACACCAGCATATTTAAATGACAATAAGAAGCAAGAAATAAAGTCTTCAGAATAAATAGTACTTACAATTCATAATAAACTAGCAAGCCCAATATAAATTTGCATTAAAAAATGTATTTCCCACTTCACTATATTTCTGACGGACAGCATGAAGTTAGCATTTAAAATAAGGTAAACCAATTTTTAAATCATTAATGAGGCAATTAGAATAGAATGAAATCCAGTGAGTGACATGTTCTCTCAATTATGAACCATTTCTCAACCTTGTGGGAGGAAGTTTCACACTGAAAACAAAGAACAAAACTTGACACAACTCCTTCTACCACTGAAGTCCTTATATTTAACAGAGCAATACCACAGTTTTTTTGAAAGTTTTCAACTTGGATTATATGAAAATTTAAGCCTATTTATCCAATTCAAGTGCTGCAAAGATAGGAAGGATGCAGGAACCATTTAATATGGTGTTGAGGAAATGGGGAATGTATGCAGAAGGTACATCGAAACAGCAAGTCAAGAAAGCAGTTTATGAAACTTGATGCAGAAAGTATTGAGGATTAAAAGGAAAAGTAATGTGGCCAAGAATATCATGATCAAAACAAACATTTCGGATTGTAGAAAATTAATCTTCAGTGTTCTGTAATACAATAAATCGAAGAATTAATACATTGTAATATTATACTGTCTGACTCACTTGGATGTAAGACAATGAAATTTAAGACATGATAAAACAAAAAAATATGCAAAATTTCAACAAACAAAGGAAAGTTTCACTGCCGTATTACATTCATTTATTGATGGACGGTTTTTTAAAATGTATTACGACTCTAAAATGCGGAGATTGGACAAATTTGATGTTGAATCCAAACTTTTTTTTGCATTTGCGTTTTTAAAAATATGGTCTTTCTTAAAACAGTGTTCTCTTACAGATGAGTTGGATGATTTGGTCAGGTTACAGCCGGTGCATAAGGAGATTCCCCTGTGTTGTGTACACCTCACAAACAATTGGACGGAAATTTCTCAAAGAATATTTCTACCACTGAATTACGGAAATTTTTGAGTAGAAAGTTCAGTGCAAAGCCAAGAATTCTTACTGTGCCAAAGCTAAGGTCGTATTTTCAGTTACCTTTCATAGGATCCCGCACAGAGGAAATGAAAAAGAAGTAGTGTCAACAGTTAAGAAAATTTTTCCACAAATAAATCCTTGCTCATATTTTGAAAACGATAGGAAACTTGAATCATATTTTAAGCAAAGGGATACTCCGGATGTGATGTTGCACACCTCATTTGTACATCAATATACGTGTGACCGCTGCGAGCGCTCTTACATTGGTAGCACTGGGCTCCAATTGTTTGTGAGGTGTGCACAACACAAGGGAATCTCCTTTTGCAACGGCTGTAACTTGACCAAACCATTTAACCCATTTATAAGAGAACATTGTTTTAAGAAAGACCAAATTTTGAAAATTCAAATTTTAAAATTTTTGGATTCAACATCAAATTTGTCCGATCTCCGCATTTTAGAATCTATAAACATTTTAAAATACCATCCGTCAATAAATGAATGTGATACGGTGGTGAAACTTTTCATTATTTGTTCACATTTTGTTGGGTTTTTGTTTTATCACGTCTTTTAAATTTCATTGTCTTACATCCAATTTATTCAGAAGATTTATAGTTAAAATGTTTTAGTACTTCAATTTATTGTATTACAGAACACTGAAGAGGGAATTTTTATGATCCGGAATGTTGGTTTTTTATTATGATATTCTTAGCCACGTTGGTTTTCTTTTTATCCTGAAAATGTGATTTCCCAGAAATTAATCTAATTCATTTAGAAAGTATTGAATAATGAAAAACCGGACAGCAGCAAACCACAAAAAAAATGGTCCATGATAAAACAAAAATTGTACTCTATTTAAAAAAAAGGCCTACCTACTTCAGCACAGCACTTCACATATTTCCCCTGGGAGTGCTTATACCCATAGACACAATAATTGTTGTCCAATGAGGGGGTGATGGTTTTTAAATACTCAAAATTACACTCATAGCCTTGGTTCAGCAGACAGGAAGAATAGAAGTGTGATGAGGTTTACTCTGAGAGTAATCTATACTATGATGAGAGCTGCGTCCGTCCGTCCGTCTCTCTGTCTGTCCGAAGCCAGCCTGCAGTGTGTGATGAGCGTATCAGTGATACAAGCTCCAGCCCTATATATTTTGACGGGCCGTGTCTATGCGGCCTCATCAACTTTCGAGAGATTGTATTTTTTAATTTCTTACGGCCTTTCTCTCATTTCGCCCTCTGTTTTATTTCAAATATAGGGGGGTGGACTAGTTCTTATAAAAATCCATAGTGTGAATGCTCAGGTGGCAGAAACTCAAAACTGTGTCATGTGTCATGTAAAGGAGTAATAAATGTGGTACTCCAATGATCTACTCCAAACAGTGATTTACATGCAGTATTACACTCCCAAATATTCACACATCTACAAACATGACTGTGTACACCAAAATGGATGCAAAATGACAGCATAAACCCATAAACAAAAGTGGCAGATAATGTTGAGAACACTAAAATTATTTGTGTCTAGTGTTGCAATACCTCCATCCACAGCATGGGACTTTCAATTTGGCTATGCTCCTGATAATGACAAAACGTATGTACCAATTGCATTATGTTCGAATTGCTTCATCTTCTGTATGACTCAAGAAATTCTATTCAAACCAGAATTGGCTATACAGACCATTGTAAAATAATGATTGGAGAGAAATATTTTTTGTGCAATTTGGTTTTACTTCTGAACAAAATTTTTGCAACATTATATCCTATTAGTGTTCATGACCAGTCAAGAATGAGGAGATGTGATATTTTTCCGACATAAATCTTCCAGATGTAAATGACAAACATCTATATTCATCATGATAGTACCAGTGATTAAAATATTCTTATTATCACAAATACGGTCAAGTATCCGTAACTCTTTGACCGCAGTTGGTAAAACTGAAGCTCAATATTCAACTTATATTGAATGTCAATAGTAATAGGCAATTTTGGAACAAGCAATCAACAACTAAATCATACCCTCATCTAGCTTTAACTAACTTATAATGAAAATTGAGTTTGCAACTATTGGTAAGTCGACAGCATTATGAAAATCTTATCCGAGGCCACCAGCAACACATGTTGCAGTCAGAGTGTTAAGAGCATGACAGAGAGATGGACCAACCAAAAAAGTAACAACTGTGCATACATGAAGAAACTCTGCCAATTTTAATAACATAGGAGAAATTACAAACTAAAAACATAGAAATTCATTTATTTAAAGAGATACCTGGATCTTTATTACATAAGGATAATTTAATTTCCATTGTGACATTTAATGATATCATAAGCAGCAGTCTCACCCTCAAACCAGTGGGGAGAGCTTCTATCTTAATACCATTTTAGTTTATTTCAACACTATTAAGGCTTAATTTTCTACTTTAAGAACAACTGTCTTTGTCTAACACCCAGACCAGAACTAAGTCTTACCTTGCGCCATGTTCTCCGCTGCAGCTTCTTGCTTGATGAAATCCTGCCTGCAGCACAGCCTCTCAACTTCAGCATCCGTTAGCTTGTGCACCATAACCACTGCACGCTCCATGCTGGGTGCTTAGGTACCTGAGCAATGGGATGCTTCTTTGCTCTAACATTTAAGAAAATTGAAGTTATAACTTGAAAAAATTAAAAACAAAATGCTGTTCTTCCATCATTAAAGAAAATAATAAGTGCCCACACATTTCATTAATGCAAGATAACCATACATCAAGTGAATTGGACAATTCAAGATCATTTAATAAAAGAATAGAGTAGCATAATTTTTGCCTTGTGTTATAGTATGAACCACTCAAAGATTCTTTAGTGAGAAAAAGTGTGCAGTCAAAATAATTATTTCATTGAAGTGATACCTGTTTTTTCAATCCTTTGGTTTTTCAAATAAAACACGCACTATCGAATTACTTTGTGAGTTAATTCTTTAGTTTTTTGTTGTCTGGTTGCTTTATAACAATCAGCTAGCACATGATGAGTATATTGTTTTTTGGGTCTCAAATGATCAATCAATAATGAATGGTTAACAGAAATCAAAGGTTCATATATCAACATGAACATCAAGTTGTAGAAATTACTGTCTTCATTAGGGTCTCCCATTGGTGGGACATCATCAAGTTAGAAGTGAATTAGTTGCAGGGCTGACTTCCTCAGAGACGAATTTCACCTAGATCAAATATTCCTAAATCAACAAGATTCAATGATTTTTGTCTTTTTTAGGTTTCATTCTTTGACTTCATAACATGAAGAGTATTTTGCATTGCACATTGCTCCACTGTAAAAACAATGCCAAAAATGTCATTTAATTCATTTATGTTAATACTTTGAAGGATGTTGTAGGACAAATTGATATTCATATTGGTGAACGTCTTGAGCCTGGTGGTGGTTATTTTGAAAGCCAAACAGAACAAAATGAAATGTTCAATTTTAGTCCTCTCTATGTAACCAATTTTATTCAATCTTTTCATAACAATTTAAAAATTGGAAGCATTTACAAACTGGCTACACTATTAACAGACTCCTTGTAATCACCAAGGTCAATCCCCTCCACAAAGATTGTCAACCAGCAGGAATCAGATTCACCCCTATAGTCAAACAACCCACAGATCGAATTATAAATTAGTTGAAGCCTTCCTAACCCCAACAAAGGAAAGCCAAAAGGAGAAATGAAGAAAACACTGCTTAGTATAGAGTTAAAGTATTATACTAGATGTTAGTTTAAGCCTTCCTTTTCCCAACACAGGTGTCCTAATATTAAGAAAGTTGGAAGCAGCGTTCAGTTTGGAGTTGAGGCAACAAGGAGTCTATACGTATGGTCTGCTGTCACACTGATTCCTCTGCATACAAGAACAGCAAGTAAGGAAAAGAGTTCAAGACACAAAATTAAAGTTGAAGAAGAAAGTTATGGATACAGAAAAAAGGAGTAACTGAAAAAATGTGATCTGTAACAAAATGAAATTATTCTATTTTAATAAAAAGAATAGCTATTTACTTTAAGCCTGAAATCTGAAAATTCCTCCAGGGAGTAATAAATACTAGACACAGAAGTTCTATCCTCCCGAGAGGACAATAACTTTCAACTGTTTCCTCTATTACATATACAAAAATTCCAGACCTAAAGAATTGACACAATTACACGTCCTCTTTACCAAACCTGGGTCACTCCAGCAGGCAAAGAACCTCCAGCCATACCCATCATGACAATCACAGTCAGGCACTCACAACCACTATCAACTCATCTTTAACTGTTGGTCATCTTCTAAAATACTGGTGCAATGCTCTTTCAACTCCATTCATTTATCTAGTTTTTGACTAACCTCTAACATTCCTTCACCTTGCTTCTGACTTCATTTCTTCCTTCACCAACAATTTCTTTTTAATTTCCCCGTATGGCCAAACCACTCCAACAAACAGCAGTTTATACTTTTTGCCATCCTTTCCACATTTGTCATACTCCTCAGCTCATTGATTTACCTATCCCACAATGTCACCCTAGCCATACTCCTCGGACACTCCATCTGGAGTACATTCAACCGACTTCTATCAGCCACTTTTGAGCTCCAAGTTTCATAACCCATCCAGCACATCAGCCTGACACTCTCACACTGTTAGAACATTTAAATGTCTTCCTTCTCAATACAGAAATGCTAAAGGTTCCAGAAGACCAGTATAGCAGCAACTACAAAGCCAATAATTTAGGAACACTGACAGCAAACCTTATGAATGAGCAATATATAACAGACGATCAAAGAAAACTACAAAATGGTGATATGGGTAACTTGTTAGCAATCCCAAAGGCTGCACATGAGAAGACTCAGGAATTTCAATCAACACTGGAAATCATAGCACAAAATTAAATCAATAAAAAGTAGTAAGTTGAATTAATAATTTTTGCAAAAAATTCAAGATGGCTAAACAAAAAACCTAGGATTTGATAAAATTCTATAAATAAAATTAAAGAACTGAAAATAACTCAAAGGTCAAGAATGATGTTACACATGCAATCAAATCTTGAACATAGTTGTCTAAAAATTGAAGACAAGTCAAAACTAAACAAAACTCCAACTATAGAAACAAATGACTAAAAAAACCAATGAGTCACAGGATTAGAGAGGTATCAAAGAAGTAGAGCAGGCCATGAAGGCTCACCTGTCAGACTCCAGAAGACAATCAGTGGCTCCTACACTGCAAGGCACTCCAGCCAGCACCAACTCGCTGGTCTTCACCTGATCCTTGCTGCTCTGAAGGTAAACAAGGACAAACAATCATAACCTTCAAAGTTGCAGTATGGCATCATCCTACTGTACAACTGCAGTAGCAATATAAGATGTCACTCATAAATGTTCTTCTAAATTGAAGAGAAAATGTAACTCCTCTGATCTCGACTATATTTTTACATTATCACCACAAATAGTTTTATCCTGCAATACATGAGAACTATAGTAATTAGAGACTGGCATCAGAAGCTATCTTTGGATAAAGGATGAATGACTTACCTAATGAGAGTCCTGATCACACAGGATATCCTTTTTTACAGGAAGGCAGGTTTTATGAGGTTATTCAAGTATTATATATATTAATTAAAGTTATATTAAATAATTTTTCTTTATTGTAAGATAAAGCTGAAAAGAATTAAAAAATCATTCAATAGAGGAACAAAACTGAATACAATAGAATGAAATATAAATACAAAGTAGAATTAGCTCCATTCAATGAATGAAACAACAAAATGCCATATTACCTTACAGTTCAATTTTCCTAGCATTTATAGTCAGGTAACTTTTCCTTATAGCTCCTTACAAACTTTCCCATGCTTGTTACCATCTTTTAGTTTTCCCCTCATCTTATTCATTATTAGTCAAGTAGCCCATAGCACTCCCAAATACTACAACCAACTTTTGATAAGCAATTCTTATCTTAATTCTTCACAACCACCTGAAATCTTTCCATAAGAGGCCCCTATAAACACTTACCAGTCTACAATTTCTATTCATCTTAGCTAATAATGCTAAAATATCAGCACAGAGTAGCTGCAATGTATTGATGACTGTGCACCTAATACACCCCCCCCTCTTGCCCCCCAAAAAAGTCTTGCATTCATCTGACACAAAAACTCTATCTGGATACATATTTAACAAACATAACATCATTACACCCGACTGATGCAAACCCACAAGCACTTCACACCATTCACTCATTATCCTTTCAGTCCCCACACATGCTCTACTTTCCTTATAATAGCTCATTGCTTTAACAAGAACATCCAAGCCAATTCTGGGTTTTTTATTGCTCTATTCGCTAGAGATATGCTTACTTCACAAGCTGTCAAATTTTCAGAATGATCTGAGCACTGTAAGAGGAAATGGGGTTTAGAAGAGGGAGAGGGGTCCAATCAGCAGCCAGTGCCGACCAGCAAGTGCATGAGCCACGCCCCTGAAAATTTTTTTTTTATAGTTTTATTGCTCTATTCAATACAGAAGTCCTTGCTTTACAAGATAGCAAAGGTTCAGAACGTTCTGGGCTTTGTGAGAGGGAGAAACGGGGGGCAGGGGGGGTGGATTCAAATCAAAAAGTGCCGGACAGTAACTGCATTAGGCACAAACCAGAAATATTTGGATTTTGTTTTGTTTCTCTATATGACACAGAAATTCTTAGTTTACAATCTAGCAAAGCTGCACAACTTTCTTTGCTCTGTGAGATTGGAAAACATAGGCGAGACAGGGTGTTGCGCTTCGAAGATGTCACAGCGTGCGCACCTGGAGCTGTGGTTCATACCAGTGATGCCAGCTCCATGCATATCTGTGATGCCTGTGGTACCAGTTCATTCAAAGAACAACAAAAAAACTTGCATGAAAATAAATTCAAATGTTCAGATAGCTTTTAGAACATCAACCAAGTCAATTTTTTCAAGTAATATAGCTTGCAAAGGAAAAAATGAAAAATTGTAGAAAAATGCACATCCAGAACAGTTGAAGGAAAAAGTTCAAAATCTATCTCCTCTGAAAGTTATTATTGTAGAGTAATGATTCAAGTCTCATTGAATATGTGAAATGTTGTTCCATAACTATATGTGGGTCCCCATTGAAATTCACAGTAATTTTTTAGTTACATAGAAAAATCTACAGAAAAATGAAAGGTTTAAAAAAAAGTAATTTCAAATATATAAAACAGCTAATTTTATAACAAGCCCACGTCCAGCTATGCAGCAACATTTTGGGCATTCAATGAGACATAAATCATTGCTCTACAATAATAACTTTTGAAGGAGATAGCTTTTGAAATTTTTTTTTTCACTCATTTTTTCATATTATCTCAGTAATTAATTTGAAAGTTGAAAAAAGTTAGGGATACACACCTATGTCTCTAAGAAGAATACATGCCTATGTCAAATTTTATAGAACTAGTTCCCATACAACAAACTTCAATCAAAAAAATGGCTGTCACTTTTGTTGTATGGGAACTAGATCTATGAAATTTTGCATACATGTGTATTTTTGATAGGGTTACAGGTGCATATCCCAAAAATTTTTCAAGTTTAGAACTAATTACTGAGATAATGGGTAAAATGTGGTGAAAAAATTTGGTATTTTCCAAAGCTATCTCCTCTGAAAGTTTCCATTGTAGAGCAATGATTCAATTCTCATTGAATGAGCAAAGAATTGCTGCATGGCTGGACAAAGAATGGATTCAAAATTTGTGAAAGTTTAGTTTTCATGATAATACAATTTTTCTTTTCTAAGGTTATGGTTATGGTTTTTTCCATAGATTTTTCAATGTAACTAAAGAAGTACAATGAATTTCACATTGATTCTCCGTCCAGCCATTCAGCCACTCTTTGCGCATCCAATATCTAAATCACATTGCTCTAAGATAATAACTTCTGGAGATAATAGCTTTTGGAAATACCCTATTTTCCTATTTCAAACTGTTCAGAGAGAACATTTTTCTAAAATTTTACTTTTTTTTTCATATGCAAGCTATATTGCTTGGAAAAATTGACACGGTTGATGTTCTGAAAGCTATCTGAATATATGAATAGTTTTTCATGAAAGATTTTTTTGTTCCTTGAAGGAACTTGTACCAGAGGTATCAAGAGACATTTAGAACTGGTATCATAGATTCATGTCACTGCCCCAGGAGCGCCCACGCTGCGTCCTCCTCGATGCACTCCTACCCTTCCCACCTTCGTTTTCCCCTCTCACGCAGCAAAGAACGTTGTGAAGCTTTGCTAGATTGTAAACTAGGGATTTCTTTGTCAAATAGACCAAAACAACATAATCCAGATATTTCTAGTTCATGTCTAATGCAGTGACTGTCTGGCACTACCGGCTGGATTCAAAACCACCCCCTTCCCCCCTCCTTTTCCCCTCTCACAAAGCACAAAACGTTCAGCATATTTGACAGCTGGTGAAGTAAGCATGTCTCTGATGAATAAAGTTATAAAACAAAAATCAGGAATTTTCCGGATTCTGGGTATACGTTCCCCTTCAGAGAATTGAACAATTAGACTCAATAAAATATTCGAAAATTTATGCAAATATTTCACGAGTGAAATAAGCTCTAATGTATTCACATGTTTATTACATTCAAATAGACATTTAAAGCAATAATTTTTTTGGAATTTACCCATATCTCTTTTCTCCCACTTCCTTTACCAGAGGAAAATTTCTTTAAATTGCTAATTTTCAGCCAAGATTGTGCAGAGATTTTTTTTTGTTAGATTTACAATAGACATATCTACAGAATTAGGATTCAATGTTCTTATATTGCTTCAGAAATATCGTAGCATATTTTTTCATTTTTTAAACATTTTTCCTGATTCAGCAAGAAAAAATTAATAAAAAAAATTCAGAATCAACTGATCAAAAAACTACCTCTCAATTTTATAGTACTCTCCTTGATCTTTACAATGCAAAAAAGATCCTTGATCTTTACAACTTTTTCTTTTAGCCTTCAAAACTGTAGAAGAAATAAAGTGGCAAAGTTGAAAGTGTTTCAGAGAAAATGGCATTCAAAGTTACCGAGCACCAGAGCGCATATGACACTGTTTCAAACCATTGTTTTCCGCCAAAACTTACAAACTAAAAAACTACTTATAAGTCTAAAACATTTTAGATAAGTCTTCCATAGTTATAATAAATCACTAAAACTAAGGTGGGTGAAAACATCTTTCACAAAATCTCACAATGTATTTTAAAAATAGAGCTTTCGAGCATATCCATGCTCATTTTCAATATCTGGAATAATAAATTGAAACATGGTAAATGCAGTACATGAATACAAATTGTTAATGGAAATTAAATGAAAAAATTTGGACAAGATATTTAGATGCGCAGAAGATGACATATCATTGAGACTTGGTTTAAATTGATGAATTATGATACTTTCTAGTAACTTAAAGCTATGTTTATTACAAGTTGAGACTATTTTGAAATTATCAGTACGGATTGGATGGTCAGATTCTAATGCGTGATCTCTTATACTGCTGTGCAATGGGTTTGACACTCTATTTCCAGTTCGGACCGACACCCCCTTGTGCTCAGCTATGCGTGTTGCAAAATGGCGAGCAGTCTCACCATAATAAGTCATGGTGACTACTGATATTTCATTTCCAAATTTTACTACTTTTTACTACTTTTTACTACCTTCAACAGAAAAAAATTACTACCTATTTTTTTACACAATGAATATTGTCCAAATGTCCAGATGTAAGATTAGATTAGATTATAAGTTAGTTTAAGCCTCCTTAACCGCTTCAAAAATAGAGCGTATCGAAGAGAGGAAGGAGGAAGGCACTATTTAGTGTGGAGATAAGGAAATGAGGAATCTATGCAGAAAGGGCATAGAAACAGTAAGATGGGAAAGAAGGTCATGAAATAAGATAAAAGTTGAAGAAGAAAGTCAGAGGTGCTGAAAAACAGGACAGTAGTGAACCAAAAAAAAGGGGGTCCTTAACATAACAGAAAACATTTTACTTCAACAAAAAGAAGGCCTACCTAACTCTCAGCTCGGGCCCTCACATTTTTCCCCTGGGAGCACTAATTCCCATAGATACAATAGTTGTATCCCCCTGAGGGGTGTCCAGATGTAAGTCATCAGCCTAAAATGAGTAGTATGAGTCAATAATAAATGCAATACCAAATGCTCAAAAAGGTTTCAAGTTTCCTAATACTTAAAATACTTCATGCTCAATGCATCAACCAAAGCATCATTGAGAAAAAGTTACCTAAATTCCGATAGTTATCTCGTCCTAATGGACTCCATCGAATGTTGAGACAACGAACCTTGTCTTAACATCTTTCAACTATGAGGACAACCGTTCATGACATGCAAAAAATAAACCAACTGGAAACTAGTAGACACCAGGTGATTGTCAGATCACTGTACAGCAGAGTAGAATATCAGCGAACTTTATTGTGACTAAACACTGTGGCACTTCGTAAATATGAGTTTGTGAACTATTGAACGAATGTGAATATGTGAACGAATTTCTGTAAACTATATCTATCGTACCTCAAAATCTAAATTGGCACCTTAATTGCGATCAATAATGATAACAAATAGGTTATTAACATTACATTATGGAACAAATTACGAAAATGCAAATTTCATGTAACTTTCATATACATACATATAGTATCAGGTTGTAACATAAGTTCTGTCCAATTGTTGAGCTATATGTTTAGGGCAAGATTACTTCAATTTAGCTTGTTAATGTTGTATGCTTATCTATGGTAATTAATAAAATATTATTTCTTCTCTCAGATTGTGTGATAATTATCATAATTAATAACTATTTTTAGCCCAAATGTACACTCCAAGTAAAGAGCATGTCAGGCATATTTTACTGTTTGAATTTCATAGAGGCAATACGGCAAGCTCAGCAGCAAAAACACTCAAAGACACATGGAAATGATGTTGTGAATGAAAAGACCTGCAGAAGATGTTTTTTTTTGTTTCAAAAAGGATGACTACAGTCTAAAAGACGTACCAAGAGCAGGATGCTCAAAATACTCAATTCTGAGCAATTGCAAGCTGCCATTGATGAAAATCAAACCTGCACCACTGAGAACTAAACAAAACCTTTAATGCAAGCCATATGACCATATATCGGGTAATGAAAAGACTTGGCAGTCTCAAAGGCTGAGACACAGTGTCCCACACGATTTGTCAGAAATCAACAGGCAACAGCGGGAGACCTGTTGGGTTTCACTGCGTTCTCATGAACTTCAGGCACCTTTTCTAGACCGAATCATAACTGGCGACAAGAAGTGGATCCTTTACAACAATGTTAAGCGCAAAAGACAGTGCCTAAGTCGTGGTTCAAAGCCAATTTCACAGCCGAGAAGTGGACTGCACCCTAAAAAAAATTCTTTTGAGTGGATGCTGGGATTTGAAGGGAATTGTTTATTATGAATTAATGAGTGACAATCAAACAATAACATCTGAAGTTTACTGTCAGAAGCTAACTCATTTAAAAGCAGTTTCACAGGAAAAACAGCCTTCTTTGATCAATCGTAAAGGAGCGATTCTGCAGCATGACAATGCCAGGCCCCACACTTCAAGCGCAACCAAAAATCTTGTTGAAGTATTTGGCTGGGAAGTCATGCATCACCCACCATATTCTCCCGATCTTGCTCCAACCGATTTTCACCTTTTCAGGAGCTTACAGAATCATTTAATGGAATAAAGGCTTACTTCAAGAAAAGAGGTCGAAATGAAACTAGTTTCTCTTTGTGCGTCCAAACTGGCTAAATTTTATGAAGAAGCAATCAAAAAGCTTATGGCAAAATGGGAGGACGTAATTAATAAAAATGGTGACTATATTGAAGACTAAATAAATATATTTTTGAAAGGATTTTCACTTCAATTCAAATCTAAAAAAATGGACAGAATTTCTGTTACAACCTGATAGAAGACAGAACTTTAATAAGATGTAGCATCACCATGCTCCTCTGACAACATCCTGAAGGTAACTGAACTGAATCTGAGTCGCCATGACTGCCAAAAGTAACTTAATTCTCGTTTAAATGACTACATTTCGTTTTAAAATAAATTTTATAGCATAATTATTCCAGTATTCGGACATAAATTAATGTCATGGGAAAGAGAAAACTTTCAGCTTTACAAAGAGGTAAGTTTTTCCACAAAAAAAAACATTCATAGTTACAGTAAATTGTTATTGTTCCCCTCACACCAAAACGGGCAGAATAAACTCCAGTCTTTTCAAAGGAAGATATTAGTGCTGGATGTAAACGAACTGCAGAGAATTTCCATTGACATCTTCACCAAAGGATTGTAATGTACTGATGTTAAATTGAGGATGTAATGATGTATTGCAATATGATACATTTAAAATTGTGATCCAAGGAAGGTGATGTGAAAGAGTTGATATATAAATCCAGTTTTTCCCTTAAATTGTACATAAAATCACATCATATTTTTGTTTGCATTGAAGAGCGTAGTGTGAGAATATTTTTATCTTTGAATAAAAATTGGAAGAGGTTGTATCACTTGGTTCTTCACTGCTTATATTTTATATTCACATTTGTAAGGTATAGTTAAATGATGCAATAATTAGAGTGAAGAGCTGTTATTAAACTTAGGGCAAGGACATTTAAATGCCTTATATATGACGAAGGATAAGTTTGTTCTTCGAAGGTAACGCAATTGGATATATCCAAAGAAAATCATCATAAGACATGAATGTTGAATATTATAAAGAGAAATAGCCACTTGAGGTTATTGTTTAAAAAACTCAAGCAGGAAACTGAATTCAGTCTTAGAAAAGTTTACAATCCTTGATTATTTACTGATCATTAAAAATTTAATGCCTAAAAATTTATAAAATGGCATTGAAGAAATGTAAAATTTAAACATTTAAATGGCCCAAATGAACCTTCCATCATAAAGCAATTCGATATCTTTCAGATCAAACTGAATGAGAAAAAATGAACTATTTACACGGTCGTTTGCAAAAATTTTGGAACATTTCTCTATTTTGTGTCCCCCAATCCTGAAATTACATCCCACCATACAGGAATATTTCACATAAACTGCTGCAAATTGCTAATGCTGGGAGAAATAAATTTTGAACAATGGTAATACACTTTATACTTATGTACATTACTTTCAGTTCTTAGAGAATTATTCCACTTCACAATTTTTTACTACCCAGAGGTAAATTTTACTACATTTTACTACTTTTTTTACTACTTCTCAAATTTTACTACTTTTTACTACTTTACTACCTAGTAGACACCCTGTAAGTAGCTTCACACTGGCCACACGTATATCTATAGACCACGCAGCTAAGCAACAAAGTGGGCATCTTATCCCCGTACCGGAAAAAACTGCCAATGTTGAAAAAATTCCGGAAAGTAATGCGTGTGTCAATTTGCAGATAGAACTTATTACATAAATTCCGAATTTCACAAGAAATTTTCTGATTTTGCGACCGTGAGATGAAGGGCAGAGTGAAACATAATAAATCACTTCCACTAATGTCACTAGTACTTGCTGCATCCACAGAGAGATCTCAACAGTTTCTCCCAATGAAATCTTCAAGAATTTTTAAAAAATACTTCTAGAGTGATATAAGCTCTGAGGTATTCACAGCATGTTTACAACATTTATAGCCGATAGAGTATTTGGAATTTCCCCCTGAAACAAATTTCTTGAAATTTTAATTTCTCAGCCAATTTTGTATTGGAGACAATTTTTTTGTTTGATTCACAATGAACATAACTAAAAAAATCAGAAACAGTTTTTTGATGTTGCTTTAGACATAATTGAACAGAATTCTATTTTTAAAATCCAATTTTTATTTTCTCTGCAATAAACAAATTTTTAATAACCTAACCAAACAAGTACCCTTAAATTTATAGTGATCACCTTGATCTTTACAATGTAGGAATGATCTCCATATATGAAAAACTGTAGCTGGAATTGCCCCTCAAAGTTGAAAAGCGTTTTTAGCCAGATCGGACTGCTGCATTTGATATTCTAGGCATTTTACCACTGTTTCAACCACTTCACCATTTGTTTCACTGCTAAAATTAGATCCATACACCCTCTATCCTACCAAAAACTGAACAGCTTGTCTCCTATTGGCCTTCCTGTTTCTTCTTTCATATGATTTAATAATACTCTGCCATACAGATTACCAACTATGCTCAATATACTTATACTTAATGAATTGGTGTTCTCATACCTACCCCCTTACATTTATATAATTGAATCACAACACACATTCATCAAATAAATCAGCAATGTACCAACAACAACAAAAATTCAGCAACTACAACAATCTATCAATGTCACCCATCATTTCATTGAATGCTCAGATGCCACTCTGTATAATTTCCAGTGCTTTATCATAAAGTGTTTTTTCCAGTGTAGACTTCAACTTTTACTCTCTTGACCATTTATCTTTGGATGAGTTGTTTTCTCTAATTTTCACTGGCATAATCCTGCCTTTTTTGTAGTTTAATTTCAGAAAAATAAAATTGTTCCAAATGATGCTGTCCAATTTTATTCAGTGTAAATCTGAAGACACTAAAATGCATAGTGCAAACAAACTACTTTTTTTTAGCAAAGATAAGTTTATACAGATATTCAAGTTCAAAGCCTTCTGTAACAATCAATTACTAACAAATAGTGCACACGATCTGTCAAAAAGCAACATCCTAAAAGTTTAAGTAAGCGCTGAGAAAAACTTTTACGAGGTATAAAAATATTAATTTTACTTATAAAATCATTGTGTTCAAATGATGAGCTTGTGATGACTTATCATTTTTCAATTCTTCCCATCTAAACCCTACGCATGCCCAAATGAAACTACGATATTCATCTCGATGATACCCTCGATGAATATGATTCATATGGTAGTAAGGTAATGGAACTTATTTCAATAATAAGCTAATGAAATGTTATAACTTGTAACACAAGAAAAATTTTCAGCTACACAACAATAATGATTTTGAAATTCTCTATTTATACCACAAATGTCACGTGTATGCATTTTGCTAACAGCATTCCCATTAAACTAGCAGGACCCGTGGAAATTCGAACAAAATAATCAATAAGCTTTGGGGACCCGTGAGAAAATTCTGTCAACATTACTCAAGAAATTTGAAGATAAGTTAGGTTAGGATAGGATGGTATAGGTTAGATTAGGATATGATAGGTTAGGATATGATTGGTTAGGATATGATAGGTTAGGATATGATAGGTTAGGAAATGATAGGTTAGGATATGATAGGTTAGGAAATGATAGGTTAGGATATGATAGGTTAGGATATGATAGGTTAGGATATGATAGGTTAGGATATGATGGGTTAGGATATGATTGGTTAGGATATGATAGGTTAGGATATAAGTTAGGATATGATAGGTTAGTATAGGATAGGCTGTGATAGGATAGGTTAGGATAGGATAGGTTGAGATATGTTAGGTTAGGATAGGTTATGTAATGTTGACGAAACTTTTTCATGGGTCCACGTTTTTTATGTTTGACATTATCATGATAGGTTCGGTTAGCATAGGTCAGGAAGAGATGGGTTAGGATCAAGGAAGTTGGATACATGGAACCGGCATCCCTATCTTTTGCCAGTCAAGCGAGTGAAGCCACTTCTGCTGTCCCAAGCCCCACCCACCCGGCATTAGGTCCCTGTGTGGAGGTGGTGTTGCAGTGGAGGGGCAGCACCACCTCCATCATCAGCGACTGAAGACCGCGCTGTTAAATGGCAGACTTGCGCTACTCTGTGCTATACGTTTTTTTCTTAGGCATATATTTCAATTGAGTCCTCGCTGAATGATAAAGAAACTCATATTGAGGAAACTCGTCCTAGACCGCAGCGTGGATAGCGGCGCCCTGTCACGCTGAGTGTCTGACACGCACTGAGCCCCATCTCCGTGTGTGTGCCCGTACCGTGCCGTATACCCTACAGCTACCAAAAATTGGCTTCACTTTAGAGCGCTGATGCCGCCTCCATTCTTAAACCTCCTTGGTTAGGATAGCTTAGGTTATGATGGGTTATGGTTAAAAACCTATCAATGGCTTTTCTAACCTGTGCAATTTTCTCATCACTCAAATACAAATGAATTCATTGATGAAACCTCTGCTTTGATAATTGCCCGTGACAACCCACAATGCAAAAGAGGAAGCCAATGCGTGTCAGTCAGCGAATGATGGTTGAGTGGCTAGGGTTAAGTTGCAAGGCAAGGGCTAAAAATTTATAGGGCCAAATATATATAGGGCTAAACAAGGAAGCCAGTAAAGTGGACTCAATTATTAAATTCATTACAAAATTTCAATGCCCAATGTTTGATAAAGAATAAGCTTTTCCTAGAAAGCTCCTGCAATTTGAAATCACAAAACAGAATAAGACGGGAATGTTCAATGTTAGAATGGAAAATAGCATTTTAATATGCCAATCAATGACAACAGAATAATACAAAATTTATATATTTCTATGACTGAATATTGTTAAACAGAGAAACTAGTAATCAGTAACAGAATTGATATTTTTCAGAACTAGTGATGCAACAAAAGGTTTTATTTGATGGCAGTTTTTTTGCAAAAAAAAACGTTTTTTTTTGCACACACCCAAACTTAGTGAAGTATATGTTTTGTTTTTGTCACATAAAATATATTAATAGCCATGTTTTTCAAACATGATTTTTTAAAATAAAAACATCATAAGTAAACCATACAGTAAAAGTGGTGTCAAATAACCCACAATTACCAAGAGGAGTCTAAGAGGAACAGAAGGGGCCACAGAACTTATACTGATGGAGTCAAAATTCAGAGCTTACTATCTCTACTATGTCTGACTTTATTTTTATGTGCCAAAAAAATCAGACATAGAGATTGTAAGCTCTGAATTTTAACTCCATCAATATAAGTTCTATGGCTCCTGCTGTTCCTCTTAGACTTCTCTAGGTAATTGTGGGTTATCTGCCACCACTTTTACTGTATGGTTTCCTTTTGATGTTTTATTAAAAAAAAATCATGACTAAAGAACATGGATTTTACCATATTTTGTGACCAAAAAACCATGCTGTTTTATTTTAAATATTTTAGTTTTACAAAAAAATTTTGATTTTACAAAAAATCTTGATTTTTTAAAATCATGTTTTTTTAAAAACTCATCATAAGTAAAAAACATGAATATTATTATATTTCATAGGACAAAAAAACTTGCTGTTTTTTAAAAACATGATCTTTAGAAAAAAATCATGACGAATAAACATGACTATTAATATATATTATAGGACCAAAAAAAACAATGCTGTTTTTTTAACACGTATTATTTAAAAAAAATTATGACTAAAACAACCTGATAATATATTTCATGTTACCAAAAAATCATGTTTTTTAAAATAAATTTTTACAAAAAAATCATGGTCAAAAAGTTTTAAAAATGGACATTGCTATATTTTATGTGACCAAAAATTCATGCCATCTCTATAAAAAAATCTTTTTTAGGCAGGATTTTTTGTATGAATATGATTTTTAAAAAAACAGCATGATTTTATGGTCACATAAAATATATTAATATCCACTATTTTAGTCATGATTTTTTAGTGAAGAAAGGTTTTTTCAAAAAAACAGCATGGTTTTTTAGTCACAAAAAATACATTAATATATGTACTTTTCAGTTATGATTTTTTGTGAAAAATGTTTTTTTGAAAAACAAGCATGATTTTTTGGCACATAAAATATATTAATATGTGTTTTTAGATAATAAATTTTTCTCACATAAAACATGTTTTAAAAATAACAGCCTAGTTTTTTTGGTCCCATAAAATATATTAACCCATTAGGGCCGCTGTGTATATAAATATACGTAACAAAAAATTGTTTATAATGTTTAAAACATGATGTTAAACTTGCTTTTCTGTGAAGCAGCGTGTACTTTTAAGCCCAATTCCCGTTCGATACGCGTATGGAACTGGTATGATCGACATTTGTTTATGTTTAGAAGCAGTTCATCAGCAATGGCGACGGCACGCGCACGGAGACCTTGCACGTTAGTATTCTTTTGTTCATATTTTCGTGAATTGCTCTTATTAGTTTGAAATTTTTTAGTGAACATGTTCTTCTCAATTGTCTCTACAGGTTTATATATGTTTATTGTGAAAATTCTCATTTATTATTTGTTTTATGTAGCATTGAATAATGAACGTATGTAATCATACGCTCCGGCAATACAGGCATTTATATCGCATTGAACAAAAATCTTTGTTTACATTCTCAATAACTTCTGTGGCATTTTTAATTGTAATTACGTTGTATATAGTGACGTTTAGAGCTTTTTATGTCAAATTTTAAATAAAAATTTCTATCCTCAGAATGAATGCAGAGGAGATAGCGAGCATGCTAGAAGAATTTGAACAAGATGGGGATATCATTTTGGGACTCCCTGACGTTGACGAAAATGATAAATCTGAAGGTGACAGCGACAATTCCGAAGATGAAGCAGAAGCGAATGTTGATCGTTTGAGCAGACTTCTCCTACAGGCCCCAGCTCATCTTGCTGGAAGTGAAGATCAACACGAAATGGAAAGAAATGTCATACCTAATAAAAGAAAACAACGTAGGAAATGGACAACAATGAGCAGAGAAAACCCAATTGAACAACCTATCATTTTATCACCGCCGTCTGATGAGGCTAATATGGCAGAGAATCCTCAAGATTATTTCAACTGTTCTTCGATGAGCGACTACTTGAGCTAATTACAGAGCAAACTAATTTATATGCTGGTCAAAATAATAAAACTCTTGCCATAACTGTAGGTGAACTAAAGGTCTTCTTTGGTGGCATGTTTCTCTCAGCAATATGCCCACTGCCTAACAAGAAAAAATATTGGAGTTCAGGAGAACACGTTCCAAAACTTCTTGCGAACAACATGAGACGAGATCGCTTCCTAGATATAATGCACAATCTACATTTTCGTGACAACACACTCCCTGTGGCTAATGATCGCGCTGCCAAATTGAGGCCTTTACTAGATCACCTTCAAAATAAATTTCTAGAACATGGTGGTTCCACAGAACATTATTCAATTGATGAAAGTATGATCCCATATTTTGGGAAACATTATGCCAAACAATTCATTCGTGGCAAACCGATTCGCTTCGGCTTCAAAATGTGGGCAATGTGTTCGGAAGATGGATACCTACACTCATTTGACCTTTACATCGGTAAGAATGAGACTCGAGAACCAGACGCTATTCCAAATATTGGAGTAGGAGGTAATGTTGTCCTACATCTGATTGCAAATGGGAACCTTCTGCCAAAACGTGGGCACAAAATATTTTTTGATAATTATTTCACAAGCATTCCTCTCATGGAAGGGTTGACTTTGCGTGGATATCTTGCTACTGGAACTTGTAGAGACAACAGAACAGACAAATGCCCTGTATCTTAAAAGAATTTTTTGAAAAATAAACAACGTGGTGCTGTCGACTACAGGATGTGTGATGATACCGTGGTGATGAAATGGAGAGACAACAAAGAGGTAACCGTTGTATCCAATTTTGACTCAACCAAAATGTCAAAAGCCAAACGCTATGATCGAAATGGCAAGAAATTTGTGACAATTCCTCAACCAGAGAGCATTCAAAAGTATAATGCTCACATGGGTTACGTGGATGTTATGGATCAGGCTGTTAGCACTTATAAGATTCGAATGCGCCAAAGAAAATGGTGGTGGCCAATTTTTTCGTATATGCTCTCTGTGACGGTAAACAATGCTTATCAGCTAATGAAAAAGAAGAGACTTACAGTTTTGCGCTATGAATTTGTTGAAGCCCTTGCAATATTTTATTGCAAGTCATACGGTAATCCTAGTAAACAAGGAAGAAAAGTGTCCTCCAAGCTGACAGACATCGTTCGTTACAATGAGAAGAGTCACTGGATTGTGCAATGTAATCAGACTAGGGTATGCAGACAGTGTAAGCACAGAACATCGTATATGTGTAAGAAATGTGATGTTGGACTCCACCCTAATTGTTTTGAAACATATCATTCACCACAGTAAAAAAATCAATATATTTTGTCCAAATATTTTTTATAACAGTTACATTTTTTCATGTGATTGAGATGATATTCCTTATAAAAATATCAAGTTGATGTAGTAAAGATGTTAATAAGTATTTTTTATATATAGATGTGGCTTTTTATTAATGGAAAGCTCTTATTATATTTTTTGGAATTTACATATTTTCATTTCAGGAAGGCCTGAGCGTATGTAAATATACGTGCCAATATTTCACTTAATTCTCATGCATTTTTTTTTCAAAATTTTTGTGAATCATCAGTAAGTAATAAATACAATTTTCATAAATTTTTATTTCTCTAGCAGCATTTTTAAACTTTCGGCCATAATGGGTTAATATCCATCTTTTTTAGTCCTGATTTTTTGTAAAAATATTTTTTTTTAAGAAAGCAGCATGGTTTCTTGGTCACATCTCTATCAATGACCATAAGTAAAGATATATTATTACAACATACTATTTGGAAGTTGAAGGTGATTCACATGCATTGTAAAATAAATGAAATATCAAAACATAAAAGCACAGAAAATGAAAAATTTCATACAACCAAAGAACACCATGAATTAAGAAGTATGCTGTTTTATTTTATAATCTGATATGAAAAACAATATAATATGGTTCTTTTCCTTGCTGAGTTATCTTCAAACAAAATATTTAAAAAAATCTAAAATATTCACATTTTTTTAGCCATGTTTTTTGTAAAATAATTTTGTTTAAAACAGCATGGTTTTCGAGTCACATCTCTATTCAGAACAAATTGAATATGGAAAAAGAA
The DNA here is from genome assembly GCA_030386875.1 of Morinoia aosen. Classification (NCBI taxonomy): domain Eukaryota; kingdom Metazoa; phylum Arthropoda; class Malacostraca; order Amphipoda; family Talitridae; genus Morinoia; species Morinoia aosen. The sequence continues at coordinate 103,829,367 of CM059576.1, read as the reverse complement.
ACTATTTTAATGATTGATTGGAAAACCTTAGAACTTTTTTCCTGACATTATTACCCCATTAGTGCCTATGCATAGACTTTTCTACCCTCCATGAAAATGTTATAAATTTACTCAAACCTAATTTTAAAGTTTCCTACAAGTCTATGCAAGCATTATAGACTTGTGCTAGCTAAGAACACAGTTCAAACGCATTCTGCAAACGCTTTGTAGCAGATGCTACAGATGGGCATTGGGGAATCGTTGTTTTTCTTAATGTATAATTTCGTACCACATGTGAAAATAAGAATTGATAATCCAGAACACGTCCAATGAAAAGGCCTCTATGAATTACTGGCTTTGGTTGATCTGAGAATCATCAGTTTAGTTTTCAGGAAATGCTTGCGAAAAATAGAAAATCAACCTCTTAAAGTTTGTGTTCACGATCTCTTCCATTACTAGGAAGAGATCAAAATTTATTTGAACAAGCCTGGAAAAGAAGTATTTTAGAGGATCAGTTTTTGAACCTCCTTAGCTACGACAATGAGGTTTTCGAAAAAGAGGAGGGAAGAATTTAGTGAGAAATTAAAAAAAGGAAATCTGTGCACACACTGTGCGCATAGAAATGGCGAGATGAAAGAAGCTTTTCAAACAAATTAGCCGTCGGAAAAGTAATGGGTCCTGACATCAAAAGACAGCTATGAACTGAACAGATAGTCAGTAATTAAACTGTACAAGAACTCCTATTCAAACAGAGAACATCTCAGATTAAGCACCTGAATTCACAACTCCGAGAGGGCGTTTACTGCCCTAGATACAATATTCGAATCCTTTGAGTTGGTATAGTGTCGTAATGGGCAGTGTGTACTGCATGTGTTATGTTCACGGCAATTGTGGTATAGTTGTTATCTAACAATTATCCCCACCATGATGACTAAATGATGCAATTTTGAATGGGACTAAGATGCATACGAAAAAATAAAGGCGTGCTATCAGTAACTAAACACAGGTTTCTGCTCTGAAAATCAAGACTTTCAACTCAAAATAATTCAACTCGCCAGATTTTTTTTAAATAGCTCTTCTAAACTTAGCAAAGACCACTACTCTCGCGCGTCTGTTACTCGACCAGTGATGTATCCTTCGTTTTTCATATAAGTCAAATTTGGCGCACTATAATAAATTTAAATTAATTGTTTTCTTTTTGACACTTTACATTAGTCATTTAGTGCTAACGTTGACGCAGAGAAAAAATCACCAAATGTAATATCATGATATTGAATGATATGATCGAAAGATTCTGTAGTTATCGAAGTTCAAATTTAAAAAAAGATTATGAACCTATGATTTGTTTTAAATATTTGTCATTCATAATAAATCGTGCAAATTTCTAAACAAATTACATTCACGACAACGGAAACAATGCTCTCAGAAACGATTTTTTTTGGTTGAGGGATTCGATCATGAGAAAGCTGCGTAGTACAAGAAGCAACATTATTTTCGCTTCTTATGTATGTTTTAGGTTTGCACAGGAAGAAGCGCGGTTACATTCTTGATTTGGGAATGAAAAAAAAATTAACACTTAAAACTAAAATTTCTCATATTGGACAATAATGGACATTTCTAGTTACACAGTTTCAAACTGTATCTCGCAAATGTCTACCTTCACAATCCACACACTGCTGCAGACGTCTTCTGAAATTCTCATGGTCTCTTTCAAGCATGTTCTCTGGTATTCTTGCAATTTCAGCCTCAATATTATTCTGTAGGTCTTCCAAGATGCTGGGACGATTGCAAAACTCCTTCGACTTCAAGTAATCCCAAAGAAAAAAATTACATCGGGCTAATCAGTAGAGACCGGACGTTTAAGCGCTATCAAATATGACGAAATAGCTCGAAAAAAAAGCATTTATAGCACTAAAGAATAAGCGCTAATAAAGCAGTTTCATGACTTTATTGATAAATGCTTAGAGCATAATATGACAAATCAGACCAAAGGACACAAATAGCATTTATTAAACAAGAACAATATAACACAAAACAGTGAACGAACAATCGCAAGAAAGAACAAACGAACACTACCATTTATTTCTTACAGCTATTCAGAAGTTCTATTACAATGAATCATTTGCAACATTTTCAAATTTTCAAATGTTAAGTTATGTCTTTTATCAGGGAGTATATATTTGAAAACAGAAAATGTTCATTCAACTTCTGTTGAAGTGACAGGAGCATATTTGAAAGCTGTAATTTGTTGAGGGTTCATGGCCATCTAAACTTCACCTGGTTTTCATTTGCAAATGTCAGCTATTTTAACAAGAGTGTCTAAATTTAGATTGCCATTCACAACCATTTCACATTTCGCTCTTACACCATCACCCTTTGTTCCTGGAAGGGATGAAAGTTCTTGTATTACATTTTCAAATAATGAAATAGAATCTACGACGGGCCTGTTGCGTACTTCTAGTGAGGTGATTGCTTTCGGTAGATTTCTGAAATGAGTCGCAATATATGTTAAGTCTGTTTTAACCAAGTCTTTTCCAAGTAATTCTTTAACTATTCTTATTGCTGATGAATCTTCACTGCTTAAACTGTTCATTACTTGCACAAGAACGTCAAAATTGTCAGAATAATAAAATACGGCGGACAACCAAGTACCCCATCGCGTTACTACTGGTAGTGGTGGCAATGGAAGGTTAGGAGCAACACTTTTAGGTTTTTGAATTCTGGAGGGAGCTTTGAGGACTATCTTTTTACCGTTGGCAACTAGTTTGTCAACTTCTGTAAAAATTTCCCTACCGTACTCAGCAACTCGGTGAAGTGCGTGAGCTAGGCACGTGACATGTAACATGTGAGGGTAAATCACCTGCAGCGCAGTAGCTGCTTTCGTCATGTATGCTGCTGCGTCTGCATGCAGCAGCATTACTTTATCACATTTTATACCATCCGTCCATAGTACTAAAAGAGCTGGAGAAAAAACTTGGGCTATCGAAGAGTTATTAGCTCTTTCAACTTGTTCTGATGTAAGTGGATGTTGGATTCTTTGTCAGCATTTAGTGAACCCACAACAACGTTCACAACAAACCTGCCTTTTGCATTATTGGTTTTGTCGATTGATAGCCAGATGTAGTTTTCACAAATATTTTTTCTAATTTGCTCTATTGTTGCACTGTAACATTTCCCGATATAGTTTTTACGCAGCGTTGATTCGTCTGGGACACTTCTTTTAGTATGCGAATTTAAGAAGCTTCTCATAGAGGGACTTTGAAGTTTCTATCATGGGATTCCGGAGTACACAAAAGCGTTGCAAAGGTCTTTACAAACATGCGTCGAAGAACAGTATGGAGTTATTAAGTTTGATGTTGATGGGGTGGACGAAGATTGTTCAGATAGATTGTCAACAGTTGATGCTTCTTCTATTTCTGATGCATTCACAGTGGCCGTGGTTCTTTGTCATTATTTATTTGTTTTATGTTTAGCTGAATTTACATGTTGTTGTACATTAAAATTTTTTGAAAAATTGACATCGCATTGGCAAAGCAGGCAAAACAGGTTTGTTCCATTTTGTGAGAAATCAGTATTGCCAAAAGTCATCACTAAATTTCGGAGTTTTACATCTGTTGACTCAGGAACCTTCGACATATTTCACCTAATGTCTCTTAGGTGCCAACCTATCCTGCAAAAGTAAACAAACTCATTTGAGTGAGAAAGAAATATGGTCATAACTAAGTTTACGTCATTCTGCATTTTTCACAATTTTGTTGCCTTATTTGTATAAAAAAAAGCATTTTAAGAATTTTCCATGAATAACAATTTGCTCGCAAATGCTTAGTTTTAGAGATGTTCAACTTTGAATTTCAAATTACATCCTGTACAATAGTGATGAACTGGACAAATTAAAATTATTCATTTTATAGAAATAAGGCAATAAAATTGTAAAAATCGCGGAATGAAGAAAACTTAATATTGACCACAAATTTGCAACATAAAATAGGATATGAAAAAAGAAACAGCAGTAGGCACGAAACCCAAAGTTACACGCACAATAATGGATCAGCTACTTCGTACAGGGACAACAAGAACGCTGAAACTTTTAGCTACATACGTATATCATGCCTGTGTGAAGGGACATACGCACTAGGAACGGACCCATTCACAGATCGAGATCAGGTACACGACTGCCGTAATAAGCTATATATCATCACACACCCAACTGTAGGAAACATTTTTTCTAGGTTTAGGTGTGGGAAACCTACAATTTAACTTCTGCAGATAATATGCCATGTGGAGAGAGACAGACACAGAGAAAGCAAGAGAGCCAGAGAGGGAGAGAGAGGCATGATGCGAAAACTTTAGGTTGTAACTCAATATTTTAATCCAAATATTATTTGTAAGTTAAATCTACGTCTTTCCCTCTCTCTCTCTCTGGTTGGTGCACGGTGTACTTTTGGTGTATATAGGCAGAAAAAAGGAACAACAAAATATATATAACCAGAGAAAAAGATGCAATTTCAATAGTAACACAGACATACACACAGCGTAGAACTTTCTACCATCACTTGCCAGCATGGCATGCAAATTACCCAAGAGGTGTACAAATAACCCTAAGAGACGCTTGACGTCACACTTGCTTTTACATGCATTTATTGTAGTAGTAGTAGTAGTAGTACCATAAATTTGCCAGCGCTTCAGTAGGTCCCACTATATCGCGCCGAAGGTAAATATGCATTTATAGAAATATTAGCAAATGTACAACGCTATCAACTGCTAAATAAGCATTTATTTGAAAAATAGCATATAGAAGTCAAATAGGCATTTTCCAGCCGATATAGCATTTTTAGGCATAATAAGCATTTATAGCATTTTGCTTGAAAATCCGGTCTCTACCAATCAGGCATCATCATGAACTTTTGAGGCAAACGTTTCCTGGAAGGTTTATCTCTCGGATGGGGGGATCTCAACTGCCTCGAACTCTCGGAAGTAGCCCCATGCGATTTTTTTTAGGGGTAACCTGAAGTTGAAGAAGTATCCTATATACTCCGTCTGTGGTGTTGTTGTCTGCCACTAGTTACTGCGTCTGCAGGTGTTGTTGTCTGCCACTAGTTTCTGCGTCTGTAGGTGTTGTTGTCTGCCACTAGTTACTGCGTCTGTAGGTGTTGTTGCCTGCCACTAGTTACTGCGTCTGCAGGTGTTGTTGCCTGCCACTAGTTACTGCGTCTGCAGGTGTTGTTGTCTGCCACTAGTTACTGCGTCTGCAGGTGTTGTTGTCTGCCACTAGTTACTGCGTCTGCAGGTGTTGTTGTCTGCCACTAGTTACTGCGTCTGCAGGTGTTGTTGTCTGCCACTAGTTACTGCGTCTGCAGGTGTTGTCTGCCACTAGTTACTGCGTCTGCAGGTGTTGTTGTCTGCCACTAGTTACTGCGTCTGCAGATGTGTACACAGCAATGTCCCCACCACCATCAGCTAATGTCTCATTACCTACGGCTAAACGATGCAATTTTGTATATTCAGGCAGTAAGCTGCTTAGTAAAAATGGCGGCGTGCTTACAAAAACTGACCTCAGGTGTGTGTTCGGAGGGAAATTATCTCAAATGACATAACGTAACTCGAGTTCTACAGATTTTTTATCAATACTGAGCATCCCAGAGTGTATTGATTACTAGTCTAACATATATGACGTCCAGTTTGTCGAGAGTTAGAGGCGCCGCGAACGGCTGGAAAAATAATTTCTTAATTTTAACTCTAATTAAAATTCTTCCCCTAATTTCGCGTATGCCTAAACCTACTCTGGTTGCCGTATATTCATTTGAGAAATGGAAATATTTACCTGACGTTGTTTTTTGAAATCGATATATCTAAAATTCTAAACTTTGGTAGGCTAAACACATTTTTTTTCGAAAAAAGAATAAGCATATTCAGTGACATTCACACAAAATGAGTAAAAATATTTATTTTTTTTCTAGGCTAACTAATTTATTTTTACGGTCAGTCGTCGGAATTAAATGGTTTGAATTTTTATTTTACTTTTCAAATCCAGTGAACAACAACATACTGACTTCCACTGTTGATGCTATATCGCTTCTTACATTTACATAAATGTCAATATCAATACATTACCGTTTTGTTCTGATTGATACGTTATGGTATTTGTTGTTATATTGCTGGAGTAGGTACAGGGATGTGCAACCGTACCTACATCAGCACCAAAATATCAATGTATAAATTGACAAAAACGTTAGAGAACTGATTTATACAGCAACAAAAACATAGGAAGTGAAAATAATGCAAATAGCATCAACAATGAGAGGAGGCATGTTGTCCTACGGAGCATTTCTCTCGTGGTCGAATGACTCTACTAGATAATGAATTAGTTACTGTTGTTAAAAAATCTATCAGAAAACTTCGAAAAAATTACCCAACTTGAAATGAAAGAATACCATCGGAAACATTTTATGAATGCATTCTCTGCTTGTGGAATTTATCTCTATCAAATAAAGAATCTGTTATTTTTATTATTCAATATTACAATATAACATTTGGTAAATTAGTCTGAGCGTCCAATTGCTACCAAGCTAGAATGATGTCGTCTACAAGTTTGACCGTAATACAAACTATTTTCGAGAGTCAGCTTTGACTCCTAAGAACGATGGATGCATCACTACTTAAGCGTTAGCCTTGTGAGAGTAGTGTCTCTGCTAGGCTTAAGCCTAGCAGAGACCACTAGTAGCTGACAGAGTAACTAGTGGCTGACAACACCTGCAGACGCAGTAACTAGTGGCAGACAACACCTGCAGACGCAGTAACTAGTGGCAGACAACACCTGCAGACGCAGTAACTAGTGGCACACAACACCTGCAGACGCAGTAACTAGTGGCAGACAACACTTGCAGACACAGTAACTAGTGGCAGACAACACCTGCAGACACAGTAACTAGTGGCAGACAACAACACTCACCGCCGCAGTAACTAGTGGCAGACAACAACACCTGCAGACGCAGTAACTAAGGGTAGACAACCCCTGCAAACGCACTAACTAGTGACATAGAACACCTTCAGACGTAGTAACTGGTGGCAGGCCACAACACCTGCAGACGCAGTAACTAGTGGCAGAAAACAACATCTGCAAACACAATAACTTGTGGCAGACAGCACCTGCAGACGCAGTAACTAGTGGCAGACAACACCTGCAGACGCAGTAACTAGTGGCAGACAACACCTGCAGACGCAGTAACTAGTGGCAGACAACACCCGCAGACGCAGTAACTAGTGGCAGACGACAACACCTGCAGACGCAGTAACTAGAGGCAGACAACAACACCTGCAGACGCAGTAACTAGTGGCAGACAACACCTGCAGACGCAGTAACTAGAGGCAGACAACAACACCTGCAGACGCAGTAACTAGTGGCAGACAACACCTGCAGACGCAGTAACTAGTGGCAGACAACACCCGCAGACGCAGTAACTAGTGGCAGACAACAACACCTGCAGACGCAGTAACTAGAGGCAGACAACAACACCTGCAGACGCAGTAACTAGTGGCAGACAACACCTGCAGACGCAGTAACTAGTTGCAGACAACAACACCTGCAGACGCAGTAACTAGAGGCAGACAACAACACCTGCAGACGCAGTAACTAGTGGCAGACATCACCCGCAGACGCAGTAACTAGTGGCAGACAACACCTGCAGACGCAGTAACTAGTGGCAGACATCACCCGCAGACGCAGTAACTAGTGGCAGACAACACCTGCAGACGCAGTAACTAGTGGCAGACATCACCCGCAGACGCAGTAACTAGTGGCGGACATCACCCGCAGACGCAGTAACTAGTGGCAGACAACACCTGCAGACGCAGTAACTAGTGGCAGACAACACCTGCAGACGCAGTAACTAGTGGCAAACATCACCCGCAGACGCAGTAACTAGTGGCAGACAACACCTGCAGACGCAGTAACTAGTGGCAGACAACAACACCTGCAGACGCCTGGCTGGTCCGTCTCTTTTTCACGTTCTTAAAGGATGCTTAATGACGTATCTTTTATATACATTAGATTTCACCCACATCTGGAAACTTTATTTAAGAAAAGCGTCGATTCCCGTCTATTTTGACAGCTATGTGCTCCAGTGAATAACATTCCATTGGAAAGCACATTCGTATCACCTAAAATTATATTGTATACGTCTCTATTTTCTTTCATAGAATTGATCAATCAATTCCCACACTGCCGATAAAATGTAATAATTAATTAGACACGGTGGAAACTATTTTCTATCGTTATAAAAAATGTTGGATCAACCTGATCAATTGACTCAAATATTTGAGTTCAACGCCGGCCCAGCAACACACACGGTCGATGTATCCAATATCATTCTTGGACTTTGCACGGGGTCCTAAATTACTGGCTTATTAGAACAGGTTTATATAACTGCGACGGTACTACACCGTATAGTGGAGAATTTCTTTATTTTCAAAGGATGATTGAAGTGCTGACAATGATCTCGAATTGCCAATGAGAAACAGAGGAAGCATGTGACCAGTTGTATGGGAAATTCCTGAATGTTGGCTGTGTCTAATGAATTGTTGAAGTTTGGTACTACCAACACAAGTCTGCATGCAGCAGTCAGGCATAGAAATAGACACACCCACTTATCCAATCTTTCTTTCCTCCTGAAAAATGAACATGTTTTAGAACTATTTCTTTCAAACAATCTTACGTCAACTGAAGATAAAATTGCTTCTGCGAAACGACTTCTCATTTTGGTACTGAGTCGAAACAAATGATAGTTCTAGGTACATTTTCTGCATTGCTTGTGTAAGGGGACGGTAGAGGGAGAGTATTCATCGTCTAGAACTTTTGCACAAAATTTTCAATGTTAACTTTTAGATACTTATTCGGATCTTTTATTTTCTCATAAATTCATTTTCACGGTGGAATAATAAAAAATCCTAGACATAAAGTTTGCACGGTGAAATCGAGTATTAATGCAAGATTTCACATGTCCCTCGTAAATACAAGTGAAACAGTTTGTACCAAGACCAATAAACGTTGAAGCTGGACTTATTCACACATACATATAAGTACATCACATCACGAGTACATCATCACATCACGAGTGCATCATCACATCACGGGTACATCATCACATCACGAGTACATCATCACATCACGAGTACATCATCACATCACGAGTACATCATCACATCACGAGCACATCATCACATCATGGGTACATCATCACATCACGAGTACATCATCACATCACGAGTACATCATCACATCACGAGTACATCATCACATCACGAGTACATCATCACATCACGAGTACATCATCACATCACGAGTACATCATCACATCACGGGTACATCATCACGTCATGGGTACATCATCACATCACGAGCACATCATCACATCATGGGTACATCATCACATCACGAGTACATCATCACACCACGAGTACATCATCACATCACGGGTACATCATCACATCACGAGAACATCATCACATCACGAGTACATCATCACATCACGAGTACATCATCACATCACGAGTACATCATCACATCACGGGTACATCATCACATCATGGGTACATCATCACATCACGAGCACATCATCACATCATGGGTACATCATCACATCACGAGAACATCATCACATCACGAGTACATCATCACATCACGAGTACATCATCACATCACGAGTACATCATCACATCACGAGTACATCATCACATCACGAGTACATCATCACATCACGAGTACATCATCACATCACGAGTACATCATCACATCACGAGTACATCATCACATCATGGGTACATCATCACATCACGAGCACATCATCACATCATGGGTACATCATCACATCACGAGTACATCATCACATCACGGGTACATCATCACATCATGGGTACATCATCACATCACGAGCACATCATCACATCATGGGTACATCATCACATCACGAGAACATCATCACATCACGAGTACATCATCACATCACGAGTACATCATCACATCACGAGTACATCATCACATCACGAGTACATCATCACATCACGAGTACATCATCACATCACGAGTACATCATCACATCACGAGTACATCATCACATCACGAGTACATCATCACATCACGAGTACATCATCACATCACGAGTACATCATCACATCACGAGTACATCATCACATCACGAGTACATCATCACATCACGAGTACATCATCACATCACGAGAACATCATCACATCACGAGTACATCATCACATCACGAGTACATCATCACATCACGAGCACATCATCACATCACGAGTACATCATCACATCACGAGTACATCATCACACCACGAGTACATCATCACATCACGAGTACATCATCACATCACGAGTACATCATCACATCACGAGTACATCATCACATCACGAGTACATCATCACTATTCTCTAGGAGACGTACAATGATGGTGCTGGTATTGAGTTCAAACTTGGTAAAATTAAAGTATAAACCAATGGTTTGCCATATTTGAGGTGATAACGATCAGTCGTGGCACAAATAGATCCTGACTAGCTCGGCATGCTCCTGTCCAGGGCCTCGTTGGATGGTCCAGTCGTTGGCACCAAAATGAGAACTGCGAACAAAATGGTATAGGCCCCGCTACCCATGACAGCAAATTTTCCTGTAATTCCTTTCTTGCACTTACCCTTAACCGGCCAAAGTATATAATGGTTCTAAACCTAGAAATTTTGAGTAGCGGATGTCCTACTCATGGGTTCAAGTATTACAATGGCACAATAAATACACCGCCAATCAATACTGATCATGATTGAGCGAAATGATACGCTCGTGTGAAGAGATTCAGGAATTCAAGTCGCTTAACCACAAGGATTCAAAGACAAACGAATACTATCAAATAGCTCCGTTGAACCTAGCGTAGACCACCACTCTCACGCGTCTGCTGCTCAATTAGTGTGGCATCCATCGTTCTTATAATGAGTCAAGCCTGACACACAATATAGATTTACAGCTGTGGAATTCTATTGGAATATCATTTCGAAAATGGAAACAGTTGACACTCATACGAATTTACCAAATGTAATATCATTGGCCTGAACAATGGGAGTGAAATATTCTGTAGGTAATGAAGATCTAATTCCACAAGCAGATAACGCGTTTGTAATTTGTTTTCGATATTTCTCACTCATTTCCAATTTGGCAAATTTCTTTAACAGGGTTTGCATTATTTTGCATTCGATCGGTAACTGAGTCATTTTTTGGTGGAGTTATTCGATCACGCGAGAAATGCTCCGTTGGACAACATACCACCTCTCATTGTTGATGCTATTTGCATTATTTTCACTTCCTATGTTTTTGTTGCTGTATAATTCAGTTCTCTATCTCTATTGTCGAAATATTTATTGAAATTTTGGTGCTATTGTAGGTACGTTGCTACTGAAGCACGCACCTACACTAGCACCATACCTACACCAGCGCCGTACCTACACCAGCACCGTACCTACACCAGCACCGTACCTACACCAGCACCATAACAACAAATACCACAACGTAACAATAAGAACAAAACGGTAATGTATTGATATTTACATTTATGTGAATGGAAGAAGCGATATAACATCAACAGTGGAAGTCGGCATGTTGTTGTCCAGTGGAATTGAGAAGTAAAGTGAAAATTCCTTCCATTTGATTACAATGACTGATCATAAAAATAAATTAGTTAGCCTTTCAAACCTGTTTTGACTAATTCTGTGTGAATGTAGCAAATTATTCTTATTAATTCGAAGGACACAAATTGGTTTAGCCCCACATAGTTTAGAAGATTGGAATAATCGATATTACAAACAATTTCAGGTTATTGTTAACACTTCTCAAATGAATAGTCGGCAACTAGAGTGGGTTCGTGCAACCGCGTTATAAATTCGGGATTTTGAAGTTGTAAAACTACTTTCAAAATATTTTTAGAGCCGCTCGCGGCGCCTCAAACCTTCGACTTTCTGTACGTGAATGTGGTTGTGGAGTAATTACTTCATTCTAAGTGCTCAGTATTGATGACAATGTCTGCACGGTTGAGTTACGTTATGTCATCTGAGCGAATTGACTTTCGGAAACAAACCCGAGGTCAGTTTTTGTAAGCACGCCGCCATTTTCACTAAGCAGCTCACTGGCTGAATATACAAAATTGCATCGTTTAGCCGTAGGTAATGACATTAGCTGATGGTGGTGGGGACATAGCTGTGAACACATCTACAGACGCAGTAACTAGTGGCAGACAACACCTGCAGACGCAGTAATTAGTGGCAGACAACAACACCCGTAGACGAAGTAACTAGTGGCCGCTGTCACTACACAGTCACAAAAAGTAATTTCTGTGAACAATTTATGCGATGAATTGAACACATTTGATCAACACCCAATACATGGAAACAAAAAGAATATAAATGACTTGTTTATTTTTACAAATGGAAAAAATAAATTTGTTCGTTCGTATTATAATTTTTATTATATTAGGTCGTGAATAATTATTGTATTAATTCATTTCCTTGAATGTTTGGTAAAGTTGAGGACAACAAACTAATCGTTTTTCAATTTTTTCATTGTTTAGTGATGACGAAATCTAAATAAACAACTTTTCTTCCGTGCATTTTCGTCGCAGATTTAGTATTTAACGAGTTATAGCAAGGACGTAACGTAACTTAACTAATCCAACCTAACCCAACCCAACCTCACGCACCCTAACGACCACTCGAGCGCATTAGAGCTGTCGGAACAGAGACTATCGGAGTCTACCTTGTGAAAATTCCAATGAAAGAAAACGCAACGATTTTTCCGGCTTGAAAGGATTGGGTATATTTCGGTAACTAACCTACCGCTATAACTCATTAAATGATAATTTGCGGTGGAGAGTGCTGACAGAAAAGTTGTTCATTTTAACGCCATTGACATTATACTAGCAACAAAAATTTTGAAATCCATTAGCGTGTTGGCCTCAACAAATTTACCCAATTTGAAATGAATGAATAACGTCGAAAACAAATTATAAATGCATTCCTTTCGTGTGGAATTTGAACTTCAATAAATAAAGAGTTGTTCACTTTTCTTTTTCTTTTTTTAAGATATTACATTTGGTAAATTAGTATGACCGTAAACTATTACCTAAAATTGATGTACTTCAAATCTGTTTTACTGATGTATATTTTTGAGAGTCGGGTTCGAGTCGCATGAAAGATGGGCGTATTACTATAATTATAACACCAGCACAGTAACAACTGATATCTCAGCGTATATACAAGTTGAAAATGATATGTATTGATTTCTACAGCTATGGAAATTGTGGAACGATGTGAGGACCGGGGGTAGAGATACGCTGCAGAACTGCGACGTTTACTGGTAGCGATGTTGTTACAGGGTGGAACACGGACTAAATGCGGCGTCGAGCGCCCCGCACCCTAATTCATATGACACATATTGCTGATTCAGGAAGCGCATTGCGGACACCCCGCATTGAGGGCATTGCACTGCGCACACATACAAACAAGTGCACGTACAACGATTATAATGCCAATAGCATCAACAATGGTTGTCGGCATGTTGTTATTAAGTGAAAATTAAACTATAAATGACCCAATATTGGAATAATTCAATCAGGCAATAATTAAATAAAACACTTGTGACAGATTTTGTGTCTGATAATCCTAAAAAAGGGTAAAAAATGCAAAAAATGCAAAACTGACAACATATTTGTGTTCAGAAAGTTAAGTTTAATAACCCAAATTACTCTAACTCAAACTAATATCTCTTTAGAAACTCCTGTAAGGCTGGCAGAGACCACTCCTCTCATAGGGCAATGCTCAGCAGTTAATGCTGACATCGTTCATGCGAGTCTAACCTGACTCCCAGAAATAGTTGATATCAAGGTCAAACAGGTAGACGAATATACTGTGATATGAAAACAGTTGACGCTTAGACTAATTTACTTAATGTAATATAGTATAGTTAGATTGAAAAATAGAAGTGAAAGACTCATTATTAAATAAAGTTCAAATTCACAAGAAGAGCAGGCATTTAGAATTTGTTTTCAATGTTATTCATTCATTTAAAATTGGGCAGATTTATTTTCAATGTGCAGTAAAACGTGTGGATCAAAACGGTAACTAATTCATTTTCTTGAAGAATTTTTCGACCACGAGAGAAATGCTCCGTAGGACAACATGCAACCTCTCATTGTTGATGCTATTTGCACTATTTTCACTATCTATGTTTTTTAATTGGGTGAATTCAATTCTCTAACTTTTTTTGTCGGTATATACGTTGACATATTATTGCTGGTGTGGGTTCCCTGTACCTACACCAGCACCATAACAACAAATTCCACAACGTAATAAAAAGAAAGAAAATTGAGTGTTGATATTTACATTTATGCTATTGTAAGAAGCGATATAGCATCAACAGTGGAAGTCATCATGTTGTTGTTCAGGGGTATTGCAAACTTATGTGGTAAAACTTACTTGTCATTTTTGAGAAGTGAACAAAAAAATAAATTAGTCAGCCTTCAACATTTCAACATTTTTTTCTTTTTTTTTCGTGAATCTCAACTGATTACAAAAAAACGCTTATCAATTTCACCCAATACATATTTTTGCCACACTTCATCGTTTAAGTTTTCAGTTCTGAGATATTACAAAACAGTTTCAGATATATATTTTAGTCTGTTTAAAGGAGCTCATAATAATGAGGCTGGATTTCACCCTTCTCAAAATTAGTTACGTTACAGTAAATTAACAAAAATAGTTACTCGCAAGTTAGTCCTAACAATTTTTACAGCCGCTTACGGCGCATATCTCAGTTATCTAACATGAGACAGATGGTGCCAGTAGTTGCCACATTCAAAATAGTTCGTATGAAAAGAACCGCACGGTTGAGTTACGTTATGTCATCTGAGATAATTGACTTCCAAGCACACACCTGAGGTCCGTTTTTGTAAGCACGCCGCCATTTTTACTAAGCAGCTTACTGCCTGAATATACAAAATTGCATCGTTTAGCCGTAGTTAATGAGACATTAGCTGATGGTGGTGGGGACATTGCTGTGAACACATCTGCAGACGCAGTAACTAGTGGCAGACAACACCTGCAGACGCAGTAACTAGTGGCAGACAACACCTGCAGACGCTGTAACTAGTGGCGGACAACACCTTCAGACGCAGTAACTAGTAGCTGACAACACCTGTAGACGCAGTAACTAGTGGCAGCTGCCACTACACTGTCGCCAATGGTAATTTGGGTGAACTATTTATATCATGAATCGTACAAATTCGATCAACACCTGATACTTGTGAACAAAAAGAATGTAAATGACCTGTTAGCTCCTAAAAATGGATGGAAAGGAAGTTGTTCATTCATCCAAAAAATTCTACTGGTTTGGGCATGAAAAACCATTTCAAAGATTATTTTCTTGAATATTTTCTTATGTGATGATCAATTAAAGTAATTTTATTTATTTATGGGAACTTATTTTAATTCTTTGCCATCAGTGTTAGGTTCGTTATATTCGCGGTCAGTATTATTCAGTCAAATGTTCGCTATTGTCTTCATGGTAATTATTGAAATTTACCCAAATCTGACACTGGGTTTAAATTTAGCACTCATAAAATATTACACTGAAAATACACGCACATGCGCCCATACAGAGTAACAACAACAGTCAACATATCAATGTTGCGCACAGCGGGGTACAACGTCAGGGCTTCCTTCCATTCAATGGCAACACTTGTGCAAATTACATGCAATACATATCACTCGAAATGTTTGAGTTACATTTCCGTTGTTGTTCAGTGAGTTATTAATTTCTTTTAAACTGTTCCAAATTAGAATGAACAACACATCATTAAAAGTTTTATTCAACGAAATTTGACGAATAGTTGAAGTTCTGACTCTAAAATGAACGCAATGAAGTAACACTAATGAAATTAAAAGAAATATAGCTATTATTTAAATAAAAAAATTTCGTGCTGTGCCATCGTAGTGGTCAAATTGTCGTATCATTTCTAATAAATTTATTTTCTAGCCATGAATGGCTAATGCGATTGTGTGGATGAGCTTAGGTGGGTTATGCTGGTTATGGTTATGTTGCTGGTGTGGTGTAGACTACAATAGACGCTGATTTAGACTACAATAGACACGCGCATTTACACTACAATATACATGCTGATATCAATACTTTACCAATTGCTTCTAGCGCACAAAGAGTTTCCTGCACAACTTGTGCTTTCAATAAACATTAACGCTTTATTTAGCGGTGGGCGATAGGAACAATATACTGAAAACGACTGGAATAATTACCAATTGGGAACTAAGGATAGCTCACAACTCTTCATTATAATCTACGGTTACCTATACATATTCTACAAACACGACGTGTGTGTAGTACTGCAAACTAACGTTTTATATACGTAGGTATTTGCTGTGTTTGCGACGATGCCTGGCCTGCCGTTACCGCTCCCTTATCAGCGACACAACGCACGGCATCAGAGCCCTTGCAGTCACTGATAACGACCACGCGCTATCAGCGCTACGTGCCCTGCTCATCAGTGTGCCCCTCAAGGGCCACGTGAGGCCGGATGCGAGGAGGCTGGGTAGGCTCTAAGTTTGTACTGGCAAAGTGAGGAGTGCATTTTGTGACCTTACCAGCAGGGCTCACAAAGCCTCCTGTGCTCGCCTCACCAGCGACGCGTCCCAGTCCTCGACGTGATCTCGTGAGCTGGAATGCCTCGCTGGAGCCACCAAGCGTCGCCAGTTTTGTCTCCTCGTTCTCCGTTGGCTATCCCTAGCACTTTGGCTGCGACGTGAGACACCGGTGGTCACTGACGGAGTTTTCATTATGCTGCTCAATCACTAGTTTTAACAAACTAAATTTTCTTAAATACTATATTAAAACTAAATGAAGGCACGATCCAGTTAATGTTTGCAATTTTCAACATTGCTCACTACAAATATGCATGAATTTGAGTTGAACAATAAACTTCAGTTTACCTGCCGCAATCAAAGTGTTAAGTTATGCATTTAAATTTATTTGCTGTATACTCATGTGGGGGAAGCATTCGATCGTTTGTTGGATTGTTCGCTCGTTGAGAGGTTGACTGAGAAGCCCTGGTTGTTTGGAAGTGAGGGGACCTGGGAGAGAGATTCACGGCCGGACACAGCTCCCAAATGATCGCCCTTCGTCCAGGTCAGAGGCCATAACTAATTTTGATCATTACGTGTCCTGATTATTCCCATATTTTCTTCCCCCAGCATTATTTACTCCCACGAGAGCTTCATATCTCATGAAAATTGAAGCCGTTGATTGTTCCCAAGACTGAAGGAGAATCAGTTTCATGTAATTTTATCTGCTGGCAACCAAGGTGAGCTTTCCAACCGGCCTTAAGTCCCCTGAGCGGTGGGATATTGAGCGCACCTCACGCTCACAATCTATATAAATGCTACTCAACGCTGGACACGGCGTGCGAATGGCGGCTTTGCATTTAATGCAGGTGGATTAGGATGTTCTCTATTTCTATTGTTTACCTCGTTCGATCGTGAAGTTTTCACTGAACAGAAGTGAGAGCTTGTGCAATGAGTTTGCTGAAGCCAAACCATGGGTTTATCAAATGGCAACTGATGACGTGTTCCTTTGGTGTACATTCGTTTACTCTCGACAAACTCTTGTCTTGATAACCGAGTTTGCTACAAAATATGCAAAATCTGCTTGCTTTACAAATGCGGTGATGAAAATGGTAACCAAATCATCTGATGGTGGAACTACCCCAGATATAACAAAAAGAAACAGAGCAGTTTAGGCAGTTATGACGAGAAGTAGCCGGGCGGACATGATTTCAAAGACAATATGAATGCAAGCAAAACATTAATTTTGAATGCTATGTTGAGTGTGTGGTTGGAGAACAGGATGTTCACGACATGTGGATCTGCAGATACCCGCAAATAATTTACCCTGCCGGTGTTAGCTGGCAAGTGTCGAGAGCGCCTCCACGAGATATTGCAGGTCTTCTGTTGCCTGGGTCGTGCGATGTTGGTAAAGTGGCCAAGGGAAGATCTCGTTACCGAGGCGTTTAAAATGGCCAATTCTTTGTACATTGGCCACGAAATGGCCAATCTGGCCCAGGACGCCACGACGGCTACCCCCGGCTCACCCAAACAAGCGACCCAACTATCCCACCTTTGCCGTCTCGGTGTTGCATTACACTCCAATGAGCCGCTCAGGCTGTAAAAACATATTACGCTCAAGCAGAGCAAACTTTCAGCTTAAATTTCGCACTTGGGTAATTGGTTTCGCATGACTTGTATGAATACGAATTCGACAGCTAAAATATATATATAAAATAGTTATAAAAACTCGAAAAATTGAAAATTTATTCGATGTCAAGTTTCAATAAAGTTATTCAGGTTCACATTTATTTAAGTATTCCGATATGATATACACGAAATCTGTGGGAAGTCGTATGAAACTCAACGGCAGACAAAATGATTTTATTAATTCAACCATGCAATATTTTCATCAATACTGAGCATTCAGAATGAAAATATTGCTATACTCCCGTATATGTAGTACAGATTGTCGTTAGTATGCGGCGCCGCGAGTGGCTGCAAAACATTAATAACATATTTTATTTTATTGACACAAATAGCTGAGGAGCGAATTGCCCGAACCGAGTCTAGTTGCCGTATCGTCATTTGAGAAGTGAAAATATTGACCTGAAATTGTTATTTAATATCGACTGTTCCAAAATTCCGAACTCCAGAAGGCTTAAAAAATTTGTTTCCTTCGAAAAAAATAAGCAATATTTACATATGATTTGTTGAAACATTCGAAACACTCTTGAAGGCAACCTAATTTATTTTTATGATCAGTCATCCGAGTTGAATGGAAGGAATTTTTTGTTTTACTTCTCAATTCCACTGTACAACAACATGCTGACTTCCACTGTTGATGCTATATCGCTTCTTACATTTACATAAATGTAAATATCAATACATTACCGTTTTGTTCTTATTGTTACGTTGTGGTATTTGTTGTTATGGTGCTGGTGTAGGTACTGTGCTGGTGTAGGTACGGTGCTGGTGTAGGTACCGTGCTGGTGTAGGTACCGTGCTGGTGTAGGTACGGTGCTGGTGTAGGTACGGTGCTGGTGTAGCACTACGTCGGACAGGACCCTCCACCTACCCCCCCACCTCCCCAACACTCACCCGCTGCACACGCGCTGAGGAGGTCAAGTTTGGTTGGGGAAGCTGTGAGTTGCTTGGGGAATGATAATCACGAAAATATCGTACAAATAAAAATAACAGCAATTACTGCATTGCTGCTGTAAAATAAAATGACACGAAAATCAATATTAAAATTTCTTCTTACTCATAATGCCCTAACCCAGAACATGGAGGTTGGTGATCCTAAACCTGGAGTAGCGGATATCCTAAACCTGGAGTAGCGGATGTCCTAAACCTGGAGTAGCGGATGTCCTAAACCTCGAGTAGCGGATGTTCCAAACCTGGAGTAGCGGATATCCCAAACCTGGAGTAGCGGATGTCCCAAACCTGGAGTAGCGCATGTTCCAAACCTGGAGTAGCAGGATGTCCCAAACCTGGAGTAACGGATGTCCCAAACCTGGAGTAGCGGATGTCCCAAACCTGGAGTAGCGGATGTCCCAAACCTGGGTTCAAGTATTACAAGGGCACCAATAAATACACCGCTAAACAACACTGATCATGATTGAGCGAAATGATGGGTTCGGGTGATGAGAAGGGAAACAACAAATATCATATTTTAAACACAAATCAAATTCCCATAGTTAGTCTTCGAAAACGTAAAACAGTTATTTCAATGCCGTATGGGCAATCTTGATGTCACATGACTCAAATTTTCACTAAATGATATAATGAACAATTGAAAAGCCATTTTGAATCAAATTGGTGACCTTAATGTTTGTCAGTTGTTATATTGAGTGGTGCAAGTTTGTGCATTTTGTTGACGCCAATTTCGAATGACCGAATTCAGATGACCCGCTTGTCAGATATCTATAATTATGTGTGATGTCAATAATTTTGGTGAGCAGATATCGGCTACTCTCATGTGCTCTAGCCAGGTAAGAGCGTTTCTTCTTGGTGGTGCGTCCTGGACCGGTGGGTGTTTGTCATTAGTTACTATGCTGCAGGTGTTGTTGTCTGCCACTAGTTACTGCGTCTGCAGGTGCGTTCACGGCAACTGTATCATAGTTAACTAATATTTTCATAATCAGCTAATATGTCTCATTGCCTACGGCTAAACGATGCAATTTTGTATATTCATAGATTAAGCTGTATCGGAAAATTTCGGCGTGCTGGCAGTAACTGACCACAGATTTGTGTTCAGAAAGTCAAGTTTCTTAACCCAAATTACTCTAACTCAAACGAATATCTTTTTAAAAGCTCCTTTAAGCCTAGCAGAGGCCATTCCTCTCGTAGGGCTATTGCTCACTAACTGACATACCCATCGGTCGCGTGAGTCTATCTGACTCCTAAATATTAGTCACGTACACGTAAATTTATGCACACGCCGTGTTTGCAGAATGTCTTTTGTAGCCGTAGATTGTAATGAAGAGCTGAGAACTATCATTAGTTGTTAATTATTCCTATTGTATTCAGCGTATTGTTTGTATTGCCTGCGGTTATATGAAGCTTTTCTGTTCATTAAACGCATCGGTTCGTTTTTCAAAAATTGGTTTCCTTTTTAGGAGGAAGAAAGACTGGATAAGTGCCTGTGGAGTGGATGTGTCTATGCGTGACTGCTGCACGCAGAGTTGTGTTGGTAGTACCAAACTTCAACAATTCATTAGAAACAGCCAACATTCAGGAATTTCCCGTAGAACTGGTCACGTGCTTTCCTCTCCGCATTCGGTGATTCGAAATCATTGGCAGAAATTTAAACAATTTAAACAATTTTAAACAATTTATTTACCACAGGAGATACAGAGGTACAATGTTTCTTAAGTCTAATACAATGGTCAAAGTTGAGTATAGCTACCTGTGGGCCCGAATAAGTTCAGCGACTTCTAGGGCATCCTACCATTACATTATCCTAGGGCGTACAATAATGTTTAACCTAATTCACTTAGCCTAGTTTCGCATTAGACTGATCAACAGGATAATGAATTCGAAATTAGTGTTTAATTTTACAATATAGGTCATATGGACTATATTTAACAGTATATTCGACAACGATTTAGGAGCAGACTGAAAATCGGTGATATTACTCATGGCAAATTACATTATTAGGACCAGACATGTAGGAGGCAGGATTTGACTTGGTGATCTTACATGACAAGTATTCTGATAAGAAGTGAGACTCAAGATTTCTTTTAAATACCTTGTAAGAATTACTTTCACGGATCTCCGCAGGTATTGAGTTCCAGGTTTTAGTTCCAACGAATAGTATACTATGTTGCGAGCGGGCCTTTGAATAATAAGGAAGCATGAATTTACTTCTATTTCGTGTTAAATGGTCGTGATGACCAGTTTGCGCAGTTAATAACTGTTGAAGGCTATTGTCGCCATCATTAGCTAATGTTTTGTAGATGAAATTGCAGATGGAGATTTTGTAGAGATCCGAGAGTTTAAGTATTTGTAAATTTTTGAATGACTCATTTGTGTGAGCATTATATTCTAGGTTCTTTACCGCTCTGCTGGCTCTTTTTTGCAGAGTAAAAATTATATTGGTTTTATTTTTATCAGTTCCGTGCCATTCTTCAATTCCGTACTGCAAGTATGGTGAAATGAGCGTTCGGTAGAGCATTAGTAAGGCTGTTTCAGGCAGGAAACTTCTAACTTTATTCAGGATTCCGATGGATTTTGATAATTTAGAACTAATATGAGTGATGTGCTCTTTGAAAGTCAGATGTTTATCTATTATGATGCCCAGAAATTTACATGAGTTGGTTTCTTTCATTTCACCTTCGCCAATTTTAATGGATGGTAAAGATATATTTTTCTTGTGTGAGAACGTAATATAATTTGTTTTATCGATATTAAGGCTTATTTTATTAGCTTTGAGCCACAGTGAAACCTTATGGAGTTCGTTATTTATACTCTCCGCAATCGTAGTGGGATTTTCGTTCGGAAGGACCGTAGAAAGCGTACTGTCATCGGTAAAAAGTATGAATTTGAAAAATGATGTAGATTTAATAATATCGTTGATAAAAATCAGAAAAAGGAGAGGCCCAAGAACAGATCCTTGTGGAACTCCATGGCTAATTTTCTGTGGGTCCGATTTTGCGTCGTCAATGACAACGTATTGCTTCCGATTTGTTAGGTATGATCTGAACCAATCATGGGCAACCCCACGAATGCCATAACAATGTAGTTTCGAGAGTAATATGTTATGGTCCACACAATCGAATGCTTTTCGAAAGTCAAGAAATACAGAGAAGACAGTCTTTCCGTTATCTATATTAGAATAAAAGAATTGTAAATGATTTACTATTGCCTGTGTTGTTGATTTTTTACAGCGAAAGCCGTATTGTTTATCATAGAGAAATGATTTTTGTTCAAAATAAGAGTACACTTTTTTATACACAATTTTCTCGAATACTTTGCTAATAATTGGTAACATGGAGATAGGTCGATAATTGTTTACACAGGTTTTTTCACCATTTTTAAAGATAGGGGTTACTCTAGCAACTTTGAGGGAGTTCGGGAAAGTGCCTAGTAAGAGAAACTGGTTAATAATATTGGATATCAGAGGGGCCACAATATCAGCAATTATTTTAAGTATTTTAGTTGGAAACGTTTGTAACCCACTCGATTTATTTTTCATGTTGTTTATGCACGCAATTACATCGGAGGAGTTTGTAGGCGTAAGGAAAAAGGAGTTGTGTTCTCGAATATGATCCATAAATTTCAGGTGATCAGTAGGTTCACTTGGAATACCATTGGCTATAGTTTTCCCTACGTTTACAAAGAAGTTGTTGAAGAGATTAGCAATTTCATTCTTCTCATGGTATTTTACATTATCTTGAGTGATATATACAATTTTATTTTTATCGGCGTTATTCGGTTTATAACAAGAGTTAAGGAGGCGCCAAGTCTTCTTAACGTCAGCCTTGAATTGAGTAAACTTGAGGGTAAAGTAGCTCTTTTTTGATGTTCTTATCTGGTTTGTCACATAGTTTCTGAATCGGTTTTATGTTTCTCTAGATATTCGCCCTTCGCAAAGGAGGGCTAGGTACGCTTGGCGTTTCTTTATATTTATCACGATGTCTCAAGTAATCCAGGGCTTTTGTATATTTTTCGGGGTAACTGTACGAGTTACAATTGGGCAACACTGATTGTATGCGGTCATTATAGTTTCAGTCAACTTTACTACTGCTTCATCAATGCTCCTTGCATTATTGTTTTGTTGGGTGATGTGCAATGTTGGCATTAAATCTTTAAGAACGGTGCGCATTTCTTCTAAATTTGATTCGTTTATTTTACGATATGAGTAAGTTTCAGCCCGTGCTTTGGTGCAAGTAAGATAGTCATTTTTCTTAATAAGGAAAACTGGAAAATGGTCAGATAAGTCAGAAGTAATTATTCCAGCAAAAAAATCACTTGGGTCTGTCATAAAGATATTGTCAAGCAGCGTAGCACATTCTGAGGTTATTCGTGTTGGCTTTGTGATGATCGGAAGGAAAGATTTAGAATGAAATGCATTTAAGAAATTTGAGATTGGTTCATAGCTTTCATGTTTCAGCAAATCATAGTTGAAGTCACCGCATATTATTATGTCATTGTAGAAGGACCTGTTGAACTGAGAAATAATGCGATTAAGTTCATTAAGGAAGGATATAGAACAGGCTGTAGGAGGCCTATACACCGTTCCAAGCACAATTCGTTTGCCATCTCTAGACATTTCTACGAATAATGATTCTATATGATCCTGATTCA
The DNA here is from genome assembly GCA_030386875.1 of Morinoia aosen. Lineage (NCBI taxonomy): Eukaryota > Metazoa > Arthropoda > Malacostraca > Amphipoda > Talitridae > Morinoia > Morinoia aosen. The sequence goes on along the minus strand of CM059576.1, from coordinate 103,805,428 downwards.
GTGTTGCACTTGCTATGATTCTCGAATCCATGTGCTTAGAAATGTATGTACTGATGCCCCCGCCTCGCTTGTTTTTTCGTAGCGAATGGTAACTATGATAATTTTCAAATTTAATCATGTCTTTGGTCGAGTCATCTAGCCAGATTTCGGTGAAGCTAATCGCATCAAGGTTATACTTAAGTTCAGTAATAGTGCATTGTATCTCTTCCAATTTTGGATAGAGTGACCTACAGTTCCAACACAGTAGCGAAAAATCCTGCCGGGTTATTCGTATAGATTCGTTGAATTTTGATATATTAGTATATCTGCAGTTTTCAGAGTCGTTTAGGTTTGGAAATATTCTGTTCAAATGATTGAGATCCGGGTCGATTACATCTAATATATCAGCGTGATCAGTCATTCAAAATTAGTAAACAGTAGGCAGCAAGTACTATTGTATAACTTAAAACGAAATACAGAGTCAAGATTGAAAGGATATTTCTATCTAAAAACTAGCTTAGAAAGTATAGAAAAGAGTAAGAAGTCTAGCGTGATTTCGTGAGTACACTCAATACTCAGCCAATTTCAATGTTCCATTAGAAATAAAAATAAAATTCCCTCGGTGCATGTATTACCGTCTTTGCTTTATAAACCTGTGTTAATTAGCCATTAATTTACCAGTTCTAATAAGCCAGTAATTTAAGATGCCGTGCAAAGTCCAATAATGATATTTAATACATCGACCGTGTGTGTTGCAGGGACAGCGTTGAACTCAATTATTTCAGTTGATCACATGGATCCAACACTTTCCATGAGTATAGAAAATAATTTTTAAGCTGACTGATTAATTATTACATTGCATCGGCAGTGTGGGAATTGAAAGAAAATGGAGACGTATACAATATAATTTTAGGTAATACGAATGTGTTTTCCAATGGAATATTATTTGTTTGAGCACACAGCTGTCAAAATAGATGGAATTCGACATTTGTCATAAATAAAGCGTCCAGATGTGAATAACACCAAATATTTATATTCTCATTCCTGTGATTAAAATATTCTTTCACAAGTGCCCTGGTGGAACTCATACCACAGAGACGGGCATTGAGCATCCTTCAAGAGCGTGAAAGAGAGACGGACCAACCAATATTATGTGTTCACTGAGATTCTCATTGTAATTACATAGGAGAAATTACGCACAGAAAATGTCATAAATACATTCATTTATTCAATAATTTAAGGAGGCACCTTTCGTTTCATTACATAGTAATTGATGAGAAGCGAACTATCGATATTCCCTCAGTGAAAGTTGACCACTCCGATAATATTCCAACCAACCAAAGGAGACTATCACCACATTTGTACCGTAATGTAACATGAATGCCTGCAATGAACGCAACTTTGTGTGTAAACATATAACTTTTGGTAAATTTATGCAAACGCCGTCTGAGAGATGCACACACACGTGACTAAGTGAAAGTCCCTCAGTTTTCCAACACCATCGCTGTAACCTTTCTTCTACTGCACGGCCAAGTTTGTATGCAGAATTCCAAACAAATTTTACAACGGAATAATTCATAATGTATTATAAGCACATTTCTCAATTGTTAAGAAAATTGAAATTTCATTCATCAGAAAAAAAATCAAGGGTTTCAATGTTCTCAGTGACTGATTAAAACTTTATTTGTTGCCGCAGTTCTTAATTTCGACCTAGGCTAAGAAGTAGAATACCTGTGTCCGTGATAAGCACGGATTATTTGATCGTTTGTTTTTGCCGGAGTGACTTGTAAAATTTGTGCCTACATATTGTGATTATTCTATAGGTTCATTTACTGTTATATTTGATTGGACAGTGACTTTGAATATTCTGTAATGATTTATTCTTAGATTTTTACAAGTGTAGGAACAAAGTTAATTGCTTAGTTTACTCACCTATATTTCCTTTATTTGCAGAACGAGACTCATATTATTTTCAACCTGTAGCCGTTTGCTCTAGCCATTCTGTAGCCACCGTAGACGTTCTTTATAACTACTGCAGCAGTTTATCGTAGCCATACTGTAGCCGGTCGTTGTAGCCGCTACAGCTACTGTAGCCATTCTCTCATTGTGCCACCAATTACTGTTCCATGTAATGTTGACCAACAGAAAACCAAACTGAATTAAATGACTATCGTTTCAACCACCTGAATGGACTCTTGTTGATTATGTGTTCAGTAAAACCAGTGTTAAAGAATAACTAAGGCCGGTGATGCCAAGCGAAGGTGTGTGGCGCCTTCAGTATTCATAAAAAACTGTGTAGAACACATTTCAAATTTCATTGTTCTAATGATATATTTTTTATTGTCACTTTCAGCAAAATTTGATCAGTAAACATCGAAAAACCTACGAGAGCAACTCTACTATTTATCAGAGTGAGTGAGTTGGCTGTGTGTTCATCTGTGTTGTTATTGAATGGAAGGAAGCTTTCGTGTTGACTTGTGTTCCGTTGTGGGGAATGTTGATGTCTTGACTGTTTTGTTGTTGTTGTACTTCTTGTTGCTGAGGTCACTTCTGTATATCTATTATATGAATTGCTGTTTCTCTTCTAGCCTTTATATCATCGTGTAAGTAACGATTTAACAATTACTATCATCAGTAGCAATGTATACAAATTTGCCCCAAAATTCCTCCCTTATAGTTGCCCTAGCCAACAACATAATATTTTGTATCGCGTTATAGGTCGTCCTGAGACCGGTGCACCTAAACAGGAGGTTGGTGATCCTAAGACGGGAAATTTGGTGTAGCGGATGTAGTAAACATGGCTTCATGTATTACAATGACACTAAAAATACAATGATAATTAACACCAATCATAATAGAGCGAAATGACGGGCAATGAGAGGAGAACCTAAGTACCTAAGTATACCAAAGTATACAATGCGCAAATCAAATTTCTATAGCTAGCCTTCGAAAACGTGAAAAATTTATTTCAATGCCGGTTCTCTAATTTCTGTTTCACATTACTCAAACTTCATTGAATGAAGAACTAAATTTTTGTTACAGTTTTTTGATCTAATATGATATTTATTTTTCTTGAGTACTGAAATTAGGTGTAAAAGGTTTTCATTGAATAAAATTAGGTCAAATTTCCCCAATGCTATTCTGAATTTGATACAGTGCCTTCATTATCATCTGATTACCCAATTGAAAATATTTTGTAAGCCGATGTCGGCTAATCATAAACCGGTTCACACGCGCCACAGCGAGGGGGGAGTGTAGCGTGTGTGTTGGTGTGTCCTGGACTGGTGGGGTTGTCTGCCACTAGTTACTGTGTTTGCAGGTGTTGTTGTCTGCCTCTAGTTACTGCGTCTGTAGGTGTTGTTGTCTGCCTCTAGTTACTGCGTCTGCAGGTGTTGTTGTCTGCCTCTAGTTCCTGCGTCTGCAGGTGTTGTTGTCTGCCACTAGTTACTGCGTCTGTAGGTGTTGTTGTCTGCCACTAGTTACTGCGTCTGTAGGTGTTGTTGTCTGCCACTAGTTACTGCGTCTGCAGGTGTTGTTGTATGCCACTAGTTACTTCGTCGGTAGGTGTTGTTGTCTGCCACTAGTTACTGCGTCTGCTGGAGTTGTTGTCTGCCACTAGTTACTGCGTCGGCAGGTGTTGTTGTCTGCCTCTAATTACTGCGTCTGCAGGTGTTGTTGTCTGCCACTAGTTACTGCGTCTGTAGGTGTTGTTGTCGGCCACTAGTTACTGCGTCTGCAGGTGTTGTTGTCGTCTGCCACTAGTTACTGCGTCTGCAGGTGTTGTTGTCTGCCACTAGTTACTGCGTCTGCAGGTGTTGTGTTGTCACTTTGCAACTAGAGACTGCGTCTGCAGGTGTTGTTGTCTGCCTCTAGTTACTGCGTCGGTAGGTGTTGTTGTCTGCCACTAGTTACTGCGTCTGTAAGTGTTGTTGTCTGCCACTAGTTACTGCGTCTGCAGGTATTGTCTGCCACTAGTTACTGCGTATGCAGGTGTTGTTGTCTGCAACTAGTTACTGCGTCTGCAGGTGTTGTTGTCTGCCACTAGTTACTGCGTCTGCAGGTGCTGTTGTCTGCAACTAGTTACTGCGTCTGCAGGTGTTGTTGTCTGCCACTAGTTACTGCGTCTGAAGGCTTTGTTGTCTGCCACTAGTTACTGCGTCTGTAAGTGTTGTTGTCAGCCATTAGTTACTGCGTCTGCAGGTATTGTCTGTCACTAGTTACTGCGTCTGCAGGTGTTGTTGTCTGCAACTAGTTACTGCTTCTGTAGGTGTTGTTGTCTGCCACTCGTTATTGCGTCTGTAGGTGTTGTTGTCTGCCACTTGTAACTGCGTCTGCAGGTGTTGTTGTCTGCCTCCAGTTACTGCGTCTGTAGGTGTTGTTGTCTGACACTAGTTACTGCGTCTTTAGGTGTTCTTGTCTGTCACTAGTTACTGCGTCTGCAGGTGTTGTCTGCCTCTAGTTACTGCGTCTGTAGGTGTTGTTGACTGCCACTAGTTACTGCGTATGTATGTGTTGTCTGTCACTAGTTACTGCGTCTGCAGATGTTGTCTGCCACTAGTTACTGCGTCTGCAGGTGTTGTCTGCCTCTAATTACTGCGTCTGTAGGTGTTGTTTTCTGCCACTAGTTACTGCGTCTGTAAGTGTTGTTGTCTGCCACTAGTTACTGCGTCTGCAGTTGTTGTTGTCTGCCACTAGTTACTGCGCCGGTAGATGTTGTTGTCTGCCACTAGTTACTGCGTCTGCTGGTGTTGTTGTCTGCCACTAGTTACGGCGTCTGCAGGTGTTTTTGTCTGCCTCTAGTTACTGCGTCTGCAGGTGTTGTTGTCTGCCACTAGTTACTGCGTCTGTAGGTGTTGTTGTCTGCCACTAGATACTGCGTCTGCAGGTGTTGTTGTCTGCCACTAGTTACTGCTTCTGCAGGTGTTGTTGTCTGTAACTAGTTACTGCGTCTGCAGGTGTTGTTGTCTGCCACTAGTTACTGCGTCTGCAGGTGTTGTTGTCTGCCACAAGTTACTGCGTCTGCAGGTGTTGTTGTCTGCCTCTAGTTACTGCGTCTGTAGGTGTTGTTGTCTGCCTCTAGTTACTGCGTCGGTAGGTGTTGATGTCGGCCACTAGTTACTGCGTCTGCAGGTGTTGTTGTCGTCTGCCACTAGTTACTGCGTCTGCAGGTGTTGTTGTCTGCCACTAGTTACTGCGTCTGCAGGTGTTGTGTTGTAACTCTGCAACTAGTTACTGCGTCTGCAGGTGTTGTTGTCTGCCTCTAGTTACTGCGTCGGTAGGTGTTGTTGTCTGCCACTAGTTACTGCGTCTGTAAGTGTTGTTGTCTGCCACTAGTTACTGCGTCTGCAGGTATTATCTGCCACTAGTTACTGCGTCTGCAGGCGTTGTTGCCTGCAACTAGTTACTGCTTCTGCAGGTGTTGTTGTCTGCCACTCGTTATTGCGTCTGTAGGTGCTGTTGTCTGCCACTTGTTATTGCGTCTGCAGGTGTTGTTGTCTACCTCCAGTTACTGCGTCTGTAGGTGTTGTTGTCTGACACTAGTTCTGCGTCTTTAGTTGTTTTCTGCCACTAGTTACTGCGTCTGCAGGTGTTGTTGTCTGCCACTGGTTACTGCGTCTGCAGGTGTTGTTGTCTGCCTCTAGTTACTGCGTCTGTAGGTGTTGTTGTCTGCCTCTAGTTACTGCGTCGGTAGGTGTTGTTGTCGGCCACTAGTTACTGCGTCTGCAGGTGTTGTTGTCGTCTGCCAATAGTTACTGCGTCTGCAGGTGTTGTTGTCTGCCACTAGTTACTGCGTCTGCAGGTGTTGTGTTGTAACTCTGCAACTAGTTACTGTTTCTGCAGGTGTTGTTGTCTGCCTCTAGTTACTGCGTCGGTAGGTGTTAATGTCTGCCACTAGTTACTCCGTCTGTAAGTGTTGTTGTCTGCCACTAGTTACTGCGTCTGCAGGTATTGTCTGCCACTAGTTACAGCGTCTGTAGGTGTTGTTGTCTGCAACTAGTTACTGCTTCTTCAGGTGTTGTTGTCTGCCACTCGTTACTGCGTCTGTAGGTGTTGTTGTCTGCCACATGTTACTGCGTCTGCAGGTGTTGTTGTCTGCCTCCAGTTACTGCGTCTGTAGGTGTTGTTGTCTGCCTCTAGTTACTGCGTCGGTAGGTGTTGTTGTCGGCCACTAGTTACTGCGTCTGCAGGTGTTGTTGTCGTCTGCCACTAGTTACTGCGTCTGTAAGTGTTGTTGTCTGCCACTAGTTACTGCGTCTGCAGGTGTTGTGTTGTCACTCTGCAACTAGTTACTGCGTCTGCAGGTGTTGTTGTCTTCCTCTAGTTACTGCGTCGGTAGGTGTTGTTGTCTGCCACTAGTTACTGCGTCTGTAAGTGTTGTTGTCTGCCACTAGTTACTGCGTCTGCAGGTATTGTCTGCCACTAGTTACTGCGTCTGCAGGTGTTGTTCTCTGCAACTAGTTACTGCTTCTGCAGGTGTTGTTGTCTGCCACTCGTTACTGCGTCTGTAGGTGTTGTTGTCTGCCACTTGTTACTGCGTCTGCAGATGTTGTTGTCTGCCTCCAGTTACTGCGTCTGTAGGTGTTGTTGTCTGACACTAGTTACTGCGACTTTAGGTTTTGTTGTCTGTCACTAGTTACTGCGTCTGCAGGTGTTGTCTGCATCTAGTTACGGCGTCTGTAGGTGTTGTTGTCTGCCACTAGTTACTGCGTATGTATGTGTTGTCTGTCACTAAATACTGCGTCTGCAGATGTTGTCTGCCACTAGTTACTGCGTCTGCAGGTGTTGTCTGCCCCTAGTTACTGCGTCTGCAGGTGTTGTTGTCTGTCACTAGTTACCGCGTCTGAAGGTGTTGTTGTCTGCCACTAGTTACTGCGTCTGCAGGTGTTGTCTGCCTCTAGTTACTGCATCTGCAGGTGTTGTTGTCTGCCACTAGAGACTGCGTCTGCAGGTGTTGTCGTCTGCCACTAGTTACTGCGTCTGCAGGTGTTGTCGTCTGCCACTAGTTACTGCGTCCGCAAGGTGTTGTTGTCTGCGACTAGTTACTGCGTCTGCAGGGGGTGTTGTCTTCCACTAGTTACTGCGTCTACAGGTGGTGTTGTCTGCCACTAGTTACTGCGTCTGCAGGAGTTGTCTGCCACTAGTTGCTGCGTCTGCAGGCGTTGTCTGCCACTAGTTACTGCGTCTGCAGGTGGTGTTGTCTGCCACTAGTTACTGCGTCTACAGGTGTTGTCTGCCTCTAGTTATTGCGTATGCAGGTGTTGTCTGACACTAGTTACTGCGTCTGCAGGTGTTCTTGTCTGCCACTAGTTACTGCGTCTGCAGGTGTGGTTGTCTACCACTAGTTACTGCGTCTGCAGGTGTTGTTGTCTTCCTCTAGTTACTGCGTCTGCAGGTGTTGTCTGCCTCTAGTTACTGTTCTGCAGGTGTTTTCGTCTGCCACTAGTTTCTGCGTCTGCAAGGTGTTGTTGTCTGCCACTAGTTACTGCGTCTGCAGGTGGTGTTATCTACCACTAGTTACTGCGTCTGCAGGTGTTGTCTGCCACTAGTTACTGCGTCTGCAGGTGTTGTCTGCCACTAGTTACTGCGTCTGCGATGTGTTGTTGTCTGCCACTAGTTATTGCGTCTGCAGGTGGTGTTGTCTGCCACTAGTTACTGCGTCTGCAAATGTTGTTTGCCACTAGTTACTGCGTCTGCAGGTGTTGTCTGCCACTAGTTACTGCGTCTGCAGGTGTTGTTGTCTGCCTCTAGTTACTGCGTCTGTAGGTGTTGTCTGCCACTAGTTACTGCGTCTGCAGGTGTTGTGTGTCACTAGTTACTGCGTCTGCAGGTGTTTTTGTGTGCCACTAGTTACTGCGTCTGCAGGTGTTGTTGTCTGCCTCTAGTTACTGCTTGTAGGTGTTGTTGTCTTCCACTAGTTACTGCGTCTGCAGGTGTTGTCTGTCACTAGTTACTGCGTCTGCAGGTGTTGTGTTCACGGCAATCGTTCTAAAGTTCCCCTCTAACATTCATCCCCACCATCAGCCATCATTTGTCTCATCACTCACCGCCAAACAATGCAACATTCAACATTCAGGCAGTAAGCTGCACAGCAAAATGGCGGCAGCTCGCAGAAATTGAGCGCAGGTTTGTGTTCAGGAAGTCGGTTACTTGAATGACGGACTAACTCAAGCGAACAGCTTCCTTTCAACGCTTCTTGTACTTCGTCGGAGGTAGCGTGCACGTTAAGGTATCCAGCCTACGCCATTTCTACTGTAGGGCTACAATGAGGTTAGCCAGAATAGGCTATAAAAATATGTTAAACTTACATAAAAAAAAAACAAATATAAACGTCGTGTTGTGGCAATTGGCTTCGTTCCACCTAAATTTTAGGAATATGAACTTGACGACTTCACATATATGTCAGGTCATTGCCAAACATTGATATGATTGGAAATTCAGTATTCTAAAAGTTTCAACAAGTTTATTTAATAATCGCCGTTCGTATCGTATTTTTATACCATCTCCCACAAAATCTGATTTGAATTTTTTTAAACTTGATGGATGAGTAAATTATTTTAATAAAGAGCTATCAAAGTTCTCGTGTAGTAGGTTTTCACTTCATTGTTCAATTCAACATAGCATCAACGCGCCAACCACCACCATTGATGCTGTTTGCGTTATTATCGTTCCTTAAATTATCATAGTCGTAGAAATTAATATATTACCGTTTTCTTCTTATTTCACACTTTAAGACATCAGTTGTTATGGTGCTGGTGTAGGTACGGTGCTCATACATTTTCATACTACAGCTACGTTCACTGTAGGCATTCATGTTACATGTATGATACGGATGGGATTATAGTTTTCTTTGATCGATTGAAACATTATCGAAGTGACCAACTGTCCCTGAAGCTGCCCTGCTGGCTGCACCTGAACGGGAGTTGGTGATCCTAAACCGGGAAATTTGGCACAGACGGAGCTTGGAATTAGGATCTTTGTAAGAACTTAAGTGATAAGTATTTACATCAAATGGATTTCAGTGCTAAGAACTATGTTCATGGAAATATCCAAGAAAACATTTAAAATTCATTTATGTGAACATTATATCATACATACTGGGTTTCATTGCCACTTTCAGATTTAATTTTTGATTTTCAATGTTCAAGTAATGAGACAACAATAAATAATAGGCTGAATAATAGTCATCGCAAAAATAGTTTTCTAATCGCTCACGGCACTGAATTTAGAAGCGAATACCTCTCTTCACTTTCACATTTTTTTGTCGCTGTTAGTCATAAAATATTACGACACAAATAAAACGAATTTATTTGAATGATTTTTCATGTCTTACACAATTATTAACTAATTATGTATTTAAAAATAATTAACATCTATTCTGAGGACGGAAACAGTTAATCACATCACATTTGTTTACCAATATCTCGTATAGATCACAGTTGGTACAATCCATGACCTAAATTGAACACACAAATCACGTTTCGGAAACTAACTGATGCAGTTGAAGCCCTTGCTCGTAATAATGTTTATTATTTTTAAAATCCGTTGTCGGCTTCTATCGAAGTATAGTGTGTTTGCGCTACAGCATGTGGAGAGTGCAGCATACGCATGGGTGTGTCCTGTACTGGTGGGTGTTGTCTGCCACTAGTTACTGCGTCTGCAGGTGTTGTGTTCACGGCAGTTGCATTATAGTTAACTAACAATTATTTCGACCATTATCACATTCATCAGCTAACATGTCTTATTCCCTATGATTTAACGATGCAATTATGAATCATGCAGTAAGCTGCCTCAGAAAACTGTCGTTGTGCTAGCAGAAACTAACCACGGTTTTGTGTTCAGGAAGTCGATTATCTTAGATGACAAAAAACCTAATTTAACCAAATATATTTCTTATATTTCAACAGTCATGTATATATTTCAGCTCTAAAATCACGGTCATCAACAGATGGCTAATTAGAACTTGGTTGTACATCAAAAGGCTTAGGATCCTCAACTCCTGATGAAGGCTAATTATTCGAACCGGCTTCTGGGGCGAGTCTCCGGTGCTACTATAGGGTGAGATCTATCTCTAGCTAGTACTATAGCATGAGCTTAGGTTAGGTTGGGTTGCTAATGGATAACAATTATTTCAATACATTTAATTTAGAGATAAACACTGAATTTGCACATCTCAAACTGCACCTGGGTAGGAGAGATATAGCGGCAGACCTCACGCTACAGTAGCACCGAGTCCCTGCATTTGTTACCGAGGTGTGTAATGAAGACCGTTTCTTGCCGAGATATCGAGGTTGCCATTGTATGCGTAACCCGCTACTAATGAAGGTTTCTCATTGTACGTTATTTTTTAGATCGCGTTTCCTGAATTTCTAGTGAGCTTCGTCTCAATATTGATTCTTCCGTTATCATGCTGAAGTGTTCTGACACTATACTTTATCTATTTGAATGTGGTTTCTTCATACGAGTGAAAATTTCACGATTCACCTCAGTCTGGAAACACTTTTTCAACTTTCATGTTTCTTCTAGACGAGGACGTTTCTGTTTCAGTCCGCCTACTGTGTTTGTGCCGAGTGGACAAAATGGAGCCGATCAGTGAAGGTGTCTTTCTTTGCTTCTTGCTTGAGGCTCATTATTTATTGCTTGGCTCCATTCTTTACCTGAACTCAAAAGGAAAAAGAAACGAGCGACTGACTTACCACAATTCCTGAAAATGCCACATTCCAGTAACTTGGTCCGCTTACGTCACAATGATGTCCTTAACTCAAAGATGGTCTGGGTTTCATCTCTCGGAGCCAATTGATTCTATTCACATGAACCCTAAGTAACGGACGACGCACGAAGACAATTGTTTTTCCCACAAGTGTTTGAATAGTTTAAAGTAAAAAAATGACGGAGATACCACACCAGAATAAAGTAACTCCTTTAATCTATCCGACCTCATCTTAACTCTATGGCAGATTTCGTTAACTCTCTGCGTAAATTTCTCAAATATCTTATTAGTTCAATAATTTTTTGTTCTAGCAACACTCGATTATTCACACCGGTGACACAGCGCTTAGTAGTAGTAGTAGTAATAACATAGGTTTGCTAGCGCTTCAGTTATTTAGACTATATCGCACCGAAGGTCACATAATTTAATCGGTCTCAGGCTTTTCCGATTTACCACGCAAGGTGAACACCAACATTATAAGAACATCAAAAATTACAGGATCATGATTTAATTACAACTCAAGATTATAATGGTCTCTCCATTGAAATTTTGTACATACAACAGTACATCCAAATCACTGGGCAGCCAGACCCCTTAGGGGGTTTCAGCTGCCCACCCATTTATGGCCGGACGCCTTACCCACGCTGAAACCCCCCAAGGTTTCAACGTAGCGCGTCCGGCCATATTGCAGTATCTTTATCTACAATCTTCCAAAAGACTTCAAACATAAAAAACTTTTCTTAGTTTTCAGTGTACAGAGGCACTATAATTTGTTCATAAGAGACGAATCAGAGAGATAACTAATAAGCCGCCAATGATTAAAACGCCCACGAGTCGGTTCTCCCAACATCTTGCACAGAACGAAATCAGAGTCAGCGCCCTGTAAACCAGGGTAATAACGGGAACGTACATCGGAAAAGTGGAGGCACTCAACCAATATATGCTGCACCGACAGCGGCACCAAGCAGTGATCGCAAAGAGGGGCCGGGCGACGCTCTATTAAATGACCATGAGTGAGGCGGGTGTGACCAATCCTCAGTCGACATAGGAGGACTTCTACGCGGCGGTTCCGGCATGCTGAAGAGGGCCAGGCTCGGACACTGTTCTTAATCTTGCGCAGCTTGTTGTCTAGGGTATTTTCCCACTGTCGCTGCCAGAGTTGGGTTAATGCAGCTTTAATTATAGGGTAGTAATCTCGGGCGGGTACTCTGGTATTTGTTGGGTTAGCAGCAGAGGTTGCAGCATTTCGCGCTAACTCGTCTGCCCGATCGTTGCCACGCACATCAACATGGCCAGGTACCCAACATAGAGTTACAAGTTTTGGGGAGCTTGCAAGTCGCAAAAGGCTAGACATTATTCCAGAAATTATTGGATGCGTAGAGTTGTAGGATCTCAGTGACTGGATGGCAGCTTTGGAATCGGAGAACACCACATAAGAACCCGAAGCAGGTCGCTCCTCAATCATGCGGAGTGCGGCACGGATGGCGATCAGCTCCGCAGAGTAGATTGACGTTTCAGGCAGCAGTCTTTCCTCCACCACTCCACCATCAGAAACTGCAGCACAGCCCACTGCATCATCCGCTTTAGAACCGTCAGTGTAGATATGGAAAGCTCCCTCGTGGTCACTGTGAAGGTGATCTTGGAAAATATGTCGCAGAATGGATCTTGTCATCATCTCTTTCTTTGGGTATTGCGGTCCTGGACAGAAGGTCTGAATCGGAATTTGCCAGGTTGGCTCTTCCAGAGTGGGGGCACGCTCAACTTTAAACGAAGGCAACTGCGCCATCTCCGCAAGTGCTTCGTAGTCAGTAGAGGAGGGGATATAATACGGAAACAACACCCGACCCCGTACTCCCTCCATCACGCTATTCCACGTGGCCGTGAAAGGTAGTTGTCTGAGTCGTACAACATACTGTAAAGTAAGCTGTGTTCGACGAAGTTGCAAGGCTGGCTCACCGCAATCCACCAATAAGCTCATCACCGGTGATGTCCGAAAGGCCCCCGTACACAGCCTTAGAGCAGAGTTATGGATTGGGTCCAGGAGTGATAAGCATGATGGGCTGGCACTCTGGTAGACGACGCAGCCATAATCAATCTTGGCACGAACGGTGGCTCTATAAAGTCGCAGCATGGTTGTTCGATCAGCACCCCATGTTAATCTGGACAGGCATTTCAGGAGATTCAGAGCTTTAGAACATCTTCCTTTTAAAGCCAGTATATGAGGTCTCCATGACAGTTTATTGTCGAACAACATGCCCAGAAAGGAGGCTGTGGGCGAGACGTTGACCAACCTATCACCGAGAAAGAGCTCAGGTGTAGGTTCATTAGTGCGACGGGGCTGCACGTGGAGTGCCACACTCTTTTCAACTGAAAAGGAGAAGCCTCGCTTGTCGGCCCAGGCTCCAATGCGGTTAATGGCTTCCTGTACTCGACGAGTCAGGGCGGGTAGGTATCTAGAGGATGCATACAGCATGAAATCATCCACGTACAAGGAAAACGGAACATGCCCTGGTAGGTCCTTCGTGATGGCGTCCGTTGCAAGTAGGAAGAGCGTGCAGCTTATAACGCTGCCCTGAGGTACCCCTTCGTTCTGAGTCATCAGAGCAGAAAACCGTGTGCCCACTCTAACCCTAAACCGACGTTCTCTTAGAAACTCGCGTACATACATTGCCATGTGACCTCGTACACCAATCTTATGCAGTTGCTCCAATATCCCGTATCGCCAGGCAGTGTCATAAGCCTTCCGCAAATCGAAGAAGACGCATATAGTGTGTCTTCCTTGGGCACGCTCTTTAACAATATGGTTCTGCAGTCTGAGGAGGGCATCCGTGGTTCCACGAAGAGTTCTGAACCCAAACTGAACTGGAGAGAGATGATCTCCGGCCTCCAGAAAGCGCATCAATCTTACGTTGATTATCTTCTCTAGTACCTTTCCTACACAGCTTGTTAGGGCTATGGGGCGGTAACTAGATGCTTCAGTGGATGGTTTATTGGGTTTCAAGAAGGCAAGTACTGTGGCTAATTGCCATTCTGTAGGATATACATGGGTTGTCCAGATTTTATTATACAAATGAAGAAGGTAGGTGATTGCTGATGAGTGCATTTTCCTTAGCATCTTGTAGTGGATGCCATCTGGTCCAGGGGATGTATTCTTACATTGTCGAAGTGCATGATACAGTTCAAGGTACGTTATGGGTGAATTGTATGGATATTGTTCATCCGATGCAAAATTAAGGTGAGACTGTTCTTGGCGCTGTTTAATGATCTGGAAGCCGGGTGTATAGTGCCTTCCGCTACTGACGTCGGCAAAATGCTCCGCCAGCAAGGAGGCAACGCGATCCTGGTTCATGGTGATCTCTCCGTTGTCCGTGAGGCAAGGTAGGGCATGTCCGCTTCGTCCTCTCATCTTTTGAACTCTTTGCCATATTTTTGAAGTTGGCGTGTCAGCGTTTAGCGTGGATACGTACCGTTGCCATGATTGTTTCCTGGCCGTATCCTTCACTAACTGTGCTCTTGCTCTGGCTCTTTGGTAGAGTATCTTATCAGCAAGGTTGTGGCTCCGTTGGTACCGGCGTAAGGCCCTCTTTCGCTCAAAGTTAGCCTGGGCACACTCGTCACTCCACCATGGGACTCGATGATTCACTTTCCCTCCCTTCGAGCGGGGTATAGCAATAGATGCGGCAGTACGAATAGTGCTAGTAAACCTCTCTAGCGCCTCGTCCACAGTGGTCTGGTCCCCACCATCTTCTAAGGCTGTCAGAGCCTCAAATGCTTCCCAATCAGCTCGTTTAAGCAAGTAGTGAGGCTCCGAGTTGAAAGGGAGGTAGGTGGGGAAAGTCACCACCACTGGAAAGTGATCACTTCCATGGGCGTCATCCATGACAGTCCACCGAGCATCTGGGTAACAGTCCGGGGAGCACACACTGATATCTATTGCGGAAGTAGTCCCGGTTTGGATGTGGAAGTGAGTCATACTTCCCGTATTCAACAGACACAAATCTGTGCTAGCAAGGAGTCGTTCCACTTCTCTGCCCTGTTGATCGGTGCTGTTGTTACCCCACGCAGCATGCTTCCCATTCCAATCACCGCCCACCACAAAAGGTTCCGGGAGTTGCCTTATGACGTCCAAAAGCTCTTCACATGTAGCTATGCGAAGAGGAGGGATGTACAGATTACATACTGTAAACGGTGCAGTAGCAGTCTCCACTCGGACAGCCATCACCTGCAAGCGTGAATTGATGGGCAGCCTGTAATATGGGAAACTCTGCCTCACAAAGATTGCCAGTCCTGTTCCAGGAAGAGGATTATTGTTTGTAGAGTAAGTTTCTACTTGGTAGTGCTTAAGTCGGGGCGGAGCACTGCCTCCGAGCATAGTTTCCTGGAGGAGTACACAAGCTGGTTGAAGTTCTAGTAGGATAGCATGGAGATCACCGTAGTTACGTCGCAAGCTGCGACAATTCCAATGAATGATGGTAAAAGCCAGTCTGATAAAAAAGTTACAGTTGTTACTTCTGAGGTGGTGCACTAGATTCGGTGATTGCTACACGTTAACTGACCAGAGTTGGGATAGGTCTCGCCTCGTCTGGTTTCCTTCTTCCCTCGCGCCACGTTCGCACCTCGACATCAGGTGGTGGTATCGAGGGAAGGCCGGGAGGAGGAGGATACTTCTTCAGCAACTCATCACTGAGTCCCTTGGGTACATGTCTAACACGGTCAAATGAATATTTTCTCTGGGCTATGCTGGGTTCGCCCGACTGGTCGCGAGCTACTTTTGAGTGAGGTGTGCTGGTAGGCGACGCTCCACTCTGGAGGCGCTTGCGTGGAATTCCCATGGCTTGAAGTTTTTCTGGCACCTTAGGCGGTGGCATCTTTGGTGGTGGTAATTTAGCAGTGGTAGATTTAGCTGAGGCAGTTGCACTAGGACCTGCAGTAGCTTTCGGTGGTTTACCTTGGACAGACGAAATCTGGCTAGTCCTACCCTCCGGAAGCGTCGTGGTGGTGGCACTGTCGGGAGGAACATCCTCACTCACAACTGGGCCTTCCACTACAGGAGCAGCCCTAGGCGGGGAGCCGGTTTCGGTACGGCCTCGGGACGTCACCAGCACCTCACCCTCGGCATGACCCTCGTCGTCTGTGCTCACCTGTCGTCTATGGCCTTTATCAAGCTCCCTCATGGTCTGTTGCACAACCATTCCTCTCGGGGGGGCAGCCTCAACAGGACCTGAGGGTTCACCTCGAACAGCGTTACTGATGCCCATGGGCCTGGCAATATCTGCGAACGTGACCCCCTCACGGACATATCGGGCTGCCACGCGCCTTCTAGCATCTCCAAAAGATAGTTTTTCCTTGCATTGTAGAGCCACAACTTCTTGTTCCTGCTTATACGTCGGGCAGTTTAGAGATGAGGCTGGGTGGGGACCTCTACAGTTCGAGCATCTGGCTGGGAGAGAACCGGGCAGCTCATGCACTTCTCCAGCACACTGGTAACAAACACCCACAGCCGCCCTGCACGACCCAGCGCCATGTCCAAAACGTTGGCATTTGTAGCATCGTCTGGGTCTGGGTACGTAATCCCGTACGGAGCACTTGGTCCAACCAATGGAGACTTCAGTTGGGAGCTGACAGGCATCAAAAGTCAAGATATAGACATTTTGATTCATCAAAACTCCGCCAATTCTTTTCTTCGTCTGATACACATCCGTTACCTTGTGCCGCTTCAAGCCTTCGAGTATCTGATCGGGAGTGAAGTTTGGAGCATTCATGTAATGAATGGTTCCCTTAGTTTGATTGAGGGTTTTGTGAGGCTCCACAACAACTTCGTTCATGTCCAGGGTCCTCAAATTAACAATAGCCTGGCTCTGCATTCGATTCGCCACCTCCACAATCACACCTCCGGAACGAGTCTCATTAATATTCTTTGGCTGGCCCCCAATAGTTCGCACTATCTCATCGTTTGCTCGAATGACGTTGATAGTGGCCAGATTTGTATTAGATGGAGATGATATGCAGAAGAACTTTTTGTAGTCAGTCTCCTGCCACTGTTGAAGGGGAGGGTATGCAGGGGCGTCACTACCGGTTCGGACCCTCCTATTTCTCCTCCATCGCCCTCTAGATGAGGCAGGCTGGAAAGGTTCAAGCGTCTGAATCTGAGTTAGGTTTCGATTCCTGTTGTCTTCATGAGCCCGATGGCTGTCCCCACCATCATCAGGGGGAGCGGTCGATGACAGCGTGGGCGTATCTTCTGAGGCCACAGAATGTAGTACTTGTTTGAGTTCTGTTTGGTTCATACCGGACCCAGCTCCACTCTCAGCCATAAGCTGTGATGGTGCTTGTCTCGCAGGTAGAACGGCGGAATGATCAGTGGAAATTTCCATGGGAGGCTCCTCTGATGGAAGCAGAGGAGGGGCCAGGTCGTCACCAGAAAGTCGAGAAGAGGGTTCATTCGTGGAAGCAAGCAGTGGTTTAGGATTCTCTTTCAGTGAGGGTCGCCCCTCACCTATCCAGGCCTGCTCAAGCCGGAAAAGAACCCCTCGGGCGATCAGCAGCATTCTGATGCATCTCTGCACTTAAGGCGGGCACACGCTGACCACTAGGAAGTAAAAACCTCCTCCCACCGTCGACCCCGGCCCGTGGCAGTCTCCAAGTACGCCCGAGATAACGAAGACTTTATAACCCGTAACTGCCGGGGCCCGGTTTATATTTACATGGGAAACCTCACCCATGGTCCCCCCTTTGTCAGGCTGCTCCAGTTGAGCCAGCCTACCATGGTTGAACCTACCAGAACCGGGGCCCCGGCAGTATAGCCTCAACCTTCATGGCAGCACGCAAGCCCTCCCACCACGACAAGGTAAGGACATGGGGAGGGACACAGCGCTTACGTTTTGCTAGAGGCGTTATTGATAATTGTTGCGTGCCATTGCCATGGTGTCGCTTTGCACGACCTAAGGATTGAATTTCAGTTACCTATTGATAATTTGCTCGCAATGCTTATTAAAATCTTGCAGTAACTAAATTAACGTGTATTTCTGGCTAAATTTGTAACGGCCAAGCTAATCCATTAACAGTTTTCAACAGTGGTAGTTGACCTCGTTAATTCTGGAAGCTCAAAATTCGAAATTTTTGCCGACTAAAACACTAAAAAAGGAAAGCACGTTCTCTATCACGATTTCGAGACAGCGGACTGAAATATGAATTATTTCTTCATACTAGATCCTTTACAAGTAAAATTTTCACGAGATCCTTTCGCAAATCACAGCAGTTTTTAAAGCGCTATCTATTTCGGGAAATGATAGCGAATTTCAGAGCGAAACATTTCTTTAGAAAACAACTGACACAAGAAACGTTGGAATTGATCTTAGTTTAAACCAGGAAATTCTACTCAACTACGTCTGCCATCGATGACGGATAAAGTGGAAATCCAACAACATTAAAGTTCACAACTTTTTCCGTCGATTTTTAAGATTAATTCTAGTCTAAGTAGTAGTAGTAGTAGTAGTAGTAGTAGTAGTAGTAGTAGTAGTAGTAGTAGTAGTAACATGGGTTTGCTAGCGCTTCAGTTACTCAAACTATATCGCACCGAAGGTCACATATATTAATTCGTTTCAGACTTTTCCAAATTACCACACAAGATGAACATCTCTATTATTTGAAACATCAAAATTATAAGAGCATCATGATCATAATTACAACTCAAGATTACAAGTGTTTCCTCATTAAAGTCTGTACACAACACAGTACATTCGAAACCGACTGAGCAGCCAAACCCCGTAGAAGGTTTCAGCTGCCCACCCATTTATGGCCGGACGCCTTATTCACGCTGAAACCCCCGAGGTACCAGCGCAGCGCGCCCGGCCGCACCCACGTCAAGTTCGCACATTTGGACGCCGCCCACCTCTCTCCTTCCACCTCCGTGTTGCTACAACACGTTGCCATTCGCGCCAATTATTTAACTATGTAATACTTCTAAGGTTTATTAACCTATCTGTTCGTTCTGTTCGTCACTGCATTATAAACACTACATGTATTTAGTAAGTGGATACTACAGCGGAATACCAAAGTTAACCTGTATTAAATCATTATAATATTTCTCCGTATTTCTTGACTTTCGTATTTCTCCGTATTTCTTTCGTTTTCTCCGTATTTCTTGACTTTCGAAAAGCATTCGATTGTGTGGACCATAACGTGTTACTCTCGAAACTACATTGTTATGGCATTCGAGGGGCTGCCCATGATTGGTTCAGATCATACTTAGCAAATCGGAAACAATACGTTGTCATTGACGACGCAAAATCAGACCCACAGACAATTAGCCATGGAGTTCCACAAGGATCTGTCCTTGGGCCTCTCCTATTTCTAATTTTTATCAATGATATTATTAAATCTACATCATTCTTCAAATTTATACTTTTTGCCGATGACAGTACCCTTTCTGCGGTCCTTCCAGACCAAAATCCCGCTAGGAGGGCGGAGCGTATAAATAATGAACTTCATAAGGTTTCATTGTGGCTTAAAGCTAATAAAATAAGCCTTAATATCGATAAAACAAAATATATTACATTCTCATACAAGAAAAATATATCTCTCCCACGCATTCAAATTGGCGAAGGTGAAATCGAAGAAACCAACTCAAGTAAATTCCTGGGCATCATAATAGACAAACATCTAACCTTTAAAGAGCACATCGCCCATATTAGGTCTAAATTATCAAAATCTATCGGAATCCTAAATAAAGTTAAAAATTTCCTGCCTGAAACAGCCTTACAAATGCTCTACCGAACGCTCATTTCACCATACTTGCAATACGGAATAGAAGCATGGCACGGAACTGATAAAAATAAAACCAACAAAATTTTTACCCTGCAAAAAAGGGCCATAAGAGCGGTAAAGAATCTAAAATATAATGCTCACACAAATGACTCATTCAAAAATTTACGAATACTTAAGCTCTCTGATCTCTACAAAATCTCCATTGCAATTTCATTTACAAAACATTAACAAATGATGGCGACAATAGCCTAAAACAACTATTAACTGCGCAAACTGGTCATCACGACCATTTAACCCGAAATAGAAGTAAATTCATGCTTCCTTATTACTCAAAGGCTCGGTCACAACACAGTATCCTCTTCGTTGGAACTAAAACTTGGAACTCAATACCTGCGGAGATCCGTGAAAGTAATTCTTATAAGGTATTAAAAAAAAATCTTGAGTCTCACTTCCTATCAGATTACTAGTTGTGTAAGATCACAGAGTCAAACCTTGTCCCCTACATAACTGGTCCTAATAATGTAATTTGCTTTGGTTAATTTCGCCGATCTTCAGTCTGTTCTTGAATCGCTTGTCGAATATACTGTTAAATCAAGTCCATATGAACTATATTGTGAAATGAAGTATCTAATTTCGAGTTAATTATCTCATTAATCAGTCTAATGCGTCTCTAGTTTAAGTGAATTAGGTTAAACATTATTGTACTCCTTAGACTAACCTTGATGGTAGGATGCCCTAGAAGTCACTGAACTTATTCGGGCCCACAGGTAGCTATACTCAAATTTGACCATTGTACTAGACTTAAGAAACATTTTATCTCTGTATCACCTGTGGTAAATACATTGTTTAAATTGTTTAAAATTGTTTAAATAAGTTTTGACAACGACCGCTGGTGTTTGGCTATTCAACCCTACATTTCGGCACGCAAAAACAGTCATTTTTAAACTTTTTTAAGTTAACCTTAAACTAACTGAACTTGGCCTAACCTTACCCAACCTAATCTAACTTAACCTAACCTCTTAACCTAACTTAACCTAACCTAAATAAATTTAACCTAACATTTCTGTAGCTGCTCGGAGGTGGTGCTGTAGCTGCTTGGAGGTGGAGGGAGAGGGGTGGGCGGCGTCCAAATGTGCGAACTTGACGTGGGTGCCGCCCGGCCGCACCCACGTTAAAGTTGCTCCACTCCGTGTGCGTGAGCGAGTCTGTGTACGTGCATGGCTAGTCAACGTCATCAAAAACCACGCCCACTTCAACAGCTGCCACGCGTCGCTGCGTGACATAATTGTGATACAAACATTTATTATGTTGTACACTTTGCCATTGAAGTATCATTTAATAATGGATTAAAATACTCTATGTTTCACTGTACAATTAAACGTCTCAGCCGTCTTGAACGACACATATATGAGTTAGATCAAATAAGAGCACAGTTACCGCGATTCTACCGTGTCATAATGTGTCGTTCGTATGCCACGAAGTATTGTTTGCAATGCAAATCTCTTTGGTTTATATTATAAATATGTAGTTCATTCGAACAATTAACCCATTCTTTTTAAGTGAATAAAAGTATTTTATTCACTTAAAAAGTAAATAAAAGTATTTTAACTGTTTCATTATAATATGCATTAAATTAAAGTATTCAAGAGCTGAAGCGTTCTGCAAGATGCCTTTTATGCATATTGACGCCAAATGAATTCGATTAATTTAATTTTACAAATTCAGTGGAAAACTTGATGAGCTCATATCAGTATATTTACTAGCCACTTCCTTCCCGTTTAATTCCATACTATTTTGGACGTAAAGTGCAAAGTAAAGTAACCTCGTTACTTTCATTGGCGATAAAGAAAACTGGACGCTAACACAAGAAGAAATGAATGTTATAAATTGCATCACAAATGTTTCACCTTTTTAGTTTCCCTCGGGAAATAGCCCCCCTTCCCCTGTCATATATGACATACAAATATGATGTTTCATCAATAACGATTTTTTTCAGTTGCTCAGGCGATGAGATAGTTTTTAAATGAATATCAAAGCTCGTGGCCACACTATTCAATGCCACCAAGTTAGTTATTTTTTGTGTCTTTACGTGACAACTATGATAGATTGGACGATATTTAATGTCATTTTCAAAACTTCTTACATAAGTAATGAAAAAAACATTCTAAATGAAAGATATTTGCATGCAGTAATATTTATGTGTATATGTGAGACATGCTTTCATTATTTATTATGAATTTAATCACGATCGCTTTTCAACTTCTCAACTCTACGAAATATTTTCAGTTCTTCACGTGTTTAAATAAAATAGAATTCACTTAATATTCTTTACTGCAAAAGGCCAATCGTTAAAATTCTATGCCTCTGCCAACCTATAAAATGCAACTTTTCGGTGCAACTATCATCTTTGGGCTGAAAAAGCTAGCCAGCTGGTGATCGTTATTTCTACAGTACAAAATATCGCTCCTATATAGTCGTCTTACAATGAGAACTTTGTGTTTACTATGTCTGCTTCTACTTGAACAATTGATTGTCATTTTCTATCAATGTGACCGTATAAAAATCTGATTTACTTCATTTTTCAGCCCGAAGGTAGTAATAGTTTCATCGAAACGTTGCATTTCTCAGATTGATAGAGGTCTAAAATTTTAACGATTGACATTATGCAGTAAAAAATATCACGATTGCTTTATTGAGCAAACTTCTATACAAATAGATCTAAAAACATATGAAAGATGACTTTTTCGAGAGCATTATTGCTTGCGATGAAACACTACTGAATTGCTGAATTCTGCACATTTCCAAATATACATATTAAGTGATGAATTTTTCTTTTTTTTCAAATATTATGCTAGTGCATAACGAACTGCATTGCGGCATCTGGTCACGCATAGTTGGACGATACAACGACTTCTGGCAACGAGTTCAACTCTGGACCAGTGCACATGACGAACCCTACAAGCACACGGCCGCTGAAACACAAGAACACAGAGTGGAGCAACTTTGACGTGGGTGCGGCCGGGATGCCACGTTGTGTGTGCCCTCAGATCTCGCACCTCTTCTCCTCTGAAATTCCACGAACAAAAGCCTCCCGATTCTTCATGTCAACTCATAATATAGCTCTCGCCTGATTCATTCTCAAAAGGTCTAGACTGTTCTAAGCCACAGAGGAAGTCCCTCAATTTTGATTCGTTGGATGCTTGCATGTCCTGAAGTTTCGCACTCTGATTGGCGCACGCTCGATACCCCAAACACGTGATTCCTTAGAGAGCACACCATTGGTGTAGATGGTGCCGCAGAGAGCGTGAAATCACGCTGCGTGTAAAAATCACGCAGCGGGATTTCACGTTGAATCGTTCACAAGAGGCATTCTTTTACGCTTGATTCTGTCAGTTTTGCATTGCTGTTCTCCGAGAGTGCTCACGAGTGTTTGTGGACTGGGTAATAATGGCTGGTCAGAGTAAAGTAAAGAAAGCTCTCCTTTTATACTTACTGTATAAAAGACAGCTAAGGAAGAGAAGAAGGCGGTGCTGGGTACATGAGATAGTCAGTTTAAGGCGCAAGAAGGAGAATTTGCCACACTATTTGCAAAATTAAGGGAAGATGAAACCAAATTCTTCAATTACTTCCGTATGTCTGCCGAAAGTTTAGACGAATTGCTGTCATCCATCCAAGGCAAATTAACCCGCAACAACACGCAGATGAGGGATGCTGTACCTGCTATTGAAAAACTGGCTTTACCCTCAGGTAAAGTATTTCGATCTTGCTAAGTGAGTAGGTTGTAATAATGGCAGTATTAAAAAAAATCTTTCTTTAGTATAAAAAACTTTTACTTAGCATTCCAATCCATTTAAAAGATATGTAAGAAATAAACAATAACACAACACATCCACTCTGCCCTCATCCACACATCCACTCTGACCCACTCTCTGAACCGTACTACGAGGCGGCGTGAAAACACGCACAGTGTGCAAGGTAGACTTGAACACCATTGAAAGCTAAACTTTTGCGTGAAATTTCACGTTGCGTTTTTAGCAGACACACGCTCGGCATCAGGCGTGAACTTTCACGCTGCGTGAAAACCTGTCGCGTGTGAATAGAAGTGTACATTATCTATGTCCGCTTAGGTTCGGAGTGAAATCACGCAGTGTGATTTTTTACACGCAGCGTGATTTCACGCTGTGTGAAAGGGGCTTTACACCTTCTCTTTTGAATCTGCCCTCGCGCTACTCAGTTCAGCCCAAACCTCTGCCTTTTGGCACAGCGGTTAAGGGATCGGACTTGTATGCTGGAAGTCGCGGGTTTGCTCCCAGCGCTGGCGCGGAGATTTTCCCCGTTGGGTATAAGGGAAAGCTCAAGCACAATACCCCACTCAACCCAGGTGTCGGAAATGGGTACCGGCTTTACGGGGGAACCGTAATGGTGTCCTATATATAGGGTTAGTTATAAGATATTTGAAAAACCAATGCTAAGAACATATGTATCAGGCTTGATTGGAAATAAAACATCCCAAAGATGCCGAGGTTAACCTTTTTTTTTAACCTTTTGATCCCAAGCCTGCGTGTGTGTGCGTGCGTGTGTGTGTATTGTGTATCCCCAAGGTGGCTTGTCGATGCTCGAGAGCTAGCAAGTTTGAACGAGGCGCCGACCGCAGGTTTACGACTACACACATTCCAACGCTTGTAGCCCAGCAGAATGTTAAATTTCTCAAAATTTGTCGCAGCTTTCCGTGATCTTGCCAAAAAAAAAATATGTGATAGATGTATTGCAACGTATTGCAACCTAAGTAAACACAGTTCTCCAATAAAGCCGGAAGCAAAGGGTGAGCCAACACACCTAAATGAAATATTATGACATAAAAATGTCATAGAGAAGTGCTGGCTGCATGCACACCAAAATTTCGATTCCACCTATTATAATGACGTAGAATCATTGTTGTGCATTTTTATACATATTGTCTGTAACGTTTGATGTAACTTTTGAATGTAACTTTTTCCATTGTGTCGCAGACCCCCTGGGACTTTCTCAGGGCCCCAAGTTTGAGAACCACTGACATAAAACATTAGAGAGGGTTGCCAGAAATGTACATTTTCTCACAAACACAAAAAAAAGAACAAGAAACAATTCAAGATTGTGACCGTCAATCCTGGATATAAACGAAAAAAAATAATAATTTGCAATGCAAGTCTGACAAATGTCACACGGATGCGACAAGAAACACTTCGAAATAGAATGTCAACGGCTGATTTTCATGCGTCATCCTAAAAAGCCACTCAGCAACTGAAAGAAAGTTCTCATTTCATTCGAAAAGACACATTATAAATTAAAGAAAATTGCGCAGAATAGCACGCAAAATGGAGAATGAATGCTAGGAAGGAAATAAAATTTCACCTGAAACAACTCAACCGAGGCGTTACTTACGTTAAATAAGATAGTTCAGACATGTTTAATTATAAAAGTGGTTTTAAAAAAGGAAAGAGAAGCCATCATTAAGAAATCACTTATGGGAATGCAGGGTTTATGCACATGGTTTATAGAAACAGCACGCTTCACAGAAATTTATGCAACAAGATGAAGTTGAAGGCGCAACGAATAATGAAAAACAGAACTGCAGTAAACAAAAAAAAGATGGTCCTTAACAAAACTCAAAACATTTCCGCAGAAACATGATCCCCTAAATTTTGGTTCAGGACCTCACATATTCCTCTCGTGAGCACTAATTCCAATAGACACAAAAGTTACATTCTCCAGAAGGAGAAGCCCGTAAGATCTTTGACCACACGGAAGAGCTACAATCTTTAAAGAATGTGCATCGTGATGCAGTGATTAGACATTTGAATAGCCCATAAATCTGCATTTCACATCTTGTAAGAAAACGCATTAATGTTTGCTTGCTAGGTGTTTTTCAACTTGACACTTTCGAGTGGAAGAATAGTTGCATAATTCACACCTGAACAGCTGACCTTCACCATGTTTGCTGGCTAGGTGAAGTTTAAGCCTACCCTTATGAGCAGAGGAATATTCGCATAACTCACACTTGAAAAGCTGACCTTCACCATGTTTGCTGGCTAGGTGATATTTAAGATCACCCTTTCGAGCGGAAGAATAGTTGCATAATTCACACTTGATCAGCTGACCTTCACCATGTTTGCTGGCTAGGTGATATTTAAGATCACCCTTTCGAGCAGAAGAATAGTTGCATGATTCACACTTGAAAAACTGACCTTCACCATGTTTGCAGGCTAGGTGAAGTTTAAGACTATCCTTTCGAGTGGAAGAAAAGTTACATAATTCACACATGAACAACTGACCTTCACCATGTTTGCTGGCTAGGTGTTGCTTAATATTACCCTTATGAGCCGAGGTATATGCACATAATTCACACTTGAACAGCTGACCTTCACCATGTTTGCCGGCTAGGTTGCTCAACATTACCCTTACGAGCAGAGGTATATCCACATAATTCACACTTGAACAGCTGACCTTCACCATGTTTGCTGGCTAGGTGAAGTTTAAGATAACTCTTATAAGCGGAGGAATATTCGCAAAATTCACACTTGAACAGCTGACCTTCACCATGTTTGTCGGCTAGGTGACGCTTAATACTACTCTTATGAGCAGAGGTATATGCACATAATTCACACTTGAACAGCTGACCTTCACCATGTTTGCCAGCTAGGTGACGCTTAATACTACCCTTATGAGCAGAGGTAATTGCACATAATTCACACTTGAACAGCTGACCTTCGCCATGTTTGCAGGCTAGGTGAAGTTTGAGCTTATTCTTTCCAGCAGAGGAAGAGTCACATAACTCACACTTGAAAAGCTGACCTTCACTATGTTTGCTGGCTCGGTGACGTTCAAGATTACCCCTATGAGCAGAGAAATATTCACACAATTCGCACTTGAACAGCTGACCTTTACCATGTTTAGTGACTAGGTGCAGTTTAACATTCCTCTTTCGAGCCGAGGAATAGTCAAAGAACTCAGATTTGAACAGTTGTCCTTTCCTATCTTTGCTAGCTTGGTATGGTTCACGTTCGTTTCTACGAGCAGAGTCATTCATGTTACGCCTGTAAAATCGACTTTGAACATGTCTGCTTATTTGAGGTCTTATTTTGCGTTTACCAGACAAACACTGCGTCAAGTTTCCTTCATTTGCTGAAGAATGTTTGCATACTTCACACTTGTACACCATACTATTGTTTAATGCACCTATTTTAGGTGAAGCAGGACTGGACTTGACGACAAAACAAGAGTTACATAAATCACATTTGCGCTCTTCCTGACCATGTTTATTACGTGGCTGTTCCCCCGTCATTTTTACACCTGGATATTGGTTACCGCCGGGTAGACCTTCGTACCGGCTTTCCTTGTCATGCTGCTCCACTACATGCCGCTTCAAAATACTTATGTACATAGTGGAGTAATCACACAACCCACAATCGTAGTAACATCCTAATTTGTGCCTGACACGGAGATGCAGCTCCATAAAGTCCTTCCTACCAGTGATGTAATCACAATGTTCACACAGTAAGTGCCGTGACATGAGTCTGTCAGCAGGTGCGGCCTCAACACCAATGCCGCTACTTGACACATCTGATGGTAGCGAGTCAGCGCTCCCTTGAGATGATGCAGCTGGTCCCTGCTGAACAGCATCCGTGATGCACGCACCAGAGCTGCCTTCCCTCAACTCGTCCTCCGCTTCTGCGTGCCCTGAACGTGCCTCAGTGCGGTCATAGTCTACTTCCCTCTTGAAAGTAACTGCATGAGAGCCTGAACTTGAACTGGCCTGTGAGAAAGAACTTTACTCGATTATTACTGGTAAGTGTTCTCGAAAAAAAAACACATTAAATGAAAAATTGCAATTAAAAGCAACTATGCACTTGGTAACCATGTACTTTAGAGACGAAGTTGTGCTCTTGAGCATATGTTCTTACTTCAATCTTGAGCAAATGCGCTCAACTGTTCAAAACAAACAATTTATGCAAATAATACAGGAAGCAAAAAATAAAGAATACACGAAAGAAATTTGAAAAGTACATTCTGCCTTCCCTGCCGGTTAATACTTGAATATAGAGCAAAAGTTTAACGAAGTATTCGTGCAATCGAAAATTACAAAACAAGACTCAATACAATACCGACAGTCAAAGATAGGTGGTACAACAATTTTTGAAAATAAGATGTATTACACTAACCACCAGTAAGCAATCAAATAGACAATAAATATCAATTTAACGGAATTGAAACTCGAGAATAATGGAGTTTGCAGTGAAATTATTTTCTGGAACTAGAGTAAAACATCGCTTAACAGCTAATGAGTAATTATATTCTAGTGCCCTACCTCAGTTACTCCTCAAATTATATTCTAGTCTTTTTTGTGTACAGTTATCTTAATATGTCTCAATGTAAATTCATTCAATAAAAAGTTCCAACTCCTCCACTGCGTATCACCGATACCAACCGCAGGAGGAGCATATAAGTAAGGCTCATCAGCTTCAGCCAATCTTCGCCGCAAATGGAACTCAACTGCTGAAGCAGCAACACCTGGCCTTACAATTGGTGACCCCAGACATTACATTTAAAATTGGTGACACCAGTCAGCCTCTTTCAAATAGGCACCCTAGCTGCTCCAACAACTGGAGACCCCACAATCTTCAGCGGTTCCACCAACGCGCTGAGGCTTCAACATCGCTTGCTCCTTACAACTGGTGAAGCTAGCAGCTCTCCAGCGGTTTCACCATCGGGCCGGGCCGATGCTTGCCTGCCCCTAACAACTGGTGACCCGAGCAGCACTCATCCCTGCTCTCCAACAAAGCATCCAATCGCAATTTCCACTAAGTGTTTCTCCCATCCAAGAACATTTAATGAAGCGCCAAAACGCACAACCGAGCCGCCGAACGCCTACACCACGGCCTCATCGCTCCGCCTTATCGCACGGTCTCTTAGCATCGCTCAGCCTCATCGCAACGCTCGTCCTCATCACACGGACGGTACGCCTCATCACTCAACACCAACGTTCTGCAGCATCATTAATTTAATTCCCTAAATTGTATCATTCGGACTTCTTTCTCTCTAGGAGGAGGGTACTTGTAGTGCCCTACCTCAGTTACCCCTTAAATCATTTCTAGTCTTTTTTGTGCTCAATTATCTTAATACGTCTCAATGTAAATTCATTCAACAAAAAGTTCCAACTCCTCCACTGCGTATCACCGATACCAACCGCAGGAGGAGCATATAAGTAAGGCCACTACTTCACTCGCCTCAAACGGAACTCAATGGCCAGAGCAACAACACCTGGCCTTGCAATATTATAATTATTACTATCATGTAAGAAAGTTTTAGCCTCCCTTAACCATGACAAAGATGTTCTAAGAGAGGAAGGAGGAAGGCACAATTTAGTATGGAGTAGACGAACACAGAATCTATGCACAAAGTGCATAGAAACAGTAAGCCAAGAAAGAAGTTCATGAAACCGAAAAAAAGATGGTCTGTAACAGAAAAAAAAAACCTATTCTATTTCAACAAAAAGGAAGCCTACCTAACCTTTAGCTTGGGCCCTCACACAGTCCCCCTGGGAGCGCTAATTCCCTTAAATACAACATTTGTATCCCCATGAGGAGTGATGAAATGGTTTAGCAATGAATTAAGCGTATCTAAAGTGAGACGCTTTATATCATTCATAAAATAATTGGAATATAAAATCCACTGAATGACAAGTTTTGTCAATTATATCAGAAATGCTCAAAACAATAAAAGGTGAAAGCAGTAACAATGATATAAACGTCACAAAATAGGGGCCAAGAACAAGTAAAAACAGAAAACATGAATAAATTCAAATTTTCTGCAGAATGATAAAAACTACACTGAAATCAAACGGAAGCATTCACGAAGAAAGTGAGTAACCAATTGGAAGCATCCAACACGAGTGTACGTAACCAATCGGAAACATTGAAGAGGTGAGTAAGCAATCCACAGAAAGCACTCAAAAGGAGAGTAAAGAACCAATCAGAAGCACTAAAGAGAGTAAGCAACCAATTAGAAGCACTCAAGAGAAGAGTAATCAACTAATTAGAAACACTCCAGAGGATAGTTAGCAACCAATAAGAAACTCTCAAGAGGGGAGTGAACTGTATTAAATACAGTGTGCTCACCTCGGTAACTAAGTCGTCTAGACATCGTTTCACCACACACTTGAGGTTTGGAGCACAAACAAAGGTGAGATTGTGAACTTGTCCCTAGTTTCAATCATTATTATTATTGTTTCTACTACCATCCATGCTTTTGCTTCTGAAAGTCAACCAGTGTTACCTGTGCCAGCGGAAGTTACTCTTGGTGCAACGGACGAGTGTTGTGAAGTTTAGTTGGTACTGCCATCAAGGCCCACTGTTTAGCATGAGGACGAACATTTCTGTTCATCTTCTGCTGTCTTCACTTTTCTCTTCTACCTGCATTTCATTATAGTCTGACATTTTTTTCCCTTGGGTGTTCTTAATTATTAATGGGTAACCCAGTAATTATTAACTTACCTTAGCTGTCTTCTTTGAGAGGCAATTATTAACTTATCTTTGCTGTCTTCCTCGAGGGGCGATTATTAACTTACCTTTGCTGTCCTCCTCGAAGGTCGATTATTACGATACAGTCATCAGATTGGCTGTCCGCAATCTAGCTAGTATTTATTACTTCAAGTTAATATTAAGGCCAACGGGATTTTCTCTTCCGTGTTCTGTAGCTTCATTTGAGCCTTTCACCTTACTTATCACTAAAAGAGAAGAAACCTTACTGAGGAAAAATTTTTCAGGTGAGTTTTGATGAACCGTTGAATTAAGACAGTTTCTGAATCACATTGACTTCATTACTCAAACTCGCTTCTTGTTATCCATTTTTACGATTAAACCTTTTACAGTTTAACTTTACCGCAGAGGCCCCTTCCCGTTGATCCTGCAAATTTTTTTCTTTTGTCTCGGAATTCAAAGCATTTCACACCAAACAAGCAGCGTTAATAGTGTAAGAGTGCTAATCCTAGATCTTTTGTGTATTTATTTATTAACGTGTTATTTACCTTCATCCAGTTAACGTGACAAATTAATCATCTCGATTTTTTCTCCTCTTGCAGTTAACAGTAGTACATCTTCTTCCTTTTCTCAAGAACAGAGTCAAGATGTCTGGAAAACTTCTTTCCAATCCTTGCTGGCTGAAGGAGACGAGGACGCGAGAGCACTTAGAAGAGAAGCGCTCTTGCCTTTGGAGTACAACAAGGTTTCCAACGCTGTGGAACTCGAGCTACGAGTCTAAACTATAGTTAAAGACTCACTTTGACGAGCATTATCAACCACCTTGTACAAGAGACTTGTATCGTACCTGTTCACGATTTTCCTTTTGACTTTGTTCCAGTTTATTTTAGTTTGTTTGTCTGCCCATTGCATTACAATTAAAAACCTAAACCTGCAGTGCATGTTATTCGCACGCACCAATTTGAAGCATTCAAGAAAAGATCAAGCAACCAATTAGAAGCACTCAATACATAGAAGAGTAAGCAACCAATTCCAGCACCTGGGGTTCCTGATGCCAGTCAATGGGCTCGTCCTTCACAGTAACAGCCTCCAGCTCAGCGTCAGGCACTTCACTTTTGATGCGAATTTCTTTTAGATGGCTTCCAGAGCTCAGGCTATTACCTGCAAGTGACACAAGCTCATTGAGAAAAATTTCATTCAAGATAAAAAATCTTGTAACAGCTCTTTATGTATTAAAATACAAATTTAATTTCATGATTTTGACATTGTTAACAATTTTGTTAGTATTTTAACACATTAAAACTGGAATGATCTAGTAGGTTAGGAAAAGAAATCTAGTAATACTTATAACAGAGATTAAATGAGCTTAATCATATTTTAGCTTACACCAGCAAATTTAAATGACAATAAGAAGCAAGTCTTCAGAATAAATAGTACTTACAATTCATAATAAACTAGCAAGCCCAATAAAAATTTGCATAAAAATGTATTTCCCACTTCACTGTATTTCTGACGGACATCATGAAGTTTGAATTTGAAATAAGGTTAACCAATTTTTAAATCATTAATGAGGCAATTAGAATAGAATGAAATCCAGTGAGTGACATGTTTTCTCAATTATGAACCATTTCTCAACCTTGTGGGAGGAAGTTTCACACTGAAAACAATGAACAAAATTTGACACAACTTCTTCTACCACTGAAGTCCTTATCTTTAACAGAGCAATACCACAGTTTTTTTGAAAGTTTTCAACTTGGATTATATGAAAATTTAAGCCTACTTATCCAACTCAGGTGCTGCAAAGATAGGAAGGATGCAGGAGCCATTTAACATGGTGTTGAGGAAATGGGGAATGTATGCAGATGGTACATAGAAACAGCAAGTCAAGAAAGCAGTTTATGAAACTTGATGCAGAAAGTATTGAGGATTAAAAGGAAAAGTAAAGAGGCCAAGAATATCATGATCAAAACAAACATTTCGGATTGTAAAAATTAATCTTCAGTGTTCTGTAATACAATAAATCAAAGAATTACTACATTGTAACTTTACATCCTCTGACTCACTGATGTAAGACAATGAAATTTAAGACATGATAAAACAAAAAAATATGCAAAATTTCAACAAACAAAGGAAAGTTTCACTGTCGTATTACATTCATTTATTGATGGACGGTTTTTTAAAATGTATTACGACTCTAAAATGCGGAGATTGGACAAATTTGATGTTGAATCCAAATTTTTTTTTTTTGCATTTGTGTTTTTAAAAATATGGTCTTTCTTAAAACAGTGTTCTCTTACAGATGAGTTGGATGGTTTGGTCAGGTAACAGCTGGTGCATAAGGAGATTCCCCTGTGTAGTGCACACCTCACAAACAATTGGACGGAAATTTCTCAAAGAATATTTTTATCACTGTATTACGGAAATTTTTGAGTAGAAAGTTCAGTGCAAAGCCAAGAATCATTACTGTGCCAAAGCTAAGGTCGTATTTTCAGTTACCTTTCATAGGATCCCGCACAGAGGAAATGAAAAAGAAGTAGTGTCAACAGTTACGAATATTTTTCCACAAATAAATCCTTGCTCATATTTTGAAAACGATAGGAAACTTGAATCATATTTTAAGCAAAGGGATACTCCGGATGTGATGCTGCGCACCTCATTTGTACATCAATATACAAGTGACCGCTGCGAGCGCTCTTACATTGGTAGCACTGGGCTCCAATTGTTTGTGAGGTGTGCACAACACAGGGGAATCTCCTTTTGCAACGGCTGTAACTTGACCAAACCATCCAACCCATTTATAAGAAAACATTGTTTTAAGAAAGACCAAATTTTGAAAATTCAAATTTAAAAATTTTTGGATTCAATATCAAATTTGTCCGATCTCCGCATTTTAGAATCCATACACATTTTAAAAAACCATCCGTCAATAAATGAATGTGATACGGTGGTGAAACTTTTCATTATTTGTTGACATTTTGTTGGGTTTTTGTTTTATCACGTCTTTTAAATTTCATTGTCTTACATCCAATTTATTCAGAAGATTTATAGTTAAAATGTTTTGGTACTTCAATTTATTATATTACAGAACACTGAAGAGGGATTTTTTATAATCCAAAATGTTAGTTTTTCATGATGATATTCTAGCCACGTTGGCTTTCTTTTTATCCTGAAAATTTGATTTCCCAGAAATTAATCTATTACATTTAGAAAGTATTGAATAATGAAAAACCGGACAGCAGCAAACCACAAAAAAATGGTATATGATAAAACAAAAATTGTACTCTATTTAAAAAAAAGGCCTACCTACTTCAGCACAGCACTTCACATATTTCCTAAGGGAGTGCTTATACCCATAGACACAATAATTGTTGCCCAATGAGGGGGTGATGGTTTTTAAATACTCAAAATTACACTCATAGCCATGGTTCAGCAGACAGGAAGAATAGAAGTGTGATGAGGTTTACTCTGAGAGTAATTCTTACAAAAATCCATAGTGTGAATGCTCAGGTGGCAGACACTCAAAACTGTGTCATGTGTCATGTAAAGGAGTAATAAATGTGGTACTCCAATGATCTACTCCAAACAGTGATTTACATGCAGTATTACACTCCCAAATATTCACACATCTACAAACATGACTGTGTACATCAAAATGGATGCAAAATGACAGCATAAACCCATAAACAAAACTTGCAGATAATGTTGAGAACACTAAAATTATTTGTGTCTAGTGTTGCAATATCTCCACTCACAGCATGGGACTTTCAATTTGGCTATGCTCCTGTCAAGGACAAAACGTATGTACCAATTGCATTATGTTCAAATTGCTTCATCTTCTGTACGACTCAAGAAATTCTATTCAAACCAGAATTGGCTATTCAAACCATGGTAAAATAATGATTGGAGAGAAATACTTTTTGTGCAATTTGGTTTTACTTTTAAACAAAATTTTTGCAACATTATATCCTATTAGTGTTCATGACCTGTCAAGAATGAGGAGATGTGATATTTTTCCTACATAAATCTCCCAGATGTAAATGACAAACATCTATATTCATCCTAATGGTACCAGTGATTAAAATATTCTTAGTATCACAATTACGGTCAAGTATCCGTAACTCTTTGACCGCAGTTGGTTAAACTGAAGCTCAATATTTAACTCAAATTTAATGTCAATAGTAGTAGGCAATTTTGGAACAAGCAATCATTAACTAAATCATACCCTCATCTAGCTTTAACTAACTTATATTGAAAATTGAGTTTGCAACTACTGGCAAGTCAACAGCATTATGAAAATCTTATCCGAGGCCACCAGCAGCACATGTTGCAGTCAGAGTGTTAAGAGCATGACGGAGAGATGGACCAACCAAAAAAGCAAACAACTGTGCATACATGTAGAAACTCTGCCAATTTTAATAACATAGTAGAAATTACAAACTAAAAACATAGAAATTCATTTATTTAAAGAGATACCTGGATCTTTATTACACAAGGATAATTTATTTTCCTTTGTGACATTTAATGATATCATAAGCAGCAGGTCTCACCCTCAAACCAGTGGGGAGTTTCTATCTTAATACCATTTTAGTTTATTTCAACACTATTTTAGCTTAATTTTCTACTTTAAGAACAACTGTCTTTGTCTTACACCCAGACCAGAACTAAGTCTTACCTGGTGTCATGTTCTCTGCTGCAGCTTCTTGCTTGATGAAATCCTGCCTGCAGCACAGCCTCTCCACTTCAGCATCCGTTAGCTTGTGCACCATAACCACTGCACGCTCCATGCTGGGTGCTGAGGTACCTGAGCAAAGGGATGCTTCATTGCTCTAACATTTAAGAATTTTGAAGTTATAACTTGAAAAAATTTAAAAAAAAATGCTGTTCTTCCATCATTAATGAAAATAATAAGTGCCCACACATTTCATTAATGCAAGATAACCATACATCAAGTGGATCGGACAATTCAAGATCATTTAATAAAAGAATAGAGTAACATAATTTTTGCCTTGTGTTATAGTGTGAACCACTCAAAGATTCTTTAGTGAGAAAAGTGTGCAGTCAAAATAATTATTTCATTGAATTGATACCTGTTTTTTTAATCCTTTGGTTTTTCAAATGAAACACGCACTATTGAATTACTTTGTAAGTTAATTCTTTAGTTTTTTTGTTGTCTGGTTGCTTTAGAACAATCAGCTAGCACAAAATGAGTATATTGTTTTTTGGGTCTCAAATGATCAATCAATAATGAATGGTTAACAGAAATCAAAGGTTCATATGTCAACATGAACATCAAGTTGTAGAAATTACTGTCTTCATTAGGGTCTCCCATTGGTGGGACATCATCAAGTTTGAAGTGAATTAGTTGAAGGGCTGACTTCCTCAGAGACGAATTTCACCCGGATCAAATTTTCCTAAATCAACAAGATTTAATGATTTTTGTCTTTTTTAGGTTTCATTCTTTGACTTCATAACATGAAGAGTATTTTGTATTGCACATTGCTCCACTGTAAAAACAATGCCAAAAAAGTCATTTAATTCATTCATGTTAATACTTTGAAGGATGTTGTAGCACAAATTGATATTCATATTGGTGAATGTCTTGAGCCTG
Organism: Morinoia aosen; assembly: GCA_030386875.1. Taxonomy (NCBI): domain Eukaryota; kingdom Metazoa; phylum Arthropoda; class Malacostraca; order Amphipoda; family Talitridae; genus Morinoia; species Morinoia aosen. The sequence goes on along the minus strand of CM059576.1, from coordinate 103,769,853 downwards.
GTGGTGGTTATTTTGAAAGCCAAACAGAACAAAATGAAATGTTCAATTTTAGTCCTCTCTATGTAACCAATTTTATTCCATCTTTTCATAACAATTTAAAAATTGGAAGCATTTACAAACTGGCTACACTATTAACAGACTCCTTGTGATCACCAAGGTCAATCCCCTCCACATAGATAGTCAACCAGCAGGAATCAGATTCACCCCTATAGTCAAACAACCCACAGATCGAATTATAAATTAGTTGAAGCCTCCCTAACCCCAACACAGGAAAGCCAAAAGGAGAAATGAAGAAAACACTGCTTAGTATAGAGTAAAAGTATTATACTAGATGTTAGTTTAAGCCTTCCTTTTCCCAACATAGATGTTCTAATAGGAAGAAAGTTGGAGGCAGTGTTTAGTTTGAAGTTGAGGCAACAAGGAGTCTATACGTATGGTCTGTTGTCACCAGGGTTGCGGAGTCGGAGTCGGGAGTCGGAGTCGCCGGAGTCGCATGTTTTAGGGTGGAGTCGGAGTCACTTCTCTGAAGTGTGGTGGAGTCGGAGTCGGAGTCGCTACTCTGAAGGGTGATGGAGTCGGAGTCGGAGTCGCTTTTCCGAATGTGGTGGAGTCGGAGTCGGAGTCGTTCATTCGGATGTGGTAGAGTCGTGGTTGGAGTCGCTATTTTTTGGTGTCTTTGATTCTAATTTTTGCTAAAAATTATTTACAATTGTTTAAAACCGAAAGTAAACAAAACAGAATTAGAACACTTTGCTGAAAAGTCTAAAAAATACGCAATGTTTTTGTTGATTATTTTGTTTTAATTTGACACAGCGTATTTATACCTATCACCTATTACCGTCATGTTATCTATTCATTGTGGGTTTGCATACTTATATATGTGTATATGATACATACGAGAAAGAATTATAATTATACTGAAGTAATAAGGCATATGTTGCAGTTAAAAAGCAAGAATTAGTCATTGAAAGCATTGCAAATTCGTTCTGTATATTTCTGTTTTGTTCATTTCCCCTTCAATTAACACATAGGAAGTGGAAAACAGTAGTAAATGTGTTGCAAGTTACTTGTAGAACATTTCAGCTGATGCAAAACATTGTACTCACATAAGGAGTGGTAACTCTGTACGCTCTTAATGATGCATTGATTGATAATGACTAGTCTTTGCAGAAACTTAAAGTTATGTTGTGATCATAGATATTTTTAGTCTTTAGGTTATGATTCACTGCCAATGAGTAGTCTTTGCCAAAACCTGAAGCTATGGTCTGGTGCATAAAGACTTCTAGTTTTCAGGTTATGTTATCAAAATTGATATTGCTTCCTTGTCTTTAGGTCAAGTTAACATGTATTAATAGTAAAAATTTCTGCTCATTTCTAAAGTCATTCCTTGCATGTAGTTTGGTTCTTTCAGAGTTATGTTGTATTTCACTATATCATCATCATTTAATTTTTATCTTCATATCACTCCCCAGTTCCTAAGTAGGCATACGCTGAAATGGAGAATTTTAAAATTATGTTTATACAATTTTAAAAACTGAAATAGTATCCGTTTCATAGCATTATATAATCAATTACTTCTTCTTAAGGAAGATTTGGAAATGTTGTAAGGTAATCAATATCGGCATTGAGACACTTGAAAAAAATTAAAATACTATGTAAACGAGCTGCAGTGAAAATAATTACACACACTAGCAACAACTTCACTTACAGTCACACACATATTGTAACTGAAAATAATGCACTATCTCAGCTGAAATGGTTGTTGCTTTTATGCGATAGTACAAATTCTCTTGCTTGGAACATTTCAAATTGCTCCAAAAAACACGAAATGAGAAGAACGTGGGCGTTGATTAAAATAAGAAAGTGTCATATATAAAGTAAAAAGTTAGACGAAAATATGAGATAGTATCATATTACACGCAAATAAGCTAGAAGTGACTTTTTCGTAAGCAAAACGTTCCGAAAACGTCAGGCCCCTGTGACGAAAGCAGAATATTTTTTGCCTATTATAGCCGAAATGTAACATAGAGTTGAGCAATAACATGACACCTTTTCTGCATTGTTACCCTGCATAGTGTAGGTACAGAGAAGAAAAGGCAGTGTGCAAATCTGGCCTACCTTATCTACACGTATATCATAATTTGGGGGATTTGAAGCATAGTCATTGAATTAACTATTATAGTTTCACTGAATTAGTGCATACTTAGTAATAAAATGCTGTTGATACATATCTATGCTTCTCAGTGTAGACAGTGCCTACATTACCTACTCAGAAAAAACTTTTCAGTAATATACAGGGTGTTTCAGATTCAGAATAAGAGGCAAAAAATTGCACACCAAGTAGATGTCCAAATAAAAACTTTTTCGTCTATGAAATTTTCCGAAGGAAGAGACATTGAGATATTAGCCGTTTATTGTTTCAAATGATGAAATTTAATGACTAAATTACTCGCAATATTTTGAATTTACGTTGATCGGGCGAAATGTTCTAGTTGCATCACCTCCTAGATCTCCTGACATGACTCCATTCGATTTCAATTTTTGGGGACACGTGAAGAGCCTTATGTATGCCACACCCATTGAGTCTGAGGAAGATCTTGTGGACAGAATTGCAGTGGCTGCAGGTGATATACTTTAATGCCAGACGTGTTTCCTAATATCCGGCAGTCGTTAAGGCTAACATTCGAAAAGTGCATTGATGTAGGTAGAATACATTTTGAACAATTTTTGTAAAGTAAATTCAAAATAAATACTGCGAGCAATTGTGTCATTAAATTTCATCCTTTAAAGCAAGAAACAGCTTATGTCTCACAACCCCGATTTTTTGGGGAAAATTTCATAGAACAAAAAGTGTTTTTTTTTAGCTATTTTCATCTTGGTGTGCAATTTTGTACCTTGTGTTCTGAAACACTCAGTATACATAATTGTGCACACGACCCGTCAGAAATGACGGGATTCAATATTGCCTTTATGCAAATCTTCCAGATGTGGATCATAAAGAAATATTTCCATCCTAATAGTACCTACGATAATAATGTTCTAGTACTTGTGCACTGGTGAAACGCGCATCAAAGAGAGTCATTAAGCATCTTTAAGGGAGACAGACCAACCAACAAAGTCGGACAGCCAATTCTATTTGTTCAATGAAATTTTCTGTTGAATATCTTCCGTATTTCTGATGGCGGCTTTGTGGAAGAAAAAGTTTTCTTCAGTTGGCCTCTCTTAGTTCACAGACAAGAATTTGAAACTGTTGAAATTAGTTCTTTCTGTTCTTTGTTTTTTGTTTTGCACCTGCATCTTTTCTTTTCGTTTTTTGTGTTTAAATTTAACTTTCTATAATTAAGCATGTTTGAGCTTCTAGCAGACCTGCATTAACCTTAAATTGCTGAAATTAACATTACTCGTGACGCTTTGGCGTTCACTTATTAAATTAACTTTGAGCTTGCTCTGCTTGGGCTGCATGTTGCCCTTTTAATAAAAGTGGGTCTGGCTCCTCTAACTTATTTCTCTTGCCTAAAAAGCAGTCTCTTTCTGCGACTTGAACTTCTCGACCCGGCTCTTGCAGCCTCTTGAACAGGCACTTATTTTTTAAGGTAATTAATTGTCAATTAATTGTTCAAATCTTAGTGCTTTATGCAATCTAGCAATAAGATACGATATTCAGCTAGTCGGCGTCCAGACATCTTAAAGCTCTGTCTCTCTACTCAGAACACCTCTAAAACTTCAAACCGGAGTACCTTGCTGATGACCGGCCGCGTCCATTGGTCGTCTTCTATTTTTAGGGATTTTCGTTTTTAAAAACTAACCTTGCGTTAACGAAAATCTTCGGTCTCCATTTTAAAGGAATTTAATAGTAAAAATACTACAGAGGACGCTGCTGTGCGTACTGTTGGAATCCTCAAGATACGCCTAACTTGGGTACGGTTTCTCTTTTTGCGTATCTCGGGAAACGACTTGCTGTTGTTCCCTTGAAGTTCTTCTGTATTTGAAATAAATGTTCGAGCAGTTGCCCTAAAGTTTTAAATCCTAAAACTCCATTGTATTAACACAGGAGAGATTACGTTCACGAAATACCTAAATCTATTTATTTATTTGTTTAAAGAAGACACTTGACCTTTTAATGTGTAAGAACAATCAACATTATACCGGGTGTCCCACGAAAACGTCCCGGACTTTTTAATTGGTTATATATCCGCTTTAAATTACCATATTTTAATTGTCTTTTATTAACAATGTAGTCGGTTTTGATTCCTTTTCAAATAATTCAAGTTTTGAAAATCAGTTGAATAACCACTTTACGATGATCGATTTGTTGAAAGGGGCAGAAAAATTGTTCAAAGGAAAAGTTTTAAAAACAACACTGGTGTTCTTCCTCATTTCTCAATACCTACTGTTAAGAATAATTCCAAAATGATGTATCCTACATACCACCAAGTATTTAAACCCTCTGAGAGGTTTCAAGTTTCAAGTGTTCTCAATAATAGTGTTTCAAGTACTGAAATAAAACAGTGGAATAATGGGTAAAACTCTTCGTTCAATGGTGGCTAGAAGTAATACTTGCCTGGAGAGAAATGGAGGGTATGTCGAAGGATAGTAAATTACTTTATGCAGTTACTAAAACGTTATTTAAGGTAATGATTTGTTACTCTTTAAAATTTTTGTTTGTTCAGTTGTATGGATAGTACAAAATAAGGAAGAATATCAATATTGTTTTAAAAATTTTTCCTTTGAACAATTAGTTTTTCTATCCGTTTCAGTAAATTGATCATTGTAAAGTGGTTATTCAACCGATTTTCAAAAACTTAAATTATTCGAAAAGGAAACAAAATTTACTACATTGTGAAAAAAGACAATTCAAATATGTTAATTTAAAGCTGAGATATAATTAATTAAAAATCAGGGACATTTGTGTGGGACACCCGGTATAATAAAAAGCCAGGTGTCCGTCAATTTATAAATATGTATATGTTCTCGAGCGTATTTTCCCCAATGTTATTACAATGGGAATCTGCTTGCTTGGACAGTATCATAAATACCATTGAAATATTATTAAAAACCTGGCATCTGGTGACTTATGTTTATAAGTAAAAAACACTGCGTGAAATCGAATCTACTGTCAAGAAAATGTGGCTTTTCGCATTTAAATTTAAAAGGCATTTAAATGCTTAAAAAGGTATGGCAAATATTTTAAAAACTTCTTGGCGAACAATAATTTAAATTATAATGCACAGTTGTTGCTTGCTTGGTTGTTGTATGCGTCTGTGACGTTCTTAAAGATGCTTAATGACCGTATCTGTGATACGAGTTTTACCAGTGCACAAGTACGAGAATACTGTATTTTAATCGCGGGTACTATCAGGATGGATATATTTGTTTGCCATCTTTATCTTGAGATTTTTTTAAAACGAGACCATTGAATCCCGTCATTTTTGACCAATCATGTACACTAGTATCTTGATTATTAACATTCTGTAGTCAATTTACAAGTCGTTCGCTAATAAAGAATGTAATGAACATACGCACAGGTTTCAACACCTGCAACCGTTTACTACTAAAAATGACTGTCGTGTGTTTATTTATACGTTTTGTGTCACGCTGTTAAGAATAATTGATGGGAAGATTGGCGGTCTTGGTTTCAGTTCAGTTCACATTTTCGTGGTGCAAGTACTCTATAATAACTCACTTTCAAAACAATTAGAGCGACCCAGAGCCTTATATACTCGAGTTTGTATAGTGAATACCGAGTTCGGCGGGGTATTGTATATTACAATGTACTGTATTGCATAGTACAATATGCTGTATTTTATATTACAATATACTGTAATACAATGCTCAGTACTGTATTGCATATTACAATATACATACACAAGTTCGCAGTTGCTTTCAGTTATGCTGAATTTTTGTATCTTGGAGACGACACGAATGGCTATAACTACTTCTCTTGCGGCTCAAAAATACTGGGTTCTGAGGGTTTATTACTCTAATAAGAAAATTAAGTTACTTTTGGAATAAGCTGAGAGCATGGAAACTCCACTCAAACGAAAATTTGTTGAAGAAAAGTATTGAATCCCGTCATTTTTGACGGTTCGTGTCCACTAGTTAAGAAATAAAATATTCATCTTATAAATTATGAATAGGTGGATTTGGAGTCACAAAATTGTGAATAGGCGGAGTCGGTGTTGGAGTCGCCAAATTCTGGAAAAGTGGAGTCGGAGTCGCCAAATTTTGAAAAGGTGGAGTCGGAGTCGCAAAATTCTGAAAAGGTGGAGTCGGAGTTGCCAAATTCTGGAAAGGTGGAGTCGGAGTTGCCAAATTCTGGAAAGGTGGAGTCGAAGTCGGAGTCGGAGTCGCACATTTATTCCTCCGACTCCGCAACCCTGGTTGTCACACTGATTCCTCTGCATACAAGAACAGCAAGTAAGGAAAAGAGTTCAAGACACAAAATCAAAGTTGAAGAATAAAGTTATGGATACAGAAAAAAGGAGTAACTGAAAAAATGTGATCTGTAACAAAATGAAATTATTCTATTTTAATCAAAAGAATAGGTATTTACTTTAAGCCTGAAATCTGAAAATTAATCCAGGGAGTAATAAATACTAGACACAGAAGTTCTATCCACCTGAGAGGACAATAACTTTCAACTGTTTACTCTATTACATATACAAAAATTCCAGACCTAAAGAATTGACACAATTACACGTTCTCTTTACCAAACCTGGGTCACTCCAGCAGGCAAAGAAGCTCCAGCCATACCCATCATGACAATCACAGTCAGGCACTCACAACCACTATCAACTCATCTTTAACTGTTGGTCATCTTCTAAAATACTGGTGCAATGCTCTTTCAACTCCTTTCATTTATCTAGTTTTTGACTAACCTCTAACATTCCTTCACCTTGCTTCTGACTTCATTGCTTCCTTCACTAACAATTTCTTTTTAATTTCCCCATATGGCCAAACCACTCCAACAAACAGCAGTTCATACTTTTTGCCATCCTTTCCACATTTGTCATACTCCTCAGCTCATTGATTTACCTATCCCACAATGTCACCCTAGCCATACTCCTCGGACACTCCATCTGGAGTACATTCAACTGACTCCTATCAGCCACTTTTGAGCTCCAAGTTTCATATCCATCCAGCACATCAGCCTGACACTCTCACACTGTTAGAACATTTAAATGTCTTCCTTCTCAATACAGAAATGCTAAAGGTTCCAGAAGACCAGTATAGCAGCAACTACAGAGCCAATAATTTAGGAACACTGACAGCAAACCTAATGAATGAGCAAAATATACCAGACGATCAAAGAAAACTACGAAATGGTGATATGGGTAACTTGTTAGCAATCCCAAAGGCTGCACATGAGAAGACTCAGGAATTTCAATCAACACTGGAAATCATAGCACAAAATTAAATCCATAAAAAGTAGTAAGTTGAATTATTAATTTTTGCAAAAAATTCAAGATGGCTAAACAAAAAACCTAGGATTCGATTAAAATTCTACAAATAAAATTAAAGAACTGAAAATAACTCGAAGGTCTTGAATGATGTTACACATGCAATCAAATCTTGAACATAGTTGTCTAAAAATTGAAGACAAGTCGAAACTAAACAAAACTCCAACTATAGAAACAAATGACTAAAAAACCAACGAGTCACAGGATTAGAGAGGTATCAAAGAAGTAGAGCAGGCCATGAAGGCTCACCTGTCAGACTCCAGAAGGCAATCAGTGGCTCCTACACTGCCAGGCACTCCAGCCAGCACCAACTCGCAGGTCTTCACCTGATCCTCGCTGCTCTGAAGGTAAACAAGGACAAACAATCATAACCTTCAAAGTTGCAGTATGGCATCATCCTACTGTACAACTGCAGTAGCAATATAAGAGGTCACTCATAAATGTTTTTCTAAATTGAAGAGAAAATGTAACTCCTCTGATCTTGACTATATTTTTACATTATCACAACAAATAGTTTTATCCTGCAATACATAAGAACTATAGTAATTAGAGACTGGCATCAGAAGCTATCTTTGGATAAAGGATGAATGACTTACCTAATGAGAGTCCTGATCACACAGGATATCCTTTTTTACAGGAAGGCAGGTTTTATGAGGTTATTCAAGTATTATATATATTAATTAAAGTTACATTAAATAATTTTTCTTTATTGTAAGATAAAGCTGGAAAGAATTAGAAAAGAATTCATTAGAGGAACAAAACTGAATACAATAGAATGAAATATAAATACAAAGGAGAATTAGCTCCATTCAATGAATGAAACAACAAAATGCCATATTACCTTACAGTTCAATTTTTCTAGCATTTGAAGTCAGGTAACTTTTCCTTATAGCTCCTTACAAACTTTCCCATGCTTGTTACCATCTTTTAGTTTTCCCCTCATCTTATTCATAGTTAGTTAAATAGCCCATAGCACTCCCAAATACTACAACCAACTTTTGATAAGCAATTCTTATCTTAATTCTTCTACAACCACCTGAAATCTTTCCATAAGAGACCCCTATAAACACTTACCCATCTACAATTTCTATTGATCTTAGCTAATAATGCTAAAATATCAGCACAGAGTAGCAGCAATGTATTGATGACTGTGCACCTAATACACCCCCCCCCCTCAAAAAAAAGGCTTGCATTCATCTGACACAAAAACTCTATCTGTATACATATTTAACAAACATATCATTACACACGACTAATGCAAACCCACAAGCACTTCACACCATTCACTCATTATCCTTTCAGTCCCCACACATGCTCTACTTTCATTATAATAGCTCATTGCTTTAACGTGAACAACCAAGCCAAATCCGGGTTTTTTATTGCTCTATTCGCTAGAGATGTGCTTACTTCACAAGCTGTCAAATTTGCTGAACGATCTGAGCATCGTAAGAGGAGGAAATGGGGTTTAGAAGAGGGAGAGGGGTCCAATCAGCAGCCAGTGCCGACCAGCAAGTGCATGTGCCACGCCCCTGAAAATTCTTTTTTTATAGTTTTATTGCTCTATTCAATACAGAAGTCCTTACTTTACAAGATAGCAAAGGTTCAGAATGTTCTGGGCTTTGTGAGAGAGAGAAACGGGGGCAGGGGGGGTGGATTCAAATCAAAAAGTGCCGGACAGTAACTGCATTAGGCACAAACCAGAAATATTTGGATTTTGTTTTGTTTGTCTATTTGATACAGAAATTCTTAGTTTACAATCTAGCAAAGCTTCACAACTTTCTTTGCTGTGTGAGATTGGAAAACATAGGCGAGAGAGGGTGTTGCGCTTCGAAGATGCCGCAGCGTGCGCACTTGGAGCTGTGGTGCATATCAGTGATGCCAGCTCCTTGCATATCTGTGATGCCTGTGGTACCAGTTCATTCAAAGAACAACAAAAAAATAACATGAAAATAAATTCAAATGTTCAGATAGCTTTTAGAACATCAACCAAGTCAATTTTTTCAAGTAATATAGCTTGCAAAGGAAAAAATGAAAAATTGTAGAAAAATGCACATCCAGAACAGTTGAAGGAAAAAATTTAAAATCTATCTTCTCTGAAAGTTATTATCGTAGAGTAATGATTCAAGTCTCATTGAATACGTGAAATGTTGTTCCATAACTATATGTGGGTCCCCATTGAAATTCACAGAAATTTTTTAGTTACATAGAAAAATCTACAGAAAAATGAAAGATTTAAAAAAAAGTAATTTCAAATATAAAAAACAGCTAATTTCATATAAGCCCACGTCCAGCTATGCAGCAACATTTTGCGCATTCAATGAGACATAAATCATTGCTCTACAATAATAAATTTTGAAGGAGATAGCTTTTGAAATTATGTCTTTTTTTTCACTCATTTTTTTCTATTATTTCAGTAATTAATTTGAAAGTTGAAAAAAGTTAGGGATACACACCTATGTCTCTAAGAAGAATACATACCTATGCCAAATTTTATAAAACTAGTTCTCATACAACAAACTTCAATCAAAACAATGGCTGTCACTTTTGTTGTATGGGAACTAGATCTATGAAATTTTGCATACATGTGTATTTTTGATAGGGTTACAGGTGCGTATCCCAAAATTTTTTCAAGTTTTGAACTAATTACTGAGATAATGGGTAAATTGTGGTGAAAAAATTTGGTATTTTCCAAAGCTATCTCCTCTGAAAGTTTCCATTGTAGAGCAATGATTCAAGTCTCATTGAATGAGCAAAGAATTGCTGCATGGCTGGACAAAGAATGGATTAAAAATTTGTGAAAGCTTAGTTTTCACGGTAATACAATTTTTCGTTTCAAAGGTTATGGTTATGGTTTTTCCATAGATTTTTCAATGTAACTAAAGAAGTACAATGAATTTTATATTGATTCTCCGTCCAGCCATTCAGCCACTCTTTGCGCATCCAATATCTAAATCACATTGCTCTAAGATAATAACTTCCGGAGATAATAGCTTTTGGAAATACCCTATTTTCCTATTTTAAACTGTTCAAGGAGAACATTTTTCTAAAATTTTACTTTTTTTTCATATGCAAGCTATATTGCTTGGAAAAATTGACACGGTTGATGTTCTGAAAGCTATCTGAATATATGAATAGTTTTTCATGAAAGATTTTTTTGTTCCTTGAAGGAACTTGTACCAGAGGTATGAAGAGACATTTAGAACTGGTATCATAGATTCATGTCACAGCCCCAGGAGCGCCCATGCTGCATCTTCCTCGATGCACTCCTACCCTTCCCACCTTCGTTTTCCCCTCTCACGCAGCAAAGAACGTTGTAAAGCTTTGCTGGATTGTAGACTAGGGAGTTCTTTGTCAAATAGACCAAAACAACATAATCCAGATATTTCTAGTTCATGTCTAATGCATTGACTGTCTGGCACTACCAGCTGGATTCAAAACCACCCCCTTCCCCCCTTGTTTCCCCCTCTCACAAAGCACAAAACGTTCAGCATATTTGACAGCTGGTGAAGTAAGCATGTCTCTGATGAATAAAGTTATAAAATAAAAACCAGGAATTTTCCGGATTCTGGGTATGCGTTCCCCTTCAGAGAATTGAACAATTAAGACTCAATAAAATATTCGAAAATTTATGCAAATACTTCACGAGTGAAATAAGCTCTGATGTATTCACATGTTTATTACATTCAAATAGACAGACATTTAAAGCTATAAATTTTTTGGAATTTACCCATATCTCTTTTCTCCCACTTCCTTCCCCAGAGGAAAATTTTTTTAAATTGCTAATTTTCAGCCAAGATTGTGCAGAGATTTTTTATGTTAGATTTACAATAGACATATCTACAAAATTAGGATTCAATGTTTTTATATTGCTTCAGAAATATTGTAACAAATTTTGTAATTTTTTAAACGTTTTCCTGATTCAGCAAGAAAAAATTAATAAAAAAATTCAGAATCAACTGATCAAAAAACTACCTCTCAATTTTATAGTACTCTCCTTGATCTTTACAATGCAAAAAAGATCCTTGATCTTTACAACTTTTTCTTCTAACCTTCAAAACTGTGGAAGAAATAAAGTGGCTAAGTTGGAAGTGCTTCAGAGAAAAGGGCATTCAAAGTTACCGAGCACCAGAGCGCATATGACACTGTTTCATACCATTGTTTTCCGCCAAAACTTACTAACTAAAAAACTACTTATAAGTCTAAAACATTTCAGATAAGTCTTCCATAGTTATAATAAATCAGTAAAACTAAGGCGGGTAATAACATCTTTCACAAAATCTCACGATGTATTTTAAAAATAGAGCTTTTGAGCATATCCATACTCATTTTCAATATCTGAAATAATAAATTGAAACATGGTAAATACAGTACATGAATACAAATTGTTAATGGAAATTGAATGAAAAAATTAGGACAAGATATTTAGATGCGCAGAAGATGACATATCATTGAGACTTGGTTTAAATTGATGAATTATGATACTTTCTAGTAACTTAAAGCTATGTTTATTACAAGTTGAGACTATTTTGAAATTATCAGTGCGGATTGGATGGTCAGATTCTAATGCATGATCTCTTATACTGCTGTGCAACGGGTTTGACACTCTATTTCCTGTTCGGACCAACACCCCCTTGTGCTCAGCTATGCGTGTTGCAAAATGGCAAGCAGTCTCACCATAATAAGTAGCTTCACACTGGCCACACGTATATCTATAGACCACGCAGCTAAGCAACGAAGTGGGCATCTTATCTCCGTACCGGAAAAAACTGCCAATATTGAAAAAATTCCGGAAAGTAATGCATATGTCAATTTGCAGATTGAAATTATTACATAAATCACGAATTTCACAAGAAATTTTCTGATTTTGCAACCGTGAGATGAAGGGCAGAGTGAAATATAATAAATCACTTCCACTAATGTCACTAGTACTTGCTGCATCCACAGAGGGATCTCAACAGTTTTTCCCAATGAAATCTTCAAGAATTTTAAAAAAATACTTCTAGAGTGATATAAGCTCTGAGGTATTCACAGCATGTTTACAACATTTATAGCTGATAGAGTATTTGGAATTTCCCCCTGAAGCAAATTTCTTGATATTATAATTTCTCAGCCAATTTTGTATTTGACACAATTTTTTTGTTTGATTCACAATGAACATATCTAAAAAAAATCAGAAACCGTTTTTTGATATTGCTTTAGACATAATTGAACAGAATTCTATTTTTAAAATCCAATTTTTATTTTCTCTGCAATAAACAAATTTTCAATAACCTAACCAAAAAAGTACCCTTAAATTTATAGTGATCACCTTAATCTTTACGATGTAGGAATGATCTCCACATATGAAAAACTGTAGCTGGAATTGCCCCCCAAAGTTGAAAAGCATCTTCAGCCATAGCGGACTGCTGCATTTGATATTCTAGGCATTTTACCACTGTTTCAACCACTTCACCATTTGTTTCACTGCTAAAATCAGATCCATACCCCCTCTATCCTACCAAAAACTGAACAGCTTGTCTCCTATTGGCGTTTTTTTTCTTCTTTCATTCGATTTAACAATACTCTGCCATAAAGATTACCAACTATGCTCAATATACTTATACTTGATGAATTGGAGTTCTCATACCTACCCCCTTACATTTACATAATTGAATCACAACACACATTCTTCAAATAAATCAGCAATGTACCGACAACAACAAAAATTCACCAGCTACAACAATCTATCAATGTCACCCATCATTTCATTGAATGCTCAGATGCCACTCTGTAAAATTCCAGTGCTTTATTGTAAAGTGTTTTTTCCAGTGTAGACTTCAACTTTTACTCTCTTGACCATTCATCTTTGGATGAATTGTTTTCTCTAATTTTCAGTGGCACAATCCTGCCTTTTATGGAGTTTAATTTCAGAAAAATAAAATTGTTCCAAATGATGCTTTCCAATTTTATTCAGCGTAAATCTGAAGACACTAAAACGCACAGCGCAAACAAAATACTTTTTTTTACCCAAAATTATAAGTTTATTCAGATATTCAAGTTCAAAGCCTTCTGTGACAATCAATTACTAACAAATAGTGCACACGATCTGCCAAAAAGCAACATCCTAAAAGTTTACGTAAGCGCTGAGAAAAACTTTTACGAGGTTTAAAAATATTAAATAATTTTACTTATAAAATCTTTGTGTTCAAATGATGAGCTTGTGATGACTAATCATTTTTCAATTCTTCCCATCTAAGCCCTACGCATGCCCAAATGAAACTACGATATTCATCTCGATGATGCCCTCAATGAATATGATTCATATGGTAGTAAGGTAATGGAACTTATTTCAATATTAAGCTAATGAAATGTTATAACTTGTAACAAAAGAAAAATTTTCAGCTACACAACAATAATGATTACAAAATTCTCTATTTATGCCACAAATGCCAAGTGTATGCATTTTGCTAAGAGCATTCCCATTAAACTAGCAGGACCCGTGGAAATTCCACGAACAAAATAATCAATAAGCTTTGGGGACCCGTGAGAAAATTCTGTCAACATTACTTAAGAAATTTGAAGATAAGTTAGGTTACGATAGGATGGTATAGGTTAGATTAGGATATGATAGGTTAGGATATGATAGGTTAGGATATAAGTTAGGATATGATAAGTTAGGATATGATAAGTTAGGATATGATAAGTTAGGATATGATAGGTTAGTATAGGATACAATAGGCTGTTGTAGGATAGGTTAGGATAGGATAGGCTGAGATATGTTAGGTTAGGATAGGTTATGTAATGTTGACGGAACTTTTTCATGGGTCCACGTTTTTTATGTTTGACATTTTCATGTTAGGTTCGGTTAGCATAGGTCAGGAAGAGATGGGTTATGATAGCTTAGGTTACAATGGGTTATGGGTTATGGTTAAAAACCTTTCAATGGCTTTTCTAACCAGTGCAATTTTCTCATCACTCAAATATAAATGAATTCATTGATGAAACCTCTGCTTTGAAAATTGTCCCAGTGACAACCCACAATGCAACAGAGGAAGCCAATGCATGTCAGTCAGCGAATGATGGTTGAGAGGCTTGGGTTAAGTTGCAAGGCAAGGGCTAAAAATTTATAGGGCCAAATATATATAGGGCTGAACAAGGAAGCCAGTAAAGTGGACTCAATTATTAAATTCACTGCAAAATTTCAATGCCTAATGTTTGATAAAGAATAAGCTTTTCCTAGAAAGCTCCTGCAATTTGAAGTCACAAAACAGAATAATATGACAGGAGTGTTCAATGATAGAATGGAAAATAGCCATTTAATTTGCCAATCAATGACAACAGAATAATATAAAATTTATATATTTCTATGACTGAATATTGTTAAACAGAGAAACTAGTAATCAGTAACAGAATTGATATTTTTTAGAATTAGTGATGCAAAAAAAGGATTTATTTGATGGCAGTTTTTTAGCAAAAAAACATGTTTTTTTGCACACACCCAAATTTATCGAAGTATATGTCTGTTTTTTTTGGTCACATAGAATATATTAATATCCATGTTTTTCAAATATGATTTTTTTATAATAAAAACATCAGAAGTAAACCATGCAGTACAAGTGGTGGCAAATAACCCACAATTACCTAGAGGAGTCTAAGAGGAACAGTAGGGGCCACAGAACTTATATTGATGGAGTCGAAATTCAGAGCTTACTATCTCTACTATGTCTGACTATATTTTTATGTGCCAAAAAAATCAGACAGAGATAGTAAGCTCTGAATTTTAACTCCATCAATATAAGTCTATGGCTCCTTCTGTTCCTCTTAGACTTCTCTAGGTAATTGTGGGTTATCTGCCACCACTTTTACTGTATGGCTTCCTTTTGATGTTTTTTTTATAAAAAATCATGACTAAAGAACATGGATATTACTATATTTTGTGACTGAAACAAAACCATGATGTTTTTTAAAACATTATTTTACTGAAAATTCATGACAAAAAAATGGATAGTAAATTTTATGTGAACAAAAAACCATGCTGTTTCATTTTAAACGTTTTTTTTTACAAAAAATCTTGATTTTACAAAAAATCTTGATTATACAAAAAATCTTGATTTTTTAAAATCATGTTTTTTTAAAAACTTATCAAAAGTAAAAAACATGAATATTAATATTTATTATATGACAAAAAAAATCATGACGAATAAACATGGCTATTAATATATATTATAGGACCAAAAGAAACCAATGTTTTTTTAACATATATTATTTAAAAAAATGATGACTAAAATATCCTGATAATATATTTTATGTTACCAAAAAATCATGGTTTTTAAAAAAAAAAATTTTATAAAAAAATCATGGTCAAAAAGTTAAAAAACATGGACATTACTATATTTTATGTGACCAAAAATTCATGTCATTTTTATAAAAAAAAATCTTTTTTAGGCAGGATTTTTAGTATGAATATGATTTTTAAAAAAACAGCATGATTTTATGGACACATAAAATATATTAATATCCGCTATTTTAGTCATGATTTTTTAGTGAAAAAGAGGTTTATTCACAAAACAGCATGGTTTTTTAGTCACAAAAAAATATATTAATATATGTACTTTTTAGTCATGATTTTTTTTGTAAAAATATTTTTTTTAAAGAAAGCAGCATGGTTTCTTGGTCACATCTCTATCAATGACCATAAGTAAAGATATATTATTACAACATACTATTAGGGAAGTTGAAGGTGATTCACATGCATTGTAAAATAAATGAAATATCAAAACATGAGAGCACAGAAAATGAAAAATTTCATACAACCAAAGAAAACCATGAATTAAGAAGTATACTGTTTTATTTTATAATCTGATATGAAAAACAATGTAATGTAGTTCTTTTCCTTGCTGAGTTATCTTCAAACAAAATATTTAAAAAAATCTAAAATATCCACATTTTTTTAGCCATGTTTTTTTGTTAAATAATTTTTTTTAAAACAGCATGGTTTTCGAGTCACATCTCAATTCAGAACAAATTGAATATGGAAAAATAAACTATTTTAATGATTGATTGGAAAAATCTTAGAACTTCTTTTCCTGACATATTAACCCATTAGTGCCTATGCATAGACTTTTCTACCCTCTATAAAAATGTAATAAATTTACTCAAACCTAATTTTAAGGTTTCCTACAAGTCTATGCATGCATTATAGACTTGTGCTAGCTAAGAACGCATTCCAAACGCGTTCTGCAGATGTTTTTTTACACAATCAAACAGTGCATGCAACATAGCCACTGCACGTTCCAGCACAACTCACTCGTGAGTTATTTTAGGTATTTCTCACAATAGGGCCATTTTTCGTCTGTGTATAATCAAAAGAAAGTTAAATGATTAGTTTACAAATCGGAATCCATCTTTACCATAAAAAATTACAAAGTGAAGGGGAAATTTCTATTCAAAGTTTTCACATGGATTTTTCTACGCCCAGGCACTACGGCATGTTAAGTTCAGCAGAATTGCAGCTCGGAATGCTCTGAGCTAGTGTGTATTTAATTACTCCAAGCTATTATGCCATGATTAGCTTTATGTAGACATTTATGTTAATATTTATGTATCTGTGTTAGGAATTGCTTTTATGTCATGGATAGTTATTGAAATACTAACATATTTAGATGTTTAACTGGGCTTTTTCCCCTCAGGATGAATACGGATGAAGTATCAAGTTTTATGGATGAACAACATGTGTGACGATGGCCTTCGTCTAAGATGTTTCAAATCATATCACACATCTTTATAAGCACTTAGCCATGCTTTCATTATATGTGATGGTGGTAAACATTCTATTCTGTATGCATCATTATATCTTCTTTTAATAATGTCACAGCGCTTTAGTGAATGGAATATTTTTCAACATTGTTGTATCATAAATATCTATCTAGGACAGCTTTTGGATGTTTTTGCTATAAATAAATCCATTGATTTTTCTGTATGCTTTAGGCAGATTTTTGCCTGGAATACCAGTGAGTAGATTTTTTGACTCGACAATATCTCACCTACTATTTGTACTTACTTTATTATGAAATTTATAATGTATACCTGGTATAATATCTAAAGAATTTCTGCCAAGTTTTACTGTCCTACTACTATTTCTCAACTTGCGGCCTTAAGGGCATCATCCAGGCCCCTGCTGCTCCGCTGAGCATTTTTCATGCTTTTGTTGAAAAGGACCCTTAGGTGGTGGACTATTCAGTCCTAAAATTTTATGGTGCTACAGACAATAGATCTTCTCCAGGGGAGAGTAAGGGGACAAAAATCTTGAATTTTTTACCCCATTTTGACCCCACAGAAAAAACAAAACAGGAAATGGATAATATGAAAATGTACTTTTGTTAGAAATGTTTCCAGAATTCTAAAACTGTCTTTGGTTTTGTTCTAGCACAAAAACTCAATGACTAGTCCTCTTTGGAAATATTAATACAAATGAACTAAAAAACTCAATATGTTCAATTTTTTTTAAAAACTAAGGCTTGAATCAAAAAAATGAATAAAAGAAATTGTGTTTCTTTTCAAAACTTACATTATATAGCCAAATTTCATAAGAATCAGACCAAATGTAAAAAATTTCAGAATTATTATGAAAAAAAATTCATTTTTTTTTGGAAATTACAATTTTCAGTGTGCATATGAAGTTATGCATGGACATTATCAAAATAAAAATGCAAACAGCATTCAATCACGTAAATTTTCCATTATATTACACTTCAACCAAAATTTTGTTTTATGGCTTATATCCAACACCTCTAACTTTCAACATTCAAAAGCCTAAAAGTCTTTGAGTTTTGATGCTAGAACAAAACCAAAGACAGTTTTAGAATCCTTGTAACATTTTCTAACAAAGTTACATTCTCTTTTCTCCACATTTGAAAAAAAAAAATTATATTGCTCAAAACCCATAAATAATTTATTTGTGGTGTAATGCCAAAATATCACTTTTCCCAAAAAAGTTTTTTCGAATGTTAAAATTTTACAATATAACTTTGTTAGAAATACTTGAGGGATTCTAAAACTGTCTTTGGTTTGGTTCTAGCATCAAAACTCGACGAATTTTAGGCTTTTGAAATATCCATATAAATTTACCAAAAAACAATTTTCCATACAAACATAAGGCCTAAATCAAAAAAGTTACGTAAGTAAAAAACGTTTACTTTAAAAAAATACATTGATTGGCCAATTTTCAAACGAATTGGACAAAAAAAGTTGAAAAATCTGGATGATCCCCTTAAAGGGTCAAAATAAATTAAATGTCACCCTGCTAAGATACACTTTTTTTCAATATCTTCAGAATAATCTTCAGTATCATTTCATCTCTTTTTAATGATAAAATTAAACCTGAAAAAAACACCATTTCCTAAAGCATGTAAGGAATTATTGACAACAGTTTATACACCTCATGAAAATATTCTTTTGTTAATATTAAGAGTGAGAATTTATATTAAATCATTGTAACATTTCACTTATAGAAAAACATGATTACTCCAATATTCAAAAATTAATATAGTTGAATTTATCATAATTGCAATGAAAATTAAATGTTTTTCCACATATATTGACTTTTTTCATTTTGTATTTCAAACTCATTATATAAGCATCAAATAAAACAGGCTAATGATCAAGTTTTAATAATAAAATAAACTCAAGCTTTGTTTCTAGTTATTAAATTTCAGGACTTCAAATAATAGCCATTAACAAAGAACTAGTATCAAGAAAATAGCCTCTCCAGTCACCAGTGAAGAAATTCAAGAATAAAGTCACTACATTAGAGGTAAACTAAAATACAGTATTACTTATGTGTACAGAAGATGATAATAAAGCACCAATTAAAAGAGTTTATGGGAAAAATCCAGTGGAATATTGAATTTCTTAACCAAATTACTAAGCTTATACAGTCATACTTCATCTTACAAAAGGCGTAATGTACAAATGATTCAAGTTACAAAACAGTTTTACGTAAAATTTTTATCTCTGAAAATGAGAGAAAATTTATGTTAGAAAATGCAAATCTCAAAAATTCAAACAATGCACACTCGGCTTTGCAGCCGCAAGAGTTTCCCCCATAACGTGAATACACTCGTAGCATCAAGCATTTTTTTTAATTGGTTCAATAGGAGTAAATAGTAAATGATTTGCATGTTTTATTAATTTGAATGTTTAATAAACAATTTTTTTTTATTTTGAATACATGTTTTATACAAAATTGGTAAACTTCTAAAAAAATTAGGGATTTTAGGAGGGAGTATTGGGGCCTTGAAACAAATCAGGCCTACTACGTGTAAAATGCAATGGTACTTATTAAAAATCACGTTACAAAACCACTTTGGGAACAAATTAATTTTGTTAGATGAGATATGACTGTAGAACCAAACTTGAAATAAAATTTATAAAAACAAGATATCAATAAAATGACAAAATGTATGAGCCCAACTCAGCCTCGAAGAAAAAGAGTGATCTAAAAATCAAAGATTACACGTGGTACAAAGATCTGGTCAATTGGAAAGGAATGATCATCAGTCAATAGATATTTCTGCTAAGGTATTATGGAGAGTTTGATACAACAGAGAACCAGGGCACTATTATGCAAGTCTAATACAAAGATGGTAACTGTCTCACTAGTCTCTTCCTCAACTTAGTACTCTTTTACTTCCACTTTCTATGCATTACTCGTAGCTCACTATCTTCAACAAGGAGATTAGATTATAAGTTAGTTTAAGCCTCCCTAACCGCTACAAAAAAAGAGCGTATCGAAGAGAGGAAGGAGGAAGGCACCATTTAGTATGGAGATGAGAGAATGGGGAATCTATGCAGAAAGGTCATAGAAACAGTAAGATGAGAAAGAAGTTCATGAAACAAGATCAAAGTTGAAGAAGAAAGTAGAAGGTGATAAAAAAACAGGACAGCAGTGAACCGAAAAAAAGATGGTCCGTAACAAAACAAAAACCTATTCTATTTTAACAAAGAAGAAAGCCTACCTAACCTTCAGCTTGGGCCCTCACATAGTCCCTCTGGGAGCGCTAATTCCCATAGATACCATACCTGTATCCCCCTGAGGGGTCTTCAACAAGGATAATATATAATAGCATCAAAGGGCTTAAGTCTCGCTGAGCGGCAAAGCCGCTCAGCGAGAATGAAAATATCGATTATAACTGGAATTTGATGCTGATTCCGAATATGCAATTTGTTTTGACCGTTCTCAATTTTTTCAATTTTTTTTTTTTGGAAAGGCGGCTAGCAACAACTGAGGTGGTGCCCAAAGAATGCCATGTCCGTACAGGTTGGGTGGAACCCGGCCCTATCCGGTACTCAGGTCTTCAAGGCACGGTCTGACCATGTTGGGTCGAGAATGGCAGAGTTCGGATCATGAGGTGGTGCAGGCCAAAAAAAAACATTAAAAATGTATAAAAATTTAAAATTCAAAAAAATCACAAAAAAAATCGAAAAATTGAGAGCGGTCAAACAAATTGGAGATTCGGAATCAGCATCAAATTCCAGTTATAATCGATATTTTCATTTTTCGGCAAAGCCTCTCAGCGAGACTTGTTCCCGTCAAAGATTAGAACTACCACATTCTATCATTCTTTTCAATAAAAAGCCAATGAAACTAGTTTACAACCATGGACAGGCATCAATCAAACAGATATAAATTATTAATTATTTAAACAAAGAAATTTAGATATAATAAAATCACATGAACAAAACAGAACAGAGAGAGAGAAAAAAATTACATTAATGACATTTAGAGTGAAAATATCTAAAGCTACAGATTGCTCTTCACCAAAGAGCAATTTTCTCATCATTCTTAAACAGGGTGTAATTTCAGAATTGCAGGACATAAATTAGAAAAAAGTTCAAAAAATTTTTGATCAAACATTAAAATAGTTCACTTTCTCAAGTATCAATTTGGTTTTGAAAAATTTCAAAATTTGTTCATGAATAATAGTTCATTTCATTAAAAACCTTAGAAGTTATTCAAATATCAATAGTTGTTATTTTAATATCATTGGATAATTTATAAGGCTACCAGGTACATAGAAGTAAATGTTTGGATATTCCTGAAAGTTTTCAAGTATTGAATTCAGTTGAGTTTTGAAGTAATATAAGTGGAGTGAAACTAGCCTGCTAATTGTCTCACCACTAGGACGCCGATGTCAGGATGCCGACCAGGCAAGGGTTAGCTATTCAGGCTAAATAGCTAGGCCCAGACACTAGGGTAAGGTGCGGGATGGACAAGTAACAATGTATTTAAAACATGGCAAGTATAATAGACATAACACGTATAATCTCAGGACGTGTCTTGCGAGAGCCGTCTCTCTACACGAGATCGTAGCTCTTCTGCCCAGGGTTGCCAGATTGTCTAAACTAAATTTCCCTGTTTGGTCGTCAAAAATTCCCTTTTTGACTGAAAATTTCCCTGTTTTGTAGACTTTGTAAACATACATACGTACATGCATACAATCCTAATCCTTTTATAGAGTATACCTGTTTCAGTGAATATCTCTTTGATTTTTTCATTGAAGCATGTTGCTTTATCACTTATGAGTGAGATGATAGTCACAAATGGATCTTGAACAACATCTTTTGTAACAACCCTTGCCACCAATACCAAAAGCTTTATACTTCGTTTACCTATTTATTCATCCATTATCAATGAAGAGTAATGATTCTTCAAGAGCTCATATGTATTATCACTCACTTCGCCTCCTAAAACACCGGCGCGCCGTTTTAGAGAACCCATCTAAGATCCTTCCCGAGTCGCCTAACAAAAAGGGTAATTTCTAAACTATAAGACGTACAATCTTGAAATTAAGACCAAATGAACGGGTGTGACGAGTACAATTTATTTATGTCATTCAAAAATTTTTTACGCCCCTGTGGGGGGCAGGAAGAGGGCCTCTCGTGGCCCGTCAATGGTCGGCCGATTTTCTCTATAAGCCTCATTTTATTCCACTCATAATTTCTAAACTATTGCACCTAAAAATTTGAAATTAGGTTCATTTTAAGCATCATTTCATTCTCCAAATGTGAGTGTATAATAAAACTGTAATACGCTCCCTGGAGGAATATGAAGAGCAAGTTTCTCCTAGCCTCTGAATGGTCGACCAATTTCTCAAAAGGCTCATTTTATTCCACTCATAATTTCTAAACTATTGCACCTAAAAATTTGAAATTGGGTTCATTTTAAGCGTCAATTCATTCTCCAAATGTGAGTGTATAATAAAACTGTCATACGCTCCCTGGAGGAATATGAAGAGCAGGTTTCTCCTAGCCTCTGAATGGTCGACCGATTTCTCAAAAGGCTCATTTTATTCCACTCATAATTTCTAAACTATTGCACCTAAAAATTTGAAATTGGGTTCATTTTAAGCGTCAATTCATTCTGCAAATGTGAGTGTATAATAAAACTGTCATACGCTCCCTGGAGGAATATGAAGAGCAGGTTTCTCCTAGCCTCTGAATGGTCGACCGATTTCTCAAAAGGCTCATTTTATTCCACTCATAATTTCTAAACTATTGCACCTAAAAATTTGAAATTGGGTTCATTTTAAGCGTCAATTCATTCTCCAAATGTGAGTGTATAATAAAAATCTCATACGCCCCCTGGGGGATGACAGAGAGCAAGGTTTCTCCAGCTTCTCCTAGCCTGGTAATCCGCGCTGCCGAAGGCCGCGCTCACCTAAGTTATGAAGTGCTGTTTGAATTCTTGTCCATAGCCTTGTCGTTCCTACATCGTGGGTCTTCGAATCCCGGAGGTGACGATATTTTTTTTCTCAGTTGTAGAATAATCATTTTCATGTGTCATGCTCATGTAAACTTTTGTTAGACAATATTATAAGTAGAGCTGTGCAATTGCATAACTTGCATGTATGCTCTCTTAAGAATCTTTTATGCATTGCAAAAAATTATCTTGTGCATGTGCAAAATCTCATATGCAATTAATTATTCATGTACACTATAACAGAAGTAATATGAAAAGTGCTTTAAGCATATGCACAATATCATTGAATATATCCTGTAAGGCGAGTGCTGTAATTTCATTGTCCTGTTTTTAAGGGAAAACTGTAAATTTGTTACTTACTCCAGAAATTTTGTACATTTATGGGAACTCCTGCATACATACTCTCACTTGCAATCATTATCACAAGTTTTACCCGGTGCACTGTCGTCAGTACCTGATCCCCAGGTTACGTTTTTGACCTGTTCTTCAGTTGTTAAATATGGTTCATCAATAAAATACAATAGAGGTGTCCGAACTGAATTTAATGAAGTTTGAAGTATTTCAGGATTGCATAGCGTGATAGTTTTTGTACATCTAGTGATAGTTTTCTTGTTCTCTTCTACACATAGGCCTACCTATACGTACAAAAGTGTTCAAGTGAAAATACAACTGTGAAATTTGTATCAATTTCAGAAGCGAAAAAGAAAAAAGAAAGAGAAAGAAAAAAGTTTATTTCCAAGTTGCCACATGGGAGACACGCCAACATATTGGCTTTTAAAAATTTCTTAATATAAGACGTCCTAAAACGAAAGTTCCATACGAGGAGCACTAATTGACAAACCATCCGAGGTGTACAAATAGAAAAGCCATACGAGGCATAATAATAGACTAACTATACGAGGTGTGCTAAGAGACAAACTATCAGCGGTGTACAAATCGATAGACCGTACGCAGCGGTCTATCAAAAATCGCTGCGCAGCGATGTGATTCGAACCCGTGACACCTTCAAGGAAGGAAACTGGGTCATGCGATCACCAAAAGTTGGTTTGGTAAGTTGGATTGATAAGTTCTTTCTCATTTTTTAATGAACAGTCAGAGCACAGCAGAGGTAATTTTCCTCAAATTTCTGTTAGAAAATTAGAAACTATTTCATTTTACGTTTGATAAGCCATTCGTGCATTCATCTTAACTATTCCTGTCGACAATAATGAGCACCCCAGCCGTGAGTTCAATACAGCAGAATGAACGTTTTTTCCATAATTATGAGTATTTCCTCATCTTTATTTTGTTATTTTTTCTTCTCTGTGTTAATATTTAACATCCGTATGGAAAACATACTCTGAAATACATTTTGTGTGTACACCAATATACAGGTTTATAAATGTGAGGATTGTGCAAAGTTTATAATGAATTAAATTTTGGCTAACGTTGTCTCGCTATTTCAAAATCATTCTCGAAGATGTTTTCAATGGATTTCGGCTGAGCTGGGGGGGAGGGGTTAATTTAAGCATTTTCATTTAGTCTTTTAATATTTTTCCGTGCGTTCAGTGCACACCAGCACTAAACTTTAAAATCGAAAAAAACTGTTAATTTCTGTAATCAAAATTATCACTTTGGACCATTGCTTAATCTACCTATATGTGCCAAATTTTGTAAATATTCTCCACTCAAATGTGATATCCGGCCACAATGTTACTCCATTTTATCCCATGTACACATGTCCGTATAATGCTGAAGAGTTGTGTTGTTTCTATCCTCTTATTTTATATTTGTATTTTTTTCTTATATTTCATTCTCAATAAGTACATATATTAATATGTGTGTGTACGTATATAGGTATATATATATCTACATAAATAGATATACATGTTTCTATTTCATTTCTTTACACAAAAACCATCCGGTTAATAAATTTTATTGCACTAGCGAAATGATTCAAAAATAGATCTCCCACTTACTCCAGAGGACGTCTCTGTGAATCGGATTAATGACAAATACAATTAATGAAATTAATCGTAATTTGAGCGTATGAATCGTGGTAAAATTATCTTTCTGTCCGTATGTTGTACAAGCAAATTTTGATGTTGAGTATATGTTTGTTTGCGCATTTCTGCCAAAATTTTGTAGATATTTGTCAATCATGAGTGGTAACTGGCCTACACTGTATCTCCATTTTATCCCATGTACCCATGTCCGCATGATGTTGCAGAGAATATCGAGAAGATATGATATATGATATGATATATTGAAGATATATGTTTTTTTTTGTTGTTCCTCAGCGGTAACTTGAGTTTTCTTAAAATTTCCTTTAGGAAATCAAAAAACCATTCCATTTATACGTTTTTCGAAGTCCTTTTCTATTCCTTATCTTTCCTCAGGTTATTTCTTACGATTCATCAGAGCTTGGGCTGTCATTTTAAATATTGAAAGAGTAAGATTATTTTTCATGTCTATTAGCTTTTTTCTTATATTCGTTTTCAATACGTATATATATGAATATGTGTGTTGGTGTGTGCGTGAGTATGTACGTGTGCGCACGCAAACATAAATGTTTATGTATCAGTGTAAACATGCACACGTTTCGCACACATATATGCGCACATGTACATATATCGGTTTCTATTTCTACTTTTTGCATAAAAAAGCAAAACCTCAAGACACATTACATTTTACCTAAAGCTCTGCGATCAGTTAACACTGCACCAAATTTCAGAAATAAACAAATTGATTGCGCTTGCTTTATGATTTATAAATCGATCTATCAGGACCCCGAAGGGCATTTCTGTGAACTGAAGAAATTAAAAAGTATAAACAGACAAAGGAAATAAAGCACTCGTGCAAAAATTATCTCTATATTTGTATGCCTAACAAGCCATGCATTGCAGTTTTGAGTGTAAGTTTGTATACGCATTCCTAGATGTGCGTGCTGTGTTGAGCGATGTTCTTTACAAATTATTTCGAGACTATCTTTTTCTCAATACTTGATTGTCATTTACGGTGTTGTTTCAATCTAGTACGGTGTAGCGTTTTTTTTGTATTTTTCCTACTTCGATGATCTTATAAATAATTCGAAAAATACTAAAGAATTCTTCGAAACTGCCAAGTTCTTAGTTGAAATTATCGAAGTAGGAAAAAGGCAAGAAGCGCTGTACCGGAATCTCTTGGAATATAAAATATCCAAGAGATAATATTTCTCATTTCTCATTCAACTACCCTTGACAGAGTTAAACTATTAGCACGACCCGTATGGTTTGTCTATTAGTACGCCTCGTATATTTTTTCTATTAATATGCCTCGTATGGTCTATCTATCTGTACACCTATGATAGTATTGTCTAATATTACATCTCGTATAGTTTGTCTATTATTATGCCTCGTACGGCTTATCTATTTGAACACCTCGTATGGTTTGTCAATTAGTATTCCTCGTATGGAACTTTGTTATAGACTATTAGCACACCACGTGTGGTTTGTCTATTATAGTACGCCTCGTATATTATGTCTATTAATATGCCTCGTATGGTCTATCTATTTGTACACCTCTGATAGTTTATCTATTAGCACACCTCATATAGTTTGTCGATTATTATGCCTCGTATGGCTTATCTATTTTTACACCTCGGATGGTTTGTCAATTAATACTCCTCGTATGGATCTTTTGTTTTAGGACGTCTTATATTAAGGAACTTTTAAAAGCCAATATGTTGGCATATGTATCTCATGTGACAACTTGGAAATAAACGGTTTTGTTTGTTTGTTTAGGTAATTATTATTACTTCACTAAATGCATATGTTTGGTTTGACAACAATATGACTTTCAATTCACACGTAGAAACAATGTGCAACAAAATTAACGGAACCTTAATGTTCTTTCATCGCATTAACAACACACTTGACGAAAAATCTAGATTATTAGTGATTCAGTCTTTAGTTTTATCGCGTCTGGACTACTGCAGTCTTGTGTGGGGAGATTTACCTCAATGTCGTCAGGAAAGAGCTGCAATAATGTGTAAACTTCGCCGCCAAAGTAGTATGCAAAGGAAATTTCAATAAATACGATCATGTCACCCCTCTTTTAAAAAAACACGACTGGATCCCAGTACCGAACAGATTCATGATCCAAAAAGTTCGGCGGGTGTTCTCCTCTCTGTACCTCCCCCAAAATAATGCAGAGGTGGTAAAAATTTTTCCATCTAATATCCCAAACGAAAGACCAAACCGAAGGAACGATGTTTTAGTCAGGTACCGTTCATCGAACGTGGGACAAAAAACTCTCTCAGTTTCTGGAGCTTTTTTGTGGAACAAGCTTCCCCAGCATATCAAAAACTCTAAAACTGTAAAAGAATTTAGAGTAAATGTGTCACGTCATTTTGCATCTCTGTCATAGGGCCTGCAGCATTTCGGTGTGAACTTCCCATCAACCAGAAATTTTAATTTTCCTTAAATTTCTGTTAGAAAATTATAAATTATTTCATTTTATGTTCGTTAAGTTATTCTAATATTGATCTTACTTATTTCTATCGACAACAATGAGCACCACAGCCGTCAGTTCAATGCAGCAGAACGAAATTTTTCCATAATCAGGAGTATTTCCTCATCTATATCTTTATTTTCTCTTTCCTGTATTTTTATTTAATATCCGTATGACAAACATACCCTGAAATACATTTTGTGTGTACACCAATATACAGGTTGAGAGTTGTGCGAAGTTTTTAATGAATTAAATTTTGGCTAACTTTGTCTCGCTATTTCAAAATCATTCTCGAAGATGTTTTCAATCGATTTCATCTGAGCTCGGAGGAGGGGGTAATTTAAGCTCTTCATTTATTCTTTTTATATTTTTCCTTGCGTTCAGCGCACACTAGCACTGAACTTTCAAATCGAAAAAACCCTAAATTTACGAAATTATAATAATCACTTTGGACCATTGCTTAATCTACCTCTATGTGCCAAATTTTGTGAATATTCTCCACTCAGATGTGATATCCGGCCACAATGTTACTCCATTTTATCCCATGTACACATGTCCGTATAATGCTGAAGAGTTGTGTTGTTTCTTGAGTGTAACCTGAGTTTCCTTAAAAATGTCTATGAATAAATTAAAAACCAGTTCATTATTACGTTTTCCAAAGTCTTCTTTTCCTTATAGTTATATTTTCCAAATAATTTCTCAGGATTACAGTGAGCTCAACTGTCATTTTCGGTGTAGTAGATGGTAGGTTTGTTTTTTATCTTTTTATTAATGTATTTATTTTTTATTATATTTCATTTTCAATAAGCATGTATATTAATATGTGTGTTTACGTATGTAGGAATATATATATATATCTACATAAGATATCTATCTATCTATCTACCTATCTATCTATCTATAATTAAAAATATATACATATATGTATATACATACATATATATATACACATAAATATATATACATGTTTCTATTGCATATCTTTTCGCAAAATCCATCCGGTTAACACATTTATTGCACCAGCGAAATGATTCAAACATAGATCTATCACTTCCCCAGAGGGCGTTTCTGTGAATCGTATTAATGACAAATACCATTAATGAAATAAAGCGCAATTTGAACATACAAATCGTGGTAAAATTATCTTTCGGTCCGTATGTTGTGCAAGCTATAAATTTTGATGTTGAGTATATGTTTGTTTACGCATTTCTGCCAAAATTTTGTAGATATTTGTCAATCATGAGTGGTAACTGGCCTACACTGTATCTCCATTTTATCCCCATGTACCCATGTCCACTTGATGTCGCAGAGAATATCGAGAAGATATGAAATATGTTTTTTTGTTGTTGTTGTTGTTCCTGGACAGTAACTCGAGTTTTCTTAAAATTTCATTTGGGAAATCAAAAATCCATTTCATATATACGTTTTTCGAAGTCCTTTTCCAATTCATTATTTTTCCTCAGGTTATTTCTTACGATTACACAGAGCTTTTTGGCTGTCATTTTATACGTAGAAAGAGCCCGTGTGTGTGTGTGTGTCGTGAGGACTGTCGTCTGCACATATACACACACATGCATGTGTGTGTATATGTGCAGACGCAAATATGAATGTCTATATATCTGTGTACACATGCACACGTTTGCACATATATATATACGCACATGTACGTATAGATGTTTCTATTCCTACTTTTTGCGTGAAAAGCAAAACCTCACGACACATTACAGTTCACCTAAAGCTCTTCGATAAACTAGTATATTGATG
This sequence comes from Morinoia aosen, assembly GCA_030386875.1. Taxonomy (NCBI): domain Eukaryota; kingdom Metazoa; phylum Arthropoda; class Malacostraca; order Amphipoda; family Talitridae; genus Morinoia; species Morinoia aosen. The sequence continues at coordinate 103,740,420 of CM059576.1, read as the reverse complement.
TACACACAAAATGTATTTCAGGGTATGTTTGTCATACGGATATTAAATAAAAATACAGGAAAGAGAAAATAAAGATATAGATGAGGAAATACTCCTGATTATGGAAAAAACGTTCGTTCTGCTGCATTGAACTGACGGCTGTGGTGCTCATTGTTGTCGATAGAAATAAGTAAGATCAATATTAGAATAACTTAACGAACAAAAAATGAAATAATTTATAATTTTCTAACAGAAATTTCAGGAAAATTAAAATTTCTGGTAGATGGGAAGTTCACACCGAAATGCTGCAGGCCCAATGACAGAGATGCAAAATGACGTGACACATTTACTCTAAATTCTTTTACAGTTTTAGAGTTTTTGATATGCTGGGGAAGCTTGTTCCACAAAAAAGCTCCAGAAACTGAGAGAGTTTTTTGTCCCACGTTCGATGAACGGTACCTGACTAAAACATCGTTCCTTCGGTTTGGTCTTTCGTTTGGGATATTAGATGGAAAAAATTTTACCACCTCTGCATTACTTTGGGGGAGGTACAGAGAGGAGAACACCCGCCGAACTTTTTGGATCATGAATCTGCTCGGTACTGGGATCCAGTCGTGTTTTTTTAAAAGAGGGGTGACATGATCGTATTTATTGAAATTTCCTTTGCATACTACTTTGGCGGCGAAGTTTACACATTATTGCAGCTCTTTCCTGACGACATTGAGGTAAATCTCCCCACACAAGACTGCAGTAGTCCAGACGCGATAAAAATAAAGACTGAATCACTAATAATCTAGATTTTTCGTCAAGTGTGTTGTTAATGCGATGAAAGAACATTAAGGTTCCGTTAATTTTGTTGCACATTGTTTCTACGTGTGAATTGAAAGTCATATTGTTGTCAAACCAAACATATGCATTTAGTGAAGTAATAATAATTACCTCTGCTGTGCTCTGACTGTTCATTAAAAAATGAGAAAGAACTTATCAATCCAACTTACCAAACCAACTTTTGGTGATCGCATGACCCAGTTTCCTTCCTTGAAGGTGTCACGGGTTCGAATCACATCGCTGCGCAGCGATTTTTGATAGACCGCTGCGTACGGTCTATCGATTTGTACACCGCTGATAGTTTGTCTCTTAGCACACCTCGTATAGTTAGTCTATTATTATGCCTCGTATGGCTTTTCTATTTGTACACCTCGGATGGTTTGTCAATTAGTGCTCCTCGTATGGAACTTTCGTTTTAGGACGTCTTATATTAAGAAATTTTTAAAAGCCAATATGTTGGCGTGTCTCCCATGTGGCAACTTGGAAATAAACTTTTTTCTTTCTCTTTCTTTTTTCTTTTTCGCTTCTGAAATTGATACAAATTTCACAGTTGTATTTTCACTTGAACACTTTTGTACGTATAGGTAGGCCTATGAGTAGAAGAGAACAAGAAAACTATCACTAGATGTACAAAAACTATCACGCTATGCAATCCTGAAATACTTCAAACTTCATTAAATTCAGTTCGGACACCTCTATTGTATTTTATTGATGAACCATATTTAACAACTGAAGAACAGGTCAAAAACGTAACCTGGGGATCAGGTACTGACGACAGTGCACCGGGTAAAACTTGTGATAATGATTGCAAGTGAGAGTATGTATGCAGGAGTTCCCATAAATGTACAAAATTTCTGGAGTAAGTAACAAATTTACAGTTTTCCCTTAAAAACAGGACAATGAAATTACAGCACTCGCCTTACAGGATATATTCAATGATATTGTGCATATGCTTAAAGCACTTTTCATATTACTTCTGTTATAGTGTACATGAATAATTAATTGCATATGAGATTTTGCACATGCACAAGATAATTTTTTGCAATGCATAAAAGATTCTTAAGAGAGCATACATGCAAGTTATGCAATTGCACAGCTCTACTTATAATATTGTCTAACAAAAGTTTACATGAGCATGACACATGAAAATGATTATTCTACAACTGAGAAAAAAAATATCGTCACCTCCGGGATTCGAAGACCCACGATGTAGGAACGACAAGGCTATGGACAAGAATTCAAACAGCACTTCATAACTTAGGTGAGCGCGGCCTTCGGCAGAGCGGATTACCAGGCTAGGAGAAGCTGGAGAAACCTTGCTCTCTGTCATCCCCCAGGGGGCGTATGAGATTTTTATTATACACTCACATTTGGAGAATGAATTGACGCTTAAAATGAACCCAATTTCAAATTTTTAGGTGCAATAGCTTATAAATTATGAGTGGAATAAAATGAGCCTTTTGAGAAATCGGTCGACCATTCAGAGGCTAGGAGAAACCTGCTCTTCATATTCCTCCAGGGAGCGTATGACAGTGTTATTATACACTCACATTTGGAGAATGAATTGACGCTTAAAATGAACCCAATTTCAAATTTTTAGGTGCAATAGTTTAGAAATTATGAGTGGAATAAAATGAGCCTTTTGAGAAATCGGTCGACCATTCAGAGGCTAGGAGAAACTTGCTCTTCATATTCCTCCAGGGAGCGTATGACAGTTTTATTATACACTCACATTTGGAGAATGAATTGATGCTTAAAATGAACCTAATTTCAAATTTTTAGGTGCAATAGTTTAGAAATTATGAGTGGAATAAAATGAGGCTTATAGAGAAAATCGGCCGACCATTGACGGGCCACGAGAGGCCCTTTTCCTGCCCCCCACAGGGGCGTAAAAATTTTTTGAATTACATAAATAAATTGTACTCGTCACACCCGTTCATTTGGTATTAATTTCAAGATTGTACGTCTTATAGTTTAGAAATTACCCTTTTTGTTAGGGTAACTCGGGAAGGATCTTAGATGGGTTCTCTAAAACGGCGCGCCGGTACAATCTGTAGTGATCGCCCTCAGCCGCACTTCAGCCTAATTTCATAAAGTATTAAAAAACTAACATCCTAAAATTAAATTATACAAATGCAATTATTTTTATAATTTTACAAGACCAAATTAATTCGATTAAACCCAAAATTTTACCAAAAATGTGTTTCGAAAATATTTGCCGATCACGTTCCGTCTGTCACTTCCGTTGGAAACATTCGCGCAGAACCATTTCGCAAGCTCTCGATAGTCAGCACCCAGGCAGACTGTTCATTCACGTTGTGTGTTCTTCCGATTGTAGTTCTTGGGCCCCAGAGGGGCAATTGTAAGTATCAAGTGTTAATGTTAAGTGTTTTATTATATATATTAACTTGTCTATGTGTTGAGAGCTCATTATTGTGAACATTCACTATGTTTCCTTTGTGCCGGTGTTAGTTAGGCACCAGCCTCAAGCTCACTGCCCCATCTTTGTCATTGTTTTCGTGTTTACTATTCTCCGATGATTCCGAATTGTGCTGTCAGTGTTAGACGATGTTGGCATTAGCTCCTTGGATATTTTTTTAGTGCTGAACATAGCGTTTTAAGACACTTTGCTGTCCACAGAGATCATTTTGGATGTGAGTTAAATATTTTTCCCTGAATTTAATTGAGCCTTTTTTAAATCACTGTAACTTTGTTCCCAGCTTAGTTTGTTTTGACTTTTGTGTCTGTTTATATGCTACTCCTTTTCTATATGTAATTTTTCTGCGCCTAGAAGCAGTTCTGGCTCATCTGAATGGTAGAGAAACAAGAGTTCTCATCCTTTCTCATGTTATTTTTGTGTACATTGTTTTACTTCTAGTTGATGGTTCATACTCAGTCATGTTTTGCCTTTAGAAATTAGTTCTCTCTACGGGAAATTTAAATCTTCAGTCTCATGCTGAGTTGCAAGTGTAGTTTGCTTTTGACTCAAGTTACAACAGCCAACTTGCAGCATTTAGCTAGCTACTTTCATAATACCTGGAAGCCAACCAGTAGAATTAAAATTCCATTTGCCAATTACTTACCGACTGTGTAACTGCTTGTGTTATCAAGATAGAGTTTGTGACCAGTTGGTCTGGAACACCGATTCTGGTGTTAAGATGATTCAGGCTGTGACTCGGGCGCTAGAGCTGCGGACTGGTCTTATCACCAGACTTCTGCCATTGTTCCTCCTGTTAATGTAGCAGTTAGCACAGTCTTGCACATGTGTATGAATAGACTCGTTACAGTGCAAATTAATCCAAGTCACCTGCTCCCTCACAGGATCGACTGGACCACACATTCATGCACTCACAAACACGTATGAAACCAAACCCTAACCTCTTAGTTTAAGGAGCTTACCTCCTCCGAGTTCATTCTCTAAGTTTTGCCTCCTGGTTCACCCTCCGAGTTCATTCTCTAAGTTTTGCCTCCTGGTTCACCCTCCGAGTTCATTCTCCGAGTTTCTTCTCCAAGTTGCTCCTCCTCTTCAAATTTCACTATACTGGAAGGCCTGCATCCCTGCAGCTAAGCCCCTAAAATCTCCAGTTCAGACCATTGGGTCGAGAGTCCCCCTTTCTTACCGAGTTATCCCAACCGGTAACTATTCCCTTGGTTTTTCTACTCATTTACTGGGCGGTGAATTCTGTTTCCTCATTCCCCTTCAACCTCATTCCTCATTCACGTTACGTCCCCCATCCTAGCGACGTGACGAATTGAGACACTCGGGCTGCATCTAATTCACTTGCTGCTGACCCAACAATTCAATATTTTATCAACCTTTGGGGAATTGAGCCTTTCACCGTCTTCTTTATTCACTGACGCTTATGCCGTCTCAAGCCATTGGGATTCCCATACTCATCACTCAACTCCCTACTCACTTGGTGTCGGAACCTCTCACACCTACACCATCCTCGACTTCACACTCCAGCACACGCTTCCACAAGCCTGAGCTGAACGAATCGTCTGAAGTCCTGCAACCTCCTCGGACTCTCCCCAAGAACGTCTCGTGAACACGAGTCAAGCCTCGCACTTCGTCGTTCAACCTTCACCCCAATAAATCTCATAAAGGCTAGTCTGTTCCCTCATTCCCTTCTGATGTTGGCTGTAATGGTGGTTTGGTTGTTGATTGTAGACGCTTGAAATATTGCATCCGAATACCGCCTTAACTCCTTCTGAGTCAGTGGCCATACTTAATTAATTTTTAATTCAATGCGCGTCCCCTCGCGCTGGTGACCCCGCCTTATCAAAGAATTCAAACCTGTCCAAAGTAAAACTTGAATTACGCCCCATTAGGCCAAAGTTTATAAATCTGCTTTCACAACTTGGACTAAATATTCAACCACAGAATATAGAAGATTATACTCATATTTGAATTGAATAAGTCTAATTTCACTTTCTTCTGCTCGTGCATTTTTCTTCGCTTACTGCCACTGTGCGTATACAAAGCACTTCTTGTTTTTCTAATTTCTATATTTTTTGTATTTTTCCTTCCCCCATTGTTTTCAATTTCTGATTTGATAGCTTTTCCATATACATTACATACTTAACAATGAAAATATTGTGCCCCTTTTCCACTTCCACTGACCCACTTTTGGAATTTCATTTCAGCTTCCCTCAACTCTAAGTGGTTTTGAGTACGAATTAAACGTTTACGTATTACTTTTGATGGTGGCGTTTCATTCCCACTGCTATGACGGTAATTTACTTCAAAAATTTCAGGAATTCCGAAACGCAACATGTCAATTACCTTTCACTACAATCATTACAATGACTGTTAAGCAACTGTGATCTGCGTGAATCACGAGAAGTTGAAACTGGCGCTGCGCGGATGCGATGCAGTGGCGCCTTGACTGTTCGAAGTCAGTATGCACGCGTACAATGCGCGTATCAAAGTTCAAACATGTCTAATAAGAGTCGAAAACTATAAATATTAAGTAGCTTATCACGAAATGCTAAGTGGTTAATCACTTACGAATAATTTTACATGAAAATGGGGCCTAATAACAAATTTTCCCTGTTTCATACCGTTTTTGAATATTTTTCCCTTTTTCCCTTTGGGACCCAAAATTTCCCTATAGCAGGGAAATTTCCCTGCATCTGGCAACACTGCTTCTGCCGACTAAACGCTCCGCAAAAACACCTAAATAATGAAGGCATCTACGGATGCTTTATTTCCAATTTCAAGCCTGATACATATCACCTTATACATTGGATTTTCAAATGCCTTATAACTAACGCCAGGACGCCATTACGCTTTCCCCCGGTCAAGACCGGTACCCATTTCAGACACCTGGGTAGAGTGGGGTATTGTGCTTGGAATTTTTCCCCTATACCCAACAGAGAAAATCGCCACCAGCGCCGGGACTCGAACCAGGGTCTGCCTGGACGGAGGCAAGTTCGCTAGTCTCACGGCACGACGAGCACAATGGTAAAGACAATGGTAAGAGGGCGCAGGATTACCGAAGCACGGTATAGAGACCATGGTACCATGATAGAGACTCGCACAAGCGTCAGGCAAGAAGCCTAATTTAGCCTGCTCGTAGTCAAGTGCACTAACGCAACAGTCCAGTCGTGCGAACGTTAACTTTAGCTTCCGAAATCCCAATGGCTTAACAGGCGGTTGCAGTGTGGACTGCTACGTACCGTACAGCACTACCCGCAAGATACAAAACACGTAGTGAAATAATTTCACTACATAAAAAAGAAAACAAGAAAAGAAAAACAGTTTATTTCCAATAGAGATGGAACAAAAGTACCATCATTGGTTTTAAATGTTGCTAGCATAAGCTAGCTGCTGAAACAATAAATAGCTATTTTGCATCCATTTTGTTGATATTCTTGCTCATTATTACGATGTTTGGTAATACCATATTGTAAACCTCTGTAGAAAACATATTTTTTTTAAATAATTTTTTCAACCTCCGTGCACTTGGTTAAATTATTGTGCTTGTTTAAATTAGTCTCAAAATTAATTTACGTAATACTCAAAATTTCGAATCTTTCTCCAGCAATATCAATCATTTGGGTTCTATGAGCTTCAACACAATGTTCTGGAAAATAAAAACATCTTAAAACGAAGAGAGACCAGCAAAGCACTGATAATGATAGAATCTCAACTCTTCGATTACTCGGGCTTTGTGTGCACTGTACAACTTTGTCTTTGCTCGTCGTAGCCGTGTGTCTATAGGCCGTGCCCGCCGTGCGGGAAACGCGGGTTTGAAGTCCCGGCGCTGGATGGCGATTTTTTCTGTTGGGTATAGGGGAAAAATTCAAAGCACAATACCCCACTCTACCCAGGTGTCTGAAATGGATACCGGTCTTGACCGGGGGAAAGCGTCATGGCGTCCTGGCGTTAGTTATAAGGCATTTGAAAATCCAATGCACATGGTGATATGTATTAGGCTTGAAAATGGAAATAAAACATCCGTAGATGCCTTCATTATTTATTTTTTTTTTCTCGCAAATCCGGACGAATCCTTCAAAAGTTCTGAGCTTTCTCTCGTCGTTGTGTGAAACACAACAAAATTTGAAAATATATACATTTATTTCAAAAAATTGATACTGTGTTATTGACATATAAGCTGTTACTTACAAGAGCTTCTTGAGGACCAAACGTCAAAAATTACCTTTTTTAAAATCAAACTCTTATGCACAGTTAATCTTCTCATAGCAAATAAACAATTAAGGCATCTATGGATGCTTTATTTCCAATCAAGCATGATACATATCACCTTGTACATTGGATTTTCAAATGCCTTATAACTAACGCCAAGACGCCATGACGCTTTCCCCCGGTCAAGACCGGTACCCATTTCAGACACCTGGGTAGAGTGGGGTATTGTGCTTGGAATTTTTCTCCTATACCCAACAGAGAAAATCACCACCACCAGCGCCGAGTTTCGAACCCGGGTCTCTGCCGCACGGCGGCAGAACCTCTAGCACATGGCTATCGCGAGCAAAGAAAAACTATAGAGAAAGCATGGAAAATTTATCTCTAAAATTAATTTTCTTACGATGAAGCGCTGTTTCGATGTAACTCAAACTACTACGACTGACAATAATGAGTTAGTTGCGTGTTTTTCTAACAGGCCCTTTACGCGATAATGTTTCATTCAAATCTTGTCAAAATATTTCACAGGAATTGAAATAACTATCAAGCAAAACCTCATTTGTATTGCGTAAGTAACCGGTAAAATAATAATAATGAATAATAATTTTGTGGTCCTCAGAACGTTAGGCAATACACCGGCATGTGTATTTACTTATATAAAGACTACGAATCTTCAAACTAGTTACACAACTGCTGCATATTCTGCCGAATATCTTCTTAAAACATTGGTTACTTACGAATAAAAGAGGTAAAAAACTACAATTGGCGAACTCACCGAATCAGAATAAAAGTGAGTAGAAACGCTTCAGCGCACCCACACTTTTCAATCTTCAAAAGTTTCATGACACGATTTATAAATAATTAGCGTCAGCGCAATGACTGCGGATGGGTTGGTCAGTGGTCACTTAAATATCAAAGCACTGGTTGCAATTGTAAATGGAACACTCAATGTCTCCACAAATTGCGAAACATGTTTAGAGTCATTAATTGTATTTTTTCAAACAATTTTTCTCCTCTGGCATTGAACAAGAACAAAAAACTGTAATGTAGAAAATTTTTTTACAACATTCAAAATTGAACTTTGAAATATGTTATCGTAATTTACATGTATCAACTGGCATTACTGAACACAAGAGTGTCATGTTAAATATTTTGTTTACGATGATTGTGATTCATAATTTTATTATTTATGAAATTCTTATGAGTTCAATTGAGGACGTTTTATATTAGGAAATCTTTAAACCCCAATATGTTTGTAATAAAGCATCTCAGTACCACAATTTTTGGAAATGAACGGGCTTTCTTCTTTTCTTAAGTCATCTAACTTCATCGAGAAATATCCAGTAAAAACTTCGGCAGAGTAATTTCATCGGATATCAAATAACTAATAAATTTACAATGAATCACATATGGCAATGTTGAAATTATCTGTGAGATGGATTTTATTAATTTACATAGATGTTCTCTTTGTGTATTTTATACTTAAAAACCGTTAATTGCATTAACGAACAACAAAAGAAAATCATTCCCGAATACCTGTTCATGACACCCACTGTCATTTCAAATGTCAAGCTTCGCTCACATACATTTTTTAGCCCTAATGCTTAATATTTGATTTCAAGCCACCAAATTGGTTGTCAGAAATTGGTTTTCTTTAACTCCATGACGTGATTAATTAAAAACGAAATTTATAAGGAGTATCATACAACTTACTCTAAGACAAACCGAAATAATATGTTAATATTTACGCACTCTAAAGGAAAAACGGAATAACCATATAATTATTCAACAGCAAGTATACTCTACCATGCATACAGCTGCTAGGTAGCTGCGGCGCGGAAGGAACAGCGCTCCGGAGCAAATGGAACTCTTGGAAGTTCATTTATCATGAACGAGCTCAATTTGTGTCTCGTACAAGGCCGAATAGCGAATCATTCTCGTAAGAATAGCATTACGGTATTCTTCCCGTCTCGTTCACGGGGAACAATAATGAATAACTATTACTTTGAAGGGGTTTTTGACTAAAAAATTTACCTTTTCCTAAAGCTGAAAGTTTTCTTTTTCCAATGAAATAACTTGAAGGCCATTTAAAGCTAGATATATGGTATAAAAATGTCTTTTAATACAATGAATGACGTTTCCTTGGAAAGCATTCGTTCATCGGTGCGGTCTTGCTTTTATGAGTTCATTAACCAACATGGTGTGAGGAGGTGTGCGACGCTCCTATCACTCGATCAAGTCTACGTTTATTCTTTCACGTATAAAAGGAAAAATGTATATAATAACGGTTATTTTTATGATGAAACCTTTTATAAACTAATTTTAAGTTATATTTGTTCCAATTTATGGTGCCAATTTTGATTATAAGGTACTTCAAAATAGTTCACAGAAATTCCTTGGATTGCTACATCAAGTTCCAATTTGCCATTGTGTCCAGGCATTAAAAAGTTCCCTGAAATTCTTCCCTGTTCTTAAACAATATTGCAAGCATCAATTTCTCAACTGCTCCAGCATTAATACCTGTCGGTCAGCATACAAAAGTTGTGATAATATAGTGAGCTTGTATTTTTTCTATTTGTGTTCCTTGCACACAAAATGTTCCTACCCCACAATGAAAATGCATCGTTCATGAAATTGTGTTGCCTCTTACACTTGAACTTGAACTTGAGGGCCGACAGCGTTGGGGCCTTTGTAACGGCCTACCATTCCCTCCACAATTATCACACAAAGAGTTCAGCGTCTGGTACCAGACTTGTCCACTAAACTACTCAGGATCTACCAATCCTTGTCACAAGCTGCCATTGGATGGCATCACTGGGGTAGCCAGTGTGTCAAAACACCATTCCCAGGCATATTGGGTCATTACTGACCACTCTACCTGACTGGCTCATTCCAGTCACTATCTCTTACTCCAGGCACGCACAAGAAACATTTTCATAGCTTCAATGATACTCAAATTACACTCCTGATCCAATCCAGCGAGACAGCTCATACCGCAATCATCTTCAGCACATCTGGCATACCACTCATTCTCTCCATACTGCTCAAGCACCACATTCATGAAACTTTCTCTCTCTTGCTCATACTTACTACATTCCAGCACAAAGTGCTCAATTGTTTCCTCCACTCCACTAATACACTGCCGACATAATCTGTTATTATTCTCATTCCCCCTCCATGTACGTCTGTTCACACTCAATGACTTACATCTCACAGCAAACAAGAGTTGACTTCCAAAACTACCATCATAGAATATCTCAAACTTAGGTGCTTCTTTTTTTATATACCAGTCAAGTGTAGGCTTGCGCATCATGCTAAGCCTCCACTTTTTCAATCCATACTGTTTTGTTTGCCTCTCAATCTCTTTCTTCCACCTCTTGCAGTCCCACTCAGGCCCTACACCTCCAGCATTTATTAAACTCCAGTCATCCACAGGTCTCCCAATTCTAACATGAATAATCTTTTGCATACTAAGCTTCCTTGCATGCCCCCAACACACTTTCTCCCAATAGCTTACACTTAGATTCCATCTGTAGGAGCAATGAGAAGTCTTCATGGCTGACTAAATTATTTTATCATTATTTCGTTAAAATAAAAATCAAGGAATTTTTAACACTAGGTTTCAATTCCATTGAAACCAATATGTTAACCCCCATTGTTGCACTACTGGCATTATTCTCGTTTTTAAATTTTCATAGTGGGTCGAAATCAATACATTACCGTTTTCTTCTTATTATATACGTTAAGACATCAGTTGTTAAGGTGCTGGTGTAGGTACGGTGCTGGTGTAGGTACGGTACTGGTGTAGGGACGGTGCTGGTGTAGGTACGGTGCTGGTGTAGGTACGGTGCTGGTGTAGGTACGGTGCTGGTTTAGGTACGGTGCTGGTGTAGGTACGGTGCTGGTGTAGGTGCGGTGCTGGTGTAGGTACGGTGCTGGTGTAGGGAGGGTGCTGGTGTAGGTACGGTGCTGGTGTAGGTACGTTGCTGGTGTAGGTACGGTGCTGGTTTAGGTACGGTGCTGGTGTAGGTACGGTGCTGGTGTAGGTGCGGTGCTGGTGTAGGTACGGTGCTGGTGTAGGTACGGTGCTGGTGTAGGGAGGGTGCTGGTGTAGGTACGGTGCTGGTGTAGGTACGTTGCTGGTGTAGGTACGGTGCTGGTTTAGGTACGGTGCTGGTGTAGGTACGGTGCTGGTGTAGGGAGGGTGTTGGTGTAGGTACGGTGCTTTTGTAGGTACGGTGCTGGTGTAGGTACGGTGCTGGTGTAGGTAGGGTGCTGGTGTAGGTACGGTGCTGGTGTAACACAACGTCGGACAGGACCCATCAATTTCATGATGTCAATTTCGAATGACCAAATTCAGATGACCCGCTAGTCAGATATCTATAATTATGTGTGATGTGAATAATTTTGGTGAGCAGATATCGGCTACTCTCGTGTGCTCTAGCCAGGTAAGAGCGTTTCTTCTTGGTGGTGCGTCCTGGACCGGTGGGTGTTTGTGACTAGTTACTATGCTGCAGGTTTTGTTGTCTGCCACTAGTTACTGCGTCTGCAGGTGTGTTCACGGCAATTGTATCATAGTTAACTAATATTTTCATAATCAACTAATATGTCTCAATGCCTACGGCTAAACGATGCAATTTTGTATATGCGTAGAGTAAGCTGTATATGAAAATTTCGGCGTGCTGGCAGTGACTGACCTCAGATTTGTGTTCAGAAAGTCAAGTTTCTTAACCCAAATTACTCTTACTCAAACGAATATCTTGTTGAAAGCTCCTTTAAGGGGGCCCTCCGAGGCCCCTTTTCTCTCCGATGGAAATTTTTCATGTTTTTGTTGGAAAAGGACCCTTAGGTGGTGGACTATTCTGTCCTAAAATTTCATGGCGCTGCGGACAATATTTCCTCCCCCAGGGGGGGGGAGGTAAGGGGACCAAAATCTTAAGTTTTCGACCTCATTTTGACCCCATATAAAAGAAAAAAAAAGAAGAAATGGAAAATTTGCGAATGTACTTTTGTTAGATATGTTCCAAGAATTCTAAAACTGTCTTTGTTTTTGTTCTAGCATAAAAACTCAATGAGTTCTATTCTTTTGAAATATCTATACCAGTGGACTAATAACCGATATGTAAAATTTTTTCAAAAACTAAGGCCTGAATCCAAAAAATGTATCAATGAAAATGTGTTTCTTTTCAAAAGTTACATATAATAGTCAGATTTCATACGAATGAGACTGAAATCAAAAAATTTCATAATTTTATGAAATGTATAAAATATTTATTCATTTATTTATTTTTAGGTAAATTACAATTCATAGTGTGAATATGATGTTATGCATGGAGATTATCGAAATAAAAATGAAAGCAGCATTCAATTACATAAATTTTCCATTATATTACACTTCAACAAAAAAATTGTTTTTCGCCTCTACTGAAAAGTTACTTATTTTCAAAATTCAAAAAGATAGAAGTCAAAAAGTTTTTATGCTAGGAAGAAAACAAAGACAGTTTTAGAATCCTTGGAACATTTCTAACAAACTGACAGTCTTGGATTTCCCAATTTGTACTTTCAATTTATTTTACGCCAGTTCAAAGCCAAAAAAATCGGGCGATATTAGGTATTGATCAAATATCGCCTATCTAAAAAAAAATAAAGTTTCAAATAGAAATTCCAAGACTGTCAGTTTGTTCGCAATATCACGAGGATTCCAAAACTGTCTTTGAATTTGTTCTAGCATAAGAACTTTTTGACTTCTATCTTTTTGAAGGATGCATAAAAATGACTCAAAAAACTAATATTTCAAATTTTTCGAAAAAACTAAGGCCTAAATCAAAAAAGTTTTCCCGCAAAATATGTTTCTCTTTCAAAAATACATATACTGGCTGAATTTCAGAAAAATCGGATCAAAATTCAGGTTTAATCGGAGGGCCCCCTTGAGACCATCCCACTTTTTCAACTTTTTTAGTCCGATTCGTTTGAAAGTTGGCCAGTATATGTATTTTGTAAAAGTAAACCTTTTTTACTCCTGTCATTTTTTCGATTTAGGCCTTACTTTTTTTTTTGACGAAAAATGTGTTTTTGGTATATTTTTATTGAAATTTCAGATTGGGACTCCTCCTTCAGTTTTGATGCTAGAACAAAAACAAAGACAGTTTTAGAACCCTTGGAACATTTCTAACAAACGCTCGTTCAGTTTTTTTCAAATTCAAATTTTTTCTATTTTTTCAAAAATTTTTAAAATTTCAAAAATCAGCAACAATTTTTTGGGTTTAGAGCTATATATTTTTTCAAAGAATTCGAATTTGAAAAAAACCGAACGAGCGTTTGTTAGAAATGCTTCAAGAATTCTAAAACTGTCTTTGGATTTGTTCTAGCATCAAAACTCGAGAACTAGTCCCAGGATGAATGTTGAAAATTCAAAGTGTTGGGTATAAGCAAAAAATAAAATTTTGTGTTGAAGTGTAATATAATGAACAATTGATGTAATTGAATGCAGTTTTAATTTTTATTTTGACAATTTCCATACATAACTTCATATTCGAAGCGTGAATTGTGATTTAAAAAAAAAAAAAAAAAAAAAAATTATTTTTTTTCAACAAAATGATTTTTTTTATTTTCAGTCTGATTCTTATAAAATTTGACTATGATATGTAACCTTTGAAAATAAACACAATTGATTCCATTCATTTTTTTGATTCAGGCCTTAGATTTTGCAAAAATTTGACATATTGGTTTTTAGGTATTGATATTTCACTAATATTGATATTTCAAAATGGGACTCCTCCTTCAGTTTTGATGCTAGAACAAAAGCAAAGACAGTTTTAGAATCCTTGGAACATTTCTAACAAACTCACATTGAGCTTTTTTTCCATTTCTTATTTGTTCTCTTTTTATGTGGGGTCAAAATCGGAAAAATTGAAAAAGTTTGGTCGCCTTACCCCCCCCCGGGGGGGGGGGGGGAATTATTTTCCGTAGCGCCATAAAATTTTAGGAACGAATAGTCTACCACCTAAGGGTCCTTTTACAACAAAAACATGAAAAATGACCATGGAATCGACAGCATCTGGCAAGGGCCTGGGATGATCTCCTTAAGCCTAGCCGAGACCACTACTCGCTAGGGCTTAAGCTCAGTAATTCATCCATCTTTCCTGCGAGTCAAACCCGCCACCAAAAAATCTTAGAACTCGAATTGGACCTACACTTCTTCGAAATTTAGGTCTGGTTGACAGTCAAACTAATTTACCAAATTTAATATCGTAAGATTGAAAAAGAAAAGTTAAAGATTCTTTATTTCGAAAAGTTTCATTTCTACAAGAAGAAAATGCATTCATAATTTGTTTTCGGATTTATTTATTCATCTCTAATCGTGCAAATTTATTTTCGTTTGTTTTGCTTGTGAAATAACGCGGTAACTAATCTATTTTCAGAGAGAATTACATGACCATGGGAGATTTGTTCCGCAGGACAACATGCCGCCTCTCATTGTAAAGAAAAGAAGCAGAAAAACAGTTTATTTCCATTTAAGATGGTGCAAAAAAGATAGTACCATCATTGGTTTTCAAAATATCTTAGAGATAATACACTTATATGATACACACACATGAGTATTGTAATACCCATGTCACTAGTCGAAAAGAAATGATTTAGGGCAATGTACTCCTAATGTTGCTTAAGGAGATCACCCCAGGCCCCTGTCGGTCCGGGGGTTATTTCTCATGTTTTTGATGGAAAAGGACCGTTAGTTGGTGGACTATTCGGTTCTAAAATTTTATGGCGCTACGAACAATAATTCCCCCCCCCCGGGGAATTTAGGCCTTTTTTTCGAAAAATGAGTTTTTTGGTATATTTTATGTATATTTCAAGACGTATCAACTCATTGAGTTTTGATGCTAGAACAAAATTAAAGACAGTTTCAGAATCCTTGAAACATTTCTCACAAACTCACATGGTTTTTTTTCCATTTCTCATTTGTTCTTTATTTATATGGGGTCAAAATCGGGCAAAAATGAAAAAGCCCATGTGAGTTTGTTAGAAATGTTTCAAGGATTCTTAAACTGTCTTTGGTTTTGTTCTAGCATCAAAACTTAATGAGTTGATACGTCTTGAAATGTACATAAAATTTGCCAAAAAACTCATTTATCGACAAAAAAAAAATAAGGCCTAAATCGAAAAAATGACATGAGTAAAAAAGGTTTACTTTCACAAAAGATATATACTTTCCAATTTTCAAAAGAATCGGACGAAAAAAATTGAAAAAGTCGCAACATGGTGAGTACTAAAATAAAATAAATTATTTCTATTCACTCATAAGGGCGATATTTCTTATGTGTTTCATTGAAATTCACAACGAAAATGCTGCTCATTATTCGTACTTATAAATATATCCTGGAAAGTGCATTCAAGTACAAATATTTTCATGTTATTCGAATTCAATAGACATAGGTTGTTTTTGGGTTCTAGTGAAAAATTTACCTTTCTTACCATTCAAGACGTATCAACTCATCGAGTTTTGATGCTAGAACAAAACCAAAGACAGTTTTGAAATCCTTGGAACATTTCTAACAAACTCAGTATGGCTTTTTTTGAAATTCGAAATTTTCGAAAAAATATATAGCTCTAAACCCAAAAAATTGTGGTTCATTTCAGAAATTTCAAAAAATTTGAAAAATCAAAAAATATTGAATTTGAATAAAAGCCCTACTGAGTTTGATAGAATTGTTTCAAGTATTCTAAAACTGTCTTTGGTTTTGTTCTAGCATCAAAACTCAATGAGTTAATACCTCTTGAAATATATGTAAAATATACCAAAAAACTCATTTTTCGTCAAAAAAAATAAGGCTTAAATCGAAAAAATGACAGGAGTAAGAAAGGTTTACTTTCACAAAAGACATATACTGGCCAATTTTCAAACGAATCGGACGAAAAAAGTTGTCCAACTGAGATGATCTCCTTAATCTACATTTGATGATACATGTAATGATAATTATGAGAGCAACACAATTTCATAGACGATGCATTTTCATTGTGGGGTGAGAACACTTTTGACAGTTTACATGTACATGACATAAAACTTTGAAATTCTCGACGCCAGGAAATGATATTAGAATTGCTTGTTTCTGCAGATGTTTAAAAATGTCATTTCAGGGAAGCAGGAAAAAATATAGATATAAGTATGAGGACCACAAAAAATTACAAATTTTTAATTTCTAATTAAAAATTTTGAACATAACGGGCATTAGTTGATAAGCATTTTATCTAAGTATAAATGGATGATCACACAACCAATTTATAGTTTTTTGCGTGAATTCTTTACAATAATAAAGAGAGGACAAGTTAGGTATTGTTACACGCTGAGAGTGAACAGAAAAAAAAGACCGGTATCTCTAGTTAAAATGCTTGTTGTTAGTTTAGTATGCACATATGTACATATGTACATATGTACATGTAAATATATACATATATACATGCACGTACGCACATACATGCACCTAACACGCACACATACACTAATACATAACTATGCATCGAGGCAATCACAATACATATGCGTTTTACAAAAATGCTGTGCGATGTTCTGAAATATAGGATAATGAGCATAGGAAGTTCGTGACAGCTTTTCAGTATGTGTTGCTGTTTACAATTTCTAATAAAATATTGTAACGATGTTTAATTAAATATTGTAACGAGAAGATCACTGGTAGATGAGCGTCTTATTTATCATATGTAGGTGATCGCGCAACATATATACAGTAATTTTTTTATAAATGCTTTACAATAATGAAGTAAAATGAAGTATTACGTAGTGACACATACACCCATCTACGCACAAATAGCGTGCACGTATACATATACACAAGTAAGCATGTGCGCAAATATCAGCGTAAACTAGTCAGTATAAACTAGCATTCCAATCGAGGGACTCGGAGAAAATATATTTTATAACGGCATGAATTTTATTATATTTCTGTACTAAAAATCGTGGCACAAAACAGTCTGCCTGAGTCAGAAACATGGAAACGATTGTTCTACAACTGTTCCCAAGTACAGAATATTTCCAGAAATACGCGAGGCTTAGGTGCGGTTGTTATAATATACTCTAGAGCGTAAGAGATGATATGATAATTTGCACTACACTAGCCCAACAAGAGCATTTTTGAACGTGATTACGGAGTAAAATATGAATGTCCCATAAGGGTTTCATATTAGAAAAAAATCACATTCTTTTTGAAATATGGTGCAGAATGTCAGCAATTGATAAACACACATAGGTACCATGACGGCTAACATAGTTTGATGCTTGCACAAAAATGGAGAGGAAAGACTTAAAATGCATCCTGTGGCTGGTTTATTTAGTTTAAATAGAGCTCGTTAATTCATGAAAGCAATAAAGATACTGAACTTTGTGGTTTGAAAACATAACATTTTACATGTATAAGACATCGAATCATTGTTGATGCTATTTGCATTATAATCACTTCCTATGTTTTTTACTGTGTAAATCAGTTCTCTAACGTTTTTTGTCAATATATACATTAAAATTTTGGTGCTGGTGTAGGTACGGAGCTACAACCCTGTACCTACACCAGCACCATAACAACAAATACCACAACGTAACAATAAGAACAAAACGGTAACAAGTTGACATTCACATTTATGTAAATGTGAGAAGCGGTATAGTATCAATTGTAGAAGTAGCATGTTGTTGTTCCGTGGAATTGAAAAATCAAGTAAAAAAATCCTTCCATTCAATTCTGATGCCTGATCATAAAAATAAATTAGTTTACCTTGAAAAATGTTTTGAATGATTTAACGAATTGTGTTTGAACGTAACAGAATATGCTTAGTTACTTGTTGGAAACTAATTTTCTTAGCTTCCCAAAGTTTAAAATTTCAGAATAAACGATATTACAATACAATGTCAGGTTAATATTTTCACTTCTCAAATGAATATACGGCAACACGACTGGCTTCGAGCATTCGCGTTGTTCAAACATCGGGTAACCGAAGTAAGCAAAGCAGTATAAGAACCTTTGACAGCCGCTCGCGGCGCATCATCCTATCGACATTCTGTAGGTCATATATGGTTGTGTACTTATTATTACACTCTGAATTGCTCAGTATTGATCAAAAATTTGCAAGGGTTGAGTTACGTTATGTCATTAAGATAATTGACTTCCAAGCACACACCTGAGGTCAGTTTTTGTAAGCAGGCTGCCATTTTTACTCAGCAGCTTACTGCCTGAATATACAAAATTACATCGTTTAGCCGTAGGTAATTAGACATTAGCTGATGGTGGTGGGGACATTGCTGTGAACACATCTGCAGACGCAGTAACTAGTGGCAGACAACACCTGCAGACGCAGTAACTAGTGGCAGACAACAACACATGCAGACGCAGTAACTAGTGGCAGACAACACCTACAGACGCAGTAACTAGTGGCAGACAACACCTGCAGACGCAGTAACTAGTGGCAGACAAAACCTGCAGACACAGTAACTTCCGGCAGACAACAACACCTGCAGATACAGTAAATAGTGGCAGACAGCACACCTGCAGACGCAGTATAATAGTGGCATACGAGCTTCCTCATTGGGCCAGGCCTCAATGTTACGAGCCTCCTCATTGGTTCATCACTCAATGTTACAAGCAACCTCATTGGGCCATTCCTTGATGTTACGAGCCTCCTCATTGGGCCATGCCTCAAAGTTACGAGCCTCCTCATTAGGCCATGCCTCAATGTTACGAGCTTCCTCATTGGGCCATACCTCAATCTTACAAGCCTCCTCATTGGTTCATCACTCAGTGCTACAAGCCCCCTCATTGGGCCATTCCTCGATGTAACGAGCCATTTCATTGGGCCATGCCTAAATGTTACGAGCCTCCTCATTGGGCCATGACTCAAAGTTACGAGCCTCCTCATTGGGCCATGCCTCAAAGTTACGAGCCTTTTCATTGGGCCATGCCTCAATGTTACGAGCCTCCACATTGGGTCATCACTCAATGGTACAAGCCACCTTATTGGGCCATTCCTTGATGTTACGAGCCTCCTCATTGGACCATGCCTCAAAGTTACGAGGTTCCTCATTGTGCTGGTGTAGGTACGGTGCTGGTGTAGGTACGGTGCTGGTGTAGGTACGGTGCTGATGTACGTACGGTGCTGGTGTAGGTACGGTGCTGGTGTTGGTACGGTGCTGGTGTAGATACGGTGCTGGTGTAGGTACGTTGCTGGTGTAGGTACGGTGCAGGTGTAGGTACGTTGCTGGTGTAGGTACGGTGCTGGTGTCGGTACGGTGCTGGTGTATGTACGGTGCTGGTGTAGGTACGGTGCTGGTGAAGGTCCGGTGCTGGTGTAGGTACGGTGCTGGTGTAGGAAAGGTGCGTGTGTAGGTACGGTGCTGGTGTAACACATCATCGGACAGGACCCATCATTTTGATGATGTCAATTTCGAATGACCAAATTCAGATCAGCCGCTTGTCAGATATCTATAATTATGTGTGATGTCAATAATTTTGGTGAGCAGATATCGGCTACTCTCATGTGCTCTAGCCAGGTAAGAGCGTTTCTTCTTGGTGGTGCGTCCTGGACCGGTGGGTGTTTGTCACTAGTTACTATGCTGCAGGTGTTGTTGTCTGCCACTAGTTACTGCGTCTGCAGGTGTGTTCACGGCAATTGTATCATAGTTAACTAATATTTTCATAATCAGCTAAAATGTCTCATTGCCTACGGCTAAACGATGCAATTTTGTATATTCATAGAGTAAGCTGTATAGGAAAATTTCGGCGTGCTGGCAGTTACTGACCACAGATTTGTGTTCAGAAAGTCAAGTTTCTTAACCTAAATTACTCTAACTCAAACGGAAATCTTTTTTAAAAGCTCCTTCAACCCTAGAAGAGACCACTATTTTCATTGGGCAATGCTCAACAAGTGATATATCCATCGTTCATGCGAGTCTAACCTGACTCTCAAAAATATTTTATGCTGCATCTAAGCATAACAACAATGACTTCGAAATTTAGAAATGAATGACGCTCATACTAATTTACTGAATATAATATCGTAGGATTGAATAATAAAAGTGAAAAATTATTTATTTAATAAAGTTCAAATCTACAAGAAGAGAATGCATTCATAATTCGTTTTCGATGTTTTTCATTCATTTCAAATTAGGCGAATTTCTTTTCAAAGTGTAGTGATTGATTTCGAGTAAAACGGTTACTCATTCATTTTCTGGTAGAGTCATTCGACCACGAGAGAAATGCTCCGTAGGACAACATGCCACCTCTCATTGTTGATGCTATTTGCATTATTTTCACTTCCTATGTTTTCTACTTTATAAATCAGTTCTCTAACGTTTTTTGTCAGTATATACATTGATATTTTGGTGCTGGTGTATGTCTGGTGCTACATCTCTGTCTCTACACCAGCACCATAACACCAGCACCCTACCTACACCAGCACCGTAACTACACCAGCACCGTAACTACACCAGCACCCTACCTACACCAGCACCGTACCTACACCAGCACCGTAACTACACCAGCACCGTACCTAAACCAGCACCGTACCTACACCAGCACCGTACCTAAACCAGCACCGTACCTACACCAGCACCGTAACTACACCAGCACCGTACCTACACAAGCACTGTTCCTACACCAGCACCGTACCTACACCAGCACTGTTCCTACACCAGTACCGTACCTACACCAGCTCCGTACCTACACCAGCACCGTACCTACACCAGCACCGTACCTACACCAGCACCGTACTTACACCAGCACCATAACTACACCAGCACCGTCCCTACACAAGCACTGTTCCTACACCAGCACCGTCCCTACACAAGCACCGTACCTACACCAGCACAGTACCTACACCAGCACCGTACCTACACCAGCACTGTTCCTACACCAGTACCGTACCTACACCAGCACCGTACCTACACCAGCACTGTACCTACACCAGCACTGTACCTACACCAGCACCGTACTTACACCAGCACTGTACCTACACCAGCACTGTACCTACACCAGCACTGTACCTACACCAGCACTACCTACACCAGCACTGTACCTACACCAGCACCGTACTTACACCAGCACCGTACCTACACCAGCACTGTACCTACACCAGCACTGTACCTACACCAGCACTGTACCTACACCAGCACTGTACCTACACCAGCACTGTACCTACACCAGCACTGTACCTACACCAGCACTGTACCTACACCAGCACCGTACCTACACCAGCACTACCTACACCAGCACTGTACCTACACCAGCATCGTACCTACACCAGCACCGTACCTACACCAGCACTACCTACACCAGCACTGTACCTACACCAGCATCGTACCTACACCAGCACCGTACCTACACCAGCACTACCTACACCAGCACTGTACCTACACCAGCATCGTACCTACACCAGCACCGTACCTACACCAGCACTACCTACACCAGCACTGTACCTACACCAGCATCGTACCTACACCAGCACCGTACCTACACCAGCACTGTACCTACACCAGCATCGTACCTACACCAGCACCGTACCTACACCAGCACTACCTACACCAGCACTGTACCTACACCAGCATCGTACCTACACCAGCACCGTACCTACACCAGCACTACCTACACCAGCACTGTACCTACACCAGCATCGTACCTACACCAGCACCGTACCTACACCAGCACTACCTACACCAGCACTGTACCTACACCAGCATCGTACCTACACCAGCACCGTACCTACACCAGCACTACCTACACCAGCACTGTACCTACACCAGCACCGTACCTACACCAGCACTGTACCTACACCAGCACTGTACCTACACCAGCATCGTACCTACACCAGCACCGTACCTACACCAGCACTGTACCTACACCAGCACTGTACCTACACCAGCACCGTACCTACACCAGCACTGTACCTACACCAGCACCGTACCTACACCAGCATCGTACCTACACCAGCATCGTACCTACACCAGCACTGTACCTACACCAGCACTGTACCTACACCAGCATCGTACCTACACCAGCACCGTACCTACACCAGCACTGTACCTACACCAGCACTGTACCTACACCAGCACCGTACCTACACCAGCACTGTACCTACACCAGCATCGTACCTACACCAGCACCGTACCTACACCAGCACTGTACCTACACCAGCACTGTACCTACACCAGCACTGTACCTACACCAGCATCGTACCTACACCAGCACCGTACCTACACCAGCACTGTACCTACACCAGCACTTTACCTACACCAGCACTGTACCTACACCAGCACTGTACCTACACCAGCACTGTACCTACACCAGCACTGTACCTACACCAGCACCGTACCTACACCAGCACTGTACCTACACCAGCACTGTACCTACACCAGCACTGTACCTACACCAGCACTGTACCTACACCAGCACCGTACCTACACCAGCACCGTACCTACACCAGCACCATAACAACAAATACCATAACAACAAATACCATAACGTACCAATAAGAACAAAACGGTAATGTATTGATATTTACACTTATGCAAATGTAAGAAGCGATATAGCATCAACAGCGGAAGTCAGCATGTTGTTGTTCAGTGGAATTGAAAATTAAGGTGAAATTTTCCTTCATTTGATTAAACGCCAGATCATAAAAATAAATTAGTTAGCCTTCAACAACTTTTCAGTTGTTTTGACGAATTCTGTGTGAATGTAACAAAATATGATTATTTGTTCGATGGAAACGAATTGATTAAGTCTCCCAAAGTTTAAAATTTCGGAATAATTGGTATCGCAGAACAATGTAAGGTTATTATTTTCACTTCTCAAATGAATATACGGCAACTAGACCGGGTTCAAGCATTCGCATCAAGGTAAAGAAAGTATAACCCTTAACTAGCTAGCAAATGCCACCCTTAAACTACCTAAAAAAAATACCCTCAACACTAGCATCATATGCGCAAAGCGCATCTTTATCGCTTTCCACCTATCCTTTTCCGCTTCACCACTTCTCTTCCCGACACACTCTGTGTCAAACTCTCTTTCCGTCTTCTCTATAAGCATCGCCAAGCTAAGCCAAAGAATAATTTAACCACTTGCAAAGTACCTGTAAAAATTTATACAGCCGCTCGCGGCGCTGGAGACTGTAGGCATTCGGTACGGCAGATATGGTTGTGTGATATTAACTCGACTCTGAATTGCACAGTATTCCGAAGAAAATATGCAAAGGTTGAGTTACGTTATGTCATTGAGATAATTGACTTCCAAGCACGCACCCGAGGTCAGTTTTTGTAAGCACGCTGCCACTTTTTACTAAGCAGCTTACTGCCTGAATATACAAAATGGCATCGCTTAGCTGAAGGTGATGAGACATTAGCTGATGGTGGTGGGGACATTGCTGTGAACACACCTGCAGACGCAGTAACTAGTGGCAGACAACACCTGCAGACGCAGTAACTAGTGGCAGACAACACCTGCAAACGCAGTAACTAGTGGCAGACAACACCTGCAGACGCAGTAATTAGTGGCAAACAACACCTGCAGACGCAATAACTAGTGGCAGACAACACAACAATGGCGCATTCAATGGAATCAAAAGCTAAAGTTGAAAATTACTGCACAAATTTTTTGATGCAAAATTATTAAAATAATTTAGTCTGCCATTGAATTTTATACAATTTCCAACAGATTTCGTGTGTACCAATACTGAAATTCGATAATACATGTGAACATAAAATGAATTTGTTGAAACTTAAAGTCAAAGGAATTTCCAATTTTTTCCTTATTATAGCAACCTAACATATATTTTTAGCTGTCGAATTTGTATTCATAAAAGGTAGGTGGTGCGAAACCAATTACCTAAATTTGACACAAACTCTAAATTATCTCTGCTTGAGCCTAATATATTTTTACAGCCTGAGCGGCTCATTGGAGTGTAATGCAACAACGAGACGGCAAAGGTGGGATAGTTGGGCCGCTTGGTTGGGGGAGCCGGGGGGCGCTCGTGTCAAAAGCTTGCCTCTGCCCCCCTTCTATCATGATTACCTGTTCTGCATGCCAGATACCGCCAGATCTTGCATACACCTGCGATGCATGCCAGATACCTCCAATAACTACCGTATTGTGTTCTCTTATTTCCCTTATACTGTATATTTTATATAAAAATTGTTAACGACTGTCGGATATTAGGAAACACGTCTGGTATTTCATAAATCTCACCAGCAGCCTCTGAAATTTTGGCCACGAGATCTTCCTTACACGTCCATTCAAAACGTTTTTGCTGAAACCTTTCAATCGAACATCACTAAAAGGAAATTTCATCGTAGCACACACTCGTACAAAAGAAGTGTTTATAACGTGAATTCAAACTAAATATTGCGAGTAATTGTATCGTAAAATTTCATACTTTACAACAATTAACTGCTAATATCTCGGAAACCCAAAAGTGTTCTGAAAATTTCATAGAAAAAATTGTTCATCTGGCCATATTCTGCAGGTGAAATTGTGTACCTCTTGTCGTAAAACATCCTGCACAAACTAGGATTATCTCCGTACAGTTAGCCAGCAGGTTGTAATTATATTAACTTAATATATCTGAACACGTCAGTGGTTTGCTTAAATCGCAACCTTATCAGAAACTTAAAAACGAAGGAAATTCCGATAAAATTATCATCTTCACTATGAAAACGTTACGGAGTCCATTTCCAACATCAGATCAAACGAAAAACAAAAGAATTTCGTCTGAAATATAAGATCAAAGTAAAATGGATTGTAGGTACCACAAATATATCATGTAAGTAAAAATACAAAGTATGAGACGGACAAAAACAAAGAATAAAATACAGAAGCACAACAAAAAGAATACATGTGAACCATAAGTAAGAAATGAAATTAGACTGGTTCTGACGAGGAATCTACCTATTCACTATTTGCAAAAGGTACGACCTGTCCATATTGTTCAAATAAGGGTTTCGCTTGAAGATATGAAAGGACTCTAAAATTCTGAGGTCATGAGGATTGAAGCCGAGTCTAACATTTTGAAATCGGCAGGAGATATAGGAATATTGCATTGATAACTTAATTATGTAATAATTAGGTAACGACACCTTTTTCAATATGAATATTGTTCACTTTGCTTGACGACGAACTATTGTGAGACAAAACGAACAGTCTTTAAACGTGCGTGTTCAGTTGATATCTAGCATTTATATTCCCGCAAAAGAATGAAATACCGTCAAATACTAATGAAATTCTCAAAACTTATGACGAAAACTACGATAGCAATGTATAATTGTATATATATTTTGTAAAATTCTTAATATTTTTGTCTTTTATCCAAATAAACATGAAATTTCGATTGAGAATGATATGTAGAAAATAGCGGTATCTGGCATGCAGAGCAGGTGTATGCAAGACCGCTATTTTCTACAGATCATTCTCTATCGAAACTTCATGTTTATTTGATCAAAAGACAAAAATATTACGAATTTTACATTTATATATTGCTTTCGTAATTTACGTCATAAGTTTTGAGAATTTCATTAGTATTTCATTCTTTTGCGGGAATATAAATACTAGATATCAGCTGAACACGCACGTTTAAAGACTGTTCGTTTTGTCTCACAATAGTTCGTCGTCAAGCAAAGTGAACAATATTTATATTCAAAAAGGTGTCGTTTCTTAGTTATTACATAATTAAGTTAATAATGCAATGTTCCTATATCTCCTGCCGATTTCAAAATTTTAGACTCAGCTTCAACCCCGTATGACCTCAGAATTTTAGAGGCCTTGCATATCTTCAAGCGAAACCCTCATTTGAACAATATGGACAGTTCGTACCTTATGCAAATAGTGAATAGGTAGATTCCTCGTCAGAACCAGCCTAATTTCATTTCTTACTTATGTGTCACATGTATTCTTTTTGTGCTTCCGTATTTTATTCTTTGTTTTTGTGCGTCTCATACTTTGTATTTTTACTTACATGATATATTTGTAGTACCTACAATCCATTTTACTTTGACCTCATATTTCAGACGAAATTCTTTTGTTTTTCGTTTGATCTGATGTTGGAAATGGACTCCGTAACGTTTCCAGAGAAGATAATTTATCGGAATTTCCTTCGTTTTTAAGTTTCTGATAAGGTTGCGATTTAAGCAAACCACTGACGTGTTCAGATATGTTAAGTTAATATAATTACAACCTGCTGGCTAACTGTACGGAGATAATCCTAGTTTGTGCAGGATGTTTTACGACAAGAGGTACACAATTTCACCTGCAGAATATGGCCAGATGAACAATTTTTTCTATGAAATTTTCAGAACACTTTTGGGTTTCCGAGATATTAGCAGTTAATTGTTGTAAAGTATGAAATTTTACGATACAATTACTCGCAATATTTAGTTTGAATTCACGTTATATACACTTCTTTTGTACGAGTGTGTGCTACGATGAAATTTCCTTTTAGTGATGTTCGATTGAAAGGTTTCAGCAAAAACGTTTTGAATGGACGTGTAAGGAAGATCTCGTGGCCAAAATTTCAGAGGCTGCTGGTGAGATTTATGAAATGCCAGACGTGTTTCCTAATATCCGACAGTCGTTAACAATTTTTATATAAAATATACAGTATAAGGGAAATAAGAGAACACAATACGGTAGTTATTGGAGGTATCTGGCATGCATCGCAGGTGTATGCAAGATCTGGCGGTATCTGGCATGCAGATCAGGTAATCATGATAGAAGGGGGGCAGAGGCAAGCTTTTGACACGAGCGCAGCCGGGGGTAGCCGTCGTGGCGTCCTGGCAGGGTTGCCAGATTGGCCATTTCTTGGCCAATGTACACAGAATTGGCCATTTTGAACGCCTTGGTAATGAGATCTTCCCTTGGCCACTTTACCAACATCGCACGACCCAAGAAACAGAAGACCTGCAATATCTCGAGGAGGCGCTCTCGACACTTGCCAGCTAACACCGGCAGGGTAAATTATTTGCGGGTATCTGCAGATCCACATGTCGTGAACATCCTATTCTCCAACCACACACTCAACATAGCATTCAAAATTAATGTTTTGCTCGCATTCATATTGCCTTTGGAATCATGTCCGCCCGGCTACTTCTCGTCATAACTGCCTAAACTGCTCTGTTTCTTTTTGTTATATCTGGGGTAGTTCCACCATCTGATGATTTGGTTACCATTCCCATCACCGCATTTGTGAAGCAAACATATCTTGCATATTTTAAAGCAAAACTCGGTGATCAAGACAAGAGTTTGTCGAGAGTAAACGAATGTACACCAAAGGAACACGTCATCAGTTGCCATTTGATAAGCCCATGGTTTGGCTTCAGCAAACTCATTGCAAAAGCTCTTACTTCTGTTCAGGGAAAACTTCACGATCGAACGAGGTAAACAATAGAAATAGAGAACATCCTAATCCACCTGCATTAAATGCAAAGCCGCAATTCGCACGCCGTGTCCAGCGTTGAGTAGCATTTATATAGATTTTGAGCGTGAGGTGCGCTCAATATCCCACCGCTCAGGGGACTTGAGGCCGGTTGGAAAGCTCACCTTGGTTGCCAGCAGATATAATTCCATGAAACTGATTCTCCTTCAGTCTTGGGAACAATCAACGGCTTAAATTTTCTTAAGATACGAAGCTCTCGTAGGAGTAAATCTTGCTGGATGAAGATAATATGGAAATAATCAGGACAAGTAATGATCAAAATTATTTATGGCCTCTGACCTGGACGAAGGTCGATCATTTGGGAGCTGTGTCCGGCCGTGAATCTCTCTCCCAGGTCCCTCACTTCCAAACAACCAAGGCTTCTCAGTCAACCTCTCAACGAGCGAACAATCCAACAAACGATCGAACGCTTCCACCACATGAGTATACCGAAAATGAATTGAAATACATAACTTAACACTTTGACTGCGGCAGGTAAACTCAAGTTAATTATTCAGTTCAAATTTAAAGTCAGTAGAATTGAGCAATGTTGAAAATCGCAAACATTAACTGGATCGTGCCTTCATTTAGTTTTAATATAGTATTTAAGAAAATTTAGTTTGTAAAACTAGAGATTCAGCAGCATAATGAAAACTCCGTCAGTGACCACCGGTGGCTCACGTCGCAGCCAAAGTGCTAGGGATAGCCAACGGAGAACGAGGAGACAAAACTGGCGACGCTTGGTGGCTCCAGCGAGGCATTCCAGCTCACGAGATCACGTCGAGGACTGGGACGCGTCGCTGGTGAGGCGAGCACAGGAGGCTCTGTGAGCCCTGCTGGTAAGGTCACAAAATGCACTCCTTACTTTGCCAGTACAAACTTAGAGCCTACCCAGCCTCCTCGCCTCCGGCTTCACGTGAGCCTTGAGGTGCACACTGATGAGCAGGGCAAGTAGCGCTGATAGCGCGAGGTCGTTATCAGTAACTGCAAGGGTTCTGATGCCGTGCGTTGTGTCGCTGTTAAGGGAGCGGTAACGGCAGGCCAGGCATCGTCGTAAACACAGCAAATACCTACGTAAATAAAACGTTAGTTTGCAGTACCACAAAAACGTCGTGTTTGTAAAATATGTATTGGTAACCGTAGATTATAATGAGGAGTTGGGAGCTATCTTCAGTTCCCGATTGGGAATTATTTTAATCGCATTCACCCTGTTGTTCGGATCGCCCACGGCTAAATAAAGCTTTAATGTTTATTGAAAGCATCAGTTGCGAAGGAAACGCTTTGTGACTTAGAAGCAACTGGTAAAGTATTGATATCAGCATGTCTTTGGGAGAGGAAATCAGCATGTCTTTTGTAGTCTAAATCAGCGTCTATTGTAGTCTACACCACACCAGCAACATAACCATAACCAGCATAACCCACCTAAGCCGTCCACACAATCTCATTAGCCATTCATGGCTAGAAAATAAATTGATGAAAAATGATACGGCAATTTGACCACTACGATGGCACAGCACGAAAATTTGTTAATTAAATAATAGCTATATTTCTTTTAATTTCATTAGTGTTACTTCATTGCGTTCATTCTCTAGTCAAAACTTAAACTATTCGTCAAATATCGTTGAATAGAATTTATAATGATGTGTTTTTCATTCTACTTTGAAACAGTTTTAAAAATACTCGTATTTGATACCTCACTGAACAACAGCAAAAAAGAAACTCAAATACTTTGAGTAATATGTGATGAACGTAATTGGCTCAAGTGTTCCCCTTTAATGGAAGGAAGCTCTGACGTTGTACCCCCCTGTGAGCAACATTGATTTATTGACTGTTGTTGTTGTTACTCTGTATGGGCGCATGTACGTGTATTTTCAGTGTATTATTTTATGAGTGCTAAATTTTAACCCAGTGTCAGATATGAGCAAATTTTCAATAATTACCATGGAGACAGTACCGAACATTTGACTGAATAATACTGACCGCAAATATAACGAACCTAACACTGATGACAATGAAACAAAATAAGTTGCGATGTTTAAATAAAATAAATTACTTTATTTGATCATAAGATAGGAAAATATTCGAGAAAATGAATTATTGATATGTTTTTCATGACCAAACCAGTAAACTTTTTAGGACGAATGAACAAACTCATTTTCATCCATTTTGAAGAGCTAACAGGTTTTGTTTACAGGTATCAGGTGTTCATCCAATTTGTACAATTCATGATACAAATTGTTCACACGAATTACGATTGGCAACAGTGTAGTGGCAGCTGCCACTAGTTACTGCGTCTGCAGGTATTCTTGTCTGCCACTAGTTACTGCGTCTGGAGGTGTTGTCGTCTACCACTAGTTACTGCGTCTGCAGGTGTTATTGTCTGCCACTAGTTACTGCTCCTGCAGGTATTCTTGTCTGCCACTAGTTATTGCGTCTGGAGGTGTTGTCGTCTACCACTAGTTACTGCGTCTGCAGGTGTTGCCTGTCACTAGTTACTGCAGCTGCTGATGTTGTCTGCCACTAGTTACTGCGTCTGCAGGTGTTGTTGTCTGCCACTAGTTACTGCTCCTGCAGGTATTCTTGTCTGCCACTAGTTACTGCGTCTGGAGGTGTTGTCGTCTACCACTAGTTACTGCGTCTGCAGGTGTTGCCTGTCACTAGTTACTGCGGCTGCTGATGTTGTCTGCCACTAGTTACTGCGTCTGCAGGTGGTGTTGTCTGTCATAAGTTACTGCGTCTGCAGGTGTTGCCTGTCACTAGTTATTGCGGCTGCAGATGTTGTCTGCCACTAGTTACTGCGTCTGCAGGTGGTGTTGTCTGCCATTAGTTACTGCGTCTGCAGATGTTGCCTGTCACTAGTTACTGCGTATGCAGGTGTTGCCTGTCACTAGTTACTGCGGCTGCAGATGCTGTCTGCCACTAGATAATGCGTCTGCAGATGTGTTCATAGCAATGTCCCCACCACCATCAGCTAATGTCTCATTACCTGCGGCTAAACGATGCAATTTTGTATATTCAGGCAGTAAGCTGCTTAGTACAAATGGCGGCGTGCTTACAAAAACTGACCTCAGCTGTGTGCTTGGAAGTCAATAATCTCAGATGACATAACCTTGTGATGATTTCCTCACAAAATTGGTGCAAGTCTGCTAATCACATAAAGTAGCAACCTATAGTGACCTATTCGCAAGCTAGTCCGGGAGCAGTGGAGCTGAGAGGTCAGAATGGCCTTAGACTTGCTACCGGGTAGTCCTTCATTGCGCTCTGCTACCAATCGTAAACTGCAGTTCCCGGTTACCACTACCCGTGACGAAGGCGGAGCTGGAAGTCGTTGCGTGGAGACAAACCGTGCTGGCTAAATTTCTTGGCGCTTAGCTCACCTAAGTTCTTCTCCCTATGTTTATCTTAAATTTTCATGAATGAATGGTTGAATGTGTGTGCTTAATGAATTCTTTAAACCAGTCTCTACTAAACTTTGAGCTGGTCTTTCCATTTTTTAGGAACCTTTAAATTAACCTTGAATTAACCTTGAATTAACCCTAAAAAAAATTGCATGCTTCAAACTTAACCTGGAAAAGGGGCCTTCTACTACTGGGTTGAATTCCTCCCCACGTAGCCTTCCTTTTCACTTACTTTTCTTGCGCTTACCGGTTCTTCCGGTGCCTCTCTTAATTAACTTCGCGCCTTAAAGTGAGAAGCACACTGGACGACCTAATAAGTTCAGGTGCGCTACTTTTTGCTATTTAGCCGATTTTTTATTGCTGTGATTCCCACTTGAAACTTAACACCAGTCGTTGTGAAGAATTATTCTCATGTTCAATATTTTCTCCACTCTACAGTATTAGCTGAGCCAGCGCGCGCCTTCTTGTCTTCCTTGTCTGTAACTGCGGTTCTTCCAAGCAATGTCTAACGGCGTCTTTTTATTGATGGTGAATGATGAGTTTCTTACGGTAGTCAATTTATTAATACTGTGAACAATTGCTTCATTGCCACCTTTTCGCATACCTGTTTGTACATTAATTATTCATCTGTTTTCCATCTTGATCGTTTAACATCGCTCTTTTTAACCCGAACAGTAGCCTGGCGACGTCTGTTCTTGCCTTACCTGAAGCCTGGCGACGTCTGTTGTTGCCTTACCTGGAGCCTGGCGACTTCTGTTCTTGCCTTACCTGGAGCCTGGCGACGTCTGTTGTTGCCTTACCTGGAGCCTGGCGACGTCTGTTGTTGCCTTACCTCGAGCCTGGCGACCGTTCGTCAATTTATTTGAAGCAGTCGTTTTTGCTGCTTATTAACTTTCATGTATATTCTTAATTATACGTAATCCTTCTAGTTCGTAATCCTTCTAGTTCGTTCGCAACCCATTTGAGTTGCCGTATATTCATTTGAGAGGTGAAAATATTAACAGGAAATTGTTTTGTTACATCGATTTTTCTGAATTTCTACACTTTCGGAGGCTGAAAGAATTTGCATCATTGTAATAAATAAGCGTATTTCGTTACATTCACCCAAAATTAGTCGAAACAGAATTCTATTGTAGGCTAACTAATTTATTTATATGATTAGTTTTCAGTATTAAATGGAAAGAATTTTCACTCTACTATTCAACTCCACTGAACAACAACATGCTGACTTCCACTGTTGATGCTATATCGCTTCTTACATTTACATAAATGTAAATATCAATACATTACCGTTTTGTTCTTATTGTTACTTTGTGGTATTTGTTATGGTGCTGGTGTAGGTACGGTGCTGGTGTAGGTACGGTGCTGGTGTAGGTACGGTGCTGGTGTAGGTACGGTGCTGGTGTAGGTACGGTGCTGGTGTAGGTACGGTGCTGGTGTAGGTTCGGTGCTGGTGTAGGTACGGTGCTGGTGTAGGTACGGTGCTGGTGTAGGTACGGTGCTGGTGTACGGTGCTGGTGTAGGTACGGTGGTGGTGTAGGTACGGTGCTGGTGTACGGTGCTGGTGTAGGTACGGTGGTGGTGTAGGTACATGACCTACACCAGCACCAAAATTTCAATATATAGTATATATCGACAATTAACGTTAGAGAACTGATTTATACAGTAATAAAAACATAGGAAGTGAAAATAATATGAATAGAATAGCATCAACAATGAGAAGTGGCATGTTGTCCTACGCAGCATTCCTCGCTTGATCGAATAACTCTACCAAAAAAGGTATCAGGCACCGATTGATTGCCCAATAACAAACACACATTGTAAAGAGAAATTGCCTAATTTGAAATTAATAAGAAATATCTAAAAAAGTTATAAATGTATCACCTACTTGTGGAATTAGGTCTTCATAATCTACAGAATATTTACTCATGTTATTAACACGCCTTCGATATTACGTATAGTAAATTCTTATGAGCGTCAACTTTTTCCATGTTAGAAGTAACATCCTGATACAATATTATTTCTATTCACAGTAGTGGATCTATGTTTGTGAGTCGGGTTTGGCTCTTTATAAGAACGTTGGAAGCGACATTAATTCTTCATTAAGCGCACAAGAGTTGTAGACTAGCCAACATTTACTGTAGCTATTTGACGAATTCAGTTGACTTGGACTATTTTTTGTCAAGAAACTTCACTTATGGAACCTTATCTCTCGAAAGTAACATTTCGCTCAATAATGATGAAAGTTGTTTAGCAGTGTATCTATTGTGCCAGTGTAATGCCTGAACCAACGTGTGGAGCATCCGCTACTCCAAATTTCCAGGTTTAGAACAAAAACATTCGTGTTTTGGGTGACTGCAAGAAAATAATTACAGGAAAATTAATCTGCATGGCTAGCGGGGACTATACCATGTTTTACGCAGTTCCCATTTTCGTGCCAACAACTTGACCATCCAACAAGGCCCTGGACTCGAGCATGGAGAGGCAGTCCAGGTCTATTTGTGCCACAACTGCTCGTTATCACCTCAAATATAGTAAACTCATGCTTTCATGCACTGATTTTATCAAGTTGGAACATAATACCCAACACCATCATTGTAAGTCCCCTAGAAAACAGTGATGATATTGTACGCCTATGGTAAAACTCGAATATATCGCCTGCCTCTGTTCTATATCGCAATCTTGCACATCTAAGATCAGTAAAACTATTCTTTCATAGTTCTTTTCCATTACAATGTGTTCTACCTATTTTCTTCTTTGTCTTGAATGTAATGCTACCTAACATTTAGCAACAATGGACAATGGTAGTACAAAAATAATACCTTCATGATGAGAAATGTGGAGAAACGCACCAGCCCCGTCAGTAAAATGCTGCGCATGTCTTCCGCACAAAAATTTTCGTTAGAAAAACATCCGTGTGATGTGCCGTATTTGTTTAAGGCCTATTTCTATTTTAAAGCAAGGCAGAAATCGTAAGGTAAAGGAGAGCTAGAATGGAGAGTTTAAAAAACTTTAATTGATCTGGGTTCTGATAAGTACACGGAAATTTCGTATACGAAGCTATTTTACGAGTAAGTTAGAAGTTGGAGTTAAGGGGACCGGTCACAGCCTGGCCTAGTTTTGGGTGGGTAGGTTTAGGTTAGGCAGCGAATCGTTCTGTGATGTCGGCAGCGAGGGAAATTATTGAAAGGCTCTTTGAAAAACAGGAAAATTGAGGTGGAAGCCTAATTTTATGTTTGGATTGCAATTTTTGTAGCTATATTCATTATTTTGTACATCCTAATGGTTTTGAGAGTAATTGTAAAACCGTTACCATGTACGATGACAATATGCAATGACAATACAATAAACAGTCCTGCATTACATCATACACAGAAGTAACGATAGCAGCAACGGCATAAAAACACTCAATACATCGATGGGGCTCACAATACGAGTTAACGTGAAAGATTTTTTGTATCCCGTAGAAACACGGAGGGAAAAACATACAATGTTTTTGTAAATATTTAAGTTGCCGTTGAACTTATTATTTTCGACGTATCGACGTGATTATTTCGGAAACTATTTTAAATATAAATAAAGAAAAATTTAGGCGAATAAATTCATACGTACATAGTTGCTAATATTTTACATTTGAATATCATTGTTTTATTTGATATCATATTTATTTATATCAAAATGAATTTATGACATGCCTGGGTTATGATATTACATGCCTGGGTATGGTTAGCATCTCGAGTCACGAAAGCGGCACCAATACTTCTCGCCAAGTCTCCGACGCAACCTTCTTTCGAACCAAAACCATCGCTCATCACCACCAACTTTATTTTCTTTGGATCGGCTAATTTTCTCTATTGACCTTGTCAAATATTTGATCATGTTAATATATTTTGATATATTGTATTTTCACGTCGGTCGGAACATGAAGCTACTTGTTTAATGCCATATTTCCACGACCATCAGCTAATGTCTCATTACCTACCGCTAAACGATGCAATTTTGTATATTCAGGCAGTAAGCAGCTTAGTCAAAATGGCGGCGTGCCTACAAAAGCTGACCTCAGGTGTGTGCTTGGAAGTCAGTTATCATGACATAACGTAACTCAACACTTCCTGATTTTTTTTACAATCCTAAGAATTTCAGAATGCACAAATTACTATACAACCATATACGACGTCCAGAATGTTGAGAGTGAGGCCCCGCTTGCGGCTGTAAAAATGTAAGAAAAATTGTGTGATACTTCTTACGACTTATGGTTTACTCTGCGAATGCTCGAACCCAGTCTAGTTGCCGTATATTCATTTGAGAAGTGAAAATATTAACCTGACAAGGTTCTGTAATATCGATTATTCTGAAATTCTAAACTTTGAGAATCTAAAAGAATTTGTATCTATTGAATAAATAAGCATATTCTGTTATATTCACACAATATTAGTCACCAGAATTGTAAAGTAAAAGCTAACTAATTTAAATTTATGACCAGTCTATGTAATCAAATGGAAGGAATTTTCACTTTACTTTTCAATGCCACTGAACAACAACATGCTGACTTCCACTGTTGATGTTATATCGCTTCTTACATTTACATAAATGTAAATATCAATACATTACCGTTTTGTTCTTATTGTTACGTTGTGGTATTTGTTGTTATGGTGCTGGTGTAGGTACCAAGATGTAGCTCCGTACATACACCAGCACAAAAATTTTAATGTACATGAAAAACGTCAGAGATTTGATTTATAATGTAAAAAAACATATGAAGTGAAAATAATGCAAATAGCATCAACAACGAGAGGTGGCATGTTGTCCTACGGAGCATTTCTCTCATGACCGAATAACTCTACTAGATAATGAATTAGTTACCAAATAATTGCAGAATCAATCGGAGCACTTTGAAAAAAAAATTGCCCAATTTGAAATGAATGAATACCATCGAAAACATATGAATGCATTTTCTGCTTGTAGATTTGAACTTTATTGAATGAATAATCTTTCACTTTTATTATTCAATCTTACGATATTACATTTAGTAAATTAGTATGAGAGTCAACTATTTATAATTTCCGAAGTTAATTTCATTATTCTTCAAAGTAGCATAAAATATTTTTGAGAGTCAGGTTAGACTCCTACGAACGATGTCAGCATTACCTGTTCAGCATTAGCCCTATGAGAGGAGTGGTCTCTGCTAGGCTTAAAGGAGCTTTTAAAAAGATATTCGTTTGAGTTAGAGTAATTTGGGCTAAGAAACTTGACTTTCTGAACACAAATCTGTGGTCAGTTACTGCCAGCACGCCGAAATTTTCCTATACAGCTTACTCTAGGAATATACAAAATTGCATCGTTTAGCCGTAGGCAATGAGACATATTAGCTGATTATGAAAATATTAGTTAACTATGATACAATTGCCGTGAACACACCTGCAGACACAGTAACTAGTGGCAGACAACAACACCTGCCGCATAGTAACTAGTGACAAACACCCATCGGTCCTGGACGTACCACCAAGAAGAAACGATCTAGAGCACATGAGAGTAGCCGATATCTGCTCACCAAAATTGTTGACATCACACATAATTATAGATATCTGACAAGCGGGTCATCTGAATTTGGTCTTTCGAAATTGACATTATCAAATTGATGGATCCTGTCCGACGTTGTGTTACACCAGCACCGTACCTACACCAGCACCGTACCTACACCAGCACGTACCTACACCAGCACCGTACCTACACCAGCACCGTACCTACACCAGCACCGTACCTACACCAGCACCGTACCTACACCAGCACAGTACCTACACCAGCTCCGTACCTACACCAGCACCGTACCTACACCAGCACCGTACCTACACCAGCTCCGTACCTACTCCAGCACCGTACCTACACCAGCACCGTACCTACACCAGCACCATAACAACTGATGTCTTAACGTATATAGTAACAAGGAAACGGTGATGTATTGACTTCGACCCAC
This sequence comes from Morinoia aosen, assembly GCA_030386875.1. NCBI lineage: Eukaryota > Metazoa > Arthropoda > Malacostraca > Amphipoda > Talitridae > Morinoia > Morinoia aosen. The sequence goes on along the minus strand of CM059576.1, from coordinate 103,703,141 downwards.
TATGAAAATTTAACAACGAGAACAATGCCAGTAGTGCAACAATGGGGGTTAACATATTGATTTCTATGGAATTAAAACCTAGAGTTAAAAATTCCTTGATTCCTATTTTGATGATCAAATGATGAAATAATTGAGTCAGCCATCAAAATTTCGCTGATCTCCCCGAGATTTCGTGGGTATTGATATTGAAATGGGATGGAAAATGTGAGCAAAATAAATTTTTACTTACTCTACGAAGAAGAAATTTTCTAATTTTACAGCTTTTATATCGACCATGCATATATTTCCAGCCATCGAATTTATAATTTAGAAAGTCTTATGGATTGAAACAAATTGCCATTAAATAATAATAATGAAGGCATCTACGGATGCTTTATATCCAATCAAGCCTGATACATATATCACCTTTTACATTGGATTTTCAAATGCCTTATAACTAACGCCAGGACGCCATAACGCTTTCCCCCGGTCGAGACCGGTACCATTTCAGACACCTGGGTAGAGTGGGGTATTGTGCTTGGAATTTTTCTCCTATACCCAACAGAGAAAATCGCCACTGCCAGCGCCGAGACTCGATCCCGGGTCCTTGCCGCACGGCGGCAGAACCTATACCACATGGCTATGGCGGCACTTAAAGCTCAAGGTCGAAACCACTTCTTTGTCGTCTATCTTTGCAGCCGCTAGCGGAGTATTAGCGTGTAATTAAACATCTATGATGCATTGGTGGGTGTGTTGAGTTGCATGCTAGAGGGAGGCCGTTTCCTTGGCTACTTGACGTCCCGAATACAACGCTGGGGTCGGTCTCTGCCAGCGCGCCGCCGTGTTCTGTGCAGCTGCTGCCTAGATGTGCCACATGCAGCGTTTGGCCGTAGGCAGTGAGGCGTGTGAGCTGATGGTTTGTCTACATGTTAGTTGACTGTGATACTATTGCTGCGAACACAACGCCTGCAGACGCTGTAACTAGTGGCAGACAACACCTGCAGACGCAGTAACTAGTGGCAGACAACACCTGCAGACGCAGTAACTAGTGGCAGACAACACCTGCAGACGCTGTAACTAGTGGCGACAACACCTGCAGACGCTGTAACTAGTGACAGACAACACCTGCAGACGCTGTAACTAGTGGCAGACAACACCTGCAGACGCTGTAACTAGTGGTAGACGACACATGCAGACGCTGTAACTAATGGCAGACAACAACTGCAGACGCTGTAAATAGTGGCAGACAACACCTGCAGACGCAGGAACTAGTGGCAGACAACAACACCTGCAGACGCAGTAACTAGTGGCAGACAACAACACCTGCAGACTCTGTAATTAGTGGCAGACAATACCTGCAGACGCAGTAACTAGTGGCAGACAACACCTGTAGACACAGTACCTAGTGGCAGAAAACAACACCTGCAGACGCAGTATCTAGTGTCAGACAACACCTGCAGACGCAGTAACTAGTGGCAGACAACACCTGCAAACACAGTGACTAGTGGTAGACAACACCTGCAGACACAGTGACTTATGGTAGACAACACCTGCAGACGCTGTAACTAGTGGCGACAACACCTGCAGACGCTGTAACTAGTGGCAGACAACACCTGCAGACGCAGTAACTAGTGGCAGACAACACCTGCAGACACAGTAAATAGTGGCAGACTGTTAGGGTAGTTTTCATTGCACAAATGCCACTCTATTGTAATTTGTAATGAATTCCTCTTGATAATCGTACTGAAGTCGAATTATTGTCAAGGGCTCTCCGTAAGTTATCTCAGTGGGATGTATCGTATATCGGTATTGATGTTCATTCCACCGTATAATATTCTTTTTGGGATTATGTGGCTTCCATCAGCCCAATGTTAGGGCAAAACAATGTTTTGTTTCATATAAATCAATTTTTTAATAACGGTCATTATGCTCAATTGATAATCTTCAACAGGCGTGAAGTAAGAGCCGTATTTTCAAAGTTAAACATTCAATATCAGTTATAAACTTCGTCTCGTCATCTCAATTAGTTTTTCCTGACTTACAAAGGAAAGTAAAGTCACGAAAGATCCTGAGTATCAAGTAAGAACGCAGACATTCACAAACCACTCAGCTTTTGAGAGAAACACTATATTAGATGCATAGCAAATTTGTAAACTTCACTGAGGGACCCAGATGTAGGCGTCGGCCATGTATGAGGGTGGGCTGCTCACTTCACAATCCACTTTAAGAGGACCATTTGGAGCAAAATGGATCTCCAGATATTTTGGGGTTAGTTGCTAATTTTGTCACTCTCTAATTCATTTTACAACCAAGCGGATTCATGGCCAGATTGATGGATTATTTTGCTGATGTGATCTCCTATGGACATGCTGATTTATGCTACAATAGACATGCTGATTTATGCTACAATAGACATGCTGATTTATGCATCAATAGACATGCTGATTTATGCTACAATAGACATGTTGATTCATGCTACAATAGACATACTGATGTATGCTACAATACATATGCTGATATCTGCTACAGTAGACATGCTGATTTAGGCTACAATAGGCATATTGCTTTATGCTACAATAGGCATGTTTATTTATGCTACAATAGGCATGCTGATTTATGCTACAATAGGCATGCTGATTTATGCTACAGTAGGCATGCTGATTTATGCTACAATAGACATGTTAGCACTCATACTCAAACTCATGCATTCAAAAAATTTCCTCATTGCACGCAATGTCTTGCAGCCTTCACTCGACCGATGTCTCACTTCTACTTCCATACTATCCTTCATAGCCAGGGGACTGTTTGAAAGCTTAGTTATACCAGTTTTGCTTTATGGAGCTGAGTCTAGGGGTCTGAGAGCAGCTGAGAGGAGTAAGCTGGATGTGTTTCAGATGAAGTGTTTGAGAAGCATGTTTGGAGCAACAAGAAGAGAAAGGATCAAGAATGACTTGGTTAGGAAGCACACGGGTATTGCCAATAAGATGAGCAAGCGGGTGGATAAAAGAGTGCTTGGATGGTTTCGTCATGTTGAAAGAATGGATGTTAAGTGGCTGGTGAAAACTATTCATACGTCGGAAGTGGGTGGTATTAGCGAGGTAGGCCACGGATGAGTTGGATGGATTGGGTGAAACGTGCTTTGTATGAGAGGCGTCTGACTGTGGCGAGAGGGATGGCTGAGGACACAGTAGTGAGTGGAAGCAGTGCAAAAGGAGGTAAATATTTTTTTAAATCGGTCACTGGGAGCTTGCGCACGTGTGATGGGGTATATTGTATCCTGTCATGTGAGTGGGGGAGGGGAGGGGCTGCACAAAATGAAACACTCGGGGTAAACCAGCAATGGCTGTCGGGCCTGGCTGTGGAAGTTTGTTGTGCTGGGCTGCTACTGATCCGGGCAGTTCTGGTGCGGCCTGTGCTGCCTCTCTCGCCTCCTAGTGAGTAAGGGTAAATGATTGCGGCCTGCTGTCAGCTACCCTCCCGTAGGGAGGAGAGGCCTGGTATATGTATGTATGTGTGTATGTTTGTATGTAGGTATGTATGTAGAAGTTCTTGTTGCTACTGTTGGTTTTGTACATCTATCATAATGCATTGCTGTTTTTCCTCTAGCCTTTTAATGTCATCTTGTAATTAACGGCATTACAATTACTGCCATCAGTAGAAATGCACGCAAATTTGCCACGTTATCCCTTCCTCATAGTAGCCCTAGCCAACATAAAGATTATGTAACAAGTTATACGTTGTCCTGCACCTGTACACCTAAGCCGGAGGTTGTTGATCCTAAACCTGAAAATTGTCAATAGCAGATGTCCTGAACATGTGTTCATGTATTACAATGATACCAATAAATACAACGCTTGATAACACTAATTAGGATAGAGCGAAATGACGGGTGATGGGAGGAGAACCAGAGTAACTTCAAAAATATTCAATGCACATATCAAATTTTCATGGTTAACTTTCGAAAACGTGAACCAGATATTTCAATACTGTAGGTTTAATTTTTAGTTTCACATAACTCAAACTTCATTGAAAAAAGAATTAAATTTTTGTAACAGGTATTTGATCTTATACGATATTTATTTTTCTTGGGTCGTGAAATTAGATAAAATTTTTGACAATGATTTTTTGAAGTTGACATTGTGTCTTCATTATCTTTTTAATATTATAGTAAAATTTATTTTGTAAGCCGATGTAGGCTAACCAAAAACCAGTTCACCCGCGCCACAGCGAGGGGGGGATGTAGCGTTTGTGCTGGTGTGTCTTGGACTGGTGGTGTTGTTGCCTGCCACTAGTTACTGCGTCTGCAGGTGTTGGTGTCTGCCACTAGTTACCACGTCTGCAGGTGCTGTTGTCTGCTATTAGTTACTGCGTCTGCAGGTGTTGTTGTCTGCCTCTAGTTACTGCGTCTGCAGGTGTTGTCTGCCACTAGTTACCGCGTCTGCAGGTGTTGTTGTCTGCTACTAGTTACTGCGTCTGCAGGTGTTGTCTGCCACTATTTACTGCGTCTGCAGGTGTTGTCTGCCACTAGTTACTGCGTCTGCAGGTGTTGTTGTCTGCTACTAGTTACCGCGTCTGCAGGTGTTGTTGTCTGCTACTAGTTACTGCGTCTGCAGGTGTTGTCTGCCACTATTTACTGCGTCTGCAGGTGTTGTCTGCCACTATTTACTGCGTCTGCAGGTGTTGTCTGCCACTATTTACTGCGTCTGCAGGTGTTGCCTGCCACTATTTACTGCGTCTGCAGGTGTTGTCTGCCACTAGTTACTGCGTCTGCAGGTGTTGTATGCCACTAGTTACCACGTCTGCAGGTGCTGTTGTCTGCTACTAGTTACTGCGTCTGCAGGTGTTGTCTGCCACTATTTACTGCGTCTGCAGGTGTTGTCTGCCACTAGTTACTGCGTCTGCAGGTGTTGTTTGCCACTAGTTACCACGTCTGCAGGTGCTGTTGTCTGCTAATAGTTACTGCGTCTGCAGGTGTTGGTGTCTGCCACTAGTTACCGCGTCTGCAGGTGCTGTTGTCTGCTAATAGTTACTGCGTCTGCAGGTGTTGTCTGCCACTATTTACAGCGTCTGCAGGTGTTGTCTGCCACTAGTTACTGCGTCTGCAGGTGTTGTTTGCCACTAGTTACCACGTCTGCAGGTGCTGTTGTCTGCTACTAGTTACTGCGTCTGCAGGTGTTGTCTGCCACTATTTACTGCGTCTGCAGGTGTTGTCTGCCACTAGTTACTGCGTCTGCAGGTGTTGTTTGCCACTAGTTACCACGTCTGCAGGTGCTGTTGTCTGCTACTAGTTACTGCGTCTGCAGGTGTTGTCTGCCACTAGTTACCACGTCTGCAGGTGTTGTCTGCCACTAGTTACTGCTCTGCAGGTGTTGTCTGCCACTAGTTGAAGCGTCTGCAGATGTTGTCTGCCACTAGTTACTGCGTCTGCAGGTGTTGTCTGCCACTAGTTGCTGCGTCTGCAGGTGTTGGTGTCTGCCACTAGTTACCACGTCTGAAGGTGTTGTTGTCTGCTACTAGTTACTGCGTCTGCAGGTGTTGTCTGCCACGAGTTACTGCGTCTGCAGGTGTTGTCTGCCACTAGTTACTGCGTCTGCAGGAGGTGTGTTCTGCCATTAGCTAGTACGTCTGCAGGTGTCGTCTGCCACTAGTTATTGCCTGTGCAGGTGTTGTCTGCCACTAGTTACTGCGTCTGTAGATGTGTTCACAGCAATGTCCCCACCACCATCAGCTAATGCCTCATTACCTACGGCTAAACGATGCAATTTTGTATATTCAGGCAGTAAGCTGCTTTGTAAAAATGGCGGCGTGTTTACAAAACTGACCTCAGGTGTGTGCTTGGAAGTCAATTATCTCAGATGACATAACGTAACTCAACCTCTGCATAGTTTGTAATCAATACTGAGCAAGTAATAATAGTAATGTCAACTGCCCAAACATGTTTAACGAACAGAATCACATTATGGGGCGCCGCGAGCGGCTGCAAAAAGTTTCTTTTAAAAAAAGTTAACGCAAAAACAGTAACGTGGTTAGCGAATGCTGGAACCCAGTCTAGTTGCCGTCTATGCATTTGAAAATTGTAAATAATGATCTCACATTGTTATGTCATTTCAATTATTCCAAAATTCAAAACATTTGAATGCAAAACAAATTTTTTTCAGTCGAAACAATCAGCAAATTTTGTTACATTCACACATTATTAATCAAAACAGTCCTTTGATTTTTGAGGCTAACTAATTTATTTTTATGATAAGTTATCGAAATCAAATGGAAGGAATTTTCACGTCACTTCTCAATTCCACTGAACAACAACATGCTGACTTCCACTGTTGATGCTATATCGCTTCTTACATTTACATAAATTTAAATATCAGTACGTTACCGTTTTGTTCTTATTGTTAGGTTGTGGTATTTGTTGTTTTGGTGCTGGTGTAGGGACGACCAGGATGTTGCTCCGTACCTACACCAGCACCGAAATATCAATGTATATATTAACAAAAAATGTTAGAGAACTGATTTATACAGCAACAAAATCATAGGAAGTGAAAATAATGCAATTAGCATCAACAATATGAGGTGGCATGTTGTCCTACGGAGCATTTCTCTCGTGGTCGAATATCTTCACAAGAAAATGAATTAGTTACCGTTGTCAGATAAAATCAATCAAAACACATTAAAAAGAAATTTGCACTGTTTGAAATGAATGAATGATATCGAAAACAAATTATAATTGCGTTCTCTGCATTTAGAATGTAAGTTTATTAAATAAAAAAATCTTTTACTTTTATTATTCAAATATACGATATTACATTCAGTAAATGATTACGAACGTCAATTACATTTAAGATTCGAAGTCATTGTTGTCATGCTTAGATGCAGCATAAAATATTTTTGAGAGTCAGGTTAGACTCCCACGAACGATGTCAGCATTACCTGTTGAGCATTAGCCCTATGAGAGGAGTGGTCTCTGCTTGGCTTAAAGGAGCTATTAAAAAGATATTCTTTTGAGTTAGAGTAATTTGGGTTAAGAAACTTGACTTTCTGAACACAAATCTGTGGTCAGTTACTGCCAACACGCCGAAATTTTCCTATACAGCTTACTCTATGAATATACAAAATTGCATCGTTTAGCCGTAGGCAATGAGACATATTAGCTGATTATGAAAATATTAGTTAACTATGATACAATTGCCGTGAACACACCTGCAGACGCAGTAACTAGTGGCAGACAACAACACCTGCAGCATAGTAACTAGTGACAAACACCCACCGGTCCAGGACGCACCACCAAGAAGAAACGCTCTTACCTGGCTAGAGCACATGAGAGTAGCTGATATCTGCTCACCAAAATTATTGAGATCACACATAATTATAGATATCTGACAAGCGGGTCATCTGAATTTGGTCATTCGAAATTGACATCATCAAAATGCAAAAACTTGCACCACTTAATTTAACAATTCAAAAAAAATAATCTCATCATATTGATTCAACATCGTATTTCAATTGGTCACTATATCATTAACTGAAAATGTGAGTCATGTGACATCAATATTGCTCATACGGCATTGAAATAACTGATTTAAGTTTTCGAAGACTGACAATGGGAATTTGATTTGTGTTTAAAAAAAGAAGAAAAGAAATAAAGTTTAGTTCCAACAGAGTTGAAACATGAAATGTTTAAAATTGTTTTTTAAAACATCTTAACATTAACATCCTTAGTTGATAATTACGCATCGGTATCGTAATACCCATGTAAAATGTAGAAACAATAAATGACTGACAGAAAAGCACAACAAAAATGACTTCCTTTCGTAGCGTAATCTGATCGCGTCAGTGCATTTATATAGAAGTAACTCAGAGCACACAATCCTCGTGACGCTGAGCTGGAAAACACTTTCGTTAGTGCGTACATGCACTGAAACATAAGTGAAAAACGCATTCAAATACCTTAACAAAGAGATCCTCAATTACTATTCATACACGGTGATCGTAATACCCATGTTGGTTGTTGAAACAAAGGATTCGGAGGTAAACACGAAAAAATGCGTTTACTCCGTTGCGGCAGTCTGATTTTGGTAATGCCTTTAAATACAAGTGACCGAGAAAACATAACCTATGTGAATGAACTCACATGACTTACTCAATATAAAATTAATCAGGAAATGAAAAATTAATTCTCATCTATTTCAGGGATCAAAATAATCATTTATATTACATTTGTTCAGCGATATTATGTGTTCATCACATTTGTACAGTTCACGACATAAATTGTATCAATGAATCACGATACGGAATGGTCGTCCGTAGAGGAAGTCTACACTTGTAGCATTGTATGTTATTTCAATAGCCGATGTCGGCAAGCTAGCAAGGTAAGTTAGAGTGTGCTGCAGCGTGTTGGTGTGTCCTGGTCTGGTAGTGTTGTCTGTCACTAGTTACTGCGTCTGCAGGTGTTGTTGTCTGTCACTAGTTACTGCGTGTGCAGGTGATGTTTTCTACCACTAGTTACTGCGTCTACAGCTGTTGTTGTCTGTCACTAGTTACTGCGTCTGCAGGTGTTGTTGTCTGCCACTAGTTACTGCGTCTGCAGGTGTTGTTGTCTGCCACTAGTTACTGCGTCTGCAGGTGTTGTTGTCTACCACTAGTTACTGCGTCTGCAGGTGTTGTCTGCCACTAGTTACTGCGTCTGCAGGTGTTGTGTTCACGTCAGCTGTACTATAGATGTCAACCAACAATTATCCCCACCATCACCGGCCAAAACGTCTCATTACTCATGGCTAAACGACGCAATTTGGAACATTCAGGCAGGAAGATGTGCAGGAAAATGGCGGCATGCTGGCAGAAACTAATCACAGGTTGGTGTTCAGGAAGTCAAACAGCTCAACCAATAGCCTTACTCAACCAAACAGCTCTCACGCACCTCGTACCCCGTCGTATGTATAGAAAACATCAACTATCCCACCCTTCCCCACGCCATGCGATACGCTGTAAGGAGAGACAATTGGCTGTAAAGATATTTAGTGTCCGAGCTGGGCACATTTCATGGGGGAGCTGATAATTGGTTTGTCCCCTTACATTTATCTGTAGGCATTCGGCAGGTGGAAATATTGGACAGGTTATTGCAAAACATCAGCAGAATTGAAAATTCGGTCTATGACAAGTTCCAATAAATTAATTTATGTTTGCATTTATTCTCGCATTTTAGCATTGTTTCACGCAAAATCTGAGAAACTTTCTTCCACTGCTCATGGTTTATCAAGTTATTTCAGTATTGAGTTACCGTAGGGTTCAATTCCACTGATGTAGTGTTGATGTTGAGTGGATTTGGAAACATAAGTGAAGAACTACTGCATTTGAATTACGATGACTCAATTTCAAAATAGTTTAGTTAGGCATGAATTTTCATGTATACATGACGATTTTTTGTGAGATAACTATGAAATATGACAGAAAATAAAAACAAGAAACAATTTCATGAAACTTGTATTAGACTGAATTTTCAATTATAGTCATGTTTTACATTCACCTGATGAAAATATATCTCGTTGTCGAATTCATACCCCAAAATTGAGCTGGACCACAGCAAATTCTAACGAGGTTTGTAGATAATGTTATTTTAGTTTAAAATTGATTAGAGCCTGCAGTGGCTCCTTCAGATGCAGATCCTTAAACGGAATTGGGCAGTCGGTTCTTATACCGTGATCGTTATCTACAATCAAGGTAAAGATGCGTTGTAGAAAGCTGATTACTTGAGTGAGGCGATAGGTGAGAACTCGACTTCCCAAACACAAACCGTTAATCAGTGTCTAACAGCACGCCGCCATGTTCCTATGCAGCTTACTGCCTGATTATTCAAAACTGCTCACGAGATTGAATTGCTCAAGATCGCGGGAGAAATGCTACGTAGGACAACATGCCGCCTCTCATTGTTGAAGCTATTTGCATTATTTTCACTTCCTATGTTTGTGTTACATTATAAATCAGTTCTCTAACGTTTTTTTTTGTCAATTTATACATTGAAATTTTGGTGCTGGTGTAGGTGCGGTGCTATATTTCTCTACCTACACCAGCACCGTACCTACACCAGCACCGTAACAACAATACCACAACGTAACAATAAGAACAAAACGGTAATGTGTTGATATTTACATCTATGTAAATGTAAGAAGCGATATAGCATCAACAGTGGAAGTCAGCATGTTGTTGTTCAGTGGAATTGAGAAGTAAAGTGAAAATTCCTTCCATTTGATTACATAGACTGATCATAAAAATAAATTAGTTAACCTTCAAAATTTCATCATTGTTTTGGGTAATTTTGTGTGAATGTAACAAAATATGCTAATTTATTCCGCTGGAAACAAATTTTTTCAGCCCCCCAAAGTTTAGAATTTTGGAATATTCGATATTACAAAACAAAGTCAACTTATTATTGTGATTTCTCAAATGAATATACGGCAACTAGACTGGGTTCGAGCATTAGCTCACTAACGTTAGGGATAACTAACACTGCTAAAATCGGTGAAAGAATTTTGAAGCCCCTCGCGGCGCCCCACACAGTCAACATTCTGGAATTATAGTGAAGTTGTGTTGTAGTTAGTCCATTCTTAATTGTACAGTATTAGTACGAATATCTGCATAGGTTAAGTTACGTTGTCATCTGAGATAATTGACTTCCAAGCGCACACCTGAGGTCAGTTTTTGTAAGCACGCCGCCATTTTTACTAAGCAGCTTACTGCCTGGATATACAAAATGGCATCGTTTAGCCGCACGTAAAGAGACATTAGCTGATAGTGGTGGGGACATTTCTGTGAACACGTCTGCAGACGCAGTAACTAGTGGCAGACAACACCTGCAGACGCAGTAACTAGTGGCAGACAACAACACCTGCAGACGCAGTAACCAGTGGCAAACAACATCTGCAGAAACAGTAACTAGCGGCAGACAACAACACCTGCAGACGCAGTTACTAGTGGCACACAACACCTGCAGACGCAGTAACCAGTGGCGCACAACACCTGCAGACGCAGTAACTAGTGGCAGACAACAACACCTGCGGACGCAGTAACTAGTGGCAGACAACAACACCTGCAGACGCAGTAACTAGTGGCACACAACACCTGCAGACGCAGTAACCAGTGGCACACAACACCTGCAGACGCAGTAACTAGTGGCACACAACACCTGCAGACGCAGTAACTAGTGGCAGACAACAACACCTGCAGACGCAGTAACCAGTGGCAAACAACATCTGCAGAAACAGTAACTAGTGGCAGACAACAACACCTGCAAACGCAGTAACTAGTGGCACACAACACCTGCAGACGCAGTAACCAGTGGCGCACAACACCTGCAGACGCAGTAACTAGTGGCAGACAACAACACCTGCAGACGCAGTAACTAGTGGCAGACAACACCTGCAGACGCAGTATCTAGTGGCAGACAACAACACCTGCAGATGCAGTAACTAGTGGCAGACAACAACACCTGCAGACGCAGTAACTAGTGGCAGACAGCAACACCTGCAGACTCAGTAACTAGTGGGAAACAACACCTGCAGACGCAGTAACTAGTGGCAGACAACAACACCTGCAGATGCAGTAACTAGTGGCAGACAACAACACCTGCAGACGCAGTAACTAGTGGCAGACAACAACACCTGCAGACGCAGTAACTAGTGGCAGACAACACCTGCAGACGCAGTATCTAGTGGCAGACAACAACACCTGCAGACGCAGTAACTAGTGGCAGACAACAACACCTGCAGACGTAGTAACTAGTGGCAGACAACACCTACAGACGCAGTAACTAGTGGCAGCTGCCCACTACACAGTTACAAAAAGTAATTAGTGTGAACAATTTATACGATGAATTGAACAAATTTGATCAACACCAGATACCTGGAAACAAAAAGCATATAAATGACTTGTTTATTTTGTAGAAATGGAAAAAAATAAATTGGTTCGTTCGCAATTAAATTTTTAATGTATTGTTCATGAATAATTATTGTATTAATTCATTTTCTTGAATGTTCGGTAAAGTTGAGGACAGCAAACTAATCGATTTTCAAGTTTTTTCATTGTATATTGATAATGAAATCTAAATAAACAACTTTTCTTCCATGCATTTTCGTCGTAGACTAGTATTTAACGAGTTACAGCAAGGACGTAACGTAACTTAACTAATCCAACCTTAGCCAACCCAACCTCACGCACCCTAACGACCATTCGAGCGCATTTGAGCTGTCGGAACAGAGACTCTATCGGAGTCTATTTTGTAAAAATTTCAATGAAAGAAAACGCAACGATTTTTCTCGCTTGAAAGACTTGAATTGCGGTAACTAACCTACCGCTATAACTCATTAAATGCTAATATGTGATGGAGAGTGCTTGCAGAAAAGTTGTTTATTTCGACGCCATTAACATTATGCTAGAAACAAAAATTTAAAAATCCATTAGTGTGATGGCCTAAACAAATCCCAAATGTTTTTCAGCCTTGTGACCAGCTAAAGTAGTTTATTTTACTTATTTATTAGAAGAACTTATTTTATTTCATTAGCATCAGTGTTAACTTTTCTATTTTTGCGATCAGTATTATTCAGCCAAATGTTCGTAATTGTCTTCACGGTAATTATTGAAATAGAACCAAATCTGCCACAGGGCTATAATTTAGTACTCATAAATTAATGTGGTAAAATATACTAGAGTCCATACAAGGCAAGTTAGAAGTTGGAGCTAAAGGGACCGGTCACAGCCTGGCCAAGTTTGGGTGGGTAGGTTTAGGTTAGGCAGCGTATCGTTCTGTAATGTCGACAGCGAGCGAAATTATTGAATGGCTCTTGGATAAACAGGAAAATTGAGGTGGAAGCCTAAACTGATGTTTGCATTACAATTATTGTAGGTATTTTCATTATTCTAATCATCAATATGATTTTTGAGTAAGTGTGAAATCGTTACCTAGTAGGTGGACAACCAGTAATGACAATTCAATAAATAGCTATGCATTAGATCATACACAGAAGTAACGATAATGGCCACAGCAAAAAACACTCAATACGTCGATAGGGCTCCAACGTGAGAGATATTTCTATTCCATAGAAACATATATGGGGAAATGTTACGTTTTTTAAATATTGCAGTTAGGCCTACTGTAAAAAAAAATTTTGAATATATCAACGTAATTGTATAAAAAACCGTTTTAAACAAAAATAAAGGTAAATTTCGGCCAATAAATTGGTAATCAAGTACATACTGAGATTTCGAAGATTAATTTCCATGCTTCATTTCAACTGATATAAATTCATTTGTTATAATTTATGACAGCAGATATTTTATAACGGGTTACGTCGTGCAGCAAATTTGCGTACCTGGTGCACTGAAAAAAAATGAGTTAACTTTTGCAGTCATTAGAGGTAACTTTCTCAACGGAACCAATGCCGGAGAATCGCGCTGACATCCGAGTGTAGGCGTCTCTCAGAGCATCCCTGCGTTGGGGGAATTGTGGGCGAGCTTTGGTTGTGTTGTTATTTTGTGGATGTGAACTTCTGCAGGCATGTTGATTTGTGCTACTGTAGACATGTTGATTTGTGCTACTGTAGACATGTTGATTTGTGCTACAGTAGACATGTTGATTTGTGCTACTGTAGACATGTTGATTTGTGCTACTGTAGACATGTTGATTTGTGCTACTGTAGACATGTTGATTTGTGCTACAGTAGACATGTTGATTTGTGCTACTGTAGACATGTTGATTTGTGCTACAGTAGACATGTTGATTTGTGCTACTGTAGACATGTTGATTTGTGCTACTGTAGACATGTTGATTTGTGCTACAGTAGACATGTTGATTTGTGCTACTGTAAACATGTTGATTTGTGCTACAGTAGACATGGTGATTTGTGCTACTGTAGACATGTTGATTTGTGCTACTGTAGACATGTTGATTCGTGCTACTGTAGACATGTTGATTTGTGCTACTGTAGACATGCTGATTTGTGCTACTGTAGACATGCTGATTTGTGCTACTGTAGACATGTTGATTTGGGCTACTGTAGACATGTTGATTTGTGCTACTGTAGACATGCTGATTTGTGCTACTGTAGACATGCTGATTTGTGCTACTGTAGACATGTTGATTTGTGCTACTGTAGACATGTTGATTTGTGCTACTGTAGGCATGCTGATTTGTGCTACTGTAGACATGTTGTCTTGGGCTACTGTAGACATGTTGATTTGTGCTTCTGTAGACATGTTGATTTGTGCTACAGTAGACATGCCGATTTAGACTACAATAGACACGCTTCTACCAACCCTCCCCAGCTCCATCTAGCGCACCAAGAGCTCTCTGCGCAACTAATGCGTTCAATATACAAAAAAGCTTCACATAACCGCAGGCAATACGAACAATACGCTGAATACAATTGGAATGATCAGAAACTAATGATAGTTCTCAGCTCTTCATTACAATCTACGGTTACGAAAGACATTCTGAAAACACGGCGTGTGCATAGTACTCGACACACAGGCTTTATTTACGTAGGCATTTGCTTTGTTTGAGATCATGCCTGGCCTGCCGTTACCGCTTCCCTATTGGTGATGACCCACGGATGTAGCAGCGATGTGTTGATATGCAGCGTAGATATCTGGATAATGCGTTGGTTTCGTGTCGCTCGGAACATGAAGCTGCTTGTTTTAACGAATATATCAATGCATCTCTTCCTAATATTAAATTAACTTTAGAAATAGAGCAATCTCGTCCTATATTAAATTTAGAATTAAAGTAGAACTAAATGAGCTAATTCTGTACGTTGATGCATTCGTGAAGAAGTCCACCTCCAGGCTCATTACCTCTGTGTTCAGGAAGCCAACGTTCACTGGCCTTGGAACGAACTGTTTCAGTTATAGTTACTAGGGATGTGTCAAATTTTGTGTTAATACTTTGCTTCATTGCGCATACCTTGTGTCTAGGACTTTCGAAATATTCCTCTTTGAAAATTAACTTTTTAGAAAATTATCGGTTAACAATGAGTTCGCTAAACTTATCAGGGATAATTCCTTTAAAAAAGTTCTGGTTAAAAAATACTCTTCCTCTATTGTCACCTGGAGCAAGCAAAGCAGAAAAATTATGTAGGACTACAGTTTTGGTTTATTTGAACCCTGAACTATGAAGGGAAGTCGTCTCTCTGAGCAGTTAGTTTTTTTCTTCAGTTGATTTCATAGTGTTTTGTAGGTTTAGTTTTAATATCGGTACATTTTTAGAAAGAAAGAAAGGCTGGATAAGTAGCAGTGGAGTGGAGTCTATGCGTGACTGCTGCATGCAGACTTGTGTTGGTAGTACCAAACTTCAACAATTCATTAGACACAGCCAACATTCAGGAATTTCCCACAGAACTGGTCACATACTTTCCTCTCCTTATCTTTGATCATTGTCAGCAATTCAATAATCCTTTAAATATAAAGAAATTCTCCACTGTACAGAGTAGAATTGATGTAGGCGGAACACATTTTGAGGAATTTTTGTACAGTACTGTAAGTTCAAAATAAATATTGCTAGTAATTGTGTCTTTAAATTTCCTCGCTTAACATAATAAACAGCTAATATTTCAATAACACACATTGTTTTTGGAAAATTTCATAGAGGAAAATACGAGTATGTTGATTTGGCTATTTGTACTTGGTGTGTAATTCTATACCTTGTAATTCTATACCTTGTAATTCTATACCTTTGTTCTAAAACACCCTGTATACACGTTTTACACGCCAGTAATTTAGGACGCTGTACAAAGTCCAATGATGATATTGAATACATCGACTGTGTGTGTTGCAGGGACAACGTTCAATGGGCAAAATGAACAAAATCAAATGTTGAGCAATGACTGTATGACAATATGGCTATTGAACTTCTTGATTGATCGAGTGCGTTCAGCACCATTAAATGCTGAACATTTTCTATATTTTTAGAAAATATTTCCTATGCTAACTAATTTATTATTACATCGATGCGGCAAAGTGCGACATGATGGATCAATTCTGTGGAAGAATAATAATGAAGGCATCTACGGATGCTTTATTTCCAATTCAAGCCTGATACATATCACCTTGTACATTGGATTTTCAAAAGCCTTATAACTAACACCAGGACGCCATGACGCTTTCCCCCGGTCAAGACCGGTACCCAATTCAGACACCTGGGTAGAGTGGGGTATTGTGCTTGGAATTTTCCCCTATACCCAACAGAGAAAATCGAAAATGGAGATGGATAGAACATAATTTATGGTAATAAGACTGTGTTTTCCAAGAAATATTATTCACTAGTAAACATGCATGGCCGTCAAAAAAGGCGGGATTCAAAAGTTTTCCTAAATTAAGATTCCAGATGCGCATGACATCACATCAAATATAAATATATACATATATATATATATATCCTTATTGTACCTGTGATTAAAATATTCGTATCCCCGATACGGCCATTAAGCATCCTTCAAGTGTGTGAAAAAGAGACAGACCAAGCAATGTAATGAGTTCACTGAGATTTTCATCGTAACTACACAGGATAAATAACGCACAAAAAGTTATATATATATATATTTATTAATTTATTTAATAGTGAAAGGTGACACACCTGCAGTCACTAGCCGTTTCATTACATAGTAATAGATGAGACGTGAACTATCGATATTCCCTCAGGGAAAGATGACCACTTCGATATTTCAATCAATCAGAGGAAACTATCATCACATTTCTACCGTCACGTAATATGAATGCCTGCAATGAACGCAACTTTGTGTGTAAACAAATAACATTTGGTAAATTTATTCAAACGCCGTCTGAGAGATGCACACATGGGCCTATAGTCGGTCCAGAAATTTAATGCAAACCATTCAAATTCAAAGCATTCATTCAAAAACACTAATTTTTTAACCTTATGCCGATCTAACTCTGAGCATGACCTTAGAATTCTAGAGTCTCTTTTCATATTCACTCATAAACCTAACCTCAACAAAGACATTAATGCCGTAAAGTTATCACTTGTGCCCACCTGCTGACGTAATTCTGTATGTGTGTGTGTGTATGCATGTGTGTTTCGCTGTTGTATCTGAATACGCGTGTACATGTGTGCTTGTGTGAATTAGGAGTAAGCTATTGTTTGAGTATGAATGAACAAAGTAGGCTTTTTTGGACATTTGGAGAATTTTGTGGTGTATGTATGATTTTTTTTTTTTTTTAAATAAACAATTTTTTTCACTCCTGTTTCAGCACTGATGATCGAATTTTAATTCCGAAACGTTTGCAATAAATGTAATCTTCGTTTTTACTCTGGTTCTTCTTTTTATTCTGCAATTTTTTATATTCAGGCAGTAAGCTGCATAGAAAAAATGGCGGCGTGCTTACAAAAAACTGACCTCAGGTGTGTGCTTGGAAGTCAGTTATCTCAGATGATATAACGTAAGTAAACCGTGCAGATATTTTCATGCAAACTGATCTATTTTGAAGTTGATAATTAACACAGAAATCATCAGTGACACGTTGAACAAATTCGACATGATGCGCCGCATAGGAAACTGCGTAACAGGCGCCGCAAGCGGTTGTAAATTTTGTTAGGGGTTCAAGAACGTTCGACCAACATTAATCTCAACGACATATGCTGGAGTCGGAGCTAATTTACACACATTTTATTACACAGCTGTAAATGTATAAATAAGTGTTTAATGATGGCTATAATTTCAGAACAGCATACATAAAAAAATGCAAAAATTTGTTTTTGACTATGATATTCATTATATTATTGTACAAAGTTGATATTCACACGAATTCAGTTGAAACAATGGAACAATTTTGATAATTAACTAATTTATTTTGATATTCAGTCATCAGAATTGAAGGCAAATAATTCTGCACTCTCCTTTTCAATTCCACTGAAGAACAACATGCTGACTTCCACTGTTGATGCTATATCGCTTCTTACATTTACATCAATACATTACCGTTTTGTTCTTATTGTTACGTTGTGGTATTCGTTGTTATGGTGCTGGTGTAGGTACCAAGATGTAGCTCCGTACAAACACATGCACAAAAATTTTAATGTATATGAAAAACGTTAGAGAACTGATTTATAGAGTAAAAAACATAGGAAGTGAAAATAATGCAAATAGCATCAACAACGAGAGGTGGCATGTTGTCCTCCGGAGCATTTCTCACGTAGTCGAATGACTCTACCAGAAAATGAATTAGTTACCGTTGGTTGCCAACACAACATATGCTCATTGAACATAAATTTGCTCAATTTGAAATGAATAAATAGCATTGAAAACAAATAATGAATGAATTCATTTCTTGTGGAATTCGAATTTCAATAAACGAATAATGTTTTACGCTTATTATTGAATCTTAGAATATTATAATTGGTATATTAGTATGACCGTCAACTGTTTCAAGTTGAGGTGAAACGAATCCACAATTTTTCGCGTAAGATTTTTTGAGAGACAGGGGAGACTCGCATGAACGATGGATGTGTTAGATGATGAATATTAGCCCTATGAGAGGAGTGGTCTCTGCTAGGCTTAAAGGAGCTTTTAAAAAGATATTCGTTTGAGTTAGAGTAATTTGGGTTAAGAAACTTGACTTTCTGAACACAAATCTGTGGTCAGTTACTGCCAGCACGCCGAAATTTTCCTATACAGCTTACTCTATGAATACACAAAATTGCATCGTTTAGCCGTAGGCAATGAGACATACTAGCTGATTATGAAAATATTAGTTAGCTTTGATACAATTGCCGTGAACACACCTGCAGACGCAGTAACTAGTGGCAGACAACAACACCTGCAGCAGAGTAACTAGTGACAAACACCCACCGGTCCAGGACGCACCACCAAGAAGAAACGCTCTTACCTGGCTAGAGCACATGAGAGTAGCCGATATCTGCTCACCAAAATTATTGACATCACACATAATTATAGATATCTGACAAGCGGGTCATCTGAATCTGGTCATTCGAAATTGACATCATCAAAATGCCAAACTTGCACCACTTTATTTATCAACTCATAAGCATTGATGTCATCAAATTGATTCAATATCGCATTTCAATTGTTCATTTAATCATTTAGTGATAATTTGAGTCATGTGACATCAAAATTGCCCATACGGCATTGAAATAACTGTTTTACGTTTTCGAAGACTAACTATGGGAATTTGATTTGTGTTTAAAATATGAAATTTTAAAGAACTTTGTTTGCCTTCTCATCACCCGAACCTATCATTTCGCTCAATCATGATCAGTGTTGTTTAGCGGTGTATTTATTGGTGCCATTGTAATACTTAACCCAGGTTTGGGACATCCGTTACTCCAGGTTTGGGACATCCGCTACTCCAGGTTTAGGACATCCGCTACTCCAGGTTTAGGACATCCGCTACTCCAGGTTTAGGATCACCAACCTCCATGTCCTGGGTTATGAGTGAAAAGAAATGTTACAATTGATTTCCGTTTCATCTTATTTAGCCGATTTTCCGCAATGCTGCTGACCTGACCAGTAGTCACAAACTCAATTTTCATAAATACATAACTAATGCTAAATGAGAGCATGAAGCACTTGATGATAACTGTTTACAAAACTCCTTAATACAATTGTCTCCAAATTAGAGTTGAATATCAAACTTCAGTTATACCAATTGTGGACAGAGTGTCAGGGATGCGTAAAGTCTGTATCTGGGATACGAATAATATTTAAATTGCGGGTGCTATTCGAATGGATTTATTTGTCTGTCATTCACTTATGGAAGGTTTATTTAAGGAAAATATTCAATTTTGTCTTTTTGACGTATCGTATATACTGGTATTTTAACAATGATGGTAGTGATTGTATATCGTTACCTAAAACGATGATAATAAGTAATGAAAATAGGGAGAATAGTAACAGATTAGATCATGCAAAAAAAGAACGCTAGTAACGACAATAACAGTCAAAACGGTACATGTGGATTGTTTGTCATCACTTTTTATTCATGGTTTCCGTTTGATATTTAGACTAGGTTAAGTTAGGTTAGCTCAATTAAATTATTAATAATTTTTATTATCACCATCGTAATCACCATCTGGTCAATAATATATTAATTAGGCTCACCTCACTTAGCCTAAGTTCAACATAAAAAGAAAACCATAAACAAAAAGTGGCGACAGACAACCTATAAGCAACGTCAATACGTCGATGTTGCTCTCACGGCGGGGTACATGAGGCAATTCTATGACATTCCACACACATTTCATTTTTTAGTTTTTGATGTGAATGCTTTAAAATAATAAAGAGACGACAAGTTAGGTAATGTTAAAAGTTGAGAGTGAACAGAAAAAAGAACGGTATCTTTAGTTAAAATGCTAGTTGTCAGTTTAGTACACACTTATGTGCATATGTACATGTAAATATATACACATATACATGCACAATGCACATACATACCTACGCACATACATCTAACACGCACACATACACAAATACATATCTATGCACCAAGACAATCACAATACATATGCGTTCTACAAAAATGCTGTGCGATGTAGTGAAATATAGGATAATGAGCTGAGGAAGTTCGTGGCAACTTTTTCAGAATGTGTTGCTGCTTACAATTTCTAATGAAATATTGTAACGATGTTTTGTTATTAAATCTTCAATTCAAAAACATGTTTTCTTTAATTCAATAACATGTTTTCTTCAATTCAATAACATGTTATCTTCAATTCAATAACATGTTTTCTTCA
The DNA here is from genome assembly GCA_030386875.1 of Morinoia aosen. Classification (NCBI taxonomy): domain Eukaryota; kingdom Metazoa; phylum Arthropoda; class Malacostraca; order Amphipoda; family Talitridae; genus Morinoia; species Morinoia aosen. The sequence continues at coordinate 103,682,410 of CM059576.1, read as the reverse complement.
ATTCAATAGCATGTTATCTTCAATTCAATAACACGTTTTCTTCAATTCAATAACATGTTATCTTCAATTCAATTACATGTTTTCTTAAATTCAATAACACGTTTTCTTCAATTCAATAACACGTTTTCTTCAATTCAATAACATGTTTTCTTAAATTCAATAACACGTTTCTTCAATTCAATAGCATGTTTTCTTCAATTCAATAGCACGTTTTCTTCAATTCAATAACATGTTTTCTTCAATTCAAAAACATGTTTTCTTCAATTCATAAGCATGTTTTCTTCAATTCATAAACATGTTTTCTTCAATTCAAAAACATGTTTTCTTCAATTCAATAACATGTTTTCTTCAATTCATAAACATGTTTTCTTCAATTCAAAAACATGTTTTCTTCAATTCAATAACATGTTTTCTTCAATTCAATAACACGTTTTCTTCAATTCAATAACACGTTTTCTTCAATTCAAAAACATGTTTTCTGCAATTCAAAAACATGTTTTCTTCAATTCAACAACATGTTTTCTTCAATTCAATAACATGTTTTCTTCAATTCAATAACACGTTTTCTTCAATTCAAAAACATGTTTTCTTAAATTCAATAACATGTTTTCTTCAATTCAATAACATGTTTTCTTCAATTCAAAAACATGTTTTCTTCAATTCAACAACATGTTTTCTTCAATTCAATAACATGTTTTCTTCAATTCAATAACATGTTTTCTTCAATTCAAAAACATGTTTTCTTCAATTCAATAACATGTTTTCTTCAATTCAATAGCACGTTTTCTTCAATTCAATAACATGTTTTCTTCAATTCAAAAACATGTTTTTTTCAATTCAACATGTTTTCTTCAATTCAATAACATGTTTTCTTCAATTCAATAACATGTTTTCTTCAATTCAATAACATGTTATCTTCAATTCAATAACATGTTTTCTTCAATTCAATAACATGTTTTCTTCAATTCAATAACATGTTATCTTCAATTCAATAACATGTTTTCTTCAATTCAATAACATGTTTTCTTCAATTCAAAAACCTCTGTTCTTCAATTCAAGAACATGTTATCTTCAATTCAATAGCATGCTTTTTTCAATTCAATAACATGTTTTCTTCAATTCAATAACATGTTTTCTTTAATTCAAAAACATGTTTTCTTTAATTCAATAACACGTGGGAAAAATAACGGCCGACAAGCGTTCATCAAAATATTTTAGTTACCGCTAAAACTTGAAACGAGCTAACATTCGCTTGAAACTACTTTAAAAACATTACAAGTACAGATTTATATGAAAAAAATATATATTATTTCCGATTATGAATTAAAATTAAGTTATAACTGTGAATTATTCTGATATAATGAAATTCATTAAATCCGAGGAGTTTCAGTCGTAATTTTAATACAGATTCAAACTCTAATCAGCAAGCATACTGAATCGAGAAAAATAACTAATTTAATAAGTATTATAGCTAGTGGAGGATGTGAGTTAGAAATTTGAAACGCTGAATGAACGCTCATAATGCGTGCCTGATGTTACGCGCAGATACTCTACTGCTGAAAATGAGGGGCGGCAATGTAGGCGAGCTAGGAGTTAGGTGTAGGGCTGCCGCTCCCTGGATTGTACACCGAAGAATTAGCAGTTCGACTGAGAATGAGTGGCTTAGGACTGAAAGTCGGTAATGAGAGACTGGGTTGTTTGTTGTATGCTGATGATGTGGTTGTGGTTAGTGAATGTGGACATGATCTGCAAAGGATGCTTGACACTGTGAATGGATATAGCACAGGTTTCAAGATGAACTTTGGTGCCAACAAAAGTAAGGTTATGGTTATAAATAGAGATGAGACTGATAAAGACAGACTGTGGAATATCGGAGAAATCAGAATAGGTAGAACAAAAGAATACAAATATCTTGGTTGTATGATAAGTGATGATGGATGCACTAGAAATAAGGGTGAGAAAGTGGCAAAAGCAATGCAGTGGAGTGGACGGTTAAGTCGTGTGGCCAGATACAGCGCAAACAAGTATGAATGTGTGAGAGGAATGTGGAAGAATGTTCCTGTACCCAGTGTCATGTATGGTATGAGTGCTCTTGACTGGAATGGAAGTGATCTTGAAAAGCTGGATGTGATACAAAATAAGGTAGGACGTTTAGCATTGGTTGCTCCAAAATGGACAGCTACAGAACCCATTAGAGGTGACCTTGAGTGGAGCCTATTTTCAGAAAGAATGATGAAAGCACTGCTGAATTATAAGGTGAGAATTGAAAGAATGCATAATAGCTGGTGGGTACAGCGAATTTTTGAATGGAATCTGAGTGTAAGCTATTGGGAGAAAGTGTGTTGGGGGCATGCAAGAAAACTTAGTATGCAAAAGATTATTCATGTTAGAATTGGGAGACCTGTGGATGACTGGAGTTTAATAAATGTTGGAGGTGTAGGGCCTGAGTGGGACTGCAAGAGGTGGAAAAAGAGATTGAGAGGCAAACAAAGGAGTATGGATTGAATAAATGGAAGCTTCGCATGGTGCGGAAGCCTACATTTAACTGGTATATGAGAAAGGAAGCACCTAAGTTTGAGATGTTCTATGATGGTAGTTTTGGAAGTCAAATCATGTTTGCTGTGAGATGTAAGTCATTGAGTGTGAACAGACGTACATGGAGGTGGAATGAGAATAACAACAGATTATGTCGGCAATGTAATAGTGGAGTGGAGGAAACAATTGACATTTTGTGCTGGTATGTAGTAAGTATGAGCAAGAGAGAGAGAGAGTTTTATGAATGGGGTGTTTGAGCAGTATGGAGAAAATAAGTGGTATGCCAGATGTGCTGAAGATGATTGCGGTATGAGCTGTCTTGCTGGATTGGATCAGGAGTGTAATTTGAGCATCATTGAAGCAATAAAAATGTTTCTGGCGCGTGCCTGGAGTAAGAGACAGTGACTGGAATGAGCCAGTCATGTAGAGTGGGCAGAAATTACTTAATATGCTTGGGGATGGTGTCTTGACACACCGGTTATCCCAGGGATGCCGTCCAATGACAGCTTGTGACAAGGATTGGTAGATCCTGAGTAGTTTAGTAGACAAGTCTGGTATCAGGCGCTGAACTCTCTGTGTGAAAACTGTGGAGGGAATTGTAAGCCGTTACAAAGGCCCCGACGCTGTCGGCCCTCAAGTTCAAGGTTCTTGGGATTTATCCCCAGATCTTGGTATTTCAGTCAATGGCTTGGGATATACGAACGTTCTCTTGTGAGTTTTTAACATGCATTAATCACATATAAATCAGTATTCCTAATGCCAAAATCCTAGGCCAAAAAAGAATTTTTCGAAATATTTTTGGACGAACTACTTATTTCAATGCAAACTCACTATGGGCATGACAGCGCATGCATCAAATTCCGTCACGGCGGTACTCGTTCAATATCCGTTCAGTCTCGTCTGGACGCAGTTTGGCGTCCAGGCTCTGCCCGAGGCAGTTGCTAATTAGATCTATTTGAATGATCATTGGGTAACTGTACGTCAACAATTTCAGCGTTCGATTCTTTAGAGGCTTGTGCACTTTTTTTCTTTCTGCATTAAGTTAAAACCCTTGATTAGATAGTGGGAACACCACTTTAAAAAGTAAGATGGATTATCAAAGTTTCATCAGTGCTTGGTTAAGTGATCCAGAATTCAAAGATTGGTTAACTCAGGACGAAGAAAAACAAAGACGCAAGTTGTGCAAGTGTTGTAGTTTTACGCTGAAAATGCTAGCGACTATTTTCTTATCAGACAAAAATACAACTCAACAGAGATAATTTCAAAAGTGCAACTACATCGGTAAACATTACTTGATTCTTGCACAAAAAGAAACCGCCGAACCTGAACAAGTAGCAAAAAGTGAACTACTTGCTGCATATTTCGCTGAAAATTACATTCCTTCTGTTGATGTAGAACTAATAGAGCTTTGTGTAAAAGAGCATTCCTGGCCAGTAAGATTGCAAAAAAGACAGCAATAAAGAAAACTAATCTCTCCAACGAGATTCAAAACGGCGTTGCATATCATGAAAATCTGTCGTTAATAGATATGTGTAGGCAACAAGACTTTCAATTATCACTGATGAGAACACAGATAGTTATGTAAATCAGATATTTGCAGCGGTTGTCCGTTACTTCGATGCCAGTAAAGATGTTGCTGATGCTCTACAAGGCACCATTGCCGTCGAACATGGAACTGCGTTGGGTTAATTACGGCAGTTAGAAATTCATTAGAAAAGAAAAGTATCCCTGTCAGTAATGTTATTGGATTTGGAAGCGATAAGTGTTGAACAATGATGTGCGTAAATAACAATTTTCATAAACTGCTCCGAGATGAAATTCCTTCCGTTTTTGTGTTTGGATGAGTCTGCCATTCGCTAGCACGCCGCTCAAGTCAGACAGGAATTCAAAAATTTCAGGAATTTCTTGTGAAAATTACTTCTCATTCTTTTCGAAGTAGTAAAAGACAGAGATTTCATGCTAATTCTAAAAGTTACGAGCATTTCTATCCATAATATTCGAAACTTGTACAGACCGAAACGTGCGCTTTCGAGAGTACAAGCTATCTCGGTAAATTTAGATTAGTATGATGCCTTCCTTAGTCCTCAGTCTTCAAACTGAAGAGCAACGAAATTCTGCTGATACTGTTACTAAAATTTATGAAACATTAGTTAGCACCGTACCTACACCAGCACCGCCTCACCAGCGACGCGTCCCAGTCCTCGACGTGATCTCGTGAGCTGGAATGCCTCGCTGGAGCCACCAAGCGTCGCCAATTTTGTCTCCTCGTTCTCCGTTGGCTATCCCTAGCGCTTTGGCTGCGACGTGAGACACCGGTGGTCACTCACGAAGATTTCATTGTGCTTCAGAATCACTAGTTTTAAGAAACTAAATTTTCTTGAATACTTTATTAAAACTAAATTAAGGCACGATCTAGATAATGTTTGAAATTTTCAACATTGCTCACTACAATTGACAATGAATTTGATTTGAAAAATAAACTTCAGTTTACCTGCCGCAGTCAAAGTGTTAAGTTATGTATTGCAATTTATTTTCTGTATACTCATGTGGTGGAAGCATTAGATCGTTTGTTGGATTGTTCGCTCGTTGAGAGGTTGACTGAGAAGCCTTGGTTGTTTGGAAGTGAGGGGACCTGGGAGAGAGATTCACGGCCGGACACAGCTCCCAAATGATCACCTTTCGTCCAGGTCAGAGGCCATAACTAATTTCAATCATTACTTGTCCTGATTATTCCCATATTTCTTCCCCCAGCAATATTTACTCCCACGAGAGCTTCGTATCTCATGAAAATTAAAGCCGTTGATTGTTCACAATACTGAAGGAGAATCAGTTTCATGTAATTATATCTGCTGGCAACCAAGGTGAGCTTTCCAACCGGCCTCAAGTCCCCTGAGCGGTGGGATATTGAGCGCACCTCACGCTCACAATCTATATAAATGCTACTCAACGCTGGACACGGCATGCGAATGGCGGCTTTGCATTTAATGCAGGTGGATTAGGATGTTCTCTATTTCTATTGTTTACCTCGCTCGATCGTGAAGTTTTCCCTGAACAGAAGTAAGAGCTTTTGCAATGAGTTTGCTGAAGCCAAACCATGGGTTTATCAAATGGTAACTGATGTGTTCCTTTGGTGTACATTCGTTTACTCTCGACAAACTCTTGTCTTGATCACCCAGTTTTGCTTTAAAATATGCAAAATATGTTTGCTTCACAAATGCGGTGATGGGAATGGTAATCAAATCATCAGATGGTGGAACTACCCCAGATATAACAAAAAGAAACAGAGCAGTTCAGGCAGTTATGACGAGAAGTAGCCGGGCTGACATGATTCCACAGGCAATATGAATGCGAGCAAAACATTAATTTTGAATGCTATGTTGAGTGTGTGGTTGGAGAATAGGATGTTCACGACATGTGGATCTGCAGATACCCGCAAATAATTTACCCTGCCGGTGTTGGCTGGCAAGTGTCGAGAGCGCCTCCTCGAGATATTGCAGGTCTTCTGTTTCTTGGGTCGTGCGATGTTGGTAAAGTGGCCAAGGGAAGATCTCATTACCAAGGAGTTTATAAATGGCCAGTTCTGTGTACATTGGCCACGAAATGGCCTGTGATGAAATATATTACAGTAGGCACATATATATATTAAACCGACACTACGCAGCGGGCAACCGGCTCTGCAGCAGAGCGCGGATCGTGAGGGGATGAGGGGTGCACCACATCAGCAGATGGGAGGAGTACGTAGAGGGAAGCGACTGGACTGATAAGCTAGTGCGCCAAATTGAATACATAATAAGACGAGTGCAACGTGAATACATAGCACGGAAAAGAAGGGGTTAAAAACTTAATTGCCCACGGGTTAAGAAATCAAGGAGTTATGGGTTTATTTTGAGAAATATGCGTAGTAATATTGTGAAGTAAGGGACACGTCAGTCTAGTGAGGTGACGCTCGAGGGTTAGCCAATCACGAAGGGATACGTCACGTTCAGCTTGACGCGGGTATAGCGCACTGCCGCACGGGACGCGGCCTTTGTGGGGGTGAGATATATAAGCTGAGGCTTGAAAGCAGCCGGTCTATTTCTGCGTGATCCTGACTAAGTGAAGATGTAGGCCTGCGTGTGCCAAGATGGGAGGTGAGATTATATTCTTTGTTCTGTGCTAGGATCAGTCTTTGGATCTATGCAAATGTTTAATTTTCCAATCCGGGGAGTGTGGGATTTATTATCTAAAACAGGATGCCTTGAGTTTGACTTTTTGTATGACGGTAAAATGATCATTTTTCATAGGGTTTTTTTTTTGAGACGGCATAAAATGGGGAATTAGAATATTCGTGTTTTATTATTGAAGTGCAGGCTTGATGTTTTATGTAACAAAGTGCTGGTGATTTGTTCTTGTAAAAAGGGGAGAAAGTTAATGCATCATGTCGGGAATAGCCACATTGTCAGTGGAAGCTTCATGTCAATTCTCAGAGGGGGATATAACGTTAATATCTCAGGGATTAGATAATATAAACCTGTGCATTGTTCACAGGCGGGTGGGCTCAAGTGCCGCGGCCGGGGTTGATCTACCCAAACGTGGTGCAGGAGCTGATGCCGGGCGTTCTCAATCAGCGGTCCCACACCAGCCCGGTGTTCAGCAGTAAAATTTTCTCAAGGATGCCATGCTTCGGGCCGCCGCAGGCCGCCGTCAGTGAATCAAATAGGGAAGCGCTCGCAGCAGTGATTGGGAAGGCACAGATAAAAGCACGTTGAAAATTGCAATCCATTTGGCGCGCAGTGTGTGATGTGAATTAGGCAGCACGTGATGTGTGACGTAACAATTCATTTCATGTGTGCGCAAACAATAAGATTCATTTCATGTGTCCGATTTTTATGAAGTGTTGTTTCGCAGATCTTGCGTATCGTGCCTGAGGGCATTGGTGTGCAATGGTGGTGGCGATATATATGTCCCTGTGTCATCTCAATGTGTGCAGTTAAAAAATAAAGGTGCTAATCTTTGGTGACCATTATTCTCCATGACTAATTATGTGGGTAGCTGGCGAGCAGAAAGGTGTACATTTTATTTATTTTGCGGAGGTTGCAAGTCCTCCTACGTTACGTGCTTGATCAGCATTGTATCGTGACAGGCCAATCTGGCAACCCTGCCAGGACGCCACGGCGGCTACCCCCGGCTCCCCCAACCAAGCGGCCCAACTATCCCACCTTTGCCTTCTCGGTGTTGCATTACACTCCGATGAGCCGCTCAGCCTGTAAAAATATATTAAGTTCAAGCAGAGCAAACTTTCAGCTTAAGTTTCGCACTTGGGTAATTGGTTTCGCATGACTTGTATGAATACGAATTCGACAGCTAAAAATATATATAAAATAGTTTTAAAAACTAGAAAAATTGAAAATTTCTTCGATGTCAAGTTTCAACAAAGTTATTTATGTTCACATTTATTTAAGTATTTCGATATTGATATAGGCCCTACACGAAATATGTTGGAAATCGTATGAAATTCAATGGCAGACAAAATGATTTTATTAATCCAACCGTGCAGATATTTTCATCGATACTGAGCAATTCAGAATGAAAGAATTGCTATACTCCCGTATGTGCAGTACAGATTGTCGTTAGTATGAGGCGCCGCGAGCGGCTGCAAAATATTGGAATTAAATTTAATTTTTTCTTCACAATTAGTTGGTGCGCGAATTGCCCAAACCGACTCTAGTTGCCGTATCGTCGTTTGAGAATTGAAAATATTGACCTGAAATTATTTTGCAATATCGACTGTTCCGAAATTCCCAACTTTAGGAGGCTTGCTCGTCGTGCCGTGAGACTAGCGAACTTGCCTCCGTCCAGGCAGACCCTGGTTCGAGTCCCGGCGCTGGTGGCGATTTTCTCTGATGGGTATAGGGGAAAAATTCCAAGCACAATACCCCACTCTACCCAGGTGTCTGAAATGGGTACCGGTCTTGACCGGGGGAAAGCGTCATGGCGTCCTGGCGTTAGTTATAAGGCATTTGAAAATCCAATGTACAAGGTGATATGTATCAGGCTTGATTGGAAATAAAGCATCCGTAGATGCCTTCATTATTATCATTATTATTATTGAAGAATTTGTTTCTTTCGAAACAATAAGCATATTGTGTTATATTCACACATTATTAGTTGAAACATTCATAATACATTCGAAGGCAAACTAATTTATTTTTATGATCAGTCATCCGAGTCGAATGGAAGGAATTTTCTGTTTTACTTCTAAATTCCACAGAACAACAACATGCTGACTTCCACTGTTGATGCTATATCGCTTCTTATATTTACATAAATGTAAATATCAATACATTACCGTTTTGTTCTTATTGTTACGTTGTGGTATTTGTTGTTATGGTGCTGGTGTAGGGACGGTGCTGGTGTAGGTACGGTGCTGGTGTAGGTACGGTGCTGGTGTAGGCATGGTGCTGGTGTAGGGGTGGTGCTGGTGTAGGTACGGTGCTGGTGTAGGTACGGTGCTGGTGTAGGTACGGTGCTGGTGTAGGTACGGTGCTGGTGTAGGTATGGTGCTGGTGTAGGGGTGGTGCTGGTGTAGGTACGGTGCTGGTGTAGGTACGGTGCTGGTGTAGGTACGGTGCTGGTGTAGGTACGGTGCTGGTGTAGGTACGGTGCTGGTGTAGGTGTACCGTGGAGGTTAGTAATCACAAGGGTTACTTGGCGGTAAGTTTACTGGGGTACCAGATATCATTGGTACAGGAAGAAACGGGGAAGAATGAGCGCCACAACTTGGCACTCACAGCTTATATAGGCTACGAGGCATCCAGATATGACTACAGACATGTGGACATGTGCGGCAACGCCGGCACATAGGACCCTCCCCCCCCCGCAGCTGAAGTGAGCAATTACTCCAAATTAAAATGGTTAAACAAACTTCAAGCGTTAAAAGAGACCGGGGAGCAACGTAAATCGCGTTGCTATGCCCAAAAAATCAATAACTGAACGACAAGTCTAAATGGAAGGCGTTGTTATTAATCTAATACAAATGTCTCGCTTAAAAAAAAAACGTTTTTACATTAAATTACGTTAAACGTCGCAACCCCAAAAAAAATTTTTTTTTTACAAAAAGCTGAACAAAAGTATCCATACCAACCAAGCATTTATAGGATTCAGCAAAAAAACAAGCCATAACAAGGGCAGCTTTAGCGAACACAATATATGCAGCCCTGTTCGTTAGAAAAACTTCGAAACAATATGGTTTACAAACCTTAACTAAAAAAAAAACGCACAGTTAAAACTCCTAATGAAAAGCCGTTTACATCACTAAAATGATTATAAGCAAACGCAACTAAACGCATCGAAAACAGAAACGAAAAAATAAAACCATGCCAGAATCTCCAAAGAAAAAAAACGCAGAAAACATATTAAGTAAAGAAACGCATTCGCTATTAGCACTTAATTATCAATATAGTTATAATAAAACGCCAAAAAAAAACACGTTAAATAAGACTTTTTAGAAATGCAACGAAAATGAAATTTACGCACCTTAAACATTAAAATCATAAGTATTTCCTTCCAACAAATATTTAAACCCTTTCTAAACACCGTTAAATTGTTATGTTTTTACCGCAATAAACCGAACAGAGAGATTAAAACAAACTTTTAGCACGCATAGGATTATATGATAGGATTACAGGAAAACATGGGATTATACGGAATATAGGGAAGAACAAAAATTAAAAAACCTTAATCATTAAAAGCAAAAAGCAAAAGCAAAGAAAACAAGCAAACAAAAAGCAAAACATTGACTTACCGTGCGTCAACAACTCTCAGCACGATGACGGCAGTAAGGATCAAAATTAAAGTAAAACGCCACACATATTTTGTTAACATAATCGAATAAAAATCATCCCAATTAAAACAAATTTCGCAATTACCGCAATTATTGGGATTACCGCAATTTAAATACGTATTAAAAATAATGCAAGTATTCGGAAAATATTGGATCACCATCCCAAAAAAAAAAACATGTGAGTCGAAGCAAACAAAACATTTTAAAAATAAAAGTATTCAAATAATTTTACTAACGTAAAAATTATTAATTAAATTGCTGATTAATATTTCAAGAGTTTTAACGCGTCGATATTAAAAACACAGCAACCTTAAAGTTATGAATACAGGGATAACATAGAACACTGCGCGCATCCATTATCGCATTTTTCTTGCGATTAGCATTTCTTCTAATTAACTGCGCGCCAATATTTCAAGAGCGCGGTGATTTTCAACTACCTAAATTTTAAACACTTTTAATTTTTCTAATTCACTTTAAATTTCACTCATTATCGAAATTTCTAATTTTCACGCTAGGCAAGTTCATGGCTACAGTTCGTTACTGCTCCTGATTGCGAAGATTGTATAAGACGGCGTAGATTGTATAGGATTGTCCCCAATCCTATGGTGATTAGCAGCATCACCACGATCGCGTGGTGATTGGTAGCATCACCACGGTTAGCCACGGCTGTGCAGATGATGACAAGGTCGTCATGGGTAGCAAATGCCGTCGACACCCATGTGCCGCCATAGATGAAACTACCATCCTCGCCCATCGATGGTGCTCTCCGACCATTCGCCTCTGAAAGGAATATACAGAAACGATTAGCATGACCGTTATGAAATGAAAAAAAATAAACTACTACTTATTATTAGAGCTCTGGGTCTGACAATAATCATTGATCACCCACGATGAATCTCGAATCAAAAATAAACTCCGTCGTATCGAAAATACCCAGACGACTAGACACCTGTCTAATCTAATCAAATTATGCTGTTATGAAAATTATGCTGATCGCCGAACATTCCGGCTCGATAAAAATAGCACTGCGATACACGGCCGCAGCGTCAAAACAACCCATCTCGCAAGGTGAACAGCAAGCTCAGCGATTGCCTTTCGCACTCGGCACATCCGTTCATGAATAAATTTGTCAATTCAGCAACACTAAGGTCTTGAGCGAATCAAAAAAAACAAAAGAACGTCTTAGCGACAAGCTGAAGCTAGACAGTACACATTCCATTTACCACTCAGGTTAACATCAAGTATTACTTCTAGTTAAACGAAAACAACGCAACGCAAGAACTGAAATATAACATATAAAAATATAACACACGGATTACTGAGAATAATATAGAATAATAATATGAAACACAACGCAAATAAAACTCCTTAACCTAAGATTATTAAACTTAACGAACTGTTAACTGCTAAACAAGGGTAACAAGGTAAATCGTAACTCGTCGTGTCGTAGCGACGTCAATCAGTCTACTGAACTTCGTCATTTTAACTCACAGCTTAACCTTTCTCAGGGGTAACAAATGATTTAGGTTGCTCTTAATAATTTTAGTACCAATCTTGATCTCAGCCCAATTACGTCTGACCCTTTGAACTACAGCTGGACCCACCCAGGTCAGCTCTAGCTTATGTTTTTTTTCGTGATTCTTTAAAAGAACACGATCACCTACGTTTATATCCTTATTGCGTCGCTTAAGGTTTCGGTATAAATTTCTCTCTGTGGTGTTATTTATAATTAAATTCCTAATATTTTCTACGGTCCGGGCAGCTTCTCTTGCCCGCAATTTAACTAAATCCAATTCTTCATCATAACTATAAATATAGAGAATGACTGTGTTTTGTGTGCAAAGGCTTTTAAAATGAATAATAAAATCCAAAAATGTATGCTTTTAAAAGTTAATAGTTAATAAAGTTATTTTTATAATGCCAGCTCACGTGCGATCTCAGTAGCTCTCAGGTTTGACCCTTTACTTGGCACGAGAGCTGACTTCGCTAATATATCGCTCAGCTCCCACAGATCACTTGACCTTCACACTGTGCGCACGTTTTCTGTTGAGCTGCTGCGTCTTACGTTGCCTGGCCTATTTACCCAATCCTCGGTGGCTTGCGCGACTCTTCGGGCTTCGCTTCGTCGACGGGTTTCCTTCGGGGACTTGGAGCGCGACGGACTGGCTGCGCCCCCCCCCCCGAGACGCGACAGTTTGCTGCCGAGCTGTGGCCTCTCCACCTGCTCTGCGCACCAACTTGGGAAGGCGTCGAGGCTCTGCGGAGGTTGGTCGACCGATAGCTTGCTGGAGTCGATTTTCGAGAGCTGGTAGATTGGACGCATCGTCTTGCCCGTTTTCCTTGTCTTATTCTTATTGGCTAAAGGATAATCAGATTAAGCATTCCACTAAATCTTTACATTTAACGACGTTACTTTATTTTGACTTACATTTAACTTTGGCGAGATTACAACTATACCTCTTATAAGATAGCCTGGCTTTGCATACATTACATTCAGTCATTTCTCTGAGCAGCGATAGCCGCTGTGTTTGGCGCGGCGAAGTCCTGGAGCACCCCACGGACCAGTTGTCTGCGAGGGCCTGGCACGAGGCTCCTCTCCTCTTGTCTCCAAGAGGCGCAAGAAAATTATCGTCAAAACCAAATCATCCGTTTCCAAGACTATTAAATTAAACTCATTTGAACTTTATTTACTCTCACAGTAAATGATTTCTTCGGCTGCAGCCTCGTTTTAAACTTACCTTTGTTGCTCAAAGTATTGCACAACTCTAGAAATCTTTTATTCCCTTTTGTGTTTTTCTAGATGGCGCCCGAACAGGGACAACGATTTCCCTTGCGGTGAGCATTCTGTTGGTGTTTGTAATTCTAATAAGAAACTTTTCCTTTCATAATGGCAGGCGACAACAGTTGTGACGCAAGTGATCTCTCCACTTTAATAAAAACTCGCCAGTACGTGAGGCAGCGCATAACAAGGCTGCATACTAACATTACACGTGGTCCCTCTAATATTTCTGCTCAGGAGAGGCAGCTCCATCGTAGCAAAGTTTCGTCTTTGCAGCTGGAGTCCAAGGATTTGGACAAGCAAATCTTTGCTTTGCTTATTCGGAGTGGAGCGGACGACGATGCTCTGGAATCCGCTGTCGCGGAGCAGGAGTCCTACGAGGAGAAGCTATTCACTTGCGAGTGTCTGCTTCAACCGGTAAGTCCTTCTCGTATTACTGGTGCTCAGGGGGATAACGCTTCTGTGTCATCGCAGAACTTTTCTTCTACAGGTGATGCAGGGCAAAAATTAAAGTTACCTGAAATACCGTTTCCTACTTTTAGGAACGATAAAAATGAAAGCTTGGAGAAATTCTTCCATAATTTCGAGAGCATTATAAACAAACACCATTTGACCTCTTATGAACGATTTGTGTACTTACGTAACCAGTTGTTTGGAGCTCCTAGAGTCTTGATAGATTCTTTAGATGTTGATGAACAATATTACGAAACTGCTAAGGAGTTGCTGAGCAAAGCATTTGCTTCTGCTGTTGTACAAAAATACACAGCCATCAGTAGACTTTCTAGCATTAGATTAGAAGAGTCAGGTGACCCTTTCAGTTTCATTGGTGAAATGAGAACTATTGTGAGCTCCTTTAAAAACTTGAATATTGAGGTAGATGCAGTCTTGGCCTTCTTTTTGTGGAACGCTTTAAATGAAAAATTCCAGAATCATTTGATTCAAATTACAAATACCAACAAGCCTACTCTTTCTCAAATTGAAAGTAACATTTCCGAAGCTACTGAAAGGTTCTTGAGGCAGAGAGAAAATGACAAATTAAAAATTGATAAACTGAAAACAAAAGAATTTGCCTCTTTGAAAGACAAATCGAAAGCTAATGACAGCCCTTACTCTAAGAGCGAGAGTAAACCTAATAAATCTAACGCTACATCATTGGCGGTAAATGTTAAGACTAGCTTCAATAAATGCATACTTTGTTCGGCTGATGGCTTGCAGTCTGACCACAACATTGCATCTTGCCTGAAGTATCGCACTTCGTATAAAAAATGCGACAAACTGAAATCAATCAATGCTTGTACTAGGTGTGCTTACAGAAATCATGTAGCCTCTAATTGTAAGTTTAAATTTACGTCTAATTGTAGACATTGTAAAGGTGACCACATGTCCTTCCTTTGCTGTAATTCTGCTAAGAATGTTCAGAGGAACAGCACTCTGGCGGAAAGCGCCATGATACTTACAGAGGCATTGCCCTGCGAGGTGGGTTCCTGCACTAACTTGTTGCCGACCTTCACGGCCGATGTATCTTTTGGGGGTAGATCGGAAACTGTAAGGATATTGAAGGACGGTGGTTGCCAGAGAAATTTCATATGTCGGCGCCTAGCCGAGAATTTGTCTCTTCCTGTAGAGGATAGTGCTTACGTGATTACCATAAACGGGTTTAATGCGTCGAAGGAAATGACGACTAAATTAGTCAAGGTGCCCTTACAATTGAAAAATGAAGTTAGGGAAATTACCGCTGTTTGTGTTCCGCAAATTAGGGTTTCCCTTCCGGTTGCAGGCTTAGATAAAATAGCTCATAAATTTGAAGCGAAGGGTTATGAACTGGCGGACAAAACGATTTCTGACGCCAGCATGAAGTTATCACAAAAGATTTCCCTCATTCTCGGCACGGAATCTGACCCCACTTTAGATATGAACTATGTTAGGTTCGGAGATTCAAAGAGTCCATCTTGCTTTATTTTAACTCAGATGGGGGTTATTCTCACGAGTAATGTTGGCTCCATGCTGAGTAATCTTGATGCCTTGCCGGAGGACTCTACAAAAACTCCTCCCCTGCAGTTTGTATCTGGTACTTCGGACTGCATCGGGCCTTGTACTGCTGACCCGCTTCCCGGTTCAGACTCTTCAGTGGTGAGTACAATTATTATTGAAGATTTGCCGGGTGGCGTGCAGACACCTAACTTTGATGAGGCTTCTGGCGAAGTACTCAATGACTATTGCACTAAATTTCTCGATGAAGTAGATGATCCTGAACATGGTGAAAATAATCAAGAACTGGTCGATTATGTGCTAAAAAATACAAGTAGAAAAGTTGATGGACGGCTTGTTATGCCATTAATGTGGAACTATAAAATATCCCATAGATTGTGCCGAAATTATGCTCTGTCGCACCAGGTATTGAAATTGACATACAAAAAACTTTCACAAAATACTGAGCGCTTGCGTATGTATGATTCCGTCTTTCGCGAGCAGGAGGAAAATCGAATCATTGAACGCATTGATGACGTTGAAACTTTTATTGCCGAGCATCCAGAGTGCAGTTTTTTACCCCATATGGGAGTGTACAGAATGCAGCATGAAAGTACGAAATGTAGAGTAGTTTTCTTGGCTAATTTGAGCGACAAGTCGGAGGGCGGAGTTAGTCATAATCAGGCAATGTTAGCGGGCCCTTGCTTGAATCAGAAGCCTAATGTAGCGTTGATGTTTCATCGCTTTGACAAATACTTGCTCACTTTCGATATCAAAAAGGCTTTCTTGAATATTGAACTGCGTGAAGTTGACCAAAACAGACTGCTTTTTTGTGGTTTCGCAATGTTATTAAGGGGGATTTCAAGGTCATAGCCTACAAAAATTTGAGACTTAGTTTTGGAATTCGACCAAGCCCTACTTTGCTTATGTTAGCGTTGTATAAGATACTGGTGCTAGATAGCGACATTGTAGACTCCAAAATCATTAGATTGAAAAATCTCGTATACGATATGATGTATATGGATAACGGGGGATACTCCACAGATAATTTGCATGATTTGAAATGGTCGTATGAATTGCTACCTCAAATATTCGCAGACTACAAATTTCCTTTACAGCAGTTCCTGACAAACTCTTCAGATTTGCAAAGCAAAATCGATATGGACGAAAGTAAAGCCACGGAGAACGAGGTAAAGTTGCTTGGAATGCTTTGGGATAGGAATGAAGACTCGTTGAAACCTGTTTCTTTCAAGCTTAACCGAAAGGCTGATACTAAGCGTAAAATTCTGAAGACCATTAATCAGAACTATGACGTATTCGGGATTTACTGTCCTGTCCTGAATAGAGCTAAGCTTTTCCTTCACAAATTACAGTGCAACAAATCCCTGGGATGGGATACAAAGTTTTCGGATGTCGAGTTGAAGGAATGGTCCAATATTGCCAGACAAGTGAACACTGCTGAAAGCCCTGCGGTGCCTAGGTCTGTTGGTACAAGATCTAGTGAATTTTCACTGGTAGCATTCACGGATGCCTCAAAAATCCTTTACGGGTATGTGATTTACATCAGGGAGGATTCTACTAACAGAACTACTTTGCTTTCGAGTAAATCGAAAATTGTAAGCAGTAAATTGAAAACTAAAACTATTCCTGTTTTGGAGCTAACGGCACTAGCTTTAGGAGTCCAAGCTCTTGTTGAATGGTGGAAGGACTTAAGCGGGCCTTCAACTGTAATCCCAGTGAAAATCCATTCTTTGTATCTTTTCACGGACAGCATGGTCATTTTACACTGGTTAAAATCTTATTCCATAGACTTTGCAAAAATGCAGAAAAGAAATGTATTTACAATGAATAAGTTGCGGACTATCGAAAATTTGTGTTTAGAAAGAGAGGTTTCGTTTCATTTCACCGCTGGACGAAACAATCCCGCAGATTTTGTTAGCAGGATTGCTAGTGCTAAGCAACTGAAGAAATCTAATTATTTTTCAGGACCTTCCTTCATCACTGATGACCCATCAGCGGAGTTTACCATCACCCTGCCAAATCCCCTGTCTAGGGATGCGGCAGAGTCTCCTGCAGCTGCGATTAATCTCCTTACGGATACAGGTAATGCAAGCGATGCTGAAGCAAGGACGCGTTGTGGCGAGTCCTTGCCCATTAAATGTCAGCACCCCATACCACTAGATAGATACGCGAGCTTGTGTAAACTTGTGCGCATGACGAGAGTTTATTTGAAATTTTTCAGCTACTTGAAATGGAAGGTTTCGTGTACCAAAGGCAACTCAAGGGAATTCAGGTCTTACGAGGTAAAAACTAATTTTTATGCTCGGGCATTAACTGCAATTATTCGCATTGAGCAGGAAATGCTGTTTTCCGATGTTCGCGCTTACCTAGCTAGTTCCGCGAAAACTCTGAGAAAGCTTCCACCCCTCGTGTCCAAACTAAATGTTTTTATTGACTCGTATGGTTTGCTTAGGGTGAAGTCGAAGTTCCCGGATGTAGGTCCCAGAGAACACCCTATTTTATTGCCTAGAGATAGCGAATTGACCAAAAAGATAATCGAAGAGGTGCACGTGAAGACTTTGCACTCAGGAGTGTATGCTGTTCTGAGAGAATTAAGAAAAACGTATATTTTTATTCACCCCTTTTCGACTGTTCGGAGGGTTTTGCGAAAATGCATTGCCTGTCGTAGGTTGAACGAAAAACCTATTCAGCTAAACCAGAATGCATATAGAGAATTCAGAACTTCTCCTCCAGCTAGACCGTTTTCATCACTTTTTCTGGACTACATGGGTCCTTGGACGGTGAAGGTTGGGGAGAAAAAGCAAAAGGTCTACGTACTTGTAATAACGTGTCTTTGGAGCCGCGCTATTAACATGAAGGTTTGTTTGAGCGCTGATACCAGAAATTTTTTGAAGGCACTGCAGCATCACGTCTTTGAATATGGGATTTTTAAGAGTTGCGTTGCTGATTTGGGTAGCCAAATCACTGCAGGCTTCAACGTTTTACGATCGTTCCTTGACGATCACGAAACTGCTAAATATTTTGAAGAGCATGGAATAGGCCGGCTTGCTCTAGACCAGTACTGCAAGGGGAATCGCGCATTAGGTTCCCTTGTCGAGTCGTGCGTAAAGGCGACTAAACGCTTGATATTCAAAGCTATAAAGAAGAATGTTCTATGCGTTTTTGATTTTCAGTTCGTGATAGCGAAGGTTGTTCATTTTGTCAATAGAAGGCCGATAGCTTTTAAGGAATCGTTGCGCTCCACAGACTTGAACTTCGAAACTCCTTTAACACCGGAGATTTTGATTCATGGTTTTGAGTTACCATCCGTCAATATTGTGCCAGATCTGCACTATCAGGAAGAAGATCCAGAGTACGAACCCGATTCATTGGATGGCATTAGAGCGAACTTTTCCCAGCTGGCAAAAATTCTTTCAAATTTGAAGGATGCGTATCATTCAGAATTTTTGGCAACACTTGTCCATCAAGCGACTAACGCTAAAGAAAGGTATAGACCTAAAAAGCATGTTCATCTGCGACCTGGGGATATTGTCTTGTTGACAGACAAGTTTTTGAAACAAAGTTCGTATCCTCTTGGTCGTGTCATCAAAACCGAGGTTAATTCCTTGGGAGAGGTTACAGCCGCACATGTGCGAAAGAGCACCGGCGAGATAGTTTATCGTCATTCCACTTCATTGATCTTACTCCTTTCTGATTGCTCAGATGGGACGAGTGGCGATGCTGAACCTTCCAACGTCGCTGGAGATTCTCCTGTTCGGCGCTTTGTCCATAGAACGGCAGCCAAGGTGGCTAAAGCTAAAATTAGTTCTCTGGCTCAGGAGGATTGTATATAGTTGTTGTATTTTTCAGAGTTTTCTAACCATTTTATCCATTCGCCTTCTTTTTTCTTCGAAGGCGAATCCCCGGCGGGGAGTATAGAGAATGACTGTGTTTTGTGTGCAAAGGCTTTTAAAATGAATAATAAAATCCAAAAATGTATGCTTTTAAAAGTTAATAGTTAATAAAGTTATTTTTATAATGCCAGCTCTCGTGCGATCTCAGTAGCTCTCAGGTTTGACCCTTTACTTGGCACGAGAGCTGACTTCGCTAATATATCGCTCAGCTCCCACAGATCACTTGACCTTCACACTGTGCGCACGTTTTCTGTTGAGCTGCTGCGTCTTACGTTGCCTGGCCTATTTACCCAATCCTCGGTGGCTTGCGCGACTCTTCGGGCTTCGCTTCGTCGACGGGTTTCCTTCGGGGACTTGGAGCGCGACGGACTGGCTGCGCCCCCCCGAGACGCGACAGTTTGCTGCCGAGCTGTGGCCTCTCCACCTGCTCTGCGCACCAACTTGGGAAGGCGTCGAGGCTCTGCGGAGGTTGGTCGACCGATAGCTTGCTGGAGTCGATTTTCGAGAGCTGGTAGATTGGACGCATCGTCTTGCCCGTTTTCCTTGTCTTATTCTTATTGGCTAAAGGATAATCAGATTAAGCATTCCACTAAATCTTTACATTTAACGACGTTACTTTATTTTGACTTACATTTAACTTTGGCGAGATTACAACTATACCTCTTATAAGATAGCCTGGCTTTGCATACATTACATTCAGTCATTTCTCTGAGCAGCGATAGCCGCTGTGTTTGGCGCGGCGAAGTCCTGGAGCACCCCACGGACCAGTTGTCTGCGAGGGCCTGGCACGAGGCTCCTCTCCTCTTGTCTCCAAGAGGCGCAAGAAAATTATCGTCAAAACCAAATCATCCGTTTCCAAGACTATTAAATTAAACTCATTTGAACTTTATTTACTCTCACAGTAAATGATTTCTTCGGCTGCAGCCTCGTTTTAAACTTACCTTTGTTGCTCAAAGTATTGCACAACTCTAGAAATCTTTTATTCCCTTTTGTGTTTTTCTAGAATAAATTACTGAATCAAAATTATCGGTTTGGTAGTAAGCACATGTATCACGATTAAATACAACGTAGCTAGGTGTTTCGCCTAAAGTAGAATTCAATGAGTTATTCAATGCATTCTCAACAACTTCTAGTAAATGATCCCACTCTGCATGAGCAAGCGTGTTTACATACAATTTTAACAAGTTCGTAATCTTCTTGTTATTACGCTCCACAATAGCGTTAGAATGTGGACTGTACGCCAAAACTTCCCTTTTAGCAATAGCGTGTATTTTGGCGAACTGTTTTACCGCCATTGATTTAAATTCGAAGGCGTTATTTGAGATGAGAGTTTTCGGGTAGCCTAACAACGAGAAGCAATTACTCAAACATGAAATTATTGTTTCTGTACGTCGATTAGATATTGCATACAACCTGCAAAATCTGGAGAAAAGGTCGATGATGACCAATATGTGTTTATTCCCCCTCTCCGTAATTTTCAGTGGTCCAAGAAGGTCCATTGATACAACTTCAAATGGCTCTTTAGCTATCGGAGCTGTCAAAATTTTAATTGGCACAAAAGGTCTTGCTTTAATTAGTTTGCACACTTCACAATCCTTTACAAATTTTCGCACAATTGTTTTTTCCAAATGATTGTAATACTTCAGCTTAAACTTGAACAACGTATGAACGTCGTCCGTGTGGTACATGCTGTGGATTGCTAAAATAGCTTTCCCCATCAATGAGTTAGGTACGACTGCTGTAAGAATTGTACTAGGCCTATTGTCAATCTCTCTACGTTGATACAGAATGTCATTTAGAATTAAAAATTTTTGTAGGTCTGGAATATTCGAAATACTGTCATGCAGTAAAGCGTTTTTAACTTTAATGCAGAATGCGTCCTTGTTCTGTTCGTCGATAAATTCTTAAATCGTCCAAGAAATCTCAGTCTCTTTCGGTACATAACTGACCAGCTTGGGACGAGCGTCTTTGTCTGCGTCAACACTGTCTCCATGCGGCGGGTCAACCACCTCGTTATTCGTCATGCGTGCGTGCGTGAGTTTTTTCCGTGATCGTGTCTCCACAATACATACTTCTGATTCAAATGCGGATTCCAAATCATCACAACGATTTAGTTCTTTAAGGTTTAATTTCTCGTTATTTATAGGTAATCTGCTTAAATAATCTGCTACAACATTTTCTTTACCAGGTAGATATTTTACGACTGGATCGAACGCATGAACACTAATACACCACCGCGCCATATTGGTATCCTCAGGTAGTTTTTTTAGTGAAAAGCGGCGCCAAAGGTTTATGATCTGAATATACCCGGACGGGGTATCCAGTTATTAAATATTTGAAATATTTTAATGCAGAAAAAATTGCGAAGAACTCTTTCTTGGTAGTAGAATATCTTCGCTGGCTCGAATTTAAATTTTTACTATAATAAGCCACAGGTCTTAGAATTTTATCGCTTGAATCATCTGTCTGCATTAGTACTGCTCCAATCCCTGAATTAGATGCATCAGTAAAAACATGGAAGTCTTTAGTATAGTCAGGATGTCTTAAAACTGTGTCTGAAATCAGGGCTGATTTCATAAAGTCAAAGCTCTTCTGGCACGCGTCTGTCCAAACATAGTCAACATTCTTCCTTAAAAGATCGTATAAGGGATTCGCTACCTCAGCAAAATTTGGTAAAAAATTACTGAAATAATTGGCTAGCCCCAGGAACTGTTGTAATTCCTTCACATTACTAGGAGCTCGGCAATCTTGCAATTTCTGAGAATATTTACATTTAATACCATCGGCGGCGATGATGTGGCCTAAATATTCCAACTCTTTTTTGAAAAAATTACATTTCTCGAGCTTTAATGACAAATTTCCGGATCGAAGCATCGTAAGGACGCTTTCTATATCCGTTAAATGCTGATCTTTATTTTTGGAAAAAAACAATATATCGTCTAGGAAGACGAATGCAAGTTTACCCAAAATGGGTGCAAGGGCAGAGGTCATTACTCTTTGAAACACGCCCGGTGAGGTCGAAAGACCAAACGGGACACGACAAAAATGAAATTTACGGTAGTTGATGCTGAAGGCAGTATACTTTCTACTCTCTTTTTCTAGTTCTATCTGATGAAACGCCGAACGGAGATCCAGGTTAGAAAACCAGGCGTTACCTCCCAAGGTCGATAAAATTTCGTCAATACGGGGTATTGGATATGAATGTTTTATAATGATCTTATTCAAGGCACGGAAATCAATTACGGGACGAAGGTCCCCGCCTTTTTTCTTAACTACGATAACAGGAAAATTAAAGTCTGAGCTAGACTCTTCAATTATTTATCCCCTGCGAGAACATATCATCTGTAATTTTCAACACCTCTTCTTGGTATTTGTGAGGTATACGATAAGGAGCTAAATTTAGTACCGGTGCATCCGGTTTCAACTGAATTTGGTGCTTCATAATATTCGTAACACCTATCGTCTCTCCTTCAAGTGTAACTACATCACGGAACTTATTCAACAAATTAACTAAAGGTACTTGTATGTCTTTTTCACTACATGAAATGTCCTTTTCCGTCAAAACACGTCTTACCTCTTGCTCTCCAACTTTTGACACACCTACTTCTGCTACTGCTTCTGCACCTTCTTGTGCATTAACTCCTAACTCCTCGTTATCAACGAGAATTTCACGTCCACCACGAGTATCAGCGTCCAAACCAAGTTTTCTTTCAACCATGGCTTTTTTTCCACCACCAGCCGAAACAACCTGTATCGTATCTGACACCGCGACAGAATTTACTTCAACATTATGAGCGTCTCTGAGTGCTGTTTCAACACTTGTTAAATACATCTCGCTCTCAATATCATCTGCTGCTATTAGTTCAACATTGCACAGCATAGTATTCTCAGACAAATACACAGGCTCTTCACTTGAATTCAGAATCATAACCGGCACCACGCCGTCTTTATCAACTCGAACAATTGAGTCTGCTATAAAAGCGCCATTTTCGAGGCATCTTTTTGTAATTATATACTCTCCTGGAGTTGCCTTCTTAAGGAAGCCATACACAATCTTTAGCGAGTTACCGGGCACCTCCACTTGAGGGCAATGAACTATTAATTGCCTCGGACTCCTCTGTGACGTCTCAGCCACAGCAGTGATTTTTTCCTTTTCTCTGCAGTTATTTTTCTCTGACAGGTAACTGACTCTGTCTCTCTTTCTCGCAACAGCAACATCCGAAATCAAACAGTCGCTGTTCACAATTTTTTTCATCACTATTTCTCTGCTTAAAACTGGCTCCATGTTTAATTTACAAAAGGGAATTGAGATACCATCCCAAAGAAGTGTTCTATCTTTAAAATTAATTACCGCGTCTTTCAAAACGTCACGGCCCAAAATCAGGTCATAGTTGAATTTGGCCTCCTTTACGATCAGTGCACTTGTTTTAATTATTTTGCCAGTGCCTGGTATTGCAATAGACAATTCCACCTCACCACTTACGTTACTTTTACCATTTATGCCCTTAACTGTCAAACGACTCGGTTTAACTTCTTCGTTCAAATTTTTCACTTGCCTGTAACTGATTAGGCATTTTTCTGACCCGCTATCGAGCAACGCACTTAAATACTGATCGTTGTTCTTAATGATTATAGTTGGCTTATTGCAATCCTTAAATGCAACTAATCCAGCATTTTTGTTAAAATTTTTCACAACGCTTACTGAAAAATATGATTCAACTGCATTGCCTTGATCTTGCCTATCCGTAAGCTTTTCGTCCGACAACAAACTGTACCTATTTTTACAGTTAAATACGGGATCAATGAAAGATTTGGTTGTTTCGGTGGTATCTGGAATTTCGGTCACGGCTGTAAGATTAACGAGGGTACGACCAACCTCGGGCTCATTCAAATTCACGTTCTCCCTACTACCTCTACCTGTTCCTAGTTTTCTCGTAAAAAATCGCCTGAATCGGCTTCCGCCCAATGAACTTCACTCTTACCACGGCTTGTGCTACCTCTACCGCGTAAATACGCCTTATAATTCCGTACTTCTGTTCCTGTTGCTCGACAATTTTTTACCACATGAGTTCCACCGCAAGCGAAACAACCTCTCGGGAACTGATCTCTCTTGGGTCTGCACTCGAAATGTCCTACCATCGAACACGAATTACAAAATGGAAACCCTTGTTTTTTCGTTCCTGAATGTCCTGAAAACTGACCAGCACCGGAACTTTTATTGTCTGTTTTTACCATGTTATATTCCATAGAACCAATTGCTCGGTCACCTACGTAACTACTAAATTCTCTCGCCCTACCACGAGGATTTTTTAACCAGGGCCTAGGAGTGATCCTACGTACTCCTGAACGGTAGTTCCTACGGTAATTTGCTACACTTCCGTAGAACACATCACTCTCCGGAAACTGAACTGGCGCATCAATGCCTTCGTCAAACTCACTGGCTATATCACCTACATAGCTCTCACTTTCGTTTCTGCTTGGAAATTGTGACACAAGAATCTGTTTGGTTTCCGCCTGACCTCTGACGGCTGAAATTAACCTCGCCAATAGCTCCTCAGCTGTGCTGAATTGGTGTTCGAAAATTTTTCTAGCGAACGACTCATCTAATAACGGACCAAGAACTGTTAATGCTAGACTGTAGGACACGCTGTCACCTACAAATTTTTTTAACTGTTCCTGCGTTGCGCAGGACTGAAAATACGGGTGCCTTTGCCACCCCAGTGAGGTTGAAGTCAAAATACTCTCAGTAAGCTTTCGTATCTTTGAAAACGCCGTGACCAACTGCGCAGCTAAAGCGTTATTTTTGATCAGTTGCAATTCATTTAAATCACAGGCAAGGGCGTGAATACTTTTTTCTCCGCGACAAACGTAAATGTCCTCGAGAATTTTTACTACTTGATCGAATGTATAATTTAAATCTGCGTTGACAAGTTTGGTTACAACTGCGTTGAAATCACCCACGTTCTTATTAGCTGATCTTACAAGGAATTCCTTGCGTCTCTGGTCGCTCGTCGCGTCTGGAAGTAACGTCATATAAGCCTTCAGGTTCTGTATATGTGTCGAGAACGACTTATTTTCTAGGAACTCCGCCTCATTATGGCGTCTTCTACCACGAAAAATTGGCAGTTCAGCATTAGTCATTATCGTCCCAACACTAGGCATATTAATATGTGCTGCGATGTCACGCGCAAGTTGAGTACCTGCGGCATTACTACCCGCACTAGCCGTTCCTGCCCCTGTACTAGTCGTAGGAGTCGTCATTGTTGTAACTTCTGTCACACTAGTTACTCTCGGCTTACTAATCCGTCCGTATTTTGTCACTGTGGGATCTGTCCTTAGAACCTCGTCACTGTCCGAACTCTCAGACATCAATCTTACTTCCCAGAAGAAATTCAAAAATTTCCCTATTCACAATCAAGGGTATGCAATTAATGTAATGCAATTAATGTCGCAACTCGCAACACAAAAAAAGAAAAAACACATCTAATTTCAACCACGATACACAGAAATTAAATAATAGTACATGCAATAATCTCAATAATAGCAAAAATAGTAATAAAAACACACACAGCAATACTCTCGATAAGAGCAATAATAGCGTCACTTATCCCTAAAAATAAACCCCCTCAAACACCACAATCAGAGCCAGTCTTGATGTCTTATCAACACTATCGTGCAAGTGACGGCGCTTCTCACGCTAAGGCATAAAAAAAAATTAGCTGCTTCACAGCAAAGTGAATTTCTTTCGAAATTAGGGCTCCAAATAATCAAAATCAAGGTGTTTAGATACTTCTACTAACTCTGCTACTCAAAAACAGTAAGATAGTAAACTTACTCTAGTGATTGAAGGTAAACAGGTGGTTAAACTGCTAAATCCAGAACGGTCTGACGCGGAGCGTCTTCCACAACGTCCACAAAACAACTGCTGGTGCTGGGTACTACAGTACGCTACCGCATCACCGCGGAACCTAAGTCCAGATGCAGTAAATGCAAACAAAAAATATAGCCTGCATAGCGACAGAGGCTCGCTCGCACCTAGAGACAAAAAAAAAATTTCAATAAAACTTAACTGCAAATAGAATGTCGTCTGCAAGCACGTCGCTTGATGCTGGAGATATGCTGCTGCTGCTGGTGCTCGTTTTTGAAGGATGAATTTGTTGATGCAGATGAATTTAATACGCCGTGTAGGATAACTTCTGATTTCGTCGCACAATATGGTACACCTTTAATTTCTGCTTCAGTTTATAATGTAGGTGACACTTAATGTAGCACTGGATGATTTACAAAATTGTTCTTTTAATCAATATTCGCTGCTGGGAATGCGGAGATTTTCACTTCGAAGACTACCTCGATCTCGGCTCCGGATTCATTTACAAGGATCCTGGTACGAAGTGGTGAGTCAAGATTTAGGAAGACTGTGAATTGTGCGTAAGCTTCTTGCAACACTTCCTTAGGTATTCTAATCCCGAAAACGAACACTGATTCTTGTGGTTGCCACACTTGATTATCCGTTCCATTACACATTTGAGATTTAATACTGTTCTAAGTGATCAGTTCTTGGACACTTCTGATCTTCTCAATTAAATATACACGTGTACGTGAGTTCAGATCACCACATACTTGGGTCACCAATATACCGTGGAGGTTAGTAATCACAAGGGTTACTTGGCGGTAAGTTTACTGGGGTACCAGATATCATTGGTACAGGAAGAAACGGGGAAGAATGAGCGCCACAACTTGGCACTCACAGCTTATATAGGCTACGAGGCATCCAGATATGACTACAGACATGTGGACATGTGCGGCAACGCCGGCACATAGGTACGGTGCTGGTGTAGGTATGGTGCTGGTGTAGGGGTGGTGCTGGTGTAGGTACGGTGCTGGTGTAGGTACGGTGCTGGTGTAGGTACGGTGCTGGTGTAACACCACGTCGGATAGAACCCACCACCTACCCCCCCCACCTCCCCAACACTCACCCGCTGCATACGCGCTGGGGAGGTCATGTTTGGTTCGGGTAGCTGTGAGTTGCTTGGGGAATGATAATTACGAAAATATCGTACAAATAAAAATAACAGCAATTACTGCATTACTGCTGTAAATAAGATGACACAGAAATCAACAGTAAAATTTCTTCCCACTCATAATGCCCTACCCCAGAACATGGAGGTTGGTGATCCTAAAGCGGACGTCCTAAACCTGGAGTAGCGGATGTTCTAAACCTGGAATAGCGAATGTCCTAAATCTGGAGTAGCGGATGTCCCAAACCTGGAGTAGCGGATGTCCTAAACCTGGAGTAGCGGATGTCCTAAACCTGGAGGAGCGGATGTCCTAAACCTGGAGTAGCGGATGTCCTAAACCTAGAGTAGCGGATGTCCTAAACCTGGAGGAGCGGATGTCCTAAACCTGGAGGAGCGGATGTCCTAAACCTGGAGTAGCGGATGTCCCAAACCTGGAGTAGCGGATGTCCTAAGCCTGGAGGAGCGGATGTCCTAAACCTGGAGTCGCGGATGTCCTAAACCTGGAGTAGCGGATGTCCCAAACCTGGGTTCAAGTATCACAAGGGCACCAATAAATACACCGCTAAACAACACTGATCATGATTGAGCGAAATGATAGGTTCGGGTGATGAGAAGGGAAAAAAGTTTTTTAAAATATCATATTTTAAACACAAATCAAATTCCCATAGTTAGTCTTCGAAAACGTAAAATAGTTATTTCAATGCCGCAAGGGCAATTTTGATGTCACATGACTCAAATTTTCACTAAATGATATAATGAACAATTGGCATGCGATATTGAATTATATTGATGACATTAATGCTTATGAGTTGTTAAATTAAGTGGTGCAAGTTTAAGCATTTTGATGATGTCAATTTCGAATGAACAAATTCTGATGACCCGCTTGTCAGATATCTATAATTGTGTGTAAGAGGTAAGAGAGTAAGAGGTAAGAGAGTAAGAGCGTTTCTTCTTGGTGGTGCGTCCTGGACCGGTGGGTGTTTGTCACTAGTTACTATGCTGCAGGTGTCGTTGTCTGCCACTAGTTACTGCGTCTGCAGGTGTTGTTGTCTGCCACTAGTTACTGCGTCTGTAGCTGTTGTTGTCTGCCACTAGTTACTGCCTCTGCAGGTGTTGTTATCTGCCACTAGTTACTTCTTCTGTAGCTGTTGTTGTCTGCCACTAGTTTCTGCGTTTGCAGGTGTTGTGTTCGCAGCAATAGTATCACAGCCAACTAACATGTAGACAAACCATCAGCTCACACGCCTCACTGCCTACGGCCAAACGCTGCATGTGGCACATCAAGGCAGCAGCTGCACAGAACACGGCGGCGCGATGGCAGAGACCGACCCCAGATTTGTATTCGGGACGTCAAGAAGCCAAAGCAACGGCCTCACTCCAGCATGCGCACCAATACACTCACCTATACTTCATAGATGTTAATATTACACTCCAATATGCCGCTAACGGCTGCAAAGATAGATGATAAGCAAGTGGTCTCCGACCTTGGGCTAAGGTGGCAATTTGTTTTTATCCGTATGACTTTGTTAAATATAAATTCGATAGCTGGAAATTAATGCATGGTTGATATAGAAAACTCTGATATTAAAAAATTTCTTCTTCGTAGAGTAACTAAAAACTCATTTTGCTCACATTTTTCATCCCATTTCAATATTAATACCCACGAAATCTGTGCAAGAAAAATCAGAAGATTAATGGCTGACTGAATTATTTTATTATTTAGTCATCAAAATAAGAATCAAGGAATTTTTAACACTAAGTTTTAATTCCATTGAAATCAATATGTTAATCCCTTTTGTTGCACTACTGGCATTATTCTCATTTTTAAATTTTCATAGTGGGTCGAAATCAATACATCGCCGTTTCCTTGTTACTATATACGTTAAGACATCAGTTGTTATGGTGCTGGTGTAGGTACGGTGCTGGTGTAGGTACGGTGCTGGTGTAGGTACGGTGCTGGTGTAGGTACGGTGCTGGTGTAGGTACGGTGCTGGTGTAGGTACGGTGCTGGTGTAGGTCTGGTGCTGGTGTAGGTCCGGTGCTGGTGTAGGTCTGGTGCTGGTGTAGGTACGGTGCTGGTGTAGGCACGGTGCTGGTGTAGGTACGGTGCTGGTGTAGGTACGGTGCTGGTGTAGGTACGGTGCTGGTGTAGGTACGGTGCTGGTGTAGGTACGGTGCTGGTGTAGGTACGGTGCTGGTGTAGGTACGGTGCTGGTGTAGGTACGGTGCTGGTGTAGGTACGGTGCTGGTGTAGGTACGGTGCTGGTGTAGGTACGGTGCTGGTGTAGGTACGGTGCTGGTGTAGGTGCGGTGCTGGTGTAGGTCTGGTGCTGGTGTAGGTCCGGTGCTGGTGTAGGTACAGTGCTGGTTTATAATTACACATTGAGCAGATAAAATGGGTTCGAAGCAGCCGCTAAAATGTTAACACCGTCTAATTTCTTTGGAAGATAGCATGTTTCATCACGGGATCATGAGCCTGAGTGAGAAGGAGCAGCAAGAGGACGGTCAGTGCGACATCACCTGCCGGGATCTACCACGAGAGCCTGACATGTTCGTGTTGCAGAGTGTGCCGGCTGCAGTTATCGCACGAACCCTCTTGCTACTTCTTCTCAAAGAATAGTGTGGGAAAATTCTTTATGGTAACGATAATATTACGAGAATGTAATGTTTGTTTGCGTTCTCATGGAGTGGAAAATATATTTCACGCTGATTATGTGACTTTTTGTGAGCCCCATCGATGTGTTGAGTGTTGTTTCCTGTTGCCCCTATCGTTATTTTTCTATATGATCTGATGCATTGCTATTTCAGCCTAAAGTTGTTATTGCCTGCGGTTAAATAAAGCTTTTTTATTTAACGAACGCATTGGTGGCACGGCATGTTGTTGGTGCGCTAGACGTAAATGGCAAGTATTGATATCAGCATGTCTATTGTGGCATAAATCAGCATGCCAATTGTAGCATTAATCAGCATGTCTATTGTAGCATAAATCAGCATGTCTATAGGAGATCGCATCAGCAAAATAATCCATTAATCTGGCCATGAATCCGCTTGGCTGTAAAATGAATTAGAGAGTGACAAAATTAGCAATTTACCCCAAAATATTTGGAGAAGCATCTTGCTCCAATTGATCCTCATAAAGTGGATTGTGAAGTGAGCAACCCACCCTCATACATGGCCGACGCCTACATCTGGGTCCCGCAGTGAAGTTTACAAATTTGCTATGCGTCTAATAAAGTGTCTCTCTCAAAAGCTGAGTCGTTTGTGAATGTCTGCGTTAATACTTGATACTCAGGATCTTTTGTGTCTTTATTTTCCTTTGTAAGTTAGGAAGAATAGATGAGATGATGAGTCTGTTTACAAATGATATTGAATGCTTAACCTTGAATATACGGCTCTGGCTTCACGCTTATAGAATATAATTAATTCACCATAATGAGATTTAACAGATAATGGATTTATATGAAATAACAACATTGTTGTGCCCAAATGCCTCTAGGCATTTAGGTAGTCTTCGAAGCTGATGGTAGTCATATAATCCATAAAAGAATATGATATGGTCGAATGAACGCCAATTCCGATATACGATACATCACATTGAGATAATTTACGGAGAGCTTTGACAATAATGCGACTTAAGTACGATTATCAGGAGGAGGTCATTGTAAATTACAATAGAGTGGCATTTGTGCAATGAAAACTACCATAACAATCTGCCACTAGCTACTGCGTCTGCAGGTGTTGTTGTCTGCCACTAGTTACTGCGTCTGCAGGTGTTGCCTGCCACTAGTTACTGCGTCTGCAGGTGTTGTGTTCACGGCACCTGTTCACGGCGTGATGGCAGACACTGACTAACGGTTTGTGTTCGGGAAGTCGAGTTCTCACCTATCGCCTAACTCAAGTAATCAGCTTTCTACAACGCTTTTTTAACTTACCCGAAGATGTCGATCACGGTAAAAAAGTAAACAATTACCAACTGACCAATTTCCATTGAAGGTCTACATCTAAGTGAGCCGCATTTGGCTATAAAAATACATCAACTGTATATAAAATTATCTAACCACCAAATTAGAATTGGGTGTGTTCCAGATCAATTTTAGAAATATGAATTCGACAACTGGATATACTTTTATCATGTGTACGTAAATCATTAACATAATTGAAAATTAAGTCTATTACAAGTTTCATGAGATTGTTTCTTGTTTCCATTTTCTATCATATTTCATAATTATTTCACACAAAATTGTTTAGTAAATTTTAGAATTCATGCCTAACTAAGTGATTTTGAAATTGAGCCATCAAAATTCATAAGGGGTAGTTCTTCACTTATGTTTCAAACCCACTCAACATCAACGCGACACCAGTGGAATTGAAACTATAGTAACTCAATACGACAATAATTCAGTGAGTCATGAGCAGCGGAAAAACTGTTTCTCAGATTTTGTGAGAAATAATACTAAAATACTATATAAATGCAAACAAAAATTAATTCGTTGACATTTGTCATAAACAGAATTTTCCATTTTGTTGATGTTTTGCATTAACATTTCCTACATTTCCACTTGTCGAATTCCTATCGATAAATTTAAGGGGACAAACCAATTATCTATTCACCCATGAAATGTGCCCAGCTCGGGCACTAAATATCTTCACAGCCAGCTGTCTCTCCTTACAGCGTATCGCATAGAGTGGGAAAAGGTGGCATAGTTGATGTTTTCTATACATACGACGGGGTACGAGGTGCATGAGAGCTGTTTGGTTGAGTAAGGCTTGAAGGCCTGAATTTCTTGATCCTTCACCAATTATTTTTCTATAATCTGACACTAATCGATAGAAAGACAAACGAGGGCGCTTCAACGTTTATTGTCACGTCGATGTAGCACACAGTCCATTCGAGAGCCACAACTCCAGCTATCTGCATCATAGCAGAACAAAGGGCAGCACACCTACACCGTAAGCGCCAGAGAATGCCAATAATGTCGTAATTTTATAAGATAAATAAGAGAACAGTTTCAAATTATTGAGTTGTTTGGTAATGATCGATCTGAAACAAACAATATATACTTAATGCGAGAAAGAAATAAAAGTTTAGAATACTATAGAAAGCTTTGAATTATCCATAATTATCGGAAAATGTTCATTCAATAATTTCAAAGGTTAGTTTTGAGACTAATCGAAGCGTACATGGAAAATACAAAAATATGATGCATATATCATAGCAGTGCTATCTAAAAGATATTCTATCATGACATCGAATGAAACCTATACACTGTTCACAAAATTCCATAAATCTAAGTCACAGTTTACAAAGTGGTCAACGAAGTGAAGATCACAAGCGTAGATGCTTACGCTTCGACATTGTTCTTTGTGTTCGTATATTAGAATGCAGGATAGCGCTTACAAGGCTATTGGTTGAGCTGTTTGACCTACTGAACACCAACCTGTGATTAGTTTCTGCCAGCACGCCGCCATTTTCCTACACATCTTACTGCCTGAATGTTCAAAATTGCATCGTCTAGCCATGAGTAATGAGACGTTTTGGCCGGTGATGGTGGGGATAATTGTTGGTTGACATCTATAGTACAGCTGACGCGAACACAACACCTGCAGACGCAGTAACTAGTGGTAGACAACAACACCTGCAGACGCAGTAACTAGAGGCAGACAACAACACCTGCAGACGCAGTAACTAGTGACAGACAACACCTGCAGACGCAGTAACTAGTGGTAGACAACAACACCTGCAGACGCAGTAACTAGAGGCAGACAACAACACCTGCAGACGCAGTAACTAGAGGCAGACAACAACACCTGCAGACGCAGTAAATAGTGGCAGACAACACCTGCAGACGCAGTAACTAGTGGCAGACAACACCTGCAGACGCAGTAACTAGAGGCAGACAACAACACCTGCAGACGCAGTAACTAGTGACAGACAACACCTGCAGACGCAGTAACTAGTGGCAGACAACAACACCTGCAGACGCAGTGACTAGTGGCAGACAACAACACCTGCAGACGCAGTAACTAGTGACAGACAACACCTGCAGACGCAGTAACTAGTGGCAGACAACACCTGCAGACGCAGTAACTAGAGGCAGACAACAACACCTGCAGACGCAGTAACTAGTGGCAGACAACACCTGCAGACGCAGTAAATAGAGGCAGACAACAACACCTGCAGACGCAGTAACTAGTGACAGACAACACCTACAGACGCAGTAACTAGTGGCAGACAACAACACCTGCAGACGCAGTAACTAGTGGCAGACAACAACACCTGCAGACGCAGTAACTAGTGACAGACAACACCTGCAGACGCAGTAACTAGTGGCAGACAACACCTGCAGACGCAGTAACTAGAGGCAGACAACAACACCTGCAGACGCAGTAACTAGAGGCAGACAACACCTGCAGACGCAGTAACTAGTGGCAGACAACACCTGCAGACGCAGTAACTAGAGGCAGACAACAACACCTGCAGACGCAGTAACTAGTGACAGACAACACCTGCAGACGCAGTAACTAGTGGCAGACAACAACACCTGCAGACGCAGTAACTAGTGGCAGACAACAACACCTGCAGGCGCAGTAACTAGTGGCAGACAACACCTGCAGACGCAGTATTTAGTGGCAGACAACAACACCTGCAGACGCAGTATTTAGTGGCAGACAACACCTGCAGACGCAGTATTTAGTGGCAGACAACAACACCTGCAGACGCAGTATTTAGTGGCAGACAACAACACCTGCAGGCGCAGTAACTAGTGGCAGACAACACCTGCAGACGCAGTAACTAGAGGCAGACAACAACACCTGCAGGCGCAGTAACTAGTGGCAGACAACACCTGCAGACGCAGTAACTAGTGGCAGACAACAACACCTGCAGACGCAGTAACTAGTGTCAGACAACAACACCACCAGTCCAAGACACACCAACACACACGCTACACTCCCCCTTGCTGCAGCGCACTCTAACTAACCTTGCTTGCTTACCGACATCGGCTATTGAAATAACTTACAATGCTACTAGTGGAGACTTCCTCTACGGACGACCTTGCCAAATCGTGATTTATTGATACAATTTATGTCGTGAACGGTAAAAATGTGAGGAATACATAATATCGCTGAACAAATGTTATATAAATGATTATTTTGATCCCTAAAATAGATGAGAATTACTTTTTCATTTCCTGATTAATTTTATATTGTGTAAGTCATGTGAATTCATTCACATTGGTTATGTTTTCTTAGTCACTTGTATTCAAATGCATTACCAAAATCAGACTGCCGAAACGAAGTAAACGCATTTTTTTTTCGTGTTTACCTCCGAATCTTTTGTTTTGATAATCAACATGGGGATTACGATCACCGTGTATGAATAGTAATTGAGGATCTCTTTGTTAAGGTATTTGAACGCGTTTTTCGCTTATGTTTCAGTGCAAGTGTGCACTAACGAAAGTGTTTTCCAGCTCAGCGTCACGAGGATTGTGTGCTCTGAGTTACTTCTATATAAATGCACTGACGCGATCAGATTACGCTTCGAAAGGAAGTCATTTTTGTTGTGCTTTCCTGTCAGTCATTTATTGTTTCTACATTTTACATGGGTATTACGATACCGATGCGTAATTATCAACTAAGGATGTTAATGTTAAGATGTTTTAAAAAACAATTTTAAACATTTCATGTTTCAACTCTGTTGGAAATAAACTTTATTTCTTTTCTTCTTTTTTTTAAACACACATCAAATTCCCATTGTCAGTCTTCGAAAACGTAAAACAGTTATTTCAATGCCGTAAGAGCAATTTTGATGTCACATGACTCAAATTTTCAGTAAATGATTTAGTGACCAATTGAAATGCGATGTTGAATCAATATGATGAGATTATTGTTTTTGAGTTGTTTAATTAAGTGGTGCAAGTTTTTGTATTTTGATGATGTCAATTTCGAATGACCAAATTCAGATGAGCCGCTTGTCAGATATCTATGATTATGTGTGATGTCAATAATTTTGGTGAGCAGATATCGGCTACTCTCATGTGCTCAAGTCAGGTAAGAGCGTCAGGTAAGAGTCAGGTAAGAGCGGATCAGTGTCCTCTGAGACTCCATATGGTGAGGATGTGCGATGCGCTCGCTCCGCTCGCTCCGAAACAAAGTGCCTATTGTTAGAAAGAATGTACTTCTAGCCTGAATGGGTACCCTCTCTCGCCATGAGGATTCAAATGTGATATCAACATATAAATCATCAAACTAAGAATATCATATTCCCTCATAAAGTGTGAAGGGGTTCAACCCTCGTTTATACAAGAAAGCCAACTCTCTAAACCTACAAGATGGGACCGAGGAAGCAACGCAACAACATCAGCAGCTGCAATAACAGCTGTGAATATCAACCAAAGTTTGGTCAATATCCTGATGTGTCTAGCCTAACGCAAGACTGCAAAGAAGTGGTATCTGTTCTAATAAAATATTTCGACTCAGTGATGACAAAATTTAATAGTGATATTGACGAAATGAAAAGTGAAATAAGCGACCTTAAAACACTATCTGAAACAATAGCAGGAAAAGAAGCAGAACACAAACAAATTATTGAAGAGCAGAATGAAAAAATACAAAGCTTGGAGTCACGTCTCGATCGCTTGGAAAAAAATGATCAGCGTTGAGACCTGGAAGATAGAAAATGTACTCTCGTCATTTCCGGGGGGGAACTACCTCATTCACACAACAACGAAAATTGCAAAGAAACAGTTTGCAAAATTCTGAAGGACATCAACATCGACCTCAGTGATGCTGACATCACGTCAGCTAACAGAATGGGAAGAAAACCACTAAGTGGAAACGAGGATCGAAGAAACATCGCTTTCGAACTGAAACATTACAACAAAAAACGTGAAATTCTCTCTGCCTGCCGAGTAAATAAACCAACGTTCTATATAAATGAATATCTAATACCTTCACGAGCCAAGATCATGTACACTTTGAGAGTAGCCAAGAGAAATTTCCCGGAAAAAATCGGAACCCCGAGGACCCAAGATGGAAACATCTTCGCATTCATCCCTGGACAACCGGACTCGAGACGTCAGATTAACACGCCAGAAGAGCTCGACCAATACCTGATGCGGCAACTGGATAAATCATCGAATCAGGTCTTGGGTGTTCACCTCAATTAGGTATCAAAACATGTACCTGTGTCAAATTATATACTCGTATGCCAATAACGCCTAGAATTCTATAACTTTACACTAGATCTTCAAACTGCATAACTTCATGTCATGAATCAGTTCCAACCTCTAAAGATATATACGGCAGTTTTACCTCAATTTTGACAATCTTATGACAGATATATATGAACATTTATGACAACTGTATTGGAAATTGCAACAACACCACCAGCAATTTGTACCTACCAATATTATGATGGAATATTGATATCTACCTTGTTCACCTTTCCTCGTAAATTGTATGTAATTTTTAACCAACAAACTATTATTATGTGTAAAACATATTAGCTGATTAGATTATCATCGTCGCTAAATTTTTTCTATTTATTTTTATTTTTTTAAAACTTATTACCTGTTGTATGTGAACTTTGTAACAACGCCTTCAGCAATTTGTACGCATCAATTTTGCATATTGAACTCCAATATTAATCGCTCTTGGCTGAGTATTGAGTGTACCCACGAAGTCACGCTAGATTTCTTACTCTTTTCTATACTTTCTAAGCTAGTTTTTAGATAGATATATCCTTTTAATCTTGACTCTGTATTTCGTTTTAAGTTGTACAATAGTACTTACTGCCTACTGTTTACTAATTTTGAATGACTGATCACGCTGATATATTAGATGAAATCGACCCGG
Source organism: Morinoia aosen (assembly GCA_030386875.1). Lineage (NCBI taxonomy): Eukaryota > Metazoa > Arthropoda > Malacostraca > Amphipoda > Talitridae > Morinoia > Morinoia aosen. The sequence goes on along the minus strand of CM059576.1, from coordinate 103,645,519 downwards.
ATCTCAATCATTTGAACAGAATATTTCCAAACCTAAACGACTCTGAAAACTGCAGATATACTAATATATCAAAATTCAAAGAATCTATACGAATAACCCGGCAGGATTTTTCGCTACTGTGTTGGAACTGTAGGTCACTCTATCCAAAATTGGAAGAGATACAATGCACTATTACTGAACTTAAGTATACCTTAGATGTGATTAGCTTCACCGAAAGCTGGCTAGATGACTCGACCAAAGACATGATTAAATTTGAAAATTATCATAGTTACCATTCGCTACGAAAAAACAAGCGAGGCGGGGGCATCAGTACATACATTTCTAAGCACATGGATTCGAGAATCATAGCAAGTGCAACACTGAATCAGGATCATATAGAATTATTATTCGTAGAACTGTCTAGAGATGGCAAACGAATTGTGCTTGGAACGGTGTATAGGCCGCCTACAGCCTGTCCTATATCCTTCCTTAATGAGCTTAATCGAATTATTTCTCAGTTCAACAGGTCCTTCTACAATGACATAATAATATGCGGTGACTTCAACTATGATTTGCTGAAACATGAAAGCTATGAACCAATCTCTAATTTCTTAAATGCATTTCATTCTAAATCTTTCCTTCCGATCATCACAAAGCCAACACGAATAACCTCAGAATGTGCCACGCTGCTTGACAATATCTTTATGACAGACCCAAGTGATTTTCTTGCTGGAATAATTACTTCTGACCTATCAGATCATTTTCCAGTTTTTCTTATTAAGAAAAATGTCTATCTTGCGTGCACCAAAGCACGGGCTAAAACTTACTCATATCGTAAAATAAACGAATCAAATTTAGAAGAAATGCGCACCGTTCTAGAAGATTTAATGCCAACATTGCACATCACCCAACAAAACAATAATGCAAGGAGCATTGATGAATCAGTAGTAAAGTTGACTGAAACTATAATGAACGCATACAATCAGTGTTGCCCAATTGTAACTCGTACAGTTACCCCGAAAAATAAACAAAAGCCCTGGATTACTAGAGACATCGTGATAAATATAAAGAAACGCCAAGCGTACCTAGCCCTCCTTTGCGAAGGGCGAATATCTAGAGAAACATATAACCGATTCAGAAACTATGTGACAAACCAGATAAGAACATCAAAAAAGAGCTACTTTACCCTCAAGTTTACTCAATTCAAAGCTGACGTTAAAAAGACTTGGCGCCTCCTTAACTCTTGTTATAAACCGAATAACGCCGAAAAAAAGAAAATTGGATATATCACTCAAGATAATGTAAAATACCATGAGAAGAATGAAATTGCTAATCTCTTCAACAACTTCTTTGTAAACGTAGGGAAAACTATAGCCAATGGTATTCCAAGTGAACCTACTGATCACCTGGAATTTATGGATCATATTCGAGAACACAACTCTTTTTCTTTACGCCTACAAACTCCTCCGATGTAATTGCGTGCATAAACAACATGAAAAATAAATCGAGTGGGTTACAAACGTTTCCAACTAAAATACTTAAAATAATTGCTGATATTGTGGCCCCGCTGATATCCAATATTATTAACCAGTCTCTATTACTAGGCACTTTCCCGAACTCCCTCAAAGTTGCTAGAGTAACCCCTATCTTTAAAAATGGTGAAAAAACCTGTGTAAACAATTATCGACCTATCTCCATGTTACCAATTATTAGCAAGGTATTCGAGAAAATTGTGTATAAAAAAGTGTACTCTTACTTTGAACAAAAATCATTTCTCTATGATAAACAATACGGCTTTCGCTGTAAAAAATCAACAACACAGGCAATATTAAATCATTCACAATTCCTTTATTCTAATATAGATAACGGAAAGACTGTCTTCTCTGTATTTCTTGACTTTCGAAAGGCATTCGATTGTGTGGACCATAACATATTACTCTCGAAACTTCATTGTTATGGCATTCGTGGGGTTGCCCATGATTGGTTCAGATCATACCTAACAAATCGGAAGCAATACGTTGTCATTGACGACGCAAAATCGGACCCACAGAAAATTAGCCATGGAGTTCCACAAGGATCTGTTCTTGGGCCTCTCCTTTTTCTGATTTTTATCAATGATATTATTAAATCTACATCATTTTTTAAATTCATACTTTTTGCCGATGACAGTACGCTTTCTGCGGTCCTTCCGAACGAAAATCCCACTACGATTGCGGAGAGTATAAATAATGAACTCCATAAGGTTTCACTGTGGCTTAAAGCTAATAAAATAAGCCTCAATATCGATAAAACAAATTATATTACGTTCTCATACAAGAAAAATATATCTCTACCATCCATTAAAATTGGCGAAGGTGAAATCAAAGAAACCAACTCATGTAAATTTCTGGGCATCATAATAGATAAACATCTGACCTTCAAAGAGCACATCACTCATATTAGTTCTAAACTAGCCGGTTACCTCCGGTAACCGGCTAAGCTTAAGCCGGTTCAACCCGAGTATCGGGTTGTCCGACTTGCCTAAAAATAAAAAAAAATAAATAAATAAAAAATAAAAAAAGTAAAAAAAAAATAAAGAAAAAAAATAAAAAATAAAGAAAAAAATAAAAAAAAATTAAAAAAAAATGAAAAAAAAATAATAATATTTTTCAAATCTGATAGTTTTCTGCAAATATAGACACCAGTGGCTTCAATTTAATACCTCACTTGACCATATAGACTCAGCCAATTTTCTAAACGGACTCGCACAAATTTTGAGTTACTGAATTAAGTTTATAGATTATCAAAATCCATTGGAATCCTGAATAAAGTTAAAAATTTCCTGCCTGAAACAGCCTTACTAATGCTTTATCGAACGCTCATTTCACCATACCTGCAATACGGAATAGAAGCATGGCATGGAACTGATAAAAATAAAACCAATATAATTTTCACTCTGCAAAAAAGAGCCATCAGAGCGGTAAAGAACCTAGAATATAATGCTCACACAAATGATTCATTCAAAAATTTACAAATACTTAAACTCTCGGATCTCTACAAAATCTCCATCTGCAATTTCATCTACAAAACATTAGCTAATGATGGCGACAATAGCCTTCAACAGTTATTAACTGCGCAAACTGGTCATCACGACCATTTAACACGAAATAAAAGTAAATTCATGCTTCCTTATTATTCAAAGGCCCGCTCGCAACATAGTATACTATTCGTTGGAACTAAAACCTGGAACTCAATACCTGCGGAGATCCGTGAAAGTAATTCTTACAAGGTATTTAAAAGAAATCTTGAGTCTCACTTCTTATCAGAATACTAGTCGTGTAAGATCACCAAGTCAAATCCTGCCTCCTACATGTCTGGTCCTAATAATGCAATTTGCCATGAGTAATATCGCCGATTTTCAGTCTGCTCCCAAATCGTTATCGAATATACTGTTAAATATTGTCCATATGACCTATATTGTAAAATTAAACATCAATATCGAGTTCATTATCCTGTTGATCAGTCTAATGCGAAACTAGGCTAAGTGAATTAGGTTAAACATTATTGTACGCCCTAGATTAATGTAATGGTAGGATGCCCTAGAAGTCGCTGAACTTATTCGGGCCCACAGGTAGCTATACTCAACTCTGACCATTGTATTAGACTTAAGAAACATTCTACCTCTGTATCTCCTGTGGTAAATAAATTGTTTAAATTGTTTAAATTGTTTAAATTGTTTCTTCTTGGTGGTGCGTCCTGGACCGGTGGGTGTTTGTCACTAGTTACTATGCTGCAGGTGTTGTTGTCTGCCACTAGTTACTGCGTCTGCAGGTGTGTTCACGGCAGTTGTATCATAGTTAACTAATATTTTCATAATCAGCTAATATCTCATTGCCTACGGCTAAACGATGCAATTTTGTATATTCATAGAGTAAGCTGTATAGGAAAATTTCGGCGTGCTGGCCACAGATTTGTGTTCAGAAAGTCAAGTTTCGTAACCCAGATTACTCTAACTCGAACGAATATCTTTTTATAAGCTCCTTGAAGACTAGCAGAGACCACTCCTCTCGTAATGCTATTGCTCAACTGACATACCCATCGATCGAGGGAGTCTAACTTGCCTCTCAAGTTATTACAAGACCTCTTTAATTTTTCTTACCACCTTTCGTGAACTCGAAACAGTTGACGCTCATACTAATTAACCAAATATAATATTGTAAAGTTGAATAATGAACGTAAAACATTATTTATTTTTGAAAATTCAAATTTCACAAGATATGAATTCATACATTATTTGTTTTCAATGCTATTTATTCATTTCAAATTGAGCAAATTTCTTTTCAATGTGCATATGTTATTTTGGCAAACAACGGTAACTTATTCATTTTCTGGTAGAGTCATTCGACCACGCGAGAAATGTTCCGTAGGACAACATGCCGCCTCTCATTGTTGATGCTATTTGATTTATTCTCACTTTTTCTGTTTTTTCTGTTTAAGTCAGTTTTCTTACTTTTTTTACATGTTCATTGAAATGTTGGTGCTTGTGAATGTACAGAGCTAAATCCCTGTTCCTTCACCAGCACGATTACAACACCAGCACCATAACACCAGCACTATAACACCAGCACCATAACACCAGCCCCATAACACCAGCACCATAACACCAGCGCCATAACACCAGCACCATAACACCAGCACCATAACACCAGCACCATAACACCAGCACCATAACACCAGCGCCATAACACCAGCACCATAACACCAGCACCATAACACCAGCGCCATAACACCAGCACCATAACACCAGTGCCATAACACCAGCACCATAACACCAGCACCATAACACCAGCACCATAACACCACCACCATAACACCACCACCATAACACCACCACCTTAACACCACCACCATAACAACAAATACCACAACGTAACAATAAGAACAAAACGGTAATGTATTGATATTTACATTAATGTAAATGTAAGAAGCGATATAGCATCAACAGTGGAAGTCAGCATGTTGTTGTTCAGTGGAATTGAGAAGTACAATGAAAACTCATGCCATTTAATTCCGACGACTGATCATAAAAATAAATCAGTTATCCTTGAACAAAAAATAAAATTCTCGACTAACTTTGTGGGAATGTAAAAGAATATGCTTATAAAATCGCTAGAAACGAATTTGTTTAGCCTCCCAAAGATTAGAATTTCAAAAAATTTATAGTACGAAACATTGTCGGGTTAATATTTTCACTTCTCAAATAAATATACGGCATTTAGAGGGGGTTCGAGCACTCGCGCATTTCGGCAACGTTAAGAAAGTTATCGTGTTCCGTAAAAATATGTACAGCCGCTCCCGGCGCCTCGTTCTGTGGACAGATTAATGGTACGTAAGTTTGCGCAGTTGATATTACATTCTGAACTGTTCAATATTGATAAGAATATCTGTACAGGTTGAGTTACGTAGTCATCTGAGATAATTGACCTTCAAGCACACACCTGAGGTCAGTTTTTGTAAGCACGCCGCCATTTTTACTAAGCAGCTTACTGCCTGAATATACAAAATTGCATCGTTTAGCAGCAGGTAATGAGACATTAGCTGATGGTGGTGGGGACATTGCTGTGAACACATGCAGACGCAGTAACTACTGGCAGAGAACACCTGCAGACGCAGTAACTAGTGGAAGACAACACCTGCAGACGCAGTAACTAGTGGCAGACAACACCTGCAGACGCAGTAACTAATGGCAGACAACACCTGCAGACGCAGTAACTAGTGGCAGACAACACCTGCAGACGCAGTAACTAGTGGCAGACAACACCTGCTGACGCAGTAACTAGTGGTGGACAACAACACCTGCAGACGCAGTAACTAGTGGCAGACAACACCTGCAGACGCAGTAACTAGTGGCAGACAACAACACCTGCAGACGCAGTAACTAGTGGCAGACAACACCTTCAGACGCAGTAACTAGTGTCAGACAACACCTGCAGACGCAGTAACTAGTGGCAGACAACACCTGCTGACTCAGTAACTAGTGGCAGACAACACCTGCTGACGCAGTAACTAGTGGCAGACAACACCTGCAGACGCAGTAACTAGTGGCAGACAACACCTGCAGATGCAGTAACTAGTGGCAGACTACACCTACAGACGCAGTAACTAGTGGCAGACAACACCTGCAGACGCAGTAACTGGTGGCAGACAACACCTGCAGACGCAGTAACTAGTGGCAGACTACACCTGCAGACGCAGTAACTAGTGGCAGACAACACCTGCAGACGCAGTAGCTAGTGGCAGATTGTTATGGTAGTTTTCATTGCACAAATGCCACTCTTATGTAATTTACAATGACCTCCTCTTGATAATCGTACTTAAGTCGCATTATTGTCAAAGCTCTCCGTAAATTATCTCAATGTGATGTATCGTATATCGGAATTGATGTTCATTCAACCGCATTATATTCATTTAGTGATTATATGACTGCCATCAGCCCAATATTTGGGCAAAACAATGTTGTAATTTCATATACATCCATTATTTATAAAATCTCATTATGGTCAAGTAATTATCTTCTATAAGCGTGAAGCCAGACCCGTATATTCTAGGTTAAGCATTCAATATCATTTGTAAACAGTCTCATCATCTCATCTATTCGTCTTAACTTACAAAGGAAAATAAAGTCACGAAAGATCCTCAGTATCAAGTATTAACGCCGACATTCACAAACCACTCAGCTTTTGAGAGAGACGCTGGATTATAGACGAATCGCAAATTTGTAAACTTCACTGCGGGACCCAGATTTAGGCATCGGCCATGTATGAGGGTGGGCTGCTCATTTCACAATCCACTTTATGAGGATCAATTGAAACAAGATGGATCTCCAGATATTTTGGGGTACATTGCTAATATTGTTACTCTCTAAAGGTTAACATCGGCATCTTTGGGATGCATTATTTCCAATCAAGTCTGATACATATGATCTTAGCATTGGTTTTTCAAATGTCTTATAACTAACACTATATATAGGACACCATGACGGTTCCCCCGTAAAGCCGGTACCCATTTCCGACACCTGGGTTGAGTGGGGTATTGTGCTTGAGCTTTCCCTTATACCCAACGGGGAAAATCTCCGCGCCAGCGCCGGGATAGAACCCGCGACTCCAACATACAAGCCCGATCCCCTAACCACTGTACCACGGAGAGTACCACTAATACATTTTTCAGCCAACCGGATTCATGACCAGATTGATGGATCTTTTTGCTGATGTGATCTCCTATGGACATGCTGATTTATGCTTCAATAGCTATGCTGATTTATGCTACAATAGACATGCTGATTTATGCTACAATAGCCAAACATTGATATGCTACAAAAGACATGCTGATTCATGCTACAATAGACATGCTGATATATGCTACAATAGACATGCTGATTCATGCTACAATAGACATGCTGATATCAATACTTGCCATTTACGTCTAGCGCACCAACAGCATGCCATGTCACCCATGCGCTCGTTAAATAAAAAAGCTTTTTTTAACTGCATACAACAACAACTATAGGCTGAAATAGCAATGCATCAGATCATATAGAAAATAACGATAGGGGCAACAGGAAACAACACTCAATACGTCGATGGGGCTCACAAAAAGTCACATAATCAGCGTGAAACATATTTTCCACTCCATGAGAACACAAACTAGACTCATAACACATTTTTAATATTTTAGTTACCGTAAAAAAAATTTCTATACTTTTCTCGAAAAGAAGTAGAAAGAAAACAAACAAACAAACATCGGCATCTTTGGGATGCTTTATTTCCAATCAAGCCTGATACATATGATCTTAGCATTTGTTTTCAAATGTCTTATAACTAACACTATACAGGGTGTTTTTTTTACTTGAACAAACTTCGAACTTAGGTACAAAAACTCAAAATAAATCGAAGTTCATGAATGAAAAAATGTCCAAAACTCTTTAGTTTTCGAGTTATGGCGTCGCAAAGCATGTTTTGAAGTGCATGTTATAACTGGGCCGCACACCAATTGTTATTTAAAGATGTTAGTTTTCGAGATTGTCGAATACAATTTAAGCATTTTTTCTCATTTCATTATGGGTTATCCATTCCATGTAATCAACGACAAGATTTCAAGATGCAATGTGAAACTGAAATACATTTCCATCCATCAAAACCGATGGATTGGCAGAGGTGCTCCTGTAGCATGGCCAGCTAGGTCGCCTGATTTGACGCCACTGGATTTCTTCTTGTGGGGAACCATGAAGGACCTCGTGTATGCCACTCCTGTTGAATCGGAACAGGATCTGGTTAGACGCATTGTGGACTCAGCTTGCGGTATTACGGAAATGCCTGGCGTGTTTCAATCTGTAAGGCGCTCACTGGCTGTTAGATGTCGTAAATGTGTTGAAGTTCATGGAGGCCATTTCGAGTAACTGTTGTAATAAAACTGTATTCAAGTTTGTTCTTGCGTTAAAGTTCTTACATTAAAGTTTGTATTGATTGTGTTTTTTACCTGTGTCCTGCAATGCTTACTGATTAATGGTTAGCTTACATGATAATAATTGATAATTACTCATTTAGGACAATTTATTCTTATTTGTAAAACGTGTACACGCAAATTTCATTGTGAAATTACAAAAATACTACATTAGTGGGGCCCAAAAACCTCTTTAACTATCAAAGGTAGCGCTAAAAATGGTGCGCGCGTGCAATCCTACTTGAAGTTCTAATATTCAAGTAACTATAACTCGAAAACTAAAGAGTTTTGGACATTTTGTCATTCATGAAAATCGATTTATTTTGAGTTTTTGTACCTACGTTCGAAGTTTGTTCAAAGTAAAAAAAAAAACACCCTGTATATAGGACACCATGACGGTTCCCCCGTAAAGCCGGTACCCATTTCCGGCACCTGGGTTGAGTGGGGTATTGTGCTAGAGCTTTCCCTTATACCGAACGGGGAAAATTGCCGCGCCAGCGCCGGGATACGAACCCTCGTCTCCAACATACAAGGCCGATCCCTTAACCACTGTGCCACCGCGAGCACCAGGACTGTTTAGTTGATTTATTACTAGTTACTGCGTCTGCAGGTCTTGTCTGCCACTAGTTACTGCGTCTGTGTAAAAGGTTCAGGGTGACTCAGGTCAGGGGAATAACTATGCACAAATTCTACATATTTTATTAGGAGAACACTTGACAGGAACGAACGATAGATAACACTTGACAGGAACGAACGATAGATAACACTTGACAGGAACGAACGATAGATAACACTTGACAGGAACGAACGATAGATAACACTTGACAGGAACGAACGATAGATAACACTTGACAGGAACGAACGATGGTTAACAGTCAAGGCAGCTCACGGAACAATACGTGAAAATAGAAGTTGAATAATATGCTCTCGGAATACTCTCCTCTGCCAGACGCAGCACCAGACCCCATGGAGTTTCGCACGGACTGCCTGAGGTCACATGACAACCGGGTCAGAGAAGGTCGCGCTAGAATGAACACGAGACGAGAATATGATGTACGCTTTTACAGTCTGCAGGTCTTGTCTGCCACTAGTTACTGCGTCTGCAGGTGTCGTCTGCCACTAGTTACTGCGTCTGAAGGTGTCGTCTGCCACTACTTACTGCGTCTGCAGGTTTTGTCTGCCACAAGTTACTGCGTATGCAGGTGTTGTCTGCCACTAGTTACTGCGTATGCAGGTGCTGTCTGCCTCAAGTTACTGCGTCTGCAGGTGTTGTCTGCCACTAGTTTCTGCGTCTGCAGGTGTTGTCTGCCTCAAGTTACTGCGTCTGCAGGTGTTGTCTGCCACTAGTTATTGCGTCTGCAGGTGTTGTCTGCCACAGGTTACAGCGCCTGCAGGTGTTGTCTGCCACTAGTTACTGCGTCTGCAAGTGTTGTCTGTCACTAGTTATTGCGTCAGCAGGTGTTGTCTGCCACAAGTTACTGCGTCAGCAGGTGTTGTGTTCACGGCGATCGTCCTAAAATTGTTAACTAACATTTATCCCCACCATCAGCAAAAGTCTCATTACTCACGGCCAAACGATGCAACATTCAACATTCAGGCAGTAAGCTGCACAACAAAATGGCGGCAGCTCGTAGAAATTGAGCACAGGTTTGTGTTTAAGAAGTCGGTTATTTAAATGATGGACTGACTCAATCAAACGAACAGCTTTCTTTCAGTGCATCTTGTACTTCGTCGGAGGTAGCGTGCACGTTAAGGTATCACCCTACGCCATCTCTACGGTAGAACTTCAGCGATATGAGCCCAACAGGCTGCAAAAATATATGAATTTGAGCTAAAAATCTACATACACGCGTCCCGCTCTCGCAATTGGATTCGCTTCACCTAAATTGTAGGGATATGAACTTGACGACTTCACAAATATGTCAGGTTATTCCCAAACATTGATATAATTGAAAATTTAGTCATATAAAAGTTTCAGCAAGTTTATTTTTTATCGTTGTTTTTATCGCATTTTAATATCATCTCACAAAATTTTTAGAAATTTCGACCATGCAATTTTTGAATGACTAAGTTATTTTAATATAGAGCTATCAAAATCCATGTGAAGTAGGTTTTCACTTCAGTGTTCAATTCAACTGAACTTCAACGCGCCAACCACCATCGTTGATGTAGGTGCTGGTTATTATCGTTCCTTAAATAATCATAGTTGTAGAAATCAATACATTACCGTTTTCTTCTTATTTTATGTGTTAAGACATCAGGTGTTACGGTGGTGGTGTAGGTACGGTGCTGGTGTAGGTACGGTGCTGGGGTAGGTACGGTGCTGGTGTAGGTACGGTGCTGGTGTAGGTACGGAGCTCATACATTTCATACAACAGCTACGTTCACTGTAGGCATTCATGTTACATGTATGGTACGGATGGGATTATAGTTTCCTCTGATCGATTGAAGTATTATCGAAGTGACCAACTGTCACTGAGGCTGCGCTGCTGGCTGCACCCGAACGGGAGTTGGTGATCCTAAACCGGGAAATTTGGCACAGACGGAGCTGGGAATTAGGATCTTTGTAAGAACTTAAGTGATAAGTATTTACATCAAACGGACTTCAGTGCTAAGAACTATGTTCATGGAAATGTTCATGAAAACATTTTAAATTCATTTATATGAACATTATATCATGCATACAGGGGTTCACTGTCACTCTCAGATTTAATTTTTGATTTTCAATGTTCAAGTAATGAGACAGCAATAAATAATAGGCTGAATAATAGCCATCGCAAAAATAGTTTCCTAATCACTCACGGCACTGAATTAAGAAGCAACTAACTCTCTTCAATTTCACATTTTTTTGTTTTAGTTAGTCATAAAATATTACGACATCAATAAAATGAATTTATTTGAATGATTTTTCATGTCTCACACAATTATTAACGAATTATGTATTAAAAATAATTAACATCTAATCTGAGGACGGAAACAGTGAATCACATCACATTTGTTTACCAATATCGCGTATAGATCACAGTTGGTACAATCCATGACCTAAATTGAACACACAAATCACGTTTCGGAAACAAGGGATGCCGTTGAAGCCCTTGCTCGTAATAATGTTTATTATTTTTAAAAGCCGTGGTCGGCTTCTATCGAAGTATAGTGTGTTTGCGCTACAGCATGTGGAGAGTGCAGCATACGCATGGGTGTGTCCTGTACTGGTGGGTGTTGTCTGCCACTAGTTACTGCGTCTGCAGGTGTTGTGTTCACGGCAGTTGCATTATAGTTAACTAACAATTGTTTCGACCATTATCACATTCATCAGCTTACATGTCTTATTCCCTATGATTTAACGATGCAATTATGAATCATGCAGTAAGCTGCCTCAGAAAACTGTCGTTGTGCTAGCAGAAACTAACCACGGTTTTGTGTTCAGGAAGTCGATTATCTTAGATGACAAAAAGCCTAATTTAACCAAATATATTTCTTATATTTCAACAGTCATGTATATATTTCAGCACTAAAATCACGGTCATCAACAGATGGCTAATTAGAACTTGGTTGTACATCAAAAGGCTTAGGATCCTCAACTCCTGACGAAGGCTAATTATTCGAACCGGCTTCTGGGGCGAGTCTCCGGTGCTACTATAGGGTGAGATCTATCTCTAGCTAGTACTATAGCATGAGCTTAGGTTAGGTTGGGTTGCTAATGGATAACAATTATTTCAATACATTTAATTTAGAGATAAACACTGAATTTGCACATCTCAAACTGCACCTGGGTAGGAGAGATATAGCGGCAGACCTCACACTACAGTAGCACCGAGTCCCTGTATTTGTTACCGCGGTGTGTAATGAAGACCGTTTCTTGCCGAGATATCGAGGTTGCTATTGTATGCGTAACCCGCTACTAATGAAGGTTTCTCGTTGTAAGTTATTTTTTAGATCGCGTTTCCTGAATTTCTAGTGAGCTTCGTCTCAATATTGATTCTTCCGTTTTCATGCTGAAGTGTTCTGACACTATACTTTATCTATTTGAATGTGGTTTCTTCATACGAGTGAAAATTTCACGATTCACCTCAGTCTGGAAACACTTTTTCAACTTTCATGTTTCTTCTAGACGAGGACGTTTCTGTTTCAGTCCGCCTACTGTGTTTGTGCCGAGTGGGCGTAATGGAGCCGATCAGTGGAGGTGTCTTTTTTTGCTTCTTGCTTGAGGCCGATTGTTTATTGCTTGGCTCCATTCTTTACCTGAACTCAAAAGGAAAAAGAAACGAGCGACTGGCTTACCACAATTCCTGAAAATGCCCCATTCCAGTAACTTGGTCCGCTGACGTCACAATGATGTCCTTAACTCAAAGATGGTCTGGGTTTCATCTCTCGGAGCCAACTGATTCTATTCACATGAACCCTTAGTAACGGACGACGCACGAAGACAATTGTTGTTCCCACAAGTGTTTGAACAGTTTAAAGTAAAAAAATGACGGAGATAACACACCACAATGAAGTAACTCCTTTAATCTATCCGACCTCATCTTAACTCGAGGGCAGATTTCGTTAACTCTCTGTGGAAATTTCTCAAATATCTTATTAGTTCAATAATTTTTTGTTCTAGCAACACTAGATTATTCACATCGGTGACACAGCGCTCACGTTTTGCTTGAGGCGTTATTGATAATTGTTGCGTGCCACTGCCATAGTGGCGATTTGCGCGACCTAAGGAGTGAATTTCAGTTGCCTATTGATAATTTGCTCGCAATGCTTATCAAAATCTTGCAGTATAGAAATTAACGTGTATTTCTGGCTAAATTTGTAACGGTCAAGCTAATCCAATAACAGTTGTCAACAGTGGTAGTTGACCTCGTTAATTCTGGAAGCTCAAAATTCGTATTTTTGCCGACTAAAACACTAAAAAAGGAAAGCACGTTCTCTATTACGATTTCGATACAGCGGACTGACATATGAATTATTTCTTCATACTAGATCCTTTACAAGTAAAATTTTCACGAGATCCTTTCTCATATCACAGCAGTTTTTAAAGCGCTATCTATTTCGGGAAATGATAGCGAATTTCAGAGCGAAACATTTCTTTAGAAAACAACTGACACAAGAAACGTTGGAATTGATCTTAGTTTAAACCAGGAAATACTACTCAACTACGCCTGCCATCGATGATGGATAAAGTGGAAATCCAACAACATTAAAGTTCACAACTTTTTCCGTCGATTTTTAAGATTAATTCTAGTCTAAGTAGTAGTAGTAGTAACATGGGTTAGCTAGCGCTTCAGTTACTCAAACTATATCGCACCGAAGGTCACATATTTTAATTCGTATCAAACTTTTCCAAATTACCACACAAGATGAACATCTCTATTATTTGAAACATCAAAATTATATGAGCATCATGATCATAATTACAACTCAAGATTACAAGTGTCTCCTCATTAAAGTCTGTACACAACACAGTACATTCGAAACCGACTGAGCAGCCAAACCCCGTAGGGGGTTTCAGCTGCCCACCCATTTATGGCCGGACGCCTTACTCACGCTGAAACCCCCGAGGTACCAGCGCAGCGCGCCCGGCCGCACCCACGTTAAAGTTGCTCCACTCCGTGTGCGTGAGTCTGTGTACGTGCATTGCTAGTCAACGTCATCAAAAACCACGCCCACTTCAACAGCTGCCACGCGTCGCTGCGTGATATAATTGTGTTACAAACATTTATTATGTTGTACACTTTGCCATTGAAGTATCATTTAATAATGGATTAAAATACTCTATGTTTCACTGTACAATTAAACGTCTCAGCCGTCTTGAACGACACATATATGAGTTAGATCAAATAAGAGCACAGTTACCGCGATTCTACCGTGTCATAATGTGTCGTTCGTATGCCACGAAGTATTGTTTGCAATGCAAATCTCTTTGGTTTATATTATAAATATGTAGTTCATTCGAACAATTAACCCATTCTTTTTAAGTGAATAAAAGTATTTTATTCACTTAAAAAGTAAATAAAAGTATTTCAACTGTTTCATGATAATATGCATTAAATTAAAGTATTCAAGTGCTGAAGCGTTCTGCAAGATGCCTTTTATGCATATTGACGCCAAATGAATTCGATTAATTCAATTTTACAAATTCAGTGGAAAACTTGATGAGCTCATATCAGTATATTTACTAGCCACTTCCTTCCCGTTTAATACCATACTATTTTGGACGTTAAGTGCAAAGTAAAGTAACCTCGGTACTCTCATTGGCGATAAAGAAAACTGGACGCTAACACAAGAAGAAATGAATGTAATAAATTGCATCACAAATGTTTCACCTTTTTAGTTTCCCTCGGGAAATAGCCCCCCTTCCCCTGTCATATATGACATACAAATAACGATATGTTTCATCAATAACGATTTTTTTCAGTTGCTCAGGCGATGAGATAGTTTTTAAATGAATATCAAAGCTCGTGGCCACACTATTCAATGCCACCAAGTTAGTTATTTTTTGTGTCTTTACGTGACAACTATGATAGATTGGACGATATTTAATGTCATTTTCAAAACTTCTTACATAAGTAATGAGAAAAACATTCTAAATGAAAGATATTTGCATGCAGTAATATTTATATGTATATGTGATACATGCTTCCATTATTTATTATGAATTTAATCACGATCGCTTTTCAACTTCTCAACTCTACGAAATATTTTCAGTCCTTCACGTGTTTAAATAAAATAGAATTCACTTAACATTTTTTACTGCAAAAGGCCAATCGTTAAAATGCTATGCCTCTGCCAACCTATAAAATGCAACTTTTCTGTGCAACTATCATCTTTGGGCTGAAAAAGCTAGCCTGCTGGTGATCGTTATTTCTACAGTACAAAATATCGCTCCTATATAGTCGTCTTACAATGAGAATTTTGTGTTTACTATGTCTGCTTCTACTTGAACAATTGATTGTCATTTTCTATCAATGTGACCGTATAAAAATATGATTTACTTTATTTTTCAGCCCGAAGGTAGTAATAGTTTCATCGAAACGTTGTATTTTTTAGATTGATGGAGGCCTAAAATTTTAACGATTGACATTTTGCAGTAAAAAATATCACGATTGCTTTATTGAGCAAACTTCTATACAAATAGATCTAAAAACAAATGCAAGATGACTTTTTTGAAAGCATTATTGCTTGCGATGAAACACTACTGAATTGCTGAATTCTGCACGTTTCTAAATATACATATTAAGTGATAAATTTTTCTTTTTTTTCAAATATTATGCAAGTGCATAACGAACTGCATTGCGGCATCTGGTCACGCATAGTTGGACGATACAACGACTTCTGGCAATGAGTTCAACTCTGGACCAGTGCACATGACGAACCCTACACGCACACGGCCGCTGAAACACAAGCACACAGAGTGGAGCAACTTTGACGTGGGTGCGGCCGGGATGCCACGTTGTGTGTGCCCTCAGATCTCGCACCTCTTCTCCTCTGTAATTCCACGAACAAAAGCCTCCCGATTCTTCATGTCAACTCATAATATAGTTCTCGCCTGATTCATTCTCAAAAGGTCTAAACTGTTCTAAGCCACAGAGAAAGTCCCTCAATTTTGATTCGTTGGATGCTTGCATGTCCTGAAGTTTCGCACTCTGATTGGCGCACGCTCGATACCCCAAACACGTGATTCCTTAGAGAGCACACCATTGGTGTAGATGGTGCCGCTTTCTGCTTAAGCCTTAGGCCCCTTTCATACAGAGCGTGAAATCACGCTGCGTTTAAAAATCACGCAGCGGGATTTCACGTTGAATCGTTCACACGAGGCATTTTTTTACGCTTGATTCTGTCAGTTTTGCATTGCTGTTCTCCGAGAGTGCTCACGAGTGTTTGTGGACTGGGTAATAATGGCTGGTCAGAGTAAAGTAAAGAACTCCTTTTATACTTGCTGTATAAAAGACAGCAAAGCGAGAGAAGAAGGCGGTGCTGGGTACATAAGATAGTCAGTTTAAGGCGCAAGAAGGAGAATTTGCCACACTATTTGCAAAATTAAGGGAAGATGAAGCCAAATTCTTCAATTACTTCCGTATGTCTGCCGAAAGTTTTGACGAATTGCTGTCATACGTCCAAGGCAAATTAACCCGCAACACGCAGATGAGGGATGCTGTACCTGCTATTGAAAAACTGGCTTTAACCCTCAGGTATAGTATTTCGGTCTTGCTAAGTAAGTAGGTTGTAATAATGGCAATATTAAAAAAATCTTTCTTTAGTATAAAAAACTTTTACTTAGTATTCCAATCCATATAAAAGATATGTAAGAAATAAACAATAACACAACACATCCACTCTGACCTCATCCACACATCCACTCTGACCCACTCTCTGAACCGCACTGCGAGGCGGCGTGAAAACACGCACAGTGTGCAAGGTAGACTTGAACACCATTGAAAGCTAAACTTTTGCGTGAAATTTCACGTTGCGTTTTTAGCAGACACACGCTCGGCATCAGGCGTGAACTTTCACGCTGCGTGAAAACCTGTCGCGTGTGAATAGAAGTGTACATTATCTATGTCCTCTTAGGTTCGGCGTGAAATCACGCAGTGTGATTTTTTACACGCAGCGTGATTTCACGCTCTGTGTGAAAGGGGCTTTACTCCTTCTCTTTTGAATCTGCCCTCGCGCTACCCAGTTCACCCAAAACCTCTGCCTTTTGATCACAAGCCTGCGTGTGTATGTGTGTGTGTGTGTGTGCGCGTGCGTGTGTGTGTATTGTGTATCCCCAAGGTGGCTTGTCGATGCTCAAGAGCTAGCAAGTTTGAACGAGGCGCCGACCGCAGGTTTAAGACTACACACATTCCAACGCTTGTAGCCCAGCAGAATGTTAAATTTCTCAAAATTTGTCGCAGCTTTTTGTGATAATGCCAAAAAAAAAATGTGATAGATGTATTGCAACGTATTGCAACATAAGTAAACACAGTTCTCCAATAAAGCCGGAAGTAGTAGTAGTAGTAGTATTAGTAGTAGTAGTAGTAGTAGTAACACAGGTTTGCTAGCGCTTCAGTTATTCAAACTATATCGCACCGAAGGTCACATAATTTAATCAATATTGAGCTTTTCCGATTTACCGCGTAGGGTGGACTTCAACATTATTTGAACATCAAAAATTATATGATCATGATTTAATTACATCACAAGATTACAATTGTCTCCCCATTGAAAAATTTTGTACATGCTATAGTACATTCGAACACACTGGACAGCCAAACCCCGTAGGGGGTTTCAGCTGCCCATCCATTTTTTGGCCGGACGCCTTACCCACGCTGAAACCCCCAAGGTACCAACGTAGTGCGCCCGGCCATATTGCAGTTTCTTCATCTACTATCTTCCAATACGATGTCGCACATGGCCACAGTGCACCACTGCGTGGCTTCCTGTTAAATCCCAGTATATAGCTTGCACTTCTCCAGGAACAGCTGCAACGCTGCTGCGTTAAAGCCTGAGCGTTCGTTTTCCCTGAGTGTTCCAATCATCACATCCTCCGCGCAGCCACGAAGATTTGGGAAACACACATTGCGAGCAGCAGAGTATCCTGGGCATTCAGCAAGAAAATGTACGACCGTCAGGGGAACATGGCACCGTTCGCATTGCGGCTGCGGCTGTCGCTCCATATGGTGGCAGTGCGTTATGCGAGTATGGCCAATGCGAAGGCGGCAGAGTATCACCTCCATTCGACGGGCACGGCAACTAGATGATGACCACTCCCGAACAGTGGGCTTAATGTTTCTCAGTTTATTGTTTGTTGTGTCTATCCAGTTTCGCTGCCACAAATCCCTCACCGCCACCTTGATGCGAGGATAATAATCACGGGAAGGGACCATCAGATTCAATGTTCTCATACTTGACCCAGCAGCTTGCTTAGCTTCCCGGTCTGCTCTCTCATTGCCGGATATCCCTACATGCGCGGGTACCCAGCATATCTCGACACTCCTTCGTTCGTTTACAAGCCGTGCCAGCTTTGTGACGATCTCCGCAATAATGGGGTGGGTAGTGTTGTACATCTGAGCAGCATCTATTACACTTTTCGAGTCTACGAAGACGGTGAAAGAATGATATGCGTGCTCCTCGATCAGCTGTAGCGCTTCCATCACACCATACAGCTCTGCTGAGAAAATCGAGGTCTCTGGGATCAGTCTCATAGCCCTCACTATTTCCCCGGACACAGCGGCACATCCCACAGCGTCTCCTGTCTAAGAGCCATCTGTATAAATTTTCACAGAGTTTGCGTGTTTCTCCAGTATGTGTTCCATGAAAATTCCCTTCAGGATGTTAGCTGGCATCGACTCCTTTTTGGGCATTCGATATCCAGGGCAGAAACTCTCCACGGGGACATGCCATGTCGGAGAGCAGTCCAAAAGTACAGGTTGCACTCTCATGGGTCCCAGCTGCATGGCAGCCGTCAGCGCAGGATAGTTCAGTGATGATGGCAGATAATACGGGAAAGGCAGATGTCGTCCGGAAGGTGCGTGCACGCTTCTCCATGTAGGAGACAGGGGCAGCTGATCTAGACGAGCCAAGTACTGTAGGCTCAGCTGCACACGGCGGAGCCAAAGGGGGGGTTCTCCACTCTCCACACACAAACTGACCGACGGGGAGGTCCGAAAGGCGCCAGTGCAAAGTCTTATTACCGTGTGGTGCACCGGGTCTAGCGTTGATAAAGAAGTTTCCCTTGCATACTGGTATATAGTACATCCAGAGTCCAGCATACTTCTGATCAGGGTTCTGTATAGGCGCAGCAACGTTACACGATCAGCTCCCCACGCCAGGCCTGATACGCATTTCAACAGGTTCATTCTCCTATTGCAGTTTGACTTCAGCTCGGCCAGGTGGGGTTTCCACCATAGTTTGTCGTCGATAGTCATACCCAGAAATTTAGCACTATGAGCAAAGTTTATCGGTACTCCCCGGATCAGTAGCTGTGGAGGGTTCCGTCGGCATCGTCCCTGAAAGTGCAGGGCTACAGTCTTTCCAGTGGAGAATACGAAGCCATTTTCCGTTGCCCAGTCATTCACACCGTTGATTGCCAACTGCACTCTGCGCGACAGTGCCGGCAAATACGCTGATGAAGAGTAGATCATGAAGTCATCAACATACAATGATGACGAAACATCGGCCGGCAGTGTGGAGGTGATGTCATTTACGGCCAGAGAGAAGAGGGTACAGCTCAGCACACTACCCTGGGGTAGTCCCTCCTGCTGGGTTTGCGAAGGCGATAATGTGGCTCCCACCCTCACACGGAAAGTTCTCTCCTGGAGGAATTGCTGGACAAAAAAGGCCAAATTGCCCCGAAGGCCACACCCATAAACACGTTCTAGGATACCATGTCTCCAAACGGTATCATATGCTTTGTGCAGGTCAAAAAAGACACATAAGCTCTGCTTACGGGCCGCAATATTCTGGACTAGATGGCTCTGTAGCCTCACAACAGCATCCGTGGTCCCTCGAAGCTGTCTGAAGCCGAATTGGGCAGGATTCAGGATTTCCTCCTCTTCCAGCCATCGGACAAGCCGAATGTTCACGATTCTCTCTAGCAGTTTGCACACACAGCTCGTTAAAGCGATCGGTCGGTAACTGTCTACTCGGGTGGCCGGTTTTTGGGGTTTGGCAAAGGCAAGGATTGTTGCAGTGCGCCAATCCTTTGGGAATACATGTGTCCTCCAAACCTTGTTAAAAATATGAAGGAGCTGACGTAAGGCTGTTAGATGCATCCTCTTCAGCATCTGATAATGGATCCCATCAGGGCCTGGTGCAGTATTTTTGCAAGTTCTCAAGTTGCGGTAAATTTACGAGAAGACTGCCTCTGTAGCGAAGTCTGGCTTATGTTGCTCTCTTTGGCGTTTGTGCACACGGAAAGCAGGTGGATATTGAGCTTCACTGCTATTATGCGCGAAGCTATCAGCCAGCGCCGTCGCCACTCGCCGTGGATCTGCCGTGAGTACGCGGTCTAGTTCCAGACAGGGTCTGCCACAACTATACCTTCCCTTCATCTTTCCCACACGTTGCCAGATTTTCGTCATAGGCGTGTCGGTATTTAGGCTGCTAACATATTTGCGCCACGAATTGCGCCTAGCAGCGTCTTTGATAAATTGGGCCTTCGCTCTCGCTCGCTTGTAGGCAATTATATCCCCCAGCTCGCCGGTGCGCCTGGAGCGTCTCAGGGCTTGCCGCCTCTCAAAGTTTGCCACAGCGCAGTCGTTGTTCCACCAAGGAACACGGTACTTTGGTGTACCACCGCGAGTCACCGGGATAGCAGCACCAGCAGCATTCTTGAGGGTACCGGTAAATCGCTCCACCATGTCGTCCACCTCCAGCAGATCGTCCACTTCTTCCATCTGGGTTAGGGCTTCAAAAGTATCCCAGTTGGCACGCCTCATGCAGTATCGAGGTTCCACTGGCACTGGAGCAAACTCCCTCACTTCCATAACAATGGGGAAGTGGTCACTGCCATGAGTATCATCCAGCACGCTCCACAGAATGTCGGGGAACATGTCTGGAGTGCTGAAACTAAGGTCAATGGCGGAGGTCGTCCCTGTTTGGACGTGAAAGTGAGTGGCGATCCCAGTGTTGAGTAAGCAGAAGTTGGCTCTCGTAATGAACTGGTTTATTTGCCTACCACGTTGGTCGCTTTGTGCGTTGCCCCAAGCCATGTGCTTCGCGTTAAAATCGCCTACTACAAAAGAGGGCCCAGGCAATTGAGTACTGATATTCTCAAAATCTGGCAATGAGAAATGTTCAGCTGGGGAGATGTACATGTTACAGATGGTGGTCATTTTCTTGTTGAACCAGAAACGGATTGCCATTGCCTGGATCTGGGTGTTCATCGGCACTTTGGAATAACCCAAGTCCTTCCTTACAAGAACAGCCAGTCCAGATCCAGGGACAGGATTTGGTACGTGAGAGAAAGTTTCTATATTATAGTTGGCTGGTGGGGTCGGAGTTATGTCTCCCAGCATGGTCTCCTGGAGACATATGCACAGTGGTTGTTGTTGCTGGATGATGGTCAGGAGGTCACCGTAATTCCTACGGTATCCTCTACAATTCCACTGTAAAACACTTTGTGTCATGTTCCCTTCTCTGGAGGTAGTTCTTTAGGATCAGGCGGTCTTTGATTTGATGGTGATTTGGTTGGTACTGGTCTCTCACCCCACGCGTGCAAGGGCACGGTTGGGAGAGGTTTTGGAGTAACCTTCGATGGTAGAGCCCACACTCGTGTAAAGTCAGGCGCAGTCTCCTCTGGCACTCTTCCTACGCGGTCCAACGAACGCACACGCTGTGCCACTGAGGGTTCCGGCTTTCTCACATTTCTGCGGCTCTCGTGTATAGTCCTTACATCTTGGGGAGGTGGCATCTCGGACTGTTTGTTCGTACTGTAGATGGTCGCAGGCTGCTTGTCGATTGGACGGGCCACTTTTATCGATGCTTCACCATGGCCATGGGTCAAGCCGGTATTCGCCTGGGCTTCCGCGTGCGTATCACCATGACGCTTTCCTGACTCAGCTTGGCGCTTCTTACTGTCAGATGCTACAGTTTCCGCAGTCCTAGCCACCTTTGACATGGCACCACCAACGGGTGGCGATCTCACACTCGGTATGCGTTTCCGCGATCCCGAGGAGACTGCCGAGCTCAGACACACAGGGACTGGGAGGTCCGCTTGAGCACGTGACACATCAGGAAGATCGCTTCGCTCAGGTCTATCAGCAGGTCGGGGTCCAGCAGCGGGAGTACGGCGTGCAACATGCGCGGCATCAGCACCTGCGGTGGGGTCCCGACCAGCAACACTGGGGGCTCCTGTAACTGCCGGGTGCACTGGCACAACAAAGCTAGGTCTCCTTGGAGGGGCCCGCACTGCAGTGGCATAAGACGTCTCTGATCTGACGTATCGGTTACTCACAGCACGCTTAGCTTCCCCGTAACTTATTCTCTGCGATGTTTGCGCGGCCAACACCTCTTCTTCCATTTTATAATAAAAACATTCTTTGGAGCCAGCAGGGTGTGGTTTATCGCAGTTAGCACATCTCGGGGGCTTATCACAGGGCAGTTCGTGCTGGTCCTCGGCACAATTTGGGCATGCTCCTCTTAAGGATCGACAGGTCTTAGCACCATGCCCATATTGCTGACACTTATAGCAGCGTCGTGGCCTTGGGACGTATTGTCGCACGTTGCACCTCGTCCATCCTATATTCACATGTGGCGGCAGGGAGCATCGGTCAAACGTCAGGATGTAAACAGAAGTGGGCACCAGGGCACCATTAACGTGTTTCTTGGTTCGGTACAGCGCCTTCACTTCATACTGCCGCAATTCCTCCAGGAGGCGCTCATCAGCGTAACCAGGATAATTGGTGTAGTAGATCGTTCCTTTGCTCTCATTGAGGCTTCCATGTGGGGTCACTTCCACACCCACGCCAGCCAGATGGCGAATGCTCAATATGTTACGGCTCTGCTCAGAATTACGGACCTCCACCAAGAGGCCACCACCGCGAGTCTCTGTGATCTTGGCGGATCTACCTCCCAACCCACAACACAGGTCACGGTTTGCCGTGATCACATCAATGTGTGTCAGAGGTGAACCGTCGCTAGCTTTAATATTGAAGAACTTTTTGTACTCCGTGGGCAAATTCGGCTCCATCAGGTCGAAGGGCGCGGCCTCCTCAAGAAGATGCAATCTTCTGCCACGGCGTCGCCCACGACCTGGCCTGTTTGTTGGACGTTCAGGTGCGTAAGGTTCAAGAGTTATAACATTGTTTTGTCCGCGCTCTGTTTCCTCGCCCACAGGTTGGTGCGGCGGTGGTTGCAGAGGCGGCTCTTTAGAGGAGGAGGTAGGTTCAATGTCCTTGTTAGGTATCCGGGTCGTCAACGGGGGGTGAGCAGCCAGAGTTGTATCGGTGGAAGCAAGCACATTGCTTTAGGTCTCTCTTGTCAAGGAGGGTCTCCCCTCCCTATCCAGGCTGGCTCAGGCCGGAAAAGAGACCCACGAGCAGTCAGTAGCCATTTGATATATCATCTATATTTGAGGCGGGCACACACTGACCAATAGGGGGTGAATACCCCCTCCCACCGTCAACCCCGGCCCGTAGCAGCCCCTTGTTTGCTCGGGATAACGGGGGCTTTATCACCCGTAACTGCCGGGGTCCGGTTTTATTTACATGGGGGGCCTCCCATGGCCCCCCATTTTGTCTGGCTGCTCCGAGTGAGCCTGTCTGCCGCGGTTGTACCCACCAGGACCGAGGTCCCGACAGCATAGCCTCACTCCTCCTCACAACACACAAACCCTCCCACCACAATAAGGTAAGGGGGCGTTGGGAGGGAAAATAAAGCAAAGGGAAGCAAAGGGTGAGCCAACAGACCTAAATGAAATATTATGACATAAAAATGTCATAGAGAAGTGCTGGCTGCATGCATACCAAAATTTCGATTCCACCTATCATAATGACGAAGAATCATTGTTGTGCATTTTTATACATATTGTCTGGATGAAACTTTTTCCATTGTGTCGCAGACCCCCTGGGACTTTCTCAGGGCCCCAAGTTTGAGAACCACTGACATAAAACATTAGAGAAGGTTGCCAGAAATGTACATTTTCTCACAAACACAAAAAAAAGAACAAGAAACAATTCAAGACTGTGACCGTCAATCCTGGATATAAACGAAAAAAAAAGACTTTGCAATGCAAGTCTAAACAATGTCACACGGATGCGACAAGAAACACTTCAAAATAGAATGTCAACGGCTGATTTTCATGCGTCATCCTAAAAAGCCACTCAGCAACTGAAAGAAAGTTCTCATTTCATTCGAAAAGACACATTATAAATTAAAGAAAATTGCGCAGAATAGCACGCAAAATGAAGAATGAATGTTAGGAAGGAAATAAAGTTTCACCTAAAACAACTTAACCGAGGCGTTACTTACTTTAAATAAGATAGTTCAGACATGTTTAATTATAAATGTGGTTTTAAAAAAGACATCATTGAGAAATCACTTATAGGAATGCAGGGTTTATGCACATGGTTTATAGAAACAGCAAGTTTCACAGAAATATATGCAACAAAATGAAGTTGAAGGCGCAACGAATAATGAAAAACAGCACCGCAGTAAACAAAAAAAAAGATGGTTCTTAACAAAACTAAAAACATTTCCACAGAAACATGATCCCCTTGAATTTTGGTTCAGGACCTCACATATTCCTCTCGTGAGCACTAATTCCGATGGACACAAAAGTTACATTCTCCAGAGGGAGAAGCCCGTAAGATCTTTGACCACACGGAAGAGCTGCAATCTTTAATGAATGTGAATCGTGATGCAGTGATTAGACATTTGAACAGCCCATAAAACTGCATTTCACATCTTGCAAGACAACGCATTTTAATGTTTGCTTGCTAGGTGTTTTTCAACTTTACACTTTCGAGCGGAAGAATAGTTACATAATTCACACTTGAACAGCTGACCTTCACCATGTTTGCTGGCTAGGTGTTGCTTAATAAGCCCCTTTTGAGAAGAGGTGTATGCGCATAATTCACACTTGAACAGCTGGCCTTCACCATGTTTGCTGGCTAGGTGACGTTTAAGATCACTCTTATCAGCAGAGGAATATTCGCAAAATTCACACTTGAACAGCTGACCTTCACCGTGTTTGCCGGCTAGGTGTTTCGTAATGTTACCCTTATGAGCAGAGGTATATGCACATAATTCACACTTGAACAGCTGACCTTCACCGTGTTTGCCGGCTAGGTGTCTCGTAATGTCACCCTTATGAGCAGAGGTATGGGCACATAATTCACACTTGAACAGCTGCCCTTCACCATGTTTGCTGGCTAGGTGACGTTTAAGAGCACTCTTATCAGCAGAGGAATATTCGCAAAATTCACACTTGAACAGCTGACCTTCACCGTGTTTGCCGGCTAGGTGTTTCGTAATGTTACCCTTATGAGCAGAGGTATATGCACATAATTCACACTTGAACAGCTGACCTTCACCGTGTTTGCCGGCTAGGTGTCTCGTAATGTCACCCTTATGAGCAGAGGTATGGGCACATAATTCACACTTGAACAGCTGCCCTTCACCATGTTTGCTGGCTAGGTGACGTTTAAGAGCACTCTTATCAGCAGAGGAATATTCGCAAAATTCACACTTGAACAGCTGACCTTCACCGTGTTTGCCGGCTAGGTGTTTCGTAATGTTACCCTTATGAGCAGAGGTATATGCACATAATTCACACTTGAACAGCTGACCTTCACCGTGTTTGCCGGCTAGGTGTATCGTAAAGTTACCCTTATGAGCAGAGGAATATTCGCAAAATTCACACTTGAACAGCTGACCTTCACCATGTTTGCCGGCTAGGTGAAGTTTAATACTACCCTTATGAGCAGAGGAATATTCGCATAACTCACACTTGAAAAGCTGACCTTCACCATGCTTGCCGGCTAGGTGACGTTTAAGAGTACCCTTTCGAGCAGAAGAATAGTTACATAACTCACACTTGAAAAGCTGACCTTCACCATGTTTTCCGGCTAGGTGAATCTTAATATTACCCTTATGAGCAGAGGTATATGCACATAATTCACACTTGAACAGCTGACCTTCGCCATGTTTGGAGGCTAGGTGAAGTTTGAGCTTCCGCTTTTCAGCAGAGGAATAATTACATAATTCACACTTGAACAGTTGTCCTTTCCTATCTTTGCTAGCTTGGTATGGTTCACGTTCGTTTCTACGAGCAGAGTCATTCAAGTTACGCCTGTGAAATCGACTTTGAACATGTCTGCTTATTTGAGGTCTTATTTTGCGTTTACCAGACAAACACTGCGTCAAATTTCCTTCATTTGCTGAAGAATGTTTGCATACTTCACACTTGTACCCCATACTATTGTTTAATACACCTTTTTCAGGTGAATCAGGACTGGACTTGACGACAAAACAAGAGTAACATAAATCACATTTGCGCTCTTCCTGACCATGTTCAACACGTGGCTGTTCCATCGTCATTTTCACACCTGGATATTGGTTACCCCCGGATAGACCTTCGTACCGGCTTTCCTTGTCATGCTGCTCCACTACATGCCGCTTCAAAATACTTATGTAGATAGTGGAGTAATCACACAACCCACAATCGTAGTAACATCCTAATTTGTGCCTGACACGGAGATGCAGCTCCATAAAGTCCTTCCTACCAGTGATGTAATCACAATGTTCACACAGTAAGTGCCGTGACATGAGTCTGTCAGCAGGGGCGGCCTCAACACCAATGCCGCTACTTGACACATCTGATGGTAGCGAGTCAGCGCTCCCTTGAGATGATGCAGCTGGTCCCTGCTGAACAGCATTCGTGATGTACGCACCAGAGCTGCCATCCCTCAACTCGTCCTCCGCTTCTGCGTGCCCTGAACGTGCCTCAGTGCAGTCATAGTCTACTTCCCTCTTGAAAGTAACTGCATGAGAGTCTGAACTTGAACTGGCCTGTGAGGAAGAAATTTAATCGATTATTACTGGTAAGTGTTCTCGGAAAAAAAAACACATTATTTGAAAAATTGCAATTAAAAGCAAATATGCACTTGGTAACCATGTACTTTAGAGACGAAGTTGTGCTCTTGAGCATATGTTCTTACTTTAATCTTAAGCAAATGCGCTCAACTGTTCAAAACAAAACAAACAATTTATGCAAATAATACAGGAAGCAAAAAATAAAGAATACACGAAAGAAATTTGAAAAGCACATTCTGCCTTCCCTGCCGGTAAATACTTGAATATGGAGCAAAAGTTTAACGAAGTATTCGTGCAATCGAAAATTACAAAACAAGACTCGATACAATACCGACAGTCAAAGATAGTCACTCTACGTGGTACAACAATTTTTGAAAATAAGATGTATTACACTAACCAGCAGTAAGCAATCAAATAGACAATAAATATCAATTTAACAGAATTGAAACTCGAGAATAATGGAGTGCGTAGTGAAATTATTTTCTGGAACCAGAGTAAAACATCGCTTAACAGCTAATGAGATATTATATTCTAGTGCCCCCTCAGTTACCCCTCAAATTATATTCTAGTCTCTTTTTGTGTACAGTTATCTTAATATGTCTCATTGTAAATTCATTCAATAAAAAGTTCCAACTCCTCCACTGCGTATCACCGATACCAACCGCAGGAGGAGCATATAAGTAAAGCTCATCAGCTTCAGACAATCTTCGCCGCAAATGGAACTCAACTGCTGAAGCAGCAACACCTGGACTTACACTTGGTGACCCCAGACATTACATTTAAAATTGGTGACCCCAGTCAGCCTCTTTCAAATCGGCACCCTAGCTGCTCCAACAACTGGAGACCCCACAATCTTCAGCGGTTCCACCAACGGGCTGAGGCTTCAACATCGCTTGCCCCTTACAACTGGTGTTGCTAGCAGCTCTCCAGCAGTTTCACCATCGGTCCAGGCAGATGCTTCTAAAGTGCCTGCCCCTAACAACTGGTGACCCGAGCAGCACTCATCGCTGCTCTCCAACGAAGCATCCAATCGCAATTTCTGCTAAGTGTTTCTACCATCCAAGAACATTTAATGAAGCGCCAAAACGCACAACCGAGCCGCCAAACGCCTACACCACGGCCTCATCGCTACGCCTTATCGCACGGTCTCTTCGCATCGCTCGGCCTCATCGCAACGCTCGTCCGCCTCATCGCTCAACACCAACATTCTGCAGCATCATTAATTTAATTCACTAAATTGTATCATTCGGACTTCTTTCTCTCTAGGGGGAGGGTACTTGTAGTGCCCTACCTCAGTTACCCCTTAAATCATTTCTAGTCTTTTTTGTGCTCAGTTATCTTAATATGTCTCAATGTAAATTTATTCAACAAAAAGCTCCAACTCCTCCACTGCGTATCACCGATACCAACCGCAGGAGGAGCATATAAGTAAGGCCGCTGCTTCACTCGCATCAAACGGAACTCAATGGCCAGAGCAACAACACCTGACCTTACAATATTATTATTATTATTATGTAAGAAAGTTTTAGCTTCCCTTAACCATGACAGAGATGTTCTAAGAGAGGAAGAAGGAAGGCACAATTTAGTATGGAGTAGAGGAACATAGAATCTATGCACAAAGTGCACAGAAACAGAAAGCCAAGAAAGAAGTTCATGAAACCGAAAAAAAGATGGTCTGTAACAGAAAAAAAAACTATTCTATTTCAACAAAAAGGAAGCCTACCTAACCTTTAGCTTGGGCCCTCACACAGTCCCCCTGGGAGCGCTAATTCCCTTAAATACAACAGTTGTATCCCCCTGAGGAGTGATGAAATGGTTTAGCAATGAATTAAGCGAATCTAAAGTGAGACGCTTTAAATCATTCATAAAATAATTGGAATATAAAATCCACTAAATGACAAGTTTTGTCAATTATATCAGAAATGCTCAAAACAGTAAAAGGTGAAAGCAGTAACAATGATATAAATGTCACAAAATAGGGGCCAAGAACAAGTAAAATCAGAAAACATGAATAAATTCAAATTTTCTGCAGAATGGTAAAAACTCCCCTGAAATCAAACGGAAGCATTCACGAAGAAAGTGAGTAACCAATTGGAAGCATCCAACACGAGTGTACGTAACCAATCGGAAACATTGAAGAGGTGAGTAAGCAATCCACAGAAAGCACTCAAAAAGAGAGTAAAGAACCAATCAGAAGCACTAAAGAGAGTAAGCAACCAATTAGAAGCACTCAAGAGAAAAGTAATCAACCAATTAGAAACACTCCATAGGATAGTTAGCAACCAATAAGAAATTCTCAAGAGGGAAGTGAACTATATTAAATACAGTGTGCTCACCTCGGTTACTAAGTCGTCTAGACATCATTTCACCACACACTTGAGGTTTGGAGTACAAACGAAGGTGAGATTGTGAACTTGTCCCTAGTTTCAAGCATTATTATTATTGTTTCTATTACCATCCATGCTTTTGCTTCTGAAAGTCAACCAGTGTTACCTGTGCCAGCGGAAGTTACTCTTGGTGCAACGGACGAGTGTTGTGAAGTTTAGTTGGTACTGCCATCAAGGCCCACTGTTTAGCATGAGGACGAACATTTCTGTTCATCTTCTGCTGTCTTCACTTTTCTCTTCTACCTGCATTTCATTATTCTGTGACATTTTTTTCCCTTGGGTGTTCTTAATTATTAATGGGTAACCCAGTAATTATTAACTTACCTTAGCTGTCTTCTTTGAAAGGCAATTATTAACTTACCTTTGCTGTCTTCCTAGAGAGGCGATTATTTTTCAACCTTTGCTGTCCTCTTCGAAAGGCAATTATTAACTCACCTTTGCTGTCCTCCTCTAAGGTCGATTATTACGATACAGTCATCAGATTGGCTGTCCGCAATCTAGCTAGTATTAATTACTTCAAGTTAATATTAAGGCCAACAGGATTTTCTCTTCCGTGTTCTTTAGCTTCATTTGAGCCTTTCACCTTACTTATCACTAAAAGAGAAGAAACCTTACTGGGAAAAAATTTTTTAGGTGAGTTTTGATGAACCGTTGAATTAAGACAGTTTCTGAATCACATTGACTTCATTACTCAAACTCGCTTCTTGTTATCCATTTTTACGATTAAACCTTTTACAGTATAACTTTACCGCAGAGGCCCCTTCCCGTTGATCCTGCAAATTTTTTCCTTTTGTCTCGGAATGCAAAGCATTTCACACCAAACAAGCAGCGTTAATAGTGTAAGAGTGTTAATCCTAGATCTTTTGTGTATTTTTTTTTCATTAACGTGTTATTTACCTTCATCCAGCTAACGTGACAAATTAATCATCTCGATTTTTTCTCCTCTTGCAGTAAACAGTAGTACATCTTCTTCCTTTTCTCAAGAACAGAGTCAATATGTCTGAGAAACTTCTTTCCAATCCTTGCTGGCTGAAGGAGACGAGGACGCAAGAGCACTTAGAAGAGAAGCGCTCTTGCCTTTGGAGTACAACAAGATTTTCAACGCTGGGGAACTACCGGCGTCTCGAGCTACGAGTCTAAACTATAGTTAAAGACTCACTTTGACAAGCATTATCAACCACCTTGTACAAGAGACTTGTATCGTACCTGTTCACGATTTTCCTTTTGACTTTGTTACAGTTTATTTTAGTTTGTTTGTCTGCCCATTGCATTACAATTAAAAACCTAAACCTGCAGTGCTTGTTATTCTCACGCACCAATTTGAAGCATTCAAGAAAAGATCAAGCAACCAATTAGAAGCACTCAATACATAGAAGAGTAGGCAACCAATTCCAGCACCTGGGGTTCCTGATGCCAGTCAACGGGCTCGTCCTTCACAGTAACAGCCTCCAGCTCAGCGTCAGGCACTTCACTTTTGATGCGAATTTCTTTTAGATGGCTTCCAGAGCTCAGGCTATTACCTGCTAGTGACACAAGCTCATTGAGAAAAATTTCATTTGAGATAACAAATCTTGTAACAGCTCTTTATGTATTAAAATATAAATTTAATTTCATGATTTCGACAATGTTAACAATTTTGTTAGTATTTTAACACATGAAAACTGGAATGATCTTGTAGGTTAGGAAAAGAAATCTAGTAATACTTATAACAGAGAACACATTGCAATTCTTTCACCTAAAAGTTAAGACTTCACAAGCTTTGGAGATTAAATGAGCTTAATCATATTCTAGCTTACACCAGCATATTTAAATGACAATAAGAAGCAAGAAATAAAGTCTTCAGAATAAATAGTACTTACAATTCATAATAAACTAGCAAGCCCAATATAAATTTGAATTAAAAAATGTATTTCCCACTTCACTATATTTCTGAAGGACAGCATGACGTTAGCATTTAAAATAAGGTCACCCAATTTTTAAATCATTAATGAGGCAAATAGAATAGAATGAAATCCAGTGAGTGACATGTTTTCTCAATTAGGAACCATTTCTCAACCTTGTGGGAGGAAGTTTCACACTGAAAACAAAGAACAAAACTTGACACAACTCCTTCTACCACTGAAGTCCTTATCTATAACAGAGCAATACCACAGTTTTTTTAAAAGTTTTCAACTTGGATTATATGAAAATTTAAGCCTATTTATCCAATTCAGGTGCTGCAAAGATAGGAAGGATGCAGGAACCATTTAATATGGTGTTGAGGAAATGGGGAATGTATGCAGAAGGTAGATAGAAACAGCAAGTCAAGAAAGCAGTTTATGAAACTTGATGCAGAAAGTATTGAGGATTAAAAGGAAAAGTAATGTGGCCAAGAATATCATGATCAAAACAAACATTTCGGATTGTAGAAAATTAATCTTCAGTGTTCTGTAATACAATAAATCGAAGAATTAATACATTGTAACTTTATACCCTCTGACTCACTTGGATGTAAGACAATGAAATTTAAGACATGATAAAACAAAAAAATATGCAAAATTTTAACAAACAAAGGAAAGTTTCACTGCCGTATTACATTCATTTATTGATGGACGGTTTTATAAAATGTATTACGACTCTAAAATGCGGAGATTGGACAAATTTGATGTTGAATCCAAACTTTTTTTGCATTTGTGTTTTTAAAAATAGGGTCTTTCTTAAAACAGTGTTTTCTTACAGATGAGTTGGATGGTTTGGTCAGGTTACAGCCGGTGCATAAGGAGATTCCCCTGTGTTGTGTACACCTCACAAACAATTGGACGGAAATTTCTCAAAGTATATTTTTACCACTGAATTACGGAAATTTTTGAGTAGAAAGTTCAGTGCAAAGCCAAGAATTCTTACTGTGCCAAAGCTAAGGTCGTATTTTCAGTTACCTTTCATAGGATCCCGCACAGAGGAAATGAAAAAGAAATAGTGTCAACAGTTAGGAATATTTTTCCACAAATAAATCCTTGCTCATACTTTGAAAACGATAGGAAACTTGAATCATATGTTAAGCAAAGGGATACTCCGGATGTGATGCTGCGCACCTCATTTGTACATCAATATATGTGTGACCGCTGCGAGCGCTCTTACATTGGTTGCACTGGGCTCCAATTGTTTGTGAGGTGTGCACAACACAGGGGAATCTCCTTTTGCAACGGCTGTAACTTGACCAAACCATTCAACCCATTTATAAGAGAACATTGTTTTAAGAAAGACCAAATTTTGAAAATTCAAATTTTAAAATTTTTGGATTCAACATCAAATTTGTCCGATCTCCGCATTTTAGAATCTATACACATTTTAAAAAACCATCCTTCAATAAATGAATGTGATGCGGTGGTAAAACTTTTCATTATTTGTTGACATTTTGTTGGGTTTTTGTTTTATCACGTCTTTTAAATTTCATTGTCTTACATCCAATTTATTCAGAAGATTTATAGTTGAAATGTTTTAGTACTTCAATTTATTGTATTACAGAACACTGAAGAGGGAAATTTTATGATCCGGAATGTTAGTTTTTTATGATGATATTCTTAGCCACGTTGGTTTTCTTTTTATCCTGAAAATGTGATTTCCCAGAAATTAACCTATTTCATTTAGAAAGTATTGAATAATGAAAAACTGGACAGCAGCAAACCACAAAAAAATGGTCCATGATAAAACAAAAATTGTACTCTATTTAAAAAAAAGGCCTACCTACTTCAGCACAGCACTTCACATATTTTCCCTGGGAGTGCTTATACCCATAGACACAATAATTGTTGTCCAATGAGGGGGTGATGGTTTTTAAATACTCAAAATTACACTCACAGCCATGGTTCAGCAGACAGGAAGAATAGAAGTGTGATGAGGTTTACTCTGAGAGTAATTCTTATAAAAATCCATAGTGTGAATGCTCAGGTGGCAGACACTCAAAACTGTGTCATGTGTCATGTAAAGGAGTAATAAATGTGGTACTCCAGTGATCTACTCCAAACAGTGATTTACATGCAGTATTACACTCCCAAATATTCACACATCTACAAACATGACTGTGTACACCAAAATGCATGCAAAATGACAGCATAAACCCATAAACAAAAGTGGCAGATAATGTTGAGAACACTAAAATTATTTGTGTCTAGTGTTGCAATATCTCCACTCACAGCATGGGACTTTCAATTTGGCTATGCTCCTGATAATGACAAAACGTATGTACCAATTGCATTATGTTCAAATTGCTTCATCTTCTGTATGACTCAAGAAATTCTATTCAAACCAGAATTGGTTATACAGACCATGGTAAAATAATAATTGGAGAGAAATATTTTTTGTGCAAATTGGTTTCACTTCTAAACAAAATTTTTGAAACATTATATCCTATTAGTGTTCATGACCAGTCAAGAATGAGGAGATGTGATATTTTTCCTACATAAATCTTCCAGATATAAATGACTAACATCTATATTCATCCTGATAGTACCAGTGATTAAAATATTCTTAGCATCACAAATACGGTCAAGTATCCGTAACTCTTTGACCGCAGTTGGTAAAACTGAAGCTCAATATTTAACTCAAATTTAATGTCAATAGTAGTAGGCAATTTTGGAACAAGCAATCATTAACTAAATCATACCCTCATCTAGCTTTAACTAACTTATAATGAAAATTGAGTTTGCAACTACTGGTAAGTCAACAGCATTATGAAAATCTTATCCGAGGCCACCAGCAGCACATGTTGCAGTCAGAGTGTTAAGAGCATGATAAAGAGATGGACCAACCAAAAAAGCAAACAACTGTGCATACATGAAGAAACTCTGCCAATTCTAATAACATAGGAGAAATTACAAACTAAAAACATAGAAATTCATTTATTTAAAGAGATACCTGGATCTTTATTACACAAGGATAATTTATTTTCCTTTGTGACATTTAATGATATCATAAGCAGCAGGTCTCACCCTCAAACCAGTGGGGAGAGCTTCTATTTTAATACCATTTTAGTTTCTTTCAACACTATTAAGGCTTAATTTTCTACTTTAAGAACAACTGTCTTTGTCTAACACCCAGACCAGAACTAAGTTCTTACCTTGCGTCATGTTATCTGCTGCAGCTTCTTGCTTGATGAAATCCTGCCTGCAGCACAGCCTCTCCACTTCAGCATCCGTTAGCTTGTGCACCATAACCACTGCACGCTCCATGCTGGGTGCTTAGGTCCCTGAGCAAAGGGATGCTTCTTTGCTCTAACATTTAAGAAAATTGAAGTTATAACTTGAAAAAATTAAAAACAAAATGCTGTTCTTCCATCATTACAGAAAATAATAAGTGCCCACACATTTCATTAATGCAAGATAACCATACATCAAGTGAATCGGACAATTCAAGATCATTTAATAAAAGAATAAAGTAGCATAATTTTTGCCTTGTGTTATAGTAGGAACCACTCAAAGATTCTTCAGCAAAGAAAGTGTGCAGTCAAAATAATTATTTCATTGAAGTGATACCTGTTTGTTCAATCCTTTGGTTTTTCAAATAAAACATGCACTATCGAATTACTTTGTGAGTTAATTCTTTAGTTTTTTGTTGTCTGGTTGCTTCATAACAATCAGATAGCACAAGATGAGTAAATTTATTTTAGGGTCTCAAATGATCAATCAATAAAGAATGGTTAACAGAAATCAAAGGTTCATATATCAACATGAACATCAAGTTGTAGAAATTACTGTCTTCATTAGGGTCTCCCATTGGTGGGACATCATCAAGTTAGAAGTAAATTAGTTGAAAGGCTGATTTCCTCAAAGACGAATTTCACCTAGATCAAATATTCCTAAATCAAGATTACCTGATTTGTGTCTTTTTTAGGGTTCATTCTTTGACTTCATAACATGAAGAGTATTTCGTATTGCACATTGCTCACTGAAAAACAATGCCAAAAAAGTCATTTAATTCATTTATGTTAATACTTTGAAGGATGTTGTAGGACAAATTGATATTCATATTGGTAAATGTCTTGAGCCTGGTGGTGGTTATTTTGAAAACCAAACAGAACAAAATAAAATGTTCAATTTTAGTTCTCTATGCAACCAATTTCATTCAATCTTTTCATAACAATTTAAAAATTGGAAGCATTTACAAACTGGCTACACTATTAACAGACACCTTGTAATCATCAAGGTCAATCCCCTCCACAAAGATAAGTCAACCAGCATGAATCAGATTCACCCCTATAGTCAAACAACCCACAGATCAAATAATAAATTAGTTGAAGCCTCCCTGATCCCAAAAAAGGAAAGCCAAAAGGAGAAATGAAGAAAACACTGCTTAGTATAGAGTTAAAGTATCATACTAGATGTTAGTTTAGTTTAAGCCTTCCTTTTCCCAACACAGGTGTTCTAATATTAAGAAAGTTGGAAGCAGCGTTCAGTTTGGAGTTGAGGCAACAAGGAGTCTATACGTATGGTCTGCTGTCACACTGATTCCTCTGCATACAAGAACAGCAAGTAAGGAAAAGAGTTTAAGACACAAAATTAAAGTTGAAGAAGAAAGTTATGGATACAGAAAAAAGGAGTAACTGAAAAAATGTGATATGTAACAAAATGAAATAATTCCATTTTAATAAAAAGAATAGCTATTTACTTTAACCCTGAAATCTGAAAATTCCTCCAGGGAGTAATAAATACTAGACACAGAAAATCTATCCTCCTGAGAGGACAATAACTTTCAACTGTATACTCTATTACATATACAAAAATTCCATACCTAAAGAATTGAAACAATTACACGTCCTATCTACCAAACCTGGGTCACTCCAGCAGGCAAAGAACCTCCAGCCGTACCGATCATTACAATCACAGTCAGGCACTCACAACCACTATCAACTCATCTACAACTGATGGTCATTTTCTAAAATACTGGTGCAATGCTCTTTCAACTCCATTCATTTATCTAGTTTTTGACTAACCTCTAACATTCCTTCACCTTGCTTCTGACTTCATTGCTTCCTTCATCAACAATTTCTTTTCAATTTCCCCATATGGCCAAACCACTTCAACAAACAGCAGTTCACATTTTTTGCCATCCTTTCCACATTTGTCATACTCCTCAGCTCATTGATTTACCTATCCCACAATGTCACCCTAGCAATACTCCTTGGACACTCCATCTGGAGTACATTCAACTGACTCCTATCAGCCACTTTTGAGCTCTAAGTTTCATATCCATCCAGCACATCAGCCTGACTTTCTCATACTGTTAAAACATTTAATTGCCTTCCTTCTCAATACAGAAATGCTAAAGGTTCCAGAAGACCAGCATACCAGCAACTACAGAGCCAATAATTTAGGAACACTGACAGCAAACCTTATGAATGAGCAAAATATAACAGACGATCAAAGAAAACTACGAAATGGTGATATGGGTAACTTGTTAGCAATCCCAAAGGCTGCACATGAGAAGACTCAGGAATTTCTATCAACACTGGAAATCATAGCACAAAATTAAATCAATAAAAAGTGGTAAGTTGAATTATTAATTTTTGCAAAAATTCAAGATGACTAAACTAAAAACCTAGGATTTAATTAAAATTCTATAAATAAAACTAAAGAACTGAAAATAACTCGAAGGTCTTGAATGATGTTACACATGCAATCAAATCTTGAACATAGTTGTCTAAAAATTGAAGACAAGTCAAAACTAAACAAAACTCCAACTATAGAAACAAATGACTAAAAAACCAATGAGTCACAGGATTAGAGAGGTATCAAAGAAGTAGAGCAGGCCATGAAGGCTCACCTGTCAGACTCCGAAAGGCAATCAGTGGCTCCTACACTGCAAGGCACTCCAGCCAGCACCAACTCGCTGGTCTCAACCTGATCCTCGCTGCTCTGAGGGTAAACAAGGACAAACAATCATAACCTTCAAAGTTGCAGTATGGCATTATCCTACTGTACAACTGCAATAGCAATAAAAGAAGTCACTCATAAATGTTCTCCTAAATTGAAGAGAAAATGTGACTTCTCTGATCTCGACTATATTTTAACATTATCACAACAAATAGTTTTATCCTGCAATGCATAAGAACTATAGTAATTAGAGACTGGCATCAGAAGCTATCTTTGAATAAAAGATGAATGACCAACTTACCTAATGAGAGTCCTGATCACACAGGATATCCTTTTTCACAGGAAGGCAGGTTTTATGAGGTTATTCAAGTATGATATCTATTAATTAAATTTATATCAAATTATTTTTTTTTATTGTATGATAAAGCTGAAAATAATTAAAAAAGCATTCAATAGAGGAACAAAACTGAATACAATAGAATGAAATATAAATACAAAGGAGAATTAGCTCCATTCAATGAATGAAGCAACAAAATGCCATATTACCTTACAGTTCAATTTTTCTAGCATTTATAGTCAGGTAACTTTTCCTTATAGCTCCTTACAAACTTTCCCATGCTTGTTACCATCTTTTAGTTTTCACCTCATCTTATTCATTATTAGTAAAGTAGCCCATAGCACTCCCAAATGCTATAACCAACTTTTGATAATTCTTATCTTAATTCTTCTACAACCACCTGAAATCTTTCCATAAGAGACCCCTATAAACACTTACCAGTCTACAATTTCTATTCATCTTAGCTAATAATGCTAAAATATCAGCACAGAGTAGCTGCAATGTATTGATGACTGTGCACCTAATATTCCCCCCTTCCCCCCCCCCCCCCCCCTTCAAAAAAAAGAGTCTTGCATTCATCTGACACAAAAACTCTATTTGTATACATATTTAACAAACATATCATTACACACGACTGATGTAAGCCCACAAGCACTTCACACCGTTCAATCATTATCCTTTCAGACCTCACACATGCTCTACTTTCATTATAATAGCTCATTGCTTTAACGTGAACATCAAAGCTGTATCCGGGTTTTTTATTGCTCTATTTGCTAGAGATATGCTTACTTCACAAGCTGTCAAATTTGCAGAATGATCTGAGCACCGTAAGAGGAGGAAATGAGGTTTGGAAGAGGGAGAGGGGTCCAATCAGCAGCCAGTGCCGACCAGCATGTGCATGTGCCATGCCCCTGAAAATTCTTTTTTTTGTAGTTTTATTGCTCTATTCAATACAGAAGTCCTTATTTTACAATATAGCAAAGGTTCAGAACGTTCTGGGCTTCGTCAGAGGGGGAAATGGGGGGAGGGGGGGGTGGATTCAAATCAAATAGTGCCGGACAGTAACTGCATTAGGCACAAACCAGAAATATCTGGATTTGTTTTGTTGGTCTATTTGACACAGAAATCCTTAGTTTACAATCTAGCAAAGCTACACAACATTCTTTGCTCTGTGAGATTGGAAAACATAGGCAAGAAAGGGTGTTGCACATCGAGAATGCCGCAGTGCGCGCACCTGGAGCTGTGGTTCAAAACAGTGACGCCAGCTCCATGCATATCTGTGATGCATGTGGTACCAGTTCATTCAAAGAAAGAACAACAAAAAACTTACATGAAAATAAATTCAAATGTTCAGATAGCTTTCAGAATATCAACTGAGTTAATTTTTTCAAGTAGTATATCTTGCAAAGGAAAATGTGAAAAATTGTAGAAAAATGCACTTCCAGAATAGTTGAAGGTAAAAGTTCAAAATCTATCTCCTCTGAAAGTTATTATCGTAATGATTCAAGTCTCATTGAATGCGTGAAATGTTGCTGCATAACTGGATGTGGGTTCCCATTGAAATTCACAGTAATTTTTTAGTTACATAGAGAAATCTACGGAAAAATGAAAGATTAAAAAAACGTAATTTCAAATATAAAAAACAGTAAATTTCATAACAAGCCCACGTCCAGCTATGCAGCAACATTTTGCGCATTCAATGAGACATAAATCATTGCTCTCCAATAATAACTTTTGAAGGAGATAGCTTTTGAAAATATCCTATTTTTTCACTCATTTTTTCCTATTATCTCAGTAATTAATTTGAAAGTTGAAAAAAGTTTGGGATACGCACCTGTGACTCTAAGAAGAATACATGCCTATGCCAAATTTTATAGAACTAGTTCCCATACAACAAACTTCAATCAAAAAAATGGCTGTCACTTTTGTTCTATGGGCACTAGATCTATGAAATTTTGCATATGTTTGTATTTTCGATAGGGTTACAGGTGCGTACTTCAAAATTATTTAAATTTTTGAACTTATTACTTAGATAATGGGTAAAATGTGGTGAAAAAATTTGGAATTTTCCAAGCTATCTCCTCTGAAAGTTTCCATTGTAGAGCAATGATTCAAGTCTCATTGAATGTTCAAAGAATTGCTGCATGGCTGGCCAAAGAATGGATTCAAAATTTGTGAAAGTTTAGTTTTTATGATAATACAATTTTTCTCATGAAACGTTTTGGTTTTTCCAATAGATTTTTCAATGTTAATTAAAAAAGTACTATGAATTTCATATTGATTCTCTGTCCAGCTATGAAGACACTCTTTGTGCATTCAACAATATCTAAATCACATTGCTAAAGATAATAACTTTTGGAGATAACAGCTTTTGGAAATACCCCATTTTCCTATTTTCAACTGTTCAGAGAGAACATTTTTCTAAAATTTTACTTTCTCTCGAATACAAGCTACATTGCTTGAAAAAATTGACACGGTTGATGTTCTGAAAGCTATCCGACTAGTTTTTCATGTGAGTTTTTTTTGTTCCTTGAAGGAACTTGTACCAGAGGTATCAAGAGACATTTGGAACTGGTATCATAGATACGTATCACCGCTCCAGGAGGGCCCACGCTGCATCCTCCTCGATGCACTCCTACCCTTCCTACCTTCGTTTTCTCTCTCACGCAGCAAAGAACGTTGTGATGCTGTGCTAGATTGTAAACTAGGGAGTTTTGTGTCAAATAGACCAAAACTACATAATTAAGATATTTCTGGTTCATGTCTAAAGCAGTGACTGTCTGGCACTACCAGCTTGGATTCAAAACCACCCCTTTCCCCCCTCGTTTCCCCCTCTCACAAAGCACAAAACGTTCACCACATTCGACAGCTAGTGAAGTAAGCATATCTCTGATGAATAAAGTTATAAAACAAGAATCAGGAATTTTCCGGATTCTGGGTATACGTTCCCCTTCAGAATATCAAACAATTTGACCCAATAAAATATTCGAAAATTTATGCAAATACTTCACGAGTGAAATAAGCTCTAATGTATTCACATGTTTGTAACATTCGAATAGACATTTATGGCCATAAATTTTTTGGAATTTACCCATACCTCTTTTCTCCCACTGCCTCCCCCAGAGGAAAATTTCTTAAAATTGCTATTTTTCAGCCAAGATTGTGCAGTGATTTTTTTTCTTAGATTTACAATAGACATATCTACAAAATTAGGATTCAATGTTTTTATATTGCTTCAGAAATATTGTAACATATTTTTTCATTTTTTAAACATTTTTTCCTGATTTAGCAGGAAAAAATTAATAAAAAAAAATTCATAATCAACTGATCAAAAAACTACCTATCAATTTTATAGTACTCTCCTTGATCTTTACAATGCAAAAAAGATCCTTGATCTTTACAACTTTTTCTCCTAACCTTCAAAACTGTAGAAGAAATAAAGTGGCAAAGTTGAAAGTGTTTCAGAGAAAATGGCATTCAAAGTTACCAAGCACCAGAACACATATGACACTGTTTCATACCATTGTTTTCTGTCAAAAAACTCAAAAACTAAAAAACCACTAATAAGTCTAAAAGATTTTAGGTAAGTCTTCCATAGTTATAACAAATCACTACCACTAATGTCACTAATACTTGCTGTATCTGCAGAGGGATCTCAACAGTTTTTCTTTATGAAATCTTCAAGAACTTCTGAAAAATACTTCTTGAGTGATATAAACTCTGAGGTATTTACAGCATGTTTACAACATTTATAG
This sequence comes from Morinoia aosen, assembly GCA_030386875.1. Lineage (NCBI taxonomy): Eukaryota > Metazoa > Arthropoda > Malacostraca > Amphipoda > Talitridae > Morinoia > Morinoia aosen. The sequence continues at coordinate 103,604,226 of CM059576.1, read as the reverse complement.
CCGATAGAGTATTTGGAATTTCCCCCCGAGGCAAATTTCTTGAAATTTTAATTTCTCAGCCAATTTTGTATGAGAGACAATATTTTTGTTTGATTCACAATGAATATATCTAAAAAAAATCAGAAACAGTTTTTTGATATTGCTTTAGACATAATTGAACAGAATTCTATTTTTAAAATCCAATTTTATTTTTCTCTGCAATAAACAAATTTATAATAACTTAACCAAAAAAGTACTCTTAAATTTATGTGATCACCTTCATCTTTACGATGTAGGAATGATCTCCATATATGAAAAACTGTAGCTGGAATTGCCCCTCAAAGTTGAAAAGCATCTTCAGCCAGATTGGACTGCTGCATTTGATATTCTAGGCATTTTACCACTGTTTCAACCACTTCACCATTTGTTTCACTGCTAAAATCAGATCCATACACACTCTATCCTACCAGAAACTGAACAGCTTGTCACCTATTGCCCTTTCTGTTTCTTCTTTCATATGATTTAACAATACTCTGCCATACAGATTACCAACTATGCTTAATATACTTATACTTAATTTTACTTCTTTCTTTACACACCTAATCTATAAAAGTGGAGAAACTAAAAACTAGTAGTCCTATTTTCTTAAACGTTTTGGAGTCCAGCTCCATCATCAGTAAGTCATACCTGAAATTTACAATGAGAATGGTTAAAAATGCAATGATATTTACAAGTTTTTTTTTGTCTCATACCCTACAAGTAATTAAACTAAATATAAATTTGCAAAGGGAATGAACTGGTGGCATTATTATAGACCGGTTTGTCTTTTGCTATGTACAAAGATTCTAAAATTCTCAAATCCAAATCATTAGAAGCAGAACATAAAATTTTGAGATCATCTTCAGACACACGGGCACTGCACTGCTCCGCATGAAGGCGGACAGAAAAATGACCGGGCTGCGTAAGTTGATTCCCCGTTCTAAAGCTCACACCACGATGCTGGGCAATCCTCACGTAAAATGGCAATGTCGTCATTCCGACATAGCCCGATGTACATTGTACACAACTAAACTTGTACACAAGGGACGCCCGCATTCACTTAGGTATAACATCTTTTTAACGAAAAAACGAACCAATTTTATGAGAATTAACAAATATAAGCCGAAGATGTGCTGCCGAAAAATAGCGTTTGAAAAGCACCTCCAGTTCTCGTGACATTTTATCAGAAAAGCCACCCAAGTAAGGAAAAACGCAATAAAGAGGTTCTAATGGATCAGCGGTAGAAATGGAATCTAAATATTTCTTGTCTAAAAATCGTCTGATATGACTGTTGACAATAGCCGAGCGATAACCATTATTTGAGAAGAAAGACTGCAGCTTAGTAAATTCGACATTCAGGTCATTAAAATTTGAACAGATATTGTATGCGTGGTGTAATAGGGTTTTAATTGCATTAATTTTGAATTTGTAACTACAGAAGCTAAAAAAACCTCAAGCCCAGACCAGTAAATGTTTCTTTACGATAAACTGATGACTTACAATATCTGTTCAAATTTTAATGACCTGCATGTCGAATTTACTAAGCTGCAGTCTTTCTTCTCAAATAATGGTTATCGCTCGGCTATTGTCAACAGTCATATCAGACGATTTTTAGACAAGAAATATTTAGATTCCATTTCTACCGCTGATCCATTAGAACCTCTTTATTGCGTTTTTCCTTACTTGGGTGGCTTTTCTGATAAAATGTCACGAGAACTGGAGGTGCTTTTCAAACGCTATTTTTCGGCAGCACATCTTTGCCTTATATTTGTTAATACTCATAAAATTGGCTCATTTTTTCGTTACAAAGATGTTATACCTAAGCGAATGCGGGCGTCTCTTGTGTACAAGTTTAGTTGTGTACAATGTACATCGGGCTATGTCGGAATGACGACATTGCCATTTTACGTGAGGATTGCCCAGCATCGTGGTGAGCTTTAGAACGGGGAATCGACTTATGCAGCCCGGTCATTCTTCTGTCCGCCTTCATGCGGAGCAGTGCAGTGCCCGTGTGTCTGAAGATGATTTCAAAATTTTATGTTCTGCTTCTAATGATTTGGATTTGAGAATTTTGGAATCTTTGTACATAGCAAAAGACAAACCGGTCCTTAATAATGCCACCAGTTCATTCACTTTGCAAATTTATATTTAGTTTAATTACTTGTAGGGTATGAGATAAAAAAACTTGTAAATATCATTGCATTTTTAACCATTCTCATTGTAAATTTCAGGTATGACTTACTGATGATGGAGCTGGACTCCGAAACGTTTAAGAAAATAGGACTACTAGTTTTTAGTTTCTCCACTTTTATAGATTAGGTGTGTAGAGAAAGAAGTAAAATTAAAATGATTTCACTATGTGCTGTGTTCTTCGTTTTCAAGTTCCTAATGAACATCCGCCTGAAGAATTATGATTTTCCTGACTTATACTTAATGAATTGGAGTTCTCATACCTACCCCCTTACATTTATATAATTGAATCACTACACACATTCTTCAAATAAATCCGCAATGTACCATCAACAACAAAAATTCAGCAACTACAACAATCTATCGATGTCACCCATCATTTCATTGAACGCTCAGATGCCACTCTGTATAATTCCAGTGCTTTATCCTGAATTGTTTTTTCCAGTGTAGACTTCAACTTTTACTCTCTTGACCATTCATCTTTGGATGAATTGTTTTCTCTAATTTTCACTGGCATAATCGTACCTTTTTTGTAGTTTAATTTCAGAAAAATTAAATTGTTCCAAATGATGCTTTCCAATTTTATTCAGCGTAAATCTGAAGACACTAAAACACACAATGCAAATAAAATACTTTTTTTTAGCAAAGATTATAAGTTTATACAGATATTCAAGTTCAAAACCTTCTGTGACAATCAATTACTAACAACCAGTGCACACGATCTGTCAAAAAGCAACATCCTAAAAGTTCAAGTTAGCACTGAGAAAAACTTTTACGAGGTATAAAAATATTAAATAATTTTACTTATAAAATCATTGTGTTCAAATGATGAGCTTGTGATGACTAATCATTTTTCAATTCTTCCCATCTAAACCCTACGCATGCCCAAATGAAACTACAATATTCATCTCGATGATACCTTCGATGAATATGATTCATATGGTAGTAAGGTAATGGAACTTATTTCAATAATAAGCTAATGAAATGTTATAACTTGTAACAAAAGAAAAATTTTCAGCTACACAACAATAATGATTTTGAAATTCTCTATTTATACCACAAATGTCACGTGTATGCATTTTGCTAACAGCATTCCCATTAAACTAGCAGGACCCGTGGAAATTCCATGGACAAAATAATCAATAAGCTTTGGGGACCCCTGAGAAAATTCTGTCAACATTACTTAAGAAATTTGAAGATAAGTTAGGTTAGGATAGGATGGTATAGGTTAGATTAGGATATGATTGGTTAGGATATGATAGGTTACGATATGATAGGTTAGGATTTGATTGGTTAGGATATGATTGGTTAGGATATGATTGGTTAGGATATGATTGGTTAGGATATGATAGGTTAGGATATGATAGGTTAGGATATGATAGGTTAGGATATGATGGGTTAGGATATGATTGGTTAGGATATGATTGGTTAGGATATGATTGGTTAGGATATGATAGGTTAGGATATGATTGGTTAGGATATGATTGGTTAGGATATGATAGGTTAGGATATGATAGGTTAGGATACAAGTTAGGATATGATAGGTTAGTATAGGATAGGCTGTGATAGGATAGGTTAGGATAGGATAGGTTGAGATATGTTAGGTTAGGATAGGTTATGTAATGTTGACGGAACTTTTTCATGGGTCCACGTTTTTTATGTTTGACATTATCATGATAGGTTCAGTTAGCATAGGTCAGGAAGAGATAGGTTAGGATAGCTTAGGTTACGATGGGTTATGGGTTATGGTTAAAAACCTATCAATGGCTTTTCTAACCTGTGCAATTTTCTCATCACTCAAATATAAATAAATTCATTGATGAAACCTCTGCTTTGAAAATTGCCCGTGACAACCCACAATGCAACAGAGGAAGTCAATGCGTGTCAGTCAGCGAATGATGGTTGAGAGGCTAGGGTTAAGTTGCAAGGCAAGGGCTAAAAATTTATAGAGCCATATATACAGGGTGTTTCAAAAATACACGGCATAATTTCAGGTATGTATTTCCCACATGTAGACAATCAAAATAGTTCATTACAACATATGTCCGGAAATGCTTCATTTCCGAGTTATGGCCTTCACAACATTGAAATTCACCGGAACGTTTTTCTTTCCGCAGGTCGTTGCCGTCAAAGGACACATTAAGAGGGCACTCTGACAGATCATTCCTAGGCGAAGGTTAAATTCAGTGTTGTGTTTGGCGTTCGACTGTGTGTCATGTACACAAATCAGGAGCTGGCAGAGATGCACTTGATCTACGGTAAGGCAGACGGCAATGCTGCGCTGGCTCGTCGTTTGTACCAGGAGAGGTACCCACAGCGACAATGTCCAGATCGGAAGACATTTGTAAGTCTCCATCAGCGTCTGTGCGAGTATGGAAAATTTGACTCTCCTGGATTGGGAAGGGGACGACCAAGATCTACAACTCCAGAAGAACAGGAGGAGATTCTGGAGATTGTGAACAGAACTCCTTCTATCAGCACACGAAGGTTAGCGTTGCAAGTGAATGTTCCCCATACGACTGTCTGGAGACTGCTGAAAGAGTATCAATTGTATCCTTACCATTTGCAACGTGTACAGGCGCTGTCACCAGCAGATTACCCTGCACGAGTTAGGTACTGTCAGTGGTTCTTGCAGCAATGTGCTGCAAATCCGAACTTTCCTGCCTTAGTATTATTTACAGATGAAGCACAGTTCACACGAGATGGCATAACAAATCTCCACAATCAGCATGTATGGGCGTATGAAAACCCAAATGCAACTGTTGTATCTCATCTTCAGGTGCGGTTCTCCCTCAACATGTGGGCCGGTATCATTGGTGATCGGTTAGTTGGACCCCATGTACTTGTAAACAGACTTACGGGGCAGGCGTACACAAACTTCCTGGAAAACATCATACCTGATGTTTATGACGACACTCCACTGATCGATCGTCAGCACGCTCACTTCTTGCATGACGGCGCTCCTGCACACTTCAGTCGTACGGCTCGCCGGTACTTGGATCGAAGATTTCCTGATCGATGGATAGGTAGAGGTGGCCCAATTGCTTGGCCTCCACGCTCACCTGATCTGAACCCTCTCGATTTCTACTTGTGGGGCCATTTAAAATCATTGGTTTATTCGTCTCCGGTGCCTGATTTGGAATCCCTTCGGAATCGAATTGTGGCACGCTCTGAGGACATACGCAACATTCCTGGAGTGTGGGATCGTGTTCGCAGGTCAATGAGACATCGATGTGAGGTCTGTATTCAAGCAGGAGGTGGTCATTTTGAACATCTTCTGTAATGGCAACGACCTGCGGAAAGAAAAACGTTCCGGTGAATTTCAATGTTGTGAAGGCCATAACTCGGAAATGAAGCATTTCCGGACATATGTTGTAATGAACTATTTTGATTGTCTACATGTGGGAAATACATACCTGAAATTATGCCGTGTATTTTTGAAACACCCTGTATAGGGCTGAACAAGGAAGCCAGTAAAGTGGACTCAATTATTAAATTCCCTGCAAAATTTCAATGCCTAATGTTTGATAAAGAATAAGCTTTTCCTAGAAAGCTCCTGCAATTTGAAGTCACAAAACAGAATAAGATGGGAATGTTCAATGTTAGAATGGAAAATAGCCATTTAATATGCCAATCAATGACAACAGAATAATACAAAATTTATATATTTCTATGACTGAATATTGTTAAACAGAGAATCTAGTAATCAGTAACAGAATTGATATTTTTCAGAACTAGTGATGCAACAAACGGTTTTATTTGTTGGCAGTTTTTTCGCAAAAAAACGTTTTTTTTTGCACACACCCAAATTTTGTGATGTATATGTTTTTTTTTGTAACATAAAATATATTAGTAGCCATGTTTTTCAAACATGATTTTTTAAAATAAAAACATCAAAAGTAAACCATACAGTACAAGTGGTGGCAAATAACCCACAATTACCTAGAGGAGACTAAGAGGAACAGAAGGGGCCACAGAAATTATACTGATGGAGTCAAAATTCAGAGCTTACTATCTCTACTATGTCTGACTTTATTTTTATGTGCCAAAAAAATCAGACATAGAGATTGTAAGCTCTGAATTTTAACTCCATCAATATAAGTTCTATGGCTCCTGCTGTTCCTCTTAGACTTCTCTAGGTAATTGTGGGTTATCTGCCACCACTTTTACTGTATGGTTTCCTTTTGATGTTTTATTAAAAAAAATCATGACTAAAGAACATGGATATTACCATATTTTGTGACCAAAACAAACCATGATGTTTTTTTAAAACATTTTTTTACTGAAAATTCATGACTAAAAAAAATGGATAGTATATTTGATATGACCAAAAAACCATGCTGTTTTATTTTAAATGTTTTTTTTTTACAAAAAATCTTTATTTTTTAAAATAACATTTTTTTAAAAACTTATCAAAAGTAAAAAACATGAATATTAATACATTTCATAGGACAAAAAAATTACAATTCTCAGTGTGAATATGAAGTTATGCACAGAGATTATCAAAATAAAAATGCAAACAGCGTTCAATTACGTAAATTTTCCATTATATTACACTTCAACCAAAAATTTTGTTATAAGGCTTATATCCAATACCTCTAACTTTCAACATTCAAAAGCCTTAAAGTCTTTGAGTTTTGATGCTAGAACAAAACCAAAGACAGTTTTAGAATCCTTGTAACATTTTCTAACAAAGTTACATTCTCATTTCTCCAAATTTGAGAAAAAAAATTACAAAGCTCAGAACCCATAAATAATTTATTTGTGGTGTAATGACAAAATATCACTTATCACAAAATAAGTTTTTTCAAATGTTAAAATTTTACAATATAACTTTGTTAGAAATGCTCGAAGGATTCTAAAACTGGCTTTGGTTTGGTTCTAGCATCAAAACTCAATGAATTTTAGGCTTTTGAAATATCCACATAAATTTACCAAAAAACAATTTTCCATAAAAACATAAGGCCTAAATCAAAAAAGTTATGTAAATAAATAAGTTTACTTTAAAAAAATACACTGATTGGCCAATTTTCAAATGAATTGGCCAAAAAAAGTTGAAAAATCTGGATGATCCCCTTAAAGGGTCAAAATAAATTAAATATCACCCTGCTAAGATGGAGTTTTTTTCAATATTTTCAAAATAATTTTCAGTATCATTTCATCCACTTTTAATGATAAAATTAAACTTAAAAAAAAAACACTATTTCCTAAAGCATGCAAGGAATTATTGACAACAGTTTATACACCTCATGAAAATTTCTCTTTTGTTAATATTAAGAGTGAGAATTTATATTAAATCATTGTAACATTTCACTTATAAAAGACGTGATAACTCCAGTATTCAAAAATTAATATAGTTGAATTCATCATTATTGCAATGAAAATTAAATGTTTTTCCACACATATTGACTTTTTTCATTTTGTATTTCAAACTCATTATATAAGCATTAAATAAAACACGCTAATGATCAAGTTTTAATAATAAAATAAACTCAAGCTTTCTTTCTAGTTAATAAATTTCAAGACTTCAAATAATAGCCATTAACAAAGAACTAGTATCAAGAAAATAGCCTCTCCAGTCAACAGTGAAGAAATTCAAGAATAAAGTCACTACATTTGAGGTAAACTAAAATATAGTATTACTTATGTATACAGGAGATGATAAAAAAGCAGCAACTTAAAGTTTATGGGTAAAATCCAGTGGAATATTGAATTTCCTAGCCAAATTACTAAGCTTATACAGTCATACCTCATCTTACAAAAGGCATAAAGAACAAAACAGTTACAAAACAGTTATACGTAAAAGTTTCTATCTCGGAAAATAAGAGAACATTCATGTTAGAAAATGCATATCTCAAAAATTCAAGCAATGCACACTCGGCTTTGCAGCCGCAAGAGTTCCCCGAAAACGTGAATACACTCGTAGCATCGAGCATTTTTTTTAAATTGGTTCAATAGGAGTAAATAGTAAATGATTTGCAGGCTTTATTAATTTTAATGGTTTAATAAACAATTTTCTTTTATTTTGAACACACGTTTCATACAAGATTGGTAAACTTCTAAAAAAAATTAGAGATTTTAGGAGGGAGTATTGGGGCTTTGAAACATATCAAGCCTACTACATGTAAAATGCGATGGTACTTATTAAAAATCACGTTACAAAACCACTTTGGGAACAAATTAATTTTGTTGGATGAGATATGACTGTAGAACCAAACTTGAAATAAATTTATAAAAACAAGACAACAATAAAATGACAAAATTTATGGGCCCAACTCAGCCTCGAAGAAAAAGAGTGATCTAAAAACCAAAGATTACATGTGGTACAAAGATCTGGTCAATTGGAAAGGAATGCTCATCAGTCAATAGATATTTCTGCTAAGGTATTATGGAGAGTTTGATACAATCGAGAACTAGGGCACTAGTTATGCAAGTCTACTACAGAGATGGTCACTGTCTCACTAGTCTCTTCCTCAACTTGGTACTCTTTTACTTCCACTTTCTATGCATTACTTGTAGCTCACTATCTTCAACAAGGATAATATATCATAGCATCAGAGATTAGAACTACCACATTCTATCATTCTTTTCAAAAAACAGCCAATGGAACTAGTTTACAATCATGGACAGGCATCAATCAAATGGATATAAATTATTAATTATTTAAAGAAAGAAATTTAGATATAATAAAACACACTAACAAAACATAGAAGAGAAAAAGAAAATAAACTACATTAATGACATTTAGAGTGAAAATATCTAAAACTACAGATTGCTCTTCACCCTAGAGCAATTTTCTCATCATTCTTAACCATTATTACATGCATCAATTTCTCACCTGCTCCAGCATCAATACCTGTCAGTCAGCATACAAAAGTTGTGATAATATGGTGAGCTTGCTTTTTTCTATTTGTATTCCTTGCCGACAACATTTTTCATTTTTCAAAAATAATGGCATTTAAAGTGTTTCCACCTAATACTGAAAATGCATCGTCAATGAAATTGTGTTGCCTCTTGCAATTATATTTACATGTATCATCACATATAGATTAAGCTGGAACTTGAACTTGAGGGACGACAACGTCGGGGCCTTTGTAACGACATAGAATTCCCTCCACGATTTTCAGTCAGAGAGTTCAGCGCCTGGTACCAGACTCGTCCACTAAACTAGTCGGGATCTACCAATCCTTGTCACAAGCCGCCATTGGACAGCATCACTGGGATAACCAGTATGTCAAAACACCATCCCCAAGCACATTGGGTCATTACTGCCCACTCTACCTGACTGGCTCATTCCAGTTACTGTCACTTACTCCAGGCACGCACAAGAAACATTTTCATAGCTTTAATGATACTCAAATTACACTCCTGATCCAATCCAGCAAGACAGCTCATGCTGCAATCATCTTCAGCATATCTGGCATACCCCTCATTCTCTCCATACTGCTCACGCACCACATTCATAAAACTTTCTCTTTTCTGCTCATACTTACTTCATTCTAGCACAAAATGCTCAATTGTTTCCTCCACTCCACTATTACACTGCTGACATAATCTGTTATTGTTCTCATTCCACCTCCATGTACGTCTGTTCACACTCAATGACTTACATCCCACAGCAAACAAGAGTTGACTTCCAAAACAACCATCATAGAACATCTTAAACTTAGGAGCTTCTTTTTTCACATACCAGTTAAGTGTAGGCTTCCCCATCATGCTAAGCTTCCACTTATTCAATCCATACTCCTTTGTTTGCCTCTCAATCTCTTTTTTCCACCTCTTGCAGTCCCACTCCGGCCCTCCACCTCCAACATTTATTGAACTCCAGTCATCCACAGGTCTCCCAATTCTTACGTGAATAATCTTTTGCATACTAAGTTTCCTTGCATGCCCCCAACATACTTTCTCCCAATAGCTTACACTCAGATTCCATTCAAAAATTCACTTTACCCATCTGCTATTCTGCATTCCTTCAATTCTCACCTTATAATTCAGCACCGCTTTCATCATTCTTTCTGAAAATAGGCTCCACCCCAGGTCACCTCTAATGGCTTCTGTAGCCGTCCATTTTGGAGCACCCAATGCTAAACGTCCTACCTTATTTTGTATCACATCCAGCTTTTCAAGATCACTTCCATTCCAGGCAAGAGCACTCATGCCATATATGACACTAGGTACAGCAACATACTTCCATATTCCTCTCACACATTCATACTTGTTTGCTCTGTATCTGGCCACACTACTTAACCATCCACTCCACTGCATTGCTTTTGCCACTTTCTCATCCTTAGTTCTAGTGGATCCATCTTCACTTATCATACAACCTAGATTTTTGCATTCTTTTGTTCTACCTATTCTGATTTCTCTAATATTCCACAGTCTCTCTCTATCAGTCTCATCACTATTTATAACCGGACAATATTTATTTTAAGTGCGGCAAGGAAATTAATAATTTGGGGGCGAATAATCAATAAAGGAACCCATTTAATAACCTTTTACACGAATGACGTTCTGCTCGCTGATGCGTTATTTTTGAATAATTGTACTTTGAAGTTGGCGCCGGCCGTTATTTAGTTAATAAGGGTAGTTAACCCCCTATTACAAACGTAAAGAGGTTGGGTCGTGAGGGTTAGCCACAGTTCTTATAGCGAAAATTATAAATAAAGCTTCTAACCCACACCCATTAGGGTGACGACCGCAATCTTGTTTACATCGGATTCAAGATGGCGGCGCCCATGGTGGTCGTTTGCCGCACCTAAAGTAAATATTGACCTTATAACCATAACCTTACTTTTGTTGGCACCAAAGTTTATCTTGAAATCTGTACTAGGTATATATCCATTCACAATGTCAAGCATCCTTTGCAGTTCATGTCCACATTCACTAACCACAACCACATCATCAGCAAACAACAAACATCTCAGTCTCTCACTACCAACTTTCAGTCCTAAGTCACTCATTCTCAGTTAAACTGCTAATTCTTCTGTGTACAATCCAAACAACAGGGGAGACAGAGTACAACCTGGTCTTACTCCTCTAACACTTCTCATTTGCCCTGTTTCTAAATTTCCTAACCTGTAGATAGCGCTTGTGTTCTCATACAGACTTAGTACAATTTTTACTATTTTTCTGCTGAACCCAACTTTTCTCAAAATTTCAAAGAGCCTAATCCAATCCACTCTGTCATAAGCCTTTTCAATATCCAGGAATGCTAAATATACCTTCCTATCATCCTTCCTCATTCGCTCAATAATTTCACTCACTACAAAAAGATTATCCTCCCCACGTCTATCCTGCCTAAAACCATTCTGTTCTTCACCTAGGACTCCTAATTGCTCAACTGAATTTTTCAAGCTCTCATTCAAAATACCACAAAAGATCTTACATACAGTGTCAGCCAGTGCAATTGGTCTGTAAGTTTTTAGTTCTTTCAAACTCTTATGTCCACCCTTATGCAACAATACTACATTGCAGTAGTTCCAGTCATCCGGTACTCTTTCACTCTTCCATATCTCATCAAATAAACATTTCAACATACTGACAACACTCTCTCCTCCACATTAATAGAACTCATATGGGATCTTATCAGGGCTACATGCCTTTCCATTTTTCACTTTCTTTAATAAACTTACAATCTCTTCACAAGTGATTTTGTCTTCCATGTGCACAGTTCACGTTCATCAATCAGAAAATTTAGAGTGTAATCACAAATCACAACAATAAGTTTTCAAGTCTCCGTTGTCCGCTTATTACGATCTTGAGACCTTTCCGCTCTGAAATTTTGAAAAATTGTGTCACAGTTTATTCCCATCGCAACATTTAAAAATACGTCATTTCGGGTAAATACGTTTTCTATGTATCAAGGATAAGCAAGGAAACGTAATGCTATACACGATTTACAGGTATCTGTCGGCACATCGTCTTACTTAATTTAGAAACGGCACAAATAATTCAATTATTTTAATTAGCAACCAGCTCCATAGGTCGACTCCCCTAGTAACGTTTGGGAACTTTTACTGTAATGATTAGCTAAGACTTTCTACCGGCAGGCCGCAGCGGAGACATTTCAAGAAACACTTTGCGAGAAGTACAGGAATTTCTTGGGAATTTCTTGAGTCCACCTCGCGTGACTTTACACTTCAGTTTCCCACTCGTAACTTGAGTAAGAATGTATCTATTAACTTCAAATTGCTCTCAAACGAAAGAGCGAAACATTCTCTATCTAGAGAGTATAAGCAACACCCTCAAGGTATTCTGAAAGTTACAAAAATTCTTCGATAAACCTTGCAAACATGCGCGCACTAAAATTACAATTTAATCAATTTTAATCAATTTATTTACCACAGGAGATACAGAGGTAGAATGTTTCTTAAGTCTAGTACAATGGACAAGTTCGAATATAGCTACCTGTGGGCCCGAATAAGTTCAGCGACTTCTGGGGCATCCTACCATCAACATTATTCTAAGGTGTACAATAATGTTTAACCTAAATCACTTAACCTCGTTTCACATTAGACTGATCAGTGAGATAATTCAATCGATATCAGATATTTCATTTTACAATATAGGTTATATGGACTATATTTAACAGTACATTCGATAAAAGATTTAACAGCAGACTGAAGGCGAATTACATATTACCCATGGCAAATTTCATTATTGGAAACAGTCATGTTGGAGACAAGATTTGACTTGGTGATCTTACATGACTAATATTCCGATAGGAAGTGAGTCTCGAGATTTCTTTTGAATACCTTGTAAGAATTACTATCACGGATCTCCGCAGGTATTGAGTTCCAAGTTTTGGTTCCAACGAAGAGGATACTGTGTTGCGACCGGGCCTTTGAATAATAAGGAAGCATGAATTTACTTCTATTTCGGGTTAAATGGTCGTGATGACCAGTTTGCGCACTTAATAATAGTTTCAGGCTATTGTCGCCATCATTTCTTAATGTTTTGTAAATGAAATTACAAATGGAGATTTTATAGAGATCTGGAAGTTTAAGTATTTGTAAATTTTTGAATGAATCATTTGTGTGAGCATTATATCCTAGATTCTTTACCGCTCTGATTGCTCTTTTTTGCAGAGTAAAAATTATATTGGTTTTATTTTTATCAGTTCCGTGCCATGCTTCTATTCCGTACTGCATGTATGGTGAAATGAGCGTTCGGTAGAGCATTCGTAAAGCTGTTTTAGGCAGGTAATTTATAACTTTATTCAGGATTCCGATGGATTTCGATAATTTAGAACTAATATGAACGATGTGCTCTTTAAAGGTCAGATGTTTATCTATTATGATGCCCAGAAACTTGCATGAGCTGGTTTCTTCGATTTCACCTTCGCCAATTTTTATGTGTGGGAGAGATATGCTTTTCTTGTATGAGAATGTAATATACTTTGTTTTTTCGATGTTGAGGCTTATTTTATTAGCTTTAAGCCATAATGAAACCTTATGGAGTTCATTATTTATGCTCTCCGCAATCATAGCGGGATTTTGGCTCGGAAGGACCGTAGAAAGCGTGCTGTCATCGGCAAAAAGTATGAATTTGAAAAATGATGTTGATTTGATAATATCATTTATAAATATCAGAAATAGGAGAGGCCCTAGGACAGACCCTTGTGGAACTCCATGGCTAATTGTCTGTGGGTCCGATTTTGCGTCGTCAACGACAACGTATTGCTTCCGATTTGTTAGGTATGATTTGAACCAATCATGGGCAATTCCTCGAATGCCATAACAGTGTAGTTTCGAGAGTAATATCTTATGGTCCACACAGTCGAATGCTTTTCGAAAGTCAAGAAAAACGGAGAAAACAAGCTTTCCTTCATCTATATTAGAGTAAAGGTACTGTAAATGATTTAATACAGCTTGTGTCGTTGATTTCTTAGAACGAAAACCGAATTGTCCGTCATAGAGAAAAGATTTTTGTTCAAAATACGAATACACTTTTTTATTCACAATTTTTTCAAATATTTTGCTCATAATTGGTAAAACAGAGATAGGTCTATAATTATTAACGCAGTTTTTATCACCATTTTTAAAAATAGGGGTGACTCTGGCAGTTTTGAGAGAGTTGGGGAAGATAACTTGAGAAAGCGAATGGTTGATAATATCAGATATGCACGGTGCTATTATATCAGCAATAGACTTAATAATTTTAGCTGAAAATGTATTTAATCCATTTGATTTATTTTTCAAGTTGTTTATGCATGTAATTACATCGGAGGGGTTAGTTGGCGGGAAAAAGAAAGAGTTGTGTTCACGGACATGGTCCATGTATTGCAAGTGGTCTGTAGCTTCACTAACGACACTATCGGCTATATTTTTTCCTATATTTATAAAAAATTTGTTGAACACTGTTGCAATATCTTGTTTATCATGATATTTTACATTTTCGTGAACGATGGATTCAATTGTTTTTTTAGCGTTATTATTCGGTCTATAGCATGAATTAAGCAGGCGCCAAGTTTTTTTAATATCAGTTTTGTAGTCAGTGAATTTGCGCGTAAAGTTGTTTTGTTTCGATGTTCGTATTTGATTTGTCACATGATTCCTGAATCTGTTATACGTTAATCTAGAGATTCGTCCTTCGTATAGTAAGGCTAAGTATGCTTGACGTTTCTTTATATTGATCACGATATCTTCAGTAATCCAAGGTTTTTGTCTATTTTTCGGCGTAATTGTGCGGGTGATTATTGGACAACATTGGTTATATGCGGTCGTTATAGTTTCAGTTAGTTTTAGTATTGCTTGGTCAATGTTAATCGCATTATTGTCTAGTTCATAGATGTCCAATGATGGCATTAATTCTTCTAGAACAGTTCGCATTGTCCCCAAGTTATATTCGTTTATACAACGATATAATATGATTCTCGGGAATTACTTCAGTTTCCCACTCGTAACTTGAGTAAGAATGTATCTATTACCTTCAAATTGCTCTCAAACGAAAGAACGAAACATTCTCTATCTAGAGAGTATAAGCAACACCCTCAAGGTATTCTGAAAGTTACAAAAATTCTTCGATAAACCTTGCAAACATGCGCGCACTAAAAACACTTCAGTTTCCCACTCGTAACTTTAGAAAGAATGTACCTATTAACTTCAAATTGCTCTCAAACGAAAGAGCGAAACATTCTCTATCTAGAGAGTATAAGCAACACCCTCAAGGTATTCTGAAAGTTACAAAAATTCTTCGATAAACCTTGCAAACATGCGCGCACTAAAAACACTTCAGTTTCCCACTCGTAACTTGAGTAAGAATGTATCTAATTCCTTCAAATTGCTCTCAAACGAAAGAGCGAAACATTCTCTATCTAGAGAGTATAAGCAACACCCTCAAGGTATTCTGAAAGTTACAAAAATTCTTCGATAAACCTTGCAAACATGCGCGCACTAAAAACACTCCTGTTTCCCACTCGTAACTTGAGTAAGAATGTATCTATTACCTGCAAATTGCTTTCAAACGAAAGAGCGAAACATTCTCTATCTAGAGAGTATAAGCAACACCCTCAAGGTATTCTGAAAGTTACAAAAATTCTTCGATAAACCTTGCAAACATGCGCGCACTAAAAACACTTCAGTTTCCCACTCGTAACTTGAGTAAGAATGTATCTATTACCTTCAAATTGCTCTCAAACGAAAGGGCGAAACATTCTCTATCTAGAGAGTATAAGCAACACCCTCAAGGTATTCTGAAAGTTACAAAAATTCTTCGATAAACCTTGCAAACATGCGCGCACTAAAAACACTTCAGTTTCCCACTCGTAACTTTAGAAAGAATGTACCTATTAACTTCAAATTGCTTTCAAACGAAAGAGCGAAACATTTTCTATCTAGAGAGTATAAGCAACACCCTCAAGGTATTCTGAAAGTTACGAAAATTCTTCGATAAACCTTGCAAACATGCGCGCACTAAAAACACTTCAGTTTCCCACTCGTAACTTGAGTAAGAATGTATCTATTACCTTCAAATTGCTCTCAAACAAAAGAGCGAAACATTTTCTATCTAGAGAGTATAAGCAACATCCTCAAGGTATTCTGAAAGTTACAAAAATTCTTCGATGAACCTTGCAAACATGCGCGCACTAAAAACACTTCAGTTTCCCACTCGTAACTTTAGAAAAAATGTACCTATTAACTTCAAATTGCTCTCAAACGAAAGAGCGAAACATTTTCTATCTAGAGAGTATAAACAACACCCTCAAGGTATTCTGAAAGTTACAAAAATTCTTCGATGAACCTTGCAAACATGCGCGCACTAAAAACACTTCAGTTTCCCACTCGTAACTTTAGAAAGAGCGTACCTATTAACTTCAAATTACTCTCAAACGAAAGAGCGAAACATTCTCTATCTAGATAGTATAAGCAACACCCTCAAGGTATTGTGAAAGTTACAAAAATTCTTCGATGAACCTTGCAAACATGCGCGCACAAAAACAAATCAGTTTCCCACTCGGAACTTTAGAAAGAATGTACCTATTAACTTCAAATTGCTCTCAAACGAAAGAGCGAAACATTCTCTATTAGCCCATTATGAACAAAACCTAATCAGTTTTCTGAAAACAAAAGTATATTTCACCTTCCGGTGAAATGTTCGTATGTGAGTTATATGAAATACAGTGTAATTTCAGAATATGATAACCTTAAGAAGAATACATTAAATGGGGCCTGTACCAAAAACTTTCCGCGGAAATCGCAGCGGGGGCAGATGCATCAACGCCTAAAGTACCTGTTTCGCATTTGAAAGACTAAAAAAAAGACATGCCCTCAAATCTAAAAAACTGGCATAATTTTATGATAAATAGTTGAAAGTAAATATCACTAATTATAATGTGAGAATTGGTACAAAACAAACCGAAGTGGAGAAATAAGCATTTCAATAGTTGAACATATAAATGAAAAAATAAAAAAAGCAAGGTAACACAAAAACTCATTTTGAGATAATACCCATGAGCATACGCGTAAGACAAATAGTCAGGTAATGGGCTTAGGAAATGCTAAATGAGTTTCGTTGTAGTCTTAAAAATTTTAAGAAACAATGGATGCGTGACCGATTTCAGCTTTCGCATTTGAAACTGTAAACGCTTTATCAGACATAAACGATGTTTTTTAGTTCACATTCAGAGTGAGAGTCCTAATCTTACTCATAACCAATGACCCAGCTAGACGACGTGGTTGTTTTGCTGACACTGCAAGCGCCTGCTGAGTCGCCCTCACACTGTTTAGGAATCACAGACCTGCGTTGGTATAAAGTCTTGCTCCGTGCATGCCTACAACGTTAGTTCTATTTTAAGGATTTTCGTGTAAGGTTGGTCCTTTTCATTGGCCACGGGAGACCTTAATTAGAAATTCAGCTGATCAACGATCAAAACTTGTGGCTCTTAAGCGTATAGAAAACTGAACGTGTATTATTTTTTGCATTGTTTTGTGAAAATGGAGAGGGAACTCGAGCTCTTGAAATCGTTGCCGAGCAAAAGCTATAAAAGCAAACGTGAACTTTTTAAACAATTATCTCGCAGTTTAGGAAGTCAGCGATACGAACGAGACCGAGCTAGATTCCGAAAATTAGAAGGGACGAGTGCAGCGTTCAACTACCAAGTGGCCAGAATAGTTCAAGTAAGTTTATAAGCTTAAATTACTTTTACTCAAAGCTATAGTTGCTGTCAAAAGTAGTTACAAAGATAGGCCTTCCCAACTATAGCACACGATTGCGTAGAAGATACAATTACTCTCTGTTGCAAAGCTAGATAAAAAACCAGTCCAATATCGCACCTCGAGATTATTACATGTTTGAAAACTTAGATTAAACTATAATCTCAATAGTGCGAGGATCACTCCTGGAAAATCTAAGTCCGATCCCAAGCCC
This sequence comes from Morinoia aosen, assembly GCA_030386875.1. NCBI lineage: Eukaryota > Metazoa > Arthropoda > Malacostraca > Amphipoda > Talitridae > Morinoia > Morinoia aosen. The sequence goes on along the minus strand of CM059576.1, from coordinate 103,586,151 downwards.
GGCCTTAACAGAAAAAATTGAAATAAAACGAAAGAAGAAAAAAAGAACAACGGTTTATTTCCAATAAAGTGCAAAGAAGAACTATTGATACATTGGTTTTTAAAATATCTTAACATTAACATCCTTAACTGATAATTATTCATTGGTATGATAATACTGAAGTAAAATGTCAAAACAAAAAGTGACTGACAGAAAAGCACAACAAAAATGAGTTCCTTTCGTTGCTTAATCTGCTTTCAAGAGTGCATTTAAATAAGAGTAACTTAGAAAACATAACCCTCGTAACGCTTAGTTGAAAACATTCTCGTTAGTGCGCACATGTATCGAAATAAATGCGAAAAACGCATTCAAATACCTTTACCTTGAGATCCTCAATTGCTATTCAAACATGGCTATCGTAGTACCCATGATAATTGTCGAAACATGATTCGGAGAAAAGCACGAAAAAAAGACGTTTCTCTTTCCTGCGGTCGTCGGATTTTGGAAATGCATTTAATACAAGCTTCTAAGAAAACATAATTCATGTGACGCATTGCTGAAAAACCCTCTCGGTAGTGCGTACTCGAATTGAAATATGATCATAAGAACATAGGAAATAGTGATACGAGCGTGAGGGATTGATGTTAGGGGTAAAATGGGAAGATTTGATTCATTTTGCGTGTAGAAGTATGAGGTCGACAGTCGGGATTTGGGACAATTTTTCACACAGACGCATCATCTACACCTTTTTCACTTCAAATTAATCTGAGTCGAGTTCAATTTAATCCTAGTCAAGTTCAAATTAATCCGAGTCAAGTTCAAATTAATCCAAGTCAAGTTCAAATTGATCCAAGTCAAGTTCAAATTGATCCGAGTCAAGTTCAAATTAATCCAAGTCAAGTTCAAATTAATCCGCGTCAAGTTCAAATTAATATTGAGTTATAAAATGACATATTAATTTGTTAATTTGAGTTTTTTGTGTTAAATATGTATCTGTTGGATGTTATAAGCATGACTGGTTTGGAGGATTTATTTACACTCATAGATATTTATATACATGAAATTCCACTTGATCACATCTATGAAATCATATACATGCAAACACAAAAGGTTATCATTGAACGATATGTAGATATAATCTTTAAAAGAAATATACAAATGTGATTCACTGAGTACTAATGTACGATTCCGTTTGATTACAATTTATACATGTACATTACTACCCAGATACATTCTTGCATTAGCAATATAAATGTTGCCATCCATTCGAATTCCATGTTAGTCAATGTGAAGAAATGTAGGATCGACTTACAATTCACAACAATAATACAAGGAACAATGTTTCTAACTTAATACTGATTTTATTTGTGTGTGTTTACAATTCAATATATAAAACTTTCACGACTTAAATATTCATAATATGATTATTATGTCAGTTATTGAAATCTTAAAAGTATTATATATTGAATTGTAGACACACACAAATGAAATCAGTTGTGAATTAGAAACATTGTTTCCAGTATCATTATTGTCTATTGTGAGTGGATCGTACATTTCTTCATATTGCCTAACACGGAATTCGAATGGATGGCAACATTTATATTGCTAATGCAAGAATTTATCTGGGTAGTAATGTAAATGTATAAATTGTAATCAAACGGAATCGTACATTAGTACTAAGTGAATCGCATTTGTATATTTCTTTTAAAGATTAAATCTACATATCGTCCAATGATAATATTTTGTTCTTGCATGTATATGATTTCATGTATGTGATAAAGTGGAATTTCACGTGTATAAATATCTATGAGTGTAAATAAAACCTCGAAACCAGTTTTGCTCATCACATCCAATGGATACATATTATATTTAACACAAAAAACTCAAATTAACAAATTTTTATGTCATTTTTTAATTCAACAGAGGGTTGGATCAATTTGAACTTGACGCGGATTAATTTGAATTTGACTTGGATTAGATTGAGCTTGACTTAGATTAATTTGTAGTGAAAAAGGTGTAGTATACTAAATGGCGAGCTCGGAAAGAATATATTATTCATTATAACAAAACAAAAAATTTGTATGCTATTTCTTATTTACGCTAATAGTACTGGCGCAAAGAGTTCATCTAAGTCAAAGACCTGAAAAGGATTGTTCTACAACACAGCCGTCAGCTCTACGTAGCAGGACGAAATTCGTTTTTATCATCACTTTTATTTCCTATTTTCTGTATTTATACGTACCATCCGTACATGAAAAAGTTTTGAAATTCATTTTTGTGTGTATATTAGTCTATATGTTCCTAGATGTGAGTGTTGTGCTATATTTCTTATAAATTATTTTTGGAAAACGTTCTCTCACTACTTTCTCTCACATTTTGTTCGCTTATAGTGGAGGACTTCCGAGGCATTCTTTTTCGTGTAGTTTTTATGAGTTTTAAATCATCTTACCAAGCATGAAACATCCCAGATAATATATTTCTTTGGTGCCTCTTATTGACATAATTAACCCTTGACAGGGCCATTGTACTGTACACCTCGTTTGGTTTGTACTCCTGTATTCCTCGTAGGGGGGAAATATGCGTTTTTTATTCGTTCTTCCTCTGCGCAATGTTATCTCTGAACTTACAATTTGAAATAACTCTAAATTTCAGTAAATAAAATTAGCATACTAGGTCACTGTTCCCCTTACTCCTAAGTGCAAAAACTTTGTGCATATTTGCTACTCATATGTTATTTCACAGTATCTTCAATGTGTCACATGTACCCATGCACGCATAATGTTGAAGAGACTACCGAAAGCCTGTGAAGCCTGAGATGGTTTTTGTTGTTGTTCCTAGACTGTAACTTGATTTCCCTTCAAATTTCCGTAGAAAACAAAAAGCTAGTACATTTTTTCGTTTTTCTTAGACTCATTTCCATTTTACTTACTTTTTCTTCTGGTATTTTCATTCGATTATACTTAGCTCGACTGCTATTTTCGAGGTAGCAAAGGGACGGTTCAAGTTTTTTACTTATCCAACCCCTTTATATGATATTAAAAAAAGGGCGAAACGAGAGAAAGGCCATAAGAAATTAATATATACAATCTCTCGAGATTTAATGAGGCCGCGTGAACACGGTCCGTCAAAATATATAGGGCTGGAGCCTGTATCACAGATACGTTCATCACACACTGCAGGCTGGCTTCGGACAGACCGACCGACGGACGGACGCGGCTCTTATTATAATAATAATAATAATAATAATGAGGGCATCAACGGATGCTTTATTTCCAATTTCAAGCCTGATACATATCACCTTATACATTGGATTTTCAAATGCCTTATAACTAACGCCAGGACGCCATTACGCTTTCACCCGGTCAAGACCGGTACCCATTTCAGACACCTGGGTAGAGTGGGGTATTGTGCTATGAATTTTTCCCCTATACCCAACAGAGAAAATCGCCACCAGTAGTATAGATATATTAGTTATAATGAAAAATGAACGCTCTAAGCGCAAGATTTTAACGATAATATTGTCTATTGGGAAAAGCGTTTTGGAATAGGATATTCTAATATCGAAATACATAAGACTGAAGGAAGTAACTAATGACTTTTGCAAATTCAATGTAAGTTTTTACACATATAGGAATCTCAAGATGCGATAATTAGGTGGTCTTATACTCACCTATGTTCGTTTTTTCTTTTACGTTCAACAGTTGAAAGGCGACACAAGCAAACCACCTCCTACCGGAGGCGTTCGTTTGAATGAATATTTTCACGAAGAAAACGTCGCAGTATCTACGGGGAAGTGCGCAAAGGTGAGTTCTTCTAATCAATTATCCTTGGTCTAACTAAAAGTGGTAAAGAAATGTTTTTCGGCAAATTATTTCCGAGCGAAATTAGCGCAGTAAATGGAAACAAAAAAGATAATCTCAATTATTGGGTGACCATATGGTCAATATTTTTTCTTTCTAATCCTCTTTTCCAACTTCTCATCTCTACGAAATATTTAAATTTCTTCGCGTGTTCATATACAAAGGAAACCTCTCACAATTTTTTCTTGCACTATGTCAATCGTTAAAATTCTGTACCTCTGCCATGCTATAAAATTCAACGTTTCGATGAAACGATTATCTTCAGGCTGAAAAAAGCGAATATATCATATTTTTTTAGTCACATCGATAAAAATGTCAATCAACTGCTCAAGCACAAGTAGACCCAGTAAAAACACAAGAAATACATTGTAAGACGACTAGATATGAGTAGTTCCCAGAAAAATATCGAATACCAGCAGACTGGCTAATATTGCACAGCAGTTACATGTTCATTGCTGCAGAGACACAAGAGAAATGGTCAAACAAGCCTATGTTTCAAACATTTAGGCTGCATTCCTATTGAATAGTTTTAAAGCAACGAAATTATTATAATTTTCATTGAGGGTCGGTTTAAGGTTGAGAACATATAATGCATCTATAATTTGGATATGCTCTTTTTTAACTACATGATACAGAATTTGTATGTTTGGATAAACATCTTCATGTGAGTGCTTTCCAGCCATGATGACTAAGGAACCAATTAAAAATATAGCCATGATATTTATGCGCAGTTATTCGTTGTATTAGAGTCATCTTATTGATGCTAATGTTAATTGAGAGACAACATTTTCTTCCTACGCACTTAAATTATCACATTGGCCATGTCTACGTCAAGGTTCGAAAACTTCTGACAAAGATTTAATTTCCAAATTTCAGGAAAAAAGACAAGAAGAAGAAGATCTTCAACATGAGACACCTGAAAAACAGAAGAATCGGCATGACGAAAAGGACGAGTACAGTGACATGACTGACCAGGGGACTTGTGAGGCAGAGCATGATGGCCAAAATGACTCGAATGATGGTGAGTTCAGTGACATGACTGACCAGGGGACGTGTGAGTCAGAGCATGATGGCCAAAACAACTCGAATGATGGTGAGTTCAGTGACATGACTGACCAGGGGACGTGTGAGTCAGAGCATGATGGCCAAAATGATTCGAATGATGGTGAGTTCAGTGACATGACTGACCAGGGGACGTGTGAGTCAGAGCATGATGGCCAAACTGACTCGAATGATGGTGAGTTCAGTGACATGACTGACCAGGGGACGTGTGAGTCAGAGCATGATGGCCAAACTGACTCGAATGATGGTGAGTTCAGTGACATGACTGACCAGGGGACGTGTGAGTCAGAGCATGATGGCCAAAATGACTCGAATGATGGTGAGTTCAGTGACATGACTGACCAGGGGACGTGTGAGTCAGAGCATGATGGCCAAACTGACTCGAATGATGGTGAGTTCAGTGACATGACTGACCAGGGGACGTGTGAGTCAGAGTATGATGGCCAAACTGACTCGAATGATGGTGAGTTCAGTGACATGACTGACCAGGGGACGTGTGAGTCAGAGCATGATGGCCAAAATGACTCGAATGATGGTGAGTTCAGTGACATGACTGACCAGGGGACGTGTGAGTCAGAGCATGCTGGCCAAAATGACTCGAATGATGGTGAGTTCAGTGACATGACTGACCAGGGGACGTGTGAGTCAGAGCATGATGGCCAAAATGACTCGAATGATGGTGAGTTCAGTGACATGACTGACCGGGGGACTTGTGAGTCGGACCATGATGATCTAAATGACACCAACAACTCGTCCAACTCAGCTAATGATGAGGAACACGAAGATGGCAATGAATACGAAAGCGGAGTAAACGATAGTGTCAGTGAAGTGTCTCAGGACTATAACTCGAGTTGCTATCCGAGAACGCACCGGCATGAGCACCAATACGGGTCCCAATGGGAGCTGAGCCACGAAAATCTCCAAGAGCATTGCGAGGAAAGATCGAAAGACAGAAACCAAGATAAAACCGATGATGAAATTTCCGATGCAGCAGAATCGGACGACCGAGAAGAACCGATCAGTGGAAGAGAGTCTGATTTCAGAAATGCATACCATTCTGTGCGTAACCCTGACTTCCAAACAGAAACAAGGCATGATGTAGGAGAGTATTTCCGAGAGCAGTGCACGCGAATAGCAAGAAGGAAAACCGAAGAAAACCTCGATGAATACTTAAGACACGGAAAAGGTAAGCACTATCACCTGAGACAAACATTTCTTATAAGAAGTCATGGTTGTACCCCTAGTGACATATTTGAACCACGGCACGAGCGGCACAATGCTCTTTTGACAAGAATAAGACAGGAAAATGAAGGATGTTGCTTGAGATTTTACGACAGGCGTACGTTTAGGAAGAGCTATGCTGGAGAGCCTACTTTCAGCTTCCTGATAGCTTGCCGTGACTCATCTTGTCCCTTGAAACAGAAAATTGTTTACCTGAAAGGTCAAGAAGACACCGATGACATACATAAAGTTTTTTGCTAGAAAAGGTGAAAGGTATAAGGAGCCACAAGCCAACAAAGCGACAAGTCGAACAGGAAGAAAGAAGACTTCTTGGAGAGAAAGTCATGCAGGAAGGGCCATCAAACGTTTATTACGGCCAACTTGCCTGTACGGAAGGAAGTAGTAATACTTCTACGAATATCCGCTCTCTCAGCAATTTGAGCAAACTCGGGCAGAAAACTAAGAATGTTGGTAAAATGTCCTTAGATGACGACACGGATCTCCAATTAACAATCGTAAAACTCCGCGACGAAGACGCCAGAATGAACAAAATCCTCCCTGGTATTGTGCAAGAATTTGATTGCATAAACTTCAAACTTGTTATGCAGTCTGAGCATGAGCTTCGACAGCTAGCTAGAATACCTAACGTAACACTTCATTTGGATTCTACTGGTGGTATCATTAGTGGTTGCAAAGCGGACGCCTGCCTCTACCACGCTGTGGTGTTCCAACCAAAAAAAGGAGCAACTCCTCTGACGGCAATCTCGATGTTTTCAAAAAGCAGTGCATCTAACCACATAGAAAGTATGTTAGCAACCCTGCTGCAAAACTTTAGGCAAGTGATTGGGAAGGAGTTCAAACCGAAGTGTATTGTTGTAGACCACAGTTTCGCTTACCTGCATGCTATTACAGCTGCATTTAAGCTAGGCGATCTCCACAACTACATCGACCGGCTATGGATGCACCCCAATGAGGCTGAACTGGACTGCGTTTGTATCAAATTATGCAAAGCACACTTCATGAAAACTATTGCACAAAAGTGCAAGAAATATTACCCTGATATGAAGAGTAAAAATCGTAGTGTAATCAAACAGTACTTCGCCGATATGGCAGAGGCTTCCAATAAATCAGACCTGTATGCAGTGTTCAGAAATTTAGCAAAAGTATTGCAAAGCCCTTTTCTTGAAGAAGAAATTACGTCTCTCATCGACCGTGATAGTTTCATTGATACCGACTTCGAAACTAGTGAAAATCTTGACACATTAGTGGTAGGAGAAGCAGGAAGATACAAGAACAAATGTGCTGTAGGTAAAAAGTTCGTGGCTTTGGCGGAAGACGTAAAAAAGTTCGTGGCTGTTGACGGAGAGAAAAATAATCCTTTTTATTCCCCCAAGATGATGGAGGACATATTGACTTACTGCATGCCATTTACGCCACTCTGGTGTGGAGTGCAAGGCGGCACGGAAACCAATGGATTAGTGGAAGGGTGACACAAAATTGTGAAGAGAAATATACTAAATAATGAGCGAACTTCACCAGCATCCTTCGTTCGGAAAATGTACATACAGATAAAAGGGCGCTGTAGAGAAGCTGGTGATGATTACAAAGTTGTTAAAATGAAAAGTAAAGCAAAAGGAGTAGTCAACCAGTTCGTAGAGCGTTGGTCGAACAAGAAGAAAAAAAACAAAAAGCCATCATACGCCGAAATAGCGAAAGAAAAATTCAAGGCATTGCAAGATCGTCGGAAAGAGTACAATGATGAGCTCAGAGGAAAATGGGAGCATGTAACAGATTTCTTGACACTGAAAAGATTTCGACGTAGAATAATAATAATGAAGGCATCTACGGATGCTTTATTTCCAATCAAGCCTGATACATATATCACCTTTTACATTGGATTTTCAAATGCCTTATAACTAACGCCAGGACGCCATAACGCTTTCCCCCGGTCGAGACCGGTACCCATTTCAGACACCTGGGTGGAGTGGGGTATTGTGCTTGGAATTTTTCTCCTATACCCAACAGAGAAAATCGCCACTGCCAGCGCCGAGACTCGATCCCGGGTCCTTGCCGCACGGCGGCAGAACCTATACCACATGGCTATGGCGGCATTTCTACATCGCCGCGCAAAAAAGAGCCTAACAAGAAAGTGAAATATGTTGAAGAGATTGACCTGGAAAGCAGCCAAGAAAATATGGTTTGCGATAAGACTTCCCAGTCAGAAGAAGAACACATGTTGAGCAAAAGCAAAACGTGGCTCCCACATTTCAACCTCAAAATCGAGCACAAAGAAGACATTCTGAAATCCACAAGTTGGCTATCCAGTGATGCGATTGAAGCATTCGCTATTCTCATTCGAGATAACTATCCTCAATACAGATTCCCTTCTCCTCTCACTGTATTTAAACCAGAACCACTGATTTGTACGACCGACATGTTTGTGCAAGTCATTAACACAAGGTATAATGACTGTAAGTTAATACTGGACAACGATGGTTACGCAAGTGCGCATGACAGCGGGAGCCATTGGGTCGTTGTCACAAACGCAATGTGTCACAGAGCTGCTGAAGAAGGTGTGGCGTACGTGCAACACATCTGTTCGCTGAACGGTGACCCCAGTCCAGATGTTATAAAGTATATCAAGGAGGTGTACAAAGGCACTAATGCCATTAAAAAACTTGTGTTACAGTGCCTGAATGTACAACACCAAATGGACGGTTCAAGTTGTGGTCTATTCGCTCTAGCATTCTCTACGTCTGTAGTGAAAGGAAAAGACCCATGTTTTCTCGACTACGACGTACGCAAGATGAGGAAACATCTTATTCCGTGCTTCGAAGAAAATTCGTTGATGGATTTTCCACTCATGGCAACGTCTGAAAGCGTCAGCTTCGGAAAAGGAAAACTTCTCGGGCTCCATGGACCACAAATCCGCAAGGAAATAATCATAACATGCGACAGCTAAATGTTTTATTATAAAATACATGCATTTTCATTTTGAACACGTTCCCCGCGATTCCATGGCTGTAAAAGGTTGGTTTTGTCAGGTTGTAAGTATCAGAATAGGGAAATCGATTGCCAAGTTGAATATATTTTAATAGTTCCTGATGAATACGGAAAATACAACTGCATGGTAACATTTCAATTAGTATGGTAACAATTATCTGTAAAAAAGTTGCAAAACGGATACAATGTCGTGCATTCATATCGGTACGTAAGTTGGCAATTTACCTTTTGGTTTACATGTGGCCCGATACGCGGGGAACGTGTTACAGATCCAATTACCGTTTTTTGATTGACTAGATCTAGGAAGCTTTACATTCAATGATATTTAAACTGTGCGATAAAGTCATGAATGTGGATCATGTACGTTATGTCATGTTATGCTATGAATATTGATAAGTTATAAATGTTAATTATATTATCATGTATATTTAATGAAATTCCCCGCGATGTCATTGGTTGGTTAATTTAATATTTTAACTTGAGCTCAAATAAAGGCCTGTAAGTGTTGCCCAACAAGTGGACAAGGCCCAAATTTTAGTCCCACTGCTCGGATTAACTGAAAACAGCAGCTGGTCTGAGTGGTGGGGCTGGAATCGAAAGCCACAACTCAACGAGCCCACAGAAGAGAAAGACCAACTGAACTTCATGGCAACCCTCGACGTCTTTCAGATATTCTCTTATTGGGATTAGTTACTTCGTTGAAAAGTAAAGCGGAAGAAGCAAATGGGAGCTGCGCTTTTTCCCCCGGTAAGTGTGCGCAAAACATTTATGTAATAGCGAGTCTGTTGGAGAAGTGTATGAGCTGTAATTCTAATGTAAATTAAAGCCTCAAGGAAACACAAGTTATCTGAAAATTAGGAGCTAACGCTAGCGTTCCCCACTTTTGTGAGTGCTCAAGAATGTTGGCCTCCACGATTTCCCCTCAATAATGTTTCAATTTTTTAGTTTTAGATAACTTTTAATTCGATAGGTGCATTATTTCGAAAGTTACGTGAATGTGAACGTAGAATCGCGACAATATGGGGCTCATCGAAAAAGTAAACCGATAGCGTTTTGTTTATAATAAGAAGATAGAAAATGTTTTCTCTTTCGTTTCAGAGTAATTTGAAGGCAATTGGTGCATTCTTTCAAAAGTTACGGTTGGAAAACTCACGTGTTTTGAGTGCGCGGGAGTGGGCAATGTTTATCGAGAAATTTCCATAATTTTTAGACAACCGATAGGGATTTGTTTATTATAAGATGATAGAGAATATTTCGCTCTTTCGTTTGAGAGCAATTTTAAGTTAATAGGTACATTCTTTCTAGAGTTACGAGTGAGAAACTGAAGTGTTTTTAGTGCGCGCATGTTTGCAAGGTTCATCGAAGAATTTTTGTAACTTTCACAATACCTTGAGGGTGTTGCTTATACTATCTAGATAGAGAATGTTTCGCTCTTTCGTTTGAGAGCAATTTGAAGTTAATAGATACATTCTTACTCAAGTTACGCGTGGGAAACTGAAGTGTTTTTAGTGCGCGCATGTTTGCAAGGTTTATCGAAGGATTTTTGTAACTTTCAGAATACCTTGAGGGTGTTGCTTATACTCTCTAGATAGAGAATGTTTCGTTCTTTTGTTTGAGAGCAATTTGAAGGTAATAGATACATTCTTACTCAAGTGACGAGTGGGAAACTGAAGTGTTTTTAGTGCGCGCATGTTTGCAAGGTTCATCGAAGAATTTTTGTAACTTTCAGAATACCTTGAGGGTGTTGCTTATACTCTCTAGATAGAGAATGTTTCGCTCTTTCGTTTGAGAGCAATTTGAAGTTAATAGATACATTCTTACTCAAGTTACGAGTGGGAAACTGAAGTGTAAAGTCGCGCGAGGTGGACTCAAGAAATTCCCAAGAAATTCCTGTACTTCTCGCAAAGTGTTTCTTGAAATGTCTCCGCTGCGGCCTGCCGGTAGACTTTCTTACGTTTGCAACTTACACTCAAGTAGCGAAAAAAGGCTCAACAGTTTAACTTTGTGTTGCTTATTACATACAAACCTGCATTGGCCATGGTTACTCATTCACGCTATCAATAGTCAATATAATAAAAATTCTCTAATCTTGTAGTTAAACATGAAATCTGTTTTTGTATGAGTTTTATAACGAAATGATGAGCGTAATTGATTGAACATGTACTGTATATAATCATATAAAACACAAGTTTTGTAAGCTAGTAAATAACGGGTTATTTCGAACACTTTTTTGAACACCAGATAATTCACGTGACTCGATTTGTTTTTGTTACCTATGACCGTTAAAGAGAAAAATCCTTTACCGCCAGAATGGTGCCCGTACTGAATAACTCAACCTACTCACCCCCACTCACGCTCGGCCGACTAGCGCCACTTGAAGTAACAAACAAAAAACAACAACATCTGCATCTTTGGGATGCTTTATTTCCAATCAAGCCTGATACATATGATCTTAGCATTGGTTTTTCAAATGTCTTTTAACTAACACTATATATATAGGACACCTTGACGGTTCCCCCGTAAAGCCGGTACCCATTTCTGACACCTGGGTTGAGTGGGGTATTGTGCTTGAGCTTTTCCTTATACTCAACGGGGAAAATTACCGCGCCAGCGCCGGGATACGAACCCTCGTCTCCAACGTACAAGGCTGATCTCTTAACCAGTGTGCCACCGCGAGCACTTTTGAAGAACAGGAATATTCGCACATTGAACTTCCCTCCCTCCTTGCACTCTAAGAATTTGATGGCGCTTAAATAACGCTTTATTCTACATAAGTAATCGCAGGTGGCATCACTGGAAACGGAGTCGCCAATGTAAGGCATGGAAATCTTGAGTTACCCACCCCGCTCTTTTTACCTGCTCCTTGACGACAAGACTACCAGGCAGTAGATGGGCATTGGGGAATCGTTGTATTTCTTAATGTATAATTTCGTAACACATGTGAAAATAAGAATTGATAATCCAGAACACGTCCAATGAAAAGGCCTCTATGAATCACTCGCTTTGGTTGATCTGAGAATCATCAGTTTTGTCCCGCCGTCCGACAATACGGCGAAACTTCCAGAATTACTTGGCACCAAAGACATAGTCTTACCAACTGGCCTTAAGGAGGTCAGGGGACGCTGCAAGTAAAACGCTTTTTTATGACAAATGGAAACAAAAAATAGGAGGCTCACCTGAAGATCTTCGAAGATAATATTTCAGGCGAACACCTCTTCAATTAAGCCGGCTGCCTAGGGCTGAATGCCCCCGGACGCAGGGGTCGGAACAGGTCAGAGCACGCATAGGCACATGCGCTCGCGATCAAGTCTTGTCGGTGTCTGAGGTGGCAGCCCGCTGCGGCTTTCACCTCATCTTGCTCGAATCCGTCGATAGGGGTTCGGATTCGCTCAAGAAAACAAGATGAACAAATCATTTATGTTCATGATGTTAGTCGCCAGGAAAAGTGAAGCACTCCCACCATTGCCCCGCTTTGTCATAAATTGTTAGCGTTTTACTTTTTAGGCTTGCTTTAATGTGATAAAGCCTTTGTCCTTTATTATGCAAGATGTTGGGTGACTTGCAGGACTTTAGTAATGAGCAATGGCTGGATTTGCGACAGTTTAGCTTACAGGAAATGCTTGCGAAAAATAGAAAATCAACCTCTTAAAGTTTGTATTCAAGATCTCTGCCATTGCTAGGAAGAGATCAAAATTTATTTCGACAGGCCTGGAAAAGAAGTATTTTAGAGGATCAGTTTTTGAACCTCCTACGATACGACAATGAGGTTTTTAAAAAAGAGGAGGGAAGAATTTAGTGGAAAATTAAAAACGGGGAATCTATGCACACACTGTGCACATACAAATGGCGAGATGAAAGAAGCTTTTCAAACAAATTAACCATCGGAAAAGTAATGGGTCCTGACATAAAAAGACAGCTATGAACTGAACAGATAGTCAGTAATTAAACTGCACAAGAACTCCTATTCAAACAGAGCTAATCTCAGATTAAGCACCTGAATTCACAACTCCGAGAAGGCGTTTATTGCCGTAGATACAATATTCGAATCCCTTGAGTTGGTATAGTGTCTTAATGGGCAGTGTGTACTGCATGTGTTGTGTTCACGGCAATTGTGGTATAGTTGTTAACTAACAATTATCCCCACCAAGATGACTACATGATGCAATTTTGAATGGGACTAAGATGCATACGAAAAAATAAAGGCGTTCTATCAGTAACTAACCACAGTTTTCTGCTTTGAAAATCAAGACTTTCAGCTAAAAATAATTCGACTCGCCCGATATTTCTAAATAGCTCTTCTAAACTTCCACTACTCTCGCGCGTCTGTTACTCGACCAATGATGTATACTTCGTTTTTCATAAAAGTCAAATTTGGCGCACCAAAATCAGGCTAAATTAATTGTTTTCTTTTTGACACTTCACATTAGTCATTTGGTGCTAACGTTGACGCAGAGAAAAAAGTCACCAAATGTAATATCATGATATTGAATGATATGATCGAAAAATGCTGTAGTTATCGAAGTTCAAATTGAAAAAAAAAGATTATGAACCTATGATTTGTTTTAAATATTTGTCATTCATAACAAATCGGGCAAATTTCTAAACAAATTACATTCACGACAACGGAAACAATGCTCTCAATAACTTTTTTTTTTGGTTGAGGGATTCGATCATGAGAAAGCTGCGTAGTACAAAAAGCAACATTATTTTCGCTTCTTATGTATGTTTTAGGTTTTGTACAGGAATAAGCGTGGTTAAATTGCTGATTTGGGAATGAAAAAAAATTATCACTTAAAAACTCAAGTTTCTCATATTGGACAATAGTGGACGCTTCCAGTTACACAGTTTCAAACTGTATCTCGCATATGTCTACCTTCACAATCCACACACTGCTGCAGACGTTTTCTGAAATTCTCATAGTCTCTTTCAAGCATGTTCTCTGGTATTCTTGCAATTTCAGCCTCAATATTATTCTGTAGGTGTTCCAGGATGCTGGGACGATGGCAAAACTGCTTCGACTTCAAGTAATCCCAAAGAAAAAACTTACATCGGGCTAATCAGGCATCATCATGAATTTTTCAGGCAAACGTTTCCTGGAAGGTTTATCTCTAGGATTTGGATCTCAAAGAAAGAAAGAAAAAAACCGTTTATTTCCAAGTTGCCACATGAGCCTCAAACCCTCGGACGTAGCCCCATGCAATTTTTTTGGGGGGGAACCTGAAGTTGAAGAAGTATCCGAAACACTCCGTCTGTGATGTTGTTGTCTGCCCCTAGTTACTGCGTCTGTAGGTGTAATTGTCTGACACTAGTTACTGCGTCTGCAGGTGTTGTTGTCTGCCACTAGTTACTGCGTCTGCAGGTGTTGTTGTCTGCCCCTAGTTATTGCGTCTGTAGGTGTAATTGTCTGCAACTAGTTACTGCGTCTGCAGGTGTTGTTGTCTGCCACTAGTTACTGCGTCTGCAGGTGTTGTTGTCTGCCCCTAGTTACTGCGTCTGTAGGTGTAATTGTCTGCAACTAGTTACTGCGTCTGCAGGTGTGGTTGTCTGCAGCTAGTTACTGCGTCTGCAGGTGTTGTTGTCTGCCACTAGTTACTGCGTCTGCAGGTGTTGTTGTCTGCCCCTAGTTACTGCGTCTGCAGGTGTTGTTGTCTGCCACTAGTTACTGCGTCTGCAGGTGTTGTTGTCTGCCCTTAGTTACTGCGTCTGTAGGTGTAATTGTCTGCAACTAGTTACTGCGTCTGCAGGTGTGGTTGTCTGCAACTAGTTACTGCGTCTGCAGGTGTTGTTGTCTGCCACTAGTTACTGCGTCTGCAGGTGTTGTTGGCTGCCCCTAGTTACTGCGTCTGTAGGTGTAATTGTCTGCAACTAGTTACTGCGTCTGCAGGTGTGGTTGTCTGCAACTAGTTACTGCGTCTGCAGGTGTAGTTGTCTGCCACTAGTTACTGCGTCTGCAGGTGTTGTTGTCTGCCACTAGTTACTGCGTCTGCAGGTGTTGTTGTCTGCCACTAGTTACCGCGTCTGCAGGTGTTGTTGTCTGCCACAAGTTACTGCGTCTGCACGTGTTTTCTGCCACTAGTTACTGCGTCTGCATGTGATGTTGTCTGCCACTAGTTACTTCGTCTGTGGTGTTGTTGTCTGCCACTAGTCACTGCGTCTGCGGGTGTTGTTGCCTGCCACTAGTTACTGCGTCTGCAGGTGTTGTCTGCCACTATTTACTGCGTCTGCAAGTGTTGTCTGCCACTAGTTACTGCGTCTGCAGGTGTTGTCTGCCACTAGTTACTTCGCCTGCAGATGTGTTCCCAGCAATGTCCCGACCACCATCAGCTAATGTCTCATTACCTGCTGCTAAACGATGCAATTTTGTATATTCAGGCCGTAAGCTGCTTAATAAAAATGGCGGCGTGCTTACAAAAACTGACCTCAGGTGTGTGCTTGGAATTCAATTATCTCAGATGACATAACGTAACTTAACTTTTCCAGATATTCTTATGAATACTGTGCAATTCAATATGGAAGAATTACTACACAACCATATGTGACGTCCAGAATGTCGACAGTATACGCCGCGGGGAGCGGCTGTAAAAAATGTTTAAACATTCATGTCTTTGTATAAGTTTCCTCATCAATACCGCGGGAATGCTCGATTCCAGTCTAGTTGCCGTATATGCATTTGAAAAATGAAAATATTAGCCTGACACTGTTTTATAATATCGATTATTCCAAAATTCTAATCTTTGTGATGCTGAAAAAGCTTGTTTCCATGATATAAATAAGCATATTCTGTTACATTCACACAAAATCAGTCGAAATTTTCATCGAAATATTTTAGGCTAACTAATTTATTTTTATGACTAGTCGTCGGGTAGGCATGAAAGGAATTTTCACTTTACTTTTCAATGTTAACCTAACCTTTCCACTGAACATCAACATGCTGACTTCCACTGTTGATGCTATATCGCTTCTTACATTTGCATAGATGTAAATATCAATACATTACCGTTTTGTTCTTATTGTTACGTTGTGGTGTTTGTTGTTATGGTGCTGGTGTAGGTACGGTGCTGGTGTAGGTACGGTGCTGGTGTAGGTACGGTGCTGGTGTAACACAACGTCGGAAAGGACCCATCAATTTGATGATGTCAATTTCGAATGACCAAATTCAGATGACCCGCTTGTCAGATATCTATAATTATGTGTGATGTCAATAATTTCAGTGAGCAGATATCGGCTACTCTCATGTGCTCCAGCCAGGTAAGAGCGTTTCTTCTTGGTGGTGCGTCCTGGACCGGTGGGTGTTTGTCACTAGTTACTATGCTGCAGGTGTTGTTGTCTGCCACTAGCTACTGCGCTGCAGGTGTGTTCACGGCAATTGTATCATAGTTAACTAATATTTTCATAATCAGCTAATATGTCTCATTGCCTACGGCTAAACGATGCAATTTTGTATATTCATAGAGTAAGCTGTATAGGAAAATTTCGGCGTGCTGGCAGTAACTGACCACAGATTTGTGTTCAGAAAGTCAAGTTTCTTAACCCAAATTACTCCAACTCAAACGAATTTCTTTTTGAAAGCTCCTTAAAGGGGCCCATACACGTTCAAAAAAAGCGTCAAAATTTTGCATCAAAATATTGATATCAAAATTTTGATGCAAAATTTGACTGTGTGTGGGACGTTTTGATGTCAAAAAAAGATTTGAATCAAAATTTTGATGGATCAAATCCGTTTGATATTTTTTGACGAGTCGTCAAATTTTTGATGCGTGTGTGGGCCTTTGTCAAAATTTTGATCAAAATTGTTAGTCCTCAGGTGACTGCCGAGGTGACAGAATCGCCATGTCTGGGAAGAAGGAGACAGAAAAGAAATTTTGATTGAAGTTTTAGGCGTGTATCAAACCTTGCCAGCCTTGTGGAGAATTAAGTCCGAGGTTTATAGCAATCAGGCCAAGCAAGCCGAGGCCTATGGCGCATCCATCCGAAGGAAGTTACGGAAGTCCTCTGGTTCGTTAGAACGTAAATCTTGGAGGAGGTTGACGTGTCCGTAGGTTTCGCGTTTTAAATACCAGTCTTTTGACCACTTCCGACGTTTAGCAGGAGGTTTATCACAATCCAATGCGAACACTCGTGCTATGGCCACTGATGCATCCATGTCGAAAATTTTGACGGTTCTGAATTTTGATGAAAAAACGCCTAAACGTGTGTGGGCAATTAAGCATCAAAATTTTGTATCAAAATTACGCGGCAAAATTTTGACGCTTTTTTTGAACGTGTATGGGTCCCTTAAAGCATAGCAGAGACCACTACTTTCATGGGGCTAATGCTCAACAACTAACATACGCATCGATCTTGTGAATCTAGCCTGACCCTCAAAATTAAATTACGGAGACGCTACTATTTTACCTCTTTTCCTCAATTTTGAATCAGTTGACGCTCATACTAATTTACCAAATATAATATTGTAAGATCAAATAATATGCATTAAACATTATTTATTTATTGAAATTCGAATTCCACAAGTAATGAATTCATTCATTATTTTTTTTCAATGTTATTTATTTAATTCAAATTGAGCAAATTTCTTATCAATGTTCAGATGTAGTGTTGTCAAACAACGGTAACTAATTCATTTTCTGGTAGTGTCGTTCGACCACGCGAGAAATGTTCCGTTGGACAACATGCCACCTCTCATTGTGGATGATATTTGCATAATTCTCTATTTTTTGTTTTTTTTTCGGTTTAAATCAGTTTTTTATGCTTGTTTACACGTACAATTAAATTTTGGTGCTGGTGTAAGTACAACGCTACATGCCTGTTCCTACACCAGCACGATAACACAAGCACCATAACACCAGCACCATAACAACTAATACCATATCGTAAAAATGAGATGAAAACGGTAACGTATTGATATTTACATTTATGTAAATGTAAGAAGCGACATAGCGTCAACAGTGGAAGTCAGCATGTTGTTGTTCAGTGGAATTGAGAAGTAAAATAAAAATTCCTTTCATTTGATTCTGACACACGATCATAAAAATAAATTAGTTTGCCTTGAAAACTTTGTGCACTATTCCATTAAATTTTGTGTGAATGTAACAAAATCTGCTTATTTTTTCACTGGAAATAAATTGGTTTTGCCTCCTAAGGTTAGAATTTTATATATATCGATATTAAAAAACAATGTCAGGTTAATATTTTCACTTCTGAAATGAATATACGGCAACACTAGCATTATATGCGCAGAGCGCATCTCCTTAAGTTTCCTATCTATCCTTTTCCGTTTCACCAATTCTCTTCCCTACACACTCTGCGTCAAACCCTATCTCCGTCTTTTCTATGAGCATCGAACGAACGACCGGTAAGTCATGTTTAGGTTCGGTGTAAAACGTAACGACTTTCTAGCGCTTCCCGCGGCGCCTTAAGGCCCGGCTACACTATGCGTTTCTTCGTGCAACTCACGCGCGACTCGCCCTAATTTGACGCATGCATGTCGGATGCACGAGTGCTGCATGAACTTCGACGGTGAGCGGTTTTTGACGCGTCTTCTTGTGCAGCAAGCATCTGTGGCGCGTAGTTAGGAGTGAACTACACATCATTTCAGGGTCATCGCCCGACAGCTCTCCCATTTTGCAGTTGTACTTTATCATGGAGTGTTCTATTGTACTTCTGTTTATTGCTTGCGCTTTCTACAACGAGTGATTGGGCACGCGAGCTGGTGCTCCAGCTCAGAGACCAATTTAAAGTAAAGGAATGCCTCTGAAACGTCAAAAATTCAACATATAAGATATAAAGTTATAAGAATTTGCTTACAAAACTATGTTAACATCTCTAGACACTGAGAAGCCATTGACAGTTGATATAACCACTATTATAAAAGTAGCCGCGTCCATCCGTCTGTGTGACTCCCTCTTCTAATCGATAGCATTGATAGCAACACGGATAAAGCTTAAGAAATACAAGAAATTATTCTACTGCATTATTTTTCTGTGGCGATTAAATTCCCGGTCATTTGGATTATGGTATCCAGAATACGCAATCAGCATATTTTTACAAATGGAAATTTTCTTTGAAGCTTTCTCTGTTGAAATTCATCATTTTGCTTTGATATTTCTAATTGATAATGCGAAAAAATGTTTTAAATTCGTTTGACCAGTAACCTGGCTACCACTTAGTATAAAGCCCAAGATTTTAGAACTTGAGTTATCGTTTTCGAAATTGTGATTTCCTTGAAAAGCTCGGAAGAGATAATAGACATTTAAGAATAAAATTCCACCAAAAGAGGCCACCACGGAAAGAAATGTTTTCAGGCTCAATTGATATTGTTTTTAGTTTTTTCAGGCAAAATGTTCAGCATTTAAAAAAAATCGAAGCAAGTACAGAGGAGGTACAGCGACTGACCCAATCTTGCTATGATATGTTGTCATTTCTTAATGATGGGGCAGAGAGACGGCAGTCAACATCAAATTTGCATAGTCAAGTAGTCGCTCAGGTAAGTCATGTGTATTATTTATTTGTACATAGAAAATATACAAGTTAAATAATTCTTCCCATTGCCTTTGTACCTGAGTGAATAAATCCAAAATCAAAAATGAATACCGTGTATATATTTTTGAAATATATAGCATTTATTTCGAGTAAATCAACCCTGTTTCTTGTTAATTAGATAGCTTAACCCGAAATTAGAATGAAACATAGTTGGGTAGTTATGTCTTTGATTGACTGTAAATTACTTATACATGAAGGAAATAGACAGGTAGCGTGAGTCACTTGTCGTTCTTTTTTTCTTCCCTATCGCACATGCGATAGCTACTAACCGGAGCGCACGTTCATCAACATCCGAACTCTCCGAGCCGCAGCATGCAACTGACCCCGCTGCTCCGCGTACTGTAGACTGTAGTCTGTAGTGTAGCCGCTCAGGCATGCAGAAGTTAAAAAATGCCTGAGATTCGCGCAGTAAAAAACGCATAGTGTAGCCGGGCCTTTACACAGTCGAATTTCTAGACGTCATATATGGTTGAGTACTGATGAATACACTATGAATTGCTTAGAATCGATAATAACATCGGCAAAAGTTGAGTTACGTTATATCATCTAAGATAATTGACTTCCAAACACAAACAGGTCAGTTTTTGTGAGCACGCCGCCATTTTTACTAAGCAGCTTACTGCCGGAATATACAAAATTGCATCGTTTAGCCGCAGGTAATGAGACATTAGCTGATGGTGGTGGGGACATTGCTGTGAACACATCTGCAGACGCAGTAACTAGTGGCAGACAACACCTGCAGACGCAGTAACTAGTGGCAGACAACAACACGTGCAGACGCAGTAACTAGTGGCAGACTACACCTACAGACGCAGTAACTAGTGGCAGACAACAACACCTGCAGACGCAGTAACTAGTGGCAGACAACACCTGCAGACGCAGTAACTAGTGGCAGACAACACCTGCAGACGCAGTAACTAGTGGCAGACAACACCTGCAGACGCAGTAACTAGTGGCAGACAACACCTGCAGACGCAGTAACTAGTGGCAGACAACACCTGCAGACGCAGTAACTAGTGGCAGACAACACCTGCAGACGCAGTAACTAGTGGCAGACAACACCTGCAGACGCAGTAACTAGTGGCAGATAACACCTGCAGACGCAGTAACTAGTGGCAGACAACACCTGCAGACGCAGTAACTGGTGGCAGACAACACCTGCAGACGCAATAACTAGTGGCAGATAACACCTGCAGACGCAGTAACTAGTGGCAGATAACACCTGCAGACGCAGTAACTAGTGGCAGACAACAACACCTGCAGACGCAATAACTAGTGGTAGATAACACCTGCAGACGCAGTAACTAGTGGCAGACAACAACACCTGCAGACGCAATAACTAGTGGCAGATAACACCTGCAGACGCAATAACTAGTGGCAGACAACAACACCTGCGGACGCAATAACTAGTGGCAGACAACAACACCTGCAGACGCTGTAACTAGTGGCAGACAACACCTGCAGACGCAGTTACAGTGGAAGACTGTTAGGGTAGTTTTCATTGTACAAATGCCACTCTATTGTAATTTGTAATGAATTCCTCTTGATAATCGTACTGAAGTCGCATTATTGTCAAGGGCTCTCCGTAAGTTATCTCAATGGGATGTATCGTATATCGGTATTGATGTTCATTCCACCGTATAATATTCTTTTTAGGATTATGTGGCTTCCATCAGCCCAATGTTAGGGCAAAACAATGTTTTGTTTCATATAAATCAATTTTTTAATAACGGTCATTATGCTCAATTGATAATCTTCAACAGGCGTGAAGTAAGAGCCGTATTTTCAAAGTTAAACATTCAATATCAGTTATAAACTTCGTCTCGTCATCTCAATTAGTTTTTCCTGACTTACAAAGGAAAATAAAGTCACGAAAGATCCTGAGTATCAAGTAAGAACGCAGACATTCACAAACCACTCAGCTTTTGAGAGAGACAATTTATTAGATGCATAGCAAATTTGTAAACTTCACTGCGGGACCCAGATGTAGGCGTCGGCCATGTATGAGGGTGGGTTGCTCACTTCACAATCCACTTTATGAGGATCAATTGGAGCAAGATGGATCTCCAAACATTTTGGGGTGAATTGCTAATTTTGTCACTCTCTAATTCATTTTACAGCCAACCGGATTCATGGCCAGATTGATGGATTATTTTGCTGATGTGATCTCCTATAGACATGCTGATTTATGCTACAATAGACATGCTGATTTGTGCTACAATAGACATGCTGATTTATGCTACAATCGACATGCTGATTTATGCTACAATAGGCATGCTGATTTATGCTACAATCGACATGCTGATTTATGCTACAATAGACATGCTGATTAATGCTACAATAGACATGCTGATTTATGTTACAATAGACATGCTGATTAATGCTACAATAGACATGCTGATTAATGCTACAATAGACATGCTGATTTATGCTACAGTAGATATGCTGATTTATGCTACAATAAACATGTTGATTTATGCAACAATAGACATGCTGATTTATGCTACAATAGACATGCTGATTAATGCTACAATAGACATGCTGATTTATGCTACAATAGACATGCTGATTAATGCTACAATAGACATGTTGATTTATGTTACAATAGACATGTTGATTTATGCAACAATAGACATGCTGATTAATGCTACAATAGACATGCTGATTTATGTTACAATAGACATGCTGATTAATGCTACAATAGACATGCTGATTAATGCTACAATAGACATGCTGATTTATGCTACAGTAGATATGCTGATTTATGCTACAATAGACATGTTGATTTATGCAACAATAGACATGCTGATTTATGCTACAATAGACATGCTGATTTATGCTACAATGGACATGTTGATTTATGCTACAATAGACATGTTGATATATGCAACAATAGACATGCTGATTTATGCTACAATAGACATGCTGATTTATGCTACAATAGACATGTTGATATATGCAACAATAGACATGCTGATTTATGCTACAATAGACATGCTGATTTATGCTACAATAGACATGCTGATTTGTGCTACAATAGACATGTTGATATATACATCAATAGACATGCTGATTTGTGCTACAATAGACATGTTGATTTATGCAACAATAGACATGCTGATTTGTGCTACAATAGACATGTTGATTTATGCAACAATAGACATGCTGATTTGTGCTACAATAGACATGTTGATTTATGCAACAATAGACATGCTGATTTGTGCAACAATAGGCATGCTGATATCTGCTACAGTAGACATGCTGATTTATGCTACAATAGTCATGTTGATTCATGCTACAATAGACATACTGATGTATGCTACAATAGACATGCTGATATCTGCTACAGTAGACATGCTGATTTAGGCTACAATAATAATGATAATAATAATGAAGGCATCTACGGATGCTTTATTTCCAATCAAGCCTGATACATATCACCTTGTACATTGGATTTTCAAATGCCTTATAACTAACGCCAGGACGCGATGACGCTTTCCCCCGGTCAAGACCGGTACCCATTTCAGACACCTGGGTAGAGTGGGGTATTGTGCTTGGAATTTTTCTCCTATACCCAACAGAGAAAATCGCCACTGCCAGCGCCGAGATTCGATCCCGGGTCCTTGCCGCACGGCGGCAGAACCTCTACCACATGGCTATGGCGGCACAATAGGCATATTGCTTCATGCTACAATAGGCATCTTTATTTATGCTACCATAGGCATGCTGATTTATGCTACAATAGGCATGCTGATTTATGCTACAGTAGGCATGTTGATTCATGCTACAATAGACATGTTAGCACTCATACTCAAACTCATGCATTCAAAAAATTTCCTCATTGCACGCAATCTTGCAGCCTTCACTCGATCGATGTCTCACTTCCACTTCTATAATATCCTTCATAGCCAGGGGATCGTTTGAAAGCTTAGTTATGCTAGTTTTGCTTTATGGAGCAGAGTCTTGGGGTCTGAGAGCAGCTGAGAGGAGTAAGCTGGATGTGTTTCAGATGAAGTGTTTGAGAAGCATGTTTGGAGCAACAAGAAGAGAAAGGATCAGGAATGAGTTGGTTAGGAAGCACACGGGTATTGCCAATAAGATGAGCAAGCGGGTGGATAATAGAGTGCTTGGATGGTTTCGTCATGTTGAAAGAACGGATGTTGAGGGGCTAGTGAAAACTATTCATACGTCGGAAGTGGGTGGTATTAGAGCGCGAGGTAGGCCACGGATGAGTTGGATGGATTGGGTGAGACGTGCTTTGTATGAGAGGGGTCTGACTGTGGGGAGAGGGATGACTGAGGACAAAAGTGAATGGAAGCAGTGTATAAGGAGGTAATTATTTTTATTATATCGTTTACTGGAAGCCTGCCAACTTGAGATGGGGTATATTGTGTTCTGTCATGCGCGGGGGGAGGGAAGGGGCTGCACAAAATGAAACAGTCAGGGTAAACCAGCAATGGCTGTCGGGCCTGGCTGTGGAAGATTGTTGTGCTGGGCTGCCACTGATCCGGGCAGTTCTGGTGCGGCATATGCTGCCTCTCTCGCCTCCTAGTGAGTAAGGGTGAATGATTGCGGCTTGCTGTCAGCTACCCTCCCGTAGTGAGGAGAAGCTTGGTATATGTAGGTATGTGTGTATGTTTGTATGTAGAAGTTCTTGTTGCTTTAGTTGGTTTTGTATAGCTAACATAATGCATTGCTGTCTTTCCTCTAGCCTTTTAATGTCATCTTGTAATTAACGGTATTACAATTACTGTCATCAGTAGAAATGCACGCAAATTTGCCACGTTCTCCCTTCCTCATAGTTGCCCTAGCCAACATAAAGATTAGGTAACAAGTTATACGTTGTCCTGCACATGTACACCTAAGCCGGAGGTTGTTGATCCTAAACCTGAAAATTGTCAATAGCAGATGTCCTGAACATGTGTTCATGTATTACAATGATACCAATAAATACAACGCTTGACTACACTAATTAGGATAGAGCGAAATGACGGGTGATGGGAGGAGAACCAGAGTGACTTCAAAAATATTCAATGCACAAATCAAATTTTCACGGTTAACTTTCGAAAACGTGAACCAGATATTTCAATACTGTAGGTTTAATTTCTAGTTTCACATAACCCAAACTTCATTGAATAAAGAATTAGATTTTTGTAACAGGTATTTGATCTTATATGATATTTATATTTTTTGAGTCGTGAAATTAGGTAAAATTTTTGACAATGATTTTTTGAAGTTGACATTGTGCCTTCATTATCTTTTTATTATTATAATAATATTTATTTTGTAAGCCGATGTAGGCTAACAAAAAACCAGTTCACCCGCGCTACAGCGAGGAGGGGATGTAGCGTTTGTGCTGGTGTGTCCTGGACTGGTAGTGTTGTTGTCTGCCCCTAGTTACTGCGTCTGCAGGTGTTGGTGTCTGCCACTAGTTACCATGTCTGCAGGTGCTGTTGTCTGCTACTAGTTACTGCGTCTGCAGGTGTTGGTGTCTGCCACTAGCTACTGCGTCTGCAGGTGTTGTTGTCTGCCACTAGTTACTGCGTCTGCAGGTGTTGTTGTCTGCTACTAGTTACTGCGTCTGCAGGTGTTGGTGTCTGCCACTAGTTACTGCGTCAGCAGGTGTTGTTGTCTGCCACTAGTTACTGCGTCTGCTGGTGTTGTCTGCCACTAGTTACTGCGTCTGCAGGTGTTGTCTGCCACTAGTTACAGCGTCTGCTGGTGTTGTTGTCTGCTACTAGTTACTGCGTCTGCAGGTGTTGGTGTCTGCCACTAGTTACTGCGTCTGCAGGTGCTGTTGTCTGCTACTAGTTACTGCGTCTGCAGGTGTTGTCTGCCACTAGTTACTGCGTCTGCAGGAGGTGTGTTCTGCCATTAGTTAGTACGTCTGCAGGTGTTGGTGTCTGCCACTAGTTACTGCGTCTGCAGGTGCTGTTGTCTGCTACTAGTTACTGCGTCTGCAGGTGTTGTCTGCCACTAGTTACTGCGTCTGCAGGAGGTGTGTTCTGCCATTAGTTAGTACGTCTGCAGGTGTTGGTGTCTGCCACTAGTTACTGCGTCTGCAGGTGCTGTTGTCTGCTACTAGTTACTGCGTCTGCAGGTGTTGTCTGCCACTAGTTACTGCGTCTGCAGGAGGTGTGTTCTGCCACTAGTTAGTACGTCTGCAGGTGTTGGTGTCTGCCACTAATTACTGCGTCTGCAGGTGTTGTCTGCCACTAGTTACTGCGTCTGCAGATGTGTTCACAGCAATGTCCCCACCACCACCAGCTAATGTCTCATTACCTACGGCTAAACGATGCAATTTTGTATATTCAGGCAGTAAGCTGCTTAGTGAAAAGGGCGGCGTGCTTACAAAAACTGACCTCAGGTGTGTGCTTGGAAATCAATTATCTCAGATGACATAACGTAACTTTACCCATGCAAATTTTTATCAGCATGAGGATTTCATAACATAATATTAACTACACAACCTTATGTATGTGATGTACGAAATGTCAATAGTTTGAGGCGCCGCAAGCGCCTGTAAAAACTGTTAAAAATTGTGTCGTATATTTTCTTCCGCTCACTAATACTGCGTTTGCTCAAACCCAGTCTAGTTGCCGTATATTCATTTGAGAAGTTGTAATAACATCCTGACATTGTTGTGCAATATCGTTTATTTCGAAATTCTAGAATTTGGGAAGCTAAACAAATTTGTTTCAAACGAATAAATAAGCATATTTTGTTACATTCACACAAAATTGGTCAAACATTGTTAAAGAGTTTTGAAGGCTAACTAATATATTCTTATGATCAGTCGTTGGAATCAAATGGAAGGAATTTTCACTTTACTTTTCAATTCACTGAACAACAACATGCTGACCTCCACTGTTGATGCTATATTGCTTCTTACATTTACATAAATGTAAATATCAATACATTACCGTTTTGTTCTTATTGTTACGTTGTGGTTGCATGTGGTCAATGAGGGGGTCAATGAGAGGTGGCATGTCGTCTTACGGAGCATTTCTCTCGTGGTCGAATAGCTCTTCCAGAATATGAATTAGTTATCGTTGGTTGACATGGATAACAAAAATTTAGCAAAGAAATTTGCCCAATTTGAAATGAATGAATACCATCGAAACCAAATTATGAATGCATTCTCTTCTTGTGGAATTTGAACTTTATTAAATAAATATCTTTCACTTTTCCCATTCAATCTTACCATACTACATATACCTGGCTTATCCTCCCTATGGGAGGGTAGCCGACAGCAGGCCACAATCACCACACTTAGTCACTAGGAGGCGAGAGAGGCAGCACTGGCCGCACCTGAACTGCCAGGATCAGCAGCAGCCCCAGCACAACCACCTTCCACAGTCAGGCCCGACAGCCATAGCTGGTTTACCCCGACCGCTTCATTGAGTGCAGCTCCTCCCCCCGCACATGACAGGTCAACCCCATCACACGCGGGCAGCTTCCAGTAACGCGTCAAAAATAAAATTACCTTCTTATGCACTGCCCCCACTCACTTCTGTCCGCAGCCATTCCTCTCGCCACGTCCACAGTCAGACCCCTCTCATACAAAGCACGTCTCACCCCATCCATCCAACTCATCCGTGGTCTACCTCGCGCACGAAGACCCCTCACTTCCGACATATATATCTTTTTCACCAGCCGCTCAACATTCATTCTTTCAACATGCCCAAACCATCCAAGCACTCTTTCATCCACTCGCCTGCTCAACTTTTTGATAACACCCGTCTGCTCCCTAACCAACTCATTCCTGATCCTATCTCTTCTAGTTACTCCATACATGCTCCTCAAACACTTCATCTCAAACACATCCAACTTCCTCCTCTCAGCTGCTCTCAACCCCCAGGACTCTGCTCCATACAACAAAACTGGCACAATTAAACTTTCATACAGTCCCCTCTTAGCATTCATACTCAAACTCCTGCATTCAAAAACTTTCCTCATTGCACCCAATGTCTTACAATCTTAATCTTACAATCTTACCATACTACATTTGTTAAATTAGTGTGAGTGTCCACGGTTACAAAATATCGATTCCTTAATGGCCTACTTTTACTATACAATAAACTATTTTGAGAGCCAGGTTAGAATTCCACGAACGATGTCAGCATTACCTGTTCAGCATTAGCCCTATGAGAAGAGTGGTCTCTGCTAGGCTTAAAGGAGCTTTTAAAAAGATATTCGTTTGAGTTAAAGTAATTTGGGTTAAGAAACTTGACTTTCTGAACACAAATCTGTGGTCAGTTACTGCCAGCACGCCGAAATTTTCCTATACAGCTTACTCTATGAATGTACAAAATTGCATCGTTTAGCCGTAGGCAATGAGACATATTAGCTGATTATGAAAATATTAGTTAACTATGATACAATTGCCGTGAACACACCTGCAGACGAAGTAACTAGTGGCAGACAACAACACCTGCAACACAGTAACTAGTGACAAACACCCACCGGTCCAGGACGCACCACCAAGAAGAAACGCTCTTACCTGGCTAGAGCACATGAGAGTAGCCGATATCTGCTCACCAAAATTATTGACATCACACATAATTATAGATATCTGACAAGCGGGTCATCTGAATTTGGTCATTCGAAATTGACATCATCAAAATGATGGGTCCTGTCCGACGTTGTGTTACACCAGCACCGTACCTACACCAGCACCGTACCTACACCAGCACCGTACCTACACCAGCACCGTACCTACACCAGCACCGTACCTACACCAGCACCGTACCTATACCAGCACCGGACCTACACCAGCACCGTACCTACACCAGCACCGTACCTACTCCAGCACCGTACCTACACCAGCACAGTACCTACACCAGCACCGTACCTACACCAGCACCGTACCTACACCAGCACCGTACCAACACCAGCACCGTACCTACACCAGCACCGTACCTACACCAGTACCACCTACACCAGCACCGTACCTACACCAGCACCATAACAACAAATACCATAACGTAATAATAAGAAGAAAACAGTAATGTATTGGTATTTACATTTATTTAAATGCAAGAAGCTATATAGCATCACCAGTGGATGTCAGCATGTTGTTGTTCAGTGGAATTGAAATAGTGAAATATCAATTGCCTTAGATTCCAACAGCTCATTATTAACGTAAATTAGTTAGCTTAGAAGTATGAGTGTTTTGTTTGAGCAGATTTCTTGTGAATATCAACTCTCTTTCAAAACATAATACATTAATACAACGACAACAAATTTCTGCAATCTTTCGAAGTTCAAGATTTGAAGGTTATTCTTATTTGATATATTTTTAGGTGTATATCTTCACCTTCCAAATTAATTGAGATAAATTAGACTGGGTTTCGGCATTTTCATCCGCAGTTGAGAACTTCCCGATACTTAAGAAAGTTTGTTATTACAGCCCAATGGGCGCCCTATTTTATCAGTCCTCAGTAGATAACTTGGAGATTTTTTGTTATTACATTCTGAATAGTTCGGTATTCATTAACTACCCGCGCAAGATAAAAAGGAGAACCAACTTAAAAATATACATTGTTTTTTTTTCTATTTTGGCGAACGTTTCGGAATGTTAAAATTCCATATTCAGTGCTGAAAAACACACAACGAGGTCAAAAATATTAAAAACACAAAAGTTCAAAAAATACGAAATATAAGTAAACAAACATCTATAAAAACTTTAATCCCATTTCTCATTCAAGTGCATTGAAAACGATCATTCTCATTGGCTCACCTACCTACCCACCCTTTCACCAGCACATACATTCATGCATTTACACATAGGAACCTAACAAACAGACGCTCGCTAACACATTCCACATATAGCCTATACACACACAGAAATGTGTCAGTAGGTTGAGGCAATGTTAAGTTTGACAGCACTCAAGTCTTTATATAAGTCAGGTTTATGGGTAGATATGAATAAAGATTCTAAAATGCAAAGATCCTGTTCGTTGCTGGTGGTACACAGAGTGGAGAAGTTTTTTGTTCTGAAAGGATGATTAAATTGCTGACAATGATCTCGGATTGCTGAATGAGAAGGAGAGGAAAGTATGCGACCGGTTCTATGGGAAATTCCTGAATTTTGGTTGGTTCTGATAAATTGTTGTAGTTTAGTACTACCTACATAAGTCTGCATGCAGCAGTCACACTTATATAAATAAATACATCCACTCCACAGGCACTCCTCCAGACGTTCTTTCCTCCTAAAAAATGAACCGATTTTAAAACTATTTCTATAATACACTCTGATGTCAACTATAGTGAAAAACCTATTAACCAGAGCTACGACTTCTTTATTCAGTTCCGAGTTCAAATAACCCAAAAAAGGCAATTCTATGTACAATTTCTGTTTTGCCACGCTCAAGGTGACAGGCAGGGACAATATTTTTTTTCAAGAAACTTTTTGACGGAATTATCAATGATGAATTTTGGTTACATATTTTTAATCAATAATGTCTAAATAAATTCTATTTCACGGTGGAATATTTCAAACCTACTAGATATACGATATGCGCGATGAAGTAATGTAATTATGCAAGATTTTATATATCCCTTATAAATAACGCTGAAACATTTCGTACTGAGGCCAGTAAATGTTGGTTTTCTGTAGACATAGGTAATAAGCCTAGAGTTGAACTTTTTCACGAGTACGTCTAAGAAAGGGATTTGCCCATTTTGCTCTATTTCCAAGGTGAATTTAATGTTAGGATGGGATGCAGTGATATAATCAGAAAACCTAATAGCTTCATTTTCAGAACGGAACAAAACAAACGTATCATCTAAATATCTACGGCAGAATAAGGGCTTAAATTCTGCAGGGCATTGGGCACAAAAAAATTCTTCTCCAAGTTAACCAAGAACGAGTTTGCTAAGAGGGGAGACAAGCTTGAGCCCATTGCTAGACCGTCAATTTGTTGGTAAGTTTTCCGTTTGAATACAAAAAATGAATCTTTTAGTGCGATGTCTAGCAAGCGTTTGAATTGAGCCCTGTCGTAATTCATCATGGGGAGATTGTCGTGAAAAATACGTCCAAGTAAAAAATTAAATGATTCTTCAAGCGGAACGTTTGTATGCATGGATTCAACATCAAAACTACACATGAACAGATTTTCTATGCCGTCAACAGTCGATAACTCGTTTACAAAATGATACGAGTTTTCCGTGGAAAATTCACTATTACAAAAAGGTGTTAATACCGGCACTAAATTTGAACAAAGTTTAGAATTAGGGGTATTACAGGCGGATAAAATTGGTCTCATCGATACATCTGGTTTATAAATTTTAGGTAATCCATATAAAACACCAAGTTGAGAACCCACCGAACGGCACGTATGTATAATGCGTCATTTAAAATTCCCAGCTCTCTGTCTTATTTAAGTGTATAATTGATCTTGTTTTC
This sequence comes from Morinoia aosen, assembly GCA_030386875.1. NCBI lineage: Eukaryota > Metazoa > Arthropoda > Malacostraca > Amphipoda > Talitridae > Morinoia > Morinoia aosen. The sequence goes on along the minus strand of CM059576.1, from coordinate 103,555,077 downwards.
TAATTTTAGCACCAGCGTCTTTTTGTCGATGATTTCTTCACGAAATTTTTCCCGATCGGCAAGAATGGATTCCATTTATGAGATATAGTCCAGTTTATCGAGTATTACAACTCCATTCCCTTTATCTGGTTCGGTAACATGTATCGAATCGTCAGTGCCTAATTTTTGAGAACTGAAAAATCGATCGGTTTGAACATTGCGCAAGTATTTTTATTACGGTCAAATTTACTATAAAATTTATGTGCCAGATTTTTCAAACTGCGGTGAAACATTTCCTGATTGTTATGAATACAAGGGGTATTTTGAAATCTAGAGAGTCTTGCGTACAAACTTTCAAACGCTAAAAAATATCTGTGAAATTTCAATTTCGAAATTGGTAAACCGAATTCTAGTCCTAGGTACAAAACCCGTTTTTCGTCTGACGATAAAACTCTATTTGACAAATTAAAAATGACCGTTGATGGTTCAATGCTATTGCACAGTGGAGAGACACCAAACCTGACTAGTTTGTTAGTTTGTACTTTTCTAATGTTGGCAACATATTGCCAACGTTACTTATTTTTCGTATTTTTTGGACTTTTGTGTTTTTTAATATTTTTGACCTCGTTGTATGTTTTTCATCACTGAAGATGGAATTTTAACATTCCGAAACGTTTGCCAAAATAGAAACAAATAAAAATGTATATTTTTACGTTGGTTCTCCTTTTTATCTCGCGCGAGAGATTCTCTAAGAATAGATCAATTGGAAATATAATCATTAATTTCCCTGCCCGGTTAGGTTAGGCGATGCTACCCAAAGCTCCGCACCCACCTTGCGACGCGTCACTGCAACTCGTCGCTGTGGTGGCGTCGCAGAACAACCGCTGCTGTACAGACCAAGGTTGCCTGATAAATCAGTCAGCCGATGGCCACATTTTACGAGAAAACGTGACCAAAATGGCCTATTCAAAATATAAAGACTTTATTTCGCTTAAAAATCGCAATATTATTAGACTTAAAGCTCACTTTGACAATATGATGACGAGAGCACCTCATCGAGAAATTGCAGGTCTTCTGTTTCTTGGGCCGTGCGATTACTTGAAAATAGTCGAGCGAATTTCTCATGGCCCCGGCGTTAAAAAATGGCCAATTTTGAGTAAATTGACCATGAAATGGCCAATCTGGCAACCCTGGACGACCAACTTCTGGACGAGCGCGCTGTTGCAGATGCAGCAAGGCTGCCGAAATTGGTTCGTTTGTACAAATTTGGTACGAACTGCTCCAACTGTCACTTTGTTGCTCATTGGGTACGACGGTAGCCTATAGCGCCGATTTTTTTAATTTTGCATTTTAGTAATAAGTAAAGAGAATTGGTACGTTGTGATAGTTTTTGGTACGTTTTATGGACGTTTTGGTAGGTTCATCAGAATTTTTTGGGCAGCTCTGCAGTGGTGGGTGTTGTCTGCCACTAGTTACTGCGTCTGCAGGTGTTGTTGTCTGCCACTAGTTACTGCGTCTGCAGGTGTTGTTGTCTGCCACTAGTTACTGCGTCTGCAGGTGTTGTCTGCCACTAGTTACTGCGTCTGCAGGTGTTGTTGTCTGCCACTAGTTACTGCGTCTGCAGGTGTTGTTGTCTGCCACTAGTTACTGCGTCTGCAGGTGTTGTCTGCCACTAGTTACTGCGTCTGAAGGTGTTGTCTGCCACTAGTTACTGTGTCTGAAGGTGTTGTCTGCCACTAGTTACTGTGTCTGCAGGTGTTGTCTGCCACTAGTTACTGCGTCTGCAGGTGTTGTCTCCCACTAGTTACTGCGTCTGCAGGTGTTGTCTGCCACTAGTTACTGCGTCTGCAAGTGTTGTCTGCCACTAGCTACTGTGTCTGCAGGTGTTGTCTGCCACTAGTTACTGCGTCTGCAGGTGTGTTCACAGCAATGTCCCCACCACCATCAGCTAATGTCTCATTACCTGCAGCTAAACGATGCAATTTTGTATATTCAGGCAGTAAGCTGCTTAGTAAAAATGGCGGCGTGCTTACAAAAACTGACCTCAGGTGTGTGCTTGGAAGTCAATTATCTCAATGACATAACGTAACTCAACCCTTGCAAATTTTTGATCAATACTGAGCAATTCAGAGTGTAATAATAACTACACAACCATATGTGGCGTACAGAATGTCGATAGTATGATGCGCCGCGAGCGGCTGTAAAAAGTTATTAAACTGTTTTTCAATCTTTGGATTACCCAATGTTGGAACAACGCGAATGCTCGAAGCCAGTCGTGTTGCCGTATATTCATTTGAGAAGTGAAAATATTAACCTGACATTGTATTGTAACATCGTTTATTCTGAAATTTTTAACTTTAGGAAGCACAGAGAATTTGTTTCCAACAAATATATAAGCATATTCTGGTACGTCCACACACAGTTCGTTAAATCATTTAGACATTTTTGAAGGTAAACTAATTTATTTTTATGATCAGGCATCAGAATTGAATGGAAGGATTTTTTTACTTTATTTTTCAATTCCACGGAACAACAACATGCTACTTTTACAATTGATACTACACCGCTTCTCACATTTACATAAATGTGAATATCAACATGTTACCGTTTTGTTCTTATTGTTACGTTGTGGTATTTGTTGTTATGGTGCTGGTGTAGGTGCAGGGATGTAGCTCCGTACCTACACCAGCACCAAAATTTCAATGTATATATTGACAAAAAACGTTTGAGAACTGATTTACACAGTAAAAAACATACATACATACATACATATACCGGGCTTATCCTCCCTATGGGAGGGTAGCCGACAGCAGGCCACAATCACCACACTTAGTCACTAGGAGGCGAGAGAGGCAGCACTGGCCGCACCTGAACTGCCAGGATCAGCAGCAGCCCAGCACAACCACCTTCCACAGTCAGGCCCGACAGCAACAGCTGGTTTACCCCGACCGTTTCATTGAGTGCAGCCTCTCCCCCCGCACATGACAGGTCAACCCCATCACACGCGGGCAGCTTCCAGTAACGCGTCAAAAATAAAATTACCTCCTTATACACTGCCCCCACTCACTTCTGTCCGCAGCCATCCCTCTCGCCACGTCCACAGTCAGACCCCTCTCATACAAAGCACGTCGCACCCCATCCATCCAACTCATCCGTGGTCTACCTCGCGCTCGAAGACCACTGACTTCCGACATATATATCTTTTTCACCAGCCGCTCAACATTCATTCTTTCAACATGCCCAAACCATCCAAGCACTCTTTCATCTACTCGCCCGCTCAACTTTTTGATAACACCCGTCTGCCCCCTAACCAACTCATTCCTGATCCTATCTTTTCTAGTTACTCCATACATGCTCCTCAAACACTTCATCTCAAACACATCCAACTTCCTCCTCTCCGCTGCTCTCAACCCCCAGGACTCTGCTCCATACAACAAAACTGGCACAATCAAACTTTCATACAGTCCCCTCTTAACGTTCATACTCAAACTCCTGCATTCAAAAACTTTCCTCATTGCACCCAATGTCTTACAACCTTCACTCACTCGATGTTTCACTTCTACTTCCATACTCTCCTTAGCAGTCACATCCGACCCGAGGTACCTAAAATGCTCTACCTCCTCTAAAGCTTCCCCATTCAACCTCACATCCAAAGTTCCAAACACTCCACCTCTTGAACATCTCATCACCTTACTTTTATTCACATTTACCCTCAATTTCCGCCTTTCGCACACTTTACCAAACTCTGTAACCAGTCTCCTCAGTTTTTCCTCTGAGTCAGCCACAAACGCTGTATCATCTGCAAACAACAGCTGACACACTTCCCAATACCTACCATTTCGTCCCACCAACTGCGCACCTTTTCCCAACACTCTGGCATTCACTTCTCTCACCACACCATCCATAAACAAATTAAACAACCACGGCGACATCACACATCCCTGTCTCACACCTGTCACAACTGGGAACCATTCACTCACCTCATTCCCTACTCTCACACATGCTTTGCTATCAATGTAGAAACTCTTTATCGCATTCAACAGTCTCCCACCCACTCCATACAAACTTACCACTTGCCATAGAGCCTCGCGATCCACTCTGTCATACGCCTTCTCTAGATCCATAAATGCCCAATATACGTCCTTTCCCTTTAATAAGTATTTTTCATTCACCTGCCTCACAGCAAACATTTGATCCACACAACCTCTACCACACCTAAAACCACACTGTTCTTCAACAAGCACACGATCCGTCAACACTCTCACTCTTCCAATTAACACTCTTCCATACAGCTTCCCAACGACACTCAGTAGACTTATACCCCTAGAATTACTGCACTCATACCTGTCACCTTTCCCCTTGTACAACGGAACTACGCACGCGCTACTCCAATCAACCGGCACTTTACTAGCCTCGAAACACACATTTAATAAACGCACCAACCGTCAATAATAACGGAACCAACGGAACTGATAATAATGCAAATAGCATCAACAATGATTCGATGTCTTGTACATGTAAAATGTTATGTTTTCAAACCACAAAGTTCAGTATTTTTATTGCTTTCATGAATTAACGAGCTCTATTTAAACTAAATAAACCACCCACAGGTTGCATTTTATGTCTTTCCTCTCCGTTTTTGTGCAAGCATCAAACTAGACCGTCATGGTACCTATGTATGTTTATTAAGTGCAGACATTCTGCACCATATTTAAAAAAAGGTGATTTTTTTTCTAATATGAAACCCTTATGGGACATTCATATTTTATTTCGTAATCACGTTCAAAAATGCTCTTGTTGGGCTAGTGTAGGGCAAATTATCATATCATCTCTTACGCTTTAAAGTATATTATAACAACCGCACCTAAGCCTCGCGTATTTCTGGAAATATTCTGTACTTGGGAACCGTTTTAGAACAATCGTTTTCCTGTTTCTGACCCACGTTGACTGATTTTTGCTGCGATTCTTAGTTTGGAAATTTCATAAAATTCATACCGCGATAAAAGATATTTTCTCCGAGTCCCTCGATTGGAATGCTAGTTTATACTGACTAGTTTACGCTGATATTTGCGCACATGCTTACTTGTGTATATGTGTACGTGTGCACGCTATGTGTACGTAGACGAGTGTATGTGTCTCTACGTAATACTTCATTTCACTTCATTATTGTAAAGCATTTATAAACATATATATATATATACACATATATTTGTTGCGCGATCACCAGCATATGACAAATAAGAGGCTTATCAACCAATGATCTTTTCGTTACAATATTCCATTAAACATCGTTACAATATTTCATTAGAAATTGTAAGCAGCAACACATACTGAAAGAGTTGTCGCGAACTTCCTTTGCTCATTATCCTATATTTCAGTACATCGCTCAGCAATATTGTAGAACGCATATGTATTGTGATTGTCTCGGTGCATAGATATGTGTTTGTGTATGTGTGCGTGTTAGGTGTATGTATGTGCGTAGGTATGTATAGGTGCATGTATATATGTATATATTTACAGGTACATATGCACATATGTGTGTACTAAACTAACAACAAGCATTTTAACTAGAGATACCAGTCTTTTTTTTCTGTTCACTCTCAACTTGCAACATTACCTAACTAGTCATCTCTTTATTATTGTAAAGCATTCACGTAAACAACTATATTTTTTTGTGTGATCATCCATTTATACTTAAAATAAAATGCTTATCAACTAATGACCGTTATGCTAAAAATTTTTAATTGGAAATTCAAGACTGGTAATTTTCGTGGTCCTCATGCTTATATATAGTATAGTTTTTCATGCTTCCCTGAAATGACATTTTTGAACATCTGCCGAAACAAGCAATTCTAATATTATTTCCTGGCGTCAAATGTTATATTCCTATTTCTTTTTTTTATCGGTGTACGTATTATTCGCTGGCCAATTTCTGGAGGCAATTCTTCCTGTGCATTATTTATCGTCATTTCTTATCGCTTTCACTTTCGAATCAGTCGATGGTCGAGACGGAAGGCCTCAATTATTATATTTTTCATTTCAATAATGATCTAATCAAGATCCTGACTTTTCAATGTCATTAATAGTCGTAAGTAATCATGATATTATGACAAATCAAATAGGGTCTTATTAGGTGAATGACGAGGTGGTTGCAACGTAATTTAATGTTATAATGATGACGTTTTTGGATAGTAAATGGTGACACATTCGGAAATAAGAAGCGGCTCACGATGTACATAGCGTATTGAAGGATTTACCGTTAATTAAATGACAATAACACTAGCAGATCTCGGTGATTACGTTAATTCTAATCTATCAAGTGACACAATTATTGGAATTCGCATTGTTACATCAAATGAGCAGGTGAAGCCTTTAACGTGAAACAATAGACGAAAACATAGATTATCAACATATTGAGAAGTCTGACAAGAACATCTTATTCGTGGTGAAGCCACGGCGTTGAGTCATCTAGTAGAGTAATACATTGATGATTATAATGTACACATCTTAGGTGAGATTAAGTCTCGGCGCTGAGTAATTAACAGAGAACAAAGATCGTCTAGAAGTTATCGAACAAAGTTAATCTACACCTAATACATGAAGCTACTTATAGAGGGTCGATGAGACTATAGACGAACATATGGGATACTTAGCTGTGGTATTCCCGAATAGCGGCCGACAACTCAATACAACTTTGAGTTAACACTTCCCCCCGCTCCACCCGCAAGGGTGAGCGGAGGTTCACACGTCTTGCCCAATTGACGGCCCAGGACCTAATGCCCTTGTGTACGTCCGCCAGAAAGAGGCTGGGTGACGCTGTCTCAAGTGAGAATAAACGCGTTACCTATCTTGAGGCTTTACGTCAAAATATTACAGAAAATATCAAGCGTTGGGAGATGATTCAAATGGATTAAGCTTTATAATTAAATAGCAAGTAATTTATGTAGAATGAATAACATTTTAGGTCCCGCAGGAAGAAGTTTAAATACACGAAGAAATATAGAAGTGTCTTGAAATGATCTCGGGCTCAGGCGTCAGTCGCACAGAAGAGGGTACAAAGTCCAATGGCGATTTTCGTAGAGGGGGTGTCGCGCCATTATCCCCCGGGAGAGAAAAAACACCGGAAGAAGAAGGAGCATGTATTGGGCGCGGTTGAATACGTCAACTGCAAAAACAAGAGTTATTTAGTTCTACACATGGAGGCACTACCTAGGCTTCGGAAGCAAGGCAAGCCGTTTCATAATAGAGCCACCATTATTATTTTCAAAGTCAGGATTTTCACCCAATTGCTGCAATTTTACTCACGTACTCAGTAAAGATTAGATTATAATGACATCGACAGGGTGTGAAATTTAGGTTGCACACAAGTTCAATCATGGACTTCTCAGTAAGAGATAAACGGCTTAAGAAAGTTGAGTCATAGAGACGAAAGCAACAAAACAAAAGCTATAAGTTACACGATACGCAAACTTTCCGTAATAGACAGAAAAGAGGGGGAATCGAAAACCTAATCAATGTATGTATATTTTTAAAATATTTCTCGTGAATTCTATCGTGAACAAATGAAATCCCTAAAAAGGGCTAAAAAACATCACCTTAATTTTGGGGGCCCGAACGATACAAAAGAGAAACTCTACTCAATTACGAAATTATTTCATAAACAATACTCTACCGATAAGGACAGCAACCTTACAGAGTAGCCACAGTTTCAAAGGAGCGCTAATTCACGATATTCAAGTTCACGAAGGCGATCAATGCCTCTGCGATTTAAACAGTTTCGAAAACAATGCAGATGTCAAGAAAAATAAGAAGCACTGCGAGAATACAAATGTAAAATTAAATAAAAGGTTTCTAATCGACTCCGATTTATTACTAGAGCTTAGATTACTTGACACGACGGAAAATGAGGTTGTACGTCTTACGCTTAAAAAATACTTACTCTTTGTATGCGAGACCTCCGCTATGACACATATCCTAACCTAATCATTACGTTTTACATTGCCTGTAAAGTAAAAGAAATCACATTAAATTGTTATCAAATGCACACGAGTTTTACAAACCAGACTAGGATTAACTTTACAAAGATACGAAAGGGCTCAAGGTCGGCCATTTTTTTTATATGGCGGTCGAGGCGTAACAATACACACCTGCATATGGAAGACTTCGTAATGCACATGACCTTCCAATTCATTCATCACTCTGCAAATTAATTCATCTCGGCCCCTTCAATAAATAACGCACTTCTTCGATCTTACGAGTTATTTTGAGACTCAGTGGTCAAAACTTACAGAAAACTAAAATACACTTCATGAGTGGCTGGTCATTCATTCAAGATATGATCTGAATGAGTGCAACCCAAACCCGATAATTTCTCCCGATACAACAGAAGTTCCACAGCACGCAAACGCATTGAAGACAACAGCACGCACAATCAAAATTAAACGATAGAACTGCATTAATAAAAAATCACTTGAATAAGACAAAACGCACAGTGACAACATTCTGAGGCTACCGGAACACGCACTTGAAACTGACACACACAAAAGTAGAATGGCTATCTACCGTTCTTACAGATATAAGGCACACTTTCACTTCTGTTCCTTTATTTTATTAAGCTCGATCATCACTTAAAAAAGGGTTCAAACACACATTTAAGGCTTATTAGGTAGGTAGCCTGAGCACGAATATTCACACCTGCTCTCGGAAGAGCTTCTGATACAGTGACGTGGACGGTGGAAGCCACAAGATACGCCAAAGAAATGTTGCCAAGAAACCCCAGCATACGCTTAAGAAAAAACCCAGATCAGCGAAAAAAGGCGTTAATGAATAAATTTTCTTACCCTGTTCTATTGTTTTCGTGGTTACCAAATAGTACAATCATTTTTGCTCTTAGAAATTAATTGTTTTGCCAACACAATTCATGACTGTAAACCCCAGGAGACAGATAAAAACCCAGACCCGTGATTAAAACCCCAGAATGCGCAACCAGCTGAAGTGAATCTACGTAACGGCGGAGAACTCCTGCATTTAATCATACATACGCGGATAGAACTAGAACGTTGAACATGTATCGGGGTTTTTTATTCTTATTTTAAATAAAGATATTTTCGACTTCATAAATCGACATTTAGTGACATTAACGATCAATTTCGCTGATAGAATTAAGTTATTGACCTAAAATCGCTCATTTCAAAATCACGAATTTGCTCTGGAAATTTCGGAAAGTCAAATGAGAAACGGTTCATTTAAATGACGGGCTAAACCCAAATGACTTAAAGACGGAGAAAGGTATGACACTCCCCCTATTTTTCTTTGAAAAATACACAGGCAAACATCCTTGCGACGGCTTGAAGAGAGTACGTAAAGAGTACCTTAGCTTGGTACACGATAATCGGTAACATTACGCTTATACTAAAAGACTATAAATCAATCCGTTTACAATACGAAATTTCTTACATCTAGATAGAGATCAATGTTCCTTAGTCCGATAGGCACAGGAACTACGCACGTGACTAGTTTTAGGAACGTTACGAGCGAATAATACAACAAAATTAGAGGCGAACCACGTCAGTAGTCAAAATCTAATACTCTATAGTAGGCAAATCGCAAACTGACTTAGTGAGCGATAGATAGGGGAAGAAAAACGAACGTGCTTCACGCATCACACCACTACCGGGAGAGGAAGGAGAAGTCTGCAGCTCTTCACCTCCCCCCATCAGCAGCAGTGAGACACCTTCCGCCGATCGCTTGTAATAAGCATATTAATAAATGGGTAAGCTCGACAGGGAGACTGGAAGGACGCGTCACAGTTGCGACGGGCACGATCGATAGAGTACACTAGTCAAATTGATTTAAGAATCGGAACTATGAGGTCTAGTTGTCTCCACGGAGACCTAAACTTACTACCTTGCCTATCGGACGTTCGCACGCTATCGTACCTCCCCCAATAGCGGCCCGAGATACCACTACGGAACGCACTAGACCGTCCCCGCTCTTTTTGACCCTGACTACCCCACCCATCGCCCATTTATTTCTCGGAGCGGGCTCGACGAGCATGACGATGTCTCCAGGGCTCAAGTTGGTTGTCCTCTTCGTCCACTTGGAGCGCGATTGAAGCTCCTGTATGTAGTCGCTTTTCCACTTCTGCCAGAAGACCTCTGCCAGATGGTTGACTCTACGCCAGCGCTTCTTTCCGCAGGCTATGAGGTCCGCAGGGGAGGTGTCGCAGAGAGGAGGGTTGTCGCCCGCTTCTTTCAACGTTAGGAGCATGTTTGGAGTCAGGGGTTGTGGATCATTAGGGTCGCTCGATACGGACCATAATGGCGTGTTGTTGACGATTGATGCTGCTTCTTGAAAAAAGGTGTAGAGCTCATCTCTACTAGGTGTTCGCATGCCGCACTGGGAAAGCGAGAACAACATGGCCTTCTTTATAGCTCCCACTTTACGTTCCCAAACTCCACCAAAATGGGGTGCGTGAGGGGGATTAAAGGTCCACTGCACATCGAAGTCTTGCAGCGTCTTGGAGAGTGACCTCATGTCGAGGTCCTGGTTATAGCTGCCGACGAAATTAGAACCGCGGTCGCTCCTTATGATTTTGCACGATCCACGAACGCACATGAATCGCCTGAGAGCGTTTCGAAAGCTAGAAGTGTCCATGGCAGGCAGCGGTTCCACATGCACCGCTCTAGAGGTTAGACAGGTCAACACCAAGGCCCATACCTTAGAAGTCCTCTTATTGCTTCTCGTTGAGATTCCCTCGACGACCTGCCACGGGCCTGCCACGTCCAAACCTGTGTTCGTAAAGGGAGCGGTGCAAGCAAGTCGGTCCTCCGGTAGGTCACTCATTTTCTGCTCTTCGGGTCTCCTTCTCAATTTTCTGCAGACGACGCAGTCATTTACGAACTTACGGATGACCTTCTTTCCGTGCACTATATGATAGCCTGCATCTCGTACGGCTCCATGAGAAATGTGAGCACCTTGATGCCCGGAGAGTTTGTGATAATGAGACACAATGCTAGAGGTGAGCGGGTGGTCTTCGGGAAGCACAATGGGGTGCTTTATACACCCGGGCAAGTTGACGCGCCTGAGGCGTCCGCCCACTCGCAACAGACCGTCAGCATCAATAAAGGGGCTCAAAGAAGACAAAGGGTGGCGCAGAGGAATGTCCTTTTCTTTCTTGAGATTACTGATCACGTCTTGAAAGGTTGCGTGTTGAACGTCAGAGATGGCCAACTTCTCACCCCCGAAGTTTAGTGATTCCAAGGGTCTGATGGCCAGAGCCACTCCTTTTCTTTGCTGAGTTCGGTCCTTCCATTTGAAATAGAAGTGCGTCGCCAGTCTTGATGCTCTACGAACAGAGACAAAGTCACCAGTTAAGTAGGCAGGAACTTCGCGCTGAAGCTCTGGGGTCTGAAGGGAGGTGACGAAATTCGAGCATTCCTGGACGAGTTTCTCCTCGGGCAAACTCACTGAAAGCGAGATATCTGCGCCTTCTTGCTCGTCAGGCAGATGATCTTCCCACAGAAAGGAAGGGCCCGTCAACCAGCGTGTCCTCTTCAGGTTCTCTGCGCTTGTGGGACGAGAGGCCATATCCGCCGGGTTGCACTCTGTGGCTACGTACCGCCAGAGTTCCTTGGGACGAACCTTCGTAGCCGCTTCAATTCTTCTCGTCACATACTTTGAAAATCTTTTAGTTTCGTTGTTGAGGTAGCCCAGCACTACCTTGCTGTCTGAGTACATCACTACGTCGTTGATCTCGACGCTTATCTCTTCGCATATTCTTCTTGAGGCCTCGCTGCACTCGACGGCCGCGCAGAGTTCCAAACGTGGTATGCTTGTGGCAGCTCTGGGAGCCACCTTGCTGTCAGCGCTTACAAAAGACACGTGTACTCGTCCACTCACATCGACTGATCGTAAGTAGGTGACATGTCCTATGGCTTGTTCAGAGGCGTCGGCAAAGGAATGTAAACTTCGTGAATGAACCTCCCCGAAGTCTCCAGGAATGAGGCACCTGTCCAACGACAGGTCGGAGAGTCCTCGCAACGACTCTTTCCACGATTCCCACGTCGCAAGATGAGCGACGGGAAGAGGATCGTCCCACCCCAACTTTGCCAAATTTTCAGGGTCTTGTTTTACGGGAGGGATCAAGGTGCGCATGATCAGTCGGCCTCCCAATACGACGGGGCTAGCTAGGCCGATTGGATCGAAAATTGAATTGGCGGTGGCTAACAAACCACGTTTCGTGAAGGGGCGGTCCACCACCTCGGTATGTACGTCAAACCGGTCGGTCGTAGTATTCCACGTCACTCCTAGGGTGCGCTGACTACAACCATCCTCCCAAAACTCCACTTTTCCTTCCTCGCGTTCCGATTCCGGGAATGCGTTCAACACCTCCTGATGACTAGAAGAGATTTTGTGAAGACGAACCTTGAACGTCTCCAGGTACTCTCGAGTCTTGACTAGAATGTCGACGGCCTCTTGAGCTGAACCTGCGGATCCCAGTCCGTCGTCCACGTAAAATCCGCGCTCGACGTAGCTCAGAGCCTTCCAGGCAAGTCTGTCTCCGTTTTCTCTTTCCTCTCTTGAGGCTTCCCTAATGGCGTGGCGCAGACAGTGGGTTGCGACAGCCGGACTTGATCGATTTCCGAAGACGTGCACTCTTGCCCGGTATGAGACGATTGCTTTGCAAGGATCATTGTCCTTGAACCAGAAGAACCTGAGAAAATTTCGGTCGGAGGGACGGACATAGAAGGCGTGGAACATCTTTTCCACGTCGGCAACGAAACCAACCTTGTTCTCTCGAAATCTAAGGAGCACTCCACGAAGACTATTGTTAGCATCTGGCCCCTGAAGCAAGGTTCCGTTCAAGTTGCGTCCGAAATACTGCGCCGCAGAGTCGAAGACGATGCGCACCTTCTTTTTCTTGGGATGTGTAACGGGAAAAACCGGGAGATACCAAAAGTGTCCTTCAGGCGGTTGAAGTTCTTGGGAAGGAACTACCTCTACGTGTCCACTATCCACGTAGTCTTGGACTATCTTCAAACACTGCTGTAATTTGGCGGGGTCTTTGACTAACCGCGCCAAAGTGTTTCTGGAGCGGCGATAGACGGCCTTCGTGTTGTCTGGAAGCTTAGACATGCGATCTATGAATGGCAGCGGAGTTTCTAGATGCCCTTCAGCATTTACAACTATATTCTCGTCAATCAGCGACAAGAATTTCCTGTCCTCAACGGACGGTCCAGGACTCTCGTCGTCCATTCTGGTGTCGAAGACTGGAGCCAGAGGACCGAAACAAGGCTGAGCCGAAAAGTGATCTTCGACTTGAGTTTTATACACACTCATCTGCATGTTCGACGGGTGAGGCTCTGAAGGGTTGACTCTTCCAACAACAGCCCATCCCAAAGGTGTTTTGTAGACAGGGGGCTTCCGGTGGATTAGATCTGCAACTAATACTTCTTCAGCGTCTCGGCCCAGCAACAGACTCACGGGAGCATTGCAGTCCAGAGGGAGAAATTCTGATGCAAGATGAGCAATGTCGGGGTTCTTCAAGACGTCTTCTCTCGTTGCCACGTCGCACTTATTATGAGGAATGCCGTCGTGCTCGAATAGCGGGGGAAGAGCATAAGACTCAGAGCGGTTTACTCCCTTTACTCGAAAGCCCTCCGTAGTCCGACCGTAGGATTTAATTTTAGAACCTGAAATCGTGGTGATGGAATACGTTTCTTTTTTGTGAGGTAATGCGAAGAAATCTAACAACGAAGATGTGGCGAAAGAGTTAGTACTTTGGTCATCCAGGATGACGTAAGTGCGGAGAGTTTTACTGCTTCTTCCGGGCGCCGTCACGTCCACCAAGACCATCTTAGAGCAGCTTCTGTTTTCCGATGGTTGTCACTTTTCCGTATACAGGTTTCCCATCTCTGGAGCGTTGCGTCTCTCGTTGAGAGGCGGAGACCTGCGGGCCCAGCGTCCTCGAGGCGCTGGTCCTCCCCTCGAAGCAAAACCTCTTCCCCGCACGCCGAAATTTTCTGAGTGGCTGCGCCTCTGCCCCTCAGACCTGTCCGAATGAAGCAGCGTGTGATGAGAACTGGAACCACAGGCTTCGCACCTCTGATCTGCGGTGCATTGAGCTATACGGTGCGCTCCGAAACATCGGAAACACGCACCGCACTCCACAACGATACCCTTACGATCCGCAGCATCCAAACGAGAAAATCTATCGCAAGACGCCAGAGAATGCCCGGAGCTATGGTGTAAGGGGCATTCGGTTCTCATGTTTTCCACCTGCGAGGATTCAACAGCAAGCATGGTGGCTCGCTTGCTGGACTTGCCCTTAGGTCCAGTATGCTGGTCGTTGTCCAACTTGGTGAGAACTCCCGAGTACGTGCGCTGAGCATTCTCGCGCAGGAACCTGCAGAATTCCTCTAAAGGAGGATGGCGCTTATGAGATTTTTGGTAGCTGAGCTTGGATTTATTCCACCGGCATTTAATAAAATCCGGGAGCTTCTCATAAATTGGTTCGAGGCCCAGAGCGTAATTGTAGTATTCCAAGTCTCTAACCTCCCTCATCTGCCCCTGGATGCTGTAGCAGAGGTCGCCCAACTTTTGCAGCGATTGAGCGGTTTTGGGATCAAATTCAGTTGTTTTTATTTGATCGAATCTCTCGATCATCTTCTTGAACTCCGCCGTGATTTGCTCCGACGAGCCATATCGTTCTCTTAGCTGAGAGACGATTTCGTCCAAAGTTCGCTTCGGATCACTTCCGAATGAAGTCCTCAATCCGACGATTGTGTCGCGAGGTTCCCCAGATGTGCGCGCTTCTAAGATGCCGACCACGTCGCTCGGATTTAAAGAAAGGTTCCTTAAGTCGTTGCGAAGCTCAGCGAACCAAGTATGGTAACGTTTGGGCTCGCCTCGGAAAGGGTTGGGAGGTGACTTTTTTAGTTCCATTAAAACTAGATGCCTTGAAGCGGCGTCGAGCCTAAGTTCATTTCCCGCGCAGTAGTCACTGCTGGCCAATGGTTTTTCTAGGTAGCACAAAAGCGGGTCTTGAGGGTTGTAATTGGTAAAGTTCCCTCGATTTTTGTCAGCGGCTCGACTGGGTCTTGATTCCCGTACTCTCCGCGGGCGAGAACTCCGAAGTCCAGCATTGTAAATTCCTCTACTCTCCAGGTTCGGTGGGGGACGTACCTCTGAACGACTCAAAAAACTAGAGTCGGAGCTCGTCGATGAGCACGGGGCATTTCGACGCATTTTGGAGGCCTTATTTCGCTTTTGATCTTGAAACTGGGCAGCAGCGTTCCGCTGCTGTGCCTGAGAGTCACAAAGGTTAGGTGGAGTGGCGCAATTACCCACACTGCCGTGGTTCCGCGAGACCCATTCTTCGGTGTGCCTAGATTTTTCCGTCTCGCTGACTGCGCCGATCGAACCGTCCGGGCTGGAGAGACCTCTGTTGTTGATTTCGTCTATTTCAAGTGAGATTTTACTTTTCTCTGCCTTAGCTTCTACTTCAGCAAGCTTCACAGCGAGCTCACACTGCGACCTGAGCTCCGCAACTTTTGCTTGGTGCGCAATGTTGATCCTCTTTATAGAACTTTCCAGGTCCACCAGCCTCGTGGACTCCGCCACAGACATAGCTCTAGAGGAGGTGCTTCGCCTTGGCCCCGATCCTCGACCGTCCTTTCTTGAGTGAGTTGACGTGGAGCTCTCGCTGGAAAGGTCGTTCACACGAGGGTTGAGAAAGCACTTTACCTGCCTCTTTAATTGCCGGTAGTCAGCCATGAGAATTTTAGCTTCTTGTCCGGCTCCAACTTTTCTTAAATATTCTAACTCGTTTTCTACGAGTCCTCGCCAATCTCGAAAGTGGTGAAGACACTCGAGGGATTCCTGGTTCCATTCTTCTTCAGTCCAGGCTTACCTTCTGGCGCTGGACATTTTTGATTTAATCGTTTCCTGAAGACAAGTCATGCGATCAAGCCGCAAGACTCTTGAGTCCTGCCGTGGTCTACACGAATCCATATTAATTAGGGCCCCTACGCCGCGAAGTCTAATGGCACTTACTTCGTTTAGGAGCGATGCGGCTGTGTGTCAGCAGAGGTCTCGGGAGTATGCCACTCCACAAAGATTGACTGTCGCGCCCTTATCCCCCGGGAGAGAAAAAACACCGGAAGAAGAAGGAGCATGTATTGGGCGCGGTTGAATACGTCAACTGCAAAAACAAGAGTTATTTAGTTCTACACATGGAGGCACTACCTAGGCTTCGGAAGCAAGGCAAGCCGTTTCATAATAGAGCCACCATTATTATTTTCAAAGTCAGGATTTTCACCCAATTGCTGCAATTTTACTCACGTACTCAGTAAAGATTAGATTATAATGACATCGACAGGGTGTGAAATTTAGGTTGCACACAAGTTCAATCATGGACTTCTCAGTAAGAGATAAACGGCTTAAGAAAGTTGAGTCATAGAGACGAAAGCAACAAAACAAAAGCTATAAGTTACACGATACGCAAACTTTCCGTAATAGACAGAAAAGAGGGGGAATCGAAAACCTAATCAATGTATGTATATTTTTAAAATATTTCTCGTGAATTCTATCGTGAACAAATGAAATACCTAAAAAGGGCTAAAAAACATCACCTTAATTTTGGGGGCCCGAACGATACAAAAGAGAAACTCTACTCAATTACGAAATTATTTCATAAACAATACTCTACCGATAAGGACAGCAACCTTACAGAGTAGCCACAGTTTCAAAGGAGCGCTAATTCACGATATTCAAGTTCACGAAGGCGATCAATGCCTCTGCGATTTAAACAGTTTCGAAAACAATGCAGATGTCAAGAAAAATAAGAAGCACTGCGAGAATACAAATGTAAAATTAAATAAAAGGTTTCTAATCGACTCCGATTTATTACTAGAGCTTAGATTACTTGACACGACGGAAAATGAGGTTGTACGTCTTACGCTTAAAAAATACTTACTCTTTGTATGCGAGACCTCCGCTATGACACATATCCTAACCTAATCATTACGTTTTACATTGCCTGTAAAGTAAAAGAAATCACATTAAATTGTTATCAAATGCACACGAGTTTTACAAACCAGACTAGGATTAACTTTACAAAGATACGAAAGGGCTCAAGGTCGGCCATTTTTTTTATATGGCGGTCGAGGCGTAACAATACACACCTGCATATGGAAGACTTCGTAATGCACATGACCTTCCAATTTATTCATCACGCTGCAAATTAATTCATCTCGGCCCCTTCAATAAATAACGCACTTCTTCGATCTTACGAGTTATTTTGAGACTCAGTGGTCAAAACTTACAGAAAACTAAAATACACTTCATGAGTGGCTGGTCATTCATTCAAGATATGATCTGAATGAGTGCAACCCAAACCCGATAATTTCTCCCGATACAACAGAAGTTCCACAGCACGCAAACGCATTGAAGACAACAGCACGCACAATCAAAATTAAACGATAGAACTGCATTAATAAAAAATCACTTGAATAAGACAAAACGCACAGTGACAACATTCTGAGGCTACCGGAACACGCACTTGAAACTGACACACACAGAAGTAGAATGGCTATCTACCGTTCTTACAGATATAAGGCACACTTTCACTTCTGTTCCTTTATTTTATTAAGCTCGATCATCACTTAAAAAAGGGTTCAAACACACATTTAAGGCTTATTAGGTAGGTAGCCTGAGCACGAATATTCACACCTGCTCTCGGAAGAGCTTCTGATATGTTGGAAGTCGCGGGTTCGTATCCCGGCGCTGGCGCGGAGATTTTCCCCGTTGGGTATAAGGGAAAGCTCAAGCACAATACCCCACTCAACCCAGGTGTCGGAAATGGGTACCGGCTTTACGGGGGAACCGTCATGGTGTCCTATATATAGGGTTAGTTATAAGACATTTGAAAAACCAATGCTAAGATCATATGTATCAGGCTTGATTGGAAATAAAGCATCCCAAAGATGCCGATGTTAACCTAACCTTTGATACAGTGACGTGGACGGTGGAAGCCACAAGATACGCCAAAGAAATGTTTCCAAGAAACCCCAGCATACGCTTAAGAAAAAACCCAGATCAGCGAAAAAAGGCGTTAATGAATAAATTTTCTTACCCTGTTCTATTGTTTTCGTGGTTACCAAATAGTACAATCATTTTTGCTCTTAGAAATTAATTGTTTTGCCAACACAATTCATGACTGTAAACCCCAGGAGACAGATAAAAACCCAGACCCGTGATTAAAACCCCAGAATGCGCAACCAGCTGAAGGGAATCTACGTAACGGCGGAGAACTCCTGCATTTAATCATACATACGCGGATAGAACTAGAACGTTGAACATGTATCGGGGTTTTTTATTCTTATTTTAAATAAAGATATTTTCGACTTCATAAATCGACATTTAGTGACATTAACGATCAATTTCGCTGATAGAATTAAGTTATTGACCTAAAATCGCTCATTTCAAAATCACGAATTTGCTCTGGAAATTTCGGAAAGTCAAATGAGAAACGGTTCATTTAAATGACGGGCTAAACCCAAATGACTTAAAGACGGAGAAAGGTATGACAGGGGGGGAGAGGTTCGCTGGCTGGTATTCGAGTGATGCTTGACAATTGGAGAAGCTCGATTTGAAGCGCAGTTTGTAGAACTCAGAAATGCCGTGCTTTATTGTCGAGAGCATTTTATCCAACATCGGGTCTTTTAGAAGATAGTTGCTTGGCCAAAACACCCTTTCTTAACGTTTCTTTGAACACGGCGAAAGTCTGTCCCAGAAGAACCACGACAAATCCTCGCCGACGTCATTTAAATTTCGAGCTCCCGCTCGATGTTATCCTTCTTCTTGATCTGTGCGCGTGCGACTACTGATCAGAAGAAAAGTAGTTCCGAGAAGACAAATACGGAGCTGGACGGGAGTGGTTTGCATTCACTAGGAAGCGCTGAATCGAGACACCATAAGATGACACAATTGTAGTCGTCCTTTGGCAGGACCTTCTCCTAACAATCGATGTCGGTGATCTCCCACGCCGTCATGACTGCCACATGCAGCAGTCGTGAAGTTGAAAAACTTCATGGAAAATCCTTTTTTGCCCTACAGTCGCGTAGAGACCGAGGGTGCTCCTGTTCTTCATCTCTCTTGCAGAAAAAACTCCGAGTTAAAGAACTCCACGGGATCTAAGATAGAAGTGGACGTGTTCCTTTAATGGCTGGAACCGTCATCTTTTCTTCACCATAAATAATGATGTAAACGTTGCCGTATCATTGGTCGTCTCTCCATTAACGCAGCACATCGTCGCTCTGTTTTCTTCATCGTCGTATCCTCCATCGTTGGTGCTCGCCGGGATTGCATCACGTCGCGCACCAACCAGCTGTGCCTCGCGCGCCAAGTGTGTGTGTGTGAGCAGACGCAAGCGTGCTTGGTTACCTCGAGTTGTCATGGAGACAGGGCAAGCCTCTGAGTCACGCGTTGTTGTATGCGAGTGTTCCAGCCGGGACGCTCGCTGCCGCTGCTGCTGCTGCCGCTGTTTCCTCACATGCCTGATGCTCGCTGCATCAGCCTGTATTGTGCTTCGCACATGTATGTAGCAGAGTGCATCCATGTCGCCGCCGACCGTCGTCACGCCAAGATGTACGCAGTGCACGCGTATGTGAAGCGAGTGTGTGCAGGCACTATTGTGTTGCCTCCCGCGTCTCAGTCGAGACGCCCGCTGCTGCTGCTGCCGCCGCAGTTGCCATGTGGTCCTGGCCGCTCACGCACACAGATGTACGCACACGCCGCCGTCTCAGTGAGACGCTAGCTGCTGCCGCTGCCCCAGTGTGATGCTCGCTGCCGCTGCTCGCTGCCGTGACGTACGTCCAGTCACGCACACAGACATGTATGCGAAGCCCGCGCTCATGTAGTCGCTCAGCAGGCAGAGGTTCTCTGCGCAGTGCGGTTCTCGTGGAGACTGAAATCGACTCCCACGTCCACAGCAGCAATTGACTGAAAGGTCAACGACGGTTATTTCTGGTTTTAAAAAAATCCAAATTTTTTCACTCCTTCTCCCTCCGCAGGCGTTCACAACATCCGTCCACACTCATCTCACTCTTTAGTAACTTCATGTTTACAGCAAGGACATATATACTTCTAGTCTATTTTTAAGCTAGCCTATTTTAAAGTTTATTCCGTTCCTATTCGATATGCGATGATGCAATGTTAATGATGATCCTCAGAAGGAGAGAACACAATAGTTTCTGGTAATACATTAATATTGAATTTTAAATTGAATGGACTGCACGCCATCCGGATTAGAATCGAATTCATCTATATTCATAGTTATTTTTATATTCTTCGTTATGAAATATCAATTTGCTCGCACTGAAAGATTAAGAACTAATTCATAATTTTCGTGACATTTACGTTACAAAGAAACAATAATCCAGACAGGAATGAATTACATCTAGGCATCTAATTTGAAGTCGTAATTAGAAATTTGTTGACAATGAAATATAAGTATGTAGGAATAACAAATAAAATTCACCATTACGCTATCTCGCAAAATACATTCAAACATCACACCAAAATATCCTAAACATCGAGCATCATATTAAATTTCAAATGCTGCCATGTCGTTACACGTTGGAATAGAGTCAGTCAGCCGTGTGGGTATGTGGTTAGAGAGAGTGTGGCTGTGTGGCTTGGGCTTAGGAATGTCGGCGAGAGGAAGTCGAAGTGGCGAGCAGCCGGGCGATATTGTAAACAGAGAGCAGACCAGGCCGCCTCTACCACACGTCGCAGCTAGACCACACCTCAGCTTTCACATCATCACATCTCACAAGGCACCATTCACGCACAACAATCTTCTTAAATGGTCGATTCACACGATGAAATGTAATATTGAAATTTAGAAATGGACACGAGAGTAAATCATCCGTATATTAGGATTTCTCCATCCGTAAATTTTATATGTAAAATCGATTTTTGAGCGTACATAATGCATGTGATATTGCTATTCCGTAGAAAATACTTCAATTGAATAGAATTTTCCTATTAAATGAGCCTCCGTCGACGTATGAGAGTACAAAGAAATTTTTTCATGAACACTTTAATTGAAAGTTTTTAATAAAATTTTAAATGTCTAGGAGATTCTTAAATAAAATTTCGTTGATGTTAATTTTACAATTTCAGTTTCCGAATTTTAAGATTCCAAACGAGAAGCTAAGACGGCAAAGTGTGAACATTCCACGTAACGGAAATTTGAACTCAGGCTGGCGTCATCAAGAGTGGTGCGAGTGCCAACGCCTTCTTTCGTTTAAAACAAAATGGCGCCGAAAGGTTCACGGTGGATAGATGAATTTCCACAGCGTCCAACTCAAATTAATTATTCTCATAGAGAAACTGTGTAATAATCAATCGAATTACGCTTGATTTTAAATTTTAAATCATTTGGAATTAACTGCTTCATATATTGGGTATTTCAATACACGAACAATCAACACAAAACGACGTAATGAAATAAGAAATTCAGAATAGATTCTTAATTGGGAGAAAAATTTTTGATTAGAAACGGTTAACCTTGAAGCATGATTATTGAGAAAAATTAATAAATCGTAACAGAAAACATGATTATTAGACATGGATAATTTTACAGTAAACAAACACGATAAATGAAATGCAAATAGATTCGCAGTAGCAATAAATCAAAATAGAAAGCATGGTTAGACATATGAATAACTTATAGTAAATAGACACGATAAAATGAAATGCAAATAGGTTTACAATTGAAATAAAATGACAGAATATTGGTAAATGGGTAAATGGGCACAAAATTAGAAACAATTTAAACGTAAGCGGGATACAATGACATAGGCTACTAAACACTTTGATACAATATTGAGTGTTATGAATGGTCATCCATCACTAGTTGAGTTTGCGTCTGGCCGATCAAATGCAATTTTTATGAAGTATTTGAGGCGGATTTGATTTAATTTGAAATGGTTTTGTTATTTTGATAATTTTGGTAACGTGACAATTATTTCGAGTGGTCTCTTGCGGAAACGGGATCCAACACCGCTGTCACCCATGTTATATTCCTATTTCTTTTTTTTATCGGTGTACGTATTATTCGCTGGCCAATTTCTGGAGGCAATTCTTCCTGTGCATTATTTATCGTCATTTCTTATCGCTTTCACTTTCGAATCAGTCGATGGTCGAGACGGAAGGCCTCAATTATTATATTTTTCATTTCAATAATGATCTAATCAAGATCCTGACTTTTCAATGTCATTAATAGTCGTAAGTAATCATGATATTATGACAAATCAAATAGGGTCTTATTAGGTGAATGACGAGGTGGTTGCAACGTAATTTAATGTTATAATGATGACGTTTTTGGATAGTAAATGGTGACACATTCGGAAATAAGAAGCGGCTCACGATGTACATAGCGTATTGAAGGATTTACCGTTAATTAAATGACAATAACACTAGCAGATCTCGGTGATTACGTTAATTCTAATCTATCAAGTGACACAATTATTGGAATTCGCATTGTTACATCAAATGAGCAGGTGAAGCCTTTAACGTGAAACAATAGACGAAAACATAGATTATCAACATATTGAGAAGTCTGACAAGAACATCTTATTCGTGGTGAAGCCACGGCGTTGAGTCATCTAGTAGAGTAATACATTGATGATTATAATGTACACATCTTAGGTGAGATTAAGTCTCGGCGCTGAGTAATTAACAGAGAACAAAGATCGTCTAGAAGTTATCGAACAAAGTTAATCTACACCTAATACATGAAGCTACTTATAGAGGGTCGATGAGACTATAGACGAACATATGGGATACTTAGCTGTGGTATTCCCGAATAGCGGCCGACAACTCAATACAACATTGAGTTAACACTTCCCCCCGCTCCACCCGCAAGGGTGAGCGGAGGTTCACACGTCTTGCCCAATTGACGGCCCAGGACCTAATGCCCTTGTGTACGTCCGCCAGAAAGAGGCTGGGTGACGCTGTCTCAAGTGAGAATAAACGCGTTACCTATCTTGAGGCTTTACGTCAAAATATTACAGAAAATATCAAGCGTTGGGAGATGATTCAAATGGATTAAGCTTTATAATTAAATAGCAAGTAATTTATGTAGAATGAATAACATTTTAGGTCCCGCAGGAAGAAGTTTAAATACACGAAGAAATATAGAAGTGTCTTGAAATGATCTCGGGCTCAGGCGTCAGTCGCACAGAAGAGGGTACAAAGTCCAATGGCGATTTTCGTAGAGGGGGGGAGAGGTTCGCTGGCTGGTATTCGAGTGATGCTTGACAATTGGAGAAGCTCGATTTGAAGCGCAGTTAGTAGAACTCTGAAATGCCGTGCTTTATTGTCGAGAGCATTTTATCCAACATCGGGTCTTTTAGAAGATAGTTGCTTGGCCAAAACAACCCTTTCTTAACGTTTCTTTGAACACGGCGAAAGTCTGTCCCAGAAGAACTACGACACAAAAATTTCAAAGTTTTATGTCATGTACATGTAAACTGTCAAAAGTGTTCTCCCCCCACAATGGAATTGCTTCGTCCATGTAATTGTTTTGCCTCTTATAACTATAATTACATGTATCATCAAATGTAGATTAACCCTTTAACGTCCGAATTTTTGTACTCATATTACCGTTAACACAACCACCGTCACTAAACTGGCACTGGCATCAGGCAGTCACCAATATCAGGATGGGATAGGAACTGCCACCCGGCAGAGAACTTCAAAGAATACGTTAGGGAACTAATTGAACAAGAAATACTATATATTGAGGGCATTTTTGAAAGAGGACACTGGTGTCCTCTGGGGCGTTAAAGGGTTAAGCGACATTATGAGTACATGTGTCAATCATTTCTTTTCGACTATTGGCATGGGTATTACAATACTCATGTGTGTGCATCACCTAAGTGTATCAACTTAAAGATATTTTAAAAAACAATGATGGTACTATCTTTTTGCACCATCTTTAATGGAAGTAAACTATTTTTCTTTTTCTTTTCTTTTCTTGTCTTTTCAATGGGAGGCGGCATGTTGCCATACGGAACACATCTCTCATGATCGAACAACTCTACCAGAAAATAGATTAGTTACCAATTCATTTCAGAATGAATCACAACACTTGAAAATAAATTTTCCAAATTAGAAATGAATGAATAACATCGAAAACAAATTATGAATGCATTCTCTTCTTGTGGAATTTGAACTCACTTTTATCATTCAATCTTACGATGTTACATTTGATAAAATTAGTTTGAGCGTCAACTGTTACGAAATTTAGATGTCTTCGTCTACTGGTTTAGTGTGATATAAACCATTTTTGGGAGTCAGGTTAGACTCTCACGAACGATGTCAGCATTACCTGTTGAGCATTAGCCCTATGAGAGAAGTGGTCTCTGCTAGGCTTAAAGGAGCTTGTAAAAAGATATTCGTTTGAGTTAGAGTAATTTGGGTTAAGAAACTTGACTTTCTGAACACAAATCTGTGGTCAGTTACTGCCAGCACGCCGAAATTTTCCTATACAGCTTACTCTATGAATATACAAAATTGCATCGTTTAGCCGTAGGCAATGAGACAAATTAGCTGATTATGAAAATACTAGTTAACTATGATACAAATGCCGTGAACACTCCTGCAGACGCAGTAACTAGTGGCAGACAACAACACCTGCAGCACAGTAACTAGTGACAAACACCCACCGGTCCAGGACGCACCACCAAGAAGAAACGCTCTTACCTGGCTAGAGCACATGAGAGTAGCCGATATCTGCTCACCAAAATTATTGACATCACACATAATTATAGATATCTGACAAGCGGGTCATCTGAATTTGGTCATTCGAAATTGACATCATCAAAATGATGAGTGCTGTCCGACGTTGTGTTACACCAGCACCGTACCTACACCAGCACCGTACCTACACCAGCAACGTACCAACACCAGCACCGTACCCACACCAGCACCGTACCTACCCCAGCACCAATATTGTAATGTATACCACGACAAAGAAAAGGGTAAAGTACTGACCTATACAATACCAGAAACATAAGAAGCTAAAGTAATGCCGATAGCATCAGCAATGAGAGCTAGCATGTTGTACTACGGAGCTTTTCTCCCGAGATTGAATAAAAAATAAAATAGTTTCCGAAAAATTTTTTTGTTCACTGGGAATAATTTTCAAAAAGTTTGTTTTCTTCAAATTTATTACAATATATTTCGATTCAATAAATGAAGGATGTTAAACAATCGCAAAGTTAAAACATCATTAATTACAGAATCATTTCGTCATATCACTCGTACACACGATAATGCATTTGCGAAGTTTGTGTGGACGTCATCAAGTTTATGGTCGGTAGTAAACATCTGCTTAGTTACCGGTAAATAACTATTTTTGAGGGTCATTACTGACTCAGAAAGATCGAAGGGTACATTATTTTCTGAGTTATAGGCAGTTGGGTGTAGTGATCTTCGCTAGGTTTACGGGAGCTATAAAAATGATTAACTAATGTCTTTGACTATTTTTAGTTAACAAACATGACTCCCTAAACACAAACCTGTCGTCAGTTTGTGCCAGCACACTTTATTTCCCTATGCAGCTTACTGCCTGAATATACAAAATGTCATCGTTTAACTGTAGGTATTCGGACTTATTAGCCGTCATTAAATGGAACCAACACCTACCCGCCCACCTCACCCCACCTAACGCACAGCAGCAGAGTTGCTACACGCGGCAACGACCCCTACATTTGACGTAAGAAATGAGATCTGAAGGTTTAGTCGTAGCCACGAGCGGCTACAAAGCTAATTTATTTAGGCATTAAATCTTAAGCCATGATTCTAACAGATGTACTTCATCTTCCATAGTGTTGTGATTATATGGTTAATATTTCTTAGAATATGCAAATAAATGAGGTGTTTTATCCCATTGATATGGAAGTATTTTAATGCTTCTTTAATTAAGCTGGTTATTTACCTTTCAATGCACAATTTTGCATAAAATGAAACAATGATGATCCATTGATGGATATTTTTTCACACGAGCGCAATGTAATATGAGCCATGCCGTATTAAAATTTATGTACATATGCAAATTTATTTGTAATTTTCTTATAAGACTATAGCTAAATAATGCGCTGAATATGAACTGAAGTAAACCTCGATATTTTATTGATATCTAATTATTTCTATGAAGCTATGAACTCTGGCAGGTGGTTATTGAAGGCATCCCGAGTGTTCTGGGTGTGCATCCACATTTACTGAGTATCAATTTTTTCAATATATGTGTTGTGGATTTACCACAAATTTTAGCAATCAGAATCTCTTGAGTAACTTACAAATAAAAAAATACTATTGGTTGAATCTTTAACTTAGCTTAAGAATATGGAATGACATTTTCTATAATTACATAACTAGGATACCACGACCGAACTTTTCCATCATCAGTATTGGCAGGAAAATACAGACATTGAGGGGACAATATCGTAGAGAAGTTCCTGCTGTGAAGAAATCTGCGACATCATGCATAGGAACTGAGGGAATTTATGCACCCAACATTTGGGGTCGTGACATACTGGCGTGGATGGGAGAGATGACATTACTTCAGTCCCCACTACTCGCCCGATCTCGCACCGGCCGACTGAGGGAACTCAAATCTCTATAATCAGCTTTGAGACCAAGCGTTTAGAATCAAGGGATTTTACCGCTCATAGCGGCGCAAAATTACCAATGATATGATCATTAAATAACCACGAGTTGGTGATGGGAGATATTTAAGCTTCCGGCACAAATTTTCTGAAGGCTCACACTGCTTGATACATTTTAGCCATAACTAAACTATAAATCATTCATATCATTATTTCGGATTGGGAAAAATATAAGGAATTCCAATGTTTTGGAAGAATTTACGTATCCTGGAAGAAATAATTAAATATTCTGATAAATCATTTAACTTGTGCGAATAAATGAGTTTGTGAATATATTAACTATTAATATTTTCAGTATGTATATTAAATAATTATTATTTATAGCTAATGTTTGTTGCAATTAGGTTTCATTAATAATTATCAATGGTAATTAAATTTATAAACGAAGCAGCCAATCCATCCCCTAATCAGCATCCAATACTAAATTTGTCAGAGGCCAATATTGTCTGAACTTATTTCGAATATCAGATCGATATTTTTATCTCAAATACAAAATAACGTAATAGTGTCGAATATTGTCAAATGGTCTGTAATTATCTACCCAATACTAGACATAGGAGCCAATACTCAGTAATTTCCCATTCAATACCGGACGCAGGAGCCAATACTCAGAAATTGTTTTTCCAATACTTAACGTAGGAGCCAATACTCAGTAATTTTCCATTCAATACCGGATGCAGGAGACAATACTCATAAATTGCCTATCTAAAACTGAACGTAGGAGCCAATACTCAGTAATTTTGCATTCAATACTGGAAGCAGGAGCCAAGATTCATAAATTGCCTTCCCAATACTGAACGTAGGAGCCAATACTCAGTAATTTTCCATTCAATACCGGACGCAGCAGCCAATACATAGTAAATGCCCTTCCAATACCAGACGGAGGAGCGAATACACAGTAATTTACCATCCAATACCGGATGCAGGAGCCAATACTCAGTAGTTGCTCATCCAATACTGGACGCAGGAGCCAATACTCAGTAATAGCCCATCCAATACTAGACGCAGGAACCAATACTCAGTAATAGCCCATCCAAAACTGAACGCAGGAAAGATCCAATACTCGGAGTTTAAGTATTTCATAAGAACTCATCGCAAGCACGAAGTTTCGGCTGGGAAGAAGTCTGTGAAATGAGGCTCTGGAGCGGAGGAAATTTTTCGACCCGCACTTTGGGGTGTTGACATGGATGATAAAGATGACATCACTTCTGCCCCAGCTGTACGCACGACCACGTAGCGGCCCTGTGGTGAGGGCTGCCGGGTACAGCGGGGGCTGTGGTGAGGGCTGCCGTGTACAGCGGGGCTGTGGTGAGTGTAGGGGCGACCCTGCCGGCCTCCCGCTCTTCTTCCTGGTGACGTCGGATGACATAGATTAGTCCTCTATTTTAGGCCGCGGCCAGACAAACAGCAGTGGAGCAGAACAGAGCAGAGCAGACACCGCGCGGAGTTTTATGTTAGTGGTATTCCTATTAGGGTGGCCAGACAAGTAGCACAGAGCAGAGCAGGGCAGCGCTGTCTGAAGCAAGCAGTAGCAGTGTTTTATCTCGGGTGATAAAACACTGCTCGGGAGCAGTGTTGCCAATCTAGCGGTTTTCCCGCTAGATCTAACGGTTTTATGATGCATCTAGCGGTATGAAAGTGGCATCTAGCGGCTAGCGGGAAATCTAGCGTATTTTTTTAGTTTCTAGCTTTTTTCTAGCGGTATTTTTATTGAAGATTTTATTTTTTATATAAAATGTATTTGTGTTATAAACCACGTAGAGCTTTCACATTCAGTTTGGCTGAGCGCGCTAGTTCAATTCAGATTTTATCTCGTTTGATACGCGTTCAATGTTGAGTAACTGCTCGGTGCTAGTGCTAGCCGGCACCGCATTAGTCACGCTACCACGCCGGCCACGGGCAAGCGCTCGAGTGTCGATACGTTGTGTTGACAAGACAAGACGCGGACAAATATGTTAAATAAGTGAATAGTGATTTGTCAAAGGCACACTGTAGCCTGTGGAAAATAAATTTAAATGCCAAATATAGTGACCTAATTAGCCACAGTAAAACTAAGAAACATGTTAATAAGAGTGGTGCTCCAGGGACTGATATATCTCGCTTCATTATCCAGAAATGAAATGGAACTACAGCACTAGAATCCAATCTTGCATTGATTTAATTTACCATTCCGTCATAGTAGATTGTGATCATCTGACAGATATGTCGAAGTCCACAATCAATGGCTGTAAGGTAAAGTCCCAATTAAAGATGCGCAAAATAAGATGCTCAGAGATTATCAAAAAACGTTTAAAGTCCTTATCAGAATGATATGCTAGCTGATGTTGGTCAGGGCAAGTACAGTCTACTCCTAGAAGAGTCAAATGACATACCAATTAATAAAATGCTTTGTATTATTAAGTTCTTTCAACTTATCTAAATCTTGTTAAATTTAAAACTTGTAATGCACAGTCTAATGTGGGTTCACTAAAATGGGAGTTAAGAAGTAAAATTTAAAGGAAAAGTAAAAGTAATTGGTAAACTTGTAGCAATAGACACTGACAATGCCAGTGTCATGGTTGGTGTATCAAAAGCTGAAAAAAGAAGTTCTTTCTCTGATACAATTTAGATGTGTGTGTCATTCATAGTAACTTGCTGTCTCTCATGCAGCATCTGAATTTCTACCTCGAAATTTGGAATTTCTTTTATCTGAAACATACAAGTTGTTTTCTGTGTCACCATCAAAATAAATATCCTACCAAAAACTGTGAGTGAAAAATATTGATGAAAATTCTCAAATTAAAATACCAGCAAACGGTCAGAAAAGGTGGCTCTCGATCGAAAGCGCAGGTCGTAAAATTATCGCGCATTAGATTGAGTTGAAATCGCATTTCCAATAAACGAAATCAAAGGAGAAATACTCCGTGGTGTATTTATTTTCTTATCAAATTAGTAGCTCTGCTTATCAAATACCAAGAAGTGTTCTTCAAAAAATTTGAACTTCAGAAGCATATCCAAGTTCAACCGACCAAACCCCGAGCTTCAGTATTGACTTGGAACCTGAACCTGATGAATGAAAACGGTTTAAGGGTCCTAAATCATTCAATATATAATACCAATGGTATGCTCAGGTAAAACAATGTTTATTAGCTTAGTTCTTCTTGAGAAAATGTCAAAAGTTCGTTAGCGGGAATTTTAGCGGAATGTAACTACCCAGTCTAACTTTTTCGCCGGAACATGCATGTTTTTCGCCGCCTAAGGTATTTAATTACTGGGGCGGCGAAAAACATGCACGCGGGCGGTGAAAAAGTTAGACTGGGTATATATCTAGCAGTTTCTAGCGTTTTTTAAGAAGCTTCTGGCGGTTTTTAGTCCACTGGAGTTGGCAACACTGGAACTTCTGCAGTTTTACAGCCAGTGTCGTCCTGAAGATTTGTTCCTTCGTCGGTGTTCGTTCGTGTTTCTGAGAAATCAGTTAGGCTGGTGTTGGGTGTAAAATGTTAATTCAATTCTCCTTGAACTACTACAAAACAACCCTTCACAATAGGTCAAATCGCGAAGAGAAGTTATTCCCAAATGATTAGAAAAGAATGGTTGCAAATGAAACAATTTGACAAGTGGTAACGGGAGGTACCAGGAGGTAGTACGTACGTTTATTTTTTATATTGTTGATATTAAATAATTGAAAAATGAAGTTTACTAACAAAATATGCTGAAACGGAACGCGTTACATTTGTGCCTTCTGAAAGTGACCGCTTACTCAATTCATGGAACAAAAATCTAGTGTTGTTGCAAATATTGAAGAAAAGCTTGCACGCTATTCCTGTTGTCACGCGTCCATTAACACATGTGATTATTTTATAGATCTGTGCAAGCATATCGTGTAAGATTGCGAAGTCGTTTCAAGGGTAAGAATGCACACAAGCAAATACAATGCAGTGATAAAGAATTTTCTAGGGGCACACATTAAAGACAATTGGTTACTGATGTCGGAGACAAAAATTTAGTTTGCTGCTGGATGAGAAAAATAATAAATCTATCCATGAAATGTAACGTATTATTATTATTTATTTTAGTGAAAGCAAAAAATAACTACACCTTCTTAAGTCTGGGCTTGCAAAATGAACATAACCAACCTTATTAATTGCCTTAGGTACTTACAATGCCAGTGTTATGGTAGGAGTGAACAAAGGTGTGTTTAAGAAGTTGGAAAAAGAACTTCCATCATTGACTCTTGTGAGATGTGTCTGTCATTCACTGCAATTAGCAATATCCCACGCCTCACCTGAGGTTCTGCCTGGAAATTGGGAATTTCCCATTGCAGAAACATATAAATCGTTAGCCTACTCCTATACTAGACAGGCTGCTTAATGTCAGCTTTAAAAAGCTATCAGTGACAATCCAACCCCACTTTAAAGGGTCAATTACTGTAATAAATATTAATAAATATTTTTAGCTCCTTTTTTAGCACCAACCAAAACATTTTTAGCTCTTTTTAGCACCTTTTCCTGTGAAGTCTGGTACTTTTCTGCCGAAATGATTTGGCAACACTGGACCGTCACTCGCTGCCGCTCCACATCGGCGGTGTGCTTATGGAAACGGTGGAGTGCAGTCGCGCGTGCTTTTGCTCTTCGGTCGTATTATCTTCGCCGCGGTTCGGTACTTGTGTAAGGCCGGCAAGTGCCTCGCTTTTGTTCCTCTGGGTGAACGAGGAAGGTGAAACAGCTGCGCCAGCTGTTTTTGCGGTTGCTGTCGGTGTCGGCACCGGGCAACGTTATTAAGGTAAGCCAACAGTTAGCTTCAAAAATAGTTTTGTCGTTTTCACTAATTTCGAGTGAATGTAACAGTATATGCTAACTTATTCGATGGAAACAAACTTTTCACCCTCCCGAAGTTTAGAATTCCAGAATAATCGATATTACAGAAAAATGTCAGCTTATTATTCTGACTTCTCAAATGAGTATTCGGCAAATAGACTGGGTTCGAGCATTCGCGTTAGGGAAAACAGGTTAGAAACAATTATATCTTACCTTTGAAAATTTTCATAGCTGCTCGCGGCGCCTGAGACGTTGACACTGTGCGACATATATGGTTGTGTGATAATTAAATTAATCTGAATTGCGCAGTATCCAGAAGAACATCTGCAAAGGTTGAGTTATGTTATGTCATCTGAGATAACTGACTTCCAAACACAAACCAGAGGCCAGTTTTTGTAAGCACGCCGCCATTTATACTACGCAGCTTTACTGCCTGATAATACAAAATTGCATCGTTTAGCCGTAGGTAATGAGTCATTAGCTGATGGTGGTCAGGACATTGCTGTGAACACATCTGCAGACGCAGTAACTAGTGGCATACAATACCTATAGACGCAGTAACTAGTGACAAACAAAACCTGCAAACGCAGTAACTACTAGCAGACAACACCTGCAGACAAAGTAACTAGTAGCAGACAATACCTACAGACGCAGTAACTAGTGGCAGACAACAACACCTAAAGACGCCTGGCTGGTCCGTCTCTTTTTCACGCTCTTAAAGGATGTTTAATGACAGTATCTTTTACGTACATTTGATTTCACCCACAACTGGAAACTTTATTTAAAAAAAGTGTGTTGAATCCCGCCTATTTTGATAGCTATGTGCTCTGGTGAATAATATTCCGTTGGAAAGCACATTCGTATTACCTAAAATTATATTGTATACGTCTCCATTTTCTTTTACAGCATTGATCAATCAATTCCCACACTGCCGACGCAATGTAATAATTAATTAGTCATCGTAAAATTATTTTCTATAGTCATTGAAAACGTTGGACGAACGTGACCAACTCAAATAATTGGGTTCCACGCTGTTCCTGGAACACACACGGTCGATGTATTAAATATCATTATTGGACTTTGCATGGCATCCTAAATTACTGGCTTATTAGAACAGGTAAATTAATCGCTTATTGAGACAGGTTTATGTAACAGCGGCAGTACTACATGCACCGAGTGGAGAATTCTTTATTTTAAAGGAATTGCATTGCTGACAGTGATCAAAGAGAAGGAGAGGGAAGCACGTGACCAGTTCTGAGGGAAATTCCTGAATGTTGGCTGTGTCTAATGAATTGTTGAAGTTTGGTACTACCAACACAAGTCTGCATGCAGCAGTCACGCATAGACTCATCCACTCCACATGCACTTTTCCAGTCTTTCTTCATCCTAAAAAATGAACCTAATTTTGAAAAATGAACCGATACGTTCAGTAACAAAAAAGCTTCATATAATCGCAGGCAATACTAACAAGAGGCTGAATAAAATCTATACTATAATAAGAGCCGCGTCCGTCCGTCTGTCCGTCCGTCCGTCCGAAGCCAGCCGAAAGTGTGTGATGAGCGTATCTGTGATACAAGCTCCAGCCCTGTATATTTTGACGGGCCGTGTTCACGCGGCCACATCAACTCTCAAGAGATACTATTTTTTAATTCTTACGGCCTTTCTCTCATTTCGCAATCTTTTTTATTTCAAATAAAGGGGGGGAGTGGACTAGTAGGAATAATTAGCAACTAATGATAGTTCTCAGCTCTTCATTACAATCTACGGTTACAAAAGACATTCTGCAAACACGGCGTGTGCATAGTACTCGACACACAGGCTTTATTTACGTAGGCTTTTGCGTTGTTTTGTTTGAAAATTTCAAGGATTTAAAATTATGTTAATTTTCAAAATTAAATGTGTGATATGTTCAGCTTAAATATTGTATTTAGATTCACTGTAATGTCGTGTTCAGGCTTCCGTAGCTTCAATGAAAGGGCAGGAGGGGCTTGGACCGATTCGAGTCAGCAGAGACTTTTGATATACCTAGTGAGCTAGATTAATGTTGCGTTGTCGAAGTATTCGTGTCACCTTTAAAAGCCTTTTAAGGCTACCAGTGTTGGTGGATCCTGCGACGCTTCTCAGTTGCAAGCCGTGGCATCCTCGGCGTAACTTCTCTGTTCTCTCTATCTCTTCTCCGTCAGCTCCTTTGTTCTTCGTCTTTATTTCTCAATTAGTGTGTATGTGTGAGCGTGTGTGGTTAAGTTATTTCATTTATGGTGGCTTGTTATGGCGGCTGATCTTAAAGTGCTCTAGTACCTCAAACTATGAAATCAGACTACTAATCTGAACTTTAAAGCAGAGGGGACCATCTGACTGACGAGTCGACATACTCTGATGTGGTTACCTTCAACTTTAAAACTTGAACTAACCTTATATCTTAAACCTTAAACCTCAAGCTCAACTTACTCTGGAGCACTTTCTTGAGTATTTTCCTCTTAAACTTCAAGTTTCCTCTTTGTGCTAAGAGTTTCTACACTGAGTTGCACCGTAAGCTCAGGTGTGCATTGATGCTTCTACTCTATTTATCTGGCATAAAACGAAACAAGTGAATAGACTTAAATTTTGATGGAGGTCTTTTCGAGTTCTAACGGTGGATTTGATTTTGTTTTCCACATTATCCTCTAACCTGCTTGACGCAGTTTCATCAGTTTCTAACTTGCGGTGCTGCTGCAGCTGTTGTGCTTGGCGATGGTGTTTAACTAGGTAATTTTCCTTAACTTGAATCTCACTTAATCCTTAATTAAACCTGAGTATATTCATTCATATGCGGCCCTCAAATGGTGACGGTTTTCTTTAAATGGTACCTTTACTTTCCAGCTGACGTTGGGAGATTGGACGAGTTGTGAACCTGAGATCCGGAGTGACGGGTGTTAGTTAACTATACAACCGGACGCTGGCTGCTGCCGACTTGCCTGCCAAAGTTCCTGGCCTCGATCTCGACCTAACTGGGAACACGAAGAAACGATTTTATACTTTCAAACCTTTTAAAAGTGTTAAAACGAATAAATTGTCATTTTAAAGCTTAACCCTTAAACTTGAACTAATTAAAAGATCGCCGTCGCGACACCTCAAAACTTTGATTAGAATGTCGCCGTTGCGACACCCTTCACTAGATGTATGGTCGCTGTTGCAATGCTTCGATGTATGTAAACTTTATCACTCTGTACCAGCAGGTCTGACGCCGTCGATAATTGTTTAACTTCTCTTTTGCCGTGTTGCGGTCTGTTAAACCTGAATTCAAGCTGTTTATACCTTTTGAGTACTTTTTGACATTAATTGAGTTCTATTCGCATTTCATAAAAATTGTATAACCTAAAATTTAAAAGTAGAGAACAAATGAAACTACAATTCTTGTGTATTCCTTCTCCTCCAATGATTGTGTGAGAAATTTATATAATTTCCCACAGTTTGAGATGATGCCTGGCCTGCCGTTACCGCTTCCTTATTGGCGATGACCCACGGATGTAGGAGCGATGTGTTGATATGCAGCGTAGATATCTGGATAATGCGTTGGTTTCGTGGCGCTCGGAACATGGAGCTGCTTGTTTTAACGAATATATCAATGCATCTCTCCCTAATATTAAATTTACTTTAGAAATATAGCGATCTATTCCTATATTAAATTTAGAATTAAAGTAGAGCTAAATGGGCAAATTCCGTACGTTGATGCATTTGTGAATGTCCAAATCCAGGTTCATTACCTCTGTCTTCAGGAGGCCAACGTTTACTGGTCTTGGTACGAACTGTTTCAGTTATAGTTCCTAGGGATGTGTCAAATTGTGTGCTAAAACTCTGCTTCATTGCGCATACCTTGTGTCTAGGACTTTCGAAATATTCCACTTTGAAAATTAACTCATTAGAAAATTACTGATTACCAATAAGTCCGCTAAACTTATCAGGGATAATTCCTTTCAAGAAGTTCTGGATAAAAAATACTAATGCTCTTTTGTCACCTTGAGAAAGCGAAGCAGAAAAATTACGTAGAACTACAATTTTTGGTTTATTTGAACCCTGAACTAGAAAGGGAAGTATCGTATCTGGAGGGAGTGAGTTTTTTATTCAGTTGACGTCAGAGTGTTTCATAGAATTAGTTTTAATATCAGTTAATTTTCTAGAACGAAAGAAAGAAATATTGGATAAGTGCCTGTGGAGTGGATGTGTCTATGTGTGACTGCTGCATGCAGACTTGTGTTGGTAGTACCAAACTTCAACAATTCATTAGACACAGCCAACAATCAGGAATTTCCCTCAGAACTGGTCACGTGCTTCCCTCTCCTTCTCTTTGATCATTGTCAGCAATTCAATCATCCTTTATACACAAAGAAATTCTCCCATGTACGGTGTACGAGTAGAATTGATGTAGGCGGAACACATTACGAAGAATTTTTGTGGAGTAAGTTCAAAATAAATATTGCGAGTTATTGTATCAATAAATTTCATCGCTTGAAATAATAAACAGCTAATATTTCAAAACACGCATTAATTTTACAAAATTTCATAAATGAAAATATGTTTATTTGACTATTTTGTACCTGGTGTGCAATTTTATACCTATATTTTATACCAATTTTAATTTTATAAATTTTTTTTAATCTATACCGAATTTATTTTTTATATTTCACGGAAGAAAATGCGTTTATTTGGCCATTTTCTCCTTGTGTGCAATTACCTCTTGTTCTGAAACACCCTGCATACACGTTTTATACGCCAGTAATTTGGGACGCTGAGCAAAGTCCAGTTATGATATTTAATGCATCAACTGTGTGTTGCAGGGACAACGTTCAATAGGCAAAATAAACAAAATTAAATGTGAAGCCACATGAATATGTTTATTGGATTATTTCGGTTATCACGTACGTCCTACACCATTCCATGCTGAACATTTTCAATGTCTGTAGAAAATAATTCCTATGGTAACTAATTTATTATTATATTGAACCGGCAATGTTGGAATTGACGGATCAATTCTGTGAAAGAAAATGGAGATGGATACAAGATAATTTAAGGTGACAAGATTGTGATATCTGAACAAACATCATTCACTGGAGCACACAGCCGGCAAAAATGACGGGATTAGACACTTTTCTTAAATAAAGCTTACAGATTTGGATGACACCAAATATAAATATCATTATTGTGCCTGTGTTTAAAATATTCTATCACAAGTGCCCTGGGGAACTCGTATCACAGATACGGTCATTGAGGATCCTTTAAGAGCGTGAAAAGAGAGACGGATCAAACAATTTAATTTATTCACCGAAATTCTCATTGTAATAAAATAAGAGAAATTACGCACAGAAAGTGGCATAAATACATTCATTTATTTAACAATTTGAGGAGACACCTTGCGTTTTATTTTATATCAATTGATGACAAGTGAACTATCGACATTATCTCTGTGAAAGTTGACCACTCCGATAATATTTCAATCAATGAAAGGAAACGATTGGCACATTTGTGACAAATAGTGCCTTATCTGCAGGTGTTGTAGTCATCCACTGTTTAGTTACTGCGTCTGCAGGTGTTGTTGTCTGCCACTAGTTACTGCGTCTGCATGTGTTGTTGTCTGCCACTAGTTACTGCGTCTGCATGTGTTGTCTGCCACTAGTTACTGCGTCTGCAGACGTGTTCACAGCAATGTCCCCACCACCATCCGCTAATGTCTCATTACCTGCGGCTAAACGATGCAATTTTGTATATTCAGGCAGTAAGCTGCTTGGTATAAATGCCGGCGTGCTAACAAAATCTGACCTCAGGTTTGTTTCCGAAAGTCAATTATCTCAGATGACATAACGTAACTCAACCGTGCAGAAATTGTTATCAATACTGAGCACTTAGAATGAAATAATTACTCCACAACCACATTTCACGTAGGGTACCGTAACAATTGCAGCCCACTATCACACTACCGCCCGCGTACATTCAAAACGCTCTTATTTTTTTTCAGATCACAGTGTCATGAGCACGTACTTGCTGGTACGAACCATAAAAACCCCAGTTTCAGGAGATCTCCTCAGATTTCAAATCAGTTTTATAATAGAATCGAAAAAATATAGTTATTGTATGCAACTACGTATCAGACCGCATTAGAATCGAATCGTGCACAAAACTAGCTTGTGTGAAAGTAAAGTTAAACAGTCATTCACTATTTTCCCGCCGTGTTGCCTGTGGCGGGACACAGATCGAAACGTAAACAAACTATGACAGATCCTAATTTTACGCTGAGTAATTAGAATGCTTAATTATTGGGTGGGCGGTAATTGTAGAAAGAAAATTGTCATTCTATAAAAACCGCCTTGAGCGATGATTGGTGGGCGGTGTTTATATACAACTAATAAAAATACCGCTATCTCACAGAAATACCGCCCATAAGTTATATTTATCTTTTAAGAGTAGTCTTATAGTCTTTACTATTACTTGTTTTCATGTTAGTATTGTTTCATTTGTTTTTGTGTTTGTTTAGCTTAATTTTTCATGTATTAGGGTTGTAGCCTCATCAGCAAACGTGCTAGCGATGACGAGTGAAGAGTTGAAAGCCTATGAATTCTTCTGCAAAATGTGACAAAAGAATAACAAAAACCAAAAAAATTTATTTCAGGAATAATTTCCAGTAGTGTTCTACATAGGCCTATTCGCTTTTCCATGCTTTGCCAAACATTATTACGCCAACGTAGTTGGCCTAACAGTTTTAGCCATTAGGTAGGCCTAGATATGAAATTACAGCTTCTTTGATAGGTAGGTATAGCTAGTTAGGCCCATAAAAATAAAAGAGACAATGAGCAAAGGACTTTATGGGGTTCAACAGTTCAAGATATGATGTACCTTTTGTTTTTTTGTGATACAGAATCAAGGAGTGGTTTAAGGATTTCGTTTTTTTACGCACGGAGTAAGCTGTGATACTGTTATTTTCTTTATTGTGGTGATTGAGGTCATCAACATTGAAGTTAATTTCAATTTAGTACAGAATTATGTTAAAAGGTTCAAAATAAGTTTGTTTTTCTGTGATACCTACAAAGGCAATGAGTGGTTTAAGGAATGTGTTTTTTTATGCACGGAGTAGGTATGCTGTGTTATTGTTATTTTCTTAATAATGTTGACGCGGTCATCAACATTAAAGTTTATTTTGGTTTAGGGCCTAGGCCTAGTACAGACTTATTTACATCAGGGAAGGTTCAAGATACGTGTTTTTCTGGAATACAAAACCAATGAGTGGTTTAAGGTTTTTTTCCTACGTTCACAGTATGGTGTGTAAATGCTATTTTCTATATTTTATAACAAAATAAATCTTTCTATTAGCCTTCCCAAATAGTTTTTCATTGATTCCTCTAACGCTCATTCGTAAGGCACTTATATTTTACATTCGATTCAAAGGGCGGCATTTGAAGAACAGTGGGCGATAATCGGGCGGTAACTGTAGAATTTGCGCGAACACTGGGCGGTAACAGTAGAATTATGCAGTTCCAAATATCTCACAATAAAAAGTTTATGGCATTTATTCTTTGCTACATTATGCAGTTCTGAGAGTAATGTAGCTAAACATGAACCTTTGTGCTAATGTTGAAATGTAGTCTGCTCAGTTGCGTACATTCGGGAAGATATTAGATGGTGTTATTGGTCGAAGGTCTGTAAGTGGGCGGTAATTGTTACGGTACCCTACAGAAAGTCGAAGGTTTGAGGCGCCGCGAACGGCTCTAAAAATATATTAAAAATGTAAGACTAATTCTGACGGAATTGATGGCGCGGATGCTCAAACCAAGTCTAGTTGCCGACTATTTATTTGAGAAGTGTGAACATTAAACTGAAATTGTTTTGTACTATCGATTATTCAAACTTCTAAACTATGTGGGGCTAAACCAATTTGTGTCCTTCGAATTAATAAGCATATTTTGTTACATTCATTCAGAATTAGTCATAAAGAGTTTGAAAGGCTAACTAATTTGTTTTAATGATCAGTCATTGTAATCATATAAATGGAATTTTCACTTTACTTCTCAATTCCACTGAACAACAACATGCTGACTTCCACTGTTGATGTTATATCGCTTCTTACATTCACATATATGTAAATATCAACACATTACCGTTATGTTCTTATTGTTACGTTGCGGTATTTGTTGTTATGGTGCTGGTGCAGGTACGGTGCTGGTGTAGGTACGGTGCTGGTGTAGGTACGGTGCTGGTGTAGGTA
Organism: Morinoia aosen; assembly: GCA_030386875.1. Classification (NCBI taxonomy): domain Eukaryota; kingdom Metazoa; phylum Arthropoda; class Malacostraca; order Amphipoda; family Talitridae; genus Morinoia; species Morinoia aosen. Next base: position 103,515,328 of record CM059576.1, on the reverse strand, counting down.
CGGTGCTGGTGTAGGTACGGTGCAGGTGTAGGTACGGTGCTGGTGTAGGTACGGTGCTGGTGTAGGTACGGTGCTGGTGTATGTACGGTGCTGGTGTAGGTACGGCGCTGGTGTAGGTACGGTGCTGGTGTAGGTACGGTGCGGGTGTAGGTACGGTGCTGGTGTAGGTACGGTGCTGGTGTAGGTACGGCGCTGGTGTAGGTACGGTGCTGGTGTAGGTACGGTGCTGGTGTAGGTACGGTGCTGGTGTAGGTACGGCGCTGGTGTAGGTACGGTGCTGGTGTAGGTACGGTGCTGGTGTAGGTACGGTGCTGGTGTAGGTACGGTGCTGGTGTAGGTACGGTGCTGGTGTAGGTACGGTGCTGGTGTAGGAACGACGCTGGTGTAGGTACGGTGCTGGTGTAGGTACGGTGCTGGTGTAGATACGGTGCTGGTGTAGCCCGTATCTTCACCAGCACCAAAATTTTAATGTATATATCTACAAAAACAGTCAGAAAACTGATTTATATAGTAATAAAACCATAAGAAGTGCAAATAACACGAATAGCATCAACAACGAGAGGTAGTATGTTGTCCTACCAAGCATTGCACGCATGATCGAATACCTCGACCAAAAAATGAATCAGTTACCGATCGAATGTGAAATAAAGCAAACGCTGTGTAAAGAAAATTGCCAAATTAGAAATGAATGAAAAATATCAGAAACATACTATAGGATGCTTCATCTGCTTGTGGAATTACATCTTCATTATCTGCAGAATGTTTCACTCCCATTATTCAGGCCTGCGATATTACATTTGGTAAATTCGTATAACTGTTTCCATTTTCGAAATAATATTCTGGTGGAATACCACAATAGTGAATCTATTTTGTGATTCAAGTTTGACCTCTTATAAGAACGATGGATGCAATACTAATTGAGCATCAAACGCGTGAGTGTATTGGTTTATGCTAGGTTCAACGGGGTCATTTAAAAGTATTCGTTTGTCTTCGAATCCTAATGGTTGAGCAACTTGAATTCCTGAAACTTATCACCCGAACGTATCATTTCGCTTAATCATTGTGAGAGTTATTTGGCAGTGTATTTATTGCGCCATTTTAATACGTGAACCCAGGTTTAGGACATCGGTTACTCCAAATTTCTTGGTTTAGGACCACCAAACTGATTTTTTTCCTAGGGTAACTGCAAGAAAGGAATTACAGGAATATTTGCCGCTATGGCTAGCGGGGACTATACCATTTTTGGGCAGTTCTCATTTTGGTCCCAACGACTGGACCATCCAACGAGGCCCTGGACAGGAGCATGCCGAGTTAGTCAGGATCTATTTGTGCCACAACTGATCGTTATCACCTCAAATATAGCAAACCCATGCTTTTATACACTAATTTGACCAAGTTTGAAATCAATACCAGCACCATCATTGTACGTCTCCTAGGGAACGATGATGATGTACTCGTGACGTGATGATGTACTTAGATGTATGTGTGAAAAAGTCCAGATTCAACGTTGATTGGTCATGGTACGAACTATCACTTGTATTTACGAGGGACATGTAAAGTCTTGCATTGATACTCGATTTCATCGTGCAAACCTTGTGTATAGGATTTTTGAATATTCCACCGTGAAAATGAATTTATGAGAAAATTAGAGATCCGAATAAGTATCTAAAAGTTATAATTGAAAATTCCGTACAAAAATTTCTAGATGAGAAATACTCTTCCTCTGCTGTCACTAATAATAATAATAATAATCATAACAATAATAATGAATAATTATGGCATCTACGGATGCTTCATTTCCAATTCCATGCCTGATACATATCACCTTGTACATTGGATTTTCAAATGCCTTATAACTAACGCCAGGACGCCATGACGCTTTCCCCTGGTCAAGCCCGGTACCCATTTCAGACACCTGGGTAGAGTGGGGTATTGTGCTTGGAATTTTCCCCTATGCCCGACAGAGAAAATCGCCACCAGCGGCGGGACTCGAACCCGGGTCTGCCTGCACGGCGGCAAGTTCGATAGTCACACGGCTAAAACGAGCTCAATTCGATAGTCACAATTTCAAGGGCTTCCAACAATGGAACGTTAGTATAGAGCGAAGATATATCATAACTGACCAATTGTGTGCAATGATATTTTTAATCTAGTCATGTGTGCAATGGGTTTGATCGTACAAATTTCTTGAAACTTTTAAAATTAGCAGTGACTGAACCCTATTTCTACTTTCAAGGCAAACTGTATAAACGAATCGAAGGACTTGCAATGGGCATCCCCTTGCCCCTACTTTAGCTAATATTTTTCCGTGTCATTTAGAAACTAAATTTCTCACATAGTGCCCAATGGAGTTTAAACCTATATTTTACAAACGTTACCTTGATGACACCTTTGGTATTTTTAATGACCAAACGCATGCTCATTCATTCCTAAATCATGTAAATACGAATCATCCAAATATAAATTTTACGATGGAAAGCGAATCAAACAATTCTCTAGCGTTTTTAAGCTGTTAAAATTCAGAAATCTGATTTAAATTTTCCACTTCAATCTATCGGAAGCCCACTTTTACTGGTTTAGGGTGCAGTTTTTTCAGTTTCTGCCCAATGATATTCAAAATCAATAGTATCAAAACGCTTATTCATAGAGCATATTCATTGTCATCTTCCCTCAGCATTTTTTCACAAGAAACTGATATCCTCCGGGCCTATTTTAAAAATAATGCTTACCCACATATGATGTTCGATAATATTCTTCGTAAATTCCTTAACAGGATTTTTGTACCGAAACCTCAAGTTTACACAGTGGATAAGCGGAAGGTATTCGTATCATTGCCATTCACTGGTCCAAATTCATACTCAATGACCAAATATTTTAGTAATGTTTTAGCGAGGTATTACCCACATTTGGATTTCCATATATCATTAAAGAATAATCACTCTATTAAAAACTTTTTTCAATTCAAAGACAGGCTGCCTTCTGTGTTACTCTCCAATATTATTTATGAATTTCAATGCGGAGCTTGCCAGAGCTCCTACATTGGGAGTACGCAGAAACAGTCCGCCATTAGATTCTATCAACATCTGGGCAAATCTTTCCGAACCAAACTCCCGCTTTCAGTCGCACCTCATTCATCCCCTAGATAACACTGTGACAACACCAATCATCCTCTATCTCTGAATCATTTAAAAATTTTAGATTGTACTTCTAATACTGATTTGCGAATTTTAGAATCATTGTACATTTTAAACTTAGGCGTGTTTTAAATATTGACCAATCTGCCGCTCCTCTATTCACTATATCTTAGAATTTCTTTATATTTCACTGTTATATATTTCTCTACTTTAAATAAACGGTATGTATGTTTTTTCTGTTTACAGATGGTATTCATTGATAATGACATTGTTTTAGTCGAAACCAGCTGGTCTGAATGCCATGAGTAAATGTTTTTATATGATGCTTCTGTGTTTTTATTCATTTTGAAAATACGCTACCCGCGAAATTGTGCAATTTCTGAACCTTAACTGTATAACTATAACTATAACTTACCTAGAACCTTAACGGTATAACTATATGACTTACCTTGAACCTTAACTATAGGACTATAACTATAACTATTAACCTATAACTAGAAATATTACGTAACTTTATAACCACTTGCTACAGCGATCTCAATAAACGGAATAATTCCGTTGATATGGAATTCATGTATTTTTCTTTCTATTTTCACCAGGGCACGACTAACTGAAGTGGCCCGAGAAGATCGCGCCCATTGATCTTCTCTACTTGGTGGCCGCATGCAGCGTCGTCCAAATCTAACGATCTGCTGGGAATATCTATGTTGTTCACTCAATTATTTGCCTCTTAACTGTAACTTTTCGCGAATAAATTCTCCCGGCCATCAAGGTGTTTTTTTTCCACTTCGCCTAGTTTTTCGTATTCCTCTCCTTATAACGAAAAAAGCGAGCGGGGTGAATTTGAAATGCAGACAGTAGAAATAAAGTTTAATAATACCACCAGAATATTTGACAATGCCGGTAAATAAATGAACAATCGTGCAATGAAAAATAAATTAGGTGATGGAGAACGATGGTTTTCGTTCAATTGTTGCGTCGGAGACACGGCCCGAAGTGTCGGAGCCGCTGTCGTGACTCCAGGCGCAAACCCCGCGTCTTCCGTTAATGCACCTAGGTGAAAAAATAGCAAAATTTAAATAAAGGGATTAAATACGAAGTATGATGATCAATTGATTACAAATTGGTGAATCAATTGATTACAGTTATACACCTAAAACTATCCCCGATCTGATACACTTACAAACACCTCAACTAAATTTACCCCCACCGATCTGATCTCAAACACCTTGACTAAATTTACACCCACCGATCTGATCTACACCTATCTAACGTATCACCCACCGATCTGATCTACACCTAAACTTACGTAACACCCACCGATCTGATCTACACCTAAACCCACAAATAAACACACCCCGATCTGATCTACACCTAAACCCGTAAATAAACACCCTGATCTACTTCTAACTGGTTAATATATAGATGGATTACCCTAGGCGCTATTATTTAACAGGAGGGAACGGAACACTTCAATGAGTTTCAGCCGTACAATCTAATGCTTACGCACGACACACGACAGCACTGCGACTTACTGCTCTAATGGCGAACCGAAGTGTCTTCATGCGGTGAGTGAGGTGATGATGACGGGTGCGCACTCGCGCTCACAGGGTGCTTAGCCGCCTCCTCCCATGCCGACCGTGGTGCGTCCACAAGATACGAGCACCCTGAATTGACGGACGGTGGAAGACGCCGTACCGGACGGTGAAGAGCGAAGCGGCAGAAGTTCAGAAGTTGATGCGCTAGCGGTGAAGGCTGAAGATGGTCTGACGATTTCGGGCGCAACAGATCTGAGATTGGATCTGATGAGTAGCTAGGAGGAAAGTTTAGTGGCGAAGAAGAAATGTCGACAGTGAGAGTCACTATGCCGGTTGTAAGATATAGAATTGTCAGCGGTACTATTGAAGTGTTCGTTATTAAAACCAATAAAGTTTTTCCCCCATATACCCAAATAAATAAAAAGGGCACTTTTTCGACACCTTATACGGCGATTTGAGATCACTGTCAGCAATTCAATCATCCTTTGAAAAAGAATAAAATTTCCACTCAGTGCACATAGTATCGTCTCTGTTTAATAATCATGTTTTAATAAGCCATTAATTTACCTGTTATAATAAGCAAGTAATTTAGGACGCCGTGCAAAGTCCAATAATGATATTGGATACATCGACCGTGTGTGTTGCAGGGACGGCGTTGAACTCAATTATTTGAGCTGGTCACTTTCGTTCATCATTTTCTATGGGTATGGAAATAATTTTTACAGTGACTAATTAATTATTACATTGCACCGGTATGTGGGAATGGACTGATCAATTCTGTGAAGGAAAATGGAGACGTATACAATATAATTTTAGGTGATACGAATGTGCTTTCCAATGGAATATTATTCACTAGAGCACATAGCTGTCAAAATAGACGGGATTGAACACATTTTTTTAAATAAAGTTTCCAGATGTGGGTGAAATCAAATGTACATAAAAGATACGTCATTAAGCATCCTTTAAGAACGTGAAAAAGAGACGGACCAGCCAGGCATTTGCATGTGTTGTTGTCTGCCACTAGTTACTGCGTCTGCAGGTGTTGTTGTCTGCCACTAGTTACTGCGTCTGCAGGTGTTGTTGTCTGCCACTAGTTACTGCGTCTGCAGGTGTTGTTGTCTGCCAGTAGTTACTGCGTCTGCAGGTATTGTCTGCCACTAGTTACTGCGTCTGCAGGTGTTGTCTGTCACTAGTTACTACGTCTGCAGGTGTTGTCTGCCACTAGTTACTGCGTCTGAAGGTGTCGTTTGCCACTACTTACTGCGTCTGCAGGTTTTGTCTGCCACAAGTTACTGCGTGTGCAGGTGTTGTCTGCCACTAGTTACTGCGTCTGCAGGAGTTGTCTGCCTCAAGTTACTGCGTCTGCAGGTGTTGTCTGCCACTAGTTATTGCGTGTGCAGGTGTTGTCTGCCACTAGTTACTGCGTCAGCAGGTGTTGTCTGCCACAAGTTACTGCGTCAGCAGGTGTTGTGTTCACGGCGATCGTCCTAAAATTGTTAACTAACATTTATCCCCACCATCAGCAAAAGTCTCATTACTCACGGCCAAACGATGCAACATTCAACATTCAGGCAGTAAGCTGCACAACAAAATGGCGGCAGCTCGTAAAAATTGAGCACAGGTTTGTGTTTAGGAATTCGGTTATTTAAATGATGGACTGACTCAATCAAACGAACAGCTTTCTTTCGGTGCATCTTGTACTTCGTCGGATGTAGCGTGCGCGTTACGGTATCCACCCTACGCCATCTCTTCGGTAGAACTTCAGCGATATGAGCCCAACAGGCTGCAAAAATATATGAATTTGAGCTAAAAATCTACATACACGCGTCCCGCTCTCGCAATTGGATTCGCTTCACCCAAATTGTAGGGATATGAACTTGACGACTTCACAAATATGTCAGGTTATTCCCAAACATTGATATAATTGAAAATTTAGTCATATAAAAGTTTCAGCAAGTTTATTTTTTATCGCAGTTTTTATCGCATTTTAATATCATCTCACAAATTTTTTAGAAATTTTAACCATGCAATTTTTGAATGACTAAGTTATTTTAATATAGAGCTACCAAAGTCCATGTGAAGTAGGTTTTCACTTCAGTGTTCAATTCAACTGAACTTCAACGCGCCAACCACCATCGTTGATGCTGGTGCTGGTTATTATCGTTCCTTAAATAATCATAGCTGTAGAAATCAATACATTACCGTTTTCTTCTTATTTTGTATGTCAAGACATCAGTTGTTACGGTGCTGGTGTAGGTACGGTGGTGGTGTAGGTACGGTGCTGGTGTAGGCACGGTGCTGGTGTCGGTACGGAGCTCATACATTTTCATACAACAGCTAGGTTCACTGTAGGCATTCATGTTACATGTATGATACGGATGGGATTATAGTTTTTTTTTTGATCGGTTGAAACATTATCGAAGTGACCAACTTTCACTGAGGCTGCGCTGCTGGCTGCACCTGATCCACAGCGTGATCCTAAACCGGGAAATTTGGCCCAGACGGTGCTGTGATTTAGGATCTTTGTAAGAACTTAAGTGATAAGTATTTACATCAAATGGACTTCAGTGCTAAGAACTATGTTCATGGAAATGTCCATGAAAACATTTTAAATTTCATTTAAATGAACATTATATCATGCATACAGGGGTTCACTGTCACTTTCAGATTTAATTTTTGATTTTCAATGTTCAAGTAATGAGACAGCAATAAATAATAGGCTGAATAATAGCCATCGCAAAAATAATTTTCTAATCACTCACGGCACTGAATTAAGAAGCAAATACCTCTCTTCAATTTCATATTTTTTTGTCTTAGTTAGTCATAAAATATTACGACATAAATAAAATGAATTTATTTGAATGATTTCTCATGTCTTACACAATTATTAACTAATTATGAATTAAAAATAATTAACATCTATTCTGAGGACGGAAACAGTGAATCACATCACATTTGTTTACCAATATCGCGTATAGATCACAGTTGGTACAATGCTTGACCTAAATTGAACACACAAATCACGTTTCGGGAACTAATTAATTCAGATGATCGTAAAAATGTCTATTATTTTCAAAAGCCATTGTCGGCATTTTATCGAAGTATAGTATGTTTGCGCTACAGCAAATGGAGAGTGCAGCGTACGCATGGGTGTGTCCTTGACTGGTGGGTGTCGTCTGCCACTAGTTACTGCGTCTGCAGGTGTTATGTTCACGGCAGTTGCATTATAGAAACTAACAATTATTTAGACTATTATCACATTCATCAGCTAATATGTTTTATTCCCTATGATTAACCGATGCAATTATGAATCATGCAGTAAGCTGCCTCAGAAAACTGTCGTTTTGCTAGCAGAAACTAACCACGGTTTTGTGTTCAGGAAGTCGATTATCTTAGATGACAAAAGCCTAATTTAACCAAATATATTTCTTATATTTCAACAGTCATGTATATGTTTCAGCACTAAAATCACGGTCATCAACAGATGGCTAATTAGTACTTGGTTGTACATCAAAAGGCTTAGGATCCTCAACTCCTGACGAAGGCTAATTATTCGAACCGGCTTCTGGGGCGAGTCTCCGGTGCTACTATAGGGTGAGATCTACCTCTAGCTAGCACTATAGCATGAGGTTAGGTTAGGTTGGGTTGCTAATGGATAACAATTATTTCAATACGTTTAATTTAGAGATAAACACTGAATTTGCACATCTAAAACTGCACCTGGGTAGGAGAGATATCGCGGCAGACCTCACGCTACAGTAGCACCGAGTCCCTGTATTTGTAACCGAGGTGTGTAATGAAGACCGTTTCTTGCCGAGATATCGAGGTTGCCATTGCATGCATAACCCGCTACTAATGAAGGTTTCTCATTGTAAGTTATTTGTTAGATCGCGTTTCCTGAATTTCTAGTGAGCTTCGTCTCAATATTGATTCTTCCGTTATCATGCTGAAGTGTTCTGACACTATACTTTATCTATTTGAATGTGGTTTCTTCATACGAGTGAAAATTTCACGATTCACCTCAGTCTGGAAACACTTTTTCAACTTTCATGTTTCTTCTAGACGAGGACGTTTCTGTTTCAGTCCGCCTACTGTGTTTGTGCCGAGTGGGCGTAATGGAGCCGATCAGTGGAGGTGTCTTTTTTTGCTTCTTGCTTGAGGCCGATTGTTTATTGCTTGGCTCCATTCTTTACCTGAACTCAAAAGGAAAAAGAAACGAGCGACTGGCTTACCACAATTCCTGAAAACGCTCCATTCCAGTAACTTCGTCCGCTGACGTCACAATGATGTCCTTAACTCAATGATGGTCTGGGTTTCATCTCTCGGAGCCAATTGATTCTATTCACATGAACCCTAAGTAGCGGACGAAGCACGAAGACAATTGTTTTTCCCACAAGTGTTTGAACAGTTTAAAGTAAAAAAATGACGGAGATACCACACCACAATGAAGAAACTCCTTTAATCTATCCGACCTCATCTTAACTCGAGGGCAGATTTCGTTAACTCTCTGCGGAAATTTCTCAAATATCTTATTAGTTCAATAATTTTTTGTTCTAGCAACACTCGATTAATCACATCGGTGACACAGCGCTCACGTTTTGCTTGAGGCGTTATTGATAATTGTTGCGTGCCATTGCCATAGTGGCGCTTTGCACGACCTAAGGAGTGAATTTCAGTTGCCTATTGATAATTTGCTCGCAATGCTTATCAAAATCTTGCAGTATAGAAATTAACGTGTATTTCTGGCTAAATTTGTAACGGTCAAGCTAATCCAATAACAGTTGTCAACAGTGGTAGTTGACCTCGTTAATTCTGGAAGCTCAAAATTCGTATTTTTGCCGACTAAAACACTAAAAAATGAAAGCACGTTTTCTATTACGATTTCGATACAGCGGACTGAAATATGAATTATTTCTTCATACTAGATCCTTTACAAGTAAAATTTTCACGAGATCCTTTCGCATATCACAGCAGTTTTTAAAGCGCTAGCTATTTCGGGAAATGATAGCGAATTTCAGAGCGAAACATTTCTTTAGAAAACAACTGACACAAGAGACGTTGGAATTGATCTTAGTTTAAACCAGGAAATTCTACTCAACTACGCCTGCCATCGATGATGGATAAAGTGGAAATCCAACAACATTAAAGTTCACAACTTTTTCCGTCGATTTTTAAGATTAATTCTAGTCTAAGTAGTAGTAGTAGTAGTAGTAGTAACATGGGTTTGCTGGCGCTTCACTTACTCAAACTATATCACACCGAAGGTCACATATTTTAATTCGTATCAAACTTTTCCAAATTACCACACAAGATGAACATCTCTATTATTTGAAACATCAAAATTATATGAGCATCATGATCATAATTACAACTCAAGATTACAAGTGTTTCCTCATTAAAGTCTGTACACAACACAGTACATTCGAAACCGACTGAACAGCCAAACCCCGTAGGTTGTTTCAGCTGCCCACCCATTTATGGCCGGACGCCTTACTCACGCTGAAACCCCCGAGGTACCAGCGCAGCGCGCCCGGCCGCACCCACGTTAAAGTTGCTCCACTCCGTGTGCGTGAGCGAGTCTGTGTACGTGCATGGCTAGTCAACGTCATCAAAAACCACGCCCACTTCAACAGCTGCCACGCGTCGCTGCGTGACATAATTGTGATACAAACATTTATTATGTTGTACACTTTGCCATTGAAGTATCATTTAATAATGGATTAAAATTCTCTATGTTTCACTGTACAATTAAACGTCTCAGCCGTCTTGAACGACACATATACGAGTTAGATCAAATACGAGCACAGTTACCGCGATTCTACCGTGTCATAATGTGTCGTTCGTATGCCACGAAGTATTGTTTGCAATGCAAATCTCTTTGGTTTATATTATAAATATGTAGTTCATTCGAACAATTAACCCATTCTTTTTAAGTGAATAAAAGTATTTTATTCACTTAAAAAGTAAATAAAAGTGTTTTAACTGTTCCAATATAATATGCATTAAATTAAAGTATTCAAGTGCTGAAGCGTTCTGCAAGATGCCTTTTATGCATATTGACGCCAAATGAATTCGATTAATTTAATTTTACAAGTTCAGTGGAAAACTTGATGAGCTCGTATCAGTATATTTACTAGCCACTTCCTTCCCGTTTAATACCATACTATTTTAGACGTAAAGTGCAAAGTAAAGTAACCTCGGTACTTTCATTGGCGATAAAGAAAACTGGACGCTAACACAAGAAGAAATGAATGTTATAAATTGCATCACAAATGTTTCCCCTTTTTAGTTTCCCTCGGGAAATAGTCCCCCTTCCCCTGTCATATATGACATACAAATATGATGTTTCATCAATAACGATTTTTTTTCAGTTGCTCAGGCGATGAGATAGTTAAAATGAATATCAAAGCTCGTGTCCACACTATTCAATGCCACCAAGTTAGTTATTTTTTGTGTCTTTACGTGACAACTATGATAGATTGGACGATTTTTAATGTCATTTTCAAAACTTCTTACATAAGTAATGAAAAATACATTCTAAATGAAAGATATTTGCATGCAGTAATATTTATATGTATATGTGATACATGCTTTCATTATTTATTATGAATTTAATCACGATCGCTTTTCAACTTCTCAACTCTACGAAATATTTTCAGTTCTTCACGTGTTTAAATAAAATAGAATTCACTTAACATTTTTTACTGCAAAAGGCCAATCGTGAAAATTCTATGCCTCTGCCAACCTATAAAATGCCACTTTTCGGTGCAACTATCATCTTTGGGCTGAAAAAGCTAGCCTGCTGGTGATCGTTATTTCTACAGTACAAAATATCGCTCCTATATAGTCGGCTTACAATGAGAACTTTGTGTTTACTATGTCTGCTTCTACTTGAACAATTGATTGTCATTTTCTATCAATGTGACCGTATAAAAATATGATTTACTTCATTTTTCAGCCCGAAGGTAGTAATAGTTTTATCGAAACGTTGCATTTTTTAGATTGATAGAGGTCTAAAATTTTAACGATTGACATTTTGCAGTAAAAAATATCACGATTGCTTTATTGAGCAAACTTCTATACAAATAGATCTAAAAACATATGAAAGATGACTTTTTTGAAAGCATTATTGCTTACGATGAAACACTACTGAATTGCTGAATTCTGCACATTTCTAAATTTACATATTACGTGATAAATTTTTCTTTTTTTTTCAAATATTATGCAAGTGCATAACGAACTGCATTGCGGCATATGGTCACGCATAGTTGGACGATACAACGACTTCTGGCAATGAATTCAACTCTGGACCAGTGCACATGACGAACCCTACACGCACACGGCCGCTGAAACACAAGCACACAGAGTGGAGCAACTTTGACGTGGGTGCGGCCGGCACGCCACGTTGTGTGTGCCCTCAGATCTCGCACCTCTTCTCCTCTGTAATTCCACGAACAAAAGCCTCCCGATTCTTCATGTCAACTCATAATATAGCTCTCGCCTGATTCATTCTCAAAAGGTCTAGACTGTTCTAAGCCACAGAGAAAGTCCCTCAATTTTGATTCGTTGGATGCTTGCATGTCCTGAAGTTTCGCACTCTGATTGGCGCACGCTCGATACCCCAAACACGTGATTCCTTAGAGAGCACACCATTGGTGTAGATGGTGCCGCTTTCTGCTTAAGCCGTTGGCCCCTTTCATACAGAGCGTGAAATCACGCTGCGTGTAAAAATCACGCAGCGGGATTTCACGTTGAATCGTTCACACGAGGCATTTTTTTACGCTTGATTCTGTCAGTTTTGCATTGCTGTTCTCCGAGAGTGCTCACGAGTGTTTGTGGACTGGGTAATAATGGCTGGTCAGAGTAAAGTAAAGAAAACTCTCCTTTTATACTTGCTGTATAAAAGACAGCAAAGGAAGAGAAGAAGGCGGTGCTGGGTACATAAGATTGTCAGTTCAAGGCGCAAGAAGGAGAATTTGCCACACTATTTGCAAAATTAAGGGAAGTTGAAGCCAAAATCTTCAATTACTTCCGTATGTCTGCCGAAAGTTTTGACGAATTGCTGTCACACGTCCAAGGCAAATTAACCCGCAACAACATGCAGATGAGGGATGCTGTACCTGCTATTGAAAAACTGGCTTTAACCCTCAGGTATAGTATTTCAGTCTTGCTAAGTAAGTAGGTTGTAATAATGGCAATATTAAAAAAAATCTTTCTTAAGTATAAAAAACTTTTACTTAGTATTCCAATCCATATAAAAGATATGTAAGAAATAAACAATAACACAACACATCCATTCTGACCTCATCCACACATCCACTCTGACCCACTCTCTGAACCGCACTACGAGGCGGCGTGAAAACACGCACAGTGTGCAAGGTAGACTTGAACACCATTGAAAGCAAACTGTTACGTGAAATTTCACGTTGCGTTTTTAGCAGACACACGCTCGGCATCAGGCGTGAACTTTCACGCTGCGTGAAAACCTGTCGCGTGTGAATAGAAGTGTACATTATCTATGTCCGCTTAGGGTCGGCGTGAAATCACGCAGTGTGATTTTTTACACGCAGCGTGATTTCACGCTCTGTGTGAAAGGGGCTTTACTCCTTCTTTTTTGAATCTGCCCTCGCGCTACCCAGTTCAGCCAAAACCTCTGCCTTTTGATCCCAAGCCTGCGTGTGTGTGTGTGCGTGTGTGTGTATTGTGTATCCCCAAGGTGGCTTGTCGATGCTCGAGAGCTAGCAAGTTTGAACGAGGCGCCGACCGCAGGTTTACGACTACACATATTCCAACGCTTGTAGCCCAGCAGAATGTTAAATTTCTCAAAATTTGTCGCAGCTTTCCGTGATCTTGCCAAAAAAATATGTGATAGATGTATTGCAACGTATTGCAACATAAGTAAACACAGTTCTCCAATAAAGCCGGAAGTAGTAGTAGTAGTAGTAACACAGGTTTGCTAGCGCTTCAGTTATTCAAACTATATCGCACCGAAGGTCACATAATTTAATCAATATTGAGCTTTTCCGATTTACCGCGTAGGGTGGACTTCAACATTATTTGAACATCAAAAATTATATGATCATGATTTAATTACATCACAAGATTACAATTGTTTCCCCATTGAAAAATTTTGTACATGCTATAGTACATTCGAACACACTGGGCAGCCAAACCCCGTAGGGGGTTTCAGCTGCCCACCCATTTTTTGGCCGGACGCCTTACCCACGCTGAAACCCCCAAGGTACCAACGTAGTGCGCCCGGCCATATTGCAGTTTCTTCATCTACAATCTTCCAATACGATGTCGCGCATGGCCACAGTGCACCACTGCGTGGCTTCCTGTTAAATCCCAGTATATAGCTTGCACTTCTCCAGGAACAGCTGCAACGCTGCTGCGTTAAAGCCTGAGCGTTCGTTTTCCCTGAGTATTCCAATCATCACATCCTCTGCGCAGCCACGAAGATTTGGGAAACACACATTGCGAGCAGCAGAGTATCCTGGGCATTCAGCAAGAAAATGTACGACAGTCAGGGAAACATGACACCGTTCGCATTGCGGCTGCGGCTGTCGCTCCATATGGTGGCCGTGCGTTATGCGAGTATGGCCAATGCGAAGGCAGCAGAGTATCACCTCCATTCGACGGGCACGGCAGCTAGATGATGACCACTCCCGAACAGTGGGCTTAATGTTTTTCAGTTTATTGTTTGTTGTGTCTATCCAGTTTCGCTGCCACAAATCCCTCACCGCCACCTTGATGCGAGGATAATAATCACGGGAAGGGACCATCAGATTCAATGTTCTCTCACTTGACCCAGCAGCTTGCTTAGCTTCCCGGTCTGCTCTCTCATTGCCGGATATCCCTACATGCGCGGGTACCCAGCATATCTCGACACTCCTTCGTTCGTTTACAAGCCGTGCCAGCTTTGTGACGATCTCCGCAATAATGGGGTGGGTACTGTTGTACATCTGAGCAGCATCTAATACACTTTTCGAGTCTACGAAGACGGTGAAAGAATGATATGCGTGCTCCTCGATCAGCTGTAGCGCTTCCATCACACCATACAGCTCTGCTGAGAAAATCGAGGTCTCTGGGATCAGTCTCCTAGCCCTCACTATTTCCCCGGACACAGCGGCACATCCCACAGCGTCTCCTGTCTTAGAGCCATCTGTATAAATTTTCACAGAGTTTGCGTGTTTCTCCAGTATGTGTTCCATGAAAATTTCCTTCAGGATGTTAGCCGGCATCGACTCCTTTTTGGGCATTCGACATCCAGGGCAGAAACTCTCCACGGGGACACGCCATGTCGGAGAGCAGTCAAAAAGTACAGGTTGCACTCTCATGGGTCCCAGCTGCATGGCAGCCGTCAGCGCAGGATAGTTCAGTGATGATGGCAGATAATACGGGAAAGGCAGATGTCGTCCGGAAGGTGCGTGCACGCTTCTCCATGTAGGAGACAGGGGCAGCTGATCTAGACGAGCCAAGTACTGTAGGCTCAGCTGCACACGGCGGAGCCAAAGGGGGGGTTCTCCACTCTCCACACACAAACTGACCGACGGGGAGGTCCGAAAGGCGCCAGTGCAAAGTCTTATTGCCGTGTGGTGCACCGGGTCTAGCGTTGATAAAGAAGTTTCCCTTGCATACTGGTATATAGTACATCCAGAGTCCAGCTAACTTCTGATCAGGGTTCTGTATAGGCGCAGCAACGTTAGACGATCAGCTCCCCACGCCAGGCCTGATACGCATTTCAACAGGTTCATTCTCCCATTGCAGTTTGACTTCAGCTCGGTCAGGTGGGGTTTCCACGATAGTTTGTCGTCGATAGTCATACCCAGAAATTTAGCACTATGAGCAAAGTTTATCGGTACTCCCCGGAGCAGTAGCTGTGGAGGGTTCCGTCGGCATCGTCCCTGAAAGTGCAGGGCTACAGTCTTCCCAGTGGAGAATACGAAGCCATTTTCCGTTGCCCAGTCATTCACACCGTTGATTGCCAACTGCACTCTGCGCGACAGTGCCGGCAAATACGCTGATGAAGAGTAGATCATGAAGTCATCAACATACAATGATGACGAAACATCGGCCGGCAGTGTGGAGGTGATGTCATTTACGGCCAGAGAGAAGAGGGTACAGCTCAGCACACTACCCTGGGGTAGTCCCTCCTGCTGGGTTTGCCAAGGCGATAATGTGGCTCCCACCCTCACACGGAAAGTTCTCTCCTGGAGGAATTGCTGGACAAAAAAGGCCAAATTGCCCCGAAGGCCACACCCATAAACACGTTCTAGGATACCATGTCTTCAAACGGTATCATATGCTTTGTGCAGGTCAAAAAAGACACATAAGCTCTGCTTACGGGCCGCAATATTCTGGACTAGATGGCTCTGTAGCCTCACAACAGCATCCGTGGTCCCTCGAAGCTGTCTGAAGCCGAATTGGACAGGATTCAGGATTTCCTCCGCTTCCAGCCATCGGACAAGTCGAATGTTCACGATTCTCTCTAGCAGTTTGCACACACAGCTCGTTAAAGCGATCGGTCGGTAACTGTCTACTCGGGTGGCCGGTTTTTGGGGTTTGGCAAAGGCAAGGATTGTTGCAGTGCGCCAATCCTTTGGGATTACATGTGTCCTCCAAACCTTGTTAAAAATATGAAGGAGCTGACGTAAGGCTGTTGGCTGCATCCTCTTCAGCATCTGATAATGGATCCCATCAAGGGCCTGGTGCAGTATTTTTGCAAGTTCTCAAGTTTCGGTAAATTTCAAGGAAGGTGAAAGGCTCATTGTACGAGAAGACTGCCTCTGTAGCGAAGTCTGGCTTATGTTGCTCTCTTTGGCGTTTGTGCACACGGAAAGCAGGTGGATATTGAGCTTCACTGCTATTATGCGCGAAGCTATCAGCCAGCGCCGTCGCCACTCGCCGTGGATCTGCCGTGAGTACGCGGTCTAGTTCCAGACAGGGTCTGCCACAACTATACCTTCCCTTCATCTTTCCCACACGTTGCCAAATTTTCGTCATAGGCGTGTCGGTATTTAGGCTGCTAACATATTTGCGCCACGAATTGCGCCTAGCAGCGTCTTTGATAAATTGGGCCTTCGCTCTCGCTCGCTTGTAGGCAATTATATCCCCCAGCTCGCCGGTGCGCCTGGAGCGTCTCAGGGCTTGCCGCCTCTCAAAGTTTGCCACAGCGCAGTCGTTGTTCCACCAAGGAACACGGTACTTTGGTGTACCACCGCGAGTCACCGGGATAGCAGCACCAGCAGCATTCTTGAGGGTACCGGTAAATCGCTCCACCATGTCGTCAACCTCCAGCAGATCGTCCACTTCTTCCATCTGGGTTAGGGCTTCAAAAGTATCCCAGTTGGCACGCCTCATGCAGGCCACTGGCACTGGAGCAAACTCCCTCACTTCCATAACAATGGGGAAGTGGTCACTCCCATGAGTATCATCCAGCACGCTCCACAGAATGTCAGGGAACATGTCTGGAGTGCTGAAACTAAGGTCAATGGCGGAGGTCGTCCCTGTTTGGACGTGAAAGTGAGTGGCGATCCCAGTGTTGAGTAAGCAGAAGTTGGCTCTCGTAATGAACTGGTTTATTTGCCTACCACGTTGGTCGCTTTGTGCGTTGCCCCAAGCCATGTGCTTCGCGTTAAAATCGCCTACCACAAAAGAGGGCCCAGGCAATTGAGTACTGATATTCTTAAAATCTGGCAATGAGAAATGTTCAGCTGGGGAGATGTACATGTTACAGATGGTGGTCATTTTCTTGTTGAACCAGAAACGGATTGCAATTGCCTGGATCTGGGTGTTCATCGGCACTTTGGAATAACCCAAGTCCTTCCTTACAAGAACAGCCAGTCCAGATCCAGGGACAGGATTTGGTACGTGAGAGAAAGTTTCTATATTATAGTTGGCTGGTGGGGTCGGAGTTATGTCTCCCAGCATGGTCTCCTGGAGACATATGCACAGTGGTTGTTGTTGCTGGATGATGGTCAGGAGGTCACCGTAATTCCTACGGTATCCTCTACAATTCCACTGTAAAACACTTTGTGTCATGTTCCCTTCTCTGGAGGTAGTTCTTTAGGATCAGGCGGTCTTTGATTTGATGGTGATTTGGTTGGTACTGGTCTCTCACCCCACGCGTGCAAGGGCACGGTTGGGAAAGGTTTTGGAGTAACCTTCGATGGTAGAGCCCACACTCGTGTAAAGTCAGGCGCAGTCTCCTCTGGCACTTTTCCTACGCGGTCCAACGAACGCACACGCTGTGCCACTGAGGGTTCCGGCTTTCTCACACTTCTGCGGCTCTCGTGTATAGTCCTTACATCTTGGGGAGGTGGCATCTCGGACTGTTTGTTCGTACTGTAGATGGTCGCAGGCTGCTTGTCGATTGGACGGGCCACTTTTATCGATGCTTCACCATGGCCATGGGTCAAGCCGGTATTCGCCTGGGCTTCCGCGTGCGTATCACCATGACGCTTTCCTGACTCAGCTTGGCGCTTCTTACTGTCAGATGCTACAGTTTCCGCAGTCCTAGCCACCTTTGACATGGCACCACCAACGGGTGGCGATCTCACACTCGGTATGCGTTTCCGCGATCCCGAGGAGACTTCCGAGCTCAGACACACAGGGACTGGGAGGTCCGCTTGAGCACGTGACACATCAGGAAGATCGCTTCGCTCAGGTCTATCAGCAGTTCGGGGTCCAGCAGCGGGAGTACGGCGTGCAACACGCGCGGCATCAGCACCTGCGGTGGGGTCCCGCCCAGCAACACTGGGGGCTCCTGTAACTGCCGGGTGCACTGGCACAACAAAGCTAGGTCTCCTTGGAGGGGCCCGCACTGCAGTGGCATAAGACGTCTTGATCTGACGTATCGGTTACTCACAGCACGCTTAGCTTCTCCGTAACTCGTTCTCTGCGATGTTTGCGCGGCCAACACCTCTTCTTCCATTTTGTAACAAAAAAATTCTTTGGAGCCAGTAGGGTGTGGTTTATCGCAGTTAGCACATCTCGGGGGCTTATCACAGGGCAGTTCGTGCTGGTCCTCGGCACAATTTGGGCATGCTCCTCTTGAGGATCGACAGGTCTTAGCACCATGCCCATATTGCTGACACTTATAGCAGCGTCGTGGCCTTGGGACTTATTTTCGCACGTTGCACCTCGTCCATCCTATATTCACATGTGGCGGCAGGGAGCATCGGTCAAACGTCAGGATGTAGACAGAAGTGGACACCAGGGCACCATTAACGTGTTTCTTGGTTCGGTACAGCGCCTTCACTTCATACTGCCGCAATTCCTCCAGGAGGCGCTCATCAGCGTAACCAGGATAATTGGTGTAGTAGATCGTTCCTTTGCTCTCATTGAGGCTTCCATGTGGGGTCACTTCCACACCCACGCCAGCCAGATGGCGAATACTCAATATGTTGCGGCTCTGCTCAGAGTTAAGGACCTCCACCAAGAGGCCATCACCGCGAGTCTCTGTGATCTTGGCGGGTCTACCTCCCAACCCACAACACAGGTCACGGTTTGCCGTGATCACATCAATGTGTGTCAGAGGTGAACCGTCGCTAGCTTTAATATTGAAGAACTTTTTGTACTCCGTGGGCAAATTCGGCTCCATCAGGTCGAAGGGCGCGGCCTCCTCAAGAAGATGCAATCTTCTGCCACGGCGTCGCCCACGACCTGGCCTGTTTGTTGGACGTTCAGGTGCGTAAGGTTCAAGAGTTATAACATTGTTTTGTCCGCGCTCTGTTTCCTCGCCCACAGGTTGGTGCGGCGGTGGTTGCAGAGGCGGCTCTTTAGAGGAGGAGGTAGGTTCAATGTCCTTGTTAGGTATCCGAGTCGTCCACGGGGGTGAGCAGCCAGAGTTGTATCGGTGGAAGCAAGCACATTGCTTTAGGTCTCTCTTGTCAAGGAGGGTCTCCCCTCCCTTATCCAGGCTGGCTCAGGCCGGAAAAGAGACCCCCGAGCAGTCAGTAGCCATTTGATATATCATCTATATTTGAGGCAGGCACGCAATGACCAATAGGGGTGAATACCCCCTCCCACCGTCAACCCCGGCCCGTAGCAGCCCCTTGTTTGCTCGGGATAACGGGGGCTTTATCACTCGTAACTGCCGGGGTCCGGTTTTATTTACATGGGGGGCCTTCCCATGGCCCCCCATTTTGTCTGGCTGCTCCGAGTGAGCCTGTCTGCTGCGGTTGTACCCACCAGGACCGAGGTCCCGACAGCATAGCCTCACTCCTCCTCACAACACACTAACCCTCCCACCACAATAAGGTAAGGGGGCGTTGGGAGGGAAAATAAAGCAACGGGAAGCAAAGGGTGAGCCAGCAGACCTAAATGAAATATTATGACATAAAAATGTCATAGAGAAGTGCTGGCTGCATGCACACCAAAATTTCGATTCCACCTATCATAATGACGAAGAATCATTGTTGTGCATTTTTATACATATTGTCTGGATGAAACTTTTTCCGTTGTGTGGCAGGCCCCCTGGGACTTTCTCAGGACCCCAAGTTTGAGAACCACTGACATAAAACATTAGAGAAGGTTGCCAGAAATGTACATTTTCTCACAAACACAAAAAAAAGAACAAGAAACAATTCAAGATTGTGACCGTCAATCCTGGATATAAACGAAAAAAAAAGAATTTGCAATGCAAGTCTAACAAATGTCACACGGATGTGACAAGAAACACTTCAAAATAGAATGTCAACGGCTGATTTTCATGCGTCATCCTAAAAAGCCACTCAGCAACTGAAAGAAAGTTCTCATTTCATTCGAAAAGACACATTATAAATTAAAGAAAATTGCGCAGAATAGCACGCAAAATGAAGAATGAATGTTAGGAAGGAAATAAAATTTCATCTAAAACAACTCAACCGAGGCGTTACTTACTTTAAATAAGATAGTTCAGACATGTTTAATTATAAATGTGGTTTTAAAAGAGGAAGGAGAAGACATCATTAAGAAATCACTTATAGGCATGCAGGGTTTATGCACATGGTTTATAGAAACAGCACGTTTCACAGAAATTTATGCAACAAGATGAAGTTGAAGGCGCAACGAATAATGAAAAACAGCACTGCAGTAAACAAAAATAAAGATGGTCCTTAACAAAACTAAAAACATTTCCACAGAAACATGATCCCCTTAAATTTTGGTTCAGGACCTCACATATTCCTCTCGTGAGCACTAATTCCAATGGACACAAAAGTTACATTCTCCAGAGGGAGAAGCCCGTAAGATCTTTGACCACACGGAAGAGCTGCAATCTTTAAAGAATGTGAATCGTGATGCAGTGATTAGACATTTGAATAGCCCATAAATCTGCATTTCACATCTTGCAAGACAACGCATTAATGTTTGCTTGCTAGGTGTTTTTCAACTGTACACTTTCGAGCGGAAGAATAGTTACATAATTCACACTTGAACAGCTGACCTTCACCATGTTTGCTGGCTAGGTGAAGTTTAAGACTACCCTTATGAGCAGAGGAATATTCGCATAACTCACACTTGAAAAGCCGACCTTCACCATGTTTGCTGGCTAGGTGAAGTTTAAGACTACCCTTATGAGCAGAGGAATATTCGCATAACTCACACTTGAAAAGCTGACCTTCACCATGTTTGCTGGCTAGGTGACGTTTAAGATCACTCTTCTGAGCAGAGGAATATTCGCAAAATTCACACTTGAACAGCTGACCTTCACCATGTTTGCCGGCTAGGTGACGCTTAATACTACCCTTATGAGCAGAGGTAAATGCACATAATTCACACTTGAACAGCTGACCTTTGCCATGTTTGGAGGCTAGGTGAACTTTGAGCTTGTTCTTTCCAGCAGAGGAATAGTCACATAACTCGCACTTGAAAAGCTGACCTTCACCATGTTTGCCGGCTAGGTGACGCGTAATATTACCCTTATGAGCAGAGGTAAATGCACATAATTCACACTTGAACAGCTGACCTTTGCCATGTTTGGAGGCTAGGTGAAGTTTGAGCTTATTCTTTCCAGCAGAGGAATAGTCACATAACTCGCACTTGAAAAGCTGACCTTCACCATGTTTGCCGGCTAGGTGACGCTTAATATTACCCTTTTGAGCAGAGGTATATGCACATAATTCACACTTGAACAGCTGACCTTTGCCATGTTTGGGGGCTAGGTGAAGTTTGAGCTTCCGCTTTTCAGCAGAGGAATAATTACATAATTCACACTTGAACAGTTGTCCTTTCCTATCTTTGCTAGCTTGGTATGGTTCACGTTCGTTTCTACGAGCAGAGTCATTCAAGTTACGCCTGTAAAATCGACTTTGAACATGTCTGCTTATTTGAGGTCTTATTTTGCATTTACCAGACAAACACTGCGTCAAATTTCCTTCATTTGCTGAAGAATGTTTGCATACTTCACACTTGTACCCCATACTATTGTTTAATGCACCTTTTTCAGGTGAATCAGGACTGGACTTGACGACAAAACAAGAGTAACATAAATCACATTTGCGCTCTTCCTGACCATGTTCAACACGTGGCTGTTCCATCGTCATTTTCACACCTGGATATTGGTTACCCCCGGATAGACCTTCGTACCGGCTTTCCTTGTCATGCTGCTCCACTACATGCCGCTTCAAAATACTTATGTACATAGTGGAGTAATCACACAACCCACAATCGTAGTAACATCCTAATTTGTGCCTGACACGGAGATGCAGCTCCATAAAGTCCTTCCTACCAGTAATGTAATCACAATGTTCACACAGTAAGTGCCGTGACATGAGTCTGTCAGCAGGTGCGGCCTCAACACCAATGCCGCTACTTGACACATCTGATGGTAGCGAGTCAGCGCTCCCTTGAGATGATGCAGCTGGTCCCTGCTGAACAGCATTCGTGATGTACGCACCAGAGCTGCCTTCCCTCAACTCGTCCTCCGCTTCTGCGTGCCCTGAACGTGCCTCAGTGCAGTCATAGTCAACTTCCCTCTTGAAAGTAACTGCATGAGAGTCTGAACTTGAACTGGCCTGTGAGGAAGAACTTTACTCGATTATTACTGGTAAGTGTTCTCGGAAAAAAAACACATGAAAAATTGCAATTAAAAGCAAATATGCACTTGGTAACCATGTACTTTAGAGACAAAGTTGTGCTCTTGAGCATATGTTCTTACTTTAATCTTAAGCAAATGCGCTCAACTGTTCAAAACAAAACAAACAATTTATGCAAATAATACAGGAAGCAAAAAATAAAGAATACACCAAAGAAATTTGAAAAGCACATTCTGCCTTCCCTACCGGTTAATACTTGAATATGGAGCAAAAGTTTAACGAAGTATTCGTGCAATCAAAAATTACAAAACAAGACTCGATACAATACCGACAGTCAAAGATAGTCACTCTACGTGGTAAAACAATTTTTGAAAATAAGATGTATTACACTAACCAGCAGTAAGCAAACAAATAGACAATAAATATCAATTTAACGGAATTGAAACTAGAGAATAATGGAGTGTGCAGTGAAATTATTTTATGGAACCAGAGTAAAACATCGCTTAACAGCTAATGAGGTATTATATTCTAGTGCCCCCTCAGTTACCCCTCAAATTATATTCTAGTCTTTTTTTGTGTACAGTTATCTTAATATGTCTCAATGTAAATTCATTCAATAAAAAGTTCCAACTCCTCCACTGCGTATCACCGATACCAACCGCAGGAGGAGCATATAAGTAAAGCTCATCAGCTTCAGCCAATCTTCGCCGCAAATGGAACCCAACTGCTGAAGCAGCAACACCTGGCCTTATACTTGGTGACCCCAGACATTACATTTAAAATTGGTGACCCTAGTCAGCCTCTTTCAAATCGGCACCCTAGCTGCTCCAACAACTGGAGACCCCACAATTTTCAGCGGTTCCACCAACGGGCTGAGGCTTCAACATCGCTTGCCCCTTACAACTGGTGAAGCTAGCAGCTCTCCAGCAGTTTCACCATCGGGCCAGGCCGATGCTTCTAAAGTGGCTGCCCCTAACAACTGGTGACCCGAGCAGCACTCATCGCTGCTCTCCAACGAAGCATCCAATCGCAATTTCCGTTAAGTGTTTCTACCATCCGAGAACATTTAATGAAGCGCCAAAACGCACAACCGAGCCGCCAAACGCCTACACCACGGCCTCATCGCTCCGCCTTATCATAAGCACGGTCTCTTCGCATCGCTCGGCCTCATCGCAACGCTCGTCCTCATCGCAAGGACGGTCCGCCTCATAACTCAACACCAACGTTCTGCAGCATCATTAATTTAATTCACTAAATTGTATCATTCGGACTTCTTTCTCTCTAGGGGGAGGGTACTTGTAGTGCCCTACCTCAGTTACCCCTTAAATCGTTTCTAGTCTTTTTTGTGCTCAGTTATCTTAATATGTCTCAATGTAAAATTATTCAACAAAAAGCTCAAACTCCTCCACTGCGTATCACCGATACCAACCGCAGGAGGAGCATATAAGTAAGGCCGCTGCTTCACTCGCCTCAAACGGAACTCAATGGCCAGAGCAACAACACCTGCCCTTACAATATTATTATTATTATTATTATGTAAGAAAGTTTTAGCTTCCCTTAACCATGACAAAGATGTTCTAAGAGAGGTGAGGAAGGAGGAAGGCACAATTTAGTATGGAGTAGAGGAACACAGAATCTATGCACAAAGTGCACAGAAACAGTAAGCCAAGAAAGAAGTTCATGAAACCGAAAAAACAATTGTCTGTAACAGAAAAAAAAACCTATTCTATTTCAACAAAAAGGAAGCCTACCTAACCTTTAGCTTGGGCCCTCACACAGTCCCCCTGGGAGCGCTAATTCCCTTAAATACAACAGTTGTATCCCCCTGAGGAGTGATGAAATTGTTTAGCAATGAATTAAGCGTATCTAAAGTGAGACGCTTTAAATCATTCATAAAATAATTGATATATAAAATCCACTGAATGACAAGTTTTGTCAATTATATCAGAAATGCTCAAAACAATAAAAGGTGAAAGCAGTAACAATGATATAAATGTCACAAAATAGGGGCCAAGAACAAGTAAAAACAAAACATGAATAAATTCAAATTTTCTGCAGAATGGTAAAAACTCCCCTAAAATCAAACGGAAGCATTCACGAAGAAAGTGAGTAACCAATTGGAAGCATCCAACACGAGTGTACGTAACCAATCGGAAACATTGAAGAGGTGAGTAAGCAATCCACAGAAAGCACTCAAAAAGAGAGTAAAGAACCAATCAGAAGCACTAAAGAGTAAGCAACCAATTAGAAGCAATCAAGAGCAGAGTAATCAACCAATTAGAAACACTCCATAGAATAGTTAGCAACCAATAAGAAACTCTCAAGAAGGGAGTGAACTATATTAAATACAGCGTGCTCACCTCGGTAACTAAGTCGTCTAGACATCGTTTCACCACACACTTGAGGTTTGGAGCACAAACGGAGGTGAGATTGTGAACTTGTCCCTAGTTTCAAGCATTTTTATTATTGTTTCTATTACCATCCATGCTTTTGCTTCTGAAAGTCAACCAGTGTTACCTGTGCCAGCGGAAGTTACTCTTGGTGCAACGGACGAGTGTTGTGAAGTTTAGTTGGTACTGCCATCAAGGCCCACTGTTTAGCATGAGGACGAACATTTCTGTTCATCTTCTGCTGTCTTCACTTTTCTCTTCTACCTGCATTTCATTATTCTGTGACATTTTTTTCCCTTGGGTGTTCTTAATTATTAATGGGTAACCCAGTAATTATTAACTTACCTTAGCTGTCTTCTTTGAGGGGCAATTATTAACTTACCTTTGCTGTCTTCCTAGAAAGGGGATTATTTTCTAACCTTTGCTGTCCTCTTCGAAAGGCAATTATTAACTCACCTTTGCAGTCCCCCTCGAGGGGCGATTATTAACTTACCTTTGCTGTCCTCCTCTAAGGTCGATTATTACGATACAGTCATCAGATTGGCTGTACGCAATCTAGCTAGTATTAATTACTTCAAGTTAATATTAAGGCCAACGGGATTTTCTCTTCGTGTTCTTTAGCTTCATTTGAGCCTTTCACCTTACTTATCACTAAAAGAGAAGAAACCTTACTGAGAAAAAATTTTTCAGGTGAGTTTTGATGAACCATTGAATCAAGACAGTTTCTGAATCACATTGACTTCATTACTCAAACTCGCTTCTTGTTATCCATTTTTACGATTAAACCTTTTACAGTATAACTTTACTGCAGAGGCCCCTTCCCGTTGATCCTGCAAATTTTTTCCTTTTGTCTCGGAATGCAAAGCATTTCACACCAAACAAGCAGCGTTAATAGTGTAAGAGTGTTAATCCTAGATCTTTTGTGTATTTTTTTTCATTAACGTGTTATTTACCTTCATCCAGTTAACATGACAAATTAATCATCTCGATTTTTTCTCCTCTTGCAGTAAACAGTAGTACATCTTCTTCCTTTTCTCAAGAACAGAGTCAAGATGTCTGGAAAACTTCTTTCCAATCCTTGCTGGCTGAAGGAGACGAGGACGCGAGAGCACTTAGAAGAGAAGCGCTCTTGCCTTTGGAGTACAACAAGGTTTCCAACGCTGGGGAACTACCGGCGTCTCGAGCTACGAGTCTAAACTATAGTTAAAGACTCACTTTGACGAGCATTATCAACCACCTTGTACAAGAGACTTGTATCGTACCTGTTCACGATTTTCCTTTTGACTTCGTTCCAGCTTATTTTAGTTTGTTTGTCTGCCCATTGCATTACAATTAAAAACCTAAACCTGCAGTGCGTGTTATTCGCACGCACCAATTTGAAGCATTCAAGAAAAGATCAAGCAACTAATTAGAAGCACTCAATACATAGAAGAGTAGGCAACCAATTCCAACACCTGGGGTTCCTGATGCCAGTCAATGGGCTCGTCCTTCACAGTAATGGCCTCCAGCTCAGCGTCAGGCACTTCACTTTTGATGTGAATTTCTTTTAGATGGTTTCCAGAGCTCAGGCTATTACCTGCAAGTGACACAAGCTCATTGAGAAAAATTTCATTTGAGATAACAAATCTTGTAACAGCTCTTTAAGTATTAAAATACAAATTTAATTTCATGATTTTGACAATGTTAACAATTTTGTTAGTATTTTAACACATGAAAACTGGAATGATCTTGTAGGTTAGGAAAAGAAATCTAGTAATACTTATAACAGAGAACACATTGCAATTCTTTCACCTAAAAGTTAAGACTTCACAAGCTTCGGAGATTAAATGAGGTTAATCATATTCTAGCTTACACCAGCATATTTAAATGACAATAAGAAGCAAGAAATAAAGTCTTCAGAATAAATAGTACTTACAATTCATAATAAACTAGCAAGCCCAATATAAATTTGCATTAAAAAATGTATTTCCCACTTCACTATATTTCTGACAGACAGCATGAAGTTAGCATTTAAAATAAGGTAAACCAATTTTTATATCATTAATGAGGCAATTAGAATAGAATGAAATCCAGTGAGTGACATGTTATCTCAATTATGAACCATTTCTCAACCTTGTGGGAGGAAGTTTCACACTGAAAACAAAGAACAAAACTTGACACAACTCCTTCTACCACTGAAGTCCTTATCTTTAACAGAGCAATACCACAGTTTTTTTGAAAGTTTTCAACTTGGATTATACGAAAATTTAAGCCTATTTATCCAATTCAGGAGCTGCAAAGACAGGAAGGATGCAGGAACCATTTAATATGGTGTTGAGGAAATGGGGAATATATGCAGAAGGTACATCGAAACAGCAAGTCAAGAAAGCAGTTTATGAAACTTGATGCAGAAAGTATTGAGGATTAAAAGGAAAAGTAATGTGGCCAAGAATATCATGATCAAAACAAACATTTCGGATTGTAGAAAATTAATCTTCAGTGTTCTGTAATACAATAAATCGAAGAATTAATACATTGTAATTTTATACTGTCTGACTCACTTGGATGTAAGACAATGAAATTTAAGACATGATAAAACAAAAAAATATGCAAAATTTTAACAAACAAAGGAAAGTTTCACTGCTGTATTACATTCATTTATTGATGGACGGTTTTTTAAAATGTATTATGACTCTAAAATGCGGAGATTGGACAAATTTGATGTTGAATCCAAACTTTTTTTTGCATTTGTGTTTTTAAAAATATGGTCTTTCTTAAAACAGTGTTCTCTTACAGATGAGTTGGATGGTTTGGTCAGGTTACAGCCGGTGCATAAGGAGATTCCCCTGTGTTGTGTACACCTCACAAACAATTGGATGGAAATTTCTCAAAGAATATTTCTACCACTGAATTACGGAAATTTTTGAGTAGAAAGTTCAGTGCAAAGCCAAGAATTCTTACTGTGCCAAAGCTAAGGTCGTATTTTCAGTTACCTTTCATAGGATCCCGCACAGAGGAAATGAAAAAGAAGCAGTGTCAACAGTTAAGAAAATTTTTCCACAAATAAATCCTTGCTCATATTTTGAAAACGATAGGAAACTTGAATCATATTTTAAGCAAAGGGATACTCCGGATGTGATGCTGCGCACCTCATTTGTACATCAATATACGTGTGACCGCTGCGAGTGCTCTTACATTGGTAGCACTGGGCTCCAATTGTTTGTGAGGTGTGCACAACACAGGGGAATCTCCTTTTGCAACGGCTGTAACTTGACCAAACCATCCAACCCATTTATAAGAGAACATTGTTTCAAAAGAGAACATTGTTTCAAAAAAGACCATTTTTTGAAAATTCTAATTTTAAAATTTTTGGATTCAACATCAAATTTGTCCGATCTCCGCATTTTATAATCAATACACATTTTAAAAAACCATCCGTCAATAAATGAATGTGATACGGTGGTGAAACTTTTCATTATTTGTTGACATTTTGTTGGGTTTTTGTTTTATCACATCTTTTAAATTTCATTGTCTTACATCCAATTTATTCAGAAGATTTATAGTTAAAATGTTTTAGTACTTCAATTTCTTGTATTACAGAACACTGAAGAGGGAATTTTTATGATCCGGAATGTTAGTTTTTTATGATGATATTCTTAGCAACGTTGGTTTTATTTTTATCCTGAAAATGTGATTTCCCAGAAATTAATCTATTTCATTTAGAAAGTATTGAATAATGAAAAACCGGACAGCAGCAAACCACAAAAAAATGGTCCATGATAAAACCAAAATTGTACTCTATTTAAAAAAAAGCCCTACCTACTTCAGTACAGCACTTCACATATTTCCCCTGGGAGGTCTTATACCCATAGACACAATAATTGTTGTCCAATGAGGGGGTGATGGTTTTTAAATACTCAAAATTACACTCATAGCCATGGTTCAGCAGACAGGAAGAATAGAAGTGTGATGAGGTTTACTCTGAGAGTAATTCTTATAAAAATCCATAGTGTGAATGCTCAGGTGGCAGACACTCAAAACTGTGTCATGTAAAGGAGTAATAAATGTGGTACTCCAATGATCTACTCCAAACAGTGATTTACATGCAGTATTACACTCCCAAATATTCCACATCTACAAACATGACTGTGTACACCAAAATGGATGTAAAATGACAGCATAAACCCATAAACAAAAGTGGCAGATAATGTTGAGACTACTAAAATTATTTGTGTCTAGTGTTGCAATATCTCCACTCACAGCATGGGACTTTCAATTTGGCTATGCTCCTGATAATGACAAAATGTACGTACCAATTGCATTATGTTCAAGCTGCTTCATCTTCTGTATGGCTCAAGAAATTTTATTCAAACCAGAATTGACTATACAGACCATGTTAAAATAATAATTGGAGAGAAATATTTCTTGTGCAATTTTGTTTGACTTCTGAATAAAATTTTTGCAACATTACATCCTATTAGTGTTCATGACCTGTCAAGAATGAGGAGATGTGATATTTTTCCTACATAAATCTTCCAGATATAAATGACAAACATCTATATTCATCCTAATAGTACCAGTGATTAAAATATTCTTAGCATCACAAATACAGTCAAGTATCCGTAACTCTTTGACCGCAGTTGGTAAAACTGAAGCTCAATATTCAACTTAAATTGAATGTCAATAGTAATAGGCAATTTTGGAACAAGCAATCATTAACTAAATCATACCCTCATCTAGCTTTAACTAACTTATAATGAAAATTTAGTTTGCAACTACTGGTAAGTCGACGGCATTATGAAAATCTTATCCGAGGCCTCCAGCAGCACATGTTGCAGTCAGAGTGTTATGAGCATGACAGAGAGATGGACCAATCAAAAAAGTAACAATAATAATAATAATGAAGGCATCTACGGATGCTTTATTTCCAATCAAGCCTGATACATATCACCTTGTACATTGGATTTTCAAATGCCCTATAACTAACGCCAGGACGCCATGACGCTTTCCCCCGGACAAGACCGGTACCCATTTCAGACACCTGGGTAGAGTGGGGTATTGTGCTTGGAATTTTTCTCCTATACCCAACAGAGAAAATCGCCACTGCCAGCGCCGAGATTCGATCTCGGGTCCTAACCGCACGACGGCAGAACCTCTACCACATGGCTATGGCGGCACACTGTGCATACAACTGTGCATACATGAAGAAACTCTGCCAATTTTAATAACATAGGAGAAATTACAAACTAAAAGCATAGAAATTCATTTATTTAAAGAGATACCTGGATCTTTATTACATGAGGATAATTTAATTTCCTTTGTGACATTTAATGATATCATAAGCAGCAGGTCTCACCCTCAAACCAGTGGGGAGAGCTTCTATCTTAATACCATTATAGTTTATTTCAACACTATTAAGGCTTAATTTTCTACTTTAAGAACAACTGTCTTTGTCTAACACCCAGACCAGAACTAAGTCTTACCTTGCGCCATGTTCTCCGCTGCAGCTTCTTGCTTGATGAAATCCTGCCTGCAGCACAGCCTCTCCACTTCAGCATCTGTTAGCTTGTGCACCATAACCACTGCACGCTCCATGCTGGGTGCTTAGGTCCCTGAGCAAAGGGATGCTTCTTTGCTCTAACATTTAAGAAAATTGAAGTTATAACTTGAAAAAATTAAAAACAAAATGCTGTTCTTCCATCATTACAGAAAATAATAAGTGCCCACACATTTCATTAATGCAAGATAACCATACATCAAGTGAATCGGACAATTCAAGATCATTTAATATAAGAATAGAGTAGCATAATTTTTGCCTTGTGTTATAGTAGGAACCACTCAAAGATTCTTCAGCGAAAAAAAGTGTGCAGTCAAAATAATTATTTCATTGAAGTGATACCTGTTTGTTCAATCCTTAGGTTTTTCAAATGAAACATGCACTGTCGAATTACTTTGTGAGTTAATTCTTTAGTTTTTTGTTGTCTGTTTGCTTCATAACAATCAGCTAGCACAAGATGAGTATATTTATTTTAGGGTCTCAAATGATCAATCAATAAAGAATGGTTAACAGAAATCAAAGGTTCATATATCAACATAAACATCAAGTTGTAGAAGTTACTGTCTTCATTAGGGTCTCCCATTGGTGGGACATCATCAAGTTGGAAGTAAATTAGTTGAAGGGCTGATTTCCTTAAAGACGAATTTCACCTAGATCAAATATTCCTAAATCAAGAATACCTGATTTGTGTCTTTTTTAGGGTTCATTCTTTGAGTTTATAACATGAAGAGTATTTTGTATTTCACATTGCTCCACTGTAAAAACAATGCCAAAAAAGTCATTTAATTCATTTATGTTAATACTTTGAAGGATGTTGTAGCACAAATTGATATTCATATAGGTGAATGTCTTGAGCCTGGTGGTGGTTATTTTGAAAGCCAAACAGAACAAAATAAAATGTTCAATTTTATTCCTCTCTATGTAACCAATTTTATTCCATCTTTTCATAACAATTTAAAAATTGGAAGCATTTACAAACTGGCTACACTATTAACAGACACCTTGTAATCACCAAGGTCAATCCCCTCCACAAAGATAAGTCAACCAGCATGAATCAGATTCATCCCTATAGTAAACAACCCACAGATCGAATTATAAATTAGTTGAAGCCTCCCTAATCCCAACAAAGGAAAGCCAAAAGGAGAAATGAAGAAAACACTGCTTAGTATAGAGCTAAAGTATCATACTAGATGTTAGTTTAGTTCAAGCCTTCCTTTTCCCAACACAGGTGTTCTAATAGGAAGAAAGTTGGAAGCAGCGTTCAGTTTGGAGTTGAGGCAACAAGGAGTCTATACGTATGGTCTGCTGTCACACTGATTCCTCTGCATACAAGAACAGGAAAAGAGTTTGAGACACAAAATTAAAGATGAAGAAGAAAGTTATGGATACTGAAAAAAAGGAGTAACTGAAAAAATGTGATATGTAACAAAATGAAATAATTCCATTTTAATAAAAAGAATAGCTATTTACTTTAACCCTGAAATCTGAAAATTCCTCCAGGGAGTAATAAATACTAGACACAGAAAATCTATCCTCCTGAGAGGACAATAACTTTCAACTGTACACTCTATTACATATACAAAAATTCCATACCTAAAGAATTGACACAATTACACGTCCTATCTACCAAACCTGGGTCACTCCAGCAGGCAAAGAACCTCCAGCCATACCCATCATTACAATCAGAGTCAGGCACTCACAACCACTATCAACTCATCTTTAACTGTTGGTCATCTTCTAAAATACTGGTGCAATGCTCTTTCAACTCCATTCATTTTTCTAGTTTTTGACTAACCTCTAACATTCCTTCACCTTGCTTCTGACTTCATTGCTTCCTTCATCAACAATTTCTTTTCAATTTCCCCATATGGCCGAACCACTCCAACAAACAGCAGTTCATACTTTTTGCCATCCTTTCCACATTTGTCATACTCCTCAGCTCATTGATTTACCTATCCCACAATGTCACCCTAGCCATACTCCTCGGACCCTCCATCTGAAGTACATTCAACTGACTCCTATCAGCAACTTTTGAGCTCCAAGTTTCATATCCATCCAGCACATCAGCCTGACACTCTCACACTGTTAGAACATTTAAATGTCTTCTTTCTCAATACAGAAATGCTAAAGGTTCCAGAAGACCAGTATAGCAGCAACTACAGAGCCAATAATTTAGGAACACTGACAGCAAACCTTACGAATGAGCAAAATATAACAAACGATCAAAGAAAACTACAAAATGGTGATATGGGTAACTTGCTAGCAATCCCAAAGGCTGCACATGAGAAGACTCAGGAATTTCAATCAACACTGGAAATCATAGCACAAAATTAAATTAATAAAAAGTAGTAAGTTGAATTATTAATTTTTGCAAAAAATTCAAGATGGCTAAACAAAAAACCTAGGATTTGATTAAAATTCTATAAATAAAATTAAAGAACTTAAAATAACTCAAAGGTCTTGAATGATGATACACATGCAATCAAATCTTGAACATAGTTGTCTAAAAATTGAAGACAAGTCAAAACTAAACAAAACTCAAACTATAGAAACAAATGACTAAAAAACCAATGAGTCACAGGATTAGAGAGGTATCAAAGAAGTAGAGCAGGCCATGAAGGCTCACCTGTCAGACTCCAGAAGGCAATCAGTGGCTCCTACACTGCAAGGCACTCCAGCCAGCACCAACTCGCTGGTCTTCACCTGATCCTCGCTGCTCTGAAGGTAAACAAGGACAAACAATCATAACCTTCAAAGTTGCAGTATGGCATCATCCTACTGTACAACTGCAGTAGCAATATAAGAGGTCACTCATAAATGTTCTTCTAAATTGAAGAGAAAATGTAACTCCTCTGATCTCGACTATATTTTTACATTATCACAACAAATAGTTTTATCCTGCAATACATAAGAACTATAGTAATTAGAGACTGGCATCAGAAGCTATCTTTGGATAAAGGATGAATGACTTACCTAATGAGAGTCCTGATCACACAGGATATCCTTTTTTACAGGAAGGCAGGTTTTATGAGGTTATTCAAGTATTATATATATTAATTAAAGTTATATTAAATAATTTTTCTTTATTGTAAGATAAAGCTGAAAAGAATTAAAAAAGCATTCAATAGAGGAACAAAACTGAATACAATAGAATGAAATATAAATACAAAGGAGAATTAGCTCCATTCAATGAATGAAACAACAAAATGCCATATTACCTTACAGTTCAATTTTTCTAGCATTTATAGTCAGGTAACTTTTCCTTATAGCTCCTTACAAACTTTCCCATGCTTGTTACCATCTTTTAGTTTTCCCCTCATCTTATTCATTATTAGTTGAGTAGCCCATAGCACTCCCAAATACTACAACCAACTTTTGATAAACAATTCTCATCTTAATTCTTCTACAACCACCTGAAATCTTTCCATAAGAGACCCCTATAAACACTTACCAGTCTACAATTTCTATTGATCTTAGCTAATAATGCTAAAATATCAGCACAGAGTAGCTGCAATGTATTGATGACTGTGCACCTACTACACCCCCCCCCGCCAAAAAAAAAGTCTTGCATTCATCTGACACAAAAACTCTATCTGTATACATATTTAACAAACATAACATCATTACACACGACTAATGCAAACCCACAAGCACTTCACACCATTCACTCATTATCCTTTCAGTCCCCAAACATGCTCTACTTTCATTATAATAGTTCATTGCTTTAACGTGAACATCCAAGCCAAATCCGGGTTTTTTTATTGCTCTATTTGCTAGAGATGTGCTTACTTCACAAGCTGTCAAATTTGCTGAACGATCTCAGCACTGTAAGAAGAGGAAATGGGGTTTAGAAGAGGGAGAGGGGTCCAATCAGCAGCCAGTGCCGACCAGCAAGTGCATGAGCCATGCCTCTGAAAATTCTTTTTTTATAGTTTTATTGCTCTATTCAATACAGAAGTCCTTACTTTACAAGATAGCAAAGGTTCAGAACGTTCTGAGCTTTGTGAGAGAGAGAAACGGGAGGCAGGGGGGGGGGGGGGTGGATTCAAATCAGAAAGTGCCGGACAGTAACTGCATTAGGCACAAACCAGAAATATTTGGATTTTGTTTTGTTTGTCTATTTGACACAGAAATTCTTAGTTTACAATCTAGCAAAGCTGCACAACTTTCTTTGCTCTGTGAGATTGGAAAACATAGGCGAGAGAGGATGTTGTGCTTCAAAGATGTCGCAGCGTGTGCACCTGGAGCTGTGGTTCATACCAGTGACCCCAGCTCCATGCATATCTGTGATGCCAGCGGTACCATTTCATTCAAAGAACAACAAAAAACTTACATGAAAATAAATTCAAATCTTCAGATAGCTTTTAGAACATCAACCAAGTCAATTTTTTCAAGCAATATAGCTTGCAAAGGAAAAAATGAAAGATTGTAGAAAAATGCACATCCAGAACAGTTGAAGGAAAAAGTTCAAAATCTATCTCCTCTGAAAGTTATTATCGTAGAGTAATGATTCAAGTCTCATTGAATACGTGAAATGTTGTTCCATAACCATATGTGGGTCATTGAAATTCACAGTAATTTTTTAGTTACATAGAAAAATCTACAGAAAAATGAAAGGTTTAAAAAAAAGTAATTTCAAATATATAAAACATCTAATTTCATAACAAGCCCACGTCCAGCTATGCAGCAACATTTTGCGCATTCAATGAGACATAAATCGTTGCTCTACAATAATAACTTTTGAAGGAGATAGCTTTTAAAATTATTTTTTTTTCCCTCATTTTTTCGTATTATCTCAGTAATTAATTTGAAAGTTGAAAAAAGTTAGGGATACACACCTATGTCTCTAAGAAGAATACATACCTATGCCAAATTTTATAGAAGTAGTTCCCATACAACAAACTTCAATCAAAAAAATTGCTGTCACTTTTGTTGCATGGGGATCTATGAAATTTTGCATACATGTGTATTTTTGATAGGGTTACAGGTGCACACCTCAAAATTTTTTCAAGTTTTGAACTAATTACTGAGATAATGGGTAAAATGTGGTGAAAAAATTTGGTATTTTCCAAAGCTATCTCCTCTGAAAGTTTCCATTGTAGAGCAATGATTCAAGTCTCATTGAATGTGCAAAGAATTACTGCATGGCTGGACAAAAAATGGATTCAAAAGTTGTGAAAGTTTAGTTTTCATTATAATACAATTTTTCTTTTCTAAGGTTATGGTTATGGTTTCTTCCATAGATTTTTCAATGTAACTAAAGAAGTACAATGAATTACATATTGATTCTCCGTCCAGCCATTCAGCCACTCTTTGCGCATTCAATATCTAAATCATATTGCTCTAAGATAATAACTTCCGGAGATAATAGCTTTCTGAAATACCCTGTTTTCCTATTTTCAACTTTTCAGGGAGAAAATTTTTCCAAAATTTTATTTTATTTTTTCATATGCAAGCTATATTGCTTGGAAAAATTGACACGGTTGATGTTCTGAAAGCTATCTGAATATATGAATAGTTTTTCATGAAAGATTTTTTTGTTCCTTGAAGGAACTTGTACCAGAGGTATCAAGAGACATTTAGAACTGGTATCATAGATTCATGTCACCGCCCCAGGAGCGCCTATGCTGCGTCCTCCTCGATGCACTCCTACCCTTCCCACCTTCGTTTTCCCCTCTCCCGCAGCAAAGAACGTTGTGAAGCTTTGCTAGATTGTAAACTAGGGAGTTCTTTGTCAAATAGACCAAAACAACATAATCCAGATATTTCTAGTTCATTTCTAATGCAGTGACTGTCTGGCACTACCAGCTGGATTCAAAACCACCCCCTTCCCCCCTCTCACAAAGCACAAAACGTTCAGCATATTTGACAGCTGGTGAAGTAAGCATGTCTCTGATGAATAAAGTTATAAAACAAAAACCAGGAATTTTCCGGATTCTGGGTATATGTTCTCCTTCAGAGAATGGAACAATTAGACTCAATAAAATTTTCGAAAATTTATGCAAATACTTCACGAGTGAAATAAGCTCGAATGTATTCACATGTTTATTACATTCAAATAGACATTTAAAGCTAGAAATTTTTTGGAATTTACCCCATATCTCTTTTCTCCCACTTCCTTCCCCAGAGGAAAATTTCTTAAAATTGCTAATTTTCAGCCAAGATTGTGCAGAGATTTTTTTTGTTAGATTTACAATAGACATTTCTACAAAATTAGGATTCAATGTTTTTATATTGCTTCAGAAATATTGTAGCATATTTTTTCATTTTTCAAACATTTTTACGGATTCAGCAAGAAAAAATTAATAAAAAATTCAAAATCAACTGATCAAAAAACTACCTCTCAATTTTATAGTACTCTCCTTGATCTTTATAATGCAAAAAAGATCCTTGATCTTTACAACTTTTTCTTTTAACCTTCAAAACTGTAGAAGAAATAAAGTGGCTAAGTTGGAAGTGTTTCAGAGAAAATGGCATTCAAAGTTACCGAGCACCAGAGCGCATATGACACTGTTTCATACTATTGTTTTCCGCCAAAACTTACAAACTAAAAAACTACTTATAAGTCTGAAAAATTTTAGATAAGTCTTCCATAGTTATAATAAATCAGTAAAACTAAGGCGGGTAAAAACATCTTTCACAAAATCTCACGATGTATTTTAAAAATAGAGCTTTCGAGCATATCCATACTCATTTTCAATATCTGGAATAATAAATTGAAACATGGTAAATACAGTACATGAATACAAATTGTTAATGGAAATTAAATGAAAAAATTAGGACAAGATATTTAGATGCGCAGAAGATGACATATCATTGAGACTTGGTTCAAATTGATGAATTATGATACTTTCTAGGAACTTAAAACTATGTTTATTACAAGTTGAGACTATTTTGAAATTATCAGTACGGGTTGGATGGTCAGATTCTAATGCATGATCTCTTATACTGCTGTGCAATGGGTTTGACACTCTATTTCCTGTTCGGACCGACACCCCCTTGTGCTCAGCTATACGTGTTGCAAAATGGCGAGCTGTCTCACCATAATAAGTAGCTTCACACTGGCCACACGAATATCTATAGACCATGCAGCTAAGCAACAAAGTGGGCATCTTATCCCGGTACCAGAAAAAACTGCCAATGTTGAAAAAATCCCGGAAAGTAATGCATATGTCAATTTGCAGATAGAACTTATTACATAAATTACGAATTTCACAAGAAATTTTCTGATTTTGCGACCGTGAGATGAAGGGCAGAGTGAAATATAATAAATCACTTCCACTAATCTCACTAGTACTTGCTGCATCTACAGAGGGATCTCAACAGTTTTTCCCAACGAAATCTTCAAGAATTTTTAAAAAATACTTCTAGAGTGATATAAACTCTGAGGTATTCACAGCATGTTTACAACATTTATAGCCGATAGAGTATTTGGAATTTCCCCCTGATGCAAATTTCTTGAAATTATAATTCCTCAGCCAATTTTGTATTTGAGACAATTTTTTTGTTTGATTCACAATGAACATAACTAAAAAAAATCAGAAATAGTTTTTTGATATTGCTTTAGACATAATTGAACAGAATTCTATTTTTAAAATCCAATTTTTATTTTCTCTGCAATAAACAAATTTTTAATAACCTAACCAAAGAAGTACCCTTAAATTTATAGTGATCACCTTGATCTTTACGATGTAGGAATGCTCTCCATATATGAAAAACTGTAGCTGGAATTGCCCCCCAAAGTTGATAAGCGTCTTCAGCCATAGCGAACTGCTGCATTTGATATTCTTGGCATTATACCACTGTTTCAACCACTTCACTATTTGTTTCACTGCTAAAATCGGATCCATACACCCTCTATCCTACCAAAAACTGAACAGCTTGTCTCCTATTGGCGTTTTTTCTTCTTTCATATGATTTAACAAAACTCTGCCATACAGATTACCAACTATGCTCAATATACGTATACTTGATGAATTGGAGTTCTCATACCTACCCTCTTACTTTTATATATTTGAATCACAACACACATTCTTCAAATAAATCAGCAATGTACCAACAACAACAAAAATTCAGCGACTAAAACAATCTATCAATGTCACCCATCATTTCATTGAATGCTCAGATGCCACTCTGTAAAATTCCAGTGCTTAATCCTAAAGTGTTTTTTCCAGTGTAGACTTCAACTTCTACTTTCTTGACCATTCATCTTTGGATGAACTGTTTTCTCTAATTTTCACTGGCATAACCCTGCCTTTTATGGAGTTTAATTTCAGAAAAATAAAATTGTTCCAAATGATGCTTTCCAATTTTATTCAGCGTAAATCTGAAGACACTAAAACGCACAGCGCAAACAAAATACTTTTTTTTACCCAACATTATAAGTTTATTCAGATATTCAAGTTCAAAGCCTTCTGTGACAATTAATTACTAACAAATAGTGCACACGATCTGCCAAAAAGCAACATCCTAAAAGTTTAAGTAAGCGCTGAGAAAAACTTTTACGAGGTATAAAAATATTAAATAATTTTACTTATAAAATCATTGTTTTCAAATGACGAGCTTGTGATGACTAATCATTTTTCAATTCTTCCCATCTAAGCCCTACGCATGCCCAAATGAAACTACGATATTCATCTCGATGATACCCTCGTTGATTATGATTCATATGGTAGTAAGGTAATGGAACTTATTTCAATATTAAGCTAATGAAATGTTATAACTTGTAACAAAAGAAAAATTTTCAGCTACACAACAATAATGATTACGAAATTCTCTATTTATACCACAAATGCCAAGTGTATGCATTTTGCTAACAGCATTCCCATTAAACTAGCAGGACCCGTGGAAATTCCACGGACAAAATAATCAATAAGCTTTGGGGACCCGTGAGAAAATTCTGTCAACATTACTTAAGAAATTTGAAGATAAGTTAGGTTAGGATAGGATGGTATAGGTTAGATTAGAATATGATAGGTTAGGATATGATAGGTTAGGATATGATAGGTTAGGGTTAGGATATGATTGGTTAGGATATGATTGGTTAGGATATGATAGGTTAGGATATGATAGGTTAGGATATGATAAGTTAGGATATGATAGGTTAGTATAGGATAGGATAGGCTGTGATAGGATAGGTTAGGATAGGATAGGTTAGGATAGGATAGGTTAGGATAGGATAGGTTGAGATATGTTAGGTTAGGATAGGTTATGTAATGTTGACGGAACTTTTTCATGGATCCACGTTTTTTATGTCTGACATTATCATGTTAGGTTCGGTTAGCATAGGTCAGGAAGAGATAGGTTATGATAGCTTAGGTTACAAAGGGTTATGGGTTATGGTTAAAAACCTATCAATGGCTTTTCTAATCTGTGCAATTTTCTCATCACTCAAATATAAATAAATTCATTGATGAAACCTCTGCTTTGAAAATTGTCCCAGTGACAACCCACAATGCAACAGAGGAAGCCAATGCGTCTCAGTCAGCGAATGATGGTTGAGAGGCTAGGGTTAAGTTGCAAGGCAAGGGCTAAAAATTTATAGGGCCAAATATATATAGGGCTGAACAAGGAAGCCAGTAAAGTGGACTCAATTATTAAATTCACTGCAAAATTTCAATGCCTAATGTTTGATAAAGAATAAGCTTTTCCTAGAAAGCTCCTGCAATTTGAAGTCACAAAACAGAATAATAAGACAGGAGTGTTCAATGTTAGAATGGAAAATAGCCATTTAATTTGCCAATCAATGACAACAGAATCATATAAAATTTATATATTTCTATGACTGAATATTGTTAAACAGAGAAACTAGTAATCAGTAACAGAATTGATATTGTTTAGAACTAGTGATGCAAAAAACGGTTTTATTTGATGGCAGCTTTTTTGCAAAAAAAAACTGTTTTTTTGCACACATCCAAATTTTGTGCAGTATATGTCTGTTTTTTTTCTGGTCACATAAAATATATTAATATTCATGTTTTTCAAACATGATTTTTTTATAACAAAAACATCAAAAGTAAACCATACAGTAAAAGTGGTGGCAGATAACCCACATTTACCTAGAGGAGTCTAAGAGGAACAGTAGGGGCCACAGAACTTATACTGATGGAGTCAAAATTCAGAGCTTACTATCTCTACTATGTCTGACTTTATTTTTATGTGCCAATAAAATCAGACATAGGGATTGTAAGCTCTGAATTTTAACTCCATCAATATAAGTTCTATGGCTCCTTCTGTTCCTCTTAGACTTCTCTAGATAATTGTGGGTTATCTGCCACCACTTTTACTGTATGGTTTCCTTTTGATGTCTTTATTATAAAAAATCATGACTAAAGAATATGGATATTACAATATCTTGTGACCAAAACAAAACCATGATGTTTTTTAAAAACATTCTTCTACTAAAAATTTATGACTAAAAAAATGGATGGTAAATTTTATGTGACCAAAAAACCATGCTGTTTTATTTTAATTTTTTTTTTTTTACAAAAAATCTTGATTTTACAAAAAAAATCTTGAGTTTACAAAAAATCTTGATTTTTTAAAATCATGTTTTTTAAAAACTTATCATAAGTAAAAAACATGAATATTAATATATATTATATGACAAAAAAACTTGCTGTTTGTTCAAAAACATGTTTAAAAAACCAATGCTGTTTTTTTAAACATATATTATTGAAAAAATCATGACTAAAATAACCTGATAATATATTTTATGTTACCAAAAAATCATGGTTTTTAAAAAAAAATTTATAAAAAACAATCATGGTCGAAAAGTTGAAAAACATGGACATTACTATATTTTATGTGACCAAAAATTCATGCCATTTTTATAAAAAGAATATTTTTTAGGCAGAATTTTTTGTATGAATATGATTTTTAAAAAAACAGCATGATTTTATGGCAACATAAAATATATTAATATCCACTAATTAAGTCATGATTTTTTAGTGAAAAGAGGTTTATTCACAAAACAGCATGGTTTTTCAGTCACAAAAAAATATATTAACACGTTAAGTGCGGCGGGTTAAACTGAAGTTCAATATCCAGCGCAAATTTAGAGTCAATTGTGGTAAGAAATTTTGAAAATAGCAAACATTTACTGCATCATACCTTCATTTAACTTTCATTTAGTATTTATAAAATTTGAATCAGTGACTACAGGTCGGCCAGCAGCATTATGAAAATAACCTAAATGACCACCGGTGGGTCACGCCGCACTTAACGTGTTAATATCCGTGTTTTTAGATAATAAATTTTTCTTACATAAAACATGTTTAAAAAATAACAGCATAGTTTTTTTGGGGTCCCATAAAATATATTAATATTCACGTTTTTTAGTCCTGGTTTTTTGTAAAAATATTTTTTTCAAGAAAGCAGCATGGTTTCTTGGTCAAATCTCTATAAATAACCATAAGTAAAGATATATTAATACAACATACTATTTGGGAAGTTGAAGGTGATTCACATGCATTGTAAAATAAATGAAATATCAAAACATGAGAGCACAGAAAATGAAAAATTTCATACAACCAAAGAAAACCATGAATTAAGAAGTATGCTGTTTTATTTTATAATCTGATATGAAAAACAATGTAATGTAGTTCTTTTCCTTGCTGAGTTATCTTCAAACAAAATATT
Organism: Morinoia aosen; assembly: GCA_030386875.1. NCBI lineage: Eukaryota > Metazoa > Arthropoda > Malacostraca > Amphipoda > Talitridae > Morinoia > Morinoia aosen. The sequence continues at coordinate 103,473,070 of CM059576.1, read as the reverse complement.
TAAAAAATCTAAAATATCCACATTTATTTAGCCATGTTTTTTTGTTAAATAATTTTTTCAAAACAGCATGGTTTTTGAGTCACATCTCTATTCAGAACAAATTGAATAAGGAAAAAGAAACTATTTTAATGATTGATTGGAAAAATCTTAGAACTTCTTTTCCTGACATATTATTAATCCATTAGTGCCTATGCATAGACTTTTCTACCCTCTATATAAATGTCATAAATTTACTCAAACCTAATTTTAAGGTTTCCTACAAGTCTATGCATGCATTATAGACTTGTGCTAGCTAAGAACGCATTCCAAACGCGTTCTCCAGATGTTTTTTACACAGTCAAACAGTGCATGCAACATAGCCGCTGCACGTTCCAGCACAACTCACTTGTGAGTTATTTTAGGTATTTCTCACAATATGACCAATTTTTGTCTAAGTGTGTATAATCAAAAGAAAGTTAAATGATTAGTTTACAAATCGCAATGCATCTTTACCATAAAAAATTACGAAGTGAAGGGGAAATTTCTATTAAAAGTTTTCACATAGATTTTTCTACGCCCAGGCACTACGGCATGTTAAGTTCAGCAGAATTGCAGCTCGGAATTCTCTGAGCTAGTGTGTATTTAATTACTCCAAGCTATTATGACATGATGTAGACATTTATGTTAATATTTAGGTTTCTGTGTTAGGAAGTGCTTTTATGTCATGGATAGTTATTGAAATACTAACATATTTAGATGTTTAATTGGGCTTTTTTCCACTCAGAATGAATACAGATGAAGTATCAAGTTTTATGGATGAACTACATGTGTGACGATGGCCTTCCTCTAAGATGTTTCAAAGCATATCACACACCTTTATAAGCACTTAGCCTTGCTTTCATTATATGTGATGGTGGTAAACATTCTATTCTGTATGCATCATTAAATCTTCTTTTAGTAATGTCACAGTGCTTTAGTGAATGGAATATTGTTCAACATTGTTGTATCATAAATATCTATCTAGGACAGCTTTTGGATGTTTTTGCTATAAATAAATCCATTAATTTTTCTGTATACTTTAGGCAGATTTTTACCTGGAATACCAGCGAGTAGGTTTTTTGACTTGACAATATCTCACCTTCTATCTATACTAACTTTATTATGAAATTTATAATGTATATCTGGTATAATATCTAAAGAATTTCTGCCAAGTTTTACTGTCCTATTCCTATTTCTCAACTTTTGGCCTTAAGGGAATCATCCAGGCCCCTGCCGCTCCGCTGAGCATTTTTCATGCTTTTGTTGAAAAAGGACCCTTAGGTGGTGGACTATTCAGTCCTAAAATTTTATGGTGCTACGGACAATAGATCTTCTCCAGGGGAGAGTGAGGAGACAAAAATCTTGAATTTTTCACCCCATTTTGACCCCATATAAAAAACAAAACAGGAAATGGATAATTTGAAAATGTACTTTAGTTAGAAATGTTTCAAGAATTCTAAAACTGTCTTTGGTTTTGTTCTAGCAGAAAAACTCAATGACTAGTCCTCTTTGGAAATATTAATACAAATGAACTATAAAACTCAATATGTCCAATTTTTTTCAAAAAACTACGGCTTGAATCAAAAAAATGAATGAATGAAATTGTGTTTTTTTTCATAAGTTACATTATATAGCCAAATTTCATAAGAATCCGACCAAAAATAAAAAGTTTCAGAATTATTATGAAAAAAAAATTCATTTTTTTTTTGGAAATTACAATTCTCAGTTTGCATATGATGTTATGCATGGAGATTATCAAAATAAAAATGCAAACAGCATTCAATTACGTAAATTTTCATTATATTACACTTCAACCAAAATTTTGTTTTATGGCATATATCCAACACCTCTAACTTTCAACATTCAAAAGCCTAAAAGTCTTTGAGTTTTGATGCTAGAACAAAACCAACGACAGTTTTAGAATCCTTGTAACATTTTCTAACACAGTTACATTCTCTTTTCTCCACATTTGAGAAAAAAAATTATATTGCTCAAAACCCATAAATAATTTATTTGTGGTGTAATGCCAAAATATCACTTATCACAAAAAGGTTTTTTCAAATGTTAAAATTTTACAATATAACTTTGTTAGAAATGCTTGAAGGATTCTAAAACTGGCTTTGGTTTGGTTCTAGCATCAAAACTCAATGAATTTTAGTCTTTTGAAATATCCATATAAATTTACCAAAAAACAATTTTCCATAAAACATAAGGCCTAAATCGAAAAAATTACGTAAGTAAAAAAAGCTTACTTTAAAAAAATACATTGATTGGCCAATTTTCAAACGATTTGGACAAAAAAAATTGAAAAATCTGGATGATCCCCTTAAAGGGTCAAAATAAATTAAATGTCACCCTGCTAAGATGCACTTATTTTCAATATCTTCAGAATAATCTTCAGTATCATTTCATCCACTTTTAATGATAAAATTAAACCTGAAAAAAAACACCATTTCCTAAAGTATGCAAGGAATTATTGACAACAGTTTATACACTTCATGAAAATATTCTTTTGTTAATATTAAGAGTGAGAATTTATATTAAATCATTGTAACATTTCACTTATAGAAAAACATGATTACTCCAGTATTCAAAAATTAATATAGTTGAATTTATCATAATTGCAATGAAAATTAAATGTTTTTCCACATATATTGACTTTTTTCATTTTGTATTTCAAACTCATTATATAAGCATTAAATAAAACAGGCTAATGATCAAGTTTTAATAATAAAATAAACTCAAGCTCTCTTTCTAGTTATTAAATTTCAAGGCTTCAAATAATAGCCATTAACAAAGAACTAGTATCAAGAAAATAGCCTCTCCCATCACCAGTGAAGAAATTCACAAATAAAGTCACTACATTTGAGGTTAACTAAAATACAGTATTACTTATGCATACAGAAGATTAAAAAAGCAGCAACTTAAAGTTTATGGGTAAAATCCAGTGGAATATTGAATTTCCTAGCCAAATTACTAAGCTTATACAGTCATACCTCATCTTACAAAATGCATAAAGAACAAAACAGTTACAAAACAGTTATATGTAAAATTTCTATCTCTGAAAATAAGAGAAAATTCATGTTAGAAAATGCATATCTCAAAAATTCAAACAATGCACACTCGGCTTTGCAGCCTCAAGAGTTTCCCCCCATAACGTGAATACACTCGTAGCATCAAGCTTTTTTTTAAATTGGTTCAATAAGAGTAAATAGTAAATGATTTGCATGCTTTATTAATTTTAATGGTTTAATAAACAATTTTCTTTTATTTTGAACACATGTTTCATACAAGATTGGTAAACTTCTAAAAAAAATTAGGGATTTTAGGAGGGAGTATTGGAGGCCTTGAACCAAATCAGGCCTACTACATGTAAAATGCAATGGTACTTATTAAAAATCATGTTACAAAACCACTTCGGGAACAAATTAATTTTGTTAGATGAGATATGACTGTAGAACCAAACTTGAAATAAAATTTATAAAAACAAGACAACAATCAAATGACAAAATGTATGAGCCAAACTCAGCCTTGAAGAAAAAGAGTGATCTAAAAACCAAAGATTACACGTTGTACAAAGATCTGGTCAATTGGAAAGGAATGCTCATCAGTCAATAGATATTTCTGCTAAGGTATTATGGAGAGTTTGATACAATAGAGAACCAGGGCACTAGTTATGCAAGTCTACTACAGAGATGGTCACTGTCTCACTAGTCTCTTCCTCAACTTGGTACTCTTTTACTGCCACTTTCTATGCATTACTTGTAGCTCACTTTCTTCAACAAGGGTAATATATCATAGCATCAAAGATTAGAACTACCCCATTATATCATTCTTTTCAATAAAAAGCCAATGGAACTAGTTTACAACCATAGACCGGCATCAATCAAACAGACATAAATTATTAATTATTTAAAGAAAGAAATTTAGATATAATAAAATCACACTAACAAAACATAAAAGAGAAAAAGAAAATAAATTACATTAATGACATTTAGAGTGAAAATATCTAAAGCTACAGATTGCTCTTCACCCTAGAGCAATTTTCTGATCATTCTTAACCATTATTACATGCATCAATTTCTCAACTGCTCCAGCATCAATACCTGTCAGTCAGCATACAAAAGTTGTGATAATATGGTGAGCTTGCTTTTTTCTATTTGTATTCCTTGCCGACAACATTTTTCATTTTTCAATAATAATGGCATTTAAAGTGTTTCCACCCCACAATGAAAATGCATCATCCATGAATTTGTGTTGCCTCTTGCAATTATATTTACATGTATCATCACATGTAGATTAAGCTGGAACTTGAACTTGAGGGACGACAGTGTTGGAGCCTTTGTAACAACCTAGAATTCCCTCCACAATTTTTACACAGAGAGTTCAGCGCCTGGTACCAGACTCGTCCACTAAACTAGTCAAAATCTACCAATCCTTGTCACAAGATGCCATTGGACTGCATCACTGGGATAACCAGTGTGTCAAAACACTATCCCCAAGCACATTGGGTCATTACTGCCCACTCTACCTGACTGGCTCATTCCAGTCACTGTCTCTTACTCCAGGCACGCACAAGAAACATTTTCATAGCTTCAATGATACTCAAATTACACTCCTGATCCAATCCAGCAAGACAGCTCATCCTGCAATCATCTTCAGCATATCTGGCATACCACTCATTCTCTCCATACTGCTCGAGCACCACATTCATGAAACTTTCTCTCTCCTGCTCATACTTACTACATTCCAGCACAAAATGCTCAATTGTTTCCTCCACTCTACTATTACACTGCCAACATAATCTTTTATTGTTCTCATTCCGCCTCCATGTACATCTTTTCACACTCAATGACTTACATCTCACAGCAAACAAGAGTTGACTTCCAAAACTACCCTCATAGAACATCTCAAACTTAGGTGCTTCTTTTTTCACATACCAGTTGAGTGTAGGCTTCCGCATCATGCTAAGTTTCCACTTATTCAATCCATACTCCTTTGTTTGCCTCTCAATCTCTTTTTTCCACCTCTTGCAGTCCCACTCCTGCCCTCCACCTCCAACATTTATTAAACTCCAGTCATCCACAGGTCTCCCAGTTTTAACATGAATAATCTTCTGCATATTAAGTTTCCTTGCATGCCCCCAACATACTTTCTCCCAATAGCTTACACTCAGATTCCAATCAAAAATTTGCTTTTCCCACCTGCTATCCTGCATTCTTTCAATTCTCACCTTATAATTCAGCACCGCTTTCATCATTCTTTCTGAAAATAGGCTCCACCTCAGGTCACCCTCTAATGGCTTCTGTAGCCGTCCATTTTGGAGCACCCAATGCTAAACGTCCTACCTTATTTTGTATTACATCCAGCTTTTCAAGATCACTTCCATTCCAGGCAAGAGCACTCATACCATATATGACTCTAGGTACAGCAACATACTTCCACATTCCTCTCACACATTCATACTTGTTTGCTCTGTATCTGGCCACACTACTTAACCATCCACTCCACTGCATTGCTTTTGCCACTTTCTCACCCTTAGGTCTAGTGCATCCATCTTCACTTATCATACAACCTATATATTTGTTTTCTTTTGTTCTACCTATTCTGATTTCTCCAATATTCCACAGTCTGTCTCTATCAGTCTCATCACTTTTTATAACAACAACCTTACTTTTGTTGGCACCAAAGTTCATCTTGAAATCTGTACTAACGTCAACATACCCAGTTTCGCCACTTTTGAAATGGAGCATTTTTACACACCCACCATTCAACACCTATTGCACAAAACAACTCACCATTTTCACCATAAAGATCAGAATCTTTAGGGCATTCTGTTAAAAAATTCTCGAACATGCCGCGAACATTACCCTAGACACACAGGGACACATTTTGGCGGGGGGTTCAAATTTGTGGCGAAGCATATAGGCCAGTCATGTTTCGCCATGACCTATTTCGCCACCCATTTGTATATCGCCATTGCAATGGCGAAAAAACAATGGATGCAGTTAACCCATATTGTTTCGCCTGACGAAGTGGTTATCGGTAAATTATATGCTTAGTGATTTGATTTACATGTGTGATGCGAACTACAATAGTACTAATCTACTGAAAAAAGTACAGGTTATTATATATGTGTCAATTTGTATTCATACTATTGGATAAAATAAAAGAAAATGATTGTTTTTTCGTTTTTATTTTTTCCGTGGAGGAATTGCGCATCCGGCAGCAGAGGCGCAACAGTGAATACTTATTAATTAAGCTCATTTTACACTAGCGGTGTGGAGCGACGGTGTGGAGCGATGGTGGACTTGCTATAGCTCCGCTCACGAGAGGACTGAGCGTCAGTGCACACCGACTTGCTTTTACATTGCCGCTCAACACAACGCTCCTTCCCGAGAGACAGAAATCGCCACGCAGGGCTCCCCCTCCTGGGTTTTCCAAACATATCTGTTTTTTTTTCGATTCCTCCTGGGTTGCTAGGTTTAATTTTTGATATATTGCAAAATATGTTTTTTTTAAGTCAGACAATAAATTCATTATTCCCTGAAGTTAATTTAATAACGCAGTTAAGAATTATTGTTTCAACACCGTATACAAATGAATATCTTATTCAAAACCACGCCTATCGAATGGGGTAGAACGTGTTCAATCTGTTTCTCGACCTCCTTAAAAACGCGTAACGAACGAGTCTCTTAAGAACTTACAAGCCCGGCCAAGCCAGGTATAGCCGGCGCTATACTTGTGTTGCTTCTATTTGCTTGGCACGTTGCAATCGCAATGAGATGACGCATATTTTGATCGTAAAACTGGTCGTGCATTCCTTTAAATGAATGTCTAAAAATTAAATATTTTAAGCATCCAAATTTTCATCTTGTTGCCGCACTAGTATTCAAAATGACAAGCCCTCCAAAAACGATGTCTAAAAAAAAGATATACACGCAGTTTTTCAAAAAAGAATGGTTAACGGAAAGAATGAAAAAACTGTCACAGTTGGAAAACCAAGCCGAAATTGGTAAGAGATGTCATCAACAGAGTACACATATCACCAGCGTAATGAAAAGCGCCTTGCACAACTGAAAAGACGACTTAATGATGAAATTTGCGCTGCAGAAGAGAATTAGGAGAGACAGGAATAAAATCAGCATTAAAATCATAGTTTCTACTCACGTATGTTAACTTTTACTTATTTCTCGTTAAAACTACACTACTACGTTTTTTTATTAAAGAATCTCGATTTTTTTTCATGTTCAATCTACGTTTATCTGAATCGTTTATCTGTTTTTCGTTATCTTTCGCATGTTAAAACGTTGAGTTAATATTCATAGTTGAAAGTTAATTACTCGAAGATGTATTAAATTATTAATGTTAAAAGTAACTGATTGGATGTATTTATTCTTCAAGAACTTCTGCGTTTCGCCTCCTTTGCCGAAGAAAATTGGATAAAAATATCTGAATTCACAAATGAATATATACGAATAATTATCAAATAATTTAAGTTAATGAAGGGAGACTGTTCATTGTTCAGATTATTATCACCGGCAGCCCTGGTTTACTGGCAGTGCACACCGCAAATATTTAGCATGCTGAATGTTGCCGCTCCTTACCGTGAGCGTGGCAATAAGGGTCATTTTGCTCTGCTGTGGGCGGAGCTTATTTGGCTAGCGGGATGGAGCGACGGTGTGGAGCGCGAAGACACCGTCAGTGTAAAAGGGCCTTTATGTTACGATGATGCGACTTAGCTGGAATGCGACACGCGCATTCTACGTGGCACCACAACTTTTTGTGTAGATTTAATTAGATCTACAATTGTTTCGTCAGCATTATAAATGTCTTGTGGCCGGCTGCTGAAGTCTCCTTTTTTAGCACTCGAAAATAGTGGCGCAAGTTGTTCACTGTTCCATACAGTGCACGCCCTCGATACAGAGAATCGGGTTTTCTTAATTTGACAGCCTCTGGGTGCCGGCTTTTAAATCCAGTCCACCAAGTCTCACTAGGCCCATCGGGACCAAATTTTTTCCTTGACGTTTTGTCAATACACCAGGCGTAATTAAGAATTTGACTGATGTTAAGTGGGAATGCTCTTTGAGCCATATATTCTGTGTAATTAACTAACTACAAAGAGACTTTTCCTGTTCAGCAGTCAAGTACGTGGCGTTACCTGCCCCTTTGATGTTCTCATAAATTTTATTCTTTAAACGGTCAGAAAGGGTCTTCCGTGGAGCATTGAATTCACGAGCGGCTTTTGTTGTGCTCATCCCATTATTGCGGCACTCATGAAGAGCTTTCAGCATATCTTCTTTGTGCCACTGGCAGTGCTTCTGCCCTCGTCGATGTTCCATGGTGTAGTTAAGTTACCACTTCCGTCAGAACCGTGTCAGTTAGCCTGCCAAAATACATAATATCCCTAATTAATTCAATACATAATTAAATTTTAAATCATATTTAATATACTATATTATTTTTCCAGTGTCTATTATCATATAATAATTTTTTTCTTGCTTCTAACGAACGGCAATGTGTTGAGATAGGTACTGTTCATTTCTCCTGTTCTGGAATCTTTTCATTCTATGTTTCGCCTATCGCGCCTATTTATAATACAGTGTTTCGCCAGAGGCAAAAAACTCTTACTAAAACTTAATTACACCTCTGATTTCACTCTTACCTTGACAGAATAACACCCAAACACACCTGAAACCGTTCAAACACTAAATTTGGCGCGAAAACTATAAAAGACACGAAATATATAGCTTCGCGTGAAAGCGTTCGGTCCTTTTCGTCCATCTATTCCGCGTCGCGTGAAATACGCTTGTTCACGTTATTAGTGGCTTGTAGAAATCACTTTTAAAATCTTTCTTCTACCGCGTTTTGAAAAAGGATAGTGAAACAACTCATTGAAAAAAATGCTATAGTATTTATTTAATATTTTTTTTCTGTCGTAGCATTCAGTTTTATATATAAATAAGCAGCTTAAAAAATTTCTGGCGAAACAGAAGGGCGGCGAAACACGGTATGCGGACGTTATATCCATTCACAATGTAAAGCATCCTTTGCAGTTCATGTCCACATTCACTAACCACAACCACATCATCAGCATACAACAAACAGCTCAGTCTCTCACTACCAACTTTCAGTCCTAAGCCACTCATTCTCAGTCGAACTGCTAATTCTTCTGGGTACAATTCAAACAACAGGGGAGACAGAATACAGCCCTGTCTCACTCTTCTAAACACTCCTCACTTGCCCTGTTTTCAAATTTCCTAACCTATATATAGCGCTTGTGTTCTCATACAGACTTTGTACAATTTTTACTATTTTTCTGCTAAACCCAACTTTTCTCAAAATTTCAAAGAGCCTAACCCAATCCACTCTGTCATAAGCCTTTTCAATATTCAGGAATGCTAAATATACCCTCCTATCATCCTTCCTCATTTGCTTAATTATTTCACTCACTACAAACAGATTATCCTCCCCACATCTATCCTGCCTAATACCATTCTGTTCTTCACCTAGGACTCCTAATTCCTCAACTAAATTTTTCATTCTCTCATTCAAAATACCACAAAAGATCTTACATTCAGTGTCAGCCAGTGCAATTTTTCTGTAATTTTTTAGTTCTTTCATACTCTTATGTCCACCCTTATGCAACAATACTACATTGCAGTAGTTCCAGTCATCCGGTACTCTTTCACTCTTCCATATCTCATCAAATAAACATTTCAACATACTGACTACACTCTCTCCTCCACATTTATAGAACTCATATGGGATCTTATCAGGGCCAGATGATTTTCCATTTTTCACTTTCTTCAAAAAACTTACAATCTCTTCACAAGTGATTTTGTCTTCCATGTGCACAGTTCACGTTCATCAATCAGATAATTTATGGTGTAATCACAAATCACAACAATAAGTTTTCAAGTCTCCGTTGTCCGCTTATTACGATCTTGAGATCTTTCTGCTCTGAAATTTTGAAAAATTGTGTCACAGTTTATTCCCATCGCAACATTTAAAAATACGTCATTTCGGGTAAAAACATTTTCTATGTATCAAGGATAAGCAAGGAAACGTAATAGTATACATGATTTACGGGTATCTGTCGGCACATCGTCAAACTTAATTTAGAAACAGCACAAATAATTCAAATTATTTTAATTAGCAACCAGCTACATAGGTCGACTCCCCTAGTAACGTATTCGGAACTTTTACTGTGATGTTTAGCTAAGACTTTCTTACGTTTGCAACTTACACTCAAGTAGCGAAAAAAGGCTCAACAGTTTAACTTTGTGTTGCTCATTACATACAAACCTGCATTGGCCATGATTACTCATTCACGCTATCAATAATCAATATAATCAAAATTCTCTAATCTTGTAGTTAAACATGAAATCTGTTTTTGTATGAGTTTTATAACAAAATGATGAGCGTAATTGATTGAAATGTAGTGTATATAATCATATAAAAAACAAAAACAAAACCGTTTATTTCCAAGTTGCCACATGAGATACATATGCCAACAAATTGACTTTTAAAAGTTCCTTAATATAAGACGTCCTAAAACAAAAGATCCATACGAGGAGTATTAATTGACAAACCATCCGAGGTGTACAAATAGATGTAGCATTCGCTACGAAGCGTAAAAACTATAAATTTTCCCATTCGTATTTAAATAAAATAATTATCAGCATTAAAAATCTTACTCTAATTTATTATTAATTATTTTCTACTTCTAATTCGTAATCATTGAAGTTTTTGTGTAAATGCATGAGGCAATAAAATAACACTCGACATCTTTCGAGAGAGGACCCCCTGAATGGCAATACTGCGCAGTGGCGTCTCTTTTCATAAACGCACTTACACATTGGCGTCTCTCTCTAGCGGTGTACAGCATTCCTTGTGAGTAAATCTGTGTTTAGAAAATTATCGTGTTCCTTTCTTCGTGTTCAGTGAGTATAAATAGTGACAGTGCTGTTTATTTAGATACGTAGTTATGCGTAGAAGCTGCGATGTAGCATGTTTCATTCAGAGGATATCTCAACATGACTTAGCGTAAACCTTTGCGTGTCACGTTTCATTCTTGTCGAATTATTATTATTATTATTATATTCAACTACGTTCACTTTGCCTTACTACAAAGTTATACATTTTGCAGCTGTCATATTAACTCAAGATCCGTTCACGAATACTGTTGATAGAGCGTCTTTGTCGTCGGCGTCTTTGTTCCCGGTGTCTTTGTTTTCCAAGATGGCGAAGCCCAAGCCGCCGACTCAGGTCAATTTAAATCGTACTTTTCGACGTGAAATAATAATTACAAATGTCTTCTAAGAATTTCGTATAGATCATAAGATTACGAAGAGCATTCATGTCGATGCCTGCTAAAGTTTTAGTTTTTCTTAATTTTTTATACTCCTCAAATCTTGCGTTTAATCGCACCTATTTCAATAAAACACTATCAACATATTAAATCAATTTTTCTTATTCTTGCGGCAGAAATAGATACTAGCATCTGCCAGCGTAGCGCGTACTTCGCACGCACAAAAATACCTCGTAACGCGTACGACGTTATGCCGGCGGTTGATTGCAAATGGCGAAACGTAAAAACCGCCGGGGCATTGTCACCTTGATTTTCATGTTTCATTTTGCGCATATTTTCTTTCTGTGCAAGCAAAACACGTTTAGTGTTTCTTTTTCTCAGTGTAGATATTATTCCTTATTTTTATCAATGATGTTTGTCAGTGCTTTTCAGTATGAAAGTTAGGATGTTTTCCCTGTTATTTCTCGTGTGGTGCCCGGAAAAATTACTGAATACTTAATACAAATTTAGAATTTAATATTAAAAGTAATTTTGTAACTTTAAAAGTCTTTTATTTAAAAGATAAATAAATATTAAAATAGATAAAATCTACACCGTCTCATGAGACGAGTTCAGTGCCACTTTATGGCAACATTCACGCTCTTCAAGCAGGGTTCGCTGTTCAGCAGCCCATTCCTCCGCTAAACTTCATAGTGTAAACAAGTGCTCCGATCAAACTGGTGAGTCGCTGCTTTCGGTTATAACTATTTTGTGTGTTTAAGACCTTTTAGGCAGTGTCATGTACGAATCAAGGTTTTTGTGAAAATAAGAATCTCATTGATGTATCATAGTGTTTAGTATTAAGTAATGTAGTGAGGATGTAAAATTGATAATATCTAACGAACGAGCCGACCGGCTCATAGTGTCAAGCATTGTGTTGCGGCGTCGCAGAGCCATAAGTGTTACGACAACTTCTTCAGTGATACGTTCCCTCGTTCTTTAAATGATGTGTTTAAGTTAGAAATCCCTATGCATAAAGTAATTAGTTTAGCTCGCGAGTGTTCAAGTGTTATTAAAAGAGATGAGTGGAACGAATTAAATTAGATTACCAAGATTAAAATAATTATCTTGTCTACGCCCGTCAGTTCTATTACAATTGCCAATAAATCTATCTCGTATTGTTATTCGAATACGATTAGTAATGCTGACGAGTAAATGCTTGGTTTGTACAGTTATGTATTTTGTTCCTCTGTTAGGCGACTTACATTACTAACGCCTGGTTTTCATGTGTTGTGCAGATCATCAATCGTGCTACCCCCTTTGTCCTTTGGGCTTAGTCTTTTTCTTTTTACCCCTTCGTACTTTACACCTTTTGTCCTTTGTACACATGTACTGCTGATATCATTTATTTTAGAGGACATATTTTCCTTTAACTCGGACTACCCGATTTCGAGATACTCTCTATAATTGTTCAGCTCACTTTAACACGTTAGCAAGGCGTTGAGTCACGCTTTCTAAACGTTGCATCTCGTCGTTTAGAGTTGGTTTCCACGTACTATGAAATAAACACCGTGATTGTCCCAGTCTATTAATGTCCTCAAATAGTACGACTTTCTTTCGATATTCTCGCGGGAAGTACCCACGGAAAATAACAGTACACCCATACTCGTACGGACATAGAGATGTTTTAGAGTACACAAAAAAAGTTATTAATTCTCATCACATGCATTTTAGCTATTTTCTTATATATTCCTTCATGCTTCATAAATCATGTGTTATTCAGTCTCACGAATTTGCTATAATTCCACCAACGAAATTACTGATTATTTGCTCTAAAAAGAATCCCCAGTGGCTCTTAACAAAAGTCTCCTTTCAAATATTTCATGCCTCTATTTCAAGTAGGAGCAGTGGTGGAAGAGTTTCGCCAGTTCCAAATTGATTCTATCCTACTTTTGAGCTTGGAAAAGGAGAGATTTCTTAAGAGCTCGTGTTGAATCTGTAGGATTTTCTCGGAAGAATCTACGTTGTGGGAGTTTATCATACGATGTTGGGAACTGTCAGTGGTGGAATTTTCCTTGATGTCTCCTTGAACTGCTCATCCAGCGTTTGGACTCTTTGCAGGACCTCAACGACATCGCCAAACGCCACCACACAACCAGTTCCCTGGGCCTTTGTAGGGACTCTCATGGGACTACCTTTGCTAAAAATAATTTTGGGCTTTCCTTCCCTTGTTGGGACTTGTCTTTTTAGACTGGCTTTGTCTTAACTGAAGCTGACCTGATTTTGGGCCTGAGTGATCGCATTTACAAATAATTCCCTGGCAAATTCACATGGGTTATTCTTGGAAACTGGCAAGCCTAAGATTACACTCACCTGCTAGCTAAACTACCTGCTTCCATTACGATAACTATTTTGTCCGGCTTGAAATTAAATAAGCCGATACCTTAAGTTGAGACTACTGACGTCACGGTTCTTCTACGTCTTATAAATTGGGCTCCTATAAATTCCAAACACACCCCACACTGTCGACTTCGTCACTAGCCGGAGCCTTCTTGCCTGCATGGACTGCGAACCATCGGCAGCCAAGTTCTTCAGTAACTCAAGACTCGGCGGTCCCTTCCGGCGACTGCAAATAAATCCTAGACAAGCTGAGTTTCCACGCCAATCATTACCCTTTCTCACGGTTCGTGAAATACTTGTCGCTTTACGTTTAGGTTTTGGCTATACCCACTGCCAATCCTAACATAGATAAGCCATACGAGGCATAATAATCGACAAACTATACGAGGTGTGCTAATAGATAAACTATCAGAGGTGTACAAATAGATAGACCATACGAGGCATATTAATAGACATAATATACGAGGCGTACTATAATAGACAAACCATACGTGGTGTGCTAATAGTCTAACAAAGTTCTATACGAGGAATACTAATTGACAAACCATACGAGGTGTACATATAGATAAGCCATACGAGGCATAATAATAGACAAACTATACAAGATGTACTATTAGACAATACTATCATAGGTGTACAGATAGATAGACCATACGAGGCATATTAATAGAAAAAATATACGAGGTGTACTAATAGACAAACCATACGGGGCGTGCTAATAGTTTAACTCTGTCAAGGGTAGTTGAATGAGAAATGAGAAATATTATCTCTTGGATATTTTATATTCCAAGAGATTCCGGTACAGCGCTTCTTGCCTTTTTCCTACTTCGATAATTTCAACTAAGAACTTGGCAGTTTCGAAGAATTCCTTAGTAGTTTTCGAATTATTTATAAAATCATCGAAGTAGGAAAAATACAAAAAACTCTACACCGTACTAGATTGAAACACCACCGTAAATGACAATCAAGTATTGAGAAAAGATAGTCTCGAAATAATTTGTAAAGAACATCGCGCAACACAGCACACACATCTAGAAATGCGTAAACAAACTTACACTCAAAATTGAAATGCATGGCTTGTTCGGCATACAGACATAGAGATAATTTTTGCACGAGTGCTTTATTTCCTATGTCTGTTTATACTTTTTAATTTCTTCTGTTCACAGAAATGCCCTTCGGGGTCGTGATAGATCGATTTATAAATCATTAAGCAAGCGCAATCTATTTGTTTATTTCTGAAATTTGGTGCAGTGTTAACTGATCGCAGAGCTTTAGGTAAAATGTAATGTGTCTTGAGGTTTTGCTTTTTATGCAAAAAGTAGAAATAGAAACCGATATATGTACATGTGCGCATATATGTGTGCGAAACGTGTGCATGATTACATTGATACATAGACATTTATGTTTGCGTGCGCACACATACATACTCACGCACACACCAACACACATGTTCATATATATACGTATTGAAAATGAATATAAGAAAAATGCTAATAGACATGAAAAATAATGTTACTCTTTCAATATTTAAAATGACAGCCCAAGCTCTGATGAATCGTAAGAAATAACCTGAGGAAAGATAAGGAATAGAAAAGGACTTCGAAAAACGTATAAATGGAATGGTTTTTTAATTTCCTAAAGGAAATTTTAAGAAAACTCAAATTACCGCCGAAGAACAACAACAAAAAAAACATATATCTTCAATATATCATATCATATATCATATCTTCTCGATATTCTCTGCAACATCATGAGGACATGGGTACATGGGATAAAATGAAGATACAGTGTAGGCCAGTTACCACTAATGATTGACAAATATCTACAAAATTTTGGCAGAAATGCGCAAACAAACATATACTCAACATCAAAATTTATAGCTTGTACAACATACGGACAGAAAGATAATTTTACCACGATTCATACGCTCAAATTACGATTAATTTCATTAATTGTATTTGTCATTGTCAAGCCGCACAGGGGTTGTCGAGCCTTTTGTGTTAGTTACCCATAATCTTAAGTATTTTCTTCATGTATCCAGCTCTCTGAACGCCGACTTGTCTGTTTCTCTGCGCTGATGTTTCGTCTGTGCATTTACTTTAGTTAGCCCTTAAATATCATTTGTATTACATGTCGATATTTCAATGTTTTTTGTATTACTTAACTAAATACGACTAATATTTTAAATGTAATTTTGAGTGTTGTACCCTGTTATGCGGTAGCTTATGCCTGTACGCACCATTTCTGCAATAGAAAATAAATCACTATCTTTGTTAAAATATATCAGTGTTTGTAATAGGGACTTCAAAGAGATTCAGCATTTAACAAGTCACACCCTGAGGTCAAAAAAGTTTCCTTTCTCCTTATTGACACAGGCTTTGGTCTTATACGACACCTCGCCTAATAAGGGGCTTTAGGAGCCACCACGGAAGGACGAACTATTTCGCATAGTTTGTCGATAGGAAGACGCTGTCGCAGTTCGGCACTAACAGAATTCACTTCTGTTGCCCTAGCGGTCTCACACGGCGCAGACAGTTGCTCGTCTTCCTAACGGTACCACCGTAGTTCGGCACTAACAGAATTTACTTCTGTTGCCCTAGCGGACTTATTACGGCGTAGGTGGTACCCACACACACACACACCTCACCCTAGCGGTACCACCGTAGTTCGGCACAAAACAGAATTTACTTCTGTTGCCCTAGCGGACTGAATACGGCGCAGGTGGTACCCACACTAACCTCACCCTCCACACACAACGGTACCGCCGTAGTTCGGCACTAACAGAATTTACTTCTGTTGCCCTAGCGGACTGATTACGGCGTAGGCGGTACCCACACGAACCTCAGGAAGGGCAGCTGCGAAGAAAAGCTAGCGCCCCGGAAAAGGTAGCTGCACAGAAGATAGCCCTTTTCCACGAACCCTCACGTCGACCGCACGACGGTATCGACATATTCTGGCGCCCGAACAGGGACCCAGAAGCTTTGCGCGACTACCAACGTTGCCTGGGATTTCTGGGTTCTACACAACTACGCGGACACCACACCATTAAAACAAGATGAACCTCGTCGCTCAAGCTCGAGAATACGTCGAAGCCCTTGGCCTCACTCCCACCGATGCGGAGTACAGGGAAGAATTTACCAGCCGCCTGAGGCATTTGGAAGCTGCGGAGCGAGAAGCCGCAGAACGAGCAGCGGAACGGGAAGCTGAACGAGAAGCAGCACAACGAGACCACGAGCTCAGACTCAGACAACTCGATGCTCAAATCGCTCCTCAAAATGCTAGAGTAAAGATACCTCCACCGGCTCCATTCGATCCCACGAAAGAAAGGATGGACGAATTTTTGCAACGCTTCTGCACTCACACCACAGCGATGGGATTTACTGAAGTCGATGCTGTTGTCATGCTTCATAATTTGATCACACCGAAGGAACGTCGACTCATCGATACCCTGCCCGCAGCAGATCGCTTCAAGCTTCCTGAAATCAAATTGCTTCTACTAGATGCTCATAAAGTCACTCCAGCAAAACTACGCGCTAACTACTACGAACTGAAGCCAGAAGACGGCGACAATATGTCACGTTACCTACGGCGACTAGAACAAGCCTTAGACGCTTGGTTAAAAGGATGCAACATCGAAGCCAACTACGAGACTCTTCGTGACTTCCTTATTGTTGACCGAGCTTATTCAAGCTTGCCGCCGTTCCTCGCTACTCAATTGCGTGACAGGGGTGGTAACACAGTCGCAAGCCTAGGAGAGCAGGGTGATAGCTTCTTGCAAGCAAGACCTCACACATCGCTCCATCAGCTTTGTAAGGGTCGCACACTGACAACGACAACGAATGCGGGCCCTCTAGCACTCAAAGCACCAACAGCACCAGAGCGACGCTCGACATTTTCTGTCCGAGCCCCTAGCACCCCAGCAAGATCAACCAACTCCAGCAACAACTCTCGAGGAACGCCACCAACAACTTCTAGCACTCGTGATGTTCCCACCAGCTCAAGATCGATCAACACTCCGCAGCGCGAGGAACAACGAGGACCTTACACTGGATATTACTGCACTTTCCATGGCCCCAACCGATCACATTCCAGTGATGAGTGCCGCCAGTTACAGAGGAGGCAAGGTGATAGCCACAGTAGTGGAGCAGCCCATGCAAGCCCTCCTATCTCCAGTACTTCAGCTCGAGTAAACCATCTAACAACGCATGAAGAAGCAGATGAATACGACGATATTCCCCCAGTCGCATGCAATCACATTGCCTCAAACAAACTGATCGAATTGGGACAACTGAAAACATGCTCCGGCACTGTGAACCAACAACCCGTCCAAGTACTACTCGATGGAGGAGCAACAGCGGTCTTCGTCAAGAAGGCTCTCGTCCCAGCTGACGCCATTTTGAAGAAAGAAATTACCGTTCGGCTGGCCAACAATCATTCCTTCGAAGCGCCTCTTGCCCGGGTCACTCTCGTTTGCCCCTACTACCATGGACAGGTGACAGCCGTAGCCATGGAAGAACTCTCCCATGATGTCATCCTCGGCCGAGTTCCCGGAACCACCTCCTTCGAAGAACAGATGATCGACCATGAAGAGCAACCAGTTGCTGCAGAAGTCTCTCATGTTGTCACAAGGGCAGCAGCAAAATCGAGCGAAAATCCCCCTGCCGCACCAAGCACTGTCGATATGTTGCAGCACAACAAAGAAGATTTCAAGAAATTACAACGGGAGTGCAAAACATTGCAGTTTTTATTCAAGAAAGTTGACACTGGTAAAGAAGAAACGCACAAGGATGGCAGAGTCATTACCTATGAACTCCACGACGGCATTCTGCACCGGAAAACGTTACGAGACGGTCAGGAAACTCATCAACTTGTAGCACCTGCAAGCGTGCGCCCACAAATCTTGGAAATGGCTCACGACAATCCACTTGCTGGCCATTATTCCCAAAAGAAGACTCAGGCTCGACTAGAACGAGATTTTTATTGGCCGTCCCCAGCAAAAGATGTGGTCCAATACTGTCACTCCTGTCACACCTGCCAGACGCACGCTCCATCTCGACCAAGAAAAGCACCTATCTCAACCCCACCGATCACCACTCCATTCTCCGCGCTCAGTGTTGATTTAGTAGGCCCATTACAACCAGCTTCGGCACGTGGCCACCGATACATTCTCACCGTGGTGGACCAAGAAACTCGGTACGCAGACGCAGCCCCGCTCAGACATATAGATGCAGAAACGGTCGCCCAGGAGCTACTCGAAATCTGCAGCAGAGTTGGTTTCCCTCATACGCTAACGAGCGACAACGGCACTCAGTTCACAGCCGCAACCTTCGAAGCTTTCCTGAAACTCGTCGGTATCCAGCACCGATTGACGCCATTGTACCATGCCCAATCGAACGGCATAGTCGAACGCTTTAATGGCACGCTCAAAGTCATGTTGCGGAAGTTAGCCGTAGAACAACCGCGAGATTGGGACCTGTATCTGCCTTCCCTCCTTTTTGCTTATCGAGACGCTCCTCAGGCCTCAACCGGGTATTCGCCTTTCGAACTCATCTACGGCCATCGCGTCCGTGGACCTTTAACCGTGCTCAAGGAATGCTGGACAGATGGAAGCTTGCAAGACGACACGAGCACTGCTCAGTATTTAATGGAAATGAAGCACCGATTAAAAGAAACATGCAAAATCGCTCGCGAGAATCTCAACAGGAGCCAAGAGAAAAGCGCCAAGTTCTTCAACAGACGTACCAAGATGCGAACTCTAAAGCAAGGAGATAAAGTCCTCGTATTTCTGCACGATTCTCGAAAGAAGCTACTTATGACTTGGAAAGGTCCCTATACAGTGAAATCACGCCTGGGAACCTATACATATACATTGGACGTGGATGGAAACAACAAAGTCTATCACATCAACCTCCTTCGCCAGTACCACGACCGGGAGCAGCAAAGTTCTGCCTCACCAAGCGAGAAACATCACGAGGAGGACGACGAGAGAGTAGAGGAAGCATTTGCAGCGGTTGGCCTCGCCCTAGAACCTACCTGCGAAGAAGAAGAACTCGACCGGAAAGAACCAGAGATACCGTCACCCGTCGGAGAAACCATTGAAGACTGTCTCGTCTCCTCTACGTTGACTACAACACAACGCTCAGAACTTCAGGAACTACTTGAAGAATATCGCGATCTTTTCACAGATACTCCCGGAAGAACCAGCACGGCAGTTCATGAAATAAAATTGAAGGATCCTTCCAGTTTTCGACTTCAACATTCGTATCCACTTCCCTTAGCGCTGGAGCCTGAACTGCGGTCAAGTTTAGAGAAGTGGATGAAGATGGGAATCGTGACGCCATCCGCATCACCTTACTATTCACCGCTCCTTGCCGTCCGGAAGAAAGACGGAACCCACCGATTTTGTCTGGACTGCAGGCACCTCAACAGCCAGACAGTATTCGATGCCGAGCCGATAGCAGACACCACTGCTATTTTCACCAATTTAGCTGGCAAAACAATCTTCAGCAAAATGGATCTGACCAGTGGATATTGGCAGGTACCTCTACACCCTGAGTCCCGCCAATACACCGCCTTCAAAACTAGGTCTGGCCTCTATGAATTCAACGTCATGCCTTTCGGCCTAGCAAATGCTCCAGCCACTTTTTCCCGCCTTATACGTCAAGTCGCTGCAGGACTGCAAGATACTGAGGTCTACATGGACGACATCTTAATCGCCTCGACAACCTGGGAAGATCATTGCACAGCATTAGCTAAACTGTTCGAAGCTCTCTCTCGACATGGCCTTAAAGCGAAGCCGTCCAAATGCGAATTCGGATTTGACAGCCTCCAGTATTTGGGTCATCAACTGAGCAGTAATCAGATCCAGCCTCTGGAGAACCGAGTCGAAGCCTTGAAATCGGCTCCACTCCCAAAAACAAAACGGGAGCTCCGAAGTTTTCTCGGTACAGTTGGGTACTACCAACAGTACATTCCTAACTACTCTCAACTGACATCTAAACTCCATGATTTCCTAAAGAAGAACTCCCCAGAACAAATACCTTGGACCGATACAACAGAAGATCTCTTCGAAAGTTTGAAGACAGCGTTAGTCAAGAGACCGGTCTTACAGTTACCAGGCCCCAGATGTCCTTTCATTCTGAGGACAGATGCCTCCCAAACTGGACTTGGAGCAGCTCTCCTCCAGCCAAGCAAACGAGACTTCCGTCGCTACGCACCCGTAGCATATGCTTCACGTCGACTGAGAGGAGCAGAAATAAACTATTCCACCATTGAAAAAAAAGCGTTAAGCATCTACTGGGCTCTACAGAAGCTTGAGGTCTACCTGTATGGACGAGAATTTGTGTTACAAACCGACCATCGACCGCTCCTTTATTTGCAACAGGCAGACAAGTTGAACCCCCGATTGAAACGCTGGGCTTTGTATTTCAGCCTTTTCAGGTTCCGAGCAGAAAACCTTCCGGGAGTCGACAACCACCTTGCAGATTTCCTGTCTCGGCTATCGTAGCAGAGACACCCTCCCCCGGGCGTGTCAAGCCGCACAGGGGTTGTCGAGCCTTTTGTGTTAGTTACCCATAATCTTAAGTATTTTCTTCATGTATCCAGCTCTCTGAACGCCGACTTGTCTGTTTCTCTGCGCTGATGTTTTGTCTGTGCATTTACTTTAGTTAGCCCTTAAATATCATTTGTATTACATGTCGATATTTCAATGTTTCTTGTATTACTTAACTAAATACGACTAATATTTTAAATGTAATTTTGAGTGTTGTACCCTGTTATGCGGTAGCTTATGCCTGTACGCACCATTTTTGCAAAAGAAAATAAATCACTATCTTTGTTAAAATATATCAGTGTTTGTAATAGGGACTTCAAAGAGATTCAGCATTAAACAAGTCACACCCTGAGGTCAAAAGAGTTTCCTTTCTCCTTATTGACACAGGCTTTAGTCTTATACGACACCTCGCCTAATAAGGGGCTTAAGGAGCCACCTCGGAAGGACGAACTATTTCGCATAGTTTGTCGATAGGAAGACGCTGTCGCAGTTCGGCACTAACAGAATTCACTTCTGTTGCCCTAGCGGTCTCACACGGCGCAGACAGTTGCTCGTCTTCCTAACGGTACCACCGTAGTTCGGCACTAACAGAATTTACTTCTGTTGCCCTAGCGGACTTATTACGGCGTAGGTGGTACCCACACACACACACACCTCACCCTAGCGGTACCACCGTAGTTCGGCACATAACAGAATTTACTTCTGTTGCCCTAGCGGACTGAATACGGCGCAGGTGGTACCCACACTAACCTCACCCTCCACACACAACGGTACCGCCGTAGTTTGGCACTAACAGAATTTACTTCTGTTGCCCTAGCGGACTGATTACGGCGTAGGCGGTACCCACACGAACCTCAGGAAGGGCAGCTGCGAAGAAAAGCTAGCGCCCCGGAAAAGGTAGCTGCACAGAAGATAGCCCTTTTCCACGAACCCTCACGTCGACCGCACGACGGTATCGACAGTCATTAATCCGATTCAAAGAGACGTCCTTTGGGGAAGTGGGAGATCTATTTTTGAATCATTTCGCTGGTGCAATAAAATTTATTAACCGGATGGTTTTTGTGTAAAGAAATGAAATATAAACATGTATATCTATTTATGTAGATATATATATACCTACATACATACACACACATATTAATATATGTTCTTATTGAGAATGAAATATAAGAAAAAAATACAAATATAAAATAAGAGGATAGAAACCACCTACCATCTATTACACCGATAATGACAGTTGAGCTCATTGTAATCCTAAGAAATTCTTCGAAAAAAAAATCACTAAAAGGAAAAGAAGACTTTGGAAAACGTAAAATGAACTGGTTTTTAGTTTCTTCATAGATATTTTTAAGAAAACTCAGGTTACAGTCAAGAAACAACACAACTCTTCAGCATTATACAGACATGTGTACATGGGATAAAATGGAGTAACATTGTAGCCGGATATCACATCTGAGTGGAGAATATTTACAAAATTTGGCACATATAGGTAGATTAAGCAATGGTCCAAAGTGATAATTTTGATAACAGAAATTAACAGTTTTTTCGATTTTAAAGTTTAGTGCTGGTGTGCACTGAAAGCACGGAAAAATATTAAAAGACTAAATGAAAATGCTTAAATTAACCCCTCCCCCCAGGCTCAGCCGAAATCGATTGAAAACATCTTCGAGAATGATTTTGAAATAACGAGACAACGTTAGCCAAAATTTAATTCATTATAAACTTTGCACAACCCTCACATCTATAAACCTGTATATTGGTGTACACACAAAATGTATTTCAGAGTATGTTTTCCATACAGATGTTAAATATTAATACAGAAAAGAAAAAATAACAAAAATAAAGATGAGGAAATACTCCTAATTATGGAAAACACGTTCATTCTGCTGTATTGAACTCCCGGCTGGGGTGCTCATTATTGTCGACAGAAATAGTTAAGATGAATGCACGAATGGCTTAGCAAACGTAAAATGAAATAGTTTCTAATTTTTTAACAGAAATTTCAGGAAAATTAAAATTTCTGGTAGATGGGAAATTCACACCGAAATGCTGCAGGTCTATAGAGATGCAAAATGACGTGACACATTTACTCTAAATTCTTTTACAGTTTTAGAGTTTTTGATATGCTGGGGAAGCTTGTTCCACAAAAAAGCTCCAGAAACTGAGAGAGCTTTTTGTCCCACGTTAGATGAACGGTAACTGACTAAAACATCATTCCTCCGATTTGGTTTTTTGTTTGGGATATTAGATGGAAAAAATTTTACCACCTCTGCATTACTTTGGGGGAGGTACAGAGAGGAGAACACTCGTCGAGCTTTTTGGATCATGAATCTGTTCGGTATTGGGATCCAGTCGAGTTTTCTTAAAAGAGGGGTGACATGATCGTATTTATTGAAATTTCCTTTGCACACCACTTTGGCGGCGAAGTTTAGACATTTTTGCAACTCTTCCTGACGATATTGAGGTAAATTTCCCCATACAAGACTGCAGTAGTCCAGGCGCGATAAAACTAAAGACTGAATCACTAATAATCTAGATTTTTCGTCAAGTGTGCTCTTAATGCGATAAAAGAACATTAAGGTTCCGTTTATTTTGTTGCACATTGTTTCGACGTGTGAATTGAAAGTCATTTTTTGTCAAACCAAACACCCAGATTTTTTACCGTCTCTACTGGTTCAATTGTATCGTCTCCAAATGTTAGCTTGAATGGTGGTAAATTTTTAGTCGCATTCTGTGATCCAAAAATAATGCATTGCATTTTACTTGCGTTAAGTTTAAGGCCATTATGGTCATACCACAATTTCAGATTTCTCAGAAGGTTTTCAGCGTTGGCTTGTGTTTCTTTTAAATCTGCTGTTAAGCTTGTCATGGCAATTTGTACGTCATCAGCATACATTGAGATTTTTGTGTTTGCCGGCATGGTAGGGAAATCATTGATGAAAATTGAAAATAAGAGCGGGCCGATGATTGAACCTTGAGGAACACCAAAATTGTTTGGTATGAATGATGACATTTTGTTATTCAAGCACACTGCATGAGAGCGGTTTAGTAGTTAGCTTTCAAACCATTGAATGTCAATTCTGAGGTTTGAAATTTTTTGTAGAAGTTTCTTATGCTCAACACTGTCGAAAGCTTTGGAGAGATCAAGCAATAGTAAGAGAGTTAATTTTTTTTTGGTCAATATCATTGTAAATTTTTTCTGTTATGTTTAACAGGGCGTCCTGAGTACTGGTATTCCTTCTGTAAGCATATTGATTGCGATGCAGTAGATGTGACTCGTCTATGTAAGACGAGAGCTGGTTTGTTATTACTTTTTCTAATATTTTGGACATAACAGGCAGGAGACTGATTGGTCTGTAGTTTGACGCTATGTCGATATCACCAGATTTATGTAATGGCTTAATAATGGATAATTTCCATTGGTCGGGAAACTTGTTTGTGGCTATAGATGTATTTATTATCAAGCGAATAAGGGGTGCTGTGACAGGGAAGCTGTCTTTTATATGTTGGAGGCTTATGCCATCATGTCCAGTCGCTTTGGTATTCTTTAGTGAGTATAAGATTTTTCGTATCTCTATGACGCTAACCGGCTTTGGTCTCCATTTGTTTCTACTATTTGGGGATGATACATCGCTCGGATTTGCTCCTGTAGATGTGTCTGAAACTGTCCTGGATACTTCATTGAAAACATCTTCGCTAACTTTTGAGAAGAAAGTATTAAAGTCATTAGCCATTTTTGAGGGGTTGTCAAAAGTGCTTTTGCACTCCGAGTTTTTACACTGAGCAACTTCTCTAATGATTTCCCAAGTTCTTTTTGGGTTTTGTTTTGCCGCCAAGAGTTCTTTGTGGAAGTAGTCCCGTTTTGCTTCCTTAACTTTTCTTCGTAGGATCTTCTCATGATCTTTATATAATTTTCGACGCGTACTGTCTGATTTATTTAGTTTGTACTCACGCTGCAAATTTCTTTTAGCTCTGCTCAACTGTTTTATCTCATCTGTTATCCATTTAGAAATTCTTGGCTTAACTTTCTTCGTAGTGAAAGGTGCGCATTCGTTAAGAGCTGATACGAAATTTTCGTTGAAAAGTGAAACTTGTAAATTGACATCATCGGTGTTTTCCATGCCTTGAAATTCACGCCATCTGTCTAATAGCTTTTCTTGAAATATTTCAGGGGAGTAGTGGTTTTTCATGCGATATGAAATGTAACTAGATTTCTGTTTATCTTTTGCAATATTTATTTGGCATTCTACCGAATGGTGATCAGAAAAGGACGGTAAGATTTCTGTGCTGAGTACTGCTTGGGGATTGTTTGTAATTGCTAGGTCAAGAAGAGTTTTGGAAGCGTTGGTAATTCGCATTGGTTCTTGGACCATTTGAGAAAGATTAAGTCTGTGCAGCATCTTGCTTAGCTTATCGTTTTTATTTGTCAGATCTACTTTAAAATCTCCGAAAACATAGAAAGATTTTTTGGCTGCAGAGATTAATTTAAACGTATTTTCAAAGAAATCTACTGTTGGACGTAGAGATGCTGACGGATGTCTGTAAAGACTACCGATAATGAAAGACTTGTGTTTGTTTACCTGAACATTGAGCCAAACCATTTCTATGTCTTCGCATTTTTCTTTTATCGGAAATAGGGATGTAGAGTAGACATCTTTGATGAAAATGCATGAACCGCTACCTCTACTACTCTTGACTCCGTCATAACGGTACAATGTGTACCCGGCAATGCTGAGATATGAGCTTTCGACTCGTGAATCGAACCATGTTTCAGATACGCATAAAATATCGATATCGTTAGTGATCAACATTACTCGTACGTCATCCATTTTACCATTAAGACTGCGAGCATTTATGTGTAATATTTTGATATTATTTATCTAAATAGGCAGATCTTTAGTGGAGTTATTGCATTTTTTTTGGTCTTGCAGGGCATTTGGTATTCGTCTCTAGGTCTTTATTGCCGCGTTTGTGATTTCAGCTTCAAATTCAATTTGATCACTGTTATTTAGTCACAAGATGGGGGAGGGAGCAACACGATTTTCATCACGCATTTTCAAGAGGGCGCTATAGTGGTCCTGTTTCCGGTGTATGTTTACCGGAGGACAGTTTATCAGAGCATTTGATGTAGGGGAGATTGTCGTCTTCCAAATCCCATTGTCTCTTTCATCAAATACGTGAATTGGTGTTCTCGTCACATTAGAAAGTATTTGGGGTATGAGGCCTCCAACTGCGTGATCGAAGACTTTTCTATCGATGTATTTATCGATGAGTTGTTCCAAACTGCCACTGTTCTTGTCAACGAATTTTGCATACTGGTCCTTGTTTTGGAGCTCTCAGTTTTGATGGCTATTTTCAGAGATGTATAATCCCATTTCGATATTTGTTGTGAAGCAAGCTGCGTCGTTACGGCGTGGAGGAGACAGTGTCCGTCACCTACAGTGTAAGCAGGCTCCATTTTGAGCGATCGTTTCAAGTCGTCCAGTGTGTCTGCAACGCGTGCGCAAATTTGATTTACTGTTGGTTTTGCGGTTGCAGTATCGGTTTGGTCGTTCAACGGAGGCCTGGCAGAGGCAACAGATTTTTTTTGAATAATTTGATTTTTTTTGGAATAGTTCTGAATATCGTTATTAGCTTGACTTTCCTCGGTTCCTGCGTACTCACTGGAAAGTTGAGAATTGGTTGAAAAGGAGGGCATGTCGCAATCACTATTTGTGTCTGTTGCAAGTAACGCAAATTTATTTTTCGTACTGACATTATATTTGTCTGAGATCGAGTCAGGGAAAGGCTCAGGCTTATTCATGTTCCTCATGTTGTGGGTGGGTGAGTTACTCAGAGCTCTGCTTGATGACGCAATCAATTTTGAAGGATTTGGTGTACCATGTGCAGCGATGTGCATAGGCTTATATTCTTTTCCAAAGTTTAAAGTGAGACTATTTGTCTCTTTCCGTGAAGTTTTCGATTCATTGGAATGATCTACAATTCCATTTATTGCTTGACATTTATTGAAATGAGGACAATATGGCAAGGTGATTCGCAATGTTGATTTCATTGCAAGTTGTCCAAGAAAACAGAAGTTTTCTGTCTGGGTGCGAGGCCATTGAATGTTATTGAGGGCGTCACCATTTTCATTATCTGGGTAAGTTTGAAACTGAATCAAGTTCAAGCCCAGGTTTTTGCAGAAATTCATCGCTTTGTTGAATTCTTTCGCACTGCAAGCATTGGCAAAATAAATACTAGAAAGTGCGTACTTCCTTACAATTTGTTGTTTGATTCGAGCAAGGTCTGAGGGAGAGTGGCAGAGACCATCAAAACTTAGTATATAATTTTTGAATCTAGGCATGTAATTTATAGCATGGAGAAGGTCGTCGAAGCGCCCAGATGGAACAGTTTTGATCCAGCACGAGCGATCGATGTCCTTCCTTCTGATCGTGCTTAGGATATTGTCACCTAGCAGCAGAGTATCGTAAGGTTCTCGACAATTGGAGTCGACTTCACAAGAGATACTAGCAGGTACCGCAGTTGCAAGGTCATGAGAACTTATATGTGAATTTAAAGCAAAAAGTTGCTCGGTTAAGTTCTGAATGTTTGATACTGTAGAGAAAATCGACGACGGGCTAGGAGGCTCACGTTGTCTTAGGGATTTATTGAAAAACGCTGCTGTTAGAGACAAATTGTGAATCATTTCATGAATTTTTTGAGAGCTTGTGATTTGAAGCGGGTGCAAGTAGCCATTTAAAGAAGTAACAGTGTTTTTTCTATTGCTCTGTACTGGAAATTTCATTTTGTTCTCACAGCTTGCGCTCTGTGGTAATTTAGTGCCAGTATCGGTTTGTGCGCGAATATTATCGAACATATAATCTGGAGAATGAGGAGAGTCTACCACGCTTGAAATGTCCTTATTAATAACAACTATTCTGTCTTGTACCACTGATGAGGATGGCGTTTGTGTCCCCGTCGCTGGCGGACAGTTTGGAGCGTTGTTGTTGACGCAGAGCTGGGGAGCTGGCCCGCTGTTATGCTTGTTCAGATGAGGAGCAGCAGTTGGTTGTGGTGCTGCGGCTGAGACTTCACTGCTTCGAACCTTCAAATGATTGCTGGAGGTTTGTCAGATATGTTTTCCCTCGTCCGGCGATATTGGTTGCATAGTCTTCACTGACGTTGCTTCGGAAGGTGACACACATTCTCTGACGGAGTTACTGGCAGCGGTTAGCAAGTCTCCTGTCTTTTGAGCATTAGAATCTTGTGAGTGAGAGGATGTAGGTTTCCTACTTGCAGGCACTTTGCTTCGTAAGGTCGTATTTTTGCCCCTGAAAGAACCATTTTTTCGGGATGTTGTGTAGGGCAACATTTGTGCAGAGAACGGCACTTTCCGGCCTGCGAGGCGAGTCTCGTAGTGATGCATTGTGCGTTATATTTGCATAGCTATGACTGAATTATGAGAAGGAAGTAGTTTTTGTATATGTATCGCTGATACTGATTTGCTAAATTACTGAACACAAGTTTTGTAAGCTAGTAAATAACGGGTTATTTCGAACACTTTTTTGAACACCAGATAATTCACGTGACTCCATTTGTTTTCGTTACCTATGACCGTTAAAAAGAAAAATCCTTTACAGCCAGAATGGTGCCCGTACTGAATAACTCAACCTACTGACCCCCACTCACGCTCGGCCGACTAGCGCCACTTGAAGTAACAAACAACAAAACAACAACATCGGCATCTTTGGGATGCTTTATTTCCAATCAAGCCTGATACATATGATCTTAGCATTGGTTTTTCAAATGTCTTATAACTAACACTACATATAGGACACCATGACGGTTCCCCCGTAAAACCATTACCCATTTCCGACACCTGGGTTGAGTGGGGTATTGTGCTTGAGCTTTCCCTTATACCCAACGGGGAAAATCGCCGCACCAGCGCTGGGATACGAACCCTCGTCTCCAACGTACAAGGCCGATCCCATAACCACTGTGCCACCGCGAGCACTTTTGAAGAACAGGAATATTCGCGCACATTGAACTTCCCTCTCTCCTTGCACTCTAGGAATTTGATAGCACTTAAATAATGCTTTATTCTACATAAGTAGTCGCTGGTGGCATCATTGGAAACGGAGTCGCCTATGTAAGGCATGGAAATCTTAAGTTACTCACACCGCTCTTCTTACCTGCTCCTTGACCACAAGACTACCAGGCAGTAGATGGGCATTGGGGAAACGTTGTATTTCTTAATGTATAATTTCGTACCACGTGTGAAAATAAGAATTGATAATCCAGAACACGTCCAATGAAAAGGCCTCTTTGAATTACTCGCTTTGGTTGATCTGAGAATCATCAGTTTAGTTTACAGGAAATGCTTGCGCAAAATAGAAAATCAACCTCTCAAAGTTTGTGTTCACGATCTCTTCCATTGCTAGGAAGAGATCAAAATTTACTTGGACAAGCCTGGAAAAGAAGTATTTTAGAGGATCAGTTTATGAACCTCCTTAGCTACGACAATGAGGTTTTCAAAAAAGAGGAGGGAAGAATTTAGTGAGAAATTAAAAAACGGGGAATCTGTGCACACACTGTGCGCATAGAAATGGCGAGATGAAAGATGCTTTTCAAACAAATTAACCGTCGGAAAAGTAATGGGTCCTGACATCAAAAGACAGCCATGAACTGAACAGATGGTCAGTAATTAAACTGTACAAGAACTCCTATTCAAACAGAGCCAATCTCAGATTAAGCACCTGAATTCACAACTCCAAGAGGGCGTTTACTGCCGTAGATACAGTATTCGAATCCCTTGAGTTGGTATAGTGTCTTAATGGGCAGTGTGTACTGCATGTGCTGTGTTAACGGCAATTGTGGTATAGTTGTTAACTAACAATTATCCCCACCATGATGATTAAATGATGCAATTTTGAATGGGAGTAAGAAGAATACGAAAAAATAAAGGCGTGCTATCAGTAACTAACCACAGGTTTCTGCTCTGAAAATCAAGACTTTCAACTCAAAAAAATTCGACTCGCACGATTTTTTTTAAATAGCTTTCTAAACTTAGCAAAGACCACTACTCTCGCTCGTCTGTTACTCGACCAGTGATGTATCCTTCGTTTTTCATAAAAGTCAAATTTGGCGCACTAGAATCAGGTTAAATTAATTGTTTTCTTTTTGACACTTTACATTAGTCATTTAGTGCTAACGTTGACGCAGAGAAAAAAATCACCAAATGTAATATCATGATATTGAATGATATGATCGAAAGATTCTGTAGTTATCGAAGTTCAAATTTAAAAAAAGATTATGAACCTATGATTTGTTTTAAATATTTGTCATTCATAACAAATCGTGCAAATTTCTAAACAAATTACATTCACGACAACGGAAACAATGCTCTCAATAACTATTTTTTATGGTTGAGGGATTCGATCATGAGAAAGCTGCGTAGTACAAAAAGCAACATTAATTTCGCTTCCTATGTATGTTTTAGGTTTTGTACAGAAATAAGCGTGGTTAAATTGCTGATTTGGGAATGAGAAAAAATTATCACCTAATAACTTAAGTTTCTCATATTGGACAATAATGGACGTTTCTAGTTACACAGTTTCAAACTGTATCTCGCATATGTCTACCTTCACAATCCACACACTGCTGCAGACGTTTTCTGAAATTCTCATAGTCTCCTTCAAGCATGTTCTCTGGTATTCTTGCAATTTCAGCCTCAATATTATTCTGTAGGTGTTCCAGGATGCTGGGACAATGGCAAAACTCCTTCGACTTCAAGTAATCCCAAAGAAAAAACTTACATCGGGGTAATCAGGCATCATCATGAACTTTTTAGACAACCCAGTGAAGTTTCCTGGAAGGTTTACCTCTCGGATAGGGATCTCAACTGCCTCGAACTCTCGGACGTAGCCCAATGCGATTTTTTTTTGGGGGTAACCTAAAGTTGAAGAAGTATCCGGAACACTCCGTCTGTGGTGTTATCTGCCACTAGTTACTGCGTCTGTGATGTTGTTATCTGCCACTAGTTACTGCGACTGCAGGTGCTGTTGTCTGCCACTAGTTACTGCATCTGCAGGTGTTGTTGTCTGCCACTAGTTACTGCGCCTGCAGGTGTTGTTGTCTGCCACTAGTTACAGCGTCTGCAGGTGTTGTTGTCTGCCACTAGTTACTGCGTCTGTAAGTGTTGTTGTCTGCCAGTAGTTACTGCGTTTGTAGGTGTTATTGTCTGCCACTAGTTACTCCGTCTGTAGGTAATGTTGTCTGCCACTAGTTAGTGCGTCTGCAGGTGTTGTTGTCTGCCACTAGTTACTGCACTTGCAGGTGTTGTTGTCTGCCACTCGTTACTCCGTCTGCAGGTGTTGTCTGCCACTAATTACTGCGTCTGCAGGTGATGTTGTCTGCTACTAGTTACAGCGTCTGCAGGTGTTGTCTGCTACTAGTTGCTGCGTCTGCATATGTTGTCTGCCACTAGTTACTGCCTCTGCAGGTGTTGTCTACCACTAGCCCCTGAGTCTGCAGGTGTCTGCCACTAGTTACTGCGTCTGCAGATGTGTTCACAGCAATGTCCCCACCACCATCAGCTAATGTCTCATTATCTACGGCTAAACGATGCAATTTTGTATATTCAGGCAGTAAGCTGCTTAGCAAAAATAGCGGCGTGCTTACAAAAAACTGACCTCAGGTTTGTGCTTGGAAGTTAATTATCTCTCAGATGGTTTAACGGCACTCAACCGTGCGGATCTTTATGCACGAACTATTCTGAATGTGGCAATTACTGGCACCATTTGTCTCATTCAAGATGAACACGATATGCCCCGTTAGCGGCTGTAAAAATTTTTAGAATAAATTGCACTTGAAGTAAATACCGATAAAGCTATTTTGAAAACCGAGAAATCCAGCCTGATTATTGTGATCTCATTTAACAGACTAAAATTTTTATCTGAAACTGTTTTGTTATATCTCAGAACTGAAATTTTAAACAGTAAAATGTTGCAAAAATATGTATTAGGTGGAATTGATACGCGTTTTTTTGTAAGCAGTTGATATTCACATGACAATGGACAGAAAATTGGTGAAATTTTGAAGGCTAACTAATTTATTTTTCAATTTTCTTATTTCACTGCACAAAAACATGCTCACTTCCATTGTTGATGCTATATCGCTTCTTATGATAGCATATATGCAAAAATCAACACATTTAATTTTCTTTCTTATTATTACGTTGTGGTATTAGATGTTATGGTGCTGGTGTACGTCCAGGGATGTAGCACAGTACCCACACCAGCAACAAAATTTCAATGTATATACTGACAAAAAACGTTAGAGAACTGATTTATACAGCACCAAAGACATAGGAAGGGAAAACAATGCAAATAGCATCAACAATGAGAGGTGGCATGTTGTCCTACGGAACATTTCTCTCGTGGTCGAATGACTCTACAAGAAAATGAATTAGTTACCGTTTTACTCAAAGTTAATCACTACAATATGAAAAGAAATTTGCTAAATTTTTAAATGAATTTATAGGAGGGGGATTTATATATTATATATATATCGACCAGCAGGTATAGGAGAGGGATTTATATATTATATATATATATCGACAGGCAGTTATATGAGAGGGATTTATATACTATATATATCGACGGGCAGTTATAGGAGAGGGATTTGGTTAAAGTTCAAGTAGAAATGAAGACCGGTGAAGAATTCTATAAATATTTTGTTAAATAATTTAATTTCTATGGATAAACTGTGTTAATAATGGAATAATTGATTTTATTTATGATTAATGTATTAAATAAATATTTTTATTTATGAATAATAATTACATTACTGCACCCACCACCCAATATTAAATCAATCTGTGGACAATATTGGCTGAGCCTATTTCCTTTCCCAGATCGATATTTTTATCTCCAATAAAGAATAAGAGAATATTATCCAGCACTGGACGCGGGAGCCAAGACCCGAAAGTAAACTATTCTAGAACGCGCACTTCGCAGGCATATCCTGACAGTACTTAGCTTAAGAATATGGAATGTCATTTTTCATGAATCATACCAGAATCAGATTTTTCGAGGCTTCTATAACTTACTTATAAAAATTACACAAGGTTAAATCTTCGACTTCGTTTAAGAATATGGAATGTTATTTTCTATGAATTCTATAATCAGGAAAACCACGACCGAACTTTTCCATCATCAGTATCAGCAGAAAAATACAGACATTGAGGGGACAATATCGGAGAGGAGCTCCTGCTGTGAAGAAATCTGCGACATCATGCATTGGAACTGAATGAATTTATGCACCCAACATTTGGGGTCGTGACATACTGACGTGGTTGGTAAAGATGACATCACTTCAGTCCCCGCTACTCGCCCGATCTCGTACCGGAACAGTGAATGAACTCTACCTACTTAGAACACCAAACTGGGCACTGGTTCATTCACATTAGTACTCGATTCCCATATTTAATTAATTTTATTTATAAGGATAACATTTTTTTCATTTTTTAGAGTTGAACCGAAATTTTCTTTTTACAGCACAAATTTACTGAGCACTTGAAGTATCTAATATATTATAGCCATAAATGAAATACAAATAATTGACATCAATATATCAAGGAGTTGTAAATAAATTCCAGGAATTTCGAAACGAAGAAAGCACCACTTATTGAAATCAAATTCAATAAAGTTTGCACAAACTATAAAAATAGAACAAGTCAGTTCAATAAAACGTTTCGGAGACCAGCTCCATCTTTAGTCAACAGTCTGCAGAGTTGAAAATAAAGAAAATATCAGTCTGTTTTACAGAATACATGGGCACAATAACATCAAAAAGTTAATTAGTAATTTAGCGTTCTACCTCTACGAGCGGCAACAGCCCCATCACCTAACGCAGCGATGTGCACAGCCCCCGCTGTACCCGGCAGCCCTCACCACAGCCCCCGCTGTACCCGGCAGCCATCACCACAGCCCCCGCTGTACCCGGCAGCCCTCACCACAGCCCCCGCTGTACCCGGCAGCCTTCACCACAGCCCCCGCTGTACCCGGCAGCCCTCACCACAGCCCCTGCTGTACCCGGCAGCCCTCACCACAGCCCCCGCTGTACCCGGCAGCCCTCACCACAGCCCCCGCTGTACCCGGAAGCCCTCACCACAGAGCCGCTACGTGGTCGTGCGTACAGCCGGGGCAGAAGTGATGTCATTTTAATCATCAATGTCAACACCCCAATATGCGGGTCTAGAAATTTCCTCCGCTTCAGTGCATCATTTTGCCGACTTCTTCACAGCCGAAACTTCGTGCTTGTGATGAGTTATTATGAAATAGGTAAGCTCCGAGTATTGTCTCCGTCTTGCGTCCAGTATTGGATGGGCAATTTTTAAGTATTGGCTCCTGCGTCCAGTATTGGATGGACAATTACTTAGTATTTGCTCCTACGTCCAGTATTGAATGGTCAATAACTGAGTATTTGCTCCAACGTCCAGTATTGGAGTTGCAATTTCTAAGTATTGGCTCCTGCATCCAGTTTTGGAAGGGCAATTACTGTGTATTGGCTCCTACGTCAAGTATTGGATGGGCAATTATTAAGTATTGGCTCCTGCACCCAATGGTGGATGGGCAATTACTAAGTATTGGCTCCTGCGTCCAGTATTGAATGGGTAATTACTGATTATTGGCTCTAGCTTCTGGTATTAGGAAGCCTATTACAAAGTATTGATTCTTGCGTTAAGTATTTGATGAGCAATTGCTGAATATTGGGTAGGCAATTACTGACCATTTGCCAATATTCGATAATGTTCTGTTATTTTGTATTTGAGATAAAAATATCTATCTGATATTGGAAATAAGTTCAGACAATATTGGCCACAGACTAATATAGTATTGGATGCTGATTAGGAGATGGATTGGGTCCTGCGTTTATTAATTTAATTGTTATTATAAATTAATGAAACCTAATTGATATAAACATTATCAATAAATAATGATTATTTAATGTATATTATGTAAATAATAATAATTAATATATATATACAATATCATGCGTGACTGCTGCATACAGACTTGTGTTGGTAGTACCAAACTTCAGCAATTCATTAGACACCGCCAACATTCAGGAATTTCCCACAGAACTGGTCACGTGCTTTCCTCTCCTTCGCATTCGGCGATTCGAGATCATTGGCAGTAATTCAATCATCCTTTGAAAATAAAGAAATTCTCCACTGTACGGAGTAGTACCGTCGCTGTTTCATAAGCATGTTTTAATAAGCCATTAATTTACCTGTTCTAACAAGCCAGTAATTTAGGACACCGTGCAAAGTCCAATAATGATATTTAATACATCGACCATGTGTGTTGCAGGGACGGCGTTGAACTCAATTATTTCAGTTGACCACGTCCGTCCAACGTTTTTTATGACTATAAAAAATATTTTTACGGTGACTAATTAATTATTACATAACATCGGCAGTGTGGGAATTGATTGATCAATTCTCTGAAAGAAAATGGAGACGTATACAATATAATTTAAGGTAATACGACCTTGTTTGCCAATGGAATATTATTTGTTTGAGTACACAGCTGTCAAAATAGACGGGATTCGACATTTATCTTCAATAAAGCTTCCAGATGTGGATGACACCAAATATTTATGTTCTTATTGTACCTGTGATTAAAATATTCTTTAACAAGTGCCCTTGTGAAGCTCGTATCACAGATACGATCATTAAGCACCCTTTAAGAGCGAGAAAGAGAGACGGACCAACCAATTTAATGTGTTCACTGAGATTATTATTGTAACAACATACGAGAAATTACACGCAAAATTATTTGAACATATCCAATTTAATCAAAAACTTAAGGAGTCACCTAGCGTTTCGTTATATAGTAATTGATGAGAAGTGAACTATCGATATTCCCTCCCGAAAGTTGACTACTCCGATAATATTTAAATCAACCAAAGGAGACTATCACCACATTTGTAACGTAATGTAACATGAATGCCTGCAATGAACGCAACTTTGTGTGTAAACATATAACTTTTGGTAAATTTATGCAAACGCCGTCTGAGAGATGCACACATGCGACTAAGTGAAAGTCACTCAGTTTTCCAACACCACCGCTGTAACCTTTCTTCTACTTCACCGCCAAGTTTGCATGCATAATTTTAAACGAATTTTGCGATTTAATAAATCATGCTGTAACAAAATGGTCATTTCACAATAGTTAAGAAAGTTGGATTTTCATTCATGAGAAAATTGAGTGGTTTTAATGTACTTATACTAATGTGTTATACTTTTTTTAATTGTCACTTGCAACAAAGTTTGGTCAGTTAACTTCTAAAAACCTACGAGAGCAACTCTACTATTCATCAGAGTGAGTGAGTTGGCTGTGTGTTCATCTGTGTTGTTATTGAATGGAATAAAGCTTTCATGTTGACTTGTGTTCCGTTGTTATGAATGTTGATGTCTTGACTGTTTTGTTGCTGTTGTTGTAGTTCTTGTTGTTGATGTAACTTTTTTTATTTCTATTGTAATGCATTGTTGTTTTTCCTTTAGCCGTTGTTTCATATCATTGCGTAAGTAACGATTTAACAATTACTATCATCAGTAGCAATGTACACAAATTAGCCCCAAAATTCCTCCCTTATAGTTGCCCTAGCCAACAACATAATATTTTGTATCGCATTATAGGTCGTCCTGAGACCGGTGCACCTAAACAGGAGGTTGGTGATCCTGAGACGGGAAATTGGGCGTAGCGGATGTCCTAAACATGGGTTCATGTATTACAATGACACCAAAAATACAATGATAATAACACCAATCATGATAGAGCGAAGTGACGGGCGATGAGAGGAGAACCTAAGTTAAACGATATCATTACAATACGCATTTCAAATTTTCAAAGTTATCCTTCGAAAAATTTACACTGTGTGAGTCGAGTATGCCTAATTTTAGTGTCACAAAACTTAAATTTATTCGAATAGAAAACTAATTTATGATGATAAGTAATGATTAAATTCATTGATATCATCATTCTTTGAGTCGGATGATTAGCCATAATAGGTTTCTCAAATTGAACTACGTCAAATTTGGACGATGATATTTTGACCACGGAAAATCAGGTTTAATACAGATTGAAAGCACCCGACACATATTAATTTTGTAAGCCGATGTCGGCTAATCAACAACCAGTTCACACGCGCTACAGCGAGGGGGGAGTGTGGCGTGTGTGTTGGTGTGTCGTGGACTGGTGGTGTTGTTGTCTGCCACTAGTTACTGCGTCTGCAGGTGTTGTTGTCTGCCACTAGTTACTGCGTCTGCGGGTGTTGTTGTCTGCCACTAGTTACTGCGTATGCAGGTGTTGTTGTCTGCCACTAGTTACTGCGTCTGCGGGTGTTGTTGTCTGCCACTAGTTACTGCGTCTGCAGGTGTTGTTGTCTGCCACTAGTTACTGCGTCTGCAGGTGTTGTTGTCTGCCACTAGTTACTGCGTATGCAGGTGTTGTTGTCTGCCACTAGTTACTGCGTATGCAGGTGGTGTTGTCTGCCACTAGTTACTGCGTCTGCAGGTGTTGTTGTCTGCCACTAGTTACTGCGTCTGCAGGTGTTGTTGTCTGCCACTAGTTACTGCGTATGCAGGTGGTGTTGTCTGCCACTAGTTACTGCATCTGCGGGTGTTGTTGTCTGCCACTAGTTACTGCGTCTGCAGGTGTTGTTGTCTGCCACTAGTTACTGCGTCTGCAGGTGTTGTTGTCTGCCACTAGTTACTGCGTATGCAGGTGGTGTTGTCTGCCACTAGTTACTGCATCTGCAGGTGTTGTTGTTTGCCACTAGTTACTGCGTCTGCAGGTGTTGTTGTCTGCCACTAGTTACTGCGTCTGCAGGTGTTGTTGTTTGCCACTAGTTACTGCGTCTGCGGGTGTTGTTGTCTGCCACTAGTTAATGCGTCTGCAGGTGTTGTTGTCTGCCACTAGTTACTGCGTATGCAGGTGGTGTTGTCTGCCACTAGTTACTGCGTCTGCAGGTGTTGTTGTCTGCCACTAGTTACTGCGTATGCAGGTGGTGTTGTCTGCCACTAGTTACTGCGTCTACAGGTGTTGTTGTCTGCCACTAGTTACTGCGTCTGCAGGTGTTGTTGTCTGCCACTAGTGACTGCGTGTGCAGGTGTTGTTGTCTGCCACTAGTTACTGCGTCTGCAGGTGTTGTTGTCTGCCACTAGTTACTGCGTCTGCAGGTGTTGTTGTCTGCCACTAGTTACTGCGTCTGCAGGTGTTGTTGTCTGCCACTAGTTACTGCGTCTGCAGGTGTTGTTGTCTGCCACTAGTTACTGCGTCTGCAGGTGTTGTTGTCTGCCACTAGTTACTGCGTCTGCAGGTGTTGTCTGCCACTAGTTACTGCGTCTGCAGGTGTTGTCTGCTACTAGTTACTGCGTCTGCAGGTGTTGTCTGCCACTAGTTACTGCGTCTGCAGATGTGTTCACAGCAATGTCCCCACCACCATCAGCTAATGTCTCATTACCTACGGCTAAACGATGCAATTTTGTATATTAAGGCAGTAAGCTGCTGAGTAAAAATGGCGGCGTGCTTACAAAAACTGACCTCAGGTGTGTGCTTGGAAGTCAATTATCTCAGATGACATAACGTAACTCAACTCTTGAATATATATAATCAATACTGAGCAATTCAGAATGTAATAAAACTACATAACCATATGTGACGTACAGAATGTCGATAGCATGATGCGCCGCGAGCGGCTGTGGAAGTGTTTTATACTGTTTTAATACATTTGGATACCCGATATTTGAACAACGCGAATGCTCGAAGCCAGTCGTGTTGCCGTATATGCATTTGAGAAGTGAAAATATTAACCTGACATTGTATTGTAATATCGTTTATTCTGAAATTTTTAACTTTGGGAAGGTAAGAGAATTGGCTTCCAACAAATAAATAAGCATATTCTGTTACGTTCACACACAATTAGTTAAATCATTTAAACATTTTTGAAGGTTAACTAATTTATTTTTATGATTAGTCATCAGAATTGAATGGAAGGATTTTTTACGTTATTTTTCAATTCCACGGAACAACAACATGCTACTTTTACAATTGATACTACACCGCTTCTCACATTTACATAAATGTGAATATCAACATGTTACCGTTTTGTTCATATTGTTACGTTGTGGTATTTGTTGTTATGGTGCTTGTGTAGGTGCAGGGTTGTAGCTCCGTACCTACACCAGCACCAAAATTTCAATGTATATATTGACAAAAAACGTTAGAGAACTGATTTACACAGTAAAAAACATAGGAACTGATAATAATGCAAATAGCATCAACAATGATTCGATGTCTTGTACATGTAAAATGTTATGTTTTCAAACCACAAGGTTCAGTATCTTTATTGCTTTCATAAATTAACGAGCTCTATTTAAACTAAATAAACCAGCCACAGGATGCATTTTATGTCTTTCCTCTCCGTTTTTGTGCAAGCATCAAACTAGACCGTCATGGTACCTATGTATGTTTATCAATTGCAGACATTCTGCACCATATTTAAAAAAAGGTGATTTTTTTTCTAATATGAAACCCTTATGGGACATTCATATTTTATTTCGTAATCACGTTCAAAAATGCTCTTGTTGGGCTAGTGTAGGGCAAATTATCATATCATCTCTTACGCTCTAGAGTATATTATAACAACCGCACCTGGGCCTCACGTATTTCTGGAAATATTCTGTACTTGGGAACAGTTGTAGAACAATCGTTTCCATGTTTCTGACCCACGTTGACTGATTTTTGCTGCGATTCTTAGTTTGGAAATTTCATAAAATTCATACCGCGATAAAAAATATTTTCTCCGAGTCCCTCGATTGGAATGCTAGTTTATACTGACTAGTTTACGCTGATATTTGCGCACATGCTTACTTGTGTATATGTGTACGTGTGCACGCTATGTGTACGTAGATGAGTGTATGTGTCTCTACGTAATACTTCATTTCACTTCATTATTGTAAAGCATTTATAAACATATATATATATATACATATATATTTGTTGCGCGATCACCAGCATATGACAAATAAGAGGCTTATCAACCAATGATCTTTTCGTTACAATATTCCATTAAACATCGTTACAATATTTCATTAGAAATTGTAAGCAGCAACACATACTGAAAGAGGTGTCGCGAACTTCCTTTGCTCATTATCCTATATTTCAGTACATTGCACAGCATTTTTGTAGAACGCATATGTATTGTGATTGTCTCGGTGCATAGATATGTGTTTGTGTATGTGTGCGTGTTAGGTGTATGTATGTGCGTAGGTATGTATAGGTGCATGTATATATGTATATATTTACAGGTACATATGCACATATGTGTATACTAAACTAACAACAAGCATTTTAACTAGAGATACCGGTCTTTTTTACTTTCACTTTCAACATGTAACAATACCTGACTCGTCATCTCTTTATTATTGTAAAGCATTCACTTGAAAAACTATATTTTTTTTGTGTGATCATCCATTTATACTTAAATAAAATGCTTATCAACTAATGACCGTTATGCTGCTAATTTTTAATTGGAAATTCTAAACATGTAATTTTCGTGGTTCTCATGCTTATATATATATTTTTTCATGCATCCCTGAATTGACATTTTTAAACATCTGCCGAAACAAGCAATTCTAATATTATTTCCTGGCGTCAAAAATTTCAAAGTTTTATGTCATGTACATGTAAACTGTCAAAAGTGTTCTCACCCCACAGTGGAAATGCTTCGTCCATGTAATTGTTTTGCCTCTTATAACTATAATTACATGTATCATCAAATGTAGATTAAGCGACATTATGAGTACATGTGTCAATCATTTCTTTTCGACTATTGGCATGGGTATTACAATACTCATGTGTGTGCATCACCTAAGTGTATCAACTTAAAGATATTTTAAAAAACAATGATGGTACTATCTTTTTGCACCATCTTTAATGGAAGTAAACTATTTTTCTTTTTCTTTTCTTTTCTTGTCTTTTCAGTGGGAGGCGGCATGTTGCCATACGGAACACATCTCTCATGATCGAACAACTCTACCAGAAAATAGATTAGTTACCAATTCATTTCAGAATGAATCACAACACTTGAAAATAAATTTTCCCAATTAGAAATGAATGAATAACATCGAAAACAAATTATGAATGCATTCTCTTCTTGTGGAATTTGAACTCACTTTTATCATTCAATCTTACGATTTTACATTTGATAAAATTAGTTTGAGCGTCAACTGTTACGAAATTTAGATGTCTTCGTCTACTGGCTTAGTGTGATATAAACCATTTTTGGGAGTTAGGTTAGACTCGCACGAACGATGTCAGCATTACCTGTTGAGCATTAGCCCTATGAGAGGAGTGGTCTCTGCTAGGCTTAAAGGAGCTTTTAAAAAGATATTCGTTTGAGTTAGAGTAATTTGGGTTAAGAAACTTGACTTTCTGAACACAAATCTGTGGTCAGTTACTGCCAGCACGCCGAAATTTTCCTATACAGCTTACTCTATGAATATACAAAATTGCATCGTTTAGCCGTAGGCAATGAGACAAATTAGCTGATTATGAAAATACTAGTTAACTATGATACAATTGCCGTGAACACTCCTGCAGACGCAGTAACTAGTGGCAGACAACAACACCTGCAGCACAGTAACTAGTGACAAACACCCACCGGTCCAGGACGCACCACCAAGAAGAAACGCTCTTACCTGGCTAGAGCACATGAGAGTAGCCGATATCTGCTCACCAAAATTATTGACATCACACATAATTATAGATATCTGACAAGCGGGTCATCTGAATTTGGTCATTCGAAATTGACATCATCAAAATGATGAGTGCTGTCCGACGTTGTGTTACACCAGCACCGTACCTACACCAGCACCGTACCTACACCAGCACCGTACCTACACCAGCAACGTACCTACCCCAGCACCAATATTGTAATGTATACCACGACAAAGAAAAGGGTAAAGTACTGACCTATACAATACCAGAAACATAAGAAGCTAAAGTAATGCCGATAGCATCGGCAATGAGAGCTAGCATGTTGTACTACGCAGCTTTCCTCCCGAGATTGAATAAAAAATAAAATAGTTTCCGAAAAAATTTTTTTTTCACTGGGAATAATTTTCAAAAAGTTTGTTTTCTTCAAATTTATTACAATATATTTCGATTCAATAAATGAAGGATGTTAAACAATCGCAAAGTTAAAACATCATTAATTACAGAATCATTTCGTCATATCACTCGTACACACGATAATGCATTTGCGAAGTTTGTGTGGACGTCATCAAGTTTATGGTCGGTAGTAAACATCTGCTTAGTTACCGGTGAATAACTATTTTTGAGGGTCATTACTGACTCAGAAAGATCGAAGGGTACATTATTTTCTGAGTTATAGGCAGTTGGGTGTAGTGATCTTCGCTAGGTTTACGGGAGCTATAAAAATGATTAACTAATGTCTTTGACTATTTTTAGTTGCCAAACTTGACTCCCTAAACACAAACCTGTCGTCAGTTTGTGCCAGCACACTTTATTTCCCTATGCAGCTTACTGCCTGAATATACAAAATGTCATCGTTTAACCGTAGGTATTCGGACTTATTAGCCGTCATTAAATGGAATCAACACCTACCCGCCCACCTCACCCCACCTAACGCACAGCAGCAGAGTTGCTACACGCGGCAACGACCCCTACATTTGACGTAAGAAATGAGATCTGAAGGTTTAGTCGTAGCCACGAGCGGCTACAAAGCTAATTTATTTAGGCATTAAATCTTAAGCCATGATTCTAACAGATGTACTTCATCTTCCATAGTGTTGTGATTATATGGTTAATATTTCTTAGAATATGCAAATAAATGAAGTGTTTTATCCCATTGATATGGAAGTATTTTAATGCTTCTTTAATTAAGCTGGTTATTTACCTTTCAATGCACAATTTTGCATAAAATGAAACAATGATGATCCATTGATGGATATTTTTTCACACGAGCGCAATGTAATATGAGCCATGCCGTATTAAAATTTATGTACATATGCAAATTTATTTGTAATTTTCTTATAAGACTATGGCTAAATAATGCGCTGAATATGAACTGAAGTAAACCTCGATATTTTATTGATATCTAATTATTTCTATGAAGCTATGAACTCTGGCAGGTGGTTATTGAAGGCATCCCGAGTGTTCTGGGTGTGCATCCACATTTACTGAGTATCAATTTTTTCAATATATGTGTTGTGGATTTACCACAAATTTTAGCAATCAGAATCTTTTGAGTAACTTACAAATAAAAAAATACTATTGGTTGAATCTTTAACTTAGCTTAAGAATATGGAATGACATTTTCTATAATTACATAACTAGGATACCACGACCGAACTTTTCCATCATCAGTATTGGCAGGAAAATACAGACATTGAGGGGACAATATCGTAGAGAAGTTCCTGCTGTGAAGAAATCTGCGACATCATGCATAGGAACTGAGGGAATTTATGCACCCAACATTTGGGGTCGTGACATACTGGCGTGGATGGGAGAGATGACATTACTTCAGTCCCCACTACTCGCCCGATCTCGCACCGGCCGACTGAGGGAACTCAAATCTCTATAATCAGCTTTGAGACCAAGCGTTTAGAATCAAGGGATTTTACCGCTCATAGCG
The DNA here is from genome assembly GCA_030386875.1 of Morinoia aosen. Taxonomy (NCBI): domain Eukaryota; kingdom Metazoa; phylum Arthropoda; class Malacostraca; order Amphipoda; family Talitridae; genus Morinoia; species Morinoia aosen. Next base: position 103,429,100 of record CM059576.1, on the reverse strand, counting down.
GCGCAAAATTACCAATGATATGATCATTAAATAACCACAAGTTGGTGATGGGAGATATTTAAGCTTCCGGCACAAATTTTCTGAAGGCTCACACTGCTTGATACATTTTAGCCATAACTAAACTATAAATCATTCATATCATTATTTCGGATTGGGAAAAATATAAGGAATTCCAATGTTTTGGAAGAATTTACGTATCCTGGAAGAAATAATTAAATATTCTGATAAATCATTTAACTTGTGCGAATGAATGAGTTTGTGAATATATTAACTATTAATATTTTCAGTATGTATATTAAATAATTATTATTTATAGCTAATGTTTGTTTCAATTAGGTTTCATTAATAATTATCAATGGTAATTAAATTTATAAACGAAGCAGCCAATCCATCCCCTAATCAGCATCCAATACTAAATTTGTCAGAGGCCAATATTGTCTGAACTTATTTCGAATATCAGATCGATATTTTTATCTCAAATACAAAATAACGGAATAGTGTCGAATATTGTCAAATGGTCTGTAATTATCTACCCAATACTAGACATAGGAGCCAATACTCAGTAATTTCCCATTCAATACCGGACGCAGGAGCCAATACTCAGAAATTGTTTTTCCAATACTTAACGTAGGAACCAATACTCAGTAATTTTCCATTCAATACCGGATGCAGGAGACAATACTCATAAATTGCCTATCTAAAACTGAACGTAGGAGCCAATACTCAGTAATTTTGCATTCAATACTGGAAGCAGGAGCCGAGATTCATAAATTGCCTTCCCAATACTGAACGTAGGAGCCAATACTCAGTAATTTTCCATTCAATACCGGACGCAGCAGCCAATACATAGTAAATGCCCTTCCAATACCAGACGGAGGAGCGAATACACAGTAATTTACCATCCAATACCGGATGCAGGAGCCAATACTCAGTAGTTGCTCATCCAATACTGGACGCAGGAGCCAATACTCAGTAATAGCCCATCCAATACTAGACGCAGGAACCAATACTCAGTAATAGCCCATCCAAAACTGAACGCAGGAAAGATCCAATACTCGGAGTTTAAGTATTTCATAAGAACTCATCGCAAGCACGAAGTTTCGGCTGGGAAGAAGTCTGTGAAATGAGGCTCTGGAGCGGAGGAAATTTTTCGACCCGCACTTTGGGGTGTTGACATGGATGATAAAGATGACATCACTTCTGCCCCAGCTGTACGCACGACCACGTAGCGGCCCTGTGGTGAGGGCTGCCGGGTACAGCGGGGGCTGTGGTGAGGGCTGCCGCGTACAGCGGGGCTGTGGTGAGTGTAGGGGCGAACCTGCCGGCCTCCCGCTCTTCTTCCTGGTGACGTCGGATGACATAGATTAGTCCTCTATTTTAGGCCGCGGCCAGACAAACAGCAGTGGAGCAGAACAGAGCAGAGCAGACACCGCGCGGAGTTTTATGTTAGTGGTATTCCTATTAGGGTGGCCAGACAAGTAGCACAGAGCAGAGCAGGGCAGCGCTGTCTGAAGCAAGCAGTAGCAGCGTTTTATCTCGGGTGATAAAACACTGCTCGGGAGCAGTGTTGCCAATCTAGCGGTTTTCCCGCTAGATCTAACGGTTTTATGATGCATCTAGCGGTATGAAAGTGGCATCTAGCGGCTAGCGGGAAATCTAGCGTATTTTTTTAGTTTCTAGCTTTTTTCTAGCGGTATTTTTATTGAAGATTTTATTTTTTATATAAAATGTATTTGTGTTATAAACCACGTAGAGCTTTCACATTCAGTTTGGCTGAGCGCGCTAGTTCAATTCAGATTTTATCTCGTTTGATACGCGTTCAATGTTGAGTAACTGCTCGGTGCTAGTGCTAGCCGGCACCGCATTAGTCACGCTACCACGCCGGCCACGGGCAAGCGCTCGAGTGTCGATACGTTGTGTTGCCTGTTCGTAACAAAGACGCGGACAAATATGTTAAATAAGTGAATAGTGATTTGTCAAAGGCACACTGTAGCCTGTGGAAAATAAATTTAAATACCAAATATAGTGACCTAATTAGCCACAGTAAAACTAAGAAACATGTTAATAAGAGTGGTGCTCCAGGGACTGATATATCTCGCTTCATTATCCAGAAATGTAATGGAACTACAGCACTAGAATCCAATCTTGCATTGATTTAATTTACCATTCCGTCATAGTAGATTGTGATCATCTGACAGATATGTCGAAGTCCACAATCAATGGCTGTAAGGTAAAGTCCCAATTAAAGATGCGCAAAATAAGATGCTCAGAGATTATCAAAAAACGTTTAAAGTCCTTATCAGAATGTTATGCTAGCTGATGTTGGTCAGGGCAAGTACAGTCTACTCCTAGAAGAGTCAAATGACATACTAATTAATAAAATGCTTTGTATTATTAAGTTCTTTCAACTTATCTAAATCTTGTTAAATTTAAAACTTGTAATGCACAGTCTAATGTGGGTTCACTAAAATGGAATGTTGAGAAGTAAAATTTAAAGGAAAAGTAAAAGTAATTGGTAAACTTGTAGCAATAGACACTGACAATGCCAGTGTCATGGTTGGTGTATCAAAAGCTGAAAAAAGAAGTTCTTTCTCTGATACAATTTAGATGTGTGTGTCATTCATAGTAACTTGCTGTCTCTCATGCAGCATCTGAATTTCTACCTCGAAATTTGGAATTTCTTTTATCTGAAACATACAAGTTGTTTTCTGTGTCACCATCAAAATAAATATCCTACCAAAAACTGTGAGTGAAAAATCTTGATGAAAATTCTCATATTAAAATACCAGCAAACGGTCAGAAAAGGTGGCTCTCGATCGAAAGCGCAGGTCGTAAAATTATCGCGCATTAGATTGAGTTGAAATCGCATTTCCAATAAACGAAATCAAAGGAGAAATACTCCGTGGTGTATTTATTTTCTTATCAAATTAGTAGCTCTGCTTATCAAATACCAAGAAGTGTTCTTCAAAAAATTTGAACTTCAGAAGCATATCCAAGTTCAACCGACCAAACCCCGAGCTTCAGTATTGACTTGGAACCTGAACCTGATGAATGAAAACGGTTTAAGGGTCCTAAATCATTCAATATATAATACCAATGGTATGCTCAGGTAAAACAATGTTTATTAGCTTAGTTCTTCTTAAGAAAATGTCAAAAGTTCGTTAGCGGGAATTTTAGCGGAATGTAATATATATCTGGCACTTTCTAGCGTTTTTTAAAGAAGTTTCTGGCGGTTTTTAGTCCACTGGAGTTGGCAACACTGGAACTTCTGCAGTTTTACAGCCAGTGTCGTCCTGAAGATTTGTTCCTTCGTCGGTGTTCGTTCGTGTTTCTGAGAAATCAGTTAGGCTGGTGTTGGGTGTAAAATGTTAATTCAATTCTTCTTGAACTACTACAAAACAACCCTTCACAATAGGTCAAATCGCGAAGAGAAGTTATTCCCAAATGATTAGAAAAGAATGGTTGCAAATGAAACAATTTGACAAGTGGTAACGGGAGGTACCAGGAGGTAGTACGTACGTTTATTTTTTATATTGTTGATATTAAATAATTGAAAAATGAAGTTTACTAACAAAATATGTTGAAACGGAACGCGTTACATTTGTGCCTTCTGAAAGTGACCACTTACTCAATTCATGGAACAAAAATCTAATGTTGTTGCAAATATTGAAGAAAAGCTTGCACGCTATTCCTGTTGTCATGCGTCCATTAACACATGTGTAAGATTGCGAAGCATATCGTGTAAGATTGCGAAGTCGTTTCAAGGGTAAGAATGCACACAAGCAAATACAATGCAGTGATAAAGAATTTTCTAGGGGCACACATTAAAGACAATTGGTTACTGATGTCGGAGACAAAAATTTAGTTTGCTGCTGGATGAGAAAAATAATAAATCTATCCATGAAATGTAACGTATTATTATTATTTATTTTAGTGAAAGCAAAAAATAACTACACCTTCTTAAGTCTGGGCTAGCAAAATGAACATAACCAACCTTATTAATTGCCTTAGGTACTTACAATGCCAGTGTTATGGTAGGAGTGAACAAAGGTGTGTTTAAGAAGTTGGAAAAAGAACTTCCATCATTGACTCTTGTGAGATGTGTCTGTCATTCACTGCAATTAGCAATATCCCACGCCTCACCTGAGGTTCTGCCTGGAAATTGGGAATTTCCCATTGCAGAAACATATAAATCGTTAGCCTACTCCTATACTAGACAGGCTGCTTAATGTCAGCTTTAAAAAGCTATCAGTGACAATCCAACCCCACTTTAAAGGGTCAATTACTGTAATAAATATTAATAAATATTTTTAGCTCCTTTTTTAGCACCAACCAAAACATTTTTAGCTCTTTTTAGCACCTTTTCCTGTGAAGTCTGGTACTTTTCTGCCGAAATGATTTGGCAACACTGGACCGTCACTCGCTAGTCGCTGCCGCTCCACATCGGCGGTGTGCTTATGGAAACGGTGGAGTGCAGTCGCGCGTGCTTTTGCTCTTCGGTCGTATTATCTTCGCCGCGGTTCGGTACTTGTGTAAGGCCGGCAAGTGCCTTGCTTTTGTTCCTCTGGGTGAACGAGGAAGGTGAAACAGCTGCACCAGCTGTTTTTGCGGTTGCTGTCGGTGTCGGCACCGGGCAACGTTATTAAGGTAAGCCAACAGTTAGCTTCAAAAATAGTTTTGTCGTTTTCACTAATTTCGAGTGAATGTAACAGTATATGCTAACTTATTCGATGGAAACAAACTTTTCACCCTCCCAAAGTTTAGAATTCCAGAATAATCGATATTACAGAAAAATGTCAGCTTATTATTCTGACTTCTCAAATGAGTATTCGGCAAATAGACTGGGTTCGAGCATTCGCGTTAGGGAAAACAGGTTAGAAACAATTATATCTTACCTTTGAAAATTTTCATAGCTGCTCGCGGCGCCTGAGACGTTGACACTGTGCGACATATATGGTTGTGTGATAATTTAATTAATCTGAATTGCGCAGTATCCAGAAGAACATCTGCAAAGGTTGAGTTATGTTATGTCATCTGAGATAACTGACTTCCAAACACAAACCAGAGGCCAGTTTTTGTAAGCACGCCGCCATTTATACTACGCAGCTTTACTGCCTGATAATACAAAATTGCATCGTTTAGCAGTAGGTAATGAGTCATTAGCTGATGGTGGTGAGGACATTGCTGTGAACACATCTGCAGACGCAGTAACTAGTGGCATACAATACCTATAGACGCAGTAACTAGTGACAAACAAAACCTGCAAACGCAGTAACTACTGGCAGACAACACCTGCAGACAAAGTAACTAGTAGCAGACAATACCTACAGACGCAGTAACTAGTGGCAGACAACAACACCTAAAGACGCCTGGCTGGTCCGTCTCTTTTTCACGCTCTTAAAGGATGTTTAATGACAGTATCTTTTACGTACATTTGATTTCACCCACAACTGGAAACTTTATTTAACTGGAAACTTTATTTAAAAAAAATGTGTTGAATCCCGTCTATTTTGATAGCTATGTGCTCTGGTGAATAATATTCCGTTGGAAAGCACATTCGTATTACCTAAAATTATATTGTATACGTCTCCATTTTCTTTTACAGCATTGATCAATCAATTCCCACACTGCCGACGCAATGTAATAATTAATTAGTCATCGTAAAATTATTTTCTATAGTCATTGAAAACGTTGGACGAACGTGACAAACTCAAATAATTGGGTTCCACGCTGTTCCTGGAACACACACGGTCGATGTATTAAATATCATTATTGGACTTTGCATGGCATCCTAAATTACTGGCTTATTAGAACAGGTAAATTAATCGCTTATTGAGACAGGTTTATGTAACAGCGACAGTACTACATGCACCGAGTGGAGAATTCTTTATTTTAAAGGAATTGCATTGCTGACAGTGATCAAAGAGAAGGAGAGGGAAGCACGTGACCAGTTCTGAGGGAAATTCCTGGTTGTTGGCTGTGTCTAATGAATTGTTGAAGTTTGGTACTACCAACACAAGTCTGCATGCAGCAGTCACGCATAGACTCATCCACTCCACAGGCACTTTTCCAGTCTTTCTTCATCCTAAAAAATGAACCTAATTTTGAAAAATGAACCGATTCGTTCATTAACAAAAAAGCTTCATATAATCGCAGGCAATACTAACAATAGGCTGAATACAATCTATACTATAATAAGAGCCGCGTCCGTCCGTCCGTCCGTCCGTCCGAAGCCAGCCGAAAGTGTGTGATGAGCGTATCTGTGATACAAGCTCCAGCCCTGTATATTTTGACGGGCCGTGTTCACGCGGCCACATCAACTCTCAAGAGATACTATTTTTCAATTCTTACGGCCTTTCTCTCATTTCGCAATCTTTTTTATTTCAAATAAGGGGGGGGGTGGACTAGTAGGAATAATTAGCAACTAATGATAGTTCTCAGCTCTTCATTACAATCTACGGTTACAAAATACATTCTGCAAACACGGCGTGTGCATAGTACTCGACACACAGGTCTTATTTACGTAGGCTTTTGCGTTGTTTTGTTTGAAAATTTCAAGGATTTAAAATTATGTTAATTTTCAAAATTAAATGTGTGATGTGTTCAGCTTAAATATTGTATTTAGATTCACTGTAATGTCGTGTTCAGGCTTCCGTAGCTTCAATGAAAGGGCAGGAGGGGCTTGGACCGATTCGAGTCAGCAGAGACTTTTGATATACCTAGTGAGCTAGATTAATGTTGCGTTGTCGAAGTATTCGTGTCACCTTTAAAAGCCTTTTAAGGCTACCAGTGTTGGTGGATCCTGCGACGCTTCTCAGTTGCAAGCCGTTGCATCCTCGGCGTAACTTCTCTGTTCTCTCTATCTCTTCTCCGTCAGCTCCTTTGTTCTTCGTCTTTATTTCTCAATTAGTGTGTATGTGTGAGCGTGTGTGGTTAAGTTATTTCATTTATGGTGGCTTGTTATGGCGGCTGATCTTAAAGTGCTCTAGTACCTCAAACTATGAAATCAGACTACTAATCTGAACTTTAAAGCAGAGGGGACCATCTGACTGACGAGTCGACATACTCTGATGTGGTTACCTTCAACTTAAAAACTTGAACTAACCTTATATCTTAAACCTTAAACCTCAAGCTCAACTTACTCTGGAGCACTTTCTTGAGTATTTTCCTCTTAAACTTCAAGTTTCCTCTTTGTGCTAAGAGTTTCTACACTGAGTTGCACCGTAAGCTCAGGTGTGCATTGATGCTTCTACTCTATTTATCTGGCATAAAACGAAACAAGTGAATAGACTTAAATTTTGATGGAGGTCTTTTCGAGTTCTAACGGTGGATTTGATTTTGTTTTCCACATTATCCTCTAACCTGCTTGACGCAGTTTCATCAGTTTCTAACTTGCGGTGCTGCTGCAGCTGTTGTGCTTGGCGATGGTGTTTAACTAGGTAATTTTCCTTAACCCTTTCGGTACGATAATTCAAATGGTTTGGGTAAAAACATCCAGGGAAAAAATTTGTCATTACCCTGAATGATCAGTGAAAATTTCCTAGTGTGGGTGCTTTTAGCTTAAGCAAGTGCTTACTTCTTTATTTTAATTTTAAAATTTTTTGAATCTTTGAAGCTCCATGCTTTGCGACATAAATTTGTGATGTTGATGATACAGTTTTGTATTTACGAAGAAATTATTTATAAGTTTTTGCCGGAATTTACCAGAAATAAAGAAAGTTCAGAAACAACTTGCTCAAGTTAATTGTAAAGGGTATTGAATGTGATGCACGGACCCTGTAGCAGGAACTTACGCGTGCCTATGCTATAGGGTCCTAATGTAGCCTATGGTAATTTACATTTGCAGGCTTCTGGAATTGTTCAAAAACTAGTTTAAAGAATTTTTGTAATTTCCCTAATTTTGTTATTTACTCCAAAATATTCCCTCACTAGTTAAATTACTTTAAAACTAGGTTAGATGCCCTAAACTGGAAGCACTAGCCAACTTGGCACTGGAGTAGCCGTTAGTACCGAAAGGGTTAACTTGACTCTCACTTAATCCTTAATTAAACCTGAGTATATTCATTCATATGCGGCCCTCAAATGGTGACGGTTTTCTTTAAATGGTACCTTTACTTTCCAGCTGACGTTGGGAGATTGGACGAGTTGTGAACCTGAGATCCGGAGTGACGGGTGTTAGTTAACTATACAACCGGACGCTGGCTGCTGCCGACTTGCCTGCCAAAGTTCCTGGCCTCGATCTCGACCTAACTGGGAACACGAAGAAACGATTTTATACTTTCAAACCTTTTAAAAGTGTTAAAACGAATAAATTGTCATTTTAAAGCTTAACCCTTAAACTTGAACTAATTAAAAGATCGCCGTCGCGACACCTCAAAACTTTGATTAGAATGTCGCCGTTGCGACACCCTTCACTAGATGTATGGTCGCTGTTGCGATGCTTCGATGTATGTAAACTTTATCACTCTGTACCAGCAGGTCTGACGCCGTCGATAATTGTTTAACTTCTCTTTTGCCGTGTTGCGATCTGTTAAACCTGAATTCAAGCTGTTTATACCTTTTGAGTACTTTTTGACATTAATTGAGTTCTATTCGCATTTCATAAAAATTGTATAACCTAAAATTTAAAAGTAGAGAACAAATGAAACTACAATTCTTGTGTATTCCTTCTCCTCCAATGATTGTGTGAGAAATTTATATAATTTCCCACAGTTTGAGATGATGCCTGGCCTGCCGTTACCGCTTCCTTATTGGCGATGACCCACGGATGTAGGAGCGATGTGTTGATATGCAGCGTAGATATCTGGATAATGCGTTGGTTTCGTGGCGCTCGGAACATGGAGCTGCTTGTTTTAACGAATATATCAATGCACCTCTCCCTAATATTAAATTTACTTTAGAAATATAGCGATCTATTCCTATATTAAATTTAGAATTAAAGTAGAGCTAAATGGGCAAATTCCGTACGTTGATGCATTTGTGAATGTCCAAATCCAGGTTCATTACCTCTGTCTTCAGGAGGCCAACGTTTACTGGTCTTGGTACGAACTGTTTCAGTTATAGTTACTAGGGATGTGTCAAATTGTGTGCTAAAACTCTGCTTCATTGCGCATACCTTGTGTCTAGGACTTTCGAAATATTCCACTTTGAAAATTAACTCATTAGAAAATTACTGATTACCAATAAGTCCGCTAAACTTATCAGGGATAATTCCTTTCAAGAAGTTCTGGATAAAAAATACTTATGCTCTTTTGTCACCTTGAGAAAGCGAAGCAGAAAAATTACGTAGAACTACAATTTTTGGTTTATTTGAACCCTGAACTAGAAAGGGAAGTATCGTATCTGGAGGGAGTGAGTTTTTTATTCAGTTGACGTCAGAGTGTTTCATAGAATTAGTTTTAATATCAGTTAATTTTCTAGAACGAAAGAAAGAAATATTGGATAAGTGCCTGTGGAGTGGATGTGTCTATGCGTGACTGCTGCATGCAGACTTGTGTTGGTAGTACCAAACTTCAACAATTAATTAGACACAGCCAACATTCAGGAATTTCCCTCAGAACTGGTCACGTGCTTCCCTCTCCTTCTCTTTGATCATTGTCAGCAATTCAATCATCCTCTATACACAAAGAAATTCTCCCATGTACGGTGTAGAATTGATGTAGGCGGAACACATTACGAAGAATTTTTGTGGAGTAAGTTCAAAATAAATATTGCGAGTTATTGTATCAATAAATTTCATCGCTTGAAATAATAAACAGCTAATATTTCAAAACACGCATTAATTTTACAAAATTTCATAAATGAAAATATGTTTATTTGACTATTTTGTACCTGGTGTGCAATTTTATACCTATATTTTATACCAATTTTAATTTAATAAATTTTTTTAATCTATACCGAATTTATTTTTTATATTTCACGGAAGAAAATGCGTTTATTTGGCCATTTTCTCCTAGTGTGCAATTACCTCTTGTTCTGAAACACCCTGCATACACGTTTTATGCGCCAGTAATTTGGGACGCTGAGCAAAGTCCAGTTATGATATTTAATACATCAACTGTGTGTTGCAGGGACAACGTTCAATAGGCAAAATAAACAAAATTAAATGTGAAGCCACCTGAATATGTCTATTGGATTATTTCGGTTATCACGTACGTCCTACACCATTCCATGCTGAACATTTTCAATGTCTGTAGAAAATATTTCCTATGGTAACTAATTTATTATTATATTGAACCGGCAATGTTGGAATTGACGGATCAATTCTGTGAAAGAAAATGGAGATGGATACAAGATAATTTAAGGTGACAAGATTGTGATATCTCAACAAACATCATTCACTGGAGCACACAGCCGGCAAAAATGACGGGATTAGACACTTTTCTTAAATAAAGCTTACAGATTTGGATGACACCAAATATAAATATCATTATTGTGCCTGTGTTTAAAATATTCTATCACAAGTGCCCTGGGGAACTCGTATCACAGATACGGTCATTGAGGATCCTTTAAGAGCTTGAAGAGAGAGACGGACCAAACAATTTAATTTATTCACCGAAATTCTCATTGTAATAAAATAAGAGAAATTACGCACAGAAAGTGGCATAAATACATTCATTTATTTAACAATTTGAGGAGACACCTTGCGTTTTATTTTATATCAATTGATGACAAGTGAACTATCGACATTATCTCTGTGAAAGTTGACCACTCCGATAATATTTCAATCAATGAAAGGAAACTATTGTCACATTTGTGACAAATAGTGCCTTATCTGCAGGTGTTGTAGTCATCCACTGTTTAGTTACTGCGTCTGCAGGTGTTGTTGTCTGCCACTAGTTATTGCGTCTGCATGTGTTGTTGTCTGCCACTAGTTACTGCGTCTGCATGTGTTGTCTGCCACTAGTTACTGCGTCTGCAGACGTGTTCACAGCAATGTCCCCACCACCATCCGCTAATGTCTCATTACCTGCGGCTAAACGATGCAATTTTGTATATTCAGGCAGTAAGCTGCTTGGTATAAATGGCGGCGTGCTAACAAAATCTGACCTCAGGTTTGTTTCCGAAAGTCAATTATCTCAGATGACATAACGTAACTCAACCGTGCAGAAATTGTTATCAATACTGAGCACTTAGAATGAAATAATTACTCCACAACCACATTTCACGTAGGGTACCGTAACAATTGCAGCCCACTATCACACTACCGCCCGCGTACATTCAAAACGCTCTTATTTTCTTTCAGATCACAGTGTTATGAGCACGTACTTGCTGGTACGAACCATAAAAACCCCAGTTTCAGGAGATCTCCTCAGATTTCAAATCAGTTTTATAATAGAATCGAAAAAATATAGTTATTGTATGCAACTACGTATCAGACCGCATTAGAATCGAATCGTGCACAAAACTAGCTTGCGTGAAAGTAAAGTTAAACAGTCATTCACTATTTTCCCGCCGTGTTGCCTGTGGCGGGACACAGATCGAAACGTAAACAAACTATGACAGATCCTAATTTTACGCTGAGTAATTAGAATGCTTAATTATTGGGTGGGCGGTAATTGTAGAAAGAAAATTGTCATTCTATAAAAACCGCCCTGAGCGATGATTGGTGGGCGGTGTTTATATACAATTAATAAAAATACCGCTATCTCACAGAAATACCGCCCATAAGTTATATTTATCTTTTAAGAGTAGTCTTATAGTCTTTACTATTACTTGTTTTCATGTTAGTATTGTTTCATTTGTTTTTGTGTTTGTTTAGCTTAATTTTTCATGTATTAGGGTTGTAGCCTCATCAGCAAACGTGCTAGCGATGAGGAGTGAAGAGTTGAAAGCCTATGAATTATTCTGCAAAATGTGACAAATAGAATAACAAAAACCAAAAAAATTTATTTCAGGAATAATTTCCAGTAGTGTTCTACATAGGCCTATTCGCTTTTCCATGCTTTGCCAAACATTATTACGCCAACGTAGTTGGCCTAACAGTTTTAGCCATTAGGTAGGCCTAGATATGAAATTACAGCTTCTTTGATAGGTAGGTATAGCTAGTTAGGCCCATAAAAATAAAAGAGACAATGAGCAAAGGACTTAATGGGGTTCAACAGTTCAAGATATGATGTACCTTTTGTTTTTCTGTGATACAGAACCAATGAGTGGTTTAAGGATTTCGTTTTTTTACGCACGGAGTAAGCTGTGATACTGTTATTTTCTTTATTGTGGTGATTGAGGTCATCAACATTGAAGTTAATTTCAATTTAGTACAGAATTATGTTAAAAGGTTCAAAATAAGTTTGTTTTTCTGTGATACCTACAAAGGCAATGAGTGGTTTAAGGAATGTGTTTTTTATGCACGGAGTAGGTATGCTGTGTTATTGTTATTTTCTTAATAATGTTGACGCGGTTATCAACATTAAAGTTTATTTTGGTTTAGGGCCTAGGCCTAGTACAGACTTATTTACATCAGGGAAGGTTCAAGATACGTGTTTTTCTGGAATACAAAACCAATGAGTGGTTTAAGTTTTTTTTCCTACGTTCACAGTATGGTGTGTAAATGCTATTTTCTATATTTTATAACAAAATAAATCTTTCTATTAGCCTTCCCAAATAGTTTTTCATTGATTCCTCTAACGCTCATTCGTAACGCACTTATATTTTACATTCGATTCAAAGGGCGGCATTTGAAGAACAGTGGGCGATAATCGGGCGGTAACTGTAGAATTTGCGCGAACACTGGGCGGTAACAGTAGAATTATGCAGTTCCAAATATCTCACAATAAAAAGTTTATGGCATTTATTCTTTGCTACATTATGCAGTTCTGAGAGTAATGTAGCTAAACATGAACCTTTGTGCTAATGTTGAAATGTAGTCTGCTCAGTTGCGTACATTCGGGAAGATATTAGATGGTGTTATTGGTCGAAGGTCGGTAAGTGGGCGGTAATTGTTACGATACCCTACAGAAAGTCGAAGGTTTGAGGCGCCGCGAACGGCTCTAAAAATATTTTAAAATTGTAAGACTATTTCTGACGGAATTGATGGCGCGAATGCTCAAACCAAGTCTAGTTGCCGACTATTTATTTGAGAAGTGTAAACATTAACCTGAAATTGTTTTGTAATATCGATTATTCAAACTTCTAAACTATGTGGGGCTAAACCAATTTGTGTCCTTCGAATTAATAAGCATATTTTGTTACATTCATTCAGAATTAGTCATAAAGAGTTTGAAAGGCTAACTAATTTGTTTTAATGATCAGTCATTGCAATCATATGAATGGAATTTTCACTTTACTTCTCAATTCCACTGAACAACAACATGCTGACTTCCGCTGTTGATGCTATATCGCGTCTTACATTCACATATATGTAAATATCAACACATTACCGTTATGTTCTTATTGTTACGTTGCGGTATTTGTTGTTATGGTGCTGGTGTAGGTACGGTGCTGGTGTAGGTACGGTGCTGGTGTAGGTACGGTGCTGGTGTAGGTACGGTGCTGGTGTAGGTACGGCGCTGGTGTAGGTACGGTGCTGGTGTAGGTACGGTGCTGGTGTAGGTACGGTGCTGGTGTAGGTACGGTGCTGGTGTAGGTACGGTGCTGGTGTAGGTACGGTGCTGGTGTAGGTACGGTGCAGGTGTAGGTACGGTGCTGGTGTAGGTACGGTGCTGGTGTAGGTACGGTGCTGGTGTAGGTACGGTGCTGGTGTAGGTACGGTGCTGGTGTAGGTACGGTGCAGGTGTAGGTACGGTGCTGGTGTAGGTACGGTGCTGGTGTAGGTACGGTGCTGGTGTAGGTACGGTGCTGGTGTAGGTACGGCGCTGGTGTAGGCACGGTGCTGGTGTAGGTACGGTGCGGGTGTAGGTACGGTGCTGGTGTAGGTACGGTGCTGGTGTAGGTACGGCGATGGTGTAGGTACGGTGCTGGTGTAGGTACGGTGCTGGTGTAGGTACGGTGCTGGTGTAGGTACGGTGCTGGTGTAGGTACGGCGCTGGTGTAGGTACGGTGCTGGTGTAGGTACGGTGCTGGTGTAGGTACGGTGCTGGTGTAGATACGGTGCTGGTGTAGGTACGGTGCTGGTGTAGGTACGGTGCGGGTGTAGGTACGGTGCTGGTGTAGGTACGGTGCTGGTGTAGGTACGGCGCTGGTGTAGGTACGGTGCTGGTGTAGGTACGGTGCTGGTGTAGGTACGGTGCTGGTGTAGGTACGGCGATGGTGTAGGTACGGTGCTGGTGTAGATACGGTGCTGGTGTAGCACGTATCTTCACCAGCACCAAAATGTTAATGTATATATCTACAAAAACAGTCAGAAAACTGATTTATATAGTAATAAAGCCATAAGAAGTGCAAATAACACAAATAGCATCAACAACGAGAGGTAGTATGTTGTCCTACCAAGCATTGCACGAATGATCGAATACCTCGACCAAAAAATGAATCAGTTACCGATCGAATGTGAAATAAAGCAAACGCTGTGTAAAGAAAATTGCCAAATTAGAAATGAATGAAAAATATCGGAAACATACTATAAATGCATCATCTGCTTGTGGAATTAGATCTTCATTAACAACAGAATGTTTCACTCCCATTATTCAGCCCTGCGATATTACATTTGGTAAATTCGTTTGACTGTTTCCATTTTCGAAATAATATTCTGGTGGAATTGCACAATAGTGAATCTATTTTGTGATTCAAGTTTGACCTCTTATAAGAACGATGGATGCAATACTAATTGAGCATCAGACGCGTGAGAGTGGTGGTCTACGCTAGGTTCAACGGGGTCATTTAAAAGTATTCTTTGTCTTTGAATCCTAATGGTTAAGCAACTTGAATTCCTGAAACTTATCACCCAAACGTATCATTTCGCTTAATCATTGTGAGAGTTGTTTGGCAGTGTATTTATTGCGCCATTTTAATACGTGAACCCAGGTTTAGGACATCGGTTACTCCAAATTTCTTGGTTTAGGACCACCAAACTGATTTTTTTCCTAGGGTAACTGCAAGAAAGGAATTACAGGAATATTTGCCGCTATGGCTAGCGGGGACTATACCATTTTTTGGCAGTTCTCATTTTGGTCCCAACGACTGGACCATCCAACGAGGCCCTGGACAGGAGCATGCCGAGTTAGTCAGGATCTATTTGTGCCACAACTTATCGTTATCACCTCAAATATAGCAAACCCATGCTTTTATACACTAATTTGACCAAGTTTGAACTCAATACCAGCACCATCATTGTACGTCTCCTAGGGAACAATGATGATGTACTCGTGACGTGATGATGTACTTAGATGTATGTGTGAAAAAGTCCAGATTCAACGTTCATTGGTCATGGTACGAACTATCACTTGTATTTACGAGGGACATGTAAAGTCTTGCATTGATACTCGATTTCATCGTGCAAACCTTGTGTTTAGGATTTTTGAATATTCCACCGTGAAAATGAATTTATGAGAAAATTAGAGATCCGAATAAGTATCTAAAAGTTATAATTGAAAATTCCGTACAAAAATTTCTAGATGAGAAATACTCTTCCTCTGCTGTCACTAATAATAATAATAATAATCATAACAATAATAATGAATAATTATGGCATCTACGGATGCTTCATTTCCAATTCCATGCCTGATACATATCACCTTGTACATTGGATTTTCAAATGCCTTATAACTAACGCCAGGACGCCATGACGCTTTCCCCTGGTCAAGCCCGGTACCCATTTCAGACACCTGGGTAGAGTGGGGTATTGTGCTTGGAATTTTCCCCTATGCCCGACAGAGAAAATCGCCACCAGCGGCGGGACTCGAACCCGGGTCTGCCTGCACGGCGGCAAGTTCGATAGTCACACGGCTAAAACGAGCTCAATTCGATAGTCACAATTTCAAGGGCTTCCAACAATGGAACGTTAGTATAGAGCGAAGATATATCATAACTGACCAATTGTGTGCAATGATATTTTTAATCTAGTCATGTGTGCAATGGATTTGATCGTACAAATTTCTTGAAACTTTTAAAATTAGCAGTGACTGAACCCTATTTCTACTTTCAAGGCAAACTGTATAAACGAATCGAAGGACTTGCAATGGGCAACCCCCTTGCCCCTACTTTAGCTAATATTTTTCCGTGTCATTTAGAAACTAAATTTCTCACATAGTGCCCAATGGAGTTTAAACCTATATTTTACAAACGTTACCTTGATGACACCTTTGGTATTTTTAATGACCAAACGCATGCTCATTCATTCCTAAATCATGTAAATACGTATCATCCAAATATAAATTTTACGATGGAAAGCGAATCAAACAATTCTCTAGCGTTTTTAGCTGTTAAAATTCAGAAATCTGATTTAAATTTTCCACTTCAATCTATCGGAAGCCCACTTTTACTGGTCTAGGGTGCAGTTTTTTCAGTTTCTGCCCAATGATATTCAAAATCAATAGTATCAAAACGCTTATTCATAGAGCATATTCATTGTCATCTTCCCTCAGCATTTTTTCACAAGAAACTGATATCCTCCGGGCCTATTTTAAAAATAATGCTTACCAACATACGATGTTCGATAATATTCTTCGTAAATTCCTTAACAGGATTTTTGTACCGAAACCTCAAGTTTACACAGTGGATAAGCGGAAGGTATTCGTATCATTGCCATTCATTGGTCCAAATTCATACTCAATGACGAAATATTTTAGTAATGTTTTAGCGAGGTATTACCCACATTTGGATTTCCATATATCATTAAAGAATAATCACTCTATTAAAAACTTTTTTCAATTCAAAGACAGGCTGCCTTCTGTGTTACTCTCCAATATTATTTATGAATTTCAATGCGGAGCTTGCCAGAGCTCCTACATTGGGAGTACGCAGAAACAGTCCGCCATTAGATTCTATCAACATCTGGGCAAATCTTTCCGAACCAAACTCCCGCTTTCAGTCGCACCTCATTCATCCCCTAGATAACACTGTGACAACACCAATCATCCTCTATCTCTGAATCATTTAAAAATTTTAGATTGTACTTCTAATACTGATTTGCGAATTTTAGAATCATTGTACATTTTAAACTTAGGCGTGTTTTAAATATTGACCAATCTGCCGCTCCTCTATTCACTATATCTTAGAATTTCTTTATATTTCACTGTTATATATTTCTCTACTTTAAATAAACGGTATGTATGTTTTTTCTGTTTACAGATGGTATTCATTGATAATGACATTGTTTTAGTCGAAACCAGCTGGTCTGAATGCCATGAGTAAATGTTTTTATATGATGCTTCTGTGTTTTTATTCATTTTGAAAATACGCTACCCGCGAAATTGTGCAATTTCTGAACCTTAACTGTATAACTATAACTATAACTTACCTAGAACCTTAACGGTATAACTATATGACTTACCTTGAACCTTAACTATAGGACTATAACTATAACTATTAACCTATAACTAGAAATATTACGTAACTTTATAACCACTTGCTACAGCGATCTCAATAAACGGAATAATTCCGTTGATATGGAATTCATGTATTTTTCTTTCTATTTTCACCAGGGCACGACTAACTGAAGTGGCCCGAGAAGATCGCGCCCATTGATCTTCTCTACTTGGTGGCCGCATGCAGCGTCGTCCAAATCTAACGAGCTGCTGGGAAAATCTATGTTGTTCACTCAATTATTTGCCTCTTAACTGTAACTTTTCGCGAATAAATTCTCCCGGCCATCAAGGTTTATTTTTTCCACTTCGCCTAGTTTTTCGTATTCCTCTCCTTATAACGAAAAAAGCGAGCGGGGTGAATTTGAAATGCAGACAGTAGAAATAAAGTTTAATAATACCACCAGAATATTTGACAATGCCGGTAAATAAATGAACAATCGTGCAATGAAAAATAAATTAGGTGATGGAGAACGATGGTTTTCGTTCAATTGTTGCGTCGGAGACACGGCCCGAAGTGTCGGAGCCGCTGTCGTGACTCCAGGCGCAAACCCCGCGTCTTCCGTTAATGCACCTAGGTGAAAAAATAGCAAAATTTAAATAAAGGGATTAAATACGAAGTATGATGATCAATTGATTACAAATTGGTGAATCAATTGATTACAGTTATACACCTAAAACTATCCCCGATCTGATACACTTACAAACACCTCAACTAAATTTACCCCCACCGATCTGATCTCAAACACCTTGACTAAATTTACACCCACCGATCTGATCTACACCTATCTAACGTATCACCCACCGATCTGATCTACACCTAAACTTACGTAACACCCACCGATCTGATCTACACCTAAACCCACAAATAAACACACCCCGATCTGATCTACACCTAAACCCGTAAATAAACACCCTGATCTACTTCTAACTGGTTAATATATAGATGGATTACCCTAGGCGCTATTATTTAACAGGAGGGAACGGAACACTTCAATGAGTTTCAGCCGTACAATCTAATGCTTACGCACGACACACGACAGCACTGCGACTTACTGCTCTAATGGCGAACCGAAGTGTCTTCATGCGGTGAGTGAGGTGATGATGACGGGTGCGCACTCGCGCTCACAGGGTGCTTAGCCGCCTCCTCCCATGCCGACCGTGGTGCGTCCACAAGATACGAGCACCCTGAATTGACGGACGGTGGAAGACGCCGTACCGGACGGTGAAGAGCGGAGCGGCAGAAGTTCAGAAGTTGATGCGCTAGCGGTGAAGGCTGAAGATGGTCTGACGATTTCGGGCGCAACAGATCTGAGATTGGATCTGATGAGTAGCTAGGAGGAAAGTTTAGTGGCGAAGAAGAAATGTCGACAGTGAGAATCACTATGCCGGTTGTAAGATATAGAATTGTCAGCGGTACTATTGAAGTGTTCGTTATTAAAACCAATAAAGTTTTTCCCCCATATACCCAAATAAATAAAAAGGGCACTTTTTCGACACCTTATACGGCGATTTGAGATCACTGTCAGCAATTCAATCATCCTTTGAAAAAGAATAAAATTTCCACTCAGTGCACATAGTATCGTCTCTGTTTAATAATCATGTTTTAATAAGCCATTAATTTACCTGTTATAATAAGCAAGTAATTTAGGACGCCGTGCAAAGTCCAATAATGATATTGGATACATCGACCGTGTGTGTTGCAGGGACGGCGTTGAACTCAATTATTTGAGCTGGTCACTTTCGTTCATCATTTTCTATGGGTATGGAAATAATTTTTACAGTGACTAATTAATTATTACATTGCACCGGTATGTGGGAATGGACTGATCAATTCTGTGAAGGAAAATGGAGACGTATACAATATAATTTTAGGTGATACGAATGTGCTTTCCAATGGAATATTATTCACTAGAGCACATAGCTGTCAAAATAGACGGGATTGAACACATTTTTTTAAATAAAGTTTCCAGATGTGGGTGAAATCAAATGTACATAAAAGATACGTCATTAAGCATCCTTTAAGAACGTGAAAAAGAGACGGACCAGCCAGGCATTTGCATGTGTTGTTGTCTGCCACTAGTTACTGCGTCTGCAGGTGTTGTTGTCTGCCACTAGTTACTGCGTCTGCAGGTGTTGTTGTCTGCCACTAGTTACTGCGTCTGCAGGTGTTGTTGTCTGCCAGTAGTTACTGCGTCTGCAGGTATTGTCTGCCACTAGTTACTGCGTCTGCAGGTGTTGTCTGTCACTAGTTACTACGTCTGCAGGTGTTGTCTGCCACTAGTTACTGCGTCTGAAGGTGTCGTTTGCCACTACTTACTGCGTCTGCAGGTTTTGTCTGCCAAAAGTTACTGCGTGTGCAGGTGTTGTCTGCCTCAAGTTACTGCGTCTGCAGGTGTTGTCTGCCACTAGTTATTGCGTGTGCAGGTGTTGTCTGCCACTAGTTACTGCGTCAGCAGGTGTTGTCTGCCACAAGTTACTGCGTCAGCAGGTGTTGTGTTCACAGCGATCGTCCTAAAATTGTTAACTAACATTTATCCCCACCATCAGCAAAAGTCTCATTACTCACGGCCAAACGATGCAACATTCAACATTCAGGCAGTAAGCTGCACAACAAAATGGCAGCAGCTCGTAAAAATTGAGCACAGGTTTGTGTTTAGGAAGTCGGTTATTTAAATGATGGACTGACTCAATCAAACGAACAGCTTTCTTTCAGTGCATCTTGTACTTCGTCGGATGTAGCGTGCGCGTTACGGTATCCACCCTACGCCATCTCTTCGGTAGAACTTCAGCGATATGAGCCCAACAGGCTGCAAAAATATATGAATTTGAGCTAAAAATCTACATACACGCGTCCCGCTCTCGCAATTGGATTCGCTTCACCCAAATTGTAGGGATATGAACTTGACGACTTCACAAATATGTCAGGTTATTCCCAAACATTGATATAATTGAAAATTTAGTCATATAAAAGTTTCAGCAAGTTTATTTTTTATCGCAGTTTTTATCGCATTTTAATATCATCTCACAAATTTTTTAGAAATTTTAACCATGCAATTTTTGAATGACTAAGTTATTTTAATATAGAGCTATCAAAGTCCATGTGAAGTAGGTTTTCACTTCAGTGTTCAATTCAACTGAACTTCAACGCGCCAACCACCATCGTTGATGCTGGTGCTGGTTATTATCGTTCCTTAAATAATCATAGGTGTAGAAATCAATACATTACCGTTTTCTTCTTATTTTGTATGTTAAGACATCAGTTGTTACGGTGCTGGTGTAGGTACGGTGGTGGTGTAGGTACGGTGCTGGTGTCGGTACGGAGCTCATACATTTTCATACAACAGCTACGTTCACTGTAGGCATTCATGTTACATGTATGATACGGATGGGATTATAGTTTTTTTTTTGATCGATTGAAACATTATCGAAGTGACCAACTTTCACTGAGGCTGCGCTGCTGGCTGCACCTGATCCACAGCGTGATCCTAAACCGGGAAATTTGGCCCAGACGGTGCTGTGATTTAGGATCTTTGTAAGAACTTAAGTGATAAGTATTTACATCAAATAGACTTCAGTGCTAAGAACTATGTTCATGGAAATGTCCATGAAAACATTTAAAATTTCATTTAAATGAACATTATATCATGCATACAGGGGTTCACTGTCACTTTCAGATTTAATTTTTGATTTTCAATGTTCAAGTAATGAGACAGCAATAAATAATAGGCTGAATAATAGCCATCGCAAAAATAGTTTTCTAATCACTCACGGCACTGAGTTAAGAAGCAAATACCTCTCTTCAATTTCATATTTTTTTGTCTTAGTTAGTCATAAAATATTACGACATAAATAAAACGAATTTATTTGAATGATTTTTCATGTCTTACACAATTATTAACTAATTATGTATTAAAAATAATTAACATCTATTCTGAGGACGGAAACAGTGAATCACATCACATTTGTTTACCAATATCGCGTATAGATCACAGTTGGTACAATGCTTGACCTAAATTGAACACACAAATCACGTTTCGGGATCAAATTAATTCAGATGATCGTAAAAATGTCTATTATTTTCAAAAGCCGTTGTCGGCATTTTATCGAAGTATAGTATGTTTGCGCTACAGCAAATGGAGAGTGCAGCGTACGCATGGGTGTGTCCTTGACTGGTGGGTGTCGTCTGCCACTAGTTACTGCGTCTGCAGGTGTTATGTTCACGGCAGTTGCATTATAGAAACTAACAATTATTTAGACTATTATCACATTCATCAGCTAATATGTTTTATTCCCTATGATTAACCGATGCAATTATGAATCATGCAGAAAGCTGCCTCAGAAAACTGTCGTTGTGCTAGCAGAAACTAACCACGGTTTTGTGTTCAGGAAGTCGATTATCTTAGATGACAAAAGCCTAATTTAACCAAATATATTTCTTATATTTCAACAGTCATGTATATGTTTCAGCACTAAAATCACGGTCATCAACAGATGGCTAATTAGTACTTGGTTGTACATCAAAAGGCTTAGGATCCTCAACTCCTGACGAAGGCTAATTATTCGAACCGGCTTCTGGGGCGAGTCTCCGGTGCTACTATAGGGTGAGATCTACCTCTAGCTAGCACTATAGCATGAGGTTAGGTTAGGTTGCTAATGGATAACAATTATTTCAATACGTTTAATTTAGAGATAAACACTGAATTTGCACATCTAAAACTGCACCTGGGTAGGAGAGATATCGCGGCAGACCTCACGCTACAGTAGCACCGAGTCCCTGTATTTGTAACCGAGGTGTGTAATGAAGACCGTTTCTTGCCGAGATATCGAGGTTGCCATTGCATGCATAACCCGCTACTAATGAAGGTTTCTCATTGTAAGTTATTTGTTAGATCGCGTTTCCTGAATTTCTAGTGAGCTTCGTCTCAATATTGATTCTTCCGTTATCATGCTGAAGTGTTCTGACACTATACTTTATCTATTTGAATGTGGTTTCTTCATACGAGTGAAAATTTCACGATTCACCTCAGTCTGGAAACACTTTTTCAACTTTCATGTTTCTTCTAGACGAGGACGTTTCTGTTTCAGTCCGCCTACTGTGTTTGTGCCGAGTGGGCGTAATGGAGCCGATCAGTGGAGGTGTCTTTTTTTGCTTCTTGCTTGAGGCCGATTGTTTATTGCTTGGCTCCATTCTTTACCTGAACTCAAAAGGAAAAAGAAACGAGCGACTGGCTTACCACAATTCCTGAAAACGCCCCATTCCAGTAACTTGGTCCGCTGACGTCACAATGATGTCCTTAACTCAATGATGGTCTGGGTTTCATCTCTCGGAGCCAATTGATTCTATTCACATGAACCCTAAGTAGCGGACGAAGCACGAAGACAATTGTTTTTCCCACAAGTGTTTGAACAGTTTAAAGTAAAAAAATGACGGAGATACCACACCACAATGAAGTAACTCCTTTAATCTATCCGACCTCATCTTAACTCGAGGGCAGATTTCGTTAACTCTCTGCGGAAATTTCTCAAATATCTTATTAGTTCAATAATTTTTTGTTCTAGCAACACTCGATTAATCACATCGGTGACACAGCGCTCACGTTTTGCTTGAGGCGTTATTGATAATTGTTGCGTGCCATTGCCATAGTGGCGCTTTGCACGACCTAAGGAGTGAATTTCAGTTGCCTATTGATAATTTGCTCGCAATGCTTATCAAAATCTTGCAGTATAGAAATTAACGTGTATTTCTGGCTAAATTTGTAACGGTCAAGCTAATCCAATAACAGTTGTCAACAGTGGTAGTTGACCTCGTTAATTCTGGAAGCTCAAAATTCGTATTTTTGCCGACTAAAACACTAAAAAATGAAAGCACGTTTTCTATTACGATTTCGATACAGCGGACTGAAATATGAATTATTTCTTCATACTAGATCCTTTACAAGTAAAATTTTCACGAGATCCTTTCGCATATCACAGCAGTTTTTAAAGCGCTAGCTATTTCGGGAAATGATAGCGAATTTCAGAGCGAAACATTTCTTTAGAAAACAACTGACACAAGAGACGTTGGAATTGATCTTAGTTTAAACCAGGAAATTCTACTCAACTACGCCTGCCATCGATGATGGATAAAGTGGAAATCCAACAACATTAAAGTTCACAACTTTTTCCGTCGATTTTTAAGATTAATTCTAGTCTAAGTAGTAGTAGTAGTAGTAGTAGTAACATGGGTTTGCTGGCGCTTCACTTACTCAAACTATATCACACCGAAGGTCACATATTTTAATTCGTATCAAACTTTTCCAAATTACCACACAAGATGAACATCTCTATTATTTGAAACATCAAAATTATATGAGCATCATGATCATAATTACAACTCAAGATTACAAGTGTTTCCTCATTAAAGTCTGTACACAACACAGTACATTCGAAACCGACTGAGCAGCCAAACTCCGTAGGGGGTTTCAGCTGCCCACCCATTTATGGCCGGACGCCTTACTCACGCTGAAACCCCCGAGGTACCAGCGCAGCGCGCCCGGCCGCACCCACGTTAAAGTTGCTCCACTCCGTGTGCGTGAGCGAGTCTGTGTACGTGCATGGCTAGTCAACGTCATCAAAAACCACACCCACTTCAACAGCTGATACGCGTCGCTGCGTGACATAATTGTGATACAAACATTTATTATGTTGTACACATTGCCATTGAAGTATCATTTAATAATGGATTAAAATTCTCTATGTTTCACTGTACAATTAAACGTCTCAGCCGTCTTGAACGACACATATATGAGTTAGATCAAATAAGAGCACAGTTACCGCGATTGTACCGTGTCATAATGTATCGTTCGCATGCCACGAAGTATTGTTTGCAATGCAAATCTCTTTGGTTTATATTATAAATATGTAGTTCATTCGAACAATAAACCCATTCTTTTTAAGTGAATAAAAGTATTTTATTCACTTAAAAAGTAAATAAAAGTATTTCATTCACTTAAAAAGTAAATAAAAGTATTTTAACTGTTTCATGATAATATGCATTAAATTAAAGTATTCAAGTGCTGAAGCGTTCTGCAAGATGCCTTTTATGCATATTGACGCCAAATGAATTCGATTAATTTAATTTTACAAATTCAGTGGAAAACTTGATGAGCTGGTATCAGTATATTTACTAGTCACTTCCTTCCCGTTTAATATAATACTATTTTGACGTAAAGTGCAAAGTAAAGTAACCTCGGTACTTTCATTGGCGATAAAGAAAACTGGACGCTAACACAAGAAGAAATGAATGTTATAAATTGCATCACAAATGTTTCACCTTTTGAGTTTCCCTCGGGAAATAGCCCCCCTTCCCCTGTCATATATGACATACAAATATGATGTTTCATCAATAACGATTTTTTTTCAGTTGCTCAGGCGATGAGATAGTTTTAAATGAATATCAAAGCTCGTGGCCACACTATTCAATGCCACCAAGTTAGTTATTTTTTGTGTCTTTACGTGACAACTATGATAGATTGGACGATATTTAATGTCATTTTCAAAAATTCTTACATAAGTAATGAAAAAAACATTTTAAATGAAAGATATTTGCATGAAGTAATATTCATATGTATATGTGATACATGCTTTCATTATTTATTATGAATTTAATCACGATCGCTTTTCAACTTCTTAACTCTACGAAATATTTTCAGTTCTTCACGTGTTTAAATAAAATAGAATTCACTTAACATTTTTTACTGCAAAAGGCCAATCGTTAAAATTCTATGCCTCTGCCAACCTATAAAATGCAACTTTTCGGTGCAACTATCCTCTTTGGGCTGAAAAAGCTAGCCTGCTGGTGATCGTTATTTCTACAGTACAAAATATCGCTTCTATATAGTAGTCTCACAATGAGAATTTTGTGTTTACTAAGTCTGCTTCTACTTGAACAATTGATTGTCATTTTCTATCAATGTGACCGTATAAAAATATGATTTACTTCATTTTTCAGCCCGAAGGTAGTAATAGTTTCATCGAAACGTTGCATTTTTTAGATTGATAGAAGTCTAAAATTTTAACGATTGACATTTTGCAGTAAGAAATATCACGATTGCTTTATTGAGCAAACTTCTATACAAATAGATCTAAAAACATATGAAAGATGACTTTTTTGAAAGCATTATTGCTTGCGATGAAGCACTACTGAATTGCTGAATTCTGCACATTTCTAAATATACATATTAAGTGATAAATTTTTCTTTCTTTTCAAATATTATGCAAGTGCATAACGAACTGCATTGCAGCATCTGGTCACGCATAGTTGGACGATACAACGACTTCTGGCAATGAGTTCAACTCTGGACCAGTGCACATGACGAACCCTACACGCACACGGCCGCTGAAACACAAGCACACAGATTGGAGCAACTTTGACGTGGGTGCGGCCGGCACGCCACGTTGTGTGTGCCCTCAGATCTCGCACCTCTTCTCCTCTGTAATTCCACGAACAAAAGCCTCCCGATTCTTCATGTCAACTCATAATATAGCTCTCGCCTGATTCATTCTCAAAAGGTCTAGACTGTTCTAAGCCACAGAGAAAGTCCCTCAATTTTGATTCGTTGGATGCTTGCATGTCCTGAAGTTTCGCACTCTGATTGGCGCACGCTCGATACCCCAAACACGTGATTCCTTAGAGAGCACACCATTGGTGTAGATGGTGCCGCTTTTTGCTTAAGCCTTAGGCCCCTTTCATACAGAGCGTGAAATCACGCTGCGTGTAAAAATCACGCAGCGGGATTTCACGTTGAATCGTTCACACGAGGCATTTTTTACGCTTGATTCTGTCAGTTTTGCATTGCTGTTCTCCGAGAGTGCTCACGAGTGTTTGTGGACTGGGTAATAATGGCTGGTCAGAGTAAAGTAAAGAAAGCTCTCCTTTTATACTTGCTGTATAAAAGACAGCAAAGAAAGAGAAGAAGGCGGTGCTGGGTACATAAGATAGTCAGTTTAAGGTGCAAGAAGGAGAATTTGCCACACTATTTGCAAAATTAAGGGAAGATGAAACCAAATTCTTCAATTACTTCCGTATGTCTGCCGAAAGTTTTGACGAATTGCTCTCATACGTCCAAGGCAAATTAACCCGCAACAACACGCAGATGAGGGATGCTGTACCTGCTATTGAAAAACTGGCTTTAACCCTCAGGTAAAGTATTTCGATCTTGCTAAGTAAGTAGGTTGTAATAATGGCAATATTAAAAAAAATCTTTCTTTAGTATAAAAAACTTTTGCTTAGTATTCCAATCCATATAAAAGATATGTAAGAAATAAACAATAACACAACACATCCACTCTGACCTCATCCACACATCCACTCTGACCCACTCTCTGAACCGCACTGCGAGGCGGCGTGAAAACACGCACAGTGTGCAAGGTAGACTTGAACACCATTGAAAGCTAAACTTTTGCGTGAAATTTCACGTTGCGTTTTTAGCAGAGACACGCTCGGCATCAGGCGTGAACTTTCACGCTGCGTGAAAACCTGTCGCGTGTAAATAGAAGTGTACATTATCTATGTCCGCTTTGGTTCGGCGTGAAATCACGCAGTGTGATTTTTTACACGCAGCGTGATTTCACGCTCTGTGTGAAAGGGGCTTTACTCCTTCTCTTTTGAATCTGCCCTCGCGCTACCCAGTTCAGCCAAAACCTCTGCCTTTTGATCCCAAGCCTGCATGGGTGTGCGTGCGTGCGTGTGTGTGTATTGTGTATCCCCAAGGTGGCTTGTCGATGCTCGAGAGCTAGCAAGTTTGAACGAGGCGCCGACCGCAGGTTTACGACTACACACATTCCAACGCTTGTAGCCCAGCAGAAAGTTAAATTTCTCAAAATTTGTCGCAGCTTTCCGTGATCTTGCCAAAAAAAATATGTGATAGATGTATTGCAACGTATTGCAACATAAGTAAACACAGTTCTCCAATAAAGCCGGAAGCAAAGGGTGAGCCAACACACCTAAATAAAATATTATGACATAAAAATGTCATAGAGAAGTGCTGGCTGCATGCACACCAAAATTTCGATTCCACCTATTATAATGACGAAGAATCATTGTTGTGCATTTTTATACATATTGTCTGGATGTAACTTATTCCATTGTGTCGCAGACCCCCTGGGACTTTCTCAGGGCCCCAAGTTTGAGAACCACTGACATAAAACATTAGAGAAGATTGCCAGAAATGTACATTTTCTCACAAACGCAAAAAAAAAGAACAAGAAACAATTCAAGATTGTGACCGTCAACCCTGGATATAAACGAAAAAAAAGGATTTGCAATGCAAGTCTGACAAATGTCACACGGATGCGACAAGAAACACTTCGAAATAGAATGTCAACGGCTGATTTTCATGCGTCATCCTGAAAAGCCACTCAGCAACTGAAAGAAAGTTCTCATTTCATTCGAAAAGACACATTATAAATTAAAGAAAATTGCGCAGAATAGCACGCAAAATGAAGAATGAATGTTAGGAAGGAAATAAAATTTCACCTAAAACAACTCAACCGAGGCGTTACTTACGTTAAATAAGATAGTTCAGACATGTTTAATTATAAAAGTGGTTTTAAAAGAGGAAGGAGAAGCCATCATTAAGAAATCACTTATGGGAATGCAGGGTTTATGCACATGGTTTATAAAAACTGCACGTTTCACAGAAATTTATGCAACAAGATGAAGTTGAAGGCGTAACGAATAATGAAAAACAGCACTGCAGTAAACAAAAAAAAGATGGTCCTTAACAAAACTAAAAACATTTCCACAGAAACATGATCCCCTAAATTTTGGTTCAGGACCTCACATATTCCTCTCGTGAGCACTAATTCCAATAGACACAAAAGTTACATTCTCCAGAGGGAGAAGCCCGTAAGATCTTTGACCACACGGAAGAGCTACAATCTTTAAAGAATGTGAATCGTGATGCAGTGATTAGACATTTGAATAGCCCATAAATCTGCATTTCACATCTTGTAAGAAAACGCATTAATGTTTGCTTGCTAGGTGTTTTTCAACTATACACTTTCGAGCGGAAGAATAGTTACATAATTCACACTTGAACAGCTGACCTTCACCATGTTTGCTGGCTAGGTGAAGTTTAAGACTACCCTTATGAGCAGAGGAATATTCGCATAACTCACACTTGAAAAGCTGACCTTCACCATGTTTGCTGGCTAGGTGAAGTTTAAGATTACCCTTTCGAGCGGAAGAATAGTTGCATAATTCACACTTGATCAGCTGACCTTCACCATGTTTGCTGGCTAGGTGATATTTAAGATCACCCTTTCGAGCGGAAGAATAGCTGCATAATTCACACTTGAGAAGGAGAAGCTGACCTTCACCATGTTTGCTGGCTAGGTGAAGTTTAACATCACCCTTTCGAGCGGAAGAATAGTTACATAATTCACACATGAACAACTGACCTTCACCATGTTTGCTGGCTAGGTGTAGCTTAATATTATCCTTACGAGCAGAGGTATATGCACATAATTCACACTTGAACAGCTGACCTTCACCATGTTTGCCGGCTAGGTGTAGCTTAATATTATCCTTACGAGCAGAGGTATATGCACATAATTCACACTTGAACAGCTGACCTTCACCATGTTTGCCGGCTAGGTGTCGCGTAATGATACGCTTATAAGCAGAGGTATATGCACATAATTCACACTTGAACAGCTGACCTTCACCATGTTTGCTGGCTAGGTGATGTTTAAGATCACTCTTACAAGCAGAGGAATATTCGCAAAATTCACACTTGAACGGCTGACCTTCACCATTTTTGCCGGCTAGGTGTCGCTTAATATTACCCTTACGAGCAGAGGTATATGCACATAATTCACACTTGAACAGCTGACCTTCACCATGTTTGCCGGCTAGATGTCGCGTAATGTCACCCTTGTGAGTAGAGGTATATGCACATAATTCACACTTGAATAGCTGACCATCACCATGTTTGCTGGCTAGGTGTAATTTGACACAATGCTTATGAGCAGAGGAATAGTCACATAATTCACACTTGAACAGCTGACCTTCACCATGTTTGCTCGCTAGGTGGAATTTGACACAATGCTTATAAGCAGAGGAATAGTCACATAATTCACACTTGAACAGCTGACCTTTACCATGTTTGTTAGCCAGGTGTTTTTTAACATTACTTATAGAAGCAGAGGAATATTCACACATTTCGCATTTGAACAGCTGACCTCTACCATGTTTAGTGACTAGGTGCAGTTCAACATTCCTCTTTCGAGCCGAGGAATAGTCACAGAACTCAGATTTGAACAGTTGTCCTTTCCTATCTTTGCTAGCTTGGTATGGTTCACGTTCGTTTCTACGAGCAGAGTCATTCAAGTTATGCCTGTAAAATCGACTTTGAACATGTCTGCTTATTTGAGGTCTTATTTTGCGTTTACCAGACAAACACTGCGTCAAGTTTCCTTCATTTGCTGAAGAATGTTTGCATACTTCACACTTGTACACCATACTATTGTTTAATGCACCTTTTTTAGGTGAATCAGGACTGGACTTGACGACAAAACAAGAGTTACATAAATCACATTTGCGCTCTTCCTGACCATGTTCAACACGTGGCTGTTCCCCCGTCATTTTTACACCTGGATATTGGTTACCCCCGGGTAGACCTTTGTACCGGCTTTTCTTGTCATGCTGCTCCACTACATGCCGCTTCAAAATACTTATGTACATAGTGGAGTAATCACACAACCCACAATCGTAGTAACATCCTAATTTGTGCCTGACACGGAGATGCAGCTCCATTAAGTCCTTCCTACCAGTGATGTAATCACAATGTTCACACAGTAAGGGCCGTGACATGAGTCTGTCAGCAGGTGCGGCCTCAACACCACTGCCGCTACTTGACACATCTGATGGTAGCGAGTCAGCGCTCCCTTGAGATGCTGCAGCTGGTCCCTGCTGAACAGCACTTGTGATGCACGCACCAGAGCTGCCTTCCCTCAACTCGTCCTCCGCTTCTGTGTGCCCTGAACGTGCCTCAGTGCAGTCATAGTCTACTTCCCTCTTGAAAGTAACTGCATGAGAGCCTGAACTTGAACTGGCCTGTGAGGAAGAACTTTACTCGATTATTACTGGTAAGTGTTCTCGAAAAAAAAAAACACTTTATATGAAAAATTGCAGACTAGATTATATGTTAGTTTAAGCCTCCCTAACCGCTGAAAAAATAGAGCGTATCGAAGAGAGGAAGGAGGAAGGCACCATTTAGTATGGAGATAAGAAAATGAGGAATCTATGCAGAAAGGGCATAGAAACAGTAAGATGGGAAAGAAGTTCATGTAATAAGATAAAAGTTGAAGAAGAAAGTCAGAGGTGCTGAAAAACAGGACAGAGTGAACCGAAAAAAGGTGGTCCTTAACATAACAAAAACATTTAATTCAACAAAAAGAAGGCCTACCTAACTCTCAGCTCGGGCCCTCACATTTTTCCCCTGGGAGCGCTAATTCCCATAGATACAATAGTTGTATCCCCCTGAGGGGGTATGAAAAATTGCAATTAAAAGCAACTATGCACTTGGTAACCATGTACTTTAGAGACGAAGTTGTGCTCTTGAGCATATGTTCTTACTTTAATCTTGAGCAAATGCGCTCAACTGCTCAAAACAAAACAAACAATTTATGCAAATAATACAGGAAGCAAAAAATAAGGAATACACGAAAGAAATTTGAAAAGCACATTCTGCCTTCCCTGCCGGTTAATACTTGAATATAGAGCAAAAATTTAACGAAGTATTCGTGCAATCGAAAATTACAAAACAAGACTCAATACAATACCGACAGTCAAAGATAGTCACTCAACGTGGTACAACAATTTTTGAAAATAAGATGTATTACACTAACCACCAGTAAGCCATCAAATAGACAATAAATATCAATTTAACGGAATTGAAACTCGAGAATAATGGAGTGTGCAGTGAAATTATTTTCTGGAACCAGAGTAAAACATCGCTTAATAGCTAATGAGATATTATATTCTAGTGCCCCCTCAGTTACCCCTCAAATTATATTCTAGTCTTTTTTTGTGTACAGTTATCTTAATATGTCTCAATGTAAATTCATTCAATTAAAAGTTCCAACTCCTCCACTGCGTATCACCGATACCAACCGCAGGAGGGGCATATAAGTAAAGCTCATCAGTTTCAGCCAATCTTCGCCGCAAATGGAACTCAACTGCTGAAGCAGCAACACCTGGCCATACAATTGGTGACCCCAGACATTACATTTAAAATTGGTGACCCCAGTCAGCCTCTTTCAAATCGGCACCCTAGCTGCTCCAACAACTGGAGACCCCACAATCTTCAGCGGTTCCACCAACGCTTGCCCCTTACAACTGGTGAAGCTAGCAGCTCTCCAGCGGTTTCACCATCGGGCCAGGATGATGCTTCCAAAGTGCCTGCCCCTAATAACTGGTGACCCGAGCAGCACTCATCCCTGCTCTCCAACAAAGCATCCAATCGCAATTTCCGCTAAGTGTTTCTACCATCCAAGAACATTTAATGAAGCGCCAAAACGCACAACCGAGCTGCCAAACGCCTACACCACAGCCTCATCGCTCCGCCATATCGCACGGTCTCTTCGCATCGCTCGGCCTCATCGCACCGCTCGTCCTCATCGCAAGGACGGTCCGCCTCATCGCCAACACCAACCAACGTTCTGCAGCATCATTAATTTAATTCACTAAATTGTATCATTCGGACTTCTTTCTCTCTAGGGGGAGGGTACTTGTAGTGCCCTACCTCAGTTACCCCTTAAATCATTTCAAGTCTTTTTTGTGCTCAGTTATCTTAATATGTCTCAACGTAAATTTATTCAACAAAAACCTCCAACTCCTCCACTGCGTATCACCGATACCAACCGCAGGAGGAGCATATAAGTAAGGCCGCTGCTTCACTCGCCTCAAACGGAACTCAATAGCCAGAGCAACAACACCTGGCCTTACAATATTATTTTTATTATTATTATTATGTAAGAAAGTTTTAGCCTCCCTTAATCATGACAAAGATGTTCTAAGAGAGGAAGGAGGAAGGCACAATTTAGTTTGGAGTAGAGGAACACAGAATCTATGCACAAAGTGCACAGAAACAGTAAGCCAAGAAAGAAGTTCATGAAACCGAAAAAAAGATGGTCTGTAACAGAAAAAAAATCCTATTCTATTTCAACAAAAAGGAAGCCTACCTAACCTTTAGCTTGGACCCTCACACAGTCCCCCTGGGAGCGCTAATTCCCTTAAATACAACAGTTGTATCCCCCTGATGAGTGATGAAATGGTTTAGCAATGAATTAAGCGTATCTAAAGTGAGACGCTTTAAATCATTCATAAAATAATTGGAATATAAAATCCACTGAATGACAAGTTTTGTCAATTATATCAGAAATGCTCAAAACAATAAAAGGTGAAAGCAGTAACAATGATATGTCACAAAATAGGGGCCAAGAACAAGTAAAAACAGAAAACATGAATAAATTCAAATTTTCTGCAGAATGATAAAAACTCCCCTGAAATCAAACGGAAGCATTCACGAAGAAAGTGAGTAACCAATTGGAAGCATCCAACACGAGTGTACGTAACCAATTGGAAACATTGAAGAGGTGAGAAAGCACTCAAAAAGAGAGTAAAGAACCAATCAGAAGCACTAAAGAGAGTAAGCAACCAATTAGAAGCACTCAAGAGAAGAGTAATCAACCAATTAGAAACACTCCATAGGATAGTTAGCAACCAATAAGAAACTCAAGAGGGGAGTGAACTATATTAAATACAGTGTGCTCACCTCGGTAACTAAATCGTCTAGACATCGTTTCACCACACACTTGAGGTTTGGAGCACAAACGAAGGTGAGATTGTGAACTTGTCCCTAGTTTCAAGCATTATTATTATTGTTTCTATTACCATCCATGCTTTTGCTTCTGAATGTCAACCAGTGTTACCTGTGCCAGCGGAAGTTACTCTTGGTGCAACGGACGAGTGTTGTGAAGTTTAGTTGGTACTGCCATCAAGGCCCACTGTTTAGCATGAGGACAAACATTTCTGTTCATCTTCTGCTGTCTTCACTTTTCTCTTCTACCTGCATTTCATTATTCTGTGACATTTTTTTCCCTTGGGTGTTTTTAATTATTAGTGGGTAACCCAGTAATTATTAACTTACCTTAGCTGTCTTCTTTGAGAGGCGATTATTATCTAACCTTTGCTGTCCTCTTCGAGAGGCAATTATTAACGCACCTTCGCAGTCCCCCTCGAGGGGCGATTATTAACTTACCTTTGCTGTCCTCCTCGAAGGCCGATTATTACAATACAGTCATCCCATTGGCTGTCCGCAATCTAGCTAGTATTAATTACTTCAAGTTAATATTAAGGCCAAGGGGATTTTCTCTTCCATGTTCTGTAGCTTCATTTGAGCCTTTCACCTTACTTATCACTAAAAGAGAAGAAACCTTACTGAGGAAAAATTTTTCAGGTGAGTTTTGATGAACCGTTGAATTAAGACAGTTTCTGAATCACATTGACTTCATTACTCAAACTCGCTTCTTGTTATCCACTTTTACGATTAAACCTTTTACAGTATACGAGGCCTGTCGAAAAAGTATCCGACCTTTGGCCAGAAAAAATACTTCAACAACCTGACGGGGTTGGGACCCTAATCCCCTTCAAAGTAGGCTCCTTGTGCTTCCACACACTTAGCCCACCGATCCTTCCACTGCCGGAAACACCTCTGGAAGTCTTCTTTTGGAATGGTGTTCAGCTCTGTCGTCGCGTTCCGCATTATCTCTTCTCTACTCTCAAAACGGGATCCTTTCAGTGGTGTCTTCAATTTTGGAAACAACCAGAAGTCGCAAGGAGCCAGGTCTGGAGAGTAGGGAGGTTGGCGAACGGTCGTAATTCCATGTTTGGCCAAGAAATTGCGGATCAAATGGGATGAATGTGCGGGCGCGTTGTCGTGATGCAAGTGCCAGTTGTTCGCAGTCCACATGTCTGGTCTTTTGCGCCGAACTGCATCACGAAGTCGCCGGAGAACATCCTGATAGTACTCCTTTGTCACTGTTTGTCCTTCCGGTGCGTATTCGTGATGCACAATTCCACGGACATCAAAGAAAACAGTCAGCATCACCTTGATTTTGCTTCGCACCTGCCGCGCTTTCTTCGGCCTTGGAGACTCGGGATGCTTCCATTGGGATGACTGTCTTTTTGTTTCTGGGTCGTACCCGTACACCCATGACTCATCTCCAGTTATCACGGTGTTCAGAAACCCAGGATCAGTGTTGGCGGTGTCCAGAAGGTCCTGTGCAACGTCACGACGGAGGTCTTTTTGTTCCGGCGACAACAACTTGGGCACGAATTTCGCAGCCACTCGGTTCATGTTCAAATCGTCACGCAAAATGGCATGTGCAGAATCTTTACTCACTCCAACCTCTTGGGCAATCTCCCGCACGGTCAAACGACGATCTGCCATCACCAAATTTCGCACCCTCTCAACAACAGCTGCACTCCGAGAAGTTTTGGGCCTGCCACAACGCTGCTCACTCTCCGCTGATGTGCGGCCATCTTTGAATCGGTTGAACCACTCCTTAATTTGTGTTACACCCATAGCATCTTCCCCAAACACCTGCTGAATCTTACGAATTGTTTCAATTTGAGAATCACCAAGCTTTTGACAAAATTTGATGCAGTGTCTTTGCTCAATTCGTTCACTCATCTTGCAAGAAAACTAAATCCGACAAACACTTAGAACAGCACCTTACTTGGCGACCACCAGCCAGTGACTGGCCCAAGTGAATGCGGTGAAAAAAGTCAAGCATGCGCATTAAGATTCCTCCTTCCACCGTGCACAGTGGCGCCGCCTTAGAATCACTACTTTGCGCGGGAAAAATTAAGGTCGGATACTTTTTCGACAGGCCTCGTAACTTTACTGCAGAAGCCCCTTCCCGTTGATCCTGCAAATTTTTTCCTTTTGTCTCGGAATGCAAAGCATTTCACACCAAACAAGCAGCGTTAATAGTGTAAGAGTGCTAATCCTAGATCTTTTGTGTATTTTTTTTCATTAACGTGTTATTTACCTTCATCCAGTTTATGTGACAAATTAATCATCTCTATTTTTTCTCCTCTTGCAGTAAACAGTAGTACACCTTCTTCCTTTTCTCAAGAACAGAGTCAAGACGTCTGGAAAACTTCTTTCCAATCCTTGCTGGCTGAAGAAGACGAGGACGCGAGAGCACTTAGAAGAGTAGCGCTCTTGCCTTTGGAGTACAACAAGGTTTCCAACGCTGAGGAACTACCGGCGTCTCGAGCTACGAGTCTAAACTATAGTTGAAGGCTCACTTCGACGAGCACTATCAACCACCTTGTACAAGAGACTTGTATCGTAGCTGTTCATGATTTTCCTGTTGACTTTGTTCCAGTTTATTTTAGTTTGTTTGTCTGCCCATTGCATTACATAATTAAAAACCTAAACCTGCAGTGCGTGTTATTTGCACGCACCAATTAGAAGCATTCAAGAAAAGATCAAGCAACCAATAAGCACTCAATACATAGAAGAGTAAGCAACCAATTCCAGCACCTGGGGTTCCTGATGCCAGTCAATGGGCTCGTCCTTCACAGTAACAGCCTCCAGCTCAGCGTCAGGCACTTCACTTTTGATGCGAATTTCTTTTAGATGGCTTCCAGAGCTCAGGCTATTACCTGCAAGTGACACAAGCTCATTGAGAAAAATTTCATTTGAGATAACATATCTTGTAACAGCTCTTTATGTATTAAAATACAAATATAATTTCATGATTTTGACAATGTTAACAATTTTGTTAGTATTTTAACGCATGAAAACTGGAATGATCTTGTAGGTTAGGAAAAGAAATCTAGTAATACTTATAACAGAGAACACATTGCAATTCTTTCACCTAAAAGTTAATACTTCACAAGCTTTGGAGATTAAATGAGCTTAATCATATTTTAGCTTACACCAGCATATTTAAATGACAATAAGAAGTAAAAAATAAAGTCTTCAGAATAAATAGTACTCACAATTCATAATAAACTAGCAAGCCCAATAAAAATTTGCATTAAAAAATGTATTTCCCACTTCACTATATTTCTGACGGACATCATTAAGTTTGAATTTAAAATAAGGTAAACCAATTTTTAAGTCATTAATGAAGCAATTAGAATAGAATGAAATCCAGTGAGTGACATGTTTTCTCAATTATGAACCATTTCTACACCTTGTAGGAGGAAGTTTCACACTGAAAACAAAGAACAAAACTTGACACAACTCCTTCTACCACTGAAGTCTTTATCTTTAACAGAGCAATACCACAGTTTTTTTGAAAGTTTTCAACTTGGATTATATGAAAATTTAAGCCTACTTATCCAACTCAGGTGCTGCAAAGATAGGAAGGATGCAGGAACCATTTAATATGGTGTTGAGGAAATGGGGAATGTATGCAGAAGGTACATAGAAACAGCAAGTCAAGAAAGCAGTTTATGAAACTTGATACAGAAAGTATTGAGGATTAAAAGGAAAAGTAATGTGGCCAAGAATATCATGATCAAAACAAACATTTTGGATTGTAGAAAATTAATCTTCAGTGTTCTGTAATAAAATAAATCGAAGAATTAATACATTGTAACTTTATATCCTCTGACTCACTTGGATGTAAGACAATGAAATTTAAGACATGATAAAACAAAAAAATATGAAAAATTTCAACAAACAAAGGAAAGTTTCACTGCCGTATTACATTCATTTATTGATGGACGGTTTTATAAAATGTATTACGACTCTAAAATGCGGAGATTGGACAAATTTGATGTTAAATCCAAATTTTTTTTGCATTTGTGTTTATAAAAATATGGTCTTTCTTAAAACAGTATTCTCTTACAGATGAGTTGGATGGTTTGGTCAGGTTACAGCTGGTGCAAAAGGAGATTCCCCTGTGTTGAGTACACCTCACAAACAATTGGATGGAAATTTCTCAAAGAATATTTTAACCACTGAATTACGGAAATTTTTGAGTAGAAAGTTCAGTGCAAAGCCAAGAATTCTTACTGTGCCAAAGCTAAGGTCGTATTTTCAGTTACCTTTCATAGGATCCCGCACAGAGGAAATGAAAAAGAAGTAGTGTCAGCAGTTAAGAATATTTTCCACAAATAAATCCTTGCTCATATTTTGAAAACGATAGGAAACTTGAATCATATTTTAAGCAAAGAGATACTCCGGATGTGATGCTGCGCACCTCATTTGTACATCAACATACGTGTGACCGCTGTGAGCGCTCTTACATTGGTAGCACTGGGCTCCAATTGTTTGTGAGGTGTGCACAACACAGGGGAATCTCCTTATGCAATGGCTGTAACTTGACCAAACCATCCAACCCATTTATAAGAGAACATTGTTTTAAGAAAGACCAAATTTTGAAAATACAAATTTTAAAATTTTTGGATTCAACATCAAATTTGTCCGATCTCTGCATTTTAGAATCTATACACATTTTAAAAACACATCCGTCAATAAATGAATGTGATACGGTGGTGAAACTTTTCATTGTTTGTTGACAATTTGTTTGGTTTTTGTTTTATCATGTCTTTTAAATTTCATTGTCTTACATCCAATTTATTCAGAAGATTTATAGTGACAATGTTTTAGTACTTCAATTTATTGTACTACAGAACACTGAAGAGGGAATTTTTATAATCCGGAACGTTAGTTTTTTACGATGATATTCTTAGCCACGTTGGTTTTCTTTTTATTCTGAAAGTGTGATTTCCCAGAAATCAATCTATTTCATTAACACGTTAAGTGCGGCTGGTTAAACTGAAGTTCAATATCCAGCTCAAATTTAGAGTCAATTGTAGTAAGAAAATTTGAAAATAGCCAACATTGACTGAATCATGCCTTCATTTAACTTTCATTTAGTATTTAAAAAAATTGAGTCAGTGACTGCTGGTTGGCTAGGAGCATTATGAAAATCACCTAAATGACCACCAGTAGGTCACGCCGCACTTAACGTGTTAAGAAAGTATTGAATACTAAAAAACCGGACAGCAGCTAACTACAAAAAAATGGTCCATGATAAAACAAAAAATGTATCTATTTAAAAAAGGCCTACCTACTTCAGCACAGCACTTCACATATTTCCCCTGGGAGTGCTTATACCCATAGACACAATAATTGTTGTCCAATGAGGGGCTGATGGTTTTTAAATACTCAAAATTACACTCATAGCCATGGTTCAGCAGACAGGAAGAATAGAAGTGTGATAAGGTTTACTCTGAGAGTAATTCTTATAAAAAACCATGGTGTGAATGCTCAGGTGGCAGACACTCAAAACTGTGACATGTAAAGGAGTAATAAATGTGGTACTCCAGTGATCTACTCCAAACAGTGATTTACATGCAGTATTACACTCCCAAATATTCACACATCTACAAACATGACTGTGTACACCAAAATGCATGCAAAATGACAGCATAAACCCATAAACAAAAGTTGCAGATAATGTTGAGAACACTAAAACTATTTGTGTCTAGTGTTGCCACATCTCCATCCACAGCATGGGACTTTCAATTTGGCTATGCCCCTGATAATGACAAAACGTACGTACCAATTGCATTATGTTCAAGCTGCTTCATCTTCTGTATGACTCAAGAAATTTTATTCAAACCAGAATTGACTATACAGACCATGTTAAAATAATAATTGGAGAGAAATATTTTTTGTGCAATTTGGTTTTACTTCTGAACAAAATTTTTGCAACATTATATATCCTATTAGTGTTCATGACCTGTCAAGAACAAAGAGATGTGATATTTTTCCTACATAAATCTTCCAGATGTAAATGACAAACATCTATATTCATCCTGATAGTACCAGTGATTAAAATATTCTTAGTATCACAAATACGGTCAAGTATCCGTAACTCTTTGACCGCAGTTGGTAAAACTGAAGCTCAATATTCAACTCAAATTAAATGTCAATAGTAATAGGCAATTTTGGAACAAGCAATCATTAACTAAATCATACCCTCATCTAGCTATAACCAAGTAATTATGAAAATTGAGTTTGCAACTACTGGTAAGTCGACAGCATTATGAAAATCTTATCCGAGGCCACCAGCAGCACATGTTGCAGTCAGAGTGTTAAGAGCATGACAGAGAGATGGACCAACCAAAAAAGCAACAACTGTGCATACATGTAGAAACTCTGCCAATTTTAAACCCATAGGAGAAATTACAAACTAAAAACATAGAAATTCATTTATTCAAAGAGATACCTGGATCTTTATTACATAAGGATAATTTAATTTCCTTTGCAACATTTAATGATATCATAAGCAGCACGTCCCACCCTCAAACCGGTGGGGAGAGCTTCTTTCTTAATAACATTTTAGTTTATTTCCACACTATTAAAGTTCAATTTTCTACTTAAAGAACAACTGTCTTTGTCTAACACCTAGACCAGAACTAAGTCTTACCTTGCGTCATGTTCTCTGCTGCAGCTTCTTGCTTGATGAAATCCTGCCTGCAGCACAGCCTCTCCACTTCAGCATCCGTTAGCTTGTGCACCATAACCACTGCACGCACCATGCTGGGTGCTGAGGTACCTGAGCAATGGGTTGCTTCTTTGCTCTAATATTTGAGAGAATTGAAGTTATAGCTTGAAAAAATTAAAAACAAAATGCTGTTCTTCCATCATTACATAAAATAATAAGTGCCCACACATTTCATTAATGCAAGATAACCATACATCAAGTGGATCGGACAATTCAAGATCATTTAATAAAAGAATAGAGTAACATAATTTTTGCCTTGTGTTATAGTATGAACCACTCTAAGATTCTTTAGTGAGAAAAAGTGTGCAGTCAAAATAATTATTTCATTGCAGTGATACCTGTTTTTTCAATCCTTTGGTTTTTCAAATGAAACACGCCCTATCGAATTACTTTGCGAGTTAAGTCTTTAGTTTTTTGTTGTCTGGTTGCTTTATAACAATCAGCTAGCACAGATGAGTATATTGATTTTTGAGTCTCAAATGATCAATCAATAATGAATGGTCAACAGAAATCAAAGGTTCATATATCAACATGAACATCAAGTTGTAGAAGTTACTGTCTTCATTAGGGTCTCCCATTGGTGGGACATCATCAAGTTAGAAGTGAATTAGTTGAAGAGCTGATTTCCTCAAAGACGAATTTCACCTGGATCAAATATTCCTAAATCAAGAGAACCTGATTTGCGTCTTTTTTTAGGTTTCATTCTTTGACTTCATAACATGAAGAGTATTTTTTATTGCACATTGCTCCACTGAAAAACAATGCCAAAAAAGTCATTTAAATTAATATTTTGAAGGATGTTGTAGGACAAATTGATATTCATATTGGTGAATGTCTTGAGCCTGGTGGTTGTTATTTTGAAAGCCAAACAGAACAAAATAAAACGT
This sequence comes from Morinoia aosen, assembly GCA_030386875.1. Lineage (NCBI taxonomy): Eukaryota > Metazoa > Arthropoda > Malacostraca > Amphipoda > Talitridae > Morinoia > Morinoia aosen. The sequence continues at coordinate 103,388,200 of CM059576.1, read as the reverse complement.
TCAATTTTATTCTCTCTATGCAACCAATTTCATTCAATCTTTTCAAAACAATTTAAAAATTGGAAGCATTTACAAACTGGCTATACCATTAACAGACTCCTTGTAATCACCAAGGTCAATCCCCTCCACAAAGATAGCCAACCAGCAGGAATCAGATTCACCCCTATAGTCAAACAACCCACAGATCAAATTATAAATTAGTTGAAGCCTCCCTAACCCCAACAAAGGAAAGCCAAAAGGAGAAATGAAGAAAACACTGCGTAGTATAGAGTTAAAGTATTATACTAGATGTTAGTTTAAGCCTTCCTTTTCCCAACAGAGGTGTTTTAATAGGAAAAAAGTTGGAGGCAGCGTTCAGTTTGGAGTTGAGGCAACAAGGAGTCTACACGCACAGTCTGCTGTCACACTGATTCCCCTGCATACAAGAACAGCAAGTAAGGAAAAGAGTTTAAGACACAAAATTAAAGTTGAAGAAGATAGCTATGGATACAGAAAAAAATCTGTAACTGAAAAATTATGACCTGTAACAAAATGAAATTATTCTATTTTAATAAAAAGAATAGCTTTTTACTTCAAGCCTGGAATCTGAAAATTCCTCCAGGGAGTAAAAAATGATAGATACAGAAGTTGTATCCTCCTGAGAGGACAATAACATTCAATTGTTTACTCTATTGCATATACATCTTTTAAGAGTCTCTTCCACAGCAAGGCCCAACAGCACAATGTGGATTTACTCTTGCAGTTTTATAAGACTTCAAAAATTCCAGACCTAAAGAACTGACACAATTACATGTCCTAATTACCAAACCTGGGTCACTCCAGCAGGCAAAGTACCTCCAGCCCTACCCATCATGACAATCACAGTCAGGCACTCACAACCACTATCAACTCATCTTTAACTGTTGGTCATCTTCTAAAATACTGGTGCAATGCTCTTTCAACTCCATTCATTTATCTAGTTTTTGACTAACCTCTAACATTCCGTTCTCCTTGCTTCTGACTTCAGTGCTTCCTTCACCAACAATTTCTTTTTAATTTCCCCAAAGGGCCAAACCACTTCAACATACAGCAGTTCACACTTTTTGCCATCCTTTCCACATTTGTCATACTCCTCAGCTCATAGATTTACCTATCCCACAATGTCACCCCAGCCATACTCCTCGGACACTCCATCTGGAGTACATTCAACTGACTCCTATCAGCCACTTTTGAGCTCCAAGTTTCATATCCATCCAGCACATCAGCCTGACACTCTCATAATGTTAGAACACTTAAATGTCTTCCTTCTCAATACAGAAATGCTAAAGGTTCCAGAAGACCAGTATAGCAGCAACTACAGAGCCAATAATTTAGGAACACTGACAGCAAATCTTATGAATGAGCAAAATATAACAATCAGAGAAAACTACGAAATGGTGATATGGGTAACTTGTTAGCAATCCCAAAGGCTGCACTTAAGAAGACTCAGGAATTTCTATCAATACTGGAAATCATAGCACAAAATTAAATCCATAAAAAGTAGTAAGTTGAATTATTAATTTTTGCAAAAATTCAAGATAGCTAAACAAAAAACCTAGGATTCAATTAAAATGAATGAAATAGATTGATTTCTGGGAAATCTCACTTTAGGGATAAAAAGGAAAACCAACGTGGCTAAGAATATCATGATAAAAAACAAACGTTTCGGACCATAAAAAATCCATCTTCAGTGTTCTGAAATGCAATAAATCAAAGTTTTAAAACATTGTAACTATAAACCTTCTGAATAAATCAAATGTAGGATCATGAAATTTAAAAAACATGATAAAACAAAACTATGCCCAATTTTTAACAAACAATGGACAGTTTCACCGCCGTATCACACTCATTTATTGACGGACGGTTTTTTAAAATGTATATCGATTCTAAAATGCGGAGATCGGATAAATTTGATGTTGAATCTAAAATTTGAAGATTTGTATTTTTAAAAATATGGTCTTTCTCCAAACAGTGCTTTCTTATAGATGAGTTGGATGGTTTGGTGAGGTTACAGCCGGTGCAAAAGGAGACTCCCCTGTGTTGTGCACACCTCAAACAATTGAAGCCCAGTGCTACCAATGTAAGAGCGCTCGCAGCGGTCACACGTATATTGATATACAACTGAGGTGCGCAACATCACATCCGGAGTATCCCTTCGCTTAAAATATGATCCGAGTTTTTTATCATTTTTAAAATATGAGCAAGGATTTATTTGTGGAAAAAACCTCTTAACTGTTGACACAACTTCCATTTTCATTTTCTCTGTGCGGGATCCTATAAAAGGTAACTGAAAATACAACCTTAGCTTTGGCACAGTAAGAATTTTTGGCTTTGCAGTGAACTTTCTACTCAAAAATTTCCGTAATTCACTAGTAAAAATATTCTTCGGGTAATTATTTGAACAGAAATAATTTTGCAAATAATTCATTTCTAAATGGAACAACTCGTAAGACGATGAAATTTGAAAAGCTCTGTGGATTAAGGTGACTATCCCTGAAACTTTGGATTTTGAGAATATATTCCTGAAAAAGTTCGTGCCCAATCCCGTGAAAGTTGCTTTTCGAAACACTGAAGTCGTGAATTTGCCTCCAGATCTTGTAACTTTTACATATAAATATGGTAATTCATTTTTCTCTTCCAGTTCACATGTGAATTTGATATTCCTATGACATTCATTAAAGTATTGAAAAAATTACTCCGAATCACGGCTGTTTTTGAAAAGAATAAACGATCGTCAAGATACCTTCGGTAAAACACTGGTTTAAAATTATCTGGACATGGTTTCAAAAACTTTTCTTCAATATTGTTCAGGAAGATATTAGCCACAATGGGGGATAACGCAGATCCCATTGCCAAACCATCAACTTGTTTATAAATTTTGTTATTAAACTTGAAGTACGAGTCCTTGAGTGTTAACTCGAGCAATTTTTTCATAGTTGTTTTGGATAAACCTTCATGGACCATTGAGGGTTCTGTAAAATTTTTATCTAAAATAACGCATATAGCCTCGTTTCCCGGCAGATTTGTATATAAAGATTCAAAATTCAAACTACACATAACAAGAGAATTTGCATTAACAAACAAAAAAAAAAACATTTATTTCCAAGTTGCCACATGAGATACATATGCCAACATATTGGCTTTTAAAAGTTCCTTAATATAGACGTCCTAAAACAAAAGATCCATACGAGGAGTATTAATTGACAAACCATCAGGTATATGGTATATACCAAGCCTTTTCCTCTTTTTAAGTAGAGGGTGGCTAGTATCATTGACATGATACTTTACAGGGAATGTACATGATAGGGGTTCCCCAGGCCCCCAGTCACGCCCGAGCTTTAGGCCTCATTTTCCTCTCGTTTAGTGCTCAGGTAACATTCCTTGAGGACAGTGACCATACTGCCGGCAACGACCCTGATTTGCCGCATCAGCGTTTTTCACGCCAAATGCCGCTCACAGGGATCGAACCCGGGCAGGAAGAACAGAACGCAAGCGCTCTGTACACTCGGCCACTGCGAGGCCAACCATCAGAGGTGTACAAATAGATAGACCATACGAGGCATATTAATAGACATAATATATGAGGCGTACTATAATAGACAAACCATACGTGGTGTGCTAATAGTCTAACAAAGTTCCATACGAGGAATACTATTTGACAAACCATACGAGGTGTACAAATAGATAAGCCATACGAGGCATAATAATAGACAAACTATACGAGATGTACTATTAGACAATACTATCATAGGTGTACAGATAGATAGACCATACAAGGCATATTAATAGAAAAAATATACGAGGCATACTAATAGACAAACCATACGGGGCATGCTAATAGTTTAACTCTGTCAAGGGTAGTTGAATGAGAAATGAGAAATATTATCTCTTGGATATTTTATATTCCAAGAGATTCCGGTGCAGCGCTTCTTGCCTTTTTCCTACTTCGATAATTTCAACTGAGAACTTGGAGTTTCGAAGAATTCTTTAGTAGTTTTCAAATTATTTATAAGATCATTGAAGTAGGAAAAATACAAAAAAACGCTACACCGTACTAGATTGAAACACCACCGTAAATGACAATCAAGTATTGAGAAAAAGATAGTCTCAAAATAATTTGTAAAGAACATCGCGCAACGCAGCACGCACATCTAGAAATGCGTAAACAAACTTACACTCAAAATTGAAATGCATGGCTTGTTCGGCATACAAATATAGAGATAATTTTTGCACGAGTGCTTTATTTCCTTTGTCTGTTTATACTTTTTAATTTCTTCTGTTCACAGAAATGCCCTTCGGGGTCGTGATAGATCGATTTATAAATCATTAAGCAAGCGCAATCTATTTGTTTATTTCTGAAATTTGGTGCAGTGTTAACTGATCGCAGAGCTTTAGGTAAAATGTTATGTGTCTTGAGGTTTTGCTTTTTATGCAAAAAGTAGAAATAGAACCCGATATATGTACATGCGCATATATGTGTGCGAAACGTGTGCATGTTTACACCGATACATAGACATTTATGTTTGCGTGCGCACACATACATACTCATGCACACACCAACACACATATTCATATATATATATACATATTGAAAATGAATATAAGAAAAATGCTAATAGACATGAAAAATAATCTTACTCTTTCAATATTTAAAATGACAGCCCAAGCTCTGATGAATCGTAAGAAATAACCTGAGGAAAGATGAGGAATAGAAAAGGACTTCGAAAAACGTATAAATGGAATGGTTTTTTAATTTCCTAAAGGAAATTTTAAGAAAACTCAAGTTACCGCTGAGGAACAACAACAAAAAAAACATATATCTTCAATATATCATATCATATATCATATCTTCTCGATATTCTCTGCAACATCATGCGGACATGGGTACATGGGATAAAATGGAGATACAGTGTAGGCCAGTTACCACTCATGATTGACAAATATCTACAAAATTTTGGCAGAAATGCGCAAACAAACATATACTCAACATCAAAATTTATAGCTTGTACAACATACGGACAGAAAGATAATTTTACCACGATTCCTACGCTCAAATTACGATTAATTTTATTAATTGTATTTGTCATTAATCCGATTCACAGAGACGTCCTCTAGGGAAGTGGGAGATCTATTTTTGAATCATTTCGCTAGTGCAATAAAATTTATTAACCGGATGGTTTTTGTGTAAAGAAATGAAATAGAAACATGTATATCTATTTATGTATATATATACCTATATACGTACACACACATATTAATATATGTACTTATTGAGAATGAAATATAAGAAAAAAATACAAATATAAAATAAGAGGATAGAAACAACCTTCCATCTATTACACCGATAATGACAGTTGAGCTCATTGTAATCCTAAGAAATCATTCGAAAAAAAATACCTAAAAGGAAAAGAAGACTTCGGAAACAATAGAATTTAGACAATTAACAAATTCAAACGAGTTGTTTAAAAGGTTTTCATTAGGTACTAAATGAGACAGGTACGGAATTAAAGCTTTACCTAAGCGAAAATTATGCATATTGTGCGCGGACAGAATTGGGCGAATAGGTGTGCTTGGCTTGTGGATTTTTGGAAGTCCATATAGAAACCCCAGCTGTGAACCGGTTGTATAGGCATCATCATAAAGTTGGTCATTTATTTGACGAGTATTTTTCAACTTTCTCAAGGCGTTATTCAGCCTATCTTCCAAACGGATTAACAATCGTTTTTCGTCATCATTCACAGCTACAAATTTAGATGGATCGCTTAAGATAGATTCTACCTTATTCACATAGTCTATTCTATCTAAAATAGCGACACCTTTCCCTTTGTCTAAGTTGGTGACATATATAGACTTATCTTCGGAAAAGGTTCTTAATATAGTAAAGTCGTTTTTTGAAAACACCGGGCACACATTCTTCAAAGGATTGAAAGTAAAGTAATATTTCGAAGCTATACATTTGAGCTCATTTCATAAAATAAGCAACGAGTTTGAACCCCTTTCATAAATGTTTTGTTTGGATAGAACATCAAACAGCTTTTCAAAGACCAAGAAAAATTTGAAGTAATTCAATTTACGTATGGGTATTCCAAAGTCCAGGCCAAGCAGAAGTACTCTTGTTTCTTCGTTCGTTAGTTTCCGCTTGGAAGTGTTGTGGATGACTTTCTGGGGATCTTGTAAGTTTCTTATTTCACACACTCCTAAATTGTATAATTTCCGTCGATGAACTTCTTTCACTTTAGCAATTACACTTTTTTGTTTTCGTTGTAACCACAGTTTAACACGTTGCTTGCGAAACGACCCATCGGTGGGTCGTACTTAGGTTTTTCCTGCTGCGAAACGACCCACCGATGGGTCGTTTTGAAAAATTCTAATAACCTTTCTAAATTAATGGTATTTAACAGGCCTAGTTAATGTTTGATATTTACAAATTTGCTTATCACTTTTGACTTTAAATTTAAGTTGAATATTGAACTTCTGTTTAACCCATCGCAACTAACGTGTTAATACAAGACAGGTCTATGGCACTGATCTTAGATTTAAGGTTACCAAGGCACTGGTCGACTGATGCGTTTCGTTTTGCCAATTGACGATTTTTAAACCTTGCTTCATTTTTCAAGTTTCAATTGCCACGACGTACAAAATGAAGAACGTTCCAAAATTCTTTTGTATAATTTTATGCGCAGGAATTTAGGGATAACTTTGTAATTTAAACACACTTCTAGGTAATCAATTTCACAATGAATCTTGTCACGTTTTCTTATTTCAGATTCAAGCTTTCTAAAACACTGGAGAGTTGGTATTCCGTATCTGTTCACTAAAATAAATGAAATAGATTGATTTCTGGGAAATCTCACTTTAACGATAAAAAGGAAAACCAATGTGGCTAAGAATATCATGATAAAAAACAAAAGTTTCGGACCATAAAAAATCCATCTTCAGTGTTCTGTAATGCAATAAATCGAAGTTTTAAAACATTGTAACTATAAATCTTCTGAATAAATCGAATGTAAGATAATGAAATTTAAGAAACATGATAAAACAAAACTATACACAATTTTTAACAAACAATGGACAGTTTCACCGCCGTATCACACTCATTTATTGACGGACGGTTTTTTGAAATGTATATGGATTTTAAAATGCGGAGATCGGATAAATTTGATGTTGAATCTAAAATTCGAAAATTTGTATTTTTAAAAATATGGTCTTTCTCCAAACAGTGCTCTCTTATAGATGAGTTGGATGGTTTGGTGAGGTTACAGCCAGTGGGAAAGGAGACTCCCCTGTGTTGTGCACACCTCACAAACAATTGGAGTCCAGTGCTACCAATGTAAGAGCGCTCGCAGCGGTCACACGTATATTGATATACAACTGAGGTGCGCAACCTCACATGCGGAGTATCCCTTCGCTTAAAATATGATCCGAGTTTTATATCATTTTTAAAATATGAGCAAGGATTTATTTGTGGAAAAAACCTCTTAACTGTTGACACAACTTCCATTTCATTTTCACTCAAGGACTCATACTTTAAGTTTAATAACAAAATTTATAAACAAGTTGATGGTTTGGCAATGGGATCTGCGTTATCCCCCATTGTGGCTAATATCTTCCTGAACAATTTTGAAGAAAAGTTTTTGAAACCATGTCCAGATAATTTTAAACCAGTGTTTTATCGAAGGTATCTTGACGATACGTTTATTCTTTTCAAAAACAGCCGTGATTCGGAGTAATTTTTTCAATACTTTAATGAATGTCATAGGAATATCAAATTCACATGTGAACTGGAAGAGAATAATGAATTACCATTTTTATATGTAAAAGTTACAAGATCTGGAGGCAAATTCACGACCTCAGTGTTTCGAAAAGCAACTTTCACGGGATTGGGCAAGAACTTTTTCAGTAATATATTCTCAAAATACAAAGTTTCAGGGATAGTCACGTTAATTCACAGAGCTTTTCAAATTTCATCGTCTTACAAGTTGTTCCGTTCAGAGATGAATTATTTGCAAAATTATTTCTGTTCGAATAATTACCCGAAGAATATTTTTACTAGTGAATTATGGAAATTTTTGAGTAGAAAGTTCACTGCAAAGCCAAAAATTCTTACTGTGCCGAAGCTAAGGTTGTATTTTCAGTTACCTTTTATAGCATCCCGCACAGAGAAAATGAAAATGGAAGTTGTGTCAACAGTTAAGAGGTTTTTTCCACAAATAAATCCTTGCTCATATTTTAAAAATGACAAAAAACTCGGATCACATTTTAAGCGAAGGGATACTCCGGATGTGATGTTGCGCACCTCAGTTGTATATCAATATACGTGTGACCGCTGCGAGCGCTCTTACATTGGTAGCACTGGGCTCCAATTGTTTGTGAGGTGTGCACAACACAGGGGAGTCTCCTTTTGCACCGGCTGTAACCTCACCAAAGCATCCAACTCATCTATAAGAGAGCACTGTTTGGAGAAAGACCATATTTTCAAAAATACAAATTTTCAAATTTTAGATTCAACATCAAATTTATCTGATCTCCGCATTTTAGAATCGATATACATTTTAAAAAACCGTCCGTCAATAAATGAGTGTGATACGGCGGTGAAACTGTCCATTGTTTGTTAAAAATTGTGTATAGTTTTGTTTTATCATGTTTTTTAAATTTCATTATCTTACATTCGATTTATTCAGAAGATTTATAGTTACAATGTTTTAAAACTTCGATTTATTGCATTACAGAACACTGAAGATGGATTTTTTACGGTCCGAAACGTTTGTTTTTTATCATGATATTCTTAGCCACGTTGGTTTTCCTTTTTATCCTTCAATTAAAATTCTATAAATAAAATTAAAGAACTGAAAATAACTCAAAGATCTTGAATGATGTTACACATGCAATCAAATCTTGAACACAGTTGTCTAAAAATTGAAGACAAGTCAAAACTAAACAAAACTGAAACTAAAGAAACAAATGACTAAAAAACCAATGAGTCACAGGATTAGAGAGGTATCAAAGAAGTAGAGCAGGCCATGAAGGCTCACCTGTCAGACTCCAGAAGTCAATCAGTGGCCCCAACACTGCCAGGCACTCCAGCCAGCACCAACTCGCTGGTCTCCAGCTGATCCTCGCTGCTCTGATGATAAACAAGGACAAACAATCATAACCTTCAAAATTACAGTATGGCATCATACTACTGTACAACTGCAATAGCAATATAAGAGGTCACTCATAAATGTTCTTCAAAATTGAAGAGAAAATGTGACTCCTCTGATCTTGACTATATTTTAACATTATCACAACAAATAGTTTTATCCTGCACTACATAAGAACTATAGTAATTAGAGACTGGCATCAGAAGCTTTGAATAAAAGATGAATGACTTACCTAATGAGAGTCCTGATCACACAGGATATCCTTTGTTACAGGAAGGCAGGTTTTATGAGATTATTCAAGTATTATATATATATTAAAAAAAGTTATGTTAAATAATTTTTCTTTATTGTAAGATAAAGCTGAAAAGAATTGAAAAAGCATTCAATAGAGGAACAAAACTGAATACAATAGAATGAAATATAAATACAAAGGAGAATTAGCTCCATTCAATGAATGAAACAACAAAATGCCTTATTACCTTACATTTCAATTTTTCTAGCATTTATAGTCAGGTAACTTTTCCTTATAGCTCCTTACAAACTTTCCCATGCTTGTTACCATCTTTTAGTTTTCACCTCATCTTATTCATTACTAGTTAAGTAGCCCATAGCACTCCCAAAATACTACAACCAACTTTTGATAAACGATTCTTATCTTAATTCTTCTACAACCACCTGAAATCTTTCCATAAGAGACCCCTATAAACACTTACCAGTCTACAATTTCTATTCATCTTAGCTAATAATGCTAAAATATCAGCACAGAGTAGCTGCAATCCCAGGCAGCATTAGAATATCCTAAGGATATTCCCTCAGTGTCCTCTATGTATGTTTGCTGTATGTCCTCATGTTCGGAGCTAACATTGTTTCGATATTATACGGATATCGTAAATTAACTATACCCCTTTACAATATTGAGAGGATATCCTCAAGATAACTTTGACGTATTTTGAAGTCTAATAATAAATTTAGTTGAAAATAAAAAATTTCCTTGAGTTTTTTTCTGTCTAATTGAGATTGGACATGTTTAAAAATTTGTTTCTATCGTGAAGTATTATAGGTGTTTGCAGATGGTCTCCTCTTAATATCCACCGGATATTACTCAAGGACATAGGTATCTCTGAAAATAATTTGTCTTCATGTTTATTTTGAGTTTAATTATCTAAACACTATTATACAATCAAATAAATCTTTTGTCACCTTTTTACGAAGGTTAAATTCATGAGTCATAATTTAAACAAAAATAAAAATTATAAACACTCTCAAATAATTTTTTCCATTCAGTAAATAATTCATTTCAAACAAATTACATTACGAAATTATCATAAATATGCTCTCCCCTGAACGAATTACGTTTCTATTTGTTTGAAGGTAGTAAACGTCCGGAGATTTACCTCTTTTAATTTCGTATAATATATTAAATGACAACTTGAAATAGAAAATCTAATTAAATATGTAAACTCTTATCAGAAATATAATGAATTAGAAAACTATTTTCTGCACGAATGTACCTAGACCTACTGTCAAACTTAAAGGTATGGGTATAATTATATAGGAATTTTACATGCAGTAAACTAAACAATAATGCCAGTCACATAATAGGTATTCACGTTTTCTTTCAAGCCCCTCAAAACACTTTCTTCACATACCCAACTCATTTAAAGAATATATGTTCATTAGGCTATGATAGTTCAAACACATATATGTCTTTGTAAATATAGATAATTACAAGGTTTTTTATAAAGACATGGAAGTTTTTTAGTGCTTTTAGAAGTGTTACTACCATACGGAGGTACGCACATGCGTACGTACTTTGCAATAGCAACAATACTATTCATTTCATTTTAGTTATTTCGAAAATTTGTAGGGGCCTTCGATAAATATTATCTATTTCAATGTGGAAATGCAAATTTTTGGGGCTTGTAAAAAATTTCACATTATTTTCCGGTAGCATTCTGCAACGGACTAGTTTCAATTGCGTTCTATAGATGAGGGTTGCTTATAAGCACTGCACGGCGTGCAGCGGCGCCGTGGCAGTTTCAAGCTAGCTGCTTGTGTAGGGTTGACGCCCTCTAAGATTCATACGTGATAGCGTTATTAAGTGAATGCTTGTAACATTTTTCTTTTAAACAATGTCGTGTAAGAAAAACTACTATATGGTATATGTAGAAAAACAACCGAATTCCGAAAAAAATTAAGAAGTGTTGGAGTAAACAGTGGAGTAAATTTAGGTGAGGATAGCGTTCCTAGTATAGCGCCATCTTGCAATGAAGCTCTGGCAATACCTGGGACAAGTGCTGGTTCAAGTCATGCTGACATAAGTATTAGTGCTGATAGTGAACTTGATAATGTTTCACTTAACTCTTGTGAGTCTGAGGCTGTTTTCTCTGTGACTAGTGAACCTAAGATAGGTGTATCAGGTAATGATGCTTTGAAAGATGAGCTGTCATCAGACAGTGATTCACATCGTCTTCCTGCGCAGCCTGTTAAAGATTCAGAATATATTAATAAAGATGAATGTTTAACCAATGATTTAAAAAATTGGGCACTCAAATATAATGTCAGTCATGAGTGCTTTCGAGGAATGCTCAAGATTCTTCAAAAGCATCACAAAATTCCAAAAGATCCTCGTACAATTTTAGGAACTAAAAGTTCAAGTACTACTCAATTAATTGAGGGATCATTAGCATATTTTGGATTGGAAGAAGGTATTAGGAACAATATTAGGTTAGACAACAACTTGGAATCTATTAACCTTAATGTTAATATTGATGGATTACCTCTGTACAAGTCAACTGGTTCAAGCTTCTGGCCAATTCTGTGTTCAATATCATATTCTTTCAAGTTTGGCATTTCATGCAAGCCTTTCATTATTGCTGTGTTTTGTGGAGACAAAAAACCTAACATTAATGGTTTTCTTGATGAATTTTGCTCTGAATTGAATAGTTGTGTTCAAAATGGCATTGATATAAAAGGTCAAAACATTAAAGTATTTGTTCGGGCTATTATAGCTGATGCTCCAGCTAAAGCTTTCATTAAACAAATCAAAACACATGGAGGGTATTATGCCTGTGATCGTTGTTTGATTAAGGGCATATACAATTCAGAAACTAAAGCTATGTCTTATGAAGATATTGACGTGCCTAAAAGAACAGATTTATCTTACCGTTCCAAACAACAGCCTCAACATCATATAGGCGATAGTCCATTTTTAACTACTAATATTAATATGATTCTTTTCCTGTGGATTATATGCATGCCATCCTCTTAGGAATTACTCGGCGACTTTTGAGCATCTGGATGAATCGAATTCCACACAAATTTTCAGCATCACAAAAAATTGGAATTGATGAGCATATTACAACTATTAAACAGTATATTCCATGCGAGTTTAATCGCAAACCAAGATCTCTTGCTACCCTAGATAGATTCAAGGCAACCGAGTTTTGCACAATTCTTCTGTACATAGGTGTGCTATTATTCAAGGATGTATTGAGGGAAGATATGTACAAGAATTTTTTAAGGTCAATATTTACTTTAGGTGCGGCAAACGACCACCATGGGCGCCGCCATCTTGAATCCGATGTAAACAAGATTGCGGTCGTCACCCTAATGGGTGGGTTAGAAGCTTTATTTATAATTTTTGCTATAAGAACTGTGGCTAACCCTCACGACCCAACCTCTTTACGTTTGTAATAGGGGGTTAACTACGCTTATTAACTAAAAAAACGGCGCCGGCGCCCGCGCGCGGGCGCCAACTTCAAAGTACAATTATTCAAAAATAACGCATCAGCGAGCAGAATGTCATTCTTGTAAAAGGTTATTAAATGGGTTCCTTTATTGATTATTTGCCCCCAAATTATTAATTTCCTTGCCGCACTTAAAATAAATATTGTCCTTTTTTAATATTGGTATGTATCGTGCGAACATTATGTAATCCTGCAAAAGTAAAATGCGAAGAAGCTGTTCTTTATGTTGAAAAGCTATGCTTTGTATTTATTAAACAGTACAAAAAAATCTATTCTGGTACATCTAGTGTATTGTTCAATGTTCATATGCTAGCCCATATATGTGATGATGTTCGGCATCTAGGTGAATTGGACTCATTCAGCGCTTTTCCGTTTGAGACAATGCTGGGGCAAATGAAGCGAAAAATTAGATCAAGCAATAGGCCATTAGCACAAATTTGTAGAAGAATTAATGAAGGCTTTCTAAATACCTGTGCTTCTGATGAAACTGCAGAACTCCACTGCAGTAGCAAATTCTTTCTAAAAGGTAAAAAGATCATAGTAGGTTCATTCAGAAATTCATGTGTGCTAATGGAAGACGATTCAATTGGTGTAGTTAAAGGAGTCGATGGACATCATATAATTGTTCAGAAATTTGTCAAAAAAGAATCTTTTTGTAGTTATCCTTGCAATTCTGATTTCTTTGACATGTATCTTGTAACAAAAAAAACAAAAACTGTGCAAATTAGTAAAGACAAACTACAGCAGAAATGTATGATTCTTCCATACAAGAATAAAAATTTCCTCATCATTAGTCTCCTTTAAGTAGCTACCTATTTTTAGCTTGCCCAATTTTGCTGTGTTTACTAAATTCAATATTGCATTTTTAATGATGGAATTAGTTCATGTACACATAGCTCTTACAGTTTCCAATTTGTATCAGTTGAATGTATTTTCACTCATATTTGGTGTATATTTAGATATAGCTACTCAATGATATATATTGTATAGCTAGTAGCTACTCATTTCCTCCTTATGTTTGATTGATAGCTAATATTGTTCTAGTGTATGTGCGCATCAACTACCAGATCCACAATGTATACGGTTGTTGTATTTTGTGATGAGGGCACCTATGAAGGAGTGCCATCATCTTGGATTCTGAAGACAGGTGACCAAACTTATTGTTTGTGGCCAGCTGGAGAGAACAATTCAGTGATATCTAAACTTATAGAAAAAGAACTCTCAGCCATCTACATCGTGGAAGGCCGTAAAATGCTCCGTAAAAGCTTATGCTGATGATTATGATATGATTGAAACAAGACAGCAGGCAGCAGATCTTACAAGTGAAGCAGTTAGTAGTGACAGTGAAGTAAGAACCCCTGTGACAAAAAAGAAAATTCATACTCAATCATTTTCTGATGAACTTCTTCCATCTCCTCCAAGGAAGAAACAAGTTAGACTTCCTTCAATCGGTAAGTCCTTATTTATAGCTAAGTAATGTCAAACCATTTTAGTTATTTAAATTATGAGAGAAAAGAATGAGCACAAAGCCTAAGTTTTTTTTTGAAAATTGTTTATCTTGCTGCTGAGACTGTTACAGATTCTAATTATAATAATGAAGAAAATGTGTAACCAATGATTTTAGAAATTGGGCACCTGACCTAAAATTGGATATTTGCCTAGGTACTGCAATGATGTAAATAAACAATTGTAAAAATAGGTAATCTAAATGAATGAAAATAAATAGCTTATATAAACATTTGGTCAATGTGAAGTTTAATGCAATCACGGAAAATAAGAATTCCGATCTTAGGAATCACTATAGAAACCCATTTAAGAACATTTTACATGAATGACATTCTGCTCGCTGATGCGTTATTTTCGAATAATTGAACTTTGAAGTTGGCCTTGGCGCCAAAGGAAGCGAGCGCGTGAAACGGAATTTAATTAATAACGGAAGCTATTACAAACGTAAAGAGGTTGGGTCGTGAGGGGGAGGCACAGTTCTTCTAGTGAAAATTATAAATAAAGCTTCTAACCCACCCATTAGGGTGACGACCGCAATCATGTTGACATCGGGTCCAAGATGGCAGCGCCCATGGTGGTCGCCATGTTAGACCCGATGTAAACAAGATTGCGGTCGTCACCCTAATGGGTGGTTTAGAAGCTTTATTTATACTTTTCACTAAAAGAACTGTGGCTACCCCTCACGACCCAACCTCTTTACGTTTGTAATAGGGGGTTAGCTTCCGTTTTTAATTAAATTACGCTCGCTTCCTTGGGCACACGACGGCCAACTTCAAAGTTCAATAATTCAAAAATAACGCATCAGCGAGCAGAATGTCATTCTTGAAAAACGTTCTTAAATGGGTTCCTTTAGTGATTGTTTGGAATATAATTATCAATTTTCGTGATTGCACTAAACTTCACAGTGACCAAAAACATTTTAGCTTCACTGCAACTGTAATTTTCACCGCAGATACTAATACTGGGACTCAAAATTCACAGATAGCAAAACTCTATACCAATGCTAATACACTAATTTTTTTACAAATTTACAAAACAAGCTAGATACTTTCCATTCATTGCTACTCAGATAAAATTATAAGTCTTATGGAATTGCGTGTTGTTGAGCACATCTTGAGCAATGATACCCATACTTTGAATCAGCTCAAATTACATTAACATTATATTATCTGTGCTTGTCTATTTACGTATGATTGTTATTTAAAATATTTTTTTGTATGTGCAGCACGGGCACCTGCAGTTAAAAGCGGCAATGTACCAACTTCAACGAAGAATTGTTGTTGTGCTGCCTTGAAATCTGAAGTAGAAGAGCTTAAGAATCTTATTGTTGAAGGATTTTCTAATATTCACAAGGAAGTTGTTAATGGAAGTGAGGAAGCCAATAGGGCATATAAGACTTTCAAAAAAATTGCTCGTGCATCCAGTTCAGGTGAAATGTTACTGCAACATAGTAAGGAAAGTAAGTTACCATCATTTCCTATTAAAACAAATGATGATTTGATAGCATTGGAGGAACTTCTGAACAGTGAAGATGAAAGACTAAATCTTGTAATGAAATTACAAACTGTTGGAGGTACTCACACGAGAGCTATCATAAATAATATGATGAACTTCTGTCTTGCAAGAGAACTAGCACTGGACTTCAGTATGCATGGCAAAACTGGCAAAAAACCTTTTAAAGATCTGAAGCTGTTCAGCTGCATATTGGGTAAGCAACATTGATACTCTATATGTATGTAAAATTGAAAATTTCCTAACTAGGGTGACAAAAAATGTTACCTTTCTTTGGGTCATCATGAAGTTAACTAGCTAGATGCTAGGTTTAAATAAGTTGTGCCATGAAGAATCAGATTCAAAGTTTAATAATTACATTTACTGTGTAAATGATGAAAACCAGTTAAACCACAGGGTTCAATACTTATCAAGTTATCACTATTAATAATAGTAAAAAAGGCAATGGCTAAATATATCTTTGAAACTTGTTCATTGCACAACTTCTTTCAACCTTTCTACTTTAGTAATTAATTAGTTGTAGACATGAATTTTTTTCCATTCTGTCCGCTGGTGGAAATTCATCTCTAAATTTCTTCTTCATTCTGGGGCTATAGTAAAAAAGAAATATACACATGTATTTGCATATGTTATGATTTTTGTAGTCTGCTATATCCATAAATGTGATTGTATAAATTTATAATATAGCTACTAACTAATATTTGATTTAGGGTAATGTTCAAATGGCCGGTCGGTCCGAATCGTGGGTCATTCTTAGTTAATTTTAAATTTTCGCGCTCGGTAGATATCTAAAAACTCAACCCACAAGGCCTGTAGTGGTGTGATCTGCTACGCGTCTAACGGGTTGGCTTTTGGATTGCTACCGACCGTCAAAATTGAAAATTAACTATGAATGACAGACGATTCGAACCGGCCGGCCATTCGAACATTACCCTATATCTGTATGATTAATAACATTTCATGGTACTTTTTTACAATATCTTCATTTTTTAAACTAAATTTTATGCTTCAACAGATGCCTTGAAGAAAAATCCGTTCTCTTCTGAAACTAGCACGGATCAAATTGTGAAACTCATGGCGTTGAACTTAACACATGCCAAAGACAGACTCACCAAAAAGAAAGGTGCTGTTCAAGAGTCTGGTGCGCAGGGGCAGGATGAGCCTGAACCTGGACGTGAACTTTGAACGAATTGTGAGATACATATCTGCAGCTGAAAGAATTTGGATACATTCTTATGTTCTTTTTATTTCCATTGGGGTTATTGGATGCTCGTTTATTTCTTTACATTGTTTAGGTCCGTTCTGTTTTTTAATTGCTAATTTGATTAGTTAAAGTTTCTTGAATTTCTGTCTCTTACTTTCTTCTATTGATTTTTATTTTATGCATTCTGGTGAGACAGGTCTCCTTTTTGTTCTAATAGATTAGGTTTTGTTGTGTTACGGATCATTCTCTTATTCGACCGGGCAACCGCTGTCCTTTATTTCAACGCCTCCTCTTACCTTTTCTATCTTTTTCTCTTGCTTTATAAACTTCTTTTTCTCCTTTGAACATCCTTGCTAGTGAGGGAGGAAGGCATAAACGTTTATAATATATGTACTTTGGGCTTTAGCCTAGAGTAGCTATGTGGTATAGATATATTTAAGTAATAATATTTTTTATTTCCAGTATTGAGGTTAATGCCACTGAGCGTTTTGGACGATGAATGATGTTCTTTTTTTCGTAGTAGTGTTAATTATTTCTAGTTGAAAGGACATAATTTACTCAAAGGACTGGGTAGCTACTAGCTATAACTGGCAATATCATTTAGCTAGTTATTATATTTTTGTTGTAGGTAACTATGGTATTTCAAACTTAGTTATGTTCAATTCATTGCCATACCTTGTCAAAATAATCTGGGCAGTTAAATTTTTTTCCTAAATTTTGAAAACATGCCTAAACTTGAAAAAAATTTAATTAATCTATCTATATGTAGGTGATTTATGAAGAAAGGTGTGCTTACTGTAGTTTTATTTTATTTTTTTGGTATACAACTTTTTTTTCCACAATGTTGGCATCAGAAAATTTGTAGAGAATTAGCTATAGGATGAATATGAACCCTGGGTAAACAATTCATTTTGATTATACGTCTGAAATGGTTATTTACTGAATAAATGTTTATGCGGTTAAACTTTTTTTATTTTTAATTTAGATTCTTGTGTCGATTTGAAAATTTTTAATTTCGTAACTGGAGCATGTGGTTAAAAAATTGAAGGACAAACTTTGAGGATAGATGGTTTATTAAATCTCATACAGTATTACATTACTATGTTGTGAACAAAGTACTGCACACACACACATATACACACACACACACATGCACACACACCTACACACACACACTGTCCTGTCATATTATTTGGTATCAGTAGCTACATATGCTAATTCAAGTGGTTTATGTAGGACTATGTGAGTCTGTAGTACTCTAGTGAAATTTGAGGACAACCGATCTCAAATTTTACTAAAGTACTTCAGATTCATCATGGTGAGACTTCCACTTTAATATTAAGTCAACGACGGTTCACAGAGGGTGCCTCTTGGGAGACCGTGGAAATGACCCTCTTTACTCTACGTTTATAACACTTAGTTGAATTTAATTGGAATGATGATTTCTTTTCGAGCCTTCTGTACTGTAAAATGTTTTCAAGACGCAATTTATTTGATGAAATTTTTTTCAGTAGTTAGACAAAGGGTTTTCAATTGGATATTTTCAATAAGCTCATTATTTAACTTTTATAAATAAAAATACTGTATCTAATTATTAATTGTTTCATGTTTCAGAGATTCAGACGGTTTTGCAGAGATGATTGAATTGTAGCTGAAAATCAACCTAATAAACATCATTAAGGAGTGGGTATGAAATAATTGTTCATATAACTAGCTATAGAATTCTTTCACCTGGAATCGAGTAGGTAAGTTATTCATTTTATCAAAATGGTTAGTTACATTGATGTGAACTTATCTTCATTGACCTGTAATTGATTGCTCTTCTTCATAATTTTAGGAAGTTTAAATTTAACCCTTCCTAACCTGCATGTTTTTATTTGACAATTTAAAAAAAACAGTTTTGTTGGTAGTGTACTTTAGATGGAATATATCTAATTTACTATACCTAGATGGGTTCAAAGTCAAGTTCCTGCTGTTTTTATCCGTTTCTGTTCAGTGGTTGATAACACAAGGAAGTGGAAGTAGGTATCTAGGGTGTTAGAATGTTTTGCAAACTCTAAAAATATCACGAATAATGTAGTTAGTATGATTAGTAAATGAATTTTTGAACGAATAATTCTGTAGTGATATTATCACTATAATACTTTCAGAAAGTTCCGTAGACATTCCATTTAATATCAGTAGTGGATATTCTCTTTAGAGGTATGTGCTGGTGACCCTGGTGGAAGTTGATTTCTAAATTCCTGCCTTCAGAGTTGAGGGGGACATCATTGGGATATTTGAATATTATATTCCCAGGATATTTGATTCTGATGTCCTCTGGATGTCTGCTTGTAATATTCCCTGAATGTGTACAAATTTGTATATCGCGAGGATGTTATCAAAGGACAATCCTGGGACTTCCTGAGAGGATATCCTCTGAATATCTGCTTGTAATATCCCCTGAATGTGTACAAATTTGTATATCGCGAGGATGTTATCAAAGGACAATCCTGGGACATCCTGAGAGGATATCCTCTGAATATTTGCTTCTAATATCCCCTGAATGTGTACAAATTTTATATCGCGAGGATGTTATCAAAGGACAATCCTGGGACATCCTGAGAGGATATCCTCTGAATATCCTACGAACAAACGAATGCTGCCTGGGATGTATCGATGACTGTGCACCTAATGTTCCCCACCCCCCCAAAAAAAGTCTTGCATTCATCTGACACAAAAACTCTATCTGTATACACACATATTTAACAAACATAATATCATTACACATGACTGATGCAAACCCACAAGCACTTCACACCATTCACTCATTATCCTTTCAGTCCTCACACATGCTCTACTTTCATTATAATAGCTCATTGCTTCTACATGAACATCCAAGCCAAATCCGGGTTTTTTATTGCTCTATTCGCTAGAGATATGCTTCACAAGCTGTCAAATTTACAGAACGATCTGAGCACCATAAGAGGAGGAAATTGGGTTTGGAAGAGGGAGAGGGGTCCAACCAGCAGCCAGTGCCGACCAGCAAGTGCATGTGCCACGCCCCTGCAAATTCTTTTTTGTAGTTTTATTGCTCTATTCAATACAGAAGTCCTTATTTTACAAGATAGCAAAGGTTCATAACGTTCTGGGCTTCGTGAGAGGAGGGGAAACGGTGGGGAGGGGGGTGGATTCAAATCAAATAGTGCCGGACAGTAACTGTATTAGGCACAAACCAGAAATATCTGGATTTTTTATTGTTGGTCTATTTGACACAGAAATCCTTAGTTTACAATCTAGCAAAGCTAAACAACGTTCTTTGCTCTGTGAGATTGGAAAACATAGGCGAGAAAGGGTGTTGAGCGTCAAGGATTCCGCAGCGTGCGCACCTGGAGCTGTGGTTCATATCAGTGACGCCAGCTCCACGCATGTCTGTGATGCCTGTGGCACCAGTTCATTCAAAGAACAACAAAAAACTTACATGAAAATAAATTCAAATGTTCAGATAGCTTTCAGAACATCAACCGAGTCAATTTTTTCAAGTAATATAGCTTGCAATTGAAAATGTGAAAAATTGTAGAAAAATGCTCTTCCAGAACAGTTGAAGGTAAAAGTTCAAAATCTATCTCTTCTGAGAGTTATTATCTTAACGATCTAAGTCTCAGTGAATACATAAAATGTTGCTGCATAACTGGATGTGGGTTCCCATTGAAATTCACAGTAATTTTTAGTCACATAGAAAAATCTACGGAAAAATGGAAGATTAAAAAAGAGTAATTTCATATATAACAAACAGCAAATTTCATAACAAGCCCACGTCCAGCTATGCAGCAACATTTTGCGCATTCAATGAGACATAAATCATTGCTCTACAATAATAACTTTTGAAGGAGATGGCTTTTGAAAATATCCTATTTTTTCACTCATTTTTTCTATAATCTCAGTAATTAATTTGAAAGTTGAAAAAAGTTTGGGATACGCACCTGTGACTCTAAGAAGAATAAATGCCTATGCCAAATTTTGTAGAACTAGTTCCCATACAACAAACTTCAATCAAAAAAGGGCTGTCACTTTTGTCGCATGGGAACTAGATCTATGAAATTTTGCATACGTGTGTATTTTTGATAGGGTTACAGGTGCGTATCCCAAAATTTTTTTCAATTTTTGAACTAATTACTGAGATAATGGGTAAAATGTGGTGAAAAAGTTTGGTATTTTCCAAAGCAATCTCCTCTGAAAGTTTCCATTGTAGAGCAATGATTCAAGTCTCATTGAATGTGCAAAGAATTGCTGCATGGCTGGACAAAGAATGGATTCAAAATTTGTGAAAGTTTAGTTTTCATGTTAATACAATTTTTATTTTCAAAGGTTATGGTTATGGTTTTTTCCATAGATTTTTCCATGTAACTAAAGAAGTACAATGAATTTCATATTGATTCTCCATCCAGCCATTCAGCCACTCTTAGCGCATTCAATATCTAAATCACATTGCTCTAAGATAATAACTTCCAGAGATAATAGCTTTTGGAAATACCCTATTTTCCTATTTCCAACTGTTCAGAGAGAACATTTTTCTAAAATTTTACTTTTTTTTCATATGCAAGCTATATTGCTTGGAAAAATTGACACAGTTGATGTTCTGAAAGCTCTCTGAATATATGAATAGTTTTTCATGAAAGATTTTTTTGTTCCTTGAAGGAACTTGTACCAGAGGTATCAAGAGACGTTTAGAACTGGTATCATAGATTCATGTCATCGCCCCATGAGCGCCCACGCTGCGTCCTCCTCGATGCACTCCTACCCTTCCCACCTTTGTTTTCCCCTCTCACACAGCAAAGAATGTTGTGAAGCTTTGCTTGATTGTAAACTAGGGAGTTCTGTGTTAAATAGACCAAAACAACATAATCCAGATATTTCTAGTTCATGTCTAATGCAGTGACTGTCTGGCACTACCAGCTGGATTCAAAACCACCCCTTCCCCCCTTGTTTCCCCCTCTCACAAAGCACAAAATGTTCAGCATATTTAACAGCTAGTGAAGTAAGCATGTCTCTGATGAATGAAGTTATAAAACAAAATCAGGAATTTTCCGGATTCTTGGTATACATTCCCCTTCAGAGAATCGAACAATTTGACCCAATAAAATATTCAAAAATTTATGCAAATACATCACGAGTGAAATAAGCCCTAATGTATTCACATGTTTATAACATTTGAATAGACATTTATAGCTATAAATTTATTGGAATTTACCCATATCTCTTTTCTCCCACTTCCTTCCCCAGAGGAAAATTTCTTTAAATTGCTATTTTTCAGCCAAGATTGTGCAAAGATTTTTTTTTGTTAGATTTACAATAGACATATCTACAAAATTAGGATTCAATGTTTTTATATTGCTTCAGAAATATTGTAGCATATTTTTCCATTTTTTAAACATTTTTCCTGATTCAGCATGAAAAAATTAATAAAAATAATTCAGAATCAACTGATCAAAAACTACCTCTCAATTTTATAGTACTCTCCTTGATCTTTACAATGCAAAAAAGATCTTTGATCTTTACAACTTTTTCTTCTAACCTTCAAAACTGTAGAAGAAATAAAGTGGCTAAGTTGGAAGTGCTTCAGAGAAAATGGCTTTCGAAGTTACCGGGCACCAGAGCGCATATGACACTGTTTCATACCATTGTTTTCCGCCAAAACTTACAAACTAAAAAACTACTAATAAGTCTAAAAGATTTTAGATAAGTCTTCCATAGTTATAATAAATCAGTAAAACTAAGGCGGGTATAAACATCTTTCACAAAATCTCACGATGTATTTTAAAAATAGAGCATTCGAGCATATCCACTCATTTTCAATATCTGGAATAATAAATTGAAACATGGTAAATACAGTACATGAATACAAATTGTTAATGGAAATTAAGTAAAAAAATTAGGACAAGATATTTAGATGCGCAGAAGATGACATATCATTGAGACTTGGTTTAAATTGATGAATTATGATACTTTGTAGTAACTTATGGCTATGTTTAATACAAGTTGAGACTATTTTGAAATTATCAGTGCAGATTGGATGGTCAGATTCTAATGCACGATCTCTTATACTGCTGTGCAATGGGTTTGACACTCTATTTCCCGTACGGACCGACACCCCCTTGTGCTCAGCTATGCGTGTTGTAAAATGGCGAGCAGTCTCACCATAATAAGTGGCCCCACACTGGCCACACGCATATCTATGGACCACGCAGCTAAGCAAAAAAGTAGGCATCTTATCGACGTACCGGAAAAAACTGCCAATGTTGAAAAAATTCCGGAATGTAATGCGTATGTCAATTTGCAGATAGAACTTATTACATAAATTACGAATTTCACAAGAAATTTTCTGATTTTGCAACAGTGAGATGAAGGGCAGAGTGAAATATAATAAATCACTTCCACTAATGTCACTAGTACTTGCTGCATCTGCAGTGGGATCTGAACAGTTTTTCCCATTGAAATCTTCAAGAATTTTTAAATAATACTTCTAGAGCAATATAAACTCTGAGGTATTCACAGCATGTTTACAACATTTATAGCCGATAGAGTATTTAGAATTTCCCCCTGAAGCAAATTTCTTGAAATTTTAATTTCTCGGCCAATTTTGTATTTGAGACAATTTTTTTGTTCGATTCACAATGAACATAACTAAAAAAAATCAGAAACAGTTTTTTGATATTGCCTTAGACATAATTGAAAAGAATTCTACTTTTAAAATCCAATTTTATTTTTCTCTGCAATAAACAAATTCTTGATACCCTAACCAATAAAGTACCTTAAATTTATAGTGATCACCTTCATCTTTACGATGTAGGAATGATCTGCATATGTGAAAAACTGTAGCTGGAATTGCCCCTCAAAATTAAAAAAGCATCTTCAGCCAGAGCGGACTGCTGCATTTGATATTCTAGGCATTTTACAGGATGCACAAGCACAAAATCACTCACTAAGAAGGTCAAAAGACTACTAAGCCTCTCTAATGAATGGACAGTTGTGTAAAAAGAAAGAAAAAATTTTAGAGCAACTAACCAAGCTAAGCAGAGCCACAGCTGGTCACTCTGAGCACGTCTGCGGGGAAGGGGGCAATTTGGAGGTGATTATGAGGGTTTGGGTTGCCAACACGAGTCAAATGACGTTTCTATGTAATAGAGGAAGGGCTTAGGAGATTTTCATGCAAATATCTCATTTTGGTTTTTGGCCCCAAAAAAGTGTTTGATTTTTTTAGCACCTTGCTCTTTACACCAGACACTTAAAGCACTTCAAATAACACTCCCCGATTTAATGTTTCAACCACTTCACCATTTGTTTCACTGCTAAAATCAGATCCATACACCCTCAATCCTACCAAAAACTGAACAGCTTGTCTCCTATGGCCTTTTCTGTTTCTTCTTTCATATGATTTAATAATACTCTGCCATACAGATTACCAACTATGCTCAATATACTTATACTTGATGAATTGGAGTTCTCATACCTATGTAACCTAACCCCTTACTTTTATATAATTGAATCACAACGCATATTCTTCAAATAAATCAGCAATGTTCTAACACCAACAAAAATTCAGCAACTATAACAATCTATCAATGTCACCCAACATTTCATTGAATGCTCAGATGCCACTCTGTATAATTCCAGTGCTTTATTCAAAATTGTTTTTCCAGTGTAGACTTCAACTTTTACTCTCTTGACCATTCATCTTTGGATGAATTGTTTTCTGTAATTTTCATTGGCATAATTCTACCTTTTTTGTAGTTTAATTTCAGAAAAATAAAATTGTTCCAAATGATGCTTTCCAATTTTATTCAGCGTAAATCTGAAGACAATAAAACGCACAGCGCAAACAAAATACTTTTTTTAGCAAAAATTATAAGTTTATTCAGATATTCAAGTTCAAAGCCTTCTGTGACAATCAATTACTAACAATAGTGCACCAATCTGTCAAAAAGCAACATCCTAAAAGTTTAAGTAAGCGCTGAGAAAAACTTTTATGAGGTATAAAAATATTAAATAATCTTACTTATAAAATCATTGTGTTCAAATGATAAGCTTGTAATGACTTATCATTTTTCAATTCTTCCCATCTAAACCTAACGCATGCCCAAATGAAACTACGATATTCATCTCGATGATACCCTCGATGAATATGATTCATATGGTTAGTAAGGTAATGGAACTTCTTTCAATATTAAGCTAATGAAATGTTATAACCTGTAACAGAAGAAAAATTTTCAGCTACACAACAAAAATGATTAAGAAATTCTCTATTTATACCACAAATGTCAAGTGTATGAATTTTGCTAACAGCATTCCCATTAAACTAGCAGAACCCATGGAAATTCCATGGACAAAATAATCAATAAGCTTTGAGGACCCGTGAGAAAATTCTGTCAACATTACTTAAGAAATTTGAAGATAAGTTAGGTTAGGATAGGATGGTATAGGTTAGATTAGGATATGATAGGTCAGGATATGATAGGTTAGGAAATGATAGGTCAGGATATGATAGGTTAGGATATGATAGGTTAGGAAATGATAGGTTAGGATATGATAGGTTAGGATATGATAGGTTAGGATACGATAGGTTAGGATACGATAGGTTAGGATATGATAGGTTAGGATATGATAGGTTAGGATATGATAGGTTAGTATAGGATAGGATAGGTTAGGAAAAGATAGGCTGTGATAGGATAGGTTAGGATAGGTTGAGATACGTTAGGTTAGGATAGGTTGAGATACGTTAGGTTAGGATAGGTTGAGATACGTTAGGTTAGGATAGGTTATGTAATGTTGATGTAATTTTTTCATGGGTCCACGTTTTTTTATGCTTGACATTATCATGACAGGTTCGTTTAGCATAGGTCAGGAAGAGATAGGTTATGATAGCTTAGGTTACGATGGGTTATGGGTTATGGTTAAAAACCTATCAATGGCTTTTCTAACCTGTGCAATTTTCTCATCACTCAAATATAAATGAATTCATTGATGACACCTCTGCTTTGAAAATTGTCTCAGTGACAACCCACAATGCAAAAGAGGAAGCCAATGCGTGTCAGTCAGCGAATGATGGTTGAGAGGCTAGGGTTAAGTTGCAAGGCAAGGGCTAAAAATTTATCGGGCCAAATATATATAGGGCTGAACAAGGAAGCCAGTAAAGTCGACTCAATTATTAAATTCACTGCAAAATTTCAATGCCTAATGTTTGATACAGAATAAGATTTTCCTAGAAAGCTCCTGCAATTTGAAGTCAAAAAACAGAATAATAAGACGGGAGTGTTCAATGTTCGAATGGAAAATAGCCATTTAATTTCCCAATCAATGACAACAGAATAATATAAAATTTATATATTTCTATGACTGAATATTATTAAACATAGGAACTAGTAATCAGCATCAGAATTGATATCTTTCAGAACTAGAGATGCAAAAAAACGGTTTTATTTGATGGTAGTTTTTTTGCAAAACAAATATGTTTTTTTGCACACACCCAAATTTTGTGAAGTATATGTCTTTTTTTTTTGGTCACATAAAATATATTAATATCCATGCTTTTAAAACATGATTTTTTATTATCAAAACATCAAAAGTAAACCATACAGTAAAAGTGGTGGTAGATAACCCACATTTGCCTAGAGGAGTCTAAGAGGAACAATAGGGGCCACAGAACTTATATAAATGGAGTCAAAATTCAGAGCTTACTATCTCTACTATGTCTGACTTTATTTTTATTTGCCAAAAAAAATCAGACATAGAGATTGTAAGCTCTGAATTTTAACTCCATCAATATAAGTTCTATGGCTCCTGCCGTTCCTCTTAGACTCCTCTAGGTAAATGTGGGTCATCTGCCACCACTTTTACTGTATGGTTTACTTTTTATGTTTTTATTATAAAAAATCATGACTAAAGAACGTGGATTTTACTATATTTTGTGACCAAAACAAAACAATGATGTTTTTTTAAAACCTTTTTTACTAAAAATTCATAACTATTAACTGGATAGCATATTTTATGTGACCAAAAAACCATGCGGTTTTATTTTATATGTATTTTTTACAAAAAATCTTGATTTTATAAAAAATCTTGATTTTATAATAAATCTTGATTTTATAAAAAAATCTTGATTTTATAAAAAAATCTTGATTTTATGAAAAAATCTTGATTTTATAAAAAATCTTGATTTTATAAAAAAATATTGATTTTACAAAAAATTTGATTTTTTAAAATCATGTTTTTTTAGAAAAACTTATCAGAAGTAAAAAACATGAATATTAATACATTTTATATGACGAAAAAAACTCACTGTTTTTTCAAGAACATTTTTTCTACAAAAAATCATGATGAATAAACATGACTATTAATATATTTTATGGGACCAAATAAACCCATGCTGTTTTTTTAAAACATGTATTATTTAAAAAAAAATCATGACTAAAAACCTGATAATATATTTTATGTTACCAAAAAACCATGTTTTTTAAATAAAATTTACAAAAATATCATGGTCAAAAAGTTAAAAAAAAACATGCACATTTTTATATTTTATGTGACCAAAAATCCATAAAATTTAAAAAAAATAATAGTTTTTTGGGCATGATTTTTTTGTATAAATTTGATTTCTAAAAAAACAGCATGATTTTATGGTCACATAAAATATATTAATGTCCACTATTTTAGTCATGATTTTATTGTGAAAAATATGTTTTTTGAAAAACGAAAATGATTTTTTTGGCACATAAAATATATTAATATCTGTGTTTTTTAGTCATAAATTTTTCTTACATAAAACATGTTTAAAATAATAGCATATTTTTTTGGGTGCCATAAAATATATTAATATCCACATTTTTTAGTCCTGATTTTTAGTATGAATGTTTTTTCAAGAAAGCAGCATGGTTTCTTGGTCACATCTCAATCAATGACCATAAGTAAAGATATATTACTACAACATACTATTTGGGAAGTTGAAGGTGATTCACATGCATTGTAAAATAAATGAAATATCAAAACATGAGAGCATAGAAAATGAAAAATTTCATACAACCAAAGAAAACCAGGAATTAAGAAGTATGCTGTTTTATTTTATAATCTGATATGAAAAACAATGTAATGTAGTTCATTTCCTTGCTGAGTTATCTTCAAACAAAATTTTTTAAAAAATTCAAAATATCCATATTTTTAGCCATGTTTTTTGTAAAAAAAAAATTTTTTGAACAGCATGGTTTTCGAGTCGCATCTCTATTCAGAACAAATTGAATATGGAAAAAGGAACTATTTTAATGATTGATTAGAAAAATCTTAGAACTTTTTAATACTGATATATTAAGAACCCACTAGCCGGTTACCTCCGGTAACCGGCTAAGCTTAAGCCGGTGCAACCCGAGTATCGGGTTGTCCGACTTGCCTAAAAATAAAAAAAAACAAATAAAAAAACCCGATACTCGGTTGAACCCGATGAACCCGATAAAAATAAAAAATAATAAATAAAAAATAAAATAAAAAAATAAAAGAAAAAAAAATTGAAAAAAAAAAAAAAAAAGATAAAAAAAATTATAATTTTTCAAATCTGATAGTTTTCTGCAAATATAGACACCAGTGGCTTCAATTTAATACCTCACTTGACCATCTAGACTCAGCCAATTTTCCAAACGGACTCGCACAAATTTTGAGTTTTGCTATTAAGTATATAGATTAGTGCCTATGCATAGACTTTTCTACCCTCCATAAAAATGTTATAAATTTACTCAAACCTAATTTTAAGGTTTCCTACAAGTCTATGCAAGCATTATAGACTTGTGCTAGCTAAGAATGCATTCCAAACGTGTTCTGCAGATGTTTTTTACACAATCAAACAGTGCATGCAACATAGCCGCTGCACATTCCAGCACAACTCACTTGTGAGTTATTTTAGGTATTTCTCACAATATGAACATTTTTTGTCTAAGTGTGTATAATCAAAAGAAAGTTAAATGATTAGCTTACAAATCGGAATGCATCTTTACCATAAAAAATTACTAAGTGAAGGGGAAATTTCTATTCAAAGTTTTCACATAGATTTTTCTACGCCCAAGCACTACGGCATGTTAAGTTCAGCAGAATTGCAGCTCGAAATTCTCTGAGCTAGTGTGTATTTAATTACTCCAAGCTATTATGCCATGATTAGCTTTATGTAGACATTTATGTTAATATTGTTTCTGTGTTAGGAAGTGCTTTTATGTCATGGATATTTATTGAAATACCAACATATTTAGATGTTTAACTGGGCTTTTTTTCCTCTCAGGATGAATACGGATGAAGTATCAAGTTTTATGGATGAACTACATGTGTGATGATGGCCTTCCTCTAAGATGTTTCAAAGCATATCACACACCTTTATAAGGACTTAGCCTTGCTTTCATTATGTGTGATGGTGGTAAACATTCTATTATGTATGCATCATTATATCTTCTTTTAGTAATGTCACAGTGCTTTAGTGATTGGAATATTGTTCAACATTGTTGTATCATAAATATCAATCTAGGCCAGCTTTTGGATGTTTTTGCTATAAATAAATTCACTGATTTTTCTGTTTACTTTAGGCAGATTTTTGCCTGGAATACCAGTGAGTAGATTTTTTGACTTGACAACATCTCACCTTCTATCTGTACTCACTTTATTATGAAATTTATAATGTATATCAGGTATAATATCTAAAGAATTTCTGCCAAGTTTTACTGTCCTACTCCTATTTCTCAACTTTTGGCCTTAAGGGCATCATCCAGGCCCCTGCCGCTCCGATGAGCATTTTTCATGCTTTTGTTGAAAACGGACCCTTAGGTGGGGGACTATTCAGTCCTAAAATTTTATGGTGCTACGGACAATAGATCTTCCCCAGGGGAGAGTGGGGAAAAAAATTTTGAATTTTTGACCCCATTTTGACCCCATATAAAAAACAAAACAGGAAAGGGATAATTTGAAAATGTACTTTTGTTAGAAATGTTTCAAAAATTTTAAAACTGTCTTTGGTTTTGTTCTAGCACAAAAACTCAATGACTAGTCCTCTTTGGAAATATTAATACATATGAAGTGAAAAACCCAATGTGTCCAATTTTTTTTAAAAACTAAGGCTTGAATCAAAAAAATGAATAGAGGAAATTGTGTTTTTTTTTCAAAAGTTACATTAAATAGCCAAATTTCATAAGAATCAGACCAAAAATAAAAAATTTCAAAATTATTATGAAATAAGAATTTCATTTTTTTTTGGAAATTACAATTCTCAGTGTGAGTATGAAGTTATACATGGAGATTATCAAAATAAAAATGCAAACAGCATTCAATTACATAAATTTTTCATTATATTACACTTCAACCAAAAATTTTGTTATAAGGCTTATATCCAACACCTCTAACTTTCAACATTCAAAAGCCTAAAAGTGATTGAGTTTTGATGCTAGAACAAAACCAAAGACAGTTTTAGAATCCTTGTAAGATTTTCTAACAAAGTTACATTCTCATTTCTCCAAATTTGAGAAAAAAAATTGCTAAGCTCAAAACCCATAAATAATTTATTTGTGGTGTAATGACAAAATAAATTTTTTCAAATGTTAAAATTTTACAATATAGGGTACCGTAACAATTACAGCCCACTTACTGACCTTTGACCTATAACACCATCTAATATCTTCCCGAATGTACGAAACTGAGCAGACGACATTTCAGCACTAGCACAAAGGTTCATGTTTAGCTACGTTACTGTCAGAACTGCGTAATGTAGCAAGGAATAAATGCGATAAACTTTTTATGGCGAAAGATTGGGAACTGCATAATTCTACTGTTACCGCCCAGTGTTTGCGTAAATTCTATAGTTATCGCCTGATTATCGCCCACTGTTCTTCAAATGCCGCCCTTTGAATTGAATGTAAAATATAAGTGCATTACAAATGAGCGTTAAAAGAATCAATGAAAAAACTATTTGGGAAGGCTAATAGAAAGATTTATTTTGTTATAAAATATAGAAAATAGCATTTACACACCATACTGTGAACGTAGGAAAAAAACCCTTAAACCACTCATTGGTTTGGTTTTACAGAAAAGCACGTATCTTGAACCTTCCCTGATGTAAATAAATCTGTACTAGGCCTAGGCCCTAAATCAAAATAAACTTTAATGTTGATGACCGCGTCAAAATTATTAAGAAAATAACAATAACACAGCATACCTACTCCGTGCATAAAAAAAACACATTCCTTAAACCACTCATTGCCCTTGTAGGTATCACAGAAAAACAAACTTATTTTGAACCTTTTAACATAATTCTGTACTAAATTGAAATTAACTTCAATGTTGATGACCTCAATCACCACAATAAAGAAAATAACAGTATTACAGCTTACTCCATGCATAAAAAACAAAATCCTTAAACCACACCTTGGTTCTGTATCACAGAAAAACAAAAGGTTTTCATATCTTGAACTGTTGAACACCATAAAGTCCTTTGCTCATTGTCTCTTTTTATTTTTATGGGCCTAACTAGTTATACCTACTTATCAAAGAAGCTGTAATTTCATATCTAGGCCTACCTAATGGCTAAAACCGTTAGGCCTACTACGTAGGCGTAATAATGTTTGGCAAAGCATGGAAAAGCGAATAGGCCTATGTAGAACACTACTGGAAATTATTCCTGAAATTAATGTTTTTGCTTTTTGTTTTTCTGTTTGTCACATTTTGCAGAAGAATTCATAGGCTTTCAACTCTTCACCTGTCATTGCTAGCACGTTTGCTGATGAGGCTACAACCCTAATACATGAAAAATTAAGCTAAACGAACACAAAAACAAATAAAACAATACTAACATGAAAACAAGTAATAGTAAAGACTAAAAGACTACTCGTAAAAAATAAATATAAATTATGGGCGGTATTTCTGTAAGATAGCTATATTTTTATTAGTTGTATCTAAACACCGCCCACCAATCATCGCTCAGGGCGGTTTTTAAAGAATGACAATTTTCTTTCTACAATTACCGCCCACCCAATAATTTAGCATTCTAATTACTCAGCGTAAAAATAGTATCTGTCATAGTTTTTTTACGTTTCAATCGGTGTCTCGCCACAGGCAACATGGCGGGAAAATAGTGAATGACTTTCACGCAAGCTAGTTTTGTGCACGATTCGATTCTAATGCGGTCTGATATGTAGTTGCATCCAATAACTATTTTTTTCAATTCTATCATAAAACTAACGTGAAATCTGAGGAGGTCTCCTGCAACTGGGGTTTGTATGGTTCGTACCAGCAAGTACGTGCTCACGACACTGTGATCTGGAAGAAAATAAGAGCCTTTTGAATTTACCCGAGCGGTAGTACGATAGTGGGCGGCAATTGTTACGGTACCCTAACTTTGTTAGAAATGCTCGAAGGATTCTTAAACTGGCTTTGGTTTGGTTCTAGCATCAAAACTCAATGAATTTTAGGCTTTTGAAATATCCATATAAATTTACCAAAAAACAATTTTCCATAAAAACATAAGGCCTAAATCAAAAAAGTTACATAAATAAAAAAGTTTACTTTAAAAAATACATTGATTGGCAAATTTTCAAACGAATTGGCCTAAAAAAGTTGAAAAATCTGGATGATCCCCTTAAAGGGTCAAAATATATTAAATGTCACCCTGCTAGGATGGAGTTTTTTTCAATATTTTCAGAATAATCTTTGGTATCATTTCATCCACTTTTAATGATAAAATTAAACTTGAAAAAAACACTATTTCCTAAAGCATGCAAGGAATTATTGACAACAGTTTATACACCTCATGAAAATATTCTTTTGTTAATATTAAGAGTGAGAATTTACATTAAATCATTGTAACATTTCACTTATGGAAAAACGTGATAACTCCAGTATTCAAAAATTAATATAGTTGAATTTATCATTATTGCAATGAAAATTAAATGTTTTTCCACATATATTGACTTTTTTCATTTTGTATTTCAAACTCATTATATAAGCATTAAATAAAACAGGCTAATGATCAAGTTTTAATAATAAAATAAACTCAAGCTTTCTTTCTAGTTAATAAATTTCTAGACTTCAAATAATAGCCATTAACAAAGAACTAGTATCAAGAAAATAGCCTCTCCAGTCAACAGTGAAGAAATTCAGGAATAAAGGCACTACATTTGAGGTAAACTAAAATACAGTATTACTTATGTATACAGAAGATGATAAAAAAGCAGCAACTTGAAGTTTATGGGTAAAATCCAGTAGAATATTGAATTTCCTAGCCAAATTACTAAGCTTATACAGTCATACCTTATCTTACACAAGGCATAAAGAACAAAACAGTTACAAAACAGTTTTACGTAAAATTTCTATCTCTGAAAATAAGAGAAAAATCATGTTAGAAAATGCATATCTCAAAACTTCAAGCAATGCACACTCGGCTTTGCAGCCACAAGAGTTCCCCCATAACGTGAATACACTCGTAGCATCAAGCATTTTTTTTAAATTGGTTCAATAAGAGTAAATAGTAAATGATTTGCATGCTTTATTAATTTTAATGGTTTGATAAACAATTTTCTTTTATTTTGAACACATGTTTCATACAAGATGTGTAAACTTCTAAAAAAAATTAGGGATTTTAGGAGGGAGTATTGGGGGCTTTGAAACATATCAAGCCTACTACATGTAAAATGCGATGGTACTTATTAAAAATCATGTTACAAAACCACTTTGGGAACAAATTAATTTTGTTAGATGAGATATGACTGTAGAACCAAACTTGAAATAAAATTTATAAAAACAAGACAACAATCAAATGACAAAATGTATGAGACCAACTCAGCCTTGAAGAAAAAGAGTGATCTAAAAATCAAAGATTACACGTGGTACAAAGATCTGGTCAATTGGAAAGGAATGCTCATCAGTCAATAGATATTTCTGCTAAGGTATTATGGAGAGTTTGATACAACAGAGAACCAGGGCACTAGTTATGCAAGTCTAATACAAAGATGGTCACTGTCTCACTAGTCTCTTCCTCAACTTAGGACTCTTTTACTTCCACTTTCTATGCATTACTTTTAGCTCACTATCTTCAACAAGGATAATATATCATAGCATCAAAGATTAGAACTACCACATTCTATCATTCTTTTAAAAAAAAGCGAATGGAACTAGTTTACAACCATGGACAGGCATCAATCAAACAGATATAAATTATTAATTATTTAAAGAAAGTAATTTAGATATAATAAAATCACACTAACAAAACATAAAAGAGAAAAAGAAAATAAATTACATTAGTGACATTTAGAGTGAAAATATCTAAAACTACAGATTGCTCTTCACCCTAGAGCAATTTTCTCATCATTCTTAACCATTATTACATGCATCAATTTCTCACCTGCTCCAGCATCAAAACCTGTCAGTCAGCCTACAAAAGTTGTGATAATATGGTGAGCTTGCTTTTTTCCATTTGTATTCCTTGCCGACAACATTATTCATTTTTCAAAAATAATGGCATTTAAAGTGTTTCCACCTCATACTGAAAATGCATCGTCCATGAAATTGTGTTGCCTTTTGCAATTATATTTACATGTATCATCACATATAGATTAGGCTGGAACTTGAACTTGAGGGACGACAGCGTCGGGGCCTTTGTAACGACATAGAATTCCCTCCACAATATTAAGACAGAGAGTTCAGCGCCTGGTACCAGACTCGTCCACTAAACTCGTCAGGATCTACCAATCCTTGTCACAAGCTGCCATTGGACAGCATCACTGGGATAACCAGTGTGTCAAAACACCTTCCCCAAGCACATTGGGTCATTACTGCCCACTCTACCTGACTGGCTCATTCCAGTCACTGTCTCTTACTCCAGGCACACACAAGGAACATTTTCATAGCTTCACTGATACTCAAATTACACTCTTGATCCAATCCAGCAAAACAGCTTATGCTGCAATTATCTTCAGCACATCTGGCATACCACTCATTCTCTCCATACTGCTCACGCACCACATTCATGAAACTTTCTCTTTCCTGCTCATACTTACTACATTCTAGCACAAAATACTTAATTGTTTCCTCCACTCCACTATTACACTGCTGACATAATCTGTTATTGTTCTCATTCCATCTCCATGTACGTCTGTTCACACTCAATGACTTACATCCCACAGCAAACAAGAGTTGACTTCCAAAACTACCATCATAGAATATCTCAAACTTAGGTGCTTCTTTTTTCACATACCAGTTAAGTGTAGGCTTTCTCATCATGCTAAGCTTCCACTTATTCAATCCATACTCCTTTGTTTGCCTCTCAATCTGTTTTTTCCACCTCTTGCAGTCCCACTCCGGCCCTCCCCCTCCAACATTTATTGAACTCTAGTAATCCACAGGCTTCCCAATTCTAACATGAATAATCTTTTGCACACCAAATTTCCTTGCATGCCCCCAACACACTTTCTCCCAATAGCTTACACTCAGATTCCATTCAAAAATTTGCTTTACCCACCTGCTATTCTGCATTCTTTCAATTCTCACCTTATAATTCAGCACCGCTTTCATCATTCTTTCTGAAAATAGGCTCCACCCCAGGTCACCTCTAATGGCTTCTGTAGCCGTATATTTTGGAGCACCCAATGCTAAACGTCCTACCTTATTATGTATCACATCCAGCTTTTCAAGATCACTTCCATTCCAGGCAAGAGCACTCATACCATATATGACACTAGATACAGCAACATACTTCCATATTCCTCTCACACATTCATACTTGTTTGCTCTGTATCTGGCCACACCACTTAACCTGCCACTCCACTGCATTGCTTTTGCCACTTTCTCACCCTTAGTTCTAGTGCATCCATCTTCACTTATCATACAACCTAGATATTTGTATTCTTTTGTTCTACCTATTCTGATTTCTCCAATATTCCACAGTCTCTCTCTATCAGTCTCATCACTATTTATAACCATAACCTTAATTTTGTTGGCACCAAAGTTTATCTTGAAATCTGTACTATATCCATTCACAATGTCAAGCATCCTTTGCAGTTCATGTCCACATTCACTAACCACAACCACATCATCAGCATACAACAAACAGCTCAGTCTCTCATTACCAACTTTCAGTCCTAAGCCACTCATTCTCAGTCGAACTGCTAATTCTTCTGTGTACAATCCAAACAACAGGGGAGACAGAGTACAACCCGGTCTTACTCCTCTAACACTACTCACCTGCCCTGTTTCTAAATTTCCTAACCTGTAGATAGCGCTTGTGTTCTCATACAGACTTAGTATGATTTTTACTATTTTTCTGCTAAACCCAACTTTCTCAAAATTTCAAAGAGCCTAACCAGATCCACTGTGTCATAAGCCTTTTCAATATCCAGGAATGCTATATATACCTTCCTATTATCCTTCCTCATTTGCTCAATTATTTCACTTACAACAAACAGATTATCCTCCCCACGTCTATCCTGCCTAAAACCATTCTGTTCTTCACCTAACTAGGATTCCTAATTCTTCAACTAAATTTTTCAATCTCTCATTCAAAATACCACAAAAGATCTTACATACAGTGTCAGCCAGTGCAATTGGTCTGTAAGTTTTTAGTTCTTTCATACCCTTATGTCCACCCTTATGCAACAATACTACATTACACTTGTTCCAGTCATCCGGTACTCTTTCACTCTACCATAACTCATCAAATAAACATTTCAACATACTGACTAACCTACACTCTCTCCTCCACATTTATAGAACTCATATGGGATCTTATCAGGGCCACATGCCTTTCCATTTTCTTCAAAAAACTTACAATCTCTTCACAAGTGATTTTGTCTTCCATATGCACAGTTCACGTTCATCGATCAGAAAATTTAACAGTTAGAGTGTAATCACAAATCACAACAACAAGCTTTCAAGTCTCCGTTGTCCGCTTATTACGATCTTGAGACCTTTCAGCTCTGAAATTTTGAAAAATTGTGTCGCAGTTTATTCCCATCGCAACATTTAAATATACGTCATTTCGGGTAAATACGTTTTCTATGTATTAAGGTTAAGCAAGGAAACGTAATACTATACACGATTTACAGGTATCTGTCGGCACATCGTCAAACTTAATTTAGAAACGGCACATATAATTCAATTATTTTAATTAGCAACCAGCTCCATAGGTCGAATCCCCTAGTAACGTTTGGGAACTTTTACTGTAATGATTAGCGTTTGCAACTTACACTCAAGTAGCGAAAAAAGGCTCAACAGTGTAACTTTGTGTTGCTTATTACATACAAACCTGCATTGGCCATGGTTACTCATTCACGCTATCAATAATCAATATAATAAAAATTCTCTAATCTTGTAGTTAAACATGAAATCGGTTTTTGCATGAGTTTTATAACGAAATGATGAGCGTAATTGATTGAACATGTACTGTATATAATCATATAGAACACAAGTTTTGTAAGCTAGTAAATAACGGGTTATTTCGAACACTTTTTTGAACACCAGATAATTTACGTGACTCGATTTGTTTTCGTTACCTACGACCGTTAAAGAGAAAAATCCTTTACCGCCAGAATGGTGCCCGTACTGAATAACTCAACCTACTCACCCCCCCCTCACGCTCGGCCGACTAGCGCCACTTGAAGTAACAAACAAAAAAACAACAACATCGGCATCTTTGGGATGCTTTATTTCCAATCAAGCCTGATACATATGATCTTAGCATTGGTTTTTCAAATATCTTATAACTAACACTATATATAGGACACCATGACGGTTCCCCCGTAAAACCGGTACCCATTTCCGACACCTGGGTTGAGTGGGGTATTGTGCTTGAGCTTTCCCTTATACCCAATGGGGAAAATCGCCGCACCAGCGCTGGGATACGAACCCTCGTCTCCAACGTACAAGGTCGATCCCTTAACCACTGTGCCACCGCGAGCACTTTTGAAGAACAGGAATATTCGCGCACATTGAACTTCCCTCTCTCCTTGCACTCTGGGAATTTGATAGCACTTAAATAACGCTTTATTCTACATAAGTAGTCCCAGGTGGCATTACTGGAAACTGGAAACGGAGTCGCCTATGTAAGGCATGGAAATCTTAAGTTACCCACACCGCTCTTCTTACCTGCTCCTTGACCACAAGACTACCAGGCAGTAGATGGGCATTGGGGAATCGTTGTATTTCTTAATGTATAATTTCGTTCCACGTGCGAAAATAAGAATTGGTAATCCAGAACACGTCCAATGAAAAGGCTTCCATGAATTACTCGCTTTGGTTGATCTGAGAATCATCAGTTTAGTTTACAGGAAATGCTTGCGCAAAATAGAAAATCAACCTCCCAAAGTTTGTGTTCACGATCTCTTCCATTGCTAGGAAGAGATCAAAATTCACTTGGACAAGCATGGAAAAGAAGTTTTTAGAGGATCAGTTTATGAACCTCCTTAGCTACGACAATGAGGTTTTCAAAAAAGAGGAGGGAAGAATTTAGTGAGAAATTAAAAAACGGGGAATCTGTGCACAAACTGTTCGCATAGAAATGGCGAGATGAAAGAAGCTTTTCAAACAAATTAACCGTCGGAAAAGTATTGGGTCCTGACATCAAAAGACAGCTATGAACTGAACAGATAGTCGGTAATTAAGCTGTACAAGACTCCTATTCAAACAGAGCCAATCTCAGATTAAGCACCTGAATTCACAACTCCGAGAGGGCGTTTATTGCCGTAGATACAGTATTCGAATCCCTTGAGTTTGTATAGTGTCTTAATGGGCAGTGTGTACTGCATGTGTTGGTTCACGGCAATTGTGGTATAGTTGTTAACTAACAATTATCCCCACCATGATGACTAAATGATGCAATTTTGAATGGGAGTAAGAAGCATACGAAAAAATAAAGGCGTGCTATCAGTAACTAACCACAGGTTTCTGCTCTGAAAATCAAGACTTTCAACTCAAAAATATTCGACTCGCCCGATTTTTTTTAAATAGCTTTCTAAACTTAGCAAAGACCACTACTCTCGCGCGTCTGTTACTCGACCAGTGATGTATCCTTCGTTTTTCATAAAAGTCAAATTTGGCGCTCTAGAATCAGGTTAAATTAATTGTTTTCTTTTTGACACTTTACATTAGTCATTTAGTGCTAACGTTGACGCAGAGAAAAAAATCACCAAATGTAATATCATGATATTGAATGATATGATCGAAAGATTCTGTAGTTATCGAAGTTCAAATTTAAAAAAAGATTATGAACCTATGATTTGTTTTAAATATTTGTCATTCATAATAAATCGTGCAAATTTCTAAACAAATTACATTCACGACAACGGAAACAATGCTCTCAATAACTTTTTTTTTTGGTTGAGGGATCGATCATAAGAAACCTACGTAGTACAAAAAGCAACATTAATTTCGCGTCTTATGTATGTTTTAGGTTTTGTACAGAAATAAGCGTGGTTAAATTGCTGATTTGGGAATGAAAAAAAATTATCACCTAATAACTTAAGTTTCTCATATTGGACAATAATGGACGTTTCTAGTTACACAGTTTCAAACTGTATCTCGCAAAGGTCTACCTTCACAAACCACACACTGCTACACACGTTTGCTAAAATTCTCATAGTCTCTTTCAAGCTCTGGTAACCTTGCAATTTCAGCCTCAATATTATTCTGTAGGTCTTCAAGGATGCTGGGACAATGGCGAAACTCCTTCGATTTCAAGTAATCATAAAGAAAAAACTTACATCGCGCTAATCAGGCATCATCATGAACTTCTGGAAGGTTTATATCTCGGTTGGGGATCTCAACTGCCTCGAACTCTCGGACGTAGCCCCATGCGATTTTTTTTGGGGGGTAACCTGAAGTTGAAGAAATATCCTAAATACTCCATCTGTGGTGTTGTTGTCTGCCACTAGTTACTGCGTCTGCAGGTGTTGTTGTCTGCCACTAGTTACTGCGTCTGCAGGTGTTGTTGTCTGCCACTAGTTACTGCGTCTGCAGGTGTTGTTGTCTGCCACTAGTTACTGCGCCTGCAGGTGTTGTTGTCTGCCCCTAGTTACTGCGTCAGCAGGTGTTGTTGTCTGCCCCTAGTTACTGCGTCGGCAGGTGTTGTTGTCTGCCCCTAATTACTGCGTCTGCAGGTGTTGACGTTTGCTACTAGTTACTGGGTCTGCAGATGTTGTTATCTACCACTATTTACTGCGTCTGTAGGTGCTGTTATCTGCCATTAGTTACTGCGTCTGAAGGTGTTGTTGTCTGCCACTAGTTACTGCGTCTGCAGGTTCTGTTATCTGCCACTAGTTACTGCGTCTGCGGGTGTTGTTGCCTGCTACTAGTTACTGCGTCTGCAGGTGCTGTTATCTGCCACTAGTTACTGAGTCTGAAGGTGTTGTTGTCTGCCACTAGTTACTGCGTCTGCAGGTGTTGTTATCTGCCACTAGTTACTGCGTCTGCAGATGTGTTTACAGCAATGTCCCCACCACCATCAGCTAATGTCTCATTACCTACGGCTAAACGATGCAATTTTGTATTTCCAGGCAGTAAGCTGCTTAGTAAAAATGGCGGCGTGCTTACAAAAACTGACCTCAGGTGTGTGCTTGGAAGTCAATCATCTCAGATGACATAACGTAACTTAACTTTTGCAGATATTCTTATGAATACTGTGCAATTCAGAATGGTATAATTACTACTCAACCATATGTAACGTCCAGAATGTCGATAGTATAGGCCGCGGCGAGCGGCTGTAAAAAGTGTTGAAGAATCTACTTCGGATTTCAATTTCCCAGTTCAGTGCCGCGGGAATGCTCGAGTCCAGCCTAGTTGCCGTAAATTCATTTGAAAAATGAAAATATTAACCTGACACTGTTTTATTATATCGATTATTCCAAAATTCTAGTCTTTGTGAGGCTGAAAAAGCTTGTTTCCATCGAATAAATCAGCATTTTCTGTAGCATTCACACAAAATTAGTCAAAACTTTTAAATGAATTTTTAAGGCTAACTAATTTTTTTTTATGATCAGTCGTAGGATATGGATGGAAGGAATTTTCACTTTACTTTTCAATTCCACTGAACAACAACATGCCGACTTCCGCTGTTGATGCTATATCGCTTCTTACATCTACATAAATGTAAATATCAATACATTACCGTTTTGTTCTTATTGTTACGTTGGGGTATCGTTGTTATGGTGCTGGTGTAGGTACGGTGCTGGAGTGGGTACAGTGCTGGTGTAGGTACGGTGCTGGTGTAGGTACGGTGCTGGTGTAGGTACGGTGCTGGTGTAGTACAGTGCTGGTGTAGGTACGGTGCTGGTGTAGGTACGGTGCTGGTGTAGGTACGGTGCTGGTGTAGGTACGGTGCTGGTGTAGGTACGGTGCTGGTGTAGTTACGGTGCTGGTGTAGGTACGGTGCTGGTGTAACACAACGTCGGACAGGATCCATCATTTTGATGATGTCAATTTCGAATGACCAAATTCAGATGACCCGCTTGTCAGATATCTATAATTATGTGTGATGTCAATAATTTTGGTGAGCAGATATCGGCTACTCTCATGTGCTCTAGCCAGGTAAGAGCGTTTCTTCTTGGTGGTGCGTCCTGGACCGGTGGGTGTTTGTCACTAGTTACTATGCTGCAGGTGTTGTTTTCTGCCACTAGTTACTGAGTCTGCAGGTGTGTTCAAGGCAATTGTATCATAGTTAACTAATATTTTCATAATCAGCTAATATGTCTCATTGCCTACGGCTAAACGATGCAATTTTGTATATTCATAGAGTAAACTGTATAGGAAAATTTCGGCGTGCTGGCAGTAACTGACCAAAGATTTGTGTTCAGAAAGTCAAGTTTCTTAACCCAAATTACTCTAACTCAAACGAATATCTTTTTAAAAGCTCCTTTAAGCCTAGCAGAGACCACTCCTCTCGTAGGGCTAATGCTCAACAATTAATAAACCCATCGATCGTGTGAGTTTAACATGACTCTCACTTCTAATGTAAGTACACGAAATATTGTAGCAACTTTTCTCCATCTTGGCGATGCTTATAGAGAAGACGGAAAGAGAGTTTGACGCAGAGTGTGTCGGGAAGAGAAGGGGTGAAACGGAAAAGGATAGATAGGAAACTGATAGAGATGGGCTGTGCGCATATGATTCTAGTGTTGAGGGTATTTCGTCACCTGAAACAGTTCACAATCATACTAATTTACCAAATATAATATTTTAAAGTTGAATAATAAGTGTTCAACATTATTCATTCAATAAATTTTGAATTCCTCACGAAATGAATTCATTTATTATTTCTTTTCAATGCTATTTATTCATTTCAAATAAGGCAAATTTCTTTTCAATGTGGATGTGATGTTTTTGAAAACAAGGGTAACTAATTCATTTTTTCAATCAGTTATTCGGTCACGAGAGAAATGCTCCGTGGGACATTATGCCACCTCTCATTGTTGATGCTATTTGCATTATTTTCACTTCCTGTCTTTTTTACTGTATAAATTCGTTCTCTAATGTTTTCTGTCAATATAGACATTAAAATTTTGAAGCTGGTGTAGGTACGGCGCTACACACCAGCACCATAACACCAGCACCATAACAACAAATACCACAACGTAACAATAAGAACAAAACGGTAACGTATTGATATTTACATTTATGTAAATGTAAGAAGCGATATAGCATCAACAGTGGAAGTCAGCATGTTGTTGTTCAGTGGAATTAAGAAGTGAAACGAAAATTGATTCCATTTAGTTCCGGCGACTAATCATAAATATAAATTAGTTAGCCTTTCAATTTTTTTCTTAAGTTCAGACTTATTTTGTGCGAATGTAACAAAATAAGCTTATTTATTTCTTAGGAAAAAATTTTCTTAGCCTCCCAAAGATTAGAATTTCAGAAAAATTAATAATACAAAACCTTGTCGAATTAATAATTTTGATTTCTAAGTAAATATACGGCACTTACACTGTGTTCGAGCATCCCCAGGATTAATCAACGTGGGTGTATTATACAACGACCTTATTATCTTCCTACAGCCGCCGCACCGCCTCACATTGTGGACAGTCAGTACGGTACACTAAATAGTACGGTTGATAATTCATTCTGAAATGATCAGTATTGTAAAACATATTTGTAAAAGATGAGTTACGTTGTCATCTGATATAATTGACTTCCAAGTACACACCTGAGGTCAGTTTTTGTAAGCCCGCCGCCATTTTTACTAAGCAGCTTACTGCCTGAATATACAAAATTGCATCGCTTAGCTGAAGGTGATGAGACATTAGCTGATGGTGGTGGGGACATTGCTGTGAACACATCTGCAGACGCAGTAACTAGTGGCAGACAACATCTGCAGACGCAGTAACTAGTGGCAGACAACACCTGCAGACGCAGTAACTAGTGGCAGACAACACCTGCAGACGCAGTAACTCGTGGCAGACAACACGTGCAGACGCAGTAACTAGTGTCAGACAACATCTGCAGACGCAGTAACTAGTGGCAGACAACATCTGCAGACGGACGCAGTAACTAGTGGCAGACAACACCTGCAGACGCAGTAACTAGTGGCAGACAACACCTGCAGACGCAGTAACTAGTGGCAGACAACACCTGCAGACGCAGTAACTAGTGGCAGACAACACCTGCAGACGCAGTAACTAGTGACAGACAACAACTGCAGACGCAGTAACTAGTGGCAGACAACACCTGCAGACGCAGTAACTAGTGGCAGACAACACCTGCAGACGCAGCAACTAGTGGCAGACTACAACACCTGCAGACGCAGTAACTAGTGGCAGACAACACCTGCAGACGCAGTAACTAGTGGC
This sequence comes from Morinoia aosen, assembly GCA_030386875.1. NCBI lineage: Eukaryota > Metazoa > Arthropoda > Malacostraca > Amphipoda > Talitridae > Morinoia > Morinoia aosen. The sequence goes on along the minus strand of CM059576.1, from coordinate 103,344,249 downwards.
AGACAACAACACCTGCAGACGCAGTAACTAGTGGCAGACAACAACACCTGCAGACGCAGTAACTAGTGGCAGACAACAACACCTGCAGACGCAGTAACTAGTGGTAGACAACACCCACCAGTCCAGAACGCAGCCATACGGACGCTGCACGCGCCACTTGCTGTAGCGCCTACTTACTATATATGAACTTGGATGAAATGCCGACATGGCTTTCATAAATAGTTTACACTTATATGAGCATAAGCCTGATCTACATTCTTCTGCAATGGAATCATGATTTGTCGGTTTAATTTATGTCATGAATTGTAAAAACTTACATCTATACATTATGTTGGTGAACAAATGTAATGAAATTGACGGTTTCGGTACTTTAAATAGTGGATAATTATTTTTTATTTCTCAATTAATTTGAATTTTTGTCAATTATGGGAAACCATTTCACGAAGTTCATTTCGATTGATGTGGCAATATTTTATGACTAACTATAACAAAATTCAGGTGAACATCAGGAGAGATTTTTGTTTCTTAATCCATTGCCATGAGTGTTTAGGAATGTAGTTTTGCGAAAACCATTATTCAGGCTATTATTTATCATTGTCTCATTGCTAAATAATTTAAAATCGAACTCAAATCCGACAGTGACAATTAAACCCAGAATTCATGGTATGATGCACAGATAAATGAATTTAAAATGTCTTTGTGTAAACATAGCACTTAGCTCTGAAGTCCGTTCGATGTAAATACTTATCACTTAAGTTCTTACAAAGATCCTAATTCCCAGCTCCGTCTGTGACAAATTTCCCGGTTTAGGATCACCAACTCCCGTTCAGGTGCAGCCAGCAGGGAAGCCTCAGTGACAGTTGGTCACTTCGATAATACCTCAATCGATCAAAGGAAACTATAATCCCATCCGTATCATACATGTAACATGAATGCCTACAGTGAACGTAGCTGTTGTATGAAATGTATGAGCTCCGTACCTACACCAGCACCGTACCTACCCCAGCACCGTACCTACACCAGCACCGTACCTACACCAGCACCGTACCTACCCCAGCACCGTACCTACACCAGCCCCGTACCTACACCAGCACCGTACTCACACCAGCACCGTACCTACACCAGCACCGTACCTACACCAGCACCGTACCTACACCAGCACCGTACCTACACCAGCACCGTACCTACACCAGCACCATACCTACCCCAGCACCGTTCCTACACCAGCACCGTACCTACACCAGCACCGTACCCACACCAGCACCGTACCTACACCAGCACCATAACAACAATACCACAACGTAACAATAAGAACAAAACGGTAATGTATTGATATTTACATTTATGTAAATGTAAGAAGCGATATAGCATCAACAGTGGAAGTCGGCATGTTGTTGTTCAGTGGAATTGAAAAGTAAAGTGAAAATTCCTTACAATTATTTTGCAACGACTGACTGTAACAATAAATTAGTTAGCCTAAATGACTTCTTCAGTACATTCGAATAGTTTTGTGTGAATGTAACAGAATGTTCTTATTTATTCGCTGGAAACAAACTTTTTCAGCCTTCCGAAGTTTAAAATTTAAGAATAATTGATGTTACAAAACAGTATCAGATTAATATTTACAGTTCTGAAAAGAAAACACGGCAACTATACTGGGTTTGAGCATTCGCGATGTTCTCTACCATATTCCCAAATTCTGCACGACAGTTGCAAAATTTTTTACAGTCGCTCGCGGCGCATGATACTGTCAGCATTCTGTACGTCAATACGGTGGTGTAGTAATTAGTAGATTCTGAATTCCACAGTGTTCTTAGGAATATCTGCAGGGGTTGAGTTGCGTTGTGTCATCTGAGGTAATTGACTTCCCAACACACACCTGAGGTCAGATTATGTAAGCACGCCGCCATTTTTACTAAGCAGCTTACTGCCTGAATAACAATACCTGCAGACGCAGTAACTAGTGGCAGACAACACCTGCAGACGCAGTAACTAGTGGCAGACAATACCTGCAGACGTAGTAACTAGTGGCAGACGACAACAACACCTGCAGACGCAGTAACTACTGGCAGACAACAACACCTGCAGATGCAGTAACTCGTGGCAGACAACAACACCTGCAGGCGCAGTAACTAGTGGCAGACAACAACACCTGCAGATTCAGGAACTCGTGGCAGACAACAACACCTGCAGACGCAGTAACTAGTGGCAGACAACACCTGCAGACGCAGTAACTAGTGGCAGACAACAACACCTGCAGACGCAGTAACTAATGGCAGACAACAACACCTGCAGACGCAGTAACTAGTAGCAGACAACAACACCTGCAGACCCAGTAACTAGTGGCAGACAACACCTGCACACGCAGTAACTAGTGGCAGACAACAACACCTGCAGACGCAGTAACTAGTGGTAGACAACAACACCTGCAGACGCAGTAACTAGTGGCAGACAACAACGCCAGTCCAGGACACACCAACACACACGCTACACTTCCCCCTCGCTGTGGCGCGTTGAACTGATTTTTGATTAGCCGACATCGGCTTACAAAATTTATATTAATTTTGCAAATACTCCGTGTTGCGTGTGTTGCACTTTTATTGCGTAATCAAAATTTCTTCGTTCAAATTTAAAGTAGTTTTACTTTAGAAGAATCTTTCATTCCTAATTACACGACTGAAAAAATTACGATGTTTTAAATTGAATAAAAGGCTATCATTATGCATTAGTTTTCTTTTTATAAAAAATTTAGCTATGTGATACTTGTATTAAGCACACAGTACTGAAATTACTATTACACGTTTTCGAAGGATAACTATGGAAATTTGAAATACGCATTGAGATGATATCGTATTACTTTGGTTCTCCTCTCATCGCCCGTTATTTCGCTCTATCATTATCAGTGTGATTATCATTGTATTTTTGGTGTCATTGTAATACATGAAGCCATGTTCAGGACATCCGCTACCCCAAATTTCCCGTCTTAGGATCACCAACCTCCTGTTTATGTGCACCGGTCTCAAGACGACCTATAACGCGATGCAAAATATTATGTTGTTGGCGAGGGCAACTGTAAGGAAGGAATTACATGGCCATTTGGCGTACATTGCTGTGATGATAGTGATTGTTAAATCGTTACTGATACGACGATATAATGGCTAAAAGAGCAATGCATTATGATAGATATCAAGAAGTTACATCAACAACAAGAACCACAACAACAACAACAAAACAGTCAAGACATCAACATTCCCCACAACGGAACACAAGTCAACACGAAAGCTTCCTTCCATTAAATAACAACACAGATGAACACACAGCCAACTCCCTCAGTCTGAAAAGTAGTAGAGTTGCTCTCGTAGGTTTTTCGATGTTTACTGATCAAATTTTTTTGAAAGTGACAATAAAAAATTATATAACCAATAGTGAAATTTTAAATGTGTTTTACTCAATTTTTTTGGGTGAATGCAGTTTTAATTAATCAATGAGTACATTAAAACACCTGAAATTTTGTCTGAATAATGATTAAATATTTATAAAATATATAAATTAAATATTTATGAAATTGGGTTTGCGATTACTGGTCGGTCAGCAGCTTTATAAAAATTACCTCCGTGTACCACCGGTGGCGCACGTCGCAGTCAAAGTGTGAACACAACAGACATGCTGATTTAAGCTAAAATTGACATGCCGAATTAGATGACTATAAACATGCTGATATCAACACTTACCAGTTGCTTCCAGCGCAGGACAAAGTTTCTGCGCAACTTATGCCTTCAAAAACAAGAACTTTCATTTAGCTTTAGTCAGTGAGAACAATAGGCTGAATGCGATTTGAATAATTGTCAATTGGGAACTGATGACAGTTCCCAACTCCTCATTATAATCTACAGTTACCAATACATATTCTACAAACACGACGTGTGTGTAGTACTGAAGACTAACGTTTTATTTACGTAGGTATTTGCTGTGTTTGCGACGATGCCTGGCCTGCCGTTACCGCTCCCTTATCAGCGACACAACGCACAGCATCAGAGCCCTTGCAGTTACTGATAACGACCACGCGCCATCAGCGCTACGTGCCCTGCTCATGAGTGTGCACCTCAAGGCTCACGTGAGGCCGGAGGCGAGGAGGCTGGGTAGGCTCTAAGTTTGTACTGGCAAAGTAAGGAGTGCATTTTGTGACCTTACCAGCAGGGCTCACAAAGCCTCCTGTGCTCGCCTCACCAGCGACGCGTCCCAGTCCTCGACGTGATCTCGTGAGCTGGAATGCCTCGCTGGAGCCACCAAGCGTCGCCAGTTTTGTCTCCTCGTTCTCCGTTGGCTATCCCTAGCCCTTTGGCTGCGACGTGAGACACCGGTGGTCACTTACGGAGTTTTCATTATGCTGCTGAATCCCTAGTTTTAACAAACTAAATTTTCTTAAAACTTTATCAAAACTATATGAAGGCACGATACAGTTAATGTTTGCGATTTTCAACATTGCTTGCTACAATTGACTTTGAATTTGAGTTGAACAATAAACTTCAGTTTACCTGCCGCAGTCAAAGTGTTAAGTTATGTATTTCAATTTATTTTCTGTATACTCATGTGGTGGAAGCATTCGATCGTTTGTTGGATTGTTCGCTCGTTGAGAGGTTAACTGAGAAGCCTTGGTTGTTTGGAAGTGAGGGGACCTGGGAGAGAGATTCACGGCCGGACACAGCTAACAAATGATCACCTTTCGTCTAGGTCAGAGGCCATAACTAATTTTAATCATTACTTGTCCTGATTATTTCCATATTTCTTCCCCTAGCAATATTTACTCCCATGAGAGCTTCGTATCTCATGAAAATTTAAGCCGTTGATTGTTCCCAAGACTGAAGGAGAATCAGTTTCATGTAATTATATCTGCTGGCAACCAAGGTGAGCTTTCCAACCGGCCTCAAGTCCCCTGAGCGGTGGGATATTGAGCGCACCTCACGCTCACAATCTACATAAATGCTACTCAACGCTGGACACGGCGTGCGAATGGCGGCTTTGCATTTAATGCAGGTGGATTAGGATGTTTTCTATTTCTATTGTTTACCTCGTTCGATCGTGAAGTTTTCCCTGAACAGAAGTAAGAGCTTGTGCAATGAGTTTGCTGAAGCCAAACAATGGGTTTATCAAATGGCAACTGATGACGTGTTCCTTTGGTGTACATTCGTTTACTCTCGACAAACTCTTGTCTTGATCACCGAGTTTTGCTTTAAAATATGCAAAATATGTTTGCTTCACAAATTCGGCGATGAAAATGGTCACCAAATCATCTGATGGTGGAACTACCCCAGATATAACAAAAAGAAACAGAGCAGTTTAGGCTGTTATTACGAGAAGTAGCCGGGCGGACATGATTTCAAAGGCAATACGAATGCAAGCAAAACATAAATTTTGAATGCTATGTTGAGTGTGTGGTTGGAGAATAGGATGTTCACGGCATGTGGATCTGCAGATACCCGCAAATAATTTACCCTGCCGGTGTTAGCTGGCAAGTGTCGAGAGCGCTTCCTCGAGATATTGCAGGTCTTCTGTTTCTTGGGTCGTGCGATGTTGGTAAAGTGGCCAAGGGAAGATCTCATTACCAAGTCGTTTAAAAATGGCCAATTCTGTGTACATTGGCCACGAAATATCCAATCTGGCAACCCTGCCAGGACGCCACGACGGCTACCCCCGGCTCCCCCAACCAAGCGGCCTAAATAACCCACCTTTGCCTTCCCGGTGTTGCAATACACTCCAATGAGCCGCTCAGGCTGGAAAATTGTATTAAGATATCTTTTGCAAAGTTTTGGAGTAGCTCTTGGACTAAAGTTCTTGGTTTCGCACCACCTGATTTCTCTGCCAATAAATTTGACAGCTAAAAGTATATGTAAAATTGTAATAAAAACTTGAAGAATGAAAATTCCTTTGCTGTCAAGTTTCAACAAATTCATTAATGTTCACAATTATTATCGAATTTCAGTATTGATACTCACGGAATCTGTAATGAATTGTACGAAATTCAATGGCAGACTAAATGATTTTAATAATTTGGCATCAAAATATTTGTCAAACAACTTTTAACTTTAACTTTTGATTCCATTAAATCCGCCATTGTTGTGTTGTCTGCCACTAGTTACTGTGTCTGCAGGTGTTGTCTGCCACTAGTTACTGCGTCTGCAGGTGTTGTTGTCTGCCACTAGTTACTGCGTCTGTAAATGTTGTTGCCTGCCACTAGTTACTACGTCTGCAGGTGTTGTATGCCACTAGTTAGTGCGTCTGGAGGTGTGGTCTTCCACTAGTTACTGCGTCTGCAGGTGTTGTATGCCACTAGTTAGTGCGTCTGGAGGTGTGGTCTGCCACTAGTTACTGTGTCTGCAGGTGTTGTCTGCCCCTAGTTACTGCGTCTGCAGGTGTTGTCTACCCTTAGTTACTGCGTCTGCAGGTGTTGTTGTCTTCCCTTAGTTACTGCGTTTGCAGGTGTTGTTGTCTGCCACTAGTTACTGCGGCGGGTGTTGTTGTCTGCGAATAGTTACTGTGTCTGCAGGTGTTGTCTACCACTAGTTACTGCGTCTGCAGGTGGTGTCTGCCACTAGTTACTGCGTCTGCAGGTGTTGTTGTCTTTCCCTAGTTACTGCGTTTGCGGGTATTGTCTGCCACTAGTTACTGCGTCTGGAGGTGTGGTCTGCCACTAGTTACTGCGTCTGCAGATGTGTTCCCAGCAATGTCCCCACCACCATCAGCTAATGTCTCATTACCTCTGGCCAAACGATGCAATTTTGTATATTCAGGCAGTTATGCTTAGTAAAAATGGCGGCGTGCTTACAAAAACTGACCTCAGGTGTGTGCTTGGAAGTCAATTATCTCAGATGACATGACGTAACTCAACCCTTGCAGATTTTCTATCAATACTGAGCAATTCAGAATGTATTCACTGCTATACAACTATATGAGATGTGCAGAATGTCGTCGGGATGAGGCGCCGCGACCGGCTGTAAAAGTTTTATTTTTATAGAATTAAATACGTAGAAAGTGTACAGATTGGCAAATGCTCGAAACCAGTCTAGTTGCCGTGTATTCATTTGAGGATTCAGACTATTTAACTGACATTGTTTTGTAACATCGATTTTTCTAAACTTTTGAACTTTGGAAGGCTGAAAAATTTGTTTTCATTTAATGAATAACCATATTTTGCTACACTTGCGCAAAATCAGTCAGAACTATAATCTAGTTTTAAAGGCCAACTGATTTATTTTTATGATCAGTCCTAATTCAATGGAAGGAATTTCCACTTTACTTTTCAACTCCACTGAACAACTACATCATTGGTTCCCAACCTGGGGGAAATTACCCCCTGGGGGTAATTTAGCAATTTTTCGAGGGTAATGGAGGGGTGATAGAAAAAATGATAAGAATTCTGAAAATCAAGTAAGCATTGGTATTAGGATTAATGTTAACTCAGTCTTAGTATTTTAAGTTGTAAAGTAAACCTATTATAAGTAAGTAACAAAGATAAATCAAATAACAATAAATATCAGAAACTAATACAGTGGTACCTCGGTACTTGACCGCCTCTATACTCGACCAAATCGGTTCATGACCAAAAAATTTAAGTAGAAAATGCTTCGGATCTCGAACAGATTTTCGGTACTCGACTTGCCGAGTCGACCCGAACGCGCTCCTCGGCCCTCTTGGCCAGCGGGTAAGCGTCAGTTCGACTCTGACCGTGGGCGGAGTAAGACGTACGCAGTTTGTTCGAATACTGTATTTCTTTCCAGATTTAAACTTTTTCGCGTTGCTCTAGCCCTTAATTATGGGTCCAAAGAAAAACAGTGATAAGGGGAAGGCAAAGAGGAAAATAGTGAGGACCACTATTGATCTGAAGAAAGAAATTATTGCAAAATATGAAAGTGGTGTACGCGTGTCCGACCTCGCGTCGCAGTACGAAAAACGTAAGTAAATGATACAAAATGGTTTATAATGCTTTATTTATCGTTATCATGTACTGCTTGTGCACATTTACGACTTCATCGTTGTTCAGATACACATTCTTATAATATTTTAGGTTGTTTTCTTGATGGTAAGAACGGATTAAGGAGATCGTCCCAGGCCCCTGCCACTCAGGTGGTCATTTTTCATGTTTTTGTTGGAAAAGGACCCTTAGGTGGTGGACTATTCGGTCCTAAAATTTTATGGCGCTACGTACAATAGATCCCCCCCCAGGGGGGAGTAAGGGGACCAAAATTTTTAATTTTTAGCCCATTTCAACTCCATATAAAAAGAAAACAAATTGGAAATGGAAAAAAGCTCGTGAGAGTTTGTTAGAAATGTTCCGAGGATTCTAACACTGTCTTTGGTTTTGTTCTAGCATCAAAACTCGAGGTCTAGTCCCATTTTGAAATATCCATAATATATACAAAAAAAACTAATTTTTCTTGAAAAAAACTAAGGCCTAAATCGAAAAAATGACACGAATAAAAAAGGTATACTCTCACAAAATACATATAGTGGCCAATTTTCAAACGAATCGGACGAAAAAAGTTCAAAAAGTGGGACGATCTCCTAAAATTACTTTCCATTATTTCTTATGGGAAAATTGGTTTCGGTGTTCGAACAAATCGGTTCTCGACCACCACCTCAGAACGGATTATGGTCGAGTACCGAGTTACCACTGTATGCAGTATTAGAAAAGAAAAAATATTTAGCTAAGTGTCTGGTAACCGAAAAGTATTTTCACAATTATGCTTCAGGACACAAGTCACTCAGTAACCCCGATAACTCATCGACGAGTCCAGTACGCATCACTCACTGCCCGAGTCTGCCTCTATTTCACACTGCCAGTTTCTCTGTGAACATCAGCCGAGGTGGACATGAGCTGGTATGTATGTGTACTGCCCTGTGCAGTTTATACTTAGTATTTACCCACTCTTACTGTGAGTTTGTGTTATTAATTTTGTATAATACAATGTATGCGTGGTTCTGACGTTTTCAATGGTTTTGCTAGCATTAGCGGAGTATGCGAGGCTGCGTACGTTCACTATAGTCTCGCTCTACAAGATGCTCTTGTGCTGACAAGCATGATACATGCAGCCTGGTGAATGTATGCGTGTGTGCTTGCATCAGTGAACTTGGGTTAGCTGCCATGCGAGAAATTATGTACCTCGCGTTTTGCAGTGTATTCACGAATATTGTGTTGAATAGGTGTTGCGTTGAGGTTGTCAGTAGTGGTGTACTGAGGTTTTGGTGTTGCGGATTTGGCTTGTGATATTCGAGTTGTGTATGAAAGTGTAATTTAGTGTTTTAGTGTAACTGTGTATTCGAGTGTGTGAGTGCCGAATTTTTTATTTTTATTTTTAACACAGTTACATCATTCCTATGCTGAATAAGCTCTTCTAATGTTATCTAGAATGCCATGAAAAACTAAATAATAAGTTCTCAGCGTTCACTTTTTTATGCATTTTTTTCTTTTTCTGCAGATTGAACAATAAAATGTCCAAAAAGCGAACCTTCTCTGACGCCTCTCTTTGCCATGGCTATGTGAATTTACCATCCGGTGGAGAGGATCGGCCACAATGTGTGATATGTCACAAAGTGTTGACAAATGAGAGCCTGAAGCCATCAAAACTCTCAACTCACCTCCAGAAGCGCCATCCAAATCTTCAAAATAAGGATCAGGCTTATTTTCAGCGAAAGAATGTAGCACTGAAGAATATCCAGTTTGGTTCATCTGGAATTCAAGCACAAAAGCTTCAAGCTGCAGTCGAAGCATCCTACTTTGGTGCATATAAAGTTGCCATACAACAGAAATGCCACACCATTGCAGAGAATCTGATTATGCCTTGCGCATACGAGATGGTAAGCAAGGTATGTGGGGAGGAGCAAGCAAAGAAACTGAGTGTCATATCTTTATCAAGCAACACCATCCACAGACGAATCGATGACATGGCATCAGATATCTTGTCCCAAGCAGAGATCAACGAAAGCTCATATAGCAAATTCTCCTTGCAATTTGATGAATCGTGTGACATAGCCAGTTGTGCTGTTCTCCATGGGTTCATCCGTTACGTCCACCACGACAGGATCAAAGAAGAGTTCCTATTGTGTGAGAATCCGCTGACAACCACGAAGAGGGAAGATGTCTTCAATATCAACAGTTTCTTTACCAAGAATGGATTGGATTGGAACAGCGTTCAACAGGTAGGGAGCGATGTTTGTATAAGGTCCAAATTAGTATAAATACAATGAATTACATGGCATATAGTTATATACAGTCATATGCGTGATAAACACAAAAAACATCGTGCGTCGTACTGAAAAACTAAAGTACCAAAATAATTACTTTAATACCACATAATTATAACGCAAAAGATAAGTAACAATGACTAACTGACGCAATCTACTGTATAATAATTTTTCTTTTTAATCCAGGTCTCCGTCGATGGAGCATCGACGATGATGGGTGGTCATCGTGGATTACGGGGCCTCATACAAGTTGTCAATCCAGAAATTTCTGTAGATCATTGCATCATTCATCGGTACTCTCTTGGATCATAAAGCCTGCCTGGTAATCTGAAGTTAGTGTTTGAAGATGTGTTGTAAATTGTCAAGTTCATCAAGTCCAGGGATGTGAATTTGCGCATATTCAAGGAGCTGTGCAAGGAAATGGGAGAACAGTATAAAGTTCTGCTTTACCACACCGATGTTTGCTGGTTGTCATGAGGCAAGGTTGTACATCGTGTCATTGAGCTCCGAAAGGCTATTTAGGAATTTCTGGAACAAAAAGGATCTCCATTTGCTACCAAGTTCACTGATAAGGAGTGGCTTGCTCGACTTTGTTACTTGGCTGACATATTTGCGGAGCTGAACAGTGGTAATCTGCAACTCCAGGGCCGAAACACGACTGTCATTGATGCCCGTCACACTGTGGCTGCATTTCTGGCAAAACTGAGACTCTGGATTTGGCGCTTGGAGAAAGGAGTGATCGCCCAGTTTCCCACCCTAGACCAGTTTATTGAGGAGAATAGTCATGATACTGGATCTCTTCTACAGACCATCAACAAAGAGATGAGCGACCATTTGAATGGGCTTGAAACAAGCATGCATCACTACTTTCCAAAGAGTGACCAAGAAACAGCCATTCTTCAGTGGATCATTCATCCCTTCTCTGTACCTGATGAGGCCATTCCTGATAATGATTTCCCTGCAAAGGAGGAGTGGATCACAATGCGAGTCAATGAAGCCTTGAAAATCGAATTCCAAAACCAAAATGCAGATTCCTTTTGGATTTCACGACTAGCCGACTCGCCAACTCTGTCCAAGAGAGCCTTGAAGTTGTTGGTATCATTCTCAACAACGTATCTGTGCGAGAAGGGTTCAGATTACCAGTCAACTGTGCTGGGGATGAAAACAAAAAAGAGGACTCGCTTGAATGTTGATCGCGATCGATGCTTATAGAAAAGACGGAGATAGGGTTTGACGCAGAGTGTGTCGGGAAGAGAAGGGGTGAAACGGAAAAGGATAGATAGGAAACTGATAGAGATGCGCTTTGCGCATATGATGCTAGTGTTAGGGGGTAATTTTTTGTAGGTAGTTTGAGGGCGGTAGAATGTTGCAAACGATGCCAGGCTGGCACTTTCAACCACAAAGCCAAGAATTCCTCAACTAGCTTCATATATGCAACTCCAACCATCTCACTGATGTTCTTGACATCTTTGGTAAGTCATAAGAGATGCAAAATGTGCTAATACAATAAATAAATAAAATTTTCTCTAGTGTTTTAGTTTAGCCATATTTATATTAATGTTGACAACATTTTGTGAATGGGGTAACATGCTTAATGTGGCTTGCTAAATTGGGTAACAAGCTGAAAAAGGTTGGGAACCACTGTTCTAGAAGCACACACTTTTTATGTTTACTTTTGTTATCCTTAAAATGTCAATATCTCTCATGCACTAAAGGTTTATGATTTTTATATATACATGCATTTTAACGCACAAAAAAATATTTGAAAGCTTATGAGGACATTTAACGGATGGTGATTGAGAACAATTCTCATAAGAAGACAAATATTGTAATCTATATATGTTTTAACGAATGCCAACAATGGTTAACAAAAGCGAGAAAAGGAAACATAGACATCAGTTACGTTTACAATTTTGGAGCTTTCGAGCTGACATAAACATTTGTGACTGTTAAGCACTATGGAAGTATAAAACATGTTGTGTTGTGTGCGCGTTGTAGGTGACGAACACGCGCGGGTGTCCGGTGAGTGTATGTGTGATGGTGGCTTCTCTACCTCATCGGTGTGGGTGTATTGATACTCTGTTGCGTCTGGCGTATGTATGGAATATTTTATTCCAGCCAGCTTTTGTGCACAGATTTGAATGTGTATCGACTGGCAGTTATAGAAGAGGGATTTGTATACTATATATATCGAGGGGCAGTTATAGGAGAGTGATTTATATATTATATAACGACGGGCAGTTATAAGAGAGGGATTTATATATTATATATATCGACGGGCAGTTATAGGAGAGGGATTTGTATATTATAAATATCGACGGGCAGTTATAAGAGAGGGATTTGTATATTATATATATCGACGGGCAGTTATAGGAGAGGGATTTATATATTATATATATTGACGGGCAGTTATAGGAGGAGAATTTATGTATTATAAATATCGATGGGCAGTTATAAGAGAGGGATTTGTATATTATATATATCGACGGGCAGTTAAAGGAGAGGGATTTAAATGTAATCAAATATCGAATTGATTATTATTCATATATATATAAAACAGTCGTCAATTTACAATTTGATATAGAAATATCTTTAAAATTGCTGTGAAATACAATATGCTGTTATTATAATAATGAGCTGGCTATTTTGAACTAGATATAGTATCTGGGGCTGGAAGTTTAGTAGAACTCCTCTGACCATCTCCGAATCCTTCATCTGAACAATTGTCTTTTTCGTATTTGAACACAGCAGGTTTTAAGTGTTATTGATTTAGCGGAGGCTATTTTGATTTGGTCATTTGTTTAATATTAAATTGTAATTAAATCGTTCAAAATGATGTGAAGTGTTCGCTGGAAGGTGCTCCGTGGAGCTTGGCTTACGCTGCGCCCAGCACTTGGAGGCGACGGTACTTTTCTAGAGCTTGGCCTATTGTATTTCCTTAATTCTTCCTGCCTCTATTCCCACGTAAATTACTTTTGTTTGTGTGAATAGTTTCTTTTCTTTAATTTAATATGCTTACTTTTTACCTAAAATTTCCTAAGTTTTCCGAGCAAACAACTTGACCAGTTGGTCGTTAACTTAAGTTACTCCGGTAACTTTACACCTCAACTCGACTTAACTTAATGAACGAGTTCTATTCATCTAGGTGCTAGGTTGCGCAAGCGACTTGGTATCGAACATTACTCTCCTATCTTATTTCTACAGCATTCGGTTCTCTTTTTATCCTTACTATCCTTCATGCTAGAGACACCTGCGTAGCGGTCATTTCTGCTTAACTTCCCTTGTAGATCATTCTTCGCCTAAACGTTCATTCCCTGATAGTCATTTATAAGCGCAGGTTTGTTATTATTTGGTAATTGTTGTATTAATCATATATGTATTTATAAGATAACTACATGTTTTGATGGGAGGGTATGGGTGAGATATCAAATATAATCGAATACAAAATTTATCAATATTCATATGTAAGTAAAACTGTATTTGAAATTACATTAATCTGATTTTCTAATTACAGTGAAATATTTAACTATTGTCAGATTAAAAATTGTTTTTCTTTTCCTCTATGTTACATTTTTATGAATCCAAAATTGCTTGTTTCCCATTCCAAATTTGTGTATCCTTCTTTTTTATAGAAAATTGTTTCCTTTCCATATTTTTTGGTTGTATTTCAATTGACATAAAATTATTTCCTTGTTCAACTTTTCGAGTTTCATTCCTATTGAAGGAAAATTGTTTCTGTTTTCAAATTTATGTAATTTCTTTCATATTGGCGGCCAAACTTTTTAACCACTGCTCATTGAACAGAAATTGTTTTACTTTGCAATTTTTCTCACAATAAATAGACAGAATTTCAGGCAGGAAAATGTTCAGTAACTTATTTGAACGTTAAAGATTTGAACATCAACACAAAGATATAACATCAGTTTACACAGGATATTTAAAGCTCATTATATCGAGGGTGTAGGTGCGTGTAGTGTGGGTGTGTAGGCAGCACACAGCCGTAGTGTGGGTGTGTAGGCAGCACACACCCGTAGTGTGGGTGTGTAGGTTACATACGAAAATGGTACGCTACACGCTCTGCTACTGACAACACTCTTATGTTCCACTCTAAATAGAAAATAGTTTTGAATACTGATATAAATATATTCGGATATTGGTTAATTTCGTATTCGATTATGTCTCGATCCAACGCCCATAGCTGCCAGTTCACATATATAATATTAATTTTATTATTTATCACTGTCTTGTATATATTCTTACCTGGAAATAATTGAACATCGATCGAATTTAAAAATAAGAATGTCACCCCAAAATATTGGAAAAGGTCAATTGATTAAAAGTGTCGTGTACATATCGATTATTTTCCAAAACAAAGAAATTATTCAATTGTTCAGTATTGTTTCAGTCCATATTTTTTCAAGTTTTTGTTTATAATTTGATTTTTCGAGTTGTTGTTCGAAGAAACAAAAATAAACTTAGTTTGTACAATTGAAATGAAATACTTCGAAGGTGCACACAAACGGATGGTCATTCATATGAACAAAGGATGAAGGTCCCCCCCCCCCCCCCCGATGAACAATCTCAATCGAATTATACAAATTTTGCAGCCCACGGGCTAACAATAACCTAAGTAGAGTACAATGTCAGGAATATATGCCTGCGAAGTGTGCGTGTAAAGATAGTTTCATTCTGAGTATTGGCTCCCGTGTCCGGTATTGGATAATATTCTACTATTTACAATTTGATGTGAAAATGTCGATCTGATGTTGAAAATAAGTTCAGCCAATATTGGCCACAGATTGATTAAGTGGGTGCCGAGATTAATGATATTATTATTCCCAATTAATGTTTATTTGTTTCAATACCTATTAAATATAATAATATATTCATAACATTTTTCCGTGGATTATAGGAACTTATTCATGTTATTCAATTTTTCATGTTTCACAATCTCATTAGAAATGAAAGAGCGTGTCAAACAACCGTACTTTGTATACTACATACATAGTTTTATTTCGTAATTTTCAAACTATGAAACAGATTTATTTTTACATCAAAATCATTCAGACATAAATATATGACACACTGAATTTATTACTTTCTTCAATTCAAATGTAGAAAACATATTGGAGATTTTAAATCAATGGCGCACACTCCGTGGTCACGTGAAGAGCTTCCCATCTTGATTGCTAATTACAAGCAGCAGCCAAGCTTGAGAAACACAAAGCTGGATTCGTGTAACGAGAGATGGGCAAAACAAGCCCACCTACAGACAGGGAAACCACGACCGAACTTTTCCATCATCAGTATTGGCAGAAAAATACAGACATTGAGGGGACAATATCGGAGAGAAGCTCCTGGTATGAAGGAATCTGCGACATCATGCATTGGAACTGAGGGAATTTATGCACCCAATACTTGGGGTCGTGACATACTGACGTGGTTGGTAAAGACATTATTTCAGTCCCCGCTACTCGCCCGATCTCGCACCGGCCAACACTCGCACCGGGGACGACAACAAGAACTATTCTTCCGCTTTCCTATGCTTTGCTATCGCCGCTACAGGCGGTTAAAAGATAATATTCGAACAGAATTATGAAGAACCTAAGTACGCTCTAAGATTTTCACTGCAACGTTTCAAGTTTACTGCAAACATAAACTATTTCCTGGAAATAAGCCCTAACTAAATTAAAAATAATAAAATTTATTTTTCGAGGAGTGGTAAGTGGACATGAAGAATTTCAAAATGAAAAAAGCACTACGTATTGAAATCATATTTGATAAAAATTCCACGACCGAATGATTAAAAACAAGTCAGTTCAACAAAACGTTTCGGAGACCAGTTCCATCTTCAGGTAACAGTCTGCAAAATTGAAAATAAAGAATAAGATCAGTCTTTTTTATGCAATACATGGCCACAATATAATGCACGAGGTAATTAGGAACGGATAAGAATCATTAGCGCTATTGAGTTGAGTTTTTTCTAATGTATATCACGATCTATCGCCTTATTGCAATATTATTTCTAGTTTAGTTATGGCTACCTATCATCAACTCATTCAAGATATCAGTAAATTGAACCAGTTCAAATTTGTCACGAGTAGTTTACGGGTTGTGTGTAAAAACGAATAAAATAATAATTTTTCAACCGCTCATAGCGGTTACTAACCAAATAGCTCACACAACGACGGTCACAGCCTCGCTGCCCTGTACCCGGCAGCCCTCACCACAGCCCCCGCTGTACCCGGCAACCCTCACAACAGCCCCCGCTGTACCCGGCCCCCCCTCACCACAGCCCCCGCTGTACCCGGCAGCACACACTCCAAACCCGCAGATTTGGACGCCGCCCACCCCTCTCCCTCCACCTCCGAGCAGCTACAGCACCACCTCCGAGCAGCTACAGAAATGTTAGGTTATATTAATTTAGGTTAGGTTAAGTTAAGTTAAGTTAGGTTAAGAGGTTAGGTTAAGTTAGGTTAGGTTTGGTAAGGTTAGGCCAAGTTCAGTTAGTTTAAGGTTAAGTTAAAAAAGTTTGAAAATGCCTGTTCTTGAGTGCCGAGATGGAGGGTCGATTGGCCAAACGCCAGCGGTCGTTGTCATAACTAATTATAATGATTTACTGCAGGTTAACTTTGGTATTCCGCTGTTCCATCCACTTACTAAGTACTTATGGTGTTTATGATGCAGTGATTAATAATAATTGTATAACTAACAGATAGGTTAATAAACCTCAGAATTACTACATAGTTAAATAATTGGCGCGAATGGCAACTTCGCTGTGATGCTACGGAGGTGGAGGGAGAGGGGTGGGCGGCGTCCAAATCTGCGGGTTTGGAGTCAGTGCTACCCGGCAGCACACACCACAGCCCCCGCTGTACCCTGCAGCCCTCACCACAGCTCCCGCTGTACCCGGCAGCCCTCACCACAGCCCCCGCTGTACCCGGTAGCTCTCACCACAGCCCCGCTGTACCCGGCAGCCCTCACCACAGCCCCCGCTGTACCCGGCCGCCCTTAATTACCACAGCCCCCGTTGTACCCGGCAGCCCTATCCACAGCCCCCGCTGTACCCGGCAGCCCTCACCACAGCCCCCGCTGTGCCCGGCAGCCCTCACCACAACCCCTGCTGTACCCGGCAGCCCTCACCACAGCCCCCGCTGTACCCGGAAGCCTTCACCACTGCCCCTGCTGTACCCGGAAGCCCTCACCACAGCCCCTGCTGTACTCGGCAGCCCTCACCACAACCCCCGCTGTCCCGGCAGCCCTCACCACAGCCCCCACTGTACCCGGAAGCCCTCACCACAGCCCCTGCTGTACCCGGCAGCCCTCACCACACTGTGACCACAGCCCCTGCAGTACCCAGCAGCCTTCACCACAGCCCTCGCTGTACCCGGCATCCCTCACCACAGCCCCCGCTGTACCCGGCAGCCCTCACCACAGGGCCGCTACGTGGTCGTGCGTACAGCGGGGGCTGAAGTGATGTCATCTTTATCATCCATGTCAACACCCCAAAGTGCGGGTCTAGAAATTTCCTCCGCTCCAGTGCCTCATTTCACAGACTTCTTCACAGCCGAAACTTCGTGGTTGCGATGAGTTCTTATGAAATACTTGAACTCCGAGTATTGGCTGCTTTCTGCGTCCGGTATTGGATGGGAAAGTACTGAGTATTGGTTCCTGGGTCCAGCATTGGATGGGCAATTACTGAGTAATGGCTCCTGCGTCCGGTATTGGATGGGCAATTACTGTGTATTGGCTCCTGCATCCAGTATTGGATGGGTCATTACTGAGTATTGGCTCCTGCGTCCAGTATTGAATAGGTAATTACTGATTATTATTGGCTTCAGCTTCTGGTATTAGGAAGCCAATTACACAGTATTGGTGCTTGCGTAAAGTATTTGATGAGCAATTGCTGAGTATTGGGTAGGCAATTACTGACCATTTGCCAATATTCGATAATATTCTGTTATTTTGTATATGAGATAAAAATATCGATCTGATATTGAAAATAAGTTCAGACAATATTGGCCACAAATTAATATAGTATTGGATGCTGATTAGGGGATGGATTGGCTGCTGAGTTTATTAATTTAATTGTTATTATAAATTAATGAAACCTAATTGATATAAACATTATCAATAAATAATGATTATTCAATGTATATTATGTAAATAATAATAATTAATATATATACAATATCATGCGTGACTGCTGCATGCAGACTTGTGTTGGTAGTACCAAACTTCAACAATTCATTAGACACAGCCAACATTCAGGAATTTCCCTCAGTACTGGTCACGTGCTTCCCACTGTTTCTCATTGGCAATTAGAGACCATTGTCAGCAATTTAATCATCCTTTGGAAATAAAGAAACTCTCCACTGTACGGTGTAGTACCGTCGCAGTGTCATAAACCTGTCTTAATAAGCCATTAATTTACCTGTTCTAATAAGCAAGTAATTTAGGACGCCGTGCAAAGTCCAATAATGATATTTGATACATCGACCGTGTGTGTTGCAGGGACGGCGTGGAACTCAATTATTTGAGCTGGTCACTTTCGTTCATCATTTTCTTCGCTTATAGAAAATAATTTTTAAGGTGACTAATTAATTATTACATTGCTTCGGCAGTGTGTGAATTGATTGATCAATTCTGTGTAAGAAAATGGAGACGTATACAATATAATTTAAGGTGATACGACCTTGTTTTCCAATGGAATATTATTTGTTTGAACACACAGACGACAAAATAGACAGATTTCGATATTTTTCTTAAGTAAAGGTTCTAGATGTGGGTAACATCGAATACGTATAAAAAATGGGCCTTTAAGCATCCTTTAAGAACGCGAAAAAGACACGGACCAGCCAGCTTAATGCATTCACTGATATCCTCACTGTAATGACATAAGGGAAAAACGCACAAAATCATACATTCATATAATACTTTAAGGACATATATAAAGTAATTGTAAGATGATTGCCAACAATTGACGTAACACAACAATAGGAACAAAACTGTAAGCAAAACAGAAAAAACTGAAAAACTGAGTCTGCAGGTGTGTTCGCGGCAATTGTATCATAGTTAACTAATATTTTCATAACCAGCTAATATGTCTCATTGCCTACGGCTAAACGATGCAATTTTGCAAATTCATAGAGTAAGCTGTATTGGAAAATTTCGGCGTGCTGTCAGTAACTGACCACAGATTTGTGTTCAGAAAGTCAAGTTTCTTAACCCAAATTACTCTAACTCAAACGAATATCTTTTTAAAAGCTCCTGTAAGCCTAGCAGAGACCACTCCTCTCATAGAGCTAATGCTCAACAGGTAATGCTGACATCGTTCGTGGGAGTCTAACCTGACTCCCAAAAATAGTTTCCAACAATTTCACATTGGAGAACGTAATCATTCAAATCAACTGCCACTAGTTACTGCGTCTGCAGGTGTTGTCTGCCACTAGTTACTGCGTCTGCCGGTGTTGTCTGCCACTAGTTACTGCGTCTGCAGGTGTTGTCTGCCACTAGTTACTGCGTCTGCAGGTGTTGTCTGCCACTAGTTACTGCGTCTGCAGGTGTTGTCTGCCACTAGTTACTGCGTCTGCAGGTGTTGTCTGCCACTGCGTTTGCAGGTGTTGTCTGCCACTAGTTACTGCGTCTGCAGATGTTGTCTGCCACTAGTTACTGCGTCTGCAGGTGTTGTCTGCCACTAGTTACTGCGTCTGCAGATGTTGTCTGCCATTAGTTACTGCGTCTGCAGATGTTGTCTGCCACTAGTTACTGCGTCTGCAGGTGTTGTCTGCCACTAGTTACTACGTCTGCAGATGTGTTCACAGCAATGTCCCCACCACCATCAGCTAAAGTCTCATTACCTACGGCTAAACGATGCAATTTTGTATATTCAGGCAGTAAGCTGCTTAGTAAAAATGGCGACATGCTTACAAAAACTGACCTCAGGTGTGTGCTTGGAGGTCAATTATCTCAGATGACTACGTAACTCAACCTGTACATATATTCTTACCAATATTGAGCAATTCAGAATGTAATATCAACTGCACAAACTTGCGTACCATACAGACTGTCCACAGAATGAGGCTCCGCGAGCGGCTTTAAAATTATTTACGGTAAATTTAAACCTCATCGAATTTGATGAACGCCGAGCTCGAACCCTGTCTAAATGCCGTATATTTATTTGAGAAGTGAAAATATTAACCCGAAAATGTTCTGTGTCATAAATTTTTTTGAAATTCTAATCTTTGGAAGGCAAAACAAATTCGTTTCTAGCAAATTTATAAGCATATTCTTTTACGTTCACACAAAATTAGTAATAAATTACATTTTTTTTAGAGGCTAACTGATTTATTTAGTCGTCGGAATAAATGGAAGGAATTTTCAGTGTACTTTTCAACTCTACTGAACAACAACATACTGACTTCCACTGTTGATGCTATATCGCTTCTTACATTTACATAAATGTAAATATCAATACATTACCGTTTTGTTCTTATTGTTACGTTGTGGTATTTGTTGTTATGGTGCTGGTGTTATGGTGCTGGTGTTATGGCGCTGGTGTTATGGGGCTGGTGTTATGGTGCTGGTGTTATGGTGCTGGTGTTATGGCGCTGGTGTTATGGTGCTGGTGTTATGGTGCTGGTGTTATGGTGCTGGTGTTATGGTGCTGGTGTTATGGTGCTGGTGTTATGGCGCTGGTGTTATGGTGCTGGTGTTATGGCGCTGGTGTTATGGGGCTGGTGTTATGGTGCTGGTGTTATGGCGCTAGTGTTATGGTGCTGGTGTTATGGTGCTGGTGTTATGGTGCTGGTGTTATGGTGCTGGTGTTATGGGGCTGGTGTTATGGTGCTGGTGTTATGGCGCTGGTGTTATGGTGCTGGTGTTATGGTGCTGGTGTTATGGGGCTGGTGTTATGGTGCTGGTGTTATGGTGCTGGTGTTATGGCGCTGGTGTTATGGTGCTGGTGTTATGGCGCTGGTGTTATGGGGCTGGTGTTATGGTGCTGGTGTTATGGTGCTGGTGTTATGGCGCTGGTGTTATGGGGCTGGTGTTATGGTGCTGGTGTTATGGCGCTGGTGTTATGGTGCTGGTGTTATGGTGCTGGTGTTATGGCGCTGGTGTTATAGGGCTGGTGTTATGGTGCTGGTGTTATGGCGCTGGTGTTATGGTGCTAGTGTTATGGTGCTGGTGTTATGGTGCTGGTGTTATGGTGCTGGTGTTATGGGGCTGGTGTTATGGTGCTGGTGTTATGGTGCTGGTGTTGTAATCGTGCTGATGAAGGAACAGGGATGTAGCTCTGTACATTCACAAGCACCAAAATTTCAATGAACATGTAAAAAAACGTCAGAAAACTGACTTAAACAGGAAAAAAAACAGAAAAATAAAGAATAAAGCAAATAGCATCAACAATGAGAGGCGGCATGTTGTCCTACGGAACATTTCTCGCGTGGTCGAATGAATCTAACAGAAAATGAATTAGTTACCGTTGTTTGCCAAAACAACATATGCACATTGAAAAAAAATTTGCTCAATTTGAAATGAATAAACAGCATTGAAAACAAATAGTGAATGCATTCTTTTCATGTGAAATTCGAATTTTAATAAACAAATGATGTTTTACGTTCATTATTCAACTTTACAATATTATTCTTGGTTAATTAGTATGAGGGTCAACTGTTTCAAGTTCTGGAAGAGTGATAGCATAATTTTACGTGAACGTGAATAATATTTAGGAGTCAGTTAGACTCACGCGGCCGATGGGTATGTTAGTTGTTGAGCATTAGCCCTATGAGAGGAGTGGTCTCTGCTAGGCTTAAAGGAGCTTTTAAAAAGATATTCGTTTGAGTTAGAGTAATTTGGGTTAAGAAACTTGACTTTCTGAACACAAATCTGTGGTCAGTTACTGCCAGCACGCCGAAATTTTCCTATACAGCTTACTCTATGAATATACAAAATTGCATCGTTTAGCCGTAGGCAATGAGACATATTAGCTGATTATGAAAATATTAGTTAACTATGATACAATTGCCGTGAACACACCTGCAGACGCAGTAACTAGTGGCAGACAACAACACCTGCAGCATAGTAACTAGTGACAAACACCCACCGGTCCAGGACGCACCACCAAGAAGAAACGCTCTTACCTGGCTAGAGCATATGAGAGTAGCCGATATCTGCTCACCAAAATTATTGACATCACACATAATTATAGATATCTGGCAAGCGGCTGATCTGAATTTGGTCATTCGAAATTGACATCATCAAAATGCAAAAACTTGCACCACTTGATTTAACAACTCATAAGCATCAATGTCATCAAATTGATTCAAAAAAGCATTTCAATTGTTCACTATATCATATACTAAAAATTTGGGTCATATGACATCAAAATTGCCCATTCGGCATTGAAATAACTGTTTTTCCTTTTCGAAGACTAACTAAGGGAATTTGATTTGTGTTTAAAAAATGATATTTTAAAGAACTTTGTCTCCCTTCTCATCACCCGAACCCATCATTTCGCTCAATCATGATCAGTGTTGTTTAGCGGTGTATTTATTGGTGCCCTTGTGATACTTGAACCCAGGTTTGGGACATACGCTTCTCCAGGTTTGGGACATCCGCTACTCCAGGTTCGGGACATCCGCTACTCCAGGTTTAGGACATCCGCTACTCCAGGTTTGGGACATCCGCTACTCCAGGTTTGGGACATCCGCTACTCCAGGTTCAGGACATCCGCTACTCCAGGTTTGGGACATCCGCTACTCCAGGTTTGGGACCTCCGCTACTCCAGGTTTGGGACATGCGCTACTCCAGGTTTATTACATCCGCTACTCCAGGTTTAGGACATCCGCAACTCCAGGTTTAGGACATCCGCTACTCCAGGTTTAGGACATCAGCTACTCCAGCTTTAGGACATCCGCTACTCCAGGTTTAGGACATCCGCTACTCCAGGTTTAGGAAATCCGCTACTCCAGGTTTAGGACATCCGCTACTCCAGGTTTGGGACATCCGCTACTCCAGGTTTAGGACATCCGCAACTCCAGGTTTGGGACATCCGCTACTCCAGGTTTAGGAAATCCGCTACTCCAGGTTTAGGACATCCGCTACTCCAGGTTTGGGACATCCGATACTCCCGGTTTAGGAAATCCGCTACTCCAGGTTTAGGACATCCGCAACTCCAGGTTTAGGACATCCGCTACTCCAAATTTAGGACATCCGCTACTCCACGCTTAGGATCACCAACCTCCATGTTCTGGGTTAGGGCATTGTGAGTGAGAAGAAATTTTACTATTGATTTCCGTGTCATCTTATTTACAGCAGTAATGCAGTGATTGCTGTTATTTTTATTTGTACGATATTTTCGTGATTATCATTCCCCAAGCAACTCACAGCTTCCCCAACCAAACTTGACCTCCCCAGCGCGTGTGCAGCGGGTGAGTGTTGGGGAGATGGGGGGGTAGGTGGTGGGTCCTGTCCGACGTGGTGTTACACCAGCACTGTACCTACACCAGCACCGTACCTACACCAGCACCGTACCTCCACCAGCACCGTACCCCCACCAGCACCGTACCTACACCAGCACCGTACCTACACCAGCACCGTACCTACACCAGCACCGTACCTACACCAGCACCGTACCTACACGAGTACCGTACCTACACCAGCACCGTACCTCCACCAGCACCGTACCTACACCAGCACCGTACCTACACCAGCACCGTACCTACACCAGCACCGTACCTACACGAGCACCGTACCTACACGAGCACCGTACCTACACCAGTACCGTACCTACACCGGCACCATAACAACAAATACCACAACGTAACAATAAGAACAAAACGGTAATGTATTGATATTTACATTTATGCAAATGTAAGAAGCGATATAGCATCAACAGTGGAAGTCAGCATGTTGTTGTTCAGTGGAATTGAAAAGTAAAATGGAAATTCCTTCCTTTTAATTCCAACGACTAATCATAAAAATAAATAAGTCAGCCTTAAAACATGGGTTGATTGTTTTGACTAATTTTGTGTGAATGTAACAGAATATATTTATTTCTTTGATGGAAAAAATTTTCTGCCTCCCAAAGTCTAGAAATTCAGAATCATGGTGACTACTGATATTCAATTTCCGAATTTTACTACTTTTTACTACTTTTTACTACCTTCACCGGCAAAAAATTACTACCTTTTTTTTCACAATGAATGTTGTCCAAATGTCCAGAGGTAAGTAATCGGCATATAATGAGTAAGTTGAGTCAATAATATACGCAATACCAAGGGTTCAAAAAAAGCTCCAAGTTTCTTAGTACTTGAAATACTTAATACTACATGGAGCAACCGAAGCTTTACGGCAAAAAAATTACCTAAATTTTTAAGGCACCCCGTCCTAAACGGACTCCAACAAAAGTTTGGCGAAGACCTTGTCTTAACATCTTTCAATTATGATGAAAACAGTTCATCATATGGAAAAAATAAAATGACTGGAAACAAATAGACACCAGGGGATTGTCAGATCCCTTTACAGCAGGGTAGAACATCAAGGAATTTCATTAGGACCAAACACCATAGCATTCCGGATATATGAGTTTGTTAACTATTTCTATCGTACCTCAAAATCTAAATCGGCATCCTAATTGCGATCAATAATAACAAATAGGCGATGAACATGTTATATTACGGAACCTATCACGAAAATGCAAATTTCATGAAGATTTCCTATATACATTTAGTAGAAGAATGAACTTTGATTACATGGAGCATCTCCATGCTATGACGACATCCTGGAGGAAACTGAATTGCCATGCCTGCCAAAAGCTACTTCAAAAGAACTAAACCCTCGTTTAAATGACACATTGTATTAAAAGATAATTTTATAGCAAAATTCTTTCTGTATTTGGACATAAATTAACGTCAATGGAAAAAACTTTCAGCTTTACAAAGAGATAATTAAAAAAAATTTACAGTTGTAGTCCATTGCTGTTTCCCCACATCAAAGTGGACAGAATAAACTCGTCTTTTCAAAGGAAGATAATACTGCTCACAATCAAGCTCAGGTCCAAAAAAATACTTTTTGGATATAAATGAATTCGGAGAAGTTTCTTTGACGTCATTGCAATGCTACATCAAGTTTATGATAATCAAGACCTTACCAGCCAAATATATGACTTTGAATTAAACATTATTCATTAGGAGGAATTGATGTGTAATAAGTTTGAATCATGACTTACTCATCTGAAATTGCAGCAGGACTCTAAAAGCTAATTGCTAATAATTTCATTTCTGTGCTTACGTTTGTGAATAAAATCCTTTAATTTTTGAGTATCAAGTGCACAAAGATTAGATTAGTCATTAGTTTTAGCCTTCCTACCCAGCAACAAATGCGATCCATAGAGAGGAAGGAGGAATGCACCATTTAGTATGGAGTTAAGGGGACCATTTTGGGGGCATCTGCAGTCCAAAAGTCGATTCTCCCGATTTTTTTTATTGTTTTAAATGAGTTTGAGATATGTCCCCGAATGTCTGTAAAAATATCAGGAACGTATCCCAGAGCTAGCGTCCCCCCCGGGAGGGGGAGAGCATCCCCCTTACGGACCTTTTTTTTCATTTTTGAACCTAGAGCAATGAAATTTGGTATACTGATAGGAAATGCATTTTAGAATCATTTATCATTCATGACAAAATGAGATTTTCTTGAAAAGAAAATGGGAAATCATAGAAAACGACATTTTTTGGGGGGTTTTCTAAATGCTTCTTCTCCTACAGTTTTTGGGCTACAGTAATGATTTTGGTATCATTGGATGCAGAATAACGTAAACACTCAAAAAAATAAAAAAATTCTCAAATTATCAGTTTTATTTCATATTATTTTTTTATATATTTCATCATTCATATTCCTCAAGGTAAGCATCCCCCTTCCAAATATTTTTTTTATTATTGAATTTAGAGCAATGAAATTTGGTATACTGATAGGAAATGCAATTTAGAATCATTTATCATATATGAAAAAATGCGATTTTCTTGAAAAGAAAATGGGAAATCATAGAAAACGACATTTTTTTTGGGGGGGAGGTTTCTAAATGCTTCTTCTCTGATAGTTTTCGAGCTACAGTAATGATTTTGGTATCATTGGATGCAGAATAACGTGGACATTCCAAAAACTTGAATGCTTTTCCTCAAATTTCCAGTATAAAAATTGAAAAAAATCAAAATATTCTTAAGAAAATTCAAATTTATGACGTCATAACTTTGAAACAAGAATGAATTTTGTAAAACTTCTTAATACATTGTAAAGCCCTTGTTTTTCTGCATCCAATGATACCAAAATCATCACTGTAGCTCAAAAACTGTAGGAGGAGAAGCATTTTTTTCTTAAAAATAGGTCTTATAAAAAAAGTAAGTTTTCAAGACGTTTGTCGTTATAAATCCGACGTTTACAAAGCTAGAGCAATGCGGTTTGCTGCATTTGTAAGTGAAATATGTGCTCTAAAATTATATTAGCGTTGATTTTCAAAAAAAATTCATGAAACTTTTTCCATAGACTTTTTACCGTAAAATTACAAATTTGAAACCCCCTTTTTCAAAAAAAATTATAAATTCGGAATAAATTCAAATTCAAAAAACGGCTTAATACGATTTGGGAGCACACATTTTACTTTCAAATGCAACAAACCACATTACTCTAGCTATGTAAATTTCGGAGAAACGCAACGCATGGTGTATATATATATATATTTTTAATTATCATGAATAATTATTTTTCTATGGCCTAGGGCAAAAAACTTGTTTTAATATAAGTTGTTAGGAATCTAGAGATCTAGTAGTCTGCAAATTTTCATAGATGTAAGTCCAATTGAAAAAATCTATGGTTAGAGTCTAAATGCTCCCCTCAAGGGAACGCAGAATCTAGGCAGAAAGTGCATAGAAACAGTAAGTTGTGTGTGAAAGATTACGAAACAAGAGCAAAGTTGAAGAGGAAAGTAGTAGGTGCTGAAGAACAGGACAGCAGTGAGCCGATAAAAGGTGGTCCTTAGCATAACAAAAGCATTTTATTTCAACAAAAAGAAGGCCTACCTAACTCTCAGCTCGGGCCCTCACATTTTCCCCCTGGGAGCGCTAATTCCCACACACACAAGAATTGTATCCCCCTGACGAGAACAAGTGCACAAAAAGAACAATTGTGTCAACTATACTATATATCTTATGGGCAACTGCATTCACTAAAGATGAAATCCAATAAAATGTAATAGTTATTTAGTGATAAGTATAGAATAGAAGCATGGCACGGAACTGATAAACAATAAAACCAATACAATTTTTACTCTGCAAAAAAGAGCCATCAGAGCGGTAAAGAACCTAGAATATAATGCTCACACAAATGATTCATTCAAAAATTTGCAAATACTTAAACTTTCGGATCTCTACAAAATCTCCATTTGCAATTTCATTTACAAAACATTATCAATTGATGGCGACAATCGCCTAAAACAATTTTCAACTGCGAAAACTGATCATCACGACCGTTTAACCCGAAATAGAAGTAAATTCATGCTTCCTTATTATTCAAAGGCCCGGTCGCAACACAGTTTCCTCTTTGTTGGAACTAAAACTTGGAACTCAATACCTGCGAAGATCCGTGATAGTAATTCTTACAAGGTATTCAAAAGAAATCTTGAGTCTCACTTCTTATCGAAATATTAGTCGGGTAAGATCACCAAGTCAAATCTTGTCTCCTACATGACTGTTTCCAATAATGTAATATACCATGGGTAATATCGCCGATGTTCAGTCTACTGTTAAATCGTTTATCGAATGTACTGTTAATATAGTCCATATGACCTATATTGTAAAATGAAATATCTGATATCGAGTAAATTATCTCACTGATCAGTCTAATGCGAAACTAGGTTAAGTAATTTAGGTTAAACAGTATTGTACACCTTAGAATAACGTGATGGTAGGATCCCCCAGAAGTCACTGAACTTATTCGGGCCCACAGGTAGCTATACTCAAATTTGACCATTGTACTAGACTTAAAAAACATTCTACCTATGTATCTCCTGTGGTAAATAAATTGTTTAAATTGTTTAAAATTATTCAAGTACAACTTACTATTTCGAAATTTTGGCTAGTTGTTTAATTTTTATTCATAAAATTAGAAAGAAAAAGGTCAAAAGATGTTTTACATTTAAAAAAATCGTAATTCTTAATAACGTATAAATTATTTTACTTGACAAACATATTTCAATCAAAGCCACTCTATATGCTTCCACACAAAAATATGTAGCTATGCTATTTCAATTTTACTTGAGATCGTGTATTATTATTATTATCTTTGGGTTTTCCCTCCGTTTTCGATACTTTGACGAAATTACAGTATTGAGATCAATATACGATGTTAAAGGTTGACCTCAAAATCATAAATGCCCAATTCTTAAATCCTTATTTTATTTTCAATACTAATCGCTGATATCACTATCCCCTAAGTTTGTATCTCAATGTAAATGCGCACTAATAGAAGTGTTTTCAACAATGCATCGCCACTGGTATTACATTTTTTAAATTTACATTTATACGATTTATGAAACCTCGATTACCGCATCAAAGCGAAAGCTATTTTTATTGTTTTCTCTCAATAATTTGTTAATAATAAAATGGCTCAAATGAACCTTCCATCATAAAACAACTAGATAACTTTTAGATCAAACGGAATGAGAAGAAAAAGTGAACTGTTTTTATTAATGTTCGCAAAAATTTTAAAACTTTTTTCTATTTTGCATGCTCCAATTCTAAAATTACACCCCACTCTACATGAATATTTCCCATAAATTGAGGCAAATTTCTGATTAGGGGAAAAATTTTTTTTTAAATCTTCATACTCTATATAAATATGTAACATTACTTCAAATTTTCAGAGAATTATTCCGCTCAACAATTTTTTACTACCCTGAGGCAAATTTTACTACTTTTTACTACTTTTTTTACTACTTTCCAAATTTTACTACTTTTTACTACATTTTTCTACTTTACTACCTAGTAGACACCCTGAGAATAATCGATATTACAAAACAATGTCAAGTTATTAGTCTTTCTTCTCAAATCAATATACGGCAACTGCAGTTGTTGTCTGCCACTAATTACTGCGTCTGCAGGTGTTGTCTGCCACTAGTTGCATCATCAGTTGTCTGCCACTAGTTACTGCGTCTGCAGGTGTTGTCTCTCACTAGTTACTGCGTCTGCAGGTGTTTTCTGCCACTAGTTGCATCCTCAGTTGTCTGCCACTAGTTACTGCGTCTGCAGGTGTTGTCTGCCACTAGTTGCATCATCAGTTGTCTGTCACTAGTTACTGCGTCTGCAGGTGTTGTCTGCCACTAGTTGCATCATCAGTTGTCTCTCACTAGTTACTGCGTCTGCAGGTGTTTTCTGCCACTAGTTGCATCATAAGTTGTCTGCCACTAGTTACTGCATCAGCAGGTGTTGTATTCACGGCAGTTGCATTATAATTAACTAACAATTATCCCCACCATCATCACATTCATCAGCCAATATGTCGTATTGCCTATAACTAAACGATGCAATTATGAATTATCTTGGAGTAAGTTGCCTCAGAAAACTGTCGGTGTGCTAGCAGAAACTGACAACGGTTTTGTGTTCAGGAAGTCAATCATCGTGGATGACAAAAAGGCTTACTTAATCAAATATATTTCTAATATTTCAACAGTCATAAATATGTTTCATAACTAAACTTACGGTCATCTACAGATGGCTAATTTGTTCTTGCACATCAAATGGCTTAGGATTTTCAACTCCTGACGAAGGTTAATTATTCAAATCGGCTGCCGGGGCGAGTCTCCGGAGTTATTATAGCGTGATGTCTAAACCACTTTAGCAAGAGATCTACCTGTAGCTAATACTATAGCGTGAGGTTAGGTTATTAATGGATAAACTTATTTAGATACATTTAATGTAGAGATAAACAATGAATTTGTACATCCCAAACTGCACCTGGGTAGGCGAAACCTAGCGGTAGACCTCACGCTACAGTAGCAACGTGCCCCTGTAGTTGTCACCGGGGTGTGTATAAGGAGGGCAGTTTCCCGGTGCCGCCATAGCCATGTGGTATAGGTTCTGCCGCCGTGCGGCAAGGACCCGGGATCGAGTCTCGGCGCTGGCAGTGGCGATTTTCTCTGTTGGGTATAGGAGAAAAATTCCAAGCACAATACCCCACTCCACCCAGGTGTCTGAAATGGGTACCGGTCTCGACCGGGGGAAAGCGTTATGGCGTCCTGGCGTTAGTTATAAGGCATTTGAAAATCCAATGTAAAAGGTGATATATGTATCAAGCTTGATTGGAAATAAAGCATCCGTAGATGCCTTCATTATATTCTTCCGAGATATCGAGGTTGCCATTGTATGCATAATCCGCTACTAATGAAGGTTTATCATTGTAGGTTATTTTTTAGATCGCGTTTCATGAGTTCCTTGTGAACTTCGTTTCAATATTGATTCTTCCGTTTTCATGCTGAAGTGTTCTGACCTTTACCTATTTGAATGTGGTTTCTTCTTACGAGTGAAAATTTCACGATTCACCTCAGTCTGGGAGCACTTTTTCCACTTCCACGTTTCCTCTTGACGATGACGTCTCTGTTTTAGTTCACTTCCGTGCTTGTGCTGAATGGACGAAATAGATACGATGGAACCCGGTGTAAATGGAACCGATCATTGGAGGTGTCCTTGTCTGCTTCCTACTTGAGGCCCATTATTTATTACTTGACTCAATTCTTTACCTGAACTCAAAAGAAAAAAACGGGCGACTGGCTAACCACAATTCCTGAAGATGACCATCTCACGATTTTTTCTCTTAGGGATGCTTTGTCTCCAAAATTAATTGGATCTTTTCCATCTAAGCCCTGCCACTAATCCAACACATAAGTTCGCCCACTTGTAACTTACGAAAAAATGCACCTATCGACTTAAAATTACTCTCAAACGAAAGAATGTTTTTTTCTTTCGTTTGAGAGGAATTTGAAGTCGATAGATGCAATATTTCGAAAGTTACAAGTGGGTAAACACATGTGTTGCATTAGTGGCTGGGCTTACATATCTGGAAAAAGATCCAATAAATCCAAATCAGGGTAGAAACTTGTGATTTTCCTCTACTGCTCAAGCAAGACCCTGTTGTGCTCAGGAATAAATCCAATGATTGTAAAGTACACTATTAACTTCATAACTTTAAAAGTCTTCTTGCCCGTCTGGCAAAATTTTCTCAAACATCCGATCATGCCTCTTATCCGGTTAAACCCTACATCCCTTCTCGTATCTCTATACTTAGCGCTCGAACAGCACTTGCATCACACTCTTAAAAGTCAAAGATTGTCTGGGTTTCACCTCTCGGAACCTATCGATCCTATACACATGAACCCTAAAAAACGTACAATGCACGAAGACAATTGTTGTTCCCCCCCCCACCCCAAGTGTTTGAACAGTTGAAAGCAGTGAAAGGATGAAGATACCACACCTCAATCAAATAATTTCATAAATCTATCCGTACGAGATTAGTTCGTACTCGAGGTTAGTTTCTGTAAACTCTCTCTGCGGAAATTTCCTTAATATCTATCATTCGTTAATAAACTTTTTGGTCTATCAACACTCGAATATTCACATCGGTGACACAGCGCTCACGTTTTGCTTGAGGCGTTATTGATAATTGTTGCGTGCCATTGCCATAGTGTCGCTTTGCACGACCTAAGGAGTGAATTTCAGTTACCTATTGATAATTTGCTCGCAATGCTTATCAAAATCTTGCAATATAGAAATTAACGTATATTTCTGGCTAAATTTGTAACGGCCAAGCTAATCCAATAACAGTTGTCAACAGTGGTAGTTGACCTCGTTAATTCTGGAAGCTCAAAATCCGTATTTTTGCCGACTAAAACACTAAAAAAGGAAAGCACGTTCTCTATACGATTTCGATACAGCGGACTAAAATATGAATTATTTCTTCATACTAGATCCTTTACAAGTAAAATTTTCACGAGATCCTTTCGCATATCACAGCAGTTTTTAAAGCGCTATCTATTTTGGGAAATGATAGCGAATTTCAGAGTGAAACAGTTCTTTAGAAAAGAACTGACACAACAAACGTTGGAATTGATCTTAGTTTAAGGAGATCATCCCAGGTGGAGAACTTTTTCCGTCCGATTCGTTTGAAAATTGACCAGCGTATGTCTTTTGTGAAAGTAAACCTTTTTTACTCGTGTCAATTTCTCGACTTAGGCCTTATTTTTTGACAAAAAATGTGTTTTTTTGGTTTATTTTTATGAAATTTCAACCTGAAACTCCTTCAGTTTTGATGCTAGAACAAAAACAAAAACAGTTTTAGAATCCTTGAAAGATTTCTAACAAGCTCAAGTTCGGCTTTTTTTCATATTCAAAATTTTTTTTTCAAATTTTTGAAAAATTGCTAACCCAACAATTTTTTGGGTTTAGAGATATAAATTTTTTCGAAGAATTCGAATTTGGAAAAAAGCCGAATTTGAGTTTGTTAGAAATTTTTCAAGGATTCTAAAACTGTCTTTGGATTTGTTCTAGCATCAAAACTCGAGGACTAGTTTCAGGTTGAACGTTAAAAGTTAGAAGTGTTGGGTATAAGCAGAAAACGAAATTTTTTGTTGAAGTGTAATACGAGTATAATGAACAATTTGTGTAAATGAATGCAGTTTTAATTTTTATTTCGATAAGTTCCATACATAACTTCATATTCACACTGAAAATTGTGATTTCCAAAATAAATAAATAAATGAAATTTTTTTTTGTTCCATAAATGAAATTCATGTTCTTGCAATGGTGAAGTTGAATGGTTGAATGGTGAAGTTTTAGAGGAGGTAGAGCATTTTAGGTACCTCGGGTCGGATGTGACTGTTAAGGATAGTATGGAAGTAGAAGTGAGGCATCGAGTGAGTGAAGGCTGTAAGACATTGGGTGCAATGAGGAAAGTTTTTGAATGCAGGAGTTTGAGGATGAATGCTAAGAGGGGACTGTATGAAAGCTTGATTGTGCCAGTTTTGTTGTATGGAGCAGAGTCCTGGGGGTTGAGAGCAGCTGAGAGGAGAAAGTTGGATGTGTTTGAGATGAAGTGTCTGAGGAGCATGTATGGAGTAACTAGAAGAGATAAGATCAGGAATGAGTTGGTTAGGGGACAGACGGGTGTTATCAAAAAGTTGAGCAGGCGAGAGGATGAAAGAGTGCTTGGATGGTTTGGGCATGTTGAGAGAATGAATGTTGAGCGGCTCGTGAAGAAGATATATATGTCGGAAGTGAGTGGTCTTCGAGCGCGAGGTAGACCACGGATGAGTTGGATGGATGGGGTGAGACGTGCTTTGTATGAGAGGGGTCTGACTGAGGACGTGGCGAGAGGGATGGTTGCGGACAGAAGTGAGTGGGGGCAGTGTCTAAGAAGGTAATTTTATTTTTTGACGCGTTACTGGAAGCTGCCGCGTGTGATGGGGTTGACCTGTCCTGTGCGGGGGGAGGGGCTGCACTCAATGAAGCGGTCGGGGTAAACCAGCTATGGCTGTCGGGCCTGACTGTGGAAGGTGGTTGTGCTGGGCTGCTGCTGATCCTGGCAGTTCAGGTGCGGCCAGTGCTGCCTCTCTCGCCTCCTAGTGACTAAGTGTGGTGATTGTGGCCTGCTGTCGGCTACCCTCCCATAGGGAGGATAAGCCCGGTATATGTATGTATGTATATTTGAAATTTATTTTTTTCAGTTTGATTCTTATGAAATTTGACTATGATATGTA
Organism: Morinoia aosen; assembly: GCA_030386875.1. NCBI lineage: Eukaryota > Metazoa > Arthropoda > Malacostraca > Amphipoda > Talitridae > Morinoia > Morinoia aosen. The sequence goes on along the minus strand of CM059576.1, from coordinate 103,310,210 downwards.
ACCTTTGAAAAGAAACACAATTTATTCTATTCATTTTTTGATTTAGTCTTTAGTTTTTGAAAAAATTGACATATTGGTTTTTAGGTATTGATATTTCAATGGTATTGATACTTCAAGATGTATCTCCTCATTCAGTTTTGATGCTAGAACAAAAACAAAGACAGTTTTAGAATCCTTGAAACATTTCTAACAAACTCAAATCGGGCTTTTTTTCATTTCCCATTTGTTCTTTTTTATATGGGGTCAAAATCGGGAAAAAATTAAAAGTTTTGGGTGCTTTTCACTGATGTTGATATTTCAACCTGAAACTCCTCCTTCAGTTTTGATGCTAGAACAAAAACAAAGACAGTTTTAGAATCCTTGAAACAATTCTAACAAACTCAAATTGGGCTTTTTTCCATTTTTCATTTGTTCTCTCTTTATATGGGGTCAAAATCGGGAAAAAATGGAAAATTCTGGTTCAAACTATATCGCACCGAAGGTCACATGGTTTAATTTGTATCTGACTCTTCCAAGTAAGCACACAAGATGAACATCACCACTATTTGAAACATCAAAATTATATGCGCATCATGATCATAATTACAACTCAAGATTACAAGTGTCTCCCCATTAAAGTTTGTACACAACACAGTTCATTCGAACGCACTGAGCAGCCAAACCCCGTAGGGGGTTTCAGCTGCCCACCCATTTATGGCCGGACGCCTTACCCACGCTGAAACCCCTGAGGTACCAACGCAGCGCGCCCGGCCATATTACAGTTTCGACATCTTCAAATTTCCAAGCCGAAATCACTGTAAAGCGTTACAACGCGGCTTCCCGTTAAATCACTTCCAGCAGTACAACAAGGAAAACATACATTTCCGAGCTCTTGAAAGTATGGATAACAAATACAAAAACGATAGGGATGGTCATGTGTGATCTTCGATCAGATTTCCGACAGCAATTTGCATTTCTCAAGAAACAACACCAGTGCATTCACATTAAACGTTACACGATCGATCTCCGCGAGCATTTTGGTCAACACCTCACCCACGGCAAAAGGACGGAGGTTTGGAAAGCATACATTTCGGTCAGCAGCGTATCTCGGGCACTCAGCAAGGATGTGTTTGACGGTCAGAGGAACGTGACACCGCTTGCATCGCGGCGGAGGTTGTCGCTCCATTAGATAACGGTGGGTCAGTCAGGTATGTCCACTGCGAAGACGGCAGAGCAGCACCTCCACCCGGCGGACGCGACACCTCGGCGAGGGTCATTCCAGAACTGTTTGTTAAATAGTTCTCAGTTTGTTTTCCGTTCTGTTGTCACATTCCTGTTGCCACAGACGCCTTACAGCGGCCCTGATCACGGGATAGTAGTCCCGAAAGGGTACCATTTGATTTAGAGCTTCCTCATCACTATCCGCAACTCGCTCCGCCTCCTGGTCAGCTCTTTCATTGCCTGACACCCCCACGTGTCCGGGCAGCACAGGGTCCAGTCTCGCGAATTTCTACACCGCCCAACCCACTCCCTCCACCTACAAGCAGCCACATAAAGTTGCTATTCGCGCCAATTATCGAACTAGGTAGTACTACTGAGGTTTATTAACTTATCTGTTCGTCATACATTTATTATTAATCACTGTATTATAACCACTACAAGTACTTAGTAAGTGGATACTTGAGCGGAATGCCAAAGTTAACCTGTATAAAATCATTATAATAAGTTTTGACAACGACCGCTGGTGTTTGGCTATTCGACCCTCCATCTCGGCACGCAAAAACAGGCATTTTTAAACTTTTCTAAGTTAACCTTAAACTAACTTAACTTAATCTAACCTAAACTAATTCAATCTGACATTTCTGTAGCTGTTTGAAGGTGGTGCTGTAGCTGCTTGGAGGAGGGAGAGGGTTGGGCGGTGTAGAAATTCGCGAGATTGGACCCTGTGCGTCCGGGCACCCAGCAAAATTTCACATATTTGTGCTCACGCACAAGCTGCACCAGCATCATGACGATCTCGCTGATGAGGAGTGAGTGCTATCATAAGCCTGAGCAGAGTCAATGACGCTTTTCGAGTCAATAAAAACAGTGAATTTATCATGCGGGTGCTCCTTAACTAGTTGAAGTGCCTCCAAGACACCATAGAGCTCCGCGGTGAAGCTCGAGGTCTCGGGTAGCAATCTTCTAGCCCTCAACCTCACCCCGGAAACAGCAGTACAACCTACAGCTCTTCCTGTTTCGGAACCATCTGTGTAGATCTTAAAAGACTCCCCATGCACCTCCAACATGCTCTATAAAAATATGCATGAGAAAGTTAGCTGGCATCGACTCCATCGACTCTTTGGCATCCTGCACCCGGGGCAGAAAGTCTTCATTGGTAGGCGCCATGTTGGAGAGTTGTCAAAGAGTACCTGAAGGACTCTCGTGGGTCTTAGTTGCATCGTGGCTACTAATGTCGGGTAATCTCTAGACGAAGGTAGAAAATATGGGAAAGGAAGGTGCCGTCCAAGGGGTGCGTGTACGCTAACCCACGTCGGAGACAGAGGCAGCTGGTCAAGTCGGGCTAGGTATTGCAGGCTCAGCTGTACACGGCGGAGCCAGAGAGGAGGTTCACCACTTTCCACACACAAACTCTCCGTAGGGAAGGTTCGGAAAGCACCAGTGCAGAGTGCGATAGCGGCATTATGTACGGGGTCCAGAGTTTTTAGCGCAGTTTCTTTTGCATGTTGGTAAATTATACAGCCATAATCCAGCTTACTCCTAATTAGCGTTCGGTATAGTCGGAGCAGAGTGGCACTATCCGCTCCCCAAGATAGACCAGAGACACATTTGTGAAGGTTCATCCTCCTGGTACAGTTCGCCTTGAGGGTAGCCAAGTGAGGCTTCCACGATAGCTTGTCGTCAAAAATCATTCCGAGGTGCTTTGCACTGTGCACAAAATTAAGCGGCTCCCCACGAAGCAACAACTGCGGAGGGTCGTGCCGACAGCAGCCTTAAAAAAGAAGAGCAGCGGCTTTGTCAGGAGAAAACCTAAAACCGTTCTGGCCAGCCCAGTTGTTCACACTGTTTATTGCTAGCTGCATCCGACGTGTCAACGCCGGCAAAAGAGTTGAAGAGGAGTATATTATGAAGTCACCAACATAGAGCGACGGAGCCACACCGGCTGGCAAGTTAGAAGTGATTCCATTGAGGGCGAGGGAGATTAGCGTACAACTCATCACATTCCCTTGTGGATGCCCTCCTCTTGGATTTGCAGCGGGGATAGGGCATCTCCCAATTTGACACCGAAAGTTCTCTCCCTCAGAAACTGCTGAAGATATACCGCCATATTACCCCGAGGGAAGCATTCATGCACACGCTGCAGGATCCCGTGCCTCCAGACAGTGTCGTGAGCTTTATAAAGATAAAAAAAGACAGTCAGAGTCTGTTTCCGGGCCGCTGCTAACCAGATGGTTCTGAAAACGTACAAGAGTGTCTGTAGTCCCTCGCAGTTGCCTGTAGCCAAACTGAAACGGGTTTAAAATTTCTTCAGACTCCAACTACCTGACCAGGCGTACATTTACAATTTTCTCTCCATCAGTTTCCCAACGCAGCTTGTGAGGGCGATGGGGCGATAGCTATCAGTGCGAGCAGGAGGTTTCTGGGGCTTTGCAAAAGCGAGAACCGTTGCAGTGCGCCATAGTGTTGGGTACTCATGAGTGCTCCAGACTTGATTGAAGATGAAGAGTAGTTGACGGAAAGCTGAGGAGTGCATTTTTCTTAAGCATTTTGTAATGGATTCCATCAGGCCCAGGGCACGATGTTTTTACATTTCTTCAGGGCACGGTAGATTTCACGGATGGTGAGGGGTTCGTTATAGGAGACAACCTCTTCAACTGTAATGATCGGTCTCAGCTGTTCCTATCTCCTTTTATACACACGTAAAGCAAGAGGGTAGTGTGCGTCACTGCATACGGAAAAAAAATTCTCGGCCAGAGCATCCGCCACTCGCTGCGGATCCGCCGTAGGGAACCCTCCAGTTCTAGGCAAGGCTTGCTGACACTATAATGCCCCTTCATTTTTGTAACCCGTTGCCAAATCTTGGACATGGGCGTGTCTGCATTAAGACTGGTGACATACTTGCGCCAAGAGGCTTTGCGAGCTTCACCCTTTACGTATTGCGCCCTGGCTCTAGCCCTATTGTAGGCTATCTTGTCCGCTAGCTCACCGCTACGCTGGTATCGCCTCAGTGCTCGCTTCCGTTCAACATTGGCCACAGCGCAGCTGTTGGTCCACCAAGGGATTCGGTGTTTGGGAAAACCCCGCGCGACACCGGGATAGCTAAGTTCGCAGCACTTCTCAGGGTTCTGTTGAACTGTTCTACATGCTCATCCACACTCCCATACTCAGCATCCTCGTCCATCTGCGTCCTATCCTCATGGGTTTTCCAATTTGCTCGCTTCATCATATATCGTGGCTCCGTAGGTATTGGCTCATACTGCTCCAAATGAATGACTATTGGGAAATGGTCACTGCCGTGAGCATCCTCCAGCACGCTCCATCTTAAGTCCGGGAAGACATCGGGGGTGCACAGGCTCAATTTATTGCAGTCGTAGTGCCAGTTTGGACATGAAAGCGTGTGGCCGCCCCGTTTTTCAGCAGGCAGGAGTTTGTATTAACAATGAAAGAGCCCATCGTTCTACCATGTTGATCACTCTGTACATTGCCCCAAGTTGGATGCTTTACGTTGAAGTCCCCAACGACAAGGGATTGTTCAGGCAGATGAATATACAGGTTTATCTGGTCTGGCAAGAAAACTGGCTCTGCTGGCGAGATGTATGCGTAACAAATTGTTAGACGTTTGTTCCCAAACCAAAGGCGAAGCGCCATAGCCTGGATTTGGGTATTCAGTGCTAGCCTTGCATTGCCCAGATCCCTCCGGATGAGGACGGTCAGTCCTGATCCGGGAACCGGGTCGGGCACATGGGAGAAATTTTCTATATTGTTAACCCCAGGAGGTGATGGGGTTAAGTCTCCCAGCATTGTTTCCTGGAGACATATGCACAGTGGCTGATATTGTTCCATGAGGGTCTGCAAGTCGCCGTAGTTACTACGGTACCCCTAACATTTCACTGAATAATGGTTTGCATCAAATGTCACTATTAGGTTTTATCTTCCGTGTATTTATTTTTGGGATATGGTAATTTTTGCAAAGATGGCGGATTATGCTGGCCAGGTTTATTGCCCAATACATGCAAAGGCACTTTGGGAGGGGGCATTGAGGTTGGTTTTGATGGTGGACATACATTTGACAAGTGGGAACAAACGGCCTCGGGTTCGGTGATCACGCGATCCAGCGAACGTACGCGTTGAGCTACGGAGTCGCGCTTCACGATGGCATCACGGCTCGGTCGGGTGCTATCCGTACCACGACAGGTCAGTGAGTCGCATCTTACATCAGAATGTCGCGGAGCAGCAGGATCCTCATCAGTCCGAGCCACCACCGGGTCCGGGGCACAACCCATGCCGCTAGATGGCTGCCCGTCCTCCCCAGGCATCGGCGACAGGTCGCCGGTCCTGCCGCTTACCATGCTGTTTCGTTTGCACTGTGGTCGATCTCTATTCCAGACTTTCCCCGTCAAAGCTCTCGCAACTTTTGCTGAGGCAGCGCCAGTAAGAGGTGACGTTGCGCTCCGGACACGTTTTCTCGAGACAGTAGGGGCAACAGCACCCGTGGAAAATTCAACATTCGGAAGGCTTGGCTGCAAATCGATCAGAGCATCAGCAAAAGAGGATCTGGGAGTCTGCGCAGGTTTAGTGCCATGCTGTGATCTATTCATATCAGAGCGGCCCGCAGAACGCAACGAACTGCCCGCAACGGCAGTGGGCTCTCGGCTAGCTGCACCTGTTTCCATATGGTCCCACTGGGCGCACAGTTGTCAGAACACTTGGTCTTCTCTGAGGGGCCTGCACTCTTTCAGCGTTTGATGTACCACTGGTGATGTACCTGGTGCTAACTAATCGCTCCGCTTCTCCATAACTTAGCCTTTGAGTCGTCTGCGTGGCAAGCACCTCCTCTTCCATTTTGCAATAGAAGCAGTCCCGGGATCCAGCAGAGTGCTGCATATCACAGTTTGGGCACATTGGAGGTCGGTCGCATGGCGGCTCGTGCTGATCTTGAGCACAGTTAGCAGATACGCTCCTCAGAGATCGGCACGTCTTTGCTCCGTGACCATATTTTTGGCACTTAAAACAACGTCGTGGCTTTGGGACGTACTGCCGTACACTAAACCTCGTGCAACCAATGTCCACCGACGGAAAGAGAGAGAGCACCGGTCGAAAGTGAGAATGTATATGAGAGTGGGAACTAAAATGCCATTTTCCAGTCTCTTCATTCGGTACAGGGCCTTTACTCCACACTGCTGCAACTTTTCTTAAAGGCGCTCATCCGTGTATTGTGGGTGGTTTGCATACCAGATGGTGCCCTTACTTTCATTTAGGCTACCATATGCAGTAACCTCAATACTCACACCAGCCAATTGACGGATGCACAAGATGGCACGGCTTTGATCCTGGTTGCGCACCTCCACCAAGAGGCCACCTCCATGAGTCTCCGTGATCTTGGCCGGTCTTCCTCCCAGCCCTCGGCACAGATCACGGTGGGCTACAATAACATCTATATGGGTCAAGGGCGAGCCGTCGTTAGCTTTGATGTTGAAAAACAGTTTGTATTCTGTCGGAGGAATCGGATCATGGGTGTCAGCAGCCAAGAGGTGCAGTTGCCTGCTGCGGCGGCCTCCACGGCGAGGCTGGTTTCCCCATCTCCCACCAGGAACATTGGCTGCGTCAGTTTTCATGGTTGGGCGTTGGTACGGTTCCATTGTAAGTTCAGTGGCATATTGATGTCCGCCTGCAGCCCCTGCACTCGCAGGGGGAACCTGCGATGGCAGCAGCGATAACGGCTCTTGAGAGGGAATTTCGATAGTAAGGTCCATTTGAATCCGGGTCGTCAGTGGCGCAGTTTGAGGGGGTTCCGTGGAAAAGGTTGTTTAGGTTTCATTCGCACCTCATGCAGGCAGTCATGTTAGGCCTACAACAAGGGGATCTCTGAAGGCAGGCTCACGCAGTCTCAGCGGAACCACTCTTTCATGCGAATATTGCTTCAAAAGCCCAAGAATCTAAATCGGATGCTGCGCTGACTAATAGCAGGAACGGACGCCACTCCGCACTACCACGTTTAAACAGCCACCAACCGACCCCGGGGCTCCGTCGGCTATCCCTCGCCGCAATTGACTCGACCGAAACTGAAGAAGCTGAGACTAGGTCTCCTCCAGAGTTGTAGTCATTATTGGGGGTGGTCAAAGGAAGATCCAGTCGGGGTCCAAATCAAAGCCATTTCAACCGATGTCACCTCCGTTAGTCAGGTCCCTCGGTGCAGGCCCGCCTGACATGGTTGCACCTGGTCAGTTTGGCCCTGCACTTCACAGGGATGCGCAAGCCCTCCCCCCACGACAAGGACAGGGTGTACAGGGAGGGTAAGTTCTTTTGATTTGTTGAGTTTTGGGTGAGGGAGGACCTTGCACGGTGTTGAGTTTATGTGTGTGATGGTCATGAGTGTTTGGCCTTGACTCTCGTTTCTTACCTCAAGGGTGAAGCTGTCTTTGCCGCTAGTGGTTATGGACTTCGGTGGCGATTTTGTCAGAGCCACAATTGACTTTTCAATCGAGTAAGGGTCGAATGCACGCTTTGTTTCTGGTGCAAAATTCATGCTGTAAAAGCGCGTGAATATTGGCGGTGGTGGCTGTTTTGCAAAACCCAAAGGAAAGAACTTGTTTTATCTTTCTGTCTTGGAGAGTTGATTGAGCTCTTCAGTCCTCCAGAGGAAGATAGGGAGGATAGTACATTTGTTATTTCTTTAATAGCATTTTCTAGCTTCTCGATTCTTTCTTCATTGGAGATTAGGTTGGGTGCACCAGAGGCATGGCTCGTTGTATTTACCCGAGCGACATAACGCTCTGGCAGCACCCCATCCAGGCACTTCATGACTTGATCAATTGTCCCGCCGTCCGACAACACGGCGAAACTTCCAGAATTAACTGGCCCAGAAGACATAGTCTTACCAACTGGCCTTAAGAAGGTCAGGGGACGCTGCAAGTAAAACGCTTTTTGTGACAAAGGGAACAAAATATAGGAGGCTCACCTGAAGATCTTCGAAGATAATGTTTCAGGCGACACCTCTTCAATTAAGCCGGCTGTCGAGGGCAGAAGGCCCCGGATGCAGGGGTCGGATTAGGTCAGAGCGCGCAGAAACACGTGCGCTCGCGACCAAGTCTTGTCGAGGTCTGAGGTGCCGGCCAGGCGCAGCCCACACCTCATCTTGCTCAAATCCGTCGATAGGGGTTTGGATTCGATCAAGAAAACAAGATGAACAAATTATTCATGTTCATGATGTATGTCGCCAGGAGAAGTGAAGCACTCCCACCAATGCCCCGCTTTGTCATAAATTAGCAGCGTTTTACTATTTAGGCTTGTTTTAAAGTCACAAAGCCTTAGTCCTTTATTATGCAAGATGTTGATTGACTTGCAGGACTTTAGTTATGAGCAACGGCTGGATTTGCGACACAATATTGCTCTCGATATTGGTGATTCAAGCAGACGTGTCCTCCTGTTGCTCCCGTTCTCCAATCTGACGGCCCGCGACTGCTGCAGAGGTCGAACAAAGCGCTGTGCTGCTTTTTGGTCCACTTGCATGTTCAGCAACCGGCGTCCTGATCGATTTTATCTCATTGAGTTTGGCGGATGACTTCTTTTGCTACCTTGCGGACGTCTTCCGATCCCCCGTAGTTTCTCTGGCTGGGTCGCGATCCTTTGCCTCCACTCGCAATTTTGCCTGGTCCTCGGAGCACTGAGCTCCCTGGACCAGGGTCGTGTGCTTCATTTATAATACTTTATTAGTTTTAGTTTACTTTTTTCTTACAAGATACAGAATGAAAATAAATACGCAAAGCTAAAAAAACGACCCAGATGTTAGTGAGCGGCCCCCCCCCCCCCCCCCCCGTTGGTTTTAACCACTGACAACATTGTAATAAATAATCCTATGAGCATTTAGTTATCAATTTTACAGAAACTATTTGTAACGAGGAGACAACTCTAAGTGGGTGACTTGCTGAGAGCAAGTAATCTTTATAAAATCCTTGTCTATTAGATATTCCCTTCACGACGCACAATTCACACAAAGATAATTCAGTTCGGCACCAGTAAAAATATTAAAGGGAACAGTAAAATTTCCCTTTTGTTGTAAATGTTTTGATAGTTTCGATGGTTTCATACCTTCATTGGAGAGTATATCTTGACAGATGACATACTTCGGGTACTCCACTCCAACGTTTTTTTACCACAAAGGTAAGCCCATATGCAATACATTAGGAATTATTCTTTCTCAGTTTTGATTTTCTTTCTTTTGTACCCAAACTGCTTCCTTCACTTTGTCTTGATGAAGTAGCAGTGGCAAGCTTATCTGTCGATTTTATTTTTAAAACTTCTGCATCTTCAATTCTCACTTTCTGTGAGCGTAAAATGAAGCATATTTGAATATAATCAGTAATTAAAAAGAAACAGAGCAGCCTACAGTTACAGGATATTTAGGTAAACTTGCCAAATACAGTTTTGTCAATTATCAATAACTCATTACCAATATACTACCATTTTTAATATAATAGCAACATATAGCGAACGTCATCCGCGTACAATGCGAATGTGTAGCAGCCAGACGGATCAGACAGCCAGAGCCCAAACGGACTTGGGGCCAGACTGCCGGTCACAAGACTCACGATCGTGACAGTTGGACTGACGGAGGATCGATGCTGCTACGTCGTAATAAATTCAAATTAAGCTTATGATATTGACTTGAAAATAAGGTACAGAAAAACCTACCAATACATGAGCTTTCTTCAACACTTTCACACATACCAAAAACCCACCACACACATTCTGGAAAACATATCACACACACCACAAAAGTAAAAACAGTTCTCCAATAAAGCCGGAAGCAAAGGGTGAGCCAACAGACCTAAATGAAATATTATGACAAATCAAAATTTTATAGAGAAGTGCAGGCTGCATGCACACCAAAATTTCGATTCCACCTATTATAATGACGAAGAGTCAGTGTTGTGCATTTTTATAAACGTATTGTCTGGATGTAATTTTTTTCCACGCAGACCCCCTAGGACCTTCTCAGGGACGCAAGTTTGAGAACCACTGACATAAAACATTAGAGAAGGTTGCCAAAAATGAACATGTTCTTACAAACACAAAAAAAAAAAGAACAAGAAACAATTCAAGATTGTGACCGTCAATCCTGGAATATAAACGAAAAAAAAAAAAAATTTGCAATGCTAGTCTGAAAAATGTCACAAGGATGAGACAACAAACACTTGGAAATTGAATGTCAACGGCTGATTTTCATGCGTCATCCTAAAAAGCCACTCAGCAACTGAAAGAAAGTTCTCTTTTCATTCGAAAAGACACATTATAAATTAAAGAAAAATGCGCAGAATAGCACGCAAAATGACGAATGAATGTTAGCAAGGAAATAAAATTTCACCTAAAACAACTCATCCGAGGCGTTACTTACGTTAAATATGATAGTTCAGACATGTTTAATTACAAAAGTGGTTTTGAAAGAGGAAGGAGAAGACATCATTAAGTAATCACTTATGGGAATGCAGGGTTTATGCACATGGTTTATAGAAACAGCACGTTTCACAGAAATTTATGCAACAAGATGAAGTTGAAGGCGCAACGAATAATGAAACACAGGACTGCAGTAAACCAAAAAAAGATGGTCCTTAACAAAACTAAAAACATTTCCACAGAAACATGATCCCCTTAAATTTTGGTTCAGGGCCTCACATATTTCTCTCGTGAGGACTAATTCCAATGGACACAAAAGTTACATTCTCCAGAGGGAGAAGCCAGTAAGATCTTTGACCACACGGAAGAGCTACAATCTTTAAAGAATGTGAATCGTGATGCAGTGATTAGACATTTGAATAGCCCATGAATCTGCATTTCACATCTTGCAAGAAAACGCATTAATGTTTGCTTGCTATGTGTTTTTCAACTCTACCCTTTCGAGCGGAAGAATAGTGACATAATTCACACTTGAACAGCTGACCTTCACCATGTTTGCTGGCTAGGTGTTGCTTAATATTACTCTTTTGTGCAGAGGTATATGCACATAATTCACACTTGAACAGCTGACCTTCACCATGTTTGCTGGCTAGGTGAAGTTCAACATTATTCTTTCGAGCAGAGGAATAATTACATAATTCACACTTGAACAGCTGACCTTCACCATGTTTGCTGGCTAGGTGACGTTTAAGATGACCCCTTTCAGCAGAGAAATATTCACACAATCTGCACTTGAACAGCTGACCTTTACCATGTTTGTTGGCTAGGTGCAGTTTAACATTCCCCTTCCGAGCCGAAGAATAGTCACATGATTCACACTTGAAAAGCTGACCTTCACCATGTTTGCTGGATAGGTGTAGCTTTACATTACCCTTATGAGCAGAGGTATATGCACATAATTCACACTTGAACAGCTGACCTTCACCATGTTTGCTGGCTAGGTGAAGTTCAACATTATTCTTTCGAGCAGAGGAATAATTACATAATTCACACCTGAACAGCTGACCTTCACCATGTTTGCTGGCTAGGTGAAGTTTAAGATCACGCCTATGAGCAGAGGAATATTCGCAAAATTCACACTTGAACAGCTGACCTTCACCATGTTTGCTGGCTAGGTGAAGTTTAAGATCACCCTTTCGAGCGGAAGAATAGTTACATAATTCACACTTGAACAGCTGACCTTCACCATGTTTGCCGGCTAGGTGTTGCTTAATATTACTCTTTTGTGCAGAGGTATATGCACATAATTCACACTTGAACAGCTGACCTTCACCATGTTTGCTGGCTAGGTGACGCTTAATATTACTCTTTTGTGCAGAGGTATATGCACATAATTCACACTTGAACAGCTGACCTTCACCATGTTTGCTGGCTAGGTGAAGTTCAACATTATTCTTTCGAGCAGAGGAATAATTACATGATTCACACTTGAACAGCTGACCTTCACCATGTTTGCTGGCTAGGTGACGATTAAGATGACCCCTTTCAGCAGAGAAATATTCACACAATCTGCACTTGAACAGCTGACCTTTACCATGTTTGTTGGCTAGGTGCAGTTTAACATTCCTCTTCCGAGCCGAAGAATAGTCACATAATTCACACTTGAACAGCTGACCTTCACCATGTTTGCCGGCTAGGTGTTGCTTAATATTACCCTTATGAGCAGAGGTATATGCACATAATTCACATTTGAACAGCTGACCTTCACCATGTTTGCTGGCTAGGTGACGCTTAATATTACTCATACGAGCAGAGGTATATGCACATAATTCACACTTGAACACACCTTTACCATGTTTGCAGGCTAGGTGCCTTTTAGCATAATCCTTACGAGTAGAGGAATAGTCACAGAACCCAGATTTGAACAGTTGTCCTTTACTAGCTTGGTATGGTTCACGTTCGATTCTACGAGCTGAGTCATTCAAGTTACGCCTGTAAAATCGACTTTGAACATGTCTGCTTATTTGAGGTCTTATTTTGCATTTACCAGACAAAAACTGTGTCAAGTTTCCTTCATTTGCTGAAGAATATTCGCATACTTCACACTTGTACACCATACTATTGTTTAATGCACCTATTTTAGGTGAAGCAGGACTGGACTTGACGACAAAACAAGAGTTACATAAATCACATTTGCGCTCTTCCTTACCATGTTTATTACGTGGCTGTTCTCCCGTCATTTTCACAATTGGATATTGGCTACCCCCGGGTAGACCTTCGTTCCGGCTTTCCTTGTCATGCTGCTCCACTACATGCCGCTTCAAAATACTTATGTACATAGTGGAGTAATCACACAACCCACAATCGTAGTAACATCCTAATTTGTGCCTGACACGGAGATGCAGCTCCATAAAGTCCTTCCTACCCGTGATGTAATCACAATGTTCACACAGTAAGTGCCGTGACATGAGTCTGTCAGCAGGTGCGGCCTCAATACCACTGCCGCTCCTTGACACATCTGATGGTAGCGAGTCAGCGCTCCCTTGAGATGCTGCAGCTGGTCCCTGCTGAACAGTACTTGTGATGCACGCACCAGAGCTGCCTTCCCTCAACTCGTCCTCCGCTTCTGCGTGCCCTGAACGTGCCTCAGTGCATTCATAGTCTACTTCCCTCTTGAAAGTAACTCCATGAGAGCCTGAACTTGAACTGGCCTGTGAGGAAGAACTTTACTCGATTATTACTGGTAAGTGTTCTTGGAAAAAAAACACATACGAAAAATTGCAATTAAAAGCAAATATGCACTTGATAACCATGTACTTTAGAGACAAAGTTGTGCTCTTGAGCATATGTTCTTACTTTAATCTTGAGCAAATGCGCTCAACTGTTCGAAACAAAACAAAAAATTTATGAAAATAATACAGGAAGCAAAAAATAAAGAACACACAGAAGAAATTTGAAAAGCACATTCTGCCTTCCCTGCCGGTTAATACTTAAATATAGAGCAAAAGTTTAATGAAGTATTCCTGCAAACGGAAATTACAAAACAAGACTCAATACAATACCGACAGTCAAAGATAGTCACTCTACGTGGTACAACAATTTTTGAAAAAAAGATGTATTACACTAACCACCAATAAGCAATCAAATAGACAATAAATATCAATTTAACAGAATTGAAACTCGAGAATAATGAAGTGTGCAGCGAAATCATTTTCTGGAACCAGAGTAAAACATCGCTTAACAGCTGACGAGATATTATATTCTAGTGCCCTACCTCAGTTACCCCTCAAATCATAAACTAGTCTTTTTTGTGTTCAGTTATCTTAAAATCTCAATGTAAATTTTTTCACCAAAAAGTTCCAGCTCCTCCAATGCGTATCACCGATACCAACCGCAGGAGGAGCATATAAGTAAGGCTCATCAGCTTCAGCGAATCTTCGCCGCAAATGGAACTCAACTGCTGAAGCAGCAACACCTGGGCTTACTATTGGTGACCCCAGACGAATCGCAAGCCTCTTTCAAATGGGCACCCTAGCTGCTCCATCAACTGGAGACCCAATAGACTGAGGCTTCAACATCGCTTGCCCCTTACAACTCGTGAAGCTAGCAGCTCTCCAGCGGTTTAACCATCGGGCCGGGCCGATGCTTCTAAAGTGCGTGCCCCTAACATCTGGTGACCCGACCAGCACTCATCGCTGCTCTCCAACGAAGCATCCAATTGCAATTTCCGCTAAGTGTTTCTACCATCCAAGAACATTTAATAAGCGCCAAAACGCACAACCGAGCCGCCAAACGCCTACAGCACGGCCTCATAGCTCCGCCTTATTGCACCTTCTCTTCGCATCGCTCGGCCTCAGCGCATCGCTCGGCCTCATCGCAAAGTTCGACCTCATTGCACGGACGGCCTCATCGCTCAACACCAACGTTCTGCAGCATCATTAATTTAATTTAATTTACTAAATTGTATCATTCGGACTTCTTTCTCTCTAGGGGGAGGGTACTCGTAGTGCACTACCTCAGTTACCCCTCAAATCATTTCTAGTCTTTTTTGTGCTCAGTTATCTTAATATGTCTCAATGTTAATTTATTCAACAAAAAGCTCCAACTCCTCCACTGCGTATCACCGATACCAACCGCAGGAGGAGCATATAAGTAAGGCCGCTGCTTCACTCGCCTCAAACGGAACTCAATGGCCAGAGCAACAACACCTTGCCTTACAATATTATTGTTATGTAAGAAAGTTTTAGCCTCCCTTAACCATGACAAAGATGTTCTAAGAGAGGAAGGAGGAAGGAACAATTTAGTATGGAGTAGAGGAACACAGAATCTGTGCACAAAGTGCACAGAAACAGTAAGCCAAGAAAGTTCATGAAACAAAAAAAAGTTGAAGAAGAAAGTAGAAGATGAAAAACAGGACAGCGGTGAACCGAAAAAAGATGATCCGTGACAGAAAAAACCTATTCTATTTCAACAAAATGGAAGCCTACCTAACCTTTAGCTTGGGCCCTCACACAGTCCCCCTGGGAGCGCTAACTCCCTTAGATACAACAGTTGTATCCCCCTGAGGGGTGATGAAATGGTTTAGCAATGAATTAAGCGTATCTTAAGTGAGACGCTTTAAATCATTCATAAAGTAATTTTATATATAAACCCATTGAGTGACGAGTTTTGTCAATTATGTCAGAAATGCTCAAAACAATAAGAGGTGAAAGAAGTAACAATGATATAAATGTCACAAAATAGGGGCCAAGAACAAGTAAAAACAGACAACATATGAATAAATTTAAATTTTCTGCAGAATGATAAAACTACACTGAAATCAAACGGAAGCATTCAAGAAGAAAGTGAGTAACCAATTGGAAGCAACCAAGAAAAGTGCAACCATCCATGCTTTTGCTTCTGAAAGTCAACCAGTGTTACCTGTGCCAGCGGAAGTTACTCTTGGTGCAACGGACGAGTGTTGTGAAGTTTCGTTGGTACTGCCATCAAGGCCCACTGTTTAGCATGAGGACGAACATTTCTGTTCATCTTCTGCTGTCTTCACTTTTCTCTTCCACCTGCATTTCATTATTCTGTGACACTTTTTTCCCTTGGGTGTTCTTAATTATTAATGGGTAACCCAGTAATTATTAACTTACCTTAGCTGTCTTCTTTGAGAGGCAATTATTAACTTACCTTTGCTGTCTTCCTCGAGAGGCGATTATCATCTTACCTTTGCTGTCCTCTTCGAGAGGCAATTATCAACTCACCTTCGCAGTCCCCCTCGAGAGGTGATTATTAACTTACCTTTGCTGTCCTCTTCGAGAGGCAATTATTAACTCACCTTCGCAGTCCCCCTCGAGAGGCAATTATTTTCTTACCTTTGCTGTCCTCTTCAAGAGGCGATTATTAACTCACCTTTGCAGTCCCCCTAGAGGGGCGATTCTTAACTTACCCTTGCTGTCCTCCTCGAGGGGCGATTATTACGATACAGTCATCAGATTGGCTGTCCGCAATCTAGCTAGTATTAATTACTTCAAGTTAATATTAAGGCCAACGGGATTTTCTCTTCCGTGTTCTGTTTCTTCATTTGAGCCTTTCACCTTACTTATCACTAAAAGAGGAGAAACCTTACTGAGGAAAAATTTTTCAGGTGAGTTGTGATGAACCGTTGAATTAAGACAGTTTCTGAATCACATTGACTTCATTACTTCAACTCGCTTCTTGTTATCCATTTTTACGATTGAATCTTTTACAGTATAACTTTACAGCAGAGGCCCGTTGATCCTGCACATTCTTTCCTTTTGTCTCGTAATGCAAAGCATTTCGCACCAAACAAGCAGCGTTAATAGTGTAAGAGTGCTAATCTCAGATCCTCAGTGTATTTCTTTTCATTAACGTGTAATTTACCTTCATCCAGTTAACGTGACAAATTAATCTTGATTTTTTTCTCCTCTTGCAGTAAACAGTAGTACATCTTCTTCCTTTTCTAAAAAACAGAGTCAAGACGTCTGGAAAACTTCTTTTCAATCCTTGCTGGCTGAAGGAGACGAGGACGCGAGAGCACTTAGAAGAGAAGCGCTCTTGCCTTTGGAGTACAACAAGGTTTCCAACGCTGAGGAACTACCAGCGTCTCGAGCTACGAGTCTAAACTATAGCTAAAGACTCACTTTGACGAGCATTATCAACCCCCTTGTACTAGAGACTTGTATCGTACCTGTTCACGATTTTCCTTTTGACTTCGTTCCAGTTTATTTTAGTTTGTTTGTCTGCCCAGTGCATTACAATTAAAAACCTAAACCTGCAGTGTGTGTTATTCGCACGCACCAATTAGAAGCATTCAAGAAAAGATCAAGCAACCAATTAGAAGCACTCAATACATAGAAGAGTAAGCAACAAATTCCAGCACCTGGGGTTCCTGATGCCAGTCAATGGGCTCGTCCTTCACAGTAACAGCCTCCAGCTCAGCGTCAGGCACTTCACTTTTGATGCGAATTTCTTTTAGATGGCTTCCAGAGCTCAGGCTATTACCTGCAAGTGACACAAGCTCATTGAGAAAAATTTCACTTGAGATAACAAATCTTGTAACAGCTCTTTATGTATTAAAATACAAATTTAATTTCATGATTTCGACAATGTTAACAATTTTGTTAGTATTTTAACACATGAAAACTGGATGATCTTGTAGGTTAGGAAAAGAAATCTAGTAATACTTATAACAGAGAACACATTGCAATTCTTTCACCTAAAAGTTAAGACTTCACAAGCTTTGGAGATTAAATGAGCTTAATCATATTTTAGCTTACACCAGCATATTTAAAAGACAATAAGAAGCAAGATATAAAGTCTTCAGAAAAATAGTACTTACAATTCATAATAAACTAGCAAGCCCAATAAAAATTTGCATTAAAAAATGTATTTTCCACTTCACTATATTTCTGAAGGACATCATTAAGTTTGAATTTAAAATAACGTAAAGCAATTTTTAAATCATTAATGAGGCAATTAGAATAGAATGAAATCCAGTGAGTGACATGTTTTCTCAAGTATGAACCATTTCTCAACCTTGTAGGAGGAAGTTTCACACTGAAAACAAAGAACAAAACTTGACACAACTCCTTCTACCACTGAAGTCCTTATCTTTAACAGAGTAATACCACAATTTTTTTGAAAGTTTTAAACTTGGATTATATGAAAATTTAGGCCTACTTATCCAACTCAGGTGCTGCAAAGATAGGAAGGATGCAGGAACCATTTAACATGGTGTTGAGGAAATGGGGAATGTATGCAGAAGGTACATAGAAACAGCAAGTCAAGAAAGCAGTTTATGAAACTTGATGCAGAAAGTATTGAGGATTAAAAGGAAAAGTAATGTGGCCAAGAATATCATGATCAAAACAAACATTTCGGATTGTAGAAAATTAATCTTCAGTGTTCTGTAATACAATAAATCGAAGAATTAATACATTGTAACTTTATATCCTGTGACTCACTTGGATGTAAGACAATGAAATTTAAGACATGATAAAACAAAACAATATGCAAAATTTTAACAAACAAAGGAAAGTTTCACTGCCCTATTACATTCATTTATTGATGGACGGTTTTTTAAAATGTATTACGACTCTAAAATGCGAAGATTGGACAAATTTGATGTTGAATCCAAATTTTTTTTGCATTTGTGTTTTTAAAAATATGGTCTTTCTTAAAACAGTGTTCTCTTACAGATGAGTTGGATGGTTTGGTCAGGTTACAGCCGGTGCATTAGGAGATTCCCCTGTGTTGTGCACACCTCACAAACAATTGGACGGAAATTTCTCAAAGAATATTTCTACCACTGAATTACTGAAATTTTTGAGTAGAAAGTTCAGTGCAAAGCCAAGAATTCTTACTGTGCCCAAGCTAAGGTCGTATTTTCAGTTACCTTTCATAGGATCCCGCACAGAGGAAATGAAAAAGAAGTAGTGTCAACAGTTAAGAAAATTTTTCCACAAATAAATCCTTGCTCATATTTTGAAAACGATAGGAAACTTGAATCATATTTTAAGCAAAGGGATACTCCGGATGTGATGCTGCGCACCTCATTTGTACATCAATATACGTGTGACCGCTGCGAGCGGTCTTACATTGGTAGCACTCGGCTCCAATTGTTTGTGAGGTGTGCACAACACATGGGAATCTGCTTTTGCACCGGCTGTAACTTGACCAAACCATCCAACCCATTTATAAGAGAACATTGCTTTAAGAAAGACCAAATTTTGAAAATTCAAATTTTAAAATTTTTGGATTCAACATCAAATTTGTCCGATCTCCGCATTTTAGAATCTATACACATTTTAAAAACCATCCATCAATAAATGAATGTGATGCGGTGGGAAAACTTCCCATTATTTGTTGACATTTTGTTGGGTTTTTGTTTTATCACGTCTTTTAAATTTCTTTGTCTTACATCCAATTTATTCAGAAGATTTATAGTTAGAATGTTTTAGTACTTCAATTTATTGTATTACAGAACACTGAAGAGGGAATTTTTATGATCCGGAATATTCGTTTTTTATGATGATATTCTTAGCCACGTTGGTTTTCTTTTTATCCTGAAAATGTGATTTCCCAGAAATTAACCTATTTCATTTAGAAAGTATTGAATAATGAAAAACTGGACAACAGCAAACCACAAAAAAATGGTCCATGATAAAACAAAAATTGTACTCTATTTAAAAAAAAGGCCTACCTACTTCAGCACAGCACTTCACATATTTTCCCTGGGAGTGCTTATACCCATAGACACAATAATTGTTGTCCAATGAGGGGGTGATGGTTTTTAAATACTCAAAATTACACTCACAGCCATGGTTCAGCAGACAGGAAGAATAGAAGTGTGATGAGGTTTACTCTGAGAGTAATTCTTATAAAAATCCATAGTGTGAATGCTCAGGTGGCAGACACTCAAAACTGTGTCATGTGTCATGTAAAGGAGTAATAAATGTGGTACTCCAGTGATCTACTCCAAACAGTGATTTACATGCAGTATTACACTCCCAAATATTCACACATCTACAAACATGACTGTGTACACCAAAATGCATGCAAAATGACAGCATAAACCCATAAACAAAAGTGGCAGATAATGTTGAGAACACTAAAATTATTTGTGTCTAGTGTTGCAATATCTCCACTCACAGCATGGGACTTTCAATTTGGCTATGCTCCTGATAATGACAAAATGTGTGTACCAATTGCATTATGTTCAAATTGCTTCATCTTCTGTATGACTCAAGAAATTCTATTCAAACCAGAATTGGCTATACAGACCATGGTAAAATAATAATTGGAGAGAAATATTTTTTGTGCAATTTGGTTTTACTTCTAAACAAAATTTTTGAAACATTATATTCTATTAGTGTTCATGACCAGTCAAGAATGAGGAGATGTGATATTTTTCCTACATAAATCTTCCAGATATAAATGACAAACATCTATATTCATCCTGATAGTACCAGTGATTAAAATATTCTTAGCATCACAAATACGGTCAAGTATCCGTAACTCTTTGACCGCAGTTGGTAAAACTGAAGCTCAATATTTAACTCAAATTTAATGTCAATAGTAATAGGCAATTTTGGAACAAGCAATCATTAACTAAATCATACCCTCATCTAGCTTTAACTAACTTATAATGAAAATTGAGTTTGCAACTACTGGTAAGTCAACAGCATTATGAAAATCTTGTCCGAGGCCACCAGCAGCACATGTTGCAGTCAGAGTGTTAAGAGCATGACGGAGAGATGGACCAACCAAAAAAGCAAACAACTGTGCATACATGTAGAAACTCTGCCAATTTTAATAACATAGTAGAAATTACAAACTAAAAACATAGAAATTCCTTTATTTAAAGAGATACCTGGATCTTTATTACACAAGGATAATTTATTTTCCTTTGTGACATTTAATGATATCATAAGCAGCAGGTCTCACCCTCAAACCAGTGGGGAGAGTTTCTATCTCAATACCATTTTAGTTTATTTCAACACTATTTTGGCTTAATTTTCTACTTTAAGAACAACTGTCTTTGTCTAACACCCAGACCAGAACTAAGTCTTACCTGGTGTCATGTTCTCTGCTGCAGCTTCTTGCTTGATGAAATCCTGCCTGCAGCACAGCCTCTCCACTTCAGCATCCGTTAGCTTGTGCACCATAACCACTGCACGCTCTATGCTGGGTGCTGAGGTACCTGAGCAAAGGGATGCTTCTTTGCTCTAACATTTAAGAATTTTGAAGTTATAACTTGAAAAATTTAAAAAAAAAATGCTGTTCTTCCATCATTAATGAAAATAATAAGTGCCCACACATTTCATTAATGCAAGATAACCATACATCAAGTGGATCGGACAATTCAAGATCATTTAATAAAAGAATAGAGTAACATAATTTTTGCCATGTGTTATAGTGTGAACCACTCAAAGATTCTTTAGTGAGAAAAGTGTGCAGTCAAAATAATTATTTCATTGAATTGATACCTGTTTTTTAATCCTTTGGTTTTTCAAATGAAACACGCACTATCGAATTACTTTGTAAGTTAATTCTTTAGTTTTTTGTTGTCTGGTTGCTTTAGAACAATCGGCTAGCACAAGATGAGTATATTGTTTTTTGGGTCTCAAATGATCAATCAATAATGAATGGTTAACAGAAATCAAAGGTTCATATGTCAACATGAACATCAAGTTGTAGAAATTACTGTCTTCATTAGGGTCTCCCATTGGTGGGACATCATCAAGTTAGAAGTGAATTAGTTGAAGGGCTGACTTCCTCAGAGACGAATTTCACCCGGATCAAATATTCCTAAATCAACAAGATTTAGTGATTTTTGTCTTTTTTAGGTTTCATTCTTTGACTTCATAACATGAAGAGTATTTTGTATTGCACATTGCTCCACTGTAAAAACAATGCCAAAAAAGTCATTTAATTCATTCATGTTAATACTTTGAAGGATGTTGTAGCACCAATTGATATTCATATTGGTGAATGTCTTGAGCCTGGTGGTGGTTATTTTGAAAGCCAAACAGAACAAAATGAAATGTTCAATTTTAGTCCTCTCTATGTAACCAATTTTATTCCATCTTTTCATAACAATTTAAAAATTGGAAGCATTTACAAACTGGCTACACTATTAACAGACTCCTTGTAATCACCAAGGTCAATCCCCTCCACAAAGATAGTCAACCAGCAGGAATCAGATTCACCCCTATAGTCAAACAACCCACAGATCGAATTATAAATTAGTTGAAGCCTCCCTAACCCCAACACAGGAAAGCCAAAAGGAGAAATGAAGAAAACACTGCTTAGTATAGAGTAAAAGTATTATACTAGATGTTAGTTTAAGCCTTCCTTTTCCCAACATAGATGTTCTAATAGGAAGAAAGTTGGAGGCAGTGTTTAGTTTGAAGTTGAGGCA
The DNA here is from genome assembly GCA_030386875.1 of Morinoia aosen. NCBI lineage: Eukaryota > Metazoa > Arthropoda > Malacostraca > Amphipoda > Talitridae > Morinoia > Morinoia aosen. Next base: position 103,288,186 of record CM059576.1, on the reverse strand, counting down.
ACAAGGAGTCTACATGCAAAGTCTGCTGTCACACTGATTCCCCTGCATACAAGAACAGCAAGTAAGGAAAAGAGTTCAAGACACAAAATCAAAGTTGAAGAATAAAGTTATGGCTACATAAAAAAGGAGTAACTGAAAAAATGTGATCTGTAACAAAATGAAATTATTCTATTTTAATCAAAAGAATAGGTATTTACTTTAAGCCTGAAATCTGAAAATTAATCCAGGGAGTAATAAATACTAGACACAGAAGTTCTATCCACCCGAGAGGACAATAACTTTCAACTGTTTACTCTATTACATATACAAAAATTCCAGACCTAAAGAATTGACACAATTACACGTCCTCTTTACCAAACCTGGGTCACTCCAGCAGGCAAAGAAGCTCCAGCCATACCCATCATGACAATCACAGTCAGGCACTCACAACCACTATCAACTCATCTTTAACTATTGGTCATCTTCTAAAATACTGGTGCAATGCTCTTTCAACTCCTTTCATTTATCTAGTTTTTGACTAACCTCTAACATTCCTTCACCTTGCTTCTGACTTCATTGCTTCCTTCACTAACAATTTCTTTTTAATTTCCCCATATGGCCAAACCACTCCAACAAACAGCAGTTCATACTTTTTGCCATCCTTTCCACATTTGTCATACTCCTCAGCTCATTGATTTACCTATCCCACAATGTCACCCTAGCCATACTCCTCGGACACTCCATCTGGAGTACATTCAACTGACTCCTATCAGCCACTTTTGAGCTCCAAGTTTCATATCCATCCAGCACATCAGCCTGACACTCTCACACTGTTAGAACATTGTATAGCAGCAACTACAGAGCCAATAATTTAGGAACACTGACAGCAAACCTAATGAATGAGCAAAATATACCAGACGATCAAAGAAAACTACGAAATGGTGATATGGGTAACTTGTTAGCAATCCCAAAGGCTGCACATGAGAAGACTAAGGAATTTCAATCAACACTGGAAATCATAGCACAAAATTAAATCCATAGAAAGTAGTAAGTTGAATTATTAATTTTTGCAAAAAATTCAAGATGGCTAAACAAAAAACCTAGGATTCGATTAAAATTCTATAAATGAAATTAAAGAACTGAAAATAACTCGAAGGTCTTGAATGATGTTACACATGCAATCAAATCTTGAACATAGTTGTCTAAAAATTGAAGACAAGTCAAAACTAAACAAAACTCCAACTATAGAAACAAATGACTAAAAAACCAACGAGTCACAGGATTAGAGAGGTATCAAAGAAGTAGAGCAGGCCATGAAGGCTCACCTGTCAGACTCCAGAAGGCAATCAGTGGCTCCTACACTGCAAGGCACTCCAGCCAGCACCAACTCGCTGGTCTTCACCTGATCCTCGCTGCTCTGAAGGTAAACAAGGACAAACAATCATAACCTTCAAAGTTGCAGTATGGCATCATCCTACTGTACAACTGCAGTAGCAATATAAGAGGTCACTCATAAATGTTTTTCTAAATTGAAGAGAAAATGTAACTCCTCTGATCTTGACTATATTTTTACATTATCACAACAAATAGTTTTATCCTGCAATACATAAGAACTATAGTAATTAGAGACTGGCATCAGAAGCTATCTTTGGATAAAGGATGAATGACTTACCTAATGAGAGTCCTGATCACACAGGATATCCTTTTTTACAGGAAGGCAGGTTTTATGAGGTTATTCAAGTATTATATATATTAATTAAAGTTACATTAAATAATTTTTCTTTATTGTAAGATAAAGCTGGAAAGAATTAAAAAAGCATTCAATAGAGGAACAAAACTGAATACAATAGAATGAAATATAAATACAAAGGAGAATTAGCTCCATTCAATGAATGAAACAACAAAATGCCATATTACCTTACAGTTCAATTTTTCTAGCATTTGAAGTCAGGTAACTTTTCCTTATAGCTCCTTACAAACTTTCCCATGCTTGTTACCATCTTTTAGTTTTCCCCTCATCTTATTCATAGTTAGTTAAATAGCCCATAGCACTCCCAAATACTACAACCAACTTTTGATAAGCAATTCTTATCTTAATTCTTCTACAACCACCTGAAATCTTTCCATAAGAGACCCCTATAAACACTTACCCGTCTACAATTTCTATTGATCTTAGCTAATAATGCTAAAATATCAGCACAGAGTAGCAGCAATGTATTGATGACTGTGCACCTAATACACCCCCCCCCCCCTCAAAAAAAAAGGCTTACATTCATCTGACACAAAAACTCTATCTGTATACATATTTAACAAACATAACATCATTACACACGACTAATGCAAACCCACAAGCACTTCACACCATTCACTCATTATCCTTTCAGTCCCCACACATGAATAGCTCATTGCTTTAACATGAACAACCAAGCCAAATCCGGGTTTTTTATTGCTCTATTCGCTAGAGATGTGCTTACTTCACAAGCTGTCAAATTTGCTGAACGATCTGAGCATCGTAAGAGGAGGAAATGGGGTTTAGAAGAGGGAGAGGGGTCCAATCAGCAGCCAGTGCCGACCAGCAAGTGCATGTGCCACGCCCCTGAAAATTCTTTTTTTATAGTTTTATTGCTCTATTCAATACAGAAGTCCTTACTTTACAAGATAGCAAAGGTTCAGAACGTTCTGGGCTTTGTGAGAGAGAGAAACGGGGGGCAGGGGGGGTGGATTCAAATCAAAAAGTGCCGGACAGTTACTGCATTAGGCACAAACCAGAAATATTTGGATTTTGTTTTGTTTGTCTATTTGATACAGAAATTCTTAGTTTACAATCTAGCAAAGCTTCACAACTTTCTTTGCTGTGTGAGATTGGAAAACATAGGCGAGAGAGGGTGTTGCGCTTCGAAGATGCCGCAGCGTGCGCACTTGGAGCTGTGGTGCATTTCAGTGATGCCAGCTCCATGCATATCTGTGATGCCTGTGGTACCAGTTCATTCAAAGAACAACAAAAAAATAACATGAAAATAAATTCAAATGTTCAGATAGCTTTTAGAACATCAACCAAGTCAATTTTTTCAAGTAATATAGCTTGCAAAGGAAAAAATGAAAAATTGTAGAAAAATGCACATCCAGAACAGTTGAAGGAAAAAATTTAAAATCTATCTCCTCTGAAAGTTATTATCGTAGAGTAATGATTCAAGTCTCATTGGATACGTGAAATGTTGTTCCATAACTATATGTGGGTCCCCATTGAAATTCACAGTAATTTTTTAGTTACATAGAAAAATCTACAGAAAAATGAAAGGTTTAAAAAAAAGTAATTTCAAATATATAAAACAGCTAATTTCATAACAAGCCCACGTCCAGCTATGCAGCAACATTTTAGGCATTCAATGAGACATAAATCATTGCTCTACAATAATAACTTTTGAAGGAGATAGCTTTTGAATTTTTTTTTTTCACTCATTTTTTCGTATTATCTCAGTAATTAATTTGAAAGTTGAAAAAAGTTAGGGATACACACCTATGTCTCTAAGAAGAATACATACCTATGCCAAATTTTATAAAACTAGTTCTCATACAACAAACTTCAATCAAAACAATGGCTGTCACTTTTGTTGTATGGGAACTAGATCTATGAAATTTTGCCTACATGTGTATTTTTGATAGGGTTACAGGTGCGTATCCCAAAATTTTTTCAAGTTTTGAACTAATTACTGAGATAATGGGTAAAATGTGGTGAAAAAATTTGGTATTTTCCAAAGCTATCTCCTCTGAAAGTTTCCATTGTAGAGCAATGATTCAAGTCTCATTGAATGAGCAAAGAATTGCTGCATGGCTGGACAAAGAATGGATTAAAAATTTGTGAAAGCTTAGTTTTCACGATAATACAATTTTACGTTTCAAAAGTTATGGTTATGGTTTTTCCATAGATTTTTCAATGTAACTAAAGAAGTACAATGAATTTCATATTGATTCTCCGTCCAGCCATTCAGCCACTCTTTGCGCATCCAATATCTAAATCACATTGCTCTAAGATGATAACTTCCGGAGATAATAGCTTTTGGAAATACTCTATTTTCCTATTTTAAACTGTTCAAAGAGAACATTTTTCTAAAATTTTACTTTTTTTTTCATATGCAAGCTATATTGCTTGGAAAAATTGACACGGTTGATGTTCTGAAAGCTATCTGAATATATGAATAGTTTTTCATGAAAGATTTTTTTGTTCCTTGAAGGAACTTGTACCAGAGGTATGAAGAGACATTTAGAACTGGTATCATAGATTCATGTCACCGCCCCAGGAGCGCCCATGCTGCATCTTCCTCGATGCACTCCTACCCTTCCCACCTTCGTTTTCCCCTCTCACGCAGCAAAGAACGTTGTAAAGCTTTGCTGGATTGTAAACTAGGGAGTTCTTTGTCAAATAGACCAAAACAACATAATCCAGATATTTCTAGTTCATGTCTAATGCTTTGACTGTCTGGCACTACTAGCTGGATTCAAAACCACCCCCTTCCCCCCTTGTTTCCCCCTCTCACAAAGCACAAAACGTTCAGCATATTTGACAGCTGGTGAAGTAAGCATGTCTCTGATGAATAAAGTTATAAAACAAAAACCAGGAATTTTCCGGATTCTGGGTATACGTTTCCCTTCAGAGAATCGAACAATTTGACTAAATAAAATATTCGAAAATTTATGCAAATACTTCACGAGTGAAATAAGCTCTAATGTATTCACATGTTTATTACATTCAAATAGACATTTAAAGCTATAAATTTTTTGGAATTTACCCATATCTCTTTTCTCCCACTTCCTTCCCCAGAGGAAAATTTCTTTAAATTGCTAATTTTCAGCCGAGATTGTGCAGAGATTTTTTTTGTTAGATTTACAATAGACATATCTACAGAATTAGGATTCAATGTTTTTATATTGCTTCAGAAATATTGTGGCATATTTTTTCATTTTTAAAACATTTTTCCTGATTCAGCAAGAAAATATTAATAAAAAAATTCAGAATCAACTGATCAAAAAACTACCTCTCAATTTTATAGTACTCTCCTTGATCTTTACAATGCAAAAAAAAACCTTGATCTTTACAACTTTTTCTTCTAACCTTCAAAACTGTGGAAGAAATAAAGTGGCTAAGTTGGAAGTGCTTCAGAGAAAAGGGCATTCAAAGTTACCGAGCACCAGAGCGCATATGGCACTGTTTCATACCATTGTTTTCCGCCAAAACTTACAAACTAAAAACCACTAAAAAGTCTGAAAGATTTTAGATAAGTCTTCCATAGTTAAAATAAATCACTTCCACTAATGTCACTAATACTTGCTGCATCTGCAGAGGAATCTCAACAGTTTTTCTTTATGAAATCTTCAAGAATTTTTAAAAAATAATTCTTGAGTGATATAAACTCTGAGGTATTCACAGCATGTTTACAACATTTAGAGCCGATGAAGTATTTGGAATTTCCCCCTGCAGCAAATTTTTTGAAATTTTAATTTATCAGCAAGTTTTGTATTAGAGACAATTTTTTTGTTTGATTCACAATGAACAAATCTAAAAAAATCAGAAACAGTTTTTTGATATTGCTTCAGACATAATTGAAAAGAACTCTATTTTTAAAATCCAATTTTATTTTTCTCTGCAATAAACAAATTTTCAATAACCTAACCAAAAAAGTACCCTTAAATTTATGGTGATCACCTTGATCTTTACAATGTAGGAATGATCTCAATGTATGAAAAACTGTAGCTGGAACTGACCCTTGAAGTTGAAAAAGCGTCTTCAACCAGAGCGGACTGCTGCATTTGATATTCTAGGAATTTTACAGGATGCACAAGCACAAAATAACTCACTAAGGTCAAAAGACTACTAAACCTTTCTAATGAATGGACAGTTGTGTAAAAAGAAAGAAAAAATTTTGGAGCAACTAACCAGGGTAAGCAGAGCCACAGCTGGTCACTATGAGCACGTCAGCAGGGAAGCAGGCAATTTGGAGGTGATTATGAAGGTTTGGATTGCCAATTCGAGTCAAATGACGTTTCTATGTAATAGAAGAAGGGCTTAGGAGCATTTTCATACAATTATCACATTTTCGGTTTTTGGCCCCCAAAAAATGTTTGATTTCTTTAGCACCTTGCTTTTCACACCATACACTCAAAGCACTTCAAACAACACTCTTTGATCAACTGTTTCAACCACTTCACCATTTGTTTCACTGCTAAAATTAGATCCATACACCCTCTATCCTACCAAAAACTGAACAGCTTGTCTCCTATTGCCCTTTCTGTTTCGTCTTTCATTTGATTTAATAATACTCTGCCATACACATTACCAACTATGCTCAATATACTTAATGAATTGGAGTTCTCATACCTACCCCCTTACATTTATATAATTGAATCACAACACACATTCTTCAAATAAATCAGCAATGTACCGACAACAACAAAAATTCACCAACTACAACAATCTATCAATGTCATCCATCATTTCATTGAATACTCAGATGCCACTCTGTATAATTCCAGTGCTTTATCCTAATTTTTTTTTTCCAGTGTAGACTTCAACTTTTACTCTCTTGACCATTCATCTTTGGATGAATTGTTTTCTCTAATTTTCACTGGCATAATCCTACCTTTTTTGTAGTTTAATTTTGGAAAAATAAAATTGTTCCAAATGATGCTTTCCAATTTTATTCAGCGTAAATCTGAAGACACTAAAATGCACAGCGCAAACAAAATACTTTTTTTTAGCCAATATTATAAGTTTATTCAGATATTCAAGTTCAAAGCCTTCTGTGACAATCAATTACTAACAAATAGTGCACACGATCTGTCAAAAAGCAACATCCTAAAAGTTTAAGTAAGCGCTGAGAAAAACTTTTACGAGGTATAAAAAATATATTAAATAATTTTACTTATAAAATCATTGTGTTCAAATGATGAGCTTGTAATGACTAATCATTTTTCAATTCTTCCCATCTAAACCCTACGCATACCCAAATGAAACTATGATATTCATCTTGATGATACCCTCGATGAAAATGATTCATATGGTAATAAGGTAATGGAACTTCTTTCAATATTAAGCTAATGAAATGTTATAACTTGTAACAGAAGAAAAATTTTCAGGTACACAACAATAATGATTACGAAATTCTCTATTTATACCACAAATGTCAAGTGTATGCATTTTGCTAACAGCATTCCCATTAAACTAGCAGGACCTGTGGAAATTCCACGGACAAAATAATCAATAAGCTTTGGGGACCCGTGAGAAAATTCTGTCAGCATTACTTAAGAAATTTGAAGATACGTTAGGTTAGGATAGGATGGTATAGGTTAGATTAGAATATGATAGGTTAGGATATAGGTTAGGATATGATAGGTTAGGATATGATAGTTTAGGATATGATAGGTTAGGAAACGATAGGTCAGGATATGATACGTCAGGATATGATACGTCAGGATATGATAGGTCAGGATATGGTAGGTTAGGATATGATAGGTTAGGATATGATAGGTTAGGATATGATAGGTTAGGATATGATAGGTTAGGATATGATAGGTTAGGATATGATAGGTTAGGATAGGATAGGTTAGGATAGGATAGGTTAGGATATGATAGGTTAGGAAACGATAGGTCAGGATATGATACGTCAGGATATGATAGGTCAGGATATGGTAGGTTAGGATATGATAGGTTAGGATATGATAGGTTAGGATATGATAGGTTAGGATAGGATAGGTTAGGATAGGATAGGTTAGGATATGATAGGTTAGGAAATGATAGGTTAGGATATGATAGGTTAGGATATGATAGGTTAGGAAATGATAGGTTAGGAAATGATAGGTTAGGATATGATAGGTCAGGATATGGTAGGTTAGGACATGGTAGGTTAGGATTTGATAGGTTAGGATATGATAGATTAGGATATGATAGGCTAGTATAGGATAGGATAGACTGTGATAGGATAGGTTAGGATAGGTTGAGATATGTTAGTTAGGATAGGGTATGCAATATTGACAGAATTTTATCATGGGTCCACGTTTTTTATGCTTGACATTATCATGATAGGTTCAGTTAGCATAGGTCAGGAAGAGATAGGTTAGGATAGCTTAGGTTACGATGGGTTATGGGTTATGGTTAAAAACCTATCAATGGTTTTTCTAACCTGTGCAATTTTCTCATAACTCAAATATAACTGAATTCATTGATGAAACCTTGGCTTTGAAAATTGCCCCAGTGACAACCCACAATGCAATAGAGGAAGCCAATGTGTGTCAATCAGCGAATGATGGTTGAGAGGCTAGGGTTAAGTAGCAAGGCAAGGGCTAAAAATTTATTGGGCCAAATATATATAGGGTTGAACAAGGAAGCCAGTAAAGTGGACTCGATTATTGAATTCACTGCAAAATTTCAATGCCTAATGTTTAATAATAAATAAGCTTTTCCTAGAAAGCTCCTGCAATTTGAAGTCACAAAACAAAACAATAAGACAGGAGTGTTCAATGTTAGAATGGAAAATAGCCATTTAATTTGCCAATCAATAAGAGAATACTATAAAATTTATAAATTTCTATGACAGAATATTGTTAAACATAAGAACTAGTAATCAGCAACAGAATTGATATCTTCCAGAACTAGTGATGCAGAAAAACAGTTTTATTTGATGGCAGTTTTTTTGCAAAAAAACATGTTTTTTGCACACACCCAAATTTTGTGACGTATATGTTTTATTGTCACATAAAATATATTAATATCCATGCCTTTAAAACATGATTTTTTATAATAAAAACATCAAAAGTAAACCATACAGTAAAAATGGTGGCAGACAACCCACATTTACCTAGAGGAGTCTAAGAGGAACAGTAGGGGCCACAGAACTTATATTGTTGGAGTCAAAATTCAGAGCTTACTATCTCTACTGTTGGACTTTATTTTTATGTGCCAAAAAAAATCAGACAGAGATTGTAAGCTCTGAATTTTAACTCCATCAATATAAGTTCTATGGCTCCTGCTGTTTCTCTTAGACTCCTCTAGGCAAATGTGGGTTTTCTGCCACCACTTTTACTGTATGGTTTACTTTTTATGTTTTTATTATAAAAAATCATGACTAAAGAACATGGATATTACTATATCTTGTGACCAAAACAAAACAATGATGTTTTTTTAAAACATTTTTTACTAAAAATTCATGACTAAAAAACTGGATAGCATATTTTATGTGACCAAAAAACCATGCTAGTTTATTTTACATGTTTTTTTACAAAAAAATCTTTATTTTATAAAAAAATCTTGACTTTATAAAAAAATCTTGATTTTATAAAAAATCTTGATTTTATAAAATTTAAAATCATGTTTTTTTACAAAAACTTATCAGAAGTAAAAAACATGAATATTAATACATTTCATATGATGGAAAACAACTCACTGTTTTTTAAGAACATGTTTTTTACAAAAAATTATGATCAATAAACATAACTATTAATATATTTTATGGGACCAAAACAACCAATGCTGTTTTTTTAAAAACATGTATTATTAAAAAAAATCATGACTAAAAAACCTGATAATATATTTTGTTACCAAACAACCATGTTATTTAAAAAAAAATTTACAAAAATATCATGGTCAACAAGTTAAAAAACATGCACATTTTTATATTATCTCCGCCATTATGGCGAAAATGGAAAAAAGTGTTAGATGCAGCCCCTATTTATTTTCCAAAATACATACGTATGCCAAATTTCATTGATCTAGATACCATACAAAAAACGGGACGGCCATTTTCTTGATTCTGACTAGACGGTCTCCTTAAGGGCATCACCTAGGCCCCTGCTGCTCCGATGAGCATTTTTCATGCTTTCGTTGAAAAAGGACCCTAAGGCGGTGGACTATTCAGTCCTTAAATTTTATGGCACTACAGACAATAGATCTTCTACAGGGGAGAGTGAGGAGACAAAAATCTTGAATTTTTGACCCCATTTTGATCCCATATAAAAAACAAAACAGGAAATGGATAATTTGAAAATGTACTTTTGTTAGAATTGTTTCAAAAATTCTAAAACTGTCTTCGGTTTTGTTCTAGCACAAAAACTCAATGACTAGTCCTCTTTTGAAATTTTTAAAATATTAATTCAAATGAACTAAATAACCCAATATGTCCAATTTTTTTTAAAACTAAGGTTTGAATAAAAAAAATAAATAAAAAATTGTGTTTTTTTTTAAAGTTACATCATATAGCCAAATTTCATAAGAAAATCAGACCAAAAATAAAAAATTTCAGAAATTTGATGAAATAAAATATTTCATTTTTTTTGGAAATTACAATTCTCAGTGTGCATATGAAGTTATGCATGGAGATTATCAAAATAAAAAATGCAAACAGCATTCAATTACATAAATTTTCCATTATATTACACTTCAACCATAAATTTTGTTTTATGACTTATATCCAACACCTCTCACTTTCAACATTCAAAAGCCTAAAAGTCTTTGAGTTTTGATGCTAGAAGAAAACCAAAGACAGTTTAAGAAATCCTTGTAACATTTTCTAACAGTTACATTCTCTTTTCCCCAAATTTGAGAAAAAAATTATACAGCTCAAAACCCATAAATAATTTATTTATGATGTAATGACACAATATCGCTTAGCACAAAATAAGTTTTTTCAAATGTTAAAATCTTACAATATAACTTTGTTAGAAATGCTTGAAGGATTCTAAAACTGGCTTTGGTTTGGTTCGAGCATCAAAACTCAATGAATTTTAGGATTTTGAAATATCCATTTAAATTTATCAAAAACCAATTTTCCATAAAAACATAAGGCCTAATCAAAAAAATTACATAAGTAAAAAAAGTTTACTTTAAAAAATACATTGATTGGCCAATTTTCAAACGAATTGGACAAAAAAGTTGAAAAATCTGGATGATCCCCTTAAAGGGTCAAAATAAATTAAATGTCACCCTGCTAAGATGCAGTTTTTTTCAAAATTTTCAGAATAATCTTCAGTATCATTTCATCCACTTTTAGTGATAAAATTAAACCTGAAAAAAAACACTATTTCCTAAAGCATGCAAGGAATTATTGACAACAGTTTATACACCTCATGAAAATATTCTTTTGTTAATATTAAGAATGAGAATTTATATTAAATCATTGTAACATTTCACTCATGGAAAAACGTGATTACTCCAGTATTCAAAAATTAATATAGTTGAATTTATCATTATTGCAATGAAGATTAAATGTTTTTCCACATATTTTGACTTTTTTCATTTTGTATTTCAAACTCATTATATAAGCATTAAATAACACAGGCTAATGATAAAGTTTTATTTATAAAATAAACTCAAGCTTTCTTTCTAGTTATTAAATTTCAAGACTTCAAATAATAGCCATTAACAAAGAACTAGTATCAAGAAAATAGCCTCTCCAGTCACCAGTGAAGAAATTCAAGAATAAAGTCACTACATTTTAGGTAAACTAAAATACAGTATTACTTATGCATACAGAAGATGATAAAAAAGCAGCAACTCAAAGTTTATGGGTAAAATCCAGTGGAATATTGAATTTCCTAGCCAAATTACTAAGCTTTTACAGTCATACCTCATCTTACAAAAGGCATAACGAACAAAACAGTTACAAAACAGTTTTACATAAAATTTCTATCCCTGAAAATAAGAGAAAAATCATGTTAGAAAATGCATCTCAAAAATTCAAGCAATGCACACTCGGCTTTGCAGCCGCAAGAGTTCCCCCCCATAACGTGAATACACTTGTAGCACTCAAGCATTTTTTTTATATTGGTTCAATAGAAGTAAATAGTAAATGATTTGCACGCTTTATTAATTTGAATGGTTTAATAAACAATTTTCTTTTATTTTGAACACATGTTTCACACAAGATTGGTAAACTTCTAAAAAAAATTAGGGATTTTAGGAGGGAGTATTGGGGGCCTTGAACCAAATCAGGCCTACTACATGTAAAATTCAATGGTACTTATTAAAAATCATGTTACAAAACCACTTTGGGAACAAATTAATTTTGTTAGATGAGATATGACTGTAGAACCAAACTTGAAATAAAATTTATGAAAACAAGACATCAATAAAATGACAATATGTATGAGCCCAACTCAGCCTTGAAGAAAAAGAGTAATCTAAAAACCAAAGATTACATGTGGTACAAAGATCTGGTCAATTGGAAAGGAATGCTCATCAGTCAATAGAAATTTCTGCTAAGGTATTATGGAGAGTTTGATACAATAGAGAACCAGGGCACTAGTTATGCAAGTCTACTACAGAGATGGTCACTGTCTCACTAATCTCTTCCTCAACTTGGTACTCTTTTACTTCCACTTTCTATGCATTACTTGTAGCTCACTATCTTCAACAAGGATAATATATCATAGTATCAAAAATTAGAACTTCAACATTCTAACATTCTTTTCAATAAAAAGCCAATGGAACTAGTTTACAACCATGGACAGGCATCAATCAAACAGACATAAATTATTAATTATTTAAACAAAGAAATTTAGATATAATAAAATCACACTAACGAAACATAAAAAAGAAAATAAATTACATTAATGACATTTAGAGTGAAAATATCTGAAGCTACAGATTGCTCTTCACCCTAGAGCAATTTTTTCATCATTCTTAACCATTATTACATGCATCAATTTCTCACCTGCTCCAACATCAATACCTAACAGTCAGCATTCAAAAGTTGTGATAATATGGTGAGCTTGCTTTTTTCTATTTGTATTTCTTGCCGACAAAATTTTTCATTTTTCAAAAATAATGGCATTTAAAGTATTTCCCCCCCACAATGAAAATGCATCGTCCATGAAATTGTGTTGCTTCTTGCAATTATATTTACATGTATCATCACATGTAGATTAAGCTGGAACTTGAACTTGAGGGATGACAGCGTCGGGGCCTTTGTAACGACCTAGAATTCCCTCCACAATTTTCACATAGAGAGTTCAGCGCCTGGTACCAGACTCAACCACTAAACTAGTCAGGATCTACCAATCCTTGTCACAAGCTGCCATTGGACGGCATCACTGGGATAACCAGTGTGTCAAAACACCATCCCCAAGCACATTGGGTCATTACTGCCCACTCTACCTGACTGGCTCATTCCAGTCACTGTCTCTTACTCCAGGCATGCACAAGAAACATTTTCATAGCTTCAATGATACTCAAATTACACTCCTGATCCAATCCAGCTAGACAGCTCATGCTGCAATCATCTTCAGTACATCTGGCATACCACTCATTCTCTCCATACTGCTCGAGCACCACATTCATGAAAGTTTCTCTCTCCTGCTCATACTTACTATATTCCAGCACAAAATGCTCAATTGTTTCCTCCACTCCACTATTATACCGCCGACATAATCTGTTATTGTTCTCATTCCACCTCCATGTACGTTTGTTCACACTCAATGACTTGCATCTCACTGCAAACAAGAGTTGACTTCCAAAACTACCATCATAGAACATCTCAAACTTAGGTGCTTCTTTTTTCACATACCGGTTAAGTGTATTCTTCCACATCATGCTAAGCTTCCACTTATTCAATCCATACTCCTTAGTTTGCCTCTCAATCTCTTTTTTCCACCTCTTGCAGTCCCACTCAGGCCCTACACCTCCAACATTTATTAAACTCCAGTCATTCACAGGTCTCCCAATTTTAACATGAATAATCTTTTGCATACTAAGTTTCCTTGCATGCCCCCAACATACTTTCTCCCAATAGCTTAGACTCAGATTCCGTTCAAAAATTTGCTTTACCCACCTGCTATTCTGCATTCTTTCAACTCTTACCTTATAATTCAGCACCACTTTCATCATTCTTTCTGAAAATAGGCTCAACACCAGGTCACCTCTAATGGCTTCTGTAGCCGTCCATTTTGGAGCACCCAATGCTAAACGTCCTATTTTATTTTGTATTACATCCAGCTTTTCAAGATCACTTCCATTCCAGGCAAGAGCACTCATACCATACATGACACTAGGTACAGCAACATACTTCCACATTCCTCTCACACATTCATACTTGTTTGCTCTGTATCTGGCCACACTACTTAACCATCCACTCCACTGCATTGCTTTTGCCGCTTTCTCACTCTTAGTTCTAGTGCATCCATCTTCACTTATCATACAACCTAGATATTTGTATTATTTGTTCTACCTATTCTGATTTCTCCAATATTCCACAGTCTGTCTCTATCAGTCTCATCATTATTTATAACCATAACCTTAATTTTGTCGGCACCAAAGTTCATCTTGAAATCTGTACTATATCCATTCACAATGTCAAGCATCCCTTGCAGTTCATGTCCACATTCACTAACCACAACCACATCATCAGCATACAACAAACAGCTCAGTCTTTCATTACCAACTTTCAGTCCTAAGCCACTCATTCTCAGTTGAACTGCTAACTAATTCTTCTGTGTACAATCCAAACAAGAGGGGAGACAGAGTACAACCCTGTCTTACTCTTCTAACACTCTTTACTTGCCCTGTTTCCAAATTTCCTAACCTGTAGATAGCGCTTGTGTTCTCATACAGACTTAGTACAATTTTTACTTTTTTTCTGCTAAACCCAACTTTTCTCAAAATTTCAAAGAGCCTAACCCAATCCACTCTGTCATAAGCCTTTTCAATATCCAGGAATGCTAAATATACCTTCCTATCATCCTTCCTCATTCGCTCAATTATTTCACTCACTACAAACAGATTATCCTCCCCACGTCTATCCTGCCTAAAACCATTTGGTTCTTTACCTAGGACTCCTAATTCCTCAACTAAATTTTTCATTCTCTCATTCAAAATACCACAAAAGATCTTACATACAGTGTCAGCCAGTGCAATTTGTCTGTAATTTTTTAGTTCTTTCATACTCTTATGTCCAACCTTATGCAACAATACTACATTACACTTGTTCCAGTCATCCGGTACTCTTTCACTCTTCCATATCTCATCAAATAAACATTTCAACATACTGACTACACTCTCTCCTCCACATTTATAGAACTGTTATGGGATCTTATCAGGGCCACATGCCTTTCCATTTTTCACTTTCTTCAAAAAACTTACAACCTCTTCACAAGTGATTTTGTCTTCCATGTGCACAGTTCACGGTCATCAATCAGAAAATTTATGGTGTAATCACAAATCACAACAATAAGTTTTCAAGTCTCCGTTGTCTGCTTATTACGATCTTGAGACCTCTCCGCTCTGAAATTTTGAAAAATTGTGTCACAGTTTATTCCTATCGCAACATTTAAAAATACGTCATTTCGGGTAAATACGTTTTCTACGTATCAAGGATAAGCAAGGAAACGTAATACTATACATGATTTACAGGTATTTTTTGGCACATCGTCAAACTTAATTTAGAAACGGCACAACTAATTCAAATTATCTTAATTAGCAACCAGCTCCATAGGTCGACTCCCCCAGTTACGTATTGGGAACTTTTACTGCAATATTTAGCTAAGACTTTCTTACGTTTGCAACTTACACTCAAGTAGCGAAAAAAGGCTCACCAGTTGTACTTTTTGTTGCTTATTACATACATACCTGCATTGGCCATGGTTACTCATTCACGCTATCAATAATCAATATAATAAAAATACTCTAATCTTGTTGTTAAACATGAAATCTGTTTTTGTATGAGTTTTATAACAAGATGATGAGCGTAATTGATTGAACATATACTGCATATAATCATATAGAACACAAGTTTTGTTAGCTAGTAAATGATGGGTTATTTCGAACACGTTTTTGAACACCAGATAATTCACATGACTCGATTTGTTTTCTTTACCTATGACCGTTAAAAAGAAAAAATCCTTTACCGCCAGAATGGTGCCCGTACTGAATAACTCAACCTACTCACACCGGCGTGCCAAATTGCGACCAGTCGCGCGAACGGAAACTCGAACGCACTCTTTCTCCCTAAAAACAGGGTAAAGAAGACCGGCAGGCGGCAGCAGAGGGACTTCATAACGCCGTTAGGTACAGAATTTCTGGAGATTTCTTGAGTTCACCTCGTGCGACTTTACACTTAAGTTTACCGTCTCGTAACTTTGGAACGGATGCACCCATCGACTTCAAATTACTCTCAAATGAAAGAGTGAAACATTTCCAGTGGTACGGTGTCCTACACACGACCACGGCCTCAACGGTTTTCGAAATAATTGAGAAATTCTGCGTTGAGCCTATCCGACTCGCGCGCCCTCAAAAAACTTAAGTTTACCGACTCGTAACTTTCGAATGGATGCACCTATCGACTTCAAATTACTCTCAAATGAAAGAGTGAAACATTTCCAGTAGTACGGTGTCCTACACACGACCACGGCCTCAACGGTTTTCGAAAAAATAGAGAAATTTTGCGTTGAGCCTATCCGACTCGCGCGCCCTCAAAAAACTTAAGTTTACCGACTCGTAACTTTCGAACGGATGCACCCATCGACTTCAAATTACTCTCAAATGAAAGAGTGAAACATTTCCAGTAGTCAGTGTCCTACACACGACCACGGCCTCAACGGTTTTCGAAAAAATAGAGAAATTCTGCGTTGAGCCTATCCGACTCGCGCGCCCTCAAAAAACTTAAGTTTACCGACTCGTAACTTTGGAACGGATGCACCCATCGACTTCAAATTACTCTCAAATGAAAGAGTGAAACATTTCCAGTAGTACGGTGTCCTACACACGACCACGGCCTCAACGGTTTTCGAAAAAATAGAGAAATTCTGCGTTGAGCCAGTCCGACTCGCGCGCCCTCAAAAAACTTAAGTTTACCGACTCGTAACTTTCGAACGGATGCACCCATCGACTTAAAATTACTCTCAAATGAAAGAGTGAAACATTTCCACTAGTACGGTGTCCTACACACGACCACGGCCTCAACGGTTTTCGAAAAAATAGAGAAATTCTGCGTTGAGCCTATCCGACTTGCGCGCCCTCAAAAAACTTAAGTTTACCGACTCGTAACTTTCGAACGGATGCACCCATCGACTTCAGATTACTCTCAAATGAAAGAGTGAAACATTTCCAGTAGTACGGTGTCCTACACACGACCACGGCCTTAACGGTTTTCGGGAAAATAGAGAAATTATGCGTTGAGCCTATCCGACTCGCACGCCCTCAAAAAAACTTAAGTTTACCGACTCGTAACTTTCGAACGGATGCACCCATCGACTTCAAATTACTCTCAAATGAAAGAGTGAAACATTTCCAGTAGTACGGTGTCCTACACACGACCACGGTCTCAACGGTTTTCGAAAAAATAGAGAAATTCTGCGTTGAGCCTATCCGACTCGCGCGCCCTCAAAAAAACTTAAGTTTACCGACTCGTATCTCGCGCGTTGTCAAAACATCCTATCCTAAGAATTCGAAATAATAATATCCTCAACTTCACTTACAATGAACAGACCCTTTCATGACAAAAGAAGGCATGGGAAATTGAAAACAAATAAAATTAACCTCAGAGTCATATCATTTTCTATATCAATATTTCCCGAGAATCAAAGCTTACGTTTTTTCTGTTCTATCGAGCTATATTTTGATCGCTATTCAAGCCTTTTTAATGGATATTGAATTTGTCCTGTGCTTATGCACTATCGTTAAACCCTAGAAAACCTATAACATAATTTCTACTTCTTTTTCAAGAATTTGTTGAACCCTGAACGCATTGTTTGTTTCTCCTCGCGGACTGTGTCGATATAAGTTGTGTAACCTTGTTTTTTCTTTTGTTTTCATTTTATTTAAAAGTTAAACCAATCAAATGGTCTTTCACACAATTGGTTTGGTTTTTATATTTTCCAAAATTAGATTGAATGACTATTACGAGGAAATATTTATGATAAAGTAATTTATGGCAGTGCATAACAAATCATTATTGACTGCCTGTTTTTTTCATATGTCTTTGAATCAGGTGATTTAGGCGATTATGCATATACATCCGCTACGATTTTTGTGTTTCGTTTTCCGTACAGGCTAATACGTTTTTTTTATTTACGTCATTCTTAACGTATCTGTTTCGCTACCTCCACGCCTTATTTGAGGATGTATGCTCAGGTATTTTTGGGGTACTTTTTCCAACATTTATTTCACTTCAACAGCCGTTTACGATGCGTCTAGTTCAATATTGACGGGTTTTTGCATTTGTTATTACAAATTAATAGCTTTACGTAAGAAAATTTGGCCATTGTATTGTTTTTTAAAGAGTCAAATTGATGGATGAATGAAATAAAAAAGTTCTGAACGTTTCAAGAATACATTCTTAGGAGGGAGAACCATGCTTTGAACCGCAAATTTTTATGAACCGCAAATTTTTACAGGCTCACTCGCCGTATGTATAAAACTGCCGAATTAATTTTTATGTTTTGAATAAATTTATTTCAAATTCTACTCTAAGCACTTTAATGTACTATTCAATCTTTCTCACAGCCCAATGTATAGATCCATCGTATCAGCATTTTGGAGATACAGATTTTTCAGTTTAACGTTTTCTTTGGTATGTGTAAGTTTCGTTGAAGTTTTTAACTTCTAAGAAACAACGGATGGGTTACAGATTTCAGTTTTCGCATATGAAGCTGTACAACTTATATTGGAAAGAAACAATTCTGTTCTTTACTTCATATTTAAAGTGAGACTCTTAATCTGACTCAAAACAAATGTTTGTGAGTGGACGGCGTCTAGCTGTCCACTTTGCTGACACTACAAATGTCTGCTGACCAAGCCCCGAAATGTTTTTGAGACTCAGAGGCCTGCGCTCGGTTTGTTTTGAGATCCCTCCTGCATTTGCGCTTTGGATTAGGATGTCTTGTTGCTCCATGCATACTGCGTTAGTTTTATGACTAGCGTTTTGGTGTCAGGTTGTCCTTTCCATTAGTGACAGCAGATCATCATCTAAAATTTGACTCATCAAAGATCAAAACTTGTGGGTATTCAGTAAATAGAAAAGTGTTCCTTGACATTTTGTGAATTATTTCTTTTCTAAAAATGGAGAGTGTTATCGAGCTCATGAAATCGTTTCCGAGCAAGAGCATTAACAGCAAACAAAAACTTTATAGAATTCCGTCTAGAAAGTTAGGAACTCATAGGCATGAAAGATCAAGAAATCGTTTCAGAAAACTCGAATTGTCAAGTCCAGCGTTCAACTTCCAAGTGGCCAGAATAGTTCAGGTAAATTTATAAACTTAAATTAGTTTGTGCGAGTGTGACTCCGATTACATTTATGCTATTTTAATTCTTCTCGTGGGCTTTCGGACCGCCATAGCCATGTGGCTTTCGGACCCGCCTCCGTGCGGGCAAACCCGGGTTCGAGTCCCGGCGGCGCTGGTGGCGATTTTCTCTGTTGGGTATAGGGGTACACAGGGGAAAGTCCTATCTTTAGTTCTCTAAGTGATTAATCATATTAAGCAGCAAGATTTTGAATTATTTTCTCGCTAATATCTTTAAATATATATGTTATGTCCCGGGAATTTCCGGGAAAGTAGGAATTCCCGGACAGGGAAATTTCAGCCAAAAATCATCCCGGATCTCGGGATCCCTGGATGCAAATCCTAGTGGTATCCTACTTTGAGTTTTAAAGTTTTTTAAGTCCCTGTAACTCGAAAGCTAAGTAGTTTTTGTCATTTTATCCTTCGCAAAAACCGATTTTTTTTACTTTATAGACTTATGGTTGAATTTTGTCCGTACAAAAAAACACCCTTTATAGTGTAGATTATTCTTATACAGTAAAATACAAAGTTCCTGAGCATAATTTTTCTTTCGTTATTACAATATTCAATTTAGTATTGAAGAAATTAAATTGGTTGGTCTGTCTTTTTTGGTTGGTCTGTCTCCATTTCACGCTCTTGATAGGATACTTAATGTTAGGATTGGCCGTGGGTATAGCCAAAACCTAAACGTAAAGCGATAAGTGTTTTTCAAACCATGAGAAAGGGTAATGATTGGCGTGGAAACTCAGCTTTGTCTCTGGTTTATTTGAAGGAGCCGGAAGGGACCGCAGAGTCTTGAGATACTGAAGAACTTGGCTGACGATGGTTCGCAGTCCGTGCAGGCGAAGAGGCTCCGGCTAGTGACGAAGTCGACAGTGTGGGGGTGTGTTTGGAATTTATAGGAACCCAATTTATAAGACGTGGGAAGACCCGTGACGTCGGTAGTCTCAATTTAAGGTATCGGCTTATTTAATTCCAAGTTGGCAAAATAGTTGTTGTAGGGGAAGCAGGTAGTTTAGCTAGCCGGTGAGTGTAATCTTAGGCTTCTAGCTTCCAAAAATAACCCATGTGAATTTGCCAGGGAATTATTTGTAAATGAGATCTATCAGGCCCAAAATCAGGTAAGCTTCCGTTAAGACAAAACAAATCTGTCGTGTTTTACCGTTGGGTGGTTTGAACCTGAATGTTAGTTCTTGACGGCCAAACTCGAACAACTCTCGACAGTGATTTGGGAAATTATAAGAGGGATAATGACGACGAATTTGGACTCAGCTTATTTCGGGTGGTTTATTTGAAGAGAAGGCCAGGAGGACTTCGATGAGCTTGACTGGAAATCCCAGTGAGGTCCGGAGTGCTGGTGGTGAGGTCCGGTGAGCGCTGGTGTCGGCAGGAGGTGAGTGAGTAGTGTTTGGGGAAATTTGAATGAGCTCAATTTAAATTCGGGTAGCTTAGGCCTTAGGAAAAACAGTGACGGGAGGATGAGTCACGTTATGATTTTAGCTTTATAAATTTGAAGCTGGACAATCAAGTATTCGTTGGTAGAAACCAGGAAGGTAGGCTAATGACAAATGGCACAGCTCGAGAGAAGGTAAGGTGAGAGCCAGATGAGTTACAGCTCAGGTTAGCACCCAGGGAGAAATGTGTGGTGGTTGGCGTTTGGGCGATGTCGTTGGTCCTGTAAGGGGCAGAGACGCTGGATGAAACGTTCCAGGGGAGACATCAAGACATTCCACCACTGGCAATCCAAACATTTAATGACAACTTTTCCCACACGGAGAAACTCTGAGAAACTCCTACAGGTTTGGCACCAGCTAACTTTAAGGATTCTCACTTTTGGCAAGCTCAAGGAGATAGGACAGATTCTTTTTGTAACTGGCAAAACTTGTTTCGCTAATGCCTTTGGCTTTAATATCAGAGCATGAGGTTTAAGACTTTCCGGTAAGGACAATCGTTATTCCTTACCGAAACTACATGCAAGGAAACACGAGATCTACGTAATATCATGAAAATATCAAGAGACTGCAACTTTTGAAGGCAGTAAGAAAAGACATAACACAGCCAAAAATGGCGCAGAGTGAGAATTAATGCTTTTTCAGTACTCTAGAGCATCCCTATATCCGTACAAGAATTAACAGAGAAAAGGAATCCTACTTTCATTGCTCAATAATACTAAAAACATTGACAAGTATTGTTGATAAAAATTAAGAAAATAATGTACATTGAGAAAAGAAATACTACGTTTTGCTTTTCACAGAAAGACAATCTTTGCAAAACGAAACATGAAAATTAGTGCGACGATCAACCCGGCGGCTTTACGCGTCGGCATTCGCCACAAACCGCCGGCATAAATTGTACGCACTCACGAAAGGCAGATGGTAGTGGGTGCTTTGTCACAAGAATAAACAGAATTGAATTAAATGTGTTGATAATGATTTACATTGAAATAGGTGCGCTTACACGCAAGGTCCAAGGAGTATGAAATATATTGAAATAATATGGCAGCGTAAAATGTCTACTTTGTTAGTGAGGCACAAACTTAGTCTGATAATATAATAACTTGACACTGGACTATGAATCGTGAACACAAAATTTATACGTTTGTCACGTCGAAAATAGCACTTCGAAAATAACACATGCTAGTCTAACTTTTAACACTATTATTAAGTTCATCCCTAATTCACGACGATGAACAAAACATTAAGTTTCACATGCACAAGGAGAATTTCACACTGTATACTTTACCGGGCTTCATTTTGTTTTCACACTTAAATTGTCTTTAACTTACACGAGCGGTACGCACGCTAGAAAGTCAACGGTGAGAGTGACTCGGCAAGTGCGTTCAAGCGACGCGCTCAGTGTTGCCACTTCGGGCTGCTTTAAAACTCGAAATGTCGATTGCTTATTTTTGTCTCTCATGTATTTACACACAAACTTCAATGATTACGAATTAGAAGTAGAAAATAATTAGTAATAAATTAGCGTAAGATTTTTAATGCTAATAATTATTTTATTTAAGTACAAATGGGAAAGTTTATAATTTTTACGCTTTGTAGCGAAATGCTACAAATCCTAACAAGGGAAGGAAGGCCCAAAACTAGTTCCAGAAAAGGTAATCCCATGAAAGGCCCAGGGAACTGGTTGTGTGGTGGCGTTTGGCGATGTCGTTGAGGTCCTGCAAAGAGTCCAAACGCGGGATGAGCAGTCCAAGGAGACATCAAGGAAAATTCCACCACTGACAGTCCCCAACATCGTAATTGATAAAACTCCCACAAAGTAGATTCTTCCGAGAAAATCCTACAGATTCAACACGAGCTAACTTCAGAAATCTCTCTTTTGTCAAGCTCAAAAGTAGGATAGAACCAATTTAGAAACTCGTGTACCACTGCTCTTGCTTTAAATGCAAGGGCATGAAATATTTAAAAGGAGACTTGTAAAGAACCACTGGTGATTCTTTTTAGAGCAATTAATCAGTGATTCCATTTGTGGAATGATAGCAAATTCGTGAGACTGAATAAAACATGATTTATGCAGCATGAAGGAATATATAAAAAAGTAGCTAAAATGCATATGATGAGAATTGATAACTTTTTGTGTACTCTAAAACATCTCTATGTCCGTACGAGAAATAACAGGGAAAACATCCTAACTTTCATACTGAAAAGCACTGACAAACATCATTGATAAAAAAAATAAGGAATAATATCTACACTGAGAAAAGAAACACTAAACGTGTTTTGTTTGCACAGAAAGAAAATATGCGCAAAAAGAAACATGAAAATCAAGGTGACGATGACCCGGCGGTTTTTACGTTACGCCATTTGCAATAAACCGCCGGCATAACATCGTTCACGAAGTATGTTGTACGCGAAGAGTACGCGTTTACGATGACAGATGCTAGTATGTATTTCTGCCGCAAGAGTAGAGATTTGATTTAATATGTTGATAGTGATTTATATTGAAATAAGTGCGATTAAACGCAAGATTTGAGGAGTATAAAAAATTAAGAAAAACTAAAACTTTAGCAGGCATAGACATGAATGATCTTCGTAATCTATAATCTATACGAAATTCTTAAAAGACATTTTTAATTATATTTCACGTCGAAACACATTTAAGAACAACTACTGCAAGTATGTTTATAAAAAGAATATTATTCCACGTACAAAAGTACGATTTAAATTGACATGAGTCGGCGGCTTGGGCTTCGCCATCTTGGAAAACAAAGACACCGAGAACAAAGACGCCAGCAGTTCTGTCGTGCTCTCTCACAAGTATTTTATGAACGAATTTTAATATCAATATGACCGCTGCAAAATGTATAACTTGTAGTACGGCACAACTTAGTTGATTTAATATAATGTCTCAACACAGAAATGAATCGTGACACGCAAAATTTATACGCTTTGTCACATCGAGGTAGCCTCGAAAATGAACATGTTAGTCTAAGAATTTCAACACTATTTGAGAGTTTATCCCTACTCACGACGATGAACAAATCCTTAAGTTTATCACCATGCACACGGAGAATTTCACACTGTATACTTTACCGAGTTTTTTTCCTATTCTCACACTTAATTTCTTTTAACTTACGAGAGATGTACGCACGCTAACAAGCCACAAGAGAGAGTGAGTCAGTTCAAGCGACGCGCTTGGATGTTGCCACTTCGGGCTGCTTTAAAACTCGAAATGTCGATTGATTATTTTATCTCTCATGTATTTACACACAAACTTCAATGATTACGAATTAGAAGTAGAAAATAATTAATAATAAATTAGAGTAAGATTTTTAATGCTAATAATTATTTTATTTAAGTGCGAATGGGAAAGTTTATAATTTTTACGCTTTGTAGCGAATTGCTACATTAATGACCGTACCTGTGATACGAGTTTGACCAGTGCACAAGCACATTAATGTTTTAATCGCGGGTACTATTAGGATGGATATATTTGTTTGGCATCCACATCTGGAAGATTTCTATATTGACAATATCGAATCCCTTCATTTATGACGGGATTACTCAGGTGTCTTCTGAGTAGGCAAAGTAGGCAGCGCCTACCATGCGAAGCATAGATAAGAATCAAATAAGTATGCACCAATTCAACGAAATTACAATGGTTGATTCAATTACTATGCTCCAAATCGCAAAATTATGATATACATGGAGATGAGGTAGGCAAAATTTGCACACTGCCTTTCTTACCTGCATCTCCACTATGCAGGGTAACAAGAAAAGAAAAAAGAAAAGAAAAACCGTATATTTCCAAAAAGGTTGGCATATGAGATACATGACAAACATTGTATTTTAAAAATTTCTTAATAGAAGACGGCATTAGACAAACGTACTATACGAGGAGTACTAATAGACAGACTATACGTAGTCTTGTAATAGACAAACCATACGAGGTGTACTAATAGACAAACTATGCGAGGCGCACAAATAGGTAAACCTTACTAGGCGTACTAATTAATAGACACGCCAGACGTGGCTTGCAAAATAGATTAACCCTGCCATGGGCTATTTAATTCAAAAATATAATTTCACCGATATTTTATGTCCCAAGAGATGGCTGACAACTTATATATATTTTAAAATACTACTAGAGAATTCTTCGGAATTCCTAAATGATTTTTTGAACCAAAAGTAAGAAAAGACAAAAAAATATACCAAAGCTGCTCGAAACACACCGTTGTAAATGACTATCAAGTATTGAGAAAAAGTTAGTCACAAAGTAATTTCTAAAGAACATCACGCAACACAACACGCCCATCTAGAGAAGAGACGCGTAAACAAACTCACACACAAAATGAAAATCATGGCTTGTTCAGCATACGTACAGAGAGCTGATAATTTTTCACGATTTTTCACGAGCGCTATTTAATTTGTCTGCCCATATTCTTCATTTGTTCTATTCAGAAACGCGTAAACAGACTTACACGCAAAAATGAAACTCTTGGCTTGTTCAGCATACGGACATAGGGATAATTTTTTCACGAGCGCTTTATTTCATTTGTGTGTTGATACTCTTAATTTTTTCCATTCACAGAAATGCCCTTCGGGGTCGTGGTAGATCTATTTATGAATCCTCAAGCAAGCGCAATCAATTTATTTATTTCTGAAATTTGGTTCAGTGTTAACTGATCGCAGAGCTTTAGGTAAAATGTAATGTGTCTTGAGGTTTTGCTGTTACGCTAAAAATAGAAATAGAAACATATATATGCATATGTGTGTATATATAAATCAGCGAACGTGTACATGTGCACACAGATACATAGACATTCATATTTGCGTGCGCACACATGCAAACACATGCACACACGTACACACACATTCATATATATATATACACGTATTGAAAATGAATACAAGAAAAATAAAAATATTAATAAACATAAAAAACAATCTTGCTCTTGCTACATGTAAATTGACAGTCAAGCTTTGTGTAATCGTAAGAAAAAACCTGAGGAAAAATAAGAAATATGATAAAAGACTTCGAAAAACGGATAAATTGAATGCTTTTTAATTTCCTCATAGAAATTTCCAAGAAAACTCAGGTTAGAGTCAAGGAACAACACAACAGCAAAGAAAACATCTCGGGGTTCACATCTTATCGGTATTCTCTTCAGCATTATACGGACATGTGTACATGGGATAAAATGGAGTAACATTGTGGCCGGATATCACATCTGAGTGGCGAATATTTACAAATTTTGGCACGTATACGTAGATTAAACAATACTTAACAGTGATAATTTCAATTACGGAACTTTAGAGTATTTTGATTTGAAAGTTCAGTGCTAGTGTGCGCTGAAACAAATGCTTAATTACCCCTTCCCCTAGCTCAGCAGAAATCGATTGAAACATTTTCGAGAATGATTTTGAAATAGTGAGGCAACGTTGGCCATAATTTAATTCATTAAAAAACATAGCACAACCCTCACATCTATAAACCTGTATATTGTTGTACACACAAAACGTATTTCAGAGTCTGTTTGTCATACGTATGTTAAATATGAATACAGAAAGGAGAAAAATAAAAAATAAAGATGAGGAAATACTCCTAATTATGGAAAAACGACCTTCATTCCGCTGCATTGAACTGAATGCGGTGGTGCTCATTATAGTCGACAGAAATAAGTAAGATGAATATTATAGAATGGCTGAGCAATAGTTAATTGAAAAAATTTCTAACTTTCTAACGCAAATTTCATGAAAATTAAAATTGCAGGTAAATGGGAAGTTCACACCAAAATGCTGCAGGTCCTATGACAGAGATGCGAAATGACGTGACACATTTACTCTAAATTGTTTTACAGTTTTTGATTTGCTGGGGAGCTTGTTCCACAAAAAGCTCAAGAAGCTGAGAGAGCTTTTTGTCCCGCGTTAGATGAACGGAAACTGACCAAGACATAATTCCTCCGATTTGTTTTTTTGTTTGGGATAATAGATGGGAACAATTTTACCACATCTGCATTACTCTGAGAGAGGTACAGAGAGGAGAACACTTGTCGAGCTTTTTGGATCATTAATCTGTTCGGTATTCGGATCCAGTCGAGTTTTCTTAAAAGAGGGGTGGCATAATCGTATTCATTGAAATTTCCTTTACATACCACTTTGGCTGCAAAGTTTACACATTTTTGCAACTCTTCTCGTCGGTATTGAGGTAAGTCTCCCCAGACTAGACTGCAGTAGTCCAGACGCGATAAAACTAAAAACTGAATCACAAATAACAGATTTTTCGTCAAGTGTGTTCTTAATGCGGTGAAAGAACATTAAGGTTCCGTTAATTTTGTTGCACTTTGTTTCTACGTGTGAATTGAAAGTCATATTTTTGTCAAACCAAACACCAAGATTTTTTACCTTATCTACTGGTTCAATTTTATCTTCTAAAAATGTCCGACGCGTCCGACCGACCAACCGACCGACGGACGGACGCGGCTCTTATGATGGTATAGGTAGATTAATTATAATGAAAAATGAACACTCTAAGCGCAAGATTTTAACGATAATATTTTCTATTGGTAAAAGCGTTTTGGAACAAGATAACCTAATATCGAAATACATACGACTGAAGGAAGTAACCAATGACTTCTGCAAATTAAATGTCAGTTTTTGCACACATAGTAATCTCAAGAAGCGATAATTACGTGGCCTGATACTCACTTATGTTCGCTTTTCTTTTACTTTCAAGTTGAAAGGCGACACAAGCAAAGGACCTCCCACCGGAGGTGTTCGTCTCAATGAATACTTTCACGCTGAAAACGCTTCAGCATCTACGGCGAAGTGCGCTAAGGTGAGTTCTAATTTGTTCCCATTCTCTAAAGTGAATTGGTGAAGCGATGGTTTCTTCTTTGTGCTGAGCGAAAAGTATTTGAGACAAAAGATAATACAGAAATCCGACTCACATGTGCTGAATTCATTGTATCCACTTTTCAGATACCTACTTGTAATCTTTCATTTTGCTGTCGCTCGGCTAACATCGTCAGTGGTCTTAGCTACTCACCTCTCATTTGCTGCCTCAACATTTGCTCTTTCTAATTTTTCTCTTAATAAGATATTCGACCATTGAATGTTGATTTCATTTGTATTCTCATTTTTACCTTTATTTTTTTGTGTCAGTTCAGTTGTGTCAGTGTCTATACTTATTACCTAATACTATCATTGATATCTAGTCAGTATGGGTTCGTATACATACAAAATGTCTCAATAAAATGTACGTACACTTCAAATGATGAGAAAACTTTATTTACATACATAGAGTGAAATGAATGGACTTCGAATACAGAAGACAAATGTAATTGAAGAATCATGTTCGCAAATATTTAAATTGATGACCGTTTTCGCCCAGACAACGCTGATAACGCGCACCAAAGGATTTGCAAACGACGCGAAAAATGGAGAAAAGGATGAATCATCGGAAAAAGATGAATCATCGCCGGATTCTCAAAAAGGATCAGAGGCCAATTACGAAGTGAAATATGAAGATGAAAACTTAGAAGAAGACGCATTAAATAAATCTACGGAGAAAGAATTTCTTATTGAAACAATTTTTGTCAAGATCGAAGATATTTAGCTTGGCTCCTGATCAAATGTCTCATGTAGAACGTTCGTTTTCAACTGTTAGAAAATTTAGTACCGATAGCAAACATTTGGTAATGCGTTCATAAACAAAATATCTTTTGTGTCACACTTCCCGTGTAAGATAGGGGAATAATAAGCTGCAAATCATAAAAAGCGTTCCTGTGTTGCACTTTCAATTGTAAAGTAGGGACAGGAATAATATTTAAGAAAGGAATTATATCAAGACTGATTTGTTTCTTTGACGTTCATACCTCACCGATTGAAATTGGTTCCATGTGGTAGGTATTGAAGACTCCGGCTCAGATACGCCCATAAAGCACTTCTGTAGAATAATTTTGCAAATATTTAAAAAAATTTAAATATTTAAAAAAATTTAAATACTTGAATATTTTTTAAATATTTAGAAACGGTGTAACTTCTGAGATAATTCCTTATGTTTTAAATCCTAAGATTATACCTAATGTTTGAAATTTTTAGATAAGATTAAATGTTTTAAATTCTTCGAATAAAGGCTTCTTTATAGCCCAAATTATAGCCTCACTATAGCGGCAGACTGAATTTTGGCAGTTTTCCATTATAGTGGGGTTGTAATGAAAGGCATAAACATCAGAAAGCTTCGAAGACGGGAGCACTAAATGAGACCAATGGAGCTACTCAAGCCTTGGCATATAGGATTCACCTACAGAAGAAAAAATGGGTCGTGGTCGCCGTCTTCGCTGTACGCTATCTCGAGAAAGCTGAGAAGGTAAGGTAGGAGCTAAAATAAATGTAAAGGATGTATTCAGTTTATGTGTAAAGAGTCCAGACCTTCAAACGATCATGTGCATGTTGAATTCATCCTAATTATGTTGTAATTTTCACAATATCTTCCCCCAATGACAGAGTCAAGTTGACAGTATTAGGCATCAAACTTATTCAGAAATTAACATGACTGCAAGTACAGAAAAAATGAGACTTACAGATACTAATATTAGCCCGTTTGAGAGTTATTTGAAGTCGATGGGTGCATTCTTTAAGAAATGACAAGTGGTCCAAGCCAAGTTTTTTTGAGGGCGCGCGAGTCGCAGAATTTCTCTATTTTTTCGAAAACCGTTGAGGCCGTGGTCGTGTGTAGGACACCGTACTACTGGAAATGTTTCACTCTTTCATTTGAGAGTAATTTGAAGTCGATGGGTGCATCCGTTCGAAAGTTACGAGTCGGTAAACTTAAGTTTTATGAGGGCGCGCGAGTCGGATAGGCTCAACGCAGAATTTCTCTATTTTTTCGAAAACCGTTGAGGCCGTGGTCGTGTGTAGGACACCGTACTACTGGAAATGTTTCACTCTTTCATTTGAGAGTAATTTGAAGTCAATGGGTGCATCCGTTCGAAAGTTACGAGTCGGTAAACTTAAGTTTTTTGAGGGCGCGCGAGTCGGATAGGCTCAACGCAGAATTTCTCTATTTTTTCAAAAACCGTTGAGGCCGTGGTCGTGTGTAGGACACCGTACTACTGGAAATGTTTCACTCTTTCATTTGAGAGTAATTTGAAGTCGATGGGTGCATCCGTTCGAAAGTTACGAGTCGGTAAACTAAAGTTTTTTGAGGGCGCGCGAGTCGGATAGGCTCAACGCAGAATTTCTCTATTTTTTCGAAAACCGTTGAGGCCGTGGTCGTGTGTAGGACACCGTACTACTGGAAATGTTTCACTCTTTCATTTGAGAGTAATTTGAAGTCGATGGGTGCATCCGTTCGAAAGTTACGAGTCGGTAAACTTCAGTTTTTGAGGGCGCGCGAGTCGGATAGGCTCAACGCAGAATTTCTCTATTTTTTTTCGAAAACCGTTGAGGCCGTGGTCGTGTGTAGGACACCGTACTACTGGAAATGTTTCACTCTTTCATTTGAGAGTAATTTGAAGTCGATGGGTGCATCCGTTTGAAAGTTACGAGTCGGTAAACTTAAGTTTTTTGAGGGCGCGCGAGTCGGATAGGCTCAACGCAGAATTTCTCTATTTTTTCGAAAACCGTTGATGCCGTGGTCGTGTGTAGGACACCGTACTACTGGAAATGTTTCACTCTTTCATTTGAGAGTAATTTGAAGTCGATGGGTGCATCCGTTCCAAAGTTACGAGTCGGTAAACTTAAGTGTAAAGTCGCACGAGGTGAACTCAAGAAATCTTTAGAAATTCTGTACCTAACGGCGTTATGAAGTCCCTCTGCTGCCGCCTGCCGGTCTTCTTTACCCTGTTTTTAGGGAGAAAGAGTGCGTTCGAGTTTCCGTTCGCGCGACTGGTCGCAATTTGGCACGCCGGTCCTACTCACCCCCACTCACGCTCGGCCAAATGCGCCACTTGAAGTAAATTTTGAAGAACAGGAATATGCGCGCACATTGAACTTCCCTCCCTCCTTGCACTCTAGGAATTTGATGGCACTTAAATAACGCTTTATTCTACATAAGTAGCCGCAAGTGGCATCACTGGAAACGGAGTCGCCTACGTATGGCATGGAAATCTTAAGTTACCCACACCGCTCTTCTTACCTGCTCCTTGACCACAAGACTACCAGGCAGTAAATGGGCATTAGGGAAGCGTTGTATTTCTTAACGTAAATTTTCGTACCACGTGTGAAAATAAGAACTGATAATCCAGAACACGTCCAATGAAAAGGCCTCTATGGGTTACTCGCTTTGGTTGATCTGAGAATCATCAGTTTAGTTTGCAGGAAATGCTTGCGAAAAATAGAAAATCAACCTCTTAAAGTTTGTATTCAAGATCTCTTCCATTGCTAGGAAGAGATCAAAATTTATTTGGACAAGTCTGAAAAATAAGTATTTCAGAGGATCAGTTTTTGAACCTCCTTAGCTACGACAAAGAGGTTTTCAAAAAAGAGGAGGGAAGAATTTAGTGAGAAATTAAAAAACGGGGAATCTGTGCACACACTGTGCGCATAGAAATGGCGAGATGAAAGAAGCTTTTCAAACAAATTAACCGTCGGAAAAGTAATGGGTCCTGACACAAGAAGACAGCTATGAACTGAACAGATAGTCAGTAATTAAGCTGTACAAGAACTCCTATTCAAACAGAGCCAATCTCAGATTAAGCACCTGAATTCACAACTCCGAGAGGGCGTTTACTGCCGTAGATACAATATTCGAATCCCTTGAGTTGGTATAGTGTCTTAATGGGCAGTGTGTACTGCATGTGTTGTGTTCACGGCAATTGTGGTATAGTTGTTAACTAACAATTATCCCCACCATGATGACTAAATGATGCAATTTTGAATGGGAGTAAGAAGCATACGAAAAAATAAAGGCGTGCTATCAGTAACTAACCACAGGTTTCTGCTCTGAAAATCAAGACTTTCAACTCAAAAAATTCGACTCGCCCGATTTTTTTTAAATAGCTTTCTAAACTTAGCAAAGACCACTACTCTCGCTCGTCTGTTACTCGACCAGTGATGTATCCTTCGTTTTTCATAAAAGTCAAATTTGGCGCACTAGAATCAGGTTAAATTAATTGTTTTCTTTTTGACACTTTACATTAGTCATTTAGTGCTAACGTTGACGCAGAGAAAAAAATCACCAAATGTAATATCATGATATTGAATGATATGATCGAAAGATTCTGTAGTTATCGAAGTTCAAATTTAAAAAAAGATTATGAACCTATGATTTGTTTTCAATATTTGTCATTCATAACAAATCGTGCAAATTTCTAAACAAATTACATTCACGACAACGGAAACAATGCTCTCCATAACTTTTTTTCTTTGGTTGAGGGATTCGATCATGAGAAACCTGCGTAGTACAAAAAGCAACATTAATTTCGCTTCTTATGTATGTTTTAGGTTTTGTACAGGAATAAGCGTGGTTAAATTGCTGATTTGGGAATGAAAAAAAATTATCACCTAATAACTTAAGTTTCTCATATTGGACAATAATGGACGTTTCTAGTTACACAGTTTCAAACTGTATCTCGCATATGTCTACCTTCACATTCCACACACTGCTGCAGACGTTTTCTGAAATTCTCATGGTCTCCTTCAAGCATGTTCTCTGGTATTCTTGCAATTTCAGCCTCAATATTATTCAGTAGGTGTTCCAGGATGCTCGGACAATGGCAAAACTCCTTCGACTTCAAGTAATCCCAAAGAAAAAACTTACATCGGGCTAATCAGGCATCATCATGAACTTTTGAAGAAACGTTTCGTGGAATGTTTATCTCTCGGATGGGGGATCTCAACTGCCTCGAACCCTCGGAAGTAGCCCCATGCGATTTTTTTGAGGGGTAACCTGAAGTTGAAGAAGTATCCTAAATACTCCGTCTGTGGTGTTGTTGCCTGCCACTAGTTACTGCGTCTGCAGGTGTTGTTGTCTGCCACTAGTTACTGTGTCTGCAGGTGTTGTTGTCTGCCACTAGTTACTGCGTCTGCAGGTGTTGTTGTCTGCCACTAGTAACTGCGTCTGCAGGTGTTGTTGTCTGCCACTAGTTACTGCGTCTGTAAGTGATGTTGTCTGCCACTAGTTACTGCGTCTGCAGGTGTTGTTGTCTGGCACTAGTTACTGCGTCTGCAAGTGTTTTTATCTGCCACTAGTTACTGCGTCTGCAGGTGTGTTCACAGCAATGTCCCCACCACCATCAGCTAATGTCTCATTACATACGGCTAAACGATGCAATTTTGTATATTCAGGCAGTAAGCTGCTTAGTAAAAATGCTTACAAAGCTGACCTCAGGTGTGTGCTTGGAAGTCAATTATCTCAGATGACATAACGTAACTCAACCCTTGCAGGTATTGTTATGAAAATGAGCAATACAGAATGTAATAATTACTGCACATCCATACGTGACGTACGGAGTGTGGACACTGTGAAGCACCGCGAACGGCTGTAAAGAGTTAATATTTTGATTTCGAAGTATAATTTTCCAGGCAGATACTGCGCGAATGCTCGATTCGTGTCTAGTTGCCGTATATTCATTTAA
This sequence comes from Morinoia aosen, assembly GCA_030386875.1. Taxonomy (NCBI): domain Eukaryota; kingdom Metazoa; phylum Arthropoda; class Malacostraca; order Amphipoda; family Talitridae; genus Morinoia; species Morinoia aosen. The sequence goes on along the minus strand of CM059576.1, from coordinate 103,254,915 downwards.
TAAATGAAAATATTAACCTGACACTGTTATATAAAATCGTATATTTCAAAATTCTCATCTTTGTGAGGCTGAAAACGCTTGTTTCCGTCGAAAAAATAAGCATATTCTGTTACATTCACACAAAATTAGTCGAAACTTTTACAGAATTGTCAAGGCTAACTAAATTATTTTTATGATCAGTCGTCTGGTACGCATGGAAGGAATTTCCACTTTACTTCCCAATTCCACTGAACAACAACATGCTGACTTCCACTGTTGATGTTATATCGCTTCTTACATTTACATAAATGTATATATCAATACATTACCGTTTTGTTCTTATTGTTACGTTGTGGTATCTGTTGTTATGGTGCTGGTGTAGGTACGGTGCTGGTGTAGGTACGGTGCTGGTGTAGGTACGGTGCGGGTATAGGTACGGTGTTGGTGTAGGTACGGTGCTGGTGTAGGTACGGTGCTGGTGTAGGTACGGTGCTGGTGTAGGTACGGTGCTGGTGTAGGTACGGTGCTGGTGTAGGTACGGTGCTGGTGTAAGTACGGTGCTGGTGTAGGTACGGTGCTGGTGTAGGTAGGGTGCTGGTGTACGTACGATGCTGGTGTAGGTACGGTGCTGGTGTAAGTACGGTGCTGGTGTAGGTACGGTGCTGGTGTATGTACGGTGCTGGTGTAGGTACGGTGCTGGTGTAGGTACGGTGTTGGTGTAGGTACGGTGCTGGTGTAGGTACGGTGCTGGTGTAGGTACGGTGCTGGTGTAGGTACGGTGCTGGTGTAGGTACGGTGCTGGTGTAGGTACGGTGCTGGTGTAAGTACGGTGCTGGTGTAGGTACGGTGCTGGTGTAGTTAGGGTGCTGGTGTACGTACGATGCTGGTGTAGGTACGGTGCTGGTGTAAGTACGGTGCTGGTGTAGGTACGGTGCTGGTGTAGGTACGGTGCTGGTGTAGGTACGGTGTTGGTGTAGGTACGGTGCTGGTGTAGGTACGGTGCTGGTGTAGGTACGGTGCTGGTGTAGGTACGGTGCTGGTGTAGGTACGGTGCTGGTGTAGGTACGGTGTTGGTGTAGGTACGGTGCTGGTGTAGGTACGGTGCTGGTGTAGGCACGGTGCTGGTGTAGGTACGGTGCTGGTGTAGGTACGGTGCTGGTGTAGGTACGGTGTTGGTGTAGGCATGGTGCTGGTGTAGGTACGGTGTTGGTGTAGGTACGGTGCTGGTGTAGGTACGGTGCTGGTGTAGGTACGGTGCTGGTGTAGGTACGGTGCTGGTGTAGGTACGGTGCTGGTGTAGGTACGGTGTTGGTGTAGGTACGGTGCTGGTGTAGGTACGGTGCTGGTGTAGGTACGGTGCTGGTGTAGGTACGGTGCTGGTGTAGGTACGGTGCTGGTGTAGGTACGGTGTTGGTGTAGGCATGGTGCTGGTGTAGGTACGGTGCTGGTGTAGGTACGGTGCTGGTGTAGGTACGGTGCTGGTGTAGGTACGGTGCTGGTGTAGGCACGGTGCTGGTGTAGGTACGGTGCTGGTGTAAGTACGGGGCTGGTGTAGGTACGGTGCTGGTGTAGGTTCGGTGCTGGTGTACGTACGATGCTGGTGTAGGTACGGTGCTGGTGTAAGTACGGTGCTGGTGTAGGCACGGTGCTGGTGTAGGTACGGTGCTGGTGTAGGTACGGTGCTGGTGTAGGTACGGTGCTGGTGTAGGTACGGTGCTGGTGTAACACAACGTCGGACAGCACCCATCATTTTGATGATGTCAATTTCGAATGACCAAATTCAGATGACCCGCTTGTCAGATATCTATAATTATGTGGGATGTAAATAATTTTGGTGAGCAGATATCGGCTACTCTCATGTGCTCTAGCCAGGTAAGAGCGTTTCTTCTTGGTGTTGCGTCCTGGGCCGGTGGGTGTTTGTCACTAGTTACTATGCTGCAGGTGTTGTTGTCTGCCACTAGTTACTGCGTCTGCAGGTGTGTTCACGGCAATTGTATCATAGTTAACTAATATTTTCATAATCAGCTAATATGTCTCATTGCCTACGGCTAAGCGATGCAATTTTGTATATTCATAGAGTAAGCTGTATAGGAAAATTTCGGCGTGCTGGCAGTAACTGACCACAGATTTGTGTTCGGAAAGTCAAGTTTCTTAACCCAAATTACTCTAACTCAAACGAATATCTTTTTAAAAGCTCCTTTAAGCCTAGCAGAGACCACTCCTCTCATAGGGCTAATGCTCAACAGGTAATGCTGACATCGTTCTTGTGAGTCGAACATGACTCTCAAAAATATTCTATGCAAATATTAGAGCTTCAACAACCCCACGTGCGCGTTACTTTGAAGAAGTTGACGATCGTACAAATTTACCAAATGTACTATCATAAGATTGAATAACAGGAGTGAAAGATTGTGTTGTTAATGAAGTTCAACTTCCACAAGTAGGTGATGCATTTATAATTTGTTTTCGATATTTCTTATTCATTGCACATGCAGCAATTTTTTTAACAGATCCCTTACGTGTGTGTGACGAAGGTTCGGTAACTCATTTATTTTGCTGGTAAAGTTATTTGGCATTTCTCTAAGGATCTATTGTAATAACTTTGCCAAAAAATAAATAATGTACTGATTGAATTACTTTGAATCAAGTGAATGTGCTTTGCTAAGAAGTTTGCGCGATTTATAACGAATGCAAAATATTGAAAACAAATTATACGTAAAAAATCTTCTTTTAGAATTCGAACTGCGGTAACCACAGCATCTCTCATCTATATTATTCAATTTCACGATACTACATTTGGTAAATTTTTTATCAGCGTCTGCTGTACCATTCGATTTATATCAGCTCACTCTCTAAATATAAGCATTTTCATTGTTCAGTGGTAGGTAATGAGAGCAATAGCTGTCCATGGTGGGGATAATTGTTAGTTAACAACTATAGTACAATTGCCGTGAACACAACACCTGCAGTGCACACTGCCCACCAAGACACCATTACCCACTCAAGGGATTCAACTGTTGTATCTACGGCAATAAGCGCCCTCTCAGAGTTGTGAATTTCGGTGCTTAATGTTAGATTGGCCTTGTTTGAATTGAAGTTCTTTTATAGTTTTATTACTGACTATCTGTTCAGTTTACTGCTGTCTTTTATTTCAGCACCCGTTACTTTACGGACGGTTATTTGGTTTGAAAAGCATTTTCATCTCGCCATTTCTATGCGCACAGTGTGTGCATTGATTCCCCGTATTTAGATTCCTCACTAAATTCTCCCTCCTCTTTTTTGAAAACCTCATTGTCGTAGCTAAGGAGAATCAAAAAGTGATCCTCTAAAATACTTCTTTTTCAGGCTTGTCCGAATAAATTTCGATCTCTCCCTAGCAATGGCAGAGAGCGTGAACCGACGAGCACGAACGGGCTCGTGAAATTCTAGGAGGTTGATTTTCAGTTCTTCGTGAGCATTTCCTGCAAACTAAACTGATGATTCTCTGATCAATCAGGTCGAGTAATTCATAGAGGCTTTTTCGTTGGATGCGTTCTGAATTATCAGTTCTTGTTTTCATATGTGGCTCGAAGTTAAACTTGAACTTGAACAATTCTCCAATGCCCATCTAATGCCATGTAGTCTTGTGGTCAAGGACTTCTGTCTTAATAAAGCCTCCCAGATGTGGATGACAACAACTGTATACGTCCTCATGGTATCTGCGACTAGAATATTCTCTTAGATGTGCCCTGGTGGAACACGAACCGACTTAGTGCATCTAATTTGATAATTACGTAAAAAGATATATACATATATATATATATATACATATTTTGTTTGGTAATCTAAGGAGACACTTGGCGTTTCATTTTATACTCATTGACGAGAAGTGAACAACAATTAAGACCTCAGTGAAAGTTGGTCACTTAGATAATATATCAATCAATCAAAGGAAACTATAATCCCATCCGTCTCATACATGTAACATGAATGCCTACAGTGAACGTAGCTGTTGTATGAAAATGTATGAGCTCCGTACCTACACCAGCACCGCACCTACAATAGCACCGTACCTACACCAGCACCGTACCTACACCAGCACCGCACCTACAATAGCACCGTACCTACACCAGCACCGTACCTACACCAGCACCGTACCTACACCAGCACCGTACCTACACCAGCACCGTACCTACACCAGCACCGTACCTACACCAGCACCGTACCTACACCAGCACCATAACAACAAATACCACAACGTAACAATAAGAACAAAACGGTAATGTATTGATATTTACATTTATGTAAATGTAAGAAGTGATATAGCATCAACAGTGGAAGTCAGCATGTTGTTGTTCAGTGGAATTGAGAAGTTAAGTGAAAATTCCTTTCATTTAATTCCTAAAACTGATCATAAAAATAAATTAGTTAGCCTTCAAACTTACTTCAATTGTTTTAACTATTTTTGTGTGAATGTAACAGAATATGCTAATTTTTTCGAAGGAAACAAATTCATTTAGCCTTCCAAAGTTTAGAATTTAAGAATAATCGATATTACAAAACAGTTTCAGAGTATTATTTTCACTTCTCAAATGATTACTCAGCAACAAGACTGGGTTCAAGCACAAGCGTTTATGTGCATAAAGTAAAATAAAGTTGTAAAACTCTAAATAACTTTTTAGAGCCGCCCGCGGCGCCTGATACTGTCAACATTCTGTACGTCACGTGCGGCTGTGTAGTAATTATTATATTCTGAATTGCTGAGTATTGATGAAAATGTCTGCACGGTTAGTTACGTTATGTCATCTGAGGTAATTGACTTTCAAGCTCACACCTGAGGTCAGTTTTTGTAGCCACGCTACCATTTTTACTAAGCAGCTCACTGCCTGAATACAGAAAATTGTATCGTCTAGCTGATGGTGGTGGGGACATTGCTGTGAATGCATCTGCAGATGCAGTAACTAGTGGCAGACAACACCTACAGACGCAGTAACTAGTGGCAGACAACACCTACAGACGCAGTAACTAGTGGCAGACAAAACCTGCAGATGCAGTCACTAGTGGCAGACAACAAAACAATGGCAGATCCAATGGAATCAAAAGCTAAAGTTGAACTTGAACTTGAGGGCCGACAGCGGCGGGGCTTTTGTAACGGCCTACAATTCCCTCCACAATTTTCCCACAAAGAGTTCAGCGCCTGGTACCAGATTTGTTCCCTAAACTACTCAGGATCTACAATCCTTGTAATAAGCTGCCATTGGACGGCATCACTGGGATAACCAGTGTGTCAAAACACCATCCCCAGGCATATTGGGTCATTACTGCCCACTCTACCTGACTGGCTCATTCCAGTCACTGTCTCTTACTCCAGGCACGCACCAGAAACATTTTCATAGCTTCAATGATGCTCAAATTACACTCCTGATCCAATCCAGCAAGACAGCTCATACCGCAATCATCTTCAGCACATCTGGCATACCACTCATTATCTCCATACTGCTCAAACACCCCATTCATAAAACTCTCTCTCTCTCTTGTTCATACTTACTACATTCCAGCACAAAATGCACAATTGTTTCCTCCACTCCACTATTACACTGCCGACATAATCTGTTATTATTCTCATTCCACCTCCATATACGTCTGTTCACACTCAATGACTTACATCTCACAGCAAACAAGAGTTGACTTCCAGAACTACCATCATAGAACATCTCAAACTTAGGGGCTTCCTTTTTCATATACCAGTCAAGTGTAGGCTTCCGCATCATGCTAAGCTTCCACTTATTCAATCCATACTCTTTTGTTTGCCTCTCAATTTCTTTCTTCCACCTCTTGCTGTCCCATTCAGGCCCTACACCTCCAGGATTTATTAAACTCCAGTCATCTACAGGTCTCCCAAATCTAAGGTGAATAATCTTTTGCATACTAAGTTTCCTTGCATGCCCCCAACACACTTTCTCCCAATTGCTTACACTCAGATTCCACTCAAAAATTTGCTTTACCCATCTGCTCTTCTGCATTCTTTCAATTCTCACCTTATAATTCAGCACGGCTTTCATCATTCTTTCTGAAAATAGGCTCCACCCAAGGTCACCTCTAATGGCTTCTGTAGCTGTCCATTTCGGAGCACCCAATGCTAACCGTCCTACCTTATTTTGTATTACATCCAGCTTTTCAAGATCACTTCCATTCCAGGCAAGAGCACTCATACCATACATGACACTAGGTACAGCAACATACTTCCATATTCCTCTCACACATTCATACTTGTTTGCGCTGTATCTGGCCACACGACTTAACCGTCCACTCCACTGCATTGCTTTTGCCACTTTCTCACCCTTAGTTCTAGTGCATCCATCTTCACTTACCATACAACCAAGATATTTGTATTCTTTTGTTCTACCTATTCTGATTTCTCCAATATTCCACAGTCTGCCTCTATCAGTCTCATCTCTTTTTATAACCATAACCTTACTTTTGTTGGCACCAAAGTTCATCTTGAAATCTGTACTATATCCGTTCACAACGTCAAGCATCCTTTGCAGTTCATGTCCACATTCACTAACCACAACCACATCATCAGCATACAACAAACAACTCAGTCTCTCATTACCAACTTTCAGTCCTAAGCCACTCATTCTCAGTCGAACTGCTAATTTTTCGGTGCACAATCCAAGGAGCGGCAGCCCTTCACCTAACCCCTACATCGCCTACATTACCGCCCCTCATTTTCAGCAGTAGAGTAGCTGCACGTAACATCAGGCACGCATGCTGAGCGTTATTTGAGTGTATCGGATTACTAACTTGCAGCCCCCAATGGCTATAAAAGTTATTAAATTTAGTCATTTATCTGAACTCAGTCTCCATGGTGATCAGAGTTTGAATTCGTATTAATATTACGACTGAAACTCCTCGGATTTAATGAATTTCATAATATCAGAGTAATTTACAGTTATAACTTAATTATCACTCATAATCGGAAATAATTTTCTTTTAATTGAAATCTGTACTTGTAACGTTTTTAATATAGTTTCAAGCGAATGTTAGCTCTTTTCAAGTTTCAGCGGTAACTAAAATATATTGATAAACGCTTGTCGGCCGTTACTTCTCCCACGTGTTATTGAATTGAAGAAAACATGTTATTGAATTGAAGAAAACATGTTTTTGAATTGAAGAAAACATGTTATTGAATTGAAGAAAACATGTTTTTGAATTGAAGAAAACATGTTATTGAATTGAAGAAAACATGTATTGAATTGAAGAAAACATGTTATTGAATTGAAGAAAACATGTATTGAATTGAAGAAAAATGTCATTGAATTGAAGAAAACATGTCATTGAATTGAAGAAAACATATTATTGAATTGAAGAAAACATGTTATTGAATTGAAGAAAACATGTTATTGAAATGATGAAAACATGTTATTGAATTGAAGAAAACATGTTATTGAATTGAAGGAAACATGTTATTGATTTGAAGAAAACATGTTATTGATTTGAAGAAAACATGTTATTCAATTGAAGAAAACATGTTATTGAATTGAAGAAAACATGTTATTGATTTCAAGAAAACATGTTATTGAATTGAAGAAAACATGTTAGTGAATTGAAGATAACATGTTATTGAATTGAAGAAAACATGTTATTGAATTGAAGAAAACATGTTATTGAATTGAAGAAAACATGTTATTGAATTGAAGAAAACATGTTATTGAATTGAAGAAAACACGTTATTGGATTGAAGAAAACATGTTATTGAATTGAAGAAAACATGTTATTGAATTGAAGAAAACATGTTATTGAATTGAAGAAAACATGTTATTGAATTGAAGAAAACATGTTATTGAATTGAAGAAAACATGTTATTGAATTGAAGAAAACATGTTATTGAATTGAAGAAAACATGTTATTGAATTGAAGAAAACTGTCATAGTTCTACTATGGAAGACTCTCGTCGTGTTCAAATAACGTTAAGAAAGGGTTGTTTTGGCCAAGCAACCATCTTCTAAAAGACCCGACGTTGGATAATATGTTCTCGACAATAAGCACAGCATTTCTGAACTCTACAAACTACGCTTCGAGATTAGCTTCACCAACCGCCAAGCATCATTCGAATACCAGCCAGCGAACCTCACACCCTCTACGAAACCCACCATTGGACTTCGGACCCACTGCCACGTAGCCGACGCCTGTACCGGAGATTATTTCAAGATACTTCCATATTTCTTCGTATATTTAAACTTCTTCCTGCGAGACCTAGAATGTTGTTCATTCTACATAAATTACCTGCTATTTAATTATAAAGCCTAATCCATTTGAATCATCTCCCAACGCTTGCTATTTTCTGTGATATTTTAACGTAAAGCTCCATGAAAGTGAACGTGTTTGTTCTCACTCGAAACGGCGTCGCACAGCCTCCTTCTGGGCAGTGTGCACAAGCATCATTAGGACTGGTGTAGCCAATTGAGCAAGACGTGTGATCCCCCGCTCTCGCCCTTGCGGGCAGAGTGGAGGAGGTGCTTTAGTCAAAGTTGTTTGAATTGTCAACAGCCAGTCAGAAGAATCACAGCTAAGTATCACGCCTTATACTCATCTATATTCTCGTCAATTCTCTGTTGTAACTTCATGTGTAGGGATAGATTAACCTCGTTCGATGTAACTCCAGACGATCTTCGCTTCTCAATTAATTACTCAGCTCCGAGGCTCCACCTCATATAAGATGTTCTTGTCAGACTTCTCAATGTATTAATAATCTATGTTTCGTCCGTTGTTCACGTTAAAAGGCTTCACCGATTTATCTCAATGTCATAATGTGAATTCTTATAATTGTGTCATCTTATGGATAGGAATTAACTCAATCACCGAGATCTGATAGCATTGTAATCATTTAGAACCTCTAATATGCTTTGTATATCGTGAGTCGCTTCTTATTTCCGAATGTGTCATCCTTTTTGCTAATTGAGTTTGAAGACGTCGTCCTTATAACATAAATTTGCGTTGCAGCCATCTCGTCATTTACTTTTATGATGTCCTACTTAACTCGTTACGATTATATGATTATTTACAACTAATGACATTGAAAGGTCAGAATCTTAATTAGATCTTTATTGAAATAACAAAATACAATAAGTGAGGCTTTCCGTTTTGACCATCAACTGAAAGAAAATGAAATCAAAGAGAAAATGACGATAAATAATGCAGAGAAAGAATTGCCTCCTGAAAATTGGCCAACGAATAATGCGGCATCGATGAGAGGAAATAGGAATATAAAAAATGGAGGCAGCGGTGATGGATCCCGTTTCCGCAAGGGACCGCTCGAAATACTTATCACGTTACCAAAAATACCAAAAACCATTTCAAATTACATCAAATCCGCCTAAAATACTTCATAAAAATTGCATTTGATCGGCCAGACGCAAATTCTACTAGTAATGGATGACTATTCATAACACTCAATATTGTATCAGGGTGTTTAGTAATCTATGTCGTTGTATCCCGCTTACATTTAAATTGTTTCTATTTTATGTGCCCATTTACCCATTTACCAATGTCCTGTCATTTTATTTCAATTGTTTAAACCTATTTACATTTCATTTTATTATGTTTGTTTACTATAAAATTATTCCTGTGTCTAATCATGCTTTCTGTTTGATTTATTTCAATTGTGAACCTATCTACATTTCATTTATTGTGTTTGTTTACCATAAAATTATTCATATGTCTAATCATGCTTTCTGTTTGATTTATTAATTTCTATCAATAATCATGCTTCAAGGTTAACCATTTCTAATCAAAAATTTTAATCCCAATTAAGAATCTATGCTGAATTTCTTATTTCATTATATCATTTTGTGTTGATTGTTCGTGTATTGAAACACCCAATATATGAAACAATTATTTACCAATGATTTTATAAATTAAAATCAAATCAAGCATCATTCGATTGATCATTGCACAGTTTCTGTGTGAGAATAATTAATTTGAGTTGGATGCTGTGGAAATTCATCTATACACCATGAAACTCTCGGCGCCATTTTCTTTTCGACAAAGGAAGACGTCGGCGACCGCACAGCTCCGCACTCTTGATAGCGGCAGCCAGAGTCATATTCTGAAACTTACGTGGAGCATTCAGACTCTATCATCTTAGCTTCTCATTTGGAATCTTAAAACTCAAGAACTAAACTTCTAAAATTAACATCAACGAAATTTAATTTAAGAATCTCCTAGACATTTAAAAATTTTATTAAAAACTTTCAATTAAAGTGCTCATGAAAAATTTCTTTGTACTCTCATACGTCAACGGAGGCTCATTTAATAGGAAAATTCCATTCAATTAAAATATTTTCTACGGAATAACAATATCACATGCATTATGTACGCTCAAAAATTGATATTACATATAAAATTTACGGATGGAGAAATCCTAATCTACGGAATTGAAGAAAACATGTTATTGAATTGAAGAAAACATGTTATTGAATTGAAGAAAACATGTTATTGATTTCAAGAAAACATGTTATTGAATTGAAGAAAACATGTTATTGAATTGAAGAAAACACGTTATTGAATTGAAGAAAACATGTGATTGAATTGAAGAAAACATGTTATTGAATTGAAGAAAACATGTTATTGAATTGAAGAAAACATGTTATTGAATTGAAGAAAACATGTAATTGAATTGAAGAAAACATGTTATTGAATTGAAGAAAACATGTGATTGAATTGAAGAAAACATGTTATTGAATTGAAGAAAACATGTTATTGAATTGAAGAAAACATGTTATTGAATTGAAAAAAACATGTTATTGAATTGAAGAAAACATGTTATTGAATTGAAGAAAACATGTTATTGAATTGAAGAAAACATGTTATTGAATTGAAGAAAACATGTTATTGAATTGAAGAAAACATGTTTTTGAATTGAAGAAAACATGTTATTGAATTGAAGAAAACATGTTATTGAATTGAAGAAAACATGTTTTTGAATTGAAGATTCAATAACAAAACATCGTTACAATATTTCATTAGAAATTGTAAGCAGCAACACATACGGTAAAAGTTGCCAAGAACTTCCTTTGCTGATTATCTTATGTTTCAGTACATCGCACAGCATTTTTGTAGAACGCGTATGTATTGTGATTGTCTTGGTGCATAGATATGTATTTGTGTATGTGTGAGTGTTAGATGTATGTGCGTAGGTATGTATGTATGTGCATTGTGCATGTATATGTGTATATATTTACATGTACATATGCACATAAGTGTGTACTAAACTGACACATAGCATTTTAACTAAAGATACCGTTCTTTTTCTGTCCGCTCTCAACTTGTAACATTACCTAACTCGTCATCTCTTTATCATTGTAAAGCATTCACTTAAAAAACGAAAAACATGTTATTGAATTGAAGATTCAATAACATGTGTGTAATGTCATAGAATTGCCTCATGTACCCCGCTGAAAGAGCAACATCGATGTATTGACGTTGCTTGTAGGTTGTCTCTCGCCACTTTTAGTTTATGGTTTTCTTTTATGTTGAATTTAGGCTAAGTGAGGTGAGCCTAATTAATTTATTATTGACCAGATGGTGATTACGATGGTGATAATAAAAATTATTAATAATTCAATTGAGCTAACCTAACTTAACCTAGTCTAAATATCAAACGGAAACCATAAATAAAAAGTGGTGACAAACAATCCACATGTACCGTTTTGACTGTTATTGTCGTTACTAGCGTTCCTTTTTTGCATGATCTAATCTGTTAGTATTCTCCCTATTTTCATTACTTATTATCATCGTTTTAGGTAACGATATACAATCACTACCATCATTGTTAAAATACCAGTATAAACGATTCGTCAAAAAGACGAAATTGAATATTTTCCTTAAATAAACCTTCCATAAGTGAATGACAGACAAATAAATCCATTCGAATAGCACCCGCAATTTAAATATTATTCGTATCCCAGTTACAGACTTTACGCATCCCTGACACTCTGTCTACAATTGGTATAACTGAAGTTTGATATTCAACTCTAATTTGGAGACAATTGTATTAAGGAGTTTTGTAAACAGTTATCATCAAGTGCTTCATGCTCTCATTTAGCATTAGTTATGTATTTATGAAAATTGAGTTTGTGACTACTGGTCAGGTCAGCAGCATTGCGGAAAATCGGCTAAATAAGATGAAACGGAAATCAATTGTAACATTTCTTTTCACTCATAACCCAGGACATGGAGGTTGGTGATCCTAAACCTGGAGTAGCGGATGTCCTAAACCTGGAGTAGCGGATGTCCTAAACCTGGAGTAGCGGATGTCCTAAACCTGGAGTAGCGGATGTCCTAAACCTGGAGTAGCGGATGTCCCAAACCTGGAGTAACGGATGTCCCAAACCTGGGTTAAGTATTACAATGGCACCAATAAATACACCGCTAAACAACACTGATCATGATTGAGTGAAATGTTAGGTTCGGGTGATGAGAAGGCAAACAAAGTTCTTTAAAATTTCATATTTTAAACACAAATCAAATTCCCATAGTTAGTCTTCGAAAACGTAAAACAGTTATTTCAATGCCGTATGGGCAATTTTGATGTCACATGACTCAAATTATCACTAAACGATATAATAAACATTAGGACAGCTATAATGAATCAATTTGATGACATTAATGCTTATGAGTTGTTAAATCAAGTGGTGCAAGATTTTGTATTTTGATGATGTCAATTTCGAATGACCAAATTCAGATGACCCGCTTGTCAGATATCTATAATTATGTGTGATGTCAATAATTTTGGTGAGCAGATATCGGCTACTCTCATGTGCTCTAGCCAGGTAAGAGCGTTTCTTCTTGGTGGTGCGTCCTGGACCGGTGGGTGTTTGTCACTAGTTACTATGCTGCAGGTGTTGTTGTCTGCCACTAGTTACTGCGTCTGCAGGTGTGTTCACGGCAATTGTATCATAGTTAACTAATATTTTCATAATCAGCTAATATGTCTCATTGCCTACGGCTAAACGATGCAATTTTGTATATTCACAGAGTAAGCTGTATAGGAAAATTTCGGCGTGCTGGCAGTAACTGACCACAGATTTGTGTTCAGAAAGTCAAGTTTCTTAACCCAAATTTCTCAAACTCAAACGAATATCTTTTTAGAAGCTCCTTTAAGCCTAGCAGAGACCATTCTTCTCATAGACTCATAGGGCTAATGCTCATCAACTAACATCCCCTTCGATAGAGTGAGTCGAACTCCTCTATCACACATTAACATTTTTCCTCAATGTCATTTCATTTCTTTTCCGAAACAAAACAGTTGACGCTCATACTAATTAACCGAGGATATTATTGTAAAGTTGAATAATGAACGTAAAACATTATTTTTTCAATTAAATTCAAATTTCACAATAAATGAATTTATTCATTATTTGTTTTCAATGCTATTTATTCAGTTCATATTGAGCAAATTTCTTTTCAATGTGCATATGTTGTTTTGGCAACCAACGGTAACTATTTCATTTTCTGGTAGAGTCATTCGACCACGCGAGAAATGCTCCGTAGGACAACATGCCGCCTCTCATTGTTGATGCTATTTGCTTTATTCTCACTTTTTCTGTTTTTTTTCTGTTTAAATCAGTTTTGTTACGTTTTTTTACATGTTCATTGAAATTTTGGTGCCTGTGAATGTACAGAGATACATCCCTGTTCCTTCACCAGCACGATTACAACACCAGCACCATAATACCAGCACCATAACACCAGCACCATAACACCAGCACCGTAACACCAGCGCCATAACACCAGCACCATAACACCAGCACCGTTACACCAGCACCATAACACCAGCACCATAACACCAGCACCGTTACACCAGCACCATAACACCAGCACCATAACACCATCACCATAACACCAGCGCCATAACACCAGCACCATAACACCTGCCCTATAACACCAGCACCATAACACCAGCCCTATAACACCAGCACCATGACACCAGCCCAATAACACCAGCACCATAACACCAGCACCATAACACCAGCGCCATAACACCAGCACCATAACACCAGCACCATAACACCAGCGCCATAACACCAGCACCATAACACCAGCGCCATAACACCAGCACCATAACACCAGCACCATAACACCAGCACCATAACACCAGCACCATAACACCAGCACCATAACACCAGCGCCATAACACCAGCACCATAACACCAGCACCATAACAACAAATACCACAACGTAACAATAAGAACAAAACGGTAATGTATTGATATTTACATTTATGTAAATGTAAGAAGCGATATAGCATCAACAGTGGAAGTCAGCATGTTGTTGTTCAGTGGAATTGAGAAGTAAAGTGAAAATTCCTTCCATTTGATTACGACGACTGATCATGAAAATAAATTAGTTAGCCTAAAGTTTCAAAACTTCAAGTTCTGACTAATTTTGCGGGAACGTAAAAGAATATGCTTATAAATTTGCTGGAAACAAATTCGTTAAGCCTTCCAAAGATCAGAATTTCAGAAACATTGACAGTACAAAACATTGTCGGGTTAATATTTTCACTTCCCAAATAAATAAACAGCATTCAGACAAGGTTCAAACACTCGAGCGTTGCATCATCTCTGAGGAAGTTTTTTAACATATGTAAAAATTTTTTCAGCCCCTCGCGGCGCCTCATTCTGTGGACTGTCTATATGGTACGTAAGTTTGTGCAGTTGATATTACTGTTCTGAATTGCTCAATATTGATAAGAATATCTGTAAAGGTTGAGTTACGTAGTCATCTGAGATAATTGACCTCCAAGCACACACCTGAGGTCAGTTTTTGTAAGCACGCCACCATTTTTACTAAGCAGCTACTGCCTGAATATACAAAATTGCATCTTTTAGCCGTAGGTAATGAGACATTAGCTGATGGTGGTGGGGACATTGCTGTGAACACATCTGCAGACGCAGTAACTAGTGGCAGACAACATCTGCAGACGCAGTAACTAGTGGCAGACAACACTTGCAGACGCAGAAACTAGTGGCAGACAACACCTGCAGACGCAGAAACTAGTGGCAGACAACACCTGCAGACGCAGTAACTAGTGGCAGACAACACCTGCAGACGCAGTAACTAGTGGCAGACAACACCTGCAGACGCAGTAACTACTGGCAGACAAGAAAACCTGCAGATGCAGTAACTAGTGGCAGACAACAACACATGCAGACGCAGTAACTAGTGGCAGACAACACCTGCAGACGCAGTAACTAGAAGCAGACAACACCTGCAGACGCAGTAACTAGTGGTAGACAACACCTGCAGACGCAGTAACTAGTGGCAGACAACACCTGCAGATGCAGTCACCAGTGGCAGACAACACCTGCAGACGCAGAAACTAGAAGTAGACAACATCTGCAGACGCAGTAACTAGAAGCAGACAACACCTGTAAACGCAGTAACTAGTGGCAGACAACACCTGCAGACGCAGTAACTAGTGGCAAACAACACCTGCAGACGCAGTAACTAGAAGCAGACAACACCTGCAGACGCAGTAACTAGTGGCAAATAACACCTGCAGACGCAGTAACTAGAAACAGACAACACCTGCAGACGCAGTAACTAGTGGCAGACAACACTTGCAGACGCAGTAACAAGTGGCAAACAACACCTGCAGACGCAGTAACTAGTGGCAAACAACACCTGCAGACGCAGTAACTAGAAGCAGACAACACCTGCAGACGCAGTAACTAGTGGCAGACAACACTTGCAGACGCAGAAACTAGTGGCAGACAACACCTGCAGACGCAGAAACTAGTGGCAGACAACACCTGCAGACGCAGTAATTAGTGGCAGACAACACCTGCAGACGCAGTAACTAGTGGCAGACAACACCTGCAGACGCAGTAACTACTGGCAGACAAGAAAACCTGCAGATGCAGTTACTAGTGGCAGACAACAACACATGCAGACGCAGTAACTAGTGGCAGACAACACCTGCAGACGCAGTAACTAGAAGCAGACAACACCTGCAGACGCAGTAACTAGTGGTAGACAACACCTGCAGACGCAGTAACTAGTGGCAGACAACACCTGCAGATGCAGTCACTAGTGGCAGGCAACACCTGCAGACGCAGAAACTAGAAGTAGACAACATCTGCAGACGCAGTAACTAGAAGCAGACAACACCTGTAAACGCAGTAACTAGTGGCAGACAACACCTGCAGACGCAGTAACTAGTGGCAAACAACACCTGCAGACGCAGTAACTAGTGGCAGACAACACCTGCAGACGCAGTAACTAGTGGCAAACAACACATGCAGACGCAGTAACTAGAAGCAGACAACACCTGCAGACGCAGTAACTAGTGGCAAACAACACCTGCAGACGCAGTAACTAGAAGCATACAACACCTGCACACGCAGTAACTAGTGGCAGACAACACCTGCAGACGCAGTAACTAGTGGCAAACAACACCTGCCGACGCAGTAACTAGTGGCAGACAACACCTGCAGACGCAGTAACTAGTGGCAAACAACACCTGCAGACGCAGTAACTAGTGGCAAACAACACCTGCAGACACAGTAACTAGTGGCAGACAACACCTGCAGACGCAGTAACTAGTGGCAAACAACACCTGCAGACGCAGTAACTAGAAGCAGACAACACCTGCAGACGCAGTAACTAGTGGCAAACAACACCTGCAGACGCAGTAACTAGAAGCATACAACACCTGCAGACGCAGTAACTAGTGGCAGACAACACCTGCAGACGCAGTAACTAGTGGCAAACAACACCTGCCGACGCAGTAACTAGTGGCAGACAACACCTGCAGACGCAGTAACTAGTGACAAACAACACCGGCAGACGCAGTAACTAGTGGCAAACAACACCTGCAGACACAGTAACTAGTGGCAAACAACACCTGCAGACGCAGTAACTAGAAGCAGACAACACCTGCAGACGCAGTAAGCTGTTTAGGAAAATTGCTGGCTGTAACTGACCACAGATTTGTGTTCGGAAAGTCAAGTTTCTTAACCCAAATTACTCTAACTCAAACGAATATCTTTTTAAAAGCTCCTTCAAGCCTAGCAGAGACCACTCTTCTCGTAGAGCTAATGCTCAGCAAGAAATCCACCCATCCTTCATGCGAGTCTAACCTGACTCCCAAAGATAGTTTATATCACTCTTAAACTAGTCAACGAAGTAATCGAATCTCAGTAGCATATGACGCTCAGACTAATTTACTAAATGAAATATCGTGAGATTAAATAATGAAAATGAAAGATTCTTTATTTATTAAAGTTCAAATTTTACAAGTAGAAAATGCATGCCTAATTTGTTTTCGATGTTATTCATTCATTTCTAATTGGACAACTTTATTTACCAAAGTGTTTTCACTATGAAATGAATAGGTAACTAATTCATTTTCTTGTGGAGTTATTCGACCATAAGAGAAGTGTTCCGTAGCAAAACACGCGACCTCTTATTGAAAAGAAAAAAAAAACAGTTTATTTCCAATAAAGATGGGGCAAAAAAGATAGTACGATCATTGGTTGTGAAAATATCTTAAAGATAATACACTTAGATGATACACACACAGGAGTATTGTAATACCCTTGTCACTAGTCGAAAAGAAATGATTGAGGGCAATGCACTCCTAATGTTGCTTAATCTACATTTGATGATACATGTGATGATAATTATAAGAGACAACACAATTTCATAGACGATGCATTTGCATTGTGGGGTGAGAACACTTTCGACAGTTTACATGTACATGACATAAAACTTTGAAAATAACATTAGAATTGGTTGTTTCGGCAGATGTTTAAAAATGTAATTTCAAGGTAGCATGAAAAAATTAATATGTATAAGCATGAGGACCACGAAAATTACAAATTTTGTATTACTTAATTAAATTTTTTAACAAAACGGTCATTAGTTGACAAGAATTTTATTTAAGTATAAATGGATGATCATACGACATATTTATAGTTGTTTACGTCAATGCTTTACAATAATAAAGAGACAGCGAGTTAGGTAATGTTACAAGTTGAGAGTGAACAGAAAAAAACGGTATCTCTAGTTAAACTGCTAGTTGTCAGTTTAGTATACACAATTGTGCATATGTGCATGTAAATATATACATATATACATGCACATACATACCTACGCATATACATACACCTAACACGCACACATACACAAATACATAACTATGCACCGAGACAATCACAATACATATGCATTCCACAAAAATGCTGTGGGATGAACTGAAATATAGGATAATGAGCGAAGGAAGTTCGTGACAACTTTTTCAGTGTGTTGCTGCTTACAATTTCTAATGAAATATTGTAGTAATGCTTAATGAAATATTGTAACGAGACAATCATTGGTTGATAAGCGTCTTATTTATCATATGTGGGTGACCGCACAACAAATATATATGTATATATACATGTGTTTATAAATGCTTTACAATAATGAAGTGAAATGAAGTATTACGTAGTGACACATTCACCTATCTACGCACACATAGCGTGCACACGTATACATATACACAAGTAAACATGTGCGCAAAT
Organism: Morinoia aosen; assembly: GCA_030386875.1. Lineage (NCBI taxonomy): Eukaryota > Metazoa > Arthropoda > Malacostraca > Amphipoda > Talitridae > Morinoia > Morinoia aosen. Next base: position 103,236,382 of record CM059576.1, on the reverse strand, counting down.
ATCAGCGTAAACTATTTAGTATAAACTAGCATTCCAATCGAGGGACTCGGAGAAAATATCTTTTATCACGGTATGAATTTCATGATATTTCTGTACTAAAAATCGTGGCACAAAACAGTCTACCTGAGTCAGAAACATGGAAACGATTGTTCTACAACTGTTCCCAAGTACAGAATATTTCCAGAAATACTTGAGGCTTAGGTGCGGTTGTTATATTATACTCTAGAGCGTAAGAGATGATATGATAATTTGCACTACACTAGCCCAACAAGAGCATTTTTGGACGTGATTATGGAGTAAAATATGAATGTCCCATAAGGGTTTCATATTAGAAAAAAATCGCATTCTTTTTGAAATATGGTGCAGAATATCTGCAATTGATAAACATACATAGTACCATGACGGTCTAGTTTGATGCTTGCACAAAAACGGAGAGCAAAGACATAGAATGCATCCTGTGGCTGGTTTATTTAGTTTAAATAGAGCTCGTTAATTCATGAAAGCAATAAAGATACTGAACCTTGTGGTTTGAAAACATAACATTTTACATGTATAAGACATCGAATCATTGTTGATGCTATTTGCATTATAATCACTTCATGTGTTTTTTACTGTGTAAATCAGTTCTCTAACGTTTTTTGTCAATATATACATTAAAATTTTGGTGCTGGTGTAGGTACGGAGCTACAACCCTGTACCTACACGAGCACCATAACAACAAATACCACAACGTAACAATAAGAACAAAACGGTAACATGTTGATATTCACATTTATGTAAATGTGAGAAGCGGTGTAGTATCAATTGTAGAAGTAGCATGTTGTTTTTCAGTGGAATTGAAAAATCAAGTAAAAAAATCCTTCCATTCAATTCTGATGACTGATCATAAAAATAAATTAGTTTACCTTGAAAAATGTTTTGAATGATTTAACGAATTGTGTTTGAACGTAACAGAATATGCTTAGTTACTTGTTGGAAACAAATTTTCTTAGCTTCCCATAGTTTAAAATTTCAGAATAAACGATATTACAATACAATGTCAGGTTAATATTTTCACTTCTCAAATGAATATACGGCAACACAACTGGCTTCGAGCATTCGCGTTGCTCTAATATCGGGTAACCGAATATAGCGAAACAGTATAAGAACTTTTGACAGCCGCTCGCGGCGCGTCATACTATCGACATTCTGTACGTCATATATGGTTGTGTAGTTATTATTACACTCTGAATTGCTCAGTATTGATCAAAAATTTGCAAGGGTTGAGTTACGTTGTGTCATTGAGATAATTGACTTCCAAGCACACACCTGAGGTCAGTTTTTGTAAGCAGGCCGCCATTTTTACTAAGCAGCTTACTGCCTGAATATACAAAATTACATCGTTTAGCCGTAGGTAATTAGACATTAGCTGATGGTGGTGGGGACATTGCTGTGAACACATCTGCAGACGCAGTAACTAGTGGCAGACAACACCTGCAGACGCAGTAACTAGTGGCAGACAACAACACCTGCAGACGCAGTAACTAGTGGCAGACAACACCTACAGACGCAGTAACTAGTGGCAGACAACACCTGCAGACGCAGTAACTAGTGGCAGACAAAACCTGCAGACACAGTAACTTCCGGCAGACAACAACACCTGCAGATACAGTAAATAGTGGCAGACAGCACACCTGCAGACGCAGTATACTAGTGGCATACGAGCTTCCTCATTGGGCCATGCCTCAATGTTACGAGCCTCCTCATTGGTTCATCACTCAATGTTACAAGCAACCTCATTGGGCCATTCCTTGATGTTACGAGCCTCCTCATTGGGCCATGCCTCAAAGTTACGAGCCTCCTCATTAGGCCATGCCTCAATGTTACGAGCTTCCTCATTGGGCCATGCCTCAATCTTACGAGCCTCCTCATTGGTTCATCACTCAGTGCTACAAGCCCCCTCATTGGGCCATTCCTCGATGTAACGAGCCATTTCATTGGGCCATGCCTAAATGTTATGAGCTTCCTCATTGGGCCATTCCTCGATGTAACGAGTCTATTCATTGGGCAATTCCTTGATGTTACGAGCCTCCTCATTGGGCCATGCCTTAGTGTTACGAGCCTCCTCATTGGGCCATGACTCAAAGTTACGAGCCTCCTCATTGGGCCATGCCTCAAAGTTACGAGCCTCCTCATTGGGCCATGCCTCAAAGTTAGGAGCCTTTTCATTGGGCCATGCCTCAATGTTACGAGTTTCCTCATTAAGTCATCACTCAATGGTACAAGCCACCTCATTGGGCCATTCCTTGATGTTACGAGCCTCCTCATTGGACCATGCCTCAAAGTTACGAGCTTCCTCATTGTGCTGGTGTAGGTACGGTGCTGGTGTAGGTACGGTGCTGATGAAGGTACGGTGCTGGTGTAGGTACGGTGCTGGTGTAGGTACGGTGCGTGTGTAGGTACGGTGCTGGTGTAACACATCATCGGACAGGACCCATCATTTTGATGATGTCAATTTCGAATGACCAAATTCAGATCAGCCGCTTGTCAGATATCTATAATTATGTGTGATGTCAATAATTATAGAAGAGCGTTTCTTCTTGGTGGTGCGTCCTGGACCGGTGGGTGTTTGTCACTAGTTACTATGCTGCAGGTGTTGTTGTCTGCCACTAGTTACTGCGTCTGCAGGTGTGTTCACGGCAATTGTATCATAGTTAACTAATATTTTCATAATCAGCTAATATGTCTCATTGCCTACGGCTAAACGATGCAATTTTGTATATTCATAGAGTAAGCTGTATAGGAAAATTTCGGCGTGCTGGCAGTTACTGACCACAGATTTGTGTTCAGAAAGTCAAGTTTCTTAACCTAAATTACTCTAACTCAAACGGAAATCTTTTTTAAAAGCTTCTTCAAGCCTAGAAGAGACCACTATTTTCATTGGGCAATGCTCAACAAGTGAAATATCCATCGTTCATGCTAGTCTAACCTGACTCTCAAAAATATTTTATGCTGCATCTAAGCATAACAACAATGACTTCGAAACTTAGAAATGAATGACGCTCATACTAATTTACTGAATATAATATCGTAGGATTGAATAATAAAAGTGAAAATTATTTATTTGATAAAGTTCAAATCTACAAGAAGAGAATGCATTCATAATTCGTTTTCGATGTTATTCATTCATTTAAAATTAGGCGAATTTCTTTTCAATGTGTAGTGATTGATTTCGAGTAAAACGGTTACCCATTCATTTTCTGGTAGAGTCATTCGACCACGAGAGAAATGCTCCGTAGGACAACATGCCACCTCTCGTTGTTGATGCTATTTGCATTATTTTCACTTCCTATGTCTTTGTTGCTGTATAATTCAGTTCTCTAGGGTTTTTGTCGATATATACATCGAAATTTTGGTGCTGGTGTATGTCTGGTGCTACATCCCTATCTTTACACCAGCACAATTACACCAGCACCGTACCTACACCAGCACAGTACCTACACCAGCACCGTACCTACACCAGCACCGTACCTACACCAGCACTGTTCCTACACCAGTACCGTACCTACACCAGCACCGTACCTACACCAGCACTGTACCTACACCAGCACTGTACCTACACCAGCACCGTACCTACACCAGCACTGTTCCTACACCAGCACTGTACCTACACCAGCACCGTACCTACACCAGCACCATAACAACAAATACCATAACGTACCAATAAGAACAAAACGGTAATGTATTGATATTTACATTTATGCAAATGTAAGAAGCGATATAGCATCAACAGTGGAAGTCAGCATGTTGTTGTTCAGTGGAATTGAAAATTAAGGTGAAATTTTCCTCCATTTGATTAACGCCAGATCATCAAAATAAATTAGTTAGCCTTCAACAACTTTTCAGTTGTTTTAACGAATTCTGTGCGAATGTAACAAAATATGATTATTCGTTTGATGGAAACGAATTGATTTAGCCTCCCAAAGTTTAAAATTTTGGAATAATTGGTATCGCAGAACAATGTAAGGTTATTATTTTCACTTCTCAAATGAATATACGGCAACTAGACTGGGTTCAAGCATTCGCATCAAGGTAAAGAAACTACAACCCTTAAACTACCTAGCAAATGCCACCCTTAAACTACCTACAAAAAATACCCTCAACACTAGCATCATATGCGCAAAGCGTATCTCTATCGCTTTCCACCTATCCTTTTCCGCTTCACCCCTTCTCTTCCCGACACACTCTGTGTCAAACTCTCTTTCCGTCTTCTCTATAAGCATCGCCAAGCCAAAGAATAATTTAACCACTTGCAAAGTACCTGTAAAAATTTATACAGCCGCTCGCGGCGCTTGAGACTGTTGACATTCGGTACGGCAGATATGGTTGTGTGATATTAACTCGACTCTGAATTGCACAGTATTCCGAAGAAAATATGCAAAGGTTGAGTTACGTTATGTCATTGAGAAAATTGACTTCCAAGCACGCACCCGAGGTCAGTTTTTGTAAGCACGCTGCCACTTTTACTAAGCAGCTTACTGCCTGAATATACAAAATGGCATCGCTTAGCTGAAGGTGATGAGACATTAGCTGATGGTGGTGGGGACATTGCTGTGAACACATCTGCAGACGCAGTTACTAGTGGCAGACAACACCTGCAGACGCAGTAACTAGTGGCAGACAACACCTTCAGACGCAGTAACTAGTGGCAGACAACACCTGCAGACGCAGTAATTAGTGGCAAACAACACCTGCAGACGCAATAACTAGTGGCAGACAACACAACAATGGCGCATTCAATGGAATCAAAAGCTAAAGTTGAAAATTACTGCACAAATTTTTCGATGCAAAATTATTAAAATAATTTAGTCTGCCATTGAATTTTATTCAATTTCCAACAGATTTCGTGTGTATCAATACTGAAATTCGATAATACATGTGAACATAAAATGAATTTGTTGAAACTTAAAGTCAAAGGAATTTCCAATTTTTTACTTATTATAGCAACCTTACATATATTTTTAGCTGTCGAATTTGTATTCATAAAAGTTAGGTGGTGCGAAACCAATTACGTAAATTTGACACTAACTCTGAATTATCTCTGTTTGAGCTTAATATATTTTTACAGCCTGAGCGGCTCATTGGAGTGTAATGCAACACCGAGACGGCAAAGGTGGGATAGTTGGGCCGCTTGGTTGGGGGAGCCGGGGGTAGCCGTCGTGGCTTCCTGGCAGGGTTGCCAGATTGGCCATTTCTTGGCCAATGTACACAGAATTGGCCATTTAAACGCCTTGGTAATGAGATCTTCCCTTGGCCACTTTACCAACATCGCACGACCCAAGAAACAGAAGACCTGCAATATCTCGAGGAGGCGCTCTCGACACTTGCCAGCTAACACCGGAAGGGTAAATTATTTGCGGGTATCTGCAGATCCACTTGTCGTGAACATCCTGTTCTCCAACCACGCACTCAACATAGCATTCAAAATTAATGTTTTGCTTGCATTCATATTGCCTATGAAATCGTGTCCGCCCGGCTACTTCTCGTCATAACTGCCTAAACTGCCCTGTTTCTTTTTGTTGTATCTGGGGTAGTTCCACCATCAGATGATTTGGTGACCATTTCAATCACCGCATATGTAAAGAAAACATATTTTGCATATTTTAAAGCAAAACTCGGTGATAAAGACAGGAGTAAGTCGATAGTAAACGAATGTACACCAAAGGAACACGCCATCAGTTGCCATTTGATAAACCCATGGTTTGGCTTCAGCAAACTCATTGCACAAGCTCCTACTTCTGTTCAGGGAAAACTTCACGATTGTCCGAGGTAAACAATAGAAATAGAGAACATCCTAATCCACCTGCATTAAATGCAAAGCCGCCATTCGCACGCCGTGTCCAGCGTTGAGTAGCATTTACATAGATTGTGAGCGTGAGGTGCGCTCAATATCCCACCGCTCAGGGGACTTGAGGCCGGTTGGAAAGCTCACCTTGATTGCCAGCAGATATAATTACAAGAAATTGATTCTCCTTCAGTGTTGGGAACAATCAACGGCCTAAATTTTCGTGAGATATGAAGCTCTCATGGGAGTAAATATTGCTGGGGGAAGAAGATGTGGGAATAATCAGGACAAGTAATGATTGAAATTAGTTATGGCCTCTGACCTGGACGAAGGGCGATCATTTGGGAGCTGTGTCCGGCCGTGAATCTCTCTCCCAGGTCCCCTCACTTCCAAACAACCAAGGCTTCTCAGTCAACCTCCCAACGAGCAAACAATCCAACAAACGATCGAATGCTTCCCCCACATAAATATACAGGAAATGAATTGAAATACATAACTTAACACTCTGACTGCTGCAGGTAAACTGAAGTTAATTATTCAACTTAAATTCAAAGTCATTTGTAGCTAGCAATGTCGAAAATCGCCAACATTAAGTGGATCATACCTTCATTTAGTTTTAATAAAGTATTCAAGAAAATTTAGTTTGTTATAACTGGTAGTTCAGCAGTAATACGAAAACTCCGTCAGTGACCACCGGTGTCTCACGTCGCAGCCAAAGTGCTAGGGATAGCCAACGGAGAACGAGGAGACAAAACTGGCGACGCTTGGTGGCTCCAGCGAGGCATTCCAGCTCACGAGATCACGTCAAGGACTGGGACGCGTCGCTGGTGAGGCGAGCACAGGAGGCTTTGTGAGCCCTGCTGGTAAGGTCACAAAATGCACTCCTCACTTTTCCAGTACAAACTTAGAGCCTACCCAGCCTCCTCGCCTCCGGCCTCACGTGAGCCTTGAGGTACACACTCATGAGCAGGGCACGTAGCGCTGATAGCGCGTCGTCGTTATCAGTGACTGCAAGGGCTCTGATGCCGTGCGTTGTGTCGCTGATAAGGGAGCGGTAACGGCAGGCCAGGCATCGTCGCAAACACAGCAAATACCTACGTAAATAAAACGTTAGTTTGCAGTACAACACACACGTCGTGTTTGTAGAATATGTATTGGTAACCGTAGATTGTAGTGAAGAGTTGGGAACTATCATTAGTTCCCAATTGACAATTATTCTAATCGCATTCAGCCTGTTGTTCTCAATGGCTAAAGCTAAATGAAAGTTCTTGTTTTTGAAGGCATAAGTAGCGGAGAAAACTTTTTTTGCGTTGAAAGCAACTGGTAAGTTGATTTCAGCATGTTTATCGTAATCTAATTCGGCATGCCTATTGTAGCTTAAATCAACATGTCTATTGCATTAAATATCAGCAAAACAATCCATCTACCTCACATCCCTCTAACTCACATCCATCTACCTCACATCCATCCACCTCACATCTCGCCTACAATTCTCACACCGCTTGTACAGTCTGAGAAATGCGTACACGTGACATACTGAAATTTCGTGATTTTTCAATATCAAAGCTATAATGTTTCTTCAACTTTACGCCCAAGTCTGGAGGTAAACATTTTAACAAAGTTTGCGATTTAATAACTCACACTGTAACAACAGCATCATTTCAAAATAGGTAAGAAAGCTGGAATTTCATTCATCAGTAAAAATTCAGTGGTTTTAATGTACTCATTGATTGATTTCAACTGTATTTATTCAAAAAAACTGAGTAAAACACATTTCAGATTTCACTATTGGTGTTATATTCTTTATTGTCACTTTCAACAAAATTTGATCAGTGAACATCGAAAATCTACGAGAGCAACTCTACAATTTTTCAGACTGAGTGAGTTGGCTGTGTGTTCATCTGTGTTGTTATTGAATGGAAGGAAGCTTTCGTGTTGACTTGTGTTCCGTTGTGGGGAATGTTGACGTCTTGACTGTTTTGTTGTTGTTCTTGTTGTTGATGTTACTTTTTTGTATCTATTATGATGGGTTGCTGTTTTCCATCCAGCCGTTGTTTAATACCATCGTGTAAGTAACGATTTAATAATTACTATCATCAGTAGCAATGTACACAAATATGCCCCAAAATTCCTCCTTCATAGGTGCCATAGCCAACAACATAATATTTTGTATCGCGTTATAGGTCGTCCTGAGACCGGTGCACCTAAACAGGAGGTTGGTGATCCTAAGACGGGAAATTGGGCGTAGCGGATGTCCTGAACATGGGTTCATGTATTACAATGACACCAAAAATACAATGATAATAACACCAATCATGATAGAGCGAAGTGACGGGCGATGAGAGGAGAACCAAAGTCACAAGATATCATTACAATGTGCAAATCAAACTTCCATAGTTAGCCTTCGAAAAGGCTTAATAGTTATTTCAGTATTGTATACTCGATTTCAGTATCACATAGCTGAAATTTTCAAAAAATAAACAATAATCTATTTTGAAAATAAACAAGTAATTTAGTACAATATATTTTGATTCGATTTTCGTGATAATTATTTTTTTGCGTCGTGAATTGAATGTGAAAATAGTCTCCTAAATTAAACTACGTCATATTTGAACAACGTCATTTTGAATTCATTTGGTAACGGTTATTTAAATTTTTTTAATTTATCAAAGTTATTTTGTAAGCCGATGTCGGCTAATCAAAAACCAGTCCACACGCGCTACAGCGAAGGGGGAGTGTAGCGTGGGTGTTGGTGTGTCCTGGACTGGTGTTGTCTGCCACTAGTTACTGCGTCTGCTGGTGTTGTTGTCTGCCACTAGTTACTGCGTCTGCAGGTGTTGTTGTCTGCCACTAGTTACTGCGTCTGCAGGTGTTGTTGTCTGCCACTAGTTACTGCGTCTGCAGGTGTTGTCTGCCACTAGTTACTGCGTCTGCAGGTGTTGTTGTCTGCCACTAGTTACTGCGTCTGCAGGTGTTGTTGTCTGCCACTAGTTACTGCGTCTGCAGGTGTTGTCTGCCACTAGTTACTGCGTCTGCAGGTGTTGTTGTCTGCCACTAGTTACTGCGTCTGCAGGTGTTGTTGTCTGCCACTAGTTACTGCGTCAGCAGGTGTTGTCTGCCACTAGTTACTGTGTCTGCAGGTGTTGTTGTCTGCCACTAGTTACTGCGTCTGCAGGTGTTGTCTGCCACTAGTTACTGCGTCTGCAGGTGTTGTCTGCAACTAGTTACAGCGTGTGCAGGTGTTGTTGTCTGCCACTAGTTACCGCGTCTGCAGGTGTTGTTGTCTACCACTAGAGACTACGTCTGCATGTGTTGTCTGCCACTAGTTACTGCGTCTGCAGGTGTTGTTGTCTGCCACTAGTTACTTCGTCTGCAGGTGTTGTCTACCATTAGTTACTGCGTCTGCAGGTGTTGTCTGCCACTAGTTGCTGCGTCTGCAGATGTGTTCACAGCAATGTCCCCACCACCATCAGCTAATGTCTCATCACCTGCGGCTAAACGATGCAATTTTGTATATTCAGGCAGGTAAGCTGCTTAGTAAATATGGCGGCGTGCGTACAAAAACGGATCTCAGGGGTGTGCTTGGAAGTCAATAATCTCAGATGACATATCCTAACTCAACCCAAGCAAATACTCATACCAATGCTGAAGCTGGGTTTACACGGAGGGTGACTTCCTCGGGGCAACGCCCTCTCTCCCTCCCCGCCTCTTCAAAGAACCCCCAATCCCCCTGTATAACGCCTCCCACTACTACCCCATGCGTGTCGACGCTGCTGCCCCACATGCTGGGACTGTCTCAAGGGGCTTTCACACGATCAGTTTTTTCGTCAGTTAACACTGACACTCACGGTCCGCAACACCATATTTGGGCATGCGTGCTCTCTTTTGCTCTCTACTCGGCACTCGCCACTGTCGGGTTTGACTGCTGCTTTGCTTATATTTGCGTGTCAGTTTTCGCCATGGAGCTAGGATATACTGAAGGGAGCATAGCCGATTCCAATCGGGTTCAAATTAGCTGCAAAAGTTGGGAGACTGGGACATTGGCAAGGCCCCACACGTGAGCCAACCACACACGCTTGGCTGAAGTTGGCTCCTCCTCGCCTCCTCACCTCCTCTACAACTCGCCCTCCCTGGCCTCCTATTTGCCAAAGCAAGATTAGTACCGCTCCACAAATCGAAGGATGAGGTGCGCGTGCAAGTCGCTCTCTAATTTGTTATATTCAAGGGCCTGTAATCTTTACAGTTTTCAACTCTTAATGTATCTTTGCTAGTAATTTTGATATTATTAAGTGTCCTCGAGTGAGGAAACACAATTTATTATCTTTCGGAGACTTAGAATCCCAAATTAATGATTACGATAAACTCAACAGCTGGAGGAGCAATCAGCGATCGTGTGCACACCCTATCGTAGTTAGTAGGTAACTAACTTCCGTGCTGACGTCACACTTGCGAGACGGCTATTGGTTACCACAAACATAGGAGAAATCTCAAAAACTGGTTCTCTTCACGGACGGCTATGCTCCCTCCATATATACTCCCTCCACGGTTTTCGCCCACCCGGCGTCTAGTAAGCACGGCTGCGATCGCTCTTTCGTATCAAATGGTCTCAGCCTGGTTTCAATGATAAATTAACTATTTTCGTGAACAGCCTGCTTTGTGGAAAGTACAAAGGAATGAATACAAGAGCAGAGATATGAGAAGCAAGTCGCTCAAATATGTTATTGAAGCAATGAATCAACACAATATTAGTTTACATGAGAATGGGTTGAAGGACAAATTAATACGCTTCAAAAATAGTTTAGGAAAGAATTTAGAGCCTTTGCTTCCAAAAATCTGTTATTTAGCAGAGGATAACACCTGGATTCAAAGGTGCGGAGAACAATAGTTTATTTTATTACATGCATATCATAATGCATTCGTCCTGTTGTGTCAGCGCCATTTACAAAGGATTTCCAATCTTATTTAATATTCACTCAGGAAATACTGCAAAGGTATATTATTTTTTTTATTAGAATGAAAATATAAAATATTTAACCGAAGTGCGATTTCAACAATTTGTCCGGCATTTTCAAGTAAAATAAAAAACGTTTTCCATGAATTCTTCTTAACATTAAATTTCAGCATGAAAATGTTTCCTAAAATAAATTTAAACATTTATTAGTTTACCCGTACCGCTGTCACATTCACATGCATTATTAGATATTATCACGCAGTAATTTGAGAGGCTTATTATATTTTATAATATTTGCTTGCGGATGCCAGATTTACGCGTGAATTCTATCATACAGTTCTAATGAATGTGTACTAGATTTCAATTGTTATTTCTATATCCTAGTCACTGTGTCGCTAGGAAATGACTGAACATAGTTCTTCAAGAACAAAATTCAATTTACGAGCTGTACTATTACACGCTGGTACACGCAAAACTGTATAGAACGAGCGGAAAATATTACCTGCACTTGAAGTTATTATGAAGTATATTATTACATTTGTGGTAGTTGTAGTATTTGTTAGATTTGGTGTGACTAAATTTTACAAATGCTGAGAAAAGGAACGAATGCGACAAATAATTAGTGAGCGAAATTTTGATATTTAGCCCTAACTTACTACAAATATGGTTATAACTGCCATTTTCTGGATGTTTAGCTAGCCAATCTTCTACCCACTATCTATTTACGGTGTTTTTTCTTCTCTATGACCGCAAAGCCGATGAGTATGCTTGCTTTGACTACGACGAATCTTTCTCGCCCATGCATAGTGAAGCACTGCCAAGCTAGCCAGTGACGCGCCACTTCAGTCACGCGAACGTACGTGTGAACGCGAGTGTTTTGACCACACTCTGGAGTGTCAGTGTTGACTGACGAAAAAACTGATCGTGTGAAAGGCCCTTCAGAGCGCCAGAGCGACAGTGCGCTTCAGACAGTCTTAAAGGTAGGGTGTATGTCTTAGCTGCTCTGTCGTCATGTTCTCATGCGTAATCTTAATGCAAAAAGTCTCTCCTGATCTGGAAAAGTGGCTGAAGGATTAAGTTTTCACATTGATAGATTTATTGAGAGCATAGCGTCAGTCTGATTGTATTTATTGCGGCTGTATATATATTTTTTTATCATGTACTATCACTGAAATGATTTTCGATCTAATTCAGAAGTAATTACCTCTAACAATAGTAGCACAAATTGTTCGCTATCATGCTATTATTAACACAAGAAGGCTCGTGATAGGACTTAGACTGATATAATTTTTGTTACTTATTTCTATATCCTGTAATCAGACTCTAACGCGCATATTTCATTCATTTTTATCTCTATATACATTTGCTGGGCAAGCTATATTTTGTTATTCCTTAGTTTGGGCATTAAGTTCATATAAGAAGCTATATACGCGCTAAGTTTTATTGATTCGCATCCATCCCTTATTAATCTAATTAACACATTCGTTTCTGCCAAGGCACTTGGCCTTCGTTTAAGAAGTAATTCTTGAATTCTTCACGAATACGTTGATCTTATGCCGGCCTCTGTGAAATAGTTAACAGGTTAAAAATAGTATCTTCTTTTCTGCACGTACCTTGAATTACATTTCGACATCCTCACTCAGTCACTGTTATTTCCAGAGTTGCCGATTTTTTTCTGATGATCGTGCAAAACCTTCATGAAAACGTACCAAAAATTGTTAGAGCGTACCAAATCTATTAACTAGCAATAAAACGAAAATTTTAAGGTTTTACCTACTTTTCCTGCTAGAATGAAACTTTTTCCTTCTCTTCTTCCTTCATCTGCCAATGTTTTTTATTTAATTTGTTGACTAAGCTACCGTGGTGGTTCCAATTTTTGCAGTCTGTGTTCTCTAACGTAGATTTTGATCTCATTAATGCATTTAGTCTTGCTCTTTCTAGCGAAATCCTGTTTTTTGCTATTATGTAGTTAGGGTCAAAAAAATTTTATAGCTACGGCAAAATATTGCGGTATTGACAAAAGCTGCATCATGAACTCGGGAAGCAGCGAGTAACAAAGCTGCGTACCAGAATTTTTCAGACACAATTTTTGTCTTGAAAGGAGCATCTTGACCAAACAGTTCTCGCCACTTCATATTGATATTTTCATGCTGCTTCTTTTTCGCAAAATTGGAGAAATGCATTCAATATGGTATTATTGAATTACATTTATTAAGATCTTTCTATCCAAACTCTTCTAGTTTTTTGGTACATATTTTGTTGACATTTCTCAGGAGAGTGCTTTCTGCAGCAGCACCACCAAAATAAATCTCATTTATATTGACATAGTTTGAGGGGTTGCCTACATTGATTTTGCAATTATTGTCATTCGAAATCAATAGATCCCTTTTTATGGAGTTGCCCGAGTAAAATTCTCACTCCAGAGAAATTAAAATACATTTTTCTCAGGAAACTCGTATATTTGCTGAACGCACTAATTTCGGCAGCCCTGGGCATCTCACCCTCCGTCTAAACGCAAGTGGGGAAGCTTGAGCGGGTGAGAGGGGTAGGGTGGGGGCGTCACCCTGGGAAGTCACCCTCCGTGTAAACCCAGCTTGATCAAATTACCACGAACTAATTACACCACAACTACTCTCTATGAACAGAATGCCGCAGCGTGAGGCGCCGCGGGCGGCTCTAAAAAGTTTTGAAGAAAAATATTAGCAAAGTTACAAATGCCTGTTTCTCATCGCGAATGCTCGAACCCAGTCTAGTTGCCGTGTAATCATTTGCGAACTTCAACTAATAACCAGACATTGTTCTGCAATATCGATTATTTCGAAATTTTGAACTTTGTGAGGCTAAACCAATTTGTTTCCCTCGAATAAATGAGCATATTTTGTTACATTCACACAGAATTCGTCAAACAATTGAAATATTATTGAAGGCTAACTAATTTATTTTGATGATCTGGCGTTGAATCAGATGGAGGAAATATTTATGCTACTTCCCAATTCCACTGAACAACAACACGCTGACTTCCACTGTTGATGCTATATCGCTTCTTACATTTACATAAATGTAAATATCAATACATTACCGTTTTGTTCTTATTGTTACGTTGTGGTATTTGTTGTTATGGTGCTGGTGTAGGTACGGTGCTGGTGTAGGTGCGGTGCTGGTGTAGGTACGATGCTGGTGTAGGTACGATCCTGGTGTAGGTACGGTGGTGGTGTAGGTACGGTGGTGGTGTGGGTGCAGTGCTGGTGTAGGTACGGTGCTGGTGTAGGTGCAGGGCTTCAATAGCACTGTACCTACAATAGCACCAAAATTTCAATAAATATTTCGACAAAAGAGATAGAAAACTGATTTTTACAGTAATAAATGCATAGGAAGTGAAAATAAGCAAATAGCATCAACAATGAGAGGTGGCATGTTGTCCTACGGAGCATTTCTTTCGTGCTCGAATAACTCCACCAAAAAATGAATCAGTTACCGATCGAATGCAAAATAAAGCAAAGACTGTGTAAAGAAATTTGCCAAATTTGAAGTGAATGAGAAATATCGAAAACAAATTACAAACGCGTCATCTGCTTGTGGAATTAGATCTTCATTACCTACAGAATATTTCACTCCCATTGTTCAGGCCAATGATATTACATTTGGTAAATTCGTATGAGTGTCAACTGTTTCCATTTTCGAAATGATATTCCTGTTGAATTCCACAGCTGTAAATCTATATTGTGTGTCAGGCTTGACTCGTTATAAGAGCGATGGATGCCACACTAATTGAGCAGCAGACGCGTGAGAGTGGTGGTCTACGCTAGGTTCAACGGACCTATTTGATAGTATTCGTTTGTCTTTGAATACTAATGGTTAAGCAACTTGAATAACCAAGTTTGAACTCAATACAAGCACCATCATTGTAAGTCTCCTAGAGAACAGTGATGATGTACCCGTGATGTGATGATGTACTCGTGATGTGATGATGTACTCGTGATGTGATGATGTACTCGTGATGTGATGATGTACTCGTGATGTGATGATGTACTCGTGATGTGATGATGTACTCGTGATGTGATGATGTACCCGTGATGTGATGATGTACTCGTGATGTGATGATGTACTCGTGATGTGATGATGTACTCGTGATGTGTTGATGTACTCGTGATGTGATGATGTACTCGTGATGTGATGATGTACTCGTGATGTGATGATGTACCCGTGATGTGATGATGTACTCGTGATGTGTTGATGTACTCGTGATGTGATGATATACTCGTGATGTGATGATGTACTCGTGATGTGATGATGTACCCGTGATGTGATGATGCACTCGTGATGTGATGATGTACTCGTGATGTGATGTACTTATATGTATGTGTGAATAAGTCCAGCTTCAACGTTTATTGGTCTTGGTACAAACTGTTTCACTTGTATTTACGAGGGACATGTGAAATCTTGCATTAATACTCGATTTCACCGTGCAAACTTTATGCCTAGGATTTTTTATTATTCCACCGTGAAAATGAATTTATGAGAAAATTAAAGATCCGAATAAGTATCTAAAAGTTATCATTGAAAATTTTGTGCAAAAGTTCTAGACGAAGAATACTCTCCCTCTACTGTCCCCTTACACAAGCAATGCAGAAAATGTACCTAGAACTATCATTTGTTTCAATTCTGTTTGAATGAGAAGTCGTCTAGCCGAAGCAATTTTATCTTCAGTTGACGTAAGATTGTTTGAAAGAAATAGTTCTAAAACATGTTCATTTTTCAGGAGGAAGAAAGATTGGATAAGTGAATGTGTCTATGCGTAACTGCTGCATGCAGACTTGTGTTGGTAGTACCAAACTTCAACAATTCATTAGACACAGCCAACATTCAGGAATTTCCCTCAGAAATGGTCACGTGCTTTCCTCTTCTTCTCATTCAGCGATTCGAAAACGTCGTCAGCAATTCAATGTTCTGTTAAAAATAAAAATAAAATTCCACTCGGTGCACGTGGTACCGTCGCTGTTTCATAAACCAATTCCAATAAGCCATTAATTCACCTGTTCTAATAAGCCAGTAATTTAGGACGCCGTGCAAAGTCCTATAATGATATTTGATACATCGACCGTGTGTGTTGCAGGGAAGGCGTGGAACTCAATTATTTGAGCTGATCACGTTCGTCCTATATTTTCTATGAATATAGAAAATATTTTTACGGTGACTAATTAATTATTACATTGCATCGGCAGTGCAGGAATTGATTGATCAATTCTGTGTAAGAAAATGGAGACGTATACAATATCATTTGAGGTAATACGAATGTGCTTCCCAATAGTATATTATTTGCTAGAGCACATAGCTGTCAAAATAGACGGGATTCAACACATTTTTCTGGAATGAAGTTTCCAAATGTGGGTGAAATCAAATGTATGTAAAAGATACGGTCATTAAGCATCCTTTAAGAACGTGGAAAAGAGACGGACCAACCAGGCGTCTGCAGGTGTTGTCTGCCACTAGTTACTGCGTCTGCAGGTGTTGTCTGCCACTAGTTACTGCGTCTGCAGGTGTTGTCTGCCACTAGTTACTGCGTCTGCAGGTGTTGTTGTCTGCCACTAGTTACAGCGTCTGCAGGTGTTGTCTGCCACTAGTTTCTGCGTCTGCAGACGTGTTCACAGCAATGTCCCCACCACCATCAGCTAATGTCTCATTACCTACGGCTAAACGATGCAATTTTATATATTCAGGCAGTAAGCTGTTTAGTAAAAATGGCGGCGTGCTTACAAAAATTGACCTCAGGTGTTTGCTTGGAAGTCAATTATCTCAGATGACATAACGTAACTCTCCCGTGCAGACATTTTTGTCAATACTCAGCGATTCAGTATGCAATAAATACTACACAACCATATGTGCCGTACAGAATGTTGACAATAATAGGCGCCGCGAGCGGCTGTGAAAATTTATACGTTTGTTGCAGGTATTTCAATTCAACCAAGTTCGTTCGCTAGATGCTTATAGAAAAATCGGAAATAGAGTTTGACGCTGCGTGTGTCGGGAAGAGAAGTGGTGAACCGGCAAAGGATAGATAGGAAACTGTTAGAGATGCGCTTTGCACATATGGTGGTAGTTTTTGGGGATATTTTTTTAGGTCTCTTGGTTCACTGCGAGTGCTCGAACCAAGTCTAGTTGCTGGGTTATCATTTGAGAAGTGGAAATATTAACCTGACATTGTTTTGTAATATCGGTTGTTCTGATATTCTAAACTCGGGGAGGCTTAACGAATTTGTCTTCTACGAATAGATAAGCATATTCTGTAACATTCACACCAAATTATTCAAATCATGTGAAACAATTTTGAAGGCTAACTGATTTATATTTATGATCAGGTGTCGGAATCAAATGAATGGAATTTTCACTCTACTTCTCAATTCCACTGAACACCAACATGCTGACTTCCACTGTTGATGCCATATTGTTTCTTACATTTACATAAATGTAAATATCAATACATTCCCGTTTTGTTCTTATTGTTACGTTATTATGTTTGTTGTAATGGTGCTGGGGTAGGTACAGGGATGTTGCACCGTACATACACCAGCACCATAATTTTAATATATGTATTGGCAAAAAACGTAAGAGAACTGATATAAACAGAAAAACATAGGAAGGTAAAATAATACAAATAGCATCAGCAATGAAAGGTGGCTTGTTGACCTACGGAGCATTTCTCTCGTGGCCGAATAACTTTACAAGAAAATGAATTATTTACCGTTGTCGGTATAAATCAATCAAAACATACTGAAAAGAAGTTTGCCCAATTTGAAATGAATGAATAACATCGAAAACAAATTATAAATGCGTTCTCTGCTTATGGGATGTAACTTTATTGAATAAAGATTCATTTATATCTATTATTCAATCTTACGATACTACATTTGGTAAATTAGTATAGTATAGTAGTATAGTCGTCAACTGCTCTCACATGTGAATGATTACGTTTTCCAATAAGAAATTGTTGGAAACATTTTTGGGAGTCAGGTTAGACTCCCACGAACGATGTCAGCATTACCTGTTGAGCATTAGCCCTATGAGAGTAGTGGTCTCTGCTAGGCTTAAAGGAGCTTTTAAAAAGATATTCGTTTGAGTTGGAGTATTTTGGGTTAAGAAACTTGACTTTCTGAACACAAATCTGTGGTCAGTTACTGCCAGCACCCCGAAATTTTCCTATACAGCTTACTCTATGAATATACAAAATTGTATCGTTTAGCCGTAGGCAATGAGACATATTAGCTGATTATGAAAATATTAGTTAACTATGATACAATTGCCGTGAACACACCTGCAGACGCAGTAACTAGTGGCAGACAACAACACCTGCAGCATAGTAACTAGTGACAAACACCCACCGGTCCAGGACGCACCACCAAGAAGAAATGCTCTTACCTGGCTAGAGCACATGAGAGTAGCCGATATCTGCTCACCAAAATTATTGACATCACACATAATTATAGATATCTGACAAGCGGCTGATCTGAATTTGGTCATTTGCAATTGACATCATCAAATTGGTGGGTCCTGTCCGACGTTGTGTTACACCATCAACGTACCTACACCAGCACCCTACCTACACCAGCACCGTATCTACACCAGCACCGCACCTACACCAGCACCGTACCTACACCACCACCGTACCTACACCAGCACCGTACCTACACCAGCACCATAACAACAATACCACAACGTAACAATAGGAACAAAACGGTAATGTATTGATATTTACATTTAAGTAAATGTAAGAAGCGATATAGCATCAACAGTGGAAGTCGGCATGTTGTTGTTCTGTGGAATTGAAAACTAAAATAGAACATTCGTTCCATTCGATTCTAATGACTGATCATAAAAACACATTAATTAGCCTTCGAACACGTTGTCGTTGTTCTAACTAATTTTGTGTAAATGTATCAAAATATGCTTATTTTTTCGAGAAAACTAAATTTTTTGAGCCTAGTAAATTATAAAATTCCAGAATAATTGATGTTACGAAGCAAAGTCGTGCATCGCTTAAATGAATATACGGCAACTAGACTGGGTTCGAGCATTCGCGAAATACTACGGATGGTTAATCATAATATAAAAAGGTAATAAAATTATAGAGCCGTACGCGGGGCGGCATATGTTATCGACGCTATGTACGTTAGGTATAGTTGTGTCCTTTTTTTTCATTCTGAATTGCTCAGTATTGAAAAGTATATCTGCAAGAGTTAAGTTACGTTGTGTCATCTGAGATAATTGACTTCCAAGCACACACCTGAGGACAGTTTTTGTAAGCACGCCGCCATTTTTACTAAGCAGCTTACTGCCTGAATATACAAAATTGCATCGTTTAGCCGTAGGTAATGAAACATTAGCTGATGGTGGTGGGGACATTGCTGTGAACACATCTGCAGACGTAGTAACTAGTGGCAGACAACACCTGCAGACGCAGTAACTAGTGGCAGACAACAACACCTGCAGACGCAGTAACTAGTGGCAGACAACACCTGCAGACGCAGTAACTAGTGGCAGACAACAACACCTGCAGACGCAGTAACTAGTGGCAGACAACACCTGCAGACGCAGTAACTAGTGGCAGACAACAACACCTGCAGACGCAGTAACTAGTGGCAGACAACACCTGCAGACGCAGTAACTAGTGGCAGACAACACCTGCAGACTCAGTAACTAGTGGCAGACAACACCTGCAGACGCAGTAACTAGTGGCAAACAACAACAACTGCAGACTCAGTAACTAGTGGCAGACAACAACACCTGCAGACGCAGTAATTAGTGGCAGACAACACCTGCAGACGCAGTAACTAGTGGCAGACAACAACACCTGCAGACTCAGTAACTAGTGGCAGACAACAACACCTGCAGACTCAGTAACTAGTGGCAGACAACACCTGCAGACGCAGTAACTAGTGGCAGACAACAACACCTGCAGACTCAGTAACTAGTGGCAGACAACAACACCTGCAGACGCAGTAATTAGTGGCAGACAACACCACCAGTCCAGGACACACCAATACACACGCTGCACTCCTTCCTCGCTGTAGCGCGTGTAAACTGGTTTTTAATTAGCCGACATCGACTTACAAAATTAATATCTGTGTCGCGTTTACAGTTTGTGGCGCCTTTAGATACGTGATCAATGTTTCATCGTTCAAATTTGACGTACATTAATTTGAGAAAACTATTTATGGCAAATGAAACAATTCATAAACTATTGATATCGTATAATTCAATCATTACATATTACCATAAATCAGTTTGCTATTTGAGAAAAATTTGAACTATGTGATACTAAAATGAGGCACACAGGACTAAAATAACTGTTTCACGTTTCCGAAGGATAACTATGGAAATTGGATATGCGCTTCGAAATGATATCGTGTTACTTTGGTTCTCCTCTCATCGCACGTCATTTCGCTCCATCATGATTGGTGTTATTATTATTATATTTTTGGTGTCATTGTAATACATGAACACATGTTTAGGACATCCGCTACGCCCAATTTCCCGTCTTAGGATCACCAACCTCCTGTTTAGGTGCGCCGGTCTCAGGACGACCTATAACGCGATGCAAAATATTATGTTGTTGGCTAGGGCAACCATAAAGAAGAAATTTAGGGCAAATATGCGTGCATTGCTACTGATGATCCTGTTACTGCGTCTCTGTAAACCAACTGCAGCTGCTGAAGCTTCTCCAGCAGCACACCAGCTACAGCCAGGCTGGTCAGTTCTTGCTTTTAAAAAAGTCATGTCAGGTGGCACAAGCAACGGAATTAAGTTTACAAAGCCGCAGGTCGATACACAATAGTTCACTTTCCAGGCCCCAGATTTTCTTGCAGGATTAAAATATAGTTCACGCGTGGTTTCAGTGAAGCGTGGTAAAGGAACGCCTCAAAATTTTCTCTTGATTCAAGATAAGCATATTAAAATGTCACGATGGCAAGGCGAATAGACTATCAGACAAAATACATTGAACATTCCTTGGCGATGGGCAGACCAGGCACACAATAAAAACTAAGCTACAGTATCCGGCTTAGTTAGCGACAAGCAGCAAGTAGGCGAGGCAGCTTCCTTACACTCACTATGAACACTTTAACACACAGGCAACTCACTCATTCTGAAAAGTAGTAGAGTTGCTCTTGTTGGTTTTTCGAAGATAACTAATCAAATTTTGTTGAAAGTGACAACAAAAAATATTACACCCAAAAGTGAAATTTTATATATGTTTTACTAATTTTTTTACTAGTTGTTGCTTATGCAGGTGTGGTTGTCTGCCACTAGTTACTGCGTCTGCAGGTGTTGTCTGCCACTAGTTACTGCGTCTGCAGGTGTTGTCTGCCGCTAGTTACTGCGTATGCAGGTGTTGTGTTCACGGCAATCGTTCTAAAGTTGTTCCCTAACATGTATCCCCACCATCAGCTACACATTTGTCTCATCACTCACGGCCAAACGATGCAACATTCAACATTCAGGCAGTAAGCTGCACAGCAAAGTTGCGGCAGCTCGCAGAAATTGAGCACCGGTTTGTGTTCAGGAAGTCCGTTGCTTAAATGACGGACAAACTCAAGCGAACAGCTTTCTTTCAATGCATTTCGACAATCTTGTACTTTATCGGAGTCACTGTTCACCTCATTGTAATCACATTACGCCATCTATATAAACGGATTATAATTCTATGGGTCTTAGCAGGACATATGAATACTTTTTAACTTTTGGAACACTTACGTCCAGTTGTCATGGGTAGAGTTGGCTTTGCTCCACCAAAATTTTAGGAATACGAATTTGACAACTTCACATATACGACAGGTTATTGCCAAACATTGATATAATTGAAAATTCGGTCTTTTAAAAGTTTTAAGAAGTTAATTTTTTTCTCAGTTTTATTCTATTTTAGTATAAATTCGAACACAATCTGAAACAGTGTTTCGAAGCTGTTTAATGGCTGACTAAGTTATTTTAATATAGAACTATCAAAGTTCATAAGAAGTAGTATTTCACTTCATTGTTCAATTCAACCTCATATCACACGCAACTCACCTTTGTTGAGTGGCGATTTTCTCCGTTGGGTGTAGGGGAAAAATTCAAAGCACAATACCCCACTCTACCCAGGTGTCTGAAATGGGGGAAAGCGTCATGGCGTCCTGGCGTTAGCTATAATAATAATAATAATAATAATAATAATGGAGGCATCTACGGATGCTTTATTTCCAATCAAGCCTGATACATATATCACCTTTTACATTGGATTTTCAAATGCCTTATAACTAACGCCAGGACGCCATGACGCTTTCCCCCGGTCGAGACCGGTACCCATTTCAGACACCTGGGTGGAGTGGGGTATTGTGCTTGGAATTTTTCTCCTATACCCAACAGAGAAAATCGCCACTGCCAGCGTATAAGGCATTTGAAAATCCAACTTAGAAGGTGATATGTATCAGGATTGAAATTGGAAAAAAAAGCATCCATAGATGCCTTTATTATTATTATTATTCATTATTATATTCATTATTGTTCATTGTTATATTCATTATTATTCATTAATATCTTCGGTTAAAACCGAAGCATTGGCAGCCCTGATGTCAGGCTCTCGTGGTAGATCCCGGCAGATGTTGTCGCACGGACCGTCCTTTGCTGCTCCTTCTCACTCAGCCTTATGATCCCGTGATGAAAAATGCGATCTCCCTGTGAAATTAGACGGTGTTAATATTTCAGCGGCTGCTTCGAATCCCGTTGGTCAGCGCATCATAGAATCCTTTTTTTAACGAAAGCCTTTCTTAAATGACTCCCCCTTTGCTACTCCTTTGCAAGTGGTTAGTAATTTCAATTAGTTTTACTTACCTTTTACATTTACTTTGGATGTTTTCAATTCATTTCACAGCAATTTGTTGCGAATGACTCATAGAGTTGAAACGTTTAATTTTAAGTGTGAAGCTTTCAAAGATAATATTACGTGGCAGAGCCTTATACCTCCCTATTGTTTTCTTTAAAATAATGTACGGTTACGAAAAACATTAGACAAACACGGCGTGTGCATAGTACTCGACACACAGGCTTTATTTATGGGAGTTTTCATTGCACAAATGCCACTCTATTGTAATTTACAATGACCTCCTCTTGATAATCGTACTTAAGTCGCATTATTGTCAAAGCTCTCCGTAAATTATCTCAATGTGATGTATCGTATATCGGAATTGGCCTTCATTCGACCGTATCATATTCTTTTAGAGATTATATGACTGCCATCAGCCCAATATTTGGGCAAAACAATGTTGTTATTTCATATAAATCCATTATCTGTTAAATCTCATTTTGGTCAATAAATTACATTCTATAAGCGTGAAGCCAGAGCCGTATATTCAAGGTTAAGCATTCAATATCATTTGTGAACAGTCTCATCACCTCATCTATTCTTCCTAACTTACAAAGGAAAATAAAGACACAAAAGATCCTGAGTATCAAGTAATAACGCAGACATTCACAAACGACTCAGCTTTTGAGAGAGACACTTTATTAGACGCATAGCAAATTTGTAAACTTCACTGCGGGACCCAGATGTAGGCGTCGGCCATGTGTGAGGGTGGGTTGCTCACTTCGCAATCCACTTTATGAGGATCAATTGGAGCAAGATGGATCTCCAAATATTTTGGGGTGAATTGCTAATTTTGTCACTCCCTAATTCATTTTACAGCCAAGCGGATTCAAGCCAGATTGATGGATTATTTTGCTGATGTGATCTCCTATAGACATGCTGATTTATGCTACAATAGACATGCTGATTAATGCTACATACGAAAAACTATGAACAATTGGGGGAATATAAAATCGAGAGGCCGAGAGCACTTAATATTAATTAGGTACAAGACCGACCTTTCTTTCGACAGAAATGAGATTAGGTGCTGATGTTGGTCTAAATGCTCCAGGCGGCCACGAATTGCGGAGAAGACCAAAACGGCGCAGTCTTCTCCCACCAACTGCCGACTAACGTCACCTGGCGAAGTGAGAAATATGTTAGCTTTAGTATATTGAAAGGTACGAAACCTAGTCATAGGGCGAAAGCCCGAACTGTAATAATAGGGCGAAAGCCCGAAAGGTAATAATTGGGCGAAAGCCCGAAAGGTAATAATAGGGCGAAAGCCCGAAAGGTAATAATAGGGCGAAAGCCCGAAAGGTAATAATAGGGCGAAAGCCCGAAAGGTAATAATAGGGCGAAAGCCCGAAAGGTAATAATAGGGCGAAAGCCCGAAAGGTAATAATAGGGCGAAAGCCCGAAAGGTAATAATAGGGCGAAAGCCCGAAAGGTAATAATAGGGCGAAAGCCCGAAAGGTAATAATAGGGCGAAAGCCCGAAAGGGAATAATAGGGCGAAAGCCCGAATGGTTATAATAGGGCGAAAGCCCGAAAGGTAATAATAGGGCGAAAGCCCGAAAGGTAATAATAGGGCGAAAGCCCGAAAGGTAATAATAGGGCGAAAGCCCGAAAGGTAATAATAGGGCGAAAGCCCGAAAGGTAATAATAGGGCGAAAGCCCGAAAGGTAATAATAGGGCGAAAGCCCGAAAGGTAATAATAGGGCGAAAGCCCGAAAGGTAATAATAGGGCGAAAGCCCGAAAAGTAATAATCGGGCGAAAGCCCGAAAAGTAATAGTAGAGCGAAAGCCCGAACAGTGATAACAAGGCGAAAGCCCGAACTGTAATAATAGGGCGAACGCCCGAACTGTAATAATAGGGCGAAAGCCCGAACTGTAATAATAGGGCGAAAGCCCAAACTGTAATAATAGGGCGAAAGCCCAAACTGTAATAATAGGGCGAAAGCCCGAACTGTAAAAATAGGGCGAAAGCCCGAACTGTAATAATAGGGCGAAAGCCCGAACTGTAATAATAGCGCGAAAGCCCGAACTGTAATAATAGGGCGAAAGCCCGAACTGTAGTAATAGGGCGAAAGCCCGAACTGTAGTAATAGGGCGAAAGCCCGAACTGTAGTAATAGGGCGAAAGCCCGAACTGTAGTAATAGGGCGAAAGCCCGAACTGTAGTAATAGGGCGAAAGCCCGGACTGTAGTAATAGGGCGAAAGCCCGAACTGTAATAATAGGGCGAAAGCCCGAACTGTAATAATAGGGCGAAAGCCCGAACTGTAATAATAGGGCGAAAGCCCGAACTGTAATAATAGGGCGAAAGCCCGAACTGTAATAATAGGGCGAAAGCACGAACTGTAATAATAGGGCAAAAGCCCGAACTGTAATAACAGGGCGAAAGCCCGAACTGTAATAATAGGGCGAAAGCCCGAACTGTAATAATAGGGCGAAAGCCCGAACTGTAATAATAGGGCGAAAGCCCGAACTGTAATAATAGGGCGAAAGCCCGAACTGTAATAATAGGGCGAAAGCCCGAACTGTAATAATAGGGCGAAAGCCCGAACTGTAATAATAGGGCGAAAGCCCGAACTGTAATAATAGGGCGAAAGCCCGAACTGTAATAATAGGGCGAAAGCCCGAACTGTAATAATAGGGCGAAAGCCCTAACTGTAATAATAGGGCGAAAGCCCGAACTGTAATAATAGGGCGAAAGCCCGAACTGTAATAATAGGGCAAAAGCCCGAACTGTAATAATAGGGCGAAAGCCCGAACTGTAATAATAGGGCGAAAGCCCGAACTCTAATAATAGGGCGAAAGCCCGAACTGTAATAATAGGGCGAAAGCCCGAACTGTAATAATAGGGCGAAAGCCCGAACTGTAATAATAGGGCGAAAGCCCGAACTGTAATAAAAGGGCGAAAGCCCGAACTGTAATAACAGGGCAAAGCCCGAACTGTAATAACAGGGCGAAAGCCCGAACTGTAATAACAGGGCGAAAGCCCGAACTGTAATAACAGGGCGAAAGCCCGAACTGTAATAACAGGGCGAAAGCCCGAACTGTAATAACAGGGCGAAAGCCCGAACTGTAATAATAGGGCGAAAGCCCGAACTGTAATTATAGGGCGAAAGCCTGAACTGTAATAATAGGGCGAAAGCCCGAACTGTAATAATAGGGCGAAAGCCCGAACTGTAATAATAGGCAAGTTAATAGAAATTTAGACTATCCGCCAGGAAAAAGTAGGGGTCGACTGGTCTAAAGGCTCCATGGACACCAACTCACTAGCAGACATGCGCCCAGCCTAAGAGTGACGAACCTCGAATGTCCATGGAGTTGGGTGCTCCTCCGACGACAAATGGTTAGGGCGAGCTTGCAGGAGTCGTGCTGGTGTACGGGTCACAGCTTCGGCATCGCACCATCCTGATGTCCGTCGATGCACGAGATTCCCAGCTCCAGCCCAAGACAACCAGAAGAGCGAAGGCGGAGCGAAGAAGCAGCGCGGTAACGGTGAGCTTAGCCACTCATCCTCCCGTCGCCTGTCCGCCTTAAGCTGGGGATACATTGACACTCGCATTGGAAGCTCACAACCATCGGGCGCGGGCAAGCGCGCGCAGCGAAAGGGCAGCGATCGTTCACATTGGCACAGCGCTAGCAGGCAGCAGAAGCGTCAAAGTCGGCGGGCAGAGTGTGTTGCTCACACTGCTCAGTTGCAATCCAGACGCTACGTTGGGAGGTACTGCGCTCCGCGCTCTAGTACTTCTCGCCAGGAGCTGCTGATGCTTAGTAGAATAGCGCTAATAATTTATTTCGTATGTCATTGATTGCACGTTCTTCAATGTTCTTGTTTTTGCTGATTTTTGTTGCGCATATGCAGCATAAAATATGAAGGCTTCGGCAAGAATTATGCTAGAAAACCCATATGTAGAAACACTCGATGCATATATGCTACACTCTATGCATAATTGTGGAAGCGCATATTACATGCTAAGCAGAAATATGCATCCATATAAATGCTTCACTTGAATAGCTCCAAATTTATATTTTTTGTGAGGAAAATTGTACAGAAACAATGATACTGGATACAGTGTACTTCTTCATACACGGAAAAAATAATTTCTTTCATAATTTTCTATTAATAATTAAGTGTATACAATTCTCAACTAATTTTTATAACTTATCTAAACATAAATATTTTGAAACAGAAATAATTCTAATCTGAACGAGTCAAGCACGATGATAACGAACGAAAAAAAAAGTAATCTAATCCAAGGCTGGTTCTGAACTATATATTTTTTCATGAATGCAAGGACTATTTCTTAATCCTTCTTTTATACGAGGAATATATTTTTGCATCAAATTCGAGGGTTGCTCTTGATAATTGCGTGGTAGTTGAGATTTTTAAAAACAAATCTTCTACGATTATCTGCCAGCCAAGTTTTAA